>JALGBA010004287.1:805000-3452938 GCA_023970755.1 Azemiops feae
TGAGCTCTTATTGAGCACTAATTAATGAGTGTTACCTCTTAATCTTTTCAAACCTGTATATGAATTAATGGAAAATTACAATCTATGTATAGGAGGCAATCTTAGAAATTTTATTCTGATATGAAGCCTAAGAAATCCTGCTGGGTTAATGCAGATCCAAATAATGAATTCGCCTTTTGCAGTTCTCACTGTCTTTTCAAACTTGTTGAAATCTTGGAGAAAGTACTAATCTTTGTACTTGAGAAATGCTAGGTTTGTAAAACTTGTGAAAGTGAAGGTTGAAAGTGTAATTATTTGTGATGTCTGTCTGCACCATGAAGCTTTCTCATAATGCATTTTGCATGGTATAAAAATCATTAGGTTTTGGCATGTTATTTTTCAGCTGCTTCTGTGGCCTGAAAAATAAAAAAGATACTCTAGTCATCAACACAGTTTATAAGACTCTTACTGCTTGGGTATGATGAGACATAGATCTTTTTCAGAGAGTTGAAATGACAAGCTGGGGGGCATCTTTCTTTCTTTAGTCTTTTGAACATTTGGTAATGCATCCAAATAAGACTGAAGATTAGAGAAATTATTTAAAAAAAAAACTCATTCATTCATTCATTCACTCACTCACTCACTCACTCACTTAAACTATATGCTACATTTGTAGCCAGTATTTAATTGGATTCTGATCTTCTGATCTTGGATAGCATCAATGTAAACTGAAACCAGGTCTGTTCTGCACTACATGTGGACCTGATAATCATGAGTCTGTATTAATGATGAGCAAACCATTCAGTTTTCCACATTCCTAGGTTATATCCATTTGAAATTGACCTAATTCTACTTTTGATTTTCAGTACTGGATTACTAATATGAGGCCATCCAATCTTTTGCAATCACAGTGTGATCCATTTTGTTGAGATTGACGAATGGCAGCTGCTTCTCTCTCTAGTTAAAATTTATTTATTTTTTTGCTGGCAAATAGAAGGAGTATAATGTGTATTCTGTACCATTCTGAAATGTGTTGAAAATTAATTACTTGCAGATGTATGACTTAAAATAAACCTAAAGAGGAGAGTAAAGTAATTTCAAAGAAACCTGAATGTGTTATATTATATGAAGAGCAGTGTAGTGTATTGGTTAAGGTGTTGAAATAGTACTGGAGAGAGCCAGATTTAAGTCTGTCCTCTGCCATGGAAAATGTGGATTTTGGATTAGTCATCCCTCAGGTAAATGTACCTCACAGAATTGTTACAGATATAAAATGTGAGGGGATCCCTGTGTAAGCAGCCTTGAGTGCCTCAAGGAAAGCAACTTTATAAATGGAATAAATAAAAAGATGACTGAAAGTCAGGATGAGGGGAATCAGTAGGAATTAATTGCAATATTATACAGGAGAGCAGAGCTGAGTAAAGAAGATAACTTGATGTACTGTAAATTACACTTATGTAATTAATATTTGAAAAAAGAAATATTTTTTCCTGTACTTTAACCTTACTATGTATCATACTGACAACAATAATGGAGGCTTAAAGAAACATTGGAAAAAGTGCTGAGGCATTTTCTAAGAGCTTGTAGATAGCTGTATCTCACTGTGATGTGAGTGCAAGTTGTATGTAATTGACAATCTGATATGTACACACAGCTGCACATGCATAATCATATTGCAAATATCCAGAGACTGAAGATGACGATGATCATAATTTCCCAGAGGATGGTTGCAGATATAATGACATAGCCTTCCTTCCTTCCTTCCTTCCTTCCTTCCTTCCTTCCTTCCTTCCTTCCTTCCTTCCTTCCTTCCTTCCTTCCTTCCTTCCTTCCTTCCTTCCTTCCTTCCTTCCTTCCTTCCTTCCTTCCCTTTTCTATAGTGGGTTATTTTTTATCACTAACCTCATTGTTCTGTTTGCCTCAGGGAATTCTGCAAGACTCCAACCTGCCACTAAGACAAATTTGCCAGTATCATTCAGGTTATGATTTTAGACTTTTTATAACTCATCTCCTCCTCACCTCTTTGTTCCATCAAGAAATATACTGGATGCTGTGAACCACAAAATGCTTTAAATTCAGTACATGAGAAATAGCTGCCAGCGAGCTTGTGCCTTTTGGACTGCTGGATGTTCTGTTACTGTCACTTGTTGCAGTTCAGTTGTTTTAAAATGTGACCTCTGGTCTGGTGTTCTCTGCCATGCTCAGCATAATTTTGCATAATTAAGGGAGTTATGAAATAATAATTGCCACAGACGATAATGGCTTTCTGATAAGAATGCCTCTCTTCATTTTCTTCCTCCTTTTAAAATACTTTTGCAAATACTGGGTTTTGTACTCATTCTTTGCATTTTTCAGATTGCATGGGAAGGTGGAGGAGGAGGAGGAGGAGGAGGAGGAGGAGGAGGAGGAGGAATGAAAAATGTAAAAGAGACATTGAAGGCAAACTATTGTGTGGCCAGTACATAAAAAAAAAACCTAGTACACAAAGGGGGATAACAGCAAAACCTGGCAATGGCTAAAGCAGTAAAACTGAAGAAAGAGACAGGGGCTAATTCTGGCTGCAGAAGAACAAATGCTTAGAAAGTCAGAATTGAGATGACAACAACAGAGAGCAAGTGCTGCCTCTGCAAAGAAGCTGAAGAAACAATGGACCTGGTTAGTTGCTGCTGCAGCAAAAAGATCACACAAACTGACTACAAACAATGACATGAGAAAGTAGCATTGGAGTATGTCCAAGAAATACTACTTGCTTACAAATAAAAACTGGTGGGATCACAAAACAGAAAAATGAAGGAACTAAATTGTTTTGGGACTTTAGAATTCAAATAGACAGACATCTGCCACACAACAGCCCAGACTTAACAATTGATAAGAAAGACAAAATATGGTGGATGGTGGATGTTGCAATACCTGGAGACAGCAGAAGAGAAGGAACTGGAGAAAAATCACAAAATATGAAGACCTGAAAACAGAAGGAGAAGGACAACAACAACAACAATAATAGTAATAATAGGTACTTTGGGTGCAATCCCCAAGCATCTGTAGCATTGCTTGAACACCATCAGTGTTACCAAAATCACCATCAATCAATTGCAAAAGACAGCTTTAATTGGAACAGCTTATCAAATCAAATCAACCTTTATTGTCAAAGTACAACATGTGTACAATGAGATTGGCTGAGCCTCCCTTCGTGCACCCCCCCCAACACAACTCACAGTGACAACAAACACAATCTTATTGCACCATGTGAACTTATTGCACAACGTGCCGCCCCTGCAAGCCTATCATATATGGAGTTATTTTCCATTCAGGAGTCTGACAGCCCATGGGTAGAAACTGTTCTTCAGCCTGTTGGTGCGGCTGGCTATGCTTCTATATCTCCTACCCGATGGTAGGAGAGTAAAGAAGTGCTGACCAGGGTGTGAGTCATCCCTGAGGATTTTCCTCACTCTTCTAAGGCAGCGGGCACTAGCAAGGTTGTCTAGTGGTATCAGGGGACAGCCCATGATGTTTTGTGCTGTACTCACCACCCTCTGTAGTGTCTTTCTATCCGCGGCTGTCAAGCCAGCATACCACACCATAATGCAATGTGAGAGGACGCTTTCTATAGTGGACCGGTAAAAGAAGGTCATCAGTCGTTGTTCCACTTTGTTCTTTCGCAAGACCCTAAGGAAGTGGAGTCTCTGTTGGGCCTTTCTGGCCACCTGGGTTGTGTTGATTTTCCGGGTGAGATTCCCAGGAATTTAAAGGAGGAAACTCTATCTACACAGTCCCCCCAATGTAAAGTGGGGTGGGTTCCTCTCTTTTCTTCCGGAAGTCTAACACCATCTCCTTTGTCTTGCCGATGTTCAGGTGCGGGTTGTTTTCTAGGCACCATGAGGATAGTTTTTGAACCTCCCCCCTGTATGCTGTTACATCCTGTGACAATACCTTTAAAGCTACAACATCTGCCTATCCCATGTCCTTGGGAAGGACTCAATGGAGGAACAAAAATGCCAAATCCAGTGTGAACATCTGGCTGACTTTGGAACTCGTCATATTACAGATAGTCCTCTACTTAACAACCATTCATTTAGTGACTGTTCAAAGTTACAACAGCACTGGAAAAAGTGACTTCTGACTGTTTTTCATACTTACGACTGTTGGAGCATCCCTATGGTCACATGATCAACATTTGGACATTGAGCAACTGGCTCATATTTACGACGGTTGCAGTGTCCTGGAGTCATGTGATCACTTTTGGGACCTTCTGACAAGCAAAGTCAGTGGGGAGCCAGATCAACAATCTCTTATAACTTAACAACTACATTGATTCACTTAACAACTGCTACAAGAAAGATCATCAAATGAGGCAAAATTAATTGTCTTACTTAGCAACATAAATTTTGGGGCTAAATTGTGACTGTTAGTTGAAGGCTACCACACACACACACACAAACACACATATATTTGTAAGCCGCCCATATACATTTAAAGGTAGTTTTCAATTAACAACCACACACACACCAAGAGCCAGATTTCTTGTATATTCTGCTTAGCATGTCAGTCTTTTAACCTGTTTAGGCTTTTTTCTAGACTTTGACTAGATCCAGCAAATTCTTTTCTTTCTCTTGGTACATATCCTGTTATAAGTGAAGAAGGAAAAAAAACTTATATACTTTATCCTCTTCATGTATTTGTTTTTCTCTGAGTGAGCATGTGTGTGAGTGTGTGCATGTATATAAAAATACAAACTAAAAAGCCAATTTAGTGCAGTGCTGAAGGAGGTGGCTTAGAAACCAGGAAATCAAATTGCAGATTGTCCTTGACTTATAATTATTTGTTTAATCACCACTCAAAGTTAAAATGGCTCTGAAAAAAAGGGACTTACAAACTTACAACTGTTACAGCGCCCTCATAAATTAATAAGGGAAGCCAGATTTGCTTAATGACCGCATGATTCACTTAACAACTGCAGTAATTCCCTTAACAACTTTGGCAAAAGAGTTGTAAAATGGGGCAAAACATACTTAACAACTGCCTTGCTAAGCAATGGAAATTTTGCGCTCTATTGTGGTTGTAACTCAACCTGTCTGTAGACAGTAGTACGCACAAGCTATAGAATTAAAATAATAGTTTTTTTTAATGAAAGTATTTTGCAGATACTTTTAGCAAAGGGGATGAAGAACCCTATGCTTTTCTGTACTACTTATGGTCCTGACTGAAAGACATCTGGCAATTTCAGCACATATTTGGTGTTCCTTTTTTTTTGAGGGGGGGCGTTCCTTTTTATTGCAATGTACTTTATAACTGAAGCTTGAATAGTGGGGGAATGTCTGCATATTTGTTCAGTTGGCAGTTATATGAATTATTTACATGGCCCATTATTGGACTAACAAACTAGATCGCATGACTGACTGTAGAACAATATATACAGTATATATATATATTAAAGAAAGAAACTGTGGTAGAAACTTTGGAACTTACCTTCTCTTTTAGTAGCAGGATTTTTCTGTGTGGAAAGCAAAACTCCACTCATGTAACTTGTTGCCAGTCCCAGCTCCAACCCTGAGCCATTCTCCTGGCCGTTGAGAGCCAGTCACAGGCTCTCAGCCCAACTCACAGGGCTGTTGTTGTTCTGGGGGAAATAGAAGGAGGAAAAAGTATTAGGTATGTTTGTTCCCTTGAGTTATTTATAAAAATAAGATGGGAAATAGATAGATAGATAGATAGATAGATAGATAGATAGATAGATAGATAGACAGACAGACAGACAGACAGACAGACAGACAGACAGACAGACAGACAGACAGACAGACAGACAGACAGATAAACACACAAACAAACAAACAGATCAGAGTACTTTCCTTCCTAGTCAGGAAAAAAATAGCAAAAGCAGTATTTGGGTAAAACGCAGTCAATAACTGAATAATGCCAATTAGACTTCACAGGAAAGTCCTTGAACACGATGGTTCTCTTAAGTTTACCTTTGATGCAGAAGAGGAGATTGATGAGTTTTAAGATCAAGGTCAATCCAGAATTGACAGAATAGGCAAGCCACATGTGCTGAGCCTGAACTGGAGATTGAAATACCCAAACGGGAAATAGTAATGGGGAAAACATAGCTGGATTTCTGAAAAAAGAAATTAAGCAGGGGATCAACTTGCCAGTTACTGCCAATGTAATGATTTCATTTCATTTCTTCAAAGAATACCCCAGAAAAGTCAATATATGTTTCAAATACTTCACTGATGATAGATAGGCTTTTGTCTGTGTTGACCATTCAAGTTGTGGAAAATCCTTAGAAAAATAGTTCATTATGTTCATGAAAAAGCTATATACAGAACAGGAAGCCACAAACAGGTTGAGAAAGAAAACATCAGTAAGTTGATGATACCACCCTGAGAACTGAACATTCAAATAATCTACAAGTTCTAATAATGAAAGTCAAGGAGCACAGTGGAAAAAAAAACCTGGAGTAAGATTATATATAAGGAAGACCAAATTAATAACAACAGGTACAGCAACCAGCCTTAATAATGAAGATATTGAAGTGATATCTTATGCTTTTTAGGATTGGGTATCAACCGTATTATCGTCTTGGTACATTTTAGAAAAAAAAGTCTTTGTGAGGCCTCTTTGTCTTGTTTATATGTCAACCGCTGCCTTCTTGTGAAGTTGACAGTAGTTTGTTCAATAAATTTTAATCTTCTTTGGGAAAAGAGCCTGACATTGTATGATCGCTTAAATATGGCCCCCTCTGTTGATGAATATGCAGGATAGATCCTAAAAGGCACAGCAGATAAATTTATCAGTTCTTCCAATGATTCAAATGATGTTTACCATCAACTTACTCTCTTTTAGCAATATTATAAAATTGGGAGGGGGTGTCTTTTAGGAAAGAGATAGATGAACACTGAAATGACAGATGAAGGATTATCAAGAAGAGAATATGTAATGAATAGCAGAAGACAAGACCAAAGGACTGCTAAAAAAAAGCAGTGCTGAGAAAAACAAGTACCACAACAAAAATCCTTTGAAGTACATACAAGTTACTGTGAATGCCCATGGGTAAAGAACCGACACAGCAATACCTCATTGATTAATTTAATTTTCAGCACTATAAATTGATGATTATGCTAACAAATGAAGTTGAAAATCTAAAGCAAACCCACAAAAAGTACTCTGAACAAGTTCAAGCTCCAATTAGAAAGTCCATCAGGGTCAATTCAATTTCTCTTATAGATTACAAGGTTGTCAAACAATTAGAAACTATTTATTAGATTAATTCATTGGCTGTTAACATAATAGTCAATATTCTGATTCACTCCAATACGTGCTACCATTTCCCAGAAGAGGAAAGTTATAATAGATTTAACCACAGTTTCAATTGGGAAAATGTTACCATCCTGGACCAAGCCAAGTCCAAAAATGCCAGGGAATTTTTAGAAACCTGGAACGCTGACAAATCAGCCATCAATAGACGCATAGACATTAACAACATCTATAGACTATGCAAAAGAGACTATCACCCAGCCCAAAAAGGGAACAAAAAGACCCAAGCACCTCTCCACCAGCAATCAGCACCTGGATCAGCATAGATTAACTCCAAGGTTAACATCAGACCAGCAATCAAATAAACAATACCCCAATCAAGAAACTGCCAAAGAAGTCAACAGCAAACAGCCCAACCAAAGAATTTCTAAGACCACCTCCACCAACACTGACAGGCAAGCCACTAGAATATAAACTGACCGCAAACCACTCCTTACCAACACTGATGATGTTACCAATTTTGGGTAATGAAACATCCACAAGAAAACAAGCAAGCTCAGAGAGCACCAAGGACCCTTCAATAGAAGCTCTTTAACGAGGACACTTCCTCTCACGTGAATGCTAGAAAGTTTTTATTTATTTTTGTAATGGGGAGGTTGAGACTGGAAGGAATCACTGTTCCATACAATATGGCAGGCTGGAAACAGAAAGTAGAAAGCAATGGGAGAGAAACAAGCCAATAGGAATAGGGCACAATGAATTTCACTGGTCTGCCTTCTTAGAAATCTTTATACTATTTTTTACTTATTTACCACGTCCCCTATATTCCCTTCCAATGAGCAGCACTGAAGGAAGTTAACAATAAAAGTTTTTTAAAAACAACAACAACAACAGCCACATACTATAAAAGCTAAGTACAATATAGGTAGTCCTCAACTTATCACCATAACTGAGCCTAAATTTTCCATTGCTAAGCAAGATAGTTGTGAGTTTTGCTCCATTTTATGATCTTTTTTGCCACAGTTCTTAAGTGAATCAGTGCAGTTAGTAACACAATGGTTAAGTGAATTTGACTCCCCCTTTAACTCTTGCAAAAGATGATCACATGACCTTGGGACACTGCAGCCATCATAAATATATGCCATTTGCCAAGTGTCCAAATTTTGATTATGTGACCATGAGGATAGCAATAGCAATAGTACTTAGACTTATATACCGCTTCACGATGCTTCACAGCTCTAAGCAGGTTACAGAGTCAGCCTATTGCCCCCAATAATCTGAGTCCTCATTTTACTGACCTCGGAAGGATGGAAGGCTGAGTCAACCTTGAGCCGGTCAGAATTGAGCTACTGGCAGCCTGCAATACTACATTGTAACCACTGTGCCACCATGAGATGCTGTCATGCCTCCATCGGAGCCTGAATCTGCTGAGGAAAATGAGCTGGAACGGGACCCTATGGAGGTCGAGGGAGAGGTGTCTGTGGCTTCAGAGGAATGTGGGGAAGAGCAGGCCGAGGCACGCCAGGGCCTTTCAGGATTGGGACAGGATGAACATGAGAGACAGAGCTCAGGTGATGAGCAAGGGCCACCCCCTCCTGATCCTAGACCATGGAGAGTGGAGAGAAGGAGGGAACAACGCAGGCAGGCTCAACTACTTGGGAGGAGAGCATCCCACCCCTCTCCACAAGGCATACCTGGAGACTGAGACTTAAGGAGACGCTGTGGGGAGGGGCATTTGTCGGGAACAAACACTGATTTCTTGGAGTTGTGTGTGCTGTTGCTGATCTTGGAAACAACTCTCTGATCTCTTGTTCGGTGTTGTGATTTCTGCTTGGAAACCCTGAAACTCTGACTATTGGACTGGCTGACAAACTTGATTTGTGTTCAAATACAGGCAAGCTTGTATTTCCACAGACTCATTAGATTTTGGATGTACGTTTCATTCCTTGTTATCTACGTTGCCTTGAATAAATTACTCTTCTAATATGTGAAACTACTTGCAGCCAGAGGCTGCTGAAGGTGTGTTTGTCTTACTTTGTTCTGGGGCTTGCCAGAAACGTGGGAGCATTTGGGGAAAATTGGAGCAAATAAAGGGCGGTTTGAACTGCCAGTTGACTGTTTTGCCCCTGTGCTGTGCCCTGGGTCATCACAGATGCTGCAATGTTTGTAAGTATGAAAAACGGTCATAAGTCCCTTTTTTCAGTGCTGTTGTAACTTTGAACGGTCACTAAATGAATGATTGTAAGTCGAGGCCTATCTACATGAATAAAATAGTACTTTACATACTGAGTAAATGGGTTCCCTAGGCTCTGGAAGATCAACACTGAGGTATTGATCAGGGATTTTGCAGATGTTTTACCCCATGTCCCAGTGAGGTTTTCTAAGTGCAATGGTTCAGAAGTGGAGTAAAAACAGTACTTATCTTAGTGAGCAGTCAACCCACTTTACCCATCAATGATCTATCTTAATCTGATGCAAGTTGGTGAAATCATTGATCCTAAAATCTGTGTTGAGGCCAACTCCTTGGGGCTTCAACTTGTTGAAGCCCCCAAGGGTTTGACCGTCAACACATACTTGCATCAGATTCAGATAAAGCTTCTTTTTTTGCTTATATCATGACAGTAAATTATAAAATCCATTCTGAAAATTCAAAGGATACATATTGCCTTTTTGCATAATTCTATCTGCTCTTTTGCTGTCCTCACCTCTGGAACAGCACCACCTCCCTCATCTTGCCGAGGTCTGAGTGACCCCCAACTATTCTTTCTTGTAAAAAAGTCATAAACATCTGGGTCTTCCAGCAGGCTCCAGGCTTAGAGTTTCTCTGAATGCATATATTATGATGGTTTTAGTATTCCCTGAGTGGTTCTTTGCTATTTTGGTTCTTTAATTGCTATATTGCATTTTTAACTTTTCCTATATACCACCTAGAATCATTGGCAGCTTTACAAGATAAGATAACCTTTATTGTCATTTTTATACTGTGGGCGCAACGGCATACATCAAAAATGAAATTTAGTTGCCCGCTCTCAAAGTGAAACACATACATGACACACACCTAAACATACTATGAATAACATATGTATAGACCCACATCCCTACATATACGTAGCAAATAAATATTAAATACTGTCCATCTTGAATATATAACGGAAGGAGGAAGCTTGAGAGTTTGCAAGGTATGGAATGAAACTATGGCTGAATCTGGATGTTCTGCTACGGATACCACGGATGTTCTGCTACGGATACCACAAAGGCAACAAACATATTTCTAGAGTACTAATTCTGTATTTTACTTGTTTAAAGCAATTTACCTTGATCCTGGGTAGTGTGTATGTTCATTATTCATCCTAATCATGGTCATCTAGGGCATTCATGTTTAACAGAACCTACTATAATTTATTCACAGTCAGGTTACAAAAAGGGGATCAGAGATTACAATTTGAGAAAGTTCTCTTCTGAAGTAATACACTCTAGAAAAATTGATCACAAAGCTTAACGTAGTAACTTTTGACCACCAATCTCTCTTGCAAAGCAACCTGCTTCACAGGGATATTGAGAAATAACAGCAAAAAAGTATTATATCCATAGCTTTGAGACTTTTAATACAATAAATGCATAAATATTGCAAGTCCCTCAAGACCTGGTTATGCTATCAGAATAAGGGCTCTGAGGGGACTGGAGACATGTTTAAATGACTCCATTGTTGAGGTGGCCATTCTTATCCTATTTGCCTACAGTTGTATATTGGTTTTTATAATATTTATCTTTTAATATGGATTTTTATACTTTTATCCCTGCTGTTTTATTCAATTGTAGGATGCTGCCCAGAGTTGCTTTTTGTGAGATAAGTGGCTATATAAATTTGTTAAATAAATGAATAAATAATACATGAATGAATGAATGAATGAATGAATGAATGAATGAATGAATAATATAATTAATAATCTCATCTACTCTCTGACATTATCAAAACTGCCAGAGTTGCTTTTTGTGAGATAGGTGGCTATACAAATTTGTTAAATAAATGAATAAATAATAAATGAATTAATATATAATCTCATCTAATCTCTGACATTATCAAAAACTCATCCCTGGATCACTATGATTCTGAATAGTTATTGTTTAGTCTAATGATGACTTTTTTTGAATCTACCTATATATGGTGTCCCAGTACCTCTCTTTATTTTTCAGTAGAGTGTTTGGTGTATTTTATTAGGCTGCATCCTATCTCAGGGCTGAACATATAGAAAATCCTCCAGAGTGCCAGAAGGAATCATATCATTTCTATTGCTTGTGGCATCCATGTTTCAAGCTGACTTGCTTGGTAGATTTCATATATAGAGGCAAGATCTCGCTTATGAATTTATGAGTAAAATTTAGAGGTCAGGAAATAAGCACAAAAAATAGTTCCTATGCCAAACGTCATACATATCAATATGGAATTGGAAGATTTCAGCCAGTGATTCAAATAGACACCTCTGTTTTATTGCAGACATTAGAATGCATATAATGCCTTAATAAATTTATTAATACCTCAATAAAGAAGCAAACCAGTCTCTA
Source organism: Azemiops feae (assembly GCA_023970755.1). NCBI lineage: Eukaryota > Metazoa > Chordata > Lepidosauria > Squamata > Viperidae > Azemiops > Azemiops feae. The sequence continues at coordinate 816,797 of JALGBA010004287.1, forward strand.
GAGTTATATCAAGCAGCAGGGAAATCAGGAAAGTCAGGTAGTTCACATGAATATAAAGTTTTATTGAAGCTTAAAGTCTCTACAAAAATCTGAGCTACTAACGGTCAAGAGACATGTGTTGGAATTAAGAAGGCATTCAAAGTGGGCTGGACTTAGATCTCTTGTGGGTGTGCAGAGACTCATGACTTATGACATGTTTGACCCTTCCTTTGGGCTCAACCTGGTCAACTCTTACAGGTTTAAGCTTTCTGTATAGCAATTCTGAGGTTCAAATCCTCTTTCCTTCATTTACATCCTTAACATCATAACAGATTGAGAGCTGCTGAATTCTCAGAATGAGACATGCTTGGCACCTGTATATTGTTATTACAATAGAACACTCTGATCCTGCTATTACATCTCTTCCATATATCTAAAAATGCCCTGAAATTCTGTTCTCAGTCACTCTTACCATTGTTTGATTCAGTATGCAATGTGGGAGACGGCATCTCATGTACTGAATTGTTCAGTTTCAAGTGTTTTGTTTATTGTCTTTATTTTATAGCTAGCTGGGTGACTTTGGGCCAATCACCTCACAGGATTGTTGCTGTGGGGCAAATAGGAGGAGGAGAGAGTATTGGGTATGTTTGCTGCCTTGAATTATTTGTAAAAATAATAAAGGCAGGATATAAACAAAAAATAAAATAAAATAAAATAAAATAAAATAAAATAAAATAAAATAAAATAAAATAAAATAAAATAAAATAAAATAAAATAAAATAAAATAATAAATAATAAATAATAAATAATAAATAATAAATAATAAATAATAAATAATAAAATAAAATAAAATAAAATAAAATAAAATAAAATAAAATAAAATAAAATAAAATAATAAAATAATAAAATAAAATAAAATAAAATAAAATAAATAAAAAATAAAAAATAAAACCAAACCAAACCAAACCAAACCTAAACCTAAACCTAAACCTAAACCTAAACCTAAACCTAAACCTAAACCTAAACCTAAACCTAAACCTAAACCTAAACCTAAACCTAAACCTAAACCTAAACCTAAACCTAAACCTAAACCTAAACCTAAACTAAACTAAACTAAACTAAACTAAACTAAACTAAACTAAACTAAACTAAACTAAACTAAACTAAACTAAACTAAACTAAACAATAAAATAGCTTTACGCTCCAACTTTTCTCTAGGAGCTGAAGTTGGGGATCTCTTTGTATTTTATTCCCACAAGGCTGATACTGTATATCTTGTACATAGATCTGTTTAATCCTTAGAAGTATGCAGTGAATCCTATGTTTTTTCCCGAATATTCCTTGATGCTCAATATTCCCAGATTAGTGTGTACAGTAGCTGCAGAAAATATTAATGTTTCACTAATGCACTGATAGCAACAGTGCAAGGCAGGCTGAAATTACCAATCCACTTGGGGGAGATTTGATTTTTAAAAAGTGCTTTTTCTGATCTAAATCGTCTCCCCACCCACCCACCCACCCACACACATAATACTGTGGAAGTACTTTGCTGTTGAATTTTGGTGGTTCAGTCAAAGGAGGAAGATTTTGAGGACTATTGAAAAGAGCTGAGGATCTTTATGACTTCTGGACCATAAATTTTAAATCTCTGATATGCACAGTTGCAGTTTTACACATTGTTATTTCAGCTGTAATTTACTTCTGAGCTAAGGTGGCAATAAGAGATATCACTTGGACTGGGGGATCTGTGAACTGAACATTGAAATATATTAAAATTAAACTTAGCTTTAAAGATTAACTCCACTGTTCAGTTTCAAGGGATAATTTCAAGTGATCACCCCCTTTAGTATCTGATCCATTCCACTTTTTTATAGAGAAGCAATAGATTGACTTATCAAAGTATGCATATTTAGGTAGCTATAAAGTTGAATTGCCAGGTGATTGATCACACTAAGCCTGGGGAAAGGATATTACTAATTAAAGTGTAAGACATTAAGTATGTAAAAACACAAATTTATTCCATGCAAATGAGGTACCCAAATCCAGACTTCTATAGCGACTGCATATGAAGATGCTTTTTTTTTTTTAAAGTATATGCCATGAATTGGCCCAAATTTCATGTTGGCATGGATAAAAGTGGAAGAAGCCTAAAAGGATTAATTACTATAATTTGCAATTATAGCTTCACACTGGAGTATTTGGGAGGAGGTAATGGCACATTTCAGCTGAGAGCATATTGTGCAGTATTACATTTTGCTGTTGCTGAAGAGGCTGCTTATGTATGTGCATAGTTAGCACGGATGAGAAAAAAGTAAGCCTCTGTCTATTGGTATAACTTTGGTGATTTGCAGAGTTCTGGAAAGGTTTTTCATTCCATTGTTGCAGCACCAAAATTACACAATCTTGCCTCAATTACACTTTGCCCTGGAATGAAGAAGGATATTCATTGAGGGATATTGCCAAATGGATTAAAGAAATATTCTGAGATTTTAGAAAACAGATTCCTGGCTTTGGGATTATTTGAAATACAATTCTTGTACAAACTCAGGCTAATGAGCTTGACTTCTATTAAAAAAGAAGTGTATCCTGAAAATCTAAACAGTTTCCCTCAAAGTGGTGTCTTTCAGATATAATGTCCAGCCAGCTGGCAAAATAATTGACTATCCTACACTTGGGAATGCTTTGATTTCCAATCAAATTTGCACTGCAGAACATTTCCACATTCCCTTTTAACACTTACCAAATACATTCCTTTGTAGCTCTGAACATATGAATGGGCCAGAATAATTCTTTGGATGCTAATGTTACTCCCTCAAAAGTCCAAAGTATAATGGCCATGCTGGAGCTGTTGTGAGATGGGACCAAATCAGTCTGAAAGAAGTTCCACATTCCATAAACACTTAGGCAAATCAAGTTTCTTTTCCTCATGTTGGAATCTGACGGAAATATTTTCTAAGAGTCAACTGAACTAACAGTTCCTGGGAAGAATGGCCAACATATGCCTAGACACTGAGAATGTAACCCTAATCCTCACTCATTTCTGACAAATAGCACATTATTGATATAATATGATATAATAATATGTATATTGGCAGACATATTTGAGTCTCCATATACTACACCATTCTTGCAAGGTAAGCTTTGAATAAGGTTGTACTGTAAAGCTTATAGAATAGAATTCTAAAGCAACATCTTACTGTCTAGGGTGTCTAATAGCAATTTATTACATACATACATACATACATACATTTATTTATTTATTTATTTAAATTTGTATTTCCAAAATATAAATTACTCATGGCGATTCTAGGAAGCTTACAGAAAATAAAAACGCAATGTAGAAGAAATACAAATAATAATAAATAATAATAATAAAATAATAACCCCCACCCCTAGTGACAACACACACTCAAATCAGCCATTTAATGGGCTCCATCCCATTCCACAGGCCTGCTGGCAAAATCATGTCTTCAGGGCCTTCTGAAAGAGTGTCAGAGTGGGGGGCTAGTCTAATTTCTGGAGGGATGATGTTCCAGAGGGAGGGAGCCACCACGGAGAAGGCTCTTCTGGGTTCCGCCAGATGTACCTCCTTAGAGGACAGGACCCACAACATTCCTTGCCTCCCTGCTCTAGTAGGCCAGGTGGATATGACCGGCAAGAGATGGTCCCTCAGATAACCTGATTCCAAGCTATGAAAGGTATTAGAGTCAGCGTTGGCTCCTAATGATCACATGGACTACTCCCCACAGTTTTCTTAGCAAGATTTCACAATTGGTTTGCCCTTGCCTCCTTTCCAGAGCTGAGAGGGAGTGACTGGCCTAAAGTAACCAACTGGCTTTGCACCTAGGATGGGACTAGAATTCATTATCTCCCAGTTTCTATCCTGATGCTGTAACCACTATAGCAAACTGGTTCTCAGTAAGCTAAATGGAAAAAATGAAGAAACAATGACATAAAACTAGGCATATACTACATAAACATAAATATTCATGACCTGAATAGCAATTGGTTTTTATTAATAAGTTCAGCAGGTACATTGCTGGGGATGCTACAACTCTTGTTTCATCTTGTTTTCAGAAAAGATTACAAGCTCCCCAAAGAAAATTCTTTAAGCACTCAATCCAGCGCTAGGATGTAACAATAAAGCGAGAGAGGAAATAGGAAACAGAGTGAGTTCCTTTCTGGGTGTTATCAGTTAAGAGGCTCTTATCACGACCAACAGATATTATTGTAATTATATTTTTAAAATCTTTTCTTTGATCAGATCATTAAATGGTAGAGGTCCTGATATGTTATGGCTGAACAAAACTAGTTTGTAATGGACTGTCAGATGTTGTATTATATTATCTTTCCTGTTCTGACTGTTTTGAATCACATTTCCTTATTCTGATTGTTTTCAACCATCATTTTGTGCAAATTATCAAAGTAGTAGCCTTTAAAATCAGGCCTGGCTAATCAATGTATTGTCATTATTTTCTTCTTTCTTTTGCCTCAATTTATATACAGTGTGCACTCATGGATATCTATAGAGATAACAGGTTGAACAGGGAAACAATAATTTCCCCAAATTATGGATATGGATACTTGAAAAAAATAAATGGAGATTTATTTATTATTTACTTATTAAACAAATTTCTATAGCCATCCAGTTCACACATACAGTAGGTGACCCCAGGTGACTTACACAATTTGGTATAAAAGATGGTATGGACAGCAAAAGAGGGAAGTTCAGTTATATAGCGCTTCCCTTTATTCTGCTATAAGATAAAAATGAAACACCAGATTGAAAGACAAGCTCATTATATACATAATTCAGCGCACAACACAGTTGTAAATTTTGATACAATTGGTTTTCAGGATATAGAGACATACAACCAGTGATTATCCTTTATTTTCAGTCTTCATGACACTACCTTTTCTGCTACTGACATGCACTGTGAGTATAAAAAATGAATTTTATTTGGATACTTATGGTAAGTTTGTCTCATTTATGGAAGCTAAAGAGCATGTTCATTCTGATGATGCCTCAGCAAATTTATGGGCTGTTCAAATGAAAAGCTCACCAAGCACCTAATCCATTTTACAGTATGCTAGGAAAATTGAAGGAAAACTAGAAAAGACAATGAGACATTCTTTCACATGTGGGAAATAGGAAGAACTATCCTGAAAACATAGTCCCTGTTTTCATTCAGTGAAATGAAAATCCTGGAAGTCCAATCTGCCATGAGTTAAACCATATATATAGTATGGTTTACATATGTCATGTAAACATCTTGTGCTTTTTTCCCCTTTGATATTTAATAAAGCAGGGGTCTCCAACTCCCGGGAGAGGGGCAGAGGAAGGAAAGTTATTGTTGACTCATTTTCTAGCACCCTATATGTCTCAGAGTTTAGACTTTAAACACGTTCCCACTTTACTTTGTAGTGGAGAGTTCTGAACATGTTTTAATCCTCAAGGGTAGATTTTGAAAAATTGTGGCATTTCCCCCCCCTCCTTGTGGCTTAATTACTGGTAGGAATAACAAACCTACAATTCCCAGAGTTGTCAACAATAATGGAGTCCTTGAGCATTTGCCAGTTTTTATTTTTACAAAGAGATAGAAATGAAGGAAAGTTCCACTCTGATAAACTCTTTCATTTATTATTTCTAACACAATTAAGATATTGTTCCTGGCACATGATAAATTTGAAGGTATGTAAGAAAGGAAGCTGACATATCTCTTCCAAAATACTTTCAAAGGGCAGAGAAAGCTCAAGCCAGTGGAAATGGGCAATCCATCAGCCATTTCAATGTGCAAAGTAAATCGGGAGGAACAAACATAGAACTCAGCATAATGTTCTACCCCAGCAGAGCTAAAATATTGCATTCAAAATTACAAATTTCAGTAGTATCCCTAAACTGCGGAAATCAATGCAATACTTAAAGCAAATTTCCTGGCTCCATAGCTGAGGAATGTCTTGACCCAGTCTTTTCAGTAAGGCTCATCATATAAGAACATTCAAGAGTCTCATTATGCATAAGACACTCTTGTATTGCTTGGGAATTCAGTTTTCTAAGTTAGAAAAAAAAGAAAGTTGGAGAGGGGGGAGAGGGGGTTGTGTTAGGTCTGATCTTTTAAGCCATAGAAGGAATTGTTGTGCTCCTTTTAGATAATAGAAAAGATTCTGCTCTCCCACTTTACACCAGGGCTATCCATCTCTGCAAACTGTCCAACTTCAGCTTAAATGTATCCCATTTGTCTTTACTGTCCATGTGTTGTGCTTTCAGTGGCCTATTAATGTGAGCCTAACAGACTTATTTCACCATAGGGATCTTTCTAAAAATCTGAACTAGGCAAAAAAATAAGAGACAAGGAGAAAAGCATTTATACGGGAAGAGCAGAGGTGCTTAAATACATACGTAACTAAGCGATAGGAAGGAATCCATCTCCTTATGCTTCAGGACTGGACCAAATCAATCACCCAGTTTAAATTTCCTCTACAATGATCATCTATGTCCAGACTGCCCACTCCTAATAAATAAATAAATTCTCATGTCTCCTCTTAAAGTAAACAAGTCAGGATTGTTTCTCATATGATAAGAGAAGCCAGACTATTCAGAACCAAGCATCTTGTTCAGATCTTCAATGATATATTAGGGGTAGCTAATGTCTTATGACTGAGGATCCAACCTAAAAACCTTTTTAATCCCACCAATTCTTGCTTTCTTGTTTATGTATTTGTGTGTGTGTGTGTGTTTAGGTGTTTATATACAGGACTATGGAGAAGAGCACAAAGATTGAAGTATAGGGAAAACTTGAGTTTTCTTTTTAAATCTTTCATCTCCTATGAGCTTTCATCAATCAATTTATCATTTTGAACTGAATCTCCAGATCAAAGCTAAGCTTAGACCCAGTATTTTGTGTCCTTTTCATATGTGTATTGAAAGTAACTTTCCATGAATAAGCATCTAATTCTTTCCTAAACAGTCTTGTGTCCTTTCAGGATATAGCATTCTCCTCTTTAGAAGCAGATGCTTTGTTTGCATTTTGAGATCCGACACAATAAAACGTATACCATTTTTCTAAAATGTTTGATTCAGGCTTATTTGGAGGCTGCCATATAGCCTACTCATTCACTGATTGGTGTAATTTTCTCCTAATGTGTTTCTACCCCTCCCCCATTACCTTTAATTAACAAACACTTATCAAGCATTTTGGTCTATTTAGGAAGAAGAACAGTTACATGCTGAGCTTCTGTTTTATAATCCTTAACTCTAATTTTTTTAGAATAATGCAACCACTCTGTTTATTTCAGAAGAGGATTTTCATAGTGATGAAACTACACTTGGACTTATCCAGAAGGTTGATAGTGATGAAAGTGAAATGCCTGACAGCAAAAAAAGAAGAAGAAAAAATCTACAAAAAATCTAAAGCTGAAGTGAAAAATATCCAACTCACAGACCATCGCATGGCTCTGTTTATAGCTCTCTTGTGCTGATAGGATGGGGAGAGTTGCAGTGGGAGTTGTATTCCATTCATTTATGCCACAAAACAGCACATATTCAGTTCTCTGAAATATGCTCCAGACTTCCTCTGGGCTTCTAGTCATTTCCTGACATGTCACATTTCAAGGAATACGTTAGAGATAGTTGTTGGTCTCTGTAGTTTGCTTCAGAAAATTACAGGATGTGGATTTTTTTCATCATCTCTCAATAGAGCTGTTTATTTTGTGTGTATTTGCTAGAATATTTAAAAGTTTCATCTTCCCAAAACAAACACTAGATGAGTTCGCATTGCTTCAAATGCTCTGCACCTCATGAAGTAGCAATTATTTAGTATTTGTTGATTAATATCCAGCACTGCAGTCAATGTGAATCCTTGTTTCTGATTGGGAAATAAACTGTTCCTGTTTGTAAGTAAATGTGCATAGAATGTGTGGCTTTAATGTAACAAAACCTGAGTAAACCTGATTCTAAGTGCCCCGGAATATGAATAGATCATCATGTCTCCCAATATTCCCAAAACAGAAATAATAGGAACTTATTACTATTCACTTCTGCATTTTCATCCAACACTTGCCAAGAGAATCTTCTGCCGTTTCAATCCCAGGGTCATGTATTTAACCAGTAACTCTGATGACTACAATATTTCAAAGAGGAATAGTTGTCCTCCTAATTAGAAATCCTGAGTAATTGGGAAGCTGAATCAAATGAATCAAATGCACATAACCCAAAATGACATTGTGTATACATGAATTATTTATAGTAGAGATGATTGCCATATTCCTGTTTCTTCTCTACAGATCTATATGGCATACTTGGGCAATTTTAGCAAACACACAGAGAGAATAACACAGATCAACATATGATGTGGAAATACTGTAAAACTGTGAATTTAGATGATGCTTGGAAAGCATATTGTCTAACAACTCAATATTTTGTTGCCTTTTTGTATGTGGGAACATCTGTAAATTTAAGAATCATCCTTATTCTAAAATGTATCCCACAGAGCAAAGCTTAATTTGGAGTGAAGTCAGGAGTCTCACTCTCTCTTGCCAAAGATCTAAGTAAAGAGACAGATTTCACGGCTCTTCAGAATCCAACAATTCATCTTATTTTTATTTTAAATAATTCCAACTTCTAGCAAGAGCTTCTAGCAAGATCAGCCAGGCCTGACTTCATGTTAAATTGCTCTCCATGGTCCTGAATCTAAAATTCTTAGTGTTTGTATTAGCACAATTTAAAATCCTTCCTCCCATCCTCGCACCCATCTTGTTTAAGTTGATTGTGTTCCTATAGTGTACTTTTGCTCAAGTTATTATATAGAACAAGTGATGACATAATTATTGATCCAAAGAGATGACAGGGGCATTTCATGTAAAAGTCCAATTATTTCTCTTTTTCAAACAGAGATATTGTATTGTTAATGTTTATCCTTCATCTACTAATTTGTGTCTTCAAGGCAACACCAATTGATCTTGTTTGATTTTTTTTAAAAAATGAGCAGGATGAATCTGGTTTGTATCCATAGCTGTAGATGTCTGAGAAATCAAAAACTGAAAAAGACAACAAACACCATAATGTTGCCAAGAAAGCTACATTGATGCACAAACAAAGTAACCAGGAGTTGAGCATACCTTGAAAGAGACTGTGTGTGTGTGTATTTGTGAAAAGTATTTTTTATACTTTTGCAATATATTTTTTGCAGTCATGAGTAATACTAACTACTGTACTTAATGGATTTAACAATTATGGTGTCACTTTTTTTTATTCAGCTGTTATAATATATTTTTCACATTGCTTCCACATTGGCTTTATGATCTAGGATTGCAGGGGGTTTCATTTACTATATCAGAAATCTTGTAGTTTGTTATTCCTAAAGGTTTATTCTGATGTTTCTACAGCAGCTTTGAGGTATGTACATCCAAGAACATTTTAAGACCATTCATTAAGATCCTTGAGATAGCTGTTTATCCTACTGAATAATTTCATTGCCCTCATCCCAGGAAAGGTAACACTAGAATAGGGTAATATACATTCTGGTATTTCTTCCTATACTGGTGTGTGAATGACAAAGATTTTCTTACTGATATGGTGCACAGAAAAGATTCTTAAATATAATCCTGGATCATCTGTTGGAAATTTCCTAGAGGAAAAAACTACCTGAAAGCCAATTTAAAGTTGTCAAATATCTTTATATCATAAGTTCTCTGCTCTTTCCAGACTGTGACACAATATCTGTTTCTCCATGCATATTTGGTATTTGTGATTGAAAACAATTTTTCAACTCATGGCTACTACCATCTATTAAATTACATTGAATTTTCAAACTAAAAGAGGACAGCTTTTGAAATTGCTATCACATATGGTATACACTTCTCTTTTAAGATGTATAATATTACATTGAAAATTTCATTTATTTATCTTGTAGCATATGTTTTGCTTTATTTGTTTGCTAGATGATCATGCCTCTATACTTTTATATTTATATTGGTAATTGTTAGATATACTCTTTTCAGATACAATATAATTAGGTTAAGTTTAACAATAATATATATGATTTTACTTTCCGAGAACACAAGATTAACATAGCAAGATAGTCAGAATACATGGACAGAAAGAGTGAATCCAGTTTTAATTTTAATTTAACTCAGTGAATTTATGTGCAGAGTAGATTAGTTTATGATTTCATTGTTGTTTTAAAACAATTACTGGGGACACAGAATGACAGATTTTTCCTCCCAGCTTTGGCCTATTTGCTTAGAAGATATTTCTAAGCAAAAGAACACCATCTGCCTTTCCTATCATTTAACTTGATGTATTCCAACAGTGGAATTTTGGGTGATGCAACCAGACAATTCACCACTAAAGTTCCAAATAACCAAGCATTATTAAGCTGTCTTAGTGTTCCTTGGCTTCCATTTATGGCGTCGCTGCAAGGCAGAAGCAGGAGGATGGGGCTCCGTCTTCCATGTTTGATTTTGCCCCACTGGGGGATCCTGGAAAGGGTCTAAAGTCGCCCCGTAGAGGTGGCAAGCAAGGAGGGGACACTCTTTTGATCACGGGGGGGGGGGGCAGCAGCCCTCCTGTTTGATCCAAGTAAATTTGGGGACTAAAAGTGTTTTTAAGACTTTTTTTTTTAAAAAAGAAATGCGTGAAAAGTTTACAATATAAGTTTTGGATTTAAAAACTGAAAAACGGCATTGATGACATCTAGTGGTGAATTAGGGCACTACAATTTATGCCTAAAAGTAACCTGGCTTGAAGCTCAGAGTTAGATAAGACTTTGGCTGGCCTCGAAGCTTTGACTTTTGAGTTTTGCAGCTGAGAAAAAGGAATAGGCTTGGGGATTGCTTATCTGTGTGGCAGAGACAATAATATCATTTTAAAATTGGCCTGTCTGAACTGTGAACATAAATACTGACTTTCAGAACTGTATTGTGGAACTATTTTCCTGCAGAAGATACATATACTATTGCCGGATATAATGGAACACTTTGGATTATAAATCTTGATTATTAAACAACCTTTAATGGTTCTTTTTTTCTCCCTGGATAGAAAGGATATCTTTCTCATTGGACAGAAAAATTTGAACTTTACTTATATCTGTTTAGGGGAGGTTTAAGAATGGCTAGTTGGTTGGATAAATTTATAAAGGCTACTTACAAAAAATAAAATGGATGTTTCCTACTTAGCTCTAAATGGTGAAAAACCATCTTTAACATCTATCTCCAGAAGCCTCAGTTTGCCATATTACCAAGAAAATACCATGTTGAAATTAATACAAGAAACAATCGCTTTAGCTCATGATGAGATTAAAAGTAATACAAAGGAGATAAAAGAACAATTTTCTAATTTAAACCTACAAACTCAGAAAATAACTACAGAGAAGGAACCAGCAACTCAGAAAACAGAAGGAAAACTAGAAAATGCTGACACAAATATTGAAGGTCTAAAGGAAGAAACTACTGACCAGACTCTGATAAATGAAGACTTAGAAAACACAACGATAATATTGGAAATGGAAAAGACATTTTACAAACCAAGGTTTTAGAACCTACTAACTAGAGGATAAGGAAGGAGAGCTGATGGAATGGAAGATAAAGCCATCAATAGAACTGTGGGGGAATTGGAGAAGGAGGGAAGCTGTTTAATGAATATCAACGGGCCAGTTCTTCTAAAAATACTTTAACTAAATTGCTTCTCTTGACTCAAATAATATACACAAAAATAGAGGAAGAATTATTTGATGATCCAAATGCACTGACTTGGAAAGTTAGTTGGTAAAAGAAGAAAGCTAGAGTAAGACTGAAAGAAACAGAAGTTTTGAACTGTTAGAGGGGATGTTACATTATCAATTAGATGTTTGAATATGGTTTAGAACAGATTGCTAGAAATATAAATATTATTATAACTAGATAGATAGGATTTGTAATCAGAATATCATATCTTGGTATGAAAAGGGAAATAAGAATATGTTAAGAATTTTGAATAGGGGAAACTTTTGGTTACCCAAATATAACTTGTTCTGAAATTATAAATGATTGGGATATTTTGAACATGGATGGGGAATTAAAATTGAAAAAAGCGAAAATAGGATATAGACTGAATAAATGGATATTGAATGCAAATGCAATTAAGATATGCTTTGGTTAGAAACTGATATTATTGACACTTTTAGAAAAAATATAACAAATGTTGATAGGCAATTGTATATTTACTTACAACGATAAGAATTGTATTTGCTTAGTGTGGAAAAATGTCTATTACCAGAAGAAGAGAGGATGTATTGGAGAGTGTAATATTCGATTTAGTTTGAAGAAGCTTACAGGTACTACGGAATTGCTAATGGACTCAGTCATCATGTTGTTTAATTAGGCGCTTGATTGTAAAAATAGAAAATTAATAAAATACTTATAAAAAAAAGCTGTCTTAGTGTTCCATTGTGCAGGTATACAATGAGAAAAGTGGTACTTGTTACTAATTTAACAACTGCAATGATTCATTTAAAAAATGTGGCAAGAAAAGTTGTAAAATGGGGCAAAACTCACTTAACAAATTTCTCACTTAGCAACATAAATTTTGGGCTCAATTGTGGTCGTAAGTTGAGGACTACCTATATGTGGGTGAATATATATGCATGCATATCTTGGTATTTACTTTTTTTATTGGCAAGAATGACATCAAAGTGGTTTGCCACACATATTTTCTGGGACTTTTTTGACTTCCCTGTTTAATCCATTGCCCTGGCATTTCCTGATAATTCCCCATTCGAGCACTAACTAGGACCAACTTTATGTAATTCTTCAGGATCACTCAGTTGTTTGTGTGCACATGCATAATATGTGCGTATTATTTTGTTGTTCTTTGCTTTTGAATCCAATAGAAAACAATAGTTAAAAGCCCCAGTCAACATCCCTCCAATCTATTTTTAAGCAAAGGATTAAAATAGATCCCTTGCATGCACATGCAGACCTAATTTATAGATGTATTTATTTATAATAGCTATCACCCTCTGCATAGACTTAGAAAACTAATTGCAAATGAAGATTATTTTTTTAAGAATAATTTTATGTAGTCAAAAACAAACGGGATATGAAGAGATATTTTTAATCTCTCTTTTATGATATTTTTTCCTTATCATATTCATAGAAAAAAGCTATACATTTAATGTGGCACACAAATATCTTCTGCCACTGTTATTAACCTTATGGAAGGTGATTTCAGAAATGTAAGTGAATGTAAGAAAAAAATAATATAAAGAGAAAAGTAACAGAGTGATTGAATACTACAGATGAATCCTATATCACTTTCAACATGTTCTGGAAAAAAAATTGATGCTTCTGCTTAATTCTTAGTTCATGGAAATAGACTCAGCCAGTATGACCCATTACGTAAAACACAATGCAATATTTATAAGATAATGTTCCAATAAGCTAAATGTAGAATATATTACAAATAATTACTCTATTACCAGCCTACACTTCACATTAGCAACAGATTAGTGAAAGCATTACCGTAATTCAATTTATAGTTATTCATGTATATGAATATTTGATGCAGTATTAATTATCTGTTGGCCTGGCTGACATTGCTGATTATATTTCTCTCCTATCCAAAAATAAAATAAAATAAATGCTGGTCGTATGAAAAAAAAATCCCGCAAATCATTATTCAGACATTTTTATTTTCAGCATATTTGAAAAAAGAGATAGGTATTTCTAGATGAAGGTTAAAATGTTCTTCTAAACCCTGAACCTTAGAGTGGTTTCCACATCGATAACAGCATTTCCCAAAATGGTTTGTTATCTTATTAATCTCATTGTGCATCTTTCTCTATATGAAGAATATATTTCAGGTACTCAAACAGATTTAACTTGTATGAAATGGACTGGAATGTGTCTGTATGTCAAATATTCATGGATGGCGTAGTCAGGGCCTTCTATGAGAATTAGTCAACAGGATATTTTCATTGGTTAATAGACTAATAAAATCCATACTGTGATAGAAACACTATGGGGGCCCCAAATAAATTGGTATCATTGAATTATGATTTAAAATTAATATTTGACTGCAACCAGAACTTTTCTTGCTGGGACAAATGGATACTCAATTAGAAAAGAGTTATGGAACACTGTTTTTATATATATGATAACTGCTACAAGATTATTATATGCACAAAAATAGAAAGACTGAAATGCAACAGAACAATGGCTGGTGAAGATGAGGGCACAGAGGACAAAATTGACTTGTCTGATTAGAGAAAGGAAAATAAGTCACTGGAAATCCCTTATGGACTTTTTGCTGAAAAATAAGGGAAAAAATGAACTTGTGATTTACGGGCTTGATGATTAAAAAGGGTAGACTATAGAAAAAGGAAATTATGTTGTAACCTTAGAGAGAGGGTGAAATATAAATGTACTTGTAACTGCTGTTAAGTTCAAAAGCCATTTCTTTATAACTTTTCCTTTCCTTTAATTTCCTTTTCTTTTTTTCATCTCCTTATTTCTTTGCACTTTTTCACTTTCTTTCTTTCCTTTTTTTTTACAAAATTTATATGACTGAAGTGCAGCAGTCTAGTGATTAGATAAGAGGCAGCATAGCCTGCAGAAGCAAAGGAACATGGTAAATATCTCACAAGGGCCCTCCTCTAGTTTCTTGGACTAATAGAGGTGAGAGAAGTAACTTCAGAATTGCAAGATTCTGCTAATATAACCTTATATAAAATTAAGGCTAGTACTTCTGGATATACTTCTTGTCTGCACTATCTCATAAGGCTGACGAGCAGATAAAGTATGATTAGATAGACTGTTATAGGGTATAGTTCATCAGATGTTTGATGTTCTGCCTGTTCTGAAAGGATTTTACTGGTTGGGGAAAGATGGTGTTTTGTTTGCAATAGTGGCAAATATCTGTTGCTCAGGTGTAGGATGAGGGTGAAGGTTCATTTTCAGAGCTTGTGGGTTGGTTTACAAACGTTTCATTACCAGGCTAGGTAACATCTTCAGCGGAGTTTAGGGGATATCTGTGTCTCTACTGTTTGTAAGGGCTTCAGGTGTGGGTGTGTCAAGTGAGGGTCTTGTGATGGGTCAGGTGTAAGTCATCAGAGAGAGGCTTGTGATGGGTCTTGTGATGGGGAGGTTACTTCAAGTCAGGGTCATTGGAGGGTGTGAATTATCAGTGGCTCAAGTATGAGTCATCAGTGGGAGGCTGGTGATGGGTCTTGGGGAGATTACATCAGGTGTTTTGTCTTCAGATGCACAAATGTAAATACATTAAGCATCTTAGGTCAGTATGCTACTCACATTCATAGAGGCATCCTGGCTTCTGTGAGTCCAAGCTTTGAAGAAAACCGGAAAGCATAAGTCAATATAAAATACAATGGCTAAGTTAGAATTGGAAATTGTAATAAGAGTAAGCCACTGCTGCCTCATATTCACTTTCCAGGCCTAAATTAAAATTCTGGTAATAAATTCTAAGGGTTTCATGCTTGAAACCATGTGTTTCAAAATCCTTTTCCATATTGCACAATGTTGCCTCAACCATTTAGTGAGCTGACCCTATTCTGAGTATATCACAATGTGAGTCCCTCTTCCCCCAAAGCTTCATCCATAAAATCATTTTTAAACCTGGTAGATACCAGTTGGTGCATTTGACATTCAGTCAAGGACTGTTGGAAAGATAACTGCAGTCATTCAAGAAATGTCAAATTTGTTGGCTAGAGTCAAGATTTCAGAGATAGAATGTTCTGCTTGATTGGATAAAATCCTCCAAAAGGTTAAATTTTGAAAGTCTGCCACTTTTAGCAAAACTTAGGAAATGTTTAAAAAGGAGGAGGAGAAAGATGGACTTTCCTAACAATACTGAGTTGGGGGCCCAAATAATTTCTACAACTATCCTTTCCCTCAATAAACTTTTTGTATTTGCTGAAACCCATTGTTTTACAAAAGCAGGTAGTAAGTAATTTGTTTAGCTAGACACGTCAATATTGATTTTCTCAGGTATTCTGGAGATGAGATAATTGCATCAGTTGTTTCCCACATTTCTCCTTTCTCAATCAATTCATTAACTAAGAAAATAAAATTCTTATTAAAGCCATCTTTACATATTAAACTGTATCGTTGCAGACCCTCTCTTGGATTTGAGGACTGGCAAAAAATGTTAAGTTTTATGGCAGTGAAATTTTAGCAGAAAGATCTTTTCTGTTTTTTGTAACATGAATTGAGGTGGGAAGTTCTGGACAGATTAGGATGTGTCTGGCAGTTAAGTTCTTCCTTCAAAAGTCTGTGAGGTTTTAAAATACCACTGTTGTTAGCTTATAATACAATGGTATTTGTATTATAACATCTTCTCATTTATGAGGATCCTGACCATGAGGACATTGTCAGAAGTCCTTCTGAAAGTTCCCTCACTTGGTGACCTTTGGGGGTCACTAGTTGGAATTAAGGAGTTTAGGAGATGGAATATTCTCCTAACAGTGACCAGTCACACAAAGATCTGCCCATTCTCTGAGCTCTTTCAATTTTCTTACAATTTGCTACTCTCCAGAGTTTTGAAGCAATTTGTTTCTGTAGCTGTTTTAATTGTGGCCTTACTGCATTTTTGTCTTGCTTTTTTTGTTTTCAGTTCATTTCAAACCTGGTAGTTTTTGTTACGGACCCAGTAACAAACCTTAGAAACAAATCTATTTTTTAAAGACTATTTTGGAGCAAGTGCTAAAGGTTCTGGACTTTGTGACTAGAAATGTGGGCTATGCTGTTAATTTTGTTTCCAACTTAATTCTACTTAATAATGCCATTATGTTTATTGCTAGGTCTGTGCAAAGTTTAGCTATAATTCCAATATAAATGTTTCCTGTGCACTCAGAGATGTATAGACAGATGGGAATTGAGAAGAGTTGCAAAATCTGAGGTTTGTAAAGGTTACTGCTGCTTTAAGGTTTCAAAAAGAGGCACTTCATATAGTTTGTGAATCTCTATTTCAAATACTGTGCATAGCCCTGTTTATTAAATCATGTGCTTAGAGCAAAGGCAAACATCTTTGTGACTGCCATATGTTTTCAATGGCAGATCCTACAATCATTTGCCATTGGCCATGTTGCTGAGGTCAATGGGAATTGAACCTAACAATTAGGAGACCCCTGTCTTAGTGGCTAGCCAATGCATTTTTCTAATATCTACTAAGAAACAAACTTTTGCTTTCATTATATAACTGAACTAAATTCATTTTCGTCAAGTAGTTGCAAACATTGCTTTGGAACAGTTTGAAAGTACAGCAGCTGAGGAAATTTTCCAGTCATTGTCTCACTCTGAGTCAACTGACAAATTAAATGAAGCTGGTAGGAGGAATAGTCCTGTCGTATAACAATGCTGTCTGAAAATGCAGTCTATCCTCATTCAGACTCATCTTTATAATATTGAACAGCAGCTGTCTGCACACAAAACATCCTGAAGACAATCATGGCCATTGTTCCTTCCACTTACAATAGGTGCCACCATCTTTAAGGCATCCTCCATTTGGGGAAGAAGCAGGAACTCCACATCTTTGACCCTACTTTTGTTACTTCCTTTCAATGTTTCAGAGAGAACTTCACTGTAAAGTATGTATTGGTTACTGTCCCTTGTTTTTCAAATTGCCAATCAAATCTCAGGGATGCAATTGTTTCCTTTTAAATTTAGCCAACTATTTGACTATTTTCTATTGCAAAATTAATGATGATGTCTGTGTTGGAACCAATAGTTTCTATACTGGTTCACTAAATAAGTAAATAGTATCTTTGAGGTGTGAACCTTAAGATGACTCTGATGGAAAACATCAAACTTTTTTCTTTTTCTCTTTTTCTAGTTTGCTGATAGAATGAAGGTCATTCTAGATATTGTCCACACCACGCTGTCAGTTCTCTTTCAGATACAGGTCCTAAGGGTTTCCTAAGGGAAAAGCAGAAATATAGGTGCTCTTTGTTTTCTGACTGCCTTCTTTAGTGATTGTTTGGCTATGACTGTGTAAAAAAGAAAAGATTTGTGACCAGTCCATTTATAACAATCATATCATCCCACAGTCATCACCATTCAGGTGCTTTGCAACCTGTGTGCATTTATGAGCATTGCAGTGTCCCACAGTCATGTAAATGCCATTTGTGCTTCATAACTGACTTGATCAGGCATAATTAATAGAGAAAACAGAAATAAATTCTTTTGTCATGGTTACATGGATTTTCATTTAATGACCAAAGGGGTATTGAGACTATAACCCTATTGTGGCCATACTGTTGATATTATTTTATAATATGGATGCAAATATTTTGGTTTGGGAAAAAGAAAATGTGAGCAATATTTAATCAAAATGTATAAAATAATAAATTAAAAGTAATTTCAGTATGAAATATGTCCAGTATGAATGGATCTCCCTCATTTGATAATATATAGCCTTTGGAATATACTTATGTACTTACAAATGTGACTCATTCTTTAGTGACTGGGATCTGAGTTCATAATTTTGGACTGTGTCTGAGAAATAAATACATTCTACTCTTTTGGTGGGGGGTGGGTTGTGTTTTGTGCATGTGTGAAACACTGGACTTCTCCAAAGCATCAGAAGACAGGACAAGAAGCAATGGATGGAAACCAACCTAAAATTTCCTGACAGAAAAAATAATAATCAGTGGAATGACATGCCTCCCGAAGTTGTGGGTGTTCCAACACTGGAGGTTTTTAAGAAAAGATTGGACAACCAGTTGTCTGAAATGGTTGATCAGGGGGTTGGGTTAGAAGACCTCCAAGGTCCCTTCCAACTCTTTTATTCTGTTATTCTGTTATTCTGTTACTGGATTACATCAGAAGCTTTTTTCCCCTTGTCACTGTCTTTTAGGACAGAACTTATCACTGTTTCATATGCATAGTTAAATATTCCCAAAGCTGACCAGAAACTGTTTTTCTAAGATTCCAATTTCATGCAAAATGGCTCAACCAATCATTCTCTACCAAATGGCTCTTGGAGAGATGGATATTGTCAGTGTTTTTCTAATAAATGTGCAGAAAAGATGGTAATGCTTTGATTACAGAAAATAGCAACAATAGTATATACATGGCAAACATTTCTTATGGAAGTGCTACGTGACTTTTTATACCTCTCTCCTTTGTCTTTTCAGTGGCAAAGAATAATATGATAAAAGAAGCCAGAAGACCATTTCAGCTTCATTCTGTATGTTTACTTTCTTGAAATACACTGCACTAAATTCATGGCTAGTCCTTCAGGAAAAGACTATAAGTCTACAACCTTTTCCAGGTTTCACTATTATGATCTGATGAATCCAGATATGTGGTATTAAAAGACTGCTGGACATTGAAGTTTCTCTATATGCTGGCATTCTTTGAAATTGTAGGGAAAACAAAACAGCATAGCACTGGCTGTCAATTCATAGATACCTATGAGTTCTTCCTCTTTTTTTCCATTCTATTAGCCATCATCCCGGAAAGAACAAGGGATTAGCTGAGGCTGAAATTTCAACTAAAGAAGCCATATTCAAGAGGTTGCCTTTTATCCAATAGGTCTGAGGGAATGGAGGGTAATTTAAATATTTTCCCAATTGAGATGTTATCTTCATTTAAAGCTGAGATCTCTCACAAAGTGCCTGAAGAGAAAGTTCAGACCTGTGTGAAGTGCTCCAATGCCATTCCTCAAAGGACTAGAGAAATGTGGATGGAGCATCAGGTAGGAAAATCAATTTTCCAATAAGTTCAGTGGGGAAAGGGATGTCCAACTAGGGATTGAAATCAGCTCCTCTTTCATCTTCATCTATAGGGCACTCTGGACTTGTTATATTCATCATTGCTTTCTTTTATTGCAACAAAACACAGCTTTGCTTCTAAAGTGTCATGCCATTCAGATCACAATTTCTCTTCGGCAGATGAACCATTCCTTTCTCCCTTTGTTCAATCTGCTAATAATATTTAAAAGAACAGGTTCACCATTTAATCTCTGCCAGCCTTTCCAGATTTTTGGAATGGTTCAATCTTTAGCAGATGGCTGAAAAAAAAAAAAAAGGCTTTTTCCCCCTCCTCAGCAGGAGGAGAAAGCTTGCTGAGTTTTGGGGCCATGAATACATTTAATCAAGTTACCAAAAGCAAGACAAGCTGCAGGAACAGTTTGGAGCTGGCTGTATTATTGTTGAAACCCTTAGGCAGTAAATGACCTCATCAACCTGAGCCCTCATGCTTAATATACCTAAACTAGAGTTTGGAAGTCACCATTATGGCTTCCTCTAAATACAGAACTGAAGAACCTCAAGTCTCTTTATGGGTTTCAGAAGGCAGCAGTTTCAGTTTACTCCCATATAATTTCATTCTCTTTCTTTCCACACTTCAAATCCTCCATTTTCCATTTAACTAAGACCATTTTCCTATGACTGGCTGGAAATAACTTAATATTTTACTTGCAACTTCTCTCTCTCTCTCTCTCTCTCTCTCTCTCTCTCCCTCTCCCTCTCCCTCTCCCTCTCCCTCTCCCTCTCCCCATGCGTCTTTGAGTTAGTTTTTGGTTTTTTTTAAATCATGGCAACTGCCTGGACAAGGCCCTTCAGTTTTCTTGGTAAGATTTTAGAATGTTTGCCATTACCTCTCCTTCCTGGTCCAAGGTCAATCACATGGCTTTGTGCCTAAGGTGTAACTGGAACTCCCGTAATCCTGGTTTCTAGCCTGGTGCCTTAACTACTATACCAAACTGCAACTATATCCATACTATGTACTGCAACTACCTCACAGTTAAGTCCCTTTAAGGAGCCAGTAAGGAGGAATGAGCTCAATGTAGAATGGGTGGGAACTATATCATATATGAGCAAGATGGGCAAAAATGGAATTGTTCTTCTGGTTTTTCCTTGTTTTAAGGCACTTTTTAGACACACTGTGCATTTTATTTTTTCCCAGAATGATAGGTAACTGCTCTACTGCAGGTTGGATATCAGAGTTTCCTGCCATGGATTAAGGGATTACTGTCCCTGACTTTGAATGAGAGTTTCACTAGACCTGCAGCTCAACTCTCACATCCACGGAATAAGTGCAGATTTAAGGACTTCAACACTTTGCCCGGGTAGACAAGCCACAGCCAAAAGCAAGCCAATCTGATCTGCTGATCCATCACATCACTCACACTGCCATCTGGGTTGAGAGGTAGGGGGGCCCAGCAGGAAATCGGGCTTTTTAGCCAGAAAAGGAAGATTAGGAGACAAGCAGTCAACCACACATTTCTTTCAAAACACACACCCACAGCAGGATTTAAAAACCTTGTTGTTGCATTTGCTGAATCGCGTAAACAATAGTGTGAGAATACCTCTATAGGAACAGATGCAAAATTCTCATTAAAATGCTTTTTACAGTTGTCTTCCTTGGATGCTAATAATATTATAATTGTGTGCTCCCTTTACAAGAAGAGAAAAGGCGATGCTTGGGGGAAAAAAGGCTGGTTCCACTTTCTTGGAATAACATGCAAATTGGAGAGAACTATGTATAGAACTATTTTAATTATTATTTGAAACAATATACATTTTACTTGCAGGCAAAACTGTGACATATATATGTGTTCATATATAAAGAACAAATTTTGGAGCTGCTGAGAACCCTCATAATTTTCCTGGGATATATCTGTGAGCATACTAGCAGTCCTGAGTTGCTTCTGTTTGTCTTGATTGCATCAGTTTTTGCATTTCAGAATTATAATATGTTCTCCACGATGTTGCCTTTGAAAGATGTTTTAAACCTACAGTTTCTCCAGAATATCCCAGCAAGCATATTTATAAGCGCAATCATGTTATACTTCTCATCCAATGTCAACAATTATTCCTGGTTTCTTCAAAACAAAACCAAAAAAAAATAAAAAATCAAAAACAGGAGTCTAGTAGCACCTTTTCTGACCAATAAATTTTATCAAAAGACATAAGCTGTCATAAGCTATCCCTCACTCCATCATAAGCTAACTGAATTTATACCTTTTAATAACATTCGTTAGTTGGGAAAGTAAGATGTTTCCACCATGATTCTCTTCCTATAATATTTACAGGTTTCTTCTAAAGCAATTGAAAGGGTTGGCAATTATTTGACAAATTAATAAGAGTCTAGAATGCCTAAAATCCCATATTGTATCAGGAGCTGCCTGATTTTTAGAATTACAGGTAGTCCTTGATTTACATCAGTTCATTTAGTGACTGTTCACAGCTACAACAGCACTGAAAAAAATAGCTTTTTCACTGTTTTTCGCACTTATGACCGTTGGCAGCATCCTCATGATCACGTGATCAAAATTCGAAGGCTTAGCAACTGACTTGTATTTATAACGGTTGCAGGGGTCCCAGGGTTATGAGATCACTTTTTTTGCAATCTTCTGACAAGCACAATCAATGGGGAAGCCAGATTCACTAACTTAACAACTGCAGTGATTCACTTAACAACTGTGGCAAGAAAGGTCGTAAAATGGGACAAAGCTCACTTAACAAATGTTTCGCTTAGCAACAGAGGTGTTGGGCTCAGTCATGGTCATATGTCAAGGGCTACCTGCATATGCTTTCACTATGTCCTCCATGGGCTGAAAGCATGACTGATGTTGATGAGCGATGGAGTCTTCTAGCGGTACAACAGTTTCCCTTGTACCATATGGGTCCTCTGTTCTGGTGTCATTTGCGGATCAATTTGGACCATGGTTATGCAACAGTGTTATGGCCAAGGATAATGTCTTTAGAACTGCATGGTATGTAGAGCTGTTAAAAGTTTACTCCCATATAATTTCCCATATAATTTCATTCTCTTTCTTTCCACACTTCAAATCCTCCATTTTCCATTTAACTAAGACCATTTTCCTGTGACTGGCTGGAAATAACTTAATATTTTACTTGCAACTTCTCTCTCTCTCTCTCTCTCTCTCTCTCTCCCTCTCCCTCTCCCTCTCCCTCTCCCTCTCCCTCTCCCCATGCTCTTTGAGTTAGTTTTTTTTTTTTTTTAAATCATGGCAACTGCCTGGACAAGGCCCTTCAGTTTTCTTGGTAAGATTTTAGAATGGGGGGAGACAGGCTTTTTCTTGCTTAGTCTTTGTTTCTGTTGTTCCACTTTGTTCATTAATTCATAATTTTGTACGTCATCATAATTTTTATTAATAAATTACTCTGAGTGATTGTACCACTACTGGGAGACTATTAACTGAGATATAAATATAGGTATAAATATAAAATAAATATTGCTCTCTGCTTATTAGGCTACTTAATCCAAAATGTGTTTAGAGGGGAATATAGGAAAAATAAATGGAAGTCAGTGGTACTCTTGTTATTAATCTTATATAGCAATATATCATTCAGTTTTGAAAGTCCAATAGTGAAAATCAAACTAGCAGTGGAATTTAGTATGGAGGTGAAATTACTCTCTCCATTTTTCTTCAGGCCTGAAATAAAGAATCTGCAGTTTCCCTTTTAAACAAAACAAGTATCTGTCAGCAGGTTAAGCATTATGTATCTTTTCTTTCTTGATGTTCAGCATGGATAACCATTTAAAGTTTGACCTATGCTACACCTGTCTTTGTTCTGAACTCCCTGGCTGAACTAACATGGCTATGTTTAGGTTTCGGGATCTGTTGATTAGGCCTGCTGGAGAAGATAGCAATATCTTCAGCCTATTTAATAATCCCATCACTCTACAGATTTTTTTTTAACAAGGTAAATCATTATAAATAATTGTTTCCCATGTGAGAAATTGTAGAGCTCTGTGAATTTCAAAGGATGTGCGTTTTAGATGTAGCCCAATATATTACATTCTTGTAGGGGTATCAAACATATTAGGGAAGGAACTATAGATCTCTACAGTGGGCCTTAGAATTTCCTTTGGAACCCTTTGATCAGATAAAGCTACCTTTGATAGGGACCATCTCCAGTATAAAAAGGAGCAAATTTACCCCTCAGAACGCTGTGCATAGCTTTTGACTCTGACTTTATTGAAAGTTAATGCACATTTCCCAGGACAACCCTCAAGGGAAGAGGGAGTAGTCTTTTGATCTTTAAAAGGTTTTGTCAAAGTAGGGGAGTGTGTTAGAAATATATATATTTACTCGTGCAAACAACGACAGGTAATTAGATTTTGAGGCTCAGGGCTTCAGAGTTTGCAGGAATATTTCACATTTCAAAGAGCTCAAAATAAATGCCAGCTTTTGGTGTATCTCTAGAGATTTGGGAGAGCACGAACCAAAAGATGAATGACTCTTGACTGCCTTTGCTAATTGCTTAACCAATGAAAGGAATCCTCAGTGAGGCATTGTTTTGAAATGGGAGGAAAGCTAATACTAAACCTAGGGGAATGTGAGAAAATAGGTTGAAATGGATCGTATTAGTTGCTTCCTGAGCTGACAGGATGCTACGAGTGAATTTTGCTCTTGTTATTTTAACTTAATAGTCACCAAAAAGTCTATAGTATTTTTAATTATACATGCGAAGTTAGAGTTACTCACTCACTATGGATAGAAGATGGGAAAACATCTACTATGTCTATGCAGAATCACAAGCAATTAGGGAAGCTAAGACATTTTTGCAAATAAATTAATCAAATTAGTCCTAATTTCATTCTAAATTTAACTCCTATCTTGTAAATTATATCAGCTCTCGCATTACACTGAATGCATATGAGTTTTTACAAAGCTGACAGATGACATTTTTTTTTTGGTATGTGATTAGACAATGTAGGAGTATATGTGTATATGCATAGTAATGATCAAGAAATCAACAAACCCGATGGTTTTCAAAAGTAGGAAGCGGAGCATTAGAAAACAAGGTTGCTTAGTTCCAAATGATTTTTAAATCTTACACACCTAATCACATCAGGATTTTGAAAGAAAAAAAAATGTTCACATTACATTAAGAATGAGCAGGTTTCTTAAATATTATATGTGCAGCATATTTTATGAGCTTTTATATTTGATTTTAAAAAATCTGGAAAATGGGAAGCTTGCCCATTCTTTTGCACATATTAAGGCTAATAATAGCCTATTGTTGTGCAAATTGCATTTTACTTGTCACCAACTCGAGAAATATTCTGATGGGGAAAGTAATAAATAATGAATGTACATTTAGGGATACTTATTGATTTTAAGTTGCTTTATAATAGAATGCATGAGCTGGAACATCATAAGGGGACTCTGGTCTAAAGCCTTGCTCAGTTAGGTTTTATTTTTGGAAATTGGGACAAGTATTGTTTTGGACTATAACTCCTATGTCGTCTCTGCCTATGCTGGCTCAGTACCTATGGGATTTGCAGACCAGAACACCTGGAAATTCACTGTCTACTTCTTTTCAATGTATTATTTCAACCTATTTTGTCCTACTATGAAAACCTTTACTGCAAATTATTTTTTTATCTGTCTCAAGGTGTGCCCAAATCAAGAATGTCCAAGTCAGCTGTGAACAATTTGTTTGCAACTATTATTTGCAATGTGTGCATAACATTTATTTAATTTCTATAACTGCCCATCTCAAACAAGTGACTTTGGGCAGGGAACCATTGTAAAATCAGTTAAAACCAATTGCAACATAGTGTAAAAATAAATATATATGTCAGAAGAGAAAAATTATCATCATGCTAGATGTCAATACAGGTAGTCTGCAATTTACAACATTTCATTTAATGACCGTTTGAAGTTACAACGGCACTGGAAAAGTGATTTATGACTGTTTTCCACATTTATAACCATTGCAGCATCTCCATGGTCACGTGATCAACATTCATATGTTTGGCAGTTGGATCATATTTATGACATTTGTAGGATCATGTGATTTACCTTTTGCGACCTTCTGACAAGCAATGTCAATGGGGTAGCCAGATTCACTTAACAGCCGTGTAACTAATTTAACAACTTTGGTGATTCACTTAACAACTGCATTACTAATTTAACAACTGCAGTGATTCACTTAACAACTGTGATAAGAAAAGTCGTAAAATGGGGCAGAAAAATCACTTAACAACTGTGTCATTTAGGAACAGAGATTTTGGGCTCAGTTGTGGTCATAAGTCAAAGGCTACCTGAATAGGCAAGAAATAGAGTCCTTTACATGCTTTTTTTTTTATATATAATTTTTAAAATTTAATTTAAGTTTACATTTCTGTCTAATGTATGGTGCCTGATATTTATATGCTTTTGTATGCAATCAGTAAATTAGATAGTGTACTTTTATGAAAACTTTTTACAGTAGAAATTAGGAACCAACTAACATTATCCTGTTTCTGCCCAGAATCTTGTATTGCTTTTCAAATTTTCCCTGAAGTCACCATTGCCATTGAATTTTTATATTTTTATATGAGCCATGGTTAGAATGCAGTATTGCAAGCTAATTCTGCTGACTGCCGACTGCCTGCAGTTCGGCAGTTCGATCCTCACCGGCTCAAGGTTGACTCGGCCTTCCATCCTTCCGAGGTTGGTAAACTGAGGACCCAGATTGTTGGGGGTCAATATGCTGACTCTGTAAAAAACCGCTTAGAGAACGCCATAAAGCACTGTGAAGTGGTATTTAAGTCTAAGTGCTATTGCTATTGCTATATGTGACTGCCTAAATACAAAAAGGAACATTAACCTCCTTTTCTTTTTTTCTTTTTTTAAAAGAAAAAAAATATTTTTATTTGTCACCTCTGAAATCTCAAAGGGGCTGGGGGCTGCTCTCACCCTGCAGGCCTGCATAGTAGCAATATATAGCACTTGTCATTTTTATCATCTTCTTCCCTTTGTTCTGCTGATTCAAGGATGCATGAGCTGTGGGATACAGTCTCTCCCATATGCTGGAATTAAAGGGAAGGATTCCAGGATAAAGACATCCTCTTGGAAAACCAAACAATTATACCAGAACAGGAAAGCAGCATCAGAGGGTGCATATTCCTGGAGAGAAGGTTTGATAGCCTTGAGCTTTCTACTGTGGGCTTAGTCCTGATGTTAAAACAGCAGTTTATCATATTTCTGTAGAATAGCTAATATGGTAGATTAATATAGAATATACTATCAATTGTAAAATGCAAATATCAAAACTCATAATGAAACATCATGAAATCACACACTGACTAGTATTGTGTTAGATTATTGTAGTCTTCCATTTTTGATGCATATGTTAAATTTATCTCTGAACAGCTGCAGTTACTGGCACTTTTCCTAGTGTACCTAAGATGGTGGCTTTCTAGGAGACTTGCTGCCAATAACATTATTATCCATGATAGATTTCTCTGGCAACATGTTGTAAACTATTCTTCCTCAACCTGAACATCCTCCAGATGTGTGGTCTTGAATTCTCAAGTAATGGCCAGTTGGTGGAGAATTTTGGAGTTAAAAGCATTTGGTTTATTATTATGATGGTGAATTGCACAGTGAGACAAATGTTTAGACTGGATTTGACATTTTTATTCACCTACTGAATCCAAGGACCTGGGATAGTCTGAGTTTGTTGTTTGATGGTGTTAATATTATTATTTATTTATTAATAGAAGAAAAAATGCATGTAGTAGAATAATATAATCTCAAAATTAATAATTGTAATAAAAATAAAAAGGGGGAAAGACATGGAAAATTATGTGTGTGTGTGTATGTGCTTGTGGAGGAACTGATTTACATACTGACAGGCAACTCCTACTAACAATCTACGGCTGCAAATTAAGCAGTACTCTATGTATTATTCTCCTTTTAGCCAGCCTTCATTCCTGAAAAAAACTATAATTCTTCATTTCGTAGATGGGACTCACAGTCAAGAAGAACATTAACATTTTAACAACAACATGCTTTAGCGTGGAATGGTCAAACTAAAGCAGAGGCATCTGTGAAGGGAGGCACAGAGGTGTGCAAATGACAAAATGTGTGTCATTTGCAATGCAAACTATGTGATTTCTTGACTTGCATTGAATGTTAGGTTCTAAGTATGTAAGTAAGTAAGTAAGTATGTAAGTAAGTAAGTATGTAAGTCTAAAGCTTGGCATAAGGACATTTCAATATGCATTCATCAGTATTGTTCTGTAACTGTGCTTTGTATTGCACATCTAAAACCCAATGTCATATAAATAATATTATTGCCTTCAGCCACAAATGTGGCAATAACAGGACTAGTCATATCAGTTTCAACTCCAGAGCTGCATTGCCAAGAATAAAGCAATTGCAATTAACTTTATTAAAAATTCTCTAAGATACCAGATGTACAGAACAAATATTTGTTGTTATTTTCTTTATATTAATCTCAATTATAGTTTAAAGTTTTAAGAGGTCGTTTAAGCTCATTATTCCAGACACATGTAAGTAGATAATAATAATTTCACGGACTGCTTTCAACTTCTTGGTTGTTTTTTTTAAGTGTAATCCACTTAAGTGTCAGAGTTTATTGTTTCGAGCCTTCGATAACTGTGGAAATTCCAAGGTAATAGTAGTATTTGGATCTTTTAGACCAAATAATAAATATTTCACTAGACTCAACTGCCAAGAAGCACTTCGGGGTAAATCAAACTATTTAAAAAAAAAAAAAAAGATTATACAGGTGTTTTTTAAAATAGTTTTAAAATAGCCTCCTTGGAATTAAGTTGATCCCAGTTAGTATTATAGGTAATCCTTGGCTTACAACAATTCATTTAACAACAGCTCAGAGTTACGACAGCAATGAAAAAAGTTACAATAGCAGTGAAAAAAGTTACAGCAGCAGTGAGTGACCTAGCAGCCTCCAAGTTACTATTTTTCCATCACCCCTTGGTCAGATAATTGCAATTTGGGCACTTGGCAACTGGCTCACATTAACAACAGTTGCAGCATCTTATAATTGTGTGATTGCGATTTGTGACTTTCCCGGCCGACAAGCAAAGGCAATGGGAAAACCGAGATTTGCTTAACAACCATATAGCTCACTGTGTGATTCGCTTAGCGACTACAATGATTTGCTTAATAAATGTAATAAAAATGGTTGCAAAATTGGGTCCTGTCACGTGACTGCATTACTTATCAACTGAAATATCAGATCAAATTATAGTCATAAATCAAGGACCGCCTGTATGAGAGATTTGACTTACCCATTCTCCAAACAGGCTTCCTAATCGTTTAAAAGTACAGTAGTATTATTCTCCTGCTCAATAGATGGCAGAATATCATTGGGACAATATAAATTTGTTATAGAGGCTCATCGTTCCTTCTCATGCCCAGGGCCTGAACTGCTTCTCAACCATACTCAGAGCTGGAATAATTTGGGTGAGAACGCAGAGTCTGCAATTTAATCTAAGCAAAGATATTCCCAATGTTAGGTTGGATGAAATAGTTGTGAAACATACAGGCTAAAAATAATACATTAGCCTATATATCTATGAGGAAATGTACACTTCCAAATTCAAAAACTTGATGAGCGAATGAAGTTAGAGATGGTTCTTTGCTCTTCAAAATTATCATTCCATTGTTGACAAACACCAGAAAACCTTTGTACAGGTAATCCTCAATTTATAACAGTTTGCTTAGTGACCAAAGTTATAATGGCAATGAAAAAAGTGACTTATGACCATTTTTCAGACCTGTGACCGTTGCAGCATCCTCATGGTCACGTGATTTACATTCAGCTGCTTGACAACTGACTCACATTTACGACGGTCGCTGTGTCCCCAGGTCATGTGATCCCCTTTTGCAACCTTCTGACAAGCAAAGTCAATGGGGAAGCCAGATTCACTTAACAACGGTATTACTAATTTAACAACTGCAGTGATTCACTTAACAACTGTGTCAAGAAAAGTCGTAAAATGGGGCAGAAATCACTTAACAAATTTCTCACTTAGCAACATAAATTTTGGGCTCAA
Source organism: Azemiops feae (assembly GCA_023970755.1). Lineage (NCBI taxonomy): Eukaryota > Metazoa > Chordata > Lepidosauria > Squamata > Viperidae > Azemiops > Azemiops feae. The sequence continues at coordinate 846,563 of JALGBA010004287.1, forward strand.
TTGGGGTCGTAAGTCAAGGACTACCTGTAACACATTCCAAAGCCACGTCTAAAAAATGACCCTGCGACTGATTAAAAAAAAAAAGCCGCACTTTAATGGTACAATCCAGGGCCTACCATATTTTTAAAATATATATTTAAACCCTATTTATTTACATCAAAGCAGCATTAACCTTGTTTAACAATGGAGCTCTTAAATTCCAGACCACCATGTCTAAAGTATTGCCTTGCACAGAGCAGTTTTCTTTTTAAAGAAAAACAAAATGGATTTCCCCTTAAGAAAGAAATGCATTATTTTTGTTCAGGGTTACTGAGACATGAAATGATTACTTATCATCCCGTGAAATCATATTACATTTTAAATGCAATGCTACATGGACACTTATGATGGCCTTCATCTCTGGTAATCTGCTCGCTCAGCCCTATGGAAAGCACTGAAACGCCATCCAATTTGTAATTGCCTTTCAGCGTGTGCCTTTCTGCATGTTATTTGATTTGAAAAGATTCCCTTCCAAATAATATGTGTGTGCGTGTGAAGAGGGAGAGAGAAAGAGCACAAAAACACCATTTGGTGTTTGGTGTCTGTCTTTTCTCTTTCTAATCAGCTACAGTCATAATTGAAGGGATTGAGCAAAGCTGCAGAGAAAGATGAGAACAGGACTCACCCCTACCATGATGAATGTGAAAATTCAGCATGCAGTTCAAACTTTATTGATGTTTTTAAACTTCTCCTTATAACCCATGGAGATGTCTCTGGAATACATTACGACACTTTATGGCTTTATCACTAGTGCTAACGCTTGCTTTAGACCCAAAGGCTATAGATATATGCAAGTAATAAACCTGGCAAGGAAAGAATGTAAAATTGATATCATGGATGGGTTTCTTAGATTTCAATCTTCTTGACAATTGTGGATACACATGAAAACTTCACAGTGAAGAAAGGTAATATAGAAGTCAGAACTATTAAGTGTGACTGTAGAAGGAAAGCTGGTCAAGAAACTTACAATTGGATCTAGTTGCTCCAACTGAGTATCAATTTACTAGATGTTCATGGTCATTGTCTTGAATGAATCAGATTTTTTGGCTTGAGAAAAGGGGGAACAGGGTGCAGAGACTGGCTATATTGGAGCCAAAAGAAGAATCTGGAACTCCCCTGTACTGTCAGAAGTACTTTTCAGGGCAAGGAGATTTAGAGGTATTCACCCATTCTCCTCTGTGTCCTAATACAATCTTTTAAATTGAAATCATTTCAGTAGGTTTATGTTCTCCATTAACTTTTATGGATGCTTTCTATGTCCTTCTATAGTTCAGATTAGGGTTAGAAGTTTTGAAAATGTGACTTGGACGGATTTCAAGGCTAGTCATCTAAATAGAATAGCGTTTAGCATTTTTTACCACCGCAACAGCTGACAAGTAAGCAATACATATTCTTAAGTATAATTCTGATTCATTGAAATCCCACCACTTTTCACCCACAATCCACTGTGGCAAAACATTTTTCAATCTTTTTTATTATTATTTTTCTTTGACTCTTCGAACATCAGATTACTTTTCAATACATTTAACTCTAGATTTATATTTTGCCTGATATTCAGGCTCTTGTTTTTTAAACATGTTTTCCTTCCTTGATTTGGAAGTTAGATCTGGATTTTTGTTTACTTCTTTACTGAGATCTCCTGATTCCAGACTGATTACTGAAAGCTATGAGATGATTGTTTCTCTGATGCTCCTAATTCAGCAGAGATTTTTTCTTCTTCAGGCAAGACGGATGATAATGAAGGTGGATTCTAATTATTTAAATGTGTATTTTCAATTTGATGAATATATATCTTGTTTTAGATATTATTACTTTCTCAAACCAGTACTCTCCAGACAAATTGGATCTCAAAACTTATAATACCTTTAAAAATGTGAAAACCAGCAAATGACTACAGAAACAAAACCAAAGAAAGACAGTTTCTCCTGAGCCAAACTATTTAGCTCAGCACTGCTTATACTGTTTGGTATGATACTATTTTGAATTTCAGATAGGAGCTTTCTCTCACCCTACCCAACTGGAGATGCCAGTTGCAAGGATTGAACTTCTTAGAGCAAAACATAAATCTCTATCACACAGATATGGTCTTTCTTCAAAATAGGATGTGTTTGACACACAAACTTTTTGCTTTTATTTATTTAATATATGCTTTCACTACAGATGGTTTTCTGCCACTTCAGGAGAGTGAATGTCAGTGGCCTAAAGAATCTTTGTAACAATAAATGCAAACAAGTATTTACATAACACAACAACAACTGTAAAACAAACTGTAAAACAGCACTACTACATATACCGGCTAGTACATATTTCATAATATTCTCAATTCCCAAATATCCCCTTAAAAGGCATGCGATGTAACAGCTTTGCTGGAAATCCCAGTGTTGCTTTTATTTTAAAGGTAACTGGACTTTCTGATTTTTCTTTAAGATGTTTCACTTCTCATCCAGTAAGCTTCTTCAGTTCTGGATGAATGAGAACCAGCTTTGCTGGAACTAAGCTCAGATATATCTGATCAGAGGAGCATATGTATACAATATGTCACCTTGGCTTCCATATTTTAGTTGATTTATTTATTCAGTTAATAATATGCTTCCCTGGATAACAAACACAGGAATAAAATACTGTAGCACAAAAGATGTGAGACTCTAAAAGGACTGGGTAAAAAAAAAAAGTTGCCTATTTCCTAAATTGTAATAAATTAGGGCTGGTTTTAATATTATTGGAAATTTACATTATAATATAGATTCCATCTAGAGAAAAGCAGAATTGCTGGTTGTGTCAGTGTCCTTACCTGTACGTGTGTGTGTGTATTTGTACCTTTCAGTCAGTCTTGATTCCTTGAGACTGCCTGGACACCTTCTTGCAGTTTTCTTGGTAAGATTTCAGAAGTGGTTTGTCCTTACCTGCTTCCTAGGACTGAGAGAGAGAGCAACTGCCATAAGGTTACCCAGCTGACTTCATGCCCAAGGTGGTGCTATAACCCACACTCTCCCTGTTTCTAGGCTGATGCTTTAACCACTACATCAAACTGGCTCTCTATGTATATGTATATATTTGATGACTTTTAATGATTTGCTTTTTTTTTCAATCATATTAAGAAATGTTTGACTTCTGGGTAACCTGTTATAAGTATGTGGGATAGATTTGTAGATGAATAAACAAACTATTTGCTGGAAATAATTTTTTTTAGAGAATGTGAAGATCTGCAATAATTTCAATACGCATGCCTATGCTCCCATATACATACCGAGAGAACAGAGAACTTGCTTTGCTGTGTGGAAACAGAAGGGATTTTTCCTATTTTCCTCTGAGGTGTCTTGCCATGAATCTTTTTTATTTCTTTATTTTAAATTGAATTAACTAGCAACAGAAAAAGAACAAAGCACAAAGAAAATTGTAATGCAAATACATACATTCTCAAGGAAAAAACCTTTTATTTATTTTATTTTTATTTTTTAAAAACACTTTTCATTAGGGAATCTCTAAGAATGAGTTACTTAGTTTTCTTGCCAGCTGCAATCTGCTGCTGTTTTCTGAGATCCAAATGCTGGCAGGAGGTAATAAAATCTATTTCTGATGCATAGATGGCTTGGGTTTTCTCCATAAAGATGACAGCTGGCTAATGAGCTCCTAGATCACAATTTCTTCCAAGAGAGATTCTGTGCAGTTGGCATTAAGAAAAGCACACTCTGGGCCAACTTCCAAAGACCTTTCTTTCTGAGTCATAGACACGAGCCCTGTACTTTATGTCTGTTTATGAATTCCCCCTAAAGTGAAGGTTGTGTTTTTCTCACACCCTTTATGAATAGTTGCGGAAGCAGGGGAGGCTGCAGATGAAATGGCAGAATTGGAATGAGATAAAAGTAGACATACTTCATGCTTTCTAGGCAGATACAATAAATAGGGTGTAATCCAGCCACCAGACAAGCACAATCTCATAAAAGGAATAATCTAGGAACATTAGAGGAATTTTGTAAGTCTACAATAGACCAAAACTAAAAGCCTATGAAAGCACTTATTTAAAATAGTAAATCTGTTGGATTTAGCAGGGTTTATTACTCAGTAAACATTAGAATCAGAATAGAGCTGGAAGGGACCTTGGAGGTCTTCTAGTCCAACCCTCTGCTCAAGCAGGAGATCTATACCATTTCCGACAAGGGACTGTCACTTCTTAAAAACTTCCAGTGATGAAGCACCCACAACGTCTGATGGCAAGCTGTTCCACTGGTTAATTGTCCTCGCTGTTAGGAAGTTTCTCCTTGATTAGTTTCCATCCATTGTTTCTTGTACTGCCTTCTGGTGCTTTGGAAAATAATTTGACCCCCTTCTTTTTGTGACAGCCCCTCAAATATTGGAATACTGCTATCATGTCCCCCCTAGTCCTTCTTTTCTGTATACTAGCGAAACCCAAGTCCTGCAGCCGTTCTTCATATGTTTTAGTCTCCAGGCCTTTGATCATCTTACATCTTCTTTGTACTTTTTCCAACATCTTTTTTGTAATGTGGTGACCAAAACTGGAAGCAATATTCTAGGTGTGGTTTGACTAAGGCTTTATAAAGCGATACTAATACTTCACGTGAATTCGATTCTATGCCTCTGTTTATACAACCAAGGACTGTATTAGCTTTTTTGGATGCTGCCGCACACTGCTAACTCATGTTTAAGTGATCGTCCACTAGGACATTAATAGGATTTGATTGTAAATGTAATATATATTCTACTTTGGTTATTCGGTTTCAACTTTCTTTTCTTTCTTTTGTGAAGAATTGGAATTACCTCTGAACTGAGAACTAAGGTATCTCAAACACTGAAATTAAGTGAACAAAAAATACAGAGGCTAAAATATGAGATAATAGGGCTTTACTTTTCTCAGAAAGCTTCTAACTGCTTGATCTGGATAATCATGGAATAGTTACTAAGGGTTCCCCTCCTACTAGCCTTGAACAATATTTTTTGAGCTCTACTATCTTTCCTCATATATGTAGATTGGACAACTTTATAGAAGGTATTATTTGTGTGTAATAAGAATACACATACAATATCTACAAAAAATAGAAAAGGACTTACATGAATAATTACCTAAGATAAGTTATATTTTTAAGCCTTAAAATATTGGAAGTGTTGATTCATTTGGAAATTGTTGCCTGTGCTACTGATTGTGATGACTCCCCCGACGCTTCCCCAGATACCACTTCAGATGTCAGCTCGGGGGAGGATGAACTAGTTCCTGGCACGTCTGCAGGGGAGTTGGTCATTGGCTCCAAGCAGCCGTCTGAGAGTGATTTGGCTAAAGCACCACTAGAGCAGGACAGCCTGGAGGCATCAGATGGGGAAAGCATGCAGCTACAGCCAGTCAGGGATGAGGAAGAGGAACTGCCTTCTGCACCTGATCCAAGAACATATAGGATAGAGAAAAGTCAGGAGCAGCTAAGGTCAGCCAGGTTACTTGTGAGGAGAAAGCTTCACCCTTCTTGATGGGCTGCACCAGAAGCTGGCTATTTAGCACAGCAGACGGATGGAGGTGATGCTGGGAACAATGTGTTCATTTTTTTAGCTGTGTGTTTTCTGGTGGTTGTGATTTCTGCCTCGCTTTGGATTGACACAGTGCCATGATTTGGATCATGGCTTGTGAACCCTCTTATATTGTGGATTTAATTTTGCCTGATGAGTTTATTTTGATAAAAAAAAGTACCTTGTGAACTCATTGGCCATAGCTCTGTGAACTAGCATTGGTCTGCTTGTGGCTGGACTTAATTGGGACAATTCTGGGTTTTTGGTGAAGGGAATTGCTGGGGAATATTAATAAACCCACTAAACCACGGTTACATGCATGTGTGAGTGAGTGGGACAGCACACTGATGGACAGTAGTGTCTCCAATGAATATTCAAAGTGAATATTTCCAGTCTTACATTGTAATATCAGTGACCAAAGTTAAAATCTTTCACATGTAAAGGATAAACTATATTGATGTACGATCACCATACATTATGTGTCTTTGTTCATATATTACATAGTATGGTTTAAGTATGATTTCTTTAATCAACCACAATTTGCCTCTAAGCCTTAAGCTTTGGTTTTCAAATCATAGTCACTTTATTTCTGCAATACTCCAAATTTTCAACAAGTAAACATAATCAAGAAACTTCATCTACTTGAAATAAATGTTTCCAATTAGTTTGTTGGTTTTGTGGAAGCATTCGTGTAAAGGAAAAAAGATGCAAAGGGATTTTTTTAATAAATACTATCCAAGTGTGTCCTTTCATGCATGGATAAAATAAAATAAATAAAAGGAAAAGGTTTTCATTGTTGTAAAATAAACTTCCCCTTTCTAATTACCAAGACCATAATGAAGACATTTTGCTGTAACAAATTGGGTCAAGTTTTTCTGTTCTCCGTTTATAGGAGAACCAATGTGGTGTACTGGTTAAATCAATGTTTGTCAAACTTGGCTACTTTAAGATGCTGAATGGGGAATGCTGGGAGTTGAAGTTCATACCTCTTAAAGTGGCCAAAGTTGAGAAATACTGGGTTAAGATAGGTGGACTATAAGCAAGGAGACCATATCCAGTATTAGCCATCAAAAGTGACTAGGTAGTTTTGGGCCAGCCACATTCTTTATGTCCAACTTTCCTTACAGACCTCTTGCTGTGGAAGAAAACAAATCTTGTTCCATATTTATATACAAGTGCAGACCAAATTAAAAATATGAAATGCTATTCCACAAGACATTTCATTACTATGGTACATGAAAGCGAAGATCCTATAAACATCTCTCCTTGTCCTCGGATGATATGAAAAGTCACCAAATAATCTAAAACCTCCTGGTAAGGAAACTAGCTCCCTATGCCTAATGATAGAAGTGGCCTTACCAATCACATTAGAGACTGAATATTTTATCACAATATTACATTATGAGGCTTATTTATTGCTGTCTTCACAAGAACTCCTGTCAGTTTACTATAAAGGTAAAGGTTTCTCTTGTCCAGTCATGTTCTACTCTAGGGGGCAGTGCTCATCTCCATTTCTTAGCTGAGGGAGCCAGCATTGTCCAGACACCTCCAGCTATACATTTTGGTGCATTCCCACCAAAATGGTACTATTTATCTGCTTTAATTTGCATGCTTTCGAACTGCAAAGAAGTACTTGGGGTGACATGATAATGTTCCAATATTTGAAGGGCTGCCACAAAGAAGAGGGGGTCAACCTATTTTCAAAAGCACCAGAAGGCAAGACAAGAAACAATGGATAGAAATTAAACAAGGAGAGAACCAACCTAGAAATAAGGAAAAAAAGTCCTGACAGTGAGAACAATTAATCAGTGGAATGGCTTGTCTTCAGAAGCTGTGAGTGCTCCATCATTGGAGGCTTTTAAGAACAGACTGGACAACCATTTGTCTAAAATGATATAGTCACCTGTTTGAGCAGGGGGTTGAACTAGAAGACCTCCAAGATCCCTTCCAACTCTGTTATTCTACCTGCTAGGTTGGCAGGAGCTGGGGCAGGAATGGGAGCTCATCCCATCATGTAGTACTTGAGTCTTGAAATGCTGACCTTCCAGTCGACAAGCCCAGCATTTTAATTGCTAGGCTACTGTGCCCCTTAGCAGTTTACTATATCTTTATATAGAATTAGTAAAAACAATCACATTAAACCATTCAAAATCAGTCACCATCTCCTGGGGAAATGACAGAAAAAAAACATTGAGAAAATCTATAGAATAGTTAGAATAAATGTAGGACTTACATCTTTCTTGATGGAGACATTAGAATTATTTAATATTTGTACATGGTTAATTTGTACATGGTTAAAACTGAACTTATTTCTCTTTTGGATTGCACTGCAAAAAATACCTGTTTAGTTTCCAACAATGAAGTCTTGTTTCTGTGGTTGCAAATGCGAGCTACTTGCAGCAGAGGTGAAAAACCAATAGTACTAAAAATAGGAGTTACTGCACTCCTATATGGTGCTGAAGGCATTATTGAAATACATCCACTTATGCCTTTAAAACATAGTAGGACATTAAGCTTGCATTCCTAAAACGGATTTTATCTCACTTAAAGCAGAAATTATTATTTTTACCAGTATGGACTTAATTTAGATTCAATCAAATCATTGTTTGCCGTTTAATTGCAGCATTTACTAGAGGTTAGTGACTAATAAAATGTCACTAACATTTTAATAAATGTTGGAACCAGAATGTTGGAATCAGAATTATTCCTATTGGGCTTTATAGATTGGGAATTAGAAAATAATATTGTACATATATCATAGCATGGCAAGCTTATTGTATGCAAATAGTTGGAATGGTTACAGTGGAAGACTGGATTATTAAATTAACTGAACTTGCAGAAATGCTGAAGCTGACCAGAGATAAGGATTTTTTTTTAAAAAAAAAAAGACTGGAAACTTTATAAGGACTTTTTGCTGGAAGAAGAGAAAAATGAATTGATGGTTTTAGGATTTAGGGATTAAAAATGAGACAGAGGTTGGAGAAAAGTTTAAGATGACAATAACTTGATACAAAGAAAGGTGGAAGACACAACTGTATGTGATTTATTTTTTCTTTTTCAATTTTTTTCTTTTATCTCTCTTATTTTCTATCTTTTTAAGATAAGATAACCTTTATTGTCATTTTTTTACTGTGGGCACAACGGCACACATCAAAAATGAAATTTAGTTGTCCGCTCTCAAAGTGAAACACATACATGACACACACCTAAACATACTATATACAACATATGTATAGACTCACACCACTACATATACATAACAAATAAATATTAAATACTGTCCATCTTGAATACATAATGGAAGGAGGAAGCTTGAGAGTTCACAAGGTTAATGCTGTATGGAATGAAACTATGGATGAATCTGGATGTTCTTCTATGGATACCACGAAGCCTCCTCCCAGAAGGTAACAAGGAAAACAGGTTGTTTCTTATTTTGTATATGTTTTGTTTATTATATTTTCTTGTTTATATATTTTATTATATTGAAAACGTCATACATACATGAAGTGCGATGGTTAAAGACACTGAGCTTCTCAGTTGGAACCGACAGCCTGGGTTTGAGAATCAAGCACCATGCGACAGGGTGAGCTCCTGTTACTTGTCCCAGCAGCTTGAAAGCATGCAAATGTGAGTAGGTTAAAAGGTACCACTTTGGATTCAGGCTCCTGGTTTTGCGCAGTAGTACAGCAGCTGAGGGATCACGGGGCTCCGCACCCTATGGCCAATTTTATTTTCTGTTTGGGGACCCTAAATGGGCCTAAACTCGCCCCGGAGAGGCGACAAAGAAGGAGGGGTGCCCTGCCAACCGTGGAGAGATGGCGGTCGATCCGGTCATCTGTGGAAAGCTCTCCAGAAACCAGCAGAAGAAAGGCTAGCTTCACTCCAGAGTCTAGCCCAAGCTACAAGCAGCCAAAGCCAAAAAGCACTAATTTAAGCTTGATCATAAACAACATGTTTGGAACTGGGTAAGAATATCAATTCTCTCTCTTCTACTTGATAATTGATTTCCTGGGGAAAAAACCAAGAAGCAAAAATCCTCCGAAAGTGAGAAGGAGGGGGACTCTTGCTCCACCCTCCTACAGACGGAAGCGGCGAATTAAACTTTTATGGGGGGCAGAAATATGTTGAAATGAAATGAATATAAGATTTAAATCTGAGTAAGATTGAAATTGGTGGAATTAAGATTTTCTTTTCAAAAGATTATTGATGAAAACAGAAGAAAGTAATTGCTTGTTTTGAAAAATGAAAAATGAACTGGTGCTGACATCTAGTGATGGATGAAAATATACAATTGTAGTTGCTCTGATAAAGGAATTGGCAGAAAGCCCAGAAAAAAAGATAACCTGTTTTTGTGACCTTCAATGTTTTAACTAAACAGAGAACAGCTGCAACAAAGAAAATAAAACATTTTGAGCTATCTACAAAGTGAGAACCATAAACCTTAGGGGGAAAAAACCGGATCTTCCTGGATTATAAATACTTATTGAAGTGTGACTCTAAAGCTGTTTGCAGAGAAAGGAAAACTGTGATTTTTGGCTATCATGGAACACCAGAGATCTGCAGAAAGAACATATCAAGAAAAAAAAAACAAATATTTCCCAGGAGGAAATGTATGCTATGTTGCAACTAATACAAATGACAATGACTTCAAACCATGAGGAAATTAAAAACAATTTTGAAAATATAAATGAACACATCTTCAATTTAACCTCGCAACAAAAAAACTCTCAGAAATAAAAAAAAGAGAGTGATCAAATAAAGCAGACAATTGAACATAACCCAGAGGAAAGAGATTTAAAGATGGAACCCAACAATGGAAGGAATTATGACTTAAGCCAGGCAGAGAAAAACTTGCAAGAAATATTGGACATGGAAAAGATAACCTATACTTCAGGATTTCAAAATAAGTCTGAGGACAAGAAAAAAGATTCAACAAAATGGATTATAGAGCTGTCAGGAGAACTACGAGAACTTGAGAGACAAAAAATGATAAGAGAAATTAAGAGAGAAAGAAAGAAAAAGATTTTCAATGAATATGAAGGGGTGAAACATTCCTACAAAAACATCTTACTTGACTTGTCTCTTGTACCTACAACAACATCTACAAGACTATGGGAAGACCTTCCGGTCCAGCGGAACATACTGATTAGGAAAGATGTTTGGCAAAAAAAGGGGCTAAAGTTAGAATTAAGAAATTAGATGATGGGATTTATCAGATGGAATATCTAAAGATTAAACACCTGTTTGAATATGGTTAAAGAAATAGAAAAATTCTGGATATAAATGAATTTTAGTTTAAGAGGGATGGGCCCCTCAAGTAACATAGTATTTTTTTTATGATATGAGAAATATAAAAATGTTGGGATGACTTATATGAGGGAACTGTTTTAGATACTTAAGTGTAATAGATTTTGAGAAAATTTAAATTGATAATGTTTTGAATAGATTTAAAAGATTAGATGATTGGATTTATTAGATGGAATACTTAAAGATTAAACATTTGTTTGAATATGGTTAAAAAGAATAGAAAAATTCTGGATATAAATGTATTTTAGCTTAAGAGGGACATATTTCTCAAGTAGTATACTATTTCCTTTTTTTCTTCTCTTTTTTGTTTTTGTTTTAAGATATGAGAAATGTAAAATTGTTGGGATGGCTTGTATGAGGAAAAAGATTTAAATACTTAAGTGTAATTAACTCTGAGGAAATCTTAACTGGTAAGAATGTTTTGAATATTGCGGGGAAAACAAATCTAAATAAGAACTCTGAAAACAGGATTTATGACAAGGTAATTAAGATGATCAATTAGAAAAGAAGCTTTATATTGATGGGGTTGTTACTTGTAGAAATACTAGAAAAATGTTTATATTCAATTGTTATCAAAATACTAAGAAATGTACTAACTCTAGGTTGATAAAAGAGAATATTATTGAAAGAAGAGAAATCCAGGAAAGCTTCTATGTGGATTATGGAATTATAGAAATTAATTGTTATTGATTGTTTTTAAATATAAACCCAGACAACGCTGTTTACCAAATATTAAGGTGATTATGTTAAAAAAATAATAAAATATATTTTAAAAAAGGTACCACTTTGGGTGGGAAGGTAACAGCGTTCCATGAGCCTCAGCATACAGTCATGCCGCCACATGACCACAGAAATGTCTTTGGACAATGCTAGCTCCCTTGGCTAAGAAATGGAGATGACCACCATCCCCTAGAGTCAGACACAACTGGACAGGGGAAACCTTTAACTTTACACACACACACACACACACACACACACACACTTTAGTTTATCTAAAGGCTGAAATGGTAACTATGTAGATTGGAAAAGTCAGTATCAACAGAAGGAAGAACTATCAAGGATCTGGTTTAGATTTCCATTTAGGATGATGACTTCTAAATCTGTAAGCTTGCTAGTGCGCAGAGTATTATTTTGAGAAGGGGGCGTACCATAGGAGGTGTAATCATAAAATTACAGTGATCATGGTGACATATGCTGAAGTGATAAATGTTACAATTGCAAGTCTAATTGTAACTTTCCAATTAAAACCAAGTATGCTACATTTGAGCATCTGTAAAATTTTGTAAAATTTTGGAGCAGCTTAATTGTTGCCCAAAACAATCTGTCAGAGAACACTGAAAACTAAAAAGAGAAGGCAAGATTATGATTCTCTCTAATTGAATTCATCTGTTGGTTTCCCTCTGACCAAGGGTGGCATGTTGGTGGCCCAGGTTTTGGCAGATTACACAGGAACAGACCTGAAAAGGCCTAGTGCACGGGTGTCAAACTCGATTGCGTCATGTGATGTATCATGATGTTTCGTGATTTTTTTTTGCCTTGGCGGAGCCAGGATGGGCGTGGCCTGCACGTGATGCATCTGGCCCATCGGCCGCCAGTTTGACACCCCTAGGCTATTGGATTACCTTACTGCTAAATAAAACTTTGCTACTATAATAGCTCCTGGAATGTTGGCTGGATTGATTCAATCATCTCTGCTTCAGAGAAACCCAAGAACTGGTTCTATAGCCAAATTCCAACTACCGTGTTTCCTCGCAAGTAAGCCCCTCCCCAGAAAGTAAGCCCCAGCTTGTTTTTTGGGGGTGAGCCTAATATAAGCCCCCCTGAAAGTAAGCCATAGTTTGGGGGCGAGGGTGGGGGTAGGGGGGTGAAGCTGCCCCATGTACCCCGCATCCGCTTACCTTACCGGTAGGACTGCCGCAGCTAGGCCTCCCATGCCCCGACACTTGTCAAGCCATGTGGCTTGTCACGGCAGTGTCACCGCTTGTGGCAGGAGATTACACAGCACTTCGGACCGCTGCTGTTGCTCGCGGCAAGATGTCATGTGGTGCTTCACGCCATTGCCATTGCTCGCGGCAGGACACTGCGTGGTGCTTTGGACTGTTTCTGCTGCTCAGCCAAGTGGCTCTTTGGGCCATTGCCGTCACTCACGGCAGGACGCCGCATGGCGCTTCAGGCCGTTTCTGTGGCAGAAATGGCCCAAAGCGCCATGCGGCGTCCTGCTGCAATGGCACTGGTGTGATGAGCCACACAGCTTACCAGTAAGCGGGTGCAGGACACATGGGGCAGCTTCACCCCCCCTAACCTTTAGCGCGGCAATGGCACAATGCGTCACATGGCATCCAGCCAAAAGTGGCAGCAAGCGGCCGCTGAAGAAGTCAAGCAGCGGCGTGACAGGTGTCGGAGTGTGGGAGACCTGGCTGTGGTGGTCCTAAGGTAAGACACAACCCCAAAATAAGACCAAGTGCCTCTTTTGGAGGCAAAAAAATATAAGACCGGGTTTTATTTTCAGGGAAACACGGTAAAATAATGTAGTTAAGATAGCCTGGAGCATTGTATTCCTTGACTTTTATAGCTTTATCACATACAAACGCACACAGACAGATATTTACCTATGAGTTGGAAGATGCTCGTAGAGTCTGAGAATTAACCTGCAGGACCTCTCCATTTAATTACATACTCACATTTTCCTCCTAGGGAGATTTGTCAAAAAAATCAGCGGGCTCACACTTGAGTGAAATTTGTTGCTATGTATATATCAGCTACACTGAAGGCAGAGAAAATGAGCAAACTTTGTTTGGTGTATGTAGCCTCATTTGCATTTTGGAACAGAATGGTTTAAGAGAGGCAGGAAACTTGCACATTTTGTGACAGTCAACTGTTTCCCAATAATTTTTGGTTGCTTGTTTTTTGCATTTCCAGATAATGGAGAATTTAATTCCTTTGGCTAAAGTTGCCTGTCTACTGTGTTACAGATAGCTCCAAAGAAACAAATCCTGCCTGCTGCTAAGGAATTCAAGGCAAAAAATCCAATCCCCCCTCCGCCACACATACAAATCATAGAGAGAACAAATCAAAGGATCACAATTGGCCTGTGATTAAGAAGGCTTTATAGCTAAGGATATTAAATGTATATATTTTTTAAAAAACACCCAATCCTTTCTCAAACAAGACCAAGTCCTCAACTTAAGATCACAATTGAACCCAAAATTTATGTGGCTAAGACATTTGTTAAGTTAATAACACAGTTGTTAAGTGAATCTGGCTTCCCCATTGACTTTGTCAGAAAGTCACAAAAGGTGATCACATGACCTCGGGACATTGCAACCATCATAAATATGAGCCAGTTGCCAAGATTCCAAATTTTGATCATGTAATCATGCGGATGTTGCAACGGTCCTAAGTGTGAAAAACGGTCAAAAGTCACTTTTTTCAGTGCTGTTGTAACTTTGAATAGTCACTAAACAAACTGTTGTAAGTTGAGGACTACTTGTATGAGTCCTTATTTTCTCAACACTTACAATGAATGTAATTAATTCATATACTTGTTATATGAATAATTATAATTCTTCAATGGTTATAAAACTATAGACTGAGTTGTGCATGTAGGTGCAGTAACAGGAATTCCATGTGGTAAATATTTTCCGTTTGTGCTCTTTGCCTGGTTCTAGGACCTTCAAGCATGGACTGTTGGCCACGCCTCCTCCTCCTCTCACCTCCCGCCTCAGCCCATTTGCCTTCAGTGTTCCTCCTCGGCTGGGTTTCCCCTGCCCATTTACCTTGCCAATGGGGCCCTGGCCCTCCGCCCCACACTCTTTGGCCCAGCCCTTTCATTGAGGCACCCTTTGTCCCGGGCCTTTGGCTGCACAGGACAAATAGCCGCCAGCCAATCGGGTGGCAGGCAGGAAGCCATGTTGCTGCAAGGGCAGCCTGCAATGGGTGATGATTTTTTAAAAAAGTGCTGTGGCTGCTCCGCAATTTTGGGGCCTGGTAGCTGTCACCAGGACTGGAAGGAGGGGGAATGGTGACAGGAGTAGCAGCCGCCAGGGCCACGGGGGGGCAGACAGGTGAGGGTGTGTTGAGGGGGAATCAGGAAGGGAGGGAGGGCGCCTCAAGGGGGTTCACAAATACAGCTTGTCTGGTAACTCACACAAAAGAGGGGAGGAGGAGCAAGGCCAGCACAAATTCTGGCATTGTAGGGGGGGGAGATGAACAGCAGGGCCTGTGTGGCTCCTGCGGGGGGAACAGGTAAATGGCTGGGCCTGCGCACTTCTTGCGGGGGGGGGAATCAGATGAATGGCAGGGCCTGCGTGGCTCCTGGGGAAAAAAATCAGGCGAATGGCAGGGTCTTTGTGGCTCCTATGGGGGGAAGCAGGTGAATGGCAGGGCCTGTGTGGCTCCTGCAGGGGGGAGGGAAATCAGGTGAATGGCAGAGCCTGCATAGCTCTTGCAGGGGGGGAGCAGGCAAACAGCAGGGCCTGCGTGGCTCTTGGGGGAGGAAATCAGGTGAACAGCAGGGCCTGTGCAGCTCCTGTGGGAGGGGACCAGGCAAACAGCAGGGCATGGCCTGCACGGCTCCTGCAGCGGGGGGGGGGGGAATCAGGTGAACGGCAGGCCCTGCTCTGCAGGATTTTTTTAAGCTGCCAGAGACTCCAGGCAGAGCAGGCAACAGGCAGGCAGCGGTGGGCAGGAGCTTCGCATTTTGACCCCTCCTACCTGCCATTGCCCTGCACCTGGATTCTGGCCTGATGGGCCTCTGTGTGGTTCTTGGCTCAGACCTTCTGTTTGCCTGCTCTACCCCCCCCACACAGGAGATGCGCAGGCCCTGCTGTTCACCAGATTTCCTCCCCCACAGGAGCCATGTATGCCCTGCCGTTTGCCTGCACTCCCCCCACAAGAGCCCCGCAGATCCTGCCATTTGCCCCCCTGCAATGCCAGAATCCGTGCTGGCCTTGCTCCTCCTCTCCTCCTTTGTTTGAGTTGCCAGCCAAGCTGTCTTTGTGAAGCCCCCTTGAGGCACCACTTTCTCCCTTCCTGGTTCTTGCCCCAACACACACTCAACTGTCTGCCCCCCCAGTGGCCTGGCAGCTGCTACTCCCTCCCTCCCTCTGGTCCTGGTGACAAAGCTGCCAGACCCCAAAACTTGTGGAGCGGCTGCACTTTTTTAAAAGAAATCATCGCCCATCGCAGGCTGCCCTTGCAGCACCATGGCTTCCTGCCTGCCACCTAATTGCTGGGGGCTATTTGTCCTATGTAGCCAAATGCCCAGGACAAAGGGTGCCTCGGCGAAAGGACCAGGGCAGAAGGGCGTGGGGCGGAGGGTCCTGGCCCCATTGGCCTGGGAGAATGAGTGGGGGAGGGCCAGCTGAGGAGGAACACTGGTGGCAAATGGGCTGAGGCGGGAGACGGTCCATGCCTGAAGGTCCCATTCCGCTTTGCCTCCATCTGCCTACCTTGAGTTGCATAGAATGACATCTGTCAATTCAGGGGAGAATTGGGACTTGTCACCTTTATGTTTTATCCAAGTAATCTATTATTTTAACCCAGAGACAAAGACATTGGGGGAACAGACTTCTGCTGATGTGGTACCGACTTCTTATTTTTTCCTGCAGAGATCCCAAATTTGTTCAGTTCTTTGAAACAAATGCTAGTGAAAGTGTAGGGAATGGAATCTGTCAGCATGGTCCTTTGTTCTGGTAAAGGGGAAAAAAAGTGAACATAGCCTAATGCACAATTAAGAACAGTGGCTTTAAGCTTTATAATAGTTGGCAAACAAAGGCTGAATATCATATCCCATTTTTGTCATAATTCAAAATCTTGCATATGAACTCAATAAAAGGGGTTATTATTGTGTTGTGTTGCCTGTGTATACTACCAGGCATATCATTCTGTACAGATGGTGAGACAACTGTCTATATCCTTCATCAGAAGTGTAATCTTAGTTGGTTTTGTGCTTGTGGAAAGTCCAAGAGCCTATTACTTAATATTGATCCATTCCACAGACTGTGCTAAACTAGCATTTTTGTTCATTTTTGTTCAATTAACACATCACTGGCTGAATTTTTACAATACTGTACTGAAAATATAAATCATGATCCCAAAAAGAGTGTTTATGTTCATGTACCTTAATAGGCCAAAAATCTAGAGTACACACATTTTTGGTTTGGTGCAGTGAGCAAATAAAGACCATGAGCACAGATGCTTTGTGATACTAGTTTCCCAATCTGGAATTGGCTGGAAAACAACTATACAGGTGGCTGGAGGACATGGTCATTCAGGCAGCAGCAGGGAATGTCAGTGGGAGTGGGCCAGTGGACTTTTGAAAGGGCAGCCTGCTTGCTATAGCTGTCATTAGACCAGCTATGTTAAGTAGAAGACATTTTTTTCCAGTTTCATTTATCTTTCTGGACTTATTCAGTGATGTGACTCCAGTGGACTTGGACTTAACAATTTTTTTTTTCTGGCTGAGGGTTATTTCATCTGTTATAGTTAATGTGGGACATTGGAGATAGTGGTGGACCGATGTTAACTAGGGTGTTACTGCTTTCAATCCCATCAATCATACTATTCTTCTGTACAGAGTCGGGGGATGGAGAATGAGAGGCAAGGTGTTGTCCATTATTGATTGCAAGACGAATGAATCTATCTGAGCCTCTAGCACATTATGTACTGACTGCTGTTTAATTTCTTTTTCTAATAATTTGTTTTCTATTTGGAGATTTAATACACCATCAGCCATCCAGAAGAATATTAACAAAGTGCAAAGCCCTGTGCATTTTAAGAATAAAATAGAATAAATAAAATACTACTTGTTGCTGCCCCACAATCGTGTACTTACAGTGCCCCTGGAATGGGTCTCTTCTACACTGCTGTCCATACAGCTTTAATGGACTACATTCTAAAGACTATGATTAGTGGTTCCTACAGCTGAAATTCCAATCATGCCCAGTATTGTATTGTATGTAGAAGGTCTCTTCTAGTTGGCATCACATTGCTCTGCAATTTCTCCTTTTTTTCCTTTCTCTTTGTACTATATCTGAACTTCTTTCAGTCCTTGAAATTATGGGCTAACCATTCAATTGTTTGAACTGATGGCCACTAAATAGCACAAAAGAAGGTGGTCAGATTATGACCATTTGTTCAGAGACCATTAAAACTTAAGTGGCACTGACCTAGAGGAGCTTATGATTGGTACTCAGAGTTGTGGCTATTGCAGTGTCTCTTGGGTCACGTGGTCACAATTTGGATTCTTGACAACTGGATCACAATAACAATGGTTGCAATGTCCCATGGCCATATGTTCACCATTTGTAAACTTTCCTGTCTCTTCCCACAAGGAAAGTCAACTGGGAAGATTGTAAGCCACTCGTGCAAGTTGCTCCCACAGCCTTTTCTCCCGAGGAACCCCCCAAAAGGCATGGTGATCTTGTACTTTGTAGTACTCGCCTGTCCAAAAGACCCTTCTGCCCACTTTTCTGGCTTCACAAATTTGAGTCCTCCTTTGAAACATTATCTTAGGAAGTTAGACCTACAAGTCTATATTCTTTTTTGAGATAAAATGGGATATTTCACACCACATCTGTTGAAAATTGTTGAGGAAAATATTATATATATCATGCATATTTTTGCAGAGAATTTTATTATCAAACTTTTTTAATTCATTAATTAGAAAGAAGCAGGTACACCGATACCTTCTCTCTCTCTCTCTCTCTCTCTCTCTCTCTCTCTCTCTCTGTGTGTGTGTATGAAATGATCCTGATAAGCCAAAATACTTTTTCCATTATATTTCATGCTTTCTATATTTTTTCTTGTTTTGTAGATAATTGCGAAGAGCCACTGGTACTGTCATTACCTGCATCAGCTTTTGACAGTTCGTCCAAACTCTCCAATAACCACAGTCCCAGCTTTGCGAAACTCATCAGACGGGACGGTAAGATCACATGTCATCATGCTGCCATGGTGCATACTTCTCTGTTGCATTTTTATATATGTTACCGGCAATGTGTGAAAAGCTTGCATTGTGTAGAATGCCTAGGAAATCTATAGAATGTATGACATTTAGGCAAAGTATGAAATGTCCGTGATATTTTAGTATGCTATATACTTTCCCTAGGCATTGTATATAATACCTAGGGATTATGCAGAATGACAAGAACTATTTAGGCAAAGTATGAAAAGAGAATCATGAAAAAAGGGTAAGGGTGCTAACCCTCATCCTACCTCTTTATTGAAAGGACATGAAAATGAAAGAAGAAATGCAAAATAAAGTACAGAACTTTCTTACTAGAAAAAACCAAGATAAAAAGACTAGTATTGACCTACGTGTTGTAACAAGGAAGGTTAGAATGGCATTTTAGTGGGAGTATTTTATACTTTGCCAATGTCATGGTTCCGATAGATGAGACCAGTAGAAATAAAAACTCTGAGGCAATTGCTTTCCTCAAAGAACACTTTTAATGGCTACATAATATCAGCACGAACAAAGGTGAAACCAAGATTGAAAGTTAACCCCCCCCAAAGGTTACAAAGTAACAGTTGAACTCCCCCACCCATTTGTGTGTCATAAATCACAATCCCCCAATTAACACCTTTGGCGGGCTTCCTAACGGTAGCTCCAGCTGCTTGACCTTGGTTCCCACAAGAAAGTTATTGTTTTGACTAAACTATAAGAATGCATCTTCCCCCCTCCCATTGCTGTGGCAGCCGAAAAACTAAGAAACATGGCTCTATTCAGAGTGTTTGAAGGTCTGACAGCCAGTTTGTCTTTTGGCATTGCATAGAATGCCAAGGAAATGTGTGAAATATTGTGTTTCATACTTTGACATCCCATTTTTGGCATTCTATAGATTTCCTAGGCATTCTATGAAATGCTTAATTCCACACATTGATAGTAATGTATACATTCTTGAGTCAATCAAAGTTCTGTTAGAAATTCCCAAAGGTGGGGCTAACTTAACTTTGGAAATATTGATAGAAAGAGAAAGAAATTAAAGAGCAATAGGATCTATTATGAAATTGATCATAACAATCAATTGCACATAATTTGAAACATACTTATTTTTTTCTAATCCATTTCTGCATTTACTAGTATGGAAACTAACCAATATTTGTTCCAAACTGCCTTGGTTTAGCAATAACTATTTCTCACTCGTCATAGCTTCCTAATCCTAGGAGTTTAGATAACATTGATGAGGAAAGGAAACAACCAATAGGCTTTGACCAAAATTGTGTTGAGAAGGAGACAGAGCTCTTATGTCATTAAAACAACATTAAAAACAATCTATTCACAACTGATTAAGGAATAAATATTACAGTCTCAAAGTCGGTGGAAGTTTTCCATTAACCATACCACACATTTCACCTTTTTCCTGGATATCTTACCTAGATTTCTGCAGGCTTCTTTTTTAGGATGTGTCCTCTTTTGTTAGTCTAATAACTTTATAAGTGAAAGAATAGATCCTTTGCATGGCTTTTCTTATAAATTGCACATGCAATGCCTTACTTATGTACTGATAGCTATCTGACTCATTCTGTTTCTACTGCTTATTTGTCTCAATTACTATATGTATATGGCTGTGCACATATTACTAATATCAGATTAATATTCATATACATGAATCCATGAAAGATAAAGATGTCTTCATTGAAGGTTACAGGCTGTAATCTACTGTGGTGGTCCAGTGCAAGTTGGTAGATAAATCTTTTCCAATACTCCAGTTTAGAGGAGAGAGAAAGTGGCCGGTCCAGAATAACATACTTGGTTTGTGGCCATGCGTTTCCATCAGCCGTCCTGTACGGCAAGTATAAAAAGACACCACTGGCTGAAAGACACTGCTCCTGTGGCTCAGGAGAGGTGGAGACCATTGGACACATACTCCTTCGATGTTCCTTCTATAGAGCTATTCGGAAAAACCATATCCTCCCCATAATTGATAGGTATCCTGGTCATTCGGAAAGTATTTATCTCCAGTGGCTGCTTAAGGACGAGCAGGCAATGATCACGGCGCAGGTGGCTAGATTCTGCGCAGCAGCATTGGGGATTCACCAGAAACATAAACATTTTAGATCTTTTTAATAATCTTTTATAATTAATTTTATTACGTGTTTTTATCCAGCATTAGACTATGTATTTTTATTGTGAGGTCAGTATGATTCAGTTTTTCTGAAGGTAGCTAGTTTTTGTTATACTGTCTGTAAAACTAGGCAGACCTTGGTCACCCATTGATTACATCATTAATTGTAATATATTGCTATGTCTTCTTCTGTTGGTTCTGTTTAGTTTTGTTTTATTTGAATGTTTAATTTATGTGTTGGCCTTTGGCTGTAATAATAAATTGAATTGAAATTGAATATTTGGTTTGTGTGACTAAAAGAGGATTAGGTAGGTTTCCCCATTTCTAGTCCAGCACCTTAATTTCTACATTGCTTTCCCTCTTCCCATCCCTCTGTCTAGTGATGTAGAAAATGGACCTTCTCTTAGAACACTACAATATCCTGAAATACATATTTAAAAGATGACAGAATTAGCAGTGATGGCAAAATGTACATGTTTGATTAGGGAAAAAGACAATAACTACATTTCTCAGTGACTGGAAAGCCTTTATAAATTTTTTGCTGAAAATGAAAAAAAAAAAAACAACTTTATGGGTTTGTTGATTTTTTTTTGCATTTTTACTTTGAAGAAAAAATCTACAATAAATGCTTTTTTAAAAAAAATAATCCTGAAATACATATTTATATAAAATGCTTGAATTGGATAAATGATACAGATGGGAGCCGTGCCTCCCCCCCACACACACACATACACATCAGAAATTTGTCCCAGATTGGCTACTATTTTGGTGATTATCAAGATGTATTTGTCTCCTGATGAACTCAGAGGAATCATTTGGTGGTATCTGGCAACTGGAATGACAACCTGAGCTCCAGGGCAATATTTTGAGTGCTGACTGTGAGCTTGTCCAGTTGCACAACAAACAGCTTTTCTTAGCCAACATCAGCTGTATTTAGTCCAAAATCGGGCTGTTCCAAGATTCATGTTATGCTACGTGCATTCATTTCCAACTGGCACATGTGTGAAAGCAATGATCCAGAATGTGGATTGATCACCATACTTAGTCAGTTGTCATTTATGTTGAGTGAATATGCAATGCCTAGTCACAAACTGGAACCTGTTTTGGAAGCTCAGTTGTTTTTAATGATACCCAAAATATTTGTTGTAGACATTTCAGATATATTAGGAATCAAAGCCTTTCAGACATCATAACAAGAGACCAGAATATCTTTATATTTAGTTGGAGACAGCAAATACAAATGGTTATCATACTAGAAAGAAATATTAATTACAGTAAGAAAAGCAAGATCATTTTTGCTGGTTTTAATTGTGAAGAAACTTAGCTTATCACAGCTGAAAGATTCCATTATTAACAAGTTTCCTGCTACAGAACAAAAAGATTGTAAGACTAAATAGCTCTTGGTTTAGTTGGAATGTTATGTGCAGTGTTATGGTCTTAGGCATAAATGGTTGAAATCCAGTTTCTCATGAATTCAAAACTAGGTAGCTTCTTTATTCAAAAACAATATGCTATTAAATATCTACTCTCTATTAGATTCAGTGAAAAGATCAATTGCCTTAATGAGATTGTCTTCTTGTCATGGTCTAGGTGGCTACACGCAGAGGCTACCTGATGTTACAGATGGGAACAGTTGAGAAGGAGATTAGAGTTTTCGTAGCTATATCAATTGCCTCTCAATTGTAGCTCCCCAACTGTAATGCAATCATGTTTTTATTATTTAGTTATTAACTGGAGTTTTTTTGCCATGCAGTGGCAAGATTCTCTGAATGATTTATATTTAAAATAAAATAAAATACAATTATACTATAATTTTGTAACATAGTTGAAATACAAATGTAACTACAAGTACAAACGTTCATTTAGCAAGTTTTCACAAAAATGAATTTATTCAGAAAGGGTACTTAATTTAGAAATTCAAAATTGCAAGCAAAAAGAGGCCTCTGTAGCCATGTGACTTGGATTCAGTTACTGCTGCAGCGGTGGCCATTTTAACTGTGACTTGCCTGGGCCGGTTACGAACTGAATTTCCTGAAGCCGGAAGTTTTTTTTTTTTTTTTTTGTCCTTGGTCACATGGCCAAACAAGAGCCGAACCAGTGGCACTGGTTTGCTTTTGCTTTTTTGCTGCTGCGTGGAGAATCTCCTGCTGTCTGGGCTTGAGGACTGCTTCTGCAAGTATTTTAAATATTTTTGTTACTCTATAGTAACTTTGGAACTGCTCTGCTTTTTAAGTACTGTACTTTGCAAACTATTGTCATTGTAAATACAGTACTTTGCAAAGATAGTTTGTTTGCATTTTCCTTGAAACTGCTTTAGAAATGTTAGCCAGGATCTACACAAAGCATTCTATAACATTGTGTTTCGTTGCTTTTATTTTGGAGATTAGTGTTTGTAGGTTTTAAATTTAAATTGCCCCTAGAAGGTGTGGGAGCACTAGAAGCTTTTAAGAAGAGACTGGATAGGCATTTATCAGAAATACTCTGTTGAGAGAGCAGTGGGTTAGACTAGATGACCTCAAGATCCCTTCCATCTCTGTTACTGTTGCAAGCTGAGAGTTCTGCAAATCCCTCCCCCATCTCCCTCTGGGTGCCTGGCTGGACACTTTAAGCTAATTAGTGGGAAATGATTTTTTTTTAAGCACTTGTGGGCAGCTGAAGACACTTGAGGTTAAGTATGGTAGCAGCAGTTGTTTTTTTTAAAAAACAACAACTGCAATGGCTCCAAGGCCTGCTTGGAGGCAATTTAGTTCCTGAACTGGGCACTGAAAACAGCTGATGGGCGGTTGGCTTGAAAGCCTCTCAGTTCAATTAACGTGGCAGCAATCCATTAATAAATCGGAGGAAATCATAAGTCCGATCTTCATTCATTTAACAACCCGTTTGATTCAATTAATGAATTTGATTTTAAAAAAGTTAAATTGAGTCTGATTCATTTGACAATTTTTTTGACTTACCAGCCTAATGGGCAGGCACCATTAGGTTCATAACTGGAGGACTACCTGTATCTCGTATAGTAGGCTTTAAGGATTAAGCTTGTGCTTAGAAGTTTGCTTTTGGTGACTCAGTGTAGTGTTTCCAAATAGCTGAGTAATGGAATTTAATGAAACAAAGTCTTTTGTGGGTAGGTGTCATGGATCTATCCCAGATCCTTCTCCAGATGCCAGATTAGAGGAGGAGGGTGAATTTGAGTCTGCAAAAGAAAGTGTGGAGATGAGTATTGGTCAGGATTGGGGCTCAGAGAATGCTAGCCTGATGGAGCAGCCTCAGCTGGGTGGATCAGACCAGTGACAGGCTGAGGTTGAGAGAGGTGAGCTGCAGCTGCAGCAATTTGGCCAGGAGGCTCCAGGAAAGGACCGGGGCAGCTGCTGCCTGTTAGCAATGAGAAAGAGGTGGAGTCCACACTACCTCCTGATCCAAGGATATGCAGAGCAGAGAGGAGACAGGCACAATACTGGTCAGCTAGACCAGGGCTTTTCAACCTTTTCACCGATTGTACCACTTTTAGGATATGGCAATATTCGAGTACCACTTAGCAAGGTGTCAAAAACTTGATGCCCCCCCCAAAAAAAATCTGTTCAAAGTTGCAATTGCACTGAAATGACTTATGACCATTTTTCACACTTATGACCATTGCAGCATGCCCAGGGTCATGTGATTTATATTTGGATGCTTGGCAACTGATTCATATTTATGATGGTCACAGTGTCCCAGGGTCATGTGATCCCCTTTTGCAACCTTTTGACAAGCAAGGTCAATGGCAGGGCTGCTGGTGGCCAAGTGCTAAGGCGGGACCTCCCTCCCTCCCTCCCTCCTTCCCTGCCTCCCTCTTTCTCATGCCCACCTCCTTCTGAAGGAAGAATTTGAACCCCCCCCCATATTTTCTCTCTTTCATATATTCATCAAACAAGGAAAAGCCTCCAGAGACAGAAAAGGCAAACTGCTGAGTGAACTAGCTTAAAAAGGCACATCCCCCTTTAAGAATTAGCTACTGGCTAGAAAGGAAAGTTAAGGAGGGCAACCAGCACTTAAGGAAGAAAAAAAATGTAATAAGTATTGGCTGCCGGCTAAGGCAGCCTCCCCAAATGGCTCCATTCATAAGTAAAGATATTCTACAGGCAAAATCCATTCAGGAGAAAAATACTTCAAAATCCCTTGCAGCAAAACTTACAGTTAACAATAGCAGAGCAATAGAAGCTAACAGGAGACATCAGCCATCAGAAATTGCCAAACACTCCTTAAGAACACAAAGCCCACATTGCACAAATCCCAGAACTTCAAAGTCACCTGCCACTCGTTAATGTACCACAAGTGGTACGCGTGCCATCAGTTGAAAAGCCCTGAGCTAGACTGCTTGTGAGGAGGCAATCTCGCCTTTCATGAAGGGTTTTACACTAGCGTTGCCTACTTAACCCCGCCCTGAGGATTTGAGTGTTGCTGGAGCAATGTACCAAGTTCTGTGCCTTGTGTGCTTGTGCTGTGTTTACTTGGCCTATTTGACTCCTGGACTGCTTTCCTGGACTTCTTCGTGTGTGCCCTTTGGACTCAGTTACTCAGCGATTCTTGCTGAGCTTGGAATCCAAACCTGCACAACAGGGGTGCTTTCTGAGGACCTGTTTGGGGGGGGGGTTGAATAAACATCTGTAGAACTCTTGCCATACATGTGTGGGGGAGAGAGGGGCAGCACAGTAGGAGACTGTAATGCAGGGGTGTGCAACTATGGTTCCTTTATGACAGGGGTGTCAAACTCGCAACATCACGTGACATGTCACAACATATCGTGACTTTTTTTCCATTGCTGGCAATGGGGTGGGCGTGGTTTCGGCATGACACATCCGGCCCGCTGGCCGGCAGTTTGACACTGCTGCTTTATGACCTCTGGACTTCAACTTCCAGAATTCGTGAGCCGGCATGGCTGGCTTAGGAATTCTAAGAGTTGAAGTCCACAGATCATAAAGGGACCATAGTTGCACACCCCTGCTTTAATGTACAGCAAAAGCCTCTAGTATAGGCATATCCATCCTCCATCCATTCATGTATATATGTGTGTGTGTTTGTGTGTATACACACACACCCCTATATGGTTTACACTGAGTAACTTCATGTTCTAATATAGCTCCCTCTTAAAAAAACCATTATTATCTCACAATTGTTTTTCTATTGTCACAAAAGGCAAGCCATATATGTTAGCAGTTGCTATAATGTGCTATCTCTCCTTCCCTTCCATATGTCACTGTTTTCAAAGCTCAAGTCAGTTGCAGAGTAAATACAGGTTTGCACTCAAAAAAGATTTTGCTGACAAAGTATAACACTAAACTTCATACATCTTTGTTCAAGCCACTTCTGTTTTGAAAAAAAAAGTTTGTTTCTCTCTGTATCCCAAGTATTTTAGCTTGTTGCCACGATCAGTTTGTCATGCAAATTTCCATGTAGTCACCAGAGCTGAGTGTGAATCAAGGAAGCCATTTCCATAGCATCATACTGTTCCTTCTAACACACATTTAGGAATTAAATCTGGATTCAGCACCTTAAATCAACCGATGTGATAAGGTGCCACACTATCTTCTCAACGCTTTCTACAAAACTTTAGCAGAACTTGGAAATGGAAATCTGTGAACCAAAACTGTATATGTTCACATCTTGTAGTTGACATATTACTATTTCTACAGATGCACTTAATAATTATGAAAAGGTCCATAGCAAATGGCTCTTTATTTTCTGTTCTTTGAGTTAGACCAAAGATGCTCAGTTCTGAACCTACTAGTTGTCATAGTATCCTTTGTTCAAAAGTATGACTAATTGCTTCTCTTGGCCCTGAGGACAGAAAACATTGTATGGAGTAGAAATTGTAAAATTGGACATTGTTCCTTTACTTTAAAACAGCAGATTTTGACTTTCCAATTTCTGATGTTCTAAGCATTTCCCTTCTATTAAAAGCATTATTTCAAGAGGTACCATTAGGCTGGTTTCACCATAGATGGAAAATAAGTTGTGTCATACTCATGTTAGTTTTTACAAATTTTAGTATATTCTCTTTGACTTCACAGATTAAACAGTATAATAGAATCAAAGAGGTTATAATAAAGCCCATTTTTAAATAATGTTTAGATTCAAAGGGCTGGTTTGATATGTTGGCTGCTTTATATCCCTTATTATTTAGAGTAGTCTGGGAGTTTTGATGGAATGTAACAAAAGACTCAGAAATAGTGTATCTTCCTTATATGGAAAGGATTGAAACTTTTGTAGATGTTTGACTCTAAAAAGTGTATCTTTATTTGAGAAAAATAGATGCAGAAATTAGTGTGTGTGCACATTTGAATTAATACTATCAGATCTGGTCTGCAAAAGTCAGTACAACATTCAGATGGCAGCCAAGATACAAAAATACTGATTTTTGGCTTCCATGCAGTAGCTAACCAGACTTTTGCACCTTGGATCTGGTAGCCTTACTCTGAACAACATTCAAGAGATTTACTTTTAATAGGGTTATTTAACAACAAATATATTTAACACAAAGTCTATACTATTTTCATTATTATCTTTGCTGTTTTCCTTCTATCTCAGCTTCCACAGATATATTTTAAGCTTAGCCTCTCTTTTCTGTATTCAGATTCGATGCATTCTGAAAGTAATAGGAAATCACTAGACAACATGGCTGTATAATATTAAAAAATAGGAGAATGTGGTGGATGATATTTCAAGAAGACATTTCAAATATTGTTTGGCATTTTAATTAAAATATCATTTCTAAGTCCATTGGGTTATTGGAATATAACTGCTTCTAGGTATATATGAAATCCCTTGATGGGATTTTCCTAATCTTAATGAAATTCATTTAGCTTCTCCAAAATTTCCTCAGAGGTTTTCGCTAATTCTTCAAATGCATCTTGAACTTTGACATGGACTGAACAATATTTGAATCCAAATCAGATTCACTCCAGTGCACATCCTAAATTATCATCATTAGTTGGGGGATATTAAAATTTCAATAAATGTCTATTTAAGAGAGTTCTTAGAGAGGAACATTTATTCAGAGATGGATTACATTTACAACTTAAAATAAGGATTCACAACACTAAAGGTATTGCAGAAAGATATGCATTTATTCATACTTTTACCACTTCCTTCACATTAATTTATCCTAAAATGATTTTTAACACCTACTGTGGTCTCTGCAAGTCTTATTTGCATTTCTTTGTGCATCGTGTTGTTGAATCCTAAAAATCAAAAACATTGTCTCTTTGCCTCAAACATGCTACAATGGGTTTTATGGTTATATTTCAAATAAGAAACATATCATCATTAAAAATTGGCATCTCTCAGACCACACAAAACATCCAACTTGTGGTGAGCATTGAACATGAATCTCTGGCAGAATTTGTGTTTTTGTGCCTTGCCTCTACTTTCCTAAGGAAAGGAAAAAGATGTTGGCATGTTTATATTGCAAATAAGTACTGTAGTTTTGTAGGAGATTTGAGAATATTGCAGACAATGGACATGGGGAATCTAAGCAGAACAATAAAACTAAACAACAGAATTGCTGAACAGCTATTAATAAAGGAATCAAGTAATTGAAATATGTCTTTTGTGTAGTGTGGGCTTTGAACCTGTTCCTATCTTATTGCTGCTACATGCTATAGTTAATGTTGTAGTAATAAACTTTCATTTTCCTGGGCCTCAACAACTGGCATATGCTCTCTGGAGTTTATATATCACAAGGGAATGCTGAAACATATGGCAAGAAAGAAAGTATAGCATTCTTTGAGCAAGCCAAAATATTCAGCAAATATTTTTGTGAGAGATTCCCTGCCTCTCTCAGGGAGAGAAAATTCAATAAAATACTTGTGAGGAAAATAAAAAATAAAAACTTGCCTTTAGTTTTTTCTATAGTAATTGAGCAAAACAACAAGAAGATTGTAGAATATATATATATATATATTCTATATCTGTATATCATATCTCTCTCTCTCAATTATCTATCTATATTACTTTGAAAACTCTTACAACACTTAGCATTTTATCTGTTTCTGCAATTTGAGCATTTTAGACAGTGGTGGGATTCAGATATGTGAACAACCGGCTCTGTATGGATGGCGCTTCCAGAAGTCTGTTCTGGGCCTGGGCAACAAAAAATTAGCTACCGGTTCTGCTGAAGTGGTGCGAACCGGCTGAATCCCACCACTGATTTTAGAGTGCACCTCCATCTTATATCTATTTTTTAAAAAAGAAAGTTGTAAGTAACTTTGTAAACAAATGCAAATTGATTATGTGCTATTAAGTTGAGGGAGGAGCATGGTGGCTTATGTGGTTAGGCACTGGCTTGATAAGCAGAAAGCTTATGTTTGAGACCTGAGTGCTGCCGTGGGGTGGGGTGAGCTCCCATCCTTCACTCCAGCTCTTCCTGGGGACATGAAAGGAGCCCCCAACTTGGCATCCCCAAACAATGGTGATGTCACCGGCTAATCCTTTCAACCTGGAAGTGCTTCAGTACCTCTGGCATGAGTGCAATGTGATTAAGTTGATGTCAGTGTTTAGAAACTACATAGCTAGAATTTGGCTAGGTGAAATTATCCCTAACTTGATCTTTCAGATCTTCCAAAGGTGCATCCTTTGATGCTGTAATTCAAACTGATGCTTCTTCAAACTTCAACTTTTCCATCCGTAGTGTGTCACAGGGAAAGCCATTGCCTGCACAATTCTGATATTTGCAGGTATAGACACATCACAGTATCTGAATCTCTCTTTTCAAAGGCCTGCATTGCTACACTACCAAGAACTTCAATGGGTTATGGAATACTTCTTGACTGCTGGCTCCTTTTCTATTGATAGTTCATCGTAACAGGTAGAAACTGTTTACCACTTCAGTGTCCTCATTGTGACTTCTAAGGCTGGCGTCTGTCTGATCTGCACTGGACCTTCCTAAACATTATTTTGCTTGCAGGTGAAATCAAAGATACTGTATTATATCTTGCACTCTCTCTTTTTGAGGTTGGTATTGTAGATTGTTGGTCACTATTGTAAATCTGTTGGCCACTGTGTCATGTCCAGATTTATTAGCATAAGTTGATCATAACCTTAATGATCATTTTTCTGTTCCCTGCCATGATTTGGCAAATATTCCAACAATTCTTGTAGTCTTCTGACCTGATAATGACAAGAGTATACATCTAATTTTGGTTCTCTTACTAAATATCTTATAAGATAGTTTGAATGTTGAAATCTCTATTGTATAAAATTTCAGTATAATCCTTCCATTTTTGATCTTCTTTGGATTTACTGCTATCTGTTACTATGGTGAAATAAAAGATTATGCCTTTCACTAAAATTTATTAGTCAGAAAAGATGCTATCAGATTACTGTTTGTTTGGTTTTGATGCTATAGACCAGGGTGTCAATCTGCCGGCCCGCGGGCCCATGCGTCATGCCAAAACCGCACCCACCCCAGCTCTGGCAATGTGGAAAAAGTCACAATATATCGCGACACGTCACGTGACATTGCGAGTTTGACACCCCTGCTATAGACTAATCAGTCAATATTTTATTACAGTCACAAACCAGAGTTAAAGCTATAGATTAACATGGCTCCCTCCTATGATATCTGTCCATTGGCATCCATCAGCATATCAATTCGAGGTTGGAATGTCTTGAGTTCTGACATCATTTGGAAGACTCTTATTTTTCCATATCTGTTTTTATCTTTGATGTCTTTATAGATTTTGTTGTAATACTGTTTTTTGTCTCTTTTAACAATTCTCTGAAATTGAGTTGCTTCCTGAGATCTTTAACAGTCTTGGCTTTGACACCTCTTTTCTTTTTGACAATATCCACCTTTTTTCTGATATCCAATTAGCTTTCTTCTGTTTCTTGATCTCCTCTAATCTGCTTTCACATTCATCCTTAACAACTTATTTAAATTAATTCCACACTTCCTCCTTCAATGAGGTTCAGAACTTTCAAAATGATTCCTGTTGATCTCTTTGAAAATGTTGGTATATGATCAAGATCACATTGTGGAAACTAATTGGCCTTTTTCTTTCACTTTAGTTTAATTTGAAACTTGTGTATGAACAATTAGTGATCTGTTCTACAGTTAGTCCTCAGCTACATTTTTGCTCTTATAACTGAGTTCTTACAACTCCTTTTATCAATAATATTATAGACAGTTTGGCTTCTATGAAATCCATCTATATAGGCATCATTTGATTATGAAGACTATGTTAGTAAGAAAGAAAACCTTGGATTGGTGAAAATTTGATAAGCCCTTCTTCTGCTTCACTTTATTTTCCTAAGCCATACAGTCCACCATGTTTTCCTCCTTAATATTTCTCACTTTGACATTCTAATCTCTAACCACAAGTAGTATGTCTTGCTTGCTTGTTCTTTCAATTCCAAACTTAACACACTGGAGACTGTGTTTTATAAAAATATATTGTATATTCTAAAGTAAAGTCCCAAATCTAAATGCTGGAAGCTTTACATAAGAAAAAAATAGTAAGTTCTCTCAATTTCCAATCTTAAATTCAGTTCATTCCATGTCATTGGTATTTTGGGATTAAAAAAAAAAAAGTTCATATAAAATATGTGTACATGTGTCATGAGGAGATATATGTACATGCACATGTGTGTGTATGTATACTGTATACTTGTATAAAGCAGAGTTTTATGTTACTTTCATAAATGTATGCATTTCTGTACCCACTGCATTCATAAATCTACACACAAACACATATATGTCTAATAATTTCTTATTGTGGAACTGCATCCAAATTTGAGTAGTAATTGAGTTTCACCTGTATTCCTCATGCCTGATCTAGATTCCAAACAGAATCTAGCTGTCCATATATGTTAAACAAGATTCCTCAGCACTTATGAGGATAACGAGAAAAAAAAGCATTAAGACAGTTAACATACACAGACTGCACACACACAAACATCAGTCATAAATTACTATTTGGGACTGGATGTATCTGTAGAAACAAGGTGAAAAGCGATGATGAATTTTCCTGCTAGAATGGGCCTTTTTATGGCAAGCCTTTATGGCCTATATGAGGATATGTTTCTGAGAAATGGAAATCAGGAAAAAGGGAAGAACTTTCTGGCTAACAGTACATTCTCCAGAACATTTTACTAGCAGATGTAGCATTCATAAAAAGTAGGTGGAGGAATACAAGAATCAAATTAATAATAATAATAATAATAATAATAATAATAATAATAATAATAACAACAACAACAACAACAACAACAACAACAACAACAACAACAACAACAACAACAACAACAACAACAACAACAATAATAATAATAATAATAATAATAATAATAATAATAATAATAGTAGTAGTAGTAGTAGTAGTAGTAGTAGTCAATTGGAAAAGGCGGCCTTACTAGGAACTGCTTCCATCCTGCGACGATATCTGTAATAACATCAAACATCCACATCTGCCTATCCCAGGTCCTTGGTAAGGACTCGATAGGTAGACAAAATGCCAAACCCAGTCTAAACATCTGGCTGACTGTGCGATGATCCATAATAACAATAACAATAATAATAATAATAAAGTTGGAAGGGACCTTGGAGTTCATCTAGTCCAACCCCCTGCTCAGGCAGGAAACTCTATACTATTTCAGACAAATAATTCTGGGTTATCTTTTCTTTCAGGAGCTGGTGGCTGGACCCCTTTGGATTCCACCAAGGAACAATGGCTCCAAGTTGATTTGGGAGACAGAGTAGAGATTACAGGCATTGCTACTCAGGGAAGATATGGAAGCTCAGACTGGACCACAAGCTACAGTCTAATGTTCAGTGATACAGGTTGCAACTGGAAGCAGTACAGACAGGAGGACATCATCTGGGTAAGTGGCCTTATCTACCTAATTTCAGTTTTCCATCTTCAGAAGAATTCCAGCCATAAAAATACTATTAAAGTTACCATTGTGATTTTTCTTTCTATATGATCTACCTACATAGAAAAGATAAGTTTCTATAGCAATACCATTGAGAATGAGGACTGAAATTTTAAACTGATTTGTCTAAAGCTTATGGCTATGGAAATAAGATGTAAAATAACACATCATATTTTATATCAAGAGGCTGAGAAATTTGGACAATCAATATATACACACCTCAAAGTGCACTGCACTATAGATTTGGTAATTTTTATAGATAATATTAAGCCAGTTTGTTTAACTCTTTTTTCT
The DNA here is from genome assembly GCA_023970755.1 of Azemiops feae. Lineage (NCBI taxonomy): Eukaryota > Metazoa > Chordata > Lepidosauria > Squamata > Viperidae > Azemiops > Azemiops feae. The sequence continues at coordinate 879,688 of JALGBA010004287.1, forward strand.
TAAACTAGCCATAGTGGCCCAGTTCACATATAATGTAAAGAATTCGGACATCATGTGCAAAACCAAAGAAGCCCATATTATAATTTAATGTTGTAAATGAACCTGGTCATAGTTTTGTAAATCCCACATGACTTTATGTGACATATTATGCATTATGGGAGTTCTTGATTAGTCCACTTCATTGTGAGGTGAAAATGAATCAGTTGAATTCTACTCAGTATCTCTGTGATAGGTGGGTTACTGCACCACTGGATCTGTTGTGGGCATTTGTAGATCAAGAAGTATACATAAGTGCTTCAATTTTATTAATTTGTACCTTACCACTCTTTAGCAACTTTGTTCCAAGAAATAATGTTATACAATAGTTAAAAATGAACCAGAATCTCTTCGCCAACATTAATATTTCATCAATGACATTATTCAGTGTGTTATTTTCTCAATTCTGCTGATGTCTGAAAATTAATGTAGGAATAAATAATGCTTGTCTCTCTGCTTTGATGCAGTTGTGAGGATTATAGAGAACATGTGAAATATTAAGAACATTCTCAACAGATGCTGTGTAAATAAAATTATTAGAATTCCTTTTCTCATTCTCTTCAGAACACTCATGATTTAAATATAGACTTTCAAACCATTTTCCCCCCAACATGGTTCAATTCTACTAATAACTGACATGATCAATAGAGCAGTGGTAATTTTATTAAATGTGAATTCTATGAATTAATTAAATGGGAATTACACTGGAATTCTATTACTTAATTATATTAACTCATGGTATAATTTAGGTAAACAATTTCTATATTTTATTTGTCTTAACATTCATAGGTCAATTTTTAGTATTTGTACTAACTAGAACATATTTTATCAATGAAATATTTAATGCTAGCACGACACCATTGAAATAACAATATAGTAATTAAAAAATTGCATTTAAAATCAGAACTAGGAATCCACAAAAAAGTTTCAGTATCAAAGACTATCCCAGGGTGGTGTGCAATCTGTCAAGGACCAATAAACCAGTATTTCTATAAACATGCTGTGTCTGTTTAGATCAGGGGTGTCAAACTGCCGGCCCGTGGGCCGGATGCGTCATCTGGAAGCCACGCCCACTCCATTGCTGGCAATGGCAAAACCATCCCGATACGTTGCGCGACGTCATGTGATGTCGTGAGTTTGTCACCCCTGGTTTAGATGATCTCATAAGGCAGTTCATGCCAAATTCTGCACAAGGCTTCAAATGAAAAGGAAAAGAAAAAAATGCATAAAATTGTGATTCTCTCCCCCCCCCCCCGGCTAAGGTGCATATTTAGTAGGCAGATTTTTCCAAGGCATTGGGGGGGGGGGGCAGAATTTTTCCCTTTTCTTTTTCAATTTTGAAAACTGAAATATGTGACCAGATACAGTATGAAGAGTGAGGCTACGAGTCATTTTTGACTCCTGGAGATCCCCTGGACTAGTCCCTGAAATTTTCTTTGCAAGGGTTTTTGGAAGTGGTTTGCCCTTGTGGGCTTCTTAGGGCTGAGAGAGAGTGACTGGCCCAAAGTCACTCAGCTGAGTTCATGCCTAAGGTGGACTAGAAGTCACAGTCCTGATTTCTAGCCTGCTGCCTTAATTACAACACCAAACTGGCTCTTTTTTTGTTTTACAGGGCAAGTATTTTCCTTTAACTAAAGCAATTGTAGTTTGCTTACCACAGAGAATGCATATATTTTAGTAGATAGTTTAATTTCACAATATGGAAATTATATCACCATAACTCATTGTTTGATGCACAATGTTGGCAGTAATGGGTTTGGAGTTCTAAAGCTAAATAAAAGGGTGGAGTGGGGGCTTCATTCCCATCTGCCAAGGAATCTGCATTTCAAATGATAAGAGAAGTGTGGGGTGCCAAGATAAATTTTAAACCTGTGTATTAATCCAGGAGGTATTTGATTGGTGTCATAGATATGCAGATCAAGTAAAGGTTTTCCTATCTCTATCATCTACCTCATTGCAGAGAAAAATCTACAGCGAAGGGTTCAATCTGTTGGCTAGTTCATGCAAATGAATACATCAACATTTTCATGTGAATGAACCAGCAGCATTCACCAAGCAATATTCTCATCTAGCTTCTACGGAGATGAGAGGCAATTACCCAAGTTATACATTCCAAGGTGAAACTGGTTCTTTCAACTTATTCAAATAAGGATGATAAAACATCAGCTTTGTCTTGAATGCATTGCCTTCCAAAGCCTCATGATCTAAGCATTTGCTTTGATGCTCATCTCCAAATCCAAAGATGGCTAAACAGTTTAAGCTGACAGGTATATATAATGTACAAACTCAGTTTTAAATGTTGATATTATCACTCAATTTCTAGGCAAGAGTGCCAGTTTTTAAATATACATGGACTCTGACGTTTCCAGAATTCAGGAAACACAACCTAAATCTTATCATCATTATTTTTTCTTTGCATTTTTAAAAGTATAGATTGGCAGATGCTTAACATATTGGCTGAGTTTGCGAAATCCAAGTGACCCAGCCTTCACTTCTAATATCAATTGCCTCTCCTTATGTAGTACTAGTACATGACATATGTTGGCTGAGTCTGTGAGATGGTAGCATTTACTTTAGTCTGTCCAACTAGTGCAGTGGTGTCAAACTGCCGGCCTGCGGGCCTGATGCGTCATGCCGAAACCGTGCCCACCCCAGCTCCGGCAATGGGGAAAAAGTCGCGATACGTAGCGATACATCACGTGACATTGCGAGTTTGACACCCCTGAACTAGTGCAAAGGAAGCCAAGAAGCTGATGGTTCTTTCACCATTTCCTACCATGCTCCCTTTGGAGAGGGAATAATCACAAGCCCAAATTCAGAAGGTGGTCGACTCTCTTTTGCTGAGACATTTCAAACAGTTGCTTGTATAACTGTGTTATATTTAAGACTTTAAGTAACCTAGTTACTCTTTCTCTATGTTTGTAATCAGGCTAACAGCAACCATCACAAGATTGCACAATAGACTCTAGGGTAATTTAAAATCACTGCACAACATACACAGTTTTGGGACAGGGTCATCGGTACTGTGCTCAGACTTTGAACATTTCTTGTCCTTATCAACATTCCCAAGGTATCTAGTTACATTTGTAATTGCTGGTAGATATAAGCAGTTTAAATGCTGTGAGGCAAACAATGAAATCTTAGCGGGAGGAGGGGGAAGGAGATAATAAAATACGATACAATACATTTTAAATTAGAGTAAAAAGACCAAGCAAAATTAAACCTTCAGGTGATTCTACAACACTGTGTGATTCCTGATTTCTATTACTGCTCACCATGGGAATAGATAGCTTACAGATAACTGCAGTTTCTCTTAATGCTGACAAAAGTAGAAAAAGCTTCTTATGGGGAACAGAATTATAGAATGCAAACACTGAGAAAGTGATGAAAGTCATAATACTCCCCCTCCATTTTAGTATCTTCCAACTGCGTATGAACAGATGAGGCCAATGTAAAAAACAATACACCACATGCTCCTCTAAATGGTAATACTGCTGCAGAAAGGGAAAGGGCAAACAACACCAGCTTTATTCCCAGTATTTTTTAAAAAGTGAAATATGCCCAGATCACTCCAGAAGCTATCAAGAAACCATACGTTAGAAACAATGTAGAGAGGGAGAGAACAAAGGAAAACAACTCATTTCCAAAATGTTGTAATATACTACATGCACACCACTACAGCAAAGTCCAGGTCTTGATGCAGACTGGGGTTTTACTTGTAATTGTAGTTTACAACTTGTCGTTTACTTGTTTACTTTTTATACTTGTAGTTCTAGCTTTTTCCTTTATAAGATGCTCTACTTAACCTCATCACTGAAAACTTCAATGGAAATTCCCATAAGCCAGGAGTTGGTTATGTTACCTGTGAGTAACAAGTACATGGGCATTTTATACTTGGATAACATCAAGCATGGACAAACTGAAAAGGTGATTCATAAAGTATACATCCAAAGGGTGAGAAAATTACTAAAGGCAAGAATGGTGGAAACACCATCAAAGTCACCAATGTTTGGACCATACCTGTGATATGATATACTGCTAAAATTATTAAATGGATACAAGCTGAACTGGACAATAACAACAAAACCAACAACAAACTAATGACTATTCATTATGCATTATATCCCCATATAATGGGGATATTATATGGGGATATGATAGATTATACTTCCCCGGAAGAAATGGAGGCAAAGGTTTTCTTCAAGTCATACAAACTGTCAAAGAAGAAAAACATGCACTGGCTGATTATGTAAAAGACAGCCAAGAAAAAGAATTGATGCAAGTTAAAAACTGGAACTCACAAAATGTACAGGAAACAACAAGTAAACATTGTTGTTTACGGAAACATGGTGGGATGAAACCCACAAATGGAACACACAGCTAGAGGGATTTAAATTATTTAAAAGAAACAGACCAAATAAAAGAGGAGGTGGAGTTGCTCTCTATATAAGAAATAACTACATCTCTACAGAAATAGAGCACAACAATGATGAAAACTGTCTTGAATGCATTTGGGTCAATATAAAAGGGAGAAAAAATGACATTGCCATAGGTGTATACTATAGGCCACCCAACCAAACAGAGGAAATAGACGAACTTTTTGCTAGTCAGCTAACTAAGGTATGTAGGAAGCACATCACAATAGTAATGGGGGACTTTAACTACCCTGACATCAACTGGGAGACAAACTCTGCACCAAGTGGAAGATCAAACAGTTTCCTGACAAACCTAGCAGACAACTTTGTCTCCCAAAAAGTAGAGAAGGGAACTAGGGGATTAGCCATTCTGGATCTAATTCTCACTAACAGAGATGAAATGATAGAAGGTGTTGAAGCCACAGGAACCTTGGGAGGTAGTGATCATGTAATATTGGAATTCAACATTATGGAAGCACAAGCAATAGAACACAGTCAAACTAGAGTCTTGGACTTCAAGAGAGCTAATTTCAATAAACTTAGAGAGGGCTTGGGAAGGATTCCATGGATGAGGATCCTCAAGGGGAAAACAACTCAAGAAGCTTGGGAAATTTTGAAAAGCGAGATAATAAAAGCCCAGTCTAGCACAATACCAACAAAGAGGAAAAATAACAGCTCTCAAAAGAGACCAGCATGGCTGCATAAAGAACTCTCTGATAAATTGAAAGATAAAAAGGACAAGTATAGAAAGTGGAAAGAGGGGCACATAACAAAGTCAGAATATCAGCAAATAGCCCGAGCCTGCAAAGATGAAGTAAGGAAAGCTAAGGCTCATAATGAACTAAGGCTTGCGACCAAAGTCAAAAATAACAAAAAAAGCTTCTTCAACATGTAAAAAATAAGAAAAAAGTGAAGGAAATGATTGGTCCATTAGTGGGTGAAAGTGGCAAGAAGGTGACAAGCAACAGGGAGAAAGCAGAACTATTTAACTCGTTTTTTGCATCTGTCTTTACACAAAGGGAAAAAACAGACCAACCTATCAAAAATAGTGCCATAAAAAACAGAATAGAAACACAAGTTAAGATAGGCAAGAAAATGGTAAGTGAGCACCTGTCCAGCCTAGACGAGTTCAAATCACCAGGACCAGATGGATTACACCCCAAGGTTCTCAAGGAACTGGCAGATGTGATCTCAGAAACTGAACTATATTTTTCAAAGATCCTGGAGCACTGACAAGCAGTCAGGGAGAAAGCAGAACTATTTAACTCGTTTTTTGCATCTGTCTTTACACAGAAAGGGAAAAAACAGACCAACCTATCAAAAATAGTGCCATAAAAAACAGAATAGAAACACAAGTTAAGATAGGCAAGAAAATGGTAAGTGAGCATCTGTCCAGCCTAGACGAGTTCAAATCACCAGGACCAGATGGATTACACCCCAAGGTTCTCAAGGAACTGGCAGATGTGATCTCAGAACCACTGAACTATATTTTTCAAAGATCCTGGAGCACTGGGGAACTACCAGAGGACTGGAAAAGAGCTGATGTAGTTCCCATCTTCAAAAAAGGAAAAAAAATGGATCCAGGAAATTACAGACCTATCAGCCTGACTTCAATACCTGGGAAGATTCTGGAAAAGATAATCAAACAACGAATCAGCGAACACCTAGAGGCAAACAAAATCACTACTAAAAGCCAACATGGCTTTGTCAAAAACAGATCATGCCAGACAAACCTTATTGCATTCTTTGACCAATTGACAAAATTAGTGGATCAGAGGAATGCTGTGGATATAATTTACTTGGACTTCAGTAAGGCATTTGATAAAGTAGATCACAACCTACTACTCGATAAGATAGAAAAATGTGGGTTAGACAGCATCAACACCAGATGGATTCGTAGCTGGCTGACCGGCCGTACTCAGCGTGTGGTCCTCAATGGAACCGCATCTACATGGAGGGAAGTTTGCAGTGGGTGACCCCAGGGCTTCTGTCAGTGGCAGTGCTCTTCAACATCTCATCAACGATTTGGACGAGGGGATAGATGGGGAACTCATCAAATTTGCGGATGACACCAAGCTGGCAGGAATAGCCAACACTCCAGAAGACAGGCTTAAGATACAGGAGGACCTGAACAGACTTGAACACTGGGCGCTATCTAACAAATGAAATTCAATGGTGAAAAAAGTAAGGTTCTACATTTAGGCAAGAAAAACCAAATGTACAGGTATAGTATAGGGGGTACCTTGCTCAATAGTAGTAACTGTGAGAGGGATCTCGGAGTCCTAGTGGACAATCACTTAAATATGAGCCAGCAGTGTGCTGCAGCTGCCAAAAAAGCCAACACAGTGCTGGGCTGCATTAACAGAGGGATAGAATCAAGATCACGTGAAGTATTAATACCACTTTACAATGCCTTGGTAAGGCCACACTTGGAATACTGCATCCAGTTTTGGTCACCACGATAGGTAAAAAAGATGTTGAGACTCTAGAAAGAGTGCAGAGAAAGGGCAAACAAAGATGATTAGGGGACTGGAGGCTAAAGCATATCAGGAACGTTTGCTGAATTGGGTATGTCTAGTTTAATGAAAAGAAGGACTAGGGGTGACATGATAGCAGTATTCCAATATCAGGGGTTTGCCACAAAGAAGAGGGAGTCAAGCTATCCTCCAAGGCGCCTGAGGGCAGGACAAGAAGTAATGGATGGAAACTAGTCAAGGAGAGAAGCAACCTGGAACTGAGGAGAAACTTCCTGACAGTTAGAACAATTACCAGTGGAACAACCTGCCTCCGGAAGCGGTGAATGCTCCAACACTGGAAGTTTTTAAGAAGAGACTGGACAGCCACATGTCCGAAATGGTATAGGGTTTCCTGCCTGAGCAGGGGGTTGGACTCGATGACCTCCAAGGTCCCTTCCAACTTTATTATTATTATTATTATTATAATGTGATAACAACACAAACAGAAGAAAAAGCATGACATGGTCAATTTCTACAAAATATTGAGAGGAAAGTGGGTAAACATAAAATCTGGTAATGACTCACAGCATTAAAAAAAGAAATGGAAGGCTTGATTTTGGCTTCACGAGAACAAGCTATTTGAATTAATGTAATAAATGTCAGAATTGAAAAACCATCAAATAATCCAAAGTGCAGGTGTACAAAAAAGCAGAAGAAACTATAGAAAATATACACTTATCCAAGAAAATGGACAATTTGATTATAAGCAGCAATATAACACAGCTGCAAAAATGCTTCACTGGAACATCTGTAAAAATTATCAATAAAAAATAGATAGGAACATATAGTACAGTTGAAAAAGTAATTGAAAATGAGCAGGTTAAAATATTTTGGAATTGCTAAATAAAGAATAAAGTATTGGTTCATAACACACCAGTTTTAACCGTGATTGAAAAGATGGAAGTATGGATAGTTGATGTGGCAGTACCAGGAGATTGTAGAATAGAAGACAAAGAATTGGAGAAGATCAGAAAGTATCAAGATCTAAAAAATAGAGATTAAACAATCTACGGTGGCTCTAGTGGTTATCAGCATACTGGGTGTCATGCCAAATAAATTTTGGATGGCAGTTAGAAAATCTGTGCATTGACAAAATTTCCATCTGTCAATTACAAAAGGCCACACTGCAACTGGTAACAGGGCCATTTGCTGACCGATCTGCATTGCCATATGTAAAAGGTGATGTCTGCACATTATCATTGAGGAGGAAACTGATTATAATGTGTGCACTACAATCTGATGTGTAGTATCTACCCCACAATAACAGAAAACAGTAATGAGAAAACCAGGCTAGTTTTTCACAAGTTGAAATCAGATCTATCTTTGTATATTTATTCAGCTTGCATTTATAATGTTGGTAAATTCTGCGGCTGGGTTGCCAGATGAAATAGTTTAGCCATTTAAACTCATTTTCCAAATCTACTTGTAGTTAAATATCTGTTGCAAAAAGGACGTTTTAGTTTACAGCACTCCAGGCTTATAATTATTTTTTCAATATGGGTGTTAACTGTGCATGAATTTGCTGAGTATTGACTCGAGATCAGCAACAGTCTTGCTATTTCAATCAGTACATCATTTTATTTTCTCTTTCAGTAATTAACTAAAATCAGAAGGTTCATTACCTGGGTTTTCTCAGCAGGAGCAGCTCTTTGATGTACATGTTCTAAAGACGTGTTTAAAGACCTTCTGTCACTTATTTTTTCCAGAGCCACCAAAGTATGTGTGTGGTTTGTGGCAATATTTTTAATCTTTAAGAATTTTCCCCCAGAATTTAAGATGTTGCATTGCTTCAAGGAAACGATGAACTATTATAATTCTTATTTTCTATATCATTGCACACACCTATCTTTAATTATTATTTGTCACTATTTAGCTAATTGGGCAAGGCAGACAAGCTGCAACCAATTCTTCTCAGGTATCTGACTATATAAAAAAATGTATCTGAGAATATAAATGTATCTTGAGTATATAAGAAATGTAGATTTAGTAATTAATGTTCCATGGCTTTTAATATAGATCTATGGAACTATGGCAATTTTAAATATGAAAACCTACTTGCTTATGAAAAATTGTTTCAGATAAAGGTTTTGGTGGCATGTAGAGCCATTTTTAATTGTCAGAATTCAAATTATTCGCCTATGAGAAAAAATAATCCTTTTAAATTAAAAGACAATATATTTATGGAAACTAAAGAAAAGAGACACGAAAGAAGCCATGAGATTTCAGGTTTTGTAGAATTCTTCAATAAGTTAAATGGTGCAAAAGAAAGAGCTGCAGGAGATACCCTTAAAATAATAGGCTAGATGTACAACTATGAGGTTTTCAGTTTAGAAACAGGCCAACATAGAAACAGACTAAATAGCATTAGTTCTTTAAGTAAGTGTTGAAGGTAATACAGGGGCAGACAGTATGGTACCATTAGTTTCACTAGGACCACAAATACTTTCCTTAGTACTCACCCAGTTCCTTTCCCCTGATTTTTTTTTTTTAAGAACATAAGGCTTGCACAACTAGTTAGGTTAACAAAGAAAGTTCTTGAAGGACATCAGCAACTTCATGACTGAACATAAATTTAGATAAGCTTAGTAGCTTATCTAAGCTTCACAATAGTTTAAATATAATTTTGAGTAACCTTACTGAAGACTGGATTAAATGGTGTAAGTTCATGTTTAGTAATACAGTGGGGTCCTTTTTATTTCAGTGTTTTTAAGTTTTGTGGAGCAAATGACCATTTACAAATGAATTAAATGGAACAGATACAATAGAGTATACATAGTAATCTTTACAAGGAGAAATTCAGAACAGGGAGGCACCATTAATTGTTGCTTATACAAACAAGGTACAATAATCAAGCAGATAAATGCCTAATAGGGATGAGCTTCCCTATTTAAAACCAGGTATCCACAAGAAGGGAATAAAAAAAAAACATAAAGTCCCGCACTAAAAAAAGAGCAAGGCTTTCAGTCAGATGATTATATTCTCTCTTGACTCTTTCCCTGCTTTAAAGTCATATTGAAACAGCTGCATACAGATACTGGCTTTTTAAATGGAAATGTTGTAAGAATTTTATCTCTTTCAATTTGTTTCTTGCACAGGTCAAAAGCCAGATGCCATAGTTCAGAGTTCAAAAGGTTTATTAGGCACAGGAGGCAGAAGCATTGAGCACAACATTCTTTTATAGATAGAAACAAATAATGAATGTGTGCAATGACTAACACTAAATTTCTCATGTTTGACTTTCTTAATAAGGTTTAGCTTGATTTCCCACTTTCTAATTGGTGCCACTTATCTTTTGCCAGAAGCACAAGCATTTTCCTCAGTTTTTCTCTATCTTTTTATGTGACTCTCTTACTTCTCTATGATGACAAAACACTAAATTTTCTTCTAAAATGGTGCTACTTTAGCTTTTTAATAATTACTTTCCAACAGTATATAGGTCATCTAAAGATAATCACAAGTTTCTCTTTCTCTCTTTTCTCCAAATGAAACTAGTTAATTTCTCTGATACCATTTTAATTTAGACTGAATTGAGTATAGTGTTAATTATCCTTATAATCTCATGCAAGAATGTATCAATAGAACTGAAATGAAACCTCTGTTTCATATGCCTTCGTTTTCATACGCTCCTCTGATGAAGTTGAGAGGACACTATACATAAAAATACTTATTTTTGTTTTCCACAATATCTATAGCTTCTCAGGATGCCTGAGCTAGAAACAGAGATTAATGTTAATGGTTTATTGAAATAAATTAGAATAGCTGTGCCTACACATTGGTCATCTGACTCAGACTACAGTGAATGTAGCACATATGTTTTCCATTATGCACCCTTGTACCCACAAACATATGGTCATTGATGGTAAAGGAGTTAGAAAGAGGTCCACCCTCATATATTCTTATAACTAATGGATATTGGAGCCTCAGGGCCAGATGAATATTGGTTATTCATGCACTAAAAGACTCCCAGTGTCACTGCAGTTTTATTGGAAAGTAGGAAAGCACCCTGGAAGAAGGGAGTGACAAATTACTTCTGCAGTATTGACAAGAAAATGGCATAGATGTATCCATAAAATCAGCTCGACTAGATGTCGTCTTGAAGTCATCAGGAATAAAGCCCAAGTTAATGACTTCACTTGGTTTTGTCATACCGGGTTCCATGCTTGAGTTTTTAATTTCTTTTCAGTAGTAGTTGATTCGTGTGTACTTTCCCTTTAAATTTCAAAAAGTTTCTTCTTATATTTGCATGCAATTTATTAACTAGATCCTACCACTTTTGATCAATGTCTTGAGCTACTACCAGCAGTAAAGATGGAGATTTCAGAGCTATCAAGAGGCATAGCAAGGCAAACTCAAACTGCTTATTTGGTTCAAATGTCCAAGGCTCCGAAAGGTTTGTGTGCTAAGAGAGGGTATTCTCTTGTTTATTTGTGTCTACTAGCTCAGATCAGCGTCTTGGTTGTTTCACATCCTATGAATCTTCCTCTGATGTGAACTGGGAACAGATCTTTTCTGATTGCGGTGTGGACATTCTGGAATTCCTGACCAGAGCCAAAATACATCTTAACTTTCTTTCAGTGTAGGCTTATGGTATTTGACGACCTATAATGAAGGCTGATTCAATGGATGAGAACTCAGTTAAGAGGTTTCATTGGATTTATTAAAATCTATATTTTATTTTAAATATGCTATTGTATAGTAGTAGTAGTAGTAAGGGATTTCTTAATGTTTTCAGTGACATCTTGAGAAGAGACAAAGAGAAAACAATAACAAATCTTTAGACATTATTTGAAGGAATTAAAGACCAAGATTGTTGGGAGCAAGTGGAAGTAATATAAAGTTGATTTATTTGACCAAAGTTAAAGGATCAAAGGTTATTTTTAATTGATTTTCTTGACCAGGACTGAGTGAAGATGTTTCAAAGTTTTGCTTAAAATATAAGAGTTATATAGAAAAGAGGTTATTTATTACATTTTAAATTTATCTGATCAAGGTTAAAAAAGAGTTATGTTATTTCTGTTAACTTCTACTGAATGTCTATAGATTAGATTTGAATGATGAGGTCTGGGGGACATGTTTTAAAATTAGAAAATGAGATATAAATGGAAAAGAAAGGAATTCAAATGGGCTTATTCAATAACATTTATAATAGGTTAATTTTGGGTAACCCTTAATAGACTTTTGCTGATTAGGAAGGAGGATGTTTTCTTTTAAAGTGTTTATAGAACATCTTGGTGAGATATGAAAGATTGAAGGGATTGTTTGTTTTATGTGAGAGTTGTAAGAGTTGTTAAAGTTGTTTATACTTGCTGGGGGAAGTTATTACTTGTTTTTTCCCTACCTTTTTTCTTTGCACTTTTTCTTTTTTCATTTGTATTACTTTTATCTGTATGTGTGATCTTTAAAAAATTATAAAATGATAAAAAAGGGATTGTATCAAGGGGTGGATGGGTTGTTTACACTGATAGAAAGGTTTGAAAAGGTGTAGTGATTAGCACTGGTATAAACTGTAATTTTGCTATGTTTTTCTTTTCTTATTCCATGCCTTTCATTCCTTTGGTTTACTATCCTTTACTCTGTTTCTTTATTCTACATAACATTGCATATCCTGAAATGGAATAACATGATTGATTAGTAGTGTGTGTGCATGCAAATGATCTTCTGGCTCGAATGTTGTTATATTATGTGGCAGAGTAGAAATAAATCTGATTCAGTCTGATGCCCACTAGATTTATCAGCCACTGTTGTCTGGGTCTAATGGCATTATAGACTGGGTCTGATGGGAGCTGCAATCCAGAACATGTTTAATGTGCCAGGTTTTGGAGAAGGATGACTTAATTTTCAATTTTCATAAGTTTTCAAATTATCCCAGTAGTGATGCTCAGATCAATAGAGGTGAAAAATGTTTCATTTGGCTGTAAACCTATGTGCACTGATTATTTATAAGGCATGTGCAATAATGCTCTACGTAGTCTGTTGAGAAGAAGATGCATTCTTTTAAGACAAACCATTACAACTGCCTAAAGGATTAACGTAAAATGAAGCCCCATTTTCATTAGTGTTTTTCCTCAGTTGAAGAAAACAAAAAGATCTTAAAAGTTATAATGCTGAAAATTATATATAAACAACAGTAGTTAACTTTCTATGGTATAGGCTGTTTTTAAAGTTTATGTTAAAAAGTACGTATTAGAATATGTGTACTGCAGTAGAAAAACAATAGCAACAAATGTTGGTTGCCCATTTTTGATTATGTGCCATCAAGTTGGTATCTACCCTTAGCAACCATAGAGATAGATTTTTCCCCCCATTCTGATCTGTCCCTAACATGTTTCTTCAGGTGGATCCATAGCTACTATAAACACTTTTTGGTTGTCCTCTTCTTGTCTTTCCTTCACCTTTCTCAGCATCAAAGACTTCCTATGGAATTAGGGAATGTACATAGACTAATTTGAGCCTTGTAACTTGTCCATGGTATTCTCAAGAGTCTTCTGCAACACCTATGTTCAAAAGTGTCAATATTCTTCATATCCTGCTTCTTCAAAGTCTAGCTTTCACTTCCAAAAGGTATTACAAGAAATCCAATGGCTTCCATGTTTCTTATCTTTGTAGGTACAAACATATCATGGCATTTGAATATCTTTTCCAAAGCCTTCATGGCTGCTGTGCCAAGTGCTAATCTGTAGATATTTCTTAACTGCTTGTTCCTTTATGGTTGATGATCCTGACTGGTAGAAGCTACTACTCTGATATTCTCATTATCACTTCTAAGGCCAGCTGTTGATAGTAGTATACAGCTAAAATATACTCCTCCTTGCCATGATCTGGTTTCATGGATTTTTGCAGTTCATATATGACATAAATTTTAAAGTTTTAAATTTAGTATTGCAGTTATCACGAGGAAGCATGTTTTATCTGATTTTCCCATTTTAGAACTGTCAGAACTCAGTATTGACATTTCACTCTTCATATTATAGTTCCTTACTGCTTAGGGAAGACAAAGATAGCAATAGGAGAATTCTTTAATATATGTCTTCTTGCCTCTGCAAAAAAAAGAGAAAGAAACTAAAGATAATGATAACCTTTATATTCATGCAAATATTATGCTTCATAGAAGAGCAATACTTTTTAAAATTCACTCTTATAAAGCAAAATTATTTGCACTTAACAGCCTCCAAATTTATGCAGTATGAAAAATGTAAATAAAAGTTCATTAATTCACCTTGAGGGTCATTACTGATCATTTTAATTCCATTTCCCCTCTTTTTTGTTGACAAAACCAGGCTACAAGTGATCCCTGATGATACAAAGAAATTATTAGAGGAAGCTGCAGAATTAATACACTTGTCATTGCTCTTCTACAATATAATGATTCTACCAGGGTGAGCCTTTCCCCCCCCCTGAAATGCTAAAAAGAAAAAAAAAGTCAGAACCTTGCAGTATGAAGAACACTAGTCTTGCAAGTGAATGGTAAAGACTTTCCTGAGTCAAACCTGATTCCTGGTGACTTGATGGACATGCTTGTGCACTTTTTTGGAACAGAACAGATCCTAAACTCTTAGTGGCATTAATCAATTTTAAACTTAAAGAGAAGCATAAAGGACTGTAATACAATGCCTAAAGAAAACTGGCATGGGTAAATAAGAGGTTTCCCAAATGATAAAATCTGTTGAGCTTTATGGCTAGACTTACCTAGTAGAGCTTGAAAGAGAGCCTTTGGGAAGTCTGAAAGTTGAATCATAGCAACTGAACTTCTTTTCTTTTTGGTTTGAAATGTTTCACTGCTTATCCAAGTAGCTTCTGAAGTTTCTTGGATAAGCAGCGAAATGTTTCAAACCAAAAAGAGAACAAGTCCGGTTGCCATTCAGTTTCCAAACAACTCTTCCTGGATGCTGAGAATCTTCATTGACAACTTTTTGGAAGGTTGCTGAATTACAACTTGGGTTGTATGGGCGTATTTTAGTGTACTATGTTGGGTGGAAGCCAGTCTGGTTGGTTTCACATGTTGTGTGAATCTTAAAAATGGATATAACCAAATTAACTATAAACCATAAGGCTTCTGCATAGACCTGTATAGGACTCAAAGGAATTTATTAAGTGTAAAATTTGTGAAGCAGCTATTCTAAGGTTATGGAGATTTTTAGCATTCCATAGATAATTTAATATTGGTTGCTTGAAAGTTTGTAAATGTTGCTTCCTAAGTTCTCTTTAAATCTGATTAGGGGAGATGAAAGTGAAGCAGCACAGTACTGATACAACTAAACAAAGTGAGCAACTTTGTCTTCCTTTCAAAACTGCTTTGATGTCAAGCACATCAGGCAAAGATAAGACTCGTGTCCAATAAATGGTAATGAAAACATAAGTCTCCTGGATAACAACTGCACTAGCAAATAGGTTTCAGATACTTTGCTGAAGTGGCACATTATATTAAGATACACCCCGCCCCAATGCTGTGTAAACCCAATGGATGCATCTTAAAATTATGCTTCATAAATGATTGCAAAGGTTTTCAAACTGTGTGTTAGTGACTACTTGAGGTGATACGAGCATAATAGTTGGGAAGGTTACCCTTGTAAAACTGACATACTTTGTATGCCAAAGTGGGAGCAAATCTCAAGGCTTTGCTGCTCATTTCACCAGCAATGGGCAGTTATGACACCACATTTGTTAATCCCTGTCACATATAGGTGAAAATCAGGGGCATCCATGTGTGTGTCTCTGTGTGTGTGAGTCCAAAAAATTAAGATGGCTGCAATGCAGGATTCAAAGTCCTGCCCCTTTACGTGACGCATGTACAAAAAGGTGGGGCTTTGATCATATGGACGCAGCCACCATCTTGACATAGTCATCAATGGATGTTCATATTGAAAATTAAATTATAAAAAAAAGTAATGTATTTATTTCTTCCCAACTATAATCCCCATGAAATAATTAGGTTTATTCATTGGGGCGGGGGGGGGGGGGAACCACACAGGTTCATTTATAATTATATAATCAAATCTAATTGTTCAACTGCAGAGTTGGACAAGCCCTGGATTACTCCGGTATCTGAATACAATTTGTTACAGCTTAATTAGCAAACCATAATTAGAAGTGGTATAACACAACATGTGAATCCAGTTGCTATGTTTCCTGACTGGTAGTGTGTATAGATAAGTAGCATTTTGTAGAAGGTGTTTCTAAAGAATTTGCTTTATAGTTTTTGTTTTTCTCTTTAAAACTAAAGATATTGCCCTCTCTTCACAGAGAAATCTTTTTAAATGCCTATCTTGGGTAATAATTGTTTTGCACAGGCAGAATACAAATCAAGAAAATTAGAAATCCTGTCTTGGAGTTACATATCCTAATGAAGTTGTCTCTGACATCAGCACTTTTGCTTTCTAGCTCATTTAAAATGGAAATTACTTAAATGTTAAACTTCTTTAATCACCAGTTTATGCAATTCTCAGGTCTGACATAGTTTAAGACAGGGTCAACCCACAGCAGTTGGTAGGATGACAACAGCCTGCTCCCTCCCAAACTAGGCATCTAAATGTAAATGCTAGCCTTTAAGATAAGGCAGTATTTCTATGCACTGAATATTTATGTCACTGAATACTCTACACACTGAATATTGATGTCTCTCTGGTTGCTATATCTTAAGGAAGCAGTTTGACAAATAGATCTATTACTTACATACTAAAGTAAATAGCAAAGACAGAAGTTAACTGAATGTTTCTGCCTTTAAAATTGAAAGTCACCCAGTGAAACTGTTATATTGTAATGGTTCTTATAAGTCATATCTATACACAAATGCAAAAAAAGAGAAGATAAAGATTGGGATAGGGATAGGGATGATAGGGATAGGGATGATAGGGATAGGGATGATAGGGATAGGGATGATAAGGATAGGGATAGGGATGATAGGGATAGGGATGGTAGGGATAGGGATGATAGGGATAGGGATGATAGGGATAGGGATGATGATAGGGATAGGGATGGTAGGGATAGGGATGATAGGGATAGGGATAGGGATGATAGGGATAGGGATGATGGGTAGGGATAGGAATGATAGGGATAGGGATGGTAGGGATAGGGTGATAGGAATAGGGATAGGGATGATAGGGATAGGGATGAGAGGGATAGAGATGGTAGGGATATGGATGAGAGGGATATGGATGATAGGGATAGGGATGGTAGGGATAGGGATGGTAGGGATAGGGATGGTAGGGATAGGGATGGTAGGGATAGGGATAGGGATGGTAGGCATAGGGATGGTAGGCATAGGAATAATAGGGATAGGGATGATAGGGATGATAGGGATAGGGATGAGAGATAGGGATGGTAGGGATAGGGATAGGAATTATAGGGATAGGGATGGTAGGGATAGGGATAGGAATTATAGGGATAGGGATAGGGATGATAGGGATAGGGATGGTAGGATAGGGATAGGAATGATAGAGATGATAGGGATAGCGATAGGTATGATAGGGATAGGGATGATAGGTATGATAGGGATAGGGATAGGGACAGGAAGTGGGAGGGAGAGAGGGAGAGAGATTCAGATTGCTGAATCTGACCCTATTTTCAATTGCTTTATTCTTGAGAATAATGCATTGACTGAACATTAATGGAGTCTATCTGCATCAGTTTGATAGAACAGAATGTTTCATGACATAATGTCAATAAAAGAGATTAACTATCAAAAGGAAGCGAAAGCAAAGCCTTCTTCCAAACAGATAAGAAACTGGGGGAGGAGAGGGAAACAAAAAGCAGAATGCATGATTGTTAAATTCAATGAAACAAATCCAAACAGCTGCCATGAGTGACAAGTTTGAGGATTCTTATTTTAATTGAAGAGACTTTATTTTGGTGCATATAAAAGAAAATATATTTCTTGTTTCACACCATTTTCATTTTCCTTGCACATTAAATATGCAAGGACTCAAGTTCTACCTGCATGGAATAAGTAGCTTTATGTATGCTTATTCCAAGTCTTCTTTGAAAACCAATGTTATCAAAAGTCAACATGGGGAAGAAAAGCATGGCTCCCTTCCCTATTTGTAACTCTTCATCCTAATTTTTGTTTGAATACAAACTGTATGCTTATCCCATACTATCTTCGTCTAACTTGAGAACCACTATATGCAACTTTTAATAACTGTTGCAATCATTTTTATAAAAGAAACCATGGATTCTTCAAACGTAGTCAACCTCATTTTATATATATATAAAGTCATCCATGTTTGTTTTTGAAATGTGCACCAGCCAAGAATTTATACCAAACTGGTCCCATTGAAATCAGCATAAGACAATTTAAATCCAAATAGCATTGCTTAAACTGCAAGACTGAGCTGTACATGTGTAGAAATGATTTGTGGGAAAGTTTAGCCACAAACCTTATTAATGAATTCTGGGTGGGAACAAAGCCAAGCAAGGCAAAATGAAAAAGAAATTCTACCTATTTTGTTCAGACAGATTGGGAAGAAGAAGATGATGATTTATAATTACCATGATGAAAGTAATGAGAAGTCTTCTGCTATGCTTTATAGTAGCCTCAGGGGTACCTTATAAGTAATTATACTCTAGTCAGGTGATTCTTACCTATTTGTCATAATTGGTTTCATGCCGTGGACTTAGTCCAGACTTTTATTTATATATATATATATATATGAATCAGTCAGTTGACTGTGGAATTTGAAAATGCATCTGAGTAATTTTGCTTCAGGAAAGGTGAATCTTTTTTTAGCCAGTGCACTTCATGTTCTGTTTAAACATGGTCTCCGCAATTGAACTGCAAGAATGTAAGCTTTGCTATTAATTGATCAGCTCCCCAGCAATCCATTGGGGCATAAAGTAATGCTGTGCATGGAGAAGTACAGAAGCATTTATCTATTTTATGTCCCATCTTATTGGGATATAATTAATAGAATATTTCCAGACCATATTGAAAAACTATTAGAGAAACCCAACTTAAAAATAGCCCACAAGTCAACAAACAAGTTTCAAGACATTGTTCAATCACCCAGGGATTGCAGAAATCCACTTTTGTCATCAGGGATCTACTGTATCCCATGCAGTTGTGGGCAGGTATTCATTGGAACCATAAAATGCAGTGTTAATGCTTGATAAAAAAAAAACATAAAAGGCATTGAAATATATGCTGTTTCATATTGGACACAAGTTCCAATTTGAAGACACAGAAGTAACCACATCAAACTATCATGTGCAACTACATAGAGTGTGTCAGTGTGCAAGAATTTATGAACTGGAATAGCCATAGCAACGAACCAGCCAACGGGAACTGTTATTTAATTGAGACACAGGATTGGCTGTGTGAGGCATGTGATCCAGCCTAGGTCTGGGCGTATCTTAGTCTTCCCTGTGTCCTGATCTCCAAGTTAAGAGTTGTTGTTGTTCTCTACCACTTGCCAAGAACTGAATGAAACTGTATGTATCATGTTTATATATATTTTATAGATAAAGTTTTTCTAAACTATGCCTCCTGTTCATTTTGAATGTGTGCTTATTTTTTGGGCTTATTTTTGCGCTGGAAAGCTGTAAAACTCTTAACAGAGAGGCTATCAAGATCTATAAACATTCCAATAATTTCAATAGGAGAATTTGAAAATCAATAAAACATGGATCCCAGCAAGACTAAATAACCTCGGTTAATAAACAACAAACATAATTTACAGCAGCCTCACTAGAAAAAACATTCAGAGGCAACCTGACTGTAGGACAGGCTAATCAGGAACTTGTCTTGAAAACAGAGTCATCAGTAGTCTGCTTAGATAAGGAACCAATCATGAATCAGCTTCCTTGGAATCTCACAACATGGGTTAATAAGAAATCAGATAGAAACATAAAAAGCACAGTCAGTCATTCTGAATGCTGAGAAGTATACTCTCTACTTCTGAAGATATCAGCCACAGTGGCTGGTAAAATGTCAGGATACCAGAAAGCTAACCATAGCCATTGAGCCTAAAAGCTCATCACTGTTAGATTATTTTTATTTGTCAGAGACTTCTAAAACTTAGAAACAGCTTCTTCATACCAGAGGACTCCCCCCAAAATGGGGTAAAAGCTGTTCTATAAACAAATCCAAAAGCAAACTGGTCCATCTACTCAGAAGAGTTTGATAACCCTCTATATTATTCTGAATGGAAGGAAAAAGCCAAAATTCAAAGGCTTCTCAGCAAAGATTTGAAAGATCAGGTAGGCTGATAAGAATGGACAGGGTTTATCAATTAGGGTGATCACAAATATGTACTTTTAATTGTATGCAGAATCTGATCAGCAGTCTGTTTTTAACTAGAGTTGGTCAGAGGATTTTTGAAAACTAACACAGGGCACATGTGTGTGATGGGTGTCTGCTGTGTAATTAAGTTGGGATTGAAAACTACTGTTTTCCTGCTAGCCTTCCCATTTTGATTTTATGACCAATAACTGTTAAACTCTTCATTTTATCAGATACCAACTTTTACTAGTTTTATAATATATAATCTCTCTCTCTCTTTCTCTCTCTCTTTCTCTCTCTCTCTCTCTCTCTCTCTCTCTCTCTCTCTCTTGCCCCCTTCTCAATCTCTCTCTGTGTATGAATGTATGAATTCATAATCATGATATTATTTCACTTACTGACTGATCCTTCATAAGCCAAGAGATGGAAGGAAGATTTATTTCAACAACTATCACTTTCATTCTTAAGACATTTAATTCAATATTAAATTTGCACATTCAGTACCTGATCCTGTTATGTGAAATACTTGTTACATATAGCAGTACATTTACCAACACATTAATTCTCTGAAAAATGATACCTTATAAAAATTAGCAATGAGAATTTTGTCCCAAATCTCCTTGCAGTTTTTCTAAACTCTTTTCCTTGGAGTATAATGCAATGCTACAACGTTCAATCAGTTTTAACTTTAGGATTTTAGATAATACTTGTATATATTACACATCTCTGGAGACAGAAAACATATCAGCATAATGATAAGAAGATAAAGCCATATAGATTAATAAAGGGGACAGCTAAAATATCCCTAGGGCTTAGAATCTAGCCTTATGAATTTTCAAACAGATTAATTATCTCTATAAAATAACCACACACCAGTACTTTTTAAAATCTTTTGTCCATAAGGATCATATGAAAGAAAAGTGTCTCTTTTGATGTGCAAACAAAGAAAAAGAACAGCTATTTTAAGAAACACTTAGATTTGGATCCTTTGAGAATTTTTCTATTTTCATTTGTCATATTTTAACCTTGGCATTTATCTGCTCCATCTATTGTTTCATTTGAGAAAATGTTCTTTCCCTTGATTTTTATTGTGCTCTGTACTGTACATAATTTCAAGGACTAATACCCTGCAAGTGTAGTATTAACAGAATAACAGAGTTGGAAGAGATCTTGGAGGTCTTCTAGTCTAATCCCCTGCTCAGGCAGGAAACCTATATCATTTCAGACAAATAGTTGTCCAATCTCTTCTTAAAAGCCTCCAGTGTTGGAGCATTCACAGCTTCTGGAGGCATGTCCTTCCACTGATTAATTGTTCTAACTGTCAGGAAATTTCTCCTTAGTTCTAGGTTGCTTCTCTCCTTGATTAGTTTCCATCCTGTGCTTCTTGTCCTGCTTTCAGGTGCCTTGGAGAATAGGTTGACCCCCTCTTCTTTGTGGCAGCCCCTTAGATATTAGGAAATAACAGTGCTATACTTTTCAACATTTGACATGAAGTTATTTAGAGTACCATAGGAAAAGGTTGTAGTGGAATGAATTGATAGGATTGGGGGGGAAAATAGAGAGGAAAAAATGAAGGAACTCAGAACAATTGGTTTAGGAGACATGCTTGAACATGTTTAAATTGTGCAGCTTGCCTCAGCTTGTTACAGGAATTATCTGCAAGAAAATATGGATAAGTGATAAAAGAAATAACAAAAGGATCTTAAAGTAGCATTTTTCAGGGCTCCAAATCACTTTTAAATGAGCAGTACATTTCTTCTCTTTGTGAAGACCGGTGTTCTATTGGAAAGACAGACAATTCATTACAATATTTAAAGCTTTCCTGCAAGGCTTCTAGTATATGAAAACACTGATGGAGATTGCTGTCTTGTAGAGTGCCATGGTACATTGTCACTGCCCTTTCACATTGTGCACAGCGGGAGGCAAAGGAGTCTCCTAGACTTTTTCACATCATAGGTTAACAAGCCTTATTGATTACACTTGTCTTGACTAATGTAGAAGAGAAATCCAGTGGAGTTGGACTTTACAGTCAGAATAGCTGAGGGTTTGAAAGAGCTCTATTAACAATTGCATTAAAATAGGATAGAGCCTAAGATAATCAGAGGATTCTATTATAGCTAGTGTTTCATTGCTCAGCATTGGAATGCTGTTAAATCTCCACAGATTATAATATGACATCAAAAAGCCTACAAGAAGGTTCAGAAATAGTGGACTAATGCGAAATGGATAAGAGGTCCTCTAGGTCACCCAAGCACAAGGTGTGTGTGTTTGTGTATGTGTGTGTTTCTACCTCTTTGTAACAGTTGCAGAGACACTTTTCTAGGGCTATTGGCACGCTAGAAGAAGAAACAGGAATATACAGAATGAAACTGGTGGTAAATAAAGCTAGAGAACCACCAAGACCATAAAGGGAAAAGAGAAGAATTAATGGCTGTAGAGGACTCTGCTACAGCTTTTCTCTGAACTTTTTTCATTGTGGGAACAGACCCTGAAACAATATTTGCCCAGTTCATACCAAAGTAAGCCATGTCCTCTCTCAATAATAGATGCTGACAGAGATATAGTTTATTGTTTTAGATAAGGGCACGAAACATAAAACATAGGTTACTTTACATAAGCTGAAAAATCATGTTGACTTTTTTTTTTTAAAACAAATCAGGAGAATTGGGTGCAGAATTAACAGTGGTTTCAAGGTCCATTCACAGAAATAAACATCCCTCTATTTAAAAGCAGCTGATAAGCAAAACCACTATAGTATATAAGTAAAAAAAAACCAAAATCAGATTAAAACAAAGCCTCACTCCTAAAACACTGTTGCAAAGCATCATAGAGCGAATACTAACGGGCAGAAAAGCTCAAACATTGAAAGTTGTCATTATTATTCTTGGGGAAGCAGCTAGAGAAAAGCAAAATAGTGTTTTCAAATAGTTTGTTTACCTGGGCAGACCAATCCCATTCAATCTGAACTGTCTAACAAAATCAGTTTGTCAAAATCAGACTTAATAGCCAGCCATCAACACCCCGATCAACATCTAAAAAGCCACAAACAACAGGTACCGTATAAATACCAAACACAGAACAGCACACACTCTGCTAGAGAGAAGTTCCCCGAAGATGGGCTCCAGCATAGGTCCGAAAGCTCAGAAGACAAAGCCTCTGGTCCCGGTGACCCACCCAGGTTGAATCCAACAAAATCAGTTTGGCTTCGGTATTCAAATTGCATTGTAGGCCTTCCAAAGTGAGGTGGGCATAGACATTTAATAAATAAATACTCTCATTGATTTGAAAAATACCATTTCTGCATGTGCATCGAAGCATTAATTCATAGGCATTCAATTTGGCTCAATGAATCAAGGAGTCATTCTGATTTGATCAGGAAAAATGATTCCGTTTGGCCACCCAAGCAACTCAATCTCCAGCCTTGAGTCTTTTACATACCTCTTAAGAGAAAGTTATATTTATGCAGAGAAAATGGAAAAGGAACGCAGAGAACACTACTCCATTTTCAGCGGCTCTGTTATGTTTCATACTAACATGTTACTGAGTTTGTGCCTCCTTCCTTATATCACTTCCATGCAGCCAACATCGTTTAATTGTGAATTATAATGAGAAATATAAGTGCAATCTGTAATTATCCAGATATGCGCTAGCTACATCTCATGCGAGTTCAACAGCTCAAAAGCTGCAGAGAACTTTTATTACAATTTGCTTCAGTAAGAGGTGACTTATACCTCCAAGTCTGCTCTTTCGGAGGGGGTGTGTGTGGCAGACAGAGAGGAAAGCCTTTAAATTAATCTCTTTCATAGCCTTTCAGATGAAATTGGAGAGACAAAGCTTATTAGATGCCTGCCTTTAGCACATTCATTATACCCGGTTGGATTGTAAATTTTGTTCTGTGTCACTCAGTATTTATCTGCCAGCTTGTACCTGTTGATTTTGTTAACTGGCAGCATTGCTAGTCTTATTAAAATGGAAACCCAAAGCATGGACCTCGTCTTTTGTGTTGAAGAAGGACAGGTGCTGGTCCATAATTAATTGAGTTGTAATACCACTTCTTTGACTGGATGCATCTGTAACAACACATGTATCAGAGAGAATTAATAACTGCAACCGAAGTTTACTGCCCACTTTTGATGAATAAAGCACAATGTTATGGATGAGAAATAGCCAGTGTGATTTATTCTTTGTGAATACATGAATATGAATGGAGAATAAATGAGGGGAAAATCTTACAATGACCAATACTTACTGTAAAGTCATTTCAAATTGTCCCTGAAAAGAATCAATAGTCTTTTCAGTAAATAAAGGGAATTAAGGGAAATTAAGGGAAGTTAAATGTATTCCATTTTGCACTTGCTTGATTAGTCTGTGAGATGTTATGCCATGCCCAGTGTGAGTGCAATCATAGTGCAACCATATTGAAAGTATCCAGGGGTGTCTGAAAAAGTCATGATGGGGCTGCAATAATACAATCAAAATTCTTCCAATTTTTATGAGCATCACACTTGAAAAACAGATGGAACTACAATCGGAGGCCAGCATCTCAACTTTTTTCTAAGCATGCCCTAGAGCAGGGGTAGGCAACCCAAAACACTCAAAGAGCCACTTGGATCCATTTCCCACCGAAAACAAAACACTGGGAGCCGCAAAACCCTTTTGATATCTAAAATGAAGATAACACTGCATATATCCTTTTTTACCTTTATTATAGGTATATATAGGTAAAGATAAAAAAGGATATATGCAGTGTTATCTTCATTTTAGATGTCAAAAGGGTCCCTCTCTCTCTGTCTCTTCCTCCCTCCCTCTCTCTCTTTCCTCTCCCCCTCTCTCTCTTTCTCTCTTTCCTCTCTCTTTCTCTTTCCTCTCCCCCCCTCTCTCTCTCTTTCCTCTCCCTCTCTCTCTTTCCTCTCCCTTTCTCTCTCTCTTTCATCTCCCTCTCTTTCCTCTTCCCCCCTCTCTCTCTTTCTTCTTTCTCTCTCTCTTTCCCTCTCTCTCTCTTTCTCTTTCTCTCTCTCCCTCTCTTTCCTCTCTCCCTCTCTTTCCTCTCCCTCTCCCTCTCTCTTTCTCTTTTTCTCTTTCTTCTCTCTCTCTTTCTCTCCCTCTCTCCCCCCCTCCCTCTCTCCGATCTACTGCTCACCTGGCAAGCTGGCTTCAAGCTGTTCTGCAACAGGCTAGCTCTCTCCTCCCCTTCCTGCTTCCTGCTTCCTGCAGAGACACAGCAAAGGGAGGAGCCCCACACAGTAAGCTTGTCAGCTCATCGAACAGGGTGATGCCACTCTCTTTTTTACACACACAGAGAGAGAGAGAGAGAGAGATAAGCGCAAGTGCCCCCCTCTCTCTCTCTCTCTCTCTCTCTCTCTCTCTCTGCAAATGGCAGAAGAGGCTGGGAGCCGCAGGAGAAGGCTCAAAGAGCCGCATGCAGCTCTGGAGCTGCAGGTTGCCGATCTGTGCCCTAAAGAGACCCCTAAAACTACCTGGAAGTTAAGTTCAGAGTTATTAGAAAGCACTCTTGGTGTTCTGCGTAGGCCTTCGTCCCATCACAACATGTTAAACTAGTTTTTTGTTTTTGTTTTTGTTTTTTCTTTCCCACTTAGTATTGTTATTGATCATTCACTGCCATCAATTTGTGTTCACTTTGTCATTCAATACCTCAGGGGTTCCCAACCGGGGGTGCTCACACCCCCTTGAGGTGCAAGATGGTATTCCAGGGGGTACGAAAACTTGGGTTTTCAAAATTATAGTGTATATGCATAATTCGTTGCCATTATTTCAAACTTTTGTAAGGGGTGCGAGAATATATCAGAAGCGTTCTAGGGGTACGGGGTATAGAAAAGGTTGGGAGCCACTGCAATACCTTGATCTATAACTGCAAGGTTTGTTTACAAATACAGGTAGTCCTTAATGTATAGCCATTCCTTTAGTGACCATTCAAAATTACAACGGCACTGAAAAAAGTGACTTATTACTGTTTTTCACACCTATGTTGCAACATCCCCATGGTCACATGATCAAAATTCAGATACTTGGCAATTGATTCATATTTATGATGGTTGCAGGGTCCCGGGATCATGTGATCACCTTTTGCAACCTTCTGACAAGCAAAGTCAATGGGGAAGCCAGATTCACTTAACAAGCGTGTTACTGACTTAACAACTGAAGTGATTCACTTAAGAACTTTTGCAAGAAAGGTTGTAAAAGGGGGCAAAACTTTCTTAACAACTACAGTATCTCCCTTAGCAATAGAAATTTTAGGCTCAGTTGTGGTCATGAGTCAAGGACTATCTCTATGTAGCTTCTGCCAAAATCTGTTCAATGTAACTAGCTGCTAAAAAAAAGAAGTGTGTTCTATTCTTTTTAAAAAATGAAGTTTCTATCATAGTTGAATTGAAATGATAATAGTTTAGTCATATTAAGAATAAGTTGTACTAGATACAAGGACTCTCAGTGCTAGTTACTATTGCCAAGCAAAATGTCTCAAACAATCTCTATCTCGATTAGAAGAAAATACATTTTTTAGTCAGCAGTCAAATTTTCCCCCCAATGATCAGAATCCCTAACCTGGGTAGGGAGAAGAATAAATCTAATTGTATGGCAGAGCTTGTATCAGCTTGGGGATTAAGTAGATTTGGATCTGATTAGTACTTGGATGGGATTCTTCAATTTATTTCTGAATTATTCCCAAGAAAAATAGAAGTTCAGTTAGACTTGAAGAAGCCTTTTTCTTTTGTCAGTGTATGGTTTCTATAGGTCAGGAGTCCTCAACCCCCAGTCTGTGAACTGCTATTGGGCCACGGCCCATAGGGAACCAGACTGTGCAAGCAGCAGGCAAGGGGGAGAGCACACGAAGCTCCATTTGTGCAAGCAGCAGGTGTGCATGCAAAACCATCCCCTCAACCCCCCTCTGCTGCTACCACCATTGCCAATCCACAGAGCCGGAAAGGCTGGGGGCCACCGCTATAGATTATATATATGTGTAAATAGGTACTATGTAATAAGGTCATGTTCAATGACACTCCTAATGCTTTAATAAGTAAAAAATAAAGTTGGCACTCATTTAGCTTCTAAGCTATAGCACACACCTAATTAGTTGAATGAACCAGTTCAATAATTTTAAAAAAAACATGCTAAAAGTTGCTAGGAGAATTGCATTCAGTGATTTGACTGAAAATGAAGTATTCTTAAAATACCACATTAGACAGTCCAGCTTTATAATTTTATCAGTACTGATAGTATCAATTCAAATCATGGATAGTGACAGCTGCAGAATTATTATCACCAAACTTTGATTTTGATATGGCAAATTTGACTGAGTTGAGAGTCTAGCTAATGAACAAAGCTCTCATAACTACTCCTACTAGACACACTGTGCTCCTACAGCCAAGCTGTCGCCTGCTGTTATCCTGTCGCCTCCCAAATATTCAAAGGAAAATTTCCAGGGAGAACTACAAATAAAGTGCTCACTGCTCTCTCAGTATTTTTCTGAGGAAATGTGTGATGCACTGTAGCCCGGAATATCCAACCCAGCTTTTTAAAGATACATGAATGGTGCATATAGTTAAGACACTGAAGCAGGTTTTATTTAAAGGGAAAAACAATAGCAGGCAATCTGTCAGCATTTAAACTGGGTCTGGATTTCTTGTTTGGGGTGGTCCATTATCATTATAAGCATAATATTTCTTTGAAGCTTTAGACTGTATTTTTATCAAGCAAAGATACTGTGAGAGCAATGTGCCTTGTGGAGATGAATGTACGTCCCTGTGATGCCAGGGATGGGATAAAATTAGCTAAAAATTAGATAAAATCAGGCCAATTCCAAATTCCTGATTTTGAGATGCTTTTCTTGAAGATGCTAAAGTGGGTATTAAGGCCTGAAGGGTCCCGTTTCTTTGCTTGCTTCTTTTTACTGCCTTTTTGCAAAGCAGTGAAAAGGAATGGTTGAAGCCTTTCATAGATTCTGGAAAATATAAGGCTTCCGTTTATTTCTCATGGCTTTAAGTTCTTTAGTGCACACTTCCTGTACTTATTTCAGATCCAATGACAGTTGCAACCATTCCTTTTATCACTAGCATTTTAATTGGAAAAGGATGGTATCAAAGAACCTGGACCAAGATAAGCTTTATCCATGTTGAGCTCAACTCAGAATAACCTTAGAAGTTCCAATCCAGGGAACTGGATGTTGAACTTTGGCAGAATCATTACTTGCTTGTATGGAACAGATTGCTAAGTTGCCATTATGTTTAAAGATGTACAGTCATCTCACTCACTTAACTTTATATAGTACTCCACAGACCTTGAAAACTTCCAAGGCCCTCAGGGAGCAATGAATAAATAAAAAATGACATTAATAATAAGTCCATAATGGAAATTTAGTTCTCAGAAATATTTGTCTGCCTAATGTCTACATGTGTACCTTGATTAATTTTGGAGAGGTATGAAATTTCCTATTGTTTTCACAATTGTCTGTAATCACACCACAGATCATTGGCTCTTATCATATTAGGCAGTTGCTTAATAGTGGCAGCAGATTGTGATTATCATTATTCTTGCTACAAAGTGACTATCTTAGTTGATTAACATCATCTATCTGTAGGCAGCTGCATTGTAGGATAACTGCATAGGCCTGATAAATGTCAGCCTTTGTTCAAACAGAAGTTTGGATAAAAAGCAGTTGATTTATCTTGATTAGTATTTTCTGCACCTGGTCTCTATGTCAATGGAAAATCTTGAAGCTGCAGGAAAAGTTTTTTTTTTATATATTCCCCCACCAATACCTTTAGTCACTGTCTTAATAGCACGTGAGTTGTAGTTTCAGTATCATTGATCCATTTGTAAATGTCACCCCTGTGTATTAGCAATAATTAATCAGAACATTTTACAGAGGCAGCATACTGCAAAAAGTAGTGGTAAAATAAATGATAAACATAAAATAAAATAAATGGTAAACATAAGCATGGCGTACTTAAGGAATAGGAATGGAAAATAAATCTTTATTGCAAGGCATACCTACTTTCGAATACATGGCATATACCTTTTTGGAAAATTAGCCTCTTCTTAAACACTTCCAGAAAGGGAGATCCCCTCAATCTGTGTAGCTAAACTACTCCACTGTTATACAGATTGTTTTTTACTTTTTTCGTAATGACTTTTTTTCCTTATATTTAAATAAACTTTCAGTAAGCTGCAGCTTATACCTATGATAACTAGTCCTAGCTTCTGTGTCACGGAAAATAATTCTTGTCCTTCTTCCCTATGGCTTCCCTTTATGTCTCTGAACAGAGCCCTCTTGTTTTTCCTGTTTTCTTCAGACAAAGCTTCTCAAGTTTCTTCACTCTATTCTTATACATCACAATCTCAAGTTCTTCAGCCTCTCTGCTCTTTCCTCTGAATTTTCTCTAACCTGTCAATGAGCAGCTGCCCAAAGTTACTTCAATAGTGCAATGAGCAGCATATAAGTTTAAGAATGAATGAATGAATGATTCTTCTGAAACTGTGGTACTCTGATTTGTACTTAACATTTTAGATGTGATCTCATCAGTGCTGAGTAGAGGGGAATAAATGGATTTATGTGCCACTGATACGATTCCTTTTCTGATCCAGCCCAGAGCTGCATACTTATGTGCATGTCACCAACCTCTTTTTAGCTCAGGGTGCAGGTCTTGTTTTGAATGTTTCTTTGCGGAATGCAAACAGGGGTCACCTTCTGCAACAGCGATGTTGGATGTTATTTTCTGAAAGACATCCCAGGGAAGACAAATAGCAGAAATCTGCCCTTCCACCTTTGTGCTTGCAACATTTCAGGCTGAGTCACATTTATGACAGCACCTTGCAGGGAATCATAGTGCAACCTTAGTGAAGATCTATTTTTTATTCCAATTGCATCTAGAACTGAAACATGTGCATCCTGAGATGAATACTAATAAGAGTTTTGATTTGTTTTTGCTCTCCACTTTTCTGTGTTCTGTGTAAATTTGGCTTCTATCAAAGTGATCAATCATTTGAGATTTCTCAGAATTTTTTTTAATTCAGATGTAAACTGTTAATTATATGTAATATCTCATTGGCAATTTGGGAAACTGTAGCTTTCTTTTGCTCCTTGCAGTTGAACTTACTCCATAAAGAAGTATCAAAACATCTCCGGCTCTTTGTTGCATTCCTGCATACAATACACTACATCCTATATTTGATAGGTCCCAGTTTAGCAGACTTTAGATAGAGCTGATTTAATGGACTAATTTTGTAAACACATTTAGTTGAGGTTTTACTACAAGTGACAACATTTATGTCAATTATGTAATTATGCAAATGATGTCAATTGACAAAAACTATATATGCTCAGATTTAGCAGACATTCATATTTAAGGGAAAAAATGCTACAGATTTCATTACATCATTTTCAGACTTTATTGTAATGTTTATCAGAAAGTAAGTTGGTTAAAATTAATATTAATTGTTTCACTATTTTGGTCACTACAGGAAATCCTTGACTTATAACAGTTCCTTTAGTAACTGTTCAAAGTTATCACAGTACTGGAAAAAGTGACTTATGACCCGTTTTTCACACTTATCTCCATGGTCACATGATCAAAATTCAGATGCTTGGCAACTAATTCATATTTATGACAGTTGGAGTGTCCTGGAGATGTGTGATTGTCTTTTGTGACCTTACAAATCGAGTCAATGGGGAAACTAGATTCACTTACTAACTTATTTGTTGGTTAATTGTTAATTGTTACTAACTTAACAATTGCAGTGATTCACTTAATTGTGACAGGAAAGGTCATATAGGGCAAAATTCACTTAACAGTCTTGCTTAGCAACAGAAATTTTGGGTTCAATTGTGGTTGTAAATTGAGGACTACCTGTATTTTCATTTTCTCAACTTGCAGTGAATTTAAATGTAGCATTCACATTTAAGGGGTAAGGACCTGCCTCAATCCCTCTCCTCAAGAAAGCAGAACTCCTGGAACAGCTTCATTCCAAAAGGAACTTTTATTAGGAGAAGTTGACAGCAGGCAAAAAAGACAGGATCTGAGAGTTTCCTGTGTGAATCGATAGGTTAAAGGAATCACTAGCAAAACTCCACCCCAACAGTCAGTTCGGCCGGTTCAAATGGACCAATCCCCAGGTGTGAATCCTCCATGGGAACAAGGATGATAAGGCACCGTTCCCAAGGTTATAGACTGCTGGATCTTCGCACTTCTTCTTCCCGCAGCTAGAGATAAGGCAGATGGCTGGAGGCACATTCCATTCTCACCCCAAGCCAGCATCAAGGGAAATAGATCAAAGAGCAAGCAGAGAAAGGAAAGCGGAGAAGATACATTGTAGCACCAATAGTTCCCCCCTCGCCCCAGGGTTATGGCAGAACCCGCAAGAAGAAATAAATCAACCCCCAATCCAAATCCGGGTTCTGACAAATGGTTTCTATTACAGGTGCTCAAGCCAGCATAAGTAGGGGTGTCATGGGTTTTTTTCCTCTTAAACTATTTTGTGAAATATGTTAAACTATGTGATGGAATTGCTGCTGGAGGACCTCAGTGCCGTAAATAGAGTGACCGAATTTGGATCAGCAGTGAAGAGGCTTGGTGGGAACATCTGTCTTAATAATCCGTATGTTGGGTTTATCCCGACAAACACAGCATTATTTTTATTCATCTCATTTCTAATAAACCATTCCATGGTCAGTGGGCAGCTGATCATGTACAAGCTTGCAAATTCTTATTTTTTCAACATCCTTTACCCTTTGCTACAAGAAATTGTGCTTATTTTCAAGTAGATGTGTTTAACTTTAGAGCAAGGGAAGCCCAAGTCTAATTTTATTCTGCTAGTCAGTGCACTGTGGGCATCATAATTTGAATGAATTTAAAATACAAAACTCCACATATTCCCAATTCTCCCCCCCCCCAATGTAAGATTGACAACCTTCCCCCTTGAATTTGGAGGTGGATTTAATAACTTCAATAACCCTGAGAGCTACACTATACTTACAGGAGTATGCACTCCCAATAGGGTTATTGTTACTGATAAGGTCTAAAAAAGAGAGTGAATGTAAATCAATGTAAAGAACATATTCTGCATATTTATATATACAAAAAAAAGGTGAGAAGCGATGAAAATAGGTAAACAACACTGTGTAAGCAGAATTAGGGGAACATTCCTAAATTTTCAAAGAGGAAAAGATCAAAATGGCTACATGAAAACTGTTTATGATGTGGAAGAACACAATGGCAAACTTACATAAGTTCATGAGGGATAAGGATATTTCTGTGAGAACAACTGTCAAAAGGAAATGATTTTCCATTAGTAATGTACAGCTGTGAAAGCTGTATATTGACAAAAATGAGAGTAAGAAGACAGATGATTTTGAATTATAGCATAGATCTGGAGTCTGTTGCTAAGAATAATTGCAAGTGGAGCCACTCAATTGATCTTGGACCAAATAATGATTGAATATTCCCATGAGGTACTGATTAGGAAGCAGAAACTCATACTTTGGGCAGTTGATGCAAACAGATGATGAAAAGAAAATATATTAGGGCAATGTTGTATTGACATTGTTGGGGGAAGGAGAAGGGGAAGACAGTGACTAAGATGGATAGGTAGGATTAAAGGAACAGCACATCTATGAAGAATTATGAATTATTACTGGGGATGTTGAGATGGTGATCACTTATCCATGTATCGTCTGACTAAATTAGACATTTTGTGTGTATGCCTGTGTATTCAGGCATGTGTATGCTAATATATTGGGAATGTAGAAACAGTTGTAAAGCACAGAATGGTTAGTGTTGTAGGTGGGAGGGAGTGTTAATTGTGTACTTAAGACATGTAACATCAACCAAAGGATAATAAAATAATTACATTCAGTCTGGGATTACCAAGATGCAGTTTACTGATGAGTGGAGACTTGGACT
Source organism: Azemiops feae (assembly GCA_023970755.1). Taxonomy (NCBI): domain Eukaryota; kingdom Metazoa; phylum Chordata; class Lepidosauria; order Squamata; family Viperidae; genus Azemiops; species Azemiops feae. The sequence continues at coordinate 912,782 of JALGBA010004287.1, forward strand.
GCACATTTTCTAGCCCTATCAAATAATGTCAAACTGACGCTACACTTCAGGTGTAAAACTAGAGTAAACAATAACTTTTTAATGAAGACTTTTTAACAATATCTTAGATAAAGTAATTAGGACTTTGTAGTTTTGGGTTTAATTCCAAAAAAGTACTTTTGAGCACACAAGTAACTGATTGTTGTATCGCTTGGCAGTCCTTTAAAGCACCTACTGCATTAAAGAGCTGCAATTATAAGATGCATTCATGCAGATTCCCATAGGCTCCACAGCAGTTTTGTGGAATTACAATATAATACAGTATACTTTATTGATTCGTCAGTTGACCATAACGAATATGACCATCATCCACAGTAAAGTACAACAAAATGAGATAAGATATCCTGAAGTGAGATAAAATAGAATAAAATATAGTAGGTATGATAAAGTAAAGGTGAAAGAGTAATTAATACTTTAATTATTAAATGGTAATTTAGTAATTAAATAATTTTATAGGGGACATGCCCAAATCTGTCCTTACTGCTGGGGCTGGTACAGACTTATCCACCCCCAAGATACATTTCAAAAAAGCAGATTGCATCTGTTCTAGTACAGGGACATTTATATATCCCAAAGGTTCTGTACCATATGGGATCCTTGGGATTATTTTGCTGTTATATAGCTTTATGGTTGGAATTAGAGAACCTAGGCGTGGTTGGTAAGCTGCCTTATGACACTGGAACAGGCTTTAGCCCTTAAATAACTTGTCTGAAAATGTGGAAGCCACTTTTCTGGAATTAAATCTTAAACATTGTGTAACACTAGAAATCATGACTTGAATAGAACTTGAAAGATAAGGTAAAATTAAATTTCAGTATTTTGCTACCGGTTCTGCTTTTCTCCCACAGTTATTGTTGCAGATGATAATCTTCCATCAGCTAGCTGGTATTAACTTAGCCTGTTGTGGAAGCCCAACCAACTGTAATATGTTCCCTAAGCATGGGTAAATATTATACCAATTCCATAAAGTAGGACACTTGAGATGTTTCTAGGGCCACAAATGAAAGCCCAGCCCTCTTAAAATTATGATTTCTGCACACAGAAATGCTTTTATGAGATTTCTGCCTGCCAAAATGTTAAAGGTAATAGTTTCTAGCAGTCATTAAACAATTGGGTTATATCTACATATTTTTCCCTTATAAACCAAATATATGGTCCTCTTCCCAGGTTGTACATCTTTGCTCTCACTTACTTTTTTGCACCATGCAGGGAGTCCTCGCTTAAGAACCATCTGTTCAGGGATCATTTGAAATTACAACAGTGCTGTGATCATAGGTTAAAGGCTATGTGTAATACCAAATGAGTGATAGACTTCTTGGGGTTCAAATTACAGTTGGAGGGATGGTATACACGTGAGTGTAAATGTGAGCGAGTGTGAAAAGGGGGAATGATTGATTTTCTGAAACCTTGAATTTGATTTCTGTTTTGTAAAACGTGTGTCGATAGGTGCAAAAAGGTGCATCTCATAGGACTGCATTTTGATTCTTGCTGTATAAATAAAATTCAAAGAAGCAATGAAGTTGAATAATAAAGTTGAATGAATAAATAATGATAGGAGAAAGCAATCTAGAGATTAAAATGTTCCTGTCCAGCTATCTTAAATAGAGGGGTACTTCAGTTTTAAATATTATACCCTTTATTTCTTAAGGTGGGATTTTATACTAGTTATATCATTTAGTGCAATATTAGTACATTCTTCATGGACCTTGATCTGATAGATTATCACTGTTCCATTTGCCTATTGTTAATAATAGTTGTCTATAAACTCTTACCTTGTAAATTTTCCTAATAAAACGTAAGAAAATTAAATTATCTCATAAATAATTCACTGCATAATTCTCAGCAAGAGTGCACAAGTTCTAATCTTCCATATCATTAAACAAGGATGGATTGTGTCCATATTTTTCTTCTGTATTAAGAATATGGGGGAAGGGAGGGAATCAAAAAGAACCTTCCCCTTTTTAAGCTGCAACATTATTTTGTTGAGAGGCAGTTTGATGTGATAGTTAAAGCACCAGATGAGAAACTGGGAAACTGTGAGTTCTAGTCCCACTTTAGCCATGAACCCAGCTGCAAGACCTTGGGCCAATCACTCTCTGACAGCCCTAGGAAGGAGGCATTGACAAACCACCTCTGAAAACATTACTGAGAAAACTGGAATGACCAGCCCAGGTAGTCACCAAGAGTAACATTAATTTGAAGGCACAAAAAAACAAAAACCTGCAGTTCTGAACAAAAATTCAATTATCCTCTTACATGAGAAAATGTCAAATATTTATGAGTAAAATGAAGCAAAACAAAAAAACAAACAAAAAATAATAATCTGAATTTTGAGACCTCCGTGGCATGAAATAATAAAACATTTTGTCCCAGTGTAACCGTATAAGTCCAAACTGGCAAGAACAGAAAATACTGTGCTAGCTGATTAAACATTATCAGTGTTGATAAATATACGAAAGCTCTGAATGCTACTTCCCGACATTATTCCCTACATTGTTAATCACACAAAGATAATTCATTGCCATATAAATTCTGCCATACAGCTTCTGAACATAATGCATATAGTCACTACAGATAGTGTTTGACTTACAACCATTCATTCAGTGACCGCTTGAGGTTACAGCAGCACTGAAAAGAGGGACTTATAACCGTTTTTCACACTTGCAACCACTGCAGCATCCCCCATGGTCATGTGATCAAAATTAGAACACTTGGCAACTGGCATGTATTTATGACAGTTGCAGTGTCCTGGGCTCATGTGATCACCTTTTACAACCCTCTGACAAGCAAAGTCAATGGGGAAGCCAGATTCACTTAACAACTATGGCAAGGAAAGTGGTAAAATAGGGCAAAAGTCATTTAACAACTGTCTTTGCTTAGCAAAGGAAATTTTGGGCTTAGTTAGGGTTGTAAGTTAAGGACTATCTGTATTGAACATGTAACAATGTCCTTAATGAAATTGAAGAATATAGTTGGTTGCTAATGAAAGCTAATGCTGTTGAAAGTCCCAGATTTCTTGAAGAATAACATTTTCTATGTAGCTATGTACCTTGAAAATAAAACTTTGTAACAAGACCAATAAACATTTAACTGAAAATCACATATGGCTAAAGTTAGAATTGTGTAGGTGTGTGTATGTGGGTTTCCCTGCATGTGGGTTTTATAATGTCTTGTTATCTTGCTAACATTGATACTGATGATGTTCATGTGTATTTTTATGCCATCTTAGTATAATCATTCGGTACTAATGTTATATAAAGTTATACTGAGAAATTTATACTCACTGTTCAAAGCAGCCACAGAATTGGCTAAAGCAACCAACTGCTTTAAAAACAATGCAACACTACATAGCCATTTTTTAAAGAAATGCTCTAATAATTTGATACTTCTGTCAGGATTTAGATAGTTTGAAGATTGAACAAAAACTAGGTCGAGCAATATCAAAGCAGGAAAGCCACTAGGTAATCCCTAAAACTAAGACAATGAAACATGGTCTTTGAAATTAATGGTCTTTTTAATCTGCAAAAGGAGTTCAGATTATGAAGGATTCAATTTCTCTTGTCCCTGTATTTTTCAAGATTTTTGCACAGTGTATGTTGTATATCTGTTTCTTGCCATTTGAAGTCATTGAGCTAATTATGGACATAATCCTCAAGGTGTTCAGTTTAAGAACTAATAAATACAAAGAGAAGGCTAATGTGTTGTCAAAGAACTTTTTTCTTTTAGCCTGTAATATAGTGGGAAATGGGTAAATATCTGTTGCGGTTGAAAATCCTTACATTTAAAGTTTATGTTTTAAGAGTTATAGAATTAGACTACAGTTGTAGATTAGATTAGAGAGTGTTTCTCAACCTTGGCAACTTTTACCTATGTGAATTTCAACTCCTGGAAACACTGAACTAGAGACACAGGTAGAGACATAACCAGGAAGTCCCCCCCCCCCTTAAATGTGTTATATTTAGCAGTGGATTTTGCTCCTCTCAGTTCAAAGAGGGAAAAAAGTAATACATTGTTGGACTGTATACAAAAATACTTATAACAGAGTTTCATCATTCAGTGGGTCTCAATTCCAACAAATATTTTTTATTCAGAAATATTTGGACCACCATACAGATATTGACTTTCTGAGATTTAACAGTGCAACAGTAGAGATTCAACAGTGCAACAGTGCAACAGTATTTGAACCCCGATGGATTAAAAATATTTGTTGAGGCAAAAATAAGAAACTTTTCTCTCCCTGGAAATTAAATTCATATTTGGTGGATGGCATATTGTGGGTAGGAGTCTGTTAGGACCGAAGGAGGCAGAGACAAAAATGGATGGAATATCTTAATTCCTCCCTGATATTCCCTGCTTTTTTTTTTTCCGGTGTAAGCAACAAGCTTGTAAGAAAGGGATAGACAGCTGTTATCAGAGGTATTGGTAGATATTGTGCAGATGTTATTTTGTAAAATAAACTCTTGTGAGTTTGATTACATTAGTTCACATAATGGTCCAATCCAGCATACTGGCTCACTAGCTATTATGTGCATGTTCAATGAAGGGCTCTTTGTGCCTATAGATGTGAAAGTAGAAATGCTGGCCTAATTTGTTGCTTGAAGAAACATCCATCTAAAGCCATCTGAATTCAGGACAGGGTTCTTGATGTCTGCACTCATTGGGAGCAAGTAGTGATATGCACAGCATGAATTTTTGCCCTCATAATTGCTTCTTCAGCTAAACAACAACAACAACAACAACAACAACAACAACAACAACAATAATAATAATAATAATAATAATAATAAAAATAAAAATAAAAATAAAAATAAAAGTTGGAAGGAACCTTGGAGGTCATCTAGTCCAATCCCCTGCTCAATCCCCTGCTCAGGCAGGAAACCCTATACCATTTCAGACAAATGACTGTCCAATCTCTTCTTAAAAACTTCCAGTGTTGAAGAATTCACAGCTTCTGGAGGCAGGTTGTTCCACTGATTAATTGTTCTAACTGTCAGGAAGTTTCTCCTTAGTTCTAGGTTGCTTCTCTCTTTGGTTAGTTTCCATCCATTGCTTCTTGTCCTGCCTTCCGGTGCTTTGGAGAATAGCTTGACTCCCTCTTCTTTGTGGCCACCCCTGAGATATTGGAACACTGCTATCATGTCAGCCCTCATCCTTCTCTTCATTAAACTAGACATACCCAATTCCAGCAACTGTTCCTTGTAAGTTTTAGCCTCCAGTCCCCTAATCATCTTTGTTGGTCTTCTCTTCACTCTTTCTAGAGTCTCAATATCTTTTTTACATCGTGGTGACCAAAACTGGATGCAGTATTTCAAGTAGGGTGAGATCAACATTTGCTTTCCAAATGTGATGGGTCACTCCTGACATGTTCAGGGTATCAGATATTAGGGAATATTTTTAAGCAATGAGAGTTTCAATATTGAGGCCAAAAGTAAAAATAAATAGGAATATCTATTAACTTAATACTTATCTTGCTAATTTTCAGTCTCAAAGTATGAAAATTACTACAAGTTAGCATTGGACAATACAACCAATTCTTTCTTTCTTACTATTTGTTAAATTTCTTTGCCACCTATCTCACTGTGAGGCTTACAATAATAAAAAAGGAAGAAATGAAAAGAGTGTGAAAAATAAGATAATGGCAATAAAATAAGCACAAAAAAACCAGATCAAGTAAAAAACGGGAGAGGCAATTAAGCTCTTTTCTGTAAACATTAATGGTTTAAACATACCAAGAAAAAGAGTACAAACGTTTAATAAATTAAGGAAATTGGATGCAGACGTGATATGTCTACAGGAAGTTCATATAAAAAAGGATTATAGAAAACTACTAGAGAATGTAAAATTAGGAACACTATACACAACACTAGCACAAAACAAGAAAGGAGGAATTGCTGTATATGTTAAAGAAAAAATAAAATCAAAATTAATATATTCGGATGAAGAGGGGAGAATTTTAATGTTGGAAATAGAATTAGGGCAAAAACAAACTTTATTAACGGCAGTATATGCACCAAATAATAACCAACATGATTTTTTAAAAAGGTACATAAGAAACTAGTGGATCTGGACTATGAAAATATTTGTATGATTGGGGATTTAAATGCAATAGTCGATGTTAAGAAAGACTATAAAAGTAGTAAAAAGAGCAAAAAGAAGAAAAACATATTACCAAAATCATTCTTCAACATGGTAACAGAACTCAACCTTCGGGATATATGGAGAGAGACACACAGATCAGACAAACAATACACATTTTATTCGTATCCGCATCAATCCTGGTCCAGGATCGATATGGCCTGGGTAACAACAGAAATACAGAACGGGATAGAGGAAATTGAAATAGGACTTAATGACTGGGCAGATCATAACCCAATAACAATAAAATGGAAAGGCCAGAAACAGAGAAAAAGATGGTCAATGAATCAAAGACTATGTAAAGACAAACAATATATACAGATGCTAGAAAAGGAACTGACATTATTTTTTCAGGTAAATAAAAAGGAAGAGACATCAACACAAAATTTGTGGGATACCACGAAAGCCTACATTCGAGGATTGACAATTGCATACAACTCTAAGAAAAATAAAGATAGGAGACTTCAACAAGAAAAACTGCAAGAAGAACTTAAAGAAACAGAAAGTGACCTACAGAAGGATCCACAAAACAAAAAGATAAAGGAAAAATGGAATATTATAAAACACAAGATTAATTTGACAACACAAAAAGAAATGGCACAGAAAATTAGGATGGCGAAACAAAATTACTTTGAAAACGCGAATAAAACCGGTCGATGGTTGGCCTATAAATTAAAAAAAGAAAAAGGTAAAAGAGCAATACATCAACTACAAGATGAAAGTGGAACAGTACAATATAGACGGGAAGAGAAAAAGAACATAATACAAAATTTCTTCTCAAAGCTATACTATCAGGAAGATATAGCAGATGATAAAGTTAAACAATATATAGAGGCAGCAAAAATGAGTAAAATCACTGAAGAACAAAAGGAAATGTTGAATAGACCAATAACCGCAATAGAACTAGAAACAGCATTGAAAAAACAAAAAAATAATAAATCACCAGGCCCAGATGGAATTCCGGTTGAGTTTTATAAAAATACACAAGAGTCACTACAATGGATAATGTTGGAGATTTGTAATGAGGTGCTGGAGGAGGCGAAGATGCCGCCATCTTGGACTGAAGCAATTATTACTCTCATCCCTAAGGAAGATTCAGACCTGCAACAAATTCAAAACTATAGGCCGATTTCTTTACTGAATACAGATTATAAGACATTCGCAACAATAATAGCAGAAAGGATTAAAAAAATCTTGAATAATTACATCCACCCAGATCAAAATGGATTTCTACCAGGACGACAGATAAAAAACAATATGAGGATAATAATGAACACCTTAGAATTTTATGAAGTCCACTCTGAAAGACAAGCTACACTGGTTTTCCTTGATGCCCAGAAGGCATTTGATAATTTGAACTGGAAATTTATTATAACACAACTGAACTACATGGAATTTGGGACAAAATTTGGAAAGATGGTTGAGAAAATATATACTAAACAAACAGCTAGGGTAATTATGAATGATGAAATGACAGAAAAAATTGAGATAACTAAAGGAGTAAGACAAGGGTGCCCACTCTCTCCTCTTCTATTTATTTTATCATTAGAAATACTCTTGACAAAAATCAGAGAGGATCAAGAAATAAAGGGTTTAAAAATTAAGAAGGAAGAATATAAGGTCCAAGCCTTCGCTGATGATTTGGTATTTATTTTGGAAGACCCATTAGAAACCGGCCCTAAATTAATTCAAAAAATAGAAGAATTTGGTGAGGTAGCCGGACTTAAGATTAATAAGAATAAATCCAAATTAATAACCAAAAATCTTACAAAGGCACAGGAAAGCGAATTGGAAGATAAAACAAAAATAAGTGTAACAAAAAAAATAAAATATTTAGGGATTTGGCTTACAGCGAAGTGCTCCTCAATTAAGGAGGATAATTATGATAAAATACTACACAAGATAAAAAAAGATTTAGAAAATTGGGAAAACCTACAAATTTCATTTTTAGGGAGGATTGCAACGATCAAAATGAATATATTGCCAAAAATATTATTCCTGTTCCAAGTAATTCCAATAAAACTAGGGAAAACATTCTTTCAAGAATTAAATAAATTGGTTACTAAATTTATATGGCAAAGGAAAAAACCTAGGATTAAATTAAAACTCTTGCAAGATACGAAAGATAAAGGGGGATTGGCATTACCAGAGTGGGAAATATATTACCAAGCATCAAGCCTAACTTGGCTAAAAGAATGGATGAAATTGGAAAATACTAGAATTTTAACACTTGAAGGACACGACTTGCAAGCGGGGTGGCATGCATTTCTATGGGACGAAAAATATAAAGTACATAGATACTTTCGAAGACATATAGTTAGGGATGCATTGCTACAGACTTGGGAAAAGATAAAACAAAAACATTACATAAGAATTCCAATGTGGCTATCCCCAACAGAAGCTCTGAAACACCCAAACCTACTGGACATAAATAAGATAATTAGATACAAGGAATTGGTAAATGAACAGGGAAATCTGAAAACAAAACAAGAATTGGAACAAGATGTAGGCAGAGAGATTGATTGGTGGACATACACACAAATCCAATCTAAATATACAGAGGACAAAAAATTATACGAAATACAAAAAGAATCGCAAGAATTGGATAAAATTATACATGGAACAGAAATAAAATTAATTAGTAATATATATAAATATCTACTGAGATATAAAATGGAAGATGAGGTTGTCAAAGACACAATGATTAGATGGGCAAAAAATTTCGGATACAACATAGAATTGGCGAAATGGGAAAAAATATGGGAAACAAACATAAAATTGACTATGTCTGCGGCATTCAAGGAAAACCAGTTGAAGATGTTTTACAGATGGCATCTTCCACCAGCAAAGCTTGCTAAGATGTTCCAGAACAACTCACCGACATGCTGGAAATGTAAAAAGGTACATGGAACATATTACCATCTATGGTGGACATGCCCCGTTGCAAAAAAATACTGGACTAAAATAAGAAGATGGATGGTAGAAATAATAGATCAACCTGTAGATTGGAAACCAGAGATCTTTCTGCTGGGTATCTTAAATAGAAAATACAGTAAAGAAATACGGTACTTAATCTTACATATAACAACGGCAGCAAGAATAGTCTACGCACAGTTCTGGAAAAATGAGAATACACCATCAGAGGAAGAAGTGATAAGGAAAATCTTAGACTGTGCGGAGATGGACAAATTAACAAAAGAGATAAAAGAAAGGGAAGACACAGAGTACTATGTAATATGGAATAAGTGGTATGATTGGTTGGAGACTAGAAACAACAAATGAAAATAAATGCAGAAAGGTCAAGAAAGGGAAAATGTGTGTATAATAATGTATAATAATGTATAGTAATAATATGTATTATTCTTAATATGAAATATAGTATGAATGAAGAAAATGGAAATAAGAAACAATGGGACAACAAGGACAAATATTTTTTAAAAAAGAAGAATAAAGGGGGAAAATGTAAATAACAGAAGATTACAGTTACGAAATTGCTGTTTAAAAAAAAAAAAAGGAGTATACATTGTATGTTTATGTGTGTTATGTTTTGTTGTCTTAAAAAAAATAAAAATTTAAAAAAAAAAAAAAAAAAAAAAGGAAGAAATGAAAAGAGTGTGAAAAATAAGATAATGGCAATAAAATAAACAATGAAAAACAACAACAACAACAACAAATACAATTATATGGTTACCAAAAAAGAAAGATGGGCAGGTAGAAAGCAGAAAATAGACTGGGGGTGGGGGGAGTGGAGTCTGCCATCAATCCAACAGTCACCCAGCATGGAACTCTCCCAATTAATCCCCAGAGATTATTAATTCTTGATATATAATCATTTACAGTGGGGAAATGGAGGATTGAAGAACTTGGATTTGTTTTGTTTGAGACTCAGGCTGAAGAACCTGGGAACTGCCTGAAGAACTCTCAGGAGGCAAAGAGAATCCAAGAAATCAATCTGCATGTTCTCCAAACAGTCAGAACTTGTGAGAGGAATGCAAAACAGGGATTTTTGTGATCATCTGCTGAGTCACCAACTGAGAGGCATGATTTCCATTCAAGTTCAACCACTGTGTTGTAGTGCAATCCAATTTCAAGGAAATGTCTCAAATAAGAAACCAGTCATTGCAGCATTGCAGTCATACATAAAATACATTTTCTTTATTTAATAAAATTATGTCCCTACTTTCTTCTAGGAGCTCATATAGAGATCTTTCCTCATTTCCCCCCCCCCCCCTGAAATAACTACCTTATGAAATAGGTTGGATAACTAAAAGCACTCATACTTCCATGCTTGAGTAAGGAATTAAAGCTTGGTTTCTCTGGCTCCAGTCTAATCTTTTAACCACTGTCACATATTGGAGCCCTTACATTGTGGGTACGTCTAAAATATTGCAAGAGGAAAGTATTTAGTTATATTTTTGCCATATTTTATTTTGAAATGTTAACTAGAAAAGGTAGGCAATTTAGCAGCTCTTGATAGGAATATTTCTATTTGAATGAATCCTGCAATTAAAATGCACTCATATGGAAGGCAGTATCTTATCATTTACTATTTTTCCCCAGTAGACTAGGTCACCTTTTCTGCTTATATGTGAAGAGTAGCCAGTTCCTTAGGTTAGGTTAAAAAAATTAAAACCCACTCAACTAACAACAAATTTGAATATATCTTGCTCTTTTTCCTGAAAATGAATAAAAGTAAGTATCAGAAATAATACCTCAGATGTAGCTTTTCCTCAGTGAGTGCTTTGATTGATTGCTTCCAACTTGATAGGTGGTGAGAGCCTTCTCATCTTTCTAGATGGCATAGCCCAGATAAGTTGACAAATATTTTCTCCTGGTGGTATAATAATAAATTCAAAATGTCACAGAACATTCTTGTCAAAAAGACATTCCACAAGATATAGTTTGCTAAACAAAAAGAGAAAAGAAAATGAAGCAGGTGGGATACATTTATGTTTAATTTGTTTTCCTCTTCCCTCACTTCTACACACATACTTGTGCATGTACACACAAGTATATATTATGGTGATGACCAGATATTATCAATAACACATACACGCACAAGGGTCCATATTATATTATATTTATTATATTATATTATATTGTATTGTATTGTTTTGTATTGTATTGTATTGTATTGTATCATGTATCATGTATCATGTATCATATATCATTATTATATTTATTATATTATATTGATTACATTATTATATAATACATAATGTGATTATGTTCATCCTTAAGATTCATCCTAAGATCTGAATCTTTTTAGATCTGCTCAAAACATATTGTAACGAAGTTTAGCATCAACAAATTTTGATGAACTTGATTCTTCCAGTCATTTTCCCAAGGAGGCCTCATGATAAGTTTGTTTTCTCAAAAGTCATAAATGTGACATATGCACCAAATCCTCTTAAACTGTTTTCAAGAGTGCCGTTTGCATTGTACAGTATTTCAGTTTAGCATTGTTTGTAGCAGTTACAGAGTAGACAGTAGTGGGCAGAGGCTCACATTTGATCGTTTTTACTTTGGGAATACAACAGTGTAAACTGAAAAATTCTGCGATACAATTCACAAGGATCTTTTATTTTATTTTTTTAATTTTTCTTTTGTTTCAGCCATCTTTGAGACTTTGGCAGACAAGAACCCCTCATTTACTTCTTTAAAAAAAAAACTTGGAAAGTAATCAATCCCCAGTTCATTATCTCATCCTTCAAGTGTGTGCCAACATGGCTTCCTTCCATGTACAGTTCAAACCGTACCCCATTACCTACCTAATAAAGTAGGAAAGAAGATGGTCGCCACAGGCACTGTGGCAGCTAGCTAATATAGATCTCTAAATATGCTGGGGCTAACTGTCCTGAGGCTTCTTGCATCAAGTGGGATTGAAAGTTGCACATCAGCCTGAGCCATTTAATTTATTATGTCTTGTGGAACAGACTGTCTAAAGGAGCCTTTTGCTTTTCCCCATCCCTCAGTGTCACTGCCAACTTACATCTTTTCTGTTTGTTTTTTACAGCTTTAAGCCAGAGGTTGATGCTTAAAATATTAATCTTTGTCCCCCATTTACCTTCTTTCCACTCTAGTTCCCAGGTGATGTAAATAACATCAGCTTCACAAAAAACAAAAACAAAAACCACACAAGAGAGAAATTCTTGGAAGGAAGCATAGCAACAACGTGGTCTCTTTTAATGGTTGATGTTAAGTTCTAAAATGAAAAGTAAAGTTGCAAATAATGATGATGATGATGATGATGATGATGATGATGATGATGATGATGATGATGATGATGATGATGATGATGATAATAATAATAATAATAATAATAATAATAATAATAATAATAATAATAATAGCCTGGTAGATTTTAGTTGGGTCAACACATTCCTATGTTTACACTCTGTTTAAAGAGACAACTGAAGATCTCAAGTATTTTCATCGTGATATCATTTCATACCAATAAACAATTTTATTACTCTTTTTTTAAAATAAAGCAGATAATCAGAAGGGATGGTCCTGACCAGATAAAAGAGTAAATTTGGCTAGAGCAAATTAGTAGAATTCAAAGAGAGGATATTAGAGATGCAGCACAGAATTTGATCAAGGTTTATAGTTGGCCTTTCATCTGGCCTGTTGGTATGCATAATCTAAGTAGGGATGTCTAGGAAATATAAGTGGGTAGTATGAAAGCAAATCCCATATTGAATTTAAATGCAGCGAGTATGATCAATACCCATGCATCCAACGTTTTCTCCTCCTGTAATATTAAAAGCTACATTTTAGCAGCAATTTTATAAGGACCTCTGATTGTATCTAGGCATTAGAGATCTTCATGCCACCTTTGATCATCACACATTATTAGTAATACCAGTACTAGTACCGGTATTTAAAAAATTAGTACATTTTGGGGCTATGGTTGCAAAAGTATAGTAACCAGATCGAGGGAAAGCAATTATTTGGCATTGATCTATCTATATGTTAATATTGGATCCCATAAATACATAAATCAGTATGTCTATATTTATGTCTATGTCTTTCTCAAGAAACACATTGAGAAATTGGAGTTTCAAAAACCATGTCCTAGAAGCAAGCACTGCAGAAGCTGAGGTTTGTTAGCTTGGAGTATAAAAACTTAAGAATAGATAACGATAGTGATTTTCAAATCATTCTCTGTTGCTTTGGCGAGCAAGTATAACCCTGAGGAATATAAATGGCAGGGAAGCAGATTGTAGCTAAGCATAAAAAGAAATTTCCTTGCATTATGAACTGTTTGATAGTTGGAACAAACTGCTTTGAAAGAGCCTGAATCCTAAAGGCATATAAGTAGAGGATGGACAGTTACTTATCAGATAAGCTATAATTGCATCCTGCATTACAGAACTATAGGCTACTATTTTGGCACGAACTGAATCTGTTGAGATGAAATGAATCACTGCATGGAGTCTATTTGCTAAAAATCCCCCCAAAACACTATGTTACATCCAGGCTTCTTGTTCTTTGCAGGTCTTCCAAGGCAATGTCAATGCTGACAGTGTGATACAGCACAAATTCCTTCACTCTGTTAAAGCTCGCTTTGTGCGCTTTCTGCCCATGACATGGAACCCAAATGGAAATATTGGTCTGCGAGTTGAAGCTTTTGGATGCTCATATAGTAAGTATTGAAATGTATCCTAGCATACACTAGAAGCATCATCTTTCTGCTGAAAGTTCAGATACAATTTTGTACATTCAGATTGTCAGGAAGATCCTATGGTGCAAGTTTACAGAACACATCACAAGCTGACCAATTGGTCCCACCACTGGCTTTAGCTTCAGTAGCATGTTGTGGTCAATCCCTATCTTCACTGTGTTGTCTGTATATACTTTTCCTTCAACATGTCCCAAAGGTGATTTTTCAAAAGGCAACTGGACTTTGTTTTTGCTTGAAGACATTTCACTTCTCATCCAAGAAACTTCTACAGTTCTAACTGAATGGTGGAGGATGGAAGGATTTATATTCCTTGCAGTCATCTGGTCGTTAGCACTCTTTCTGAGAGTCGTTGAGGCCACTTGGAGGTTTAGCCATGCCCTCAGGGTCATCTGAATAGTGCAAATAGGTGTGGAATCTTCTTGGAATTACTGAAAGGACTGTGTTGTAACTCCTTTCAGCAGTTCCAAGAAGATTCCACACCCATATGTACTATTCACTATTTTTCTGGTCTATTTTCACTTTTTCTTATATACATTTACCAAAAGTATTATGTAGAATGTGACCAATGCCATTTTTTATGAGTAGATATTTTTAAAGATCACTTTCTTTCACTACAGATTAAAAAAAAGCTATATTAAACTAATATTTACAAAATCTGCCACAATTTGTTTTATGCAGAAGCAAAGATCAATTTGTATAATGCCCAAAAATTATGTTCAGTTTTATTGAAAAAGAGACATCAATGGAAAACAGAATGGATTTGGAGCTCCTGTGATTTTCTGAAGTCCAAAGCCCAGCCCTTTTTTGGAACTTTAGTACCTAATTAATATAAGCGTTAAGTGGAACAGTTCATAAATTCTAGAATAACTGTCATCTAATGTGCTAGGTTTCATTGTTCCCTATCTAAGGAGATTATGTGAAGTTACACTAAAAGGTGCAATATGTTCTGAATGATAAAATAGTTACGACTCTAATATGGTAGTACGAGGAGAAATATTTCTATTAAATTTCTATTCAATATTTCTCGACATGAAATTCTTCCCTGTAACACTTAACATTGTTGGAGTGCCTGCTGCCATTTGTGGGCATTCCACCTTTAGGGCCTTAGCACAAAATGAAAAGTGATGAGCTGGACATGGGAATAAAATGAAAACCTGATTGTGAATTAATTAGAAGTGTTGTTGGATGACTGCCAAGAAGTAACCATTTGTTTAGGATCAAAGCCAGGAAAAGAGGCCTAGGAGTTAAATGTCTCATTAGCACACCCAGGGTAAAATCACAACCACATGTTTCATTGGATGCACCTCTGCCAACTCATATCAGTTTTTTGTTTTTTGTTTTAAAGTGCTATATAATTAGGAAATAAATTTCCAGGTACAATGTTTCTATAAGGAAAAAACGGAAGCACTGCAGTTTTAGGGAGTTTTCAAAGTGTTTATTATATGATCATATGGGACACAATGAAGTCTCGTGTACAAATTATAGTAGAACCTATTTCGTTTCAGCTTTTTAATTTATTTATTTGTTTGTTTGTTTGCCAATATGAATCAATTATTTACTTAGACCTATACATGAATTATTCTTTATACATACTGTATGTCTTTATTATTTTTCTGATGCTGCCTGAAGTACCTAGTTGGATTCAAATATTTTCAAAGAAGTATTTTAATGCAACTACACTGATTTCAACAATGGACATTTAGGCCAGATTCATATAATACACTATCGTAGTGTTTGGTTTTGGCTTAATGAGTTCCGTAACTCCAGACACTGTAACATATGAACAAAGGATAGTTTAATGGCTTAGGTGAACTGTGGATTATTCAATTATCTATGTCTAAGCTCACTGTATGAACCTAGCTTCAAGATGAAAATATCAGAATGGGGCAGGAGAATAGTGCTATTGCCCAGCTGAGCACCAATTCAGATGCTATACATACAGACATTTAATGTATACTCCTGTATTCTTGTTCTATTCTGTTCTCTCTTTGTGTCATCTTCAGTTCTGTCCAGAAAATATCTGGCAATCATGCCAACTCTTTCAGTGGAATCATTAGGGCTGGGCAATGATTTGAATTCAAAGACAAAAATATACTCTAGAATACACAACAGTTGCATCTTTTTAAAATTTCACAATTGTGTTCCATAATTGCAACTCAATCCTAGGAAAATGTACATTTGGATGTGTTTCAGAAAGGCGCCACAGGAGTTCTTGAAGCACCTTTTTGCCATTGATAATTTGCATATGTACAATGTTTAAATTAGTTAATGAATTAGCTGATGTACACCAAAAATATAACTTGGCAAATATGTAATAAAAGAAAAAAAGGGAGCGGAAGACCTGTAATCTAAACAGCAAAGTAGGAAAAATAATACTGCAGGAAATGTAATGGGCTGGCTGAAAAGCGGTATAGAAGAAAATACATTGCCTAAAAGTCTGTTATTTGTAAAATGTGCTCTACAGAGATAGTGTGATGACAATGGGTTACATCACAAAGAGACTACTGCAGAGTGCTTTACATGGTACAATCCTTAATATATACAGAAGCTTCAACTAATGCAAATGAAGGCAACCAGTGCACAATGTGAGGATCATTTGGAATACTAATCCAGATGCTTTTCAGGTATAATTCAAGGTATAAAGCCCTAAACTGTGTAGATGCTAGCACCATCTTGATTGCTACCTTCATGGCTAAGCAAGGATGGAGATTGGTAAAAGAGCCATCTAAAAGATGCTTAGATTTTTTAATCAGTTAAGACAGAAAGCAGGGCATGCATATTAGCCAAGATACACTCATCTTCCCTTACCCTTGATAGAGATCCCAAGAGCCATGAATGTTACTGTTTCCCTATCTGTGACTCCAAATCTCTTCTCTTACTACTAAAGTCCGAACTCTGCATGGGAATGGCAAAATTGAAGCAAGTAATATGAAGAAGAAGTAAGAGTTCAGACTTCTTTTATAATTCTTCCACAGAATTGTACAATATATCTTGGAAGTCCAGGGCAATGGACTAACCCAGAAAAACTTTATCTACAGTCAAAATAATTCTCCAAAATAGATATCCAAGTTCTGATTTTCAATATGATAGAAGAAGCAAAATATTAAGCATCATTGTAGAGTAATGATAGCAATGACATTTATTTTGAATTCCATTTAAGACAAATGGAAATGAAATCAAATTTAAATTTTGCCCTACCACTTTCTGACTTGTCATTTTTTGGAGTACAGACCAGAGCCAAACCTCTCAAAAGCCAAATATTCTCAAAACAGGAATGAATTGATTGCCACTTGCTCTTTCAACGAAGGACACCTGTGAAACTGGCAATGTGGAGTCTGAGTCACAGGGTTTCTGGACAAAGTTGATGGGAGAATGTCATTATTTTATATTTTTGGGAAAGGGGTTATCAAGCAGCTGAAGGTTGTTGTTGTTGTTGTTTTTTAAATAACTTGCAAAAGCAGGATGTGTAGGTGGCCATTGTTTTGTTATCACTGAGAAATGAACATGTGTAAATTAACTTTGAATGAACCATGATCCTAAAGCTGCAACGATTCAATCTATTTAGATATATTCAAGCTGTTTCTGAAAGCAGAAACAGAGGTTATGATTCATCTCTATCATTAATACGGAACGGAGATATTCCTACCAATTCTTTCTCTGAAGGACATAAACTTTCTAGACACTACATGAACCCACATAAAGCTTTGAAGGGCTATTTTGCTTTGATGAAGCTTCAAATAAAGCACCATCTCAAAGTCCTTCATAAAGTTTAACCCCCCCCCCCCCACACACACACACATACTTCTATGATGGAGCAGGGAGACTTGTTGCTTTGCCTTGCTCTGCTTTGGAATACTACTAATCTTCAAAAAAAAATAAAAATAAAAAAAGCTGAAAGGAGGCTGTGGGAGAAGGAAAGCCTCTTCCTCCAGGCAGCCTGAAGACTGCTTGCACACACCAAAGTTTATTCTGGCCCCATAGGTTCCTTGGAGGAGGCAAATGCTATGTTTTCTTTTCTTTTAATTGCTGTGCCGTGCTGTGCCATGCCATGCTATGCCAAAGGACCTGGCTAATGCTGTAGAAGAGGCACTGGCCATCCTTCATGGGCACACCTATATAGACTGAATGATTCCAGAAGACAGATATTAGAGGTGGTCAATTTGGAAGTCTCTCTAATTATGTTGAAGAAGCTACCCATCCTGCAAGCACTTGTCACTATTGAGCTTGAAGGTTGAGAAGAACCTCTTCTAGTAGTGCTGGCCCAAATAAATTCAAGGCCACCAGAATTGTTGCAGTGGGTAGCCTCTTTGCTTTGGTAATGTAAATCTTACTGATTCCATGTCCCATGTTTTATCCAAGCATATCCATATTTAATACTACATAACTCCTTTATGCTCTGCTCTTCACCTGCCCGTCTTTTTGGTTATCATATTGATGTATTCTCGTTGTCTTTTTTTCATTATTTTATTGTTCTATTATTTTACTTCTGTTCTGTTTACACTCCTTTCATTTCCCCCTTTTTATTATTGTAAGCCACCTAGAGTGGCACCACAGTGAGATAGGTGGCAAATAAATGTAACAAACAAACAAACAAATAAATGAGTAAAAAGCTACATACCTATGAATATCTTTATTATAGCAAAATATTCATGCATAGGGTTAGAGATTATTCTCTATGTGAGCATGGAGGCACAGTCCCCACCAGGTGCCACCTCTTTTCATAGAAAATTTCTCAATTTTAAAAAAGGGGGTAAAACTTGGGCAGTAAGATTATACATAATAAAGATGCATAAACCACTTATTACCTGGTTCTGTATAGCAATCTGGGCATGATGACAAGACGAACAACCAGAGTTATGTCAGATGACATCTGCAGATGAATGGGAAGTTGATTGTTCAGGATGCCAGGAAGGAAAACAGTTTATCTTATATTTCAAAAAGGTCTTGTTAGCATATTGCCAGCAAATTCTGCTGACCAAGGGTATATATTTTTTGTTTTCTGTTTAAATAGAATGAGATGTATAGCCACACTTCAAATGCTGATTGTACTCTCCAAATAAGTAATGGTCTGAGAAGGATCAGTTCAGTCCAGCGTAAATTCTGCAAACTAGCTAGTGAGAAATAAATGGAGGGGACAGAGGGTGAAAAAGAAACCCTGTAATCCAATGACGGCTTGGCCATCCTTTGAGATGAAGAAGCCTCATTTCCCCTTGGAGACTGATAGGGAGGGGAATGCTGAACAGCAGAAGATGAAATATATATATATATATTGTATTTTTTTGGGCAAAACAATTATGCCAGCCTTCCTTATCCTTTCTCTCTCTTTCTCTCTCTCTCTCTCTTTCTCTCTCTTTCTCCCTTCACTGGCTTTGTCTTTCATGCCAGGAAGTAAAATTAATGTACTGGGGATAAATGCTTATGAATTGACACTTTAAGTCTTCAGAACACAGGTTAAAAGAAAAATGAATAAAACAGCTACCAAGATCAAGATAATTGCACAAGCATCTTAAGTAGCTCTTAGGCATAATAGGGGTCTAAGATATTAAGCTCAGTGACATTGCAGAGATTCCTTGGCAGGTAGTGGGATGCAGCCTCTTTGGAGGAGGAGGAGGAGAGTAAAATGGGAATCACTCTATCCGCGTTTCTCATGCTGTATGCAATTCTCACCTTATACAATATTTAGAAGTCCTTTCTGGTAATCGGTGTATATGTTTGCAAAGAGTAGGTTGCTTCTGGTTGGGTGGGAGGGACCAAAAGAGAAGAATGTCAAAGAGGTAGGGAGAGTGAACAGGCCATGCATCAACTGCGTGGAGTTTTTGATAGGTTCCTGCTGAGATGTTGATTCTTGTCTAGGAATTGGGAATATTTTATAGTAGCTTTCTTCTTCAATCTGGTGTCCTCCAGATAAGTTGGATTTCAAGGTCCCATAATTTCCAGTCAAAGTCCAGTGCAGGCAAATGGATGTGAATTTGGGGAAGGCTTTCTAAAATTTAAAGTTAAATAAATCACTCTCCTTGCCCTACATAGCATGACACTTTTGACTACCCCACATAAACCTGCTTGTAGTTGAAGGTGATCTTTAGAAGTCTTCTTCTGGTTCCACCAATATTTGAAAGCCTGAGAATAACCAAAGGTTAGCAATATTTCTATGGCTTTTTATTTACCTATAGTTTTCCTAGAAAATCTATTCTGGTGCCCATTTGAATTATTTGAAGATGCTATATTATTATGCATAGTCACAGTCAGCTAAAATGTTTAGACTGGATTTATCCACCTACGGTCCTTGGTAAATAGAGTGTGTCAACATTGTTGCATGGATAAAGGGCATGTTTCAATCTCGTTATTTTTCTGGTCTTCCTATCCATGGTTTTTAGTTCTGCTTGAGTCGGTCCATTATTCCAGCTGTGTTATCTAATGACTGGAATTGTCCAGATGTTAGTTGCCTCCATGGCATTTCCTCCACTAAGTTTCAATCTTAAGATCTTCTTTACTCTAATGATGTATTCGCTTCTAACCTTCTTCTTGACTTCAGTGTGCTTGATGACGTCAGCTTCAAGGATACCCAGATATTTGTATTGATCATTTTCATCCAGAAACTTGATATTATTTTCCAGAGGACATCTTGATTGCTTCAATTTTCACTATTTTTGCCCTATTGATGGTGAGAATGGCACATTTGTTCGGTTCAAACTCCATTGCAATATCTTGGCTATATATACAGATAGTGTTGAGCAGCAATTCTATTTTGGGTGTTTTTTCCCATACAGCTTCAGATCGTCCATGTAAAGGAGTGATAGGCTGGCAGATATTTTTGATGTTTAATAGCCATGATTTTTTTCAGTGTTTTATTTTATTATTCTT
This sequence comes from Azemiops feae, assembly GCA_023970755.1. NCBI lineage: Eukaryota > Metazoa > Chordata > Lepidosauria > Squamata > Viperidae > Azemiops > Azemiops feae. The sequence continues at coordinate 933,504 of JALGBA010004287.1, forward strand.
TTAAGAAATTTTAAATAGGCTAATGTATAGCTTTTTTATTTTTGTATTTTAGTATGTATTTTGATTGAACTTTCCAATTTTTTTGTGCTAGTTGCCCTGAAGTATGGAATAAAACAATAACACATAAGCAGTCAACTTTTACCTTTTATCAATTAACCATCAAGTAGATCAGTGGTGGCGAACCTATGGCACGGGTGCCAGAGGCGGCACTCAGAGCCCTCTCTGTGGGCACGCGTGCTGTCGCCCCAGTCCTAGGCCTTCAGCTGGGTTTTATAAAACCTTTTCACTTTAGGCCTCCGCCGCCGTGTGCAAAAAAAAAAAAAAGGTTCAATCAGTCAATTTCAACTTCTTGCGGGAAAAAAAAGATCTTGCAAAGGTGGAATTGATTGATTGAACTTTTTAGTCCCACCCTATCTGCCGTTACCACCGCAGCCACGCACACCCAATTGGCCATGCCCACCCAATTGGCCACACCCAGCCAATGGGCCACACCCACCCGGCACTCGACGATGCATAAGTGGGTTTTGGGTTGCAGTTTGGACACTCAGTCTCTAAAAGGTTCGCCATCACTGCAGTAGATAGTGTAACAATAAGGAACTTTTGCAAATGTCTTTTTTCTTCTTCCAAGTTTTTAGTGTATTTCAATATTTCCAGTGACTTAACAGCTGGGTTTTTTTCTTTCTTTCTATTTTAAGTGAATTGATGTTTTTGCACTTATAATTTGTTGTGAGAGCTCTTGGGAAGATCCAAAGATAGCATGAAAAATAAATAAAATTTCCCAAATGCTGATGAAACATGTTGTTCCACCAGTATATTTCTAGTTAGCAAGGAGATATAACATTATTACACAAGATGACTTCTAAGTTTTCATAAGCAAAAAAAAAAAAAAAGAAGGAAGAAGAATCTTATGTTCATAATAATAACCCAAAAGAGAGAAAAAGAGACCAAGAGAAGAAAGAATAAAAGTGAGTAAATACAGTAATGAATACAGGTAGTTCTCAAATTATGATGACAATAGACTGTAATTTCTGTTGCTAAACTATGTGGTTGTAAAGTATGATGTCATGTGACCACATTGCTTGGTGATGGCAATTTCTGCAGTCCCCAATGATCGGGATGGCAGGGGAAGTGCAGTATCACTGCATCTGGGCTTGAGGTGGCCACCGGTGAGTAGGGGATGTTTGAGTGGCTGGGGAGAATATGAAATTGTACAGGTGGCCAGCAAGGCACAATGGAAATGCAGAGGGTTTGGGGTCGAGTGTGTGGATGAGGGTGATTTTCCTTGCCAGCTTCCCTATTGACTTTGTTTGTGGGATGCCAAGCACTTGTATCACAGTGTGGCCGCAGGAATGCTAAACAGCCAGAACTTTGAGCACTTGTTGTAACCACTGCTCATTCAGTGCCTTTATAACTCTGAATGAGTGCTTATTAACTGAGGACTCAAATTGGAACAGAAACAAGGTAGAGTTGAAAGAAGATTTGAAAGAAAAAGAGACAAGAAGCATCATATAACGTTTCCAAGGAAAGATTCCACTGTTTAGGATCAAGCAAAAAATGCATGCATAGTTTTTAAACATTTTCTTTTTTCAAAAAAATCAGGGATACTAGATTTTTTTATTGGACATAATCAATAAACATTTTCAGTTCTCCACAGCATCAGTGGAAATGTGGCATTTGCATTTTTTTCAGGAAGACCATTGAAAGAAAATCTATATTGGAGAAGGTTCTACTTGAGCTCTGTGAACATGACAGTCTTTAATAAAGCATTGTGCAATTGAAATGTTGGGTTACTTTTATAAGTTCCAGTTTCTAGTTTATGAGGTGCAAAGATGGACACGGGGAAACTTGTGTAAATTTAAAGCATCAGAGGCTTGGCCTGGATCTGACTTAAATCTTAAAGAAGGGTTAAGGATTTTATGCCCTTTTTCTGACTGGCAAAAAAAGCAATGCAGTTTTATGTGCACCACTCAGAAATAAGTTACATCAACTTCAATGTATGCATTGGACTTTTTTATTGTCTATAAGGCTGTTAGATGTGCATTAGTGCTTTGCCATAATTTTCCTTATGTCAGACTATAGGTTTGTTCTCTATAAAAGTCTGGGCTACATATGTTGTAGAACGAGTAAATCCATTCACGTTTATAAATTGTGTAAGTACTTACATTTCAGCTTTTTAATGCCAGTTTTTCTAAAGGCAGGAGTCTGATTTTGCTCACAACCCTTTATCATTTGCAATGTCAGCTGAGAGATTTGTTCTGGTTCAGAAGAATGGAACAGACTTTGTCCTGTCTGCACCACTCCCCTTCAAATCCTCCCTTATTCCCATCTGCATTCTAATGGTTTAGCATATTCTAAAGGATATGTGCCTGGAAATAACATTGATCAAACAGCATGCTTACTGGCTCCCTTTGCCTCTTTCTCATTCTGAATGGTGTATTGAAATGATTCAAAGAACTTCCCCTGTTTTTCTTCTCTGCCTGCAGAATGTTTTTTGCTGTCAAACCGCTTAATGGGAAGTCAAGCTGGGCTTGGGCAAGATTTCACCTTGCTAGACTTTGTTTTCTTTGTTGGGTTCTGAAAAATGTGTGATTTTTGACATAGAAGGGCTCTTTAATATGCTCAAATAAAAGCCAATTATTTGTTGTCATGCAAACTGCCACTGATGACTCTTAGATGTTAGAATGCCAGCTTTGACAGTGATCGGTTGGGTTTACAAAGGATTTCATTCATCCACAGATCCTATATCTTTGATAGAGTAGATGCCACATTGAGCCTCCCCCAACCCACTCTGTGATAATGTTACTCCACAAATGTCTTCTATATAGAATGACCACTACATACAAAGTAGGTTGTTGCCAAGTAACAGAGAATTTTTTTTATACTACATTCTACATGGATTCCCCCCCCCCACTCAAAGTAGCTCCTCTCTACCTTGTTATTAAGCAGGAACAATCTGTCTGAGAATTTTCTGTGCAAATATGTGTCATTTGCAATTGTCTAACTATTACCTTTGAATAGGTTACCCAGAGTGATAAAGTGCTGGTATTAACCTTATTTGAACTTAAATCTGTTCATTAAAATACTTTTTCCGGTCTTAAATGAAATGCCTAAGTAGAATTGACAACTCCCACTAGAATCTGTGAGTAGGATGCAAAATTGAACAAATTATTCCATGCCAGATCAGCAGAATTATTTCCACCTTGTCTGGACCTCTTGCTTGGCATTAGATACAGTACCTACCAATTAATCACTTTGCTTTTCTGGTAGCATGAAGCATGGGGTGAAGGGAAGTAGGATGTAAAAAAGAAAAGTGATTGGGAAAAAGTGCCAGATGGTTTATTATAACATAATAAGCACGAGGATGCTGTTGGTTAATATCATAGCTAGACTATCACAAAGAATAACAGACTGTCCCCCCTGCATTCATGTATACACACACACACAAACACACACACATACACACCAACCATAGCCCATTTTTTTTCAGAATCAGAGTAGACTGTGTTATATATAAGGGTAAACCAATCTCTTTTAGGGTGCACCATGAATGCAGATGGAGGCAAGAAGTAATATCTGAATGTCCTGTAGGCTTTTAAAAGTGTTGACTTTGCTAACAGAGAGGGATATTTAAACTCGGCTTCAGGAAATAATATAACTTAGCTCTGAATTTACAGTGCTAAGATTCCCAAATATTTAGAATAAGTGAAGCATGTAATAATAATATCAAGGGGAAGGCAGAATAGGGCAGTGAAAGTCAATCAAAAAGTAAAGTATATGGTTGGGCAACAAGCTGATTGTGTTGGAGGCAATTCATTTTGATAGTGACAGTTGGTAGATTTTATTTAATTGACTTGAGTTTTTATACACAGAATACTATTTTTTTTTTAAAGTCAAAAGTTATTAAAAATCTTATTTTGAAACTTTTTAAAATGAGTCTTCCACAAACGTCTTTAAAAAAGCATATATTTTTTATCCTAGTTCTTTTTTATTTAATTTATTTTAATGTACTTTTATCTGGAATTCTTATCTGTGACCATAAAAACTATTATTTTAATAAAAACTCATAATCTTTTGCATGTATACAAAAACAAAGTGTGGCATCATATTTAGTTCTGAACAGAAGTTCTGAGCTCACTCTCCCATCCTAATTTAGTAAAGGCAACATAATTTTCATAATTGTGGAATGTTTGGTCCAAGAGTCAACATTTCTTTCTTTCTTTAATACTATTGTATGTACACTTTTCATCCTGAAGTTACAATGCCATTAGTTATTACACCTTGTTGATAAGAGAAGAGGGTTCATTCTGAAGACAAGCCTAAATCCCTATGCAGAAAGAAAAATGAAGGTGTACCTTGAGATTTCCTTCAACATCCTCAAATGCCTTCTTGCCTTTTACTAGCACTTGCATTTCTAGTTCAGCTGTCCATTTACTCCATAGGTTCAGCTACATACTATATTATGAGTATAGTAAATCCCAGTGTTCCTCATTCTGTACTTCAACCCCACAAACTCCAGCCAGGATAGTAATTGACACATCTGGAGGGCAATAGATTGGAGAGGTTATTGGGGGGGGGAAACAGAATTGGGTCTGAGCCATGGAAAAGTATGCTGTGATGGATATCATCTTGAGAACATTGATCTGGGCAGCTGCTGGTATGGAGTAGCAAAAGTTCATACTAAGAATCCATAGGGAAGGAACTGTCACCATGCATGAAATCTATGGAATAAGTATAGAAGAAGGCAGCCAAAATGATCAAAGAACGAGAGTAACCTCCCATGGAGAAAAAGTAGCAATACAGTGGTTGTGTATCTACATGCAGTAAATACAGAAAAAAACAGTCAATATAAGATGATATAGAGCAAGAAAATAGATATTTTTGATTGTCTTTTCTTTTCAAAGTAGTAATACTTTTAAGTTGTTGAGATATTTAGGACATTATTAATATGAATGAAATTAGAACATTATCTATTGTGAGCTTTATGTTGTCTACTAGTTTGATTGGTGTCAAAGAAGGAATTTGGATAATTACATGGAGGCCAAGGTTATACATTTATTCTAACCACCAGGACATTGTTGGGGAGAGTACTCCTGTTTTCATGTCCTATTTGTCTGTCATTTGTACTTCTATAACTGCCTGGTTTGGTACAGAAATGAAACAAGACAGGTATAGACTTCAATGGATAGAAAAACTATTGCAACCAGCCTGCCTTCCATTGAAGACCTGTATACTGCACAGGTCAGAAAGAAGGCTGAGAAAATATCTACAGACTCCTCACATCCTGGACATAAATTGTTTCAACTCTTCCCCTCAGGATGCTGCTACAGAGTGTTGCATGCCAAAACAATCAGACACAGAGACAGTTTTTTTCCTCATGCCATCACTCTGCTGAACACTTAATTTCCACAGTTCTGTCTTATGTCTAAATATATTAGCCATGTAGTATGGCTATATTATTTTTATCCTCATCTGTTTCACTACCTTCTCTATTGGTGTCATTATTATGATTATTATTACTTAGTTGTTTTGCAAGTACACTGACAAATTCCTTGTGTGTCTAATCACACTTGGGCAATAAAGTGTTCTGTTCTATTCTACTTCTAGCTTTCACTAGGCATCTAGTTGGTATATGCATTTTGTTCTGGTTGATTTTTTTTAAAAAAATCTTACCTGTATAATGTGGGGAGGGGGATTTGTGTGTGTTACATTTTACTCAAGGCTGTGTGTTCTGTTATCAATTCAGTGCCCCAAAGCACAAATCAGAATATTAGTCTTCTCCAAGATTCCTGAACTTCTTCCAGGCTACTTTTCCAAAATGAAAACTGTCTAGCAGCTTCTGACAGAGGCATGAAGAGTCTGCCTCCTCATTTGAGAATTTTAAAAAAATTCAATCTGCTTTGATACTTTTCCAAGCATGGGGGCCAGAAAAATCTGCTTCTCAAATTCCCCCTCCTTAAAAGAAGTTTTGTGTATATAACACTTCCTATCATTGTTACGAAACACAAAATTACCAATAGTATGAAAAGATCCAGCAAGCGATGCTGAATGCTGGTTTTAAAATGAAACACTGAAATTCTAGTTCAAATGTGCTTTAGAAAGATTGCACAGAGGTGTTCATATACTTCTAAGGAAAGGTTTACTTTAATGTGATGCTATGTAGGCTGCAACCCATATAGATGGGTTTTCTGAGCCAATTCATCTTTCTTGTGTAGCTACCTACCTACCTACCTTTTTTTTAAAAAAGTAGAAGTATATATCCTGATGCTGAAGGGTCACTTATAACATCCAAAGCCTTGGAGATATCCCATGGAGATCCTAGTAGGTGTAGCTATTTTTCAGGTGACATGTATCTTTTTAACAGGGATGTTATTATTTATTATTAATGTCAGTACTATTTTTATTTTATACTTTTCTTAATATATTGTAAAATATGATATCTATTGCTGGTCTAAGACCGTAATAAAGTTATTGATTGAGATTTTTCAGGTGACAGGAGGGAGAAATTATTACGTTTATGGGGAATAAACATATTAAAGTAAAATCACCCTCAAGTCAAACTCAATTTTTGATGACTGCTTCCATGCTGTTTTACTGGCAGTAATATAAAAGTAGTTTGCCCTTGCCTTCAGCTCTGATGTGTGTTGTACATTAGATAAGTGGTTTGCCATTGCCTTTTTCTGAGGTTTTTTTTTTTAAAAAAACCTTCCAATCTATTTTTCAGCCCAGGAATTTTGTGATATGTATTAATCTGGTCTGACCTTGCTTAACGTTCAGATCACCCATCTTCAGCTAAGTGTTGCCACTTAGCTGAGCATTAATGTTATTTCTATTTAATTACTTTTATATTATCCTAAAAGCCAATTAAAGCTTATTTAATTTCAGTTGGACTCCACCCACTCCTTTCTGCTAGTTTTACGGTGTGGCCCATGGTGTACAATACAAGAGATGATGGCAGCCCTGAGCCCTCAAAACTTGTTCAGTTGCTTTAAAAGAAAATTAATGCTTGAAAGAATGCCCAGGAATATATTTCCTTAGAGTTTGTCATGCCACAAAATGAGTTCTACTCTAAAAGCCTCCCCTCCCCTCTGCTTTTCTCTTGAGAATTGTAATATAAAGGGAGGGGCAGTTTGGTCTAGTGCAGGGGTAGGCAACCTTGGCTCTTTTATGACTCGTGGACTTCAACTCCCAGAATTCCTGAGCTAGCCATGCTGAGGGGAAAAGGAGAGTGCCTGGCTGAGGAATTCTGGGAGTTGAAGTCCACGAGTCATAAAAGAGCCAAGGTTGCCTACCCCTGGTCTAGTGGTTAAGGCATCATGCTAGAAACCAGGAGTCTTGTGAGCTCTAGTCTTGCCTTTCAGCCCAACCCACCTCACTGGGTTGTTGTGGGGAAAAAAAGAGGAGGAAGGAATATTAGTTATGTTTGCCACCTTGAGCTATCTATAAAGTAATAAAAGTGGGATAAACAATAAATAATAAAGATGCACAGACACTACTTTACCCTGCTCAAAAGAATAAACATAAAAACATGATTCTGTGTAACTCTTTAAAAGAAATCTGCAAAGATGAATTCTGGATTCCTGAGAATTGTTTATTAATTCCATTTAAGTCCCACCCATTTCTCCAAGAAAACTCTGGAAGGCAAACAATGTCAAACAAGATATTCCACCAAAGCCTAAGAAAGCAAACTGAGTTCAGTAAAAGCACAAAACCAGTTAACGTTATGTTCTCTCTTGCAATGTATGGGCTTGTATGTGTATAGCTATATGTGTCCATGCCTGTGAATCCTCATTTTAATGCTTGCTTGCTTTCCTCACAGAATCTGATGTTGCAGATTTTGATGGGAGGAGCTCCCTCCTCTACAGATTCAATCAAAAGCTGATGAGCACCTTCAAAGACGTGGTTTCTCTGAAGTTCAAGAGCATGCAGGGAGATGGGGTCCTGTTTCATGGCGAAGGACAGCATGGAGATTATATTACCCTGGAGCTGCAAAATGGGAAACTTTTCTTGCACATCAACCTGGGTTTGTCCAAACATTTCAACTTATCTTGCATAAAGTTCTTCCTGCTCGTAGCTCTTTTCTGACCTTTCTCCACTGTGTTGAAGGGCTGTCTGCCCATCTGAGAGTCAGCAGGAAAGTATGCAGGCATGACAGTTGCTTTTGCCTCTTAGAAGATAGAATAAGGAGGAATGTATGATTTTAACATCAGTCATAACATAGTTATTCCAAGAAGCACTAATGAGAGACAGAAATAAATAAGGCTTCTTCCCACAGCTTGGAGAGCAGGCTTTTTAGAGTTTGTGATGGGGGTGGGAGTAGGTGGTGAAGGGAAAGAGAACCCTTAGCTAACGTGTTCAACAGAAATAAGTAAAATCTGCTTCACAAATTATTCCATTTTTAATTTGAAAGGGTGCTGGATCTTAAAGCTGCTTCGTCAATATAAATGGAATAATTGAATTTTTAATTATCTGCCCATCTTATTTAGTCATGATGTGAAACATACCAACTGACTATACCTGTAATTCTGTACTTGTTAATCTGAAAACAAAATCTTAGTTCTACCAGTACATATTGTAATACTTCAAACTTTAAATGTAATATCCTTGCTAGGGCCTTCCTCCCTGTCCTAATAAAATTACTAAGTATTGTATAGAGCAGTGGGAGTTAAAATCCACCCATCTTAAAATTGTCAAGGTTGAGAAATGCTGGTATAAAGTGTGAAAAAAGATATTCTAGTTGTCAACCAGCTGTTATAATGATAGGGTATATGTTATGTTAACCACACAGAATCCATGCAAAGTTGGACATTTATAGCCAGAAAGCTATTTCTGAAATGACCCTGTGTCTTGAATGAGAGATATTGCATCTGTCACTTATTTTTTCTTTCTCTGTGTGTTTCTTATACAAAAGCAAAGACAGACACAAACACAAACACAAACATATACAATATAAACTTGTATTCTGTTCTGACTATGGGCTGCCAGTGAAGTCTTTGCTTTAATTCTCTGAGTATTAATAATTAAAGTATTTTTTGCATGAAGATGTGCATTGGCTTGAAAACACAAGTAGCAAGGTGTGTGATCAAATTTGCATTCTCAGATCACCTTCTATTCAGTCCATTCCTAAGTATATTTGCTCAAAAGTGGGTGTATTTGATTTACTTTTGAGATTGATACACGTAATTACATCCATGGTACTAAAGATTCTGAAACATTGAATTGCTATTTACCACCCGATGCAATATGTATTTGCCTAAAAGAAAATCCTTTTCATTGCAGTGAGGTGCACTTGCAGAAGTATATATAGGATTCTGATTTCAAGGAGGTCTATGCCTGGGTGTTTTGCAATCCATGCTGCATGAATTATGTTAATTCACAAAATGGATTGATTGCACTTAATTCCACTTACTTATAACTTCTCCGCAAACAGATGGTTGTTCCTTGCCTGCTCCTTGCTTTTGAAGCCAGAAACAGTGTGCTTTGCTTAGGTATAATGTGGGATATTTCCAGTGGTGGGACTCAGCCAGTTTGCACCACTTTGGCAGAACCGGTAGCTAATTTTTTGTTGCCCAGGCCCAGAACGGACTTCCGGAAGTGGCATCCACACAGAGAACTGGTTGTTCACATATCTGAATCCCACCACTGGATAGTTCACTTAGAAATGTATAGTATTTGCAACCTCCTTGGCTGCATTTAGCCTTGTCCATTTAGGTATGTGCTGATTAAATAAAAATTAGCTTGTTAGGTTGTCTGTTTGTCAGTAAACAGTGATTTTATTTAGGCTTTGTTAATTTCACTTCCTTTCAAATGCAATTTAACGGTTTGATTCTGAAACAGCAGAATGGCAGTGGAACTAGGATCTGTGTGGGTTTGTGTATGTGTATATGAGACAGTTTTGCCAATCAGCCTTATAGGGAGATTGTCCCTCAACCAGTGAATTTTGCTTATTAAATGCTTTGCAAAATTTGAACCAAAGGATTTGCATTGGGTCACAATAAACCAGATTGCTCCAATGTGCCACTCAGAGACTAAGTGGAAAAGTTAGATTAACCCGATTAAAACTTCTTTCAAGTCACAGATGTAAAGTTGGGGCAACAACTCTAGTCACAATAAGCAAGAGGAAGCAGGAAGCTGTAAGAAAATTAGCAGGTAGGGATGAAGGATAAGTACAGTGACAAAACATCTGAACACATGAAGCCCTTTGTAGAATTGAGCAGAAAATCATGAAGACAGATTTGGAAGGAGAAAGAAAGAATTGCCTTATTTCAGAAAAGGAAATAAATGAAAGGTGCTTGAAAATGTCTCTGATTTTCTTCAGGCTGCTTTCTGTCTGAAAATCTACATTGGGGAGAAAAAGCTTGGGAGCAATATTCTCTCAAGGTTTACATATTTGAAGAGATTTGTGGAAAAGCTATAGGATGATATATTGTTTCAGAGGCCCGAAAGAATGAGTAGCAAAAATCCTTACAGTTTGTTTTTGAAGATAGAAAGTGAAGGGAAACACAAGGCTGCCTATCTTTACTATTGTTTTGGTAGAAACAAACCTTAAGGCAAGATGATTCAAAGTAAACCTCATGCCCTGAGCATAGGAATGGTAACTTGAAGTATCTCTATACTTACACTAAAGTTGTGGTGTGGTTGGGATCTGATTTGAAAGAGAGACTTTGTAATGCATGGGAGCGTAAACACAATATTTGTGCACCTGTCTGGGTTTCATCAAAATAGATGCAACATTTTCCAGGATTGTTTGATTCCTGAGGGCTTCTGTGTGGCTGTTTTACTGAGGTGTGAAGAGATGTTGTATTCACCCTCATTCCAAAAAACCACTTCTAAGCAGAATCCAAAGCATTGTAGAGCCCTAATCTATATTTTTACCTATCTATATGTATTTATATTTCAAGTTTCAGGGTTCCCATTCTTTGCATAGCAGCCAATTCTTTATATTTTAAGTGGGCTGGAAGTCAGTAATAACAAACAGAAGTTTCCGTGCTGTGGCTAATGCTAAATCCTTAGGATTAAGTGGAGAGGTTAAAAGCATCACACTTAAAGTCTGCCTCCAAAACAATAAGGCAGCTAGGCTTCTCACTAATACGACTAATGCAGTCTGCAAAAAAACTAATGATGTTTGTGGTTTACATAGATTGGATCACTTCACCCCAGTCTGACTTTGCTTTTCAATTTTTTTCTTTAAAATAACTGTGTACAAAACCCATTTGGCTGGCAAGATTCTAGTATCTAATTTCTGCTGTCTCAGATGACCTTGGTCCATTAATCTTAGGCCAGTTTTGAAGTTGAAGAATGAAGTGAAATGAAGACTATAAGGAGGTGGTTGGTAGTTGGGGGCTTTTAGACACTGCAATGATTTGTCGTCCTTCCCAGGTAAACAAGATGGGAAACACAACTAGATGAACTAATTCTACCGTATTGTAAGGTTATGTTACATTTTGCAAATCTGAAGTTATTATCTTCCCATCGTCACTTTTAACTGCTTGATCCATTAGGTGGCTTCTTCCTAAGTTTCTTTCTCTGACCGTTAAGGCACTAGGAGCTCCTCCCTGTCTTGTCTGATTGTTTCCTAGGCAGTGTCTCATCCCCAGTTTCCCAAGTTCATCCACACTTTCCATTACATGATTGCAGTGGGCTCATTAAGAAGATGGACTAGAAACTTTACTTGTTTAAGATTTACTTGCTTTTTTCAGATCTGCTAGGCTTGGATTAACTCAAAAGGCATCTTTTCTCCAAAATAATCCCCTGCTAACCCCCCCCCCCATCTTCTCTAAACCTCACTGCTTTTTTGTGCAGGGAGAATCTGTCTCTCTAGATTCAGAAAAATGGAAAGTGGCATCCACAAAATGATCAAAATGATGAAAGCAGCATTGAACCACAGGCTCCGCTCTTTGGGGTATGCATGGGACGATGTAATAAGAGCAGAAAAGGTGCAGAGCTTTCAGCATGATAAAGGCTGCCTTCCTGTGTTCCTCAGTGGCAGGGCTGAGTGGAGAAGAACAGCTGCTGTCCTTCACTTTCCTAGATAAAATGGACCTCTGCATCTATATAGGTGACCCTGTGTAGAATGTTCCTCCAGGTAAAGGAAGTGTTGGAAAGCATGCTTTGTGGTGTGTCAAGTGCCTTTTCGAACAAAAGTGCCCTGCTCCTCTGCCTTAATAACTCACAATGAGTCACCATCTCAATACTGCTGAGGTCAAATCCATCCCCATGTCACACAGTCTTATAGGACAGGAATGCCGCAGATCAACAAGTTCAGATGAGGACACTGACATTGCCAGTTTAGGAAATCTTTCGTCATTTAGCCTTTTTTTAAAGATACTTTTTGTGGTGTGTCCCAGCTCTTTTGTATGTTTCAAATATTTAGCTTACAGGTTTTGCTGTTCTTCTGCATGATAGACCATCTGATTTTTAATTTCTTAATTTAATCTTAATCTATATTAATCTTAATTTAATTTCTTAAAACCCCTGTTTTGTGCAAGGTGTCTTAGCTAAATATGTTTCAGTGAGCTTGCCATTGGTTGGCAAGGAAAGACAAGAATAAAAAGAAACCTAAAATATCCATATATTAGTATACTGAAATTAAAAAAAATCCCATAACACAAAAATATAGCATTTCCCAAGTAGGAAAAAAAAACACCTAAGCTTTTTTCTCCCCAGTCTCACTTATTTTGCATTTTTAATTCCTCCCTTTGAAACCTCTGTGCAATTGCTGCTTAGCATCAAATAGAGGGGAGGCTTCTTCTGGTGACTAAAAGCATAATTTAGTATCGCAAGGCAATTCTCTTCCCTTTAAAATAAATGAAGGACCTCACTTGGTTGCTATTATCAAAACTTTTTTATTCTGAATTAAGTAATCAAAGGCTCCTAATGAATAGTTAGAACTGACCAAAACAGAAGTGTTGTTCTCCTCCGTAATGTAAATTTCTAAAACTACCCATTTTGGCACACATATCCCTTCTCAGTAAATAGAAGGATAGATAGATGAATAATGCAGATGGGAGGAGAGACCTGTAATTTGCATTACACCTCTGAGGGAATCCATTTTTAATCTAGTCCTATTTAGGGCTTGGACACCCCTCCCATTGCACAGTGATGTAATACTTACACACAGATTATAAGCACAGAGAATGAAGGACTTCCAAAAATTAACAGGAGACAGCTGGTAATATAGGAGGAAGGCTGTGGGTGGTCAAAAAAAAAAAAAAAAAAGCATACTGGTGATGTAATGCATAGACAATATTAGTCCTTTTCTTAATAGTGACAATTTTGCTTTTAAAATACTTTTTGTCATTTTTTTTTACCAAAAACTATAATCTTTCATGTATCCCCTTTTGCCTTGACATATTAGGCATGGTGTTAAATTTGTGCAAGATATGAAAAATATTGCACTATCTATATTGATAAATAGACCCCAGGTTATTTCATAACTGAGTGCAATGCACTAGTCATGCATATGGCCTACTAGCCATATGCTTCAATCCCCCTTTCTAAATTTGTAAATGAATAGGCTATAAAAGAAGAGGATATCAAATCCTGAGACCAAGTCTCAGTGGCCACCATCTCCTTAATACATAATTTAGGCAGGGAATGGCATTTCAATTATTTGAGAGTGAATGTTAAGGGTAGAGAGGAAGAAAACTGAGGTTCTTAATTGCATTCTGGCTACTATCTTTGCCTCCAGTTTTTATTCCAATTTAATACCAGTTGCTTGACCACTGTTCATCCCACCTCCATGGTTGTAGAATTATATCATACTGCAACGAGTCATCACTCTGGTGAAGAATAATGATGGTATAGGGCTGTATGGTATTCTCTTTAGAGAAGCGCTAATGGAATATTAATGGTATTTGCAAGAGCCCTGGTGGTGCAGTGGTTAGAATGCAGTACTGCAGTTAATTTTGCTGACTGTTGACTGCCAGCAGTTTGGCAATTCAAGTCTCACCAACTCAAGGTTGACTTAGCCTTCCATCCTTCTGAGGTTGGTAAAATGAAGACCCAGATTGTTGGGGGGGGGAGCAATATGCTGACTCTGTAAACTGCTTAGAGAGGGCTGTAAAGCACTATGAAGTGGTATATAAGTCTAAGTGCTAGTGCTATTGCAACCCCCAAAGTCTTAAAGGCATCTGCTGCTCAAATTGCAAAAAAAAGAAGAAGAAAAAGGAAGAAATGTTCACTTCTCTTTTTTTCAGCAGAGTCCCCCAACTTCTTTGTTTTGAAAGTTTAGCTATGACCAAGGCTAACATTTGAAAGGATTGTAAATGCCTTCTTAATCTTGGGCATTATTATCAAAATATCTATAGAGCAATTCAGTGGGATAACTTTCCAATATCTGTGCATTCATCAAAGGTGTAAGCTGTGGGGCAGCCAATCTGCAGCCATTAACACCTGGATGATTATTGTTGGACTTTCTTCTTGCATCTTATGCGGTCCACAGTTAACTCACGTGTGAACCTTTTAGTCACTTGCTATCCATCCTTATTATGTTCTACAATCATCACTATAATCTACTGGTTACTCTTAAGCGTATAATAAAAATGCTGACATCCTTCTTATGCTGAAATACACCTATGCAACATAAGGGTAAGATTGGATGAATCGTTTAAGCTTTAGCTGGCTTTGTTTCTGACTTTTCTATCCCATTTCCTGCTTTTTGAAAACCATGTGAAAATTCTAGTGGTTTTTATAGGTAAATTTGCAACAACAGAAACATTTCTGCTGCCAATTTTCCCTAATACAGTTGCACTTTTGTGCATATCCTTCCAGATATATGGAGCTTGATTACCCATGTTGGCGGCAAAGCTGCACTGAAATTTGGAAAGGTGTGAATATGAATCATAAAAGTATTTTGATTCAGGTACAGATTCAGAGCATCAAATTAAATCATTTGCCTCTTTAGGAGACCAGCCAAATCCTTTGTCTCCAAAGATTCAAGAGTTAGAGCCTTGAAAATTTCCTATGTCCTAATGATGTAGGATGGCAAAGAAATACAAAGGTCTTTCCATCCCATTCTGGTGGTACAGCTAATCCTTGATTTACAATCATTCATTTAGTGACCATTCAAAGTAACAGCGGCACTGCAACAAATGACTTACCATTGGTCCTCACATTTACAACCGTTACCCACAGTCACATAATCAAACTTTGGGTGCTTGGCAACAAGTATATATTTAAAACAATGTCAGCATCCCAGGATCATACGATCTCTATTTGCAACAAGCAAAGTCAAGGGGGGGAGGGGAAGCTAGATTCACTTAACAACTGCCTGACTCACTTAAAAACTACAGTAATTCACTTAACAAGCATGAGTAAAAAAAAGTTGTTTAATATTGGGCACAGTTCACTTAACAACCGCCTTGCTGAATGATAGAAATTCTGGTCTCGGTTATGGTTGTCGAGGACTACCTGCGCTGTTTTGTTTTTCCCTTCATTTTGAGGAACGAGTGCTGTGAAATTTATTCTGAGTGAAATGCAGTTTCTTCTGGGTGGAACCCCAATACAATTTTGCCAATGACAGCTGCCAGCCCTCTGTCATAGTTAATTTTCTCTTATCCTAATGAATAATTCTAAGAATTACTCTCAGCACTCTCAGCACTGAGAACCGCTTTCAGAGGCTGATGCAGAGGAATGGTGAAAAGGTTTATCTAACCCTTTGTTCTGATATCAGAGCCCTTTCTCTGACCTTGGAATGAAGGATTTATTCTTGTTCCAAGGATTCTACATCTGCAGCTTGAATAGCCTTAATATACGTTATATTGCTGAGGAATATTATTCAACATAATTTGAGCAACCAGCAGGCAGTATATGGCAATGGCCCATTTTGGAAATGAGATGCCAGCTAATTTTGTTTAATTTATATGTGCTAAATTTAACTAGATTTTCTTTCATCCAAGGAGACCAAACTAAAAGCATTAAAGGGAGAACTTGTTATTAAGTTTCTCTATGTCATTTCTCCCTCTCCAATTTATTATATTTGTTTATAATGCAAGTGACAGTTTTCCAGTTTTCCCTTGTTGTTATATAAATACATTGACCAGTTTCCCCCCTCAGCCAATCTTTAAGTTTATATATTCATATTATATTATATTATATTATATTATATATTCATATTCAACATCAAAAGGCACAGATCACCAAGACTAAAAATTTATTTAAAACTTAGCTTTCGTCAGCGTATGCTGACATCGTCAGAGTTTAAGCCAGGATTGAGGAACAGAGACTATAAGAACGTGTTCCTCAATCCTGGCTTAAACTCTGACAATGTCAGCAAACGCTGATGAAAGCTAAGTTTTAAATATTTTTTTAGACTTGGTTATATATATATCAGAAATATTTAAAGAAAATGGATGTGCTTACATTTAAAAAAGCAGTGATAACATTAACCTCTATGTAGGTATTATGGCTGAGAAGTTTCTCCAGTTACAAATGAGGATAGAAAAATCCTTTCCAGATGGATCTTTTCTAAAGGAGGTTGGACTATGCTTTGCCCAGCCCATTGGTGGCAGTGCCCAAGATTGCAGCTCCCGACTCTCTCCACACACGCAAAGCATGAATAATCATTCTTTCAACCACCAGTAATTTTAAATACAGGTAGTCCTCAATGTACGACCACAACTGAGCCAAAATTTATGTTGTTAAGTGAGAAATTTGTTAAGTAAGTTTTGCCCCATTTTACAACTTTTCTCGCCACATTTGTTGAGTGAATCACTGCACTTCTTAAATTAGTAACACAGTTGTTAAGTGAATCTGGCTTCCCCATTGACTTTGCTTGTCAGAAGGTTGCAAAAAGGGGATCATGTGACCCCAGGACACTGCAACCGTCATAAACGTGAGTCAGTTGTCAAGCATCCAAATGTAAATCACAGGACCCTGGGAATGCTGCACAAGCCATAAGTGTGAAAAATGGTCATAAGTCACTTTTTTCAGTGCCTTTGTAACTTTGAAAGGTTACTAAATGAACTGTTGTAAGTTGAGGACTACCCGTAGAGCAGATAAGCATGGGTGTGCAAGCCTAGAAGGAAATTAGTGGGATTTTTCCCCCCCCAAAAAAGCAGGGTTAGAAAGTTTTATTCTCTGATGAAAACCTAGGGAAAGTCTATTTGGGAACATAAAAGTAAAGCTCATACAGGTAGTCCTCAACAACAATTTGTTTAATGACTGTTTGAAGTTACAGTGGCACTGAAAAAAGTGACTTATGACCATTTTTCACACTTATGACCATTGCAGCATCCCTATGGTCACATGATCAAAATTCAGATGCTTGCCAAGTGACTCCGATTTGTGATGGTTGCAGTGTCTCCCGGGGTCACGTGATCCCCTTTTGCAACCTTCTGACAAGCAAAGTCAATGGGGAAGCCAGATTCACTTAACAACCGTGTTACTAACTTAACAACTGCAATGACAACTATGGCAAGAAAGGTTGTAAAATGGGGTAAAATTCACTTAACTGTCTTGCTGAGCAACATAAATTTTGGGCTCAATGATAGTTCTAAGTCAAGGTAAGGCCAGTAATGTTGGTAGAGCTTAATTGTTTTCAGATTGTTTTCTACTTTTTATGGATTTTCTAACCCTACTCTATATTCCTGAATATCCAGAAAAATGACACATACTGTCCTTTGCTTCTGTACTATACACTGGTCATTCTCCATATCCTTCCAATCAGATAATGATAATTTATTAAACTTATTTCTTTGATTGCCTTTCATAACCAGGAATGGCAAGATACAAATATACCAGGGTTTCTCTCGTGCTATGATGTATATTTTTTTTCCATATCCAAAGACAGTATGATTAACAGATGGCAGAAGACAGTATGGTTAACTGATGTAGCATAAAGCCCATTTCTAGAGCATGCCTCTTCCTGGGGTTTAAGAAAATAAAAAATAAAAATGAGGGAAAGGGCCACTTTTATCCTCTAGACCAGAACTCCCCAACCACTAGGCCATAGACCGGTATCAATTCATGTCCTGTTAGGAGCCAGGCCGCACAGCTAGAGGTGAGCAACAGCAAGTGAGCAAAACAGAATCCCATCCTGTAAAAAAAATGTCTTCCACAAAACTGATCCCTACTGTCAAAAAGGCTGGGGACCACTGCTCTAAATAACCTGGCAGAACAGCCCAAAGGAAGTTGTTCTTCCAGAGTTTTCCTAGATGCCTTGTTAGCAATATACTATCACAATTCTCATCATTTCCCATGGATAGGGAACTATAGCAATAGCACTTAAACTTATATACCGCTTCACAGTGCTTTACAGCCCTCTCCAAGTGGTTTACAGAGTCAGCATATCTGGGTCCTCATTTTACCGACCTCGGAAGGATGGAAAGCTAAGTCAACCTTGAGCTGGTGAGAATCGAACCGCCAAACTGCAGGCAGCCAGCAGTCAGCAGAAGTAGCCTGTAGTACTACATTCTAACCATTGTGCCACCACAGCTCAATGGTCTTCCAAATCAGAATATAATATATGAACTCATAGGAATCAGTCATTCTCTCTCTCTCTCTCAAACCAATCTATTTTTCAGGGTTGTTGCCATTATGTATCAGGAAGAGGAGGAGGAAGAGAATGGAACATATATCACCCTGGGCTCCTGACTGAACACATCTAACAAGCAAATGAATACTTTTTCTTCTCATTGTAACTTTTTTCAGTGTGAGCACATCATTTGACAATCACACAAAAGCATAACTGGCCTCAGAATTACAGTAAATTTCAGATAATGTATAAAAGCAGGCCTGTTAATCATTGATACTATTGAATTTGTCAGAGAATGAATGTTGATAAAGTTGTGTCCTGTTCGTCTCTCAGTGTGGTACAGTCTGTATTGGCTGAGAGATAAGGCTCAAGGAAATGAGATTTTGGAGTACAATCTTCCTTTCACTGGGAATTAAGCCATCGTATTCAATACAAGAAAAGCCACAATGATTGTGCCACTTACTAAAGATGGCTGCTGCTAAAATTGCATTGCCTGATGTTGTGCTGGAAGTGGCCTAGTTGAAGAGTGTTTTTAAGCCATTATTCTTGATGTGAGTCTTCCTAGAGAGGTACGATGAGATGATAATGAGAGATATAAGATCATGCTTGGATCCTTTCAATAAATAAGTATTAGTTGTCTGCAATTATTTTCAGCAGTTGAGTCTGAGAAGCTCTTATATTCTAGGCTGGGGTGGGCAAATATGCCTATCAACCTATTTTCATATGACCCTACACTTAATCTGAAAAGCTCTTCGTTAGTTATTTATTCAGGTTTTTGTTAATACCGGTAGATATGCTTCTTGACAGCCCATTGCTTCAAAAAGAGAGAAAAGAGTGTCAGAAATAGTGTGAGAGAAAACAAAGTGTACCTGCAAGGAAGAAAAGGAAGTGTCAGAGAAAGAATATGAATTTTCAATCTTCTTCAACTCTGGCTTAAGCCAATGCTCGTTGCAGCCCCCTTCATCCCTACAAGAGCATTTCTCAACCTTAACAACATTACGATGTGTAGACTTAAACTTCCAGAATTCCCCAGGCAGCGTTCTGAGATTTGAAGTCCATATATCTTAAAGTTGGTGCCCATACCTTTGTTGAGATTTTGTGGTGGAGCAGATAGGGAAAAAAAATGACTTTCTGTTCTATGTAGCAAATGTTAAATTATTGTACTTTCTCTGTTTGCTTCGCTAGGGCAAGAGGAGATGTATATTAAACCGTAGCTTAGCATTACATGGTTTAAACTTGGCCTTTTGTGTTCCTTGCTCGCTTCCTCCTATAGGCAACATCTGCTTTGAGTTTAAATGTAGACATAAATAGGCATGTCATGGAAATCCTCACTATGTTGAGTGAAAGTGTTGTGAATTACATTCAACACATTTAGAAGGTATTATGTGTGACAGCTGTCCTATATCATTGAACATAAGGATTTAGATTTACTAAATAGAAAAATACAATCTAAAATCAATTTTCTCTGTATTTTTCATTTATTCTTAGATGTTCAGTGTTTATTTACAATAACTTCCATACTACCTTAGCTGGACTGATTCTAAGTGATTTGTAAAAACACCAAATTCTGCAAAGATACAGCAAACCATCATCATAAACAAATTTTCAACAATTCCATCTCTTAACTCTCATAAAGATGCTCAGAAGTATCTTGGGAACAGCCAGGTCTTTATAAGCTTCCTAAATGTCACTGGACAGAGGAAGGGGGATACAAAATTGGAAGTTCACATAGTACTAGTGTTCTGCTGTATGGCAACAACAAATTTAACTTGCTAATAAATAGGCAGCCTCTTTTTGCACCATTAAATTTTCTGGATGGTCTATTCAAGGCCAGGTAGAATGAGTTGCAATAATCTAGTAATCTCACCAGCACTCCTATTCCAGGAAAAACTGTAACTAATGTATTAGCTAAAGCTGGGCAAAGCCCTTCCTGTCCATGCCCTCCATTGGGGTAATTTTGGAGTCACAGACATTTACTCTTCTAGCAAGGTCTGTGACTCCAAAATTGCCCCAATGGAAGGTCAACCGCATCTAGACCAAAACTTGAACTATTTGCAATTGGCCGGCATCTGGATGAATTCTAAATGCTTGCTAAGTTTTCAAAGTGGCCTGTTGGTCCTTTAAGTCCAGCCTTAACTAATGGAGGCTGGATTACTCTAAAATGTCACTCTGGGTGGGAACCTGTGGTTGCCATAAGGGCAGAGATATGTTGGTGCCTTGCCATTTTTACTACCATGGTGCTAGTCATATTTGCTTTTTTGTTTACTCCACACCGTCAAAATTTCTCCTGTTATTCAGTCCCCAGAAATCTTCAATATATTATGGAGGACTGACGAACAGGAAGAAACCACTCAGCACCAACTGTGTCAATCCTCAATATTCCAGAGGTTGACT
This sequence comes from Azemiops feae, assembly GCA_023970755.1. Classification (NCBI taxonomy): domain Eukaryota; kingdom Metazoa; phylum Chordata; class Lepidosauria; order Squamata; family Viperidae; genus Azemiops; species Azemiops feae. The sequence continues at coordinate 954,370 of JALGBA010004287.1, forward strand.
AGATACCTGATAAAACTGCTAGTTAGCCTTTCAAGGTAGTCCAGACAAGAAGCATAGCTACAGTAGATTACTAGCTCTTTCTTTAACATTAACAGGATCTTGCAAGTCTGAAAGGATTCCTCTCTTCCTTCAGTTTTCAGTTTCCTGAAAACTAGGGATGGTCCCTTCTGACATGCTCTTCCTTTGGACTCAAATTTCATTTATTAGACCATTGTCTAGGCTATGGCTCTTCCTCTCATGTCCCAAGATCATTCCCACATACCATTACGAGAGTTTCCATTGGGAAACTCTCCACATGCTTTCTTGCTTGCTTGCTTGTTTGTTTGTTTGTATCCCACCTTTATTATTTTTTGCAAATAACTCAAGGCAGCGCATGTATCCAACACACCTTCCTCCTCCTATTTTCCCCTAAATAACAACCCTATGAGGTAAGTTGGGCTGAGAGATTGACCGGCCCAAGGTCACCCATCTAGCTTTCATTGCTAAGGCAGGACTAGAACTCATAGTCTCCTTCTTTCTAGCCTGGAGCATTAAGCACTAGACCAAACTGGCTCCTTCGAAAGTTCATTGGATTCTTCTGTCAGCCCTTCAAAGCAGACCAAGAAGGACTATTGGGACTTTACTGTTGACGGAACTTTGAAGCCTGAGAGAATTTCCCTCTGTCCTTTCTTATACCCTACAGAATCAAGATAGTATTATTTTAAGTCTCTATCGTGGTACTTTCCTAGTTGCTATGTTTACAGCCTCTGAATTAAAAGGTCTTGCACTTCTCCAAAGTTACCTTTGCTTCCCTCTATATCAGGGGTGTCAAACTGCCGATCCACAGGCCGGATGCATCATAGCGAAACCGCGCCTACCCCATTGTGATTTGTGTTTGTTTGCCAATTGTTTACTTATTCAATGTGGTAATTTTAATTACATATTGTAATTGTAGGGTTTCTTATTATAGGGTTTCTTATTGTTTTAAAGGAAAGGTAGAGAAGAAATATCATAAATATACTTTGTGGTAAACTGGAATAGATGAAAAGTAGCACAATGTTTTGAAGGTGAAATGTTTTGGACCCAAAATATGCCATTACAAATTCATTCTTGATCCAAAAAAGTCCCATTAAAATCTCACTCCAAATAATGCAATTTTGAAATTGTTCGCCCTTGACTGGAAAGCACTTCATCTTTGAAACAAGTCTCATAATTATAGAAGTGAAGTGAAGTGAAATGAAATTAAAGTTTATTGGAAATAGGTCATTCAGATTATCTGATAAAATGAGAATGTTCTCACTTTATCAGATAATCTGAATGGCCTATTTCCAATAAACCAGAGCAGTTCATTCCAATGTGGAATGTTTCCATTCTGAGTTCAAGGTAAGATGTTTCCAGATCATAATGTCTCAACCTCAAAATGTTTTGCACAACTCTAGTGAACTGTGTATTTTATACTTCTTCGATTGCATTAAAAATGAAAAATGGATATGATGTAACTGTGTTTTGTCTTCAGATTTGGTTTGGTTTTCCCAAATATTACCATTTTTGTTTCCATGGTTCACTTTGAAGTTGTCTAGATAACAATCTCATTCAAATTAAAATAAAGCTCATTGGATGTAATGGTTTGAAAAAAGCAGAGGTAATTAGATTGCATTACCCCCAGTTATAATACATCTGATATATTTATATGCTGCAAGTTTTCAATTAATCCAGATGGTGCATTTAAGCATTACAGACTCAATTGCTCTTTAGGTCAGGCAATGTAACAATTTTCCTAATATACTTATAAGATATGAATGCCTTAATATTTCAGCACTACATAGAAATCAATCTGCTGGACTAGATTTCCGCTTTTTTGCCATAGGCTATATTGTGGGCAAATTCAAGATAGAACTGGTAGAATACTTCTTACTGTAGATGTATTTTATCTGGAGCAGAAACCCAGTTAGGGATAGGAGTACTAAATGGGGGAAATTGTCCCTTGTATAGAAGTATATTCAGAATTAATGTGTATTTTATGTGTTGAATATTGGGATTCATAGGCAGATCCTTCTGCATTAACAATGTTGTGCGTTAAATGAAATGAATATGAAAAGATGCTCTCCAATGGAAAAACAAATCAAACGTGAAGGATTTCTTAGGCTAAAAAATAATTGTATAAGAATAGCAGGGAAGAAGCCCAGAGATGACATTCATCATTCATGAATGAACCCTGGTGACTCAGTAGTTAGAATGCAGTATTGCAGGCAAACTCTGCCCACAGCCAGGAATTCGATCCTAATGGGATTCAAGGTTGACACAGCCTTCCCTCCTTCTGAGGACCCAGATTGTTGGGGGCAATTTGCTGATTTTGTAAACCACTTAGAGAGGGCCGTAAAGCATTTTGAAGCGGTATATAAGTGCTATTGTTATTGCTATTCATCATTCATTAGATGACATCATTCATTTTAAGGGTTTGGTGTTAAAACCAAAATTCTGTACATTTAACTATAACTTCTTACTGTCTCTGCAGGAGATGCCAAGCTTCGTTTTGGCAACAGTCATACCTCAGTCACCTTGGGGAGCCTCCTGGATGACCAACATTGGCACTCAGTTCTCATTGAACGATTCAATAAGCAAGTGAATTTCACAGTGGACAAGTACATGCAACATTTCCGGACTAAGGGAGATTCTGATGACTTGAATATTGATTATGAGGTGTGTTGGGCATTTTATGATAATAAAAGCATTCATTGAGACTGCAGAGAACTGGCAGATTTGGCTTTATGAGCAATAGAAATATTTCTATTATCCTCAATATCATCCTTACAAAGTTCACGAATTATTTTTTTTATTTTAGTTTACCATTTTAAAAGAAGGGGGGAAATCACAATTTATATACCGAAACCATAAAGAGAAGCCATAACATAGATTAAAACAAACTTTGAGATTTATACTAGGAGTGGAAAAACTTTTTATGGCTGCAGGTTACTGAAAACAGAGAAGAAAGTCGGGGAGCAAAGACCAAGAATACAAAGTGGGGAGACCACGTAACATGTATGGATTGAGCTGAGTTTTTATTATTATATTATTAGTATGGTTTGTTGCACAGTCAACTGGATATTTAGATTAGATTCATCATCTTTATCTACCTGTTGACTCCTTCCCACGGACCTGGGTGAAGCAGATGATGTTGTTTGATGGTATTAAAGGTATTGTTGCAGGATGTAAGTTCTTCCAAGTAAAGTTGCCTTTTGCAATTGACAGTGATTTTGTCAATGCCTCTGGTGTTCAAGTGATGCTCCAGATGTTTTGGGATTGCACCCAAGGCACTTATTACTATGAGACTTTATTTTTTTGTTTTCAATCTCATATATTTGCAACAAGTGTTTTCAACTTTTGTATATTTTTCTTACATTTTTCTAATGTTCAGTTTCTTTTTTAAAAAAGATTTAGCAGCTATATTGAACCAACTTTAGGTCTTTATACACAGTTATAACTTTATTCAGTTTCTATGCCACAAAAACCCTTTTTACTCATAGTGGCATATTTTGTATTTTTCCCACTAAAAATAGCAAGAACACTTCAATTTTCAGCATTAACATCACCAAAACTCATTGCATAAAATATTTATTGGGCCACTGGAAGAGATACATGGAACCCTGAAGACATAGATTGTCCTATTCTGCCTAAAGCAAGGTTGAGAGTTAATAAACATGCAAAGGTTTTAGTGCTACAACTCACTGCATCAAGTTGGCTGAGGTTTTTGGAAAATATAGTTTAGCTTCAAATGAGAGGTCTCAGATTCTCTAAAAATTACAGTTATTATTCTAATCACTCTATTAAATAAACAGCAAGTAGCATGTTATAAATAGCTATGTTGTAACTGTTATATTTCAGTGTAAGTGAAAAGCATAGTGCAACTAGAAAAAAGCCATATAAAATGTTTTTGTTAAATATATCAAAATACAATTCACAAGAATATGAGTAAATATATATGGGGAATTCTGCAAATTGAAGTCCACACATTTAAAGTTACTGAGGTTGAGAAACGCTCATGTAGATGGTAGAGGTGAGGTTCTTTCTGATATTTTTTTTATATCATTTATGTATTTGTTTCTCTAACCCAGTCATTTCATGCATTATAACATGGTCCCAAAAGGGGGACTTGTTTTCCTTAACTTCATCTTTGCCTATTCCACATTTTCTCCAAGCTGACCACTTACTATAATTATATCATTTGTCCTCCTATGTTTCTATGAAGATTCTCAGTCATCCAGGTTATGGTTGTCCCAAAGGTGCTTTTTCAGAAGGCAACTGGACTTCTCCAGAACTGAAGAAGGTTCTTGGATGAAAAGCAAAACATCTTCAAGGAAAAACAAAGTCCAGTTGCCTTCTGAAAAAACACCTTTAGTCCTCCTATGTTCCTTGTCTCCTATGTGACTATGGGAAGGTATATACAAAGGGAATAGCATGCTTGCTTTTAGCTTTGAATGCCATGGATGAAAATTTCCAAGGGAAGATATTTCTGTTGCAGAAAGTTGGGAGATCTAAAATAACTTCTTAAAACTCTAGTTGTCCAGGTGTGGGGAGTGTAGAAAAAAGAGTAACTCGAGTATTTAAAAATGAGATGAAAAATTTGTCTGGCACTGACATTTCATGTATACCTACTTGAATGTCCTGGAACTTAGACCCCAATTTAAATGTGCATTGGATCTTATCCTTAGGCTTAGAAGGCCATCCTTGTCTATTGATGCTTAAGAAGTCTCATATGGGTATTTTAATTAGTTTGGAGGAAGATATTTATACCACAGAAATAATAGGTTTCTCTTCACTGAAGCAAAGAGGTAAATGTAATTTGCCTCCACAAAACAAAGTTGCTTTGCTCTGAACTGTTTGGGGACATCAAGCACTGGCAGTTGATGACTTCAAGGTTGTGCAACTTCGGTACATGTTGCAATAGTCAAGTCTGGTGGTTTTGGAGCAGTATGCAGTGAAGCTGCCCAGCATGGAAGAATTTTGATGTACTTTAAAAGAGCTCCAGACTCTGACTTTGGCACATACTGCAAGTAGCCCCACAATCCCCATAAAACCTAACTGAAAACATTGTGGCCAACTGTGCATCTCAAAGTCTTCTCCTGCAAGGTGAATTGGGGGTGTGTGTGTTAAGAGGAGATGCAAAGCAAAGCAATGCCCTTCAGAGCAAAAGAAATGTGTTGCTGCCTTAAACAGAATGAAGGTGAATCTTCATCAAAATGAATCATCGCTTCAGGGATTTCTACAGCCTTTCTCTCATACCTTTAAATTTTCAGAGTTGCATGTGAAATCAATGGGAGAAGAATACTTGGTTATGTCTGCTGAGTTACTGACAATGTATTAAACTGAATGAGCTATCAGTCATATAATGCATTTGTGTTAGGACATTAATATTATGATCTAGTCCCAAAGTGATTTGGGATGAAACTGAGTCGAGAGAGTACTGGAAGGAGCAGTTTGGAGATTTTTATGAGGATAATAGTAATATGTCAGAGAATGGAACTGAAATGAATGCTACAAATGTTAGTCTGCAAGAAAAAAATGATGAAAGGGAAGGCATAAATGCTATGAGAATGTTGAAAAATTGTGAGGCTTCAGGGGAAGATGATATCTGCTTCAGAAATGTTAAAATATGGATGCAGTTTGTAGAATGGCTGTGTGACTTATTTAATATGTATATGAAGGCAGATGTTAGGGAGCAACTGTTCCAATTGGAAGGAGGGCTCAAGCAGGCAATTAGTCTGGACTCGTTATGTAAACACAAGAGGACCATGTCTGAATGCTTTTGAGCCTTATCTAGGTTTTTTGCACAGGTGAAAGCTGCCAGTTTGGGGAGATTCATATGGAATAGGTATAGAACAATCAAGTAGCTAGTCTGAAAGTCTACATGTGTGGGTCTGGTTGTTCACGCCTCACAGCAGCATCTCTGTCTAGCAATAAGAAGAATGCTATTATTGTTCTGTTGTACAAAGGAAAGATAGCGTAAATGAATGCAAAAACCACAGGGAGTACTTTTAGATTGTTGAGTGTACTTAGGCAGATGTTTGGCAGAATTCTGACTGAAAGATTAAAAGAGGTGTCAGTGAACAAAATTCGAGAGAATGCAATTTCATGCCAGACAGGGGAGGGTGGACCACAGAGTTTTTCTCTTCAGTGAAACACTCAGAAATGTATCAGTATGAGAAAGGAAGTTTACCGTATGACTTGGAGAAAATAATAACATTGAAAAGACTTGAAGTATGCGTGGTTTTGTGAATATAGAAATGGAAGTTGATTGTGAAATATGACAAAGGTGTACAAAAGAAGTAAAGAGGGAAAGATTATAAGATTTGCCATGAAGGTTAGATAGATTGTATGATGTAACTAAGAGTGTTGATCTGAATATGAATATAATAAAGACCCTGGTAGTTGTGTTTGATGGGCAAACAGTGCAAACTTTACATAAAAGGAAAAAAAAAAACCAACAACAGCCTAGCATGAATGGTTGTTTGTTTATCTAACTAAAATATTTACTAAAAATGGAAAGATGGTTGAAGAATTTTTAAAATATGCAAAGAATGGGAGAAAGATAGTGGGTAGCATGCGATCTTTTAGAAGGAATGAAAATGATTGAATATTAAGGTATGTTTCTGCTCACTTAGTTACATGGAAATGAGGCTGAGCATGTCAAAGATACTCAAACTGAATGCATTGGGAATGGGTAAAATAAGGAAAGATAGAGTCAAGAACAAATAGCTGCTGAATAAATGTGGATTGAATAATCAAAACATAGACCAGAAGAGGGTGAGCACCCATATAGGGGGCCAGGTTATTTGAAGGACTGTCTTTTCCGTGTCATATCTACCTGACCTCCAGAGCAGGGAGGCAAAGTATTTTAAGGGTCCCTTCTATTAAGGATGGACCAAAAAGAAAAGCTTTCTCTGTGGTAGCAGCATCCCTGCATAGATATGTTGGTTCCCTCCTTGATACTCTTGCAAAAGGTCCTGAAGATATGGTTTTGCCAGTGGACTTGGGGACCCTAGGATGATTTAGGGCAGGTTTGTCTGAATGTTGTCACTGGGTGGGATGGGGAGGGGGTAAAGGTTTGTTGGATTTTGTATTTGAGGTTTTACTTTTTGGAGTTTGCCGCCTGGAGTCAGTTGGTCAGCTGTATAAATGTTCTAAATAAATAAATAATGAAGTGGTGCAGAGTAGAAATAGGTTGATCGATTCCCCACCTCACTGATATTACATAGAACTAATATTCTCATGCAGCTGTAATAGTTGTACTGGACTAGAGCTAGCAATTACAATAATATGTTGGCTGGGGTATGATAGAATATGACACATTGCAGCTGAACCAGCAATCCTCTCCTCCAGGCTATTGGCCTGTCTCCATGTGCTGGCGGTGCACAGTCAGATGACTTGATCAGTTATGCATTAGCCTTTGATTTCTAGGCTTCCCAACTGCGGTAAAGAAGGATGAGAAAGTGGCAATTCCTACTTCCTGATGTTTGGGGGGAGAAAGGGTGAGGAACTTACTTGTTCCCTTTCCACACTTCTATGGCTGTGGAAGTTGAAAGCGGAAGCATCCAAAGATGGGAGGGCTTTCAGAGGCTTCTTCAGATGACCATCTTGATTGTGGTGGAAGAAGGGACAATTAACTCTCTAGCAAGGGGACCGAACAACATGGAATGGGTTAGTAGACCAGGATATTTGCTGAATTTAAAATAATACAGGCCTGCCCAAGGCTAAAATTATTGCCTTATTGAGGTTAATTAACTTGGTTAATTAGGGTTTTTGAACCTGTGTAACACATTGCCTAGCCCATCCCCATGACCCAGTTAAATATGTCTTATGATCACTTCTTTAGAAGGCTAGATTAAGAAAGGCTACAACAAAACAACACTTATCAACTGTAACAATTTAATTATGGAACCTAATGTAAAATATATAAATCTCACAATTACGATTGGTCAATTTATGTTTAATGATTACCTACTTTAATCCAGAGGCTTAAGTGGGTCCACTGTACCCCACTAATATTATTGCCTATTGAAAGTTTATCATAGTATACTTAAGGGATTAAAGCTGTAACTAAGGAAAATAAAAGGATAGGTAATTAAAAGTATAATTGATCACCACAGGAAGTGTTTTTTTCTCCAATAGTGCAGCAGAATAATTGATATTGACTGTACACTTTTAATTTTATTTTCTGTAAATCCAGACTGGAGGACAAAATAAGAAAGAGCAAAAGTAGCAAGTAATAATGAGTTCCAGAATGAGAATGGATCTTTAAATCTAATTCACCCTGCCAGTAATTTGGAACCTAAAATTATATTGCTGTACAAAAACCTATTATTGCACCACAGTGCTATTTGGAAGAAAGTTTTGATGGTTCTTTTCCATATGAAATTGGAATTAATGTCGATTTCAGACAATTTCAGCTTTTGACCCTGGAACTACCTTAGTCAATCCAATGGATAACCTATGGCAAAAGAAAATCAGAGAGAGAGTAAAATATAATTATTAATTTGATCTTTATGGATTGTCCTCCTGCTAGGCATTCTTTCATTAACACCTAGAAAATGATCTTTTGTCAAAAACATACAGCTATTGGAGCATTAAAATTTGAATTTGTTCTTGTCTCAAAGCTCAGTTTTGGAGGAATACCAGTCCCAGGAAAACCAGGAACCTTCCTGAAGAAAAATTTCCATGGCTGTATTGAGAACCTATATTACAACGGAGTCAATATCATTGACCTAGCCAAAAGACGGAAACCACAGATCCACACAGTGGTAAGAACGTGGGGCACCTTTTTTGGGGGGGGTTGACTTTTTGTTTTCCTGAAATTGTTCTTGTTGACAGATTTGCTCACCCCGTGAAGCAAAAGTTTCTTAGGTAAGAAAAGTTATTTCTTTCTTCCAAAAAGGTTTTCTTAAAGACTGAGATAGGCCAAACAGTGAATTAAAAAAGAATACAAGAATGCATTTGAAAGTTCCAGCAATCTGGGTTTAAATATGCTTTTTGAAGGAAACTTAGAAAAGCCGGCAGCTGAAGGAAATAAATATAAGAAGTACTGTTGTTACTGGCAGTACATTAAATATTAAAAAAATGAGACTCTGGAGCATGTTTTGAATATGTGTATTCAGTTTTTGTTTGCTAGCCCAGGCCCATATCCTGTGGAATTGGGGGCATCTGCAGAAGGGATGGGGAATCAGAAAAATCAAGATGCTGATTGTGATTATGTAATCAAAGTCCTGTTCCATGTGTCATCAAGTACACATCTGAAAGGTTCAAGTTCTCCAGCAAAGCAAAAAGAGCCAGCAGGCCATTTATAGTTTACAATGCCAGGGCTGTAACAGCCAATATGTAGCACAAACAGGCAGAAGACGAGCAGAGCGCATTCATGAACACCAAACAGCAGTCAAAAAACATAATAAAAATTCCTTAATCCCACAACACATAGACAGATTCAACCACAATTTCTACTGGGAAACTATTAACATCTTAGACCAAGCCAAATAAAAATAATAGGTAATTCCTGAAAGCTGGGCATTCAGACAAATCAGCCATCAACAGACTCATAGAGATACAGTAAATCACATTTATACATCATTCAAAAGAGATAATAAAAAAACCTAGGAAGGAAGCAAACAAACAAAAAATAGAATAATTCCCTCTAGCAGCTTACTTTCAGATAAACAGGGATCAATACCAGAGAAAAAATCAGGCAGAAAGCAATACACTGATCAAGGAAGAAACCGCACACCCACCAAAATTGGCAGGACAAGTTAATATATATAAATGGGTAGCTAACAGGCACCTAAACCCTCATTTATTCACACTAATGGCATTACCTCGTTGGCTAATAAAATATCTGCAAGCAACCAACCAAATTCAGACAGCACCAAGAACTCCACAGTTCAACCTTACTACAGATATTCTCTTCCATTGAAACTGTTCCACTGTTGCTCGTGTTTTACCATCAAGATTTTTTTCCCTTATATTTAAATGAAATGTAGAAAGGTATAAGTGAGAGCCATTATTTCTGGTCATGAAAAATGTTCTTGGTCATCTTTCCTGTAGCTTTCTTTTATGTAACTGAACATCACTATCATGTCTCCTTTCAGTCTCCTTTTCTCCTTGCTGATTATTTTTGTTATTGCTTATCCTTCTTCTCCCTCCTTGTTTTGCATATACTAGAAAACCTTTCTACCATCTTAGTAGCAAATACAAAAAAAAAATTCCTGCAGCAATAATTAGTTATACTGTCATGATTACAGGTACATGTTTCCATGATTCTGGTTTGTCGGTTTCTCAAAAATGTATCCCTCAAAACGAAAGAAAAATACCCGATGAGACACAAAACCTAGACTTTTCTGTGGTGTTGAAACACATGCAAATGAAAACACATATGTAGGAAGTGCAAGAGTATTCTGACCATAAATAGTTTTCAGTGCTTTGCTTCTTATCCTCAGCCTCCAGTGCATTCAATGCAAAGCCACCCACAAGGTGTTGAAAGCATAACGGCCCCATACTATGATTTTTATGGAAGGAAAAGTCTGCACTGTATACATGGAGGCATTTTTAAGCACCTGGAATAGAAGGTTATTTACTACCATTTCTATAGTCATTTTAAGTGAAGTAAAGCTTTTACTTCTTCCCTTCTCTTTTTTCTTGCAATAAACGTTTTGGTAAAGGAAAATAAATGAAATATCCATCAGAGTGTGTTGGATGTGCTGTGTTAAACTATCCCTCACAATCTGTTTAATCTGCTTCCAATTTTTCATTTTGTATTCACTGAAGGCAAGACAATACCATTATCCAAAAAGTTTCCCCATTTATTATAATTTTCTCTCTATCATATTGTTGATAAGGCCAAAAAAAGCATGTGCACTTTGAAAAATAACATCCTATATCAAAGTTTGAAATGTCTGATACTCACACAGCACTATTTTTGCATGTCCTCATAAGGTCCAACTACCTCGCTAAATATATAAACCATTTATTCAATCCTTTCCGAATTGCATAACTTAGGAAATGATGGACTGAAACTAGATGGCTAGTGATGGGGCACTAGTCAAAGGGAATTCTGCCACTCTAAACTCCATTTTTGCCTTAGCAGAACAACTTAGCTTGTTCAGTGGAAAATTATAATGTTTCTGCCTGTCCATTTTCTCATTTTTATACATGATCTTGCCTTTAGCTGCAGTAGAAGGCAAGTTATGTAGACGTTTAAATATCCCCCAGGATTGGTTTGTTTCAGGGCTTTTTTAAATTAGGAAGGTAGGAGGGTGTATCTGATCTTAGCTTCCCTCAAGATAGGACCTCTGAATGGGGAGCTATACAATCTTAGAAATTGCTGGACTGGTTATTCTGTACATTGATTGAAATTCAAGTTAACTGATTTTCTACTTTGAAAGTCTGCCTTCCCTTCCCCCTTCTCCCAGGCAGGGATTTTAGACATTGTAGCTCACTGGTTTTGTGACTGAATGCAAACAGCTTCTCAAATTAACACACTGCAGAGTCCTATCTACCATAACTTAATATATCTCATAATCCTCCTTTTTTTCTCCTTAAATAAAGGAGAAAATTGGAAATTCATTATGCTTTATATTGCCATTATATCATGTCTAAGGATTGGTTGATAGTTGCAATAATCCAAATCAAATTCTATTAGGGCTACATCAGGTAAGTATTAAAGTCCCAAGTCATGATAATTTTTTAAATTGTTATAATGTCTTATAATTCTTAGTGTTTCTTATGTATTTATACCTTGCTGGCTTAACTATTTATAGCAAAGAAATTATAAAACTATTTTAATTTTATAGTTGTTTTTTCATGGTTTTATATTTTAGATGTCATAATTTCATGATAATTTTTACTTTATTTTATTAATACCATATTTGGTTCCTTCTGTTTTTATTTTGGAATGATATTTATTTTATGCTGGTCTATGACTGAAATAAAACCAGATATATGATTAGCATTGAACTTGTATGTATGCTCTATGTTTTTTCATCTAAGAGGGCCACAAAAGACATGATCTTCCAAAGCTTTTCTCCACATATCTTCTTAGTTTTCTTCTTGGGGATTATAGTGCACTGTTTTAGCATGTTATGAGTTTTAACACATTGAAATATTCTTTGGAATTACAGAAAGCTTTGCCCACTTTTGCTATAGATTTAACAAGTCATTCTCTATCTATGAATAATGAACAGTCAACAGTAGAGAAGACCCATCATACTCATACAGGTGGTCCTTGATTTATGACTTTGATGTAGCCTGCCCATCACAATCTTAAGCCATATAAAATGTAGTTGGCCACATGACCAACCACATTTTACAGTCTTTTTGTGGTGGTCATTAAGTGAATTTACCCTTCCATGTTGGTTATTCAAAGAAGTAAAATGCCTCTGAACACGGGCTGTGTGAGGATTTGTTTTGGAGATTCAAATCAAAGGCAATTCAATCACATTGCTCTTTTGATCAGATCAGTGGAACAAAGTGAATCAAATTGATTGGACAATTTAATTGCCTTTGAGCATAATAGAATTTATAGTTTGAATTGCGTCAACATGATTAGGTGATTAAAATCAATAACAAAGATAGAATAATTCCAATTCTAATTCCATTTTGAATTGGAATGATTTGACAGTTATAAATTGGTCAGAGGTAACTTGCCCAGACTTTTTGAAAAAGTGTAAAATCGCTTAACCTCCAGGAGAGATTTGGAATGAGTCCTTTGTTTTAAAGACACCAAAGGCTCCAATATTCCATTTTATGGAGGTGTTGGATGAGCTGAAATTAGAGCATTTGGTAAGAGGTTTTTTACAGGGCATTTCTGCTGTCCTTCTAAAGGTCATAGTAGTGTTTTTTTTTTCCAAAAAGCTTTTGAAAATAGATTAATAGTATGCTTTTTATTCTCTGCTTTTATTGCTAGCCTTAGGTATTGCTTCCATTTTATATCATCTGTTGTTTTGGTTTGTTTCTTTACACTGCTATATATTTGTATTTTTACTCTTTTTTGAAGATATCTTTAAGAGAACTAGGAATAAATGGCCTTTTGAAAGTCTCCATCAAAATGTGGACATAAATGGGACTTGTGAGTTCAGGTTCCACCTTAGCCATGAAAGGTGGCTGGGTGACTTTGGGCTAGTCACTCTCTCTCAGCCCAACTCACCTCTCAGGCCTGCTATTGTGGGGAAAATAGGAGGAGGAAGGTATGTTTGATATGTTCATCGCCATAAGTTATTTGTAAAAATAATAAAGGTTGGATATAAATTCAATAAATAAATACATAAATATGAGGTGGAGATTTTCTCTGCATTTCTCCAGAAGGACATGATATCTTCTCTTGAGGTTAATTAAAGCATTGAAAGAGATGGAACCTATGGACTACTGGAGATAATTAATGAAAGGCAATAAATATGTCCCTTGGATAACTCATAATAAAGTAAATGTGATAGAAAACTAAATGATAGATAGATAGATAGATAGATAGATAGATAGATAGATAGATAGATAGATAGATAGATAGATAGACAGATAGATAGATAGATAGATAATAGAGTTTCATCAAGTTGATAGAAAAATGCAAAACTTTTGATTTTTAACATAAATTGTTACTAATTACTTTTTAATTTACTTTGAATCAGCAGTAAAATTTAAGTAACTATTGCCATTATTTATTTATTTAGGGGAAATATGGATGTTCATCTTATATATAATTATACTGGGTGAGTCACATCATAACAATAAAACATAAAGCATATGCTATTAGAAAAACAATAAAAATCTATACCTCAAGTTATTGTTAAGGGAGTTGTACTTGATTTTATGGCCTTTTTTTGTCATGATTCTTAAGCAACTCACTGCAGTTGTTAGTGATTCATGTGGTCACTAAGCAAATCCAGCTCTCCCCCCGCCCCCCCTTGACTTTGTTTGTCAGAAGCTGGCTGAGAAAGTCGCAAATGGTGATCATATGACCCAAGGATGCTGCAACTGTCATAAATACATTCCATAGTCTGGGCATATATGTTTAGCAAATCTTCAAGATGCTCGATTCTTGAAATTTGTTTCATTGTTGATTTTTAAATAGCATTTTGTTCAGCTGAAATCATATTTAACTGTTTAATTTTGACTGACCATTAAAATATGCAGAGCTTCAACTGCTGATAAAATAAAAAAGCACAATGAAAGAGACTTTTGTTTTTCTCTATGAGCCTATCTCTCATGTGATCTGAGTTGTTATACAGCTGAGTAAAATGTGGAAGTAACCCACTGCAATAACAGAGGTCACAGGGGCAACAAAATGAGTGATATTGAGAAATAAATCAAAGTAGTGGTATCAAAAGAAGAAAGAAACATTTGCAATCACTGCTGAATATAGTCAAGTCAGTTATTCTCTTGAATGGGAATTCTTAACATGTTACCTCAGTGAAAAGCAGTGAACCTCAGATCTTGATTGATTATGCTCACAATTCTGAGATGCTGTTCAGTAGTTTTTATTTTCATACCCTCATTATTCCCAGAGTAAATCAAATGCATATATGATGGTATGTAGAGCTTACACAATGGGTGATAGAAAGAGGGGGAATTCTGGCTAGAAAAATAATAATACCTTTTTAACAATTCCTATGCACATACAAACATATTCCAGATTCATTAGGAAGTAGTACAAAAGACTAATGCATAACATTATCTATGTACTGAAATGGTTCTATATACTTCGATATCTTGGAAGACAGTTTAATTATTGGTCAGTCGCTTGGATAATTAAGAAGTGTTCCATACCCTGAATATTCTGCATGTTTTATTTTTAGGAAATGGGGCAAACAGCTGGGCCATTAAATTATCATTGGCCTATTCTACATTAACAGAATTAGTTGAAAATCAGATTAAATGTTCTAAATAAGTAAAATACTCCACACCACTTCAAACTGCGAGCAGGAATCAGGCTTTTAAATGTCATGTATAATAAAAATCTTGTAGGACAAGAAAACTACAAAAAAAAAAAAAGAAGTGACTTGCTGTACAGTACATCTTTATAACTTTGATATGCTAGCTTGTTACATGGAAACTTTTTTTTCTAAAGGCAAACATTAAAAAAATGACACATTATATTTAAAATTCAATTAATATTCTATTGTACCATAAACAACTATCACTGTTTGGCCATGATTCCAAAAGCTGTTTCATGTGTATCCATGGTTTACAAATCCTGTGGGGATTTGAATGTTATATTTATTTATTTATTTTACTTATTTGTATCCCACCATTTTATTATTTTCTATAAATAACTCAAGGTAGTGAAACATATCCACCACAACCACTTCCTCCTCCTATTTTCCCCACAACAACAACTCTGTGAGGCAGGTTGGATTGAGAGAGAGTGACTGGCCCAAAGTCACCCAGCTGGCTTAGGTGGGGCTAGAGGTGGAACTAGAACTGATGGTCTCCTGCTTTCTAGCCTTGTGCCTTAACACTACACCATTATTTCAATGTCACATTATATCCCTTCAGTTAAAAAAAAAAAAGTCATTAGCTAGATAGGCATGCATGCATAAAGAACCAACTACCATTTCCTTGGTTAGGTATTGTGCTATCAGCAAAGAAAAAAGGGGATGTGGTGGCACAGAGGCTTAATGATGCTGGAACTGCCAGCCAGAAATGATCTGCACTCTGGCGGTTCAAGCCCGGCTCCATGAGATGGAGTGAGCTCCCATCACTTGATCCCTAGCACCTGCCCACTGAGCAGTT
This sequence comes from Azemiops feae, assembly GCA_023970755.1. Lineage (NCBI taxonomy): Eukaryota > Metazoa > Chordata > Lepidosauria > Squamata > Viperidae > Azemiops > Azemiops feae. The sequence goes on from JALGBA010004287.1 coordinate 970,111, forward strand.
CGAAAGCAGGCAATATTGCACATATTATAAATGGATACCACTTCAGTGGGAAAAAATACCTAACTGTGTTCATATGTGTGGAGAGTGGAAGCCAGCACTGGACATGGCCAGACATGAGGCATCGTATGACATGAGGTGAGACTGGTAGAGGAGCCTGAAAGAACCAGCAACCCAAGCGCTGCTATCTAATTGGTGTAAAGCTAGTTAGTGTAAAGGATAGGTGTACAAGGGCCAAACAGAATGAACTAGCAATCTAGACTGTCAGGACTGCATTGTGTTTAGCATTTGTAGATTCCCGTGACATTATATGCTATATGCTAAAAACAAATAATAGTAAGCAAAGAAAACACGATAGAGCTGGATGTGTCACTTGGCAACTACTTAATGCTTAACTTGGACAATTTTCTGTCCTTTTTCTCTGCTCTTCGGGAAGAATAAATACAATAATCCATGATATTGTCAGTCCTATTGAGGTAAACAGACCAGGATATGGACTCCACATAGACCTGAAATTACTTTTATTAAGATTGGCTATAGTAATAGAATTTTGTAAGTCTCCGGGTGCTTCCCTTCCTCCTTCTTTTCTCTTTAGATGAATTTAGGGGGTGTCAGCCCTCCCAGATAAACCAGAGAGGAAACTTGATGAGCTAATTTTACTTTATTGTAAGGCTTCATTAACAGTTGGAAGTACTGTGGAATCTTCCCATCACTTTTAACTGGCGGGTTCTTCCTAAATTTCTTTCTCTGATCTTTAAGCCACTGGGGACTCCCCACTCTTTTGTCTGATTTTTTCCTAGGCAGCATTTCTTTCCCTCATTCCCTGAGATCATACACACATTCCTTATATGAGGTATCTATTTGATATACATTTGGACCTCTCCACACTCATCTGGGCCTTTGCAATGTTTATCTGTTTGTTGCCTTAGTAACAATCATCCCTCTCTCATCAAGACTGTCCTTTTTACTCTCTATAGATGTCCTGACTGGGGTTGCTGAGGGGCTCTTACTGTTTTCCCCTTTCAGCCCCCACTTTTCAACAATCTCTGCCTACAAGGTGAGTTTAAAAGGGGCCAAGAAGATGAAGATGGAACCAATCTAAGTTGCTATCTTAGTCAAGGAGATGAGGACAGTCAAATTCCTTGGTAAAAAGGTATCATAAAATGGAGAAAATGATTTAAATCTCAATTAAAACCAGGTCCCTTTGTAGCTACTGTAGATCTAAGCCCTGTGTGTTAATTATGTCCTTTGTGGAGGGTGGAGAGTTTGTACAATTTGTTTATCCTCCACTATGACCCAGTTGAGAGGGTTGTGTATACTGGCCCATTTATTATATAGTACATACAGTAACACTATTTTCTCTCTTGTGCACCTTGGAAAAAGCATAGAATATTTGCCAAGATTTTTTCTCAGCTTTCTCAATTTCTCATTAATACCTTACTGATTATCTATTTTTGTCATAAACTCTGCTCTAGCACTTGAAACTAGATATAGAACAAGGCTGCATATATCATAGGTTTCAAAGGGGTCATTTAGGCCAGCAATTCTAATCCTCTTTCCTGTACAAGAAACTAAAAGAATCCACAAAAGAGAGCTGTCAAGCTTCTGCTTAAATACAATCAGTGATGGGGAACCCACCACTTCTCTGGCTAATTGGTTTCTACTCACAGATGGCTCTAACTGTTAGGAAGTGTTTCCTTTCATTCAATCAGAATGGATTTTATTGCAATTTAAATCCATTCTTCCATGCCCTGCCTCTTGGAAGGTTAGAGAACAAGCTTTAGTTGGGATTGCTTTCATATCCCCCCTCAGATCTTTCTTCTCAAGATTAAACATTCCCAGCTCCTTCAATCTTCTTCTTCTTTTTTTTGGTATCACTTAGTTTCAAGTCCTCTGGTCATTCCTATTGCCCTTTTCTGACCCTGTTCTATTTTTATCAGAGTCAGAAATTTAAAGTTTGATGCTCAACCCTGGAAACAAAACACAAAATTAACTAATACAGTATATAGCAGAGCTATTATTCCCCCTGATATGGAAACTACTTTTTATTGCTGCAGCCTAAAATTGCAGATGTGTTTTCTGAAATCTTCGCACACTATTGATTCATATTCATTTGGTAATCAACTATGATTCTAAGAACTTTTTCACAAATATTATTACCAAAGCTGATCCTTCTATTATAAACCTGTTGTGAGGCGCAAACATCCAGACTCAAGTACAGAGTTTAAGCTAACTACTTTATTATGTTCTGCCTATAATGCAGACATCTCCCCAGTCTGGCAGCCTACTCTTGGGAACAATTTGATAAGTTTCCAAGGAACTTGGTCGAGGGGGGGAGGTTGGTCATAAGACTTTTGCACTTGCACAGTAACTCTAGGCAAACTCCATGCTTGATGCCTCCTTCCTGCCAACACCTGTGTTTGATTTGATTTATATTTGCCTATTTACGCATATTACCTATACCAGTAGTGGCAAACCTATGGCACGAGTGCCAGAGGTGGCACTCAGAGCCCTCTCTGTGGGCACTCACGCCGTTACCCCAGACCCACCTCCCCCCGTGGCCCCCTCCTCACCAGCAGCCCCCCCGGCACAGAGCAGTGCAGCCAAGGACATGGCAGCTGGGCAGCAGGGACAAGACTCCGCCCTTGTGCCCCATCGCTCGTAGATGATGCTACGGGGCGTGGGCAGAGGGCATGGCCGCCATGGCGCTGGTGGGCCACCTGGGCAATCTGCACTGGGCCGTGGAGACAGTGGGTGGCCCTGCGGGCAGGTGCGGGTGGGCTGGGGCGGAGGGGGGTGGAGCGGGGGCAGTCAGGGCCAGTTTTGGGGCACTCGGTCTCTAAAAGGTTCGTCATCACTGACCTATACCTTTGTAGAATGAGAGTTTTACTTGTATTTACTTGAAGTTGAGATACTGATAATACAGGGGAGTCTGGGACTGTAGGGACAGCTATACCCTCCATTAAAACATCAGTATAATTCTCTTTTAGATCTCTGTGGATATCAGGAGAGAAAAGAACATACATACTCTTTTATTACTTAATTTTGAATCTTTCCATATATTTAGCAGTACAAGATGTTTATCATGTTAAGACCCATTGATTTTTCCTCATCATACCATATTATACTGGCAGGGTTTGGATACCTGCTAAGTCATGAAATGTTTGTGACTTAGCATGTTTTGCAATTACTATGGGTTATAAATTGTGGACTATAAAACATTGTGACTTAGCCTGATATATGATACCAGTCAGTTGTTTATTCCATGAAACATATCTGAAACATGTTTAAACCCCTCACTGTTTCATGGCGGTCAAAATATTATTCATATTCAACTTCCCTCTCCACCAAGCATTGTAACACTTGATGCACATTTTCAAATTAGCTGATATTCAAGTGGGAGGGGGTTGCCATTAACTTAAATAATTTTACCTGAGATACAATATTGATTTAGTTCTTGGCCCACATGGTCTAAATCAGCCTCTCTCAATATGAGGCATTCCAATTGTTTTGGACCATAATTTCCATACACTTGGCTATAATGGTTGGTCTAATAGAAGTTGTGCTCCACTATATCTGAAAAGGGGGGAAATCATTTAAAATATTCTACAGATGGATTTAATTGCTGTGGAATAGTATAAATGACAGATCATTTGGGCTATTTTCATAAATGTGTCTTCTCCAAATAGAGTACATAATTGCTTTCATTTATATTATCTATAAGGCAGTGCTCCTTAATAAATTATCAAGTCCTACATAACTGACAAACCCGTGAAGAAATACCATGTAGATTTCAGAAGGGCAACTTTAATGTTAGTTGGAATAAAAATATAATCTTGTAAATCATAAAATTATTCAGCAGACTTACAATAATCCAATTAATATGGAGTCTATTTGAAATGTTTCTTTCTTGCCCCGCACCCCACCTCTGGTCGAGGATGCCTCTTCCCACCCCCACTGAACATCTACACACACACACATACACACAGCTTTCCACAGACTTTCACAAAAATATAGACAAAGTACTAACTTGTAAATTGAATAATTCCTGAAAACCAAATAGTGTAGCCATGGCTATTCCAAGAATGAGGAGAATAAAGTTGCAGTAGTGGGGTGTTTGTTTTTTTTCTTACTTAAAAGGTGAAGCTCATTAAAACTAGGTATATGCTTTCAGGAAATGCAGTTGTGCTAATACCAGTAGCTACTGACTAGTTGCACATATTTAAGCCAATTTTATTATTTTTCTTCTTTATTTTGATTTACGTTTTGACAGATTGAATAGCTGTGCTATTTGTTGAGCCTTTATTTCACTTAAAATGGATGGAGCAAGACATTTTGTGATGCCTCAAAATATACTTCGTCTTTCAAAACACAAAATCAGAAACAACCGTGAAAAACTATTAGAACTCTAGTGCAAGTAGTTTGAAATGGAAACATTCAGTTTTTAACGTAACCCTTTAAATGACCAAATAAGCCTCAAAAATTAAACTCTTCATTTGGTATACTGTATACATTTGTGAAAATTCACCACTTTTGGTTGGCCTGTCTTCTTTGTTCCCAGCCAAGGTGAGCTTGTAAGATTAGATGCATGTCTTCTTTGTTTTTCTAAATTCAAAAGAGGGATTTACCAACTTATCCCCTTTTTGTTTGTTTTTTACTTCTGTTTTGTATCAGAATGATCAATATCATTTTCAGATGTGCTGAGAGTATCCCCTGCACTCATGTCTCAAGCACTGTACCAGGCAATTAAGTGATAATGCTCATTTTCTGCAAGCAGAAAGGCTGTGAGACCTTTTGTTGCAAAGTTGGCCAGTGCCCTAAAAGCTTGGGAAATTCAGATAAACAAAAACCAGAATTGCTTAGCCAAGCATTTGATCCTTCATGTCTCTCAGTAGGATGAAATTTTACTCAACTGAGCATTTTTCTTTTGTTATCTGATATTTGGGGGTGGGGGGGTGGGTCGGTGGGGGTCAGCAGGACAATACGTTTTCAGAAAAGTTAATTCAAGTAGAAACACCATAGTTCTTCAATTACTAGAAATAACTGTCCCCCACCATAAAAAAAAGTACATAAATCTTTTGAATTATGCTTCAGGAATATGAACATATTAAAATCAGTCATTTTCAGGAAATAAAAAAAATCTTAGTATGTCTTGTTAAATAATGCAACAATTATCTAAAGAAATTATTTATTTTCTTCTTTTCAGTGTTGTCCCATCAAAAGTAGGAACTAAGTTAGAAAAATAATAAACTCTACATGCGCAGTAGAAGCATAGTTATCAGAAGGTGGTAACTCTGTCCCACCCCCCTATTATTCTTATCCTAATTATTACAATGTGCTAATTGTTATATCACATGTGGGTTGCTGAGCTTATCAGCTGGAAAACTGACAGTCCGGGTTCGAGACCTGAGCACCATACAATGGGGTAAGCTCTGGTTACTTACCACAGCTCCTGTTAGAAAGTTAGAAAGTATGCAAATGCAAGTAGATGAATAGGTACCACTTTGGTGGGAAGGTAATAACATTCTCTGCACCTTGGCATATAGACATGCTGGTCACATGATCATGGAAATGTCTTCGGACAATGCTGGCTCCCTTGGCTAAGAAATAGAGATGAACACCAGCCCTACAGTCAGACACACCTGAAAGGGGAAACCTTTACCTTTATACTTACACAATACCTAAATAGGTTTTCTGTTGCTTGGGCGTGTATCTATGATGTTAGTTATAGTCCATCGCTTGTACTTTCAAACCTTAACTTCCTTCATATAAACTGTTTCTCCACAATTTATAACATCAGCAAAGTAGTCAAGAAATGGAGAAATTTATTTTGTTCATATATGTGTTCACTCTCTATTTCAACAGGATGCTAAGATTTCCAGTTCCTTTACTAATTGAGTAAACAGGCTTATAACAGATGCTTTTTAAACCAAAGAGGCAATACTTTTGTCAGGTCAACTGAAGTTTTACAAAATTACTGCAACATTTTGAGTTTTAAGAACTCATAACCATGTAATTTAGGAAAAAGAAGGAAAGAAGGAAAATATGGCTTATTTTGCACCCATGTATCAAGCTTCCATACTTGAAAGGATTAGAGAAAGTCTTCAAATATACTAATTGAGTCTATATCTGATGAAGTTCGATTGTGATAAGGTCAGTCCCAAATCCTGTTACATAGTCAAAGCAAAAAAAAAAAAAAGTTTGGCATCCTTTAGATACATACACAGTCATTTCTTCATCAGCAATATCCTGTTCAATAACCTATTGCAACTGCACCAATTTGCTTCTAATGATTTTTAAGCAAACAATTTATTTTATCTTTTATATTTGCTAAAAGGGTCCATTTGAAACCAAGCAATTATCCACTTGAAATTTTGTGTGTGTGTGTGTGTTAAAATAGGTAGTGGCAAAACTCTTTGTCTGATGACAGGATCTACCAAAGAAATGTTAAATATCTTCCTTTAAATGTCTCAGTTTAGTAAGTTAAAATTGTTATAAAAGCAGCAGAAGCCCCTTTGGAGTAGATTTCAGTATCTGTTAAAGGGATCATTAATCAGCCTGCAAACACTGGACTCCACGGAGTTCTCAAATGCCAGATGAATGCACTAGATAAAATTTTAGAAGCTAGACACATCTGATCTTCTGCCTACCCCTGAGGTCCAGAAACTTCTTATCCTATATTGCAGCCAGGGAAAAGTTTGGTTTTCAATTTAAGTGGGTTTACATTATTATATCAACTATTTCAGAGGAGGCACTGGGGATAAGCTGAGGCCTGATAATTTTTTTTTTAATAATCTTGATCTTCAATCCTACAAAACTCATCTCTTAAATCAGTGAGAAAACTGGTGAATGGGTGGATGTGTCCAATCCAAATTAAGTTTCCATTAGAGACCAATTAAAATATATACAGTATGTTCACAAAATTTTATTATGTTTTTCAGTTACTTACCTTTGATATAGTTATGTCGGTGTACTCAGTAGTATACGAAAGATAAAATCAGGAAGAAGCACAACAGCTAAGACAAAAGAACAAAAATTTTCCTAAGGATTTACCTTTTCTTAGGAACTTACTAAAGCTTTACCTGTACTGCCCAATTATCTTGTCATCAGACAAGGCAAGCAGTCTTTCCGGAGGGCAGTAATGGATGACATCACCCTCTATTAATCTCTCACTCATCTTCAAAATGACCTCACAATGTTTTTCTCCATTCAACTTTTGAAATATGCTTTTTTCTATCTTCAAGTGACTGGAAAAAAATAGTAAAATGGTACACTCCTGAGGTTATTGAAGAAAAAAGAAAAAGAGGAGAAACTGGCTGTTCAACATAGAAAAATAATAATTGAAGCAACATCAACAACAAAATTTGCCAGATTTCAGACCAACATCTATGCCTATGCTACATGAAGATTTTAACTACTGCTCTATTTAAGTACAGGTAGCCCTTGTTTAGACTGAGACCTCAAATGGGACTGGCAACTCAGTCATTAAGCAAAGTAGTCACTAACTAAAACCATGACTGTCTAATGATTTTACTTCAGCTTTCCTGTGTTTCACAGACCTGTGAAGGTTATAATGCAGGCATTGCTCACAAAATTATTATAAGTAACATGCCTAATTTATAAGTATACAGCAGTCAAACTGACAAATAAAAGAGATGATGACAGTGTCTGATATCAGCTGTACTTTAGTGGATATGATATGGGATAATATGCCAATGAATATCTATGGAGATTCTCAATCATCAAGGTAATAGTTATCCCAAAGGTGCTTTTTCACAAGGCAATTGGACAAGAAAGTCCAGTTGCCTCATGAAAAAGCACCTTTGTGATGCTAATGAATATGTAGAACAGAATTAAACATTATGGTCCAATCAAAAAAGTTTACTAATATTTCCCCAAGGGTATATATTAGGTATGGCGGCTTTAAGAAGAGAATTAGGGAAAGTTGTTTTAAAAACTTGTAAGTTTTAAGGAAAGTTCTGAACAAAAACAAAAAATGATTTTCAGCAGTTAAAAAATGGAAAAAGAAAGTATGTTTTTCAAATTTAGGATGATTCACTTATTCCTATTATCAAGTATCCTATTACTGTCCATCTTATTTTGATTGGTCATTATTAGCTGTGCTTCTTTACTTGATGGATCAAAATTCTTCTTTGTAAATTCTGCAGATTAGGCTATTTATTATATGAAATTAATTCATCTTGTTCTGACATGTAATGAATTTTATGTTCTACAAGACTGAGTATATTGAAACAAAAGGCAGCCTTTTCATAAAGCAATTACCATATTCTCTGTGTTACCTGGCCATTTTATTTGGATCTTAGCCAATACCTAATTATGACCAAACAAAGCAGCCCCAGTGGTATGTTTTCATCAGATGATACAAAGCAATTGTAATTTATGCAGGTTTGGATTATATTTTCCAAATTGCCATCTCACATCATTCTGGCCATATAACAAATAATAACCAATTAAAATAGGAATCCATTGAAATAGCTCCATTTGTTTTGTGCCAATACTCTTTGTCATGTAAAAGAATGTTCCCACTAAAGATTTTGTTTCATCTTGTTGCAAATTAAATCTCTTACCAGAACTTCTTTTCCAACGTACATAATTGTCATTTTCCAATTATCAATAGTTCCCTCATTTTGTTTTATCCTTTCATCAAGGAAATCCCCAAGCATCATACAAATTTCCTACACATTTTGTTACATCTAATGTTCCTGTTAGAATGAGGCATCAGTTCTAATCAGAGGCTATTCTCACAGAAAATATTTTATTTGTATTGATTTATCACATTTCAGTTGATGTTTGGCAAAGTGCTTTGGATTAAAAGCAAACCATCAGTCCTCCCATACTGCCCTTTTCTTTGGAAGAGATTTGTGCATGTGTCCTATCCAGTGGTGGGATTCAGCAGGTTCGCACCACTTTGGCAGAACCGGTAGCTAATTTTTTGTTACCCAGGCCCAGAATGGATTTCTGGAAATGGCATCCACACAGGGCATTCAGGGCATTCACATATTTGGATCCCACCACTGGTTCTATCCTATATGGTTAATTGCTAGGTTGGTGAATAAATAGCTGTGGAATTGTTGAGACCAAAAGAACTGAGCTCCCAGCAACCTGCAAGAATACATTTAGCTCTGAATTGAAGGTGCTATCAAAATATGGTTTTAAATATTCTCAGAGTGTTTCCAGTGTCATCAGTATAACTAACTGCCCTGGAAATTATTTAGTTTGAAAAGAAATGTTTGACTTGGACCAGCTGTAGTTAAAACCTTTAGAAATCAGTAGCCTGCAGAAATCTATTGTTGGAGTGGAAGTGGAAGCAAAGTAGTACAAGCAAAGAAGTTTTTTGTCTTAGTCCAATTCATGTATAAATCATGCTCTGCAGGACTTGAGAGTAATCAGTCTGAGGTTACAAGTGGGATCCTAGTGCAGTATCTCATACTAACAATGAATCTTGTTAAAGACTTGTGTTCTGCAGGACTGGGTGTATTGAAAGTCAGGCTTTTCATATAGCAGTTATCACATTCAGTGTGTTATCTGGCCATGTAAGACCTCTAAGCAAACCTCTTCGGTAGGACTAGACATTGGAGACGTCTTCTCAGTATTGCCAGTTGTGGGAACTGAATTTTTATTGGGTGAATCAGTTAATTGAGCAATGGGAGATTTAGCTGTGGTTGTTAAAATTCTTTTTTTTACCAGAAATAGCCTGCCTGTTGTGATTGGACCTCAGATTTTCTACATGCAAATTATGTAGACTGGAGTAGAGCCTGCAAGAGTGGGTTCCTTCCTGGAAACCTTTTAGATCTGCAAACTGTCTATTCAGTCTAGTTCACTCAGGTACCATAGAGTCTTATTTCTGGCCAATTTTAATGTTTTATCTTCAGCAATATAGGATGAGAGATTTCATAAAATCACATTTAATGAGAAAAATTGTCCCATTGGCCAATATGAACCCAAAACCTTATAGTATGTATCTCTTCACTGTCCATTCTGTTAGAATTTATATGCTGGCATGCTATGCTGCCTTCTAGCATAGATCAACCTTATGATAAGGGAGAAATGCTTTGTTTTCTACTCTGAGACCAGAACCCTGGTATTACGAACAAAATTGCCAAGTTCTTATGAGCAGCTATTGCCATAAGATGACTTAAGGTATCAAAACCCTAGAACAGACCTCGGCATTTTGCAGTCCCTGGGCCATATCCGGCTGTTTGGCTGTTCCTGTCCAACCCATGGGAGGTCAATTGGAAATTACAAATCAGATATAAATAAGTGTACACCACGCATGCAATACAACTTCAATTGCTTTTATTTTCAAGGTGACTGCTATTTTTTTTTCCAATTTACAAATGTGGATGCACGCACAGGCATCTTCACATTGGTTCAGCCCTCCACAACATTCCCAGTTTCTCATGTGGCTCCTTGGGAAAAAATTAATTGTCCACCTCTGCCCTAGAAACACATCACAAAGAAGTCCTTTTATTCATTTATCTACATGCTGTTTTTATTTCATCTATTTTATTTTGTTCTGTCTTATTTTGCTCTGTTTTGTTTACTTCTTATATGTGTAAATGTTAATTGGAGGTCAAGTTTTAGAATTCTGATCGGATTTTGGCTGATTTGTATTCCCCTAATATATATATTCACTTATAATCCCAAAGATCCTTTTCATTTTTGTCTTTCAGTTGTGATGATGGCATTTTTTTTTTACCAAGCAGCTGAGTGTAAAAACAGTTTGAACATCATCTGTTGTATTTCCCCCCTTTTTGTTTTTGTTACTTTCCAGGGGAATGTGACATTTTCCTGTTCAGAACCGCCAATCACTCCCATCACTTTTGAGAGCTCCAGTAGCAGTTACTTACTGTTACCCGGCACTCCTCAGATTGATGGCTTGTCTGTCAGCTTCCAGTTTAGAACGTGGAACAAGGATGGTCTCCTTCTGTCAACTGAATTGTCAGAAAATTCTGGCTCGCTCTTGCTGTATCTCCACCATGGCAGACTGATCCTCAACATCCAAAAAGGAGCAGAGAGATATGTGGGCATCAGTGCAGGTATCAGACTTTACCAGATGCATGTTTCCTTCTCACTTTTGTTGTTGTTAAATAAGGATCCTAGTTCGTAACAGAGAGATGGCATTCTTTGTTTTAAGTGGGAAAGCTAACCCTCAAATGGTCATTTGTTAATCCAAGCATAATATATGGTCTGCCATGTATTATAAAACTCCAATTTTCATTCATCTGAAGTGCAGACCCAGTGTAGAAGGATGGTGAAAGTTGAGGTTCAGTATTTATATGGCCAGACGCTGCTTTTCCTTCTTAGTATTTCTCTCCTTTCTAATACAGGGCCCCCCAACCTGTGGGCTAGGGCCCACTATCAGTCCGTGGCCTATTCGCAACCAGGCCACGTGAGTGGCTGCCTGGTGTGCACACACAGCCCCACTCACGCAAGCATCGTGGGCACTCGGGGGCCCTTTGCGCTAGCTCTTGAGGCTTCACTCGTGTGAGCATCACAAGTGCTCTTGGCCTCAATCGTGCAAGCAATGCCCCTCCCACAAAACCATCCCCTCTTTCCTCGCTCTCCCCCCTCCAGGCCACCAACCCAGAACGATTGGGGAAATCTGTTCTAATGGATAGAATGCTGTTCATTTTTTAAACAATTTCCTGCTTTGTAGTTGATATCATAACAAATCCTTGCTTTGACATTATTCTGGGATGCAAAGATGACATTTCAAAAGACATCTGGCAGCAAATCCTCATTATATGCTCAGTGCTCAATTCTTGAATTGCTAAAGAAAAGCCTATCATTCCATTGAAGAAGCATAAGCATACACATACGCAAGAGCAAGAGAGTCCTGTGACATTTTAAATACATATCCCTTTATAGAACAGGTGTCTCATGGAAGGGCTCAGCTGTCTTAAATACATTTCTACAATAAATTTATTCTTTACTTAACTACTTGGCTGGAATTCGAAATAGAGCCAAGTATTTATTACTATTATTATTATTCCTAAATCCCTGTTCCTATCAGAGCTAGGAGAGGGACAACAGCAAATATTCATGGACAAGCTATAAATTATGGCCAGAATAGAAGTCTCATCCAAACTATGAGGAAGGATTGAGGAGCAGAAAAACCAAAAACAACAGATTAATATCAGAACTCAGGAAGCCTTTATTCAAGCAAAGTTGAGAAGGAATAAGCAACCTTCTGCCTAATCCAGAGGAACCAATAACCCATTAAGGGACTGGAATTGCGTGAAACAGGTAGCAGAGTGTTCCATTAAGTAATTCAGTATGTGAACAAATGAATATAAATTAAGTGAATGATAAGATCATAGATGTGGGGTTGGGAGTTACCTTGGAGATCATGTAGTCCAATCTCCTTCTCAGTGCAAGAATCAAATATTATAGCATATTCAACCAATGGCCATCCAGCCTCTGATGACCATCAGGGAAGGACAGTTTACACTTCTTAAGGCTTTCTGTTCAACTTTTGAGCACCTCTGATAGTTAGAATATTTTTTTCTGATGACCAATCAAAATCTATATCCTTGTAATTTGAATCCATTCTTGCCTCCACTGCCCCTGCCCCTGCCCCCTCCATTTTCTGGAAGAACTCCACAATTCTACATAACCCTTCTTCAGACACTTGAGTACTGCTCACAGTCTTCATAATATAATATTTTTGGTGCAATCTAATCAAAATGCAGAATATGCTGCAGTAATGGCTTCTCTAGATCTTGACATTACATACATACATACATATATATATATATACACACACACATACACAGTACATACGTACATACATATTAATGGAGTCTAGGATTGCATGTAGGAATGGGGTACATAGGTCATATTATCCGTTCATAGTTCAGCTTATGATTGCTAAGACATCCAGATTCTTTTCCCAAGTTCTGTTGTCCAGCATGCCCCTCCATCTATAGTTTGATTTTTCTTATGCAAATGAAGACATTTGTATTTGTCTTTGCTGAAACTGAATTACTACAAATTTGAACATAACACCTACTCAGCAAACATTCTCTGGGGTGCATTGTGTAGGCTTCTCCAACAGCTCCACAGTGACTTTATTGCTGAGTATCCAGTAGCACTTTAAACACACAAAAATGCCTCTCAATTTAGATCCTAAAACATTAACTGGGAAATAAGCTTAATTAGAAACAATGACATTCCCATGGAATTGTGCAGGAATGCTATTTCATGGCCAACATGATGCAGCTGAGAATTAAATTAGATGGCTTCTTGAGAACAGATGTTATGAAAGTTCATGATAATCTCAATTTAAGGGAAAATACCCACTCACTCAACCTTTAAAATATCTATGTGATCTACATAATTGGTCACTTCCATGTAATATCAGAGTTCTGTTAGCAGTGAGAATGCCCATAATCAGACGAACAAGACATACCCCATTATCCTGTCTGTTCAGGATGTTCTTATTTACAGGCTAAAAAACATGGCAAGTCCTTGTTCACATTATATATCCACAACAACAGCTTTCTGGATTTTAGATTGCTTATACCCTCCAGATTGGGGTGATTAGGCAAGTTGGCATGCATAACAACTTCAAATGAATGCCTGGGTCTTCAGGCCATGCTGCGCTTATGCCAAACATTCCACTATTGGGTTTTGTTGCTTCCTGGAACGATCACTGTTATTCACAGACATTATCTATTCCTTTTGGTCCCCATGTGAATGGTTGATCAGGGTTTATACTTCTTTGTTTCTTAGGCAACAATCTATATGATGGCTTGTGGCACTCGGTTAACATCAATGCCAGAAGACATCGCATCACCTTAACTCTTGATAATGATGTAGCATCAGCTGTTCATGCTACCACCGTTTCCCAGATTTATTCAGGGCACAGCTACTATTTTGGAGGTAAGCTGTAATTGCAATGCACTATTACATTTACTTTCCTTGTAAAGAAAAAAAAGCTATCATGTTTTAAGATTATTTTTGTTATTAAGAAATTATATTGCTTCCTGAAAGGTTAAGGGAAAAAATATTTATCTGTCTGTCTATCTATCTTATTTCTACACTGTTAAACTTTGAGGGGCTTCACAGGTTAAAAACAGAATTAAAATTTTAACAAAATACAAAACAAAGCCTAACATACAACCAGCCTATCGAGGGAAGCCACGAAAACATAACTCCGTTGCACCCACCACTAAAAGTGGAGGATCCATCTCCACTCATTTTTTATTATTATTTGTGTCCATACTGATGGCTGCCAGCCAACAAGATAGTAAGCTGGCTGCCTGCCACACTCCAGAGATATACAGACTCAGTCAGAGTCTTAGAAGCAAAGAGTCCTTTTTACCTATAAAGATGACAAATGTAATGCAGTCAAGGCCTGGCATGGGTTGAGACCAGGAATCCAATAAACAAACAACAAATCCAAGGGAAAAGACAAGAAACACAGTGAAGTGGAATCTAGAGTCCCTGGCACAACAGCATGATAAGGTAAACACAACAGAGCTGAGGCTTGAAAGGTTATTCTCAGCTTTTTCTCCATGGGAGTGAGATTAATAAATCAGCCACGCTGAGCCTCCATCCAGCGCATGTTATGCATCAGAGTCTGCTTGTTGGCTGACCTCTCTGGCCTGTGTAGCTCAGCCCTCTATCTTCAGATCCTTAAGGCCTGCTTCAGCTTTGGACTGGATGGATAAACCTCAGAGTCTGAGAAGTTTCAGTGGGTGCAGGCAGGAGTCCTGGGCCTTGCTGGATCTGCCTCAGCTGGAGCTCCTGGGATCATCCCCTCCAGGAGTGTTATCTCTAGAAAGCCATGGGTGTATTTCCTCCTCTTCATCATCCAAAGACAGTCCAGCAGAGTCTTAATGCTGTACCCATATACTTTCAGGCCTAAAGTTAGAGTCAAATTTTCAAAGATCATTTGTAGGCAAGTAAGGTGGGGGCAATGTGGATCTCTGGTTGGGAGGGGATGCTATTTTTAAAGTGTTGTTTCTACAACACAGAAGGCCTGCCTCCTGGGTCTCATTGGATTATACTCTTTAACTGATGGGACTTGGAGTGAATAGAATGGGTAAAGACTAGAGGAGAGAGGCAATCCTTTAAGTATGCAGATCTTATTTCATGGAGGGCTGGTTATCACTTATAAATATTGGGGACTTCAAGTGTTAAAACATTTGCAATATAAAGAGAAACCAAAATATGTCTCACACACACCCTATGAAAATGTGTTAGCTTTCTCTAAAACTGGAGTAGTTAAAATGAACTTTATGGATCCACTCTCTGGCAGATCTCCGAGTTTTATCAGTTTTGTAATGATAGAAACGTTTTGTTAATGTTTGAATGAAAGTATATTTGATTTTGTATTTTCAAGCCCATACATAGTTGTTATGTATCATTGTGTGTTATCAAGCATAGTTATGATTCAAACTTTACTTAGAAGAGTGGTTGCTATTTTTTTAAAAAAATAGAGAAACCTTAGGGGAAAACGTATGCATTCTTGAAGATAATGTGCAAAATTCATTATGTTATGGAAATTGTTTACACAAACTTATATTAGGCAAAATTACAAAGCAAAACACATGCCTGGGGAAATGTGCACTAAATGCCTACCAATCAGCACAAAATGCTTAAAGAAAGTTCTTCTGATCTGAAAAAAATAAATGTGATAAGATCATAAAACTGAAGAAATGTGGGAGAAAATAGGTTGATGTCGTGTGTGTGTGTGTGTGTGTGTGATAAAGAGAGAGAGAGAGAGGGAAGGGAAGGGATTAGCATATAGTACTTGCACATCATCAAATCTTTAGTAACATATGAAGTTTATGAGCATCAACCTCACTTTTTCTCAACCAAGAACATTCCTTGCTGGCCAGTACCTTTTCTTGGCTGAGAAAAAGTGAGGTTGATGCTCATGCACTTCATCTGTTGCTAAAGATTTAGTGATGCACAAGTACTGTATGCTAATTCCTTCCCTTCCCTTCTCATCGAACAGGGTGAGGCCACTCTCTTTTTTACACAGAGAGAGAGAGAGAGAGAGAGAGAGAGAGAGAAGTGCAAGTCTCTCTCTCTCTCTTTCTCTCTCTCTCAGACACAGACACAGACACACACACACACACACACACACACACACGTCCCCTTAGCCAATTTCATCTCAAGAGCTTTATAGGGACAGTCTTTGAAAGATCCTTTGGCCTATAAAGGAAAGGATTTTTTAAAACATCAATAAGAAATCTCTTTTTCTTTAACTCTTCCTTCTTCAAAAGGATTCTGATAAGGTTTTCACTGTTATTTCTCAATCATACCTTTCCCCTGAAAGTCTTTATGAACCTACCTCGTGCTTTTAAAAGCATGTACCATTCAATTATGTTGATTAGCAGCCACCAAGCTTGCCCATTCAAGGATCAAAGTTTTTGCATGCATTAAGAGATAGGAATTGAGACCAGTATTAGATAGATAGATAGATAGATAGATAGATAGATAGATAGATAGATAGATAGATAGATAGATAGATAGATAGATAGATAGATAGATAGATAGATAGATAGATAGATAGATAGATACATAGATAGATACATAGATAGATACATAGATAGATACATAGATACATAGATATAGTTATTCTTAATTATACTAAAAATCCGAATCCCGGGTAAACACATGTCGTAAAGCAAATAAATAAAAACGATCACTGGGATAAAAATCTTAAAACAAAGATTGTTTAATTTACAAAGCTGAGCTTTCGTCGGCCACACTGCCGACATCATCAGAGCATATAACGTGCGATTTGGGAGTCCGTTCTTATATGACTGGCTGTTTCTGCGCCCGGGCTCAGAAGAAACTACACGCCCCACGGGTAGTTCAGGGACATGTAGACAGACTAAAACGAACGGGACCATGGGGATGAGGGGGGGGAGAGAAACAAGAACGGGTTGACACCCGATCCCCCGGCACGAAACGGGAGGAGCAGGAGCGATCTGACACTCGACCCCCTAACGCTAGCACACATACCCTAATAACAGCAACTGGAGGAGAGAGGATACCTTTGGAAACGGCCCCTTTAAGAACGGTGCGCCCGGCGCCGATGAGCAGACCAACGACTAGGTCGAGAGCCTGGGCGCAGAAACAGCCAGTCATATAAGAATGGACTCCCAAATCGCACATTATATGCTCTGATGATGTCGGCAGTGTGGCCGACGAAAGCTCAGCTTTGTAAATTAAACAATCTTTGTTTTAAGATTTTTATCCCAGTGATCATTTTTATTTATTTGCTTTACGACATAGATATAGTTCTATATAAAGTATCCTTTTTCAAGTCAATATTCAATAGGATGCTTTGTCTGTTATTTTGTTTGTTATTTGGCCTTTGGTATAACTATATTCTACTGATTTTTTTTAAAAAAAAACAGTAACATAATCATGCACAGAGTTGCTGAAGAAATGTATGAAAAAATAAATATGTCTGAATATATATTATAATGTCAGTTCCAAAATTTAAAGTCTAAGTACCACTCTAATGCTTTCATCTTAGAAACTTCAGACGAAAACTCATTTGTGATGTGGATCTGGGAGCCTTAAAATATTAGCCAAAACATGAAAGAAAGGTTAACAGCTAAAAAAAAAAATGTTTCTTGAGCCATGGGATCTTTGTAGGGTACTGTCTGTTTTATCAATCTATAAAGCAGTCTGGAGAATAGAAGGTGTTGGAAATGAAAAATAAGTTTTTACTGCTACAGAGTACCACTTGAAGACTCTTCACTGTTCTGCTGCAGCACACTAAAGAACCATTAGCAGCTGAATGTAATCTTCTTTCTTTGTGAAAAATAGTCACTGTGAAATATGTAAATTGTGTTGATCAGAATGGATGTAATTGATCAGAATAGATGGTCCTATAGTGCAGTGGTTCTTAACCTGGGCGATATTGCCCCCCAGGGGGCGATTTTATTTTTTAGGGGGGCGATGGAACGAAAAGGGGCGATGCGGGGGCGAAGGAACGAAAAGGGGGCGATATAGGGGCGATGGAGTGAGAAGTTTTGGGGACACTTTTGAGCCTTCCCCTGCGGCTCTGAGCCTCCTCCGCCATTTGCAGACAGAGACAGAGAGATGCACTTGCGCTTCCCTTCTCTCTCTCTCTCTCTCTCTCTCTCTCTCTCTCTCATGCGGACTTGCCCCCTCGCAGGGCTCCTGATTAGCCCTGCGCCCGGGTGCCCCACCCCCTGGGAGAAGCGCAGCCAGGAAGTCCCTTTCCCTGGCTGGCCCCATCCGAGGTACACGTGGCCGGGGAGCCGCGCGGGGAAGCCCCGGGATCCCCGCTGGGAGCGGCCCACCAGAGCCTCAGCTGAGCGGGCCAGCCCTCCCACAAGCTACGGCCCCAAGGGATAGCAGCCCCTGCGATCCCCAGCTGGCAGGACCGTTGGTCCAGCTGGCCGGGAAGGCGCGCCGGAGTCCTGGCTGCTTTGTCGGCGAAGAATGTGAGGTGAGCAGAAGATGCGGGGGGGAGAGAGAGAAAGGGAGGGGGAGGCATTTTCCAACCAGCAGCAGAAGAGCCCCGGCTGGACCCGCAGGACCGCCTCCTCATGGGGCCCGGCGCCGGCTTCCTTGCCCTCCTCTTCCTCCTCCCCTTCTTCCTCCTGCTGCCCCCAGGGCAGCAGTCCCGGCTGGGGTGGCGGGTGGCAGGGGCATCGCTCCCTGGGCCATCCCCGGGCCGCTCCTTGGGCAGCCGAGCTGGCCACACTGTCAAGCCCCCGTGGGCTCGACATTCACAGGAAGGGGGGAAGCACGCTCCAGGCAGTGGCAGCCGCACAGCCCATCGCACATCCAGATGCCGGTGGGCCACGGATCACCGGGAGCACCGTGTGGTGCGGAGCGGCCCCAGCTCCTCCAGCACGACGGACCTACCGGCGGCACGGGAGGCTCCAGCGTCAGTCCTGGCAGGAGGTGGATCATTGCCCCAGTTCCGACCGAGGATGCCGGCGGCATGGGAGAAGGTTTGTCGATGCAGCCGATGGGGGGCGTTCCGCGGATGCCCCGTGGCCCGCGACTTGAGCCCGGGGACGCCGGCGGCACGTGGGACGGCTTGCCAACGTGACCGTGAGCCGGGGTGTCCCCGCAGGCCCAGCGGGCAGCGGACCTGGGTGCCTCCAGTGGCGATGGGGTCTGGCGAGGCCACTGCAGGCCAGGGGCGGGCCCACAGTCCGGAGCGAGAGACGCGGCTAGGGAGAAACGCCTGCGCTGGATGGCGGCAAAAGGGAGGCTGGGTCCCAGATGGCTGCTTTTCACGGCCAAACGCCGGATGCTGGGCAATTGACTGGGGTGGAACAGCGGGGTGGGGGGAGGCTATGTAAAGCGCATCTCCCCGAGCCGGTCCGGGCGGCAGTCCCGGCTGGGGCATTGCTCCCTGGGCCGTCCCCGGGCTGCTCCCTGGGCAGCATCGCTCTGGACTGCGGGCCTGCCCCTGGCCTGTGGTGGCCTTGCCAGACCCCCTGTCACCGCTGGAAGTACCCAGCTCCGTTTTCCGTCAAGCCTGTGGGGACGCCCCGGCTCACAGTCACGTTGGCAGGCCGTCCCATGTGCCACCGGCATCCCCGGGCTCAAGCCGTGGGCCACGGGGCATCTGCGGAATGCCCCGCCTGTCGGCTGTGTCGCCAAGCCTCCCCTCGCGCTGCCGGCATCCCCAGGCTCAAGTCGCGGGGCATCCGCGGAACGCCCTCCCATCAGCTGCATCGTCAAACCTTCGCCCATGCCACCGGCGTCCTCGGTTGGAACCGGGGCAATGATCTGCCTCCCACCGGGACCGATGCCAGAGATTCCCATGCCGCCGGTAGGTCCGTCGCGCTGGAGGAGCTGGGGCCGCTCTGCACCACGCGGCGCTCCCGGCAATCCGCGACCCACCTGCGTCTGGCTGTGCGACGGCCGCTGGATGCTGGGCAGTTGACCGGTGGAACAGCTGGGTGGGGAGAGGCTGCGGGATGGCCCAGGGAGCGATGCCCCAGCCAGGACTGCCGACCGGACCAGCTCGGGGAGACGCGCTTTACATAGCCTCCCCCCGACCCGCTGTTCCGCCCCAGTCAATTGCCCAGCATCCGGCGTTTGGCCGTGAAAAGCAGCCATGCAGGACCCAGCCTCCCTTCCGCCACCATCCAGCACAGGCGTTTCTCCCTAGCCACATCTCTCGCTCCAGTCCCGGCTGGGGCGGCGGCCGGCGATGGCATCACTCCCTGGGCCATCTCTGGGCCACTCCCTGGGCAGCCGAGCCGGCCACGCGTCTCCCCGAGCTGGGCCGTGGTGCCCCGGGCGCCTTTCAGTGTCTTCTGCTGCCTCCTGCCCTCCCTCCCCGCCCCTTTGGCGCCATCTGCCTTTCGTTCTCTCTCTCTCTCCTCACCTGGAGAGGGGGGGGAGGGAGGGAGAGGAAAGAGAGAAAGAGAGAGGGAGAGGGGAAAGAGAGAGGAAAGAGAGAGAGAGAGAGAGGAAGCGCAAGTGTGATTGAGTGGTTATATTGGGGGAGGGGGGCGATGACAACTTCCTTATTGGCTCAAGGGGGCGATTCGTTCAAAAAGGTTAAGAACCACTGCTATAGTGGATAGAAAGAATGACCTTGAGGGGCAGGAGGAAAAGCTGCTACAAAGACGATGTTAGGCGAAAAGAACCTGAGTCCAAAGATGTAATTTGAGAAATGGTTTCAGGCTTGACCCTCTTTAGTTCTCATGAAAATAAAGAGAGGGAGGGAGGGAGGAAGGTTCAGATTTACAAGATTCTGTTATGTAAACTTGTGATATAAGTTATGTTAGTCTGCTTGGCTTTGGTTTCTTAATCTGGTGTACCTTAAAGACTGATACGTCCCAGTTCAGACCTCATGACTGCTATTTGTTTTTGGATACAGTATGTATGTGTGTGTGTGTGTGTGTGTGTATGTGTGTGTGTTTTGTGTGTGTGTGTATATCATATATATGAAATAACATCTGGATCAGATAATATCTGATCTCCAAATACCATGATATATGCTACAATCTTTTTGGTGGAGCTGTCACTTACTGGATTGATTTATATTTGGGAAAACAAGATAATTTACATCAGACTTTCCCCTCATTCCCATAACAGCCAGCTTAACAGATAGTTTGCAACCCAAAGAGACTGACTAGTCCAAAGTCACCCAATGACTTCCCATGACTTAGAAAGGACTTAAAGTTTCTGTCTCCAGTCTGCCCAACTTTGGTAGATATAGAAAGCAAAGTTTAGCTATTCCATTCACTATCCTGTTAAATCTTTGGCTCAGAGCAAATTTTGGAGAAGACCGAGTAGGCCTCTCTCTTTCTTCCCCCTCTCCCATACTCAAGTAGATATCCATTAGGTGGGGGGGGGGGGAATGAGGTGGGGGAAAAAATAAAACTTTGATTTTGGGTTTTACTGATTAGATAGATCTGCTGTTATAGAAATGGCTAGTTTATGCTATTATGTAAAAGTAAAAAGTTGAGGTTTGATATTACCTACTGCACCAAAGGGAGTGGGACGTCAATGCCTTTTCTTTCATTTCCCTTTATTTTCTACACTTTTCTCTTCCCTTTTCCCTCCCCTATTTTTCCTATTATTTGCTTTTGTATTTTACATTATAAACTAATAAAAAGTAGGCATCCATTAGAGATACTTTGCTAATATTTCAACTAGAGATTCAAGTTTGTTTTATAGTAATGAAGGACAATTTGTCTATAGTTTGGGTTTATATGAAAGTTCCTATGAGTATAATCAGGAAAGATAGCAATAGTAACATCATAATGAAACATGATTAACAAGCATTTTGCATTTGGGCTCCATTTAGGTCATAAAATGTTTTTTTTATATTTTTATAAAATAATCCTATATATAAAATATAAAATAACCCTATATATAAAATTTATATATAAAATAACCCTATTCCACTCTCAAATGAAATAACCAGCTATGGAAGAAAATGATATGCACAGCCATCACTGGTGATTTCTGTGGAGTCTTTAAGATTTGGAATTAGTTCAATTTCTCAATAAGTATGTAATATTATCGTAGCATTGGCAAGCGCTGAGTGCATTTTTGTTGTTGGTTTTTTTTTTTTGTAAAAATCATTCTACCGGAGTCTCTTTAACCTCATTTTTGGTATTATACTAAAAAGGATAAAAACAAGTTTGCCACTGTTTAACAGTGCTTGCTCAGAGGATTGCTTATATATGTGAAGTTATTTCTTTTGGAAGCTTGTCGCAGAATGCGGTAGTATTATAGAATTCATTTCAGTCTGATCTTTGCACTGCTGATATTTCAAAGAGTTTACTCTATGCTCCCTGATTATATCCAGGGCGCACAATGCTATTGGATGACATTTTCATTTTCCCTCTATGTGTGTGTCTCTCTCTCTCTAAGCATAATGATAGGTTTAGTCCAGCTGCTGATATAGTTTCAACAAGCTGTCATAAAGCTCAGGGTAATTCAAACACCATCTTGGTAAAAAAAAAAAAAAAAGATGGCACGGGATTTCTAAAGCTGAACTTGTCATAAAGTTGATACTAGAATTGTAGCAATTGTTACTTTATTGTTGCTATGACATAATTTTAAGAGGTTGCTACTGAGCACCATGGGAGAAGGGGGGTCTGCTTGGTCCGTGGCCACTTAGTTCCACTCACCAAGTCCTATATTATGTCTCCCAGATTTTGCAGCAAGGTTAGGCTATATAAAAAATAGATGGTTTTTAGAGTATACTAGACCTTTAGTAGACTAGCAGATAAGCATTCAGCTAAACTGGTCACTAGTTGCAAAATAAGGTATAACTTGGCATTTTAATATATTCTCAGCAAAGTCTATTACATTGTAACTTGTCTTTACCTCTAAGTTGGATTATTATTGCTATAGTTCATTGCACAGTCAGCAAGATGTGATTGTTATTATATTCTACTCTTACTGCTGCAGTCTTAACTGGCAGGTTTTTTTTTTCTCTTTCATTTATTAGCTTAGCTATATCACTCCCCATTTCCCAACCTGTGATTTTAACCTCTTTGCCTTTTTTATTTGCTTGTTATGTTTTTCTTTGGTACAGCTCGCAAATTTATGTTGATATTTGGTTTTTATCATATTTATTACTATGGATTTGCATTTGCTATTTTTATATATCTGCTTTTATCTATTGTTGTGTACCTTTCAGAATCGCCTTGGCAAGATGGGCAGCTATATATATTTGATTATTAAATAAAATAAAGAAATGTTACATCCTTATTTATACTTTTAGAATAATGATAATATGTCATCGGCAGTTGCTGACATTGTGCTATGAAATCACTCTGAATCCCTAGATGAGCCATTGTGAAAATAGGTTGTGGAGTTAGGCTGTTGATCAACAGTAATGAATGGCTACAGTGGGAGGGGGGGAAGAGGAATTTGAAAGAGAAGAGATCTAATCTACATTCATAAGTCTCTATAAGACTTGCAGGACTGATATTCAATAGGAGGTTAACAGCTTTCCCCAACTATGTGCCATCTACAGATAATGAAACAAACTCCTATAGAAGGTACAAGGTTGGAGTGGATTATGTACTCCAGAAAGAAACTGACAAAGAATAGACTGGAGAGATAAAGGACAAATAAATGAAATAAGATAAAGGAGATGATCAGGGAACAAAGAAAAAAAGAAGCATTAAGCTGCCATGATCCCCAAAAGTTCCTGGCATGAGTACAAAACAGCTCCTCCAATAGCAGAAACTGCATCAGACTTTAAAGGCTGGTTTTCTTCCATCCTTATATTAATGCCCAACAGTAAATTGAACCTTTTCATGTCCATTAATCGAGTTTTATTTTAGTTAATAATCAGCATATCTACTCTCATTATAAAGTAAAACTAATTATAATGTGATAATTGCTGTGCTTAGGCTGCTTCTATAATTGTAGAGAAAGTAAAATGAGCAAGAGAGTATTTTAATGGGGATTTTTTGATAACTTTAGTAAACAAACTGGGTCTTAAGATTAATGTTCAGGACTCTCTCTCTCAGCCCTACTCATCTCAGAGGGTTGTTGTGGTGAAAATAGGAGGAGGAAAGTGTATTAGGTATGTTTCCCACCTGTAGTTACTTATAAAAAAATAATAATAAAGGCAGAATGAAATATAAATAAAAATAAATAAAATAAACCCAACCTCTCCTTAAGATATTCTTAATAAGGTGTGCATGTCATTTCCATGCATTTCAGCAATTTATTGGTAAAGATATATAATCAGAAAATACCTGAACTTAATCTCTGAAGCCTGATAGGAAAAAAAATCAAGGAAGGGATTTCTTTGCATAAGATCCTAAAAACCTGTTATCAAAGTAGATCATATATTTCGGTAGAAGAATGAATGCTTTGATATAATACAACCTTTTAATTTGTGAACAGATGTCCTAAGTAGGTTGTGTCATGTAGCTCCGATCCATGGGATCCCTCTGAAGACAACAAAACCCATATTTTTAGTTCTAGCTCATGGTTTTTTTTTTATCTTAAAAAAGAATAAAGTTTGAAGTTGCCCCAATATCTGCCTTCTATCACCATTATTACCTATTTTCTTTGGAGGAAAATGTATTTCAATGTATTTCAATTCAATTCATTACTATAGAATTTGAAACTTAAATGTTCATGTTGAGCAAGCAATGAAAACACTAAAAATAATTAGACTTTCTTTCTATGAATCCCCAAGCAAATAAATTAACATTTAAGTATTCTTCATCTCACTGCTTTCTACCTTCTTTGTTCCACAGGGTGCCCTGACAATTTTACCGATTCAAAATGTTTAAATCCCATTATGGCTTTTCAAGGTTGCATAAGACTCATCTTTATTGATAACCAGCCCAAGGACCTCACTTTAGTGCAGCAAGGCTCCCTGGGGACTTACAGTGATTTGCGCATTGATATTTGTGGCATCAAAGACAGGTAATTATTCTCCTTTTCCTTTGTCTTGTTGTTTTCTTTCAGCTAAGTGGTTTATAAGTGCAGTTTTGCTAGAACTGGAAATTTTAATATGCTATCATTATTAATATTAGGTTTAACAGAGTTGCTACTGCAAAACATCACTTCAAAGCAATGATAAAGTGTGTGAAATGTGTGTTCTCTCTCTCTCTCTCCCTCTCTCTCTGGCAGTTTGTGAAAGATGGAATATGCAAATTAAACCCTGCTATAGATTTGTGCAAGGATTAAATTATATACCCAAAGCACGTTTGACAGTTTTAAAGTTTAAATAAATAGCAAAGCCATTGTTTGAATCATCTAAATATGCCTTCTTCTCCACTTGTTTTATTTGAACAAATGCTGGGTTGTGTGCTATAGTGAACACTGTAGATTTTTAGAATAGAAGCAGAATAAAGTAATATGGATCTTGCTAGAAATCAAATTATTTTAGAAATCATCCTGAGGATCAGGCTGAAACACGAAAGCCGAGATTCATCCCTAATTCACTGGTCTAACATTATTGTTAGTAACAAAGAGGAACTCCCTTTGTATAACAAGGCAGAGAAACTTTAGGAAACTCAGTTACTTTTAGCTCATAAATGATAAAGATACTGATATATAGCAATTAATCTAGAATTGTGAGCTAGCATTTATTTACTGGTTTGCTTTGTTTTTGAGAAATTAATGTATATCTGAAGCTTCTGTTGTTGTGTACAATCACCAGGCTTGACTTAAACATATATTTTAACTAAAAATATGAAATGAGAAACTAGTATCTTAGAAAGTGTAAAGCAGGCATGTCAAACTGCCGGCCCATGGGCCGGATGCGTCATGCCGAAACCGCACCCACCCCATTGCCGGCAATGGGGAAAAAGTCGCGATACGTCGTGCAACGTCACGTGATGTCGCGAGTTTGACATGCCTGGTGTAAAGTGTCTGATTTCAGCTTGAACTTTGTTCCTAAGAATTTCTGTGGAACTTAAGAGTATAGACTCCATTATCATTCTTTGAAATTAAAAAGGCAAATCATTGTGCCCCAGTGCTTTGCTTAAATGAATGTCTACCTTCCTAGAAAGACAATCCAAAAATGAAGCATTAGGAATACTTGGCTTCCCTTTTCCCCCCTATGGTTTTATACTGGACAACTTTGTGATTTTTATTAGCCTGGGCCACATGCTCCATGGTTCACTTGTTCAGGCTGCATTAGTTTAGGAACAGCCCCGATACTAAAACCTGCCTGAAGGAAATATGCATACAAGTAGTTACTGTAGTACGTGTAGATGTATATATGGAAGGTCTTTCCAGCAAAAATCCTTTTCAGTACTGTTTGCAGAACTGCTTCTTTGCACCCAGTCTGGAATGTCCTTACTATGCCTGAATGTCTTTAAGGGGGTCATCTTCAGTGCATGCTTCAGGCAATCCTGATTTTGAAGCACTTCAATCCACCCTGGTAGAGCAATATTGCTGGTTCATCATCCTCATCAACAAAGACAATCATGCTAATATGAATCTCTCAAAACAAACCTAAGTCATTTTGAGCTATCGTCTATCTATCGGATTTGATGATAGATAGATAGATAGATAGATAGATAGATAGATAGATAGATAGATAGATAGATAGATAGATAGATAGATAGATAGATAGATAGATAGATAGATAGATAGATAGATAGATAGATAGATAGATAGATAGATAGATCTATTATCTATATTTCTATCACTGAATGTGTCAATAGTACTTTGACTCAATGAATCCTCCATCAAATCATCTCAGTTGTGTAAACTGAATCAGGTTTCTGCTTCAAAACAATAGAATGAAACAGGGCTCCAAAGCCCTTCACAGCCGTCCAAAATGCCCTACAGATCCCAAAGTTTTTCTGCTATTGCTAAGTTTGCTGGGGAAGGTATATAGTGTGACTTCTACACTTCCATAGATAGATACTGCTAAAGATATGAGTGATGTATTGGACCTTTTGATACTGCAATAGGCTGCACTGAAATATGTTTTGGGATTGGCATGACTGGTCGCTCATCCTTAACTGTGTTTTGCCTGAGATCACAGGGCTACTGTGTGAGCCCAGGAATATATGTGCCTTCTTTAAGGAGGTATTAACAGATATGTGTCTACCCATGCCTCTTCCAAGACAGCTTTTTAGCTTCTAACTGAAACAACTGCACATTCCTGCAGTGGTCTATTTATTGTGTCCCTGCATTAAACTCTCTTCATCTCAACTCTTGTGGGGTGGCAAGGCTTAGATTGCCTTGGGCTTCATGCAGCTCATCAGCTCTCAACATCTTTCACACCTCTTTAACAGCTTTGCTGTCTCTTCTTGTAATGGAAAACACAAGTGGTAGTTCAGTTAAGCTTTTAGTATCCCAAATAAGGGCTCAAAGATGATCAGTCCATTATCCTATATAAATTATAGGATTAGGTCGTTCCACAAATATGGCTTGTAATTTGTGAAGGAAACTGAACCATTTCAGGTTTAGTGAAGACAATTTGTATGCCTTTTAATGAATGTTCTATTTAGCTCATTGATATACCCAGTGAATATGAATGTGAATACCTTTGTTGGATATTTTAAATAGCAAAGTAGTCCTCGACTTACAATTATAATTGACTCCAAAATTTCTGTTGCTAAGCAAGACATCTGTTGATTGAGTTTTGCCCCATTTTACATATTTTGCATATTTGTTAAGTGAATCACTGCAGTTGTTAAGTTAGTAACATGGTTATTAAGTGAATCTAACTTCCCCATTGACTTTGCTTGTCAGAAGGTCACAAAAGGTGATCACGTGACCCCTGGACTCTGCAACCGTCATAAATATGAGCCAGTTGCCAAGTGTCTGAATTTTGATCACGTGGGCATGGGAATGCTGCAACGGTTATAAGTGTGAAAAATGGTCATACGTCACATTTTTTCAGTGCCATTGTAAATTTGAACAGTCACTGAACTGTTGTACATTGAGGACTACTTATATTTTGAGAAATACAATAGAGGATGATATTTACAGTATAAAATCCTAGACATTCTCACAGTTCAAAGGAGATTTTGACGATCACTGCTGTTACTAACTCTGTAAAAATCTAGGTGGGACCAATTCAGGGCAAAAACATAAGAACAAAATTGTCTTAGTGTGTGGGGGTGGAACAATGTCTTAGAGAAGCTTTTTTATTACCTTGCATCTTTATTATTAAAATATAAAGATCACGGGATTGCACATTAAAAAAAGAGATGGTTCAGATTTCAATACCACAATGAAATATAATCCATCTTCATCTTTTCCAGTAGCATTAAAAACTGAAGCAGCATTGAAAGCAAATCCCAGAAACTGAGTTTTTTTCTAGCCAATATATAGATTTGTGTCATAATGGGATCACTATCTTGTCATTGAAAGCTTTCATGGACTGTGATGTAAGAAAGCTGTTTCAAACAGCAGCTCTGGTTATGTTTGTGAAAGGAAAGGTAGAAGCAGTTGCTTTTACAACTCAGGCCTATATATTGGTTATATAAAACTCAGATCTCTGGGATTTCCCCATTAAATGGATCACTATCTTGTCATTGAAAGCTTTCATGGGCTGTGGTTTAAGAAAGCTGTTTTAAGCAACAGCTCTGGTTGTGTTTATTGATAGGAAGGGTAGAAACAGGGTTTTTTTTTTTTCCTGCAGGGAGTGACTGAGGTCGCTTCTTAAGCTTGCTGGTGGTGTGGGGGGAGCCCTTCATGCATTCCCACTCAGCAGTTGATAGCATTTATTACTTCTGGTTGAAAGGGAGAAACAGCAGTACAGTAGTCACCACCTGCAGAGAAGGCAGCCGCTGTTGATTAACTCCTTCTTTCAAGTTTAGATTGGGCTCTGAAGACTAACTAAGAGAGGCATGTTGAGATGGGTCCTTTTCTAAGAACTGGAGACTGAGAGAAATAAAAACGACTGACTTCTACAAGGAAAGTTGACTGCTGCTGTTTCTTTATTTAACACTTAAATTGGGCTCTACACGCTCACTCGCGGGTTTCTTTTTCCTTCTTTGTGAAACATGCTATGGGTCACCTGATAATTTCTGGAGAATGAAAGAACAAAGAGTACTTGCTCGGGTTGCATCTGTTCTCCTTCATTACTACAGCTCTTTGCAGTCAAATAATATTCTGAGAAACTGGATCAAATGTACTTTTTTTCCTGAATTCCTTCCTATCCTGGTCTCCATGGTGGGCTTCTCCTTTTGATCACAGAATCTTTATTTCACCTGCCAGGTATTTTTCTTTTAATTTTATTTATTTATTATTTTCACTTATATTTTTTATTAAAAAAAAGTTTCCCCGCCCC
Organism: Azemiops feae; assembly: GCA_023970755.1. Classification (NCBI taxonomy): domain Eukaryota; kingdom Metazoa; phylum Chordata; class Lepidosauria; order Squamata; family Viperidae; genus Azemiops; species Azemiops feae. Next base: position 999,353 of record JALGBA010004287.1, read on the forward strand.
CCACAGGTTAAAAAACAAATTTTAAGTTAAAAGTAGAGAAATAGAGAAAAGTAATAGAAAAGTGAAAAGGAAATAAAAAAGATAAAAATAAGGAAAAATAAAAAAGCAAGTACAATACAAAAGAGGCTTCTGATTTACTTAATAGGAGTTATAAGTACATTTAGATTTTACCCTTTCTCTCTAAGGTTACATCAAACTTCTTTCTATATTCTACTTTTTTTAACGATCAAATCCAAAAAATATCAGTTCTTTTTTCCCCCCAGCAAAAAGTCCATAAGGAATTTTAATTGGAACAGATTTTGATCCACCAGACCCAAATCCTGAATTTTGGCCTTTGGGATTATGTTGTGCCATGGATTTTGGCCTTTGGGATTATGTTATGCCATGGATTTACCCTATCGTCTGGAAGTAGTCAATCTATATGCACCATAACATACATTGTCTGATGCTGTATTGCCACCACTTTCTGTAGAAACTTTTGTGTAAAGCACCAAGGTGGGGGAAGGCAAAAGGCAGGTAACAGTGATATGGGGAATTGATAAAATTGCAATTATTTTCTATAGTTGGAATCCATGATTTATTTTATTTATTTATCTATTTATTTATTAAATTTATATGCTCCCCATCTCATCTAGAGGTGACTCTAGGTGGCTTACAATCAATAACAACTATATAAAACAATGAAACAATAGAAAGTAACACTAAATTTGGTTTAAAATTGACAAAGATGGGAAGAAGGGAGCCAGATGCACACGGGGAAGAGGTGGGTGGAGGAGGTGAATCTTAGTCCAGCAGTCTCCAACCTTTGTGGCTTAGTGCCCAGATGGGGAGAGGAGAACCGAACTGCGCAAGCAGTGGGCTGGCGCACACTCACATGTGTGAGTTGTGTGTACATGTGCACATGTGCTAGCCCACCTGCCTCACTAGGTGAGCTGTGCATGTGCACACCGGCTGACTGCTTGCGTGGCCTGGTTCCAACTAGGCCATGGCCTGGTACTGGGCTGTAGCCCGGGGGTTGGGGATCCCTGTCTTAGTTCATTAATCACCTTCAGAATGACACTATTGAGGCTTCAGGCCAGTTGACAGAGCCAGTCTTGAGGACCTTTCGGAAAGCCAAAAGGGTGGGTGTGGATCTCACCTGGTGGGGCACAATGTTCCAGAGAGTAAGAACCATGGCAGAAAAGCTCTTCCTCTGAACTCCACCAGCCAGAATTCCTTGACTGATAGAATCTGTAGCATGTCCATTCCGGCAACATGGGTGGGGTGGACCAATCTCTTTGGGGAGAGAGGTGATCATTCAGAATTAATATGGAAGCTTGTAAGAATGTTCACCCAATGCATTGCATAACTTTGCACTCCATACATAAAGATAAAGATTTCAGAGTGATCTACACATATGGGTAAATGCAGGATTAAGAGTTTAAGGGTGCATTCTGTTAAAACATCATCTGCAAGCCAGTGTCCATAGAGGAATTAGATCTTGTCATTGATTGCCTTTTTCCATCCTAACTTCACATTTTTAACTCTCCAATTGCTTCTGAATCTACGTAGCTGCCTTTACCAAATTACACTAATTTCACCTTATTATTCTATTTTGATCTCTATTTGCAATTATTCATCTACTCATGGTACTGTAACAGCCCCATAACACACACTTTAAAACGTAATTGTTTGTTTTTTGAATATGTTACTTCTAGATTCTAAAATCTATTGGTGTAGCTTAAATTATTCTTGGTCCTCCTTGCTGCCTTCCTTCCTGTTGTTTGTTCTGAAATGTAATTTCAGACTTAACATTTTTTTTCCTCTTCTAACTACTCTTTCACATACGCATACTACTACTGGCTTCTGTGTTGTATTACAGAAAATAGACCAGAGGGAAATTAGAGCCTAGCAAAAGCTAAGAAAGAAAGAAAAGAAATCAGGGGGAAAGGGGGGGGGGGCTATTCTTGCATATTTCAGTTCTTCTTCCATATTTAATTTGTAGAGTACAGCTCAGATTATTAATGCCTTTTCTTTAAATGAGACTGGCCAGAGAAATGAGAGACTTTCCTCTCTAATTATGCCCCATGTGTTTCAATTGCGTTTATTTTATATCAAAATCAAATCCCTTTGCTTGGATTTAGGAAGCAAATATTTAACAATTGTCTGTGCCCTGATATAATTAATGTGCAGCCAGCTAGGAAAAGCTGTCTAAGGATACTTCTTTGTCGTCTTTCCTTATTCGTGGTTACATTATTTACTTAGCGAACTGCTTCTATCTATTCTGCATTCATCCTTCTCTTTTCCACCCTACAAATGATGGTAGCCAAACAATGGTGTCTACGTTATGGGTAACGGTTATGGCCATGATCATGGGACTTTCATGATTGCCCCACTTCAGCTTCATGGAAGGCCTGAAAGGAACGTCAATACCAGTGTTGCTGTTGAACAACCTATGTTCATGAATTGGCATCCAGTGAAATGCAAGGAGCTAAATGAAGTCTCATGACCATTGATGGTCAAGATGTCATAGGCATTTCCAAGCCCAATTACCTGAGGTATTACTTATTAATTAATTTATTAGATTTATATGTCATCCTTTCTTGTGAAGTTCAACACAATGTATATATAACTTCCTCCTCCAATTTTTATCTTTACAACAAAAGCCCTATGTTGTATGTGGGTTGAAAGACAGTTATCTACTCAAAGCCACTTAGTGAACTTCTATGGCTGAAGGTGGACTTAACTCAGGGACTCCCATATCAGAGTCCAGTACTTTAACCATTGCAGCATACTATCAAGAATAAAAGTCTAGAATAAAATTATCACTGAAAAACCACCTGTGAATATTTTTGCTTTCCAAGATTCTGAAGTGGGAAAAGTGTTTGGTGAAAGATCTCTTTCAACTAGTTTAATCAAATGTAAATAGAGTGTCCATCTAATAGAAGAGAATATTGAACCTTGGAGTTGAACCTTGGAGTCTTTGTTACTCTCTGAGCTTGGTTGTTTTCTTACAGACATTTCATTACCCAAACTAGGTAACATCATCAGTGCTAGAAAGAAGTGGGATTTCTCTCTGTTTATATACAAGTGGCTTGCCCTGTCAGTGTTGGTTGGAGTATTATTGGAAGTTCCTTGATTAGGCTGTTGTTTACTATTTGTCTGAGTTGGTAATTCCTTGAATGGTATATTGTTTGCTGCTTGATTGTTGATCTAGTGTTAATTCTGCTGTTAATCTCTGCTGTCCTGGGTGTTGATTGCTGGCAAGGAAGTGTTTTGGTTTTTTTGTTTCCTTTTCAGCTTTTTGATTGTTTCTTTTGAATGTGTGTAGATGTTGTTTATCTTTATGTGCCTGCTGATGGCTGATTTGTCTGAGTGCCAGGCTTCAAGGAATTCTCTAGCATTCTTGAACTTAGCTTGATCTAGGATGCTAGAGAATTCCTGTCATCAAACCTGACATTAGGTGAACAAATTGCAATATCATAGTGTTAAAATAAATGCTAATAAACATGATGGCATACAAGATAACAATGCCTACTTTATCTCAGTAGACATTATCCTCCTCATCAGCAATAATGACATCAAGGCAATAAATATACAGTATTAGGCACAGAACAAGAATCCTTAGATCAGATTTTTGTATCGTACAATAGTCCTTTTTTTTAATTTAACTTACTATATTGCTGACCACCTTCTGTTATATTGCTATTATTATTTGAAGCACATTTTGCTCATGCCCTAGATTTTTGGTTGTTCTCTCTGATTATTCCTAGGGTGCATTTGATAGGAGAAACAGTCACTGCTAGCTGTCAGAGAGCTGAGAACTTATTCTGCGATAATTATCTGGCAAGAGTTTATTATTTTAAATTAGGCAACCCAGGTAAAACAGGCTGGGAGAAAAAATGGTGATAGAAGCCACTAGTTGTAATAATCTTAGGGACAGGAAAGACATGGATTCTATCCTTTGCAGACTTTTCTTTCTTTCTTTCTTTCTTTCTTTCTTTCTTTCTTTCTTTCTTTCTTTCTTTCTTTCTTTCTTTCTTTCTTTCTTTCTTTCTTTCTTTCTTTCTTTCTTTCTTTCTTTCTCTTTCTTTCTTTCTTTCTTTCTTTCTTTCTTTCTTTCTCTCTCTCTTTCTCTCTCTCTCTCCCTCTCTCTCCCTCCCTCCCTCTCTCCTGGCAGAAGGTTACCAAGGGAAGAATATGTTGTGTGACACATTCAGAGCACCTAGAGAGCTTCCCATGATTAACTGGTAACTAATTTAAGAATCTAGGACTCTTAAACGACAGCTATATTTGTCTCTTTAAGCTGCCCTTGGGCATAGCCCATGCTTCTATGCCTCAGAGGTGATGATGCAGCAGCTAATTCCTATTTGAAATCAGGATGTATATATTCAAAATCTAAGGCGGAAGTAATTTGAGTCGGAGGCAATTAATTACATTGAGGCCCTCTGCCATAAAGTGCTACTGTTGAAAATGGCAGTGTAGCTTTTGCTGGGGGATGAAAATCCAAACACTTTAATAAAGTTATATGAAAAAAAAAAATGATTAGAGTTGTTCTCATTTTATTTGATGGAAAATAAATTGTTTCCTATATGTTTTCTCTTTCAAAGAAATATGAGAATTGCTCGATTATGAGATGGGCGCCGTGTAAATTTAATTAAAAAAATAAGAATAGATTTCGCCATCAGTGAGAGTCCTGACTTTTTAGAATTTCTAATTCTGTGAAAGACTACATTCCACAACAGAAGGTCACTGTACAAGCCCTCGACTTACAACTACAATTGAGCCCAAAATTTCTGGTGCTAGGCGAGGCAGTTGCTAAGTGAGTTTTGTCCCGTTTTTTGACCTTTCTTGCCGCAGTTGTTAAGTGAATCACTGCAGTTGTTAAGTTAGTAACACAGTTGTTAAATGAATCCAACTTTCCCATTGACTTTGCTGATTAGAAAGTTGCAAAAGGTGATCACATGACCTTGGGGCACTGCAACCATCATAAATATGAGTCGGTTGCCAAGCATCTGAATTTTGGTCACATGACCATGGAGATGCTGCGAAGGTCCTAAGTGTGAAAAAAACCACTTTTTCGGTGCCGTTGTAAGTTCAAATGGTCAGTAAGTGAACTGTTGTAAATCTTCTTCAGGCCCCCTACCTCAGTACAAGGTTTTCAAGATAAAGAAAGCAGATCCATTCCCTTCCCCATCTCTGACTCTGTTTTCATGCCTTATCTTTACTAGAGCCTAAATAGGCAGTGCTTGTTACCGATCACATCCTTTCAATTTTTACTTTGAGACCAGCTTCTTATATTTTTGGAGCAAGCTAAGAAGATAGCTCTTGGAGCACAATATTGATGGCACAGGCCAAACTCATTATGAGTCGTGACCGAAATTCAGTAGAGCTTGGATTTGTCTTCTAATGTGCACAAGAGTATGAACATTCAATTATAAGGTAATTAGTTGAATAATTGTGAGGTTATTGTTGATAATTAATTTACAATATGAAGTGTATTACAATCCTAATGACAATTAAATTATAGCCATCAGAAGAATTCTAAAGCAGGGAGTTGCATTTAAGTCAATGGTAGGTCAGTCCTAGCAAACTCCTAAGCCCATACAGTTTGGCTTTTGTTTTCTTTTAACAAAAACAAAGTAAGCACAAATGTTAAAAAAAAAAAAAAATCACATTGAAGGACTCCATTATATTTTGTTTCTAACAAATTAAACAATAGTTAGGCAATTAGGGAGAAGCAATATAATGTGGATAAAGTAAAGGACTAGGGCTCATAAGATCCAGGATCAATTCCCCTCTTGGTCTGGGAGCTCACCGGTACTTTGAACAGTTACTGTCCCTCAGCCTACTGGATATTTGGAATAAGAAACTGGAAAGAGACAAATCCATTCCCGCATATGCATTTTTCAGTTCTTAAAGAAAAGACAAAATCTACAGTAATTGGAACAATAAAACAAATAATACTTTATGGAGTCGTTAGGATACACATTCTGTTAGTATTATTATAAGGTTATTTAACATATGCAGCCCTAGGGGACTTGTCAACCATGAGCTTTTCTTCATGACTTTAATAAATAGTACATAACATGGAAAATGCATATTTATCTATTGATTGCAATGAAGATTGCACATATTTTAAAGATTTGGTTAAACATATTACAAAGACTATAGCTGGCACTTCATGTATTCATCTGTCCATGAAGCAGCTCCTTTTTTCAAGCCCCCCCCCCCTTATGCCTGTTATAATGGAACCCATTCAATATTGTGTCATTTTTTATAGGCTTGGCAAAAAGACAATGTCGAAAACGGGTGTGAGATGGACATTCCATTTTGACCTAATGTAAACACATTCTGGTCTAATTTCTATATATGTAGAAAGATCTGATAGTAATATATGGTAACTAGAACTAAAGTGATCAGAAGAAAATTAAACAATTTAAATAGGGTGGGGGGGGGGAGATTGGATTTGGTTTAATTGTATGGGTGGGTGATTGGAGAAAGGAAGTTTGCTTGATCAGGATTGCCAGGCTAGAAGAAAAGTTCTCTTCAAAAAAAGAAATGTAAAGTTTCCCTCAAATAAAGCTGAACATCTGGCACTTGACATATCTAGCACATTTCTTAAAAACATCATGTAAGTGGCTTTGCCATTGCTTTCTTCTATGATATCTAATTGGTTTCCCAGTTTTATTTACGGCACTAGTAAACTCTTATCCAAGTCCTATCAAGACCCAATCGACTTAGTTCAGCCAAGATTAACGAGGCATTTCATTTATATGCATCTTTCTGTATCCTTTGTGCATAGTTTGGCCTAGAGATGTAATAATGCCAGTGGACCTCATTTAATGCTGCTATATCCATGCCACAGATGGATTTTGACAGATTTCATAAAACAACTCCCAACCAGTCCTTGGGGATGGCTATATATATTTCTTTTCACAAAAATGTTTTCTTTGGCTGCTATTGTAGGAGTTCATAATTACCGGATGTGATAATGAATTAAAGCTCTAACCTTGTCCAAAAATATTGTGCACATTGCATTTATTCTCTTAGTTTTACATAAAGCATGTTCACTTGACACCTTGCACCATAAACAAGCTAATTACATAAACCAACTAGCCAGCTGGTCAAATCCATCCTCTATGTTCAGCCTACATAAACGACCCAGCTGGATATAGACCAAAGCAACTTTTTAAGATACATAATGGGTCTTCCATACCTTCTCTCTGCTGTATAACTCAGAGGGATGGAACTTCCCTCAATCTCTACCTGAAATCATGTATAGATAACTTGCAATTTAATAGGTTATCTTGTATTATATCAGGAATATATTATCCAATATTTCCCTTTCTGGAGATGTATATGACTTGTTTATCTGGAGTAGGATTTAAGCCTAAATGTAAACCTTTTTTGTTACTCAAGGTTCTCTCTTTTTACGCTCACTAAGAAAAAATATATTGCTTTTGCAGTACCTATTCTATTTCACAACTGTGCCACTGAGGAAGGAATTTACTAACATATGTTTTCAAATTATACCTTCAGAGCACCTTGAAGGCAAATTCCACAAAGTGCCTATATTTTTTCCCTTGTGGTTATGGAGTTTTAAGAGGCTTTTCCAAAGCTAATGGAAATACCAGGCCACTTAACTCTGCAGAATTTGGTTTTGATACAAATTAATTTATTATTAGGTATACGATGGGATGAACCAGTTTGATGTAGTGTTAAGTGTGCTGGCCTAGAAACTGGGAGACTGTGAGTTCTAGTACTATCTTAGTCAAGAAGCCAGCTGAGTGACCTTGGGCCAGTCACTCTTACTCAACCCTAGGAAGCAGGAAAGGGCACTAACAAGAAGGACATTTTATCATGCTTGGTGGATGTATATTAATTTTTGGACTCAATTACATTAAAAAATACAGAAGACTTTAAAGATTCATATACAATCTCCTGAAGCCAGAAGCCAGAGACATTTTTGAGAATGATGAAAAAGCAGCTGGGGAAAAAATGGAGCTTTGTTTTTATGTATGTTCACTGCAGCGAGGACAGTGAACCTTTCCACATAAATATGAAAAGATCTGACTCTATCCACAATGGAGGAATGGATAGTAAAGATGAGGGGACGTTGAAATGGCCCAATTGACTGTCTTAATTAGAGATAGGACACTGTCTAAGTTTAATAATATTCTTTTGCAGGAAATGGAAAAAAGTGAAGGTTTTAAGGATTAGAACAAAAATTATAGATGATAAAGTAAATACAAACAATGTTGTAACCTTAAAGTAATAGGTTAGCTTATATTTATACTTGTAACTGCTGTAAAAGAAAATTGAAAGTCATAAAATCCAGCTGAATCTCGAAGGTGCTTTATTCAAAAGGCAACTAGACATTGTTTCTCCTTGAAGACAGACGTTTCGCTTCTCATCCAAGAAGCTTCTTCAGTTCTGATGAAGCTTCTTGGATGAGAAGCAAAATGTCTGTCTTCAAGGAGAAACAAAGTCTAGTTGCCTTTTGAATAAAACAACTTTAGGATAAGCATGACCTGGATGATTAAGAATCTCCATAGGCATCCAACTGGATCCCATAACTAAAACAAAGCAAGGCAAAGCGAATAAATAGCAGAGTGAGGCAGCATCTACTCTGTATTTTATACTTTTACAACACATGCTCAAGAGCGGAAAATTCAAGAGAGAGTACATTTGAAATAATACTTTTTTGCCAGTATTTTTGTTTTCTTCATACATAGCCAATTTTAAAGAAAACCCTGCAGGGCTATTTATTTATTTATTGAAGCCTTATTTTGAATTGGTTTTTCATTGCTCACATGTCCCATTTTGTTCCTCTGAAACTGGGTCTGATTTTTGTATTGGGAATAAGTGTTTTTAACTTCTGGTTTTAGCCATTATTGGTTTCATTAATGTTTTATTATTCTTTTTTTGTTAAAAAAAATGATTTTATATATGAATCCTGCTTTGGGATAGTCTTTGCCCTAAATGGAACCTAAAAAGATTAGAAGGAAAAAAATAATACTTCACACACAAGAATTTACATAGTAATTATATCATTTTGGGGAGCACTCTTAAGTTATTGCATATTTAGAAGGTAGTGGGCAATATATGTGGGATGTTATATGAGTCCTAATTGTGTGAAGTCTGTGGGTGGCTTCAGGCACCAACCCCCCAGCCTTTCATGTTTTAGTCAAATGGTTCATTGGAGAGACCCCCACCTTTTGCACATTGGGAGACAGATTAAATTTCTGTTGTTTGGAATTCAGGCAGTTGTTCTTCTCAATGCACTGAAAAGAAATAGGGTGGCATGGTGCATGCTGGCCATAGTCATTGCATCTTCACGTGTGCTTGGATCTACCCCTTAGGGCCAAATCTCATGTAAATGTGAATAGGAAGTACAGTAGGTCAGACATACCGTGTGATAGTGGGCCATAATTAGCAGACATGAATAGAAGTCCACTTTAGATTGAAGAGGCAACTGCACATTTGTCAGGCTCAAAGAACCAAGAACAATATGTGAAGTTACTTCTGAGTAGTTCTTTATTGCTGGTTGCCTACAAATAGAATCATGCTGTCAGACGCAAAAGGCTAGGTCCGCATGTGAATGTCCAATTGGATTGCTTTATTGCTAAAAAAACCCTATATGCAGTAATCTTTTCAACTCTTGATCAGCACCTGTTTAGAATTAGTTAAGGATCAACATAATTCAAGGGGGTTGGACCACTTGTTTAGGGATTATAAATTTATCCTTGTTTTAATTCCACTCCCAAGTTCTTCCACTCCTTTTCCTGCACTTGCCAGTCTAAAGCAACTATCTGCATAACTATTAATTATACTCTGAATTGCTAGGGAGGGTCCACCTTCACCCTATTCCTGCCTTCCAGACATTCTAAGCTCTGCTGTCCCTTTTCTTTTTGGGAAAGAGTCCTTCCCTCCTATGACTCTAAGTTACATTCTACCACATCATTTAAAGCTTTCACTTCAAGAACAAGCTGTAGCACTGTTTCATCTGGCCCATTGTTCTTGAGTCTCACAACTTTTTATGAGAAATGGGTGTAAAATGGGAAGAGGTGAGATCCACTATTTAGGTATGTGTGTCTGTCTGTCTTTATATCCAGAAATAGGAATGGACTGTGTTGTTGTGGTTGCTTTTTCCCACCTTCCATTTTTTGTCCTATATATGATGAAATTTATGAATTTCAGTCATGTTCCTATTAGTAGTGCTTCTTTATTATGGTCTTTAACCAGCATTATAGATAGGAAAAAGAAAAGCAGATTGCTGCAGAAAATCCATTACCCAAAAAATTGTCATAAAGCAATAAAGAGCACATCTAAGCCAAAGCTTTGCACAATTGTATGGCTTAGAGAGTAAAGGTTTTTTTGCAACTTGAAATGTAAGTGAGGTGTTAACATCCCTTCAAAAATAACATAAAACTGAGCTTTATTACCCTCAAATCTGAAAGTAATTGGAGAAAGCAAAGAGCTGCCAAAGAGATTGGTAACTGTGTTTTAACAGTCATAGTCTTATTAAAAGATAACTTAAAATTTCACTGAGGTGTACTGGACAGATCTAATAAGTTCTCAGGGTTAGGGTTTAATGGAGGACTTACAGAGTCTATTATTTGACAATATAATTCATGAACACTGGTTTTACCATACTGACAATGATTGTTCCTAATTTGTTCCTTTAGCATTGACTTGGCTTAGGGTTAATTAGCCCACACTCAGAATAAAAGCTAAGACTACATAATTCCTCCATGCAAATTTGATGCAAAAGAAATTGGTGACTATGTTTTAACAGCTACTTTCTTATTAAAAGATAACCTAAAATTTCACTGAGGTGTACTGGACAAATCTAACAAGTTGTCTCTATGATTATACAGAAAATTATGAAGGAGCAGTTAAAGAAAGATAAAAGGCAACTCAGATCTGGGAAAAGAAAGGCATGAAAAAGAACCTCAAAAATAACCTCACTACATCCCTCAAATGCATTAAAAATAAATCCCTGAAAAGCATATCTAAACTTTACCCTAACTTGGTTTGAGCATATCTGTCTAACCATCCTTGAAAGACACTTCCATACAGTGCAGCTTTCCCCTATCTCCTGCCCACAACAAAGGTTAATTGCCCAGGTCTGATGTGTTTGTTTGTTTGTTTGTTTAAATCACTCAATACATGCCTTGCTCTTTTCATGATATGTGGTTGCTTTGGCTGTGACCATGTGATAATGCAGCAGTTCCTATTGGCTGTTTTCAGCTTCTGGGGGCGTATTCTCTCCTCTCCAGTTGCTGCCAACTTTGCTTCATGGTTATTTCAGTTTTTGCTGCTTTCTGGCCTGACACCAGGAGAAGAGCAGCAGCACCAACATTGCTAGAAAAAGCCATAAACCAGGAGGCTTAGATAAATTCTGATCTACTCCTTTATCTACTAAAACCAAGGCTGCTAGAGAAACAACCTCTCTGTATCACTACTACTAGAAAGTAGTAGGCCAGGAGCTTTGTAAGTGCTAGTGCTAGAAGACATCTGTTTGCTCTAGCAATAACAGCACCACAGTTGCTATTGAAAGTAGTTTGGAACTAGTTTAGCTCCTTCAGTAATATTAGCACCAACATTGTAGACCCGACCTCTCTAAAGTAAACTAGAAAGGTACTGATAGAAGGCAATTGTCAAGATTTCCTTCCTTCCACAGTCTTGGCTACATTATAGGGAGTGCTTAGATCAATTATGAATCTTAAAGTATTGGACACTCCCCTCATTTTCTACCTCACATTTTAAGCCAGAGTAGGGACTGGCTATGCAGACAGAGCACACTTATATAATATACTTTTTATTGCCTCGTGAAACTGGTTATGGATAGGTTCCCTTTGTGTTTCAAATTCTTACCAGAAAATAATTGAAAACAAAATTATCTCGACTTATATTTCAGGAACATTTATTATTAGGTTTAAATTGGCTAGAAAAATCCAGTTTTAAGCTTGAGCAGTATAACTAAATGCAGACAGTAGAATCTGTGACCATGTTCATATAGCTGAATTGAGCTCTTTGTAAGCTTTTTACCCAGTGCTTAGGCTAACTACCCAGTGTTTTGATATCTTCCTACTCTTTGCTCATCCTGTTTCTATGCTTTCGTTGTGAAAATATAAAGAAGGCTAAAGAATGAGGCAGCATTCTATTCATAATATGATTCTTTTTTAAAAAAAATATTGTCCTTTTTCTCATAGACCATTTGTGTTTGTGCAGAGCAAGTAAATATAGCTAGATACTTGTATGATCAACTGAAATTGAGAGTTGAATTGAACAAAGTAATATTAAAAAGAAAAGAAAAGTCTTGTTAAAAGGTTGTTTGCTACTTTTTCACCTGGTATCCATTCCTCTTATCTGAAAATGGAATAAAATATGCATTATTATTGCTTGAAGAAAAGAGGCTCCACTCTCAAAACTTTGCCCTGTATTTTAGTATCAGTTTGGGCTCCCTTCTGTATTATATCTGTTCCCTGCAAACTGTTTTTCTGAAATTATTTGTTTTAAGCCAAGAACAGAGTTGAGATGATTTTTTCCCCATTTCTATGCCAAATACAGAAGTTTGGAGAAGTGAAAAGCAAAAAAAAAAAAAAAAAAGTTATTTGTTTCTCCCATCTGTATTCTGCTTAAAATAATGTTGCCTGTTTTATTGGTGTCTTCCCAATTTAGATGTTTACCAAACTACTGTGAACATGGAGGAAAATGTTCCCAATCTTGGAAGACATTCTTCTGTGATTGTAATGAAACTGGTTACACTGGAACAACCTGCCATAGCTGTAAGTAGATTGCATTGTTGAGTGCATATGAACATTTGGGAATATTTACAAATATGAGAAAAACAGATTTCTTGCACCCTTGTTAAAATTATTTGTAAATGGGTACATGGGATGGAACAAATTTCAGTTTAATTAAAAAAAACTACATAGGCAGTGAAACAGGCAGACATCTTCTGATGACAAGGAAAGAAATGTATAAACTGACTTTTCTCACAGTGGAAAGAAATAAACTCTGAAAATGTTCAGCAGTTTGGATTCATCTGACAATCATCTGGTGACAAAGTAAATCCATTTCTACACATAGGTAATGCTCCTTTGGTAGTCTTGCCATTCTCGATGCATCTGGATGGTGTTGATTATATGAACTCATTTTAATTGTGCTTTCAACTGAGATGCTTTGGTTGTCTTTGTGAATGAGCTACGCCATGTGGCTTGCTGATTCTCCTGAACCTATCAGTAATATTCTAAAACATTGACATAGTATCCTCTTGAATTGGCTTGAATAATCCTGATTGTATGCCTTTCTTTTAATCCGTGTCCAAAAATTGATGCTGGGGCCTCCTGTTCAACATCTAGGCCATGTCTTAGGATTCCATCATTTATGTTTAATATTTATATCAAGCCAAAGGCAAAGGTCATTCAGAGTTTTGGAGTAGACTGCTATTGGTATGTTGATACAGTGACAGAAAACTCTACTCTTCCACATTATCTTATTTCAGAAATGGGTTGACGTGAAATCCAAATATGAATAGAAATCATGTTTTGAGGCCAGTTTTCAATTAAACTACACTCACTCCAAAAGAACAGGTCTATAGTCTGGGAACTATCTTTGATCTTCAGCTGTCACTGGGTTTTCACCTTATGATTGTGGAAAGGAGCAGCTTCACATAACTATACTTGTGTATTTGGCACTGCTCTTTCTGAACTAGTCAGATTGGCAACAGTTGTCTGCACCTTGGTTGCATCCCATCTTGGCTACAGCAGTAAATTTTACATAGGCCTATATATATATGAATATATACCAGTATGGAACATACATCTGATGCCAAATGTGTTGACTAGTGCAAGACATTGAGAACACATGATTCCCTGTCTGAAGTATGTGCAGTACTGTTGTTCCTATTAGCTTACTGTATGCAATTAAAGGTATTGGTATTAATGTTAAAAATCCTAAATATCATAGTAATCGAATAGCTGAGGGACCATGAATAAGAGCTTGCCCAGTTTACAGAGAAGTGTTAGAGGAGAAGCTCTTTCAGAAACCTGTTGGTATGTGCACAGGAGAGGACCACCACCTGAGTGGTCTTTTCTGATTGGGGAAGACCTACTTTTTCTTAAAATAGTCTAAATCTACAAAAGTTAAAGCAATGCAGTAGTGACATCACTTGAATGTCAGGCACAAGGAACCAGAACACTTTGTGAATAGGCCAAAGTAGTTATCTCATTGTTAAATAATAATAATAATAATAATAATAATAATAATAATAATATAATAATAATAATAATAATAATAATAATAATAATAATAATAATAATAATAATAATAATAATAATAATAATAATAATAATAATAATAATAAAGTTGGAAGGCACCTTGGAGGTCATCGAGTCCAACCCCCTGCTCAGGCAGGAAACCCTACACCATTTTGGACAAAGGGCTGTCCAGTCTCTTCTTAAAAACTTCCAGTGTTGGAGCATTCACCGCTTCTGGAGGCAGGTTGTTCCACTGGTTAATTGTTCTAACTGTCAGGAACTGTGTTCATCACCTATATTACTAGAATCTCATCAGATTGCCGGCATTCCCTTGGGAACAAGCAGAAAAGGCTTTCCTAGTCTGGACTATGATGTTTCCTCCCTGGAGTGATTTCATACTGGGACACCAGTTAACTCCCCCTTCCCATTCAGACAGTGATTCTGCAAGATGGCAAGGCCAGAATCTTGAGCACATTTTCCATTGTGTGTTAAGTATGGAAGCACACATTTCATAACTATGTTAAATATAGGAAATGATCTTGCTCATTTTTGATAATTGAAACATTCAGAATATACAGAGAAAGGGACTCGGGACTTCTTTTTTTATTTATTCTTTATCTCCAAAGACTCCTTGTAATCTATACATTGCCCAACCTTGATCTCCATAATGTTAGTTTGTTTGTTTCTCAGTTTTCCTCTACCATCAATAGATGTTTCTTTTTCTACTATTTTAGTGTTGTAAAGAAGTATCCTAGCCCTTACATTTTAAATGTTTCCAGCATATACAAATATCTAGCCAAGAGATATTTAATAAAAATTATTACAATTTTGATATCTGACTCAATGCATGCTAAATGGTGTGTATACAAGAAATATTTCTTAACAAGCTTTCTGTTGTGCCAGAGGGACATTCCTTTTCAAAAAGAAAAAAGAAAAAGAAAAAAAGATAGTAAGTAAGAAATGTCAGGCAATTTCCAGTATAATATATGCAGAATATTAAAGTTGCTCCATAAATGTAAACATCCCACAGGAAATGTCAAAATTTGAGCATCCATATTGGCCTTATTTTTAAATGAAATAATTAAATGGAGGAATATTCAGATAGACTGAACTTTCTGCTTTGCTAAACGTCCTTTCAAATATTAAAATGCTTTGGATTTTAAAAAAGAAATACTGAAGGTTGCCACATATTTCTACCCTAACACTAAATTTCTAAACTTGAATATGGATAAAAAAATTGTTATTATTTCCATGCAACAGAAATACAAATTTGTTGAAAGAGAATTACAACAATTACATCCCTAAACATACTAAGTAATGTGTTACTTAATAGCTATTGGTTGTTTAGCAATGTAACAGTGGAAACAAGTATTTTTCCTGGCTATTATTTCATGAATACATTCTAATGAGGCATTAGATAACTATGAAAAGAAGACCCTGGAAGAATAGACAAACAACCATCTGCTTGAATTATCTTTTTAGACGTTATATGATGCCTGTAAATTATGTAATTTTAACACTTAAAATTAAAATTTAATAGTTATAAAATTAAATTATCTTAGGTTGTTGCAACACATATACCTATTAACCACCTGCAATACGATGATTTGAAAAAGGGATGAAAAAAATGAAGTACAGACTTCAGTTGTGATGTTCACATTACCTGGGATCATTTAGTTTTTGCCTGATTTGTAGAGTCAAAAGGACAGGTTTTCTGCTCTTTGAGTTCTGCCACCTGTGGATAGGTTTCATGTGTGGAGGTGATCACTGGCTCTTTGAAAGATAGAGGGGTACCATTCATCTTGAAAGAAGTGATGATGCAATTCTGTTGAAAAAGCCATCATTCGATATAGCCGATTTAGGCAACATCCTAGAGGAAATGAATTACCTAGGTCCTTTCCATTCAGGATTCAGACCTGGTCATGAAATCAAATTTGCATTAGTTGCTCAATCTGAATGGAGAGGGTGAGACATTCCTAGTCTTGTTAATCCCTCATCTGTATTCAATACTAAAAGGTATCCTTTTGAACTCTTCAATTCTAGTGTTCTGGGTGGGGTTGTATTTCACGTGAATGAGCAGGTCCATGATTATGGAATTGTTCTGAAGTCACATCTTATGTTTGAGAAGCAAATGAAACCATAGCAACTGGAATATTATAGTAGTGCAGTTTTTGCTGATGCATTGATTATTATCTTTTCTGAATCAGGATATACTGGCAACAGTAACTCATTTTTTTTCACTACTGTACATTTAGAGTAATGTAACCCATACTCTATTTGTGACTGTCTTTGAAGTTAACCTAGAAACTACATTTGGTCCAAAATATAACCACACAGTTGTTAAGAGGTAACAACAACAACAACAACAATAACAACAACAACAACAACAACAACAACAACAATAATAATAATAATAATAATAATAATAATAATAATAATAATAATAATAATAATAATAATAATAATAATAATAAAGTTGGAAGGGACCTTGGAGGTCATCAAGTCCAACCCCCTGCTCAGGCAGGTAACCCTATACCATTTCGGACAAATGGCTGTCCAGTTTCTTCTTAAAAACTTCCAGTGTTGGAGCATTCACCGCTTCTGGAGGCAGGTTAATTGTTAACTGTCAGAAAGTTTCTCCTTAGTTCTAGGTTGCTTCTCTCCTTGATTAGTTTCCATCTGTTGCTTCTTGTCCTGCCTTCAGGCGCTTTGGAAAATAGGTCTGAACCTTTGGAAAGGAAAGAAAATAGGTCTGAACGCTTTGGAAAATAGGTCTGAACCTTTTTAGCAGTCTAATGCTAGAATTATGGTCACCACAGTGTTTGCCAATAAATTTGTAAGACTCATTCAAAATATTGGTTCTGACCTAAAAAAAACCAAAACAACCCTGTGGAACCTTCTTCTCAAACAGATTTTAGCTACCTTAACCTTATGATAAGTAAAAACTGTAGAGAATCCAAAGACAGAACTTTCCTATTGCTGCCCCAATGATTTGTGATACCCTATTTCCTAAGATAAAGCATCTCCCGCTGTATTGATCTTTCAGAAGTCTATGGAAATTATTCTATTTAGGTTTGCGCTGTGTGAGTAACAAGGCAGTTGAGCAGCCATTTTTTGTTTTGTTTTTTTAGTTATAGCTGGCTTATAGGGTGGATTAATTTTATGGATTTTGTTGTTCAACTGTTGTAATCCAACTTGAATCTATGAAATAGTAAGTAGACAAGTGTAATAAATAAATAAGCACCCAGGCTTTTAATAGAATTTCTGCTATCCATAATTGCATGCTAGAACATGTGTCTTCTAAGAATGATACTTCCAGATGGGGGCTTAGATCAGTTTGTACAGCGAATTAAGCCACTCACATACAGTTGATGTTATCACTGGAGACATATAGGTAATAGTTTCCTCCAATTAAAAAAAGAAATTGGGAGATATACAATATATAAATTTGTCGCTTGTAGTCACACTTCCCCAAACAAAACCAGTGTGCAACTGGGAGAACAAGTGGCTGCTGTGATCAGGAGGGCTTTTGCCCAAATCTATTTTAGATGCTAATTGCACCTCATCCATGACCAGCAAATATTGCTGTCAGTCACTCAGGTCTTAGCAGAGGAAGCCATGGAAATGATGTTGGAGAAGCATGCAGAAGCTGTTAGGAACTCAATAGGTGCAGAAGAAGCCTGCATTAAATCTTTGAGGCAGGAAAGTATTAGGAAAAGATTCAGACTGATTTCTCCCAATTAACTGGATTAGAAGATGAAGAAAGGGAAAACATAGGAAATGTTGGAAGAGCTTTTTTTCTGTAGTTTATCTTAATTAAGTGTAGATCTGTTCTCCCTGTGGAGTGAATTTCCTGATTTGGTCTGATTTGGTCTGCCTTGCAGTTTCATGAACTGCATTGGTTACCAGTTGGGCTCTAGGTACAATTTAAGATGTTGGTTGCTACCTATGAATTTCTACATAGCCTGGGGCCTGGTAATTTATAACACAATTTGCCTCCAATTATTTCTGCCCATCCTATTAGATTACATGGACATGCTCCAGGTCCAATTGATTAAATCTCATGGGACTCCAGAAATGTGACTTATTTGCTGCTACCTCTATGCTCTAGAACAGGGGTGTCATACTCGCCACATCACGTGATGTGTCACGATACATCACAACTTTTTTCCCATTGCCAGAGCAGGGGTGGGCGCGGTTTCATCATGACGCATCCGGCCCACGGGCCGGCAGTTTGACACCCCTGCTCTAGAATATCATCTTCCTGAGGTTCATCTGACCTTGCAACTCTTGAGAAAATCTGTGAATCTTTGATGTTTCAACTGTCAATCAATATCAGAAATCCAAGCTGGAAATATCAAAAGACCAATGTGCACGTCCATAGTTCTGTCTGCCTAATGTAAACTGGAACTTGCATACAATCTTGTACCAACATAGAGGGGTGATCTATCCTCTCCCAACAGAACAAATTGGGCCTAGAACATTGACAATAAATTCTGAACTACATCCAATCTATTTCTTCAGAATGGCTGCAAATTTATTTCCATGTCACCAAACTATAGCATTTTCAGTATTAATTTTAATGTTATGTTTCCTGGATCTGAATCAGGAACTGTATTTGGAAATGCCTGCCCAGGGTACTGTAAAATGCTTTGTAAAGTTTTGTGTCATCAACAAATTATTCAGACAATCTTTTCAGGTATCTCAGGATTTCAGCACTCTTATGTGGGATTTGATGACGGATTCGTTATTTTAAACAAACATTTTAATGTAATTTGGTAATTTGTAATTTGGCGAGCTGTGGGCAGTGTTTTGAAATCGATTCCTGTTATTGACTCCTGATATATGTAATGCTTCTTCTTTTTTTTCTTTTTTTGGGTACATTACAAATAAGTCCTGTTGAGTTTGTGAGTTTTCCCAATGTTTGTGATTTGTTTTGCAATCTCAGTAACATTTTCCCCAACTAAGCTTTTTTCTGTATTCTATTACTTTTTCCCTTGAATAATTTTTAAATTTCTCACACTGACAACTGCTGCTGAGCCAGCTGTACTTTGCTAGTTTTGTTCCCCATCACCTTTTATTCACAATCAATACAGCACATGTGGAATTTTTGAAGCCCAGCTTGAAGCACAAAGCTACAGTCTTACCTATATAAAAATCAGCGAGCAGCCATCTCACAGAATGGATAACTGGTAATAGAGTAAATAGATTACATGATCTGAAAAGACCAGAGGAAGAAAGTGACAGCCTCTGAAAACACCAAATACTGTACTATTCTGCCAAAATGTGCAAGTTTTTAATAACCTGCAAAAGGTTTTTAGGATCCAGCTCTTTTTTCTTTGCCTTCTTTTCATTTGAGTTTTCTCTACAGTAGTATGAATTGGGAAATTGTTAAGAGTTATTATCATCCTCATCATCAATACTACGACCATCACATTCACCATCGATCCAATTATTAAACTTCATTAGGCAGATTACAAGGCTATTTTTTTAAAAAAAGTGTGGAATAAAAAATAAAATAAAGCCATAAGTCCCTGCAGAACAGGATAAATTAAAATTAAATAAAAGCCAAGATGAACTTTTATTACATAGTATATCCGAATTGAGTTCTTTCTAGCATCATACATATTTGAAAATTTAATCTAAAGCCAACCCAAGTAGTATGTGAGTGAGTGAGTGAGTGTGTGTGTGTGTGTGTGTGTGTGAGAGAGAGAGAGAGAGAGAGAGAGAGAAACAGAAAGAATATGAGTGCGAGTTTGTGTGTGTGTATTCTCTCTCTCTCCCTCCTTGGTTGATTGGAGCTACAATATTTCAACATTTATATTGTTCTTTGTTGTTCTGCTAGGTAAATATTAGGATGAAATCTTAATTTCTCAGAAAATTCCTGCAGCCATTATTTTTTGGGGGTTCCAAAGTAGCATGAAAGGGATTATCTCAGAATGAGGGTCTTCATGCAGAAGAAATTTAGAACATCCATCTTCATTTCCATCCTGCCAGGCCACAGGCAGCAAGGTGATCGGATGAGCTGAAGTGCTCCACTGCTTGAGGAGTCCATCCAGAAAATCTCATAAATACCCTTCAAATTACTGTTGAAGATAAGATGGTTATATTTTATTTGCAATATTTACATGCTTTCCAGTAACAGAGTTTCTGTGGGTTGCTTAAACAAAAATGAAATTATCTAAATTTATTTGGTTCACATTTCCTGGGCGTAGAGACTAATTAAAATGTTCCCAAACTGCCTGGTTTTGGTTTTTTTTTTTTTTTTTTTTTAGAATAAACGCAGGAGAAAAAAAGCTCTTTTAGCATTCTATCCTAGCAAATTGTAATACAGAGAATTTTATTATTGTTGTTGTTATTGCTGCTCAGTGGCCTTCTAAATATACTTATAAAATTGATCATTTTCTGGCATCACCCATCAAGACTTCAAACTCAAGAAAGCTGCTAGTGAAAAAAAAGTTGTAGGAGTCACCCTTGTGTATATATTTGTAGAAAAAATGTTAGTTGTATTATGTTTTGTTTGTCAGACTGATATTGTTTTGTCTTTGGAAAGACATAATGCCACTGAAATAACTTCTTATGAACACTCTACTAGAGGTTCAAAAATTCAGGATCGTTAAAAGCTATCTTTGCACATATACTTTTTTTAAGCATTGTGTGAGAAAATATGTAATTTTCTTAAGGAGAAAACCAGCCATCTGTCATCCTAGCACACTGCAGCAAGAACTTTATTAGTCTGTCAACTGTGAGGCCTGTCAAAGTCATTTTTTTAAATATATAGCACAGATTCCATTTCTTTTTGCCATTTAACATGACAATTGTATTACAAGGGCGAGCATTTTGATTTTATTTCCTGGCTCTTAATGTTTTTGCTGCTAAAGCATTGAGAGAAGTAAAATTCTTTCCTTCCATTGTTTGTTACACACACACACACACACACACACACACACACCTACTAAAATAATACTTCAGTAACATTACTGATAAAAAAAACTTGATTTTCCCTATTGGATCACATGGTTGAAAACTAAAAACTTCTGAGTGGTGAGTTTTCCATCTGAGCAAGTTAAGCTATCATTTGTAATAAACTTTCATACAGTTTCATCTGCTGGAAACCCTTCCCTGACCTCTATTGGAATCGGGAGGCAATCTATAATGCTTTTTCAAGGCAGCACTTAGTTCTGGTTTCTAGGCTCAGCTACTGAAATGTGCAATTTTTCAGGGAGCTACTACATTATCAAAGAAGAGTTCCTTCCAGAAGGCATTTTATTTGGATACTCAAGCTGGAGGTTGACAGCAGTCTTTTAAAAACAGCTTTTGGGGTGAAAGCATGACATAGAAGTCTCATTGCAAGTGAAATGTCATTGCTCATCTTTGTATAAGTTTCTATATACCATCCATATAAGATTAAATTGAAATGGACCAACACAAAAACAGGATTGGCAATTTCAACTCGTTATGAGAGAAATCCATAACTTTAAAAATAATGGCAATTGTTTTGATGTTTTTCTTGTGGAAAGAGAAAGTTTGCCAGGGAATTGATGGCTGCTTAGCTAGATTGTCCTTTTCCCACCACTGAGTTCATCTTTTCTCCATCCATCCTTAACAGAAAACTATACTGGCTTGAAATTTGCTGCCTTGGTTGCCAATCCTTCTCCTGCTGGTTTTATTGCTTTTAGACTGAGTTATTTAAGTCACCTGACTTCCATTCAAGGAATGGGTGGAAATGCCTAACAGATTTTATAAATAGTATTATAGTGACTTGGTAGAAAAAAAAGGTGTGCTGTAGAAGTTGTTTATGTTGTGGTTAGATACAAAGGAGAAAGTCACTTTGTTTCCTATTCCAAACAGTCACCATAAGAATTGATGAAAAGGTTTGTAATGAGAGGCCAGTTGTCGGCCAGAAATTTGATCTGAATTGCAATTTGGATCATACCATCACATGGCTGGATTGCATCTATGAAAAGATCAGGTCTCACAGAAAGTCTACATCAGTGGTTCTCAACTTATGGTCTGAGGACCCTTGGGGGGGCCACAATGTCGTCACACGGATCTGCGAAGGCTTGAAGAAATGTTAAGATTTAAAATTTGAGTTTGGGGGGAGGGTCCGTGGCCACAAAAGGTATTTAAAGGGGGAGTCCCATGGTGAAGAAAAGGTTGAGAACCACTGGTCTACATAAATATATCTGGATGAATATGAAAAGAAAAGCTACCAGTTTGAGAAATCACTCCATTACAAGTAATTTATTAATATTATGCAATAAATATATGTATGTATGTATGTCTAGGATTATCATCTGTGGCTTCAATATTAAATATATATTTTCATGAAGAAGAACATGCTAAAAACAATAATGGGAAGAAAACTTGCCATTTGTCTTCAGGATTCAAAAACATTTGACACTTGGTGACTTGACTAAATTTGAATAGAAGTAAGGCCATATTGGATAGCCAAATCAGTATTGTTCATGAATTGTCATCTGCTGAATGTTTCTGCCTTCTCCACCTCTTCTTGAATTTTGAGCGATTAGAGTTTCTGGTTCTTTATTATAATATTCATCCCTTTCTTGCAACTGAGAACTTACAGGGTCACAGCTGCATATCATATACAGAAAATGCTCATCCTTCAGTGACAAAATAACAAATGACAAACTATCAGATATTAAGTGACAAATGTTATCTACAATAAAGGAAAATATATGAAAAATAAACTAGTTCAAAAAGAAAGAAAAAAAAGAGAGATTTTAAATATTTGGGAAAATATATGGTATTGTACACAATATGTCAGTGGCCCCCAACCTTTTGGGCACCAGGAACCGGTTCTGTGGAGAAAGATTTTTCTGTGGACCGGAGGGGGCGTGGATTCGCGTGCTGCCTGCATCCCGTGGATGGGGCTTTGCTTGTTTCCCCGACCCATTTCTGGCATGCCGCAGACAGGTGCTGGTCCACAGACCAGGGATTGGGGACCCCTATGATATGTTATTATCTTTGAGTGCAAATCCACTTGAATTGGCTTTCTATAGGGATAGATTTTTACCTGGCAATTCCATATATACACACTGAGAAGATATTGTCATGTGAGAACAGTGCCATGTACTCTTTTCAAATGGCTTGGAATGCAGTATGGTGAAATGTGCACATATATTACTTGCAGCTTCCACATAGTCGCAGAATATCATGCTCCATACTGCCAGAAAATTAGGAAAGAGAAGCAACAGAAATCGGGAAAAGATGCCTATTATACTCCCAATATAAAACGTTTGTGTGTATACATACATACATACATATATACATACATACATACATACACCCACATAAGCCTAATGCAATGGTACACTTGGCTTTTGAGATATGCATTTTCTTTTATTAGTTGGTGGTATAACCTTTAATAATCCCTTTTGTTGGCACAAATATCATAAAACCAGTCTCCTTCATTACTAATGAATGGGCTTCACATCTCTTCTTCTCTGTACAGAATACATGATTGAGCCAACTAAAATGGATTTGAAAAGATTATTAAAAGCTGGTGGCAGAGAGCAGTTTCTAGAAATAGCAGACATCCAACCCCATATACAGTATTAATTTCATCCTTTTACTTTTCTGTATTTTCTTTAAAGCAAAGTATAACATTCATGATTGGCAAAATGTCAACACAGAAATGTATTTTTAGGAAATTAGTAAAATCTGTGTATAGATGAAAAATATCATTACAATGATTTTCCAACCATTGTTGGCCTGATATGCTCCCTTGATTCTTCTGGAGACCATAGTACAGCACCTAATTTCTGTGAAAAAAATAAAAAATAAAAATAAAATGTCAATTCAATCTTTGACATTTCCATATAATGTTGGGGAATGCTGTTGGCTGAACTCTTGGAGATCATTGCCAGGAGACCACATATTCACATTGTGAAATAGTTGGATCAGAGATAAGACTCAGGAAATTTCCTGTGTCCTAAGCATAATGTATGAAGTATTATGATGTCTGTGGGGTTTCTGTAACATGCAAAGTCTCAAAGGAAGCAATGATGCACACCTTCAAAACTACAGTGTTCCCCTCACTTGTAAGATTGAAAGGAATGTGGTGTTTTGCCACAACCTGCTTCAGAGCTCTTTTAACCTTCTCCCATAGAGCTTGTGATATGGGAACAGGCTGAGAGATATCTCCTCGTGTAGTAGTGACCCATATACTTCTATAATATGCAGCTATAGCAATGTGGCTTGCTTGGAGCATCTTTGACATGCACTAAAGAATTTCCAGATTTGGTGACTACATCAAACATGGTGTATATACTTGCACCAATTGTCTGGAATTTCCTTTGGACCACTTTCAAAAGTTTTAGTGATCCGTGTACAGGAATTACTGCTTTCCTCATGCACTAAATCTCTTCCAGGCTGTGTAGGCCCAGCTCATGGTATGGGTAATTCCCAAGCCATCAAAAGTATGGAAGACCTCAAGCCAATATTTGGAGGGGGGAAAAAGAGATTTCTCTAGCACTAGCCCAAAGCGGTTTGAGACTGTCCAAAGTATTTTATTGGAGCATATTGTGTTGTCTCCACAAATTGCTTAATTAAAACAAATATAAGTCACTTTTCAGAGGCCTGTTAACTGCCTATCTTTAATATCATTAAGTGTCTTTAAATTTCTGACTTGCAGAGTATGTTTCCAGTGTATCTCATGGGTTCCTCAGGATGGTTTGTATTCCCCAGGCAATAGATAAATAATTAGTATTTGGAGAATTTTTTTTATTACTTTTTACTATTTATAGAATAAACTTGCTTCCTTAAGATAGCAGTACATATAAATCAATCACCCAGGATGAATTGTCATCTAATAATTCAAATGTTTGCCCTCAGAAAGGTTTAAAGAAAAGTGATCCATACAATACTTGAGAGTCACGTTTTACCAGCAGATACACATGCTGGCTAAACTATTGGAAGAAATAAGAAACATTTTCTTTCTTAAACCAAATTCAAAATATCAGTATATAAAAAAGTACTAAAATTGTTACAATAATTGTTTTGTGAAAAACCAGACCTGTTTATTACCAATCTTTATTAAGTTGATTGTATTATTTAGGTTTATCCACAGATATGAAAACAATAACCATTCATTTCAGTGAGCTATTAAAGAAAATAACATTAAATAAAATAAAAAATAAAAAAATGTTAAAAGTTGTCTCACATGCTGTTTGTTTGGTGGTCCTGTTTTTCGATGATTTCAGGGCAACACAAATACAGATTTTACATTGGATAATAATGATTCCTATTTTTATCTCATTTTTATATTTTATCTCTAGCGCCAGTAACATTTACTCATTTATTACAAGGAACAAATTTCTATGCTTTCTTGAAGACTTGCAAAATATTTTCAAAATATTCTTGCCTCCTATGGAGACAAAAAAACATCCCATCAATTAACTTTCATGTAACTATGTAGGCATTTCAACAGCTAAAGAAAAACAAAACAAAGCAAACTAAAGCAAAACCAACAACATTAAGCAAGCTGTTATAACTAGTGAACCAAAATAAATGTTTTGTTCAATAATAAATATTCTCTTCTAAAAGCAGTGTGTGTGTGTGCGCGCTTCTGTATGTTATGTATAGTTTGATTATGCAGAATACATCTGGTTTTCTTTCTGAATACTGAACTTCAGAAAAGCCTGAATCCAATATTCTGTATGTCATTTTAGAAATAGTTCAATCTTACTCAGTTTCTGGTTTCAGAGCAAAAGTTGGAAAATGGGAGTTTCGTTCACCCATAAATAAAGACAGGAAACCAGAAATGGCTGTATTTTGTTGTTGTTTGTCAGAAGAAAATTACATATAACACCTTTCACATAAATCAGTCTCTTCTTCCTTCTTTCTATTTTCATTTAGAAAATCCCCCTCAAACTTAATTTATATTCCACCCCAGCGTGTGAAAATCTATTTTTCCATACTTGAAAGTTAGATCAAATCTGGGACCTAGGCAAACATTGGAATTCACAACTAGAAAAGTGGCAGCACATAGAATTAAGGAATCACTTAGGCAAAGAACATTGTATAATGCTTGGAACTTATCACATCAGCTGCTTTTGGCAGGCCATTGCAATTCACTTTTAAATATATGAGGCAAAGAGAACAAATTATTCCCAAGTCTATTTAAGGAATACATTGTTCAGGTTGCAATAGAATATCAAAACTTTCAGTGTTTGCTTCTCTTGATGACCCATCTTTCTATATATATATATATTTCAGTATATTATCTCTTTTTCCCTCAACCTCAAGTACAGTACTATTTTATGTAACATATACAATAGTGATACTGATTGCTACAGTATGATAGGTGAGGAAGATGCTATTTTTTTTTCTTTTACTATTTCTACTAAATATATCTCCTTCATGGATTACTGCCTTGTCGTGGCGAAGGGGCTTGCATAACTCAATCAAGCTATGAGCTATGCCGTGCAGGGCCACCGAAGACGGACAGGTCATAGCAGAGAGTTCTGACAAAATGTGATCCACTGGAGAAGGAAATGGCAACCCACTCCAGTATCTTTGCCATGAAAACCCCATGGACAGTACTAAAAGGCAAAAAGATATGACGCTGGAAGATGAGCCCCTCAGGTCGGAAGGTGTCCAATATGCTACTGGACCATCAGGTATACTACTGCGGGCAAGAATCCCTCAGAAGAAATGGAGTAGCCCATAGTCAATAAAAGAGTAGGAAAAGCAATACTGGGATACAATCCCCAAAATGACAGAATGATCTCAGTGGAATCCAAGGCAAGCCATTCAATATCACAGTAATCCAAGTCTATGCCCCAACCACTGGTGCTGAAGAGGATGAAATTGACTGGTTCTATGAAGCCCTACAGCACCTTATAGAATCAACACCAAAAAATGATGTCCTTATCATCATGGGGGATTGGAATGCTAAAGTAGGAAGCCAAAAGATAAACGAAATAACAGGCAAGTTTGGCCTTGGATTACAAAATGAAGCAGGGCACAGGCTGATAGAATTTTGTCAAGAGAATACGATGGTCATAGCAAACACTCTTTTCCAACAACCCAAGAGACGTCTCTACACATGGACATCACCAGACGGTCAACTCAGAAATCAGATTGACTATGTGCTCTGCAGCCAAAGATGGAGAAGCTCTATACAGTCAATAAAAACAAGACCAGGAGCTGACTGTGGCTCAGATCATGAGCTTCTCGTTGCAAAATTTAGGCTTAAATTGAAGAAAGTAGGGAAAAACACTAGGCCACTCAGGTATGAACTAAATCATATCCCTGATGAATATACAGTAGAGGTGACAAAATAGATTTAAGGAATTAGATCTGATAGAACAGAGTGCCTGAAGAACTATGGACGGAGGTTCGCAACATTGTACAAGAGGTAGCAACTAAAATCATCCCAAAGAAAAAGAAATGCAAGAAAGCAAAATGGCTGTCTGAGGAAGCTTTGCAAATAGCTGAGGAAAGAAGAGAAGCGAAAGGCAAGGGAGAAAGAGAAAGATACACCCAATTGAATGCAGAATTCCAGAGAATAGCTAGAAGAGATAAGAATGCCCTCTTAAATGAACAGTGCAAAGAAATAGAAGAGAACAATAGAATAGGGAGAACCAGAGATCTCTTCAAGAAAATTGGAGATATGAAGGGAACGTTTCATGCAAAGATGGGCATGATAAAGGACCAAAATGGCAGGGACCTAACAGAGGCAGAAGAGATTAAGTAGAGGTGGCAAAATTACACAGAAGGATTTCGAAGAGGCAGAGGAACTAGAGATCAAATTGCCAACATACGCTGGATCACGGAGAAAGCTAGGGAGTTCCAGAAAAACATCTACTTCTGCTTCATTGACTATGCTAAAGCCTTTGATTATGTGGATCACAACAAATTGTGGCAAGTTCTTAAAGAGATGGGAGTACCAGACCATCTTATTTGTCTCTTGAGAAACCTATATGCGGGTCAAGAAGCAACAGTGAGAACTGGACACGGAACCACTGATTGGTTCAAAATTGGGAAAGGAGTCCGGCAAGGCTGTATTCTGTCGCCCTGCCTATTTAACTTATACATCATGAGAAAGGCAAATCAAAAGTTGGAATTAAGATTGCTGGGAGAAATATCAACAACCTAAGATATGCAGATGATACCACTCTAATAACAGAAAGTGAAGAGGAACTAAAGAGCCTCTTGATGCGAGTGAAGAAGGAGAGTGCAAAGGTTGGCTTGAAACTCAACATTAAGAAAACCAAGATCATGGCATCTGGCCCTCTCAATTCCTGGCAAATAGATGGGGAAGAAATGGAGGTAATGACAGATTTTATCTTCCTGGGCTCCAAGATCACCACAGATGGGGACTGCAGCCAAGAAATTAAAAGACACTTGCTCCTGGGAAAGCTATGGCAAATTTAGACAGCATACTAAAAAGCAGAGACATCACCCTGCCAACAAAAGTACGTATAGTCAAGGCCATGGTTTTCCCAGTTGCAATGTATGGCTGTGAAAGTTGGACCATAAGAAAGGCTGAGCGCAAAAGAATTGAGGCCTTTGAACTGTGGTGCTGGAGAAGACTCCTGCGAGTCCCCTGGACTGCAAGGCGATCAAACCGGTCAGTCCTAGAGGAGATCAACCCTGACTGCTCTTTAGAAGGCCAGATCCTGAAGTTGAAACTCAAGTACTTTGGCCACCTAATGAGAAGGAAGAACTCACTGGAGAAGAGCCTAATGCTGGGAAAGATTGAGGGCAATAGAAGAAGAGGACGACAGAGAATGAGGTGGCTGGATGGAGTCACTGAAGCAGGCGTGAGCTTAAATGGACTCCAGAAGATGGTAGAGGACAGGAAGGCCTGGAGGAATGTTGTCCATGGGGTCGTGATGGGTCGGACACGATTTCGCAACTAACAACAACAACAACTAAATATATGGATGCTGCTCAGAGGATCTCATCACTATTATTTCTGGGTGAGGAATCCCAGCTCTATATTTAAAATCTCAGAAAAAAAGAATAAGTATTTGGGCCTTATATGATGATATGAGAATAAAAAATAGAATAAAAAGCATTCTGTACTGGTAACAAATAAAACTCAGAATTTTTTGGATTGGGCAGGTATATTAAATTGAATGAATTAAATTAAAATCAACCAAAATAAATAATATCTATACATACGTGGTTGTTTTTTTTTATCACCAACATGATAGATAGGAAAGCTGCTTGAAAATGTGTCAGTACAGAACATTTTCCCTTCAACTCTTTGGAATTTTCTAATATAAATTCTTTCTTTTTAAATCCTTGTTCTTTACCTTGCTTATGTTCACCCATGCATATTGAATGTTGATTGAGTTGTTTCTCACAAACATTCTTCACAAGAACACTAGCATAAATCTCAAAGACGACCATTACATGCTATACTATTACACTAAAAGTTCCTCCATTTTTGCTCCCCAGTTGGCTTTTCTAGTTTGCGAAATTGGGATTTCACCTATTCCTAGATATGGTACTTCCCACTGAACTCCTAATACTGATTTCAGTTCCTATTTCTTTAGGATTGCTTTTTGTGCCTCAGGATCCTATTCCATTCCCCCACACACATCAGTTCTGATAATCTCTTTGCTATAATCTTCCAGCTCCCATCTCATCTGATTGGGGGCAACATTTTGGGACTGAATTGCTTAAATAGTTTATAATTTGGTTATTCCATTCCTATTTAAGACCATTTGGAGACCAATTTCAGTTTGAAAAATTGTACATAAAAATAAAAGCAAAAGCCATCTAGCTAGAATAATATATGTACTCTGCTCAACTCTTCATTGCTGAGCCCTTTCATCAGACTTACTGTAGTATTCTTACTACCAGCCGACCCTTACCTTTCAAAATATCTAGAGAAAAATAATCCCTATAGAAAAAAAAATTGCATGAACACTATCAAGACTATACTAAACTAGTCTCCATATTGGAGGAAAAATGTATGTGAATGAGATAAGGATTCATTCCCATCCACATTGTCTATAAATAAAGATTAGTTTGTTTCTGCTTAAAGAAAATATAACGTATGAGTGTTTTAAGTTGATATAACACTGTTTTTTGACTGTGTGACCTCTCTATCAGAAGGCAGTTTATTTTGCTCACTCATGATGCACTTACCATGTGCTACTTACTGTCTTAATGTCAGTAATATGGAAAAAATAGTTATGATAAAGTCATTTTCTGGACCTTAACCATCCATAGCAGATAACTGTCCCCCAGATAATCTGCCTTAAGAAACTATTTCTTTTCCTTTCAGCTATTTATGAGCAGTCCTGTGAAACTTATCGACACCAGGGGAAAACATCTGGTTTCTTCCACATTGATTCTGATGCAAGTGGTCCACTTCCCCCACTTTTGGTGTACTGCAATATAACAGGTAAAAAATCCCACTTCAGTATTTATCACAAATGGTTTATTATTTATTGCATGGCCTGAAATCTATTTCATTGTTGTAAGGTAAAGGTAAAGATTTCTCTATCAGTCGTGTCTGACTCTAGGGTGCAGTGCTCATCTCTGTTTCTTCGCCAAGGGAGCCAGTGTTGTCTCAAGACAATTTCCATGGTCATGTGTCCAGCATGGCTATATGCCAAAGGTGTATGGTACGCTATTATCTTCACACCAAAGTGGTACCTATTAATCTACTTGCATTTGCATGCTTTCGAACTGCTAGGTAGGCAGGAGCTGGAGCAGGTAATGGGAGCTCAATCCATGCATGGAGCTCATGGAAATGAGGTGATCAAAGAAAATGAAGGCATATAGGTCTGCAGTGGTACTGACTTATTTCAAATAATCTTTGTATGTTACATAAATGTGAAATAATGTTATGGTTATTGTGGAAAGCAAAATGTAATGAAGGTCTCTCCTTTCCTGAAAACCAAAACTCTCAAAGACTTCTAAGACATACAGATCATACCAGATTTCAGAAATAGAAACAGAACCACAGCTTATCAATGGTTTATTGCTTTTGGTTTTTTTTCTACTCCTACATTACACTTGTAATAGAAGTGAGATATGAGGAGAATGGATGCATGATATAGAGTGTGATGGAATAATGATTCCAGACTCAATGGACAGAGGAAACCAATCAATAAAGGGAAAAATTGTCAGCTATGTTATCATGGGATCTGCCCCATAAAACAGATGACACAGTTAAAAGGGTTCCTGTATTTATAGGTTCAATAATAAGCCTAACATAATACATAAATTTCATGGGCTGTATATATGCTACTCCATCATACGGCAAAACCCATATGTTTCCTAAATAATCATTTTGATCATTAATGTTGACAACTAATTTTTATAGGGGTAATGTGGCTGTTGCAGGAGTAATCAGAGTTGCTTCACATGTGTATTTTAGGCAAAACACTTATACATGATGTTCACATGTAACTTCCTGCTTAAATGCACTTTGCGGTATTGGGCTGGATACTGAAATTAAATTCCAGTATGTCTTATGTTTTTTCCTTTCCTCAGAGAGAGAGAGAGAGAGGGAGAGAGAGGGAGGGACAGAGATCTTAAATCTGATCATGTTTTGTTTCATCAAGATGTTATCATATTTGACTCAAAGCATGGTTGGAGGATTCCTTTGATGCCTCATTATAATGAGACATCAGTCTATTTGTGGTGGTCATTGATGGATTAGCATGAATCTCTGAGGAATTGTGGTACAGTGTACATTTCTAATATTGCTTAAAATCTGTTTTCTTGATAATCTATCTATTAGAACAGAAACGAACAGTCAAACTATCCTAACTATTAAAATCAAGTATAGAAAAAACATGTATGCAAAGTTAGATTTCTAATATAAACGCAAAAGGCAGTCTGTATGAGTTTAGTCAAGCTTCCTTTGGATTTTCTATGCTGTATACGAAATGTGTGCCCTTTTGTGCTTCATAATTATGACATTCCAATAATAGCATTGCAGTAATGATACTGTAGAGTCTGATGATTGATCAGAAGATCCATTGTGGAACAATGTTGGAATTGATCTATTTCTCAACTACCTCATTGGTGCATCTGCTCATGCATAAGCTTGTTCCATCCAGCTCAAGATACGTTTAAAGAAAATTAAAAAAAAAAAAATCTTGTGTTTTGATCAAGTACATTCTTACAACAGAATGGGTTTGTTGATTTGTAGATTGTGCAGTATAGGAATGCTATTTAGGGAAATGTTATGGAGAGAACAATAAGTGATATATTAGGATGATCTAATGTAAAGAAATAAGGTGTAATTAAAGAAACAAGATAAACATTAATATGAAAAGAACACAAGTTTTAAAATTACTGTTTTCATGAAAGATGATGGAGAACAGCTTGTGAGTGTTGACTATAATATGTTGATTGAAGATATGTTAAAACTATTTCAGAAATGTCACTCTGTTTTCATAGCCTCTGTCAGATTATTTTTGACAAGGTCAGAAACAAACAGCCTGAAATCAGATTAGTTCTTTACTTACTAGGTGATCTTCAGAAAGCCCTTCTAATTCACCAACCATGAATAGCGAAAACTGAGATGCTATGTCTAATTATGCATTCATCTCTCTTTCTTAGAGAGAGGACATTCTACAGCTCTGTCAGGACCACTAGCCAGCTGGATATTTGGAATATTTACTCCATGACTTTGGTAGCCTCATATCTGAAAAGCAATTAAAGATATATATATATATATCTTCCTGTCCTGTCTCAGGCCTGATTCCCTACATACATGCACAAAGGAGCATAATTCAAGGTTTTACTTTGGTTGGACAGTTGCGGCAACAGCAGGCAGGGCAGATATACGCGTGGTGTCCAACATTTCCAAATCCCTTGGATATGTATAGACAAAATCCTAGTAAGCAAAGTTCATCATTGGTCAGCCAGTCTGAGTCCAAGAAAATGATATTGTAGATCAATGTTCTAACAGCAAGCCTGGCTGTGGTTATTCTGTTTTTGAAAATGACATTTTTTATCTCCTGTTTCAGCCCTCCCTCTTCTGGAGATGGCCTGCCTATTCATTCACCAACTTTTTAGACATCCAGCCGTGCTTTCTCAATCTGATTTCAAGCAAGAGCGTTAAATTCATGTCTCCTTTGCCCATTGTTTTTTTTCCTCGCTACACGTTACTCTGTGTGCAGCTTAACATGTAGCTAAACCCACCTATCCTCCAATAAAACAGACCTGTGCGTAGATCTGGATGCTTTATTAAAGGAACAGGATGGTGAAACTGGGAAAAATAGAAACACATACAATAAGAACCCAAATACAAAATAAACAGTGTTGAGTTGCTGGTGAGCATAACAATTAACAAATACAGATAAATCAAAATCTCACCAGCGATGCTGGGTATAGGGGATGAGGATTTTTGTCCTCAGATGAATATGTGCTACGGATTAGGCTGGATTCTTCCTGGTGCTTCTGTTTCCTCCAAATGCTAAAGGAAATGGAGTCTGGCTCCCAAGGATGCACTTGTTTTTTGGAATGAGGGATGCTGGAAAGATGACCCTTAAAGGCTGGGTCTCAATAAAGATTTGTGTTTGGTCACGAGGTGGAGCTCAAGATATATTAAAGAATAACAATAGCAATAAAAATATATAATTACATACACAAACTTTATGCTGGAGGCATGACACCCATCATTCCCAATACAATGGAAGAATAGAGAAATCAAATGATATCTTTGAGTAATATTGTGATTATGATGTAAACCAGAGGTCCCCAACCTATGGGCCGTGGCCTACTATCAGGCCATGGCCTCTTGGCCACTGGGCCATGTGAGTAGCTAGGCAGTGCACTCGCATGTGTGTGCATGCTCACACCCCTCATGCCACTGTTGCTGCTAGTATTGCACAGGCGGTGGCGTTGCCACGAACCTTGTGCGGGTGGCAGTAGTGCTATAAGCGGAAGGTGGCCCATGGTGCAATCCTCGTGACAGTGGTGGCATCACTGCGGGCCATGGCACGAGCCTCATGCAGGGGCGGTGGCGTGATCTTCGTGCCAGTGGTAGCATCACCGCAAACCTGATGGCAATGGTATCACAAGCCTCATACAGGTGCTGGTGTTGCTGAGAGCCTCGTGCGCATGCTCGCAGCCCCATTTGTGTGGTGCACATGCTCACGGCCTGTTTATGTGCACGCATGCACGTGTGGCCACATTCATCTTTGCGCACGCGCAGGTAAAGTGCCTGCCCCTCCCTCTCCCACCAGGCTGCCAACCCAGAAAGGTTGGAGACCCTTGATGTAAACTATCAAGAAGACAACTGGTCTAATCTTTTGCCTATGGCCAAATTTGTATGCAATAAATCAGTTCATTCTTCTATTCTCAAGTCACCTATTTTAGTTTTGATAGATAAAAGCCATACCTGAACTTCAAGTAATTTACCAATTTCTCAAGAAACAACTGGATTTTCCCAAGGCTTCTTACAAGAGATCTGATGACCAACCGCAGCAGAAAGCCCCCTTCCCAACTCACCTCTGGCTGTCCATTAGATTCTACCTGTTTACATGACCATCTAAGAATCTTGTCATTAAATCGTTTGTCTCTTTTCTCATAATTTCTATGGAGATTCTCAATCATCCAGGTCATGGTTGTCCCAAATGTGCTTTTTCATCTGGTCATTAGGTCAGTCATCTTGCAGTCATTTGACTGCAAAGAATATAAATCGTTCCATCCTCCACCATTCAGTCAGAACTAAAGAAGCTCCTTGGAGGAGAAGCGAAACGTCTTCAAGGAAAAACAAAGTCCAGTTGCCTTTTTAAAAAGTACCTTTGGGACTCTTTTCTCATAGTTGTGCACATCAACTCCATTACCTCTTTCTGTAATGTCCAGCATAATGAAGATACAGTGGATTTTCCACTATTTTCTCATCCGGTTCCACCATCCTCCTTACATTTCTCTGCTTCCCTTCCAACTTGGTATAGATACAGGAAATCGGGGGGGGGGAGTATTTTGGCCTCAATGTGCAGAGGATAAAGACCTGACTACTGAGGCCCAGAGATACAAATAGCTGACTCAGGAATTTTGGGAATTGAAGTCCACGAGTCATAAAAGAGCGGAGGTTGCCTATCCCTGAGGACTACACATCTTGAGAGAGGAAGGGAGGAAAGGGGAAGGGAAAAGAAGCGCACCTCTTTCATAAAAGCTCAAGAGTGAAAATAACAAAATGAAGTTGATGTGGTGTGAGACTGTTTCTGAGAAGGTCAAAAGCAAACATCCAGAAAGCAGACTATTTATTATAATAGGAAGAGATGGGTAGCAACCATTTCTGCCACCATGAAATCTTCAGCCCGTTATTCTGTGTGGATAGGAAAGAGGTGCAAAAATTGGATTTTGCTTCTATGATTAAAATAAGGTTTGCATCTTATGGCAATTGTTGGATTTTTTTTTTCTTAACAGCTTCCTTGTTCTTGCACTAGATTTATATATCAAAAGGTTGCATCCTTGAATCACTGCCTGTAGGTGATTCACTCCCATTCTAGCATCTGCAAAGAAAAGCAGTAAAATTAGAATGCAATCTAAATTAAAAGGAATCCTGAGTAATATAAAGAACAAAATAAACTATCTCCCCTGTGCAAGTTCTTCCTCATCTATTATCTGAAATATCAGACTTGGAAATGTTCAGGGTTTTTTGAGAGCTTAAAAGTGTGGGCGAGAAGGTATAGGATGCTTATTCTTCCTATCTTTACCTGCAATAAGACAGTGTATGAATATAGCGGCACTCCCACAGAGCAGAAGAAAAGCCCAATATCCATACCTGAATATGCACATAAATGTATGCCATGATGATGTGTGTATGTTCACATAAATGGACATATCCATATTGTCTTCTAGTCCTTTTTAGTTTAATCAGTCAAGCAATACAACATAGAAGTTAATGTCCTTGATGGAGCTTGAAGAGGAAAATAATAAACCCATTACCCTCTTTAGTGAGTGAATATCATACTCTCTGCTTTGAGCCAAGTTTACTGTAACTGTGCAGAGGGAGATGACAAGGTTATGTTTATTTGGCAAGGGTGGGGAAGAAACCTATACAGTCATGCTGCAAATTTAGTTAGATAATGATGTCCCATAGCAACAGAATCCATTCCTTGGCAACCTAAAATCCCTTTTAACTTATCTAGTTATAGCAGATAGTATCAGCAAACGTTATCATTTCTATAGCCTGATTCCGTGTTCTCACAACTCTTTCTTGATGTTTCACTTCTGCTTTATCAAGCTGCACAAGTTTTCCTATATTTGTGCCTCTTCACATCAGGTCCATGCTTTTTAGCAATTGCAGCCATTTTACTAGACCAAGCTAACTCTCAGGTTACATTTCTCCTTCAAGCTCAAGAGAAATGTGAATGAGAAGTGAATAAAGCCTTTTCTTCCTGGGGATGATCCTGGGAAATGGACTTTTGGAAATTGCATCATGCCTTGTGGAGTTCTTTTCATGTTTACATGACATCCATAAAAACCTAGATCAAGTGCTCCATGTATACCCTATGTATCTAATAAACTTTTCAAAGGCAACAAAGGCATATAGGAACAGTTATGCATGTGTCTTTAATTAATAAGTGAGCTAACCCTATCATAAGATAGTCAGGATCATTATGAGAAAATTCTGCCCACAAACTATATTCAGGCTATATTGGTTATTGGTTATTAAATTACAATTATATCCCAAAGAACGTAAAAAAAATGAAGTCTCCATGCCCACAAGGGGACTCTGTTGTCATCCCAGTATCTGGACTATTTTTGGTTACCAAACCCCAAATTGGTGTATTGTTATATTTCCCCAAGTGTTGCAGTTTTGTTGTACTTGGAGTCTGGGCTAAGAAATCAATAACACTTAGAACTTGGTATGACAAGATCAATGCTTAATTTTAACTTGGCCAGGTATTTATCCATTAGTGAAAAAAAGTTATTGTCTTTGAGGTCTTTTTCTTGAAATAGCCAATGGTAGTGCCAAAAAAGAAAGACAAAACAGAAACCAAGGTGAATGCCATAAAAAATAAGAACTAATTCCTACCCAAATAACCTTTCTTTTACACTGTGAAGCCTGATCATTCTATACATTGGGCCATAGTGTGAATGGCAACTCATTTTTGCTTAATTCTCAAGAGGGAAGGAAATTATGCACATAATTTTATCATATGCAAAATATTAATGCTGCTCCAAAGGTGCTTTTTCAAAAGGCAACTGGACTTTCTTTGTTTTTCCTTGAAGACATTTCACTTCTCATCCAAAAAGCTTCTTCAGTTCTGAAGCAGCTTCTGAGTGAAGAAGCTTCTTGAATGAGAAGTGAAATGTCTTCAAGGAAAAAATAAAGAAAGTCCAGTTGCCTTTTGAAAAAGTACGTTTGGAACAAACATGACCTGGATGATTGAGAATCTCCACAGACATTTATTAGTGCTTCTCAAAGACATGACTGGGCAATAATATCATGTGCTTAAGGCATCATTATCAAATTTCAAATTTTGTATTAGGCCAAGTGAAAGTTTGAACACTGTTGATTTCTCCAAAATTTTCAAGAAGTGGGAACAGGGGTGGTTGAGCTTATGCCAGTTGCCTTTTTTTTTAATCTTATTTTACCAAAAAAGCTTCATGTTACAATATATTCCATTCATTTATTTCTTGACTAAGAAACCTAGAAATTAGTATACTTGGACGTAATTTTGCCAAAATGAATCCTCTAAAATGATTAGTGTGTTTTAGGAGGTGGAAGAAGAGGAAGTATAATATTGAATGCATCAGAGAAAGAAGGTACTGAAATATTTCTGGCCCACATTTAGCTAGAGCTGGAAAAGATAAGATGCAATGAGAACTTGACGAAGAGAAGTGGATGTTGGCAATGATTCTGCCATTCAGCTTGCTTTATGGCATTTTCTTGCCCTCTACAGATATCTGGATATCTTTAACAGATATCTTCAACAAAAAATGTGAACTCTAGAAAATAATAAACACTCCAATAACAATAAAGACATGTAAATAATAGGAAAGGAAGGACGTAATGGGAAAGGAATGAAAATAAAGGAGTCCCTGAGGATTTTACCCCACTAGCCATTGCCACTATAGGGGGTAGCACTCATCTTCAATTCAAGGACCTGAGACAGCGCTGTCCGATGATGTTTCCATGGTCATGTTACCAGCATGATGTCACAGAGCACTGTTTCCTCCCCACCAAAGTGGTACCTATTATCTACTCTCATTTTCATGCTTTCGAACTGCTAGGTGGGCAGGAGCTAGGCAAAAATGGGCACTTACCCCATCATGCAACACTTGGGTCTCGAACCCAAGCTGAGGCTTTCCAGCTGACAAGTTCAGCATCTTAACTGCTGAGCGATCAGAGGTCCCCAACCTTTTGGGCACCAGGGACCGGTTCCATGGAGAAATGTTTTTCTACAGACCGGAGAGTGCGTGGTTTTGTGTGCTGCCTGCATCCCATGGATGGGGCTTTGCTTGTTTGTGTGGACCGGTTGCTGGCATGCCACGGATAGGTACCGGTCCATGGACCGGGGGTTGGGGACCCCTGATGTATACAATATTGTATTAAACAGATTTTTGTTCACATGCTGTCATATCCTACATCTCCTGACTTCCCAGAGAAAATGTGGTATTGTTGATTGAAATAAAGATAAGTTGATAGATGACAAACTCTATTTTATTTTATTTGTGCGCTGTGTTTTTTTCCCTCCCATCACCAGTTTATCCTAATAATAAGTTATGGGATATGTTGGACTGACAAGTAATGATTGACTCTGGTCACTAAGTGATTTTTAAGTTCAATAAAGTTTGAACTCATGTTTTGCCATTTCTAGAAGAAAATTATTGTAACATATATGGAGAAAGAATAATTTAGGGAAGCCAAAGTTAATATTTTGCCATTTGCTATTTTTCTATCTTGCTCCCTATTGCTGTCATATATTAAAACAGAGTTTAAAGAATTGTTTTGATGGCATGGTGTGGATCGGAATCAATTGTTTTTTTGTTTTTTAATCTATAGCAGAAGACAAGAATAATAATATATGATAATACAGAAAGCAAACTGAGAATAATAATATATGATAATACAGAAAGCAAAATAAAATAACAATAAAAGGGAGGGAGGGAGGAAGGAGTTGATTCACATTAATTAACTAATTAAATATATTACATTTTTCCAAATTTTAATTAACAAATTAAATCTTTACCACAATCCTACTGATTTCAGACATTTTGAATAGTAAGTCAATTCACAGATAATGTAAACTTGTTTCCCACAGAGGATTTTAAGAGAGGCACTTAATTTTTTATGAGCTTCCTATTAATAAACTTATGAATACTAAACTAAAGCACTGTTAATGTAAAACAGACTCCAAGCATATGAATCAGAATAATTTTCACTGTATTTCATTTCCAATATTAATATCAGTATTAAAATCAAATCTGTGATATTCCTTTTGGGTTGTCCAGTACACACAAATAGGAATTATTTGTTCAATTAATCTCAGGGAAGGTAATGAATGCTCATTTAACATTCTTTAAGATCCTAACGGTTACCCATTCATTTGGGTTAATATTCAGACTCATTATTCAAAATTATCTGCAAATTACCCCTATCCATCTTGATATAATTTTTGAATTGTAAATAAAAATTAATTCTTAGTTTAGGAGCTCTAGGAACTTTATCTAAGGATAGTAATAGTGCAGGGCAGGCGCTCCAACACAGCTTTTATATAATGCCAAAATTGTAGAGCTTAGAGCTGTTTTAATTATATATATTACCACTGAGCAGTCTTAGTAATACAAATTGTTTTACAAAAAACTAATTGGCAGTAAGTTAGTCTAAAGGATGTCGTCATCCTTTTTCTCTTCACAAACTCTGGAAAATGATTTTCCAGCAGTCTTAAAGTATAGATTATCCATAATGCTAATTTCTTGTGAAATTATTTCAAACTCTGGGTAGCTCCCAATTAAGAATTAAAACAATATCAATAATGAAACAACATTAAAACCTAAAACAGGGGTCTTAAAACTTGGCTCTTTTATGACTTGTGGACTTCAACTCCCAGAATTCCTCAGCCAGCGTGCCTGGCTGAGGAATTCTGGGAGTTGAAGTCCACAAGTCATAAAAGGGCCAAGTTTTAAGACCCCTGACCTAAAACTACCAAAATAATAAACATTAGAAACAAAAATGTGCCACCAAGTTAAGCTTCTGAAATGCAGTCACCTCATCTGAATTCCAAGAAGCAGTAGAGATAAAAACATCAACCTGGTGGTAGAATTAACCCCCGCCCTCCATCACTATGTATTTATATTTCCAGCTTTGCAGCCTAGCATACAACCTTGGGATTTCTTGGTAGTCTCCCAATGCTAATCATATCCAAATTACTAACAGTTACAGACCTCTCTTATCACTGTTTGTTGTAGTTATGATTTAATTGATCTAAATAATTGTGTTCAAGGATCAACATTGTAAATTGTAAGAACAGTATTTATTTCTATAATAACTTTATTAAACTATTAAAAGATAAAAACTAATACAAGCTAAAGGAATAAAAAGAAAAACAATAGAAAATGCAGAAAAGAAAGAAAACATAGAAAAGAAATAAAAAAATAAGAACATAGTATAGTAAAAGAAAGAAATTACTTCCTTCTTCATCACAAGTACAAACCCTTTTAGTAGCTTATCGCTCTCTTAAAATACAGCAAATATCTCTTCTTTTCCATATTTTATCTCCTATCTATAAACAAATAATTAGACTCTCATTATTCAGTCCAGATCAGCAAAAGTCCATTAAGGGCTATCAGAGATAATCCTTTTGTTTTTAACAATCTTAATTTTTAATTTTTTCAAACAATGTCATAGAATTCTATTTCTTTTCTTCTTTGCCCATTTTCACAAGATTCTTCAAAGGTTTTAACAACTCTCTTTCTAAGTCAAATGTAGAAAAATTATCTCTCAATTTATTGTTTTTATGTCCCTTTTAATTATTCAAACAACAGGCAGTTTCATTTGCATATCCAGTGTAACATCTTTTTCCATGTCATTTTTATAGTACGCTTTCAACTCACTATCTTTTCAGCCAAAACTTGTTCCTCTTTT
The DNA here is from genome assembly GCA_023970755.1 of Azemiops feae. Lineage (NCBI taxonomy): Eukaryota > Metazoa > Chordata > Lepidosauria > Squamata > Viperidae > Azemiops > Azemiops feae. The sequence continues at coordinate 1,040,657 of JALGBA010004287.1, forward strand.
GCAACAACTTTTAGATACAGTACAGTCTATCCATAAAGGCAGATATAGCTATTGACATTGCTAATATTATTTTTTCTCCATTTTTTGAAAGTATCCTTTAATATTTCCATCGTTAGTATATTTTGCACCATTATGTAACTGTTAGACAAAGTTATGTATTCTTTTTAACTGAAATCTTTAGTTCCCTCTAGTGTCCAATTTTTAAAATTGTATTATATTTTTTAAAAAAATCAAAACAAAAACATTTTCCAACAGAAAGGATTCTTTATAATTAATTGCAAAAACTTATTGCAAATTTCTCAAAATCCTGAGTCTGTTTTTAGCTTTTGCTTTGTCTTCACTTTCCCTGACTTTTATCTTTTATCTGACTTTTCACAGACTTATTAGTAGCTGTGCCAAAACTTGAACAATATAGTAAATATAAAGTTGATGGATCTTTAATACAGCTTTGAATCTAAAATAGATTCATAATTGCAAACATTATATGCACAGCAAACCATCCAAAGTTGGCAATCATGTGCTAAGCTTGATAAAATTCTTTATTGCTCTTACATGTGGGCTGCATAAATCTGGATAACCACTAGATGACAGCAAAGACACACAGAGAACTGTAACTCCCCCACATCACCCCATTTCCATAACAGATTATGTGAAATAGAAGGAAAACAGGTAATTTGTTTTGCAATACAGCAATTCAGCAAAGTTCATGAGTGATTTGTTCTCCTGTTAATGAGAAATCTCACCTTACTTCATCCCTAAACTCCTTTACAGGACTTTTAACAGATCAGATAGCTTGGCACCTCTCCCGACAGTAATTATTGTGATTTGTTGACCTATGACAAGACAATATGATGGAAGGTGCTACCAATTAATTTTCTTTTCCTTTTGTATGGGAACCAGAGTGAGGGATTTTTGTTCCCCTTGGACCAAAGTAGCTTGGGATGGAACTCTTATTGAATTAAATTTATTTGTGTTCTTTGTCATGTTTTTAAAGTTAATGGAAGTGAATATGACAATAGACTGATTTTAGTCTGCTTTTGAGGAGTTAGGACCATAAACAATGGAAAATTGGAAGTGCCCCTAAACAAGTGGATGCAAGGATCCAAACTGGAATTGTAAAAAAAAAACAAAACAAAACAAAACTTTACATTGCTTCTGGAAATGTGGACTGGACTGGTTTAAGAACCCAGAGAAGTCAGTGATAGTACTACAACAACAATTTGTTATTTAATAGTTGCATCCATGTGTACTCCAAGTACTATGTAAATTTATTCATAAGAGTAGCATTCTTATTTCTAAAAGATAACAATTGTTTCTATGTCATACCTGTCTGGAATGCAGAAAGCCACCAGTTTGAGGAAAATTGTGTCGCGTCAGCTGAGATTGCAATAAAGAAGGGAAGCTCAGCCTGAAGTGGGAAAAGTGCACTGGGACAGGCAAAGAAAATATGAGGATTACTGTGTCCCCATTTCATCCCAGCAGCAAGTAATATAAGAAATAGACTTGGAAAATCTAAAAATTACCCAATACACCATTTTTCAAAAAGCCTCTGGGCTTCTGCACACTCTTTAATAATTGGGTCATTAAATAGCTGCTAACACATAAAGCTGTAGCATTAGCTCAGATTTTGTATTGTGAGCTGTGCATTACAAAATGGTTTAACAAGCACTTACGATATTTGGCTTCTGCTAGCTTAATTTAACTTTTCCAGGTTAATGTCATGCAAAGAGCATTACATGTCCTTCAGCTACTTTACCTGAACCTGGTTTGAAATTTATCCAAGAGTGTAATGAAATAATAAAGGGAGAATGTTGAGAGAGGGAGACAGGGAGAGCTGCTTCCCCATTCTCTTCACACATGTGTAAATCCAGGAAGACTTAATTAATTTAAGTCAGTGGAGAGAATAAAAAGAGGACATAAATGTGTTAATGTTCTTCTGTGTTTACTGACATGAGGAAAGCAAGCAACGCTTGTTGCCACAGCCTCTGAACTGCAGCCTCCCTGGTGGTCCCTTTGCACTTCTATTTCTGAGAAAGGGATGCGGTTGAAAAAAGCATCCTGTGAACTCAGCCAGCGTCTGAAATTCTGCTCGTTATCAGAAAGAAATATTCAATAGCTGCTGAGGTTTGGAATTGTTTCTCAAAGCCAAGGAGGCAATAATGGTGGCAATAAACTTTCAAAACCTCCCACTGCTTTTTTCAAACAATTTTGATCAGTGTTTGCACAGATATCAGACTTTCAGGGTTTGGAATTCTCTTCTGTAGCATGATAACCAGGATGTCTTGTTGCTTAAAAAGATGCATAGCCTTCACCCTTTCCTGTGTCATTGCCTTTGCTCTATGGGTGCATATAAATGCATGTTGTTCTTTCTGTGAACCGGCGTCTCTGCTCCCAACAATAATTACATTTCCAATATAAAAATGAAAGCTACTGAACTCTGAAAGTTTTACTTCTAAGTAGGCATGAATAGGTTTGCATAGATAGACTGCAACACCACTCAATTCATTATTCAGATAGTTATTTAAAGTTTACTGGAGTTAATATATATCACTATTGTGTCGCTCCTTCCCCTTCCATCTGGGTTTTCTGAGTATAAGTTGACATCTATAATGGGAAATCTCAGTAGGTGGCAAATGACTAGCAAATATGAACAGATTGTTAAAAACTAGACAATCGATGCCCTGTTGGGTCATCATTTCAAAGATATTTCCTTACCGAAACAGAATCTCCTGGGTGGACAAAAAAAGCAGCGGGAGCAGGAGGGACTTCCAACTTCCTGCTGGCTTCCCATTGAATTCCCTTCTGGGCAAGGAGTTTCAGAACCCTTCCTTCCTTCCTTCCTTCCTTCCTTCCTTCCTTCCTTCCTTCCTTCCTTCCTTCCTTCCTTCCTTCCTTCCTTCCTTCCTTCCTTCCTTCCTTCCTTCCTTCCTTCCTTCCTTCCTTCCTTCCTTCTCACTTCCATAGAATTCCACCTTCTCCATTTACTTTGCTTGTGGGAAGCTTGCAGGGAGAAAGCCACTGGGGAAGTCAGCAGGAAGTTGCCACAAAGACCAGCAGGCAGGTAAGTAGCTACTGCTGGGTGGGGGAAGGTGCGGAGGATGCAGGTCTGGAATGCTACATAGGGGTGCATGAGAGGTTCTGTATGGATTGGGAAGAGGGTGTGGGTGTGTGCTAGAGATGCCTTGTGCATCAGGGAAGTTGTGGGGTGAGTAGTGTAGATCAGATGAGTGTCCTGGAGTATGTGAGATATGCTGTAAGGTTGGGTAGGACATGTGGAAGTATGGGAAGAGTCAAGAAAGGTATGTGGGGGGTCATGGGATATATAAGTGCCATGCATGTCAAGTAGAACATGTGGGGGGCATGAGTCAAGAAGAATGTGTGGGCATCGCATAAGTGCTATCCTGATCATAGGTTCTTAAACCTATTTAGGGTTATTAAAGTTTTTGTTACCCTCTTTCTTTATCAGTTTATACATTCATGTTTCTTTCTCATAAGAGACACTGTTTTAATACAGCACATATTTTAAAACCCCAAATTTCTTAAGCATAACACATTTTGGGATGTTATTTGCACCAACATATAAATATGCATGTAAATTTCTCCTTAATATATGTATTTCTTGATCAGAGAATTTACACTGCAGCCTGTTGAAAGGTATAAACATGAAAGATAGCTATATATTCATCTGCATATTGATTAAAAAAGTGTTCACATTAAAATATAAATCAAACAAATTTACTTCTGTTTGTGTATGAGATATTTGAGAGTTATTCCAGCAGTAGATATGTAAAGGAAATCTGTAATGGATTTATTTTGCCTCAGATGGTCTGATCTACCAAATGAAATGTCATGAGGTCATGGATGACAGTGGTAAGTGCAGCAAATTATTAATCATGACAGCTAGAATACACTTGGAAAATCTGCCAAAATTAATATTAATGTATATTTAGAAAAGTTACATAAATATCCTATATTTGAGGAAATTGATAGAAAACCAAGTGGAATAGAGAAAAGAGCATTCCTAAAGATTAGTATTAAGGTAAATGTACAGAGAAGTGGTGCCTTTATTTTAGTTGCATGCAAAAAGTATGTATCTAAAGCAGTGATGGCGAACCTATGGCACACGTGCCAGAGGCGGCACTCAGAACCCTCTCTGTGGGCACGCGTGCCGCCACCGCAGCCCTGCCTCCCCCCATGGCCCCCTCCTCACCAGCAGCCCCCCCCATGGAGGATAGTCGCTCCTGGGCACGGCCCGGGTGGAGCAGCACAGCCAAGGACATGGCAGCCGGGCAGCAGGGACAAGATTCTGCCCGCGCGCTCCGTCGCGTGCAGATGCTGCTGCAGGGCGCAGGCAGAGGGTGTGGCCACCATGGCACTGCTGGGTTGCCTGGGCAATCTGCTGCGGTTGGCCGTGGAGGCAGTGGGTGGCCCTGCAGGCGGGAGGGCAGAGCGGAGGCAGAGCGGGCAGTGTGGGGGCAGAGCGGGCGGGGTGGCGGATGGCGGTTTTTGGGCACTCGGTGTCTAAAAGGTTCGCCATCACTGATCTAAAGGAATAGGAAGGCCAAATACACTCCATAACAGCTGCAGGTTTCAGATCAAGTCAACCTTGAGCCAGTGAGACTCGAACTGCCAAACTGCTGGCAGTCAGCAGTCGGCACAATTAGCCTGCAAAACTGCATTCTAACCACTGCGTCACCACAGCTCATATGGGGGAGTGCTATTCCAGAGGGCAGGAGGAGAAGACTAGTCTCCAAAGTCCCATAAGACAATGCTATATGGAGCATGTTGACCCTGAAAGATTTTATTAGAGGGACAGAAATAATCAAAGAGAAGCAATCCTGCAGGTATTTAGCTATGAAGAGTTTCATAGATGACAACCATCTCCTTAGTATGTCCTTGTGCATCACAGTAGTCCAAATAATAGGCAACCTGAAAATTAATGATCATTTGAAGGGCCTCCTAATCGAGGTGTGATTGGCATGCAAGATGATATGAATCTGTGTTAAAGTCATGTTATACTTAAAAAAGAACCCTGCTGCTTGGCATTGGCGATGTGATACCACAAAAAAATAATTACGTTTTGCCAACCTTATCACTAAATTTAGGCCTTAATATGGGCTTGTGTACATTTTCATTGGGACTTTGTCTTATCTTAGCTATGATTCTGACGGTCCCTTCTGGAACCTTCTCAACTGCCCTCCAATCTCCACAAATCTATCTCTCCCAATCTCTAAGGAGTCACACTAGGCTCTGAGAACCACTCATCCAGTTCACATCACCCTAATCAACCAGCATGTGTCCCAGGGAGCTGCATTTGATTAACACTCAGCTTCTTAGGCCCCAAACATAAGCCCCTGTACCAATTATCTACTCATTGGTGCTCAGTCTGCCCCTGCCACCACTGCTCATGATTCTCCAAACCAACAAACTACAATTGTACTTCACCAGCATTCCCAACCTGCCAGCCTCACCATAGCTGCTCTTTAGTAAGTGAATAAGAGCCTCACCAGCTTTGGCCATCATATCCATCACATCTACCAGGATCCCAGCCTGCCCTCATCTGAGTACCCAGGTCTCATTGGTCACTTCAGATCAAAGCTTGCTTTGTTTGGCACAAGCTACCAGCTCAAGCACAGTGATTTTCATCAGCCTCTCTCTTCAATTTCAGTGCTGCCACCACTATGGCTCAGAACTTCACCCAAACAAATTTCATGCTTCTAACCATATTCCTTGTTCCGATCATAATCAATGAAACATTTAAAAAAATACTCTATCTTGTTTCCCACTTGAGGTTTGTTTGTTTGTTTGTTTTGTATTGACCAAATATGTGGTGATGACTTTAAGAAGACTTAGATGCTTTTGAGATGTTGTGAGAGGATGGAAAAGACTTTATGCAGGGGATTGTCATCCTTACTTTTCTCAAAAGAGCTCACATCTGCCTACAAATATTGGAAACAATCATTGAAACACATTTCAGCAAACTAAAGGTACTGATAAAATCCAACAAAATTCAAATAGCAGTATTCCAAAGTTATTTTGGGAATTTGAAGTTCCCAAGTTACTTTGGGGTCCCAGAAAGAACACATTGTAATGGTCCATTTGAGATATCTGATATGCAGATATGAGTGCAGCCAAGCCTGACCATATAAAGAAGTGATGCATCTCATTTCTTATGAGTGAGTTGCCTGAAAGCCCAGAATTGTTTTGAATAACAGTTACTTGGGAACAATTAAGATAAAGGGAGTTTTGTATTGGGAAATGGGCAATTATTGCCAATCTTACAATCCTTGTGGAAATGAACACTATTTTGATTTCATTTTTGCTGTATTTCTATATTCCAGTGATGGCGAACCTATGGCACGCATGCCAGAGGCGGCACTCAGAGCCCTCTCTGTGGGCATGCATGCCGTCGCCCCAGCCCCGCCTCTCCCCATGGCACCCTCCTCACCAGCAGCCCCCCCACAGAGGAGAGTCGCTCCTGGGCACGGCACGGGTGGAGCAGCACAGCCAAGGACATGGCAGCCGGGCAGCAGGGACAAGATTCTGCCCTTGCGCTCCGTCGCACGCAGATGATGCTGCGGGGCGCAGGCGGAGGGCGTGGCAGCCATGGCACTGCTGGGCTGTCTGGGCGATCTGCTGTGGTTGGCCGTGGAGGCAGTGGGTGGCCCTGCAGGCGGGCGGGCAGAGCAGAGGCAGAGCGGGCAGTGTGGGGGCGGAGCGGGCGGGGCGGGGGAGGGTGGTTTTTGGGCACTCGGTGTCTAAAAGGTTCGCCATCACTGCTATATTCCTTCCTTTATCCCCTCTTTCTCTCCCCTCCCTCCCTCCCTCTCTCCCTCTTCTTTATTATGGTAAAGAAGCCAGTAACAGAAAGGGGAAATCATTTCTATTTTACTCCTAAAATTTAAGGACAGAATATATTTTCCACTGCACTAAAACTCAAGTGCGGTGTTGTCTTGCCATCAGCAGAGGGTTCTTGAGGTCACTGCTTAATAGCATAGGTTGGCAAAACTTTCTGTTTCCATCTGAAAGACAGCCAGAACAATGGTCTGATCCAGGAATCTGATCCAGGAATCACTGTACAATCTCCTTGTGGGGAGTGTGGCACAGTAAAATTATCCCCGTCTGTCTGTCTGTCTGACTGTCATCATTATTTTTCATCACATCTTTGTTGTACATGGTTTTTGGAAACCAATGGCTTTTTTTTTTTCATTACCAAAATACATGCTGGCAAATCCTGATTACTATTAATGTTTCTACTATAGTAGCATCTCTTTTCTTGACCTTTGAAAAATCCACTCCTACAGAAATCCATGGATTTTTCTTCCCTTTCTTCCATATAATGTGTTGATCCATATTGACCCAGAAAATCGAAAAAAGTGCAATGTAAGCTGTAAAATCATAAAGTGATGGACTTCTAAAATTACTCGCAAGATTCCCAGTTTACATATTCATAAAAATTGTTTTTCAGCCTGATTCAGCTGAGCAGAACGATTGGCGGTTACTTGTAAATCTCTTTGGACTGCAGTGTGTTCCAATTTGTTGGATATCTTGGTTTAAAAATGGAAAGATTAAATTATTCCTTCTTTTGAATTAACACTTTGTCAAAGATACCTATTTTCATAGTCTATGCCCCAATATATGTAATAGAAATGTCAAGCTTCAGATTAGACAAGCAAACAAAAAAAGAACCACTCACTTTCTTATCTCTTTTTCCTTTCCTTTCACCACAGAAGACAAGATATGGACAGTGATGCAGCACAATAACACAGAATTGACTCATGTCCACGGATCTGATCCTAGGAAGCCGTACACCATGAACTTCAGTTACAATAGCAGCGGGGATCAGCTGGAAGCAATAACAAATAATGCTGAATATTGTGAACAGGAGACAATTTACCATTGCAAAAAGTCACGTCTGCTGAATTCCCCAAGTAAGTGCCATCAAGTGAAATCTTTCTGTTTTTTATTTTTGTTGTTTTAGTGTCTGTAATACAGCAATATGCATATTCTCAAATAAGGTTGAATAATTGAAATGAGAGTATAGCTAGTATTTATTTATTTGTTTGTTTGTTTGTTTGTTTGTTTGTTTGTTTATTTATTTATTTATATTCTGCCTTCATTATTTTTATAAATAATTCAAGGTGGTGAACCTACGTAATATTCCTTCCTCCCTCCTATTTTCTCCACTACAATAACCCTGTGAATGGGTGTTGGACTGAGATAGAGTGACTGGCCCAAAGTCAATAATACAAAATGATAGGAAGTATAAAATAGTAGAAAACATTTTAAAAAGCAATGTCTTAATAGCAAATACTACTTTATGTTAGTGATACATAATAGTGTAATTTTTTAAAAGCAACTTGTTCCATTTACTTAAGACAAATTAAGAGGATGTGAAAATCTTATAATTATATCAAATAATTATAAGATTAATCAAAATCTTATAATTATAAATAACAACTATTGATGTTACCATACATAAATCAAAACTGTTCTTATACAGGGCTAACACATCCATGTTGAAAAATCCAGGTGACCCACTAAAAGGCAGCAAACAGATACAGAAACACTAGTTCTTTTATGACTACTTATATTTTTCATTTAAGTAAATACAGTCTTCTCAATATTTGGAGTAGACAGAATTAAAGCTCTTTCTAAGTAATCAATAGGGCAGAATAGCTAATAATTATGGGGAGTAACAGAACTTCAATCATTAACGGAGAAGTACTCTGGTTATAAGCACTCTTCATACTTACAACTAATTAGCATGTAATTAGCATTTGGGAGAGCTCATAAAGAGATAAAGATTATTTTTTTTCAAAATGAAGCCAGACATGTTTATGAAAAATGCTTTATTATACATTTGCAATTTAATACTTGGCAGCTGAAATCAGGAACTCTTGAGATGGTTTTGACTGAAATATTAAGAATATCTCACAAAGGGATTTAATATTGATTTAACAAAACCAATCTTTTGTTCTTTATTTATTTTTATCTCACATTCATTATTTTTATAAGTAACTCAAGAACATAGCTAATACTCCTACTTCTTCTTCTTTTTTTTCCACAACAACAACTCTGTAAAGTGGGTTGGACTGAGAGAGAGTGAGTGAGTGGCCCAAAATTATTCAACCGGTTTTCATGCCTAAGGAGGGACTAGAACTCACAGTCTCCTGGTTTCAAGCCTGGTGCCTTAACTTCTAGACCAAACTGGCTGAACTTTTCTTACATCAAATAGGGCTCTTCTTCCTTAACTGGCTAATTAATTTAGCTCTATATCTTAAAGAAGAAGGTGAATCTATGCTCTCCAGCTTAATCACAAAACCAAGCTAAAGTGATTAAAAATAAAATAATAAACAAGTAATGATTTGTCAAAAGTGTTTTTATCTGCACCTCAAATGATCATTTTCATGCCACCATCCCAAGCAGTATTTGTCAGTTGTCTATATCAGGTCTTGTTATATGAAACAATAGAATTAAATAGAATTAAATATTCTGAGAATATTTAATGGTTCTCAGATGCATCTTCTATAACAGGGGTGTCAAACTGCCAGCCCACGGGCCAGATGCGTCATACGGAAGCCACACCTACCCAGCTCCAGTAAGGGGAAAAAAGTTGCAATATGTTGCGACACATCACATGTTGCAGCGAGTTTGACACCCCTGTTCTACAATGTAATTATCACTTGACTAATTAAAATTTTCATTTTGAGAATGATTGCCTACAATCTATTCATGATGGTGCTTATTTCTTCCTGGCAAAGCTGACACTTGTTTTTTGTATATATATATATATTTAAAAGTCATTCTACATGGAAGGAATCAAGAAATGTGTAATGCAAATATGTAATTGTCATCAAAGAAGAAATGTTAAATGGCTTGCAGTATGTTATTACCAGAAAATGCTTGAACTGGTATATACATAAGTGGTTCTTCAGAAAATGGGAGTGATATTTTCAAAGTTCAAAGGGATGGATTAATAGCCACCTCTCCAGCCTTTATTTATGCAATCAAAGCTCTATGTATCTTACGCTGGAGCAAGATGTTCGGATTGTTTAGGTTGAGGTACGCCATAAATAAGCTATTTTGGGAGAGGAACAAATGTGATCATTAAAAATATGCTGTTTACAGGTAGTCCTTGACTTACGACCACAATTGAGCCCAAAATTAAGACAGTTAAGTGAATTGTACCCCATTCATGACCTTTATTGCCATGGTTGTTAAGTGAATCACTGCAATTGTTAAGTTAGTAACAGAGTTGTTAAGTGAACCTGGATTCCCCATTGACTTTGCTTGTCAGAAGGTTGTAATGACCCTGGGACACTGCAACTGTCATAAATACATAGCAGTTGCCAAGCATCCGAAATTTGATCATGGGACCTGGGATGCTGCAGTGATAATTACTATGGAAAATGGTCATAAGTCCCTTTTTTCAGTGCTATTGTAACTTCGAATGGTCACTAAACAAATGATTCTAAGTCAAGGATTACCTTTATTATATATTCTTTCTTTTATTCATCTCCTTGGTTGTTTAACTTAGTAGATAATATTAACTCTTTGCTCTTAGTTTGCTTTCACCTTGCTCTAATTCCCCACATTTGATGCCTTCTTCATCTTAACTTCATCTTCAGAAGCTACACAGAAAACCAAGATAAGGAAAACTGTTCTAATCTATGGGTTCTAATAGCTTTCAGGGTTTTCCCCCCCTTTGCAGTAGGAAGGAAGGAAGGAAGGAAGACGGGCTTTGGAATCAAGTTTTCTTACTATTTGTCTGACCATGCAAATAAAACATGTTGTTGACACCATAAGAATTTTGACATTCAAACCAAAATCTCTTCCCCCCCCCCCCATAAAACAGTAGTAGCAGTATGGAATGATTAAAAAAAAGAAAATCCATATTCTTTATTCTGTTGATTGATGGGTGTTATACTCTGAGTTTGCTTTTCATGAAAAAGAGATTTAAATTCATGTTCTCCAAAGTAGCTGTGATATGTTTTGTTGAAGATTGTATGTAAAAGTGCAGAAAAGAAAAGTTTGGATTAGAGAAAAAGATAGCCAGAATGAAAGTGTTGAGAGAAATGGAGATCATTTTTGTGATCACTTGTTTTTCTTTTAAAATCTCAAATCAATGAAGATACATTAAATATTAGGTAAATAAAATAATTATTTTTTTAAAAACACACACATAAAAATGGTTTTAAACTAAACAAAATTAAAATAGGCAGATTCCCTCTTCTGTAATGAAAACTGTTGGGGATATTGCTTTTCACAGAGTGAAAGTTTTGTTAGAATTAATGGGGTGCTGAAGGTGGATATATTTTCCCCCAGTGTTTTGATACAGGATTCTTTTTTTTTATAGATATTTTATTAGTTTTCTAATTTTACAATCATGAGTACTTAATAAACAACGTGTTGTCTGGGTCCATTAGTAATTCAGTGGTACATATTAACTTTCTCAGTCTAGTTCCAATACTACACCATCCAGTGCTTCCTTGATCCTCTCTTCTTCCAGTGGTATGCATTTTTCTACACTGGGCAAATACAATTCTTGTTACTGTTAATACATATACAATTAAATATGGACATCTTTGTCACATTTTTCTGGTATTATACATAATATAGATAGTGTCAGTTTATAATATGTTTTCTAGCCAGAACATATCTCAATTGCATTTGCACTTAAAATCCATTTGTTCAATCAATATCCTGTTTTTCCTGCTGTTTTTTTCCCATGAGTGTTCAAAATATCTCTATTGCTTATAATTTTCTCATAATAAATTATATTTGGGTAACCAAAAGCTTCCCTTATTCAAACCCTTTTAGAATTTTCATATTTCCCATCTCATAACAAAGTATAATATTCTAGTTACAAATCCTATCCTTCTAATTATAATAATACTTTTATTTCTAATAGTTATCTATTTTCTTAATCATATTCAAATATCTGTTTAATAGTATACTGTAATTTCCCATCTAAAGGTCAAAACCTCTATTTTCTTCAATCTTACTCTAGTTTTCTTCCTTTGCCAAATAACTTTCCAAGTCAGTGCATTTGAATCATCAAGTAATTCTTCCTCTGTTTTTGTATATATTGTTTGGAATAAGGAAGAGAATTTATTTGAAGTATTTTTGGAAGAATGCTCAACCCATTTACAGTATATTCATTAAACAGCCTCCATCCTTCTCCTTCAGTTTTTCTTTTCATTTCTTGTTTGTCAATATTCAGCATTTCTCCTAACAGCTTTATCATCTGTTCAATCAGCTCTTCTTCCTTATCCTCAAATGTGTTCTGAGACATTGACAAGTAAGATATCTTTTCCATTTCCAGTGTTATCACTGCATCTTCTAATTTTTCATTTGTCTGTATCTGTCTGTTAATTCCTTCCTTTAGATCCTCCATCTTTGGATGTGTTTCTTCTAATTTTCCTTCTGTTTTTTGGGTTAATAGTTCCTTCCTTGTAGTCATTGTCTGAATTTGTAAGTTTAGGTTAGAAAATTGTTCTTTTATCTCATTTGCATTATTTTTAGTCTCATCATGAAATAAAACAATTGTCTCTTGGGTTGATTTCAACATAGAAAGAATTTCTTTCTGAGATTCATTAACATTTTCTTGTTGGTATATCAAGCTGGGGGCTTCAGAGACAAGTGTTAAAGATTGTTTTTTACCATTTAAGTATAGAACACCCATTTTGTTTTTGTATGTAGTCTTTATAGTCCAATAGAGTCCCCAACACAAATAAGCAGCCCAAGAGTTTTTTTTCCCTTTTCCCAGCTGCAGTCTGCAAAAGTGAAAGTTTCCAGGAACAACAAAGAGTCTTATCTAAGTCCAGGCTTCAAGCCAAGTTTCCTTTAAGCATAATTAAATTGTAGTGCCATGATTCACCACTAGATGTCGTTGACACCGTCTTCCAGCTTTCCAAATCCAAGCCTATTTTACAAACTTTCACATATCTTTTCTAAAAAAAGTCTCAAAGGTACTTTTACTCCCAAAATTTCAAAGCTATATATCTATATTAATTCCAAATTGATCTTGTATTTTTTTCTATTTTCCCCCAAAGCAATTAATTCGCTGCTTTTCTTTTCCCGAGGGAGTGGGGCAAAAACTTCCCTCTCTCATCGGGGAGGATTCTTTGCTTTAGACATTCCTTTTTCCAGGAAAGTAGTATTAAGGTCATAAAAAGAAGATAAAGTCTCACCCAGTTCCATCCACGTTGCTCAAAAATTGCTAGTTAGTGCTTCTCTTTGGTTGTCAGCAGCTTCTGACTGGCCACACAAATGTAGCCAGTCTTTCCCCTGCCGGTTTGGAGGGCTTCCTCATATCCAGCGGAAGGGCCACCGCCCCTCCACAATTGACGAGGGTACCCTCCTTCATCGCCTCTCTGGGGCAACTTTTGACCCTTTTTAGGGTCCCCAGCGGGGCAAAATCGAACGTGGAAGATGGAGCCCCATCTTTCTGCGTCTGCTACGCCGCAACGCCTAACCAGAAGTCCATCATAGGATTCTTACGATATATCATTCAGATCAATACTTTCTGTATACTGCATGTCCATAGGAAAAAAAATATTACAGTTAAACACATGATTGAAAAAGTGAAGTCTTCCTCAAATCAGATTTGACTCTTGTGACTTCATGGACCTATCCATTAAATTTTCTTCATAACTATTTTCACTGTATTTTCCTCCTTCAAATATGCCTACTTAATGCTTCCCCTAAAACCCCATTCTCTAAATATAGTTTAATCTCAACATACACCCTTTTGAGTGAGTGATTTTTAACACAAGAAATACAATACATTACAAACCTAAAAAGCAGTAATTAAGTCCCAATCCACAGAAACATACTAATGAATTTAGGCTACACTGAAATTCCCAGAGTAAGTCCCTCAAGCAAATTTAGTGTTAACATTATCCATTTGCAAGAGCATCAGCTAAGGAACATGTTACCACTTCTTAAACTGATTAACAACTTGCAAGATGTAATTTAGCAAAAAGATAATTTGGAGAAAGATTCTTGAAAAATTCTTTTTCACCATCTTGCAGTGGCTAAATGTTTGCTGTAGTGTTCTCATGCTTTTATGCTTGTATGATATTTAAATCTGTAGATTGATTTATGTAGATTGATGAAGTTTTTCAGTATGAAATGGGTGGATTCAGCTAATTGTTGGGGTTATGTTGCTCAAATGCAATATTGGTCTATGTGATATGGTCCTGTGTTTAAATGAAAGATTCACTAGTTTTTGCAGATAGTCACATTTTTTTTAATTATAGGACATAGAAATTAATAGGACAAGAAAATGGATATTGCATGCATTATGAAAGATAGCCTTTCCATTAATTATGCATCAGTCACATGCCTCTTTCTGTATATTAGTTAGGAATATATTAGTTCATATATTTAATTTAATTTCCCATCTGATTTCCTATTTTAAGGAAATTTTGGTTAATATAAGAAAACTGTAGGAATTGTAGGGTTTTCCCCCCTATCTCTCTCTTGTATTTTTAGACAAGTAAAATAAAAGTATATATTTTTTAAAAAACTGGAAAGAGCTACTTGATAATCATTGACAATATTTATTTATTGTCAATTTTACTGTATATATGGAGGCTTACAACAAAGCTAAAAAACAGTTAAATTAATATGTAATAATTATGATGATAAAAAATTCAAAACCTACAAAAATGAAGCTGAAAAAGAAGAAATATTAGGTGAGAAGATGTTAATAATACAGGAGCCACCTCAATATTTCCTTGGTCCACTGGAATATGAATGTCTGATAGCACAGATTTTGAAGACCATCCAAAGGTCAAATGTGAAGAAGCCAATCTTACTTTGGGGCACAGTGGGCACCACAGCAGAAAAGGCCCACTGCTTAGGACCTGGCAAATGTAGCTCTCTAGCTGATAGGACCCATAACATGGCTTCTCTGTTGGATCTGATGGGATGAGCAGATGTCATCAGGAGAGGTAATCCCTCAGATAATTCATTCTCATGGCAAGTAGGGCTTTAACAATCAAAACTAGCACCTTGGATTAGACCAGGAAACAAACTGGTAACCAATGAAGTTTGTAGAGCAGAGATGTAACATGTGTTCTGCTAGAAACATGTGGTCAATGCCATCAAAAGCTGCCAAGAGGTTAAGTATGGCAAAGATGGATATATCATCCCCATCCTGCCCATGCCAGAGATCATCAAATTTAAAAGAATCCAAATAATCTCCTTAAATCCTGTGCTTCTCAATCACCTTTCCCCCAAAGGGTAGGTTAAAACTGAATGAACATTATCTAGTATAGTAGGGTCCAGCAATGGCTTCTTGAGGAGAGGGCAAACCAAGGCCTCCTTAAGAGGTGAAGGAAGAACACCCTCACTCAAGGAAAAATTCACCACCACTAGAATCCCACAAATTAGGAGGGGCATGGATCTAAAGAGCAGGTGGCTGAGCTCACAGTCTGGAAGATCCTGTCCACTTCCTCAGTATAGAAACTCTGTAGCAAACAACTGTCCACGGGAATGGTTAGCATGTGGTTAACACGATAAAGCAATGTTTCTCAACCTTGGGAATTTTTAAAATACATGGAATGCTGGTTGGGGAATTCTGGAAGTTGAAATCCACAGATGTTAAAGATTTAGAAACATTGCTATAAAGTAATAGATCCTGTGATACTAATGCCCTCCACTGGTTACTTTCCTTGGTGCAAGTGCTATCTGCCTGTATGCCCATCCATCCATCCTTTTTTTTTTTATCACCTTATCGATTAAAATAGTAACTCAAGCTATTCTGTCTTCCTGAAAGATTTTAGGCTTGACTGCCAAAACCTCACGTGATTTGGTTTAAATCATGTAATTTTGTTTTAAAATATAAATATTTTTAATTGAGTTTGTAGGTTTTATAGGCCTGTTTTGAAGGAACCATGCACATTATGGTGCCTGCAAGGCACCATAAAAGAAAAGGAACAGTGCCACTGAATGTGAACAGTCCAATAGAGAAGACGATCTTCAAAGGATATTTTAGAATACTTAAAATGCTAATGAAGATGCTAAGTTTTATATTGTACTAGAACTGCCTTCCCCAAATTTGTGCTTTCCAACATTCTAAGAATTTTAATCGTAGCATATACTGTACTATAAGGAGAAACTCAGGTTGACCAAGCAGATGAAATGAGACAGAGCAAATCTTTACAAGTAGAATAAGCTGGCAAGCAGACATACATAATTGGATCTGGCTGTTGTCCAAACCAAGACAATCTTTTATAGGCTGTTCAAGTCAAAAGATGCAACTAAAGTGCTTGCATAGACAGTCATTTTGTGACCTTGAAAGGACATCATAGGCCAAGGAACCTTGCAACTTGTAGCTCCCAGCTAGCTTCTCAGATGACACAGAAGAGCACAGATTTAAAATTAAAGGACTCTAGCATTAGTGGCTGTTGATCCATAATAACTTTTACTGAAATAGAAGATAGGTTAGTGCAGAAACAAGTTTTTGTGCGGTGATTCTAAAAATTGAAGAAAAGGAAAGTTTATTGCAGCTTCCTCAGATTTATTGACATATTGAGTATATGGTAAGAAAGTTGACCATATGCAGGGATGTGCTGAAGCCAGGTTGTATGTTTCATAAGAGCCAATTGTTGAATATTTTTGGAATTTTGTGAACTGGCTGAATAGAGCTGAGTGTTTGGCCACAATAAAGCCAGCAGAAGCAGTTGTTACACATTTATTTAGCACACATTTACACACGTTTTTAAAGTAAAGTGATTTAGAATCTTTCAGTTTGAAACCAAACAAGAGGAAAGATTAAGTTGGAGAGTATATATAGACAAAATTAGCTATTTAACTACAATGTTTGTTCAATTCTTGTTTAACCAAAAATAACACTGATTGTTGGATGGTTCTAATTGAATGTGAATATCTGTTTTAGTTCATTCTGAAAAACCTTGATGTTTAGGGACTCTAAACTTTAAGTACCAATTCTTAAATATATTTAGAGGCATCAACAGAAGGAGAGTCTGTTTAAGAATACAGAACTAAGTGTCACATTTCTGCATATTATTGTAACCATTTTAATAAGTACTTCAAAAAATACATTTCCGACATGGATAACATTTCATACTACAGCATCACAGATACAAGATTCACACCAAAGTATATTGTTATAAAATATTTAATAGGGCCTGATAGGTAATTTATCCTTGAAATTTAAATAAAGAAAGCATTCTTGGTTCTAGAATTAAAAGATCAACCCTGATGTGCAGAATTCAGCTCTGTTTTTTGACAAATTGCTCATGAAATGTAATCACTTCTGTTGAGTTGAAGTGGTCAAATCTGTTCAAAACTGCTGTGGCCAAATATGGTTATCTTTCATTGCTCAAATAATTACTGGTAAGTGCTCATACTTATCATTTTAGTACCATTTGTGGCTTAATCCTTTTGTTGACATGGTGATGTCTTGGCATATACACACATAGATATATATACATATATATATATATGCAGTGGTGGGATTCAAATATGTGAACAACCGGTTCTCTGTGTGGATACCGCTTCTGGAAGTCCATTCTGGGCCTGGGCAACAAAAAATTAGCTACTGGTTCTGCCGAACTGGTGCGAACTGGCTGAATTCCAGCACTGTATATATGTATACACAAACACATATATATGGTACATACAAATACTACTTCTTTAAAAGGCCCTTTTATCTTCCATTTTTTAAATCTTATTTTAAAAGTTTGAGAGATTGAGGAAAAAGGCATTTTGTTGTTAGTTGCGAAGTCGTGTCTGACCCATCGCGACCCCATGGACAACGTTCCTCCAGGCCTTCCTGTCCTCTACCATCTTCTGGAGTCCATTTAAGCTCACGCCTACTGCTTCAGTGACTCCATCCAGCTACCTCATTCTCTGTCGTCCCCTTCTTCTATTGCCCTCAATCTTTCCAAGCATTAGGCTCTTCTCCAGTGAGTCTTTCCTTCTCATTAGGTGGCCAAAGTACTTGAGTTTCAACTTCAGGATCTGGCCTTCTAAAGAGCAATCAGGGTTGATCTCCTCTAGGACTGACTGGTTTGAATGCCTTGCAGTCCAAGGGACTCGCAGGAGTCTTCTCCAGCACCATAGTTCAAAGGCCTCAATTCTTTTGCGCTCAGCCTTTCTTATGGTCCAACTTTCACAGCCATACATTGCAACTGGGAAAACCATGGCCTTGACTATACGTACTTTTGTTGGCAGGGTGATATCTCTGCTTTTTAGTATGCTGTCTAAATTTGCCATAGCTTTCCTCCCCAGGAGCAAGCGTTTTTTAATTTCTTGGCTGCAGTCCCCATCTGTGGTGATCTTGGAGCCCAGGAAGATAAAATCTGTCACTACCTCCATTTCTTCCCCATCTATTTGCCAGGAATTGAGAGGGCCGGATGCCATGATCTTGGTTATCTTAATGTTGAGTTTCAAGCCAACTTTTGCACTCTCCTTCTTCACCCACATCAAGAGGCTCTTTAGTTCCTCTTCACTTTCTGCCATTACAGTGGTATCATCTGCATATCTTAGGTTGTTGATATTTCTCCCGGCAATCTTAATTCCAACTTTTGATTCATCTAGCCCTGCCTTTCTCATAATGTGCTCTGCATATAAGTTAAATAGGCAGGGCGACAGAATACAGCCTTGCCGGACTCCTTTCCCAATTTTGAACCAATCAGTTGTTCCGTGTCCAGTTCTCACTGTTGCTTCTTGACCCGCATATAGGTTTCTCAAGAGAGAAATAAGATGGTGTGGTACTCCCATCTCTTTAAGAACTTGCCACAATTTGTTGTGATCCACACAATCAAAGGCTTTAGCATAGTCAATGAAGCAGAAGTAGATGTTTTTCTGGAACTCCCTAGCTTTCTCCGTGATCCAGCGTATGTTGGCAATTTGATCCCTAGTTTCTCTGCCTCTTCAAAATCCTGCCTGTACTTCTGGTAGTTCTCAATCCACATACTGCTGGAGTCTAGCTTGTAGGACTTTAAGCATAACTTTACTTGCATGTGAAATGAGTGCAATGGTGCGATACTTTGAACATTCTTTGGCATTGCCTTTCTTTGGAATTGGAATGTAAACTGACCTTTTCCAATCCTGTGGCCACTGTTGAGTTTTCCAAATTTGCTGGCAAATTGAGTGTAGCATTTTTACTGCATCGTCTTTTAAGATTTTGAATTGCTCAGCTGGAATATTGTCACCTCCACTAGCTTTGTTGTTGCTCAGCTTTCCTAAGGCCCATTTCACTTCACATTCTAGGATGTCTGGCTCGAGGTCAGTGACCACCCCATCGTGGTTATCAGGGATGCTAAGCTCGTTCTTGTATAGTTCTTCTGTGTAATTTTGCCACCTCTTCTTAATCTCTTCTGCCTCTGTTAGATCCCTGCCATTTTGGTCCTTTATCATGCCCATCTTTGCATGAAACATTCCCTTCATATTTCCAATTTTCTTGAAGAGATCTCTGGTTCTCCCTATTCTATTGTTCTCTTCTATTTCTTTGCACTGTTCATTTAAGAGGGCATTCTTATCTCTTCTAGCTATTCTCTGGAATTCTGCATTCAATTGGGTATATCTTTCTCTTTCTCCCTTGCCTTTCACTTCCCTTCTTTCCTCAGCTATTTGCAAAGCTTCCTCAGACAGCCATTTTGCTTTCTTGCATTTCTTTTTCTTTGGGATAGTTTTAGTTGCTACCTCTTGTACAATGTTGCGAACCTCCATCCATAGTTCTTCAGGCACTCTTGTCTATCAGATCTAATTCCTTAAATCTATTTGTCACCTCTACTGTATATTCATCAGGGATATGATTTAGTTCATACTTGAGTGGCCTAGTGTTTTTCCCTACTTTCTTCAATTTAAGCCTAAATTTTGCAACAAGAAGCTCATGATCTGAGCCACAGTCAGCTCCTGGTCTTGTTTTTACTGACTGTATAGAGCTTCTCCATCTTTGGCTGCAGAACACATAGTCAATTTGATTTCTCTGTTGACCGTCTGGTGATGTCCATGTGTAGAGCCGTCTCTTGGGTTGTTGGAAAAGAGTGTTTGCTATGACCATCGTATTCTCTTTACAAAATTCTATCAGCCTGTGCCCTGCTTCATTTTGTATTCCAAGGCCAAACTTGCCTGTTATTCCATTTATCTTTTGGCTTCCTACTTTAGCATTCCAATCCCCCATGATGATAAGGACATCATTTTTTGGTGTTGATTCTATAAGGTGCTATAGGGCTTCATAGAACCGGTCAATTTCATCCTCTTCAGCACCAGTGGTTGGGGCATAGACCTGGATTACTGTGATATTGAATGGTTTGCCTTGGATTCGCACTGAGATCATTCTGTCATTTTGGGGATTGTATCCCAGTATTGCTTTTCCTACTCTTTTATTGACTATGAAGGCTATTCCATTTCTTCTGAGTGATTCTTGCCCGCAGTAGTATACCTGATGATCTTCTGAATTAAATTCACCCATTCCTGTCCATTTTAGTTCGCTGATTCCTAAGATGTCGATATTCAGTCTTGTCATCTCTTGTTTGACCACATCCAGTTTGCCTTGATTCATGGATCTTACAATCCAGGTTTCTATGGAGAAAAATCTTTACAGCATCGGACTTTCCTTTCACCACCAGATGCATCCACAGGTGAGCGTCCTTTCGGCTTTGGCCCAATCGCTTCACTCTTTCTGGCACTACTAGTACTAGCCCTCTGCTCTTCCCCAGTAGTATATTGGACACCTTCCGACCTGAGGGGCTCATCTTCCAGCGTCATATCTTTTTGCCTTTTAGTACTGTCCATGGGGTTTTCATGGCAAAGATATTGGAGTGGGTTGCCATTTCCTTCTCCAGTGGATCACATTTTGTCAGAACTCTCTGCTATGACCTGTCCGTCTTGGGTGGCCCTGCACGGCATAGCTCATAGCTTCATTGAATTACGCAATCCCCTTCGCCACGACAAGGCAGTAATCCATGAAGGAGAAAAGGTTGCCATTTCCTTCTCCAGTGGATCACATTTTGTCAGAACTCTCTGCTATGACCTGTCCGTCTTGGGTGGCCCTGCACGGCATAGCTCATAGCTTCATTGAATTACGCAATCCCCTTCGCCACGACAAGGCAGTAATCCATGAAGGAGAAAAGGCATTTAGTGCATATTAAATGTGGTACAATGCTTTTTGGCAAAAATAATTTACTTTTATGACTTTTATGACTTATATAAAAACATAATGGAAAAATACTGGATTTTTTTTTCAAATTGATTTTGGATATTGTGACTGAATTCTCCCAGAGATCCAAAAAGTCTTTAGTAGTCTGAAGTAAGAGAGGCTTTGAAATAAAATTCCTTAGAGATTTGTATTGATATATACAAATTTAGGTGAGACTCAATCAAATTAACTTGCAAGTTAAGGATCACATGTTTCATGAAAAAGAGCTCACAATGGTTTTGTCTACAGTAGGGGGTATTTTTGTTTTTATTTTCTTTTTATTTAACTTGTATCAACTAATGAGGCAATTTTATGGGTGGCAATTTACTGATGGGAAAGCAAATGTGATAAAAGTTCCTGGACTGTACAATATTTCTTCTCCACTCTTCCATTTTCTAATACTAAGTTTAATATTCATCTGGCAAGTTTTACTTACTGGCTGTCAGCCCTATCAGGTAGACAAGGTCAAGAAACGTGTCATGGCAGGGATTCCAGGAATATTTTTTTATAATTATAGGCTACAATTATAATATAATTTGAAAGCCCCTTTCCCTCCTTATGCCACACAACATCACGGTGGAGTAGAGCATCATACTGGTGTGGAAAGCATTGAGGTACTTCTGGGTTGAAAGGCTTAGCCAGTGATGTCACCGTTGTCTGGGGGAGGCCAGTTGGGGGCTCCTTTCATATCCCCAACAGGAGCTAGAGTGAATGATGGGAACTCATCCTGACTCCCAGCAGCATTTGAGACTTGGAAGCAGGCTTACTAGCTTCCAATCCAGCGTCCTAACCATGCAAGCCACTGTGCTTCTTACAGCAGGGTTGGTTATCTGTCTGTCTGTCTGTCTATCTATGCTAAATTATCTTTCCCCTTAATTGCTTGCTCATTCCTTCTCTGTTCCCAAGGTCAGATCTAATCTTTCATGCTGACAAATTAGGGCTTTCTAGGTGCTATTGAGGTTTTCTGCTTAAGGCAAAGACAGCTGCAATGCAAGGATCAAGTCCAGGGAGTGGGACATGAAAATATAGATACCCCTTGACCAAAATTTCCATTACTAAGCAAAGCAGTTTTTAAGTGAGTCTCTCCTGAGTTTATCATCCTTTTGTTGCCACAGTTGTTAAACTAGTAACTGCAGTTAAGTAAATCATGCAGTATTTAGCTAATCCAGCTTCTCCATTAACTTTGCTTGGCGGAAATTGGCTGAGAAGGTCATATATGGTGCTCACATGATCCTAGGATGCTGCAACCATGATAAATACATGCCAGTTGCCAAGTGTCTGAATTTTGATCACATAACCATGGGGATGCTGTGATGGTTGTAAGAGCGAGGATCAGTCATAAGTAATTTTTTCCAGTGCTGTTATAACTTTGAATGGTTGTAATAGTTGAAACAATGGTTGTAAGCCAAGGACTACCTGTAGGCAATTAATAAGGTGTGTCCAAAAGACAAAATGCTGCTAGGAAGACATTACTGCAGCAAGTGGCCGTGGAACCAGAATGCAGTGTAAAGTCAGGAAAAAAATGACATTGCTTTCAGTTCTAGTGTTCTTCCATTTTTATGGTGCAGCAAGTCCTGTGAAGACTCACTTATCGCCACTTGTTGGGCAAACATGTGGATTGAGCACATTATCTGCAGGAAAGGATTTTGCTTTGCTGAAACCTCAAGTGAAATAGTCTTTTGATATGCCATGGCACTTTCTTTCTACTTGGTGGGCTGGCCAAAACACATTGTTTCTCTCTTTAATGGTGGCTTTTGTGCATACTCAGAAGTCATTTCTTTTCAGCGAGCCCTGTCTTAGCACTTCATGGAGATGGAGCATCTTATCTCCATGAGGTGTTTCTTTTGTGTGTGTGCTGGCATTGCTAGCTGAAAGCCACAAGAAAGCAATTTGGCTGCATCCCACAGTCCAGAGATACACAAACTTAGAAGCAAAGAATCTTTTTTATCTATAGTTAAAGATGACAACTGGAATATAGTCAAGGCTTGGTATGGGTTGAGACCAGGAATCCAATAAACAAACAACAAAGCCAAGGGAAAAGACAAGAAACATGGCAAAATGGAATCAGAGTATAGCATGATAAGGCAAAATACTACAGAGCTGAGACTTGAAAGGTTATCCTCAGCAATTTCTCCCAGGGAGTGAGATCAATAAATCAACCATGCTGAGCCTGTATCCATGCTGAGTCTATATCCTATATTTATCAGAGTCTGCCTCTTGGCTGACCTGTCTGACCTGTGGAGTTCAGCCCTCTGCCCTTGGATCCTTAAGGTTTGCTTCTGCTTGGGGCTGGGTGGATGAACCTCAGACTCTGAGATATGGGTGCAGACAAAGAGTCCTGGGCCTTGGTGGATCTGCCTCAGTCAGGGTGCAGTCCTGGTCTGCAACCGAGATAGTTGCCTTCTCCAGGATTGTTATCCTTAGACGTCCCGGGTTGAATTATTTCCTCCTCTTCATCATCCAAAGAGAATCTAGCAGGGCCATAACGGATGAGGTCAAGGTGCAAAAATGCTGCTTTCATGAGGTGAAGTACTTTATAAAGTCAGAGTATTCATTAAAAACAGAATGGTTCCAATTTTCTTTACCAATAGAGACTATAGAACCACCCCATTAACACCAAGTGTTGAAGGGAAGAGGTGATGCCACAACATGTATTACTTTCCCTTCTGTACATTTATTTATTTATTTATTTATTTAAAAAGGTGCAACATGAATACTCTCAGGTGGCATACTTGGCTAAGCAATTTCACTTTTTACTGAAATTGGCTTATTGTTGCTTATTATTATTATTATGATTTATCACATAGTCAGCCACATGTTCAGACTGGGTTTGGCATTTTTATCCACCTATCGAGTCCTTCCCAAGGACCTAGGATAGGCAGATGTGGATGTTTGATGGTATTAAAGATATTGTTGCAGGATGGAAGCTGTTCTGAGTAAAACTTCCTTTTCCAATTGACCAGTGATGATTTTGTCACTGCCAATGATATTCAAGTGGTGCTCCAGCTGTTTTGGGATTGCACCCAAGGCACCTATTTTTATTGGCATTACCTTTGCTTTCTTTTGCCACAGTTGTTCTATTTCTATTTGCAGGTCTTTGTATTTTGTTATCTTCTCTAGTTCTTTTTCTTCTATTATGCTGTCTCCAGGTACTGCCACATTCACTATCCAGGCTTTTTTGTCCTTCGTATTGACAATTGTTAAGTCTGGGGTGTTATGTAGCAGGTGCATGTCTGTCTGAATTCTAAAGTCCCAGATAAACTTAGCTTTTTCATTTTCTATTGCTTTCTCTATTTTGTGGTTCACCAGTTCTTGCTTGCAGGCAAATTGTATTTCTTGCATATCTTCCAAAGCACCATTGTTACTATTTTGTCATGTCATTGTTTGTAGTCAGCCTATGTGATCTTCTTGCAGCAGCTAACCAGTAGTCCACTGTTTCTTCAGCTTGTTTGCAGAGGCAACACTTGCTGTCTGTTGTTGTCCTCTCAATTCTGCCTCTGTATGCATTTGTTCTTAAGGCTTGGTCTTGTGCAAGTCCCTCGGTCCCTTTTCTGCTCTTACTCATTGCCAGGTCTTGTTATTTGTTTTGCCTGCTATTTTTTTTAATATACTAGCCATATAATGCTTTGTCTTCCCATGTCTCTTTTCTGTTCTTCATTTGGTCTTTCCTGTAAGCCAGTTTGGTCTCTCCAGTATTCGGTAAGCCTTACTATACTATACTAGCTTTAGTGCATATTCTTCACAGTTACTTCAAATATTATTATTTGTTCCCATCTCTGGGAAAACAGGAAAGAACAAACCATTTTCAGGTCATGAATCTGGTTTGTTTTACATATTTCTTATTTTTACAATTTGGCTTTTCAACTAGAACATAAGAATTCCCTGACACTGTATGTTGTTTGTTTATTAAATTTTCAGTCAGTATAAAATTTAATTTTGTTACACTCACAGTGGCTTATAACAATTTATTTATTGAAATATTTAAGCTGCTGAATAACTGAAGTTTTCTAAATGGTTTACAACAAAAACACACTGAAAAATTCAGTTTGAATAAAATCATATATAATAAAATCAAATTAAATGAAAATGAAAATACTATGTGAACTCATAACAATAAAGTGATAATTCAAACTCTAAAATGTGAATTAAAATACAGTTAGGATTTCCAGGATAAAGAATAACCCTTACTCCAATAATAACATAAGACAATATATTTTAAAAATAAAACCACACTCTAATTTATAATATACATTTTAAAAGCCCATTATAGTTGCATATGCTCACCATCATTCCCTACGAATTAATCTCATTTGTCATTCATATTTTCCAAGTTAAAAGTCATTTATGCTCCTTTCCTCTGCTTCCTAAAAATGAACTTTAGACATCTATTTCATTTTTCTACAAGACAGAAAAAGGTCCCAAGCTATATTTATGTTTTGTTATACTCCATATAACTTCTAACTTTGCAAGAATTAATTCTTAAAAGCATTTCAGATGTGCAGAATTACTACAGAGAAAGTATAGTGGATTAAAGGCAGAAGTAGCAGAATAAACCCAACAGCTTTAACATGAGCCACCATAATAATGTTTGTCTCTGCTTCCTTAAAGCCGATCAATATTCTAAAATTGTGATTCATAAGCTCAAGGTTATTTTTTGTGTACTAAGATTTGAAAGTAGTGTATATTATAACCCAGTGTTATTACTTTTAGTTTCTTGGATACACAACAAAATGATGAGGAAACAAAACTAAAATCAGAATGTAACATATTGGAACATTTCATTAATAAATATACGAATATAAAATAGTTGTCATTTTTGTTTCTCCCTTATAACTTTCCTGGAAATAAACCCTAATTGAACTCAAGAAGGCTTATTGCTAAGTAAATATGAATAGGACTTCAGTGAAGGATTAAGGTAAAATCCCAATTATTTTAGTAAAATTCTTTTTATAATGGATACTGGCAACAAGCCTGTATAATGGTTTCCTTTTAAAAGGAAAGAAGAGAAGAATTAAAGATTCAAAATGATGGTTATGACCTTTAAAGCCCTTGATGGCATAGGTCCAGGCTACCTGATGAACTACCTCATCTCGCTACCGCAAGCCATTCCTACTCATGCCAGCAGAGGACCTACTTCAAATCCTATCAATCAAAGACCTCCAACTGTTGGGATCCAGAAGAAGAGACTTCTCTTCCATAGAGCCCATCCTTTGGAACATGTACCCACCAAGATGAAATCTGTCTCCACCTTCCTATTCTTCCATAAGAGCAATAGTAATAGTACTTAGATTTATATATCGCTTCACAGTGTACAGGCCTCTCTAAGTGGTTTACAGAGTCAGCATGTTGCCCCCAACAATCTGGGTCCTCATTTTACTGATCTTGGAAAGTTGGAAGGCTGAGTCAACCTTGAGCCAGTGAGAATCGAACTGCCAAACTGCTGGCAGTCAGCAGTCAATATTACATTCTGCCTGCAATATTACATTCTAACCACTGTGCCACCAGTTTATGAAGACCTGACTCTGCCAGTTGGCCTGGGGACCCAATGGAGGAGTACTATGCTGGAGGTGGTGGCTACTAGATTGATAGCAAAGCCCACCTACTTTGCTATCCGTTTCCCCACCCGCCCATCTTTTATTCTCATATCACTGTACCATTGTTTTCTTTTTCATTGTTTATTCTATTGTTCTGTTACTTTATTACTGTTATGTTTGCACTTCTTTTCATTTGTCCGTTTTTATTGTTGTAACTGCCTAGAGTAGCCCCACAGTGAGATAGGTGGCAAATAAATTTAACAAATAATATAATAAATAAAAAAATAAATTAGAATTTTATTTTTCATAAGGAAAATAATTCCAAAAATTGGCCAAAGTGGTCAAAAGTCCTTTCCATTTGTGTTAGAAAAGATTCAAATGTTGTCAGAAAACAACATTTTCTGCTAAAAATCCATTGGTACCAATACGATTTTAATACTGTATAATAAAATACAAAGTGCTTAAGAAATAACAATGAATAAATAAATACATAAATTTAGATAAAACGCTAATATATTAAATTAAGTTATGGTAAGTATGGTTCATTCTTGCAAGGCAGTTTTAAGAATGCTTGTGCTACATTTCATTTTGATGAATGAAAACTTATGGGAAACAGTTTAGTAAACAAAGATTTATGGCATTTGAAGTTTGGTGGGAATATATTCATATAATTGTTTGATTGATTATATGTCATCAAGTCATTTTCAACTCCTAATAACCACACAAACAGTCTTTGTCTATGATGATCTATCCCCAACTTTTTCCTTCAAGTTTCCCAATGATGCACTCATTGCTTTCATAACTGAGTCCATCCATCTTGCTACTGGTCCATTCTTGTCTTCCCTCCATCTCTCCCAGCATTAGAGTCTCCTCCAGAGAATATGGTCTTTATATGTGCCCAAAGTAGGATAATTTGAGCCTGGTTATTTGTGCCTCAAATGAGAACTCTGGGTGGTTTGTTAGAATCAAGATCATGTGAAGTGTTAATACCACTTTACAATGCCTTGGTAAGGCCACACTTGGAATACGGCATCCAGTTTTGGTCACCATGATGTAAAAAAGATGTTGAGACTCTAGAAAGAGTACAGAGAAGAGCAACGAAGATGATTAGGGGACTGGAGGCTAAAACATATAAGGAACGGTTGCTGGAATTGGGTAGGTCTAGTTTAATGAAGAGAAGGATGAGCGGTGACATGATAGCAGTGTTCCAATATCTCAGGGGTTGTCACAAAGAACAGGGAGTCAAGCTATTCTCCAAAGCTCCTGAAGGCAGGACAAGAAGCAATGGATGGAAACTAACCAAAGAGAGAAGCAACCTAGAACTAAGGAGAAATTTCCTGACAGTTAGAACAATTAATCAGTGGAACAACCTGCTTCCAGAAGCTGTGAATGCTCCAACACTGGAGGTTTTTAAGAAGAGACTGGACAGCCATTTGTCTGAAATGGTATAGTGTTTCCTGGCAGAGCAGGGGGCTGGACTAGATGACCTCCAAGGTCCCTTGGCTGTCCATACTATTCTCAGAAGTCTTCTCCACCACCAAAGTTCAAAAATGCCAACACTGGACAAAAAAGATTTTGCTTCCTGAACACTTTTAGATATATCACATAGGTTTTTGGCTGCTAATCACGAAAATAACCTGTAATTTAATCTATCACATACCTTCTGTTTTTACTGGATGATCCTAAAAGGCAGAAGCTATCCATCAGTTCAATATCCTCATTGTCATTTCTAAGGCTGGTTATTCTACCTGTTGTCGTTAGCTTATTCTTCTTTATATATTTTTTAGTCCCATTTTTTTCATGTGCTCTTTGACTTTTAGTAATAAAGTTTGCAGATCCTTTGTATTTTGTTAAAATATCATTAGTGAAATAAAAAAATTCCTGTGAAATAAAAATTGATTCCATATTCAATATGAATCTCCTAGGGTTTTTTTTTTTCAAACCGTTCTTCCCGAAGAAGAAAGATCAGAAAAATAGCCTATCTGGAATTTATACCAAGGATGGGGAATGTATAACTTTCTGGAAATTGATGAATTAATTTGCCACTGTTAACCATGGTATCTGGGAACCTGAAGAGAGCAATATTTTCTCTATCTTTGTTCACTATCCAATCATAGAAACCAAAATTCATCCCTATAATTGATGTGAGACAAGGAAAACCAGAGCAATGACTTTATCTCAAATCTAATTTCCTGCAGTAATTGTACATTCTTTGTTGGAAAAATCTTTCTCCTAGGTTGATAATTGTAGCCTGGAATGAAAGAACGAGCTCGTTACAAGAGACCTAAAGGAGATTCCAAGCCAATAACCTAAATTTTAATTGGTAGTTTTCTCTGAGCAGTTAACAATCAAGACTATTTCTAGATGGTGATCCATATAGTTGGTGTGTACGCTTTTCAGAAGGTTGTTCCATAGCAATAGATCTTCTGGTATAGATGATCCTGCTGTTAATGTAGACCTTTGCAAAATTGTGAAAATGTGCAAGCCCTAATTGCAGAATTAGATAGCAAGTTTAAACCTATAATATATCACCTAACCTAATGAAAAGACATTCTCATTAAGTAATGGACCACATCACAGATTTAATTATCATAGAGCAAGGCAGTTGGTGCTTCATACAGACAAGGTCAATTACCTTATCCAAGAGAGTCAGTTTGAAGTGTGTTATGAATAATTCACAGACCCAGAAATTAGCTATAAAAATGCCCCTGATATAAAGTGGTGAAAACATTTAAATTCATTCCTCATGTTTTTAAGATAATAGCCAAAGGACAATTATGGTTCTTTAATGGCAACACTACTAGGTGACAAAGATGACATTTGTACATTCAAGACATATTGCAGTGTTTTATACCCTTTTATACTAGCTTAATACAAAAGGACAAACTGGTTTTATTCTTTTTCCAGCCATTATCTTCTTGTTCTGTTAATTCAAACACGACACCATAGTTTTAATTTCTTCTTTCAGGCAGAATAAGTCAAATGTTAACTTGTTTAATGTCATTTGATTTTAAGATATTAAAAATGGCACTTGGTTGTCCTTAGTGTTTTAATCATACTTAGCATGGCGTTTTGATGTTATTTGCCCTCAGACAAAGGGGGAAAGCATGTGCTCTTGAGTTTGATTTCAGAAATCTTGTAAAACTGTTAACCTGTCCAGAGGCAAATAATTCATGTAATATAAGTTCATAATCTTCCTGTAATTTCACAGAAATTTCACAAATGTGAATTTAATTTTTTTATAAAGGTTTTTATTGAGTTTTATAAGGTTAGGGAAGGGATAGGACCAGGATAGGGATTAAGGTTCAGGGTGGGGTTGGGGGTCGGGATTGGGGTTGGGACGGGATTGGGAACAACATTGGGTTTGCCCCCCAGTAACATTTTCAAGCTTTAGCAAACAGACTATTGTCCGGATACATATGTTCAGTTAGCACTAATTAATATAATAGTAAATAGCTGTAGTGAATATGATAAACGATAATCATAAACAGTATCAGTTGGTCAATACATATCATTCTTACTAATATATATTCAAAATAACATATCACATTCATTTCTCACTAATTTGTTTTCCTAACCATTGGTTAAAATTATCCCATGTTTTAAAATAAACTGAATCTTCTTTCTCTTTAATCTCTAAGGTTAGTCTATCCATTTCTGCACACTCTAAAATTTTCTTAATTAAAATCTCTTCAGTTGATAAGTTTTCATTTTTCCAGTATTGGGCAAATACTATTCTCGCTGCTGTCAATACATGCAATATTAAATACTCATTCTCCTTCTCATACTTAACTCCTAATATTCCTAACAAAAACAGTTCTGGTTTAAATTCTATCTGTATTTTAGTTATTTTTTCCAGCCATGTATGTATCTTAAGCCAGAACTTTTTCACTTTAGGGCATACCCACCAGATATGGTAGTAAGTACCTGGCCTTTGTTTACATTTCCAGCAATTATTTGAAGTATTTTTAAACATTTTCGCTAATCTTACTGGTGTCATATGCCATCTATAAAACATTTTATACAAATTTTCTTTATATAAAACTGCTTTAGTCAATTTAATATTTCTATCCCATAATTTTTGCCAGTCTTCCAAATCTATAGAATATCCAAAGTTTTTTGCCCATGCTATCATTGTTTCTTTTACTTGTTCTTCCATCTTCAAGTTTAGTGGAAATCTGTGAAGTTTCTTAATCAGATTTTCATCTGTTTTTAACAATATTTGATCAAATTCTGTCTGTTCTTTATGAAATCCCGTTGTCTTTGCATCTTTTTTATATCTTGTTTGAATTTGCAGGTATGACCACCATGCTAAGTCAATACCTTGTCATTGTAAATCTTGTCTATCTTTCAATTTTCATTCCTTATCCAGGATATCTTTATAAGTGATGACTTTGTCATAGTTAATTAAATTTGGGTAAGCAAAAGCTTCCATTGTTGAAAGCCACTCAGGTAGTTTAATATAAATTTTCTGCTTTATTCTTTCCCATTCTGAAATTAGTACATTCCTTATAAAGTGGTTTTGGAAGTATCTATGTGTTTTATTTTTCCCGTACCATAGGAAGCCATGCCAACCAATTTGTAGGTCATGCCCCTCTAGGTACAATAGTCTTTTATTTCTCAGTGTTATCCATTCTTTAAGCCATGGTAAGATGGCTGCTTAATAATATAGTCTCCAGTCCGGGAGTCCAAATCCTCCACTATCTTTAGCTTCTTGTAACATTTTCACTTTAATTTGTGCTTTCTTCCCTTGCCAGATAAATCTCAATATTGTTGCATTTAGATCATCAAAAAAGACCTTTCCCAATTTTACAAGAATCGTTTGGAATAAGAAGAGTATTTTCGGTAAAATATTCATTTTCACTGTGGCTATTCTTCCTAACAGTGACAGTTGAAGTTTCTTCAACTTTTCCAAGTCCAATTTTATTTGTTTCAACAATCTTTCATAGTTATCTTCTTTTAATGTTATACATCTTGCTGTTAAGTATATTCCTAGATACTTAACTTTTTTAACTATTTGTAAATTTGTCTTTTTTGTAAGTTGAGTTTTTTGTTTGTCTGTTAAGTTTTTTGTTAATACTTTAGTCTTTTCTCTATTTATTTTCAAAACTGCCACTTCTCCAAACGTTTCTATTTTCTCCAACAGTTTAGTAGCTGTTTCAAGTGGCTCCTCCAAAATAAAAACCAAGTCATCCGCAAAGGCTTGTAGTTTATATTTTTGTTCTTTTATCTCCAATCCTTTAATTTCTATGTCTTGTCTAATATTTCTGGTCAATACTTCCAATGTTAATATAAATAACAGTGGGGATAGTGGACATCCCTGTCTTGTACCTTTTTTGATATCAAAGTTTTCTGTATAATCTCCATTTAGAATTATTCTAGCCGTTTGTTTATGGTAGATTGCTTGAATTGCATTTATAAAGTTTTTCCCAAAGTCCATTTCCATCAACTGCTGGAACATAAATTGCCAATTTACATTGTCAAAAGCATTTTGCACATCAAGAAATATTAATGCCATCTGTTTCCCTGGGTGATTTTCATAGTACTCTAGAACATCCAAAATCATTCTTAAGTTATTTTTTATCTGTCTTTTAGGTAAAAAGCCATTTTGATCTGTATGTATGAATTCAGTCAAGAATTTCTTGATTCTTTCTGCCATTATCGAAGCAAAAATTTTATAGTCCACATTTAATAGCGATATTGGTCTGTAGTTTTTTATTTGTGTAAGGTCGGTATCTTCTTTGGGTATCAAAGTAATATTAGCTTCAGTCCACGACTTTGGTATTTTAGTCTCCAAAAAGATTTCATTACACAGCTCTTTCAACGTCAGATTTAATACATCTTGTAATGCTACATAGAATTCTGCAGGACGTCCATCTAGACTCGGAGTCTTATCTTTTTTTTTGTCTTTTTATAGCTTCTCTAATCTCCATCGTTGATATTTTCCCATTTAATATATTTCGAATATTCTCCGGGATTTTTGGCAAATCTGTTTCTTTTAAGTCATCTCTAAATATTACTCAATACAGAGCACACATCTAAGCAAGTGTTGATCAAAGTATGGGTTTACGAAGATGTTAGGTTGGAGATGGAACATGACAAAATAGTCAGTTTAAGGATTTCAGGGGCTTTGTTTAATACTTTACGTCCACTGGAGATGGAAATCACAGATATTTTAGAAAGTAAATAAATTCTCCTTCAAATAAAACAAGACTCCTGGTGACTTCACAGCATGTTTATATACTGTAGTTCTCTGGCAACAGCATTTGTTTCCCTGTATACAATATTTATCCCCTTTGGAAGGGAGAGTAAAGGGAGGCCAGTAAATAAGTTCATTTGACCATGTTTCACAAGGAAATTTTGAAAAGTTATCTGCAGTAGAGGTGGTCAGCCCGAGGCATCTTTATGAATGAATGGTGGATCCAAAGAGTTAATGGTGAAATCTCTGAAATCTGTTGGCAAATTCTAGACTGCTTTTGTAGCCAAGCCTTCTTACTTACTCAGAACTCTAATATTTGATCTAAGGCTTCTTCTACGGATGAAAAAATGTGGTTTAGACAGAATTTGTTAAAATTAAGACATTAGGCATGACAGTCTTGGGGTTATTCAGTAGTTGGAAGATGTAAACAGATCCATGGTAACAGAGATAGCATTTTATTGTTGCATGTCTGGTGTTTAAGTTTGTCAATAAATTTGGTCCTAGTTCAATTCATTTAACTGTATTCCCTGATAGGTTTTGGACAATAAGTGCAAATGGATTTATTTCTAGTTCTTGTCACTTTGCTGTGCTCATTGGTGTCATTCAACACATGTGCACCTAAAACATTTTTCATCCGTATTTAGTTTAAAATATATATATATATATATATATTCAAAAAACTGAGAACTGTGATAGACTGTTTAAGAGGCAAAAGGCATGGATTAGAATAGTCGTGCTAGAATTCACTGAGATTTAATTCCCTCGGTATCCTTAGACTTTTTACAATTCAATTGCTAGGTTTGCTAGGATTAGCATAAAATAAAACAGATAAAAGTTATATTTTCCCTTGGAAAAGTAAGAAAAGGAGACTTTTTGGAAGAGATTGCTTTAAAAGCATGGACAGTGATATATTAGAAAGGAATTATGTATATGAAGACATATCTAAACTATTATCATCCAGAGTCATTAATTAAAATGGTAGCCACAGAACCTTGAAACGCAGTTATTAATCTTCAGGGAAAATTGCTTAGCTGCCTACTAAATTGTTGCACACCGCTGTCATAAATGCATCCTGTGACTAACTTCTAAAACTTTTTATTAGAGACATAAGAGAACAAGCTTATTATAAGAAAATCATTATCTGTGAAGTATTTACAAGTTTGCCAGATACAAACATTTATCTTTGCAAATGTAAAGATGTACAGAATTCATTTTAGATGAATTTATGTGCATATGTAATTAAAATATTACCTAGAACACTTTCACAAATGTTTTTTTCCTGTTGTTAGGACTAGTTTTTTGGGTTTTTTTTTACTGTATATTAGTTTAGAAAAAAGTGCCCAAGGCATTTTGGAATGAAAGCTAAAACGTTACTGGAGATTCAAACATATTAACATATGGTTTTCTCAGTGGAGTTTTAAAACTATTGTAAAACTGAGAACAATATTTTATTTTAACTTATTGCAACTTCAGACAGAGGGAGAGAGATCAACTTTGTGTTCCTTCTTTGTCTTCATAATAAACTGTAATCAACTCTTTCTTTGTACAGCATTTTATATGGAAGCTTTAGAAGACAATGGCTATTTGCCTTTATTTAATTCACTGCATTTAAAATTTTTGTGGAATTTGATTTTTTCCTGTGACATTAATCTAAAGAGAAAATTCAGCAGAATTTTAGAAAGTTCAGGTGGACTATCTGTTTATGTAGTGAGGGATACGTCAACTTCAGGCTTCCTTCAACTGCAGTCAAAATCAAAACTTGAGAATAAACATGCTAATACAAGGTACATGAAATCATGGAACAAATTTAATATTTATACAGAATAGGCTGCTGAAAGTCTTAATTAAACTTTCTGTAATGTATGGGTTGTTTTTTTCCCAGGATTGTGTGGTTTTCCTTCCTGTTCAATCCCTTACAAAAGATAGCTTTCCCCAAAAAAATCCCAAGAAGGATTGAGAAAAAACTTCCTCAAATACTCTTAAATAATTTGTTTCATGCATTAATATTCTAATCCCAAAACAGTGTTACACCATTTACCCAAAAAATAACATGCTCAGTGTAATGTGTCAATTACTTTGTTGATGCATTAGAAAAAACTCTGATTGGTAGTTGCACCCTTGGCATCATTCTAATTGAAGTGGGGGGAAATGGTAGCAAAAACTCAGCTTAACTCTTGTTAAGTATCATTCCTAATGCTTAGGATTTTGTTAATGATTATTATTGGGTTTTTTATTGTTTTCTGTTTTAATTGTATTACCAAAACTACATGCATATATTATGAGTTAGTGGCCAGATTCTGAAGGGTTGAAAAGTTGTGCTTGCTGGAAAAGAGATCTGGAATGTAAAAATAATGATTGTGCAAGAGCACAAAGACAAGGTGAAAAGTGATAGATAATTTATGAATACAGTCTTATGGTTATGCCAGAGGATATCTTAGCACCTAACGAGATTAGATGAACAACCATTAAAAATGGATGAAATATGCTGAGAATACCAAGCAATTCATCCAAGGTAATCCAGCAATACTTCTCTATATAGCAAGAGAAGTGAAGGAAAGAGAATGTTTATAGTCCAACTTCCATTTTATCTAAGATCATCCCAGAAAACAATCCAAGGAGACCTCCCCATACTTGGCCAATGGCAGGAAGAATTTCATTGGTATGCATACACTAAGTCAGTGAGTAAAGGTGAGAGATTGCTAAAAAAAATTTTTTAATCCACTACTAATCTCCTTGTATTGTTGGTTGGTATAGACTTGCTTGGTTCTAGGATTACATAAAAAGATTCCTAATTCAAGAGACAAACATAAATAGCTAGGTAGGTGGCTTTTTTAAATATGGGGACATGAACATATTAAAACAAATAATAATAAGATGAATTGTTTATATTTAGATAACAATAGCCACAAGTTTACACATGTGAAATACCATGTCATTTGTTTTTCATGTTTTTAGGACAAACTGTAATGTTCAAAGCTGCTCAATGAGATTTCCAGCTGAGAATCTCTACTATATTTATGAATATGAGCAGATCTTTACATGGGAATGTTTAGTAGACCAGCTGTTTGAGACCCCCTGACATTTGTTCTTAAATGCATCACTGTATAAGTAAAGCCACTTAGCTCTGTTATCTGGAAAGCCTTGATAACATAGAAACTGCTAGTCTGCCATTTTCTTCAGCTATGTTGTGACCTACTGTGGTAGTCACCTGTACTTAGCCAGGAGGAAAATAAAGTTCAAAAAGATGTCCCAGTGTATATCTTCAATTATTTCATACTTTGGTTTAAAATAGTTTGCATGCAGCTGGGTTCTGTTTAAACACAACTTAAACTTGGAAAATATTTTGGCCTTCATCGGATGTAGATAGTAGATCAACTCCTTATACCTCACTCAGGAGTTCCATTACTGTCTACATTTCTAAGAGACATGACAGCGTGATTAATATGGGGAAATTGAATTTTATTTTGAAACCATTATATTCATTTGCCTCTAAAATTCTGCCATATGATGGATGCATGGATTCAACTGAGAGGCTGCCTAACTCCACAAGACTCTGGGTAGCTTAGAATATTAAATTCAGTAAAACAATGAGAACAAAGATCAGATAATTGGAGTTATTTGTCAGTGAATTACTTGGGTGATAGAAACAGTCAGAAAATGATCCCAGAGGTTGTTGTGAGAAGTCTATATTGTAGCATTTCAAATAGAGCATGACTGCTAATTCAAAGGCAAATGTCACATCTAACCTTTGGATGTAACCCTTGGGGCTTCTTCAACTGTTGTCACTGAATTTCAATGTTTAATGTGATGGAATGGAAAAGGATGAAATGCATGTGAATAATATCTATCAATTATCAGTCATTTTTAGTACTAGCCAAATCACCAAACCATCCATTTGTTTGTCACAATTTCAACAGTATCCAGAGAGGAGGTCAAATTGGGCGGGTGTGTACAAGAGGTGGGTGCTTACACACTGCTACAGCTGTCGTCTTGCCTCTTTTGACTCCCCCACTTTAATGGATGCCACTGATCCTGCTAACAGGATTCCAAAGCTCTTGTCCTCAAAACGTATTTTTTATCTCTGCTTCCTTGAAGATCGTTATGTATGGAGCAGCCAGATTTTGGAAAGAAATCATAATTAGATCTTTTGAAAGAATTATAAGCTGTGGTAATTGGAGTTAAGAACTGAAAATCTGCTGAGGCTAGGATATCCTAAATTTTGAAACATGTAAATAAAAAGCAAAGACAAATTTCAACTCCTATCTAATATTCCATAGACTTACTTGTATGAACACTATACTATGGTGGTGCAGTGGTTAAAATACACTATTGCAAGCTAATTCTGATGACTGCTAGCAGTTTGATTCTCACCAGCTCAAAATTGACTCAGCTTTCCAACCTTCTGAGGTCAGTAAAATGAGGAGCCAAATTGTTGGGGGCATTATGCTAACTCTGTTAAGCTGTTTAGAGAGGGCTGTGAAGCAGTATATAAGTCTAGGTGCTATTGCTATACTATATGGAATATTATTATGACTTATTCCTAAAATATGTAGACAGTAAAGCACAATAAACAATTGATTTAAGAGCTAGAACATTCCTTATCTGCTAATCAAGAAAATTATTTTGCAGGTGATTAAGATGCTTCCTAACAAAAGACGGTTGTGCCATATTAACTTTTAAACCAGGGGTGTCAAACTGCCGGCCCGTGGGCCGGATGTGTCATGGTGAAACCGCACCCACCCCATTGCCGGCAATGGGAAAAAAAGTCACAATACATTGCGACACGTCATGTGACGTTGCGAGTTTGACACCCCTGTTCTAAACCCTTGTCAAGATATATTGGTGAATGTCCGCTGCGGGCAATTGGCGATGCATTTTTTCAGTTCTGTTGACATTTGTTCACCCAAACAATCTGGCTTCCATCCAGTTCATTTTATAATGCTGCTTATATCTATGTTCTGCTAAAGCGGCAGTTTTCCAAACTGCACACTCTCACAACTCTTGAGCACTCTCTGGGAAAACAAATGATGTCCCTGCTGTTTTGACCAACAGAAACCCAATTGCTGGTTGCAGACAGGATGGCTGAGCCGCAGCAGTGTGGGGAATTTAGATATGCCCTTAAATTGTAATTGACTGCACTTGTTTATTGCCGCACCACTCCCTCCTCCAACACTTACAACATTAACTACTGACATTAATTGTAACTTTTCCAGTTCTGCAATTATTTAGAGATTGACAGTTTTGTTGAATCCGCAACAGTTTATTTACAGCTGCTCTTTAATGTATTTCAACACATTAGGCTTACAGCAGCTTAATGAGCAATATTAATGCAGTGGGTGACTCATTAAATGTGGGAGGTGGTTCCTTTGTTAGGACACAAACAAGGCTAATGGGTCCTTACTCTGCGGTTGGCAGTGGCCTTTCGCTTAGGAGGGATGATTACCCTGAGTTCCATTGGTGAATGCATGGTTGAAGTCACATGACGAGGGTAATCATACCATGCTGAAATAACTGATAGGTAGAGCTTTAGTTTTTAAGCCAGAAAAAATGGGTAGGGTATAGACAATGTTATTACTTTATTGTATCACACAGGGTAAATTTCTTTTTTCAAGTGCAGTGATTTTTTTTAAGGATATGTCTTTTTTTTTTTTTTAGTCTGCTGTATGAACAATTTAGGGCTCAAATGGGGGGGGGGGAGAAGAACAAATCCCTTTAAATTACACATGAAGCAGAAAACAAACTCATTTTCTTTTGCTGCCTGTTTGATAGAGTGGCCAATTACAGCACACAAAGAAGTAGGGCAAAGAATTACCACCACAGTAGATTCTCTAAGGTTTGGGGCAATGGCTTGTCATTGTATTCCTCAGATGCAATTTTGCTATGGCTGGGGAGACACAGCAAAAAGCTTTGGAACAGATAGATGATACAGATAGAGACTGCAGTAGATAGATAACAGATTAGAGCATCTACATCTAATTTTCTATCTTCTTCTTGATCTACATTTCTTTTATCTTCTCTCCATTTCTGCCAGTTGTACAAATAGAGAAGCAGCAAAAGAAGTGGCATACAAGTAACCCTCGACTTACAACAGTTTATTTAGTGACCGTCCAAAGTTACAATGAAAAAAGGGATTTTCCATTTTTCACACTTACGACCTTTGTAGCATTCCCATGGTCACATGATCAAAATTTGGATGCTTGGCAACTGGTTCATATTTATGATGGTTGCAGTGTCCCAGGGTCATGTAATCAACTTTTGAGTCCTTCTGACAAGCAAAGTCAATGGGGAAGCCGGATTCGCTTAACAACCGTGTTACTAACTTAACATCTGCAATGATTCACTTAACAACTATGGCATGAACATTCACAAAATGGGGCAAATGAGGAATACCGGTATAAGTATCAGTCATTAGTGTGCAGAAAAATTAATGTGTTACTCTGTTCTACTTTTTATAGTTATGAAATGAACACTGCTGGTTGAATGCTATGCAAATAGGAAAGTTCATATCGCAAGATGCAAAAACAAAATACTCATGTACATGATTGGTTTCAAAAACTGAGGCATAAGGAACAGAATTTGAGATACGATTAGGAGAAATGAAATCAGTTTGATGGGACAATGAGAAGGAATTTATTGGATGATAACTTTTCACTGCCTCTATCAGCATCCATATTTATTTAAATGTGATTTCCAACTATGCTCACAATGTGACCAAATATGGGGCCTGTTAAAATCAAGAGGCCTTTCTGTAATTAGAACTGTGTTCAATTTTGAAATGAAAATACTATTCACACTACCATTTAAAAAATGAAAATTCTACATTTATGTTGCAGAATGGAGAGGTGTTAAGCAAATGTGTGGAAAATAGGAAAACTCTTATTTAATTTGGTCCAAGAATAGCAAAATCCACATCCTATTTGTGATTGTCCAGTTCTTACTGTTAGGGAAATTTATAATAAATTCGGAATGCTAAAAAGAAGTCTTTCCACTGCTATTAGATGAAACACCCTTAATTCTAAAAGATTTATCTCATTTTAACACACTGTAAACTCTTACATATTTGTGTTTGGGGTTACAATGTTTGTAATATGCAAACTTCACCATCTTCCTTTCCTTCTCCCAAAGATATGCAGTGAAGAAGCAGGAAATGGCAGCAAAATAGTCTTTCTGTGCATTTCTTTTCTCTTTTTACTTTAAAATTATCTGGGGTTTTTACCTTTCTGTTCTTATTAGGCTGCTTGAAAGTAGGAGAGAGAAAAGCAAAACTGTCTCTGGTGATGCTACTGCCCCATTGCGAGATAGGTTTGGAAGAAGAAAAGGTAAAATAGAACCCTAGAATCGTGGGAAGAGGAGAGTCTAAATTGCTCTTTTTTGCATTGTGTTACACAGTCTGTTTACTTCTATCCAGGATTTCAAATTGTCCTGTGAGGTAACCTAGGCTGAGTCTCCAAAGTAGTCCAGTATGTTTTCATGGCTGAAGATGGGATAGTTTTTCCTAATCTTAATCTAAACCCTTAATTACTGCATCATATTGGCTCAATACATGTTTTCCCCCTGAGTATTTGCAATAAACAGTTTTAAACAGAAAGTGAACATTGAAGTGGATCAATTGTTTATAGCATTGCTTTTGTTATTTGTAAGATATTACTCAAGTAAAATCTACTAGTTCAACTTATTTAGACTTTATTCATGACCTATAAGGTTCCATTCATCTTCTAATATGTGTTTATAATTATTCTATATGGAGACTTTAAAAGTGCTTATTTTAAGGGAGGAGTACCTCTATTGAGTTCGTTGATGCTTGCAAGTAAAAGTCTTGGATTGCTATTTTCATTTTGCAGTAATAGAGCAGGAAGCACCCAACCATGTTACAGTAAAAGGAATGTCAAAGAGAAAATAAGTATGCTACCATCAGTTTATAGGGTATTACTGATGTAGGTATCAATAGTACGGTACATATGTTTCATGTACAGCTACATCCTGGGAAAACAGATCTTGACAAATGTTCTATCAAGGGATTTAAAGGGTGAAGGAGACTTTCAATAATCATTTATCCTTGATGTAGTTCTTGTGGGATTGAGATTTCTAGACATGTTGATTTGGAAAAGTGCAAGAGTGGTATCTCTTGTGCTTCAGACCTGTCATATTTCTGAAAATTGAATATCAATGTTACTTCTAACATTAATTCTTCTCTAGTACAGTTCAAAATATTGTCATACTTTTTTCTGATATTTTGAAATATTTTCTACTTAGCAAATGCTTAAAACGGCACCAGTATCTTAATAACGTTTGCTAGTTCTTCATTCTTTGTACAAATTTATATAGCACGTTTGCAGTATAGGACTTATAGAAATCAAGGAATTTTTGGATCAGCATAAATCCATCGTGTTTAATTGTTTCTGTTTCAGTGGAACAGTACTGAAGTTCTTCACACATTTCTTTTAAAAAAATCTGTAACACCATCTCCATTTGTTTAATTCACAAGTTTGTCCAAGATGTAGAGCTTTTGAGAGAGTATGTGTGAGGCATGATACAGAGACAAAAAAGTAGCTATAAGACTTCCCTCTTTGGAGTTTGGATTGAAAAGAGTTGATCTCTGCTACAAGAAACTAAGAGCTCTAATGAACAGTATACATTAGAAGGAACGTTAAAGTTACACCAAAAGAATTCCACTCAGTTTTCTTCTTTCAAATTAGAAAGTTTTAAATTGGGAACTTAAGGGGGCAAAAACGTGTTCATTTTCTCACTTTTTTTGATGCAAAGGGGAGGAAGATTTCTTCCATAAAATAGGCAGTCTGCAACTATTCATTGATAACTGTTATCCATTATGTTTCTCAGGGGCTCTCTTAGAGGATTTTTTTTTATACCTTGAGCTCCACTTTGACCATTCTGCTCACATGATTTGAAGCAGCACTTTGATTTGGAAGATTGACACCTCAATATTCAGCTCAATCCCATCAGTCATGTTGATTGGGTGGAAAAAGGTAATTTGTATATGCCAGTATCACAGTGGCAATGTTACTACTATCTCACACTTTTAAATTAAAGGAGTGCTTTGCTTTGACACTTCATATTGAAGGGGCACTTCAATTGTAGTCTCACTGATTCAGAGTGACCTAAACCTGAGGTCATGAGTTAATGAGTTAATTTTTGGTATGCAGCACAGAGGTCAGAAATTGAAAGGTCTTCCTTCCTTCCTTCCTTCCTTCCTTCCTTCCTTCCTTCCTTCCTTCCTTCCTTCCTTCCTTCCTTCCTTCCTTCCTTCCTCCCTCCCTCCCTCCCTCCCTCCCTCCCTCCCTCCCTCTGTGTAATAACATTAAGATATAGGATTAATTCCTCTGTAGTTAGGAATATTCATCTGAACAGATTCTGAAACAGCTGTGAAAGGGGAAATGCTTGAGGCACTGAAGTAAGAACATAAGAAGAACACTAGAACACAAAAACCCATCTGGTCTAGCAGTTTATGTCACACAGAGACCATGCAGATGCTTACAGAACTTTTACAAGCAGGGAGTGATATCCCATTTTCTCTGTTGTTTCCTAGCAACCGGTATTTAAGTAATACTGTGTTTGATTCTGAATGTGCTATGCATATATTAGGAATCACTGAATTAGAGAGACGTAGCAGGGGAAAACAATGGGGTCTGTAAATTTGATTGGGCATACTTCAGAGATGAAGGGGACCCGTGGCAATGACTATTGGATTTGGCGAGAAAACTAGATGAACAGCAGTTTTAAATTGCTTTAACTGTCTATCCTGAAAAAAAAATGTTGTTTGTGGAAGTGTGAATACCTTATTTTTTTCAGCATAAAGCATGGTTGGAGATTGAAAATAAATTGTGTGTATGATTATATGACTATCTTTTCCACCAAGTATAAAGACCATTAGAAGGTATAGAGCTTTCTATAGAAAAGTTAGAGCTTTTTGCTAGCTTTCCAGCTAAAACAGGGAAAATGCAGGTTCACATATAGCCTTAGCCTTGGAAATTCACAGACTGACTTTGAGCAATCCCTGTTTCTGAGCCCAGTCCATCTTAGAAAATCATTGGATGGATAAAACAAAAAATGACCCCCATGGAACACAAGCTGATTTCCTGGAGAAATTAGTGTGTAGAAGTGTGTTTGTGTATGTATATATATGTATCTCTCTCTCTCTTTGTGTGTGTGTGTGTGTGTGTGTATGTACATACACACGTGTGTATGAATATGTACATACATACATGTGTTATGTATGTATGTATCAAAATGGAAGCTTCTACAATTCTTTTTGCATAATAATTATCTCTGTTATTATGTTAAAAAGTATGATTTTTATACAGTTCTTTTTAAATTTGATTTAATTACTCTCTATCAATTACTCTCTATGCATAAGAAGATAGAACCAAAACTTATTTCTACCTATCATTACCCTGAAAGCTGATGTGATTTCTATATTATTTCCATTTAAAAAATGTCCCTTCTTTCTTCTTCTTTCAAGCTGAGGTAAAAAAGGGGCCATGGCATGAACTCTCCAAGACAATCTCAGAAACATTAGGAAGCTATAATAATAATAATAGCAATGGTAACTAAGTATTCTACAATCATACAATTGGAGTCCTATCTTTTCCCAACCTTCGATTTTCTCATGATGAATATGTGTGAATCTCTCTCCTCCTCCTCTGACTGAACTCTTAAGAATTTCACAAAAGAAGTTGATTCAGTATATTTCTCCTATATAACTTACAGGCTATTAATTTTTTCATCAGTGAAAAAAGCTTCATTTACTTGGACCTACTGACCAAGAATTCTTAGGTGTCTGCCTATGTTATGCTCTCCAATTATTGAAGAGTGGAAATTTAATCCTAGAATTGTTTCATTCATATGTACAAATTCATGCTGTACAAGGGCACAATAATAATCCTGCAGTTCAGAGCTTTTGCAGAAAAGAGCACTACTTGCTGTTTTTAAAATATGGTTTTCTATCCTATGAAATGAAGAACAAGAGTAAGAAAAATAGGATAAACGATAAGCAGTTTTGTCTAGTGATTAAGGCACCAGGCTAGAAACTGGGAGACTGTGAGTTCAAGTTCTTCCTTAATCATGAAAGCCAGCTGGGAGATCATTGGCCAGTCACTCTCTCTCAGCTCAATTCATCTCACAGGGTTGTTGTTGTGGGGAAAATAGAAGGGGGAAGGTGTGTTGGATATGTTTGCTGCCTTGAGTTATTTGTAAAAAAAATAAAGGCGAGATACAAATGAATAAATAAATAAAAATATTCAGTAATAAGGCTATATTTTGGCCTATGATTTTTATATCAATTATTTTGCAAGAGTCATGAGGAAGTATAGAGATAACCTTGAAGGAAATTTGTATCAGCTAATCCAGAGAAGAAAGGTAGGAGTAAGGAAGAAACTTAAGACTCGTTTGCCTTGACTCTCTTAGGTATGAGAAAGAAGGGGAGAGGAACTCTTGTCAGTCTTTCAAGATTTTGTTATTATATAGTTTTATCAATTAAGTTGAGTTCTACTATTGCTTGTGGGGTTTGTTTCCTGGCCTCGTCTACCTCAAAAAGCTGACACTAACTCCGTTTCTAGAATGGGAGGTAATGTTATTTTTTTCTTAGAAAA
Source organism: Azemiops feae (assembly GCA_023970755.1). Classification (NCBI taxonomy): domain Eukaryota; kingdom Metazoa; phylum Chordata; class Lepidosauria; order Squamata; family Viperidae; genus Azemiops; species Azemiops feae. Next base: position 1,085,180 of record JALGBA010004287.1, read on the forward strand.
GTTCTTATAACCATACCAGGTGGGTTCTTTCTCCCAAAATGACAAATAAGAAGTAACATGTTGTACTTTTGTAGGTAAAATTTGTTACTTAGCAGAGGCAGTTGGGAGGTAGTGTCTCTAACATGGCAAGGAATTAGATCTAAATGGCTTTTTTCAAGGGGAGGCTTGAAGTCTACTTGATGTACTTTTTTAAGTGAACAGTCTTTTTCAGCAATAATGGTGTTCAATTTATTAAATAAGTTGAGATTATCTGGTCCTGGGTTATAATAGAATCTTGTATCATTATACCACTCACCTAGAAGAAAGACATTACTTATAGTTTGTAGATGGATCAGGATGAGATACAGGTAATAGGTGAATTAAGATTCAATTTAATTTACACAGTTCTGGTCTGCGGTGAGACCTATGCAGGAATGAGGTAAGATGGGAAAGTTTTACTTTTCTTCACTTGTGTATTAAAACTGAGGCAGCCTTTGCCATGAATGAAAGCAGGAGTTTTCATTTTTATTTTTTCTTCTAAAAAGTGATTGGTAATTTTGAGTTGAGGAGAACCAAGCTCTCTAACCCTCCTATGTTCGCTATGTCAGAATCAGTGACAATAGTTTGCTATACTCTTGAAGCCTTGCTAAAGAATATGTTATTCTTCAGAAATATATTATATCCTAAATAACTCTCCTGTCTTATATCCAAACTACAGATTATGGATATATTTGACTTTCATAGAACTGGGGCGTAAGGCTGACCACATGAGGAATGTACCACAAGCATTTCTTGAGGGCATTTATGCAAAAATAAAATAAAAAATAAAATAAAATAATCTCAGCATGATGTAATCTTGGACCATCTTTTCTTGACTCAGAAGCTAAACAGGGTCTAGTTAGTACACCACCAGCAAATTTTAGGACTGTAGAGTAGATTGTATATTGATATACAATATTAATTAGTTGAAACATATATCAGACGAAAGCACTTCTGTCCTCCTCCAAAAAAGCCACATGGACATATCCATGAAGTCACCCATCAAGCTTGACTCAAAGAAGACATAATTTTATTTTCCTTTTGGCAATCTAGGAAAGTTGTCATCCCAATCGCAGACAATACTAATCCTGTCTGTTCCTGGAATGAGTTTGGGAGAAGCCAATGTCCTTTCATTCACGTATAGTGGCTCACTCACAAAGAACAAATTGTGTTCCATTGGGAGCCCTGTGCTGCATGTCCTAAGCACCTAGCTACAGCAATGCTAATGATGTACTTCTACTGTTACCTGCAGTAAATTGAACAAGCAGTATTGTCATCTAGCAGAAAAAAGACTCGTCTTACAACTGTGCAACAAATGGATGTACATATCTCTAGCAAATTGCTGCCTGAATCGGTGTGGTCATTATTGCATTATATAACAGAAAAAGATGGTATATGCCATCACATAAGAAGGTATTCTTTTCCTCTTTCTGGGCAATTAGATAACTAAAGGTTAGGGCATCCAGTTTCCCCATATGTAATGATTGTAATGCATGTGATACATGGCTGCATCTTGTAATGCCATAGAGAACTGCATGCAAACTATTTCCTTTGGAAGGTCTTACATAAAACTTACATTTTATTTATAGCAACTGAGTTTGCCTAATACATGAAACATTCTAATATGCATTTGATTTTTTTCCCCCTTATGGCCAACACTACTACATTTGCTTTTTCATATAATTCAAAGAATAAAAAATGTAACCTTTCAGTGGCAGGCCCTATATTGAAGGAGGAAGAGTTTATACCATGTGAATCTTTGCATCTTTACAATTTGAGGCCATACCCATTTCATCTAGGATCTAATTTGATCTCTGTGGATTTTACGTTTAACCCACGACACTATCTGAATTTTTTTTCTATTATAACAACATGGAAACTCTAATTTCTCTCTAATTCTCTTTTTTACCCATCAAAGGATCATAATGCTATATTGTAATGAGGAAGATAAGAATCCCTGTTAAAATCTGGGGGAAATCTCAAGATAAATTTGAACTAAATCTGCAACTTTTTCAACTAAATAAATCCATGTTCGGCAATCTTCTTAAGCTAAATTGAGTCAGATCCAGAATTAATCTCATGATTAAAATAAATAAACCCTTAATATATTGTCCATAATCATTACTCTGAAGCATGGGTGTCAAACTCACCGCGTCACATGACATGTCGCAACGTATCACGACTTTTTTCTCATTGCCGGAGCTGGGGTAGGCACGGCCTCCACATGATGCAACCGGCCCACGGGCCGGCAGTTTGACACCACTGCTCTGAAGGATTAAGTCTGAAAATAATTGTAGATGTACTTTATACTTTCACTGTTGTATATGAAAGATAGAGGTATATCTAATAATTTCATCAATATATGAATGTTGTTATTTTTCTTAGTTTTGCTTTAATTTATTTCATTTTGGTTCAGCCTCAGATTGTCCTTGTTTAAGTCTGCATAGATGCTTGTGCACTGTAGAATGATTTTTTAAAGCATTGTGATGTAATTATACTGCTTTGAAACAGAACGTTAAGCAAATGCACACTGATATTAGCATAATTAAATTATTTCCAGAGCATGTGTTAAAGTTCTTTGTTGAACTTACATGACAGTGTATATAAGCTCATTCCTCTGCTCATTGCTGTTCAAGTGAGCTACTTTGTCATTTCTTAGTGACAGAATCAGATGCTCCAAGAGATACTAAAAAAGATACATTAGACAATAGAAATCTATTCCCTGTCTTTTGTCAGGTTTTTCCCTCCAGTGTATTAGCAAATTCTCTATTTAGTGTAGTTTTAAATGACTCGAGCTTTGGCAAGTATGCTACTTTGAGGGACTTTCATAAATCTTTTGGTTAGTGTAGTACAATAAAATAGTCAAACACAAAAAATATGTTATAAAAATATTTGCTCTTACAGCCCGAGCAATGTCTATTTATCATACTACGGGGTTGTAGCATAATGAACTTATCCAATAATATGCATCTCAATATTGATTAATGCTTACCATTTGTTTCCTGGTAACCACACAAAGTTGTATTATACAGCTAAATAGTGTTATATCCTAAAGTAGCATCTTTTGCTTAGGTAATAATTTCCAATATATCTATTTAAATTGTCACTGCAATTAGATTGCTAGTACTAAATACATTTGTATGTGCCTACAAATATGCTTAAAAGAATAGCAAGCACTTGAAAAGCATTCTTTTAATTAAAGTTTATTATAATAAAAAAATACAAATAGAATACAAATAGTAACAAAGGTAATCGGGAAATGGGGGAAGGAAAAAAGAGGCAGGAGGTACAAGGTAAGAAGGGGGGGGAAGCAATGGTTTGCTTGGATGGCAAAGTCATTTGTCAGTTTTGATTACTGGAGATTTATATCATATAGGACATACAAGTAGTCCTTTTACTGTAATGAAGCTTGCCCATTATGTCATAAGTCATGTTGGTTGCAAAATGGGTCATCACACGACCGATCCAATTTTACAACCTTTTTTTGTGGTGGTCATTAAATAAATCACCATTCTCATTAAATGAATCCACTATTGTTAAGTGAATACCGCAATCATTAAGTGAATGCTTTGTTCATTGTGGAGCATTTTTGCCAAAAACTGGAAGTAAACACTGATTTTTGGCAAAAACATCAATATTATAAGTAGTCCAGAACTAATTGTATGTCCTATATAATATAAATCTACATAGGATAATCAAAACTGACAAATCACTTTGCTACCCGCTTTGCGACCAACATGACTTATGACCATAAATATAATATATATTTATATATTATAAATATCATGTGAACAAGGGATTCTACAAACAGCTGTAAATGCGAGCTGGTTGTTGAATGACTGAGATATGTTCCCACTGACCACAGGGAAGGGGCTTGGCCATCATAACTTCAGAACCAGGTCATATGTACCATGAGGGGGAAGTGGGTTTGTTGTAACTTCAAATGGTTGCTAAGCATTTGGTTGTAAGTTGTGTACTATCTGTAATCCAACAAAACGTGGACTATGTTTACAACTTCCAAGAAATACACTTTGGACGTTTCATGGTACCTGAACAAAGAATAGGAACCATTTCTCTTTTCATATGAAAGGAAAACTTATTCATATCTGCAGCTTAATGTACTGTACAAAAAAGCACCATTTCAGCATTTCAGCTAAAAATAATAACATCGATAATATGTTCTTCATAATACACCTGAGCATTCCAATATGTATCTCAAATTAGGGAAAAAAAACATCAGAAGCTACATGCCTGGGGAAATCATAGTGTACTTTTTGTTTTTATAATGAGTACGACTGGGCTTTGGATAAATCCCATATCTTTCAATTTATTATGCCCCAAAAATGGTGCTACTTGTATCTAAGTCCATTACAATAATGAAATTTATTTCTGAGTAAGCACGAGTAAGAAGTTTCATTCATGTTTCTGTTTCCTTACAATAATTCATATTGTTAAGTCTAAGATTAGGGCAGAGCAATATAAACTGACTTTGAACAGTTCTTTGAAAGCTTTTCTTAATTAGTTCTCTGTACTTCATAATTAACCTGTTTTTTATATTTCAAAGAATTTTTTATTTGCACCATGCCTATACATAATATTTAAGTAGAGTTAGTCAAGTGTGCACAAAACATAAATTAGTCTGCAAAACAATTGACTTCATTCCGAAATTCAAAAACATAAAGCTAAAATGTACTTTAATATTTCTGCTTTCTGATGTTCTAAGTTACTGCACTCTGATTTTTGAACAGAAGCAGAATATCAGTGTATAACATTTCCCAACAGAATGGATACCCACACAAATTCTTTTAAAAGTGTTTATCCTCCTAATCTATCACAATCCACAGACAGGATATGCACAAAAAAGAATGCAGTCCCAAAGATCAAACTGGCACTCAGAACACGTGATGGAAATTCTTTCATTTCACAGCATGTAGAGAAATTCAGCCACAATTAAATCTTGGAAACTGTAGCTTAAATCAGTTCTAAGAAGGCAGGACAATTCCTAGAAGCCTGGCGACCTGACAAATTAGCCATCAGCTGACATACAGAAATTAATTACATTTATAAACCATTCAGAAAGGAACAGCTAAAAGGCCAAAGGAAACCGTCCTGTGCACATCCTTCCATATCACATGCACATTACCAACCATCCAGATAAGCAAGAACCAGGAGCAAAGTCAGATCAGTCAAGAAGAAGCAATACTTCACAACACAAGGCTGGCAGGATAAACAACTAGATATAAACAACCACTGAATTTCACTTTATATCAAAACATTGATGGTGTTAGCTTGCACAGTAATAAAATGACTTTGAGATCAAAACTAAATTCAGAGACCACCAAGACCCTTGGAACATGTTCACCTTTGGAAATTTGTGTAGATTATGTATCCTCTATCCTTTGAGTCTGTTTTTGATAAATTTTATAAGATGTCCAAAACGTTTTTGATGTGTCATGGAGAGAAATATCAACAAGCTACTATATGGGAAGGCTAATTAATCATTGAACTATAGAAATAATCTCTTCCCTCCTGTCCTTAATTTGCATAAGTGTGTTTTATTTATAGCTGGTTTTCCTGTCTCCTTGCGCATCTTTCTTAATTATTCATAAGTACACATAAGATCATGAGAGAGAGACACACACATACAAGAGAAGAGAAGAAAAACAAAACATAAATCACACGGATCCCATACAGCAGAAAATTAAAATGTCTGCAAATATCATTTTATCAATACCATGCTTACATCTTACCTATCTGATTGTGGGACATTTAATATGTTGCTACGAAAATGGTGGCCTCCCAAGTGAAGTTACACATGTTCACATGTGTACACTACAGAAAATTTAGGTGATAAATCCAAAGTCACTATTTGCTTTCCTATTATTTTACCAGTGGTAGGACATAGGTTTACCCATTTCATTTCCTTGAATTGTCTGCTTATTTCACATTTCCTATGGCAGATCTTCTCTCTATGTTTCTTCAGATGGAATTCCATTTGTTTGGTGGGTTGGTCGTGCCAACGAAAAACATCCTTACTGGGGAGGATCAATTCCAGGAATCCAACAATGTGCATGTGGTCTAGAAGAAAGCTGTGTGGATCTGAGATACTTTTGTAACTGTGATGCAGACAGAGAAGAATGGTAACTATGGAAATGCATTTTAATTTATGTTATTGTTTGTATGGAAATATGAATGTTAATGAAAGGTAGATTGGTAAATTTTATTGTAGGCTTTCACCATTGTATGTGTACATATGCACATATTGTATATACATGAACTTCTACATGCATTATTTTAAAAAAACAAGTACAGGAAGTTAAAAGAGTTAAAAACAGAAGGAAAGGAGAGAAAGAAGATGTTGAAGGTATCTAAGAAAAGTAATTTTATGGACCAATATCTGGTGCTTCACTCTTATGTATCAAGACAAAAATTGGCTATGTTAGGGGTAGTAGTGGTTTTATAATCTGGTAGAAGATAGGAGGCATACCAGTGATTTCTCTGGGACTTCCTTTATGAGGGGCTGAATTAGTGTATCACTAAGGAAAAGCAATAGGTGAACTAAATTTTCTTATTAAAAAAAGAGAAAAAGTTCAGTGCAAGTTTAATGGCGTATAATAAAATGGAAATAAAGTTTAATGTTTGTGCATCTTTTCAGTCATAAGTTTGACATGCAAACTGGGGAATGTAGAGCTCCAAATCTCACAAAACATATATAATATAAAGGCCTCTTTAAGGCATTCAGTAAGTTTAATATCTAAATAAATTTTATGGTTGCCTTCACATTGTGTTTCCAATTTGAATACCAAGCCAGGAGAACTTGAAATAGAGAAGTAAGCCATCCTTTAATTTTATGACTCAGGATAATATTCTTGAGACGTGTGTGATTTCAAGAACAATTTCAAATCTATAAAATTGACTAACATGCTCTTTTAATTTTGTCACGCATAAACTAGAATTGCAAAATCAATTAATAATCTTTAACCTCACTCTACTATATAAATGTACCTTATACCTTTGCAGATTTAAGCTATTGAAATTGGAATAAATCGTTCTTCAGTCTAGAATCTAGATTGGCCTTCTGCTTTGAAGATTTTCATATTTAGAAAGATCCTATTGTTCATTATATGATTAATGTACATATCTTCAATAGGTTTCTGGTTCTTGTAATAAAACAGGTACACAAATTCTATATTAATGATACATACATGCTTAATGTTAATAATTAACAAATTTTAATTTCCTAATTAGTGAGATGGAGGCCGAAGAAAACAATAAATTATAGAAAATCTAAATTTTTTGCTCAAAAACTTGCACTCTGGAAAAAAAGAATCCATCTTTTCTTTCTGCACTACACCTGACCTATATTACAGAAAAATTATACCAATGCAGTGTAAATCAGTGGTGAAATAAGAAAAATGGTTATAGTAGAATTGGAAAATGAACAAAAGACCATAGTTAAAATTATGTGAGCACAGAATGACTTTCATAGGCTAAAGCAATTTGGCATTTTCAATTTAGAAAGGAAATAGCTCACCCTGGTGTAATAAAATAAAAAGCATGTAGCATTTTGAATATTTTAGAGCAGGAAAAGGAACTTAGAACAGTTAGAAAATTGTATATAGAAAAACTTTTATCTCCATTGCCTCCATAAAGACTTACTTGCTAGAAAGTTTGAAGATTATGATTGACTATTGAGCATTGATTATTTGATGAACTTGACCCAGAGAAAATATTTTAGATGGAACATATTGTTTAGCAAATAACAGATTATTGACACATGTCTAGATAATCTCTTAGCTCTGAATGAGAAAAGCATTGCCAATAATTTTTAAGGAGCAATTTGCCAAAATGTATCCATTTTTTATAATACCCCCCTCCCCCATTTTCAAAGTTTAAAATGTTAGAATGTCAAAGAAAGCAAAACTAACACAGCCTTCCATTCATATACAGACAAGAATTTAATACTCAGAGAATGTATTTTAATCTCTTTATTTTGAGCTGTGTTTGTGCTACTGAATTAGATTTGTCATTTTTCCCTTGATATGTTCATTTTTCACAACCAGATGAAAGGCAAGCAGAAAATGGCTGTCTCATTGCTACAAGTACTTTTTAATTGGTTTTCTAGATTCTCCTGCTCAGAAATAGCCATCAACAAAGCCAACAATTTGTTAAAATTAATTACAAATAAAACATAAATAACATAATACAATAGTTACAGACATAACACTTACTACATTAATGAGTGTGTTGTGCTTATAAATATAAGAAAACATTTTTTAAAAAAATAGGTTGAAACCATACAGTTTTGTGTCATTTCTGAAAGCAGAGAGAGAAAAGAAGCTTTATCTGTTAAGAGACATAGTGATGGTAGCAATAAAGGAGAATATTTGTAGCTCAGGGTTGAAATGAGGGGTTCTTGGTGCTCTGAGCTTGATTGTTTTGTTACCTAATTCTGATAATGAAATGTCTTCAAGAAAGGGTCTATGGCAATTTACCACGGCCAACTCACCATGGCCAACTCGCCACAGCCAACTCACTGCAGGACAACTCGTTGCGGGACAAGAGTTACACTAATATCAAAGAAATAGTGGAATAAAATCATTAAAGAAAGGATGCAAAAGGAGAGGCAGAATAAAATGTAAATTGCAAAAATTAAAATATTTTTTATTTATTTTAAATAATTAAATAGAATTGTTAAATTGTCCCGCAGCAAGTTGTCCTACAGCAAGTTGTCCGTGGTGAGTTGTCCCGCAATGAGTTGGCCATGGTGAGTTGGCTGTGGAAAGTTTTCCCATTCCATTCAAGAAAACAACCAAGCTCAGGAACACCAAGGATCCCTCAAACAGGATGGGATTGCTGTAGTTGTTCCTGAGCCAACTTGCCATTCTCTTTTCTTAATAGTCTTCAGTAGTTTTAAATTGGCCCGTTGCCTTCAGTGTAGTGGTAGGATTACTAGTCCTGAATTTTAAAGTTGTAGCTCATACTTCTGAAGCTTACCAGATTGTAATTTAATAATTTATATACAATATTTGGGTTTTTCCTATTGCTTAATACAATGTTAGAAAATGTCCTCCTGAAAGTTTTCTTCACAAGTGGCTTATGTTATGCATTTAAAAGTTTTTTTCTGAGTTCTTTTGAAAGTCTTGGGGTGTTCTACCTTCCTTTATAGTTGCAAGATGATAGAATACATTGGTGGTGTTCTCCCCATCACGTACTCTCCATCACACTGCAGACTTCATAGCTCCTCATGCTTCTGAATAAAAGACCCATAGGATATTTTTATTCAGAAAACAGGAGGCCAAGGATACTGTAGATCACTAGAGAGAGAAATGTACAGAACAGCAGGATACTCATAAAAACACACTTGGCATCTCATACTTTAGATAATGTTAAGAAGATCCCTGCATTGCTGTCATGAGAATTCTAGAGAAATGTACTCTTCAATTGATAGAAAATATATTCCTTTTCTATAAAAGTGGGGAAAAATGGCCCAAGGAATGGAATCAATATTAGGTGAAGTGTTAGTACCACTTTATAATGCCTTGGTAAGACCACACTTGGAATATTGCATCCAGTTTTGGTTGCCACGATATAAAAAAGATGTTGAGGCTCTAGAAAGAGTGCAGAGAAAGGCAACAAAGATGATTAGAGGACTGGAGGTTAAAACATATAAAGAACAGTTACTGGAATTGGGTATGTCTAGTTTAATGAAAAGAAAGACTAGGGGTGACATGATAGTAGTGCTCCAATATCTAAAGGGTTGCCACAAAGAAGAGGGGGTCAACCCTCCAAGGCACCTGCAGGACAAGAAACAATGTATGGAAACTAATCAAGAACAGAACCAATCTAAAACTAAGGGGAAAAGTCCTGACAGTTAGAACAATTAATCAGTGGAACGACTTGCCTCAAGAAATTGTGGGTGCTCCAACATTGGACCATTACGAAGAGATTGGACAACTATTTGTCTGAAATGGGATAGGGTTTCCTGCTTGAGCAGGGAATTGGACTAGAAGACCTTCAAGGTCCCTTCCAACTCTGTTATTCTGTTAACACTGACCTTATTCTCTATCATAAACAACAGATGCTAGAATAATTATTGAGTTGGGTTGACTTATTTAGGCAAACTCTAATGTTATTATCTTCCAGAGTCTCTTTGTTATGTAATTAGCTGCAGTACTTTACTTCTAATGCTGCTTTAACTTTTTAAAACTTGCATAGCAACATGGAAAATTTAAACGTTTATAATCTGCATTCCACTACTTGCAAACTTTCAAATTTTTTGAAGATATTTTCTTTGGCTTGTTTCCAAGTTGCATAGCACCAGACATATGCTGATAGTACATTTCTCATAATATACTGTATCACAAATTTCATTAAATGCTGTTGCGGTTACCTATTCAAGTGAGGTTTCATTAACTTAAAACTAGGCAATATACCCAAAGGATATTATAAGAGAGGAAATTAAATTGAATAACACTACTGTCCTGCCAACTATTATACTGTAAGTGATGGGGGACCTTGTGAATATTCCAATTTATAGTACTGCAAAGCAGCATATTTAAATACAAGAGAATGAGGTTTTGTTTTTTCAATATGTCTGATACAATACTATAAATATTAAAAACTGCTACGAACTTGCAACTTACATGTTCTTTCATAGATGTAATGAAGTTCTGAACTGTTGGGGCACATTTGAAACATAATTAATATGTAAGAAAGTTAATTTGTTTCCATATTGTTCACATTTTATGGGTATGGATTAACAAGGACATGAAAATACATGATCAGCTACCTAGCTAATTTCAATACTGCCTGGTTATTGTTAGATGAGAATTGTCTGGAATTTTGTCATGAAAATATTCTTTATATAAAGTATCAATATTCTTAAATAAATAAAATTAAATAATATTATTCTGAAAACTTCATTAGACATTGTGGACCTTAACACAATTTCTTGAAGGTCTGCATTCTAAATGTGCTTGCTTTATTCTATTTTTGCCTCTTTCTAACTCATATGCAAATGTTTTGTGCAATATAATGCCTTTTTCCCCTGAATTTACAGATGCATAACAAATTTGTTTTTTGTTTTTTTTATTAAATCAAAATTTGACTTTGTCCTTAGCAGGGTTTTATGCAGAATTTTAAAATTCATAAATTCAGATCTGCACTTCATATAATAGATGGGCTGAGTTTTTGCTTGCCTTAAGAAGTATAAAGTCTTTTAAAGTACCTTTCCTCATAAATAATTATTTGTTCCTTACTTTTATATTGTCTTCCTCGCATATTAACTTAAGACTGGAAAAAACAGATTGCTTTGGCTATTTGGTCTACGTTATGGCATTTATTTTTATGACCAATCATAACATATTTTTATGATTAATTTTATGATTATTGATCAATAATTCAGATGGATCATAAATCTATAATTTGCCTAGTTTTTGTGCATGACACCATTTTTAAGTTATTAACATATTAGATGGAAAGTTAGTCCTCCACCAAAATGCCAGCCATATAAAAGTGTAATAAGATTTGGAAAGATTTGATAGTCAGTGTTACATTGTTTTATGCTATTTTTTAAAAAAAATAAAATAAAACAGTTCAGCACTCCCATTTTTGCTGCTCTGGAATAAACAATCCATGACCTTGAATTATCTATCCAGCATACAGTTAATATGGATATTTCTAGTAGCAAACATATTTTTTTCTGAATTAGAAGATTTATTGTTCAATTTTTACAGGAAGTCTCAAATCAGTTTGCAGTAAGAGCACAATAACATCCACAGTTTTTTTTTTTAACACAAAATTTCTCTAATGGCAGTGGGCCACTTTCTCAAGAAATGCTTGACAGTGTTATTGATTTTTAAAAATGCCCAAGCAAACAGATATATCTTTCTTGTCAGTAGAAATATTAATATATTGAGTGCCAGAGCACAGAATATCCCGTGTTTATTTTCTACTTGCCATTTGTTATATGCACATAAAATGCCATATTATCTATATGTTTCATTGACATTTGCATTGTCATTGAACAAGGAAAAAAAAGAAGAAAAAACTCAAACCTTTATTTCCAAAACCTAAATTTTTTTTTGAAGATTGCTTTAATGGGTTCCACAGAAATCTCCTATATCAGCAGTCTTCAAAACTGAATTAATCTTTTTGGCTACCCTTGAAAACCATTGAAAACTTTCAGCTGGTACAGCATGTTAAAAGCTGGGTTGTGAACTTACGTTAATTTCAGCATGTCTTCTATTCCTCCAGATATAATGCATACCTCAAGATGTTGTAACCATATAATGTAGCATGGCTGACCCCAGATATCTTACAGATCAGTTCTGAGGAATTCCTAGCAACAATTAATACAATTGTTGTGTTCAGATATACCCTTAAGTAGACCAGTCAAAGACCAATATAAGCATTCATACATTTCATTTCCTTTCCCTTTCCCTTTCCCTTTCCCTTTCCCTTTCCCTTCCTTTCCTTTCCTTTCCTTTCTCTTCCTTTCCTTTTTCCTTCCCTTCCTTTCCTTTCCCCTTTCTTATTGGTTCAATATGGTACACAAACACTTGTGTCAATGAGCTTTGAAAATCTAGAAAATGATTTTATTTAGTAACCAAATAAAGCAAATTATACAAACCCCCAGCTTCTGCTAAGGTGGATGAATCTTCCCCTGGCAAATGGGTACTCGCTTCTATCTGTGTCCACACAACAATCTTGCTATTATAACCGATAAGTGTTGCTTATCTCTTAATGGAAATAATTGCTTATGAAAATGTGACCTGGCCTTCCTTGTCCTTCAGGACTCCTATTCTTCTATAAGGTTGTGTGGGGACATCTTTACAAAGTGCCTGTTAGTATTTCCACAAAAGTTCTTTTGAGTACTTTGATGGAGGATTTCTAATTATGGGATGCACTCAGTAAAGCACGGGTGTCAAATGCTATTGGGTCAAGTGACATATTGTGATGTATCACAATGTTTTTTGCCTTTGCGGAGCTGGGGTGGGTGTAGCCTATGTGTGATGCAGCCGGCCTTCGGGCCGCCAGTTTGACACCCCTGCAGTAAAGAGACCTGTCAGGCATCAGGCTAGCAATCTTGACACTAGATTAAAACAATTTTGATTAGGCATTTGAACTAGTGTATATTTTTTTAAGAGTGAAGGGTTTTAGATGTTATTTTATTGCATTTGAATTATGACTGAATATATTTTACTGCAATATGGCAACTTGAAGGGAGGGAAGAAACAGACTGAAACATGGTATAAAATGTGTTAAATAGGAATACAATAGAAAGATTCCTGTTATCAAAATAGACTTTAAACACCATTTCTGGATCCAAATATGCATCTCTCTCTCTCCTCCTCTCTGTCTCTCTCTCTCTTTCTCTTTATTTATACCGTATGTATAGGTATGTGTATGTTTGTAATTTCTCATGCAAAGCTATTTAAAATTTCAACCCTGATATACATTTCACACATTTATCTATTCGTAGGACCAATGACACCGGTTTCCTTTCATTTAAAGAACATTTACCTGTGAACCAGATAGTCATCACTGATACAAACAGACCTAATTCTGAAGCTGCCTGGAGAATTGGTCCTCTTCGTTGCTATGGAGATAGTGGGTATCAGCTCTTTTCACCATCCTTATGCACAAGCTGTATAAGAAGCTGGTGTGTGTGTGTGTGTGTGTGTGTGTCTGCATGTGTGAGGGACAGAATTCTGTTTGTATTACTGATAACAGATACCTTCTAATAATTGCATTGTCTGATTGTTTCCTGAAATGAATTGTGCAGTTTCTAAAGAAGCATATTTTTCTAAATAATTTGCAATAAGGCTTTGAGTGCTACAGGTTCAAATTAAAGGCTTGTTCAGACTTCTGTCTCCACAATGGGGAAATAAAGATACATATGAGAAATGAACAAGCATGACATGAATACAGTAGGACTTTCTCATTCATATTCTTCAGCAACTAATTAATACTGAGAACCTGTTCTCTTCATTAATTACAAGTAATATCCAACCATCTTGCCCATTAGTAGTTGAAATTATTATCAGCTATAAAATTTTATGATTTTCTTTTAAAGCTGCTGCTGGTGGTTAAAGTTGGTGGTTACTATTTTCTCCTGTACAAAATTGCCCATTTTGTACGGTGTGAAGGACTTTCTTTCACATTTCCTTGTTTCCTTGTTTCTCCCAACAATTCAGTTCATTGTATGAAAATGTTTATGAGAAGAGAAAAAGTTCTGGCTTTGCCTTCCCCATAAGTATATGTAATTATATCCTTCTGTCTGCCTTCCATTAGTTCTGCTTTCGTCAAATTAAAAAGTACCCCATCAACTTTTTCAAAATCCTTTCTGAATGATGCTCAGTATGAAATTTGCCTTTTTCACAGCTGTTATACATTTCCTGGGTTCAGAGAAAATACTAAACTTTATGTTTAGCAAAATGCAATAACCATATTCACACAACATGAACTGCCCTAAGCATTTATAGCTTAACATGATGATTTGATTCACATAATAAAATAAGACAGTGCTTAGATTCCTAAAACACACTGGACAAAAAACTACCGTGCCCTATTCTTCAGTAAAACTGTGTTTTGTGCAAATCTAGCCATTGGTCAATTAACCCAACACATCCTATGATAAATATGAGAATTAATATATGTAAAGCTATTTTTCTAACTCAATGCATTTCTCTGTGAAATTGTTTAAATGTATTTTCCATATTAATTCCTATATATTATGTGAAAAGTGTATTTGCTTTTTTTTTTAATCATCCAAAATAATGTGAAGTTATCAACAAACTTAAACTTCTCTGAGCTTTTTTTTTAGCACTTCAGGTCTTTAAAAATAATTTGGTCCAATTAAGGTCTATGGAAGATGTTTTCTTTTTGCCTCACTCAGTTCAAAGAACTCTGGTTTATTTTTTCTTTATCACATCCCTGAAGTGCTCAGTTCTCTGGTCAGCACTTGGTCAGCAACCTAGTATTCTATAAAGTCATTAAGTTATCTACTCTAGACTCAACAAACACTCTCCAAGGGAACACAGATTTATTGTACATTTATATACTTTATATCAGCGAGATAGATGTATCTGGAAAGCTTCACAAGCTTCACTGGTTTTTCACCACAGTTTTTATTTTTCTTTATTTTAACATAGAATTTGAATGATTTGTGTCAAATACAGTATAAGAGAGGGTTATACTGTCCTAACTCACCTGTCTTTTGCAAAACTTCCATGGGTGCTTAACAAACTCTGTTTTTAACTTCTTGATCCCTTGAAAGATTATCACTGGAGTTGAAGTGCTGCTACTTCAGCTGTGTGTATATGTGTGTGTTTAGAAAAATGTTTCCCAATTATCACCTGAGCAGTGCACAAAAGGGGCTGTTTGTGGTCACACTAGTGAGTGTAGTCTACAATGTGGTGATTCTCAGTGATGGCATCCTAATTATGACATTCTAGTCTAGTTAGCCATGGCTGGCCATTATCTGCCGGGTTTTTGAAAGTAGCACAAGATACACTTCCTTCAAATATTTATAAATTAAACTTTGAACCTGGCACAGGATGACTCTAAAAAGAAGTTTTTTTGTCTGTTTCATAGAAGTGATTTGGATCCTATACATCTAAAACTCTATATTTTCATTAGTGCTTTACTATTTATTGTTTGCATGATTTTATTCATTAATTTGGACACATTGTCATGATAAGTAGTAGAATGAATGAATGAATCCTGTAGCTACAATGCAGAAGCCCTAACATATTTTTCTTCCTAGGTTTCATTTTTCTGTATTAATGAACTCTGGCTAAAGGCTACAGTATATCTTTGCTTCTTCATTTACCTCCCTCATATAATTAACTATAGAGAAGTTTGTTGTACTTTGCAGGACAGTTCTGGAATGCAGCTTCTTTCAGTACCGAAGCTTCGTACCTTCTCTTCCCCACTTTCCATGCCGAGTTCACTGCAGACATTTCTTTCTTCTTCAAAACAACCAAGATGTCTGGAGTCTTTTTGGAAAATTTGGGAATGAAAGATTTCATCAGGGTTGAAATAAGTTGTAAGTTTATCAACTGAAATTGTAGTATATTATTTTCCGTCAGATCTGATTAACTCACAAAATGTCTATGGAGAAACTCATTCATCCAGGTCATGGTTATCCCAAAGATCCTTTTCCAAAAGGCAACTGGACTTTCTTGGTTTCTTCCTTGAAAATGTTTTGCTTCTCATCCAAGAAGCAAAACACTTTCAAGGGAGGGAAAAGCCAGTTACCTTTTGGAAATGCATCTTTGGAATTAATTCATGTATCTTCTTGGGTGCTTAATATTTGTGAAGTTTGTGTCTATGTTTTAAGTCTTAAAAGTGAGGATAACATGCCAAAAGTTGAGAGGTTAGGACCCTTTAATATATTCAGTGTTCAGTGCCTTGAACCACTACCCCAAACTTGCTCCCATTCATGTGTGTGTATGTGTGTGCACGCACATACATGCAAACACATTCTTCTTCAAAGAGTTATATTCAAATGAAGATAATATTATTGACTCAGTATTGACTCTGCTGGGTAGCTGTCTCTTATCTGAAGCAGCACACAAAATTGCTACTTTTCACATATAGTATATGAGTTATCAGCAGATTGCCTCTCCTTCTCTTCTTAGGTGATGATAAATAGTATTTATGCAATAATCTTTTAGAAAGCAGCTGGCATACCAATGAGGAAAGGGGAAAGTTCCAGAATGCTCAGTATGTCATAATGGCCTGTCAAGCAAGCTACCTTTCTTTGAAACTAAATTGCAATTGCTGCCCAGAGTTAAAGCAGGGATTCTGAACTCCCAGGCTGTGGCCTAGTATCAGGCCGCAGCCTATTTGGAACCAGGCTGTGCAAGTGGCGGGCGGCACAGCTTGCACGCACAGCTCTATTTGCGTAGCTTCACTTGTGTGAGCAGCGGGCACAAATAATGCTGCACACACAAGCACGCATGCCTGCTGTTTGCACAGAACCTTCCCCTCTCCCCCCTCCCAGTGCTGCCATCACTGCCTGCCCACAAAACCAGAAAGATTGGAGACAACTGTATTAAATAAAAAAAACTAATTTAAGTCATCTTTTTGTCTACTGCTTCAGTCTATTAATGGAGGGTGTTGTGTTGTGGATTTAGAATGAAAGAAGGCCTTTCTGTTCCATGTTCCATCAGGCTGAACAAACCTAGAATGAACTATCATCATTGTGTAATATGGTTATAATAACTTCAACATAAAATTTAATAAAATAAGGCCCCCAAGGCCCTTTGATTCATTAAACCTTTGGTAAAAGCAGGAGCACATTATCACTAGGTAATGAGGTATGGTTTAGTGTTAATTGCATATGATCTTCTATTTGGGTGATACTTCAGTGTGTTGTATTTCATTCTCAAGGCTCTTATGTTTTATTAAAGTATACAATAAAAGCAAGACATTGACATAAAATTATATCAGAATAATGCAATCTGTCAAGATGATGGGTTAGCATGTGCACTGTGGAAATGAAAGAAATGTCTGATACAACACTTAGTCACTTTTTCCACTACGTTATGATTTTCTCATAGGTCAAATTATGTTTGGAGCTAAATGGCTGTGAGTACAGTCCACAAATCAGTTGATGTTGGTGCTGAAACAGAGTCTAACTGTAAAGAGATCAATATCATTGATTGCCTTCCATGAATAGAAGAGAGTTTCCAACCCCCTATGCCTAAGAAAATTCATCCCTGTGCATTGAAAGATTTTTGTGAGCTATGTATGTATGTATACCAATGGAGTACAAATTTATCAGAAATCCATCTTCTCCCTTACATAGCTAGAGATGCAAATTAGGCTCCAAATGAATGATTATAGCCAAACTTTAGCCTTACTTTGTTAGTGTAATGAAACCCTGATGAAAGTGATGTTGCTTCCATGACTTAAACTTTTTAAGAAACTGGAAAAGATTGATCAATCAGAGTTACAACTCCTGTCCAAATGTATTTTTCAGTGTATATACATTGTTATTATTGATCTAGTGTTGCTAATGTACCAGATGCCAGCTTCTGCTTTTGTCCTCTTGGAGAGGAACCTCTCTTAATCTTGGAATTGATTTTGCCCTAAATGTCATACTGCCAAGTCTTCTGTCTCACTTAGATTTCCAACCCACAACCTTGCTTTGTATACCCCAACTAATCCCCAGAAAAGATATGGTTGATTGCAAGGGATGAAGATGAAATAAGAACTCAGTACAAATCTTCTTTTAATAAACTATCTAAAATGTAAGAGAAATGGCACAACAGGGTTGATTAGTTCTTGAATTATATAATTCTTTCTTATAATATGAAAAGGAAAAAAAGACTTAATTCTCTGACCTGTTTGTTTTTTCTTATTTATTTGGTTCTAAAGGCCAGTGTCTGTAACCTCCAGTTTTTGAAAGACTGAACTGCAAGTCCCAACATATCAGAATAACTAGCAGAATAATCTTTATGACATTCACACTTAAATAGGTATCAAAGTTTGACTCCACTTTCCTTTAAATCATTAGGAATAGACATTTGCTCTCAGGTGTTTCTGACTTTCAGCAGAATAAAAAGTGATATTTTAAGGGAGGAAAATTTAAAAAACAGTTTTAACAGCATGTATCATTAATTTTAATAATACAGTTTGGAGAAAAGTTCTAGTGTTTGAAACATGTTTAATATTGTCTATAATATATCAACAAGTACATCTGAATATAGCAAATGTAAAATGTTCAATTACCAAAAATCAGGGCTGAGAATTGTCATATGAAAAAGACTTTGGTATAGTTTTTTAAAATATATATATCTCCTTTCTCCTAATATGATCTAGATATTTCCATCTGTGTTAAATCATTTTTGTGTCTTCCATTTTCTCCTGTGTATTTTCTACACACTTTACAGGCTATTTCAGTGATAATCAGTTTAAATTTTTTAAAAGCAAATATTAAGTAATATTTGTGGAAATGTTCTATCTCACTGATCTATCGCAAGGCAAATACAAACCTTTTGTTTCATGACACTTATACCTTCTATTTCATGAGCATAGCAGCCTAATATGTGAACACAGAAAAAATGAAAATATCCGACCAGGGATTTGATTTCACAAAGAAGATTTGGGTCTGTAGATATGTACAGAATTCAATAATCACATAAGGTTGATTGTTCTTAAATGTTACCAGTGGTGGGATTCAGCCAGTTTGCACCACTTTGGCAGAACTGGTAGCTAATTTTTTGTTGCCCAGGCCCAGAACGGACTTCCGGAAGCGGCATCCACACAGAGAACCGGTTGTTCACATATTTGAATCCCACCACTGAATGTTACTACCACAGTTATGTACTTCTTGTTGTTATCAGCATGACATACTGAGTTCCACCTTATGCATTCCAGCTCCGAAAGACATCACCTTCACAGTTGATGTTGGAAATGGCCCTGTAGAGGTTACTGTCCAATCCCCCATGCCCCTGAATGACAACCAGTGGCATTCTGTGCATGCTGAAAGGAATCTTAGAGAAACCTCTCTTCAGGTAGACCACTTTCCAAAGAAGACTTTAGAAGCACCTGCTGAAGGACATTTTCGATTGCAGCTAAACAGTCAATTATTTGTAGGTAGGTACAATCATTGGTACTACCCCCACGTTTTAATTTTTTTTTTTACAAATTGTATTCTCTTAGGATAAATGAATATTCTTTTTAATTATTGGATATTAGATATTGCTGATTCCTCAATGAATTTCTATGCAAAGTTTAGAAATTTCTACTATTCGAAGATAAATTTAGCAACTTTTTTTTAAAATTTGTACACTGATATAAATTGTCACACCAACGAATAACAGAACTAAAAACTAAGCAATAGGGGGGGGGGGAACTCTGAAGAATTCACAGGAAAAAAAATGATAACAGAGACTATTCCATTTTCAGACATTCATATAAATTACTATAGTTCACTGCCCAAATAATAGAGCTTCTATCTCTTTAGGTTACCATAGTATTTTGTCTCATTGTGTGAGAGAATATATAGTGATACCCTAAAAAATAAGAAATGTATTGTTGGTATACCAAAAGATACAATTTGAAGATAAGCAATGCATTCCTTATGATACAGAGTCCCAAAGGGCATTTAGTCACCATTTTTGCATACTCTTGAGAATATTCAACAGGTGTTTATTGCAATTGCCAAAATTTGTCACGACTACAGAATATTTAAGATAAAATTGAAATTGAAAAGTCTTTGTGAGATGATTTTCACTCTCTGATGTTTTAAGAATAAAAATCATACACTCTCAGAGTTATTTCTCATGCCCGACTTCTTTGGTTTTGTTTTGAGCTCCAACTATTGCAACATACGGTTTCAATTTTCTACACCCAATATTCTAGAAGTATGTATTTTTCTAGTTGCAAAATTATCAAATGAAGATGAAGCCAATAGAAATGATAGAACTGGAGACTTAATTGATGGTAATCCCATGATTTACAAATATCTAAGTCTAAGTACCAATCTCCAAAGCCCATGCCTATGTTATATTTTACTATGTTTATTTCAATTGTTTCCTCCACTTATACTATCATTGCATATTAGACTCTCTCTAGATTGCAGAAAGGATATCCTGTGTGATAAATGATGTCACGATTGCATGTTCAATTCACAATATCGGAGGCGGCTGAGGGATAGCAAACACCCACTTCCTCCCTTTGTGCACTTTGCACCTTTCCTCTCAATCCTGCTCAGTTTTATTTTAATTGAATTTTTAAATATAAGATCTTTGTTTATTGTTTTAATTGTTTTATTTGGCGTTTTATTCAATGTCTGTAAGCCAGCTAGAGTTGCCTTTATGAGATGGTGGCATACAAGTTTGAGAAATAAATAAATAAATATCCCCTTGTGCATTAATATGGAATCAATGGGAAATATATGTTTACAATATTGTATAATAAAACCTTAATAAGAATTTCATTTGTTAAAGGACCAGTTGTTAAAAATATGAACTTTACCTTACTTATACCTGAAACAGGGGCATCTGCATCCAAACAGAAAGGTTTTATGGGATGTATTCGCTCTCTTCATTTAAATGGACAGAAACTTGATCTTGAAGAGCGAGCCAAAGTGACTCCTGGTGTCAAACCAGGATGCTCAGGTCATTGCAGCAGTTATGGTAACCTTTGCCGGAATGGAGGGAAATGTGTAGAAAAACCCAGTGGATACTTGTGTGACTGCACCAACTCACCGTATGAAGGACCATTCTGCAGAGAAGGTAGGATGGCCGAATGGATTCTTACATTATTTTTTTTTGCTCATCCAGCACACTTTGACCAACCTGTGTTATACAAAATGCAAAATATCACTTTTTAATTTACATTATCTAGATCAATGGTTCTCAACCTGCAGTTTGCGGACCCCTGGCAGGCCAAGATGTCATCAAGGGGTCCGCAAATGCTTGAAGAAAGGTTATTATTTGAATGTTGAATTAATACTTGGGGATCCATTGCCATGGTGTGTGGTCACAAAAGTTATGATGAAGAGAAAGTTGAGAACCACTGATCTAAATTCTCCGCAAATCTTGCATAATTTAATAAAACGTTTGGGTGAGGAGGAGTGCCAGCTTTTTTCTTTATTTCCCCACTTTCATTAGGAATTTGGGAATTCTATTTTATTTTTCCTCTGGCAGATTGGCTGGCTGGCTGGGTTGTTGATGTATTCAAAAGTGTAGCTCTGTGCCAGAAGATATTGAGGTTGCAACCATTCATCTTTTCAGTTGAAGCAATTGTAGGGTCTCACGCCAGTAAGGACACCAGATCAACAATTTTCTTCCCATTGCCAATTGGGTGCCTGACTGGTCTTATACTGCTTTTCATATTACAGAGGAATTTTTTTCAGTATCAATGATGCAAAGGTTCAGTTTGGTGACAGATCGAGGGCTTCTTTAACTAATGTATCATTGGTGCACTCTCTCACTGTCTTTGTTCAAAAACCCACTAGATTCTACCCAGAGGTCCCATAATAACAATGTATCTGATTTCAGAGATGCACATGTGGAGATTAGTAATCTAGATATACAGAAATAATTTGAAACCTGGAATGAAGTAACGTCTTCCAGAATATGAAGCTATCTTAATTGTCAAGACTTTTCTCATTTGAAAAACTCAAAGAACAAACAAGCAAAAAAAAGTAGTGGAAGAATCCCTTGATGATTTATATTTTTACATGTCCTGTGGAGCTGACTTCTCGTGGCTTGGGAATTAATTATTTTTGGAGTACTTACTGTTGTAATTATATGTTCATGCACTAAGATTATCATCTGAGGGGGAAAATGGAACATGGTGTTCATAAAATGAAGACAATGTGTGTTTGTCAGAACTTTATAGATATTACTTTCTTATAGAGTACGAGGAAAGAACTTGGGCTTTAGATGGCATTTTAGGTGGGAGGGAAAACCCTAATGATCCTCCATAAATGATCCTCTTTTTTTTTAAAAGATTATAGCCAAGATCTATTTGAGCATTTCAGTTCTAATTGTTACTGCCTCTTGCAAACTGGCAATGCCCCATTAACAACAAGTGACCCTTGGCTACTTAAAATGGTTGGAAGAACATCATATAAGGTGCACAAGTCCTGTTTGAAAAATGGACAGGGTAAATAATACAGTGCCCTCCATTCAAATAAATGGGCTTAACTGGGTTTCATATTTTCAAAAATAAGGAATGATTTTTCTACTTTACACTGACAGCTTAGTCCAAACTAAAACATTACATTATGTTTAATGACAAACTAAACATTACAGCATGAAATGGAGTTTGATTTGAAAGGACTTTTCTCTGACCAGATAGACTTCAATCATCCTTCCTTTCTCAATTTTCCCCAGACTTGCTTTCCTTTTGGGGAGAATGAATTATCTTACCAGGTAAAGAGATCTGAAGATTTCAAGAGCTAGCACATTTTTGTGACCTTCTAAAGTCAATTTTAGTGGGTGTAGTTTTCTTTTTCTAACCAACATGTCTTATTTCCTTTTTTCCCCCTTTCCTAAAATAAGTCACACTGACAAATATTTTGACTTTTCATAGTGATTGTCACTGAGAAACCAAGAAAGCATGAATTAGGATTGGATCTTCTGAAAAGCAAACAGCATGCCAAGATCCGTGCTCTTATTTCCTTGACTGTTGCCAATGATTATTTTATGCAACTTTTAAATATTTGAAAATGTTGCTGCTACTTCTCAGTATTCCAAACAATGAAACCCCCCTAGGCAATGTATTCATAAGCCTTCACTGAAAACCTGCTGGGAGTTTGTCCTCATCTATGGACTCACCTCTCAACTTTGTACTGACTCACTTCTTTCAGTGAATCCAGAATCCATCCTCCTCCACATGTTTCAGCCCCCTGCCTTTCTGTACAGCCAACTGGACAGCATCAGAGAAATATTGCTATTATACTGCATGTTCAGTATAATGCTACAGGCTGGCAAAAGATTATCTGGTTCAATATCATACTTCCTCTGAGAAAGAATATACAGGCAGTCCTCAACTTACAACAGTTAATTTAGTGACCGTTCGAAGTGACAATGGCACTGAAAAAAGTGACTTATGAGCATTTTTCATACTTATGACTGTTGCAGCATCCCCATGGTCATATGATCAAAATTCAGACACTTAGCAATTGACTCATATTTATGACGGTTGCAGTGTCTCGGGTTCATGTGGTCATCTTTTACGACCTTCTGACGAGCAAAGTCAGTGGGGGAGCCACATTCACTTAACAACTGTGTTACTAATTTAACAACTGCAGTGATTCACTTAACTGTGGCAAGAAAGGTCGTAAAATGGGACAAAACTCACTTAACAAACGTCTCACTTAGCAACAGAAAGGTTGGGCTCAATTGTGGTTGTAAGTCGAGGACCGCCTGTATTTAGATTGTCGGATTTTGCCTCCAGATTGCAAATAAGGGGAATAAAGACTCATCTATGGAAAGATTTGGATGTTTTTGGCTTGATATGAAATTTATACTTTCCAGCTGTGGATTGTAAAACTGTAAAACACAAAGCACACACAAATGCATCTGTTTTGTTGATTCTAAAAATGCAACTTCTACAGCTCCAATAGTTTTCAATCTACTGTACTGAATCTGATTTGTGTATTTTCTTTGTATTTTTAGAAGTCTCTGCAGTGTTTGAAGCAGACACTTCTATTACCTACACATTTCAGGAACCTTATCCTGTAACTAAAAATGCAAGTTCTACATCTTCGGCCATTTATGCGGGTACATCCATATCCAAGGAAAACATCGCTTTTACTTTCCTGACAGCAAATGCTCCAAGCCTTCTGTTTTACCTCAATGCTTCTTCTCATGAGTATCTGGCTGTTATTTTGTCCAAGAATGGTAAGTGTGAGTGCAAAACTTAACAATTCCATAACAATATAACTTCACAGGACCTACTATGAAAACAAAATTGAAGGGAAGCTTTGGAACCTGGTTGCATAAATACCATCCTATTATGAATTTTAATTACCTGACTAATCAGATTTTCTACTCTTGAACTTCCATTCAGAACCATAAAAATATGTCCTTTCCTAAAGAGCCATATTGCTGAAGGTGAACAGTGCTGTGATTCACAGTTGCTGACAATGCATAATATTATTTGCATTTGGCAGAAATCCATGTGCTTCACATAATTTCTATGAGAATGAAAAATGCTCATCCTGTGAAATTATATCTCCAGGTAAATATACCTAAGTGTGTTTCATGGAAACACTGACCCACTGATTCTTTGACAAATTAGATTTCTATGTTTCTACTTTTCAAATTTATCTGATATTAATTTTGTCTTAGTTACTTCATTCTTCATCTCTTTCATTTTTTTTTTTTTTGCTTCCTGTTCTGTTTTATCTTGCTTAGTGATGGTTTGAACTTGTTCTTTTATTTCTGTAATGATAAAAACCCCTGCTCTGGAGAAAGTCTACATGATCATGTTATTAACCCTAAACTGGAAGGTTACAGTGAGTTTCTGATGTTTTTACATGAGAGACAGAGAGCACATGTTTGAATTTAGAGAAATTTTTGCAATACTATGCTACCTTTATATAAGTAAAGATACAAAACAATTCAATCTCAGTTTTTTATTGCAACCCCCAACATTTTAATGTAGTTTTCTGTTGTTCCTTCCCATGTAATATATGTACACATTTTTGAAAACTTCTTGTATATGAAGATACATAAAAATCCTAATCTCCACCCTCATGAAAATATTTCATTCCCCATTTTTGCAGATAACTAGTTATCCGACTATTAATATTAAATTTTCAGTATTGGTTGCATCTCAGTGCAAAGAACAGTGGGAAACTAATAAGCTTTCTTTCTAACCTTTATAATGAGTTTGGAGAAATCCCATTCATTGCACTGCCTTGCTTCAGAGATGGTGGCAGGCAGATTCGTGACAGCTATTTGCAGTGTTAAACACAAATAATATGTATATTATCTAGTCTATCATGTCTGTAAAACCTGAATCAAAAGAAGCCCCCTGCAGTGCAAAAGAAGATTCAAACTCCTACTAAATTTCACCACTGCAGAGAAGGTTGCTCCATTTCATTGCTTCCTTTGCAGTTCTTCAGTATCTCAGAAGACTCAAATATTTTTCTCTAACAAAACCTGAATCAGATTTTTGAATAGGCCCAGAATACTTTTCCTCAGTGGTGGAACTACAATATATAAATTGGACACTGACACTTTAATTTAAGGCGTGCCTAGTGGAATTAAGCCCCCTTGCATTTATTATGCATTAATTCTGGTAAGTGTCTAGATAAGTTTGGTCCTAGAAATTTACCGTGACATCACTAATTATAACTTATTTTGTTCACTTATATTCCCTGATTGTTCCTGGAAGTTCAAATTAATTCATTCATTTATGTGGCCAGTGCTTAGTTTTATCATCACTGACCTTCATTTATTTCCTGAAATACGCTTTCCAATAATCCTTAGATCAGAAAAAAGTGGTATTTCAAATGAGTGATGTGGGAGTACTGAATGAAAGATTTAGCTATCTGTCCCTCGATTTAACATGACAGACTTTGACTTGAAGATCATAGCATTTCAGCTGCCATTGTTATTAAGCTGCTCATCAGATTCCTTCTAAATTGTTCTGGACCTCCTCTTTTTATATTCCCTGAAATGAAATATATTAAGATTATAGATTATATAGGACATCTAAACCTCAGCGACACTTCGAACTCAAAACTTGACTTAAATCATATCAAAAGATTTTTTCTATATGCAATAAAGCTAATAATATAGATTTTTACTAAATCACTGTATAAGACCATTATATCAATCAAAAGTCCTATGTTATCTAACTCTTGATGCCCTTTATGAAACCAGCTTGTGCAGGATGAATGATTGCAGGTAATATTTCCTTGCCAGTTCTGTAATCTTCTTGCCAAAGTAGCTGTTACAATTTTCATTTCAAAATTTATTAGAGATATTAGGCAATAATTTGTTCACTGGATAGGATTCTTACCAGCTTTCAAAATTACACTGAAATAAGTTACGTATTAAAAAGCTGAAAGGGTTTTCCTTTCATTTCTGTAATAACTCCAGAAGCCACTTTCTCCTTCAGTTCTTTACCATTATATGGCTATTCTCTTGTCTGGAAGTCTTTATTTTATTATATCAATACTATAGCTTTTCTGTAATATTCTGGGTGCAACCCAACATACCTGGCTGTACATCCAAAGTTTCTGGAAGATTTATTATGCTGAAAAAGCATTTATCTGATTATTAACTATATCTACATAGGGATGTAAATTATAGAATTAAAAAATAATAATTTCATTACAGTTGAGGTTATTTATACCCCTAGCTCCAAAGTGTTATTAAATGTTCTACTCTTTTTACAAACAATCCAATAATTTCCTAGGTTTTTCTCCCTATTCATAACAAATTTGTTTGACTTGATTTAAGAAAAATGCTCTGTCTTTATATATTTAATTTTAAATATAATTATAAAGCATACAATTAGTCCAATTTCAATTTAATACATCTCAAAGCATGATATACTTCCTGAGCGTGTTATGATATGTCCATTCAGTATTTAATTAATTTCTAATTCATGTTTCCTACATTGTGATTCATTTATTTTCTGCCATATTACATAGGATAAAATGCTTTAAATATATCCCAAATACTCCCCAAATTAGTTAAATCTCTATTTATCATGTTTGAGATCTATTAAATCTTTGTATTGTTACCCCATATATTTTTGCCCATTGCCTTTTGGTATTTGTAAATTAGACTTACTTGTAACTCAGTTTGGTTGTACACTAATAGAATTAAAGCATATAAAAACCACATGTGGTCATGGGAAATTATAGTCTGGGAGAATAGCTAAAAGAAGTCAGTTTTAACTTGATGGAATCAGTTTTTTAAAGTAATAAACATATTATTAAAATGAGAATTATATTGTACTGCAAAACCGGATTCAGTGAATTTATATACAGGTAGTTCTTGACTTAAAACCATAATGGAGTCTTCCCATCATAGTCATAAGTTGTGACAGTCATAAACTTTTATGACTCTTTAATGGTCAATGGTTTGCTATGGGCAAAACTGTTATAAAATGAGGTCATGCGATTGTGGGATATTGTAAATAGCTGTAAATGTGGCCCGGCTGCCTAAAAGATCTTTCAGCAAAGAAATAGTAAGAAACCATTAACTAGAATATTTTTATCTAAAGTGAATGGCATTAGTATGGGTGTATGATCAGAAATTAAAATCTAACCAGTATTGCACATATCAATTGAATTAAGCATCAGATATGATTTTTAAAATAATGCAGCCTTGAGCATGTCCCAAGAAGGTAAGCACACTTTTGCTGCTGGAGTTAAGCACTTTCCATATGTCCATTAAATTACATTTCTGGATGTATCTGTAAAGAACAGTGCAACTTTGGTCTGTTTTCTTTTCAGAAATCTTAATTCTTGTCTAATAATAGATCCAAAACTAAGTTAAAGACAATTGGCAATAATTATCTAACTTGACACCCAAAGTGATTAGCAAAACCAATAAAATATTAGGTTTGTCTGTGGTTGGACCATAAAAATGTATCTATTCCCTCCAGTAATTTCTACATTTGGCACTATAATATACAGTGACCTTCAAAATTTAAAATTTCTTGTTCAAATATTAAAAAAAAAAAAATATGTCACTAAAACCTCCGCTCCTCTGGCAAAGTTAATTTTTTTACTTAAACATAGTCCTGGACTTATAACCGTATCAGTCTGACCATCCAACACTAGGCATCCAGGCCACATTTACAATTATTTACAATGTCCCGCCATCACATGGCCACATTTTATGACAATTGTGCCCATAGCAAACCATTGGTCATAAAAAGGTCACAAACTTTTATGGCTTATGACAACTTATGACCATGATGGAAAGGCTCCATTGTGGTTGTAAGTTGAGAACTACACGCATATAAATTCACTGAGCCCATTTTTGCGCTAGAACATATTTCTCGTTTGTAATAATATCTATCGCTTAAAAAAACCCTGACTCCATCAAGTTAAAACTGACTTCTTTTAGTTATTTTCCCAACCTATAATGTCCCATTTTCATGTGGTTTTCATGTGCTTTAAATCTATTATTGTAGCAACCAAACTGAATTACAAATACCTGTAAGTCTAATGTACAAATACCAAAACATCAAAGCATCATGAAATAGTATTCATTTATTATTGCTGCAATAACAACCAAAACCCACTCATCTTATCATTATGTAACTTAGAAAAATATGTAATAAAAAAGCAATAATTAAAAATGGAGAGGAATCAGAACAATAAAAATGTTACATACAAACCTCATAATAAACTGTTTTACACAACGCTCCAAATGTTAACAATTAATTAAAAAGTGAAAATATTTGAAAATAAAATCAGAGCATACCAAGAAAAAAAACACCCACTCCTCTCTCTCCCACTGAATTTCCACTAGATAAGGAAAATTAAACAACCAAATGAAGACAAAAACACAATTCTGTATTACCGAAAGACACACTGAGCCTCCAAATGAATAATGTCTGAGCAGACTTGGAATTTCTGCATCTATAATTTCTGTGGTTTGAAATAATTAACAGATTTTTTTTTCAGGCTAATAAAATTTCTTCATATCAATTTCCAACAATAAATCAATGTTTTTCAGGATTCTGTTTGGCCATAAGATGAGTTTTGCAGAAATCTCTCCGCTTCTGTATCACTCTGAAAGGTAGATCATAAAACGACATAAGCTTCTTTCCCTCTTGTTCCAAATTGGTTACTATTCCAGTAGTGTGTCATATTTGGTCTTGATCAGACCTCCCAAAAACCTCAATGAGAAAACGATCCGTAGATTGTGAAAACTTGCTTCGAGGTGGCACTCAATAAACCTCCTCTGAAGTTGCAGCACAAATAATCCTAGAAGTATTTCAGTAGCTTCTATTAAACTCTCTTTAGTCTGAAAAATTAAAGAATGGATGTAAACAGCTTTTTGTCCTGCTCTTTTGGCCTTGGATAAAATCTCAGCCTTCTTGCCTAGAGACCAGCTCTTTAATTATTGTTATGTCTCAAGCAGTTAAAGCTGCAATTAATTTCTCATTTGCTTCCAATTTAACTTCTTGGTCTTTTAACTGCTTCTTGAACTTGCTCATCTCCTCTCAGCCTTCTCAGCAAATTCTGCA
Source organism: Azemiops feae (assembly GCA_023970755.1). Lineage (NCBI taxonomy): Eukaryota > Metazoa > Chordata > Lepidosauria > Squamata > Viperidae > Azemiops > Azemiops feae. The sequence continues at coordinate 1,114,901 of JALGBA010004287.1, forward strand.
AATTGCCAATATAGTGAATTGTTAACATATAATCATTACAAAAGTGTTTATTTTGTGAACATCAGTTACAATTTTTGGTGTAAACATGGCTGTTTGTATATTTCATACCAAAGTTGAGGGACCCACTAGAGTTCCCATCTGGTGAGGTGGATTTTTTTTTTTACTTTATTTTAATTTAATCTAATCTCTTGCTTGAAGCTTTACATCCTAACTCTGTAACAACCTGTCCAGAAGCTAAGACTGGGGATGGGGAGTTTATGCAAGTTTTATGTTGTAAGAAGAGAAAAGGGAGGCTGCTTCCTAATTTTACAAGTTGTTATAGGTAGTCCTCACTTACCAACTGCTTATTCAGTAATGGTTTGAAATGAAAACAATGCTGAATAAGGAAACCTGCGACAGATTCTTGAAGTTGCAGTCATTGTAGCCATTAAATTTTGTAAGCTGCTCAAAGTCTCCTATGAATGAGTTGGGCACCTATATACTGTATATTTGTTTGATGAATAAATAAATCCCCTCAGTCACATTATCACAATTCAGGCAGCTGGTGCACATTTACAATAGCAGCAGTATCCTGAAGTCATTTATGACCTTCACAGCTGGCTTTCAACAAGCAAAGTTAGTGGGGAAGCTGGCAGGAAGTCGCAAGTCATGGTCATATGATGATGCACTTAATGACTGTGGGTGATTCACTTAAGGACCGCCCCCGGAACTAACAAACTGAAATTGTAAGTCAGGTTCAGTCATGTGATATTTCACTTTATGATCCCGTAGCTTAGTGATGGAGTGTATGGTTCCAATTGTGGTTGGTAAATGGAGACTACGTGTATTGTCATCCCAAAATAATAAGAAGCACCCTTTTATAAATTTGTACCACCTATCCTTCTTTGCTGTCCACATAGCACACAATCTTCAGTAAAAATAATAACAAAAGATATCACCTACATGTTCATGTGATTTCCCAAAAATTATCATGTGGAGCTAAAACACAGTACCATCAAATAGCCGTATATTGTTGTGTGCATTTTTCCTTAATATAGCAATCTTTTAAAGCAGTGTTATCTAATTTGGGTTTTTTTGTTTTGGTTTTTTTAATGGAGACTTATCTCTAAAATGAACATATACAATTTTGAGCTGCCAGCTGCCTGGCAGGTTCCAAAAATTCAGAACCGTGTAGATTTTGTCATAAAGCTGCATTCTACATCATTGTTCAGGAAGTCTTAATAGAATACGTTTGATTGAACATGAAAACTGAAGAAATTCCGCCCACTCCCAATAAACACTCTTTCGTTTGTTTGACAATCCTTTCGCATGAAAGTAATACTGTTTTCTGTTCCAATAATGCAGATGTAGAGTGTACTCTGTGCAGTATAGAGGGTAATAGGGAATAAGAATAATACGGTGCAGATACGATAGCCATTTATTTTGCTGTCTGGTGGAATACTAGATAAGTACATATTGAAGAATTTGAGTCAGGTGAGCTGCTTAGCCTCTAGCACTATAAGCAGAAATCTGAAATTTATTTGGTCAATGACCAGCAACATAAGATAATAAAAAGACAGATAAGAGACAGCAATTACAATCAGAATCAACCAGGAAAAGAGGGTGCAATTATATACTGACAACTATAAAATAAATCAAATATTGTATACTCTAAACACCCCTATTACAGTAATACCATGTTTATTTATCTAACAATAATAAAACTAATATAATAAAACCATACATTAAAATATATATCCTCTAAACATTATTAGAACATAACTAAGCAAAATATTGATAAAAAATAAGGACCTTTAGTTCTGTAACCAGTTTTTGCTACTGCACAAAGTGATGGCTAGATTCGAATCCTGAAGAAGATGGGTCACATAGAAATTATCTGATCTCACTAGAAATCACTCTAATAGAGGGGAAATGTACGTTAATTGGATATTCCTGTAGAACTTGCAGCACACTAAGACATGTGAGATGTCTTCAACTTCCCCATTGCCACATGTACACGGTCGCTCAGCTATTGGGATTTTATCATACCTGCCCTGAAGGAGTGCTGAAGGGATAAGCAGAAATCTAGCTATGAGATAATAGTTCTTCCCATTGCCCCAGTATCACTTCCCCTTGCATGATATGGCCAATATTGCTCCTTTATTCTTCTGAAGTTGGCTTTGGTTTGTATCAGCTCTATTGGTAACTGCTGCTAAAGAGAGCTTCCTATTTAATCGCCATTTGAGGCCAACTCCAGCTCCTGGCTTCCTATCTGGCTAGAGAGGAACACTTATTAATTTGCAAGTTTGTCATTCTGTAAGTAGATCATGTGCATGTGTAAAGTCCATTCTGCTTAGTGAAGCTTCCTGCCACATTTGCGATAAATTGGGATGGGCATATATTAGTGTAGAAGGGAAGTGATGAGAAAGGAAACTCATGGTTAAGCACAGTTAAGTCTTATGCTGGCATTGGCTCTTAGTGCTAAGGACTGAAAAATCATTATGGATGAACTGTATTTATTATTATCAACAGCATGGACAAGCTGCTTAGGATATTTAGGTGGTGCTTCTAATGCTGACAACGGTGAAAGATTAAGTGTGAAGCTGTGAAAAATGGGCAAATTGAGAGCTCCCAAAATGCGCACCATACATTTTGAGCTTTTTTTAATTTTAATAGTTAGCATTTTGAATCCCTGAGTATGCAAGATGAATGTCAAGAGGCCACCTTTTAGCAAAAACCTCTGCATAGTAGACATTTTAGAAGTCATGGAGTATCAAGCTGAATTGATAGAAACTTTTTTCCTACTTATGGCACTGCAGGTTAGTGTGAAGGGCCAGGAGATGTACAGAAGATTCAAACTCAGCAGCCAAGAGACAGTAATTGGATTAGAGGAAGAGAGGAAAAAAAGCAATTCAAGCAGTTTGCAGGTAATCTGCACACTGCATTCTGGTAGCCCCATATGTCCACATAGGCTGTTTGGGATAAAACCCATTTAACAGCTATAGGCAGCAGAGGACAGTTGGAAAATGTCTCCCATCTTATTAACAATAGGTAGCAGAGGGCAATTGGAATAAGTCTCCCTCCCACTTTTTATATATGCATCCCAAGCAATATATTGGATATGACAGGCCATTTGTCTTCATGATACTATCGTTTCTCAAGAGGCCTGCTTTGGCCTGTTGTCTGCGCACCTTGTTGAAAGCTCTATAAAGAACACATCTCTAGGGTGATTTGCTTTGTGAAACTCTCAATGTATTACTTTAAAGGAATGCTGAAAGGGGAGGAAAGCATGCAGGTTTTTAGTCATCCTGATCATAGTCTTAACATAAATAATTGAAGCAAGCAATCTTAGTTATGCATCAACTGACACTCTGAATCCCCCCATCACATTTGGCAAAATAATTTGGATAGCATATGCATTTAATAATTTATTATTCTTCCTCAGATTTAAATCATTAAATGCAACCTTCCCTTAAATAATAGTTGCTGTTCTGTGATTGTACAAATTACTATGAACAAAATGGGTGGAGTGTAATCCAGCATAAACCAATTTGGTGTAGTCATTAAATCATCAGCTGGAAACTGGAAGACAGTGAGTTCTAGTTCCATTTCAGGCACAAAACCACCAGGGTGAAATGGAGCCAGTTATTCTATCTCAGCCCTTGAAAGCAGGCAATGGTAAACCTTTTGAAAAACGTTGCCAAGAAAACTGCAGGGCTATTCCAGGCAAACTCCAAGAACCGGACACAATTGAACAGAAGAAGAAGAAGAAAATCTTTATAATGAGAAACATCTTTGTACAAAAAAGATCAAGGGGTAAAAAAGGGGGGGAAGTGAAGAGTAGTTCATAAATAAACAGTATAAATTATAGAGGATTTGGTTAAAGACCTTTCCAGGTCCACATTTACTTTCTAAACCAGGGGTATGAAACTGCTGGCCCGCGCGCGGGCCAGTTGCACCATGCAGAGGCCGCGCCCACCCCAGCTCCGGCAATGCGAAAAAAGTTGCGATATGTCATGACATGTCACATGACGTGGCGAATTTGACACCCGTGTTCTAAACCCATCCGCATTTATAGTTTGCTTTAAGTCAGCAGCCCCCCAATCTTTTGGGGACCAGTTCCATGGTGGGCAGCTTTTCCATGGACCATAGGCAATGTGATTTTGTGCATTGCCTGGATCCTGCATGTGCAAAGATGGAGCTTCGCTACCACCTCCACTAGAGAAAGCACTGAGAAACTCTCTTGCAGTATTTCTCCTGATCCAACAGTTAGTTGACTCAGCTTCCAAAGGTGGGGAGACAATTTCCATTCCTCCCCATTCCTATGTTCCTAGGTTTGCTTAGGAGGTTTTCATTAAGAGGAGTTGTTTACCGCAGTTGGTGGTGGGAGAGTTCTGCTTGCCTATCTTGATTTGGATGGAAACACAACCCTTCTCTCCAGTATAGTTAGTTTTACTCCAAACATTAGGCTGAGTAAGAATGACATCTGGATGCAACAACAGCTTCAGTTACCAAAGTGTCAGCCTTCATTAAGATTTTAATCTTGCCAGGGCTACTTCTCCTTTCTCAATGTGATATCACTAGCATTGAAGATTCTTAAAGTTGGTGCTATTTTTTTCTGTGATTTCCAAAGGACAATACTGCAATAACATCAGGCTTATTCAAGTTACAATTTTTTTATTAGTTTATCAAAATATCAAAATACAGAAATACAAAGAAAAATAAGAATAATGGGGGGAAAGGGGAAAGAAAAGGGAAAAAGAAAATGTGTAGGATAAAAGAAAAAGAAAAGCATTCACTTCCTGTTCTTTTTGGTGCAGTAGAATAAGATAATAGCATATAACTTCAGCTTTTTACTTTTATATAATTACACTAGCCATTCCTATAACAACAAAAACTATTTAATCAGCAAAACCCAAAATCAAAGTTTCATTTTTTTCCATCTCAAGCACAAATTCCAGATTTGTTTCCAAATAGAAACAAAATTAATTGAATTCTTTTCTTTAATCAAAAAAGTCAATTTAGCCATCTCTACTAACCCCATCAACTTTTGCAGCCATTCTTCCATTGTGGGAATCAAAGTATCCTTCTATTTTTGTGCAAAGCATATTCATTCTGCTGTCAGCATATATAGCATCAAAGTTCTATTTTTTTCCCAAGTTCTCTGTCCATTAAGCCCAGCAACAACATCAGGCTTATTGAATACAGTTATTTTGATTTGGGACCCCTAAAACAACATATTTCCTAGTGTCACAATGCCAGAGCCTTGTTCAGAATAGTACCCAAATCCTTAGAAAATGTAGGTTTCCAGAACTTCCACATCCTACAGTTTCTGGGGTTTCTAGCCCTGCAACATTTGTTTTTAATCAATTAGAAACTTAAACATTGATCTTTCCATTTTGCTATAGCCAGTGAGAAACAGAAGTGGGAAAATGAAACAGGCACAAAACTGGACTAATTCAAAGCCAATTTGAATTAAACATGGATTCCAGAGCGGCCCATTTCAGTGGTGGGATTCAGCCAGTTCGCACCAGTTCGGCAGAACTTGTAGCTAATTTTTTGTTGCCCAGGCCCAGAATGGACTTCCAGAAGCGGCATCCACACAGAGAACCAGTTGTTCACATATTTGAATCCCACCACTGGCCCGTTTGTATTATAGGAAAACTTAATTAGCACAGTTTTGCCTTCCATAATCCCTCTACTGCAATGAGACTTGTGACTAAAGCAAGCTCTCATCAGGAGAGTCCAAAGAAGGGCCTGCTAATTAAAGAACACTATTCCCAGCCAGCTTTTTCATAAAAGAGATAGTTTATTTGAAAAAAGAACAAATGGTAGAGTCACTGCACTGGACTTTAACATCAGGTCAGAGGTATTCCAGGAATATGATTTACACTGAGTGGTACTGATAGTAACTGGCCACTTCTAGAAGGAGATGAATTGATGTTAATGATTCAAAGTTCTTCTTTCTGTGCTGCTATTATCAATAAATCACTGCAAAAGGCTCTCCATGCAAATGTTAAATAACACATATGGAATACACCATGTTACTAATTGCCTCACTAATGTGATCTTTCCTTCTTCACTCAACACCTTCTCTAATTATTTTCTCCTCTTTAGCAATCATTCATGCATGTGTGATGATACAATGAGAAAGTGTGGTCACCCTTTTAATAAGCTACTAAATAAAACACTTGACTGTTGTGTAGTTAGGCTGAGATGGAATACCAAATGGTTTTCTTTTTCCCTAGCATGGGACATGAAAAAAACATGAAAATCCTATGTACACTGTGTTGACCCCGAAAAACAGTTCTATGGAAACAGTTTTTTTGCAGGAAAGAATTGACTGTTTGTTTTTTAAAATTTACATATGTAAACTCTTCGCATTGGACAAAGAGGAGGCTTGTTTCATGGTTCTTGAAACTGAAAAATGTTCATAAGCATATATTTGACTGTTTCATAAGAAGTCAGACTCCAAGGGTAATTGATTCTACCATTCTGATATTGGACGAACAATCAAATGCAACATATGGGTGCTGTCAGGCATATCAAATGCCAAAGTTAGCTGATCAAGCTGGTAGAAGAATCTGCCAAGTATGGGGATAATGTATTCTAAAATGAATTTTCATTAATTCATTGCTCAGGAAAATTGCCAAGTAGTGATTGTTTTATTCCCGTTCAGCTTATGTATGTGTGCTTGTATGAACGCATGTCTGTATGGTTATCGAAGTAGTGTGCCTTCTTACAAGACTATTGAAGTAAGGAAAAAGATGACATCATAAAGAAAGAATCTGCATTGATAGAGGATTGAAGCTGGTAGAAGAAGGAGCATGTACTCCATTCACATGGTTTCAAGATGCTTGCATGATTCCATCAATTTGAAAAGGAGCAACACTGTGGAAAAGATAGTGTGCTTTCCATTCACGAGGGTGGGTTTGTGCACTGGGACTTGACGTTCAGAAACATTGAGAGGATGCCAAAGATCCATTCATATTGCAATAATGTAAGTACTGATTCTACTTATCTAACCTTACCCATCTCTTTTGTATGCTTTGAAATAATTGAGCAATTGAGTACTTATTTCATGGTCCAAAGTGAGATCTGAGCTGCAATTTATCTAGGGTTCAGTGTCCTTGAACTTATTAGTTCCTACTATCAGCTAGACATAGATTATATTGTCAGGCTGGTTTCAATAGAAGAGAATATCTGTAGCTCAAGATTGAAATGTGGAGTCCTTGATGCTCTCTGAGTTATTTGCTTGAAGAGATTTCATTACCAGACTAGGTAATATTATCAGTGCTAGTGACTGTGGGGCTTCTCCCTGTTTATATACAGTAACTTACCCTGCCAGTGTTGGTTGTATCATGTTGGACTTAGAGAGCAACCATCTATGTTGGGGTATGGCCCTCCATTGCTATCACATTATGATTTTTAATTATGACAGAATGGGAAATTATTGAAGGGGTTAGTTACATTAATTAGATTTTAATGTAACATTGTTTCTGTTCAATTAAATAAAGTATAGTCCATTTCACCCCACTCAGTTTTTTCCTGGCCCTTTAGTCGTTTTTTATATAGTATCTTAAATTCCCAGGTAAAGGTGGTCAAAAAGCAAGAAAGACTTCTGCAAAAAATAAAATGTAGGAGAGATGGGAGATTATATGTTACATATTGCATGACCTTTACATTAGAATATTGTTGCAGTTACAGAGAAATAAAATGCACACTTTATTTATTGAAATTAAATTTTACCAAGTATATCAGCAACATTCGTGGAGAAATGGGACAAGGGGAGGCACATGAAAAAAAAAAAGCAGCACTGCATCAACGCAACACAACTCCACCCTTTTGTAGTATGAAGGGGTACTGTATGTCTGCAAGAAATGTGTTAAATTTATAGTAATATGGCTTTCATTATTTTGACAAGGGAAATGCATAACTCTGATCTAAAAGCAAAAAGACAGTTATTAGAGGATGAGAAGACAAGTTATTGCCCTCTTTTCACCCAAGGTGCCCCCATAAAAATACTACAGTAACATGTAAAACGTATCCATTCACATTTCTAGGAAAGGGTTTAAGAAATGCAGATGTAGCCAATCTCAACTACACCAGTTTGCTAGCAATCCAGATGATAAGGATTAGAGTCCCTCTGTTAGAGAGATGAAAAATTTCAAAATTTGTTATAAATAAATAAATAAATACAAATACAAAAAAAATTCTGAATTAAACAACAATAAGCACAAATATACTGTATCTACATAGCAATAGCAATAGCATTTAGTCTTATATACCACTTCATAGTCCTCTCTAAGCAGTTTACAGAGTCAGCATATTGCCCCCAACAATTTGGGTCCCCATTTTACCCACCTCGGAAGGATGGAAGGCTGAGTCAACCTTGAGCCACTCAGGATTGAACTCCTTGAGCGAGCAGTGATATATATCCATATTTAAGAAAAGAAATAAACGCACACGCACACAAACAAACTTGTCTGTGTGTCTGTGATTGTGTGTGTTTATTTCTTCTCTTAAATATTGGATTTATACACACACATACACACTGTGTGTGTGTGTATGTATATATAAATCCAATATTTATGTATGTGTGTGTATGTACTGTATATGTGTATAAATCCAATATTTAAGAGAAGAAATAAACACTGGGAATCAATGCATGCACTAGAAATATGTGCATGCCAATATACAATTATGCATACATAAGACAAATACATGTGAGTTTTTGAGCGGGAAGGTTGTTGGTGATAGGACTTTTGTTTTTGTTCTTGTTTGTTTTTGTATGACCTATCTCCTTTGATTGTAAAGTTCTAGAGAAAGAGGATTGAATGAATTTAAGAGGTAATAGGATGAGAAACTGAGTGAAAGAGAAATTAACAGATTTGCTCATTCATATTCAGTTATTCTGTGAACAGCTGTTAGTTTGCTTTGGTACAAAACTCAAACAAAGATGAAACATTACACAATAGAGATTTACAATTCACACCTTTGCAAACATTTTATCCCTTTTACATGAAGCTATGGGCAAAATATTTACCTTGTCTTTGATTAAATATGCAACAGCCGGATGAAACAGCTTTGCAGGTTACATTCATATGCCAGTTGACCAACGCTAGGTAGAAAATTTTGGAACACACTTATTGATTTCATAGTTAATTAGAAAAGCTGCAAAATAAACTGGCAATTATTCTTAGAAACCATTTGACTAATAACTTGGCAGCAATACATATTTCATGTATTGTAATATGCTGAAAGATATAAAGCCAAAGGCAGGTTGATAAACCAACTGATGACTGGAACAAAAACTCCCAAAGCCATAATCTGAAGATTGCTTTAATTACATTATGTGATATAAATGGTCTAAAAATTAAAATAAATTATCTGCATATTCTTATTAGAGGCATAATGTCATATAGAACTCTAGTCAGTCAGAACATCTGAATTCATGAATACACAAAACAGTCCTTTGGTATTTGTTACTTATTCTGTGATACAGTTAATGAAACAATTATTCGTTGCAAAGAATATTATGAAAGAATAGATAATATATGAAAAGATGAAAGAAAATTATTGATTGTGATAACTCAAATGTGATTGTAATTTTGTATTACATCAGGTTTCCAGGGGTCAATTTTGTTCAAGGTGACTTTGCTTATTGTAGCTTAGAATAGTGCTGTAGATTGATTTTAATTCATTTTGATGAAAGAATTTGAGCTTTCTTTCAATGTAACTTTTTAAGAAGATAGCTTCAGTGAAATTCCCAAGGATAGAGTATGGATTTCTTACAACATTATATATTTAACTGTGAGGTGGGCAAGTGGTAAACATGAATGTTCAGAATTTCACTATACTATTGTCTCACTAACGGTGTTCAGCATCCAAGTTTCCATAAATCCCAAAAGAGATCATAAGAAGGAAGCTTGTCCCATGAGGGTTGTGTTTTGGTTTTGTTTGTTTTGGTTTTGTTTTGTTTTAGACAAGGAAGTATAGGCAGCTACAGAAGGTCCAGAGTTTAACAGAAAACAGCACACCAACAATGGTACTCTTGCTACCTTCAAAGGAAGCACAAAATTATCACCAACAGACAGAGAGGATAAAATCTTGAGCCCCCAGAGAATAAACAGAGAAGCAGAAATTTGTTTTTGTAGCCTCTGAGAAAATCTGAATCACATTTCAGTCAATTCAGGAGTCAGCGGTTGCAGAAGTCAATTTCACTATCAATCAAGTACAATCCTTTACATATTTATTCAAAGGAAAACCCTACTACTTTTTTTTTTTTAAAGCTTAGTAAGGAAACTGTATATTGACAAATTGGGTGATTTTTTTTCTCCCTTCTTTGTTTACTTGCTTTTATGTGCCAGAGCTAGTATAATTAAAAGGTATTTTAGGTTAAGAGCACATGTTTTTCAGATTATTTAGTTTTACAAGAAGTACTATATTAGGAAACAAAATATTCCTTTCAATAATGTTAAGGTGGTTTTCATTTATTTAATTTTATTAAAAATTACTTTAATTTAACATATTTGGTCTCAAAATGTTATTTGTAACTCTCCTAGTTGTAGGTGTATTGAGGTTTTGATCAGTGTTATGCACATTGTTGCTTAACAGCTGTATAATTAGGCTTTGCATAATTATACTTTAATAATTATACTGTAATTTTATATTGCAATCTTAGAATTTATAAATGATCAGTATAAATGATATTTTAGAGTATTTATGGAATTCTATAACTTATTTTTTATTTTTATTCTGATTGTTATGGTTTATGGTTAACAAATGAATTCACCTAATGTTTTGATGGTATGAATATATTTTTCAGTGTATTCAGATAATTAAAAGAGACCTTTTTTAAAAAAATAATTGAAACATTACCCTTTTTTATTTTCCTACATTCACTTTAGAATTGATACAATTATAAGGATCAAACTTGTCAGAATGAGCTTTCTGTGGTTTTTAAAGTACAGACATGATGACTCTGCTTTAAAGATGAGGCACGATACAATCTCTGTTTAGAATGTCGTAACTTTGTCAAAGCCGTGATAAAGCTATGACTTTTTTACACTTTGGTCATAAGGCCCCTGTAGTTTTTTTGATGTGATTGGATTCCAGATTCTTCCAACTACAGTTATCCTATTTGAATTACAGTTTAATAATATTTGGTGGGCTGCAGGTTTTCTGCTCCTGATCTGTTATAGTATCATCATACGATAGTGGTTTCATTACTCTGTTTTACAAGCAGGAAATTGCATGTTCTCTTTCTTAAAGGAAAAAAAATACAAAGAAGCTATAAGTCATGTACATTTCTTCTATCGTTCTTTTTCCTCAAGATGTCTGTGTTTATGTATGAGTCAAATTGCTTTAGTGTATGTAAATAGCTAGAACAACCTACAGTATATAATATACAGAATCAGCTTTCCTTTCTTTTGACAGAACATGTCACAATTCACTTCTTAAAATGAAAAATGATCATTTGCAAAAATATGTCACACAAATGCTTTGCCAATTGGAGAGTACACAGCATTGTTAATCATCCAGAAACTAACTTTTTCTTTTGGTGGCTTAAGTTATAGGGACTTTTAGATGACATCTGCAGGTTATGATTCAACTTGCTTGAATTATCAATATGACTTTTTCCTTGATGTTCAGTCTCTTGTTGCTTCATTGGCTTGTATCCTCTTGTCTTTATTTATGATGTATCATAAGACAGACTCTTGGAAAGGTCCAAGATTAAAGGGATGGGGAAGCTGAGATACAGCATTTCTTACACAAATAGGATAAATACCTTATGATTCTTTCTGTTAAGGACAAAATACAGACAAGTTTTGCCAGTTGATTTTAAGGCTCACAGATCTATGATTTAGTGGATCTGATGTATAAAGTACTTCACTTCTTCAATTGAAATTGATAATCTTTTTTTTCCCTTCTCACACTGAGGCTTCTTCTGCCTAGATTTACTTCCTGCTTCTTCACAGCAATTTAATGATTTAGGAATGGGTGCTTTGTATGATCAAAAATCTTTCTTTTTTCTTTTTTAAGGAAGCTTGCAAGTCCGATACAGACTGAGTAAAGACAAATCCCTTATTTTCACAATTGATTCTGGAAACTTTGCTAACAGAGAACTACACAGTGTGAAGATAAATAGAGATGGAAGAGAGCTGACTATTCAGGTACTATTTTACTCTTTGTTGTGGCCCACACCTTCTGAACTTTTTACTGTCCTTAATAATCAAATGAAAAGATAAATTTGATATCTGTCCTGAAAAGCACATGCTCATATTTCTTATAGTTGCTGCTGGGTCTGTAAGTAGCTATAGCAATGGCATGGTCAGATAAGTGCTTGCCCACTCAAGTGACTGTTTTGTCTTCTGGCTGCAGCAACTACTTTAAGACTGGAAATAAGGGGTTCAAGAACAGAAAAAAGGATGATCCAGAGTTTTCATTATTCACTGCCCATGTTTCTACTCCATACAGAAGAACTAGCAAGTCATAACAACATATAATCAGCTGACAAATCCTAAATTTATTTATTTTTCAAATAACTAGTCTCCTTTGTTTAGCCCTGTTCCTTATTGCCATGCTTTGATCCCATGTCATTCAAAATACAGCACTCCTGGTACTTTTTTCTCTAGAAGAGTATATACAGTATATAGATCAGGGTTGAACTGTGGAGTTCTTTGTGCTTTCTGCAGTTGGTTGTTTGTTTGAGACATTCGAAACATATGCAAGCAGACAACCAAACTCAGAAAGAATCAAGAACTCCACTTCTTCCTCTGTTAGCATAATGCTCAACTTAGGGATTTAATATTTACTGATGACTGTTATTTTTGTTTTGTTTTTTCAATTTATAATTAGCCTATAAAATTAACTTGATTGGTATATTTACTAAAGTCACTTCCTGCCAATATAATGATATCATCCACATACCTAAAATAATAAGCTACAGATATTGGAGAATGAAAACACACAGTGAAAAAAACAAAGTTGGTATCTCCCTCCCTTATAAAAACTGATGGGATCCCAGTAAAGTTTGTAGTAAAATTGTTCTTTGAATTCCAAGGAGTAGAGAAGACTAGAAACACATACTTTGATGCACTATTAAGGTAAAAAAAAGCCAGAGAATAGAACTTGTTCTTACTTATATTGGGTGTGTGAAAATTCAGCAACAAAAGAATCGTGTTGGTATATGCCATAGTTACAGATAAGGAAGAAACCTAAAGGAAGAATGATAGGAAAATGTCAAAAAGAAAAAAAATGGCTCCTGATATCACTGATCAACACCAGCTGATTACAGATCTAGAATGCAATAAAGAAATATATAATTAGCTTCATGATACATTTAAGTTAAAGCTAAATGTATAGGCTGATTAAGGATTACAATGTCAAAAGGATCTTTTGCCTTCTTTAGGGAATTATTCATGAAGATGTATTTTGCATTTGGCTCACCCTGTATTCAAGAGAATACAGTTCAGTAGGTTTGCGCTAATGACTTCAAAATGAATTTCCCCAAATAACATCATTCTGCCTGTTGTGCTAATTACAATATAAGGCATCTTTGATCAGAAGGCTGATTATGAATTATTCTAATAATTCTGTGCTTTGACACATAAAGAATGAAAGATTAATGAATTCTAAACATCTGTTGATTTATAGTCCTCCATTTCTCAAATACTGTTCTGCTATTGTGTATGACTTGGCATAGGAATATACATAATTATAACATAAGAAACTAAAAACAGAATCAGCATCAAGCTGATTAAGAATCCAGGCTAAATTCAGTTGTAGGAAAACAAATTGGACAGCTTCCCAACATTGTCTGACCTGCACAGATATTGGAATGATAAAGCTGACAGCTACAAGCTTGGGGAATTATTAAGCTGCTCTCAAAATCTCGGTGTTGTGCAAACATGGGGAAGATTTCCCTGACATGAGCCTCATGTTGGAGTGAAATATAAATGTGAAAAAAAATTGCATACCAACAAAAGAGTATAGCATTCACTTGCTTATGAAAGCATTTTTAATACCGTGCATTTTTGCTTCCTTTCCAGATTGACCAGGTTCTCAAAGTCAAGCACAACTTTTCCTCCGACGTTGAGTTCAGAGCCAGCAAATCACTGACCTTAGGGAAAGTGACAGGTAGGCATATGTGATAATTTTCTGACTTGTAGATAATTATATTATGGTCAACTATGCAATGTATTGTTTGAATGCATGTGGACACACTTTTATTTTCAATCTGTTGTTTACATCTCTGCTATGTCTAAACAGTGCTAATATTAAACTCTTCGCAAGAGTTTACATTCTTTTTTTTTTTTAACTTGGCCAGACATAAATGCTGATTGTGACTATAAGATCTTTTTTGTGCAAGAAGACTATGGAAGAAAAATGTTGAGTTATGAGGGCTATTGAGCTCCTGAACAGCTTAATAACTGATTGTCACAGACTTCTGAAATAGGACCAGGCTGTAAAGCAGATAATACTTTAGGGGTTCTTTTTAGTATTCCATATTTAGTGAGTGGCAAAATAGAAGTAATATAACAACAGCAAAGAGAATGAAGTACTTTGAAGCTGGTACAGTACAATCCCATGCATGCTCATTTAAAAATGGATTCAGTTGAGTTTAATGGAGTTTATTGCTAGGGAAGTTTGCACATGGTTGCAATTTAAGATGTATAGCACTATTACATGTGGTAAGCCACATTGCCACATTGCCAAGAGTGAAGGGGAGGTGTTGCTGCAATTGTTCTGAGACCATTGAATCACTAACAGCACCAGCCTGGAGATGACTATTGCATATGTCTGTTAAATTGGGCCATAATGACAGTCTGGACTAACTGTCCATAGGCACCTGGATGCCATCTCAGGTCTGGTATTGGAGTCCCAAAGCTTTTGATCTTGGGAAGCTTGAATTCTCACACTCTGGGAGTGGATTCCAGAGAGACTTGTGAAATCATGGCAACCATGACAACCATGTTACAGGTAATAGTGGCTATAATACACATAGATGGTCACAGGCAGTGGTGAGATTCAAATATGTGAACAACCAGATGCCACTTCCGGAAGTCCGTTCTGGGCCTGGGCAACAAAACATTAGCTGCCAAACTGGTGCAAACTGGCTGAATCCCACCACTGGTCACAGGCCTGATTTGTTGTTTACACAGAGTAGATGAGATGTGAGTTGAATCTAGAGAACATTAATATCTGTCCTTTCTCGTAGTCAAATCACTTTCTACTCAAATTGCACATTGTCAATGAACTATTAGGATGACAACCAATTTACGCCTGGTTGACCTCTGGAATACCAGAACTGGGAACCTTTTGACCGAGATAATTTACAAATCTTCTTTTTCTCCTTCCTTCCCTCAGAATTCACATTATCTCCATCCAGTATTTTTCTTTGCATGCATAGGTAAAGAGTAATGCTGGCTGGGCTGAGGAGAATCATGAAGGGAGGACTATATAGAAAAAGTCCTGCCATTTGGAAAAGTAAAGAAAATGCAATCCCTGAATGTCCTCTGACTGAACTGAAACTCTTACCACTTCCTCAAAATCCTCATAATTCCCCTCTCTCATTTACACTTATTCCAGGAAAATGAGTCTATGATTACAGTGTATATGATAAAGCGAGGTGGCAAGTTTTTTTTTTTATTGTGAGCAGCCTTTGGTTCTTTGAGATAAACATGGGATAGAAATGTTTTAAATAAACAGGAGTACTTTCCATTGCAGTTATGCCAAGCATCCAAGGAATTAAAATATCATTTTTAGGTTAAGAGACCAGCATTTGAGAATAAAAGATTTCCCACTCTGTGTCCTTGAATGTACATTTATGCTGGACTAAACCAATCACCCAGCCTGCAGTAAAAAATCATGGCATAAAGATTAGATTGGAATTGCTTCTGAACAAGAGAATGAGATAGATGGTTAGTGTGCATCCAAGAACACTTATAAGGAAGTGACTATTCTGGTCCAGTAAAGCACACAAAGCCATTGAGTTTGATTTGTATGTCTCTCCATACCCTTAAAACAACTAGCCCTTGCATGTGTGCAAATGATAACATACCCAAACCCCTTGTCCCTTTATTTAATCAAGCAACTCTCTACAGAATCTACTGCCATTTCTTTTAGTTAAAGCACTTGATAGTCTAGCTGGAGGCTCCATTTAATGATTGCTAACAGGTGGACATTGTTCAGTGCTTCAAAATTTAAAGACACCAATGGATACGTGCTCCAGATGTGAATCTCCTTATCTTTATCAAAGCGAGGCTATGAAACAGACCCTGCCTTTTCCTGAAATTAATTACCTTGCTTCCAGGCAATCTGTTTTCCCTCGATGTAAATATCTCATCTGGGAATTTTTCAGGACAGTAAAGGAGCTGAAATTAAATGGCTATGTTTTCCATTAAATTAAAGGGGATGCTTTTTATGTGCATAGTCACTCATGCATGTCCATATCTTATATTCAAGGGGAAGATTAACTGAATGAATCGAAGAGTCTGCACACAAGCCAGTTCTGAAATTAACTGTATATAAATCTCAGAAGCCAGGTGGAATGGAACATGAAACAGTGTCAGCAGTGTTAGTTAACTAAGCAAGAAATGAGGGATAATATATGAAATACGGTATAACCCAAACTCTGCAAAATTACAGTTCTGATTAAAAAACAGGTTTTAAAATTACAACTCCAGAACAATGTTATCTGGTGAGCACCCAGTTGATGTTGGCCATCCCTCAGAACAATTAGAGGGTGGGTTTTTGTTTTTTTCAAATTGTCCAATTCTACCTGGATCTCAGTACGCAGTAACTGTTGAGGAGAGTCATTTCACAATGAGAGAAAAACATTCTAGTCCCACCTCTAGAGACTGCTATTATTGTCAGAAATAGAGTTTGCATTACTTAATTGCTGTGCCTTATGCTATACTTCAGGGAGAGTCTATAGAATCCCTTTGGGAAGAGTTGCCCAAATGGAGGAATCTCTAGATTTTTATTACATGGATAAAGAAATATAAATGCAATTCCAAATATGAATTTTATTTTTATCATTTTCTTTTATTCCTTCTCGTATTGCATTGGAAGGTAAAAGTTTGCATTCTTGCATTATTTCAGATTTTATCTAGCTATTTGGTGGAGGAAGTATACAGTTCTTCTAATTTCATGGGACAATTTACATTCTAAATCCTTCCAAACCTAAGTGTTTATCTTGCCAATATTCTAAGTCAGCCTTCCCCAAACGGGTGCTTTTCAAATATGCTGATGGGATTACATCAAGATAGCAAGTTCATCAACTGTGTTGATGGGGAGTTTGAGCATTATAATTTCAAAATATGTTAAGGTCTTTAGGTTAAGAAAAATGGACTAAAGATTGGAATTCCTGATCACTAGCTTCAAACAGGACATCTGCTGATCGCAGAGTATGATTAATTATTGAAGAAATCGATTGCAGCCCACAATAGTTTCCTGTCTCTCTCATTAATGATGAAGCTGGATGTGACTGATTGGACCTGGAATCCAATATATGGAAGGCCGTAGCTCTTACGTTATGAAATGCATTGGAAACATCATCAACCTGGACACAATTTCAATTTCCTTGGGGTAGAGCCTACAGTCTACAGTAACCTGCTTGTTCTGGTTCTAGATTTCACAAAATTCAGCCTGCTTCTTCACAGTTTCAGAGCTGTACGAAGCTCTGTGTGATAACAACTGTAGCAAAAGGAAGAAAGCTTATATTGTTTACCTAAAATTTCAGACTAGGGAGAGAAACAGGAGGCAGAGAACATTAGATTTTATATCTATCTTTAAATCTTTGCAATCAAACCACTATTGTTTGGCTTCAGTTTTGGAAAGTAGGTTGGATTACAAAACATACGGACCTAAAGTTACTGTTTAAGTTTCTATAACTGAATGCGAACTTCAAAGTCAAGTTGAACCATGTGTCATCCTTGATTTATGAGATACACAGGTTACTAGCTACTTTCTGGATGCAATTCAAGGAGTGCTGGTTATCAGCTATAAAACTACACATGGTATAGAGCTTGGTTATCTACTCAACCAATGAGTTTGAGTAGAATGTGCATGCTGCAAGTGCCTTCAATTGAATAATCCCCATCTCCCAAGATTAGTACAGTCTCATTCTAGAGTTGTTCCAGAACTCATTAAAATATGGCTCTGCTCCAAGGTCTGGGGTTAGGGGTAGATTGTTGTTGTTGGTGGTGGTTTTGATTGTTGTTTTGATTTCCTGGACACAGATTTTTTGACTGGTTTTCTTTGTGTGAATTGGAATTATTTTCTTTTTGGAATCAGGTGGTCTTCCAATCTAATAATATAAATAAATAAATAAAAATTTTAAAGAAAAGCAACTAACCTGGGTCTCCCCAGTCCTCATTTAACATTATACTTCATTGGCTCTCACTTCCCAACAATATGCAGTTTCACAGAAAGACAATGAAGAACAGATAAATAGACTAAAAGTATAATTTTAAACATGTCTATACTGAATTATAATAAGGCACTCTTCCAGAGCCTATTTCTCTCTCTCTGTATTATACATACATGCATACATATATATACATATATATAGTTCGGGTGTAGGATGAGAGTAGAGATTTGTTCTCTGAGCTTGTGGGTTGGTTTCGGAACTAAGTACAGTAGGTACCTAGGCACCTAGGTAACATCTTCAGTGGAATTTAGGGGAGAACAGAATTTTCCCCTAAATTCCACTGAAGATGTTACCTAGCCTGGTAACAAAACATTCGGAAACCAACCCACAAGCTCAGAGAACAAACCTCCACACTCATACATATACATACACACAATAAATATGCATACACAATTGGAAAACCTGACATCATATTTTGAAATGTAAAGCTTTTGAATGTTATTGTTTGTCTCAAAAAAAAAAAATAGCACTACTAGCAATGGAGTATGAAAGATCAGGAGGACCAAGATCCTCCCTTCTCACGACCGACCCCATTGTTCTGTTCTGAAATAGAAACGGTCCACAATATATCTTTCTGAATGTATTTGATTACTTTTATTGTAGAAGTGGAATCTGATCTTCCACTTAAGAATTGCCAGTTGATGTTGGCCATCCCTCAGAACAATTAGAGGATGGGTTTTTGTTTTTTTCAAATTGTCCAATTCTACCTGGATCTCACTACGCAGTAACTGTTGAGGAAAGTCATTTCACAATGAGAGAAAAACATTCTAGTCCCACCTCTAGAGACTGCTATTATTGTCAGAAATAGAGTTTGCATTACTTAATTGCTGTGCCTTATGCTATACTTCAGGGAGAGTCTATAGAATCCCTTTGGGAAGGGTTGCCCAAATGGAGGGTTGTAAAGTCTCCACCCTCTTCCTCGTGAAGTCTTTCTTTTGGAGCATTATTTTTAGAATGAACTATTGTTCTCTCAATTGACTGCAGCTGTCTGCTCTCAAAAGCATTTTTCTTTGGCATTTACAAATCTTTATTAAGTTACATCCACGAAGCCTTTTTTTTTTTTTAACTTCAATATTCGGCATTATGAACCAAATGGGAATGGTTGTATTTTGACATTTTGCATTGTTTCAATGGATGGTTTAAGACATTGAATGAAAAAAATAACAAAAAAATAAACAATTAAAAAATTACCTTAAGTTGTGGTAGCATATCTGATTTATACACAAAATAAGCCTATCAGGAGTTTCCTGTAAAATGATAGTGATGGGTACAGCCACCTGCTTTAAAGATAAGTGCCTGAGTGCTCGTGCCTAAAGGGGAAATAGCCATTGAACCTGCCCGAAGGAAAAAATGTGCTTAGCATGGGGCAAAATAAATTGCTTCTGTTATAGAGGTCAACAGGGTTTTTTTCCCCTGTGAATCTATTTGCTTTTTTCATTGTAGTTTCTCCCAACATTATCTTCATGGTTAAAATATTGGCTCAAAAATACCCTAAAAGTACAACCCCATGTTTCCTTTCTTGCTTACAAGCCTCATTTATTTCAGTACATTTTACTTCTGAGTTTACGCATAAGCTCGACTCTGTTAATGTAATGGTTAAGGATTAGGCTTAGGCTTAGGGTTAGAGTTAGTCTAGAAATCTGGAGACTGTGAGTTGTAGCCCCACCTTAGGCATGAAAGCTGACCTGGGTGACCTTGGACCAATCACTCTTTCTCAGCCCAATCCACTTCAAAGGGTTGTTGTTGTGAGGAAAATATAGGAGGAAGGAGTATGCCACCTTGAGTTATTTATACAAAACAATAAAGGTTGGATTAAAAATAAATAAAAATAATATGGAGGTTATTTGGATTATCCTGAAGTATGGCTTCCCAGAGTCACAATGAAGTCATAAAGCATGATTTTGATTACATCTTCTGAAGTAGAGCAGTTTGATAGGCTAAGTAAACATATTAATAGTCATGAGGGCAACTGTTGTAGCACAATACCAATACAACACAAGTATGACATTTTTGTGCATATTTTGAGAGCACACAGATGTTCTAACAATGGCATTGTGTAGCATCTCTCGTAATCTATGTCATATTTTTTGTGTTTATGCATTGATTGGTTGTGTTAACTAGAACATCCATTTATGCCAACATAATTCTAGATGTCTGAGGTCATGGTTAATGGTGTTCATATTTGTAGGTTTCAAGATCACACTGTAAATATTCAACCACTTGCTCTTTTATAAAATAATTCCTATAAAGATGGCCTTGATCTTTCTGTTGCACAAGTTAATGTAATATCCACTCTCCCATGTACTGAGGGAATATATGTGTTTAGTGAATATATCTCATCCTTGATATTGTGTTATCTTTCATTTCTCTCCCTGCTAGGATATCAGCAAAACTTTTTCTACTTGTGTTTTAAGAGTGTTGATTAGATAATATGACTAATGTTTCCTTGTTCTCCTATATTTTTACAATTAGAATGTACTTTCTACATAATAAATGCACAACTTTCATAATGACCCTGACAAAGGGTACCAGAATTATGAAAAATAGATATCTGTGGAAGCCTAAACCTTCGTGTGAAAAAAGGACCAGAACTCAAACCAATTGATCATGAAATATAATGCAGATGGTGCTTCTTTCTCACATAGAGACCTTCAACAATCCTTTATGGACACACCTTATAGAAGGAGGGATCAACACCAGATAATCTGAAAATTTCTTCCCCAGATCCATGCTGAAAATATGGCTAGTATTTCCAAACTGAAGAACTCATTTTCAAAAGTGCCCCAAGGACACAATTTTTATATTTAGTGGCAATGCTCTGAAACAAGTATACCATAGGGTGATTTTCTGCATGGCTGGTGTGCTACAGTGCAGAAATTCATTGCTAATTATTGTGCTGCTCTATTCTATCTAATTTGCGACCATGCCAGCCAGCAATTGCAGTTATCAAATTGAAATAACAATATAAAAGTAAATCTTGTTATTATAATATTAATTTCTATTGGAGAGAGTTCTGCCATTCATTCCAGATGACTAGTTTTTCCATTGCCCAGTTCCTCTGATCTCACTATTAAAATGAAATAAGGTTCATTTCACTAGGCTGACAATTTCTGGATCTGTAAGGATGCTACAAGTAAGAAAGTCTCTTTGTTGGAGGACATGGATGGAAACATGCAATATAAAACTTAGGCCAAGTAAAAGGAGTGATTTGCAGAAAAATACAGAACAGAAACATCTTTTGATGCAGGTAAAGCACTGGCAGCCTAACACGCTTTTGAACCCCCTCCCCAAATGCTAGAGAATTTGGCATGCTCTTTGCAAAATAATGACTTCAATAGTAATTTTAGATGGTTATTAGAATACCCCAAATTGGATGTTCATGAGCATGAAGAACCATGATGTAAAAAAATGGAATGTCCAGTATCTGAATGTCAAATTTGGTGTGTCTGTGTCACATTCTTAATAGATTTAAAATTCTGATAATTCAACAAAACATAGTCTGTGACCATTGCTGCATAGATTCAAAATGATGGGAAAGAAAATTATGAAAAAGAATTAGAAGATTTATTATTGACAATCTCATCTAATTGATAGGGATGTGACACAAAAAAGCAACAATGGTTTATATGATGTCCTTCATAATAGTTTCCTTTTAAACAAAAGTTATCTCACATTGTCTTTTATAGATGCTAGTGGCCTTCTGAATTATGTACCAATGGTTTGGAAACTAATTGTAGGACACTGAAAAAGGATATTGCAAATGTTCACCTAGTTGGTAACAAAAATGGACTCTACAAGGCTGGAAGACACCCAATCTTCATCAGTTACAGATTATGTGAAGATCATAACTTCCCTTTCCATATTCAAGCAAGCATTTTACTACTGAGTAATTTAGGTTGCCAGAAAACTGGCATGTATATGCTTGTTTTTGAGCCTGTAATATTCACAGAGAATCAATAGCCATGAATACATGAAGACCTCATAGCCAACCCATGCTCAGATGTTAACCAGATGAGTACATCCAGAACATACTCCCATGGTTTTACATTAAAAAAAAAATCCCTGTGGCTAGCTACTGAATACTTTCCAATAATAGGCATTTAACCCTTGCTTCAGCCAAGATGTAGGAAATTTGGGCCAGGGCCACTAGACATCCCCTCCAATGAGTACACAGATTGATCTTCAAAACGATGGTATATCTGTAGTAATATAGCTGCTTTGAAAGCAGGCAGTATTCAGGTCTTACCAGAATACAGTAAAGTGCCTGATGAGAACATCATATGATTGTCAGGGGGTTCATCCTGATCCTCAAGCACCTATGCTGTCACATCCAAAAGTGACCATGGAGTTTCCATCCAAGTAAACCTATTAAGCTGGCTTGGAGCATTGGAGAACATGGTTATATTTAACTCTTTATCCGCAGGTTCAGGTTCAGAAAGTTGTATCAAAGGATTTTACAAGATTTCATTTTAATGAAATGGAATCCTACAAATTCCCCTATTATTTCTTCTGTTCTTTAACATCTATATGAAACTGCTGGTTCCTAGGAGCAAAGATTTTGGAGTGAAATATTAGTATTGATGTCTCATTTATCAGATAAAGCAGTGGAGGTGTTAAAACTTCTCCTGCATCAAAAAATGGGTTGCATATATGCCAGTAACCTAAAGCTGAATCATAACAAAATGAAGGCACTTTTCTCATCCAAGAAAATTGTGCATATCTCATTTTTGAATCGACATACTCCAAAAGTGACCTGAATTGCTTTAAAAAAATTGATAAATTGCAATTCATTTGATTAGCTCTGGATAGGAAAGCCTGGTTATCCATGCCCTGATTGCCTTAAAATTGTTTTATACATCTGGCTTTTGTAGAAGTTCTTTCAAAGCTTCAGCTCTGTGGTTGGTTGTTTTTTTCATAGTGGGAGTGTATTCCATCAGTTCTGAAACAACTTCTGCTTATCAGTTCACTTCTGAGCGTAATTTAGGATGTTGATCTTACTCAAATACTCCTCAATGTATTCACTATGTATATCTGCAGAAAGGAAGCCTTCTTCTATATAGTTGTACATACAATGGCTTCCTTACAAGCCAGGAGATTTCATTTTTAAGAATATGACTCATTTAGGAACTAACAATTATATGCACAGTGATTTTTCTGCTTAAAGACATCTGCACTAATGCATTGATGTCTCCATAAGTTTGACCTTATGTGAGCCGCATCATTGGAGATGCTGCTTTTCTGGTTCACATGATTAAGGGCTCAAAATCATATAGCACCTAAATAGGATTAGAATTCCTGGAGGTTTTAATATTGCAACGTAACACCAAATCAGATTTAATCTTCAGTTTAAAAATATTTAGAGTTAATTTGAATGTGAACAAATGACAAATGCTACAAATCTTTCCTGAATTATACTACTTCAGACTGTGTTAATATTTTTTTTCCTTTTGAGGGTTCCATTGGTTGTTGTTGTTGTTAGTTGCGAAGTCGTGTCCGACCCATCGCGACCCCATGGACAACGTTCCTCCAGGCCTTCCTGTCCTGTACCATATTCTGGAGTCCATTTAAGCTCACGCCTACTGCTTCAGTGACTCCATCCAACTACCTCATTCTCTGTCATCCCCTTCTTCTATTGCCCTCTATCTTTCCCAGCATTAGGCTCTGCTCTTTAGTGAATCCTTCCTTCTCATTAGGTGGCCAAAGTATTTGAGTTTCAACTTCAGGATCTGGCCTTCTAAAGAGCAGTCAGGGTTGATCTCCTCTAGGACTGACCGATTTGATCGCCTTGGAGTCCAGGGGACTCGCAGGAGTCTTCTTCAGCACCATAATTCAAAGGCCTCAATTTTTTGGCGCTCAGCCTTTCTTATGGTCCAGCTTTCACAGCCATATATTGCAACTGGGAAAACCATAGCCTTGACTATCCGCACTTTTGTTGGCAGGGTGACGTCTCTGCTTTTTAGTATGCTGTCTAGATTTGCCATAGCTTTCCTTTCCAGGAGCAAGCATCTTTTAATTTCTTGGCTGCAGTCCCCATCTGCGGTGATCTTGGAGCCCAGGAAAATAAAATCTATCACTACCTCCATTTCTTCCCCATCTATTTGCCAGGAATTGAGAGGGCCGGATGCCATGATCTTGGTTTTCTTAATGTTGAGTTTCAAGCCAACTTTTGCACTGTCCTTCTTCACTCGCGTCAAGAGGCTCTTTAGTTCCTCTTCACTTTCTGCCAATAGAGTGGTATCATCTGCATATCTTAGGTTGTTGATATTTCTCCCGGCAATCTTAATTCCAACTTTTGATTCATCTAGCCCTGCCTTTCTCATGATGTGCTCTGCATATAAGTTAAATAGGCAGGGCGACAGTATACAGCCTTGCTGGACTCCTTTCCTAATTTTGAACCAATCAGTGGTTCCGTGTCCAGTTCTCACTGTTGCTTCTTGACCCGCATATAGGTTTCTCAAGAGACAAATAAGATGGTCTGGTACTCCCATCTCTTTAAGAACTTGCCACAATTTGTTGTGATCCACACAATTAAAGGCTTTAGCATAGTCAATGAAGCAGAAGTAGATGTTTTTCTGGAACTCCCTAGCTTTCTCCGTGATCCAGCGTATGTTGGCAATTTGATCTCTAGTTCCTCTGCCTCTTCGAAATCCTGCCTGTACTTCTGGAAGTTCTCAATCCACATACTGCTGGAGTCTAGCTTGTAGGATTTAATCATAACTTTACTAGCATGTGAAATGAGTGCAATGGTGCGATAGTTTGAACATTCTTTGGCATTGCCTTTCTTTGGAATTGGAATGTAAACTGACCTTTTCCAATCCTGTGGCCACTGTTGAGTTTTCCAAATTTGCTGGCAAATTGAGTGTAGCACTGGGGGCTAAACCCTCTGTTTTTGAAAAGCTGGGTTGTGAAGGAAAATATTACTGTGGTTGTGATGAATACAGTCTGCCTGCCCACGCTGCATTTTCATTATACACAGAGAGAGAGAGAGAGAGAGAGAACTAGATATGTAGGATATGTTTGAAATATGTGGACTGAGACTGGGGAAAGCACAGGCTTACCAGTGTTAGCCCCTGATAGGTTGCCATGAATCTGGGGGAAGTCTGAATAAACGAGGCAGGAGAACTTTTGTTTCGGAAAATGGGTGTTTCTGTAGAAATGGGCAAAACAGGTCAACAGGAATTTATACTATTATTGGTTTTCCATGTCGTGCTAAGGTTCTTATTGTCTCAGGTTCTTATTTCTCTGTACAGTGTGTAAAGTCATCCAATATGAATTATAGGCCATGTTGAAGAATGTTTTCTAATCTGTAACACTTTGAGGTCTCTCCAGCATCTTCCCAGAGATTCTGGGAAAGAGCAATCAATTTCTAGCAAATGAGTGCAATCCTATGGTCAGTCCAGAACACTCTGTTTTCTTTAGGATGTGGTTTTGTTTTGTTTTGAGACTGATTTGTATTTGTCTGAACATCATCTAAGCAGGATTCTAATTTATCTTTTTCAATGCTGAATGTATCCATTTCAATAAAGTTTAAATGGGGGAGGCTGTTCCTTTAATAAAGTTTTTTTTCTCCTTTTAATAAATTTTCCCAAAGGGAAAAGAAGGTCTGCATCTCCTAGCTGTTATGCTTCTATACCACAGAGCCCAGAGACAGCACAGTTATTATTATTATTTTTTATTTATATCTTTTAATCAACAGAAAGGCAAATTGGACATGAGAATCCTATCTTGCATACATGCTAGAGTTAGGTGAGGTCACCTTTTGATGGAATTAGGATTTTTTTAAAAAAATAATATTTATTTATTTGAATAATAAGTATGGCTTCCCCTCTCACAGCAGTGACTCTGAGCAGGATACTCAATAATTAAAAACAACCAATGGGGCCCTGGTAAATGACATTTGCCCATCATAAAATTCACATCAATAATAGGACAGTCCTAAGCTCCTGGTCCAAAGGGTCCATAGGGTTCTTTGGAGGAATACAGTTCCACA
The DNA here is from genome assembly GCA_023970755.1 of Azemiops feae. NCBI lineage: Eukaryota > Metazoa > Chordata > Lepidosauria > Squamata > Viperidae > Azemiops > Azemiops feae. The sequence goes on from JALGBA010004287.1 coordinate 1,141,309, forward strand.
AGGCTGTCATAGAGAAAACAGAACTTCTGAGTCCAACCTGATAACATTGTTTAATAGAGGAAACTTGCCCTTGGAACAGGCTAAATCTTGTATGTCAGGCAGAAACAGTGGGATAAAGGTGGTCCCACAAACAACCTGGCCCTGTGCCATACGAAAACCCAAACAGCTTCTCCACCTTGTTCTACACCTCCACCTCCAGGCTTCCACCTTGCATGCCTCAGCAAGTGGTGGAATAAATGGACATAAAATGGCAGCTTGAAATCAATACATTTATTTAAAGTTTCTTTTTTAATTAATTCGTTTATTTAAATTTATAAGCTTCTAAACTCCAGTGTTTTTATGTTTTTTGCATGGTGCACAGGCAGAGATACATAACTTGGATAGGTAGACAGGCAATTATTTTTCTAGACCTTTCCCTCCCCCTGTTTTGTTTTGTTTTTTCAGCAGAGAAATAAAGACTTGCACAAAGAAAAGTTTCTTTTCTTTCTAGCTTCTGGGTCAACTGGATAGCTAGGTTAAAGTTAAGGGCAGAGCTCTCCTTTTCTGCTGTTGAAGAATGAAAAGACTTCTCTGCTGGCAAGGCAGACACCACAATCAAAATTTATTTTAAAGTGTGTACATCAAATGCAATCAAACTTTTAGTTCCATCTGTAAGCATACATAGCAGCCATTATTGCTGAGCTGACAAGGCGTTTCCATCAAAATATATGAGAAACTTCAACCATGTTAATCTGATTGTTGAGAGAAAAAATTTTTTTCTCTCATAAATTCTTTTATATAACCTTTATAATATTCTTTCTGTATAAGAGTCATTTTAGTCAGCTGCCTTTATTATGCAAAATCTTCTGTGCTCATGGGGGGGGGGAGCAACTTTTTTTCTGTAAAACACACAGATGGCCTGAAAAGTAAGCAAACTAGCTTCATTGTTCGTTTCTAGACAGGAATATAAAGACCATGGTAGATATGATGTTTGTTTCAGGTAAAGTTACATAAATCTTGTCAGCTCACTAGCAACGTATAAAAGGGTATCTGATAAAATTGTCCTTGAGTGAACCACATATGTGATAATGTTGACTTCGAAACACCACTGAGCACACTGGCAATCTGAACATATGATTAATTTTCTGCATTGTACCATAACCCTGGCCATGACTAATGATATCAAACAAGAAGGAAAGAGAGTCCATAGGTTATAAAGGGAGAAGTCATTTTCCATGTTCTTAACTCTCCATCTGATGTAGGAAGTAGTTTTGACCTTTGAGCCAAGGAAACACAGGACCATAGGACAGTTCTCCCTAGATGTTTTTACAACATTTCAAAGAAATCCTGCACTATAATACAGAGGGGGGGAGAGAGAGAGAGAAAGGGAGAGAGAATTACATATTATGACAAATTAGCACAACATAAAGTTGATACTTAGGCACATGAAAGCGCCATATACTTTTTAATCAGACTGTGTATTCAGTGTGGACTTCCAGCACTTCAGTCCCCAACAACGATGTAGCTTGATTTCCAAAGCACAACAAAGTCAGCAAGTTTATCTATGTATAATAAGAACTGGATGCAAATATTAAATGCTTCTTTAAATCCTGATCTTTATGTCCTACAAGTAGGTATAATTTTTTTTAAAAAAATACCTACTTTATTATACCTGCACCTAGGTATAATAAAAAATAAACTTGACATCTAGGAGGTGAGACCTTTCCCACTTTGTTAGTGGTATTATTTTGTAGCACCATGATTCTAGAGCTGCTGAAGTATATAAAAGCACAGAAACCACAGGATATAACCCACAGGAAACTTATTATTAAAAACCCAAATTGTGAAAGAAATGATCAGAGTGATAATTGTCTTGTCAAAGATTTATATATTGTGCAGTGTGTTTTGAACTTTGCTGCATGATTTATAAATCATATTGTCTTTTCCAATGATTTTCATAGAAATGTGGGTTTTCTATTTCTCCCTCCCCTTTTCTTTATATCTCAAACTGCTCAGACAAGCATAATTGTGAACCAGGAGCATAGCCATGAATGACCCAAATAGCAATAGCACTTAGACTTATATACCACTTCATAGTGCTTTACAGCCCTCTCTTGGCGGTTTACAGAGTCAGCATATTGTGTGTGTCCCCCAACAATCTGGGTCCTCACTTTACCGACCTCAGAAGGAAGGAAGGCTGTCTCAACCTTGAGCCAGTCAGAATCAAACTGTTGGCAGTTGTCAGAATTAGCCTGCAATACTACATTCTAACCACGTGATGTTGAAGTCATACATAAATTGTGCAAAAACCAAAATTATCATAACCATAATATCTTTAGTTCAAACTTAAGAAACACCAAGGAAAACATATTTAGAATTCACAATACTTAATCATGTGTTTAGGGGGCTTCTCTTCAAAGTGTTCCCCCCTCAACATAACGTATTACGTATGTCTCAATATCAGTGTTTCTGAACATATTATTTGTATTATATGCAGATTATCTCTGTTATGTTTGCAGCATTTCAAACCTACTAACCAAGTCATTTCACAGACTTGGAGTAAGCATGTTCCCTAAATCTTAGACCTAATTCCAGCTTTCTTTCTGTTGGAATTCATTAAAATTATTCTTGGATCATTCAGCTAGGTGGAGAAAAATAGGCAAATAACAACATAGCAAGTTTCCAGCCATGGATTGAAGATTGCATTACATGAATTGGTCAAAAAATAATTAAATGAATGGTTAAATAGGTGGAAATTAATGCCGGCTGTCTTTTAATGTTCTTATGGAATTATAATATAAATGAAAGAGCTCCTACTTGCTTTGTATTTTACAGATAGTCAGGGTCTGGATCTGGAAATCTCCAAGGCAAACGCCTTTGGATTCATTGGATGCATGTCTTCTGTGCAGTATAACCATATTGCTCCACTGAAAGCTGCCTTAAGACATCCCAACCTAGCACCAGTGACAGTCCTGGGTTCATTGTCTGAATCAAACTGCAGGTCATTGGTTGAAGTAGATGCAAATACAGCAACTTCAATTTACTCTTCCTCAGGTATGTTCAGCACATTGTACAGGTAACTTGTTTAGTAATATTTCTTATTCGATGCTTAGTTTAATAGTAGATGATGGAAATATGGTATATATAAAAATGGAACATGCTTTTATTTTTATAGATTAATAAGTTGTTTTATTCAAGAGATTCTAGGCAATATGCAAATAAGATGCAATATGGTATCTTAATTATGCTGACTACATCATCCCCATTCACCGCCCTGTTTCTACAAATAATAATAATAATAATCAGAATAGAACTGGAAGGGACCTTGGAGGTCTTCTAGTCCAACACTCTGCTCAAGCAGGAGTCCCTATATCATTTCAGACAAGTGGCTGTCCGGTCTCTTCTTAAAAACCTCGAATGATGAAGCACCCACAACGTCTGAAGGCAAGCTGTTCCACTGGTTAATTATCCTCACTGTTAGGAAGTTTCTCCTTAATTCCAGGTTGCTTCTCTCCTTGGTCAGTTTCCATCCGTTGTTTCTTGTTTTGCCTTCTGGTGCTTTGGAAAATAAATTGACCTCCTCTTCCTTGTGGGAGTGTCTCAAATACTGGGATATTGCTATCATATCCCCCTGGTATCCTATTTTCTATATTTGTGATGTGATATACATAAAAAAAAAATAAAGATGGGATAAGCAACCAGCCATGTAATTACCCACAGCATTGTTTCCAATGTGTCTGGAAAGTTCTGTGCCTCTTGATATATAAATATTGGAAATGTATATTGTTGTTATTAAGTGAACAGTCTTTTTAGTTCTTGTCTATTGTTCATCTCTATGTCTCTTTTTTCTCTGCCTTTGCCCTATTTTTGCCAATTAATCCTTTTGATCTCTGTTGATATTTAACTAAATGATATCAGTCCATATTTTTGCTAGCTGAGTTGAGTAGTAGCCACAATTGCTGTGATCTGGATAGAGGGATTGAGTGGGAGTGAGCTGCATGCAAAATAAACTGGATATTACTCATAGTAATTTTTTTACATTATACATTATACATTATACAATACAATAACTACACAAAAAAAACAATATTAATAATATGCTGTAACAAATTATTGCCTATAATAATATTACCATCGGCTTTGATCTTATTTGTAGTTCTTTGATCTTATTTGTAGTTCTTTCTTTGCTAATATAAGCAGGCCATGAAACCTTTACTTTTGACTCAGTAAAGCTACATGAATAGAATTTAAACATTGGAGGTTGACATTGCACAAAGGATATTTGTTTAGGAACATTGTACTTTCATCAGGGTTTAGTTGTGGGAAACAAAAAAGATATGATAGGCAAGTGGAAGAATTATTAAACACATTTAATTGAATTCCCAGATTATTTAAAATCTGGTGTTTTTTTTCAAAAATCAGCTTGCCAGTACAGAGAATGAATGATGTTCCATGGAAGTATAGAAAAATGGGGAGTTAATAAGGAAGGGCAGGGCTTTTTTTTGTCATAGAACGCCCAGAACAGAGTTCCGGCACCTTTTTTGGATGGAACCTTGTAGAGTAGGCAAGGCGGGTTGTATGACATGTGTGAGTGTGAGGCACTTTTTTTTTTACAAAAAAAGCACTGAGTAAGGGTGTGGTTTGCCTACAACAGTGCTCCCCAACCTTTCCGGCTTTGCAGACCGGTGGCGGGGGGGGAGGGGATGGTTCCGGGGGGCAAGTGCGCACACGCGGAGCTCCACTCACACAAGCTTACGCAAGTGGAACTGCACGTGTGTGTGCCTGCCGCTTCCAGGCCCTATTCTGAACAGGTCATGGCCCATTGTTAAGCTGTGGCCCAGCTTAATCCATACAAGCCTGTTTCTGGTCTGTATCTCATCATCTGACAGGTTCGGAGTAGTTATCTAGAAAGAGATTTTTAACATTTTTTAAAAAAAAAATCACTTGGTATAATGAATTTGTTGCTTGAACTTTATCACCTCAGATAATCAGGAAATGCGTAGGCTGGCAGAAGCTGTTGTGTTATGTTTGTCTCTTATCCTCTCTGGTTTTAAGGCGAGACACATTATACCCTGATGATGATCCAAGCAGTTCATTTCCCGCTTGTAATAATTAAATACTCCCTTGGGCATCTTAAGTGTTTATGTTGGAAAGGAGAGGACATTGTAAAGCTAGGGTTAGTATTACTATAAGTTGGAAGTGCGCATACATACACATGCACATACCCACGTGGCTTTCAGATCATTTTTCACCAAAGGATATTGATTTCCCAGGCTTGGGACTAGTGTCGCTGTGGAAGTCTATCATATTTTTGTGTTTTTATTGGTTTGGCTGTTTTTATCCACACTGCCTCACTTTGTTTTATGTTTTGAACAGGTTTTATTTTATTTTATTTATTATTTTATTTTTATTCTAAGCTGTCCTGAGTCTTCTGGAGTGAAAGTGAGTGGCCATAATACATTAAAATGAAATATAATTTAGTATAAATTATACTAAAATTCATTTTAGTATAAAAGAACAATATGTTCATCTCCCACCCCAAAAATGCATTCTATATTATAAAACCTACTTCAGCTTAAAGAAGAGTGAATTATATAATCCAACAAACTCTTGTTGCTTCCAATAAACTGGAAGGATATGTCCTGAAATGATTTTGTTTTTCTTTCCTATTTAATTACAAATTCAGCGTTATTGCCTTGTTTCTTTTGTTCTAAAACTGTTTGGATTCCTTCCAAATCATCATTTCATTTCATTCATTGTGTCTGAGATATTATGAAGAAAACACTAGAATCTGTTAACAAGAAATAGTAACAAATTATTTTAAGCTCCTCGTGTTGAATGAGTTCCATGTGCTTTCTCCCTCTTTTGTAGTCACTAGATTGTCTTGTCATAGCTGTTAAAAGCAATTCTGACTAATGCAGATTGGCAGCACCTTAAGTGGTTTTTCCATGAATGTGTTAAAAGATGTGGGTGAGCTCTTTCTCCATGCAAATCTATTCTTATTTGCTAGAGCTCTAGAGTAAATGTGAGCAACTATTGTCAATCAAGGGCCCATGAAATTTTTAATGACCTGCCAGGATATAAGATGTATAAACAAACAAATAAATAAACAAGCCTAAAAATAGGCTATCTTGACTTTATTTTGTTTTATCTCTGCCCCCCTCCCCCCTCTCTCTCTTTCTGTCTGTCTCTCTGTCTCTTTCTGTGTGTCTCTCTCCCCCTTTGCTCTTTCTTTCTGTTTGTATGTGTATAAGAGAGAAAGAGAAATAATTATACCAAATATGCTATTTGAAAGCAATTAATTCTTAACATTTTGTGTTGATTTCTTAGCTAACATTCTTAGCTAACATTAATTTGTATTAATTGGACAAATACTGTTTGTTGCCAAATGTTTATTTAACTGACGTGTTTCTTCTGAATGAACTTTATTAAAAGTCTGGCTTATTTTTCTGTGGTCACTGGATTTGAAAGGCATCGTTTTGTCCTGTGGCTCAGAATCTTAGTTTTCATTCTGGGTAAGTTGCAATGAAACTGATAGACTCTTCCTAGAAAAGTCCGAGGCAGTTGCTAATCCACAAAAAGTTACAGTCATGGTTGAGAAGCTTTCCAGATCAATAGAGGTACCGTGTGGAAAAATGTCAAAGATTGTGGAGAATCAGCAAAAATTGGGTGCTTCAACTTGCACTTTCTTTCGGTCTCAAGCCACCTTTGGATACTCTGATTACATTTGGGGATATTTTGAAATGCATTACCATCATTATTTCTGTGTAATTCACTTGACTAATATGAGACAAGTTCCAGAGTGATGCGCCAAAGACACATGTATAGAAAAGTTAGGGTTTTTTTATTATTATTTCTGTGCAAAATACAACCAGATTTTTGTTGTTGTTATTTGGGGGTTTTTTTTTGGGGGGGGGGGTTGAGAGCAGGGAATCTCTGCAGTGGAAAATATGCACTGGTCAGCATTTCTCCATCTCCTGATTCTGCAGAGTGCAGAAGAGACTCAAAGTGGAATTTACTGTCAATGGGTTTTCATCTATCAATCTGAAATGAATTCTGTTTACTACTTATGCCTCTGGGTAAAAAGATATCCAGTTTATTCATGCATACATCTCATTGCAAATACATAGTTTTCCTTCTATTTTTAATGTTACTTCCTCACTTTAAAAAAAAACACTTTCTAATACAAAATATAAAATTTAAATTCACCTCTAAATTAAAAAATAATAATTAATTAAAAATAACCAGAAGGCAATAGTTCTTAATTCTAATATTGTTTTATTAATTTAAGAATATATAATCAGAGGCCTCAGGCTTTTCGGTGACTCCCAGGAACTTTATAAGAATTGCCATCAGCTGTAGTTTCCTATGTGATGGAAAAGAAAAAATAAAGGGAGAACAAGGAACTAAAATTTTATTTTACTTACATTTAACTATAATCATATCAACTCAGTTGTTTTATTTAGTTTTAAATAAAATTAAATTTATGCAAGATGTAACAGTATGTTGGCTTGTTCAGATCAAAGATTCTAACTTGCATACAATTAGGTGAGCATGGTTTAGTTAAAACAAGCTTCGGTTGTTCTTGTGACATACTGGCTGACATGTGTCCAAATTATCCTTACTGACAGCAGGGAATAATAAATGGGTACTAGGTATAACTAAGGGTAGTATCCTCTATAACTTACTAAAAAACATGAAAGCTTTGATTGATCAAAACATCCACATGTTTTTGGAGGATGGCCTCTGGGATGTCTCTGAAAGGTCAAGTATGAGTTTCAGCCAGAAAAAAAGATTAGCACCTTAGTGATATAAGCATTACCTTGGTTTTCCTTATGAATTACAGATCCATTTGGGAAAGCCGATGATAAAGAACCACTCAGCAATGCTGTCAGAAGCGATTCAGCCTTCATTGGAGGTAAGTTGAGCAAATCATGTTTTTTTCAATCAAGAGCCGTGGTGGTGCAGTGGTTAGAATGCAGTATTGCAGATTAATTCTGCCATCTGCCAGCAGTTCAGTCTTGACTGGTTCAAGGTTGACTCAGCCGTCCATCCTTCCAAGGTCAGTAAAAAGAGGACCCAGATTGTCAGATATGCTGACTCTGTAAACCACTTAGAGAGGATTGTAAAGCACTATATTGTCTCAGTGCTATTGCTATTCCAATGCAGCTTGTGGGGTTGGGACATTTGCCTTAGTGATTCTTCAACCTTCATTTTCTTTTAGGTGGGTATAACTGCTAAAAGAACTTTCTCTTACATTTCTCAATTGTCCAATATTTCTGATTTGAAGTTGTATGTAGGCAGGGTAGAGGAAAAATAATGTTTCTAAATTTTTTATAGGATTTTTTTTTCCTTTTGCTATTTTAATCCTGCTGAAAGCCATGGAGAATGCAATTACATGTGCCACTCCCAGTGATTTCTTTATCCATCCACAATTTATCTCTAGCAACATCAAAAACGTGAGCATGGAAAAGCAAAATATTATTGGCAGGATCTGTCCTTTTTATCTTAGTTTGCTTTTCCTGAGAAGAAATTCCGAACCATTGAAAATGGATTGTAACTAATTGTCAGCTGATGTAGTTGTCCTGTAACTGTTTCTATTGCTAATGTGGCCAGAGCCTTAGAAGGTAGCTTAGTTCGGTTTTGTATTCTGCAGCATAGTTCCAAAAAGCATTTTGAAAGATGAGCACAATTTTCTGATTTTATTTGTGGTCACTCATCTTCTTTGTCTCATTGCACAGTTCAGTGAAGTAGTTTCAAAGTTTATGACCCATTGGACTTCACAATTAAGTAACATGAATTAGAGTACCAAAGAGAAAGTAATTTAATTAGTACTACATCAAGGATTGACCATCCCAATCCAATTGAATGAATATCCAATTTCGGCCAGATTGACTTGAGACCATGAATGTTTTAACTCTCCTCAATAGTAATTACAATAATTGAGAATTCTTACCAATTGATAACTTCTATTTGTAGGCAGATTGGTACTTAGATGTCATGGAGACTTGGTAACAAAGTATATTCATTTAGGCTTCACTTGGGAGGAGAGGATTGGCTATTCCCAACATCATGTGAGCAGATTTCCACAATGGTTCTCCTCTCTTTCCTCCTGCATGAGTACCACCCTTACCTCTAGATGTCTCACCATCTACTGTAGACCTCAAAATCTCAAAAGTATATTTAGAAGCAGTATGAGGGACTGCAGAATAGCTTGCCATTTTCCTAACCAATAGTCACCAATGAAATAGCAGTGAAATCTTGCATAATAATAATTTGTGCATGAACAATGTTTGCTGGAGTAATTCAACATGAAATATAGTACAGCCAGGTTTGGCTGGTTCTCTGTTGAGATCAGGAAGAAGTTGAGATTTAGTATAACAAACTTGTAGGATTATAGACAAAATTCACTTTAAATGTAGTTTAATCAGAATAGAGCTGGAAGGGACCTTGGAGGTCTTCTAGTCCAGCCCCCTGCTCAAGCAGGAGTCCCTATATCATTTCAGACAAGTGGCTGTCCAGTCTCTTCTTAAAAACCTGTAGACTAGACAAAATTCACTTCAATAGCAACAGTGAACTTCACAACAAAACAAAATCTATTCTTCTGAATAGATCACTTACCTTACTCTGAATTTCTCTTTATGTTTACATTTTGTCTTTTGCACCTCAGGTATTATTGCAGTTGTGATCTTCATCATCTTTTGCATTGTGGCCATTATGAGCAGAGTCCTCTATCGGCACAAACAGACTCATCGGAACAGCCAGACAAAGGAAAAAGAGTATCCAGAACACCTTGACCATTCTTTTAAGACTGAGGTTGACTTACAGAACCCAGTGAGCGAGTGCAAACGAGAATACTTTATCTAAAAGACTCCCTTGTTACACTTTGGCATTTCCATGATGATGATGGTAGTGGTGGTGGTGATGGTGTTTTTAATCCATCTGTTACTTTGGAATTTCCCCACTCTTTGGAAAGAACTAATAGACACTGAAGATATAGGCAGAACTGCACTGTTCTCCATCCAAGGTCACCATAGATAACACCTAACTGCTCAAGCAAACATGTATTCTAACTTTGTTTGTCATTACATGCATGGTTGACTATTTAGTTTCTGGATTTCTGAAATGTTGCTTTCTGGACCATTTCATGTTGGACCTGAGTGATATATACTAGAGGTAAAGTGTGCAAGTTAATTATTTAGCATTACAGCTATTGCAACAAAGTAGTGTGAAAGAATAAGATCAAATTATCTGACTAAAATGTATTTAAGATGAGCCAAATCCTTTGTTCTGCAAATTGGCATAATTATATTTTGTGTCTGTGGTGCTCTGCTGAATTTGCAAACTAAAGATCTGGAACAGCTTTTTTTTAATTTTATGTTCCTTTTGATCACTTCTTTTCCTTCAAGCTGAAACACAAGGTCCAACACAAGGTCAGAGTTTGCAAAACCATATTACTTTCTGAATGGGCAGGCTGGAGAGAGCTGAGACCAATGGGATAAATCTGTCAAGTGCTTGCCCTCCTTGCATAACCCCTTTAGATTCTGGGTCAATTTGGCTCAAGAATCACCTGGCACTCAAGGTGGGCTTGTGAAGACTCTGAGACACAGCCTGGCTTTTGTAAGAGGTATGCCTCAATCACTCATGTCCTCCAGGATAGAAGAGCTTACAAGCCTTCAGTAGAGTTGGCCTAAAGATGGAGAAGACAGAAACATTTCCATTGGGCTTGAGGATCCAGCGATGCCTCTGGCTTTCCAAAATAATTTGTAAGTGTTCTTCATCTGAGGGCCACTCAGTTTTTTTTCTTTGTAGGGATAATTTATGACTGGCCCAGAGGAGCCCTGTGAGGAGGGCCAAGGAGGCGGGAGATATGTCATGTGCTCAGGGTTTCAGCAAATCCAGAGAGGCCCATGCCTGCCCAATGAATGCTTAACCCTTTTGGCCTTTGAGCATCACCATTCCCATTAGTTTATTGGGGAATGGCAACTTCCTCCTCCTTGTTGAGCCTCTCTGCACTCCCTCTTGGGCAAAATCCAAAGGGCCTTGAAAGGGGACTTAAGCAGTGCTCCTCTGTACCACCTTCAATGTAGGTGTGACTCGGGATGTGCAACCTGCCTGTGGGCCCTTCATGAAGCCACATTTAAATAGGCCTTAAGGGACTTCAGGGACACAGAAGACCAGCCCCTCTTTCAATTGTCTGAAATGGCATAGGGTTTCTTGCCTGAGCAGGGGGTTGGACTAGAAGATCTCCAAGATCCCGTCCAACTCTTATTATTATTATTATTATTATTATTATTATTATTATTATTATTATTATTATTATTATTATTATTATTATTATTATTATTATTATTATCATTATCATCATTATTATTATTATCATTATCATTAATTATTAATTATCATTAATTATTAATTATTAATTATCATTAATTATTAATTATTAATTATCATTAATTATTATTTCCTGGAGAGTAGCTAAAATCCCCTCCCCCCCGGAAACCCACATGTAAATTTTCACTTTTTTTTCTTTCCCTGTTAATTTTGATGTGGAACTTTTTGATTTGGAAATTGTCCTCCTCCTTCCCTCCCTCCCTTTATTTTTAATGTAGCATCTTGAATGAGGAGAATTCTTCAAATATGGTATTCAGTCTAGGGAAACAGTTTCACCACATTTTTGATGATGTTTATAGCTGAATAAAATCAACATATTTTTTTCCCAGAAATGGTACTTCCCATGATAGAAAGAACCAAAACATCAGGGGGGATGGGTTTTGTGACATTTACTTAAGTAACAAACCTGGCAGTTTTTCCATTTCAACAGAATGATTAATGGGAATGATCACATACATAGAGACAGAGAGAGAGAGAGAGAGAGAGAATTCCCATATTATGCTGTGGCAGTGTTTCGATAAAGTCAGTGTAATTTTGCAATAATGAATGTTGCCACTACTTTCAGCAATGATTGTGGTAGGGATTCTGGCTCATGCAGGGTATGGATTTGCTGTCCCAATTTAAAGCCTTTGTTATAATATCTCTTTTGTGGTAAATCACCCATTGAAAAAGAAAAGAAAATTGCATGCACACACAAACATTCTCCAACAACCTTCTTCACTTTTATGGAAGAAAACATTGTCCTATGGAAAGGAGGATCCCCTTCCTCCCCCTCCCCCCCTGCATTATAAGAAAAAGATTGTTCAATCAAAAGTCCATCTCATAAAGTCAGATGCAATCAATAATTTTTACTGGATCGTGAAGCAATAGCTGAGCCAGAGGCATTAGCCCCTTCACTTCACAGGCATTTTAGCAGCTTCTTAGGTATTAGAACATTGTGTAATCTCTCACATGAATAAATGACTTAGTGATGCTGCTAAGAAATGACACTTGCACTTAATTTAGATGCAAACATTAAAGGTGGTAGGACCAAGCACTAGATATATATAAATATAAACAAAATCCCCACAGTTTAAATGCCAAGGCTTACCCCTGCAAATATGTTTTGAAAAAATATGAATTTCCTAAAGAACACATTATTATCAAAACCATCTTGTCTCTTTTTAATAATATGTATCTTAATCTCCAAGATGAGATCCATACATTTTAAAATTGCCAAGGTTGAGAAATAATATTCTAGATCATTGTCTAGATTCCTTTTTGGTTCATATTTATATCTATTTCATTTTGAATCTTCTACCAAGGATTGAGTGACTGACTGACTGACTTTATTTAAAATCTTATGCCTCCCATCTCCCCTACAAGGTGACTCTGGGTGGCTTATGATCCCTGATGCCAGAGATTTGCAATTCTTTTTCACCCAAGTATCATCTTTGGCCTGAGAATGAATTGATCCAGGAAAAGTATTAAATTTAGTTTAATTATAATATCAATTTCGAGTGAGACTGTTAGCACAATTCTTTTTGGTATACTTAATGGGGGGTTTTCTGCCATATTAGAAATTACAGTTGGACTCCCAAATTTGGAGGACTTGAGGAGCCTTACTGAAGGCTCTGGAAAGCCACATCAATCCTGGATTTCCAGGTTGTATATTCCCAATTTAAACTGAGTATGCAATCAGACTTTGGGTGCTGCACTGTATGTGTCTGTGTGCTGATTGTCTAGTCTGGCAAAGAAATACATGTTTATTCACGATATCCCATATAGTACCCAGTCCCTCTCATCTGTGCAATATTTGTATCAGTATAGTACTGAACTTTGTACAAAGATTTTATATGACTATCAAGTTTTGTTTTATTTAGTTCTGATTTTTTTCTCTTTGTTTGCTTCCCACCCTCACCCAAGACAGGTTATGAAGCAGAAACTAGACTTTCAGGTTGAATTTATTTTTGTTTGATTGATTTTTATAGCTGCCCATCTCAGCAAACAACTCTGGGCGTCTCACAATTCAGAAAAGAATTGATAATAATTCTTTCCCCAAAGCACAGAAATTCTGTAATTTAGTGGGCTGTAATGATAAAAATAGCAAAAAATGTCATAGATGATTTTTTGGCTATTCTCAGTCATCAAAATTCTCCTGCTTTTATTTTAGTTTTGAAGTGCAATTTGTTTTGGTGTAAGCATCTGTTTTCTTCACTAGAAATCACACTTCTCTGAGTTCTGTTAGGTGATTCTTCTGTTGGGCACATTAAAGAAATGCAAGCAGCTAGAGAGGCTGCAGAACAATAGAGAAATGTGTGATAGTCGGGAAGACAAAAGGGGGAAAGTGCCTTCAGCTACCTCCCATGTTAAGTAACCTTAACACATGGTAGGAAGAGAGAACTGTATTTCATTCAGTTGCAAAGAGTCAATTGAATGAAAAGCATAGAAAAATCATAGCTAATATGGTGCACTGTATCACCTGCTTTTCTTAGGTGAAGATCTGGTATAGAACTGGAATTTAAAACATTTCCCATCCCATCTTGACAGGTGATACAGGAAGATATGGAGAATCTCTTCTCTGAAGATAGATTTATAATCTTTTGAGTTTGTTGTCTTGCTAGTGAAGTTACTCACTGCTATTACTGAATCCCTCTACCTCGAAAGAGAATCTCTCATCCGGCTCTCAACTGCAGTTTGATGCTTTAGGACAGGGGTGTCAAACTTGCAACGTCATGTGACATGTCGCAATGTATCACGACTTTTTTGCCATTGCCGGCAATGGGGTGGGCGCGGTTTCGCTATGATGCATCCGGCCCGCGGGCCGGCAGTTTGACACCCCTGCTTTAGGATGAAGAAATCTTTCTCCTTCCAGGTTGTTGTTTCATTTTGGGTGATGTCAGCAGCATTTCAGCCTGTAATTAACATTCTTATTTGTAATCCAATTGAACAATCCTCACCTGAATAATCCATCTGAATATTGCCTCCTTTTTTTATTGCCTTTAGAAACTTAATTTTGCTTCTTGCTGAATTTCACTAATAAGGACTCTAGACCAGGGGTGAGCAATTAATTTTCCCAAGGAGAGAAACTGGGTCTGTTGTGGAGGGCCGCCATAGACCTGCACCCTGCTATGGACTCATCCCCTACCATGGCCCCGCCCCCTGCTGCCATGATCCCGCCCTCATGCTGCAGGCTACACAGGGACAACCAAAGGGCCAAATATGGTCATGGGCCATAAAATATCCAGGTCTGTTCTAGACTATGAGTGCAGAACCTGTGGCTCCCAGGTGTTACTAAATTGTAATTAACCCTGATTAAGAGTGAGGTATTCTATGAGTAATAATTCAACATTATATCCTATTTGTCTCATTTCTCCAAGCCTCTTACTTTGTCTTTTAAAGCTATCTTTAAAAACAGCAAGCTTGTCCAACCTCGGTCCAAACATTCTACTGATTATATCTAAGGGATAAACAGCAAGGGTTTCCTTTTATCCCAAAAGTTAAAAAATGTATTTGCTATTTGCCATGGGCATTTGCATGTACAGGTAGTCGTCGGCCTATGACCATAACTGAGCCCAAAATTTATGTTGCTCAGTGAGACAGTTGTTAAAAGTGAGTTTTGCTCCATTTTACGACCTTTCTTGCTACAGTTGTTAAGTGAATCACTGCAGTTGTTAAGTTAGTAACCCAGTTGTTAAGTGAATCTGGCTTTCTGATTGACTTTGCTTGTCCAAAGGTCACGAAAGGTGATCCAGCACACTGCCACTGTCATAAATGTGAGTCCATTGCCAAGCGTCTGAATTTTGATCCTGTGACCATGGGGAGGCTGCAACAGTCGTGTGAAAAATGATCATAAGTCACTTTTTTTCAGTGCCGTTATAATTTCAAGCGCTCACCAAACGAACTGTTGTAAGTTGAGGACTACCTCTACGGGGTTGTTGTCGCTGGTGGTGGTGGGGAGGCAGCAAGCAGAACACATCTGAGCACAAATGTCACCCTTTTTTCACTCGCGAAGAAGCTTGCAAGCAAGCAGACAAGGGGTGGAGCTTGTGTTATGGCATCATAATACATCCTAACTTTCTTGAAAGCATTTTCTAAGTGAAAGCCTAGCAAACAGTGATAAGATGCAAATGTGTATCACTTTCAGACTCAGCCCTTGGGATAGACCGCTCATCAGTTGACTCCACATATCTAAATAACAAAACGACATTATGTGGCCAGAATATTCAAGGCACTAAGAAAGCTCTGAGTGAATTATGAAATTCCTTGATTTTGACCTCAAGACATTTGTAGAGAGCATCTAGGCAGAACTAGTTTTTTTTTTTTCTTCCGAAGCTTACCAACGTGTAACTAAGTGATAACCTTATCAGTAGAAAAACACACTTGTTACTTCACTAATGTCTGACTGCTTCTTTCTGAGATACTCCTCTCAGCACATTGATTGTGAGCTTTGGTATTTTATAGAACATAAAATCCCAAAATCTGAAATAACTGCTAATGTTTTTATTATAAAGAGCAATATATATATATATATATATATATATATATATATATAGTTATTTTCCCGAGTGCAGAAATTCGTCTTATAGTTCTGCATACAAAGATTGGTAATTAGATGTTGTAGGCTATAGTTAGATAAACAATCCAATTAGGAACCTGAAAAAAGTAGATAATGTGGTACGAAGGTAAAACCCAGGCCCTGCAGGTTGTTGGTGACAATCTCTCTGAAATTTAATTGTATCGCATGATTTTTTATATTTTTTTTCAAAACCTTGGTGGATTGAATTGAATCTACCTACTAGTCCCTGATGGTCTGATGGCTAGGTTACATAAGATATTATCCAAGATCAGGTTTTGTGATTGGTCAGTTCTCTTCAACCATTTCAGAGTCTCTTGGAATTTTCCAGAATTGCTATCTCAGGGGTGGGGAACCTTGGCTCTTTTATGACTTGTGGACTTCAACTCCCAGAATTCCTGAGCCAGCATGGCTGGCTCAGGAATTCTGAGAGTTAAAGTCCACAAGTCATAAAAGAGCCAAGATTCTCCACCCCTGGTCTATCCTGATAAGCCACCTGGAATTCAACAAGTGACCCTGGGCAGCAAATAATCTTTCAAAACAATTCCAGTCATCAACAATAGGCAGCCATCAACTTACAACCAAAATTGGAACTAGAATTTCCATTGCTAAACAAGACCATTGTTGGGTGAATTACATCAAATTTTATGACCTTTTGGCCATAGATGTGAAGTGTATCACTGCAGTTGTTTACGTGAATCATGCCATTGTTAAAGTGACTCCAGCTTTCCCCCATTCCTGCCCCTCTGTTGTTCCACAGTAGCAAATATCCATTTAAACAGAGAATTTTCAGATGTTTCTCCAAAGGTCAGGATAAAAAGATCAAAACTTGCCTGCATAGTAAAGGTATTCCATACAGTTGATGCTATAACCCAGGGGTCTTCAAACATGGCCCTTTTATGACTTGTGGACTTCAACTCCCAGAATTCCTCAGCCACCGTGCCTGTCTGAGGAATTCTGGGAGTTGAAGTCCACAAGTCATAAAAGGGCCAAGTTTGAAGACCCCTGCTATAACCCAAAAGATTTGTCATCTTGCCTTCCCTCATTTCACATAGGAGCAGCAACTTGAGCAGGGTCTCTCTCTTGATCTAACAAGAAAACTGAGACATTTTGAACAAGGCAGTTCCTAAGATATCCTAGTGCTACACCATATAGAGCTTTTAAAGTCATCTAAGTCAGTGGCCAAAG
The DNA here is from genome assembly GCA_023970755.1 of Azemiops feae. Classification (NCBI taxonomy): domain Eukaryota; kingdom Metazoa; phylum Chordata; class Lepidosauria; order Squamata; family Viperidae; genus Azemiops; species Azemiops feae. Next base: position 1,158,425 of record JALGBA010004287.1, read on the forward strand.
CAGATCTAGTACTAATCAATGCCACAACTTAATCACTTCCTTTTGTTTTAAATCTTTTAATCAGCTCCATTGGATCCCCCAAATTATACCTAACAAATGTAGACTTATTTCTCTGGCACCACCATCTTATCCATACAGTGAACTCTGTCTACTGGGCCTGGATAGAACAGAATAGACTACCTTAGCAGTTCTGGGACTTGCCTACAATTAGAAAGGCAATTGGCCTCCTCTTCTAGGAGAGGCCAACAACCCATCCCAATGCTATTGATGCAACATGGAGCACAACTGTTCTCTCCCCTTCCCCACCAGCACTATCAAGCAACCTATCTAAAAAGTGTGTGATATCTTCTGTCTTTACACTAAGTAAACAAATTACAGGTAATTTACATGATACCACAAACCCATTTGCCTGTGTTTTTAATGATTAAACCACTCACAACTAAAAACTCTCCATCAGCCAGAGGAGTTCCATGGTATGAGAAGATATAGGTCTATCACCCAATGATTGGGATCCACCTATGATGAGCCAGCAGTGTGCTGCAGCTGCCAAAAAAGCCAACACAGTGCTGGGCTGCATTAACAGAGGGATAGAATCAAGATCACGTGAAGTATTAATACCACTTTACAATGCCTTGGTAAGGCCACACTTGGAATACTGCATCCAGTTTTGGTCACCACGATGTAAAAAAGATGTTGAGACTCTAGAAAGAGTGCAGAGAAGGGCAACAAAGATGATTAGGGGACTGGAGGCTAAAGCATATCAAGAACGTTTGCTGGAATTGGGTATGTCTAGTTTAATGAAAGAAGGGCTAGGGGTGACATGATAGCAGTATCCATATCTCAGGGGTTGCACAAAAAGAGGGAGTCAAGCTATTCTCCAAGGCGCCTGAGGGCAGGACAAGAAGTAATGGATGGAAACTAGTCAAGGAAAGAAGCAACCTGGAACTGAGGAGAAACTTCCTGACAGTTAGAACAATTTAACCAGTGGAACAACCTGCCTCCAAGCGGTGAATGCTCCAACACTGGAAGTTTTTAAGAAGAGACTGGACAGCCATTTGTCTGAAATGGTATAGGGTTTCCTGCCTGAGCAGGGGGTTGGACTCGATGACCTCCAAGGTCCCTTCCAACTTTATTATTATTATTATTATTATTACTTCTCCCTTAACCTTAAAGTTCTGTCTTTCTTCTTCAAGCCTCTTTTTCCCTAACAGAAGACAACTATTATCCTGGCAGATCTCATCTGTTATATATGTTTCTCTGCCTTTGTTTATACATCTCCAGTTCAGCCACTGAGTTTCAAGGGAATGGACTTGCTTCCCAAAGGCCAAAAACTCATTGCCCCCAGAACAAACCCATAACTTATGTCCAACAGCCAAGTGATTGATATTGGAGTCTGGATCCAATAAACTGGATAACACACCCTTTCTAATTTTCTAGTTTTGTGCAACTTACTGTTTTTTACTATTCTTTTTTAAGGAACTGTTGGATTCGAAGACTGATTCCTATGTTAGACTTCTATAGAACTTGACGCACTGGCTTCATCACCCAGTAGCTAAACTCCCCTTGCTCATCAGTCTCCAGAAACGGACAGGGTGCTTTTCATCCTGCAATCATCCCCTGTGGAATTCCTTCACAAGCCTTCCCTGCTCCCCTATTAGCTAGTTTTGTTCATGAGCTCCCATCTGTTTCTCCTCTTTCCAAAAAGTGCTGACAGGGTCTGCATAAAACTGATGGCAATTTTCTGGAAAGAAGGAGAAAAACAATAGAAGGAAGGTATGTTTGAAAATCATTGTTTCCTCTAGAGGATCTGTAGATAAGATGCTTTCTACCCAAAGCTTAACTGTCCTGAACCACTTCTATGTATAGAATTCACTGAATTATACTATCTTACGTAACCCTTAACAACCAGCAGACCTTGTCCTTCCATTTGCTTAATATTTGATAACTAGGAGCTTTCCTAATGTAATATGTAGCTATGGTGATACTTAGTAGATGTATGTCTGTATTTCCAGCTCCTCTTGCCCATACAGATAAATAAATAGCATTTCTTCAGGTTAAATTCTGAATTATGGCTAATGGCAGGGGTGGAGTGAGATAAAGGCAGAAGAACAAGGGAGAAGCCCAAAGAGTTCCAGGTATTAATTAGTTCTTTCTCTTTTTAAGGACTCCACATTTTTCTTCATTATTTTGACAGTTCTTTGGTCAGGTCATTTTATTTTATATGATTTCACTAACAGGGAACCATTCATTCGTGGCTTATTTAATTGCATTCTGAAAAGAGGAAGGAGAAAGAAGTAGAATTCACATTTTTATTCCAATAACTTTTCCTCCTATAAATTATTGTGCCATATTTTCCCCTTATTCAACACAGCTGTTATAAATCACCCGTTTGCTCTGCTGCACATTCTTTTCTTCCCTTGATAGAAAAGTCCATTGAAAATGTACCAAATTTAGCCCCAAGCTGAATCTCTAATGAGATCAAAAGAGAAGTTCTGGACAATAAACCAGAGTTGAATTCTGAATCCATATATATGCACACTAGCAGATACACACATGCATATAGATCACACCAGCAGACAGACATCTACCTATAGAACAAACACACAACTCACACACTTATATACATGTACAGACATTCTATCTCACATCATTGGTCATACAGAGTTTATGTTACAAAATGAACCTCTAGTTTCTAGCTCAGAAGCATTTCAAGTTCTCTTCTGCAGAAATTGGTCTACTGTATCTAGTCTGGGGAACTATTTGTTTGTTTATACCCTGCTTTTATTATTTTTATAAAAAGAATCTCAAGACAGTGAATACACATAGTAGGCTCTGCAATATTCAATTTGGGGCTCACTGCAAGCATTCTAATGCATGAATAAAACATTGGGGACAGAGTTTGTCCCTGTGATACAGCCGCATTGAAGGAGAATTTACAAGGGCCGGAAAAGCATGCAAGTACTTTTTTAATCCAAACTTTGAATCCTTTCTGAACACACAGATCAAACGCAATCCTTTCAGCTTCTAAGACAGAGAGAGACTTTATACTCACCAATTTAGAGAGTCCATTAAACCTTACTGGGCTTGCTGTCCTACTTTCTTATCTTAATTTGTTAACTACACAATGTTGCATTGTATGCTGTTAATTGGAGGCTTTCTTGCATAGGAAAGACACTATGCGTCCTACATAATACACTGTGCATTAAATAGAAGCACTTGGATTTTAAGTTTAATTAGACCCATTGAAATCAATAGAATGAAATTGGCATAAATCTTAAGACCTTGAATTTCATTCCTATCTCATTAAAAGGCATTATATTACTTGTTTTCTGGCTTTGATGTATTATCTTGGCACTTACTAAGCTTACACAAGCAATCTAAAGGATTTAGATAGTTAATATGAAATATATCCTATCAGGAAGAGTTTGATTGCTAGTGTCATCAAAAGACTGATATCTGCCTTTAGGCCTTTGTACGTCAGAATAATACTTTAGTCCATTTGAAGCATAATGGTTTTATTTGCAATTTCTCCAAAAACAAATTAGATTTTAATGGAAAAGAGAACAATATTATTTAATATAATTTATTGTTATATCCAATCAAGCTGAAATATTAGCTACAATTATATGGATGAATTTTTCTGTTTTTCTATTTTTGTCCAAAGGAAGAATATCCGCAAGTAAATTTTCACTTAAAACAGACACATTGATAAACTGATGCATGAAGGCTTTTTTTTCTAATTGTCCTCCCTCTTTTGAATTCCAATTCAGTTCAGTTAACAGAAAAGCTCTGAAAAAGTCCTTCCATCTATAGAAGGCTATTGTCGGATACAACTATTTATTTTAGAACACAAACACATTAACATATGGGCTCATCAGATTCCTCATTCTTAACGGGAGGGGCGTGGAAGCAAAAATGCCACTATTTGAGTCATAACATTTATCCAAGCCCCGTTTTATTATTTGGCTTGGTTTCCATTGCTATTCCAGATGAGTTCTTGGATGCATCGTTTTATAACTTTTCACTAGTTTATTAATGTGATCACAAATGAAACTTCAGTTCGTATTTTTAAGATGATTTTTCAACTTGGGAGTAGTATTTTTCGTTGTTGTTGTTTGAGTTCACATCACCCCCGTCATGCCACTTGCTTTCCCAGCATGACTATTGAAGTGAACAAAGATTGTATACTTCTGGATTATATCTTCTGTCCTGAGCAATTCCACTGATTTATCATTATTAGTACAGTTAGTAGAAGAGTGGCGTGGTGGCCTAGTGGTGAAGACTCTCGCCTCCCACTTGAAAAGTTGAGAATTCATTCCTAGTGGCAGATGTTTCTTTCCTAAAATATATATATATATCTGCTGTGAACTCCCATGTGGTGTCAGGAAGGGTAACCGGCCAATAAATGCTCAGCTCCATCCAGTTGCCTTGACTCTAAGGGATTACAGGGTTGTAAAAAGTAAACTAGTTAATAAAAATACTAGTTTAATAATCCTGCAAATGCCAGATTCTCTTTACATCATAGTTAATAGTAATGAAACTAAAGTTAAGCTTGCTTACTTATACTTTTAGGTATTTTAATCTTGCTCTCTCCCAGTCAACCTAAATATATCTATATATCTATAAAATAGCATCAAAAACCTAAATATTGCAACAAATTAAATAGGCAGTATGATTCATAATTCCAGCAATAAAATATCCAAGCAACAGTCTTAAAATCAGACTCTTCGGAAAAAAAGACTTGAGTATAAAAATAATACGCCAAAATAAAATACTGAAAAAGACCAAGAAAGGAGCAGACTAAACTTATAATTAAAGAGAGTCTCATAAAGAATCCCTCCGATCAATACCCATCCTTTGAAGAGAACACAACATGCAGGAAATGTCAGGTAGGCAGGATCCCAGACATCTAGGGTTTTATATTTAAACTCCTTGAATTAATCTGGAAGTCTATAGGGACCTAGGGAAACTTTGCCAGAGGTGGTGACACATACTCCCCCTGGGAAATTCCCAACAAAAACCAGGCTGATGAATTTTGGACATCCTGTAATTTCCAAATCTCTTTCAATGATATCCCCATTTAGAGGACAATACTGTAATTTGTTCAATACTTATTCAGAAACAAGAGCTGTGATCCAAATTAGCTGTTCATACTCAAGACTATTGACTCAAGATGGATTATTGATGAGATAGTGGTCCAGGTATTAAATCAAATAGTTTCTGATTCAAGTTATTTCTCTCAACTCTCTTTTTTTTTTTTTTTTTGGTTTCTTGGTACTTTCTTTTTGCTGATGTTCTTTGATAATTGTTGCTAAATACTCTAAAAAGCTCTCCTTACAGGCTTGCACAAGTCATATTTTATCATATGCAATCCAAGAAAAATGTAATTTGGTCACCTTCTTTGCCATTTTAATTATAAAAATGACAGTTCACCAGGGAGCATCAAGAAACAATCAACCACAATATGTATTTTGTTGACTCTGCTAAAGTTGTGTGAACTCAGAGTTGTACAGAGTTGTGATTTCTGGAGAGTGACATCAATGGTCCATATTTTTATTAGCAAACTTAGTGACATACTAAGGATAAAAATCAAAAGAGAAAAAGCTAAAAGAAAAATTTTCTAGAAAGTTAGTTACAATAGTCAGTAGAGGGGGCACACATACATGTCCAAAGAAGAAATTTCAAAATAGTGAAGCTACCCCAAATCTCCTCCCATCAGTTCTTAAAGATGGCATTCAAATTCTCTAGAGCTTGGCTCTAAATCTGGGCATATCCATAAGAGTTGGATGCAAAGATCCTTTTGTCATCAATCAACTACTTTTATGCCAGAAAAAATTAAATAAACATGTTTTCCGTGTCTGAAAATTGGCTTTCACTAATGTCTTATATATTGAGTAATTGTTTCATAAATATATATTGATGCAGAAAGTTGAGGCAGAATGTTAATATTATTTAATGGAAGTGAAATGAAGAGATGTTCAGTGCAGCGAAGGTGTACATTTTACTATCAGTTAATTAACAGAACATGAGAAATCAATTCTTGTATTTGGTGTGTGAATTTAGACTGAGATGCGGGATGTACCGCATGGGAAGTCACCAGTTTCTCTTGAGACACCAGGCTTCATCAACATCTAGTCCACGGGTCGGCAACCCGCGGCTCCGGAGCCGCATGCGGCTCTTTGAGGCCTTACCTGCGGCTCCGGAGCCTCCTCCGCCATTTTGGCGAGCGCATGTGCGCATGCGCGGGCGGGTGCGGGGGGTGTGCGCGCGCATGCGCGCATGCGCGGGCGGGTGCGGGGGGTGCGCGCACGCAGGTGCGCATGTGCGAACAGAGCGCGCGGGTGCGCACGCGCGGGTGCGCGGTGCGCGGGTGCGCGGGGCGCGCGCGCATGCGCGAACGGGGCCGCGCGCATGCGCGGGTGCGCGCGCATGCGCGAACGCGCGGCTCCCAGCGTTTTTTTTTTTTAAGCTAAATGGGTCCGTGCGGCTCATCCGACGTTTCGGATGGCCGACCCATGATCTAGCCATTTAGAGAAAATGAACTGTCACATCCTGTTTAAATTCCATTACTTTTTTTAGTTCCTTTCCCCAGTTCTGTGACTTATCATCTAAATAAAACTGCAACATTTATTATAAACCAGAACAAGGACCACAAGGACTGAATAACTTCCATCTTTTTTTGTTCATTGTGAAGAAAAAAAAGTGTTGACACTGAATTATTTCAAACTTTTGCTAAATGTATTTTTTTATTAAATAATGTAGTAAAGCAGAAAATTAAATCAAAGAGGAAAACATGAATGAAAAAAGTTGGATAATTGCTGTAATTTGTATATCGCCTGTTGGATCTTTTGAACTGTTCTAATTCTAAAAGAAAAAGAAAGAGTATATATTTTGGATTGCTGTTTCACCACATGTTAGTTGGATAAAGAGCTATGTCATGAAGTAATATGATTACATTGTGATCCTATGAATTCTTACATGATAATGAATCCTAGTGGAACCAATGGCATTTATGGTACCATTCTGGTGCCTTTCTGGGGGGAAATACTGTATTTAATTATTTAATTTAAACTCATATTTTAGGACAAGAAAAATGCACTGAATGCAGAATGGCCCCTACCTTATCCAACCACAGTAGAAAAGTATTTTGTGGCAACTGTACAAAGAAGAATGCATAACACGGGAGCCAATATTTCCTTGCAATATTTCCATACACATGTGCACACAAAATGCATTTGGAATAATATTGTTTTACGATATTGTGGCAAGAGTTAGAGATTGATGTCTGCTTTATTTTTTAAGAAAATAAAAGATGTGATCACTTTGTTTTATTGAAGGAATTGGTTGAAATGCTCTTGGCAATGCTTTCTTCCTTTGGAGATACCCCAGGTCTACAATGACAAGTTAATATCCATAAATGTGTTACCAATCTTCACATGTTTCTCTCTTTTTACCTCTGAGGTAATTCTTATTGCTATGTGTACTGAGAGTAGGATAATTTCTATGATTTTTTTTTTTCTTTTTTGGAGGGTGATATGCAGTGATTCTATCTTTTTCAATATTGATCTTTCTGGATCACAGTCTTGGAAGACAAGATGAAAATTCTTCTCTGTTGAGCTTACTACATAAGACCCAAAATTGTAATGCCTCCTCCTCCTCCTCCTCCTTCTTTTTGAGTTTAAACAGGTGAGCATACTTGGGGAATCAGTCAACAGACATTTAAAAAAATTAAGTGTTCATTGTCCTTTAGCATTGTACTACTTAAAATTCATTTGATACATATGAATTCACTCATGTTTTTTTGTGGTGGGATACTAAGAATGGTGGACTTTTGATATAGCAGTTTCTTGGTAATTTTTAAACAGAGCCTATGTGTTCGTGAAGATTTCATGAATCCAAATTCATCCATTTTTATTTTTTAAAAAAGAATGTTTATTACAGCTGCTAAAGGTATGCATTCAAATAGGGCTCGTGTATATCATAATTTGTGTTGGTCTTGGCCACTGTAATTAGCAAATGAAGTTTTGGTTTAGCATGCTATAACAACTCAGTAAAGTGGAGCTTAGCAAATTCATAGCTTCCCAGTTCAGTTTATGGCCTTGATGTTCCTTGGTAATCTCAATTCTAATCAGACTCAACTCTGGTTAACTCTCAAGCCCAGACAAGATCACTTAAAGCATTGCCACCTATTAAGATTTTCTCCTTCATGTTTCCTGATCAGTGCATAGATATCCCTATAGTGTTTAAGCTAATGGAGTAGTTTGCCAATTATTTTTGTCTTTTGATTGATTGATTGATTGGCATTCAGATTTGATACTCTGTGTTGGTTTCCCATTCAGACATCAACCAGACCCAACCATGTTAGTTTGTAAGCCCAGACAAAAGCAGCATGATGCTGTTACCTGCTGAAATGCAACAAAATTTAAGAATCATTTTATTTTTAGATCATGCTCACTAAGAAATTTTGGGAGTTAAAATACACATAGCTTAAAGTTGTTAGGGTTGCAAAATAGTGATTGGATTAGGAGACGTGCAATCAGTAACATTTGCCATTGTCACTTGTGAGTAGTACAGTTCATCAACATGTATTACTTTACTACATAGGTAGCTACAGTGAGTGACACAGATTATCCAACCACTGGCAAACAGGAATACCATGCAATGGACACGGAGGTCAAATATAGAAGTTCCATTTCATAAGACCATAAACAATTGCTTAGAACAAAGGAGTGGTCCATGGATCCCATACTCCTTCTGTTGCCCTGAAAGCATCCTGAGAGAAGGACAAAAGTTGTGGCCTAGGGGGTAGTTAAAGGGTAAAAAGGTGTCTTAAGTTTTGCAGAGACTTAAAGCACCTATTTTGTGCCTTGATCTCTCTGAAACCCCAACTGTCTCCAAAATGGGCTGGACATTTTTTTATCTCATTCATTCCAATAACTTCATGAATCACTAACCATACCTCCTGAGGTCTTTGGGAGGGAATAGATAAATCAACAAATGCTTTATTCCCATTGACAAGAAAATTGCTTGCCTTATCTTGATATCTTAGTAAGAAGTAACTGAGGGAACTCTGTAACACCACAGTATGAATAGATGGGAAGGTTGTTTATTTTTTTGTAGTGTGTGTTTATTCTTTACTTATAATTTGAATGATATAATTGGATAAAATTTGGACCATCATTAGATGCCAATTCTAGTGTTTAAATCTACTGATATCATGAAACCTTATACTGTTATTTGTGTAGTTGAGATAAAGGGAGCTGAAGCCAGTTGTGTGTTTTGAGAACTAGCAAAGCGTTTGACAACTAGCACCCCCTAATTAATTTAGATATATATTTTCAGTCCCAATTGATTTTACGCTGGAATGGAACAATGTGACATTTGGCTCAGTTTTATTTATGTTTTGTTTTTAATTGATCTGTCTACATATAACAAGACCTAATTTTTCTTTAGTAGAGATAAAATGTTCCATGATTTGAATCGAAATTCATGCTTGTTCCTAAAACCAATATATTGCTGACATGCCTAAGACACATTGAAAATCTGCCATATTGTGATACATTGCTAGCTCCCACTGTATTGAACATCCCAAGAGTATCTTCTTCGTCCAGACCGCTTCTCATCTCATTTCATTCTATAATTGATATCAAATTCCAAATGTAGCATCAAATTTTGAACAAAAAGTGTTTCTAAAAATCTTATGTCTGCCAGTAAGCAACAGGTGTAATCGAGTCATTAGCATTCATGTTAGGCATTCTGAGAAGCCAGGGGGGAAAGTTCAACCATTTCTCCTTTTTTATATTTTCCTCTGTCAGTCATGTTGCCCAAGAAATGAAGTTGCCAAGTTGTCATTTTGCCAAACTGTCATTTTCCAGCAGGTAGTTGGTACATCGGACACGTGGCACAGAAAAACAGATGAAACAATAAATATGTGTCTTGCTTTTTCTGTTTCTCTGAATGTCGCTATCCATGCTAAAAAGCACATTGAAAATCAACTTAATATGCACCATAGTCTTTTTGTTCCAGTAAAAACCAAAACTAGGGTTCAACTAATCCTTCCTCTAGAATTTGCTTCTGAAGATAGTATCCCCTAGGATGTAGACTCAGTTCCAAGTCAGTTTTGTAGACCATGTATCATGTCTTAATACACTGTATGGGGATTAAAATCAACAAATGAACAAAAATAGCCTTAGCTTTTCTTTTTGTTTTCTATGGTTATTGCTGTATAAAAGACTTAAACTGTAAATAATGTATATTTAATAAAGAGAGTTTTTTGTATGATTTTGTGTGGAATACCAGCACCATGTGCTATAATTCTTTCCAATATAGAAACAGACTGTGGGGGTGATGGGAGAATGATAACCCTGAAAAATGATTGTATTCTGTTCTTGTGGATGATTAATTCCTACTGCCCAAGCAGTGTTGTAAACAGTAATAAAATGTGAAGCTCCCACAACTCAGGTTTATTGATTTCAAACACTGCTAAAAGTGCTGTCAGAAGTCATTTGATTGCTGAACAGTATCCTAGCCTACCATAACTAATCATGGTTTGCTGTACCTGCCTCTGAAATACACAAGGACAATATTATCTGCTGAACAATGTGTGACAGAGATCCAGAGCTAGAGATCCAGTTAGTATATGTTCACAAGACACTTAGAATCCACAGGAAACTCTGCTCCTAGGGCTATGCCTTAGGGGCTCTCCTGTCCCAGAGGATGGGGGATCAAGAAAAGTTGTGATGGTCCAGAAAATCTTGTTTGTCTCACTTTCCCTAACCCATTGCTTGACTGGAATTGAAAATCCTTCAGAGCAGGTAATGTCAGGAAACAGATACCACAAGGATTACTGGAACTTTATTGTTATTAGATATATAAAGAAATAATATATAAAGCCTGAAAGCCGGAGCAACTTTTCCTCAGCCGTCTTTTGCACTAAAGAAAATCAAGATTATCCTGAGTTTTGTCCTCCCCCTTGCACTAAAGAAAATCGAGATTATCTTGAATTACTTTCTGACCCCCTCTTCTTTCTCAAGGCTAAGAGGGTGTTCACCTAATCATTCTTTCATTCCTTCATCAAGGTTAGCTCTCTGCTTTTCTGCAGGAACCAGGTTAATTGAGAGAGAATCGAACAGGCAGCCATCAGGCATCCCACCTTCTCTTATCTGTACTGTATGTCTGTATTCTGTGACATAATTTGAATTCTTTCTACCTCCTCTCTCAGAAACGGGTTTCTGCTTCCACAGCAAATTCTTTTCCCTCTGCAGGGTCTCTCTCACTTGGGTGAGAAATGAACAAAAGAAATGCAGACTCTCAACCACTCCAGTCACTTATTACAAACAGAACGCTGAGGTGCCCAGAAATGCCAGTGCCCTGTTTAACAAGCGTGGCAATAAGAGATACATTGCACAGAGAACAAAAACAAATGACAAAATCACCCCAACTCAAACTGCCAGCAGTAACTAGTATGCAGCGTGGGAGTTTTTAATTACAGAGAAACCCTACTTTCACCTGGATATTTGCACCCAGCATCATGTATTAATTGTGGCACTACTGGTCCAATCCGCAAGCAGTCCTCTTTGTCCCTGCCATAATCCCCCAGAATCTCTTTGATCCCCTCTTGCATCACAGCAAAGTAAAAGCAGTGGGTGTGAGGACAGGCTGCCTAGAAATTAGCCAGTACATATACTGCTGTTGTCCTGCTTCTGTGAGACCTCCCCCCCCACACACACAGCCAGCACAGTAACATCAGCTATAAAAACTGTGCTGTGGTGATGTTGGCATGTGCAGATAGAGGGAAAGAGATGTTTGCTTGTATGTGGAAATAAAACAGCCTGAAGTAGCCAGGGGAAAAAAAATATTTTATCTAGCAGAACTCATAAGGAGTAGGAGAAGCAGATCTCACAAGGAATAGGAGTTGTAGTGGCAGTAGTAGCAGTGGGAAACAGTGAAGTAGTGCTGAATAGTGAGTAACAGCTATGAATGCTTGTTTCAGTGTGTTGTCTAGGGACCTGGGTTGTTGTTGGCTCTTTTGTATTTGGAGCCCACTAAATTGGGTATGGTATGGTTAAAATGACCTATGGCATATTGAGTTTATTATCAGGACCCAGAGACCCTGCAAGGCTCCACAGTAAGATGCTGGACAATAATAAAATATTGCTCGGAAAGCTGCATATAATAACTCATCACTGACATAATAACACATTTGCAATTCTAAACAGGCCAGATTTGTTTCTTTGTGCCTAAATGCTGACTTCCAGCATGGCTTCTGTGGTTGCTTCTGAGGCTTTTAGTTTATTGTAGATATCAGCTTTTCTTCCACCTAGGCTGCTGGTGAAGTTGATTTGGCCAGCTGTCTATTCTTTTCCTTGCACAGCTCCAAACATGCTTGAGAGTTAAGTTGCAGCTGCTGGCTGCCCTCAAAATGTTTATCTGAGGAGGGGCAAATTGTCTTTTCTGACTCCTTTACAACTGGCCAGTTAACCCCAGTTCATTGCTTCACCTTCATGCTTTGGTCAGCATAATCCTAAGAATGGTCCTCTTCATGCCAAATGCTTTGAATGCAATTTGTCTGAAAGCCAAGAAGTACCCTAGTTATTTCCACTCCAACAGTCACACCTAATAAGCTGGTGGCAGAGCACAGGTCAGAATTGTCCTGTCAAGCCCACTGATTGGTGCATTGGATCTGTATAGTAGAACCAAGTAATGGGAGGAATGAGATTGGGCTTTCAATATGAGAAAGCGGTGACACGTAAGGCAGTGAGGCATGTGTTTGCTAAACAGAAGGACCAGACAAACATTAAAATTGCTTTCTTTGTTCTCTACTTTCTTGTTACAATCCTGGCCTTGGCTACTTGTGCTTTGTGGGATTCTGAGTCATCATGCTGGAGATCAAAGAAATGGGAGAGAGAGGAGGGTGAAAGATATTACAGTGTGCATGGACACCCTAAAAATGCTGTAAATATGGAGTGGGGCTGACATAAATTTGGGTATCTTATATTGACAGCTGGACTAACAATTACATCTGTGTCTTTCATTAACTATTATTTTTTTCTACAATATATCTTTTATTTGCTTACACATTTCATTCATTCTACTAATATCTTGTCTCTCCTCTGACAACTCAAGAAAATACATGGGGCCCTGCCTTCATTTTAGTCTCACATGAGGAACAACAACTTTGGACTAAGGAAGAATACATGGCCCAAAATTAGAAGGACAGAACAGAACAGAACAGAACAGAACAGAACAGAATAGATAGAATAGAATAGAATAGAATAGAGCTGGAAGGGACCTTGGAGGTCTTCTAGTCCAGCCCCCTGCTCAAGCAGGAGAACCTATACTATCTCAGACAAGTGACTGTCTAGCCTCTTTTTAAAAATCTCCAGTGATGGAGTGCCCACAATTTCTGGGAGCAAGCTATCCCAGTGGTTAATTGTCTTCACTGTAACCCAATGATCTCTTTGACTAAGCAGATATTTCAATCTGAGACTACAGAGTTCCAGTTTACCATCTTGAACATTACCCCATGATGGCTTTCAAGTTACTTATCTTCTGCTCCCAATAGTATGCAGCTTTGCAGAACCACTGTAATTCAGTAAATACAAAGCATCTGCCAAAATCTGTCGCACTCATGCACACTTGTCCCTCATAGTATCAGAAATAGCTTGCTTTAAATGATTTCAGTGCCACCAAAGGGACTTCTTTTTTATGTATTTTGGGTGAAGATTGTTATCAGTTTGAGAAACAAATGTGGATGACTCGCAGCATGAATTTACAGAGAAGTTCCTTCTTTCAGACACTATCTCAACTTAATATTTTTCCTGGTGAAACATGTTCATTATCATTCGGTTTATGTAATGCTTCCCATTGTTATTTATTCTACCTCTGACAAGAGAAGACATCTCGAAACATTGTGGCCATCAGAATGTTCATTAAACGATTTGACAATTAAATTGGCCCTTGTGCATGCATGAAATAGCTTTGATTTCAACCTTAAGAAACAGTTCCAATAATTCCTTTTGGCAAGCTGCTCCATTACCCAACTGTTCCTACTAATTCTTTTGCCCATTGTATTAAAGCCCTCAATCTGTGCAGCTGCTGTTTAAATCCATTGCCAACAAGGAGATGTATATGTCATAATCTATCAAGCTCTCTTCTAGCTGTCTAATTCTAAAAATGAATCCCCCTGGACAAAAGACGGGTTTAGGAAAGTGATTTTTTGGCATTTCCCCTGACGGACATAAGCTCACATTTGGATGAAGAGAGAGTAGTTCTACCATAGTGTGGTATTCAGCAGAAATCAGAACAGAGGTAAGAGGAGAAAACACATTCTTAACACTCCCAAATGTGGCTATTCAGAAGCATGTCCCCCTGGGTTTCAGAGGTCCTTTTGCAGAGCACATTAAGGATTTTGGCAGAGAAAAAGTGGGATCCTATGTGAGTTCTAGATTGACACAGCAAGCCATGGCCCAGTTTATTGAATAATATACAGTAATTGGGTTCATATGTACCAAGAAAGCTTAAAGCTTTTTACAAGCCACCATGGTTGAGTCCCCAAACTGTGCTAAGACAAAAATTCACCGACCACATGGTGGCTTAACTTATTGTGTGAGTGGGGTTTTTTGGGTTTTTTTTTTTTTTAAGAAATGGCTCTCTCAGGCTCTAAAAGTACAGCTTCCTGCAATGGCTTCTTTTGCAGGGCAGTTAATTTCACAGTAGGAGATCTGGGACAGAGCAAATGGGAAGGAGAAGGAGCCAGCATGCAAGCAATGCAGAGCCTGCAGCTTATTAAATAAACACCCATCAATGGGAAACCTTTCTGAACTTTGGGAAAGGAGAGCTGTCATAGCCAGCCTGAGAAGTCTTGCTTCTGGGTCTTTCAGAGATCTCACCTTTATGTTTTGTTTTGCTTCTCAGAAATTGCAGCAGCAAACCAATTAATGGCCTACATTTCAGCTACCTTTGGATGCCAATTGGAACAAATTCCCATTCAGAACTCCAGTGGGAGGCTTGAGACAGGCAATTGAAAAGATGCAGACCTTGTTCCAACCTGATTTAAAAAGACAACTAATTCCATTTTTGCTAGAATGCATCTGATTTTTTTTATTTATTTTTTATTTTTGGAAAGTTTGCCATTTAATGCAGGCTTGATACAAAAGCAGTTCAGTGGTGGCTGAGATGGAGTTACTATAGGACAGAATTTCCCTGTCCAGTTTACAAGCCACTGAGGAGTATTATTTAAATTAGACAACACCCAATTCCATAACATTAACCCTAATACTTGTCACTACTTTTTAGAAACAGAGGAGAAAAGTTGAATGGAGTGATGGTTTGGAGGATCTTGCCGCTCACCACTCACTTTGGCACAGAGTTCTGGATGCTCTCAGAATTTGGTCCTTAATTCAAATTAAGGAGGAACCTGCACCAGAGAGGAGAGGCCATCAGGATTTGGTAGGTGGAGGAGAGTATTTGATAGGCAAGTTGTCTCTACCCCTTTGTTGACACTTTAAGGGGAAGTTCTGCTGAAGAAAGAAAACAGACCAGCCAGTGCTAGAAATTCTATTTGCTTAGGAAGAGGCACTCAATGTCAAGATACAGTCAATATACAGAGTCTATCTTCTGCCTTACTTTCTTAGCCCCTCAGCGTCTTCATACCAATCCTCATCTGGCACCACCTTTGTGCTTCTTGATTTGATTCTAGAAGATCAGTCCTGGCCACTTCCAATTCTTCTTTTTTTCTTTCAGCTTAGCCGGTCCATTTGATGCTCTCCCTGGATGAGACCTGTTCCTATATCTGTTCTTGTTCTCAAGATGTAGCAGCTTGCATATGCCAA
This sequence comes from Azemiops feae, assembly GCA_023970755.1. Taxonomy (NCBI): domain Eukaryota; kingdom Metazoa; phylum Chordata; class Lepidosauria; order Squamata; family Viperidae; genus Azemiops; species Azemiops feae. Next base: position 1,174,258 of record JALGBA010004287.1, read on the forward strand.
TGAGCCAGTTACAGCACAGAGGTGATCAGCTTGGGCCTCCTAGTAAATGAAGAGAAAGAACAGAATAATTGTTTCACACACACACACCCAAAGAAAGCCCTGAACTTCTTCTCACCTACAGGTTCATACATAATATAGAGGTTTCTGAGTTTTGCATTCAAAGACTAAGGATGGGTCTGGTGTACAGAGGAGAAGAATTTTATTGTTTTCCTCTCCTGACCAAAATTAGCACTTTCAGAGCACAGGGAGATGGCTTTTTTTAAAAAAATAAAAGGCAAAAAAATAGATCCTATTGATTTCTTAGAGCTGGATTCCTCACCCCAACATGTTGATAGATGGGGGAGGGAGATGGGGAAGATAATTTGGGATGGAAGAAAGTACTGTGGCATTTCACACTTGTTCCCATCTATGTCATGATCCTGTATAGATTTAGACCTATGCTGTAGCTGTATCCTCCTGTCTCCTCAGAGTCTAAGCTCAGATATCTGCTCAGGCTTAATGAATGTTATCCCGGAGAAGGCAGAATAAGGCAAACACAATTGATCCACTCTTCTTGCCATCCTCCTGCCTCTGCATGTTTTGGGTAAAGGGCGAGTCATCAGCATCCACCAGGTCATCCAGCACAAAAACATACTGAAATAATGAGACCTTTAGCTATTATTTCTGCCTGATTCAGAAGTCTCATTGCAAGCTACCCAGAAAGGCTGGGCAAAAGAGGATGAATAACAACAGAAGAGAAAAAAGCGCTCTCATATTTAGTTTCTATATTAACTCAACCTGTGTTATCAACTTCCATCATCCCCAGCCTGCATGAAGGATAGGTATGATGGAAATGAGTGTCAAAGGCATTCAAGCCATCCGGTTGGAGAATGTTTGATCTGATAATGTACCAGTTACTTGATCATCAACAGAACATCAATGACATCTAATCACACCGAATCCTGATATTTGTAGCTCTCATTTTTATAAATTAAAAGTCAGAAATGTGACTCATCCAGGAATGAGTGAAAGACTATACCTTTATTGATGTTAAGAAAACCAAGCTGACTTTGGAAGAAATTAAAAGAGTTTTCCTAAATCTCAGGGTTTTTTTGTTTTTTGTTTTACCGTTAACTGGAAGCGACAATCACTCCCTTCTCCCATCCATAATCATCAAGTCCCCAAAGTGTTAATTAGCTGCTTGCATTTTTCTCAACCAAATAATCAAAATGTCACAGGTTACCATGCCAATGAGGCTGTTTACTCTAGAAGAAGTCTCACTTGCTATTAAAACTGCTATCTCAAGGGACCCAGATCTACACCTAGTTTCTGTTAACCAATTCATTTTCGGGGAATCTCCGAATAACAAAGTCTGTGTTCCCCAAAGGACTCCTTATGCAGGGTTTGCATCTGCAGTGATCCTGAAATGTTTTATTTATTTGAAAAGCCAAGAGTTTATTAGAGAAGAACTTTGAAAAGACAGTGGAAGCCTTTCTTCTACAACTCGGGCTTAAGGCATTCCAGTCTCCCTATCATTTAGCTGCAGTGGAGCATTTCAGAGGTTGAGCAGAACCATCTTAGAAGAGAACTTTGTGGCAAAAATTGGATATTTGAAAAGGAGAATAATATGTGAAGTCTATATTAGTAAACAGAGATTTGTAGAAAAGTAATGGGTGGTGCTTCATGAAATTTACCTATCTGATTATTGCATATCTAGTTGCACATCTGGGCAACAAGAACTTCTACTGGAGCTCTTCCAAATGTCTATAGATATATTCCAGTAAACATTGGAGATGTTAGCCAGCTTCTTATCCCAATTGAATTGATATTGAATTAATGAGTAATCATAATACTGTTATTTCTTTTCATGGTTAATATTCCCTTTTCCTGGTTCCTGACCCCGTCACATGCAATGGAAAAATTCTTCTTGTTGCTGCATTCCTGGAATAAAATGCTAATATATCCAGAATTGTGTTTATAGAAAAAAGAGAGGAGATCAATACTAGATATAAAATGGAAAGGAAGGCTATCTAGGCATGCCAGCAACTGGTCCACACAAACAAGCAAAGCCCCATCTGCGAGATGCAGGCTGCACACAAAACCACGCACCCTCCAGTCCATGGAAAAACCTCTCTCCACGGAACCGGTCCCTGGTGCCCAAAAGGTTGGGGACCTCTGATCTAGGCAGTTTTCATCACTGTATTTGTTTCACCATTGTTTTATTCCATATAAAACTTGATTAATGGCATATGTAAAATGAGTGACCTCTGGATCAACTGATGATGTAACTGTTTCTTGAAGAATACCAAGAATGGAATGGAAGATCCAGAAGTTATTGCTTCTTATTTATTTTTATTTTTCCACTTGTTTTTAAAATTATATTCAGTGGTTTCCTATCAACTATTTTGCTTCACATCTCAGTTAACACCAAATTACCATTTGTCTGTGTATTTATATTATTAACTTGTTTACTTTGACTTAATTACTTGCTGTTACTATTTCCACTTGGCTCCCGAAATCGCAAACTGATTGTCTCTCTAGTACTTTCCTTAAAACTTTTTCCCATTCTTAATTTCACCCAGGAGGGCATTAAACACACAGGTACATGCATGCACATAAATAATAACTTTTCCCTGAGCAGCTCACTTATTCAGCCTGATATTGTGGCAGATGTTCATCACAAATTTAGTTGAGCAACAGCCGGTTTTAAGAAAAGAACAGGCAGAAGGAATGAAAAGTGAATCAGCTTGGCACAAATTGTATGGGCCAGACAACTGTCTTGGACAACCTCTGGCAGGATGAGCTGCCTACCTTCAAAGATGGATAATAGCTCACATTATAGCCAAACGAGCCTTTGGCCTACAGATGGTGGTTGATGGCCAATCTCTATTTTGAATTTCTTCAGATCTCAAAGGTTTTCAACAAAAATATTGTGTGGCCATTACTGCCATTTCTTCCCAAATCATAGCCAAGGAGTGGGAAAGCAAACTGAGTCCAAGAATAAAATTTCATACCTCCATATACTTAAAGGATCAGGTGTCATTAAATGGTGAGTCTTATATGAATGAAGCTTTATCAGGAGATTTCCACTCAGCAAGAAAACCAACCCAGACCAAAGCAAAGCAACAAAGGTCTTAATTCTACTTGTTCTCTGGGCTTACTGTGGATTGACAGACAACAAACAGGAACCCTCCTGCCAGCATTTAAACTAAATAGGACAAATGGCAACACTTGTAGGTGCAATAAAGCAATTTTTTTGCCCCACATACAAACTTTGGTGGCATTGGTTTTGCCCTTGTTTTTGGTTTAGTTTTACCCTCAACCATTTCATGCTACATGCAAATATAGGACCCAGACATACATTTACTACAGTGGTAAGCATACAGACAGTTGGAAAAAAACCCCACCCATCTCTATGCTTACCATTGCAGTAAATGTATGTCTGGGTCCTATATTTCAGATAAGAGTTGCAGACTACAATGGATCTCCTGCAATTTATCAGTCATGGGAGTTTGAATGAGATGAGATATTTCTCCTGCTATTGAGAGAAATGGCTTTAATTGGCTGGTGGGTTGCTATGTTCCCTGGGTCTTCTGCTCTGATATTTTGTATTTTGTTCCATTTACTGATCATTTTAATAACAGTTACTTTTACATTAAACATAACTTAAATAGGAACTGCATGCTACTCAGAATCAGTCATGATTAGAGAGACCTATAAGCCCTGAATAAATATTGGGGACATTTTTTAAATCTTGTCTTCTCCCTGAATTCAAGATTTTTTTGGGGGGGAGGGGATGAATATTTAGGCTTGTGAATCCCATCTATAATTTCATGAAATGTAAAGGCAAATTAAAGACAAAAGATTGCAACACATACATGCTACAGTCTAAAGGGATTCAACTCCTTTCAAATATTTTTTCTTCTGGTGATCATGATAAAGCACTTACTGATAAAGTTTAGGAAACCACAGTATATAACCAAGAGCGACATATGAATCACTTGATCCAAAGTCTGCAGAATCTGGCACTCAAATTGTCCCAAAGCGTCTTGTCCCCCACAACTTTGTATGTGGCTGAACACCAGGCCCACCTAATTTAATAAGATTCTGCTGCTCAGATAAGCAGGTATAACAACAGATAACTCTGATTCCTGGACAGATTCAAAGTATAATGAATAAATAAATCCCCATTGTTTTCTCTCTTTCTTTTCCTAATCTATTAAAACACACATATAGCAAAGAAAAAGAATCGATCTGTGTCAGAGAAAGAGACCTAAGACAAAAAGTGTTCCAGCAGGTTTAGCCGGTACAGCAACATAATAGCAATTTTAAGAAAATGCTCAGCAAAAGGAACAAATTGATGCAAGACATTAGTTGGAGGTTCTGGCACATTTCCTGTTACTACCCACAGGCAAATCCAATTTAGCAAAGAGCTTTTTAAAGCCAGTAATATGGAGGATTTTCTCTGTTCCAATGTATTAGCGATCACAAAAATAACTCCTTAATGCTGTAAGTGTGCTCATTTTGCTGCCCTTCTCAGCAGTGGTCAGTAAGATGCACATCAGAGCAATGGAAACAGGCTCATTTCCTCTCTCTTTGCCTTGGTTAATCTGTGCACCCTGAGAATTAAATGAGCTGGATGAGATACCATTGGTTCCTATATTGCCACTGAGAGCTCTGCAGATGCCTTTTGAGAGGCATTCCCAGGAAATAGTGCAAAAGATCCTGACAATTATAGTAAAAGGCCAAGTAGCAAATTAAGAAAGAAAAGGAGAGAAGGTTGATAAGCATGATAGAGAAAGGGAACAAATTAGAATAGAATAGAGTAGAGTAGAGTAGAGTAGAGTAGAGTAGAGTAGAGTAGAGTAGAGTAGAGTAGAGTAGAGTAGAGTAGAGTAGAGTAGAGTAGAGTAGAGTAGAGTTGGAAGGGACGTTGGAGATCTTCTAGTCCAGCCCCCTGCTCAAGCAGGAGAACCTATACCATCTGAGACAAGGGACTGTCCAGCTTCTTCTTGAAAATCTCCAGTGATGGAGCACCCACGATTTCTGGAGGCAAGCTGTTCCACTGGTTAATTGTCCTCACTGTCAGGAAGTTTCTTCTTAATTCCAGGTTGCTTCTCTCTTTAGTTAGTTTCCAACCATTGTTTCTTGTCCTGCCCTCTAGTGCTTTGGAGAATAGTTTGATGCCCTCTTCTTTGTGGCAGTCCCTCAAATACTGGAACAGTGCTATCATGTCTCCCCTATTTCTTCTTTTCTTTAGACTAGCCCACAGGTTGACAACCTGCGCTCCGGAGCCGCATGTGGCTCTTTGAGCCTTCCCCTGCGGCTCCCAGCCTTCTCTGCCATTTGCAGAGAGAGACAGAGACAGAGAGAGGCACTTGCAGTTCCCTTCTCTCTCTCTCTCTCTCTCTCTCTCTCTCTGTCTCTCTCTGTCTCTCTCCCTCCCTCCCTCTCTCTCTCTCTCTCTCTCTCTCTCTCTCTGTGTAAATAAAAGAGAATGGACTCACAGTGTTCTCCAACGAGCTGAAAAGCTTTTTGGGCGGAGCTCCTCCCTTTGCTGCGTCTCTGCAGGAAGCAGGAAACAGGAAGCAGGAAGGGCAGGAGAGAGCTAGCTAGCCCAGCTATGCTGACTCAGGAATTCTGGGAGTTGAAGTCCATGAGTCATAAAAGAGCCGAGGTTGCCTACCCCTGAGCTTGTTGGAGAACAGCTTGAAGCCAGCTTGTCAGATGAGCAGAAGATCAGAGAGAGGGGAGGGAGGGAGGGAGGGAGGGAGAGAGATAGAGAGAGAGAGACAGAGAGAGGAGAGAGAGAAAGAGACAGAGAGAGGAAGGAGAGAGAGAGACAGAGAGAGAGACCCTTTTGGCATCTAAAATGAAGATAACACTGCATATATCCTTTTTTACCTTTAATAAATAAATATATATTATATATTATTATATATATATACACACACATATATACATATACATATACATATATATATATATACATATACACACACATATATATACATATACACACATATATACATATATATACATATGTACACACACACACACACACACACACACACACACATATATATATATATATATATATATGTTTTCTGAGGTTTTCACGGGTGTTTGTATGTAGGTCTTTGGTAATTCGGGTTTTCTCCCGTGTAAAATTGAAAGTGTCTTGGCAACGTTTCGACGAAGTCCCATTCGTTATCTTCAGGCTGGTGTCTTCGGCTTCGTGCTCCTAGAAGCACGAAGCCGAAGACACCAGCCTGAAGATGACGAATGGGACTTCGTCGAAACGTTGCCAAGACACTTTCAATTTTACACGGGAGAAAACCCGAATTACCAAAGACCTACATATATATATATATATATATTTGTTTTCGTAGATTTTCATGGGTACAGGTATGCAGGTCTTGGCGTATTCGGGTCTTTTCCCGTGTAAGATTGAGAGTATCTTGGTGACGTTTCGACGAGGTCTCACTCGCCATCTTCAGGCTGGTGTCTTCGGCTTCGTGCTTGTGTGAGCAAAGCGTGATGGGAGCTGCCGTCCTTCTATATATGAATTAAATGAGTCAAGCAGCTCTGCTTTCTCCCTGTTGCCTGTTATTTCCTTGCCCTCCTGTCTCTTTAGTGGACCTACAGTTTCCTTAACTTTTTTCTTCTTGTTAATATGTTGTTATGTTGTTATTATGCACCAGATTGGAAATAATAGAAGAATGTGCAGAATTTTTGAAGAATTATTTTCTAAACATAAAATTACCAGGGATAATTTAGTAACATATTAAAGTCTCAGACATTAAAGAATTCTTCAGAGAACATAGATAAATACTGAGCAAATCCATAACTATAGAAGAGATCAAAGAAACTATAAAGTCCTGTGCATATAAGCATAAGAGTAATGTAGAAAAGACTATAGAAAAGCATATCTAAGGGGTTCGTGTGATTCATTTAAAATGTCTTTCATAAAAAAATAATTTTTATTTTGGGTGTTGAGGAACAAATAATTTGCTTCTGGTTACTGTGATTAGGGTAACTTTCATTCTTTTTAACGTACCTAAATCTTAATGATCCAACCTTTCAGTTGGCCTTATCCATAGATCTTTATTAGTTCAACAACTATTGAAGAATGTTATCTTTTTAATTATCTCTTGTTAATTAAAATAAAAGTCTCTGAATGCCAAATGAGAGAAGACAAAAGCCAGCTTGTTCAAGTCCTCTCTTTTATAGCTGAACAATGGGAAAAAACCTAAAAAATAGTGAACAACATATTCAAATGGTTAGTTTATGAAACCCTTCAAAACGTTTCAGCTGAAGACCATTCATGTGCTAGTTGTCTTCTGTCTGGAATGAGAGTAAAATTCAACCTAACAAACCCCAATACAGAAAGTTATTTATTAGAAAACCACAGTCTGTTTGCTTCTCAAACTGACTACATATTTTCCCTTGGTCTTCATGATGCCTGGTAACTGAAAGCCATAGAGCGATTTGCAATTTCTGAAATTTTATTTATCTAATAACTTGAATAAACACTATAATGGCCTTAAATAGCACTGGATATGTTGCCATGAGGATAAAGACTGCTGTTTCCAGAGGTATAAAAAGTGCCTTTATTTATTTGTACTGAAGCTATTAGTACAGTATTGTACAATCCATCTTCCCTTAAGCTCTCAGAACAGAGGGACACCTGTTATGTCAGGCTCCTATGGAAAGGGTTCCACATGGCTTCTGCCCTTCATGTGTAACGTAGGACTGAAATCCAACATTTTCAGTGCATAAATGAAAACGCCTTGATAGAAGCTATACTTATGTCCATTCTTTTTCCTGCATGGTTCTCTGCTGCGGTCACTAAATTTTGACAGGGACATGATTTCCTTCACAATCTAGTGTATCTGTTTATTTCTCCTAAAGAGGAATAATTCAAGGAAGGGTAGATTAGCATGACGTGGTCTGTTTTTGTTTAATAGGACTTTATTCAAATGAGTTTTGAAAACATAAACAGCTTTTGCTCACAACTGTGGGAAGTTTTGTATGCAACTTTTTCCAGTATATATACCTTTTAATGTAAGGAGGAGGAGGAAAGGGGGACGTTATTTTTTATAATGCAGACTTCGCAAAAAATCCATTTCTTGTATGTATCCTTTAAAAAAAAATTCAACAACTTTTTCCACACATATTTTTCTTCAAACAATGTTCACCAGCAATCCCAGCAGAAGGCTTTTATATCCAGATCCAGATGAGAGTCCTCTGTGTAAGTTCAGATATCTTGGAAAGATCCTTAAAACAGCTTCTGTGAAATTTTAGGAGGATGCAACCAGCTTAAAGGTTTTGAGAAATGAGGTTGCTGCTATCAAAGAACTTCTCCAAAGGATCTGCATAGCCCTATTCTTCTCTTGTGGGACTCCTTGAGGCCAAGCATCCTTCTGAACAACATATCTGTGATGAATAAACTAAGCAAACTGTGCAAAACTTTACTCGTCTGTTAAATCCTGAAACTGATGGAAACAAAGTCTGCATTTTGTCTGCTGTGCTCAACATCAGTATCCATTGTTAGCAAGCACAGTATAAATAAACGATTCATGTCTAATGAAACAGAGGAATTTCCTGCTGTACTTCAACACCTTTTCAATTATTTTTATCCATGGATGACATCACAGCACACAGTACAAAGCTTTCTCTGATGGGAACATGCTTTCTGCATGTTTAATCTTCACAATTAACCATTTACAGTGATGGGCTTCATGTCTGTAGGACAGGTACACCTATTTAATAAAAATGACACAATTAAACCTACTGTCATGGTTCCGACAGACAGAGACAAATGAAGCAGAACTCCGAGGCTTGGAAATTCCTCAGAGAACATGTTTATTAGTTACAAAGTATCGGCATGTCAAAAGTGAAACCAAGTCTAAAGACACACGTAACAATTCCCCAATACAAAATTAAGAAATCCCACCCTTAAGGCTATGCAAGCAACTACGTTCCCCAATACATCTTCTTGGAGGGTTTTCATGAAACGCCCAGCCTGCAGTCTCTGGAGCAGCTGATGAGCTTGGTTCTCACGGGATAAAAGTTTATTTAGACTAGTGTAGCACCTGGCAATCTCCCCCTCCCTCCTTTCAATGTGTCAACCAAAAATGAATAGGGAAGATGGCCGCAGCCATGCTCATTTGACAAGTTGACACCTACACCTAGAATGCCATTAGGATGGGTGCTGACCTGACTTTAGGAGGGAGATTATTCCATCAGACTTGTGAGTAGAAATGCTTATTAATGTAATTCACTTATTTACATTGCTCTAAAAATGCCTGACTCAGACTCTGGATACTTTATGTAATAAAAAGTCAGAACAACAAACTAAAAGCAATAGAAGATATGTATCAAGAGAAAAAAAAAGAGCAGAACAAAATCTCACAGGGGCTCATCAACCACCCTGTTCAAAGCTGAAAAAAAACCTCATGTTTTCAGTGCCTTTTAGAACATCATCAGAGTGAGATGAGTCTCTGGGGGAATACTACTCTATAAGGCAGGGACTGGGTAGGGCAGAATATGAGAAGTAGCTATATTTAATACATTTCACTGTAATTTAGTTTAAATGTAAAATAAATTAAACCACAATTGATTTTATCCACTCCTGGTCCCATTTATGTTCCTCACACAAACATGCATACACACACACACACAAACACACACACATACATATACACATTATGAATGTTCAGTCTGGTGAACTATTTGCAGACATGATAGGTAGCACCATTGATGGACTATTAATTTTAGTCGTGTGATCAGTACACTGAAATATAAGCAGCATTGAGGTACGTTATTATAGTGATCCTTGACTTTCCTTCTAATGGCCTTTTGTTTCTGATCTCCTTTTGCTAAGGGCTTTCCTATTTTTCATTCACTGCATGTATCACACCTGAAAGAGAAGAGGGAAGCATTATCAAAGCACCAGAACTCGGAGACAGGTTTAATAAAATGAAATGAATGGAGACAGAGCCAGCAATAATTACTTCAAAATCCCATTGATTTCACTAGGAGAGATTTTGGCATGTGCTTAATTCTGTATTTATATAGAAATTCAGTACTTTGAACTGAAGCTATATGTGTGTGTAGTGGTAAGGCTTTCTCAGAAAAAAAAGAGTTAAGAATGGGAAAGGGAAAAAACAAAAAGCTCCAGTTTTTGTGGAAGTTATGGGTTATGCAAACTCATATCTCCAGATACAATTCCTTTCCTAAAATTACATAAGCACACTTACCACAGATAAACACGGCAAACTAGAAGAAAGGAAAGTCCACCTTTGCATGCAGATTTCAATACTTGGAATGAGAAGCCATTTCCCTTTCTAAATGGCCCTGGTTTTAGCCCCTCGTGGTAGATTGCTCAAGACTAGAATTATATTTTATTAAAATGGCTTTATCTTAGAATCTTGCAAATCTGCCTGTGTTTTCTCATCCCTCTCTAAGTATGATGAGGGGATGTTTCTAATTATGTCCCACCTTCCTGAGCTTAATGCATGCTTCTGTGTTTAATGTCTTCATGGCTTCTAGATGGTTTCTCCAAGATCATCTCCATGGCACTCTACCTGGTGAATAATTGAAAAGCATAGACACAGTGCAGTTGTCTTATCTCGCACACTTCCATACTGAAGATCATTTACCTGAACAAACATGGTCATGTGGTATCAAAATGGCTGCTTGCCCCTCATTTATTCAATTTTACATGTGACTGTACCATCTAAAGAAGACAAATAAAGTGAGATTGAAAAGATTGCTGCCCTAATCTTTTGTTGGAATCCATTTTTCTCTGAAGATGCATTCAATCATGTGAGTCAGTAGAGTTCATGATCAGGTTTACTGATTATTTCTGAGTCCAGAGAATCATTTGGGATTTGTTCTACTAAATACAGTACATTAATCATATCAGAGTGACTTTGAGTGCTACCCTTTCCTTAAGTTGAGCCCCTGTATTCCATCTTAACAGCTTTCAATCTGTTCTTGTCTATAGTTGGTGGAAACTGCCCAGTTCCTCAAACTAGTTGTTGAGAGATTGGTGAAAATTGGTGCACAACTGCAAAGAGGAAGCACTCTTTGTATATGTACATATGTATATGTATATTTGAATTATTTAAATAGTTATTTATAAATGGTTCACTTCACAGGATGCAACATACTAAAACTATGTAACTGTGGAGTTAGTGAAAGACATCCAGAGGATACTAGCAAAGCAAATGTAGGCATCTGAAGGCTTGGCAGTCAACATAAACTTGCACTGATCTTGAAACCATTTGTCTGGAATAGTATAGGGCAGGGGTATCAAGCTACCAGCCCACGGGCCGGATGCAGCACGCTAAAACCACGCGATAGTCACGATACATCATGACACGTCACCTGACATCACGAGTTTGACACCCGTGGTATAGGGTTTCCTGCTTGAGCAGGAGGTTGGACTAGAAGACCTCCAAGGTCCCTTCCAACTCTGTTATTCTGTTTTTCTGAAATCAATGAGAAATGCATCGTTCTTGCTTAAATCTCAGTTTATGACAGCCTTTCTCTCCCAAATGAAGTCCTCCAGATGTGACAGCTACAAGTTCCATTGTCCTCTGCTATTTTGACCAACTTCTGTACTGGTTAGAAAATATAAATTTGGCAGACCAGTCTTTTCTAGTTGGAGAAATTCATCTTACAGCATTAAGAAGTCAGAATATAGTTGCCTGGTGTCTATTGAAGGAAGTGGCATACAAGTGTGTGTGTGTGTGTGTGAGAGAGAGAGAGAGAGATGCTTAAAAGACACAAATAAGATTCTCAATTAGCATTGCATACTTGAGAATATCTATTTTTGTATATCTTTCTGTCTGCATTGGTAAACCTCCATGCAAACTATGAATTGGTTCTATTAAAAACACTACTGTATATGCTTCCTTAAATCACATAACAGAAATGCAATGCATTTGTGAGAATTAGCCCTTGGAGCAATACTAATATGGCAAAATGGCACACAGATTTTAAATATGAACCACATTATCTGTCCCTAGAAGAGTTTTGCTCATATATTTATCTATTTGCCTATCTGTTTATCTATGTATATGCCTCACTATCTTGGGGAAAAGGAGAAAATTTATCTTATTTTTTTCCCCTAATGGAACGGGATTTACTGGAGAATAAAAAAAAAAATACATGTTCCTAAAGGGTATTAACTCCTTCATGGATTACTGCCTTGTTGTGGCGAAGGGGCTTGCGTAACTCAATGAAGTTATGAGCTATGCTGTGCAGGGCCACCCAAGAGGGACAGGTCATAGCAGAGAGTTCTGACAAAATGTGATCCACTGGAGAAGGAAATGGCAACCCACTCCAGTATCTTTGCCATGAAAACCCCATGGACAGTACTAAAAGGCAAAAAGATATGATGCTGGAAGATGAGCCCCTCAGGTCGGAAGGTGTCCAATATGCTACTGGGGAAGAGCAGAGGGCTAGTACTAGTAGCACCAGAAAGAGTGAAGCGACTGGGCTAAAGCCGAAAGGACGCTCAGCTGTGGATGCATCTGGTGGTGAAAGGAAAGTCCGATGCTGTAAAGATTTTTCTCCATAGGAACCTGGAATGTAAGATCCATGAATCAAGGCAAACTGGACGTGGTCAAACAAGAGATGACAAGACTGAACATCGACATCTTAGGAATCAGCGAACTAAAATGGACAGGAATTGGGTGAATTTATTCAGAGGACCATCAGGTATACTACTGCGGGCAAGAATCCCTCAGAAGAAATGGAGTGCCTTCATAGTCAATAAAAGAGTAGGAAAAGCAATACTGGGATACAATCCCCAAAATGACAGAATGATCTCAGTGCGAATCCAAGGCAAGCCATTCAATATCACAGTAATCCAAGTCTATGCCCCAACCACTGGTGCTGAAGAGGATGAAATTGACCGGTTCTATGAAGCCCTACAGCACCTTATAGAATCACACCAAAAATGATGTCCTTATCATCATGGGGGATTGGAATGCTAAAGTAGGAAGCCAAAGATAACGGAATAACAGGCAAGTTTGGCCTTGGAGTACAAAATGAAGCAGGGCACAGGCTGATAGAATTTTGTCAAGAGAATACGATGGTCATAGCAAACACTCTTTTCCAACAACCCAAGAGACGCTCTACACATGGACATCACCAGACGGTCAACACAGAAATCAGATTGACTATGTGCTCTGCAGCCAAAGATGGAGAAGCTCTATACAGTCAGTAAAAACAAGACCAGGAGCTGACTGTGGCTCAGATCATGAGCTTCTCGTTGCAAAATTTAGGCTTAAATTGAAGAAAGTAGGGAAAAAACACTAGGCCACTCAAGTATGAACTAAATCATATCCTGATGAATATACAGTAGAGGTGACAAATAGATTTAAGGAATTAGATCTGATAGACAGAGTGCCTGAAGAACTATGGACGGAGGTTCACAACATTGTACAAGAGGTAGCAACTAAAACCATCCCAAAGAAAAAGAAATGCAAGAAAGCAAAATGGCTGTCTGAGGAAGCTTTGCAAATAGCTGAGGAAAGAAGGGAAGCGAAAGGCAAGGGAGAAAGAGAAAGATACACCCAATTGAATGCAGAATTCCAGAGAATAGCTAGAAGAGATAAGAATGCCTTCTTAAATGAACAGTGCAAAGAAATAGAAGAGAACAATAGAATAGGGAGGAACCAGAGATCTCTTCAAGAAAATTGGAGATATGAAGGGAACGTTTCATGCAAAGATGGGCATGATAAAGGACCAAAATGGCAGGGACCTAACAGAGGCAGAAGAGATTAAGAAGAGGTGGCAAAATTACACAGAAGAACTATACAAGAATGAGCTTAGCATCCCTGATAACCATGATGGGGTGGTCACTGACCTCGAGCCAGACATCCTAGAATGTGAAGTGAAATGGGCCTTAGGAAAGCTGAGCAACAACAAAGCTAGTGGAGGTGACAGTATTCCAGCTGAGCTATTCAAAATCGATGCAGTAAAAGTGCTACACTCAATTTGCCAGCAAATTTGGAAAACTCAACAGTGGCCACAGGATTGGAAAAGGTCAGTTTACATTCCAATTCCAAAGAAAGGCAATGCCAAAGAATGTTCAAACTATCACACCATTGCACTCATTTCACATGCAAGTAAAGTTATGCTTAAAATCCTACAAGCTAGACTCCAGCAGTATGTGGATCGAGAACTTCCAGAAGTACAGGCAGGATTTCGAAGAGGGAGAGGAACTAGAGATCAAATTGCCAACATACGCTGGATTATGAAGAAAGCTAGGGAGTTCCAGAAAAACATCTACTTCTGCTTCATTGACTATGCTAAAGCCTTTGATTGTGTGGATCACAACAAATTGTGGCAAGTTCTTAAAGAGATGGGAGTACCAGACCATCTTATTTGTCTCTTGAGAAACCTATATGCGGGTCAAGAAGCAACAGTGAGTGGATAAAAATGTTCAGAAGGGGGGGGAGGAAGAAAAAAACACTCCACCCCCCTCCCTAAAATTTCCACTTAAATTTAAAACAAGCAAACAGAGAGGAAGAGTCACAGTAAGGCTTTTTTTTCCTTCTCTTTTTTTTTTCAGGATCCCCCGAATTCCAACAGCTCAAATACACAATAACAAAGTCACTTTTTTCCCCAAGTATTCAAACGCTGCTTTTTTAAGGGAGGGAGTAGTTTCTAAAAGCTTTTCATAGGGAAGTAAGGAAGGTAACAAGAGGGAAGGAAATTTCTCACCCGGATCTTCCACGGTGGTTCTTTGTGCTTAGATGTTGCTGTGACTTTCGGCTGGAGAGCTGAGTGATCGGCCATGTTACTGGCCGATCTTTTCCCCGTCGGCCCAAAGGTGATTCCTCGGATCGCAGAGGGAGCTGCTGCTCCCTCCGCGTTCGACGAGTGCCCTCCTCTATGGTGGTCGCCCCTCCAAGGCGACTTTCGACCCTGTCCAGGGTCTACCGGCGGGGGGAAACCGGACGGCAAAGAGAACAAGTTCTTTGCATGTCCGCCGGTGCTGCTACCGGATCCGGAAGTCCGGAAAAAAACTACTTTGGCTACTGGGTGGAGTTATGTGGATTGGAAGGTTACATTGTATCTTGGAAATTGGCGTGAAGCCCAGAAAGTCTTATCGTAACGTTGCCATGGTAGCTGAACTTTTGAACCTGGTGCTACGCCCAGACACTGCTGTTTTCTTATTATAGAAAAAAAAAGAGGAGAGAGAAGAAAGATGGAAGCTTATTCACAGCTCAATTATGGATTTATATTAGCAAAAATTTTGGAAACAAGAAAAGAACTAAAAGATCATTTTAGGACACTTAGAAATGAAGATGGTTTAGAGCTAAAAACTGGACTCCAAACTCTAACTGAGCATGATATACAATTGGATTTACAATTTAATGAGATGGAGGATCTATATTTACAATCTACTGAAGAGGAAGATGTTACACTTTATATACAAAGGATGGAGACTTCTGAAGACCAAAGCAGAACTTAATTGAAACATCTATAGATGTAAAAACAACAGAAATGGACTCTCTACTACGAGACATTAAAAATGCTGATAGTACATATAAACAACGAATAATCACCACACTGGCTAAGACTGAGTATATAGTGCAGACAATATTGGGAAAAAGAGAAGAAGACTATGATCAGACGCAACTGTGGGAAAATGTGTATAACCAAATATTAAGATGGGAAGAGCTGAAAGCCGTATTGTGGAAACCTGCTTGGCATAAAAAGAAAGCTAGAATTAGGTTTAAAATGAGTGTTAAAAATTTATTTGATGGGTAAAATGGTTTTTAAAGACTTTAAGTGAGCTAATATTTCTGAGATTTTTAAGGTTTAAGATTTTAGTCTGACTAATATTGATTTGAATTATGGATTTCATTATGGTCTGGAATGGTAACTATGGAAAATTGGGCAAAAATCAGGAGTTGTATTGAGACTGGTGAAATACTAATGATATCTTTACATGCAATGATTGAACAATGGATTGACTTATAAAAATGTTTAGAAAATAGGAAATAGAATATAGTGGAGAACTTTTAAAATATACTTATATATGTTTAATAGTGGAGAAATTTTAAAATATATTTATATATGTTTAGCTTATAGAATAAGAGATAGAACTTAATTGAGAAATATAAACTGAATATTTGGAATAATATGGTCTTTATTATATGGATACTCGAACCGTATACTATATGTCTATGCAATGCTAGTTGGAATATGTTAATAGTTAATTAAGCTTAAAATGGGTGGAAATATCGTTGATAGTTTGGTTTTGTTTGTTTGTTCTTGTTTCTTTGATTGACAAAATAGAGAGGGAAGATTTAAAAAAGTGTAAATTGTTTATGTATGATTGTATGTTCTATTTTGTTTTATGGAGTGCCCTATCTCCACGATGAGTCCTAAGCACTTGGCTGTAAAATTAAAAAAATTCAATAAAACTTGTTATAAAAAAAAAAAGAAGCAACAGTGAGAACTGGACACGGAACCACTGATTGGTTCAAAATTGGGAAAGGAGTCCGGCAAGGCTATATTCTGTCACCCTGCTATTTAACTTATATGCAGAGCACATCATGAGAAAGGCAGGGCTAGATGAATCAAAAGTTGGAATTAAGATTGCCGGGAGAAATATCAACAACCTAAGATATGCAGATGATACCACTCTAATGGCAGAAAGTGAAGAGGAACTAAAGAGCCTCTTGATGCGGGTGAAGAAGGAGAGTGCAAAAAGTTGGCTTGAAACTCAACATTAAGAAAACCAAAATCGTGGCATCCGGCCCTCTCAATCCTGGCAAATAGATGGGAAGAAATGGGGTAGTGACAGATTTTATCTTCCTGGGCTCTAAGATCACACAGATGGGGACTGCAGCCAAGAAATTAAAAGACGCTTGCTCCTGGGGAGGAAAGCTATGGCAAATTTAGACAGCATACTAAAAAGCAGAGACATCACCCTGCCAACAAAAGTGTATAGTCAAGGCCATGGTTTTCCCAGTTGCAATGTATGGCTGTGAAAGTTGGACCACAAGAAAGGCTGAACGCAAAGAATTGAGGCCTTTGAACTATGGTGCTGGAGAAGACTCCTCCTGCGAGTCCCTTGGACTGCAAGGCGATCAAACCGGTCAGTCTAGAGGAGATCAACCCTGACTGCTCCTTAGAAGGCCAGATACTGAAGTTGAAACTCAAGTACTTTGGCCACCTAATGAGAAGGAAGGACTCACTGAGAAGAGCCTAATGCTGGGAAAGATTGAGGGCAATAGAAGAAGGGGACGACAGAGAATGAGGTGGATGGATGGAGTCACTGAAGCAGTAGGCGTGAGCTTAAATGGACTCCAGAAGATGGTAGAGGACAGGAAGGCCTGGAGAAACATTGTCCATGGGGTCACGATGGGTTGGACATGACTTCGCAACTAACAACAACAAAGGGTATTAAAGCAACACAATTTGTCCTTCTTCATCTTTATGAAGGCTGTAAGTCTCTCTAGAATGACCTCCAGGCACTATGAAAAATAAATCTCTTTTTGCTTTTCTAGCTCATTGAGAACAGCTCCCCATTTGTATAGTAACTCTAAATTAGCCAACATTCTTTTACAGAAAGAATTATCCACTCAGATCATATTTTTAGAAAATCCAATTTTGCCACCAAGTTCATTAGGAGGCAGGTAACCTTGATACATTCACTTTTGTACCTCCTACTCCTATATATTCCCCATTTTTAAACAATATATATATTGTTTTCTGATATTGATGCAGAAGTGTATTATGGATCATAGATAAGTTCAGGAGGTGTGCACTGAAAATGTTTATATATAGATTTCGGTAACATGAATTTATTCTCCATCTTCACACTTTCAGCAAAGGATCTCGAAGACATCTATTATAGTCCTTCTTTAAGTTTCTACATCAATCCTGCCATGGAAAGATGGGGAGAACATAGAATTCCTAATCAGAAAAAATTGCTCAGAAGTTATTTTCTTATGGCATAAGAGATATAGATAATGGAGGAAAAATCCATGATGTTGGGATCCAGAGAGTCAAGAGGACAAGTTTTTTAAAAAATGTATTTCAACTTAGGGCTCCAATCCATAGAACATGGTAAAATTAATAAAACACTTTCATCTTAACATGCAAAAGTCATTTAACTCAAGATAATCTAGGCCTCTGAGTTTAGAACCAGACCTTTAAAGTAATGCAGACTTTTATTTATACTCCTTCTAGTCATGTTCAATAAAGTACTATTTACTTAGTTATGAATAATTATATGGACTTGACCTTTCAAAAGAAAATGAAAATATCCCTCTTTTATCATCTGTCTTATTGGTGTCAGTTGTTAAGTTGATTTGGGGAGCTTCTAAGAGTGTTAAGCAGAGCCAGGAGAATCCTGACAATGATCTTTTCAAGGGAACAATGTGAGAACAATTCTTAGAGATTTGGAACAGGGACAATTTAATAAGATTTACTCCATCTGGATATAGGATCTGTCCAAGGTACTAGCATTTCTCTGCGCAAGTACCAATTGTAATATTGGGCTTTAGGTTTATTCCTAAATCTAATTATGCCTGTCACTGTGGGTTTGTGCATTTTGATACTTCAACTATTCTTTTCATAGTGACAAATAGAGTTGGCTACTGTATATAAAAATAATGCAAAAGAATATAGAACCCTGTATGTATATATGATCTTGAGTTTCTTGAACACATGGAAACAAATAAAATAAATGCATCATATGTAATTATTTTACTTGGACTTTTATCAGTACTTTTATAGTATTTATAGTATTAAATAGTATTTCCATTTCATTTGAAAAACAATTCCCAAAAGACAATATGCACAGTTAGTGAAGGAGAACCAAGAAGAAAAGTAAAGACCACAATTTTCCTGACAATTATGAAGACATAAATTAATGATGGTAAGGAGAAAAGAAGCATTGTATTCATGTCAGGGTTTTCCCATATAACTTGATATGACTAAAATTATCTTGTCATTTCTTTATTTTATCTTTTATTAGTTTGAAATCTCAGAAGAGTCTTAGAAAAAAGTCTAGTACTTGCATTTGGGTATCTATGACTTTATAATATCCTGCCCCTCAATATGATCTCATAATTTCATTTACACACAGATTAAAGGAGTTGAGAGTATGCAACTATTACCTCACTTCAAAATCCACTCTTTACAAGAAAATGTTAGGCTTAGTCCAAAAATTTCATCCCATAAAGCAAAATTCAAATTTAAAGTAAGTAATATTGCTTGTATGAGCCATCATACTCTTTTACTTCCTTGTTTCATCCACCATCAAAATTAGTTTATTAGCTGTTCGATACAAGACTCAATCTTCTTGATTCAGATTTTCCTATAATTTGATTATAATAAGGACTTAAGGTACTCATTTATATGAAAAACGTTTTGGACATGATTATCTCCTTCATGTCTCAAACTGCTGAAAATTTCATGCAAAGCACACGTATGTACAAAGTGCCATAAAAAGCTTTGAGGAAGTGCTTCGATTCAACAAAGCTTTAATCAGATCATCCCACTGGAGCTGGTTTGTAAATTTAAGATGGCTTTGAAGAACTTTGTAGTCTTTCACAACGTGTTGCACATTCAACAGATTTTCTGCTGCTTCTGGGATCATGACAGACAATCTACAATGTTGCAACTCAGATACATATATGGTAAATTGCTGAATGGGGTTGACTGGTCTGATACCCCTTCTGACAATGCCATGAGTCACCAGTCAATCAATTTTATCACTCCATTAAACTCTCTGCCTATGAGGGTTTAAAAAAAAAACTAATACTGTTTTAACTGTCATCCACTTTCTCAGCTCTCAACTTCTTCATCGTGGCTAATCATGAGCTTTCATTTAGGTTCCACTTGTAGTAATAGATTGTTGCACTTCTGTGTTTACCTAACCAAGATAATTGGGAGTCCAGCAAATCTCTCTGTAGTGAATATGAGCTCATAGCTTGCTTATAAATTCTGCCTGAGTAAGGCAGGTTTATATCTCTTAACACTTCCATGTACTTCCAACATGTATTGTTCTAAAAAGGGCGATGGAAGTGGCACTTTCTTTGTGCCAGTTTCTTTTTCTGGATCTTCTGTATCACTGTATCCCAGTATGCTAGCCTGTCTCTTAGCTAACTGGCTAAGGGAGACAGAATATTGCCAGCAAATAACATATTGCAGCCAGGTTCTGCCACTGATCAGAGGATGTTTACTAGGCAGCATGATGCCTGTCAAGCAAGTTATGCCAACTGTCCTGATCTCCTAGAAAAGTCCATTGATCAGAGACAGTGAATCTGCACAGTCTCACTAGGGCAAGTCAATGTCTTCTTTAATATAGTTCTGGGGAGGAAAAAGCAAGTGTTTTTAAAAGTTTGCATCTTGACATGATTTTTATATTAGTCCGGCCAACCTGTCTAAGGACTGTTTGGCTAGACCAGGGGTCCCCAACCCCCGGTCCATGGACCAGTACAAGTCCGTGGCATGCCAGCAACCATGCCAGCACAAACAAGCAAAGCCTCATCTGCAGGATGCAGGCAGCATACGAAATCAGGCCCCCTCTGCTCTGTGGAAAAACCTCTCTCCACTAAACCAGTCCCTGGTGCCCAAAAGGTCGGGGACCTCTGGGCTAGACAATTTCTCAGCCTCTCATCAGCCCTGATAACTCTGTCCTTAGAAGAGTTTCAGAAGAAATATTTCAAATATATTCTGTAGTAAAATGCATAAAAGTAGCCAAATTAAATGTGAAAGGGTTAAGAACTCTTCTTTAAGGTTCACCATTCCTGCTAATTTCACTCCATTCTGCTAAAAGAAGAAAAAATGTATTTAAAATTTTTTCACTATATCTTATAAACAAATCATTTCGGAAGCTGAATCCCAGATCTTGAAATGGCTTGAACTAAATGGAGTTGCCCTCTTAAATTATAATTTCAAACCCAATTATGCCTTCTTTGGATTTTTCTTGGGCATCCTACCAGAACTTAATCCTAATTTCGTAGAGAAATATTCCACTTAGAATGTTATATTTCCTGTAGTCTATACTGATATTGGAAAGAGTGCAGTTTTAATGTTTTCAACTGCATAAAAATGTGAAATGCATACAACCTTAAAAAACATGAGGTCTACTGCTCTGGCATGATTTGTCTCATATGACAAGAACCCACATTTAAATTAACTTAAATTTTGGCATATATCTGCACAAATGCAACTTCATAAGCATTCATGAACATGTGGAATTCAACATCATATTATATTCCATCTTTCTTTTGGGGTTATTGTTGGCATCTATCTGAGGTTCAGCTTGCTAACTTGAAAGCTCATGATTGGTCCAATTAAACCTGTCTCATTATCTTGGATGGAAAGAGGGAGTTACCTAAGTCTTCATAACTTCATCAGCCTGACCATTATATCATATTGAGCCTTAATTTCCATATAAAAATTCAGTTCCAAGCTCCACATTGCAGTACTCTATATATTGTGCTACCTAAACTCTTTTTTATTTGCAAGGTATTTCTCAAACACTGTTGAATTCTTACATAATGCTAAGTGAGGAATTTAAAACTATGGTTTGCTGAAGAAATCACTGAGTTTTTCCTTGTACTTCATGATAAGGCAGAAATGCATCATTTAATGTGGTGTATGGACTGGTCAATTGCCTTTGTTTTATTCTATGCCAAACATCCTCTATCTAGCTGTTTTAATTCAGTATCACTTTATAGAATAATAAGTGAAGTGACAGATAGTGAACGGAACTTGTGGAAAGAAAATTATCTATGAAATGCAACCACAGGAGAATATATGTGCACCAGACATAAAGATCTCTTCTGAGTCATGAATTATATTTGGAAGAGAATATTACTTAAAGTTAAAGCTTTATAGCTTGGGCATAGCTATGCATTAATACAACAGACTAAATAGCTTGTTGCATTCCTTTGGAAACATAGGCATCATAAAATTAATGATCTTGGCAAAATAGTCCCCTATTCCTCATAGAAATAAACAAATTTGCAATAAAATGAATGGACAAAGTTGTATTTCACTTGACTGAGAATGGGATTTAATACAGAGAATGGCAATTTAAAACACTCTGAAAGAAACTTTATGAGAAGGGTGCTGAAGTAAAGCAAGGGCTAATTTACATCTATCACAGCCTAAAATATATTTGTCATTTCTTTCTGGCACTATGAGAAAGGGTCATGTGGAACAGTAAACCTGAAGATTTTTTTTTTAAAGGTATGATTAGGGGAGGTTTTGATTTTCTTTTTTTTCTTTTTTGGGAGAGTGGAAATATAGCTCTCTGCTTTTTATTAGTTTTTATCTTTTCACATTTTTGACCTGGGATGGTATTGCATTTATTTTGCCTTAATGCATATTAGTTTTTTGAGCCTATTGTTGGCAGACCTGTGAAGCAGTAGCTTGATAAACTGAACGTTATATTGAATAGAAGTATGCTTGGGAAGGAGAGGGAAGGGAGGGGAGGGGAGGGGAGGGGAAGGAAGGAAGGAAGGAAGGAAGGAAGGAAGGAAGGAAGGAAGGAAGGAAGGAAGGAAGGAAGGAAGGAAGGAAGGAAGGAAGGAAGGAAGGAAGGAAAGATGGAAGAGTTATTAATTTCATTGGATACAGTCTTACTATAATTTGTCTCTATGTTTGTCATTTCCAAGAGAGATGATTGAGCCTAGACCAAGGAACAAATTATGACTGTGACAAGGCTTGAATTTGATTCTTCTAAGTCACATTATAGCCATTTAAACAGGGTGCATATTGATAATGTGTGTGAAACAATCCTACAAGGTATCTGGGAAAAACCCTCCAAATTATATTTAATTACCAAACTTTTAAAATTAATAAAAACACATGAGATTTAAAATGTTGTCCTACATGAGTGTGTGAGATTTTGTCATTCTCATGTCAGACTATGCAAGATCTGGGAATGGACAGCTTGTGACCTAAGGTAATCTTGTAAGATTTTAGTCACATGGTGATCCTGTAAGATTTCAGGTCAGTGCTGGAAAAGGTGGTCATTTCCTGAGTCAAACCACATCACTCTCTGGACCATATCCTGATCCTGTTGAGAGGACCTTCATGGAAAACCAATATTTTCCAAAATTCAAGCAGGTAGGGTGAAATTATGTATATCTTCTTTCCAGCCTCCCAAAATTAGGGAAGATCTAAATAAATCTTCACACTAATCTTGTTCCATAGGTAAAATGTGCACATCTAAACTTGTATTGCTATTACCAACAGAAAATAGTAACATTCTTGATGCCAGAGAAGGCTATCTTTCTAATTCTTACATTAACTCCATTCTAGGTGGTTCAAGCATAGCCATTCATACATGACTTCGCCTAGTGTGCACAACCGAGGAGACACCTTGTCCTGTTTATATGATTTTCAGTAGTAATAAATAATTGTGCACATTCTCCACTTGACATTTGCCACCTGCTTCTGACATGCTGTTTCCCTCAGTATAATAAATAAAAATTAGCATTCTGTCTCTAATGAGTTTCTAGGAATGTTTTGTTCTTTTATTTTTCAGTGATTCCATTGCTGAAGACTGAATTCACCAATTTTTTTTTCCACAGTAGTGTCTGACACAAGCAAATGGAAAATGTTACGTTGTCTTGCCAACTCAAAAAGATTACATTGGCCATTTGTAGTCATCCATGACCAAGCTCAGCCAAAGAAAAGTTTCACAATTATTTTTGTTATTACTCCACTATATCATAGTGGAGCATAGATGTTTCTCCAACCTGCTCTAAGTGCGAAGAGATGACAAAAAAATATCTCTGATTAGATTGAGCGGCTGGGTTCACCACTCAAACAAATGGGCTAATTTAGTCCTAGAACATCCTCATCCACAGCAGCTCAGACCAGAGACAGATGAGGAAAGATATTTCTTTACAGTAATGAAGACAGGCACAAAGCAAAGGCCACGGTGAGAAGAGGCATGTAAGCAAAACAGTGTGTCGGGAGAGATAACTGCAAACAGCATCTGAGAGATAAGATGAGCATTCCAGCTCAGAGCTCAGTTTCTTCCTCTTTGCCTTCATGTTGTTCTTTTCTTGCTTACTCTGCTCTCCAAAATGGGGAGAATGTGTACTACTGATTACAATCTTGCTCTCCCTTTCAAAAGCTCCATGCTTTCATTCTTGGGTTTATCTAGAAACTGCCTTCCTAGAGAGGCAAAGCAATCAGTCCCTGCCATTCCAAACACCCTGATGGGTATATTGGGACAGGCAAAGCACACCAACATAGTTCAGTGAGGCCCACTGAATGCTATCTCAGTGTTTCAATTAAAGACATCAAAGTAGGGGGCAATCTCCCTGGACTTGCTGCCTCATTTCAAGAAAAGTGGCTTCAGTGCACACTCCTCATTTTTGAAGCAACTTGAAGAGGGATGGCCATTCACAGAAGACTCTTCTCTTTAGTGGAGGCTTTGAGAAGAATAGAATAGAATAGAATAGAATAGAATAGAATAGAATAGAATAGAATAGAATAGAATAGAATAGAATAGAATAGAATAGAGTAGAGTAGAGTAGAGTAGAGTAGAGTAGAGTAGAGTAGAGTAGAGTAGAGTAGAGTAGAGTAGAGTAGAGTAGAGTAGAGTAGAGTAGAGTAGAATCAGAAACTTTATTTGGCCAAGTATGTTTAGACACACAAGGAATTTGTCTCCGGTGCTTAAGCTCTCAGTGTACATGCACAACAACAGAACAGTAATAATCTTAACAATGGTACCAATAAAGAAGATGCTTTGGTCAACATTTTGTGGAAGAAAAAGATCCCATCCATGGGAAGCCACCATACTAATGTTACACTCTTTTTCCAAATGCCATGGCAGAGTGGCTGCCCCTTTTGATCCAGGTACTAAAGTGGACTGAGACAACTTTCCATTAGATCAAAGAGGCTGGCTGATTCATCTTGCTTTGATTTAAAGTTATGATACAGATGAGTTGATGTCTAAAGGTTTGCCTTGACCAGGTTGTATGTCCGTGTGGGTGTGTAGATATGGGTAGGTATCTCTGTCTTTTATTTTCAAAGGGATGGTTGGATTTGAAAGAGCTTCATCTTGAATCACTCCTCAAAATAAAATCTTCAAATCAGTTTGAAGTGTCAGATCAAATCAAGTGCCTCTGAATTGCTCCAGAGAGGTTTGAAGGCAATTTGGAAATTCTTAAAACGTTCTGATTTTGCAGAATCTTAAACGTTTTTTTAATTAGATATGCTGTTTTGGTATTTGTATCTCACTCTTCTGCTAGAATTAATGTTTAGGGAGGGTTGCAGAGAAAGATGGAGAGAGGGGGGGGGCAAGGCACAGGGTGAGGGAGAGGGGTGGAAACTCAGATTTAATCTACTGTTTTTTGGATCTGGTTTGTTCTTTCTTGAGTGATACCCCTGTTTCCCTCAAATCTAGATCTAGTGAATATAGACTGCAAGCACACATATGTGCTAACAGTGCATTAGAATTGTCTATTCATATAAAATATTATGAAATACATGACAAAGGGAAATGTATACTGTTATACATTTGGTAGAAAAACGTGGTAGAAAAACTAGCCTTTTAAAAATGGATAAATTGCACATTTCCTGAATCTAGTCTTTGCTATCTGTGGTAATAGTAATAATACTTTTCAATTCTCTTAGTTATTCCAGATGGCTGCTATATGTATGTATGTACTGTATTTCTCTCTCTCTCTCTCTCTCTCTCTCTCTCTCTCTCTCTGTGTGTGTGTGTAATATTCTTCTAAAAAAAACCCCAACCTAAAACAGACATGACCAAATATACCTTCAAATATTTTACATCACCAATAAAGAAAACCTACATCTCATTCTTTCTCATCCATTCTTTGAAGAGTCCAATAGACTCAGTGGATTAATTTGAATTTTAAGTCAAAAGAAACAAACTTAATAATTTTTAAGACTTGGACTATTAATGTTCCATTGCTGGCTACTCTAAATCTTTTATTCCATAAGTCAGAAATATAAATAATTATAACTTTTAAAATATTTCAAATTTCTGATGTAATGTTATAGTCAATTTAAAGCCACTGATGCTTATTAGGCAAAGACAATTCTATATGTAGTTGTTGAAAAACCCTAAAATAATCATTATAAAGTAAGTGCTTTAAAGTAACAGTTCCATGCTCTGACCAAACTTTTCAATAGAACATCTTCCCACCTAGAGTTTTTCCACAAAGTTATAGCTTCATGAAACTCAGCATCAAAACCCAATTTATATTCCAATAGGTCCCAAATATGCGTGGCTGCTTTTAACCAGAAAATGAAAGACCTTTTTTATTCTGGCCAAGTCACTGTCAGGCTCCTCACAGAGATATATCATGACTTTTCAATAAAGCCCAGAGAGACTGATATTCAGTTAAATTCTCATTCCATACAAATATAGATAATAAAATAAATACCCAATAGTGTTTTTGAAAGTCTGGTAAATTAAAGCCTCCTTCTTCAGAAATAGTCTCAGCTTAGTGAATGAAATCCTTGTCATATTAATTTCCTTATACGTCTATTAATCTGAATAAATACTACTTGGAATTAATATTAGGGTAACTCTTAAAATATATATCAATCAAGGAATAACGGTAATTTTAATAACATTATTTTTACCCAATCGGTTTAATGGAATTTCAATCCATCCCTTAATATCCATAAAAATATTGTCTGAGATATCTGATATATTAATTTGAAAATATTTTTTTCCTATATTTAATTCTAAATATTTAATATATTCTGTGCATACAAAAAAGCCCAACACATACATTCATCTATTAAAATAACAGATCCCAAAGGAAATAAATTATATTTTTCTCTATTAATTTTATAACCTGAGTATTATCCAAATTGTTTGACTGAATAATAAATGGTAAGACTGTGCAATTACCAAGCCATCAAAGTGGTTAATAACTTAATATCTGTACTAACTAATAAAATGGGCATATAACTTGAATAAAATGTAGAATCTTTACTTAAAGGTACCTTTACCTTGGTACCTCACCTGGCCAGACATGAGGGATTGTGACACAAGGTGTGGCGGGACTGGTGTAGGAGCCTGGAAGAGCCAGAAATCTGAGCACCACTAGCTAATTGGTGTGAAAGCTAATTTGCCCCACAGGGTACACCAAGGATATGTGCACAAGCGCTGAACGGAATGAACGAGCAATCTAGGCTGTCTAGCATGTGTAGATTTCCCTGACATTGTATGCCATATGCTAAATAAATAAATCAAGATATCCATATAGTCCTACAAGAATGGTTAAATATCACTCTTACTCAAAAAATGACTGATTTTCTGTTCGTCAGCCACACCATTAAGGGTGTATACATGCTTATAAAGTTAAAAGAACTGTATAAGTTAATGGATTTACTATCTATGAATCCCCATCCTTCATTTGTTAATATTTTGGAAATTACATTTTAATTTTCTCATTGAGCTGCTAATAATTTATCTGCTTTTTTGTCAAATCACTTTAATCCCTTCAAAGGGAATTCAACTTGGTAAGCACAGAAATTCCCCATCTGCAACTCTTTCCATGAGAGATATTTATTATGCAAAAAATTGCATAAATACTGCAGTGTTACCCATCATCTGAAGGAAACAATATGTATATGTGTAAGTATGGCACATGGTTGGTTCCAGTGTATTGGGAAAAAGTTGTAAAATCTAGAATGCTTGATTCTAGATATCAGTGTATACAATATACTGGTTATCCTTCTTGGTGTTTCTTCTGTTGGCTATGATGATTCAACCATGTGCCACCACTTCTCACATATGGTGTTTCCTGCTGGCAACCAATTAAATAGGCAATTCAATCAATCATAGTTCAAAGCCTTGATTGGACACACTCTGTCTCATTTGAGAAGAGCAGGCTAGCCTAGGGAGCGCATAAAAGATTACAACTCTCTTCTATATCACTTTCCCATCTCTCCTCTCTCTTTAACTTCTGCTGCTTGAGGCCACCAGCCTCTCTGAAGATTTCCCCAGTTATTCTTGAGTTCACTAACTTATCCTCGTGCTATCAAGACACTATGTGTTACATGTTTCAGAAGTGACGCAGACCTGTTGATGCTTCACCCAAGCCATGACCGAGTACCTGTTAATCAACACAGCAGCCAGAATCTGAAGAAAAAAAGAGATGCATCTTTGACTCATTAAACTTAATGATAATGATAATGATAATGATAATGATAATGATAATGATAATGATGATGATGATAATGATAATGATAATAATAATAATAATAATAATAATAATAATAATAATAATAATAATAATAATAATAATAATAATAATAATGATAATAATGATAATGATAATAAAGTTGGAAGGGACCTTGGAGGTCATCGAGTCCAACCCCCTGCTCAGGCAGGAAACCCTATACCATTTCAGACAAATGGCTGTCCAGTCTCTTCTTAAACACTTCCTTCCAGTGTTGGAGCATTCACCGCTTCTGGAGGCAGGTTGTTCCACTGGTTAATTGTTCTAACTGTCAGGAAGTTTCTCCTCAGTTCCAGGTTGCTTCTCTTCCTTGACTAGTTCATCCTACTTCTTGTCCTGCCTCCAGGCGCCTTGGAGAATAGCTTTTACTCCCTCTTCTTTGTGGCAAACCCCTGAGATATTGGAATACTGCTATCATGTCACCCTAGCCCTTCTTTTAATTAAACTAGACATACCCAATTCCAGCAACGTTCCTGATATGCTTTAGCCTCCAGTCCCCTAATCATCTTGGTTGCCCTTCTCTGGCACTCTTTCAGAGTCTCAACATCTTTTTTACATCGTGGTGACCAAAACTGGATGCAGTATTCCAAGTGTGGCCTACTTACCAAGGCATTGTAAAGTGGTATTAATACTTCCGTGATCTTGATTCTATCCCTCTGTTAATGCAGCCCAGCACTGTGTTGGCTTTTTTGGCAGCTGCAGCACACTGCTGGCTCATATTTAAGTGATTGTCCACTAGGACTCCGAGATCCCTCTCACAGTTACTACTATTGAGCAAGGTACCCCCTATACTATACCTGTACATTTGGTTTTTCTTGCCTAAATGTAGAACCTTACTTTTTTCACCATTGAATTTCATTTTGTTAGATAGCGCCCAGTGTTCAAGTCTGTCCAGGTCCTCCTGTATCTTAAGCCTGTCTTCTGGAGTGTTGGCTATTCCTGCCAGCTTGGTGTCATCTGCAAATTTGATGAGTTCCCCATCTATCCCCTCATCCAAATCGTTGATGAAGATGTTGAAGAGCACTGGACCCAGAACAGAGCCCTGGGGCACCCCACTGCACACTTCCCTCCATGTAGATGCGGTTCCATTGAGGACCACATGCTGAGTACGGCCAGTCAGCCAGCTACGAATCCATCTGGTGGTGATGCTGTCTAACCCACATTTTTCTATCTTATCAAGTAGTAGGTTGTGATCTACTTTATCAAATGCCTTACTGAAGTGCAAGTAAATTATATCCACAGCATTCCTCTGATCCACTAATTTTGTCACTTGGTCAAAGAATGCAATAAGGTTTGTCTGGCATGATCTGTTTTTGACAAACCCATGTTGGCTTTTAGTAGTGATTTTGTTTGCCTCTAGGTGTTCAATTTGCAAATTGCAAATTGCCTCTAGGTGTTCAATTTGCAATTTGCAAATTTGCAAAAAAGACAGATTGCTTCTAATAAATAACAGAGAAAGGCTCTGTTTATCTGAAGTCTGAGGTCTGAAGTAATTTTGAATCATTTTTTTAAAAAAATATGTGCAACCCTACTATGTATCTATTCCAGAGCACGATTCTCAAAAATGAATGTAGAAATAATTCTGAAGCTGTCTGTAAAAAGTGCTCGCTATTGAATGTAGAAAGATTCCTCCTAGCCTATGCTTGTGGACTGGGCAAATTCTTTCCTGTAAAGTTTCTCTTGCTAACTGGAGAGAATGTTTTCTTTCTAGTCACTCTAGTCATGGCTAAGTCTCAGAAGCTCAAGTGACAATCACAGATAACTGCAGTAGGTCAGAGATTCCCCGTGAAGTATTTTTTTTGGCTTAACCATGTATCTGTGGGTTCAGTGGATCTCAATGAGTAATCCTCTAAGCTCTTCACTTCCTTCTATTGTTGAAATAGGGCAAGCTGCAGCCATTCAGATTTGGAGGCATGTGGCTCTCAGCAGGAGAGGCACAGCAGGCAGCTGGGTTTTATTTATTCGTTTATGACCTCTTTTAAAAAGTGGCTTTCTGGGAAATGATGATTTAGTGTTTCTGGTTCTTATGAGATTCTGTAGGAGCACCAGAGTGTGCAAGATTTCAGCCAAAATGCAACAAAAAAGAGGGGAGAGAGGATGAGTGACAGAAATAATGCAGGGAAAAAAAGTTCTTTCCATTATTCTCTGCTCCTTTCTCTAGGAATATTCGTACTAACATTCAGTGGGAGTTCATTGATTTTCTCACTCTGATTATTTTCTATTATGCTTTTCATATTCACATTCATGATCAATTATGAGCTTGAAATAGCAAAATTTAAGGGGCTTCTACAACAAAGTTTCTCAGCATTCTCCCAATTAAAAGCACACCAGTGATAGAGGCTTTGATACTGATAAAATCATGATGACAGCAGCACTGATAAACAAGAGGCACTGCTGTAATTTGTTGCGTTATGGATTGATCGGTGGCATGTCAGAAGGCTGTTGTTTTTGCATAGGAAATTGTCTTCATTGACATCTCCCTCATCATCTCTTCCATCATCATCATCATCATCATCATCATCATCATCATCATCATCATCATCCCGCCAAGGGCACGTTTGTATCTTAAGATCTGAATGACCCTCTTCTATTGCCTTCTTCTTGCAGTGAAATTGAAAGTCAAAGAGGAACTACGATGAAGGAGAGATCTGATTGGCTCCGGAGACTTGTCTTCTTGCATGTACTTCATTTGGTTCCCCGTTCTTGCAGGCTACAAAAAGCTAAGCATACTAGAATCCTTAAAAATAACAAAAGGGGAATGATTCTGACCTTCATCATAATCAGAAGAAGGTTGATTTCATCTCATATTAGTTCTTTTTGTAAGGAAACCTATTCATGTGGGTGCCTTCTTTTAATCTAATCCATGCCCTTGTCACTATTAATCCTGGATAGACATGAATCCAAGTAAGCCAGGGTACATTTCCATTCTCTTAGTAATAATATTCTATCTGCATATCTCCATCTGACAAGCTGCATTGGTCTGCTCTGCTTTTTCTGCAAAAGGGGTAGATGAAATTGCTCCTATGTAATGTTAGTACTTTCCAGCAGCCATAGAATACAGAACTCATGTGTCCATTCAAATCTCTCTCTCTCTTTTCACTTTTCTCAGTAGAAAATGAGAAAAAGGACAAGAAGCCAAGGAATGAAAAAAAAAAAAAAAGGAAATGAGCTTCAGTGATTTGGAGTATATTATTATGGTATGGAGAACAAACAGTCTAGAAAAACTGATATACATACTTGCTTGTTTGTTTAACAGATTTCTTTCCTAGAAGTCTTGATTACCTATTGAATATTTAGCACATGTAAATAAAATATGTAGTTCTTTTTTTAAATATAAAAATAAAAATAAGAAGTGGCATGGAAAGGCATAGAATACTTCGAAGCCACTAGACAGATTGAGCAATAAAAGACTTCATGTGGCACCAGATTGAAAGTGTGGTCACATAACGCCAGCAAAAAAAATCACTTTCACCACAGAAGGCAGAAGTGCAGAAGACCTTAGAAGCAGACAAGTAATAGAAGGAAAACAAAAGGTTTTTGTTTATTTTGAAGAAGGCAGGAAAAATGAAAAATGAATCTGAAACAGTTGAAGACCACAGACTGGACATAGAATAACAACGGATA
The DNA here is from genome assembly GCA_023970755.1 of Azemiops feae. NCBI lineage: Eukaryota > Metazoa > Chordata > Lepidosauria > Squamata > Viperidae > Azemiops > Azemiops feae. The sequence goes on from JALGBA010004287.1 coordinate 1,206,108, forward strand.
TGCTGCTGGATGAAAATTAAGAATGGACAAGGATAAAACAGTAGGATTGTGCAAATCATAAAGCAGGATGAATCCACCAGCCTCTTTGATCTAGGGGAAATATGCCTTTGCACATTTTGGCACCTGGATCAAAATAGGGCAGCCATTCTCCCCTAGCCTTTTGTTTGTACTCTCACAAAATTTGTGCAAAATATCTTTGAAGCAGCTTTGAGAAACAATGTGAAGGGCAATAACCACACTACTACTTCACTTTGCTGGAAGAAATGGACTTGTGAGCTTGCTCTGTATAATCATCAGTGGCTCTTTTTGGCTAAGGAAAACCCTGATGGCACTGAGCTGAATGCCTTAGCAAGGAAAACTACATTGCCTCATCAAGGTAGAGTCAATCCTTTCCATAGTGCAAAATCAAATTGTACTTGCTACTACATTTGGGCCACAAGATAGTGGATAATAACCAAATGACAGTAAAATGTTTCAGGAAGTCTTGTTCTCACCTAATATAAGATACATTTAGGTGATTAATATTAATTTAGTATCCTGATGTTGTAGAGTTTTTCTGTTTCTCTGTTAATTGTTCTTTTTTCCCTCTCTTTGTTCATCTTGGTATTACAGTTTCATAATTGCTTAATTTGGTGGATATCAATGTTAATTTGTTTTTTTATTCTTGTTTTGGTATTTGTTTTTTTAAAAGCTGTGATAAAAATTAGTTTAAAAAGTAATTATCTATTATCTTTTTATTTTCTTCTTCCTCTTCTTTCATGTCTCTTCTTCCACTGGCAATCAGGTTCTGGAAAAGAACACTTTGTGACTAGGGATGGAAAAATCACACTTACCAATAAAGAATTCAATTAAAAAAAAAAATCTAAGTTCTAAATTCTAAGTCTGGGGAATGAAGAGGAATTGCTATAGAATAAAACCAACCAAGTATTAAGGATGAGATAAATTCCTTCTTGTGACTAATTACTAAATAGTTAATGGAATTACTTATCTTAAAATTGATTTTATAAGAAGATTATTGAAGATTTGTGTTTATTAGTGATTTTTTTATAATCACCCCCTTGGAGCTGTACGATGCAACTATACACAAATGAATTCAGTGGAACTAACTGCTGGCAGGTATAGTTATGGCTACAGGATTAAATGGATAGAAAATGTGAAGGGAATGAAAAAGCTTTGATTCAATTAACATCTACTGTAGTTTTATACATCTCTAAATAGAGATGGCTCACTGATTGACAGATGATAAGAGGATTGCATTCTCTCCTGACATTCAACAAAAGGGACCAGATGAGGGTGGCTGGGTGTTCTGTCCCAGCCTACATGAGTCTTTGTTAAGCTCACAAGGAGAAACCCCTCTTCCAACAAGCAGGCTGGAACCGCAGGGAAAAAACAATCCCCTTTTATTATTCACAGACCTGAATCAATGTCCAAGGCAAAGAAACACAGTTCACAGAAACTCGATCCTCAACACGAACGGTTGCCTTCAGCAACCAGCACCTCCCACACCTTCCCTTTTATTATGCAGCCAAGGCGTGGCTTCCTAATGCCTTCTCCTTTGCCTTTGGAGCCGCCCCATTGCATTCCTCTGTCCTACTCTCTTTTCTTGCCGGCGTTTTCGTGCATCCTGGATATCTCCCAGCTGTGATTCATCACTGTCCAACTCAGACTCCCAGCACAGTCGTGTCTCAGCCTGAGCGCGAACAGAGGGGCCAGGCTCCTCATCAGACTGTAAGTCTTGGAGCTCCTCAGAGCCTTCCTCTGACTCTGATGTCACTCCAGGCCCCTCCTCCTCCTCTGATTTCTCAGACTCAGCTGCCGGGTCCACTGACTGGCGAGGAATCATAACACTGAGTGAGAATATGATAGCAATGTTATCTGCATTTCCTGTTTCTCCGTTTTGGTAGTTCTACATTAAATCAGAATACTTTAAGAGAGACTGAAACAACAATCTGGCTTAATGAAATTCTAATGCTCTGCATCACCAGAAACCCTCCTTACATAGATACAGTACATATAGCCAATTCCTATATGCCTGCATTTGTATTTTCCACCTCCAATCAATTATCTGTGCCCTGGTGACCTGGTTTATGCATTACTGCAGTGTTCTCCATATAGTTACTCATGAAGCTTTTAAGCAGACTTTCAACCACCCTCATCTGGTCCCTTTTGTTGAATGTCAGGCGAGAATGGTTGCTTGACCAGGAAAAATAAGTCACTTCAAGCTGAAATGTCAAAGTTGGCTAACTTGATTTGCCTGGCTGCTTTGATCTGATGATCATGACATAATGATCTGGCCTGAATTAACATCTTGAAATGAACTGAAGCCACTTCACTAATAAAAATGACATGTACTGCATTCTATTCCCAGTATTAGTACAGCCCTGGCTGTTTGCAGTGCTTCCACTTCATTGTAATGTAATTAGTTTGCTGTAGCATCTCATATTGAAACAAGCAACATTTTCATTATACAAAAGGCTGCTGCATTTCTATAGAAAAGTGAGAAGCATAACAAATCAATTCCTAAATTTCACTTGCCAAGATAATAAGGAAGGGGCCCCAAAGTTGGAACTATCCATATTTCCTTCTAAGCAGCAGTGTTCATGAATCGACTTCTGCTCAAAGAGACTCTAAGACCAAGTCCTTGGAAACAACACTGTTGACAAGTGGCTTACAATACAGGTAGTCCTTGACTTACAACCACAATTGAGCCCAAAAATTCTGTTGTTAAGTGAGACATTTGTTAAGTGATTTTTTCATGCAAACATACTATTCTATCTTATTATATGTATGCACATATCTGTATATAGTTGTATATGTTAACAACATACAGTGTTGTAAACAAATAAGACTGATAAATAAAAACCACTCCATAGAACATGGGGATGCTGGAAAGGTCATAACTGTGAAAAATGGTCATCATAAGTCACTTTCTTCAGTGCTGTTGTAACTTTGAACGGTCACTAAATGAACTGTTGTAAGTCGAGGACCACCTGTAATAAGATTTTCAGTTCCTGCAGGGCAGAGGAAAATGAGGAAATTGTTTTTTAATGGAGTGAGATTTTGACTTCCTTCAGTAGCATAAGATTGATTTTTTTTCCTACTCATTCAATAATAAATGACTATAGTAAAGACAATTTCCTGTAAATTATTGATTGTATTTGTTGATCTGAATAGGTGAACTGAGTATTTGAGTCTGGAAGAAAGATTTGTGGACATGTGTTTCATGCCCATGAAACATCTGGAAATTCCTTTGTTTCTGTATACCCAAGGAGGGTTACTATCTTAGTGCATTGTCTGTGTTCAGATGTTTATGTACCATGCAAAGCTTCTGTGAGAATTACAGTGATTAGAATGATTGAGAATATGAAAAAGTAGCTGAGTTTCAGCCTTATTTTACTTTCAATAGCTCAGAAGGCTAAAATTACACAAAGGGGGTTTAAGAGAAATGGAAAAAACAGTTTTTGATAGTCGGTGTGGGGTTAGGATTTTCAACAGTATAGCTCTGGAGATGTAAATGTTGCTTAGCTTGCTCCGGTTAAAAGAAAATAAATGCCTCTGATGCAGTAGGTCACTTTATTCCATTAAGAAAAAGCTGCGGAGATCAACAGCTTCCCAGGGCTCTAAGCTTTCATTACTGTGATGTACAGAGACATTTGTCAACTCTGGAGGCTTTGTCAGAATGGGAAGCAAGAGGCATGATGTCATGATATACTTTAGGTATATCATAATGTCATGATACACAGACAAAAGGGAGGGGGCTTGCATAAGAGCTGTGATGGCCCAGTGGTTAGAATGCAGTATTGCAGGCTAACTCTGCCAACTGCCAGCAGTTCAGTCCTGACCGGCTCAAGGTTGACTCAGTTTTCCATCCTTTTGAGGTTGGTAAAATGAGGACCCAGATTGTGGAGGGCAATATGCTGACTCTGAAAACAGCTTAGTGAGGGTTGTAAAGCACTGTGAAGTGGCATATAAGTGTAAGTGCTACTGCTGTTGCTATTGCAGTGTTGTAAAGCACATTTCATCATTAGTTCCCTCTGCTGCTCCACGGTGGTGTAAAGGAGAGGGAAAAGAAAGAATGTCCTAATAACATCCTGTATTTAGCTTACCACTGGTGCTTGCAAAAAGTCAAAGATAATTTTTTTAATGTATTTCACTTGTTAGTTTATCTATTTATTCCATTGGTGGCCATCCATTTCATCTAAGTGATTCTGGGCAGCTTGCAACATTTAAAAAATTTAAACAACAAGCAAAGAGAAATAGGTTAAAATAAATATACATAAAAACCATCAATAAAACCATGTTAAAATAAAACAAAATCGATCATAATCAGCAGCAAAGTCCACCATTATATAACATTGAACACAGCTATTGTAGAAGCCCTCAACTATTTCCAGACACTCAAGCATATAGGCAGAGCAATGACATCCAAGCGTTTCTATAGCCTAATATGGGCTAACCAAGTCTAGAAGACTGAAGCTCCACAGGGCTGGCCAGGGCAGAAAAGTCTCTCTTCCTGTATCCAACTAGATGACACTTTGTCAGAGACAGGACCCATAACATGCCTTTTCTGCTGGACCTGATGGGGCATACTATTTACTTGTTAAATTTATATCCCACTTGTCCTCTGGGAACTCAGAGTGATATATTTGTGTGTGTTTGTGTTTGTGTGTGTGTGTGTATATATTATTGTGCAACAATTTTTCTGTGCAACAAAAACCTTGCAAAGCAGGTTGGCCCAATGTCATCTAGTGGTGGCTAATGAAGTCCTGAGCTGGATCATGCTGGTTGTATTCCAGCTCCACACAACTGTCATAGGGAATTTACCACCCTGTAAGTTGAAAGCACACTGAAGTCTATGGTTTGCTAATGTCTGGATTTTAGGGAGGGAGGGGAAAATACATTTCATTCACATTTTCATGTAAACTTGTTAAGTATATATTTTAGGAGGCCATTTGTGAGTTAATGGGGGCCCGATGGTTCAGTGGTCAAAGATGCTGAACTTGTTAGCTGGAAAGCAGACAGCCCAGGTTCGAGACCCAAGCACCGCTTGACAGGGTGAGCTCCTGTTACTTGCCCCAGCTACTGCCCACCTAGCAGTTCGAGATCATGCAAATGTGAGTAGATAAATAGGTACCATTTTGGTGGGAGGATAACAGTGTTCTGTGTACCTCGGTGTATAGTCATGCAGGCCACATGACCACCAAAATATCTTTGGACAATTCTGATTCCCTTGGCTAAGAAACAAATATGAGCACCAGCCCCTAGAGTTGGACAAGACAGGATAGGGGAAACCTTTATGTTTATATGAGCTAATATAATGGATAGACAGCTTTTAAAATTTTGTAATGGATTTTACCAATCCAAAACCAGTAAGAGTTTGGAGACTTGAGATCCATGGGGAAACAAGTTATTTGAAGCAATTTTGAGATGTAAAAGGACATCAGGCCTTTTAAAAAAAAAACTCTTTCCATGAAGCTGCAGTGAAAATAGAGATAAAGATAGAGATAGAGAAAAATAGATAGATAGATAGATAGATAGATAGATAGATAGATAGATAGATAGATAGATAGATAGATAGATAGATAGATAGATAGATAAAGAGAGACAGAGATATATGATAGAGATAGATAATAGAGATAGAGAAAGATTATATATACACAGAGAGAGAGAGAGAGAGAGAGAGAGAGAGAAAGATAGAGGTAGAGGTAGAGACAGAGATAGAGATAGATAGAGATAGAGATAGAGATAGAGATAGAGATAGAGATAGAGATAGAGATAGAGATAGAGATAGAGATAGAGATGGAGAGGGAGAGAGGGAAAGGGAAAGGGAGAGGGAGATAGATAGAGAGAGATGATAGAGATAGAGAGATAGAGATAGATAGTATTATGATTCATTTATTTATTTATTCATTTCCAACTAAAGTGGAAAACAGTACATTCTATCAAGAGTACACTTCCAATACGTGAATATGAATCATGTGCAAAAAATAAGCACACTGCCTATATCTACATATGATGCTCTTAAATAGAAGCTGAAAAAATATTAATAAAATATTATATGATACCATTATAAGACATATGGGAAATTGGTGATAGCCAATTTCCTAATAAATATTATGAGTCAGTGAATATGGTTCCTAAATCCCATGTTGATTTTTAGTAGTATCATTAAAGCAGCTCTCCATTATATAACCTTGATGTTTTTTGGTCCTGTATGAAGTAATTTCTATCTTCATTGCCATTTGGAAACTATTTTTTCTATACTGGAAGATTTAAATTATATATTAATGATTTGTTCTTTCTTCTAAAATTCTGTCCATTAAAGATGGTATCACTAACAGTCTGACTGCTATTTCCAGACCACCATTTCCAAAATGTACATTTTTGTTCTGGACATGAACCACCCAAAATTAGCACTGTAATTTCTGTTTTTCACCTTCTAGTTCTGGGACTGGTACTTTAGCAACCACAGCAGCCATACCTCCCATCTTGATCAATGAAACTACTTCCTTGAAATTGTATACAGGGCATAGGGAATGGCCCTAAGTAGACATGTCAAACTCGCGACATCACGTGATGTTGTGCAATGTATTGGGACGGTTTTACCATTGCCAGCAATGGGATGGGCGTGGCTTCTGGATGACGCATCCGGCCCGCACGCCGGCAGTTTGACACCCCTGGCCTTAAGGGACAGCAGGGAAAATTGCTACCAAGATAACAATTAGATAAAAGAGACTGAGTCCAGCACAGAAATGTAATGTAAGGATCTCAGACAAGCCACTCCCTGGTTCTCACAAAAATAAAAGGCGGGAGGTGGTTACTGCATTCAGATTTGCAAGATTGTGTTACTGTAGCTTTACAATAAAAGGAATACTGATCTTTCTCACACTGGATTCCTAGGCTGATCTACCTTAAAGGGATGATCTATTGTTACCAATATTTAATTGCAGGATCTCTCCTGCAATTAAATATTGACTTTTTCAGTGTATAAAAAGGGCCAGAATGAACTAAGGTACTCCCATGTCAGAATACCCATCTTAGAGGAAGATGCTTCTTTGTGTTTCTCAAATAAAATTTTCACATAAGAGTAAAGAAACCTCTGGTAAAATTCATAGCAGGGTGAAGGTAAAATGAAAAGACCCCCTTTTCTCCCTCCTAAACCTTCTCTCCTCCACTATTTGTACAAAGAAAAACTTTAAAACTCTTATTACTAATGTGGTAGAGAGTAACTAAAATGGCGAAATCAACTTTTCTTAATTTTGGTGGTCCTCAACAATTTATCTGACTAGCTTAATAGGTTTCGCTGGATTTCAGTTTTTAAGGCAGCACAGCTTTTTTTTAAAAAAAAAATCATTTTTTTAACATCAACTGTTTAAAGTTAGAGGGTGACACTGAAAAATTAATTAGTTAATTTCTCTATTTGATTAACACATGTGACCATGGGAACATGTTTTTTCTTGACAGAGGATAACCATGAAACAGCATTTTGTGTAGAACAACACTAAGGTATTTTACCATCTGCTTCAGAAAAGAGCAGATTCTTTTATAAATGCAAAATTGGCTATATTTGGAATAATTCAAGTGCCCACAGTGAGAACTAACCCATTAGTACATGTGCAGTGTGCATTTTAGGGGACTGTAAAGTGTGAGGTCCTGACAAATCTTTCCGTTTCCCACACTAGAGCCACAATTGTATATTAATTGTATATTAATTTTACAATCGTATATTAACTTTAAGTGTGAGTGAAAAACAATATACAAATAAACAGTGATATGTCATCTGCAGAAACGTCTACTTTAGAAAGAATTTCATATGCAGAAGGAAATATATGCCATTTTGGGGTGGGCTTTTTAAAAACAATTAGATGTTACTGCCAAGACAAACCAAAGTGACTTTAACAATGCAAAAAATGACAAAGTGAAAAGAAGTGATGTTGAACAAGTTATCTTCATTCTACGTTTTTAAGAGAACAGGTAGATCTGAATGCTTTTCTTTCCAGCCTCAGACTTAGGCCACTGAAATTGTCTTTACTGATACTCTCAGTTTGAGAGATTAATTAAGCCTTAATAGTTACAGCAAATTGCTTCTATTTACCAAGCTGTTCATGATTTATAATAGAAATAAACACACAGTGAACCTAATTATAAGTCAAGCAAAAACGAGTTCTGAAATTTGTATAAATTATGCTAATAAAATTATTTTTGGGATTGAGTGGGGTTTTTTTGTGGTTTTTTTTGTGGTTTTTTTCTTCTGCAGGATCAAATTCTGCATATAGCTGTAAAGGAAACAGAGAAGGTTTCCAGGTTTATTAGATGGGTAAGAATAGTTTTATTATAGTACATTTAGGCATAGCGAGATGCAGCACCGCTTCTCTCTCCTTACTATCACTAAAATATTAAAAGTACCCTCCACACACAATGAGGACCTCTTTTATAGTCTGCTGCCATGACCTTCAGGTAGCTGTCATGCAACTTTAAGGATAACAAAGTGAAATAAACCATACACAGAGAGAGTTCTGAGCTACATGCTTGGATAACAAAGCACTTTTTGTCTTCATTGCAATCGAGATTATAAAAACCTAGCATCACAATGAATATAAGGGACAATAAAGTTAATAATGAGGCACAACCTCAATCTGGGGCTGGTAGTACATATAGAACCATTTGCACAATGAAGCTGATTTTAATAGTATCATTAGTCACTGTTATTGGTATAATCATCATCATCATCATCATCATCATCATCATTCTTCTAATATACCTACATCTCTTCATTCCTCAATGAGGCATCTCAAACTTTCCTTTTTTATGATGCATCTTTTTCTTTTCATTCTTTTTTTTTGCCAACACTTCAACTCTGTGGCTAGGGATGGGTTGGGGTGATGGGTTTACAACAGGGATCCCCAACCCCTGGTCTGTGGACTGTACTGGGCCGCAGCATGCCAGCAACCGGTCTGCACAAACAAACAAAGCCCTATCCATGGGATGCAGACAGCACACAAAATCATACACTCGCCGGTCTGTGGAAAAAACTTTCTCCACGGAACCGGTCCCTGGTGCTCAAAAGGTTGGGGACCTCTGGTTTACAATATCCAAATGGCTTTATCTACATAAAGAACAAGATGTGCTAATAAGAGAGGTTAAAAAATTATGTGCAGGTACAAAGATAGCCAGGGAAAAGATGGAAGCCTAAGAAATGGGGCCCTTGTCAGTCAACAAGAGTGTTGATTTACCACCAGCTTATCAAGTACTTAGGAGCTGATGGCTTGGAAGCACAAGGAAACAACAGCCAATTGCTGGCCATCAACACACCAATTAACCAATAGGAAGGCACTACATAAATACAACTCACAGAATAGCCCAAAGCACACATTCCGGGAGAGAGAAATTCCCTGAGGATGGGCTCCAGCACATGTCCGAAAACTCCTGATGACCAATCCAGATTCAATCTTAAGAAAGTATGTTGAGTAAGCTCCAATTTTAGTTACAAAGGAAGAGAAGATAGGCTTTTCTTTTGCTCAATTGACTATCCAGTCCATTGTGTGTGTTTGTGCATGTTTGTGTGTGTGTGTGTGTGTGTGTGTGTGTTTGTGTATGTGTAGGAAGGGCAGTAGATTGAAAAAGAGAACAAAACCATGACATTCCTCAAACAGTTCAAGCTACTGCTCCTCATTCCTTTCTCTTCCATTTGTTACAATAGCCAATCCTCATCTAATAATAATGCAATTAATGCCCATTTTACTCCTGCCAAGTTTTATTTCATCTATGGAGATGAAACAGTTGGGAGTTGGGGAATCTCATTTTATATAATAAAACCTTTTATCTTGTACTATTTTACCTTCTTCCGCAGTGCTAAAGGAGATAAAGGAAGAAACATGTGCAGAGGGAATATATACTGTAATTATCCAGTAGCTCCCATATAACATTTTAACATAGCATTGGGGACGTTTTAATAATGTCGTATGTTTCTTGCTGTCCAGTGTAGCTCTTCCTAATCCTGGAATAAACTGCATTTCAGTGGCAAGCTATGTCTTACACTTTGCCCAGTAAATCCAATGAATGCCCTTATGACTTAGAGGAATTGAAACACTTATTCCAATTTAAGGGTGTGTTAGTGCAGTCACTATTTATGTGTACGAGTGGCTTTTTTAATATGATGTCTCGACGGAGAAGAAGAAGAAGAAGAAGAGACATTTGTTGGATTCTATAGATGTTTTCCTCAATTTGATTTTTATTTCATACATTAGAATCGGAGCCAACATAAAACTGTTCTTTGTCCTGCCAGGGAATGCAAAATGTCTTCAAAGCAGAGGGGTTTTGTCCTTTCTCCCATCTCCCCTTTATTTCTCATTCAATTCAGCTGCCTTTGCTTCCCTGCTGAAATATGCAAGAGGTTCATTATGTTCCTGGGAAATGTATAATGGTAAATTAACATGAATCCTTGCCACTTTGAGAAGGGCAGAATTATTATTATTAGCCTCACACATATTTTTATGGTTTGCTAACTTGAATATGACTAGAATACATAGCTGAAGTTCCTCCTCATTTTTTTTCTTTCCCCCCCCCTCTAGATGAATGCAATTGGATTTAAAGAGAGAGAGTTCTGAAGAATGTGGTGACTTGATTTTGCTGAGCAGCTGATATTTAAAGTAGTTGGTTCAATTTAGTCAATCAAGACATGATCCTCTATTACTTTGGCATCATAGCACATTAGTGTATCAAGGTCAAATAACATCAATATTAATAATGGATCATAATTCAATTAAGAGTAAATATTTCACTCTTATGGCATAATATGATTGTTGCGTAAGATTCAAACTCATAACCCAACAGCTAGAATTATATTGCTACCTTTTTTTTCCTATTATTATTCAGTCATCTCTAGCTACTAAGCCGGTTCAGTTATTATTGCACCTGATAGGATGGGAGTTAGCCTTCTAGGAATCTTTTTCTATATATATACTATTTCAAAGAAATTTCAAGAGAATTACAAAGTTAAAAGATAAACAGTAAAAAAAAGATTTAAAAAAAGAAAAGAGAGAGCTTGGGAAAGAAAAGAGTGAAAGTGAAAGAAAGAAGAAAAAAGAAAACTAGGAAAAGAATGAATTTTGATTTTCTTTATTACAGATATAAAAAACATATATCAAACTCTTATTCTAAGATTAACATTTGTTTAAATTATCCCTATAATTCCATTTCATTTTTCTACTTTCTTTTATCCTGAAAGAATCTTGAAAAAAAAGGATGTAAAGGAGCTCAGCACTCTCTCTTGCTGTCTGCCTTTATTTTAGCAGGCTAACTTTCAGAAAACTGAACAAAATAGCATCAAAAGAGGTATGGTGAAGAAGTTGCACAAAAGAAATACAGGTAGTCCTCAACTTACGACTGCAATTGAGCCCAAAATTTCTGTTGTTAAGTGAGATGTTTGTTAAGTGAGTTTTGCTCCATTTTATGACCTTTCTTGCCACAGTTGTTAAGTGAAACTGGCTTCCCCGTTGACTTTGCTTGTTAGGAGATCACAAAAGGAGATCATGTGACCTTGGGACACAGCAACAGTCATAAATATGAACCAGTTGCCAAGCATCTGAATTCTGATCACATGACTGTGGGGATGCTACAAAGGTCATAACTGTGAAAAATGGTCATAAGTCACTTTTTTCAGTGCTGTTGTGACTGAATGGTCACTAAATGACCCCGGGACATTGAAGTCGTCATAAATATGAGTCAGTTGCCAAGTGTCTGAATTTTGATCACATGATTGTGAGGATGCTGCAACGATATTAAGTGTGAAAACGGTCATAAGTCACTTTTTTCACTGCCGTTGTAACTTTGAACAGTCACTAAGTGAACTGCTGTAAATTGAGGACCTTCCTAGACTTTGAAAGTGGACTGAATCTGGCTGGGGACTGTAGTTAAATAAAGGGGGGGGGAATCCCTTTTGCATCTCTTCGGAAGAGATTATAAAGTGTCATTTTATTCAGCTTTTTTTGCCTAACCATCCTAATGTTTTCAGTGTATACTTGCACTGCATTGTCAAAATTGGAAAAGTCCAGTGATGAATGTAGCGTCATAATACATGATCTCAAATGTGCTAAGTGAGCATCAGCCTCTAGATTAAGAAAATGTCAGAGGTTATAAACAGTGAGGAGAATATCTCTAAGCATGTATGAAGTATTCTTGTTATCACAAATTACAGGTAGTCCTCGACTTACAACAATTTGTTTAGTGACTGTTCAAAGTTATGGCACTGGAAAAAGTGACTTACGACTATTTTTTCACACTTACAACCGTTGCAGCATCCCTGTGGTCATCTGATCAAAATTCAGATGCTTGGCAACTGGTTCATATTTATGACCGTTGCAGTGTCCGGGGATCATGTGATCCCCTTTTGTGACTTTCTGACAAGCTAAGTCAATGGGGAAGCCAGATTCACTTAACAGCCAAGCTACTTACTTAACAACCGTGACAATTCACTTAACAACAGCGGCAAGAAAAGTGGTAAAATGGGGCAAAACTCACTTAATAAATTTTGGGCTAAATTGTGGTCGTAAGTTGAGGACTACCTGTACAGACCCCCTCCGCTGGAACTGATGAAGCTTTCTCACAAAGATTTCTGATCACAGCTTTTATATCAATACCTCTTACCTTTCAAAATATAATTGTTAATGAGGCCAGATGAAATTTCTTTCTTATAGGGTGGACAAGTTCATTAGTTGTGTGTACACACAGAGACAAATCTCACTACCCATTCCCTACATGTTTTTTTCCCCAAAGGAAATAGAAGCATTAGGATGGCAATTGTAACGCTAGTTTTCACAATGTGAGTCTGGATGTTTGACAGAAAGTCTTAAGAATGTGATAGCAATCTGACTAGAAAGTAGTACAGATGAGAAGATAACAAGATAATCCATTTATCACTTTGACAGCCATTGGATTTTATATGACTGTAAACTCTTTATGATGAAATCTGGTTGTCTTCCAGTTATCTTAAACTCACAACCAATGTGCAGACTGAGCTGAAACTCTCATTTCAGAGTCATCATGTTATTCTTCCAAGCCCAATTGTTATGAAGGCATTCAAGAAAGGATAACCCATGGGACTACTTCATGTGGTCTTCACATTATATATCAAACAGCTCCATGCATATAATGATTTATTGCCATTTTTTTTCTTCCATTCAAACGCATCTGATTCTTGGAAAATGCCTGGACAAGTCCCTGCAGTTTTCTTGGCATTTTTTTTTCAAAAGTGGTTTGTCATTATTTCTTTCCTAGGGCTTAGAGAAAGTGACTAGTCCAACGTCACTCAGCTGGTTTATGGTGGGACTAGAATTCACAGTCTCCCAACTTCTGGGAGTTGTGGCGCAGTGGTAAGAATGCAATATTGCAGGCTAATTCTGTTCACCTTGCCAGGATTCAATTCCTTCGATCCTGACCGGCTCAAGGTTGACTCAGCCTTCCATCCTTCCGAGGTCAGTAAAATGAGGACCCAGATTGTTGGGGGACAATATGCTGACTCTGTAAACCACTTAGAGAAGGCTGTAAAACACTGTGAAGTGGTATATAAGTCTAAGTGCTATTGTGATTGCTATTCTACCCTACTGCTGTAAACAATACACTAAACTGGCTCCCAGCTCTTTATTATTACTTAATTCATTAATAGTTATTGTCATGTGTAATATTTAATAGATGATGCCTTCAGTAAATCAGAAATATAATACAGACAGTGCATTCAGTGTGTATGCTTGAATATTTCTTATTGCAGATGGAAAATTTTGATAATTTATTATGTTACCATTTCCAAAAAGCATTATTAAGTACATGTCACAAGTGTTTAAGTGCACAATACATGTGCATATTGTTATTTAAGCTCAACAATTTAAACATTGATAATAAAAGTAAAGCATGCCTGGAATTCCAATGGATGAGAGTAAGAACACAATGATAGGTCCAGTGGGTCAAGCAAAGATAGTTGGACAATACTTTTATTTCAGATAACATAATACTTAATAGACTGAATAATTCATAGCATAGTATGAAAGCCAACCTGGAACTTTGATAGAATCACAAGTGAGTTATTCCTGATCTTGTTGAAGATTTTTTGGAGGCAAACTACAGGTGACCGGTTAAATTTGAATGCCTGACATTCAAAATGAGAAAGAAAATATTTTGAATCTAATATGCATTGTAGCCAATGTGGGGTTTTATTGGAAACATTAGTTGTGACTAAAGGCTTGCATTTTTTTGTTTAGCAGCAGAGCTGAATGAGTTTTACAGCAGTTCAGGGATGATGCTTTCCTGAAGACTGAGAATTACATAGAGAAAATGTTGAAATCCTTTGGCTCTGATGTTGCTGCTGGAAATAGGCAAGAGTGAATAGTATATGAAAATATTCACACACCACTCAAACCCCTCTGCTTTTTATGCTGATATATTTTCTTAATGAAAATTCAAGATTGTCCTTGGTCCAAGATTCTTTCCACCAGCTACTAGAATCCCAAAGGTGCTTTTTAGCCAGCCAGAAGACAATGCTACTAATGTCTTTACTTTAGATTCTCAAGATTATTTATATAACCCATTTCAATTTCTGAGTTTTTTAACTCCAGTTTTACACATGCTCTCTTTTCTTTCTATCAGACATATATTGAGGCAAAGAACACAATAGTTCCAATTAACTGTATAGAAAAAAAAACCTGACGAATGTCACATCAACTAGGATGTAATAAGATCAGTCTGCATAGAAATTAAATATATGTATGATGGCTTGTTGGGAGCATAAACAGAGTCCATAAACATGCTATGAAATTTAATTTGGGGTTTATACATTATGCTCTTTTTACATTTTATACAGGTACTGTACAACATCAAATCACACACAAATAACAATAAAAAGAGAGATACCAAATCCCAAACCTAATTAATTTCACATTGTGAGCTTGTGCCATGCATATTTATATCCTAAATAATCCACACATGGCATCAACAGTTTTGTAAATGTGATATGTTTACTTTTTTTTTTGGCAAGAATACATTGTTCTGTTCTGAAGCAATTAAACATAAATTGTAGCTTTGTATCATATTTTTCTAGATATGATTAATCTTTCTTTAAAAATTTAAATAATGAGCTTAACAACAAAACAAATCAATATTTTGTTTTAAAAGATATTACTTCTTAATACTTCCCCAAAGAGAAGATGATGACATTCTGCATACATGGTAGTATCAACCATTTGTCCTTTCTCCATAATACAGGTAGTCCTCGACTTACGACCACAATTGAACCCCAAATTTCCATTGCAAATGAGGCAGTTGTTAAGTGAGATATGCCTCATTTTATGACCTTTTTGCCACAGTTGTTAAGCAAATCATTGCAGTTATTAATCATGTGATTGTTAGGCAAATCTGGCTTCCCTCATTGACCTTGCCTGATAGAAGCTGGCTGGGAAGGTTACAAATGGTGATCACATGACCCTGGGATACTACAACTATCATAAATAACATGCCAGTTACCAAGCATCCAAATTCTGATCACATGATCATAGGGATTCTGCAGTGGCCATAAGTGTGAAAACCGGTCATAAATCACCTTTCCCCCCCCCGAGCTGTTGCAACTCCGAACAGTCACTAAACAAATGGTTGTATGTCAATGACTACTTATAACAATTGAGCTTTATACAAATTCCATGTGACAACAAACACTACCTATATAATATAATTAAAAAGTTAGATCAAGGATACATCTTCTGTAACTTTAAGGCAGGGGTGTCAAACTGCCGGCCCGTGGGCCGGACACATCATCCGGAAGCCACGCCCACCCCATTGCCGGCAATGGCAAAACCGTCCCGCTACGTTGCGCGATGTCACGTGACATCGCGAGTTTGACATGTCTGCTTTAAGGTATATTTTATGCAAATAATTAGATTGTTTTAAAAGAATAATGAAATACTCCATGCATATAATAGTTTTCTCTCTCTGTCATTCTATCATCTCTCTCTCTCTCTCTCTCTCTCTCTCTCTCTCTCTCTCTCTCTCTCTCTCTCCCCCTCTCTCTCTCTCTCTCTCTCTCCCTCTCCCTCTCCCTCTCCCTCTCCCTCTATACCTAGCTATCATCTATCTACACACATGCATATACTTTGGGCGACTCTGAGAAAAACACCAAAGCTGTGGGAATACAGGGCCCCCAGAATGTTCATTATTACAGAATGACAAAACAGTTGGGAACTGGAGAACTTTTCCTAGACCAGTTGAGACTGCCAATTGTTTCTCAGAGTTCATTATGAATCAAGCTGAATAGTAGAAACCAAGCAAGCAAGCAGAAAGAGCATTTCAGCAAGAGGAAGAGGGAAAGTAAAAGGCAATCAAGGAATGACACAGGTACAGAGATAAACTTTAATTTGATTGAAAACTATGAATATTCATGAATAACGTGTTAACTGTGGCAACACTGTGGTTTTATATCTAAAGTATAGAAGATGTCAAGCAGAGTAACAAATATTTCACCAGGACTAAAATAAAGGAGAATGTTCCCTTGGGAGCATTTGTTTGTTTGTTTATTAAGCAGACTGATGGATGAGCAAATGAAATAATTTGAGAAGACTCATAATGATGGATGTCTAGGTACTTCATTAATTAATGTTTTACAACACTCATCTCCAAATGGTTCACTGCAACTCAGAAATAAAAACACATAGTGAGATAATATAATACAATCATAAAACAAAGAACAGAAGATGGCATTAACTGGACAGCAACCAAACAAACCCACATTACCCAAAAACAAGTTTTAATCACTCGTGCCAAATTCCTATGTAATTTGGAACAATTTTTAATAGAGTTGATTGTAGAAAGAAATCAAACCCTAGTGAGTTACAGGGCCATTTCACCCATGACTACAATTGCAGTCCATAACAGTTTGGAAATATAATAGCGATAGTCTTTGACTTATGATCATTCATTAAAGGAATGGTTTGAAGTTGTGACAACCTCATAAAAAAATTACTTACATCCCGTCTACAAAATTATGACTGTCACACTCACCACACAACCACAAGATTGCAATTCAGGTGCTTAGCATGATCATGTGATCATGATTTGCAATCTTCACAGCTTGCTTCTGATAAGCAAAGCTAATGAATGTGGTGAAAAATGGTAGTAGAATCATGTCATGTAATAACTTGCTTAATGACCTCATCGCTTAGCATGAAATTTTTGTCCCAATTGTCACCACACTTTTGTACATAACTTACCTAACTTTCTAAAATCACATTTTTGAATCCAACTTTTCTTGATAACTGCTTCCAAGAAATTTTCCCAAATATAGACTGATTTTATGTGCCAAAAATCACAGATTTATATTCTTTGGGACAGCAAACAAAACAACAAATAAATACTTCCGAACAATTTTTTCCAGCAAACATCCTAATAGGCTAGTCTGCAACTTGTATACATGTCATAATAAGTCTGTTCAGGAAGATCATGATATAATCTTATAAAGCAGGGGTCTTCAAACTTGGCCCTTTTATGACTTGTGGACTTCAACTCCCAGCATTCCTCAGCCAGTGTTTGAAGACCCCTGTCATAAAGAGATATCTAGATGTGTATTTATTTTCCCTACGGTCTGCTAAAATAAAACTTGGCACCATAACTTAATCAAACATTGTAGAGCAGCGGCCCTCAACCTTTCTGGCTTGGCGGACCAGCTGGGGTAGAGGATAGTTCTGTGTGAGTGGCAGGCACAAATGGAGCCTTGCACATGCGTGTGCGACCCACTGCATGCGTGGACCGGTTCCAAATGGGCTGAGTCCTGGGCTATGGGCTGGGGGCTGGGGACCTCTGCTGTAGAGCGCATTACCCCTTTATTCCAATTGGGCATACAAAGCCATAGAGTTGGTTTTGATCTAAGCAATCTTCTGAATTCTATAATCAGATCTAATGCTTGTAACAGCCTCTGATGATTTATTGAAGACACATGTGTTGTGGATCATCTTTCCTTTATTCCTTATAGTTGTCTGAGATTTCACAAGTTCCATTGTATCTGAAATTGTAATGCTCTGTGAGAATGTCTTTGAGAGACAGGAGAAAGAGGAAGAAGAGGAGCAATAGACTAGGCAATGGATAAGAGGCATCTGAACCCACAGGAAAAATGGGGGCATGGGAAATGTCTCAGAAGGGACCCTCTCTAGTTTCTTGGACTGCAAAGGTGAGGGGGAAGTGATGTACTTTCAGACTTGTGGTTTTCTTATATGTGTTAATTTGGACTGCAGAATAATATAAGTATTAAAGAATTAATAATACAGCTCTATTACTACTGACTATTAAGTATTCAGCTCCATAGTGTTCAATAGAACTTCTCTCAGGCAATGGAGCAGAGAACTACAGTTGTAAAAAAGTTACATTAAAGCTATATTTCAAACCTATCTCAACATTAGTTTTACTGAGAGGCAGACAAGAAGTAAAGTGGAACTCATTTCTTGTAATTAAAAATAATACCTGTACTTTAAAGATGTACTCAAATTAAGAGACAAATTCTAATAGTTTATTAGCTTCTAACATATTAAATTTAGGAATAATAGCTTTAAAAACAAAAGATATCTTCCCCGTTGTTGTTTTTTTTGTTATTTCCATACAGGAATCTGAGTTTTATAATGCTTTGCGGTTTGAAATGATAACATGCATAAAATTAGATAGGAATTCCTCTGGGAATTTAAAAAGAAGCTCAAACTTTAAAATACAATTTATAGATCCAGAATAGAGGAGATGCACTAAACAGCTGAAACCCGATCATTTTTCTCCTCAGTAATCAAAAGACTTTCAGGAATCTATATATTACCCTTTAGCAGCAAAGAAGCTGCAATATGCAGATGTTCCTTTAATTAGTAGGAACAAGATTCAGTGCAAGCAGGTTTAAAACAAATTAAATAACTAGAATCTCAAGGTAAGTTTGGTACATAGCAGTATCTGTGTAATAACATACTGAATCAGTATGCCTGTTCATCAAAACAGGCTGATGTGCCTGTTCATCAAAAAAGAGGAGAAAAAAGCAAATCTTTTAAAAACATGTTCATGTATTAACTTAGATGTATCCATCTAGTTTGAAAATCATTAATATAATTTTAAAAGAAATTATGTCTATCTCATAGTATGGATCTGTAAAACTAGATAGATTGTTTTTACCTGTAACTGCCTCTACTATCCAGTTATTTCAATTATCTTCAGCTGAACTCAGGTTGGACAGTTTTTCAACCTTAAGATGGCTTCAAAAGGAGTGTCCTTTATAGCAGGAAACAACCCCAAATAACTCCAGCCTAATCATGTTTCAAACCATGTCTATTCTCAAACAAGATCTATGTCTTTCAGAAAAATAAATATAGTCTCTTGAATTGACATTTTTATGTCTCCATGAATCAACAAGCTTTAAATTGTCCAAATCAACAAAACTTTTGGTAGTTTGCCTTGAGTAATTTTATTAGTTTTCTCTAAAGTTTGGTCTACTTCTGGGAAAATCACTCCATTCAATCTTTATGTGCAAAATAAATTCTTTTCTTTTCTTTTTTTGTTCCTGCTGAGATATTTGTTTTACCCAAATTTGTGCAAGTTAAATATTTTATACCCTTTTCTCTAATATGTGTGTCTAGTAAGCAAATTATATTGTCTTCTATTTTTTTTAATAACTTGTTTTATGTTTTGAGTAGCATTTGCTTCATTTACATTCCACAGTAAGCATTTATAAGGCCAAACATTTAGAAAAATCAATAACTGTACACAAAAGTCACTATCATCCCTTTCACTTTCCTCTTGTACCTGTGGAGGTTTTTGTGAAGTCTTATCTGTCATATCCATTTATACTGTCTCCTGTTTTTCTTTGAATTTTTCCAGAAATTCTCCTGCTTTCTGCACAGAATTCAGTCAAAACCAGTACTGTTTAAAAATAAAAATCACTCCTTCCAGTTTATCCCACTGAAATTGAATCTTTTTCTATTTAAGTCTGACAGTCAGAAAGAGGCACTTATTTTCCTTACACAGTGTTTTAATCAGATTTCTTTAAGCACAATTACATCTATATTATCAATCTTCAATTTGTATTATAATGGTTCTGCAGAACTTGATCTCTTGTCTTCTTCATGACAAAGTGCATCAGGACATCCCTTGGAACTTTTCTTAATTTCACACATCTTGTTTTTATTTTATAATCTTTGTCAATTTCTGCCTCTATATAGTCACCATCCCATTCCAAAACATTTGATAAAGCTTTGATTGCCTTGCTCTAATGTTTTCATCTGAATCCTCTGGTATCATTCTGAATTTCAAACAAAATTCTCTCTCAATTAAAAGTAGATTACAATAATTAAGGTATTGTGATTACTTAGCGTGTATTTAATCATTTTCCCCTGCCATTATATTAAAATAATATTTGTTTGACAGCTTCTGACTGAAGCTCAAAAGCCACCCCAAAGACTTTGAGAAAGAGTGTATACAACCCTCAATTCAAGTTGTATACTTTTTTAGTATGGAATAGAATCAGTGTGGTGTAATGACTGAAGATACTGGATTAAGAATGAAATGATTCAAGTTCTAGTCTACTATTAGCATGGATGTTCAGGGGAGAATTTAGGACTGGTCACACTCTTAGCCCAAGATAAGCTCCAATACTATATCATGGAGAAAACTGAAGGTTAGCAACATATATTGGCTTGAGGTCTTGAAAGAAAAATATGACACAAAGTGAATGAATTTATTAGAAGTATCCTCTGGTGTTCATGGTCTATTAGTAGGCATTTTATATACTGGATCCTCAAAAGTCTGTAGAGTGTTTTGGGCTTAGGTCATGAGGCTAAGCCTTCAGACTTTCACTGTGATAGGAATACCTTGGCAATTAATCCACTAAGCAGAAGTGATTTATGGTATTTTACATATTGCACTCTTGACAAAACGGAGTTGTTTGGGCCCTGGATTATGCCAGAGTGCCACAAACTGCTTGTGGACCATCATATTAGTGACTGGGAATGGTTGGATTAGCTTCATCACAGCCAGACCAGAATGGTCCAGAAGAGGATGGTAAATTCTTCAGCATGTTCCAAGCTAGGGAGAGGAGATTTTGGGCACCTTAGGTAATTGACAATTGAGGTATGGAGTTAGTTTAATCTTGTGCATGATTTAGTCTATTTTGGACTACATTTAATCCTTGGGAATTGACAATGTCAATTGCCCCTTAACAAAATAATACGTACCTCCTACAGATCCAGTTAGGGATGTAATGGTAAAAAGGAACAAAATGCAGATTATAGACTGTAGTGTTTAAAAAAAAAAATTCTGTGGTGGAGAGGATTTAAATAAAAACAACCAGAATTCTTTTTCACGTGTTCCTGAAAACCTTATGTATGTTCTAAAATTGCACTGGAAGTACTTTCCCTGTATGTGAAATCACACATTGTATACTTACATGCATAGCTAATGTAAGACTTCACAGTGAGTTTTCCATTTCCATTTCCATTTCACCAATTATCTGCAGAATGGACATTTTCATAATGTCAAATATCCAGATAGTTTTAATTGGTTTCATTTGTCTTAAGCAATATACATGCAATAGCATTTATTTCTGTAAGATATTTAGTTTCTAACTGGAGCCCTGTTCTGATCCTGTAGCAGTTTCTGGCAGCTCTTAGGAATGATTTTCATAGACACCATGATGAATGCCTTGCTATCTTACCTAATTACAGTGTAAAATATAGAACGGGAAACAAGCTTTTACCCAGGATTTGCTCTAATTTAATCACATATTTACTCAGATCCACTTAAGCTTAATTGAAGTGATGAATGTCAGAGGCTCAAATGCCATTTGTTATGAGTTAATGTAGTTTTCTTTCAGGGAATGGAAACTAATGCAACAACCAAACTGATTAGATAGAATTTGTTGGAATGTAAATAAATGAAGCTTGCAGAATAAATTACCTTGCAAATATATGCATGATATTTTCCTACAGAATCAAGAAGAAAAGAAGATATGATAAATGAGAGCTTTGGAAGCTCCAGCAAGACTTTTTCAGAATCAGGATACTTCCAAACTAACAGTGTTGTTGTTTTTTAAATCCCTTTCATCATTACAAAACCATTTAAAACTGTCCAGGAAGTGACTTTATATATATTAATCTCAAATTGCAAAGAAACTGTAGGGAAAAATACGGGACAATCAGTGCTTCTCTTTTTTTATCTTGATTGGCAGCCCCCCCCCCTTCAGATGGTAGTAGAAGGCACAGGATAATATGGTGTCCTTGAATTGATACTAATAGCAATAGCACTTAGACTTATATACAACTTCATTGTGATTTACAGCCTTCTCTAAGCAGTTTACAGAGTCAGCATAATGCCCCCAACAATCCGGGTCCTCATTTTACTGACCTTGGAAGGATGGAAGGCTGAATCAACCTTGAACTGGTCACGATTGAACTGCTGGCAGTGGAATGCAGAGTCAGCCTGCAATACTGCATTCTTAGCACTGCACCAACATAGCCCTTACTACTAGGCATAATCAATAAGAAATAATTATTTGAGGAAGTTCTATTAGCATTATTATTGGGGAAACAAGACAATGCAATGCTGGCGTTCTTGACTGTGAAGAAAGCTAAAACTTAGTATAGTCAAATGCATATCTGGGACTTCAAGAAAGCAGATTTTTAAAAAGTTCCTAGAAAAGAGTTCCTAAAAATGTAATTACAAAGAATGCCAATGAAGACAATTCTAATCAAGGGAGAAAAAAAGGAAAAGTAATTGAAAAACCCACGGTTTCTTTCCCAAAACCTTGATGAAGATCTGAAAACAAAAGGGACTTGTGAAGGAAGCAGAGACACCTATCACCAAGAAATAGTACACAGAAGAAGCCCAGAATAAAAGAGACTATATCACAAAGGCTACAATAGTGTATGAGCTGAGGCTGAAGAAGGATTTAGTGAACAACATAAAAGGGATTCTTCAAATATTTGTAAAAGAAGAGACAGTGTAGTCAGCTCAGTAAAGATAAAGAAATATTAAAACCAAATGGGCCTTATGGGTGTTGAATCTCCTCTAAAAATGGTGAGTGTACTGTCAAGCATTTCAGAAGAAAAGGAATGGGCCTGTCAGGGAATACATATTTATAAGAATTGTTGTCGATCATCCCAGAGGACTTACATTCTGAATAGTGGATATAAGGCAGGGGTCTTCAAACTTGGCCCTTTTATGACTTGTGGACTTCAACTCCCAGAATTCCTCAGCCAGCGTGCCTGGCTGAGGAATTCTGGGAGTTGAAGTCCACAAGTCATAAAAGGGCCAAGTTTGAAGACCCCTGATATAAGGTATAGGAAGGGTCTTATTAATGTAGTAAGAGCAATTTGACAACTGGAACCTCTTTTTAAGGAAGTTGGTGAGGACCATTCAGCAGATAATTGCCATCTGTCAGAGAAGCTTTAATCGGGATCCCTGCATTGAGTAAGGATTAGATTTAACCATTTAGGATATAGCAAATTAACAGAATTCTTGCTTTTTTTTCCCCTACCAGGTTTGAATGTGCCCAACTAGTTGTTTACAAACAATAGCCTTTCGAGGATGGTTTTGATACAAGCAAGAAGACCATCTATCCCTGGAAACACACATAGCTTTACAGGGGGGGGGAGCCTTCTTTTCCCCATAAATCCATCTGTTTATTTGTTTTAAGGATAGCATGAAATCTTTGTTGTCAATTCAGCCTTGCTGCGTGGGAGCAGAGACGTAAGAAGCTCGTCTGAGGAATAAGGTGCTTGGAAGCAGGCTTGAATCTTCATTGGAAGGATTTTGCCAATTTGCAGGCTTTTAGGGGTTTGCCATTTCCAATGCACATTTTGTCTAGGAGGAGCAGGGAAGGTCGGGATGCTGCAGGAATAACAGCGAACCCCGAAGAGATTGTGGTGGCCATGTACATACTTGAATGTGTCTTTTGGAGTTGTGCTGCCAGTGCAGTCTCTTGTCCTTCTGAAAGACCATGAAATAATAATTCACCTTTGGCTTGTCTTTTTCCCCCCCAGCTACACCAATGTTTCATTTACAGAACATCAAATCTCACCACCCGAAGGCACAAATTTCACTTCTCTTTTTTAGACAGTGTTACATCTCATGCTTGGTAGAGAAATGCCTGAGTATATAACTTCAAATCTAACTTAAAAGTTCAGAGTGCAAAAAAACACACACAAAAAAACCCCAGTTTCTTGTCTCTTTCTCTTTTCCTGTTTCTGTAGGTCATCATGGTTCTGAATGTTGATTTAAATTGTCACTATGTATGGTCTAAACAATGAACTGTGTTACTTGGATTTTACCTGGAGAGGAGAAAGCCACCTCTTTCAAGTCCTATAGAGTTAGTTAGTGCATGTGAGCACACTCTCATTATTTTTTTTTGTAATTGCTTCTGAGTGAAACTACTATGTCAGGTTAGATTTTGTTTTACTGGCATGGTTAAGGAAAGTCAATACAACTGAGAATCACACACGGTTTGGTATGATCCTTAATACAATAATGTTGTGGAAGAAAGCAATTGTTCAGGGTAATGGCCGTGAGGCAGCTTGTGGTATTTTTAGTACTGTAGAAAAGGCATCAGCAGAAAAATGTCTGAAGGCTTGCACTGTACAAAGGGCAAAAATTGGCAGGTTGTTCCAATTAAGGAGAGAATTTGAGAGACAGCAAGAGAGAATTGCAACGGAGAGTCAGAGTAGTAGCATGTCTTTGTTCCCTTCCAGTATTCTGCTTCCTCCAATGAGGAAGGTTATTTCTACTTTTAGGTGCCCCCAAAGAGCCATTGCCCAGATTCTCCTACCCAAAAATGCCCTGCTTAGTTTTTAATGTTGTGCTTTCGTGAGGTTGTCTATGTCTTATCTCCATCCCATAGCTGAGGTAGCTTAAAGTTGTTTTACCTGTTCCTATTTTAAAACACAGTTTTCTTCTTTCAGCACATTTTGGCTATGGACAAGATTTACAATTCATTATCAAGGATGTGGTTGCTGATTAAGGTGGGTAAGATTTATTCGTCTCTTACTGAGCATTTCACATGCTGCATATATAAAATATAAACCGAGTTTAAGGTTCCCTCGATCTTGCTCATATTGTCTTTTTGTATGTGGATGGTTAAGTTTTAATATAACATGGATCCATAACAGAATTTAAACAAAGTAATTGGTTACATAATATTGTTTATAAAGCATTATTATTTCCTCTCTTTCATTAAAGAAAAGGTCAGAATGATCACAATATCCAGATTCTCAGCCCAGAGGCTCCCTTTTTGCAGCTTTTATTTTAATATAAATATAAAATCAGACTGTGATTTTAATTCCAAGAAAGTGGCTGTGAGAAAAACAAATAGATCCTCAATAGTTAAAAGACTCCCTTTGCTCATTCAGTCCCTCAGCCCCTCTATTCCAACACCTTTTCAAACTTTGAAAAGACTTTAATTACTCAGAAAGCGTGAAGCAAAGGAATATTCTAAGCCCTCTACTTTTTAATGTGTACATCATCAACACAGTAACCTAGGGCCTTTTTGTTCCCACTCATCTGGCAGATATTGTTGAGCATAGTTCTTCAAGTATCCTGAGATACTTTTTCTTAGGCTTGCAAAATCTTCAAAATCACCCAGCTTGTCTACAATGTCCAAATCTTAAATCCTTGAAGCCATTCCATCTATCTTTATAAGAGCTGCCCTTGTCATTCTAAGATGCACTAAGAATATTGCAAATTTTTTAAAGATATGCTTTGTCTCTGCTGATGCCAGAAATTGGTACTATCTTATTAACCTTTGACTAAAGTTAACGTCTTCTACTTGGTCTGGCCCCACTGCTTAAGTCGATCTAACTAAAAAAAAAAAAAAAAAGAGTTACTGGCAAGCTTCATTCCCTAGGATTTTTGTTGGAAATCCTTTGCTCATTAGACTTTGACTTTATTTTTTTAAGTAACATATTTGGGATGCTTTAAATCCATGTAAGTCTGGTTCTCCAGCTCACTGCACACAGAATCTTTTCAAATAGGTATTACTTACCCTATCTGAGTTTTGAAATTTGGCTAGGTAGGATGAACGGCCTTCTGTTTTTCTGTTGTGATATTATAAAAATGGCTCCTCCGTAGTAACATATATGCCTTGTGGGTTGTGCTCAGTAAAGTCACTGAGCCTTATGTTATTTCTCTGCTCTCTTTACAGGGAGTCCAATATGACTTGTATCTACCCCAAATTAAGAAATTCCATGGCAGAGAACATGATTTATGTTTGTCCCATCTCATGTCTGATCAGTGATCAGATCAATTTTGCTGAGTTGCTCAGTTCTGCACTTTTTTTATATGCCATTTACCTGTCTCTGCATCTTTAAAAAATGGTTACCTTTTCTTCTTTCCCCTCCCCCTTTTTAATCTCTTTTATATGACCCCTGATTGTATGGCTGTAATAAAAGTTTGGTCAGATTTGATTTGTAACATTCAGTCTAATGTATAAGTGACATTTTAGCCATCTTTTTCTCTAATGTAGGCTCAACTATTAATCAGAGTTCTCATGAGGCTAGGCAGAAAAGAAAACAACAGCTTCTCCAGGCATTAAAACCAGATATTATTAGTGTAGTGGAACTCTTTGAGAATGACATTCTGCAGCAGGATGCTACTTACGAATGCCCTGTCACAAACTCTGGAGATCAAGACCTTGTTTGTGGAACAAGTAAAAGAGTTTTTTTGCAGAAAATCTCAAGTCACGAACAGGATAATGAACAGTGATATACAGCATCCTCAACAAAACCTAAGCTATTTAAGCCTTCACACATTTATACTCATATCTTGAATTAGACATAGTATAATTCTTGAATAACCAGTGTTATGTGATCTCATACCACTGATTCAATCTGCATTAGTATTTATTCAGCTTATGGTGATGTTATATTAGCCAGGATTCTGTTCTTTTGCATTTTTCATCTATGTTCTGCATTTAATAATTTTTTGTTTAGGAATAGGTCTGATGATAGACTAAGTCAGAACAATCTTATTCTTTGTTGGTTAGTCTTTGGTTGCCCTTTCTAAACTCAGTGCCTTTAAGAAAATAATGTTCTTTCTTGTAGGTTTTTTTTCTTCTTTTGGATGTTTTAACTGGAGTCGGGAAATAGGTTTGCAAAGAAAAAAGAAGTTATTTTGTGGAATTTCACCAAACCCAATCTTCCTTTAATTGAGTAATAAATGTATGAGACACAGATTACAGAAACAGTCAAAATGTTGTTATTTTGTTAGATTTTGCTGCAGTCTCCTCCTCCTTTTTATCCCACCAAATCTTTATTTGCAACTAATTTTATGTGCCACTTGGTTTATTATTGTTTGATTGTTTTTTAATGATATTTTTGAATTGTAGTTCTTATTTTAGCCTTTGTCTTAGCCTGCATTGGGGATTAAGGGCAAAAAAATTGCAAAGGGAGGAAAGCAATAGGGAATAACATCTGAAATGTTTTACCTTATCTGAAAGCAAACTGCATCTCTGCCTCTGAGTGCAGGCAGGAGATTGATTAGGAGTTTTTTTTATCATTGTCTATAAATTTGTGGTATGGCTTTCCTATTTGAGCCACCTATTTTAATGGTTATTTTTACTAGATTGTAAATTCTGAATAAGAGTCAGACATGCATTACTGAGCCTTCTAGAAGTTGCTGAGGTATCCACAGTCAGCATAGCTAATGTTGATCAATGCTATTTGCTATTTGCACTTCAGATGTGTATCCTTGATTCAGTGTGTGAATAAGGTGTGAGTCTTAAATCCACATATTTGTTTATAGGAAAGGATAGGTTTCCAGGGCACTTTAGAACTGGGGGAATGGGACTCAGCTACTTTACTGTTGCTACCCTGGAGGTAAATTGAATGAAAATAGCCAGTTTGGTCTAGTCTTAAAGCACCAGGCTATAAAGTGAGAGGCCATGAGTTCTAGTCCTGCCTTAGGCACTCCTTCCCAGCTCTAGGAAGGAGGTGAGGACAAACCACTTCCAAAAAACCTTGCCAAGAGAACAGGGAGTCTTCAGGAGTCAAAAACTGAGTCAAAGACACTAACAAAAAAATAGATGAAAGGATAGTATAATTCACCATCATACTACTTTACTATCACCATATAAGGAGTCAAGTGATGGATGCTATGCAGAGATATATCTTTTCTTTTGCTGGGCATCTGAGCAGAAGCAACCTGATATTTTAAGGAACAGCTAAAACTCATATATGGTTTTGTTCAGTCTTTTATTTTCTGTACACGTTCACTTAACTCCATTTCTGCATTCCTTTGCAAATTTAAATTAAAATAACCCCAAATCCATAAGAATTGCATATAAAAGATATTGGAACAATAACATTTTTCCTAATATACACACTTGTGCATGCTTTTCCTAATGGTTTTTCATCTAATGATGGCAAATCATCAGGGTTTTTATGTCATGCTGGTTCTGTTCATTCTAGAGGCAAACTTATGTTTTTCAGTTTGATTAATTTTCTTTAATGTGGATTCACCTAGCAATATGTCTCTTTTTGAAATTGCTATTTTAATGTAACCCCATCTTTCCAAACAGCAGCATAATATTCAGCCTAACTAAAGTATATAGGATCCTCCTCCATGAAAGTGGTTTATCTCCCTAATATTCCAAGTTAC
Organism: Azemiops feae; assembly: GCA_023970755.1. Lineage (NCBI taxonomy): Eukaryota > Metazoa > Chordata > Lepidosauria > Squamata > Viperidae > Azemiops > Azemiops feae. The sequence goes on from JALGBA010004287.1 coordinate 1,234,746, forward strand.
AGGCAATATTAGCTGCATTTCCGCTTCTCCATGATGCATAAGATTGTTGACCTTTTATTTCTTTTATTATAGTGATATTTATGGAAAAACAACAATAATCACATAGATATTGCAAAACTAGTCTTTTCGGAAGCAAACTCCAATGAATTTGGATTTAAATCTATGCAATTTTGCACAGAACTGAGCTGACAGGACCAAATTTCAAGTAACATTAAATTCATATTTGCATTTAACAAGTCGGGTTTTTAAAGCATGTAAATAAGGTATAATAGGATTTGTTGCATGTATGCAGGCTTCTTTTAAAAAAACTGTATAAAAATGGGTGTATGAGGAAAATATTCTGCTAAGACACAAAGGAACAAAGCCCTCAAACATTAGGCTAAGTACACCTCAATATCGCCAGTGTTTATTTGCTTATTGCTTGTTCAAACAACCATATCAAATCATAACACAGCCAGTACCACATTTGTTCTTACTTCTCAATTGAAACCAATCCAAATCATCTTCACTTTTGCAGTGAATGTGAATGCTAGTTAAAGTCTTCCATTACTACTATGGTATGTTTCCTACATACATTTGTTAATTGATTAGCAAAGAGTTCATCTATTTCTTCTGCTTGGTTGGGTTGCCTGTAGTATACTCCTATAGCAATGTCATTCTTTTTTCCATTTATATTGACACATATGGATTCTAGGAGGTTTTCATCCTTGCTTTTGTGTATTTCTGTAGAGATGTAGTGATCTTTTATGTATAGTGCAAGTCCACCTCCTCTTTTGTTAGGTGACCAAAATCAAAAGGTACAAAGAACACCATTCAGTCTCCAATCTAGCTGCCAATTCTTATTACATTTAAAATTCTCCTATGACTTGAAATAATGAAATGTTTTCTACCTCTGAATATTCTCAGTTTTCTGCCTTGTGCTAAAGAAGCCACTGGGAACACTACAGCTCTCTGAAAAGAAGACCAGTTTTCTTCCATTTTAAAGAAAACTACAGCAAAACCTGGAACAGAAAAAAAAAGTATTGGTTCTCGAAATTAGCAGACTTCATGAAATTGCACAGGTTCTAGAGCTGGCTCCAAAGCAAAGCAAAAGCTTCATGCAGATTTACCATTGGAAATCAAGGCGAGATGGCTAATATGCCAGATAACACAAATAACATTCAAAATTATCTTGATAATTTAGAAAAATGGGCTAAACATATCAGCAAGCAATTTAATGGTGAAAAATACAATGTTTTTTCACCAAAAAACAAAAATCAAACTGAGTCAGCCTATTGCCCCCCAACAATCTGGGTCCTCACCAACCCTGGACGGATGTAGGCTGAGTCAACCTTGAGCCGGTCAAGATCGAACTGCTGGCAGTCGGCAGAATTAGCCTTCAATACTGCATTCTAACCACTCTGCCACCATAGCTCCTGAGGTTAAATATCTATTCTTGGATTCAAAGATGATTTTAAAAGACCAACCTGTGCAGCCTTTTTTTTAACTTTACTTTAACTTTAACTTAATCAGACAGACAGATAGGATAGGCATTTATTTCTTTTCCATTAATCCATTAATCATTTGACTTATATACCTTGGCTTGGGCTTGTCTGACCCAGGAAACTCATCCTTCATAAATGTATGGTGTGACACTTCCAGTTTGATGTCGCGGTGTGACAGGCGCAGGAAGAGAGGGCTCCGTCTTCTGTGTTCAATTTTACCCTGCCGAGGACCCTAAAAGGGTCAAAAGTCACCCCGAAGAGGCGACGGAGAAGGAGGGTATCCTAGTTGATCGCAGGAGGGTGGTGGCCCTTCCATTTGATCTGAGAAAGCCCTCCAAACTGGCGGGGCAAAGACTGGCTATATTTATGTGGCCAGTCAGAAGCTGCTGACAACCGAAGAAAATAAGTATTAACCAGCAACTTTTGAGCAACATGGATTGAACTGGGTGAGACCCTATCCTCTCTTTATGATTTTAAGACTTTTTCCTGGGAAAAAAACCGCCAAAGGAAAGAATCCTCCCTTATGAGAGAGGGAAGGGAAATTTCCACCCCATTCCCTCAGGAAAAGAAAAGTGGTGAATTAATTACTTGGGGGAAAATAGAGAAAATTACAGATTAATTTGGAACTAATACACATATATAACTTTGAAATTTGGGGATTAAAAGTGCTTTTGAGATTTTTTTTTTTAAAAAAGAGACTTAAAAAGCTTGTAATATAAGTTTGGATGTAAAAAGCGGGAAGATTGCATCATCAACATCTAGTGGTGAACCACAGCACTATAATTTATTATGCCTAAAGGAAACTTGGCTGGAAGCTCAGACTCAGATAAGACTCTTGTTGTTTTCAGAAACTTTCACTTTTGAAAACTGCAGCTGGGAAAAGGGGAAAAAAAACCTCTTGGGCTGCTTATCTGTGTGGCAGAGACAATAAATTATTTTGAAACTGGCCTGCCTGGACTATGAATATAAATACTAACTGACTTTTAGAGCTGTGTCATGGAGCTATTTCCCTATAGAAGAAACATGCATTATTGATTGAGATGATGGAATACTTCGGACTATAAACCTTTGATTGATGAATAATTTTTAATTGCTCTTCTCTCTCTGGACAGAAAGGATGTGTTTTTCATTGGACAGAAAAATTTGAAAAATTTGAACTTTACTTTATATTTGCTGAGGAGAGACTTAAGGACGGACTGATAGGTCGGCTGGATAATTAGGAGTTCAAATGACAATTGACTGAAACTTTTTAAATCCCTAAATAGATTGGACTATAAAGACTACATACAAAAACAAAATGGATGTTCCATACTTAACTTCAAATGGTAAAAAACACCATCCCTAACACCTGTCCCCAAAGTCCCCAGCTTGACATACCAACAAGAAAATGTTGATGAATTTCAGAAAGAAATTCTTTCTATGTTAAAATCAATACAAGAGACAATTGCCTTAGCTCATGATGAGACTAAAAATAACACAAAGGAGATAAAAGAACAATTCTTTAATCTAAATCTACAAACTTAGAAATGACTACAAAGAAGGAACTAGCAACCCAGAAAACAGAAGGAAAATCAGAGGAAGCAGGTCCAAAGATGGAGGACCTAAAGAAAGGAACTAACAGACATACTCAGACAAATGGAGAATTAGAAGACGTAGTGATAATATCAGAAATGGAAAAGATATCTTACCTGTCAAGATCTCAGAACACACTTGAGGATAAGAAAAAAGAGCTGATTGACTGGAAGATAGAGATGTTATGAGAATTGTGGGAAATTGGAGAAGGAGGGAGGCTGTTTAATGAATATCAATGGGCTGAGCATCCTTCCAAAAGTTAGTTGGCAAGGAAGAAAGCTAGAGTAAGACTGAAGAAAATAGAGGTTTTGACCCATTAGATGGGATATTATACTATTAATCAGATGTTTGAACATGGCTGAGAATAGATAATTGTTACAAATAGAAGTATTATTATAACTAGAAAGATAGGATTTATAACTAGAATATTATATTTTGGTATGAGAAGGGAAATATGAAAATGCTAACAGGGTTTGAATAAGGGAAGCTTTTGGTTACCCAAATATAACTTATTATGAGAAATTATTAGCGATAGAGACATTTTGAGCACTGATGGGAAATTAAAAAAATTTAAAAAGCGGAAAAAACAGAATATTAATTGAACAAGTGGATATTAAGTGCAAATGCAATCAAGATATATTTTGGTTAGAAAAGATATTTTAAACCAACATTATTGATATTATTAGGAAAATGTAACAAAGATGTTCAATTGTATATGTATTAACAACAATAAGAATTGTATTTGCCTAATGTGGGAAAATGTGTACTACCAGAAGAAGAGAGGAAGCATTGGATGGTGTAATATTGGGCCTAGATTGAAGAAGTTAATATGTACCACTGAATTATTAATGGACCCAGGACAACACATTGTTTATTAAGTACTTATGATTGTAAAACTAGAATAATAAAATATTTATATAAAAAAATAAATGTATGGCATGACTTGTTTTGGAGAACTTGATGTAATGGGATGCCTATACTTCTTGCTCTCTTAAAGGAAGCTGGATGTTCCTTCTGCTTCCTTGAAAATATATTTAATGTTGTGAAACTTTTGATGCCTCCTTCCCCATTCTATAAACTACTGTTTATAGTATGGCATATTTTGTATCAAAAGTGCAGCTTTCAGGTTTCCTGAAAACCTGCAGATAAGAAAACAGGAGAACATCTGCAGGAAAGAAGTTTAATGCAAAACACTCCCAGTTGCTATGATTCTAGCTTGGTATTTTGCCAAGTAAATAATTATCATTTAAGGATTAATTAAACAATCGGCAATTGCGGGTTGTGCCGAAAGTGTTTAACAGGAACTAGATGTAGGAGTTGTAAAGTTATTGCATAATAAACACTGTCAGAGGCCAGAAAAATATACTCATCCTCCAAAGACTGCATTTTCATTTCCACAGTAGACAAATTAGGGACAAGTATTTGAGTTTGGGAGGAATTCTATAAATGCACAGTACCATTAAGAGAATTGGAAGCAGTCCCAGCAGAAATGTTGCTAGGTTTTGTTTTTGTTTGTTAGTTTTGTCTTTTGTGCATTGAGGCTAGCTCCCACTGTAGCATTTCCCAAGACATCAAGAATACACACTGCAGCAAAGTAATATCCATCGTGGTTTCATTTCGATACACATCCATGTTTAAACAGTGTCTGGATCTTTCATGCATTTTCTCCAGGAAATAAGACTGCCACAAAAATGAGACTAATGGTCTGGGTACAAGGACAAATGGTATATCTCAGTATCACACTAGTAGGAGTAGAGGTTAAATTTTTGAGGTGCTTAATTTGGCATTTGAGAGAGGGTTGTTCCTTTCCACCAAAACCGAAGAGTTAAACCTATTAAAAGCTTCACATGGGTGTGCTGCTAGTATTTTGATGTGAATTTATTTTAATATGAAATACCTCGTAGCTACATTTCAGTAGCAAAATCTCATTCGACTCTGGAAGCAACCTTGACTTACAACCATCATTTAATGACCCTTCAAAGTTACAAAGTTACTTACAACATTGCAGCGTGCCTGCAATTACATGATCAGAACAACTGACATGTATTGACCATGGTTACAATACCCTGAGGTCACATGATCACCATTTGAGACCTTCCCGACAAGCAAAGTCAACAGGGGAAGCTGGATTCAGAAAAAAAAAAAGTTGGAAAATCAGGTGCAGATCACTTAACATCCACAACACTTAGTAATGAAAATTCTGGTCCCAGTTTTAGTCTCAAGTTGAGGACTACCTGTAGATCAAAAGGCAATGGGTTGCCTGCTCCTGATCAGGCATAGTATTTGGTTTCTAGCAGTGGACTGCCAGGATATCTTATGAACTATACAAAAAAAAGGGAACAAAGGGTAAGTTCTTACTCCAAAAATCTATCTCCATATGGACTTTGGCATTTCTATGCAGCCCTTACTGAATAATAGCCATGCTTTACCTGCCAGCTACAGGTAGTCCAATTATGCTAATCAGAACCAGCAGCTCCATTGCTAAGTGACGCAGTCATAAACTGCAATGTCATGTGGACGTGCCAACTTACGACAGCAATTGGGGCAGGTCTGATTGCCGTCGCTAAGCACAGCATCATATGATCATCATTCGCAATGTCCTGCCAGCTTCTCCACTGGCTTTTTAAATGCCCTAATGCTGCGAGAGCCACAGCGATGATGTCATAACTTTCCTTGTTCAGTGCTGAAAGAGTAGTCCTTAAGCAAAGAGTAGCTGCTTGAAGCTGCTTTAAAAACTTGCCAACAGAGACTAGGTGAGAACTTCTGCACTCGCCAAAACAGAGTTACAATTGGCTAATGCTCACAGCTCACAAAGTGCAATCAAAAATCTGTTCATTTTTTTTTAACGTGCATCACTTATATTACTTTTGCCTTCTAGGGAATTGGCTCATCCCCATATTTGTGCTAAGCTTTAATGCATATAATAATAATAATAATAATAATAATAATAATAATAATAATAATAATAATAATAATAATAATAATAATAATAATAATAATAATAATAATAATAATAATAATAATAATAATAATAATAATAATAATAATAATAATAAAGTTGGAAGGGACCTTGGAGGTCATCTAGTCCAAACCCTGCTCAGGCAGGAAACCCTATACCATTTCAGACAAATGGCTGTCCAGTCTCTTCTTAAAAACTTCCAGTGTTGGAGCATTCACCGCTTCTGGAGGCAGGTTGTTCCATGGTTAATTGTTTAACTGTCAGGAAGTTTTTCTCAGTTCCAGGTTGCTTCTTTCTTGACTAGTTTCCATCCATTACTTCTGTCCTGCCCTCAGGCGCCTTGGAGAATAGCTTGACTCCCTCTTCTTTGTGGCAACCCTGAGATATTGGAATACTGCTATCATGTCACCCTAGTCCTTCTTTTCATTAAACTAGACATACCCAATTCCAGCAAACGTTCTTGATATGCTTTAGCCTCCAGTCCCCTAATCATCTTTGTTGCCCTTCTCTGCACTCTTTCTAGAGTCTCAACATCTTTTTTACATCGTGGTGACCAAAACTGGATGCAGTATTCCAAGTGTGGCCTTACCAAGGCATTGTAAAGTGACATTAACACTTCACGTGATCTTGATTCTATCCCTCTGTTAATGCAGCCTAGCACTGTGTTGGCCTTTTTGGCAGCTGCAGCACACTGCTGGCTCATATTTAAGTGATTGTCCACTAGGACTCCGAGGTCCCTCTTACAGTTGCTACTATTGAGCAAGGTACTCCCTATACTATACCTGTACATTTCGTTTTTCTTGCCTAAATGTAGAACCTTGCTTTTTTCACCATTGAATTTCATTTTGTTAGATAGTGTCCAGTATTCAAGTCTGTCCAGATCCTTCTGTATCTTAAGCCTGTCTTCTGGAGTGTTGGCTGTTCCTGCCAGCTTGGTGTCGTCTGTAAATTTGATGAGTTCCCCATCTATCCCCTCGTCCGAATCATTGATGAATATGTTGAAGAGCACTGGGCCCAGAACAGAGCCCTGGGGCACCCCACTACACACTTCCCTCCATGTAGATGCGGTTCCATTGAGGACCACACGCTGAGTACGGCCGGTCAGCCAGCTACGGATCCATCTGGTGGTGATGCTGTCTACCCCACATTTTTCTATCTTGTCAAGTATTAGGTTGTGATATACTTTATCAAATGCCTTATTGAAGTCCAAGTAAATTATATCCACAGCATTCCTCTGATCCACTAATTTTGTCACTTGGTCAAAGAATGCAATAAGATTTGTCTGGCATGATCTGTAGTGTCTTTTCAGGTTCCTATCTCTTTTTATATAACTAGATTGATTATGTTACATTAGATTTCCATCAGGTGGGACACTATTTTAATTTTTTTTCTCCCAATTCAGGAACTGGGATATCCCCTCCATTGCAAATACTATCATGCCATTTTCCTACTCTTAACTTATTCTTATGTAGAGACCTCATATCATTGCTGACTATATATTTAGCAAACGGTTAAACTATAAACTTTTAATCATTTAAGAAGAAGCATGGTGAATAAAAATCCACTGTGAGTGACAATAGTTGGAGAGTAATTAGGATCTTTAATGCCTATTTGGGAATTATTTATAGGTTTTCCCCGCTGTGCAACGATGCAGAGGAAGTAATTAAACAAAAGTAAAGAATTGATGTTGGGGGAAAATACCTTAGAAACACCTTGCAATAATTTTATATGGATTGGGAATCTGATGATCCCACCGAGCATCAGAATCTTTACAATAATTATGTCAATTACAGGCTAAAATATTTCCATATTTCTCCCCTCAGAGCCTATACAGTATTCCTCAACGTATGACCATTCGCTTAGGGATGGTTTAAATTAAATTGGAAAGAATGATTTATGGCCTCTAAGACACTTCCAACCATAGCAAAATGTCACCCCCCATCCCCCCCATGGTCATGTGATTACAATATAGGCACTTGGCAACCCAATCATACTTATGACTGGTTGCCAAACTCCCTGCAATCATGCGATGACCATTTGCAATCTTCTTGGCCAACGCTTTCCTTGTGGATTTCAGTTTGTGTGGGAGGCCGATTTTCAATCCCTAAGCAGAGAGATACTTACTCATGCCCTTGGACCTGTCCCAAGCCTATGTTGGGCCTCCCCACCTTTCCTGAGGCTCCCTGCGTTTCTTACTTTCCCGCACTGCCTCTTCATTCAGGAGCTGAAAAACCTATCAAAATCCACAAGGATTTTCAGTCCCTGATTGGATAGACACTTGCGCATGGTTCCCTCAAACTCCTGAGACACCCCACGCTTTTTACCTTACCACTTTGCATCTCTGTTCAGGAGTTAAAAATCATCCCTGACAATATCTGGGGAGGATTTTCAGTCCCCGGGTGGAAAGAGAGTTGTGTATAATCTGTGCCAGCTGGCCTCCCTCAATCCCCGGATGCATCTTGAACTTCTTACCTGGGACTCCACCTGCTTAATGAAGCCATGAGTTAATGGTTTCACCTGGGAATGGAGCAGTCATGTGATGCCATCATCATAATCTGGCTCAATCACTTTTATCTTTGTTTGGTTAAAAACCATCAGGTATCTATGTTCTTTAATGTTAAACACATAATGTTTCCCCAAAGATCAGATCCATTTGTCTGTTTATTTCTCATAATTTCAAAAAAACACTTCCACCAAAACTGACTCTTTCAAAATTGCTATCCCCTTTATCCATTTTAAATTTTCTTATATCCAAATCTAGCTGTGCTTTTTGCTGAAAATTTAAATTTTTAAAAACATTTTTCCTTGTTCACTAGCTCTTCATCTATTCATACATTCCTGAGATATCTAAACAAAACATTTCTTTTTCACTTTATTGCAACTGACAGTAGAGTTTAATATAGATTTGAACAGAAAAGTTCTCTTAGAAGAAGGAGGGGCTGTAGTTTGGCTGGAATCAGTATCGGATGCCATGCTGGCATTTCAGGTGGAGATTTAAAAACCATTAGAGAGGACTCTTGGAAAGAAAGGTTTAGAAGGGAAAAGGCTGGAAATGGAGCTGATGGTTGGTGATTTAAATGGTTGAAGTAATAACAGAATAACAGAGCTGGAAGGGATCATGGAGGTCTTCTAGTTCAACCCCCTGCTCAAGCAGGAGACCCTATACTATTTCTGACAAGTTGTTGTACAGTTCTTAAAAGCCTCCAGTGATGAAGCACCACAACTTCTGAAGGCAAGTTGTTCCATTGATTGATTGTTCTCACTGTCCTTAGTTCTAGATTGGATCTCTCCTTGATTAGTTTCCATCCATTGTCTTGCTTTTGGGTCCTTTGGAAAATAGATTGACCCTCTCTTCTTTGTGGCAGCTGCTCAAATATTGGAATGCTGCTATCATGTCATTCCTGGATCTTCTTTTTCACTAGACTATCCAGACTCAATTCCTTCAACCGTTCTTCTTATATTTTAGCCCCCAGGCCCCTAATCATCTTTGTTGCTCTTCTCTGCACTCTTTCCAAAGTCTCAACATCTTTTTTATAATGGGGTGACTAAAACTAGAGATAGTATTCCAGCTGTGGTCTTACTAAGGCTTTGTAAAGCAGTACTATTACTTCATGTGATCTTGATTCTATCCCTCTGTTAATGCAGCCTAGGATTGCATTGCCTTTTTTGGTTGCTTCCACACACTGTTGGTTCATATTTAAGTGATTGTCCACTAGGATTCCAAGATTCCTCTCACAGTTGCTGTTATTGAGCAAGGTTTCATCCAATCTGTATCTGTACTTAGGCACTTTCTTGCCTAAGTGTAAGACCTTACTTTTCTCTACACTGAATTTAATTTTGTTAAATAGAACCCAGTTTTCAAGTCTGTCGAGATCTTTCTGGATCTTGACCCTATCTTCTGGGGTGTTGGCTATTCCTGCCAGCTTAGTGTCATGTGCAAATTTGATGATTTCCCCTTCTATTACCTCACCTAAATCATTTATGAAGCTATTGAAGAGAACTGGACCTAAAATGGAACTTTGGGGTACCTCACTGCTTACTTCCTTTCATATAGAAATAGTTTCATTAAGGACTACATATAGAGTACAAGTATTACAAGTAGAGACAACTATTTTATGTTGAAGTTGAGTTTTTAGGATCACAACCTGGCCTAGTTATCCTGAGTTGGATTTTCTGATAGGCAAGTGGAATATTGTCCAAAAGAACTATTTGAGCACTGAGTAAACTATATGCTGAAGAGGAGCCATTTTACTCAGCATGGAACTAAAGTTGACAGAAGATAAAAAGTCCATAGATTTGCTTGACAAAGAAAATCCAGTAGACAATGAACTACCAACTTGATTGGTGGAGGGAGGCTGATCGATATAAAGTTAAGTCCTTTCTTAACTCTGGATAGGAGTAGTGCTATTTAGCATCATAAAGTGCTATGTACTGTATATGCTTACATATGTATGTTAAGCTCATATCATAACTACTTAAGATATACTGTACTTATATATATAGTTGTTCTAAGGTTAAAAAACAGCCGTATATGCTAATTTTATACTTTTGTATTAATAAAGGAGAATATTTGTAGCTCAGGGTTGAAATGAGGAGTCCTTAGTGCTCTCTGAGCTTGTTTTCTTGCAGATGTTTCATTACCCAAGCTAGGTGGCATTATCATCCTGTAGTACTGATGATGTTACCTAGTTTGGGTAATGAAGTGTCTGCAAGAAAATAGCCAAGCTCAGAGAGTACCAAGGACCCTTTACTTTTGCATTAGTCTGTAACAGGAGTGGGCACTGCTTGCAAAACAGAAAAAAGAAAGAAAGAAAGACAAAAACCATTGGTGTGGCTTAAAGCTGGGAAAGCTAAACTACTTGGGAGTTCTGCTTAAGCTTGGGTAAAATTGCTTTTCTCTTTTTGTGAGTGAATAAAAAAGGCGGAAGGGACTTGAAATCTGTGCCACCTGCCTCTTTCAGTGAGGTCCCTTAAGCACACTTGGTGACACCACTCCACTTCAGAGCTGAAATACAGCGTACAGTTGGGATAATAGCTTTAATTTGGCTGTCTCCTACAAAGAACAGACCCATCTCTCACTTGTCTTAGTTAAAGGCAAACAGAGAAAGTGTCTAGGAGGAGATGGGATGGGAGGCAATGTCAAAAGGAGCAAAAAAAAAAAAAAAGGAAAAGGGACTCAGCCATCTTTTGAATCCCTCTTCACCTTGATCTTGCCAAAAAAACCTTGGAAGTGGAATTGTTTGTGATCACAGCAAGGATGTCTTCCCCATCTCTCCTTCCCCACCTTTGTTATTTCTCATTCGCACCACAAGCAAGGCAGAGCTTTGTATTCTTCTCACAGGGAAGGCTAAGGTTTCATAAAACAGGGTACGGGGATAAAATAAATGCTTTCTATTTCATGTTGGAATGAATGTCTTTTGACTCTCTGGCCTTAGGGAATTACTGTTTGATCTTGCGAGGAAAAACCTGAAAAAGTAAATGTGCCTGTTGCCGGGTTGAGTATGGAAAGAGTGGAAGAGATGTTTTATACTGCTGTTGCTGCTGCCATCACTGCTTCCTCTTTCTCCTTCACTTTGTTTTCCTGCATTTTCCCCCTTTTTATTTATTCCTCAAATCAGGTGTCTTTACCTGGAGGTTAAATGCAGAATAAAATCCCCCCTGAAATCACAAAGCAGCCAAAATAAATACCATCACCTATTAAAGTTGTTTACGTGATGTTTGATTATGAACATAGAACTAATGAGTCAGGAAACAAGAAAAATGATTTGATTTGCCTGCATTAGCACATTTGGGAATGTCCTGGACTAATGCTTATATACATTTCTGCAGTGTTCATCACACAGATTGGGAACATTCACCTCTGGTACCTCCTCTTTCCCTTGCCCTCAAGGAGCCACAAGTTTTCAGTTCAGCTTAATGTGACCTCAGCCATATTCATGCTGAAAGTAATTTCTCAGCCTTACTTGAATATTTCCTGCCTCTGCTCCTTAAGTATTCAGTGCTAGCAATTTACCCTTCCATCCACCTACAGCCACTCTGTGTAAATCAGGGGTCTTCAAACTTGGCCCTTTTATGACTTATGGACTTCAACTCCCAGAATTCCTCAGCCAGCGTGCCTGGCTGAGGAATTCTGGGAGTTGAAGTCCACAAGTCATTAAAGGGCCAAGTTTGAGGACCCCTGGAGTGAATGGTGGGTGGCAACCTTCAAATTGTTTCTTAATGTTAATAAAGATCAAGAGGGAAGAGAGAGAGATATTTTGTCTATACTGTTTGAGCACATTAAAAAAAGACACCTATATCCAGGAATGGTGTAACCATCTTAGTGGAAAGTTAGACAAAGCAAACTCTTTTTCCTTTGCCAAAGAACCTGACAGATGTATTCATGGGCTCTGCTTAAAGCCTATAAACAAAAGCTACTCATTTTTGAGCTGCCATCTGCTGCCATTTGCTACCAGCAATAGAAAACATTGATATCTGGACTCTTATTAAGAAAATAAAATTGGTTTCCCAACAAATGATGTTGGAATGTGATATTGTCATCACCTTTCTGATAGCTTGGGTGGGTGATGACAATGCATAGGCAGTTACAGTGTCAGAATAAAGTGAGAAACTCAGATTGTATCCAATACTTCTCTTTGGCGGGGGGGGGGGAGAGAAGAAAGGGAGTTCCTTAATAAGGGCTGTCAACATCTTTTTTCACTTTTCCCACTTAGAGCAAAACATGTCTGCAAATTTTGAAATAAACAGCAGCAAGAATTCTATATCCCAGACCAAAACATTTTGTGATTCACCTCCCAATTTTTTTTTAATCAAGTCACAGATCCCCTCTTAAACATGGCCTTGATCTCCCCTTCCAAATTAAATCTGGAGCCCAGCCCAAATACATAATGATTGGAAACCTTAGGGGGGGGGGAAATGCATATGATCCACAGAACTTGGGGAAGTGAGCACCTTTTAACTAATCCACTGTATTTTCTCAGAATCCTTGAGAAGACAAGGAGTGAAATGTGTTCCCATAATTTTCTTGGAACTAATAAAAGTAATGCTATCTCAAAATATTTCCATTTTCTCCACCTTCATATTGTCTTGTTAATGCTAGTTTTCAACTCCCACAATCCCTGAACAGTATTACACTGGCTAGGAATTATGACAGCAAGCTGAAATGTTTGGATTGGTCTGGGGAAAGTGAAATAGATAGTTTTAGATGATGGGGGAGGGGAGGGCCATGAAGAGTAAGGAGTGAAAAATTCATGAATGTTAAATATTTGCATCACGTGACATGAAGATAAATCTTTCCATTTATTAGCAATAGAATTGTAAAATCCAATTCATCAATAAATGATAACTTTTCAAATTCACTCAACACTATGCTGTCACAACACAAGCAAAAAACCAACAAAAAGGTCAAAGACCTAGAATTCTGAAAAGTATTTCCATTTAAAACATCTCAATATAAATGGGTACTAGGAATCATCGCAGAGGGGAGAATTTCTTTGCTTTGGCAATCAGCATGTTGTAGCTAATTAACAGAAGAATAAGGACAGGAAACAAAGCAAAAATTTCCATTTATCCTGCTGTGATGTATGTGAAACACAGAACTAACCACAGAGATCAAATCAAAGAATTGGAGACCTCCGTTCCTGAATGGAGTGAAAAAGACACAATCGTGTTGCCATTTTCCTTTTAAAATGTTTTATTAAATTTCAAAAGCATGAAAAAGTAAACAAACAAGGAAAAAAGAAAATAAAAAAGACAGATAGAAAAAAATACAAGATAAAAAGGGGGGGGAGCGAAAGGAAATGGTAAGTAAATAAAAAGGTTAGTTCCTGACTTTCTTTGGTACAGATATAAAAAATACATCCAACTCTTATTTAAACATTAAAAATTGTTTACATTATTTCTTGAATCCCATATAATTCTAGTCAACAAATCCCAAAATCAAAATTACATTTCTCTTAGTTTATTGCAAAAACTCCAAAAGTAGCTTCATTAATAACTCATTACTTAAAATATAACCAGAATATCCCAGTTTCTATAAAATCATCTCTAAATCTTCAGATATCCTCATTAATCAGCAAAGATCCAGTAAAATTTAGCAACAACATCTACTAACATAAATATGTAGCCCCTTTTTCCATTTAGTGTACATTCCCCTGATCCCTGTCTTAACAATTAAACATTGCAAAAAAAGAACTTAAAAACTATAATAATCAGCCCTTATTTATTGAAATCCATTAAACATTTCCAAAAGAAATATTGTCCAATCCATTTAACAATTCAACATCACTAGAAATAAAAAATCATAACTATAATCAGATAAACCAATTTTGTATTTTTCTTTCTTCCATCCAACCATCCTCAAGTCTCACAAATAAAATTCTGAGTCCTGTTTTCTTCTAGTGTCTTCTCTTCTTCTCTTTAAATTCTTATATTTCAAGTCCAGTTGTAGTTTCCGTGAAGTAACACCAATAAATCTCTTACGTTTCAGTTTGAAAGGGTAATATCTTTTTCAATTGTTGGATGATCATCCAGTTGCATTTGTAAATCCAGTGAATCCATCTCAGTTGTCTCCTGGAGGATTTGTTCATCTTCAAAAGTAAGTTTTGGTTCCAGTAAAGAGTTTAAAAATTCAAGTACTTCACAGGCCCATAAATCAAATATTTCTTTTAAAGTAGCCATTTTGTGTTCTGGTAATCAACTTTCAAAGTTTTGTTTTACAACTGATGTGTATTTTGACCTTCACTTCTGAATCTCAGGAAAGCTTTCTCTGCCACTCCAGACAGAACCACAGTTCTCTAAATTCACCTGCATAGCAGATTATCTCAGCGAAGGCCGAACTGAAGAGAAGAAATGTACAGGTGGTAACTATGACAAGTGGGGGTATTTTTGTTTCTCTGTTGTGCTATTCATTATTTCACCTTAAGTGTGCAAGAGCACAAATGCAATATCTGTCTGCAATATTTTAAAATAGCCATATTTTTTCCCAGTGTAAAATTCACAGAATGACACCTTCCCTTTCCTCTTGATATTCATCCTTCCTTCATATATTTGTTTTCCAGATTGATTTTCATTCTTTTTTCTTTATATGACCAAAGCACCTCAGTATATTTCTTTTGTACCAATCACCCACTTCTCAATTCAATCAATACTCACTCAATTCAATCTTGATCCGACCCCTTCTGCTTTTACCACATATGCAATTGAAAAATTGTAGCAGGAAAGAAAAGAAAAATTCGGAGCTATTGAAATTCTGATTTCCCATCTAACTCCACAAAGCTTTTAATACATCCATAATTTTCTCTACACTTTAAATGGAAGAACACAATCCTTATTTTATGTTTTAAAAACGTAATGGTTATTAAGCTATGGTAATATGCAGGATAAATATTATCCTTCATAAAAATAATTCCTGCAGCACAAAACCCATTGAATGCAATGGGGTTCACTTCTAAATCCCAAAGAAAATGAGCAGTAGAGAGCTGAAGGGGAAAAAAAATAACACTAGAAGAATTGTTTCATTTTTGAAAATGGTGCTTTGGATCATTTCAAAATTACAGTAGAAAATAAATCTCACAAATCTTAGTTCTTTTTGGCACATTTTATAAGAAATGGGAAGAGTAAGACTTTGGCCACGGTCTTCTTTGATGTTCCTGTGCAGCCAGCAATGGGGGAAATTCACAGTGTACACAAACCCACAGTTTAGTGCCCAGTTGCATATAAACCCTGATGGATAGCATATCCAATCTTCATTTAACGCTCCTGACTTCCAGGTAGCGTGATCTTTTCTCATATTGAAATTTTAATGGTCAGCCAGCAATGCTAAGAGTCATTTCCAAACTCATTTATTCAATGTTGTTGTTTTTTAACCAAATTCTTAACAGAGAAATCCTGCTTAACAGAATGCATAACAACTTTATTCAACAAGACACTCCCTGCTGGCAGATTTAGAAATCTAAGCAGTTCAAACAGGGGGAAAAGGTGCAGGGAAGGAAGAAGGAAAAATTAGGAAACTCAGGCGCTGATTGTTCAAGTTAAATAGTGTTCTTTTAATGACCTGCAAAATAAAAATAATTCATGGAGGGAAAAGGTGCAATGGAGCAGGTCTCTCCTCCTCTTTCTTTTTCTTTCTGCTAAGAACTGCTGGAGAAACTCATGGAGCAAAAGAGAATAAAATAGTAACTTTGGATAACAAGTCATAATGAAGGTAATCACAATATTTATGTATTCTATTTCAAAAGAGAGAAAGCTTTCTTAGGCTTTTCAGTGAAAGTGTAGAACAGTCTTCTAGCTTCATATGAATAAGTAAACATCAGCTGAATAGGAGAGAATGCTGCTATGTTATTGATTGTTCAATTTTCAGAAGTTGAGTTCCAAGTAATAATTCATTTGTATGCCACCTACTCAGGTGTTATTACTTTTATGAAGTGAAATCCCAAGGGACAGGCATACACACGGGGCGTGAGTAACAAAACTTGGCTATTAATTGTGTGAACAGATTGAATGAATCAGTGTCATTTGTCAACATAATATGGGGAGTCCATTTCTGTGACTGCTGTATAGATGCTGGGTTGCCTCTGTGCAGTAAATGTTCTCCCTTGCAGAGAAAATACATCATTTGTGAGAAGAGAGAACAAAAGAAGGAATGGTTGCCTTATATTATGGAGGGACAAATTTTTGGTGGCGAGAGGTCACATGTTATATTATTTGGAGAGGTCAACGTTTAGAATATCAGGCAATGATGCAAATGGATGGAGCTTTGTAATGCACCTAAGGAAGAGAAGGATGTCTTTTTTTTTTTTTGCTTATTTAAAGTCATGTTAACCCTGTTTTATTTGTCCATTACAGCTTTTGTGTCTCTTTTCTTATTGCAAAAGCATAAATTTATTGATAAGATGAGATGAGATGAGATGAGATGAGATAAGATAACCTTTATCTGTTCACATGCTTTTAGTCTCTTTTGCTTCCCCCCCACCCAAAAAAAGTTCTCAATACTCCAAAAATAAAGTCTCCAAAGAGAAGTACTTATCTGCTCCAAAGAAAGTCTTTCTTTGACTACAAAGATAA
Source organism: Azemiops feae (assembly GCA_023970755.1). Classification (NCBI taxonomy): domain Eukaryota; kingdom Metazoa; phylum Chordata; class Lepidosauria; order Squamata; family Viperidae; genus Azemiops; species Azemiops feae. The sequence goes on from JALGBA010004287.1 coordinate 1,251,825, forward strand.
ATTAATCCAAAAAAGTGATTTAGAGATGAAGAAGATTGGTTCTAGTGTCCATAAAGTTGGCTATGTCACAGCTTGTGAACTTGATGGAAATCCCTCACATCCTCATCACTCAACTCACAAACCTATCAAGGAAACTTCTGTTTTTGTGATTTACTCATGAGGAACCAATTTCTGGCTTCCTCCTTAAATCCAGAGGAAGAAAGGGGCCCCCTACTGTGCGATGAATAACACAAGCTGCACCATCCTCTCTGTGAACATCAGAGGTATCTAAACTTCCATTTTCAGCTTTTAAATCTCCTCTCAAAGTGTGAGCTTGTCACTTTTTTTTAAGTAAGTAGAGTCCTTGATGGCTGAAATAAAAAAGCAGAGAGGAAAGCTCCATCTATTTTATGGCTTTCAGGTTGCCCTGAATTTGTTCATTGGTTCACCTAGTTCAGCCTTATCTACTCTGATAGGCAATTTCTCTCTAGCACAAGGGCATGCAAACTGCAATCACGAAGACCATAGGTGGCCCTCTTTCTACTTGCAGAAGTCCAGTGCAGGTTATCTATTCAGATCTCTGACAAGAGCAATTTGTCTCTTTTCTGGCAACCCAGAGCAGAGAGAGGGAAAGACACAGATGGGGATGTCAGAATGAGAAAGAAAAGTGTCAGAGCTAGAAGAGTTGCTTGTTGGCAAGATAATGTGTGGCTCTTCCCTTAGTACAGTTACTTAAGAGCTTAAAAGACTTTCACAGCCTCACCCTATTGCCTGAGATCTTTAAATCTGATCATTTTAAATGAATCAACCCTAGAGCTAGAGTATAGTTACTTGATCTGAATTAAAATAATATTATTTTAATTATTAAGAGTATACTGAAGCAAAGATGAAGTTGTGTGTGTGTTTGTGTGTGTTTAATACACATTTTATTTATACACACCTAGAGATAGAAACAGAAATCTGTTACTTTGCTGTTCCTTGGGACAGAAGGATTAGATTTTCTTTCATGTTGAACTTCCAACCTTGATCAACTAGCTAGCTATGTATTTACAAAAGCCAGAATCCAAAGAGCTGTTGCTCTTAGCTTGAGCTAAAATGTTATTTTCTCTTTGCATATTTAACCAGTATACTAAATTCAATTTCAAAAGAATTGGTACTTCCATCTCTCTATAGGTGCCTTTCCCTATCAGTATTGTTAAATGTGTTTTCTGCCTACATATCTCAACAGCTGCCTAAATGCCATAGATAGAGCTTTATTTTCAAGCAGAGGCAAACATATATAATGGTTTTATATACATTTTTCTCCATTTGTTGTAATATAAGCCATCATCCTATATATGATTTGGATATGGATTCAGACATAGGAAAAACAAGAATGAATGAATAGAAGGAACCCCTCCAAAAAAACATTTAAAATGTTTGGGAAATGAAAAAGAAAATGTGAACAAACGCTCTGGATAGCACAGTATTCCCAGTGGTTCATTATAATTAGATGTTTGTTTTAATGGTAAAGAGTTTTAAACTCTGAAAACTCTGAATCATTGTCTTCATTATGTACTTTTATTAAATTTGGGAGAATAGAAAGAACAGTTCATTATTATGATTAACTATGCTTTTTAAATTCCCAGGTTATAATATTGGGAACACTATAGACATCATGGGCATGCAAAATGAGACTATGATTACAGTAACAATGGGAAGAATCAGAACTGATGCTATACTCTATTCTACAAGTCTAATAGAAATAGAAGTGTCACTATTCCATGATAGACTACCAAAAATTGATGATTTTATCAGAATGCAGGAAATCCAGTGGTAGGATTCAGCCGGTTTGCACCAGTTTGGCAGAACCGGTAGCTAATATTTTTGTTGCCCAGGTCCAGAATGGACTTCCGGAAGTGGCATCCACACAGAGAACTGGTTGTTCACAAATTTGAATCCCACCACTGAGGAAATCTTAATGAAAAGAAAGGGTGGGGTGACATGATAGCAGTTCCAATATTTGAAGGGCTGCCACAAAGAAGGGAAGATCAACTTGTTCTCCAAAGCACCTGAAGGCAGGACAAGAAGCAATGGATGGAAACTAATCAAGGAGAGAACCAACTTAGAATTAAGGAGAATTTTCCTGACAGTTAGAACAATTAATCAGTGGAATGACTTAACTTCAGAAGTTGTGAGTGCTCCATCACTGGCGATTTTTAAGAAGAGATTGGACAACCATTTGTCTGAAATGGTATAGGTCTCCTGCTTGAGCAGACAGTTGGAGTAGAAGACCTCCAAGGTCCCTTCCAACTCTGTTATTCTGTTGTTATTCTGCTATTCTGTTGTTATTCCTTGTGTTGTCTGGCAGAAGAGCAGCACACGTGAGAAAAACTTGGGTGCACTAGAGGATTACAAGCTTAACATATCCCAACAGTGTAATGCAGTTGCAAAGTGACATCTTGAAGACCATCAAGAAGAGCTTAAAAATTATCTTGCTGTATTCTATCTTGGTCAGGCCTCTCTTGGAATATTCCATTCTAGAACCCTAATAAATTGGACCAAGTCTGGAAAAGAATTACCAAGATGGCGAAAGGGAAACTTTTTATTTCTTGAAATACCTGAAGGGCTGTCACATTGTAGAGAGTTTAGACTTATTCTCACTTGCTCTAGAGGTAAGACTAGAAGTAATTTAAAGGTAAGTAAGAAGTAATTTAAGGGTAAGACTAGAAGTAATTTAGAAGTAAAAGTCAGAGAGAAATTTCTTTTGTATCCAATCACACTTGGCCAATAAAGAATATTCTATTCTTCTAATGGGACGAAACTTTAAGGATATAGACTCTGATTATACATTAGGAAGAACATCTTGACAGTAAGAACTGTCTGTCAGTGGAATACTATTATTGTACTGCATGGAGCAGTTTCTTCCCCTTCAATGGAGATTTTCAAATAGAGGCTGGATAGTCATTTACTGGGATGGTGTAGTGAATCCAGCAGTGTGTAGAAGGTTGGACTCAATGATCTTTTAAATACATCCCAAATCTACAATTCTAAAAGAAGCGTTCACCTTCAGTTTTAGATTTTAAATTAGTTTCAATATTCATTTCCAATTTCAGTCCTCAAGTTTAGGAGAGCTCTACCTCTAGTCCAATTTAATGTGATCCCTATAATAGTTTTGGAGGTAAAACACAAAGAAGTATTTTGGAACACAGCACTGCTCCTGTGGCATCGGAGCCATTAAAAACTATGACTCGTGTGCTTCTTTCTTGCCAATCTTACACCATCCATAGCCATCATACCAAGAAAGGCCACATTATACCACAGGATAAAACATTTGTGTTTTACTGGTTATTCTTAATTATTTATCCTTTCAGTGTTATCACCATTGCATATGCCCTTTCATTTATGTCATACTATTATAGTTCTCATCGTTACAATATCAGTATTAGATATAACTTTCCTTGTAGATGTTGGTAAGCTAGTGCTTTTATATTTTATGTTAGGTGTGGATTATTGTTTAATCATTATTCCATTATTTTATATACTAACATCTAAATGATGTAAGTCTATAAACTTACACTGTGCTGCATTGATTCTTGTCTTCATAATTGTAATCTTACAGTCTTAATGATGTTGATACCACTAAGTTACAGTTTCCGCTAGTAACTTAAGTCTTGGCTTTTTTTCACAGTACGTAGACCACATTACTCTCAGAATGGGATGGTTGGAATTTTATCATTGAATATTATTTTATGCTGATCGATGGCTGAAATAAAGATACTCCTCCTCCCTGTTTCTGAAATAACCCAGGCAAGATGGATGAATGTGTCAGTTTCTCTTTTTTTCATTTTTTAAAAATGTATTTCCAACTCTTGTTTATGAAGGAGTTTTAGTAAGTGCATGTCAAAAGCAGTGCAGAACGTTTTTCTCACTGTGCAAAGGAGCATGTCATCAATAATTGTCTGTCATGGCTGTTAAGTATACGGAGTCATTTTTTTGTTTGTTATAAAAAAGGGGAAAACCTTAATTCAGTACCACAGAGGGAGTTTTTTTTAAGCATTATGCGATCAAAGTCCCCTACCTGGAAAACAAAGCTATCACTTTTGGTTTCTTCTGTAGCCTTTTTTTAATCTCAAGAAATGTGTATGTGTACGTGCATATGTATGTGTATATGTATTTGAATATGTTCATACATTCAGTTCAGATGGCCTCCCAATCACCTTGAGACTTTGGATAGTTGGCATCCAGTAAAACACACACACACACACAAACACACACCAAATATTGAAAACACATCATTCCTGAGCCACTGACATATCTACCCAAATATGCCTGATGAAAATTATCTCCCCTAACCTCCTAGCTCAGATCATGTCTTCACATCCTTATGAAAGACCAGCAAGATCAGGGGCCTCTTGAGTTCAAGAAGGGATGCTGTTCCACATGGCATGTGCAGCAGCAGAGAACTCTTTCTTCCTGGGTTCTATCAGGAAGTTCTATCTATAAATGGGATCTAGACCAGGGGTAGGCAACCTTGGCTCTTTTATGACTCGTGGACTTCAACTCCCAGAATTCCTGAGCCAGCATGGCTGGCTCAGGAATTCTGGAAGTTGAAGTCCACGAGTCATAAAAGAGCCAAGGTTGCCTACCCCTGATCTAGACCATGCCCGCCTTTTCAGACCTTATCTGACAGGCACAGAAACATGTAGATAATCAGTACCACAAATATTCCAATCTTCTGCCATGAAAGAATTTGTGGATGATTATTAGTATCTTGAATTTCACCAAGAAGCTTACTGGGAACAAGTACAGCTTGTGAAGTAGTGGGGTTACATGGGAATAGCAAGGTACCTACCTAACTACCCACACCACCACTTCATGCAGACTGTCTGCAACTTCCAAGTAGTCTCCAAAAGCAGGCCCATGTAATCTAGACAAGCTATCAATGTCCATGAGCAAAACCCACCAATCCAAGTGTGCTAAGTACCATCTCAATATGATTTCCAGGTCTGAAAACTGACAGAAAATATTTCAGGTTATCTGCTTCTTCCTGGACCTTCTAAAGCTGTAGCCTAACTTTCTCAGTAACCTTCCCTAAAAGGGGAAGATTGGAGACAAGACAAAAGTACCTTTGGTTCAATGATGGTTTCTTGAGGAAGGGACCTTCTCTCATTCAAGAATGACTTTATTACTAGCTAGATATAGCCTAGATATAGCCCCATGCCATTTCCTGGGAGGCCTTCATCAAACAGGAAGGGTATGCATTTAACACATATGTGGCTGCATCAACAGACCAAGGACTCTATCTCTCTGAGATCAACAGGTTTAAACCATTTTCCATGTCAGATCATGCCTTGGTCAACTCCACAGGACTTGCTGAACCAAAGTCCAGCTTAGAGCACGTCCAAGTAACTTTATGCATCAGATGTCTTGACTGGTCATTATAATGGCCCTTCAGATGTACCTCTGCCACCCCCTCCCCAGAAGGGATCAGGTCACCTTAAACAGCTCTGCTAGCATATGGTAAGAAAAATAGTTGTGTTTTGTCACAATCATCACCACAAGATATTCCTTAATAAAGACTTTATCTGGCTTTAGTCAGATTCACTATTAATATTCTACAGCAGTGCTGTAGATTTCTCTTCTATCATTTCATCTCCCAGATGTCCTTTGAAAATCATGGGGGGAAGGGGATTCATGAGCATGCAGAGGCTAGACACAGGCTTAATCTAATCCAAGGTTCATTCCAAGCAATGACTAAGAGTTCAATCGAGCCTCAGGAAGCTCCACAAACTCCCTTTGAAGATCAACAGAGTTCATCAGGCACACAGGACAGACTGATCAAGCAGGCCTAACTCTCTGTGGCATAGGGAAGCTGTGCAGGCCTCCAAACATCAAAGGGATATCAATTAATAACAAGAAACTGAAGTTATATCCCACACATCTAGATCATGTCTAGGTGCCCAGGGTCACCAGGTCTCATCACTCTGCTATTTCTCAACCAAAAGTAATTCCTCAGTTTGACTTGGCTGAAGCTCCTAGGTGTGCCTAAGCTAAATTAAAATCTTTGTTGTAGACAAGGAGGAAGCCATGCACAACAGCTGGGCATCCACTGCTGGTACCAAGGTGAAAAAAACTCACCCACAGCAGGTTAAGTTGTGACTTCTTCCTCCTATTCTTCTAAATCAACATATACTTGACATTCAGAGTTTTGATGGTTGTTGTACATTTATATAAGGACCACTTCAGCCCTGGGAATTACTTGTTCCTTGCCTGCCCCAGCATTTTTTATTTCCTAATAAAGTGCTTAGAACTGTATCACTGATTTATTATTACATGGATTTTTATTATCACACGAGGTAATATTTTCTGCCTCAGAGAGTACAGTAGCTTAGGCTGGCCCACTGTGATAAATCAATAGGCCAGAAGAATGGGTTGGACCATACATTAGATGTTCTACAAATGAAGAAATTGACACACTGATATGATATAATATACTTCAAAATCAGTCCAGTGTCTTATTTCCTACATTGCTAATTTAACAATTGACTCCTGAAGTGTGTCCAGTGGTCACCCAAATCACTTGCAGCAAAGAACTTTATTTCTTATTTTCTACTTGAAAATCTTTTGATCATGAGCGAGGAAGGAACATCTGCTTTTTGTAATCAAAGCAGCTTCAAACTTGAATGACAATCTAACAAAGGGAAAACAAATAAGGTAGCTAATTGTCTGCAGAAATGAACACACTCAATTATCTCATGTTTTTTTAAAGGAAAGTGAGACAGAAAGAGCCATTTGAAGAGCAGTGATTTAAGGTGACAGCCAAGTGAGCAAAAAAGAGACTGAGGAAAAAACAACTTGACTTAAGCCACTAGTTGCTGACATCTTTTCTTTTACCTATTTGCGTTTCACAGCTTAATCTTCTACTGAGGATTCTTAATAGTGGCAGAGGCTATAGTGTTAATGCAGATAACTATGTGCTGCCTTGGCTATTTATCAGTTTAATGATTATATACATGAGAAAAATTGCTGTCTTCCTTTTAAAACTGATGAGCTTTTCAGCATTTTATTACCAGAATAAATGTGCAAAAGCAAAGCAAGAATGCAGTCAATGATTAAAGGGGTTCACCACTGAATTTTAATTAGCAGCATTAAAAAACTAAGTTGATTGTTCAGCTTAGGAATGTAGAGAAAGTAATATTCAGAACTGTCTTTCATAATGCTTTCCTTAGAGTCAATGGGACATGGGCTCTATTTTAACAAGATCTTGATCAACTTTACTTTTTTAACAAATTTATGGAGTGTAAGTGGATGGTTAATATTAGAGAGAACTGTTTAGTTTTAAAAAACCTCAAGTTTCAGTTCTGATTCTGGATGTTGATTTTTGATACTCCATAATCCTCAGTAGAGGCAGTGACTTCTTTATAGGAATACTGAAATAAAATTCAACAGATTTTACACATGAGTTATTTTTTGTTTCCACTCAAATAGAAAAGGAAACTAAGTCAAAGAATGTTACTATTAAAAAAAAACACTTGACTTTTCACAAGGATGACTGTCTGAGGTGTGATTCTAGTTTCCATTCTTTTAGTATTACTACTATAATAATAATTAGCAGTAGTAACTGTAATGATAATAATTATAAAGTCTTTTGAGATGGTTGTGTTTCCTTGGTGTTGTAGAGCAGGGGTGTCAAACTGCCGGCCATGGGCCGGATGCATCATAGCGAAACCGCGCCCACCCCATTGCCGGAAATGGCAAAAAAGTCACGATACCTCACGACACGTCACGTGACATTACGACTTTGACACCCCTGTTGTAGAGAATGAAGAAACATCCAGAAGTAGGTGAGACAATGGACTTCCCATTTTCTACTGTCTCTTGTCATCAGTGTATGTCCAGATACTAGTGTCTCTGCTGTTCAATCTACCTAAAATTATTCAGGCAAACAGCAGGCAAATAACATGAGGAGAATATCAAGATATTTTTCAGGATGTTCCAACAAGTATAAGAACTTCAAGAAAGTTCTTATTAAAAATGGACAAGACATGTAGCTTGGTTTTAGTGTATGTTTTGTGTAAACTCAGTGGCTTACAACCTATTGTTTCTGTCTGAGAAGTGGCTTTATTATGCCTTATTCTGTAAATTATAGCCAAGCCACTGCATGTCTTAAACTTCCAGTTTTTATCTATTCAAGAGTGATCAGAATCAAGACCACCATATGCAAGTCATATTTCTGGTCTTCTGTGATGTAATAAAGATTTGATTGATTGGTTGACTGAAATCAACCTGTGTAGCATGGAGGTGTTTTGTTTCTTAACAGACTAAATTAGAGAAGCAGGCCTCTGAATGTTTACTGTGGTTATTAAGAAATTCTTCCACAATCAGTTGCAGCTCAGTACTTGACAGACAGCGTGTATCAGCATTGTATAACAACTGTTGGAGATATGGCAAACTGTGTCTTTTTTAATGTTCTTGGCATTGTGAGAAAACACTCATTGCCTCAGTTTAACTTTGGGGATGTATTTTATCAACATTAGGCTTTTTAAGAAAGGTCAACAATCACTATGGCAATCCCACCCCCCAAGAAAATCGGAAAAGTGCAGAGGTAGCACTATAGGAAGACAAATGGGAATGTGATGAAAACCAGGAGTAATAGCAAGATGAGTAGAAAGCAATAAGCTTCTATTTCTTTATGGTGCTGACTAAAATCTCAGATCTGCAGAAGTCATGCTACCTTTGTTTATGGGTGACAGTGAAAAATATATTCTATTTCCCTGGGTGAACTAAGAAACTATTGCACATTAAAACCAAAATAACAACAAACCATTGACACGTGATTGTCCTTGCATTTTCTTCTTTCATTTAACAACTTGTAAACTGGTCTTCCAGAACTGCTGAGCGCACAAACTCATGTCCCATCGCTGGCTGCCACCCACCTGTCAATCACTGAATGCAATAAAGCAAAGAATGGGCAGCTAGTTTACATATGCTGCCTCTTAGACCATGCTCCCTCATTCACTAATTCCACAGACTTCTGCCATACTCCTGAATAGATTTCCAGCTGCAGAAAATAAACAAAAATAGGACATTAATTTGTGGGTATTTACATAACTATTAATGCTAATGCATAACTCAATTGCTCAAAAGCCCACACAAAAATTACTAATAGGAGAAAAAATTAAATGATTGGAAGCTAATTTCTGGAAAGCCTTCATTATAATGCAGCTGATTTCAGGAAATCTGAATCTTTCCTATTCCTCTTTGCACTCTTACATTGTGTGCTAAATGAGTTCCAGGTCAAACCAACAAGCAATAATCAAGTGGCATGAAAATCAAGCACAAAGATCTTCCTTCCCACAAATTGTTTCCTGTCCAGGAAGGAATACCCAGACCTAGTATGAAGAAAAGTATTATGAGAAGACCCTTAATAACCTTTCCAGGAAGTAGAAGCAAGCAGTAGCAGAAGATGGTTGGGTAGTACCACCATCTTAATTTCACATAGTGCTTGAGAGTAGAAAAAGAAATCTGTTTTCTTCCAGATGCTCTTGAGTTATAACTGCTAATAACAAGAAATCCTGGGAGTTATAGTACATCACCTTCTGAAGGGCCACAGTTGCGCCATTTTTAAAATTCTAGAGCAGGGGTGTCAAACCTGCAACGTCACGTGACGTGTCACGACGTATCGCGACTTTTTTTCCACTGCCGGCAATGGGTTGGGTGCGGTTTCAGAATGACGCATCTGGCCCCAAGGCCGGCAGTTTGACACCCCTGTTCTAGAGCAACATAACACAGGCCTGGTGGAACATTAAAATGGAAGCTAGATGGTGTTGCTCAGAGCAGGGCAAAGAAAATAATAAAAAGCAAGAGCAAGATGTAAGCAGACTTCATAGCAAACTATGTGAATTGCAACACCCATAGTCTTGTATAAATAATAATGCTCTTATGTGTCCACAGAAGAAAATATCAGCCTCCTGTATCATTATGATCATAGTCCAATCTGGTTTCAATCTATCTTCACATGAAGACAGTACTGGTACCATGATTGCCAGGTATCTTTCATTATAATTTAAGCACTATAAAGGATAAAGGCCTGCATCACACCACTGGTATTATAATACCTATACAGTATATGTACCTCCACATAGGAATAGGGGAACAAAAGTCGATAGGTACATATTAATGAAATATTTTTTGCGGTAACCCATGGCATTTTACTGTAATCAGAATTAGGTCTACTAATTTTGCTTTTTTGTATTGTACTCATGGTTTGAGTATAGCAGAATTTCAATAGTTTAAAAGTCTTGCATAAAAGTGCATAGTCACTTTTTAATGGGTAGTTTTTGGGATGTTCTGTGAACCTTTCAAGGTAGACCAGGCCAGAAAACAAAAGTCATGCAAGCTAATATTACTTTTATTATAGTAACAAAATATTGAAAATCTGAATGTGCTTTCCCCTTCCACTTCTTTAACTCCATGAGAACTATTGAGGGTCTTCTTTGAGATGCTGTCCTAGGTTAAGCTTCTGGGATGGACTTAGATTTCTTTTATCTGGTTGTCACTCTTCCACCTATTCCTCAAGGTTATTCCTTCCACCCATTATATCTTCTAATGAAGCAGTAAATGTGGGCATTCAAGTGACACTATTTCATCCAGCCTGCCTATTGATCTTTGTACTGGAAAATGCATGGTTTATCACAAATCCTTTCTTGTGACAGAGATTGCAGCAATCATTCTATTGATAATAGGATGGTACATATTTGAAGCAAGGCAATCTTATGAAGAAGGCTGGCAAAAATGTCACAACTCACTCAGCTATAAATAACTAAGATCTTCTTTTCACCCAACAAGAATATGATGACCCATTAATTGCAATTGCAATTGAATATTCATTCTCATAGAACAGGGGTGTCAAACTGCCAGCCCGCGGGCCAGATGCATTATAGGGAAACCGCGCCCACTCCATTGCCGGCAATAGAAAAAAAGTCGTGATACATCGTGACACATCACGTGACGTTGCCAGTTTGACACCCCTGTCATAGAACCTACCTACTACAAAGCAACAACATAATATCATGACATCACTTAACCCATTCTAGGAAATATCTAACCACAAAGCACATAGGGAAGACTCTGCAGCAATTCCTCCACCATCCTTTTCCACAGATGCCTCTCATTTAGGCTAAATGTAGGAAATATGAAATTCACAGGCACTGATGTGTTCCTGAACATCTCCCTTGGTAACCACCAGGCTTCTTTTATTGCCTAACTTGTTTTTTTAAAAAAAGATTATTTTAATTTAAAAATGGCATGCTGCAAAGCAAGACGCTTTTAGCATCATAATAATTTGCAGCAATGCTTTTGGATGCTTCAAAGTTCCCAAAGTTGGCATATTAGAAAATATGCTAGGGAACTGCTTGACTTTCTGGAAAATGGATTTTTGTGATTGGATGTGCTTTCCCCAGCAGCCATTTTAAATAAGTCATTCTTTTACGGCAACCATTTTATGAGGGCTGTAGTGCACCCTTTAACCAGCCTTGAAACCAGCCCTTCTTCATTTAAGCCCTTTGCTTTCATGCCATCCAGCCAGAAGTTCCCTACTCATACTCAATGTCAATCTTCATGCCAGACCTAGCAATAAATTTCTACTCTCCCAGGAACCTAGCCTTGCATTTGATAGCTATCGAAACAGCAGCAGCTTCAGAGGCTCAATGTAATTTAGAGAACTTGCTTTATTGCAGACAAGGAAGAAGGAAGATATTTGTAGAAGCTTTGCCTACTGCAGAATACAGAACATAGAGAGAGAATGCTCAGTCCCAGGGTTGTAACTATGGGGTTTTCTTCCTGCTTTTTCAGGTCAGCCGACATCAGGCCTTTCTTTTCCTAGCCTGCTTTCAGTGTTAGCACAATGGTTTTGCCTGACCACAGGACCACAGGTTTCTACCTCACTAGTTTCAGTTCTTACACTTTGCTTATTGCCAATAGTAACATCAATCTTCATTATTCTTTTTCCAGCCCTCTATTTCATAAAACCAGAGGACTCAGGAGTACATTGTCAAAAAATAAAATAAAAAATCACCAGCCTGTTTTTAAGAATTATCTTAGGAATCTAGGTGAGGCCAGAGCCCAAATCTCAGCTTATAAGAAGAGAATGAATCTGATAACCACATCTGGAAATGCTAGCTCAAAGGTGTAATTTAGTCCTTCCTGTAGTAGTTTTGGTTTGTTATTTACATGGATTATCACTTTGCTTTTTTATCAGAGCTGGGTTCCATCATACATGTTTTAGCTCTGTTGATATGTGCACAAAGAGTTCTCAGTAGCCATATTTGGAAATTGCTAGCAATTGTTAGCAAATGCATTAGGTATCAATATTGCAAATACCCTGAAGACTAAGACTATATCATATTGGTGGGCTCCATAATGTAATCTCATTTCCCCCTTAACTCCTGTAACACACACACACACACACACACACACACACACATGTTATATATATATATATATATGTATGATTTATATATATATATATGTATGATTTATATATATATATATGTATGATTTATATATATATATATATATATATATATGATATATATATATATATATATATATAATATATTTATATATATATATATGTATGATTTTATATATATATATATATGTATGATTTATATATATGTATGATTTATATATATATATATATGTATGATTTATATATATATATATATATATGTATGATTTATATATATATATGTATGATTTATATATATATATATGTATGATTTATATATATATATATATGTATGATTTATATATATATATATATATATATGTATGATTTATATATATATATATATGTATGATTTATATATATATATATATGTATGATTTATATATATGTATGATTTATATATATATATATATGTATGATTTATATATATATATATATGTATGATTTATATATATATATATATGTATGATTTATATATATATATATATGTATGATTTATATATATATGTTGATAAAATTCTTACAAGAAAAAGGCGAACACCAGGATAAAAATAAACAAGGCTGTTTAATATAAACAGGCCTGTAGATAAAAGAGCACTTAGCTTTCGCCGGCCAAACTACGGACGTCCTCAGAGTTGGAGTGGGAGGCATTCTGGGAGCTGGCCTATATAGCCTCCTGCCTCTGCGCCCAGCTTCTCGAGCGCGTCATCGGACCATTGGTTGTAATAGTCCACAATGTGCTGAGTTGGTCTACACCTGGCAATCTGTCAGTGGCCTTGCTGGTTGCCTTCAGATCCTCCTTCGCTTTCCTTGAGTGCGTACATGCACTCAGGGGGTGGCTGTCCAACTGCCTTTGCTCCTTATCTCCTTCCCTCCCGTTTTGGAGTGATCTCTCAACCTACAATTAAGATGCCCTGTGAGGCTGTCACCCTCTCCCAAGGCCGCTGTTGTCTCACCCGTAGCTCCCTCGTCCCAACTTTGCGAAGGATGGCCATTCGGGCATTCCTGCTCTCTGTTTCCCCCCCTTTTTTACTCTTTCCAAGCCGCTTCCGCACCTTCGTTTCAAACGCCCGATCATAACCCCTTGTTAGTCCATCATCTCCTCCCATGGGAAGTCATCGCCGCTTCACCTATAGCCCTATCTCCCCACTCCTGCAGGGAGCTGTCCAATTGTTGTGACTCCTGATCCCCCTCCCCTTCTTTTGCCGGTTTGCTATCCTCTCTGGGGATCGCCACCTCCACGTTTGTAATACCATCCCCCTGCTTTTGCAAAGGGCGGGCTGGCCGTCTGCTCCGTGGGTCACCGCGTTGTCTCTCCCACCTTCTGAGGGTCTGGTAAGCCGGTAGGAGGTCTATATGTCGGTTAATAGAGTTCACATCAGACAGCCAGGCTTCTTTAAGAAGGCGGCCCCCCTTGGTAGTCCCACGAGATATGGCTTGCACATTGTCCAGATCGAATGTATGATCAAGGCTGGCCATATGGGCCCACACTTGTGAGCGCTGCTCCTGCCTTTTAATTGCCAGTTCATGTTCATGGACCCTAGTCCTGAGCCTTTTGGTCGTTTCCCCAATGTAATTGCAAGGGCAGTTCTTGCAATTAATTCTATAAACTATCGAAGATCTTTCTTCGTTGGGGAGCGGCTCTTTGGGAATCTTGGTTCTTAGGGTCTGCTCTGGTCTATGGGCAATGCTCACATTGTGGGGGGCCAGCAGACGTACCGTGGCCTCAGAAACACCACCGATGTAAGGTAAAGTTATGCGTGTGGCTGGTGTTGTTGTTGCTCTGGAATGTTGGACCCTGTGAGGTTGGTGTGGTCTGCTGTAATGTCTCACAAATTCCGTAGGGTAGCCATTGAGCCTGAGGATGCGATACAGATGTTTTTTCTCTTCAATTTTGGCTCTACCTGTGCTGCAGTGGGAATTGGCACGTTTGAATAAAGTCCTGACACAGCTAATTTTATGTGCTACAGGGTGATTACTCCTGTAGTGTAGCGTTCTGTCAGTGTGAGTGGGTTTGAGATAAACAGACGTGCATAGAGAGCCGTTAGGGTGCTGGCTGACAAGTACATCCAGAAAGGCAAGTATGCCTTGGGTCTCTTCTTCTGCTGTGAAACAGATGTCTGGAAATACCGAATTCAATTGTCCCAAGAATTTGGAACTATCTTGTCTTCTGATGACTGCAAAAGTATCGTCCACGTAGCGTGCCCAAAATTTGGGGCGGTACTTGGCCATGACTATCATCTACAACCGCTGTAAAACCGCCTCCGCCATAATGCCTGAGATGGGAGATCCCATAGGCGTCCCTTTTATTTGCTCGTATGTGACGCCCTGGAAGATGAAATATGTTTTTAGGCATAAAGATAGCAACTGTACCAGGTCGTCAGTATGGAGAGAATCTGGATGCTGTTCCTGCTCCTCTTGCAGGCGGTCCTTTATAACCATGACCACCAGATCTTGGGGGATGGAGGTGAAGAGTGAGGTGATGTCAAAGGAGATCATTACCTCATCTTTCTCTATCCTTAGGGGCTTTATTCTCTCAAGGAACTCCTCAGCGGATTTCACCATGGTCTCGTTGTTATCGACCAGGTGACCAATGTGACCGCTAAGCCATTTGGCTAGTCCCGAAGTTGGTGTGCCTCTGAAGGACACAATGGGCCGTAGGGGAATGCCCACTTTGTGTACCTTTGGGAGGCCGTAGAATCTAGCCATGGCCGCGTCGCTGGGGCGTATCTTCCTCAGCGTCTCGTCATTGATTTTCCTTCGACGTTTGAGATTGCTGAGTACTTTGTTAATGCGGTTTATATGTGTCGTTATCGGGTCTTTGGTGATGACTTTGTAGGCTGTGGTGTCATTAAGTAGCGCCAGGGCTTTATCAGTATATGCTGATCTGTCCATGACCACCGTTGCCCTACCCTTGTCAGCTGGCATGATGACAATGGTGTTGTCCTTTTTTAGTTGTTCCAGGGCAACTTCCTCCTCTCTAGGGAGCACCTGACATTGTTTGTGGCCTATCAACAGGCCTGTAACACGTTGTCTGATTGAATTTCTGACCTCGTCGTTGGTCTCAATGCGTTGGATGGCGGGTTCTAAGGCCACCACGAAGTCAATCGCCTGTGCGTCTTTCAGTTTATGGCCTGCATCTCTTTCCAGGAGGGCAACCTGTTCACAGGTCAAGGGTTTGGAGGACAGATTGTGGACCAACTTGTTGGTATGTCCACCATTGTTTGACGCTGGTAGGGCATCCATTTTATGTTGGAGCACTGTTGTTTTTTGCTGGCTCGCCCTTGGTGGCTTGGTGGACCTGTTGCTAAAGGGCCTGGAAGTGCTGGTGTGTCAATGCAGTGTGGCAGAACTCCCGGTGTTTGTGGGTTCTAGTCTTCCACATTTCTATGCGCCTATGATGTTCATTAATGAGGGTGCGCATGGTGCGGTGCTGGAATTGGCAAGTAATCCTCTGGCACTCCAATGAGTCCAATAGGGGTTTTCTTCCCCGGATGCAGTCATGGAGGAAGGCCAATTTTCGATAGCCAGTGGATATGCACCGTGCAGACTTCTCCCATCTCCTAGCATGGAGCAATACAGCTCGCTCATAATTGTCTTTTATAATACTAAAAATGTGAATCCTGGGGGGGGGAAACAGAGAGCAGGAATGCCCGAATGGCCATCCTTCGCAAGGTTGGGGCGAGGGAGCTACGGGTGAGACAACAGCGGCCTTGGGGGAGGGTGACAGCCTCACAGGGCATCTTAATTGTAGGTTGAGAAATCGCTCCAAAACGGGAGGGGAAGGAGATAAGGAGCAAAGGCAGCTGGACAGCCACCCCCTGAGTGCATGTACGTGCTCAAGGAAAGCAAAGGAGGATCTGAAGGCAACCAGCAAGGCCACTGACAGATTGCCAGGTGTAGACCAACTCAGCACATTGTGGACTATTACAACCAATGGGCCGATGACGCGCTCGAGAAGCCGGGCGCAGAGGTAGGAGGCTATATAGGCCAGCTCCCAGAATGCCTCCCACTCCAACTCTGAGGTCGTCCGTAGTTTGGCGGACGAAAGCTAAGTGCTCTTTTATCTACAGGCCTGTTTATATTAAACAGCCTTGTTTATTTTTATCCTGGTGTTCGCCTTTTTTCTTGTAAGAATTTTATCAACACACACACACACACACACATATATATATATATATATATGCGCTACTTTTTTTTTTATTGCTAACAAAGAGTTAAAGGGGGACTGGGATAGCTATTTTGAGCTAATTAGCTCTCATCAGCCAGCCATACCCTTCTGAGATTCGAACCTGGGCTGCTTGCACGTTAGGCAGTTGTGTTGACTCCTAGGCTGATAGAGGCAAAAGATTTCTTCCTCCCATATTTGGGCCGACAAGGTGCATAAAAAAAAAACACTCAGGATACACACACATACACACACACACACACACACACACACATATATATAGCTCACATTGCAACACAGGTAGGACTAGAGCGGAGGAAAGGAACCATCTTTACCGGGTTTGCAGGCATAATGGCTATCCAGTTGAGTTCGTTAGGCAGTACAGCAAGCCATACAGACCGCGTGAGGGCTTACAAGCCAACACGACAGCAACACAGTCTGCATGAACGACCCTCCCATACATCTATGGAGTGTCTGAGGCAATGGCAAGACTGTTGGCCCCCTTCAACGTAAAAGTTGCCCATAGGCCAGACCAGACCCTGCGTGCCAGGATTATACACCCCAAAGAGCCACTCCCCAACGACAAAAGATCCTCTGTTATATACAGAATTAGGTGCAAGGATTGCCCCTGCAATTACGTTGGGGAAACTACCAAGAGGCTCAGGACCAGGGTCCATGAGCATGAGTTGGCAATCAGGAGACAAGAACAGCGCTCACAGGTGTGGGCCCATATGGCCAGCCACGGCCATGTGTTTCATCTTGCCAATGCTGAGGCCATATCCCGGGATGCCACCAAGGGAGGCCGATTGCTCAAAAAAGCCTGGCTGTCAGACGAGAATTCCATCAGTCATCACATAGAGCTCTTTCCGGCATATCAGACGTTAAAGGGGTGGGAGGGACAGCGCGGTGACTCACGATGAAGGCAACCAGCCTGTTCCTTGCAGGACCAGAATGATGGGGCGGCAGGGGAAACAGTTGCGATCCCCAGAGAAAACAACAAATTGACAGCGCGTCCTACAGGCAAGACAAACACTCAGGCTCGGCTGGTAATGAGAGGGGAGGGGAGCAATGATCAAGTGCAACTGGGCAACCAGACCCTGGGCGCTTACACGTGTGCCAGGGGAGGAACAACGTTGGCGAGCAAGAATGTGTGTGTGTGTGTGTGTGTGTGTGTTCCTAATTATGTTAAAAATGTGAATCCTGGGTATACACATATTGGAAAAACAACAGAAAAACTCGAACACCAGGATAAGAGTATAAACAAAAACTGTTTAATATACAAAACTACTTAGCTTTCGTCGGCCAAACTGCCGACATCGTCAGAGTATAAAACAAAGGATCCGGGAGTTCACTTATATGGCCGGCTGCCTCTGCACCCTGCTCCTCGATCGGGTCATCGGGTCATATATATATATATATGTGTGTGTGTGTGTGTGTGTGTGTGTGTGCAAAATCATCTGCAGATGAAATAATACATAATATGGCCTCTCAGTGTTTTTGTTTAATTATAACTCTTTAACTGAAATGTTCCAAACCATAAAAAAATAGATAATGTGTTTCCTGGAAATGTAATAAAAATATACTGGATCCTATATTCTTGATTAATAAGCACACCCTCAAGGTGGGACAATATAATTTTATTTCAATGTCCATATAAAACAAGGTTTAGAACTTGTATTTATACACAAAGCATTTAATCTGATATAGACTTAGATTATTGACATCAACTCATATTCAATAACATAAATATCCATACAGCTCAAGGAAAAGCCATGAGTTGTAGAATTATTTGGAAAAGAACAAGTCACCTTAAGAGAAAAGGACAAAGACGTCCTTAATTCATTGGTTGACACGTCTCAGCAACTTCACATCTTTACTCCTTAGCATATAAACAATATATTTAGAGGGACAAATGAATGATGGACATATTTAATACACCAGATTCTTGCTTCTATTGCTTCACCAAAAATGTATTTCTGCTCTCAAACAATAGATGTGGCTATTCATCAACTGTATTTCATTGGAGACCAATATCTGTTACGATGTGATTCCTTCCCTTATTTCAGCTTTCACTGTTATGCTGCTTGTGTCATCATGTCTATTCACTATAAACTTTTTAGAGGACAGAAATCTTATAAGCAAATATTTTAAAAAGAAAATAAATCTAAGGAGCCTTAAGTTTTTCATTGTTCTTGCAAAAGAAAATGTGATTTGGCTACCACATATACCTCTAATATCATCAAAATGAACTCAATGATTGAATTCTTTAAAAAAAAAGTTGACTTTTTGAAAAAATTGCAAACCCATTGGAAGTACCAGTAGTTTTTATTGGTCATATATTGTTTCTGTTTCTTGATTAACTGGATTTTGATTAGTGGGAGCATCCTTTAAGTTTTATGTAGTACATAAATGCACCTATATTCACCAAGCCATTGTTCTTTGCAGTGCTTTTTTTGAAAAAAAAAAAAAAAAAGGTGCCGGAACTCACACATGTCATACAACCCACCTTGCCTACCCTACAAGGTTCCATCCAAAAAAGGTGCCGGAACTCCGTTCTGAGCGTTCTATGAGAAAAAAAGCCCTGGTTCTTTGTATAAAATACAGTTCTGCTACATATGCAGTAATACTGCTTTTGAGGTGCATCTCTCTTCCAGTGAAGATACCAGTGGAATTCTTTAGATAAGTTATATTATTGGAGTTTTAACATAAGTGTTCTTAACAATGTGCAAATCTTTACTGATCAGAATAACATAACAGAATAATAGAATAACAGAGTTGAGTCCTAGTCCAACCCCTGCTCAGGCAGGAAACCTTATACTATTTCAGACAAATGGTAATCCAATCACTTCTTAAAAACTTCCAAAGTTGGAGCATTCACAACTTCTGGAGGTTGTGAATTAATTATTTGATTAATTAATTGATTAATTGTTCTAACTGCCAGGAAATTTCTCTTTAGTTCTATGTTAATTCTCTCCTTGATTGAAAATGGTAAGAGAACATCTGCCTGACCTTGATGAATATAAATCACTGGGACCTGACAGATTACATCCCAGAGTTCTGAAGGAACTGACAAATGTTATCGCAGAACCATTGTATCATATCTTTAAAAAATCTTGGAGCACTGGGAAACTACCAGAGGATTGGAAAAGAGCTGATGTGGTTCTCATCTTCAAAAAAGGGAAGAAAAAAAAAAACAGACCCAGGAAACTACAATCAGCCTAACATCAATACCTGGGGGAAAAATTGGAAAAAATAATCAAAAAACAGATCTGTGAACATCTAGAAACAAATAAAGTTATAACTAGAAGCCAGCACGGGTTTGTTAAAAACAGATCATGCTAAACCAATCTTATTTAATTCTTTGACAAAGTGATTAAATTAGTGGACTAGTGAAATGCTGTGTATATTTAGACTTCAGTAAGACATTTGACAACATAGATCTCAACCTACTTGGTAAACTAGAAAAATATGGGATAGACAGCATCACCACCAGATGGATTTGTAACTGGCTGACAAACTGTATTCAACGAATAGTCCTTAATAGTACTATGTCTACATGGAGGGAAGTACTGGGGTGCCACAGGATTTAGTCTTAGAGCCAATACTCTTCAATATCTTCATAAATTACTTAGATGAGGGAATAGAAGGGGAACTCATCAAATTTGCAGATGACACTAAACTGGCAGGAATAGCCAACACCCCAGAAGACAAGCTCAGGATCCAAAAAGATCTTGACAGGCTTGAACAATGGGCCCTATCCAACAAAATGAAATTTAATGTGGAAAAAAGTAAGATTTTACACCTGGACAGGAAAAACCAAAGGTACAAGTACAGATTAGGTGAAATCTGGCTCAAAAACAGTAACTGTGAGAGGGATCTTGCAATTCTGGTGGATGATCAGTTAAACATGAGTCAGCAGCAGCCAAAAAAGCTAATACAATCCTTGGTTGTATAAACAGAGGCATAACATCAAAATCACGTGAAGTATTAGTACCGCTTTATAAAGACTTAGTAAGGCCACACCTGGAATACTGCATCCAGTTTTGGTCACCACATTACAAAAAAGATGTTGAGACTGGAAAAAGTACAAAGAAGAGCAACTAAGATGATTAAAGGCCTGAAGACTAAAACATATGAAGAATTGATTTGGGTTGACTAGAAAAGGACTAGCGGGGACATGATAGCAGTATTCCAGTATTTGAGAGGCTGCCACAATTTATTTTCCAAAGCACCAGAAGGCAGTACAAGAAACAAGGAGAGAAGCAATGTAGAATTAAGGAGAAACTTCCTGACAGTGAGGACAATTAACTAGTGGAATAGCTTTCCTTCAGACGTTGTGGGTGCTTTATTACTGGAGGTTTTTAAGAAGAGACTGGACAGTCAGTTGTCTGAAATCATATAGGATCTCCTGTTTGAGCAGGGGGCTGGACTAGAAGACCTCCAAGGTCCCTTCCAACTCTATTCTGATTCTGATTAGTTTCCATCCATTGCTTCTTGTCAATGGCTGCATGTAAAATTTGTTTCAATTAATATTGATGGTGATGATGATGATGTGCCATCGAATTATATAGATTTTCTCTGGGAGAATGTTGGAAAATGCCTGTGGGTAATTTACAGATTAGTTTTCACCAAGTAGACTGCTGTGAATTCCTATTTCCAGACCAGAACATGCATATAATACATGTCATTCTATTTGGTGGCTTAAACTATAGGTTGATGTTTGTTTATGAGAGAACCAGTTTGGTGCAGTGGTTAAAATGGTGGTCTAGAACAGGGGTGTCAAACTGCCTGCTCATGGGCCGGATGTGTCATGCCGAAACCGCGCCCACCCCATTGCCGGCAATGGGAAAAAAGTCATGATACGTCGCGACACATCACATGACTTTGCGAGTTTGACACCCCTGGTCTAGAAACTAGGTGACCATGGGTTTTAGTTCTCCCTTAAGCATAATAGTCAGCAAAGTGACTTTGAGCCAGTTACTCTACCTCAGTCAAACTCACCACCTCAAGTTGTTGTGGGAATAATAGAAAACAGTAGCATTATGTATGCCACTTAAGTTATAAAGATGGTATATGATTAACAAGAGTTAACTGGTTTTCCTACAGAAAGTAGGAAAAACAAGGGCAAAAAACAGACAATATTTGTACTATCTATATAGAATATTCTTTGTTGGCCAAGTGTGATTGGACACACAAGGAATTTGCCTCTGGTACATAAGTTCTCCGTGTACATACAAACAACGAAAGAATAAATCATAAGATATCGATAGGAGAAAGAATATGAAAGATGAGAAGGATTATAGTAATATAGCCCTACTACATGGGTAGATATTCTTATGCATAAGACAATGCTGTGAGAATTAGGCGTTCAGCAGAGTGATGGCACGAGGGGAAAAAACGGTCTTTGTGTCTAATTGTTTTGGCATTGCAATGCCCTATAGTGGCATCCTGAGGGGAGGAGTTTAAACAGTTTATGTCCAGGATTTGGTCTCAGATTTGTTAATTACATAAATCCACACCCCCAAACTGTGTGAGTTCTGTGCCTTTACAGTAGATATAGATACCTCTGTATCTAAAGGTACAGTACTATAGATGAAAGTGGGATAGTGGATAATTCCTCCTGTACTCTGCACCATAAAGAAAACAGTTTGGGGGTGTGGATTTACGTAATTAACAAATCTGAGACCTGCACGATCAGAAAGAGCATTTTCCATAGATAGATATAGACAGACAGACAGACAGACAGACAGACAGACAGTTTTTATTTTGGAAAACAATGTATTTGTTTTACTTTTACTGGGAACTTTGTTTTAGTCTTTCTTGAAGAATTAAAGACAGATGTCAAAAATGTAGGGTGTATATATTGTTTTAGAATAAGAATTACATTAGATAAACTGAAAGGAGAACTTCTAATAGTCAGAAAAAAAAGTATGATTATTGGAATGATTTTGAAATCTTATCCCATTTTCCTTCTCCATGAGTATTAAGGGTTTGTTGGGGAGGGGATGATATCAAACAATATTTGACAGTGCTTGATAGTTTTCTTTTTCTTCAACATTGCCATCTACAAACCACCCACTTTATTTTAATTATGTTGGCTATAAGTGTCTGTTTGATTTTGCCATTAATGCAATTATACTATATCTAACTTGAGAATACCATTTGTAAAATAATATAAGAGGATGAACAATTTTCTTAAGCATTTCTATCACACAGTAGCCTGGGTCAAAAGTTACTCCTCTGATATAAACTTCATAGGTTCCCTTAAGCAAGTCTTAAGCAAGTTTCTATACCTGATTCCCCATCTCTGAAATGTTGTCTCACAAGGCTATCAGACTCTGCCAAGAAGGAAATTAATAACTGAGTGCACAATCAAATTTATATCTGGAAATAATACCAAGATGCCTAGTGTGGTTTTAGCCACATTTGTATCTTCATCACAGGAAACTGCAGGGTTTTTTTCAGACTGTAAACATGGTAACCTAATATTTATTTTTATATAAACAAATTAAAAATGTTAAGGATCATAATGTTATTTGTTTCTGAATCCAAAACTATTCTGCTCTGAAATAAATCAGTTGCACGAGTTTTATATTACTGTCTGCAGGACTTGCTTTGCTGGAATTTTATATATGAAGCACACTCAATATTTGACATGTGTTGCACATGTGCTCCTATTGCCATTGATACTACTGCAATAGTTAAAATGAAGGAGCCAGTTTGCAATACACTACTTACTATAAATTTGAGAGAAGGGATAACTTTGTCCTACTGAACCAGCTTTATTTTACTATTTTATTTTATTTTATTTTTCTAACCGATCTTCCCTCAGCCCCCCCAAAATAATAAAAGAATGATGCTTGGGAAATTGAGTCTCCATTGTTTGTTCACCTGTAGAGTTTTATTCCTAAGAGACTCATTCATTTTTCACAGTTCTGAGAATAAACTAGGAGTATGCTTGGCCTTGTTATGTATTTGATTTATTTTAAATAAAGAACTCAAGAAAGAAAATAGAGAACATTATTTTTTTTAAAAAAATAATAATGTTAAAAAGTCAGTATTGTTTAAAATTAGAAATTCAAATAAATTATAGGAACAGTTTGTCAGACTCCTTAAATGTTCATGTTTTGTGTGTCATCTACAGGATGAGAATCTTCTCAAAGTCTCTGTGTTTTGAAAAATCCACAAAACAAGAAAATATCAAAAAGGTACTAGATCTTATGGCTTCCCTACTTTCTGGGGGAGTGGGCTATCATCAGGATGCTTATGAGTCTACAGGTGGTGATTCTACATTACATTGCCACAGGAGTTTTATATCAATGTTGAAAAAAAGAGGGGGACAAACTTATACTCACCACCCAAAGCCACCTTACCCCTGGATATGGGTAGTAGGATATTGGTTTTGATTAGGACTTCTCCAACTTTAAATTTAATTGTTAAAGAAAATTGCTAATTCCAAATTGATGGGACATTGTGGGGGAAAAAAACCTACAACCCTACTCCATGAGGTAAAAAAGATGTTGAGACTCTAGAAAGAGTGCAGAGAAGAGCAACAAAGATGATTAGGGGACTGGAGGCTAAGACATATGAAGAACAGTTGCTGGAATTGGGTATGTCTAGTTTAAGGAAGAGAAGGACTAGGGGTGACATGATAGCAGTGTTCTGATATCTCAAGGGTTGCCATAAAGAAGAGGGAGTCAAGCTATTCTCCAAGGCACCTGAAGGCAGGACAAGAAGCAATGGATGGAAACTAATCAAGGAGAGAAGCAACCTAGAACTAAGGAGAAATTTCCTGACAGTTAGAACAATTAATTAGTGGAACAACCTGCCTCCAGAAGTTGTGAATGCTCCAACACTGGAAGTTTTTAAGAAGAGTTTGGACAACCATTTGTCTGAAATTGTATAGGGTTTCCTGCCTGAGCAGAGGGTTGGACAGAAGACCTCCAAGGTCCCTTCCAACTCTGTTATTCTATTCTATTCTATTCTATTCTATTCTATTCTATTCTATTCTATTCTATTCTATTCTATTCTGCCTAGCCAGTGTACGTTTGTGGAAGAAAGATTATACATTTGCTTCCTGGTGTCTGCATCCAGATTACAGACCCAGGGTTAATGGAAGTCTGTTTAGAATAACAGGTTTGCTACATTAATATTATATTGCTAATAATAATAACAACAACATGGATATGCTCAGTGATAATTAAAAATGTCTAGAGAAAATTATTGGACATAATACATCAGGATATTAACTAATCATTTATTAAAAAATCAGATTACTTGGAACAGCACGTATACAGTACTATAATCACATATTTAACTATCCTTGATCCTTCGGAAGGATTTGATAGTCAAAAGTATCAATCCAATCAGAACTATGTAGCAAACTGCATGACAACAACAACAAAATAAATATGACCTGTTGGTTGATCTATTCCTCTCTATTTATGGATAAATCTCTCCATGTTTGCCAGTAACTTTATTCCTTATGAGAATAAACAGATAGAATACCAGTTTCTAAAATTTCATCCATCGAAGGCATATACGTATGCCCACACACATGCATAGATACAGTTCAGCACAAAAAAAGTGATATAGCTGAACAAATTTGCCTCTCCTTAAAAGAGAAAAGAAAATTACTTCAAACATGGGCATTTGGTGAGAAAAAGAATTAAACTGATGTCAAACCTTGTTCACTGCATTAGTATTTGATGGGCTAAGAGAAGTGGCCTCTAAATTCTAATATCAGCAACCTGACATTCTGAGATATTACCAACCATTTGAAGTGCAAAGAGCATGCTGTAAATACTTTTACTCTGTTTGGCTATATCTATGATGTAGGTTAAGTTGCATTCATTTTAAATGAACCAACCTTGATGTATTATATCTGACATGCTCCAAATTCTTTATATAACACTTCAGCGGCTGGAAGAAGAAATACCTTGCAATATACCATATTTTCTGAACACTACCTATAGAATAGTAGACATCTCAAATATTATGCTAGTCATTTTCTGGTGAGACCATAAATATCAGTATAGTATCACTATTATTAAGAATTAATATTAAGCAGATTACTTCAATTTTAAAAATTCATATAATTAATTCTATAGCTTTCTGGCAGTATCACATAATTAAACTTACTGACTATCATATGATTTAGTGATGGCCATGGCAACCAATTTAGATGGCTTTAAAAAGAGATTATTCAAATTCATGGATGATGAATCAATCTCGAACTGAATAATATGTGTATATGTGTAATTTTTCTTTCCTTCCTCTTGAAGCAGATTTGGAAATGAAAAAGGTTAGCAAGTAGGTAGTTTAGCATGTGTGTCCCCAAAATTTGGACTCTCTCACAGTTTTAATAAAACAGAATCTTTTGAGAAAGAATCTGTAGTGTGTTTCTGAAAAGCACACATTCAGGATGAATTGTAAGGAGAGACTTTGTTTAAGACATCTGCATCAGGAGTAAGTTTTTCTGAGGCTTACTTTGCTGAAACGTCTAGAACAGGGGTGTCAAACTGCTGGCCCGTGGCATGCCAAAACCACACTCACCCCATTGCCGGCAATGGAAAAAAAGTTGCAATACGTCGTGACACGTCATGTGACATTGCGAGTTTGACACCCCTAGTCTAGAAGAACTATTTCCATTGAATTGCAAACAGACAATAAAACTTGATCACAGACATGCTTACAGTAATTAATCAATAATAGTAAATAAAATAAAATAAAATAAAAACCCAATATACTACAGTATGCTTCAATTAATTGGGCTAAAGTTCATCATTCTGGCTATCAGCTATGATGTGGCCAGTTCTAAGATTGGAATGGTACTTGGCCTTTGAGTAGCATGTTGAGAGATATACTTCAAAACATGAAGGTAACAGAGACAAAACCCAAATCAAAGAAAGGTATGTTTTCAAAAACTTCCCAGGAAAAGTCACTCTTCCATCAACAAATGATCTCTTCAGATTGGATAAGGAAGATAATTCAATCATAGTCTATTGATATATCTATCTTAACCATCATTGTTAAAGAATGGGCTGTTTTTATTAATGGATCAATTGATCAATTAATGGCAAGTGATTTGGAAACCACATGCCATCTATTTTAAAATGATTGATTATAAAAACAATGCAGTTTACAAAAGAACTTTGGAAAATGTCTTACTTGAATCCACTGTTAGAGATGTACAAGAGTCATACCTATATATTTAGGAATCTTTTCTCCCCTCCCCAAAAAAGGGAAAACAGTTTTATATTATCATTTTGGCAAAAATGTGTGTGTGTGTGGGGGGGGGTTGTCTGAAGCACTAGCAGAAAGCAATGATGCATTGGATAAAATAGTTGATTTTATCTATTTTTTTTTCAAAGTTGGCATGCCCACATTAGTTATTTCATACTAGGCATCATCATAGGCTCACATATATTTAAAATACTTTTTGCAATTTTCTTTAGATTTTACTACATCAATAAATGTCTGCCCAATAATGAGTACATGGATATCAGGCCATATAATTTATAAACAAATTGTTTCATTTAAGAAATTTTGTTTTCCAATTCTAAAATGAGAGTAAAATTTTACTGTTATATCATAAATCGAAGAAAATATGGCATTGTAACAGAAATACTGCATGGTCTTAAATATATCAGTGACCATGACAATGATAAAAACCACTTCTGCACAATAAAACAGGAAGATATGAATAATGTCAGGTAGTTCAAAAACATCGTAGTGTTACAGGACAAAGTGCAGAGTTTATGACAGCAAATTGCAATTATCTGAGTTTCAGTCTACTGAATAGTCTTCCAAATAAAGCAAACCCATAACAGCCTTTGAAATACCAATTTATGTGCAGATTTGTTTTTAGAAATCATCATGTTCTAATTAGTTAGAACCTCTGATGATGTATTAGCAAGTAAGTTGCTGGCCTAAGTTGTTCTTCACACCCACCTGCCTATTAAAATGCAAGACTTGATCAAATCTGAAAGGATAACATTTCTGAACAAAGATAGGCAATTTTCCTATCAAGAGCCACATTGTTCTATAATTTTCTCCAATGAAATGTTATGAATCTCAGATCTTTTTTATTTTTATTTTTTTTGTCCTGGGCAAATTTAGGCTACATCACAATGCTTGACCTAATACCTCAAGCAAAATAACAGTAATTGACTAACAGTAAAAACATATTATTTTTATATAAAGTAAGAAATCATTCATATACTGTAAAAGTTGGGTTGCAAAATATCCTCAAGCTTTTGGCATGAATTTTGTATTACAGTTGGTTTAATTTTCCCATAACACATATATTTAGACCATATAAGGATTCTGGGGAAAAATAGTCTAATTCAAAAGCAGCACTTACTTGAATAGTATGTCTGGAATAAAACTGAGCTTATCTAAGATGCTTTTTCCACTATGGCAAATAGGTGACTCCACTTGGCAAACAGGTGACATGCTGAGAGTCTTCCTCTGTTTCTCTCTCCATTTAACTGACATTTTATAATAGACTGCTTCTAAAGATTAAGCAACATTTAGCCATGATAGGGAACAACTATTCTTCATATCTTTAGCATTAAAATCAAACTGGCCATGAGTGATGTCATAGAAGAAAGTGTTTTAAACATCAATCCTATTTACTAGATTGTTTCTTTCATGGAAGAGAATAGAAAGCTTCAACTGATGCTCTGGCTCTTGATATCAGCTGATAGGTGGACTATAGGGCTTCTTTCTCTTTGCTAGGCAACAAGGTCAAGGGATAGCAAAGGATTGGAAGGTACACAGAAATGGAAATGCTGGTCTACTGCTGCATTTGTTATGGAGAGGATTGCTATGAACTACAATAAGTCAGAAGTACATTTAGAACTGTTTTGTAAACATTGATTTCAATCTATTTGAATATTTGAAAAAGAAAATGAGAAATGTTAAGGCTCTATTCTTCCAACAAAAATCAAAATCTGTAACCAGATCCTATTCTGTTTAACAAAAAAGCCAGTCCTGAAATTATTTTCAACTTAATTCTGAATAATTTCAATTACCAAGTTTTATTGGCCAGGTCACAAGCTGTATAATACCCTGTTTGGGGACTCATTGTAACTTGTTATTAATTGCTTAATAAAATTTAATACCCAAATATGGAACTAGGTGCTTTAAAATTGAGCTTGCTATTTTTCTTTGTCTGTTATAGAAGAAATATGATAATACCTAGCTTCTCTTGGATAATCTCTTAAAGGATAATCCCCTTTCTCCTACATTTAAGGAGAAAGAAGTGTAAGATAAACTGAAGCTTTTTTTTAAAAAAGAAAGACATTATGGTAAAAGGTGGGGAAAAACAGCCAATGGTCACTAGCTGACTGGGTGCAGGGACCAGAGGGAGATAAGAAAGAAGGTGGGGATTTGTCATCTCTTTTCTTGTGCCACAAAACCTGCAGGTTTTTGGGAAGTATAGTTGGAGGTCATGGTGGCACTGAAACAGCCACAGCTTTCTCAAATTTCATTTCCATGGGAGTAATGGGTTCAGCATTTAGTAGGTTAGGCCATTTGAGTTACCTTGGTTCAATAATTTTTGACATATACTTTCCAATGTCATCCAACTGAAGATTACAAAAACACATGAGAGTTTTAGTTAGTATATAGATGATGAATCTGCCTTGCCTTGCCTTGCCTTCCCTTTCCTTTCCCTTTGCCTTTTTCCTTTTGTCTTTCCCTTGCCTCCCCATTTTCCCTTTTCCCCTTTCTGTTTTCCACTTCATTCTTACTTGAAAACAAGAAGTGGATTTAACATTAGTTTCAAAGACACACATTGAATCAGTTCATACTAGAGTTATTGAATATTGAATTTCTCACATGTCTTGACTGCTGTTCCTGTTCTTGATAAATACTGCCTAAATTCATGCTGCAGTGCTTTTACTTAAATAAATTTTACACTCACTGAAGTACTTGCGTCATCATAATGGAATAACCATTTCATTAAAAGACATATTAATAGTCACCAAAGTTTATTGTAGATAAAGATACTGCAAAACAAAGAAGCACAATTTAGTTGTTTTAAATGGCTAGTTAACCTGCGAAGAAAAACGGTTGAGACTGTTACAGAAATTCCAATGTTTTATCATTCCTCTAATTTATTTTGTACTATAAATTATTGTAAAACATAGCAATATGTCCTGCATAAGATGTACTTTGGTTATTGCTTTCCTATTAGTCTTTTTTATAGTTCCCATAATACATCCAAGAATTTCTTAAGTAACAAAACTTAGTTGTGCAATAGTTTGGGTGAGAATTAAAAGTAAATTTAGTGAATAGAATGAATTTTAGTAAAGATCCATTTATAGGCCATGATTCATGATCAGAGCACTCAGACATCAGAGGCAGGAGTAGATATTTCTATCTCTCCTTTCTATTTCAGATTTTTTAAAATGTTTTTTCTCATTTTGCAAATAGATTTAATTGGCCCAGATTCTTCTGTGCTGCTTTGTAAGAGTATTGGAGGATTGAAGACTATTTGATTCAATGAACACCATCAGTCCTTCTTGGAGAAAACTTTCCTTAGGGTGCTTCCCTATATCAGAAAGTGGAAGGCCTCTAACATCAAATTCCCTCCATCCAAGATCAGAGGCTGATTTGTAACCTTTGGGTAGGATGGTTAAAACCTTAATGTTCTTGGATGCTATTCCCAACATTAAAATATTATGCACAATAAACACAACTTAAGCACCTTTAACAAAAATTAATTCAACAGATTTAACGTGATCAATAATAACATCTCCTTTGAAATGATCTTGAGCCATGCGGATCATGTAGGTTTTTTGGCAACAGTATGAAAGTGGTTTGTCATTGCTTTCCTCCAAGAAGCTTTTCCACTTTTCCTGTCTAGCCAACAGACTGGGAATTTCCTGATGGTCTCTTATCTGTAAATTAATTAGGTCTCATTCTTTTTCACTTTACTGAAGATCAGCCAAAGTCAGCAGGATATTGCCACCCTAGTTGAGACTACACCATTTTAAATCCAAATACTCTGGTTTAACTGATTGTGGATAAGGTTCTAAAAGTATGATGTTTGTTCCTTATTGACCTGTCACTCAGAGTAACCCTGGCCACATCACACCGCTCTAGAGATAGTAGATAAACAAAGATTACAATAATTGATTGCTGCATATTCATTGCTTCAGTTAAGCACAAAATAATTATTTGCACAGTTTCAGAATTGTGCTAATGCAAACGTAACCTTTCCATTAAAAATAACCCCTAGTAAAACAAAAATATAACTCCAACAAGTTCTGAAATAGCTACAGAAAGACCTGGGTTTTTTTTTTAATAACAAAGATGTTGATTTACCAAATCAATTGTTTCTAGGGCACAAGGAATATCTTGCTAAAAGAGTAGCAAGATGGAAAACTTATAATCATTTATACTGACTACTTAAGCATTCAGAAATGAAGACACAATACCAAGAGAATTAATAAATCTCCTGCTAATAATATTATATTTCATCAGTTCATTTGAATGTGAGAAGAACTCTTTGCCTAGAGATAAGAAGAGCTGACAAAATTGGTATGGTTAAAAACAAAAGTAAAAATAAAACAAGCAAACAAGCAGCACATTTTGGTTTGAAGGTCAACAAATTGTTTTGCTCTAAAGAGAGCCTGAAAGTACAAGGCGATTTCATCTTGAGAAAATAAGTGTGGATTTTGGAGGCTTCTTGAATTCATGTTGTACAGGCAAACCAATTTCTCTGTTATCAATTTTTACAGAAAACACTGGCTGACAGATTCATAGGGAAACCATGCTTGTTCAAACCATTCACAATTGATAGATATCTGAAATCTTATATCCATCCATCTTACTATTTCCAGAATAGCCATTTTAGCCAGTTGAAACAAAAACAACTCTTGTACTATCATAAAGAAACAATACCTTCATTATAGAATAATTGTTTTTTAGATCTAATCTTGACAAATCTGTTAAATTCTATCTCCAGCTATAGGTATAAATTGATTGAGTTAATATGATTCTTAGTATAGCAAAAGTCTGATGATACTTTCAAAAACACTCAACACAATAGCCACCATTAAAAGCAAAGAGAAAATAAGCAGCTGCTAGACTAACTACAGAAATATAAGAATTATATTTTCATATCTTTTAATCAATGTTAGCCTTTGATTTTAAACACTGCCAAAAACATGTATAAGTTTAAAAATAATAAATATGTATACATGTGAACAGGACATTCATGGAGATATTTAAAAAATCAAGATGGCAACCATGATCACACACAAAGGCTCTTCCCCCTTTTACCTGCATTGTATGTTTCACACATGTAAAAGGGCTTTGATCACGTGGTAGCAGCTACCATCTTGATCTTTTAAAATCATACTTGAGGATTCCTCTCCATATGTAATAATATGAAAATTCATATATATTAAAAGATTGCTGTAAAAATGTAAATCACAATCATGTTTATATTTGTACTTTAAAAATTTAAATTTTGTGTTGGACATATTTTCCTTGAGTTATTTTAAAAAATAATAAAGGCAGGATATAAATAAAATAAATAAATTTTACAGGATAGGTTGAAAGACACCTTCTCTAGGGATTTCAAAGAATAAGTGAGAGTCATACTTTGTTCTGTGCAAACATTACAGGTAGAAACAGAAGAGAATCAATCCTCTATAGCACGGGTGTCAAACTTGCTGCGTCACGTGATGTGTCATGACGTATTGCGACTTTTTTTGCATTGCCGGAGCTGGGGTGGGCGCGGCCTCTGTATGATGCAACCGGCCCATGGGCCGGCAGTTTGACACCCCTGCTCTATAGTATCCTTGTAGAGAATTTCAGACAATAGCTCATAGAAAGTGTTTCACTGGATTTTCATTCATGAGTTTCATATAAAAAGAGAAATGGATAATATCTGAAATAACCCATTCAGAGTCCACAACTATTGCAACTAAGATTAACAGCAAAAATAGAGCTTATACCCAAAAACTCCATACTTACAGAATCAGTGAAACTTCAAAAGAATTTTTTATTTTAAAGTAGGAATTGGAGGAAAATGGAATAATATGGTTTTCTCCGTCATAATCCCAAATTACTGTCATATTACTGTGACATATTTTATAGGCTAACAACAAAGGTTTGATAAGATTCTGAACTGATCTGTTGCATTTAGAAAATGATTTTTAATTAATAGAGAAAAGATAGAAAATAGGTTCCTAGGGCCAAATTATGTAGTGTTTAATCACAATGATGGACAGTTTTGAATTCTCCTATTGATCGGGTGTGATACTGTCCTTTATTAAAGAAAATAAGTACCCTAATAGACTGAGAAAGTCAGACTTTGATAAAAGGCAATCATTATAAGCATAACCAAAAAAAAAAAAAAACCCAAGTAAAGAAAGAAATCCCTACACCAAAATCTATAGGTAGTTTTAAAATTTCAGGATAACACTGTTATGGTTCCGAAGGAAGATGCTTTTCAAAGAAACCTGAGGCATTGTTTTCCTTTAAGAATCTTTATTTTGCAACATAGCTTCGGCACATACAAAGCGAAGCCAAAATCTAAACCCTCCTACTTCATCCCACAGTATCTGAGCACATTCCCCTCCCTCATTTAACAGTCATTAATCACATTCCCCAATTAGTTTAAAGTGTGAGCTTTCCCTCCCGTTCCATTATGCACCATATTTTATCTTCTCACATTTCATCCAGCTTTGAAGACGCTCTGCTGAATTATTGTTATGGCTAACTAGTTCTCAAGCACATTCTTTCACTTCCTCCACATACTATCTAAAAGTAATACACAGGTTAAATAGTAAATGTCTGCATCCATATATAATGTCAGGCAAAACATTCGATGTTAGCAGCCTTGACAAACACATGCATTATACAGTAAAGCTGTACATTGAATTTTAGAGTCTTAGAATCAACTATATTCCTCAGGCATGGTTGTAAAGATGGGGCAGAGATTATATTGTAAATTGATGACATTCAAAACTTGATGAATACAAACATGAAAGTATATGAACTAGCGCACTCTCCTTTACTTGATAAGTTCTGGGCAAAATGTGGACTTTGGTTTGCAGTTATGACATTTTCAGAGCAATGTGTCCAATGCATCCTTTTCAAAACATTTGGTTCTGTAAATATTGATTTATGATATTCATATTCCATCAGTGGTGGATGAATTGAATCCAATGGACTGTTGTAATGTACTCATTGTACGTTCTTTGCTCACAAAACTATTATCATTGTCTGTTTTATTCCTCCAGTTTTTATATTTCTTTTCATGAAGGCCTTTAAAAGGGAGTCACATTAGCACACATTGGATCAAATATTAATTTAGTATAACAGATGCAATAAAAATGAACCCTGATATACCATCATTATCTGTGTGGTGTTTCTAGTTTGACAAGGATCTTTAAAGCTAATGGATTATATTAGCAGTTTCATTCTATGTAGTTCCAATGTTGTAAAGAAAATCAAAGCAAATACATAATCAGTCAGGCATTTAAATGCTAATGATTTTACTGATTGTTTGATATGAGACTTTAAAATAAACCCTGATTTTTAAAAGAACTGTGTAAGAGGCATTAACAAGTAACAAGCAACTAAGATGATCAAAGGCCTGGAGACTAAAACATACAAAGAATGGCTGCGGGACATGGATTTGGCTAGTCTAAAGAAAAGAAGAAAATAGAGGAGACATGATAGCAGTATTCCAGTATCTGAGGGGCTGCCACAAGGAAAAGGGGGGTCACGTTGTTCACAAGAGCACCAGAGGGAAGGATGAGAGACAATGGCTGGAAACTGATCAAAGAGAGAAGCAACCTGGAATTAAGGAGAAACTTCCTGACAGTGAGGACAATCAACCAGTGGAACAGCTTGCCTCCAGAAATCGTGGGCGCTCCATCACTGGAAATTGTTAAGAAGAGACTAGACAATCATCTGTCTGAGATGGTTTAGGTTCTCCTGCTTGAGCAGGGGGCTGGTCTAGGACCTCCAAGGTCCATTCTATTCTATTCTATTCTATTCTATTCTATTCTATTCTATTCTATTCTATTCTATTCTATTCTATTCTATTCTATTCTATTCTATTCTATTCACACCACAGAACTCATTTACTACTAAATTGTGGTTGGCACAACATTTCTGTGAGACTCCTGGAGGTTAACATCAGTAAAACTAAAACTTTTAACAATGCAAATGTTATAAAAATAAAAACATTACAGTAAAACACTAATGCTTTATTTACCTTGATTTTTTTTTAAAAAAAGATTAAATTTAGCCATCAATGTGTGTACCAGCCTGGCTTCAGAGAGAGATTCGTTTGTAGATTAATTTGTGAACTAGCATTATGGCTTAATTTGTAGTTTATGGCTAGTTTCTTAATGTTTTAGATTTGTAGTAACCAAGTCTTTGTATGTCATCCAAACCAGAATCAGTAAATTAACATGTGGGTAATTTTGGGTTCTGCCTTCCAGTTTTAGAGCCAGCAGGAAGAAATGGTCACAAAGTAAGGGTGCAGCATCTCATTTGCTTCCAGAAATGTTTTAAACTATTCCCAGAAGTGGCAATACAAGTTGAAATATGAATTATAATATGAAGCTCCAAACTTTATTAGAAACCATAGCTAGATTTCTTTTCTTTTTTAATCAGCTGTAACCTAACCTAGTCCAGGCTAGCCAGCCAGCCAACAAAAGAAGCTAAGAAACTAGATGGATAGAAAAGGCTAACAAATGACTGTCAGGGTTAGTTTCTCTGATCCTTTGTGATTCAGGTTGTGGTGCATCACAGGTCACTAAGCATCAATAGACGTCTTCCCAATGGTAAATGGTAATCATGTTTTAACATGGCTTGTGAACCGACAATAGATATATAAGTAGCAAAAAGCATCATCTATATTTCTTATATTATCTCCAGCATATAGCCACGTATTTGTTGCACTTTCATGCTATTACACATGCATATAAATAAAGCAATCTTCAGTGGAAATGACGTTTGAGAAAGCTGCACAATTCATGCACAATTCAATTAGAGTGAATTAAAAGCAACCAAAAGAGAAGAATACAACATTTGTTTATGGTCGTTCTAAAGAGCTTAGGCATGCTTCAGATTAACAACACTGTTGTATACTGACCCTTTCTTACTAAGCAAGCAGGAAACTGGAGTCAGGAAAACATTTTTTTTTCTGAAACTCATGGCCTGCTGCAGCAGAATCAGCTGTTTGAAAACAAATATGTCTAGTTTCTTTGTTCTTTTTTCTCCATTGGAAAGCATTGAGTTGTCCTTTCCTTCATTCTCAGGCTTGCACTTTTATGTTTCCTGGTTGTCTCTGGCCATTAAGCAAAATATCAATAAAACTGGTTGGTTAACTCCTGGAGCTCCTTCGGTTGTTTGAAGACCTACTAATCAATTGTAGAAAGGCCATTTGTAGCTTACTAGCAACATTCCACCCATCTCTGGATGTCTGGCAGTACTGCAGTTAACATAAGGCTCTTGGGCATACAGGTTGAGTTTCTACGCACAGGGCAATTCCCTTTGTATTCATGTCTTCATCTTGATCACTGAGTAAAATGCCATGTAATCCTAACTGTCAACTTATAACATCATTCATTCTCAGAATATAGGCCTTGTCGCTTTCATCTAGTTACAGCAATGCTTTGTTGAATAGAAAGCATAATATATGGTGCATTAATAGAGTTCTGAAGCCAGTAGAAGAGAATATATTTATAGTTCAGGGATTAAACTGTGGAGTTCTTGGTACTCTCTGAGCTTGATAGTTGTTTGTTTTCAGATGTTCATTATCCAACTAGTAAAATATCAGTTATGGTGCCCTTATGATGTTACTTTGTTGTGTAATGAAACAACCAAGCTCAGACAGAACCAAGGACTCCATATTTCTGAAGCTTTGTAGCAAATGAAATATGTCTTGTATAAACTGGGCTTTTGTAGTTATTATAAAACATCCCAATTATTGTAATTAATGCCTTCTCGGAAGCCTTAAAATATTCATCGTTCATGTTATAGATTGTCTCCAATATTTTTTGCACAACCTGGCATTTAATGTGCAGGATATATCATAATTCACTGCTAATCTTTCCAAATTAGATCTTTGAAGTGTCTTTATATAGTATATTACTGCTGTTATATCAAATTCGATATTGTCTGTAGATCAGCAATCAGAAAAAAGCAAAATCCTTAGATGCTCTTGGTTTTTAAAATAATTGCAAACAAGCATTAAGTATTCAAAATACACTGAGCTATGATGATGTTTAGTAAAATGGACAACAATAAAAATTTTCAGTTGTTGTGGATTTTGAAACTGTTTTGAAAGCAAAATAATCTTTCATTTTCCCCATTTGGGAATTTAGTCACATAGAAAACATCTTTATAAGATCATATGACAAAATGTACTCTGAGAGTCTACAGAGTAAACTTTCTGTTATAGAACTTTTCCTCTAGATGACTCAGCAGTCCTGGGCACAAGTGATATAACTTATGAATTCCTACTATCTCCCTTTCTGCACTTCACCTTTTCTCTTCCTTTGCTTTATATAGATTTCTAGGAGTGAGAATCATAGAAAGATCAAAGCCAATAAAACATAAAAATATGATAGATACATGTTTAACTTCTCTATGTTTGCTTGCTTGCTTCTTTCAGGATAATATCTCTGTGTCTCATGTGGGAATGGAGTGGATATAAGAATTTCACCGGGAGGGTCATGGGCAATGCCCAAGCCAAAGCTATATTCTGCCCTTCTAACATATTGAGCTGATTAATGCAAATACTGTGAGTTATACTGTATTCAACATAAGATTCTAACTAAAAAAGACCAAGATTTGCAAAGTGATATTCCAATTTAATCAGATTTATCATTGTTCCAGTTTATATCAGACATATATGATTCTGCAAGTTTTTCAATGCATGCTACCAGATATCAAGTACACATTTATACTAATCTGTAATGTGCTTAATAGATACTATTTTTCAATCCATGTTACAATTTTGTCCAGTAATATGTATTGAAATTTAGATTTCACTTTTTTACAATTAGCATAAGTATTTTTTTTTCTATTTGGCCACCGTTTTTGTTGCTTTGATATCAGAGATTCATCAAAATTCTTAGTGCAAATGTAAAGTTCAGAGTTTGATTATCTGATGTTGAATTGTATAATGGAGACACTATGTCTCTGAATATAAATTTCCTGAATATCTGTTCTGCAAATATGGGAGAAGATGGTATTATGGGTATCTTATAGAAGTTAATGTCACAGCTTCCCTTCATATATTTGAATCACAAACGGAACTATTAATAGCATGCTTTCACTGTCCCAGACAGGTAGTCCTCAATTTAGGATCACACCTGAGACCAGAATTTTGGTCATAAGTCACGACAGGTGTAAACTGAGGCACCCATCTGACTGGACCTAATTTTTTACTAGGTCACTAAGTGAATTATAGAGCTGTAAGTGCAAACCAATTCATCTGAATGGATATTTTTGCCAGAAATCGGCAAAAAAAAAAAAGAATTACTATCACATGACCATGGAACATTACATCCAGTCACAATGAGCTAGTTGCCAAATGCCCAAAATGCAGTCATTGACCATGAGGGAATCAACACTGTACAACAGCTGAAAGTGCTTTATGTACCATAAATCACCCTTTCTGAGGCAGTCATAATTCCAAACAGTCATTAAACAATCAGTTGTAAGTTAAGGACTACCTGTAATTGAAAGAAGAACAGCATGTAGCTTAAACAATATTCTACATATCTTTTTCTTGGCTGAGTCTCTCAGAATGATTTGCTTTTAAATAAGTGTTGTCAAGCCAGAAGTAATTCTCTTTACATACTATAATTGCCTAGAAATTTTACTAGAAAACAGCTTTTGCACAAAATGTCATTGGAAAACAAAGGAGCCCTGAATGACATTGTTTGGGATGAATCCTTGAAAGTAATTTCCAAGTATTTTACATTACCTAGTGTTAACGCTTCACTGCTTCAGCTTACTCATAAAATACTACCAGTGCTTCTGAAATTCTAGGCTCTGATAAGCAGATATGCTGAATTATTTCATATGGAGAAGTTATAATTAATCAAAACTGTTTTATTTAATGAGATTATATTTGTTGAGATGCAAACATTTTGGTTTGTATTTTATTTGGGGTCACAATGCTTTATATCAGCCAAGTTATTTCAGAATAAGAGTCAAGATATTCTTACAAAATTAACAATTAACTGAGATCTGGCTGCAGTTCAAGAATATGAATAATCATATCCTCAGTTAAAATATCACTTTGGCGATAAATTCACTAGTGGCATTGGGCAAACTTATTATATGAGATTTAATCTGTCTAAAATGTCCTAAAAATCTGACCTATATTATTAGATTTGGTACAGCTTATAAAAAGAATTACCGTATTTTTCCATGTATAAGATGCTATTTTTTCCTGCAAACACCCTGTTCAAAAATCAGGTATGTCTCATACAAGTGCAGCGTCTTATACACAAAAAAATAATGGTAACCTCCACAGCCCAGGGCATGCCTGTGTGGGTTCTTTACATACCGATGCCATGCTGCCTGGTGCTGGAGGATCGCGCTGCCCCAAGGATGCTGCCAGTCCCACTGAAGCCTTCTATGACCCATTTTTCACCGGCGCAGCTCGGGCTGAAGCCGCAAGAGGCCCCGGGAAGCCGCCTCAGTACAGTGATTGATGGCCAAGGGGGTAGGCGGGACTAAGCCCACAGAGCGCCATCTGATTGGAGGAAGTTGCCTCCCTTGTGTGATGGTCTAGCCACTTGTTTTACTGCCACTAAAGATGTGGTCTGTTTTCATTGTTTTGATTACCAATAAAATAGAAAATATAGAAAATAGCAAAACTAAAGATGTGGTTTGTTTAATATTTAAAATGTTAATTTCTGAATTTTTGTTTAGAAAATTGGGGGCTGTCTTATACAAGGGTGCATCTTATAGACGGAAAAAATACAGTATATGTGTTATAGTTATCTTTATCTTGAATTTTTTTGTTAATAATCAATGACCCACCTTGCAAATACAGACTTTTCACCTGAAGGCTATGCTTTAGCTGGGATAACAATTCATACATATCATTTTTTTTATCAATTCCACTATGTAGGAATTTAAATATTGAAAACAATTCAAACACACCCATCTCTTCAAAGGGAAAGAGGAGAAAATCACTCTTTTGAGCAATTGATGACTAAATAGAAATAAAGAAGGGGAAGCAGCCAACAAATTTGGTATTGTACCATGTTGTGTTGTGTCTTGTTGTTTTGCCAAATGGCTAGTTTTGTGATTCTGATTCTTCTATAATGTAAAGCAGGAATGGGGTTGCTAAAGATATTGAAGAGAGTTTTGATTAATATTTGATGGTTTCTTTAAGTTTGTGCATTTTTAAATAGAGTAGAATATGTTCCATATTGATACCAGTTACTTTTTGAATTCATTAAGAATGCATTTGGAAATAGCAGTGATCCATGTTTCAGGCAATTAGTCCTCTAAAAATCATATTCAAATCATAAAGCTTTTTGAGAGCAGATAATAATTAAAGTGCTGATCTTAGCAATTAAAATGCTCTCTAAAACTTGCATCTTTGTTATTAATGTAATGAAAAACTCAAACAAGCCCAAAAAGGAATTGTGTTTCATTGTCTTCCAGCAACTGATATTTCTATTTCTCTTGATATTTTTTCCAACCTTCTCCTAATCTTACCTTTCCTACCTCACTGTGGTATGTGATTGTCTCTCACACACTATGGCATTAAACATAGTCTGCTTTTGTTTGCTGCTGCTATATATTTCAGAATCCAAATGAGAACTCTTGGTACCGTTTCTTTAGAGACCCATGGCGCTGCCAGCTAAAACCCGATATTATTGTATGTTTAGTGTATTACGGAATATATGCTAGTGCAAACAATATATTAAAGTTCATTTTCCACCAGAAATTGTTCTCATCAATGGAATACATTGCTGTTTTATTCCATCGGCTGTCCACGATGTACTGTCCATGCATTCACATGCAAGGACAGATGTCTGGGGAAGGTTTTTGAAAAGATATAACTGGCTAATTTTATCACATTATTGTATTTTCTGAAGTGCCTCTTCTAAATGCTTTAAAATAATGTTAAACACTAAATAATAATGAGGTGTGGAAAAGAGATCAGTATCTACCACACTGAAGCAGCAAAAAAATGATACATATGGCAAAACTTCACAAAAGAAAAAAAGTGAACATAGATGTTTCAAGCGATCCTCATAGCTTTTTTTTTTATGCAAAAAAGAAATTCCTTTATCCCCTTACAAATTTCTTTAAGAAAGGCAGCAGGCGGAACATGCTGAGTTTCTGAATTTGATCCTGATTGATTGACTAGATCTACTCAAATATTGAGTGTTTGTAATGAACAGACTTTAGGACAGTTTGTTCTAAAATTAATTATTCCATTCCCCACATGCCTATAGTTATGTTAACTAAATAACCATTGGGTTTAGTTCTTAGTGAACACTTTACCAACATCAATTGAGGCAAAAAAGAATTCAACTTTTTAAAAAAAAAAAAGTTGCCTTTTTTAATTTCACCTAGCTGCAATGGGAAATTGCATAATACTGTAGCTAATACCCCCCAAAAAGTGTCTGATTCCACCAGCATCCTCTCAACTCCCTGACATCAACTGAAGGAAAATGTATTTGGGGACAAATATAATTATTACTTTCATGTTTTAGAATCTTATTCCAGTGCCTGTGTAAAATGTTCTTATATAATAACTTCTTAGAGTAATGAGAGGAACTTGCTCCTACGTGTCAGCCACTGGCAATAAGTGGTAGAGATAGACAGATAGATATATAGATAAACATACTTCATTCATTCATTCATTCAGTTTTTATTGTCCAACTCAATCCTAAAATTATTATAAAACAATTAAAAACATTAGGACAATAAAAACATTCACAAAATAAATAAGTTCAAACAGCAGCTGTGATGATTAATCAACTAATAGCAAAGCCAAGCTATGGGATCCTTTAACACATTCCAAGCCCTAGGAATGTTGCCACATTTTTAAAGCTTTGCAAAAGGCCAACAGGGCTGGAGCATTCAAATCTACGAGGGGAGAATATTCCATATAAGGCAGAAGCTACAGCAGAAAAAGCCCATCGTCTAATTCCCACCAGTCGACACTCTGGCTGATGCAACATGCCCAGTCTATTGGATTGAGTTAGATGGGTAATTTGGACTGAGTTGGAAAAAGACAGCAGGTGACCAAGTCCCAAGCCATATGGTGCTTTAAAAATGACAACCAACAATTTGAAACACACCAGAGCCCAGTGCAGCTCACAAAGTAGTGGTGTTACATGTGCCATGTACTAAATTTAATAGCTGTACCCTGGTGTTGAATGAAGACACAATTTTCAAGACAACAATACAACTTTTTTCTCCTTTAGAACTGTCACTTCTATAAACAATGGAGGCTGAAGCTAATTAATTATCTCACAATAAATTCCCTAATCCTTTTCAGTCATATCTGATCCTGCTCACTTCTGTAAATGAGTAATTAATATTATCTCCATTCCCATGAGTGAATCAAAAAAAGGATGCTTAGGATGTCTTTTTTAGCTTCTTTATATGTGGGCATTAATTGGAAGAATTGAAATTATAATAAATGTCCACATTTTAATGTAAATGATTAGAAAAAATGTAGTAGAAAATGTAAATAGATCAGTCAAATAGACAATATAATGTAAGAGCCCAATGGAACTATATCCCAGTATTTTGCTCTTCATTGCACAACACTAGGATATGTCAGCCAACATTTTGCTATGAAAGAATCTGCCCATCCCGTCTGACACTTGGAGAGGGCTGGTTGAAAGTCACTGCCCAACTTTGTAGAACTGCATCTCGTCTTTGCCCACCCTTCCAATATTACATGTCACTCCCTTATTAATATATTGAAAGCAAATTGTTTATTATTGTTATCATAAAATATTGTTTCAGCCACTGTTTGGCTCCTAGTCTTCCGAGTAATGTATGCAATTTTTAAATTTTACAATGGTATATTTGTTTATTGTTATTCAGTGCCCAGAATCTTTTTAGCTTAGGGTAAATTATGGAAAATCAGGGAAAATAATTTCATTCAGAATAATTCATAGGATTCATAGGATCAGGTTGATGTTGTCCTTGATAATGATTATCATCATCCATGGTTCTCTGTTGTCCAAGGGCTTATTTGATACCCTTTAAGTATCTCCATGTGAGGGTTAGCAATTCTACACTATCACAACCATTATTATTACTTATCAATGATTCCTGCAATGACAGAAAATTGGGCTCATAGTAATGTGGGGATAAAGCCACATAAATTTTCAGTGTTGAAAAAATTCATTTGGAAACACACACAGGACAAATATTGACTCCTCCTCCTCCTCTTCCTCTTCCTCTTCTTCTTCCTCTTCCAGAAAATCATTGAAATTTTGGTAGAGTCCATATACTTTATACAATTTTACTCAAATTTTAATGATTACAGTTTTATTTACTTGTAGGGCTTATAGGATGCTCCAATAAATGATGAATATCAGACAATTTGCAAGATCCATAATTAAAATTAAAAACTGATGGGTACATCATTTTCAACCACCAAATTGTTTCTTTCATGGTGCAGAACAGAAAAGGTTCACCTTTCTGTCCTCCTTTCTCTCCTTTCTGCTGATATTATGTAATAAAAGGCTTAAAATAAATAATCAGTCATGCTAATTACTTACAGTATTGTTTCCAGGGGCTCTGAAAATTTCAGTATCTTTTGATATAGAGATACAATGTGAATTGTTGCCTGGTATTCATGTTTTTGTGTTTCTCTGCTTTTGCCTGCCTTAGTCTTTTTTTTGCCAATTAAGTATTGTTATGTTTGTGAGGTTTCATAATAAATATCAAGGCATATTTTTGCTAGTCGAATCCTGTGGCATGCTCTGATTGGATTATGGAAAGTACCTAAGTAATTTTCAGCAATAGATAATGTAATAAAAATACCTGTTATTCAAATAAACTTGAAAATTAAACTTTATTATAGCAAAAGACTAGTATAGAACAAAACA
Organism: Azemiops feae; assembly: GCA_023970755.1. NCBI lineage: Eukaryota > Metazoa > Chordata > Lepidosauria > Squamata > Viperidae > Azemiops > Azemiops feae. The sequence goes on from JALGBA010004287.1 coordinate 1,295,566, forward strand.
ATATAAAAAAGTTTTTTTTAAAAAAAAATACTTGACCAAGAAGGGAAAATTTATAAAATCAATCAGACTTTAGTACTGATAACCAAAATGATATTATAAAATACATTATAAGCAAACCAGTCCTTGCATAAATATAAAATGAAAAAGAAATAAGTTAAAGCTAGAATTATTATAAAATTACTATTACATTAGACAATCCATAAAAAAGGAAAATATCAGTTTATTAAAAAGTGAATCTAAAAATTGAAAAAAAATTAGCAACCATATTATTCAAGTTTAGTGCTGTGAAGCTAAGTATAATGCCTGTCAGGCAACTCAGGCTTAGCACAATTTGCTTCCTAATAACTATTTAGTGAACAATCGGTAAACTAGACTTTTATAAACTTATGAAAATTGCAAGCAATTCATAAGACACAGTTCTCTGACTTGATAACTGGATCATAATCAAAATAATTTCAGTCCAGTAGAAGGTAGAAATAGCTTGCATGCACTTTCCTGAAAGAAGATCACAGACCATTAGTAAATTCAGTCTACTTCACTTTCTTCACTTCACTTCTTTCCCAAACCCCATTATTTTAAATGTTCAAATAACTTTGAACTTTGAAATGGTTATTTATTAGTGTGAAATGGTGAAAATAGCCTTGAAGTATGAACAAGAATTTTATCTTTAGATTTACAGATAGTGGTCTTAGCCTGCTTTAGAATAATGCTTGTTTGAATCATTTATACATTTTTTTCTCCTTTCCTTTCTTTGTTCACATTACAGGATGATTAGAAAACAAAATCTTTAGTCCACTGCTTCTCAACGGATGGCGACAGCCCCAATTGATTTTATAATGGGCTTTATGCAAACCAAAATAAATGGAGTAGTTAATTGGAAGAAGAATTCTTCTTTCAGTGCACTGTAGATGTTTTAAGAACTTTCAGTCCTGATTTGTATCTGAGAGAATAAAAGCATAGAAGAGAATGCTATCTAGTTTGAGGAAAGCGATTTCTGTTCATTAAGAAGCACTTTGGTATTTTGGTCTGCAATTTCAATGTATGACTGACAGTTCTGCCATAAAACACACATACATACAGCAGCACTTCCATTAATGCCTCACAATTTATTTTCATGAAACTTAATTGACCATTTTAGAAAAGGAAATGCCTGTTTTGATAACAACATAATGAAAGCTTGTAATTGACAGAAATACACAGGCTGTGGCAAGCCGAATCAACTTTTGGGCTAAAGACCTTACAAGACGATAGGAAACTTTCGAACAGTTGTGACAAAGGTTGCCAAACTTTTTTTTTTATTTAGCAAGACAAGTAAAAGAGGAAAATAGATGCAAATTAGAGACTTTTTGAGTTTGAACAGCACTGAGATAAAGAAGAATTGCAACATTTCAAAACTGTTTTCCAATTATTCCAAGTTGCTCATGATATTGTGGGAAATGATATTATTTGAAAGCTTTCTAGGATAATATTACACTGTCAGGATAAGGTTATTGGATGCCCACATAGTCAGTGGATATAGAAGCTAAATTTAAGCAAGCAGCACACTAAAAGATGTTCTTGTTTGAAAAACAAATGCTAGACATTAACCCACATGGAAAGAGCTGAAACAGTTAAGGCAAAAGTTTTTTTTAAAAAAGGTAAGGATAAGAAAAGAAATATGAAGAACAATATCTAAACCTGTCATTAATGTCTATGTGACTGGAAGGCTCTGTGCTCAGAGACATTGTAGAAAACATAATATAATATTGTTGGAGCTGTCTATCAACTGCACAAAGCATGAAAGCAATATTCCTTATAATGCATTCATTAAATGTACTTATTTAAAGTAGTACATTCAATTCTCTTTATTGTTGTCTAGCCTAATGGGCATGGCACTATACAGTAGTCCTTGACAGAGTCTTTTTTAAATGCAGAATATATTTCCCTTTGACCAATTTATTTGAAAAGATGTAGTCATTTTTTTCAACCAACTTCAAGTACATTTATACAAGCTTAACATATTGCATACTTGAGGCCATTATCACATCTGCTTACTTTTTTTAACCCAGGATTGTCTAGCATGAAACTGTTTCTTAACCAGCTGAGCTTATGTGAGGGAACAGGGAGTAAGGCTATGGCAAAAACAGCAGATTCATTTGTCTTCTCTGTGAACTTACACATATAATGCCCAGCTATCTCTGGAACAATTGAGAAGTGAAAAACAGGAACATGATAAAGTAATTGCTCCCTGCTGAGCTACCCATGGAGAGAAACAGTTCATGGACCAGGCACTATAAGTTAATATTTCATGGACTTATCTATCATGACTCTATAACTTTCTAGACCAATCACTGTTAGCTCAAATATATAGGTTGAAATTTGGATGTCAATAAGCATCATTTTGCAATTGCTTGCATTTTCCATTTAAAAGCCCACTCATTCACTTGGAAAGATTGTGCACTTCTCCATCACTTTTACATTTTACTATCTAACCAGATGGGATCATCTGCAAAATAAACAAACAAAACATCAATCCAAACATGAATTACTTTTGCACATCTCTCCTCATAAAACTGTATTCCCACTTTGTTTATTTTTTTTTAAATCAAGTTCCACTTCCTAAGAGCACTTTTTTTTATCCATGGTTGCTACATTTGCCTGAAACCTTTGATGAGGTGTATTGTGCCTTGCATTTTAGTATTTAATGGAATTTTAAGCTGATTTGCATTGAATGCAAAATCTTTGTGGAGGTCACGGCAGTAAGGATGAAAGTCTATTTTCCAAGGCTGGAACAGTATTAAAAGATATTTATCCTCATTTCTTTTCATTAGGCATAATAGTTACACAGTACATAATTATTTTCTTAATAATTTCTTTATCTATAAATGTAGTTTGTGTTGTATATTTTTGCACTTGTTTAAAAATGCATTCCCTTTTTTTAAATGAATTAATCTAACTTCCTGTTACTGCCAAATTAGAGAGAAAGATGTAGAGCAGAGGTATCAAACTCGCAACATCACGTGACGTGTCACGGTGTATCGTGACTTTTTTCCCATTGCCGGCAATGGGGTGGGTGTGGTTTCGGCATGACGCATCCGACCCGTGGGACGGCACTTTGACACCCCTGATGTAGAGAGAGCTAGTTTGGTGCAGTAGTTAAAGCATCAGACAAAGACCCAAGATTCTTGTTCCTAGTTTTGCCTTAGGCGCAAAGTCAGTTGGATGACCTTGGGCCAGTCACTCTCTTTAGTCCCTAGAAAGGATGTAATGGCAAACCCCTTCTGAAAACTTCAGGGACTTGTAAATGCAGTCACCAGGAGTCAATACTGACAAGACAAATATTAAAAGTATACAATAAAACTAATTTAAGAATGAAACCAGAAGCAGCTGGCAAACTGGGAGTATGTGTGTGTGTAAACAGAAATATATTTGATCTTAAAAAGAAACACAAAAATCCATAGTTGGTACTCTGCCCAGAATAATACTTCTACAGATGAGGAAAGTCTAATAGAAAAGTTTAATAAGTTATGGCCAAAATTTTATTGTCTATGAAATACAACAGAAATATTTTGATTTTTCAATTTACCATTAAAATCTATCAGCAGAGTAGGATTGAATTAATTTATTATATTGCATCATGTATACGCCTTATGAATAATGAACTGAGATCAGAACTAATTATATTAAAATGATGAATTTCCATGCTCTTTAAAAAAGGCCTGGGTAATTGAATATTTCTGTCAAAAATGGCACTATGAGTCCATGTGCTCATACTTCAGCTACACAATCTAGAACAGGGGTGTCAAACTGCCGGCCCGTGGGCTGGATGCGTTATGCAGGAGCCGCGCCCACCCCATTGCCGGCAATGGCAAAACCGTCCCGATACGTTGCGCGATGTCACGTGACGTCGCGAGTTTGACATGTCTGATCTAGAAAGATTACAATTGATAGTATGATTAGAAATTATTTTCCTGGTTGATTCCTGGTAATTTGCTAAAAGTAATTTAAAAGGAATTCTATGCCACAAAGAGTATCCATGAAATCCAACAAGTTCAGATCCCAAATCACCTTGCTAGAATTTTGAAGATTTCAAGAAAACCTGTCCTGCTTAACAATAGTCACAGATAACATGGATTAGCTTCCCTTGCTATTAAATGAAGCAGATATACATTCTGCTTTAAATTCTATTAATAATTTTAATTACTGAATATTTGATATTTTATGAAAGAATGACTGAACATGGTTCTTTCATTTCTAAGCTATTTTCTATATGTCACTTCTAAGTTGTATTGCTTTATCTTTTTAAATTTATTTTTAAGATAAAGATTGTAGTGTGTAGATTGGTAAAATCCATGATGAAAAGAATTGTGTTAACTTTTTGACTTGACGAGGAAAATTGCATTATCTCTATGATGCACAGCATCTTGCCAAGGATAAGGTAAATTGTACTGAAAAGATCTGAAGTTTCATTGTAATCGAGTTTCCAGCTGAAATTAATTTTATAAATTCTTCAGTCTTCTTATTCTTAGTAATAAAATCTTTATCTTCATGCTTAAAAGGAAAACAGTCTAGGAATTGTAAGAAGAGAAAATCCAAAACTTGTCTCCATCTTTTCCAAACTTCTGAAGTTAGTTTTAAATATGGATTTACCATTATACATAATATTTTTTTTACATTAGAAAGAATGTTTCCAACCTAAATGATGGAAAATTCAATGCTAAACCATTCATCTCCTAAGGATATGAAAGTTAAAAAATGTGAATTAGTTAAAAAGCATCAAAATAATCCTTAAGTATTTGAAATACCTAGAAAAGCATTCATCATGAGATTGTTTTTACTGTATAGTTTACTTAATTCTAGGCATCTCTGATTTATGTTTAAAAAAAAATATATTCTTTACATGTAGAAAATCTAATGGTACAAAATGCAATTTCAAGTGTTTGGAATAAAATAGAATTTTAGGAAGAATATTTATTAAAAATAGAAACTAAACATTATTAATCAAAGTTATTCTATCATTTAAGCTCCTTTTAATCTTTTGTGTCAGAGAAAGACCAACCTCCTGTAATAATTGTTTGTCAATATCTAATCTATCTAAGCTTAAATTTGTTTCATTGTTATCAGTTTTCATTAACATATCAGATTTATCATAGGTAACATCTGAACAGGCTACTGGATAAAATTTATATAATTCTTCTTGAAATCGAAGTACATGTTTAAGAAAAATGAGCACGCTGTTTGCAAGCAATCTTTGAATATTCTTATTCTTCATAATAACATGTGCCAATATCTGTATGATGATTGAATAAAAAAAAATGAAAGAAGGCATCCTTGTTTGCTGCCTCTATTTATTTGAAAAACATCTGTATCCAATTCATTGGTGCTAATTACTGCTTGTGCCAGCAAGTAGAGCTGATTAATTATAGAAATGAATTTATATCCACATTCTAGTTCCAACATTTTTTTTAAAAAAAACCTTCCAAATTAGTAAATGCTTTGAAAGCATATGAAAAATAACAAGATTTTGGCATAGTTAGTAAAATGGGCCATGCATGTGTGTATTTGATTTAACTTGATGGTGTTGATTGAAGGTCTTCATTTGGTTTACAATATTTAGACTTTCAATTTGCTTCCAAGAATCAAGCATGCCTGCACCTATGGGAGTCACATATGAGAGCAATTCAGAAATAAACCTCCATTTGGTTATCAATGACACACTCACAGATACAGAACTTTTAATATACACATTAGAAAACTATGTTACATTACTTTTCAATATAATCACCATTCAAACTGAGGCACTTATCATAATGTCTTACACAAGGTTTGAAATTCTTTAGTGGCAGTCGCTCGGCGCCAAATCTGGGCTATAGGCAGTGGTGGGATTCAGCAGATTCGCACCACTTCGGCAGAACCGGTAGCTAATTTTTTGTTGCCCAGGCCTAGAATGGACTTCTGGAAGCAGCATCCACACAGAGAACTGGTTGTTCACATATTTGAATCCCACCACTGGCTATAAGGGGTGTGTGTCAAAAACATCCCAACGGAACTGCTTCAAAAGTTCTTGGGTGCATATAGCGGTGTGCAGGCAAGCATTATCGTGAACGAACACCACACTGGAAGTGGTGCCATAGAAAATCCCGCCAAATGTGAAGATGCCAAAGGAGCATTGCTAGTGAAGTTCATGGAGTGTGATTTGACCATCAATTCAGAAGTTTACTGTGAAACGTTACAAAAACTCAGATGAGCCATCCATAACAAGTATTGGGGCATGCTGACTTCCAGTGTGGTGTTGGTTCATGATAATGCTCACCCACACACTGCTACATGCACCCAAACGCACCCAAGAATTTTTGAAGCAGTTCCATTGGGATATTTTTGATCATCCTCCCCCCATAACCCAGATTTGGCGCCAAGTGACTACTACTAAGGAATTTCAAACCTTGTAAGATGTTATGACAAGTGCCTCAATTTGAATGGCGATTATGTCGAAAAGTAATGTAATGTTGTAGTTTTCTAATGTGTATAATAAAGGTTCTGTATCTGTGAGTGTCTGTCATTGATAACCAAATGGAGGTTTATTTCCAAATTGCCCTCGTAGATTAAAAGCGATTAACACCTGGAGGCTTAATATTTATGGAGATTCTCAGAGATCCAGGTCATAGCTGTCTCAAAGGTGCTTTTTTCAAAAGGCAATTGGACTGTTTTTTCCCTGATGAAGAAGAAAACTGCTAACGACCAGATGACTACAAAAAATATGATCCTTCCAACCCCGCCCCCTTCCTGTCAGAACTAATCCTTCTATCACCCCCACCATCCTGCCCAGAACCAATGAAGCTTCTTGGATGAGAAGCAAAAGGTCTTCTTCTTCTTCCTCAGGAAAAAAACAGTCCAGATGCCTTTTGGAAAAAACCACCTTTGAGACACCTGGAGACGTCTTCACTTTTATTCTCTGTAACCCAATAGAATATAGAAAACAAATTATATACACTTAGCACTCTATGTATTTCTCAGCAGGTTAAGTCTCCCAAAAACAGAACAGAACCAAATTTAATGTGGCAGGAGAAGCTAGCAAAAGAAAAACTCAGTTTGAAAAATGGGTGGATTTATTTTATTCAGTGTATTACTTTCTGAACCCCCAATAGCTGAAGCAATCTGGGAAGTTTATAGTGAATTGGTCCTACTGGGGGCTGGGAGAAAGAGAGACCAGAGAAAAGCACCTCCTGCATTTCTTAGAAAGAGGCAGTTGGGCAGGAGCATTGTCCACTTAACTGCCCCATAGTTTGAAACTGCTCGGTTCTAAAACTTCCTCCTTGTTCTGTGCTTCCCAGTAGATACATGCACACAAAAATAAATGATGAGAGCACGCATACACAAAAGCAACACATATCTATCTAACATGATAAGACTCTCAGACAATAAATATGCACATAATCTAATTTGTCCTGAAAGTGAAAATCAATATACACACCTACATGTAATATCCTACTTATAAACTACCTGGAAGAGTGGGGGAATTGGAGGCACTGTTATGCAGTAGTTCTTCTTCATAGAAGAGAACCATAATGCATATGTTGAGCAGAACTCACAAACCATGTTTGGATGGGGAATTAAAAAGCTTGACCATGAGTGGTAGTAAGATGCTAAGCTTAATTCTGCTAAGATACAGGTCGTCCTTGACTGGCAACAGTTCATTTAGTGACTGTTCAAAGTTATAGTGGCACTGAAAAAAGTGATTTATGACAATTTTTCACACTTTTAACCATTGCAGCATCCCTATGCTCACGTGATCAAAATTCAGACACTTGGCAACTGATTCATATCTATGATAGTTGCAGTGTCCCAGAGTCATGCAATCACCTTTTGCAACTTTGTGACAAGCAAAATCACTGGGGAAACCAGATTCACTTAATAAGTGTGTTAGTAACTTAACAACTGCAGTGATTCATTTAACAACTATGGCATGGTTAAAAAAAAGGTCAGGAAATGGTAAACTCAATAACTGTCTCACTTAGCAATAGAAAGTTTCGACTCTATTGTGGTCGTAAGTCAAGAACTATCTGTACTACTAAGATGTACAGTATATATATGCCAGTCCTGAGTAGACATAATTTCTAGGAACTAAGATTCCATATAATTCAATCAATTAGAATAATATATTATAAATCAGAAAGGAAAACCCTTGTATCATGGCTGTTAAACATATTTCAAATGTACTAACTTCACAATTTACAAAAAGTTTGGGCTAGCACAATTCATAAAACCATGGCTTTATGGTTTCCATTGTTTATAGAATAACCCACATTTGATTGGATCTACCATTAACTTGTACACTGTGATTTATAAAGCTCTGTGGTGATTCAGTTTGTTACATTCCCCATTCCCCACAAAAAAACCAACAACACTTCAATATGGAATCCTACCAGGATCAGTTAGATTTGTATGCAATTCTACTCTGCATTTTTATGAAGATACAATCATGGAACTAACAAATTTCTGTTGGACGATACATTATCTATTCCTTGACTTGGCTGATCCCAAATCTTATATGAAAAAGCAGATAGGGAAGTCATGCATACTGGAATTTCTGTTGCTTACTCAAACAACTGAAATTCCAGTATGCATGACTTCCCTATCTACTTTTTCATGTTAATTGATAAGGGTCATTAATTGGCCATTTAAATGTCACATTGCTTATAGCTGCTGCTTCACAGCCCTCTCTAAGCAGTTTAAAGAGTCAGCATATTGCCCCCAACAATCTGGGACATCATTTTAACGACCTCAGAAGGATGGAAGTCTGAGTCAACCTTAAGCCAGTGAGAATCGAACTGCTGAACTGCTAGCAGCCAGGAGTCAGTAGAAGTAGCTTGCAGTACTGCATTCTAATCACTGCACCATCAGGGCTTATGTGTATGCAAGTATCATGATGAGGACATAATGAAGACATATTGCTTATTACAAATTGTCCCCTAAAATTGTTGGACAATATTATGTCTTTCAGATCAGAATGCTTATATACCTGGAACAATAAGAAAAATTGTTCAAATAGAGAATGAAACAGGATGGTTAATGTTTTTTAGACTTTTGTTTATATTAATCTAATCGCAGATGAAAAAATACATTTCTAAGCAACTTTGCTTAGAACAGCTTATATCTTATGACAATACCTTGTCATGACAATACCATCAAACAACATTTACTATCCCAGGTCCTTGAGAAGGACGAAATAAATGGATAAGAATGCCAAATCCAGTTGAAAATCTGGCTGAGTGTGCACCAATAATAATAATAAAATGCTTGGAGAATTTTCAAATCTTTATGTTCAAAAATTATATTAGGTAGAATTAGAAATATTAACAGTAATAGACTTGTAGAGGTTTAGGTAAATGAGGAAATCCCTTTTACAAGCAACCAAGGCTAGCTACCCTTCTCTATCTTCATCAAATTATATTACATTTTGAATTGCAATATAAAAAAGAACATTGATTCTTGCAATTTAAAACCCCATTGTATATCCAGTCTTGAATAGATTCAAAATATTTTTTTCTTTTCCAAGGAACCCATTATCTACTATAACTTTATCCTTCTTTTTTTCCTAATCTGATAGAGGTAGCAGAAAAGAAAAAGAAATTAAAATTATCCTCTTGAACGTTTTGTCTCTCCCACAATTCTTTGTACTTTAAAAAGCACATTGTATCTATTAATTGCTTCTGCAACATTCTCTATACTTTCTATGCCAGTTTCTCGAAATCCCCATTGAATAATGCCTATAGCTTCATAAAATGTACATGAGATAGGAGAGAGAGGAGATCACAGATATAATACAGATAGTCCTCACTTAACAATAATTGGCCTGGAATTAATAACAGCTGTTCCAGTTCCATTGTCAGTTTCCTGCATTAAGCAGATCCCATGCTCTTGTTAAGAGCAACATCACATGGTCATCATTTGCCACCTCCTATTAACTTCCCTACTGATTTTGCTTGTGAGAACCCAGCAGTAAAGGTCATAAATGGGGATCATGTTACTGCACAATGTTGTAATTGTGAGTTGGTCACCGAATACCAAGATTGCAATCACATGACCATAGAGATGCTGTAATGGCTACAACTATGAGGACTGGTCTTAAAGACCACTCATTCAGCAAATCTTCAAACAAACCCTGAATTAGTTGTTATTAAGTGAGGTCTACCTGAAGGTATTCATCCTAATTCAGTTGCTATTCTCAGATGGTTTAATTAATGAATGAACTTGGGACATTTTTCTCCAAAGTTCTGTTGTATATTTTGTCAGATAGGTGAGCTATCACAGTTTATATGTACAGTATAAAATATTATTTAATTTATACATAAAGTGTATTTGAATAAGAAGTAATATAAGTTATGCTTATCCTCAGAATATTGATTTTTGAAATTTCCTGATCTGAATTTTTGTTGTTGGGCATGGCATGTTTTTTGTGTTTCACAATTATTAATATTTAATTTATTTCAATAGCAAGATATATCAACAGAGCCTGAAAATTAATATGTATTTTAAATAGACTATATTCCAGAGAAGAGATGTATATATAGAAAAGTTTATAACTCACCCATTACAGTTTTTCACATACTTTTATCTTTAGTCTTTATTGTCACATTTTCATGTAATCTTTTTTTTAAAAAAATATTTAAATATATGGATTTTATGTACAAAATTGCATTTCCTTAATATGCATAATATATTGTTTTGCACATTTTTTTTTATCCTGAGGAGTCACATCATAACATTTACAGGATGTGAAATCTAAAAAGAACTGTATTCCAATCTACAAAATGATTTGGGAAATGGTAAATTAAACCAAATCACTTAAAAATATGGACAACATTAAATTTGCTAACTTCTCAGCTCAAAATGGAAACAAATAATCTTAATGCAAGCAGGTGTTCTAATATATGTGAGATATTTTAAGGGGAAAAATTTCCCCAATCCTTTTGCAAAAGTGGCCACAACACTAGCCCTTGAAATCTAAGTGTAACTGTGGACTGAAACAGCAACATAATTCATCAGGGTATATATCTTTGGGGACTCATTATAATCAAGAATTACTCTATTTACACATGACATAATTATTTCCAATTTAAAAGTCTTGCTATAATTGGTAACTAAGGATTAAACAACTACCAACTATTTTATACAGAAGCAGGTGTCAAAGTAGACCTCAACAGTTTTGCAATCAAATTGCTGGCAATTAGAACAGATGTTCTAGAAACTGTCAACCATTTTTTTTTCTGCCTCACAAAATGCTGCCAGAAATGCTCAATTTCATCTTACCTGAAGTTCAAGTTCACTGGTGAAATCTGCAACTACCTACTTGTGGTAATAGTCATAGATTTCCTAATTCCATGAATCCATTCCCACATTGCTCCTTTTCTCTCTCATCTCTCTCAATCAAGCCACCTTGTCAAGTCACATAATCCTCTAACTGGTGCATCCGCTATAAAGTCGAAAACAATGTTTCTCAATCTTGGCAACTTTAAGATGGCTGGACTTCAATTCTCAGAATTCTTAAGCATGCTGAATGAGAGAAACACTGGTCTAATATGACAGTATGGTGTAGGAAACCAGTTGAAAATGGAGGCACTGGGAATAGATTAACCAGGCATACTACATGGGTGTGTGTGTCTCACATACGTATATGAGATTTCTTTGACTATCGATGTAAATATAGTACTATATATGAATTTTATATATGTATATATACATGTATGTGTGAGCAGCATGGTGGCCTAGAGGTGAAAACACTTGCCTCCCACTCATAATGTTGAGAGTTCAATCCTAGACAGTGACAGATTTTTTCTCTATCAGGGCACAGAGAAAATATCTGCTGCGAACTCCACATAGGCATCAGGAAGGGCATCTGGCCAGTAAATGCTCAGCTACATTGAGTTGCCCCAACTCACCCCAATAAAAAGGGATTACAGGGTTGTAAAAAGAAAAATAAATGCATGTATGCATGTGTGTGTGTGCATGTGTATATCATGCTACTTAGTGGTGCATCCAGCCAAATGTGGCTTATAATTGGTTTTTGATAATTTTCTAGCTCTGGTTCTGTTTCTGTTCCATACTAGTTCTTTGATCTGGTCCACTTTCCACTACCTGCATCTTTGGCTAATGGATCTGCTTTAATGAGATGCAGGCAGAGGGTAGCTTTTGCATTCCCATGTATTTTGAAGAATTTATGAACTGAATCTGAAGTTTAAAGCAGAGAACACTTTTGGTAAGTTGACCTAAGTAGATTTTAAAAACTGAAGGCTATTGCTTTCACATTGTTAGTGAATTTGCTCATGTATTCCTGTCCTGCTGAGGTTCTCTTCAGTGCAACTTTGTTGATACATGTTCTCTGTGTGTGATTGCTCTTCTCCTGTTGTGAGCTTTTTAAGATGCATTCTGCTTCTGGTTGTAATACGCTTCTTGCCTTTATTTTTTTGCTGTTGTGTAGTATTCTGTCATAGATAGATACAGAGAGAGAGAGAGAGAGAGAGAGAGAGAGATGGAATGAATAATAGGCAGAGTGCTTGGCTGCTGTGTGTTGATTTTAACAATATTTTGGTAAATAGTTTAAAAAAAAAAGAATAGATTTTGTACTGACCAGCAACCTTCTCTTATTCTTGCCAAAGGCTTGGTAAAACTGCTGTTGCTAAAGTGCTAAGCCTGTATTTTGCTAAACTGGATGCTAATGAAAATGATGTAAATAAGCAATTAGTTGTTCATATGAGTTCAAGGCTGAACACTTCAAGGGATTGATTGAAACAGGCTGAAAATTCACTGTATTAGAAATTGGAGAAGAATCAAAATCTGATACAAGTTCCTGCAAATCTGCCCTATCATCAATAGGATTTAAAGAGGTGATTTTTTTTAGTTTTCAGAAGAAAAATAAATAATCACTTTAGTGCAGGGGTATCAAACTGCTGGCCCGCGGGCCGGATGCATCATGCGGAAGCCACGCCCAACCCAGCTCCAGCAAGGAGAAAAAAGTCACCATACGTCCCGACATGTCACATAACATGGCGAGTTTGACACCCCTGCTTTAGTGGTATTTTTTTTACAAGTTGTCTGCCACCTTAAGTATCTTCAAAGCACCAAGATAAAAATAAAGCATTCTCATTGTTTCCTAAAGCTAGAATACAGCTAGTTGTTTTGTTTTGTTTTAAAGTTTTATTCTTTAGGGAGTATAAACATTTGAGCTGTTTTAAATTTTGCTTTATAAGAATGTTGCTAGTTTGGAATGTTCTAATAAAATGCTTTTATTTCCTGCATACTATAGAAATTCATATGTCAAAAGATTTTATGTTGTTTTCAGTTTGATTGAATGGACTTTTCTTCTTAACTGAATTCTGGCATGCAGAAAAAATATGATTTTCAATTTAAATATGGAACTATTCTTAGATTTTATTGGAAAAAATCTTCTGTGGCAGAGAAATTTTTTAAAAAGCCTTATTTTGCTCAGATCACAATTTACCTATATTGATTTCAAATTTTCAGAAAGGGTATATCTTGTAAAGAGTACCTAAAATTACAAAAACTGTAGATCTGCCTTGATCCGTCTTCCCCAGAACTATGAAAAGACTTATCACGCTTTTCATCTTTGAGTTAGGGCTGGTTTGTGGACAGCTATCAAAAATGATAGAAGGTAGCACCAGAGAATGAGACAAGGCTGAATAAAATTAACATTCTGGAGCAACATCTTTGATTTGTGGTAGATATCTGCATCCTGCCCAGATTATATTTGCATATAATCTGAATTACTGAGAAGAGGAAGGGGAAGAATAAGGGGAGGGGGCAAGTGGAGGAGGAGGAGGAGGAGGAGGAGGAGGAGGAAGGGGAAAAGAGAGAAAAAAGGCCAGCTGAGAATGAATGCCACAATAGGTCAGTTGCAATGGGGAGCCTGGGGTGAAGTGAGTGTGGCAATGTCGCTTCGGTCAATTGTCCCATTCCAGATTCAGTTACAGCACAGTTGTCTTCAGAGTCATGAGTGAATTTAATAATAGTAATAGTAATAGTAATAGTAATAGTAATAGTAATAGTAATAGTAATAGTAATAGTAATAGTAATAGTAATAACAACAACAACAACAACAACAACAACAATGTTTGCCAACAACGTTCAAACCTTTTACAAGAATACTGGCAAATTCAGTATTCAATCATGTGATGGAAAACAGTCTGTATCCGGTAGAACAAAAAGGAAATTATAAAAAATCAAGAGGAACAAAAGATCAGCTGCTCATTGACAAAATGGTACTTAAAAATGCAAAACGACGGAAAACGAACTTAAATATGGTGTGGATTGATTACAAGAAGCCATTTGACTCATTACCCCATAGCTGGATTAATGCATGTTTTGAAAACTTTGGAATCAGCAAAAATATCTGTACGTTTTTGAAAGCAAATATGCAAAAATGGAAAACAGCCCTAACAGTAAATGGGGAGAACATTGGTGAAATTAACATCAGACGAGGAATTTTCCAAGGGGACTCACTTTCACCACTACTGTTCAACATCGCATTAATTCCATTGACAATAATCTTACGAAACACAAAACTGGGATACTACATCTCAAGCCAGCATGGCAAGATAAACCATCTGCTGTTCATGGATGACTTAAAACTGTATGCGAAAAGTCACACTGAACTTGAATCAATACTCAATGCAGTCCAACTATTTAGCAGCGACATCAGAATGAACTTTGGACTTGGAAAATGTGCTGTACTATCCATGCAACGAGGAAAAATGGCAAAAATGGAAGGAATAGAACTGGGAAATGGAAGTATTGTGAAAGCACTAGCAAAGGATGACGGTTACAAATACCTAGGCATATTGGAAGCAGATAACATCTTGAATGGAAAAGTCAAAGAGTCAACGCAAAAGGAATACATCAGGAGAGTCCGCAAAATTTTAAAATCAAAGCTGAATGCTGGAAACATAATTAAAGCCATTAATACATGGGCAGTCCCAGTGATACGCTACCCAGCTGGAATTATCAACTGGACTTTGGCTGAACTGGAAAACCTAGACCGGAAAATGCGTAAACTTTTGAATATGCACTACGCTCTACATCCACAAAGTGACATCGACAGGTTGTACCTGCCAAGAAAAATAGGGGGCAGAGGACTATTGCAAATCCACCAAACTGTAGAAGAGGAAAAACGAAGTTTGAATGACTATGTGAATCAAAATACAGAAAAACTGCTGCAGGCTGTGAAAACAGAGAGCACTATAAAAATAACAGAAACAAAGGCAGAATATAAGAAAAAACAGCTGGATGACAGATTAAATAGATGGAAAATCAAAGCTTTGCATGGACAGCATTTGAAAAACATTGAAGGAAAATGTGCTAACAACTTGACATGGGCATGGCTTAAGATGGGAACCATCAAGAAAGAAACGGAAGGCTTAATACTGGCTGCTCAAGAACAAGCATTACAAACTAATGCAATGAAAGCGAAGATACAAAAATCCATTGACAATCCAAGTTGAAACTGTTTCACACCTAATCTATGAGTGCAGCAAAATTGCACAAACTGAGTACAAATCTAGACATGACCGATCCACTGGGCATTGTGTAAAAAATATGACTTGCCTGTGTCCGAAAAGTCGTGGGAACACAGGGTGGAAAAAGTTGTTGAGAATGAGAGGGTGAAGATCTTGTGGGACTTTCGAATACAGACAGATCACCATTTGGAACACAATACGCCGGATATCGCAGTTGTAGAGAACCAAAGCGTACAGCTGATTGATATTGCTGTACCAGGAGATGCCAGAGTCGAAGAAAAAGAACTGGGAAAAATTACAAAATATCGCGACCTGGCCATTAAAACTGCGCAATTATGAATGAAATGTGTAACAGTGGTACCCATTGTCATCGGGGCACTGGGAACTATGTCCAAAACCTTTGCAAAATACATCAAGAAACTGCAGCTTCCTGCAATAACTCCAGCAATGTTACAAAAAACTGCGCTACTCGGAACATCTTATATTTTAAGAAGGTACCTGGTTGACACCTAGGATGCTGGTAGCAACCCGTGTCGGCCATCAGCGCCAGCCAATTTGAATGTTCAGTTGACTGAGGTTCATGTTTAATGAATAAAAGATAACAACAACAACAACAATAATAATGATGATAATAATAATAATAATAATAATAATAATAATAATAATAATAATAATAATAATAATAATAATAATAATAATAATAATAATAATAATAATAATAATAATAATAATAATAACAACAACGACAACAAAGTTGGAAGAGACCTTGGAGGTCATCTAGTCTAGAAACCCTATACCATTTCAGACAAATGGCTGTCATCTATTTCTGATAATTCCTGTTCTGGAATGATTAGAAATATGGTTTTGCAGTAATACATTAATTTGGCTATCCCTCACACTGATGCATCTATTTTGATTCGCTTTCAATAACTTTGACATTTTTTGACACACCAGTTTGTTTTATCCACAATCATTTTAGGCATATTTTTAATTAAAAGTCTGCATACAAAACTTGTGCATATTTTCTTACTGATTTCCCCAAAATATGTATATATTTGGAATGCAATATTTCTTATAAACATGCATTGCGCAAGCAATTTCCACTTTCCCCTATTAGGTTATTCATTTATGCATTTTCCCTATTACACACATTTTAATCTACAATTTCTTTAAAATGTACATTGTCCTGTGCATTTTTAATAGCAAAACTCCATCATAAAATCTGGAGTTGTAAACTGAATAAATAAATGATTCATTCTGATTAATGTATTAATTCAGAAAGTATAAGTTTAATAGGCTTATATTTAAAATGCAAACCACACATTTTTTTCCTTCCATTCCTAATATAATTAATTAATTTTTAGGTGGATCTCCTAAGTTTTCCATAGGAGCTCAAGTGACACATATAACATTCCTTCTCTTCCCATTTCCTTTAAAACTATAACCCTGTGAAGTAAATTGAGTGAGATTTTATGATTAGCCAAATGTTATCCCATCACTTTTCATGGTTCCAGCATGCTAACCGTTACTCCACTCTGACTGTTTTATACAACTGCAAATAAGCAACCAAGAACATGTATTACACCAACTTCTAAACTATACATTTAATACAATTCACACACATCTTACTGACATAAATTGCTATTTAATAGCAATAGTGCACAATGTGGTTCAGGTAAGTTATTAATGTATTTAGCCTGCAGTCCTATACCTAGTTTATTGCAAATAAAATATGCTGCTTTGAGTGAGACATATTTTTAGTGAATATCTCTAGGAATGTGCTATTGCATTCAAGGAAACTGGGCAAGGAATACTGTATACATTTAGCTGACAAAAGTAAAGATAAAAGTTCTAGTATATTGTGTTTCTTTTTGCCCAATACTGTTCCACTTATACCATATTGTTGTCTTTTAGTTACCTTGTTCAGGAAGAAGTCTGAAATCAATAAAAGAACTAATTGTATGGATCTTAGAGCCCTCACCCACATTGTGAAATTAAATAATTCATAAAAAGTTGAAGGAGATTAAGTAATATATAAACAAAATGTTCTTGAACAACTTGAAATGATCCTCATTGAAGTTTTTAGCTGAAGTCGCTACATTCCTTTAACAGAAGCAACATCCATTGCACTTTAGGCATAAGCATTATTTCAATTTCATTCATTTTCATCCCTTTGATTGTTGTTCTGTTTAATATTTTTTTACAAAAACCATTCTTGGCCATGTGCCAGAAACAACCTTATCAAAAAGGCTTCTTCACAGCAGCCTTACATCAATGCTAGCCATGATTCCTGTTAGACTGAATCACTGTAAGCAAGGCGACTGTGTAAGAAATCAGCTTTTTTATGCCTGATTTAATTATAATCCTGCCCAAAGGATTTAATGACACAAGAGTTCATTTTTATTACTGTGCATCATTCTTTGACTTTGAGAATATTTTTAAAAAGTGGGGTGTTAAATAAAATAAACTTTTATTAATCATAAAGCCAAATTATTATGATATCATGTTATTAGTTACACTTACTTGGTATAGGCAAAATCTTAGTAGCTAGCAGTTAAATAACATAAGCATCTGAGATTCACAATCAATGCATATCATAGCGATGCTGAAATTGTATTTATTTACTTAATTGAAAATTTTTATATGCTGACTTGTATTGCAAACTAATTTCCCCATAATTCACCAGAATTTGGGGGCCTGATGGCTGATAGCCCAAGTTTGAGACTTGAGTGCTTCCAAATGGGATGAGCTTCTGTTCCTTATCCCAGCTCCTGCTCACTTAGCAGTTTGAAAGCATGCAAATGTGAGTAGATTAATAAATAACACTTTGGTGGGAAGGTAACACATATGTGCACCTTTGGCATATAGCCATGCTGACCAAATGACCACAGAAAATATTTTTGGACAATGATGGCTCCTTCAGCCAAGAAATGGAGATGAGCACTGCGCCCTAGAGTCCAACACGACTGATGGGAAAATCTTTACCTTACTTTTTTTTAACTTTTCACCAGATTTCAAAATTTAAAAATAAAATCAGTAAAATGAAATAATAGATAAAATTGAAAAGTACATAAAACTTAAAATATTTAGGTAAATAAATAGTTCTTAGCCTGATAACTAAAAGATCACAATACTATTGCCAAGAAGGCTTCTATTCCCATGGTTGACATCTGTCTCCATGTTGAAGAGGCATCAAGAGGCACTCTTCAAGTTCAAGCAGATTGGTATGGGAATTGTACATTCTTTCTAGGGAGATAAATCCCAAGCTTTTTATGACTCTCTGGATAAGAACCAGCACTTTGAATTGGCTCCAAAATGAACAGCCCACCACTACAATTCTTCTCAAACTGGCAAGTTATAATTCAAAGTTGGACAATTCTGGCAGACATATTTTTCAGATGTTCAAAGGAAGCCCCTCATATTGTCAAGTTATGTTTATTCTATTAGATTTCCAAACAAATGTAACAAAAGCAATTCTTGTGCATATACAAAAATATACAGATCATCCAAATAAGTGTAAACGCATTCACTTTGACTACTTGTTTCACTAATTTTATTTTTGCTTAATGTTGACTTTGAATTTGACTGACTTGCCACAAATTCCTTTGCTGAATTTTTTCATAAATAGATAGCAAATATATGCATAGTTATAGCTTTTTATACAACTAAAAAGGGAAGAAAGTAAATCTCAGCTTTTTCGTAGAAAACTGAAGGTTTTGTAGAGGTCGCCTCTTAAAATAGACTGAGTAAATTTCTTTTTATTATCCAGACACTGAAAGTGAATAATTAATAGCAAGAATAATTGTTAGTGCTGCTTATCAATTATTTAATATAAGCAGAGTAATACAGCCTGTTAAGAATCTAGAAATTATGTTCATTATATGCTATTAATTAACTATCTACTGTATGTATTGTTTTTTGCCAAAGAAAAGTCAGGGTAATGAGCTACAAATCTCATGACATTTCAGAAAATGATAGTGTAATAAGGAACATTTCTACCTATTCATTAATGTTCCTTATTCATTTGTTTATTTAGTCCACTTAGCAATGAATTTATCCTCACATTCCCTGAATAAGCAACTGCCATTATCTACTCAGTTGTAGAGTGTAGTAGGATACTAGTTTTTATAAATTTGTATATACTGTATGCTGAGTTATGCCAGCCTTTGAATTCCAGCTCATGGGAGTTGAATAACAGAAAAGAAATGGTGCTGGTATTTAAAAGAAATGTTATGCAGCAATCTCTCAAAAGTTTTGTTCTTGAAAAATGCTTCCATTCTTCTGGCTCATTTTAGAATATCTTCAGAATTTGTAGAAATAGTATGTATAACATGGCAATTCTTCCAAACAGAGGGTCTCTTGTTTGTCGTTATATCATTACACACACACACACACATATATATATATATATATGTGTGTGTGTGTGTGTGTGTGTAATGATATAACGACAAACAAGAGACAGGGGCGACAAGCAGACGCACCAGAAGAGGAAGGGTGGAATGACAATGGGAGGATGCGTGCATCAGCCGATCGGGATACACAACCCGTAATGGTCGTGGGAGGGGGAGGACTGGAAGATAGATCGGCAGAAACATTGCATGGCCAAGTGCAGGAAAGACCGGCGGGGGGAATGGGGAAAGGGGGAGAGGGACCCCCAGAGTCCATACATGTGCCAGGGGATGGGATATGGTGAGGAGGGGTAGGACTGATCGGAGTGGGTGGAACAGAATAGGCAAGGAAAGAAATGATGGGAGAAAGAGGGAGGTAGGATTAAAAGGTGGACAAGGAGGTGCGGGACAATTAGAACAACTATGGCTAATTAGAACAGGCGGGCCCATCAAATGATCAATAAGTAGAGCGTGCAGTCAATTGGATTTATAAGCACACTCCCAACCCCTAATGCTTACTCTGATGACGCCAGCAGTGGACCAGCGAAAGCTAAGACAGTTGATTTTTAGGTTTTGTAAATAGTTGCTTTTATTATTTTTATTGTTTTTACCATTTTAACAATAAACAGCTGTTTTATACTCATCCCAGAGTTCGAGGATTTTATACCATTACACACACACAGATATATATATATATATATATATATGCAGGTCTTGGCATATTCGGGTCTTTTCCCATGTAAGATTGAGAGTATCTTGGCGACGTTTCGACGAGGTCCCACTCGCCATCTTCAGGCTGGTATCTTCGGCTTCGTGCTTGTGCGAGCAAAGCATGATCGGAGCTGCCGTCCTTCTATAAATATTGGAGGGGGGTGTGGCGTGTTGGCTTTGTAGCTGTAAGCGGGTTGGTTGGCTGTGTTGTTACATCTTGATTGGAAGATGGAATTGATGTAAGCAAATTAGCTGATGTAGCTGTAAGCGGGTTGGTTGGCTGTGTTGTTACATCTTGATTGGAAGATGGAAATAGCCAACATCTTAAAAATAGCCAACATCTTAAGAAACCCCAAAGACAAGATCCAGCTAGAAAACCAAGGAGTCTATGAAATACCATGCAAAATCTGCCCAGCCACATACATTGGACAAACTAATAGGAGAATAAATGCACACATCGCAGAACACAAGAACGCAGTCAGAAAAGAAGAAAAAACTTCCTCCCTTTTCCAGCACCTTAAAGCAACAGGACATGAAATTGATTTTGAAGGTACCAAATTAATCTCCAAAACTGAACACTTCAACAAGAGAATAATTATGGAAGCCATTGAAATAGAGAAACACCCCCACAACATGAATAAACGTGATGATACCTCCCGCCTATCAGACATCTGGAAACTAGCCCTAGTCAACAAACAAGTCCCAACCACGAAAACCGACACCGGACCCAGAACAACACAGGACACCACCACCAATCACCCTCACCAGACTCAAACCCAAACCCATCACATAGACGAAATGCAACCATCATCCAGAATCCACACCACGGCAGCATCACCAACTGCTGTACCCCCCGCCGACCCCCACACATAGCAAACTGACACACGCCATAAACACATGGCCAGACCGCAAACTCGGAGCCAAACCAAAGCCCGTGATGTTACATCACAGCCATCTACTCAGGACATTACATCACAGAACTCAGGAGGTTACATCGCAAAGGCTCAGTATGTTACAACGCAGCCTACCTCCCATGATGTGGCAGCACAGGACTCAGGATATCACTACAATAGAGCTCAGAATGTTACCACACAGCCCATTACCCAGGTACAAAAGAACAATGGGCACACAGCCAGCACCTCAGCCACACAGGATGTTACCAAACAACTGACTAATTTGCTTACATCAATTCCATCTTCCAATCAAGATGTAACAACACAACCAACCAACCCGCTTACAGCTACATCAGCTAATTTGATTACATCAATTCCATCTTCCAATCAAGATGTAACAAAACAGCCAACCAACCCGCTTACAGCTACAAAGCCAACATGCCACACACACCCTCCAATATTTATAGAAGTACGGCAGCTCATGCTTTGCTCACACAAGCACGAAGCCGAAGACACTAGCCTGAAGATGGCGAGTGGGACCTCGTCGAAACGTCGCCAAGACACTCTCAATCTTACATGGGAAAAGACCCAAATACGCCAAGACCTGCATACCTGTACCCATGAAAATCTACAAACACACACACACACACACATATATATAGAAGCACGAGGCCGAAGAGACACCAGCCTGAAGATGACGAATGAGAGTTCGTCGAAACGTCGCCAAGACACTTCCAATTTTACGCGGGAGAAAACCCGAATTACCAAAGACCTACATACACACACACACACACACACACACATATTGAACACTTTACTACCTGCATCTACAATATACTCTGTGGACTATTACTCTCTTTTTCTTACAGATAATATCTGGGCTGTGTTACCTCTTATTCTTCTGGAATGCATTCCTTCTTTCCTGGAAATCCACCTCCTTACTACATTTTATCACAACAGTAAAATAATAAGTAGAGTAAAATCTAAAAATAATTAAGAACAAAGATACTCAGATAAATGCAAATAAAATACTATGATAAAAGTTCTAAACCTAAGTAATGGTGTAGCAAATTGCACAAATGGTAGCATGAAACACAGTGACTTGAAAGGTTATTTTCAAGTCCTTGTCTGAATGAACTAAGATTAAATAGAAATCACACGCTCTATCTGGAAATTTCCTCAAGACAGGAGATATAAGAATCTGCCTAGAGTCCTTATATAGGGAATAAAATAATAGCATATGCTTAGAGTTTCTATTGAATCATCATCACCTGCACATAATCGAAGGTGCATAAAAATACCTTTAAAATGTCCAAAAAGAACTCCTGTGGGCAAAGTATCCAACCTGGCTAAAGTAAAGGCCTTATGAAATTTCAAAATTGGAATAGATGAAATATGGGAGGCTGGAGGGAACCCTTTTGGGAGCAAATGATAAATATTGGGGTGTGACACCTTAAATAACTTTGTTTGGAGAGCTATATTCCACATCTGTTGCTTAAGGGCAATTCTAGAATGATCAAAGTTAGCTAGCAGAAACCTTCCATAAAGAAGCCTAGCAAGTGAATTTTATCAAGAGTTTTTTTTAAAGCTATGATGATTTAAAATAATCTCTAAATCGGAACTGGGCCGAAGCTATAGGAAGTAGAATTAACTTTAGACAGAAGGTAAGAAGTATCCAGTGAAACTATGCCTGTCTCTACATGTAGAATGGCAATTTTAATATTTTTGAACCATCAATATGGTTCTTATTTTGGATGGTTTCAAAAGTATTAAGCTTTGCAAAGTAGCAAATTTGGGAGCCATAAAGAAGCTGAGGGACTACAGTACCTTAGCTTGGAAGACTTTGCAAGCAGCAGGAATATAATGGGCTCATTTTACAGTAAGTGGTAAAATCTTATAATAGTTGTAGAGGTATACTCCGTAACACTTGCCCAATAAGAAAAATGAGCATGCCAGGATAAGGAAGCATGAAAGTGCACTCTGAGGTATTTATAGGTGTGCACCTGTTCAATTGGAGTCCCATTTATTTGCCATTAGTGAATTGTATGATAATGTTGGGAAAAAATTAAGACTTTGGTTTTCTGATAATCTATTGATAGTTTTTATTCTATGCAAAATGAAGCTAATGCCCTAAGTGCTTTTCTCATTTCCATCTGTGAAGTAGACATAAAAACAACATTGTTGTTGTATACAGTAGTGCTGGAATTGCATGATTAGTCAGAGTGGATGGATGATGGACTGAAACAGCAAGCACTTGAATTATTGGATTTAGATATAAATTTAAAAGCAATGGAGCTAATAAAAACTTTGTCTTACATCTTTAGATGTTGGGACTGTTTTAGATAAATGGTCACAAGGGGTAGATCTAATTTTCAGAGAGATGTTTGAATAGAGTGAATAGACTAAATAGGTATGAACAGCCTTTTGTCAACAGTATCTACTTTGAGATTAAATTCAGAGTTGATACAAAATCAACAATGGGTACACAAAGGGAGGCATGACAGGGTGCAGAGTATTTTTTGATCATTCCTCTCTAAATCCAGCCTGTTCTTCAACAATTATATTTTCATTTTGCACCCAATCTACTAGTATTAGCTATAAATATCTAGCATAACATTTACCGACCGTGTTTAAAAAACTAATAGGCATATAACTTGTAAGGTCAAGTATGTTTTTCTTTGGTATATCAGCAAACGGGGGTGTGATTTTAGTTAGATGGAAACTGTCCTGTGTTAGTAATGTGTTTAAATAAGGTAGCCAAAACTGGTACCTACCAATCCTTTATTTTCTCTTATTAATTCTGAGGGGATGAAATAACCTCCAGATGTTTTCACTGGCCTTAATTGGGCAATATGATCTTTAACCTCAACTATGGACATTCTGGGAGTTCATTACAAGAGGGAATCACATCTGAAATTACAGCAGGTTCCTTTTGAAGATGTTATAGAAATGATCTTTCCTTTTATCTGCAGATATTAATGCGTGTGCATATATACACAAGACATACACACACACACATACTCACACACCTCTATACACTAATATCTGCAGATAAAAGGAAGGATCATTTCCATAACATCTTTTTATACACACACAAAAACTACTCAGAGAATTTTCCTGGTAAAAGGAGGATATTGCAGTTAAGAGAGGGTTTTTTTAGCCTTAATGCAGTTATTATCATTATGCAGTCCATACCAAGATTTGGACCTGGACCTGGAGATTCACAATAATTGACTGCTATAGTGACACTGCTTGTTCCTATGAATCAGCTGAACAAATCTGGTATGCATTTGAAATGGGCTCTGAGGTCAAAAGTCCAGACATCACTTTTTGGCCTTTTGGCTAAGGTCAAGTATAATATCAATATGTATTACAGCTTACAAATTGCTGAAAATTAGATAAAATCAAATCTTTATTAGGGCTGTGAGACTAGCAATCAGACAAAATATAAAGCAAGTAAAAACTGGGAGTACATAAGACTAAAAAGAAATAAAATTAATACAAATGTTATAGCTGAAGGAGAGATGGATACTACATAGGGAAACATAGAAACAGGCAATCTGGAAGAGTGATTAGCTAGGAGAAGGCCAAATAGAAGTCATGTTCTTTTCCAGGAAAATATATATACAAGATAGGACAAATGAGTTGTCTATGATTTCCTGTAAAGAGAACAGTCAAAGAACATGCAAGGACTGAAGTTCCCCACAAGGGCATGTTTTTATATATTATGTAATATTTATGTGATGCCCCAACAAGAGCAAGAAAGCAATGTGACCAAAGTGCAGACAGAGAGATAGAGAAACCAACAGGGGGAAAAATAGAATAAGCATTATAAGGTAGCTAAGCTATTGCTTCCCTCCCTTCTGAAAATATCCTGCCATTACGCTGTAACTTCTAAAAAATATGTGGTAGAACTTGACAGTTAACTGAAACATAGGATGTGGCTGCTGTTCAGTTGAAACTCCTATGGATGAGTTCCTTCATAAGGCCTTCGGTTGGGTTTAAATTAAGAAGTGTTAAGCCTGCTGTATAACAATTGTGGTATTCTACACTGTAAGTAACTAATTTTTAAACTCCTACATAGAATAGCACAGATAGAATTCCACCAGAAAATTGGGCAAGATGGAGAACTAAACTCTACTTCCTTACTGTGGATAGTTCTACCATTGTCATACAAAACAACTGGGAAGGAATATATGGCAAAACGGTAGGGCAATATATAGGGCCTGGGAGAAAACAAAAGCAGAATTCAGACACAGATTGAAAACCATCTAAAACTCATCCTGGGTCAGCATTTAGCTTTTCCTTTTTCCTTTAGCTACTTTGCTTTGAATATTTTCTACTATGTCTTTTTCCAGCATGTGGAATGGTTGAGCAATAGTCTTGGCAGTCAAAGCATTTTCCCCCATATTTTTAATGATATGATTATAGGAGACCACTCCCTGTTCATTAAAAACATGGGGAAAAAATGCTTTGACTCCCAAGATAATTGTGTAAGCATAACATATGCTGGAAAAAGATATAGTTGAATATATCCAAAGAAAAGTAGCCGAAGGAACAAAGTAAAAGCTAAATGCACAGGTACAGGAAATGATCATAGCATCAAGCTTTTTAAATGTTCCCATGGAAGTCTTATAGAAAACCAGACATCACCAAGATTATGGTCAGAAAAGTGTTTGTCATAAGGGCTGAGTGCTTTAGTTCATTGCCAAGTTTAGCCTTTGCACCTAACTATAAAGGTTTGACTCTTTTTAAAATACTACTACTACTACTACTACTACAACAACAACAACAACAACAAATAATTTATAGGAGCACATATGGAAAACTCTAAGATGTCTCTGAAATTTCTTATATTTCTCACATTTCTAGTGGTTTTATGGCATGTTTATTTCATACTTTGTTAAAAAAAAGTAGCAGCCATATGTTGTTTTCCCACATCATATTTTATATTACAGAATATATTTGATTAGATGAATGATACTTAAATGTTTTGACACATAATGGTTAAAAACATTAATTAAAAAATTAATTGTATATATATATATAGAGAAGGATATATTTAGCAAATCATATTTGGGGAGAGATATATTTAAACATTTAAAATAAGTACAACAGATATTTTAAAAAGTAGAGATCAGGTTGGAATAGAATAAAACCAGAAATAACTTGATTTGTTAATCCTTATGTAGCTTTCTTCTCTCTCTTTCTTTCCTTATTCTGGGAGAAAAAATTGAGATAGATTTTAATCTAACTGTGTGTCATGGTTCTGATAGATGAAACCCATTAAAGAACTTCAAGGCAAGAATTCTTCCTTAAAGAACATTTTAGTCAGGAAACAAAGTATCGGCACTACATAGTTGAACCCAAAACTAGATTCCCTTCCCTCAGATACAAAGTATCAAATTGCAAGTCCCACCCCCACAAAGCAGTCATAAATCACATTCTCCAATTAGCCAGGAGCACGGGCTCTTTCCTCAGCTCCTCAGCCCGCCAAAATGTTATCGGTTTCTGTCCTTGAGTTCCCATGGAGCTGCATTGTTATTATGGCTAGCTGAGCTCAAGCATTCACCCCATCCCCCCTTCAACACCTAATTTCTAAACAGAAGAAAAAGCATGTTAAAAGCAAAGTAAAAATGGCTGCAATTTCCATCAGTTGTCAGAGCAGGCACATCCAATGTTACAGTATTGACATCCGGCACCCCTTTACAAAAAGAATAAATCCTGCAATTCAAACAAAACCGTAGGTTAGGGGTTGTCTCTTGATTTATTAGGGTGTTTATCATAGAATTTACAAATGAGCCTGTCGGCTTTTACATCGCTAGATTTTACCCAAGTGGCCTCAGTTAAGGGGTATCCTTTCCACTGTACTAAATACTGCAACTTTCCCTTGTAAAGTCTAGAATCAAGAATACGCTTCACTTTGTAATGTGTCTGTCTGGCTACCACCAGTGGGCCAGGTACCTTGTTAAGGGGAGGCCATAGAGTAGAACTCCAAAAAGGTTTCAATAGGCTACAATGGAACACAGGGTGGACTTTCCCTAAGAGTCTGGGAAGCTTTAACTTCACCGTAACTGGATTTATGATCCTTATGATGGGGAAGGGACCGAGGTATTTCGGTCCTAATTTCTTACTAGGCAACTTGATTCGTAAATATTTTGTGGATAAGTAAACTTTTCCCCCAACCTGGAACAACCTTTGGAGAGCCCTCTTTTTATCCGCTTGTTTTTTGTATGTCTCGGAAGCCTTTTTCAGAGCGAGGTTAGTTTTGTCCCAAACCTCTCCCCACCCCTTCACCCACTGGTCAAGAGTTTGGGAAGTAGAAGGTTCCTGAGGATACTCAGGTATTGGGTTGAATTCTTTTCCTGTGGCGATCTTAAAAGGCGTAAAATCGGTGCTGCTGTGAACAGTGTTATTATAAGCCACCTCTGTGAAAGGGAGGAGGTCAGTCCAGTTTGTTTGCTGATAATCCACATAGCATCTGAGGTACTGCTCCACCATTGAGTTTGCTTTTTCAGCCACCCCATTTGTAGACAAGTGAAAAGCCCTGCGATGAGCCAATTAGTTTGAGAAAAACCCTCGAGAATTTGGCTGTAAATTGTACTCCTCTGTCAAAGATTATTCGCTTTGGCATGCCGTGCAGTCTGTAAATGTGCTTAAGAAACATCTTAGCTAGTTTCTGGGACGACAGGAGTCTTTTGCAGGCAATGAAATGAGTCTACTTCAAAAAAAGATCAATCACAGTCCAAATCACTGTATTTCCTCTACTCTCAGGTAACTCAACTATAAAATCCATAGCAATTTCTTCCCATGGCTGGGAAGGGTCCACGACTGGTTGTAATAGTCCAGGGGGATTTCACGGAATCCTCTTCATGCTTTTGACGTAGTTCTCTACATCCTGTTTCAAACCTGGCCACCAAAATTGCTGGCGAACCAAATGCAACATTTTTAAATAGCCAAAGTGTCCAGCTTGTTTCACATCATGGCCGTGCTGGAGAGCATTGAGGCAGAGGGTTTTGGGCAAATACAACTTCCCCCCTTTGTAGGCTAATCTGTCCCTACATGTCAGGGTGGCTTGATTGTCCTTGAACCATTGATCATTGAGGAATTCCTGTTTTAGTTTTCTTGTCCCAAGATCGTCGGGATTTGGGACTCTCAAAGATGGGGCTCTTGTTGGCGTTAGCTGAGACGCAACTTGCGGTGTAGGTATGATTGATTTATTAATCTCTTCATGCTGACTCTTCTATTGAGGCAATCTGGATAGAGCGTCAGCTAAAAAGTTTACAGCGTTGAGTAAACTTGAGTAAAATATTAAGTAACTTGAACTTGGCTTGAGAAAGATATTTGTGCTGGAGAAGCACCATAGTTCCCTCTGTAAGATGAAGAGACCAGGTGTTTATTCTGGGCCAGATGTTTGCTTCCTTAGCCAGCCAACCATCTGGATGAGCATTTTCAGTTACTGATTGGAAGGTGTCTGCTTACATCTAGCACATGCCTAGTAGCCTATTGTAGAATAAGTAATGCAATGTAGCTCCTTTGTTCCTAGAAATGTGGAAGAAATATTTTCACCAAAAAAAAAAAAGTTTCAAGAGATCATTTTCTTTGGGTTTTCATTGAAGTAAAGTACATCTCTGAAGGTCTGCACAGCCCAAGTTTTCATTTTACATGATATCTGTATATAAATCTAAGTGCTATTGCTATGTGACATAGACTTATATACTGCTCCATAGAGCTTTACAGCACTCCCTGAGGGTTTACAGTATCAGCATATCCCCCCAACAATCTGGGTCATCATTTACCCACCTGGGAAAGATGAGTCAACCTTGAGTGAGTCAGGATTGAACTCCTGCCTGTGGGCAGAGTTAGCCTGCAATACTGCATTCTAACCACTGCGCCACTATGGCTCTTGGCACATAACCTTTTTACTTTTTACTTTATCTGATCCTAATCAGATACAGGTCCAGTAAATGCTTGGTTAGAAGACTACCTGAAAACCCTGTTCAATACTTCAGATTACTAGGATCTGTATATTAATAATACATGCATAATCCTAATTATATATTCTTCCTTTATCCAACCTCTTGTCTTCACGTCTACCACTATGAATCTGTGTGGCCTTGCAGAAGGCTGTTAAAAACTGGCTTTTCCCAAAAACTTTAGAGCCAGGATGTAAGGGACACCAATATATGTGTGTGTGTTCTTATGAGATTGTTATATAATGGTTTGTTTTTTCATCAATGTACTGGATTATTCATGCAATAGAGTAATACCTTTTTGGCATAAAATCTTTGAGGAGATAAGTACTATTAGTAATCAAAGAATTGAATGGTCCCCAGAGTTAGGCTTATTGCATTTATTTACAGAACCAAACCATAAGCTTAAAAATAAAGCAATTGTTTATCTAATTTTAGCATCCAAAATAATAAAAGAACAATATTGGAAATATTGGATTGACAGTTTTTATAAATTCATTTGTGACTCTGCCACAGAATCAACAAATTTGTTACTTTGTTTTTTTACATTTCTGAATCACCCATTTACCTCAAAGGGGTACTCTGGGCAGCATAAAATAAAATATTAAAATATAAAAATATAAAAACAATTTATATAAAACTTTATACAAATATAAAAACAATCTATATGAAATCTATGTAAAACAGATTTTTTATTGTTGATTGTTGTTTGTATAAGAGGGTGAGAGGTAGCTACCTTGGTTCATACATTAAACGAATGACCTGTTGGGAACCTCATATTAAAACAATATATTTTATGTGTGGCCAGAATCTGAAAATAATACTTAACACAGCACAGTACTTGAGCAAAATGATTCAGATAAGATCGGCATATGTGGGACTGATTGGGGTAGATTGTAGGAGTGATACCAAAATATAATTTTATCTTATTTTACTTGTCTACATATTAAATTATTGTATTTTACCCCAGTTTTATTTTAAATTGTTTTTATAGGATTTTATTAATATTTTATGTTTGGAGCTCTGTATTTTAATATGGCCTATGGACTAATCAATAATACAAAAATAAAATTAAAATTAAAACAGGAGGAAGCAATAGTGATTAAAATTAGTTAAAAGTGGAGGGGATGCCTTTCAGGTGACTAACCAGCCCCATGGCTGCATGCTCCTCTGGGGTCCCCACATGAGGCTGTAGAGCCATATTTTAACTCATTTTGGGAAGGCCAGAAGAAGAATATTCCATAGGGTGGGGGCCAGAGCAGAGAAGGGTTTCCTCCTAGACTCTGCCAGTTGGAATTCTTTAACTGATGGGGTCTGTAACATAGCTTCCTGCCATCAGTGGGATGGACTGATGTAATGGGACAAAGTTGGTTCTGTAAGTAGCCTGGCCCCATGCCATGTAGGGCTTTGTAGGTCACAACCATCATCTTGAATTGGATCCAGAAGCAAACTGGCATCCAATGTAGCTCGTGGAATAGAGGTGTTATATGAACCTTTATTTGGGTGCTGAAGCTGCTGAATACTTTGCAAGGGTAGCCATATACAGTACATTGCAATTTTCCAAACGCAAGATGACCAAGACATGAGTGACAGAGGCAACAGCTTTCCTATCCATGAAAGGGGATAATTGGAGCACAATATGAAGCTGAGCAAAGGCCCTCCGAGCCATGGCTGCAATCTGATCCTTGAGAAACAAGCTTTTCAGCTTTGGCTCAGAGAGATCTGCAGGTTTGCTAAAACTGACAGATCTGCTCACAGAGAAGAGATATCGATTCAAAAAGAGGAGGCTCATCTTTGCCAGAAGATAGTCATATCAGAAGGAACAGGCTTGGCTTGGCAATGGCACAGGTAAAAGGGATCTGGGTATTGTTGCAGATCACAAGTTGAATATTAGCTAACAGTGTGAAGCAGCTTCTAAAAAGGCAAATGCTGTTCTGGGATATATTAACAGAATGATTCTATGAAAGGACAGAGTTATAGGAGCAGGAAAATGGTTTATAGAACTTTAACAGGTGGTCAAATATTACTCTTCAGTTATCTTGGGTGCAATAGTGAGGAGGGCAAACTAAAAGGGCCACTATTTACATTTATTTCAGCCAAATTGAAGGAGCCATGTTTTAAACTAGGTTCTTATAATTGGTATGCAATAGCAGCACTAATTAATTTTAGTCCCCACTGCTTTTGTTGATAAATGTTTGCATTCTTGGCTCTTGCATATGAATACTATTAAAAGATACATGACATGGATTTTAAAATGACACATAAATCTAACAAATAACTTTCAGCAAGTGGTAGTGATTGTTAAGAGGTGATTTTAATGCTGCGATAGGACTAGTGATGTAGCTTTTTACCTTAAA
Source organism: Azemiops feae (assembly GCA_023970755.1). Classification (NCBI taxonomy): domain Eukaryota; kingdom Metazoa; phylum Chordata; class Lepidosauria; order Squamata; family Viperidae; genus Azemiops; species Azemiops feae. The sequence goes on from JALGBA010004287.1 coordinate 1,327,397, forward strand.
TTTCAGCCCTAATACCCAGAGCATACATATTTAAAGAAATGTTCAGTAAATTTGCAGCACTTTGGCTTGATTTTCAGTGAGGGACTGTCCTGGAAAATTTACACAGTATTCAGAAGCTGCTTTAAGTACTAGAGACAATATTACAATGTCTCATTGCTTCCTAATTTCTTGACAACCTCAGGATTGATTACTGCCCAGATCATGATCATTTCCTACTAGCTTTAAATCTTCAACTGTTGGCTTGGGATTTATATGTGAAGAACCTGTTCCAGACAAATTTAGATATAGATATTGGATCTTCTTGTATAAGGTGATCAAGAAGAAAACATTGTCCCCTTCTGGATTATTTTAATTCACATTGCAATGAACAAGGACACATATTCCACAGCTACTAAGATCATTGGTCAAGCAGGTGCAAACATAGTCAGGGAAATGATTGAAGCCTGGGAAATGGGCCCCTTGTCAGTTAACAGGAGTGCTGATTTACCACCAGCTTATCAAGTACTTAAGAGCCGAGAGCTTGGCAGCACAAGGAAACAGCCAATTGCCAGCCATCAATACCCAATCAACCAAAAGGAAGGCATTCATAAATACGACTCACAGAATAGCCCTAAACACATAGTCCAGTAGAGAGAAATTTCCTGAAGATGGGCTCCAGCATGAGTTCAAAATCTCGGAAGAGTAAATCTCTGGTTGTGGTGACCGACCTAGATTTGATCTTGCAACATTATCCTGGGACACTTATATTTGCCTTCATTCGTATTTCAATTCCACCCAGCCTTTGCAGTTGACTGTGAACCAAAGATGTCCGGCTAACGTGTTTCCTTATGAGAAACTCATGCACAAATGTCAACAATCTTTAAATATATATACCTTGCTTTCACAATTCAAAAATGGTTTGGCCATGAATGTGTTAAAGCAAAGAAAGACCAGGCTGCTACCTATTATCCAAATAATAGGGATCCCAAATGCCATCTATACTTCCTACCAGCAGCTCATGCAAAAATTTTAAAAAAGGAAATGAATATATGATAGCAACAGAAAGAAGATATTATCAGCAATTATTTTTGGCAACCAAATTCAATTACTGCCTTTTTCTAGCGAGTGGGTTGTCCAAACACTAAGCCGCCATGGTTACAGTGCCATATCCCAGGAGTAACACAGGATGTACATTTCCATGAACCCTGTGAACAATAGAAGACTCTAATGTCTTAGCAGCCATTGCACTGTAGCCCCCACTTAAATCCATCTCAGAGGCATTTAACCTGAAGTCAGCTTAAAACCTGGTGAGACACTTAGAGTGAAATCCATTCCTCCTGGATTGAGAAAAAGAGCAGAGGGATGGGCCCTAATTCTTTTTAATGTATCTTTGCTAGAATTCCCAATGAATGGGGCCTGGCAATCATTATTTCTATTTTTAAGAAGTGCAACAGAGACCACCCTGCCAATTATAGTGCAATCAATCTACTAAGCACAATCAATAAAATCTATGCCAGCCAACTGTACAGGAAGCAGCTAAATTGATTGGACTCAAAAAACATCTTGGCAAGCTGGATGTAGAGCCTGTCATAGTACAATTGATTAGTGTCACATGTTAAATAATCTAGTAGAAAAATAGAACCCAGAGCTAAAGTCAGCTTTTTATATGGATTTTGTTAGTTTAAGAAAATCTTCCATCATATCCCAGAGATGATGGGATAAATTTAAAGCTATTGCAATCAATTATTACTTCCTTGCTCTCATATCACAACTTTATGAAGAATAAGATGTAACTCAGAAGCTCATATATCAAGGGTTGAACCCACTGTAAGAGGAATTTCAAAAGAATGTACCTATTCTATTCAGATTTTATATCAACTTGATGGTGGCTTAACTAAAATGGAAATTTATCCACCTATTCTCTGTGCATGGTCACAGAGAATAATTGTTAACATTAATGACACAGAATATTATCAACAGGACTAGGAAGAATGTTGCAATCCCTAATGATTTATTGCAAAAAGGAAGAGTTGTTAATGAATTTTGATAAAACCAAGAGTATGCTTTTCTCTAAAATGACTTACCTGGATTGTTAGTGACAGTATGTATCACATGTGATGTGCTTTATTTCTGTGGTGGTGAGTTTTCATTCTGTGGGCTGGAAAAAATGTCTATGCCACTTACATTTCTCAGACTGACTAAAAGGGAATTATAGCTATCATGCCATTTCTTAAAAAGCAGGAGAGTCAATTATGATTGCAATTATATTCTTCATTGCTATCCCTCTAGTACAATTTTTATATAGTGCAAAACCTGGAGCAGGCTATGTATTAGCCATCTATGAATATCAACATGCATCCTGTTTTATTGGTTCTTTTATAAAGATGATCATAGCAGCATAATATTGCCTCTAACTAGGAATGTTCCTGGACAGCCTGATGAATTTTATGCTATCTTTGGGACAATCAAAACTCAGACACCATATTCCAAATTGTGAAGTTTTGTGACTGTACCTATAAGCCCAGGTGCCAATTTATGTTTGCACATCTGCTAGATATCAAATTTTCCTGCTCATTGACTTTTGATTGTAATTTTTTATTACAAATGTTGGGTGGCATGGCATTCTGTTGTTTCCTCATAAGACCTATTGTCTAGCTATCGTAAAGATGCTATTCCTTCTCCCTAAACATTGGCCAGATACAAAAGAGCTTCCTTGGTTGGGGCATTTTGTCTGATGAAAGGACCTATTCTATTGGAGGAAGTTTTTCTAAATTTAATTTATCACAAGTGTTGACCAGATCACTTGCAATAGTATTAATAAAGGAAAGTGAACCATAAGAGCAACTATTTTGTATTTAGGGGAAAAAAGTACAAACCTAGTAAGGCAATATAAAATAGTAATGCAAATGTTTGCCATATATTTCTATTTACTATTGGATATATCATCTGTGTCCTTCAAATCGTTTCATTCTTAGTACAGAATAAAGGAAGATCATCTGGTAACCTACTTCCCATCACTCTTCTGCCACTGCCTTGTACATAAAAGAATTACAGCTTAAATAAAGAAAGACCCTTCCCTTTGTGACTATCTATACCAGTGTTTCTCAACCTTAGAATTTTTTGTGGGCTTCAACTTCCAGATGAATTTAATTAAATTTAAATTCTGGGAGTTGAAGTTTATCTTAACGTCGCCAAGTTTGAGAAACACTGATCTATACTTATTAGCCATTGTAGTGTTTCCAGTGACTCTAGAAAGTTCTCTTTCTCTTGCTATATAGTTATAGGTAAAATAATTTATTGATATCAAACTCCATGCTTGTTTTAATTTCTTCCCTGTTGTTCATGTTCTGTTTTTATGCTTTTGTCCGTCTTTTGTCCTGTTTTGCCAGGCAACTGTTTTTGATGTTCATTGATGCTTTCTAAATAAACATCCAGCTATGTTTTTGCTAGCAGAACTGAGTGGAGTATGTACTTGATCTGACCTCAGTATAGGCATTAACTGAGAATTTGTTGGATGCAAATTAACTTCATCATTTTTAGTTTTGGTAGAAACTAAACCCACAATAATTGTCGACACACAGTTCCAGTAGAAGTTTCATTTGGAGATTTCTGCTCAGTATAAAAGACATTTTTGTCCTCATGTGAACAGATTGAATGTCTGAATCACCACCAAATTGGCTGGTTGTATGTTTATAAAGGACAAGATTGAATCCTTGTGATAGAATGCACTTTGAATGATGTTACTAAATAGGAGCTATTGCCAATATTAAATTGTTTTTAAAAGATTAGACAAATTGATGAATGTAAGTCACCCAGGATTGTAATTTGATGATATATTTTTCTGCTTTTGACAATGTCAAATCAGGTAGTAAAACAAAAATCTCCCTCCCATCTGAAGCACAATAGGACAAGTTTGAAGTCAACTGGAAAGAGGGTAAAACAGTCTTCTAAATAAGACTACAACTTGATCACATCGACTCTTTCCTGGCATTTTGGTGTAATTGCATTCTTTAGATATTCCGTTCTCTATTAAAAGCTTGGGTGGCATGCTGTCATATAATATTTATCCAGGGATTTGTATCTCAGTTGTTTCTTCCTATGAAGTCTTTTAACATTTATGAAATATCACCTTTCAAATACTGTTGCAGGGGATCTAGAAATGGAAAAGAAATGTCCTTGCTTTGACAAGGTTACAGAAGCGGTACCTGTTGAGACACATTCTTTCTGCAAAATTATTATGTAAATTGCAGTTTTGCCCACTCGAGCCTGCACAGGGGTCGGCAATTTCTTCTGAGGAAATTTAAACCTAAATTCAAGTATTTATACAATGGAATAAATCCCAGTCTTCTGAAAATGACCTTTAAAAGCAGAAACTCTTATGTACAAATTATGTACAAGTATTGATATGAGATGGAATCTTGATACCAATGTTGAGTTTAAGTTTTAAAAATAGGTATTAACAACTCTAGCCCACTAGCTCAGTAAAATCCATTGTTACTAAGTATGCCATATAGTTAGAAAAAGAAAAAGAAAAGAGGCCTTACATTTCTCTGGAGTTACAAGGATGAGGAATTTATGGTGCTCCAGATGTTGCTAATATATTGCTCCCAGCATTCATTATTAGGCATATTGGTTGTCTGAGGGGGGTAGGCAATTAAGAAGTATGAAATATAAATAAATACACTTGTCATTCTCCAGCATGTAGTTCTGTATCACTGAGATAGATCTTTGCTACTTTTCATTATGAGAAAGACTCAATTTGTAGTCATTGGACAAAATCTTCTTTCTTTTTACCAATTATCTTATTTTTAAGCTTTTTAAGTTTGTTATTGTTTAATCACTAGTAACACTGATAGCATGTATGCATTTAGTCAGCATTTCTAAAACATACATCTGTAAATTCTGAAACCTCATAATGCCTACTGGCATTTTAATTAAAATATAATTTAATAATCTGGTGGCTTATCTATTTTCATATAATGTTGATTTATAATGATCACATCAAGATACTGCATATTTCAATCAGTAGCCAATAAGAATGTTGCACAGATTTTAAAAAAAATGCTTAATGTGATTATATCTATTAGGTCCTGTCCAGGAATTACATCACCCAGATTGTACAAATTTTACAATTTTAAGCTCCAATGGACCTGACGATGGACCTTAACCCCTGACAAACCCAAAATCTCACCAGAAAAAAAAAATAACATGATGAAAAATGGGCTTACCATTGTGTAAAATAGTAGGAAATATATTTTACATGTCTGTGCAAAAAGTATCTGACTAGCTTCATAGCCAGAAACATCAGACTCCAGTTCTTATTCTGACTTTTTTCTTATTCAGGATTTTGAGGCAGGACAAAGTGGGGCCCTGCCATTAGGGGCACCAGTGAGTTAAAACTACTTCAAGCCTATTCCAGTCCAAACTTAGCTGAGCTGGATGGGGTGATAATTTAGTGGTTACTCAAAGAATGTCCATAGATGTTTCATCATGAAATTGGAGAAGGCCAAGTTCGGTGCCACAAGGTTTCATCCTGAGTGTTTTGTATTCTTCTACATTTTCTTTTGGACTTGAATAAGGAACTGGAAGGAATGTTTATCAGATTTGCAGATGATCCCAACTCTGCTGTAACAATACAGCAGAAGGAAGAAACAAAATAGAGAGCAATGTTGATTGCTAGAGAGAAAAGGTGAAAATAATAGCAGAGACAGATTTCTAAATTTAACACCTAAGAAACTGGAGTTAAATGCAATATACTTGACAATTTTGCTATGAAGAAAAACTTGGAACAGTAACTGATTACAAATTGAATATGAGTCTATGAGTCAGCAGTGAGAGATGCTGCAATAAAAGAAGGAAGGAAGGAAGAAGTAATTCTAGGCTGCATTAACAGAAATATAGTTTCCAAATCACAGGAAGCAATAATTCCACTTTATTCTGCGTTGGTCTGTGTATTGTTGTCCAGGTTTGGATAACCCTGCTTAAAAAGGTTTCTGAAGCTATACCAATTTCAGAAAATATCCAGAAGGGTCAGGAAACTAGACACTCAGTATGATAGCACTTCTCTAATACTTAAAATTATATCTCAGAGGTCAACACATGTTCTCTATTATGGGGTATAGAATAATGAATATATTTAGGAAAGCTGTTTCTAAATGAATGTTAGAAAAATATTTGTAAGAGAAGAATGACTTAATAGTGAACCAAATAACCAACAAAGTGGCAAACTTTTCTTCATTGGATGTGGTCAAGTACAGCCTTATGGTACTTGACAGCCTTATGGTATGGATGTTTTAATTTATATTCCATTACAAAGTCAGAGTTGGACTTAGTAACATCACTGGCACCCTCTAACTCTGTGATATATCCTCAATTGAAGCACAGCCCAAATATTTAAATGAATTTGTTGGATGATCCAAAATTCCAACCAAATTGAAGATGTGATGGTTTATTGAGAAATTATAAATTTTATATACATTTCATGTTACCTATCCACATATTAATTTTACACTTTGGCTGACCTTTTCTGTCAGACATGGAAGTTTTGATCAAATGAACATTGCTGAATGATTAGAAGCCATCCCCTTCTGGGGAACTAGTTTTAACTGGTGATTGCCTGATGTTGTTCCCATATGAAAATGGTATATTTTTCCTTGAGCTATGTGAATTTGCAGATGGATTGATCAAAACTACTTGTGTGCTAGAAAATAACAAAAGCAAGTATCTGCTTTCTCTTTTAATCAGAAGCAGAATAGATACATTTCAAATCTATAAATAAATTTGGGAATGGGGAAATGAAGAAACAAAATACTGCAGCTGAAAGTAGTTCAATGAAAAAAAAAAGTAGTTATGAAAATGAAGCAAAAACTAAACACTGAATGCTCCTGACATATACAGCAACAGGTCTGTTCTTTTCAGGAAATTTATGCATTTTATATCCACCATTGTTAAATTTGTTAATTTTTAAATGTATCTAGATATTTCAAAAATATGGTAAGCTTCCCAGGATCTCCTTGAAAGAGAAGTCAGAACTAAACTTTATGAAAAAAAAAAAAGTACTCGGGTAGCATTTGTACTGATATAACCTAAAATCCCAACCTAAAATTAGGGCGGGAGAGAGAATGATATGGTCCTATGGTTCTTTATTATGGGTTAACTTACACATTTGATAATATAGGTGTCAGGCACATAATTTTTAAATTTATTATTTACTCAGTATAAGTACAAGGATCCTTATCTGGAAAAGGGCCATCCTGTGCTATTTGGGAATGTTTAAATCTTTTCTATTCATGTCAGAATTCCTCACAGCACAACCAGTTTAAAAAAGAAAGAAAGAAAAGAAAGAAAGAAAGAAAGAAAGAAAGAAAGAAAGAAATAAAGAAAGAAAGAAAGAAAGAAAGAAAGAGAAAGAAAGAAAGAAAGAAAGAAAGAAAGAAAGAAAGAAAGAAAGAAAGAAAGAAAGAAAGAAAGAAAGAAAGAAAGAAAGAAAGAAAGAAAGAAAGAAAGAAAGAGAAAGAAAGAGAATTTCTGAATGGAGGTTCCTATATATTCAAATCATGCTCAGTGAAATGGGATTTTGAAATGAAGCAGATAATAGGATAAAGTTTAAGCATTAGTATAATGTAATATAAAATCTGACTTCTAGATAGAGATATTCATTGAAGGTGATCCTCAGGTAAATGCTAAATGCAATTCCAAACACAATAGGCCTGTGGAATAGAAGTATATAAGATTATGATTTGTACTATGTAAATCTAGCAGACCCACTTCAAAATATCCTTTTTATATTACTAGAATAAATTTAACTTAGCTTTCTAATCCCAAAAGGTGCAGGGTAAATTCATGTATAACCTTCAAGATACTTAATAGATCAGACTTCATTATGGACATATTTCTGAGAGTCTTCATCATAATGGACAACATTTTCATTATCCTAAGATAAGACAAAGAACTGCTTCAAGCTCTTCACAACACTCCACTAAAGAGCCATTTAGTCATAATAACAATAATTGCAGAAGAAAGGTCACTCTTTATAATGTTCCTCTAGGAAGAAACAAAAGAAAATGGCTGAAATCTATATCTTTTCCTTTCTTTTTGCCTTCAGTCATAATCCATGTCTTAAATGATTTAGTCAGAAGGCAAATATACAATGGGTTTCATTGATTTAGACTATTTTTTGTCTGCTGAACTATATGCAATAATTTCCTAAGATTCCTTGGCCATTTTAAATTCAGACTGATGCAAATTGCATAATGCAAAAAGAAACTGAACATAAAATAAAACAATAAAATAAAACTATTAAAGCCCACTGTGGCTAAATACTGAATAACTCTACATGGCAAAGTAAACAGAAGACACAGACATAGAAAAGAAAAGATGAGTTATAAACTCATTGATCATTATTTTTCTGCAGGATCACTTACTTTAAAATCTTCCTAAAACTAACAATGATGAATGGAAATACTAAATTAACAATCAACATTACTTGTTAGAAACATTACTTGTTTTTTATAATATATTTGAACTAGAGGATTTTCTCTAAAATGCAAAATATTGTTCTGTCAACCTTTCTGCATATTGTAATATTACATATAGTAATATTTAGTGCTTATCTTGAAATTGTTTAATGTAATTATCATTGTAGATGCAAAAAGCCACAAATTCCATGTTGTATGAAACTGAAGTATAACAAGAAATCAATTATATTTGAAAAGGAAAGAAAAGTGTCTGAAGACAGACAGGAGAAAACACCAGGATCAGAGCACTTTGATGAACAAACAGCAACTATTTTGTTGTGATATCCCAACTATCTTGTTTAGATAGTTCTTTTCAATGTTTGCTTTTGGATCTCAGTGTTAAGAATGATATAGGTGGCTATATATATGAGAGCCAGTTTGGATTCATCCTGTCCAAACCCTGATAGCCTCCATGCAATAAGACACTGGTCACATCCCTTTTTTGAACTGCTATCTGCCAATGTTGATGTTACCACATTCCAAATCAACATATCACCTCCCCAAGCAGTTTCATATTGATGTTAAAAAGCAGGGATAAAACCCCACAAAGCTCTGTGTTATGCCACATGAGAGTGAGCACTTGGCATATCTCTCCCCTTTTACTACTATCAACTGGTAAGGGACAAAGGGCAGAACCACTGCAAAAAAAATAAAATAGTGATTCCCCAAAACTTACAAGTATCCTAAAAGGACACCATGGTTATTAGTAACAAAGGCACCAAGAAGTCTAAAAAAAATTGGCAACCTATGGTCTCTGCATACTATGCCAGACCTAAACTGAGTAAAAAAGTGTCTAGATATTACACTTCTTCCAGCATACTCAGTAGCTTTCCAACAACCATCGTCCCAATAAACTGTCCCAAGAAAGAAAAATTAGAAATAGGATTACAGTTATAAAAAATGGCTGAGTCCAGGGAGAACCTTTTAACAAGGGGGCATTCATTTAAGGCTGCATTCCTGTAATGAGGAATTGCTAATCTCCCATAGCCTGGCCATAATGCATCTTCCTGAACTCCAGGAATGCAGTCTGTAGTTCATGAAATAACTGATTGCACCTATGAAGAGTCAAACTGGCAAAACTGAGAGAATCTGTTGGCAAAGAATTGCGAAATTATTCGTAAAGTGTGGAAGTACTTCTACTTGATGTCCTAACAGTTCACCCACATGATATGAGAGAAGTGATAGCTACTTGCCTCTTTTGTAGCTATGACATAAGGCTGAATTTGACTTGATACTTGTTCTTGATGAGATTTGCTTTTCATCTTCTGACACTGGCATTCCAGGCACTGCTTCTGTTGATTCATCTCCCAGAACATTTTAGTAAATAAAAAGCCATCCAGGATCAGCAAACATTGAGAGGCTACTTGGGAGTAATTTCATCAGGAACCTGGGCATGAATATAGTTTCTTTTCAGGCCTTCTTATTCAACACATTAAGCTTGAGAAATATAAAGAGTGGATTAGATATAAGGCTATAGAGGTCCGCTCACCTGTATTATCAACCAATTTATTGGATTATACTTTAATAACATCATATGTAGGCTGCGTACACATATTAAATTATAGCTCTCTCACTGTAAAGCAACCCATTCAGTTTTTCTTTAATTACAAGTAAATATTCATTTTTCACTAGATATAACCTTCCACCCAAACTCCCTTTCCCACTCATATGGCTGGTCAAATATAGCACAACATTTTATAAAATTTTCTCAATTGATGCCAATATAGCTTTTCTTTCTTTTCTAAAGTTCCCTCATTCATGGAGCAACACTGGAAGGCAATATGAAATCTATGTTCCCTGTAGAATGAAGCCCTAATTCAAGTTTTCAAAAAACAACAAAAAAACACAATGCACACACAATGAAAGTGCATTTGTCTAATGTACATATAAGTAGCAGAACCATTTTAGTTCTATATTACTTGTTCCTCTCAATGGACCATAGAATGAAAAAGGAATAGAAAGCTTGCTTTAGAACTGTACTACTTAGAGTACTGAATTATAAGTCCTTTTAACTTGCCTAAATTCTAGATTACTCCTGGGTCTTGAAAAATTCCTCCTTTCTCTTTAAATTGCTTCTCCTATATAATATAAACTGTTTCAGAAAATGAGTTTATGTTAATAAACAGATCTTCATACAACTGTTGTATTGAAAATTGGGGATGGGGGAATACTAAAATGGCTAGATGAGGTACAAAGGCCTGCATTGCCAAATCCAGTTTTCTTAGTGGACTGTAAGCAGGCCCTAATATGGAGTCACTAAGCATTTTTGCCACACATTTCATTTTATGTCATGGAAAGACATTCATATTGAAATACAGCTAGAGGTTATATTCTACTGTTTTGTCAAATCACATGCGTGGCTGTGTACAGTAGCAAGCTCACAGAGAATGTAATGGATTGTACCCTCCAGATAGGATCATTTACTAAAATGGGCTTTGTTTATTGTTTAATAAGCATAAGTGAAGCCTGATATCCTTGATTGAGGCTGTACATTCCCTGAAAGCACAAAACTGAATCCGTTCTTTAAAATATGCCTTATCATGATGTAAACACATATTGTAAGTGTTTCAGCTCACTGAGCTTGGGAGAATGCCCTATTAGAACTGAATGCAGATTTGGCATTTTGTGTTATAATGAATGCAAGTGCATCTTCCTGTATTTATTTATTTGAGGATAGGTGCTGTTTTTAAAGTAGCAATTCTTGCTTTCTGTTCATCAACTTGTTATGGCTTGTTCAGGCTTATTTTACTTTTTCTTTGCATGCCACCTTGTATATATCATTTTCTTCTTCTCTGTAGTATTTTTTCCTGACGTATTTCAGCAAAGGAATATGACCAGAATAAATACAGATTGTGGAGCTGATTCAAAATCAGATGGTATCCTTTCCCAGTGTTGTAGATGTCTGAACTTTCCGAATATGATATGGTATTTGGGAAATTCTATCAGGATGTCCATATGTAGAAGATACCCAAGTCAGGAAAACTAGGTTAAAGTAATGTAATTCATTGCTAATGTAATTTCATTTCAGATGAAAGCTCTGAATACAGTAACAAAATATGGAGCTGCTAAATATCTCATTTCCTATTCATGAAGAAAATAAACATTCTGACAGTGACTGCTTCCCAAAAAATGATGGATGTTTATAAAAAAAAATAGTCTTAGCATCAATTTGCCTATTTTATTCTATTATGCTACTCACCCCTCACCATTATTTACCATTAACCATTATTTACATTGTGGGCATTTCAACTTTTGAAATGTTGAGTTGCCAGTAACATGTGCAGTTAAAAGGTAGCTCACATCATTTGAGCAACAAAATCAGATTTCTAAATTAAAATAAATATATTTCAGTTTATTATATACAGAATGTAACAAATAATGATAATATAATGTGTATCCTCTGAGCTTACTGTGGAGATAAAATAAAATAATAGGGGTAAACCGACTTCTAGGAAGTCATACAGGATAACCTTAAGACCATTCAAGGAAAAAATATATATAATTAGGAAAAAACAAGTATTAAACTTCAGAGCTGAAGTTTGCCAATTCTGCTGAAAAATCTTTCCTCGTGTTCTGAATTTATTCATTGTTATCTCTTCAGTTCATCTTTCCACCAAAACGTGTCTGTATACTTGGGATTCAATCACTTTGAATTCCAGGTTTGTCCTACAGTAGTTATGCCAATGTGCTTAACAGCAGTTTTCAAGATATATCCTGATTGTTCATTTGCAACAACAAAAAGTAAACTATAACAATAAAAGTTCCAATTGAGAATGATATTTTTTAAAAAAATAACTACTTCACTAGGACACAAACAGTAGCATCATATAAACTACTTTTATATAGTTTAGAGCATCTGATAGTTGTTGAAAATCCAGATTTGGATGCATTTCATATACACTCAGAGACATAGAACATAATCATACAACAGCTGGCAAGCATATTACAGGACTGCATCATAAAAGAACTTGTCAACAACTATTCATAGTTCACTGAAATTAGAACTTTATAAACAATGCAGCATATTTTTCTGTGCCAGGAGATGGCACTCATTCTATTAAATATCTACATATTTCTACAGATGTAGAAATATCTACATATTTCTACAAATATGTAGATAAATATCTACATATTTCTGCAATATATATAGTTTGAAATTATATAGTTTTTCTAAAATGTATCTTTTTGATTAGTTAAGACAGAACACAAACATATAAACAAATAATAAAAGAATGAAGGCACCAAAGGAAAAGGAAAAGGAACTCTAAGGAAATAATGAGTTCAATATGTAAAATGTAAGAGATTTCTTTTTAATAAAACAAAGAATTATTTGTGTCTCCTATTTAAACAAGAAAGCATGCTTCTACTAAATGTAATAAACAGAAGCTTCGCTCAGTATCTTGGTTTGTAGATTATGTGTAAACATTTTTATCAAAAATTTGGAATATGCACAAAACAAGTATCATGAAAAAGTTTTAAATATGCTCTATGCACTAAGAGTTGGAAGGAGAGGGGAGGGGAGGGGAGGGGAGGGGAGAGGAATCAAATGAAAACAAAACAATTTAGCTTGGATTAGATGATCTCCAGGTTCTTATCTAAACCTTACGTACTATGATTTCTATCATATACTGAATGGAAGTGGATGAATATTTCAGGGGCATGAAGGCTGATCACAATCCATTACAGATAATTTACAATGTAGATTATACCATGTTTTGTACAATTGGTTTCTTTCTACAGAGGGAGGAAGGAAGGAAGGAAGGAAGGAAGGAAGGAAGGAAGGAAGGAAGGAAGGAAGGAAGGAAGGAAGGGAGGGAGGGAGGAAGGAAGGAAGGAAGGAAGGAAGGAAGGAAGGAAGGAAGGAAGGAAGGAAGGAAGGAAGGAAGAGAGAGACAGAGAGAGAGAGAGAAAAAAGAAAGAAAAAGAGAGAAAGAGAAAGAGAGAGATTAGGCTTTTCCTTTGTTCTGTTTGTTCCCTTTCAAAATGACATTAGGACTGTTTCATTTAATGCAGAGAACAAGTAACCTCTTCCCAATGATTCTCTATCTGTCTCTATTGTCCAATCTGTGCTTTTATCAGCTCCGATTGCCTTGCCATCTTGATAGCTTTGTGGAGGATTAAGTCATCTATTAACTGCATTTTCTCAGATAATTCCTTATCTGAAATCCCAAACATAAAGCTGTCTCTAAGATAATCTCCTCTCTGCTCTGCAAACTCAGTATTACTGGTTCATACAGGCCTCTAACAAATGACCGTACTGTCTTTTTGGTTTCTTTGCTGTTTGATAAAAACAGATCTGTTTATACACTATATTTTTTTTGTTAGGGATGACATGGGCATCAGATTTGGCCATAACTATTTCATAATCATTCCTTTCAGCTTTAGAGATGTATTAGCTTCTTTGCCCATCAGATATAAGAGAAAGCTTACAGTACTTGTATTATTTCTTTTTCCTTGAAGAGCTTCATAGCTCATCAGCAATCATGTCAATGGAGCATCCAATCATGTCAATGGAGCATAAAAGCAAAAGGCCTTTATTTATGACAAGTAAACTGCAGCAAGGAGGCTAAATACAAATTGGGAACACCATCATGTGCAGATAGGGAGGAAACAAGACTTAACCATATTCACTGATTCAAATTTATCTTAGTTATTACTTAGTCAATGTACATCTGTTTACATTTAATTGTTACATTTAATTGTGAGATTTTGGAATTTACCTAAAACAAATCCCATATTTCCCTATTTGAAATTCAGCAATTTTATCATTGGGAATTGTTACTCAAATTTTCATTTAGCATGGAGGACTATCAGAAAAGTCAACTGAAGCCTCACAAAAGTAATAAAGTAATGAAAATCAATAATGAAAAGTAATGCAATTACAGCTCCCCTCTCCCCTTAAACTTGGTGATCTACTAGGCTGTTCCCTGATTCCATATATCATTTAGATTTAAGAAAATTGCCATCAGTATAATGCCTTTGTTATGTTTTGACCTCCAAGTAAAGTCAATTTCCAATTCTTCCCTGGTAAACTCAAACCTTTTGGAAACAAACATAAAACCATAACAGAAACAATAACAATAACAACAATTCAGAATTCTTACAGTAAACAAACAGTGCAAAAAAGTCCTCAGAACAACCGTCTTCAAGTTATTTAAGTCTGGAGCAAGAATGACATTAAACATGACTGGAATCAGCGTAGTGAACCCTTTCTTTGTTAGAGGAGGCTATGCTGAAGAACTTGAATCTAACCCTGTGCACACTTGCTTGCACAATTGTATGTTCCATGTCAGCCTCTTTCCCCACAATCCTTTCCACTGAGCATCTCTCTCAGCTCATCAATCCCTTCTCCTCTTTACTTCATTGCCTTGAACCTTCTTTGCCACTTGAAGTCTGCTTTGTCTTCCCAAATCTTTCCTGTGGACTTTCTGGCCAATCAGTTGCCTAAACAATAGTTCATGCTCTTAGATTATTATTGTTATTGTTATTGTTGTCATTTCAGATAGGTGGCTATCCAGTCTTTTCTTTAAAATCTCTGGTGATAAAGCCCCTACAACATTTGAAGGCAAGCTGTTGCACTGTTTAATTGTGCTCACTGTTAGGAAGTTTCACCTTAATTTCAGGTTGCTTCTCTCCTTCATTAGCTGCCATCCACTGTTTCTTGTCTTGCCTTTTGCTGCTTTGGAAAATAAGTTGACCCTTTCTTCTTTGTGGCAGCCCCTCAAATACTGGAATACTGCTACCATGTCCTCCCCTAGTCCTTCTTTTCTCTAGACTGGCCATACCCAATTCCTGCAACTGTTCGTCATATGTTTTTGTCTCCAGGCCCTTAATCATATTAGTTGTTCTTCTTTGCACTTTTTCCAAATTCTCAACATCTTTTTTGTAAGTGGTGATCCAAATTGGATGCAATATTCCAGGTATGGTCTTACTAAGGATTTATAAAGCAGTACTAATACTTCATGTGGTTTTGATTCTATGCCTCTGTTTATACAACTAAGGATTGTATTAGCTTTTTTGGCTGCTATCGCATACTGCTAGCTCATGTTTAAGTGACCATACACTAGGACTCCATGGTCCCTCTCACAGTTACTGTTTTGAGGCAGGTTTTGCCTAATCTGTACTTGTACCTTTGGTTATTTTCTGCCTAGGTATAAAACCTTGCTTTTCTCCACATTAAATTTGGATAGGGCCCATTGTTCAAGTCTGTCAAGATCTTTTTGGATCCTATGCTTGTCTTCTGGGTATTAGCTATTCCTGCCAGCTTAGTGTCATCTGCAAATTTGATGAGTTCCCTTCTATTCCCTCATCTAAGTCATTTATGAAGATATTGAAGAGTACTGGGCCTAAGACGGAACCTTGTAGTATCTCACTGCTTACTTCCCTCCATGTAAATGTAGTGTCATTAAGTACTACTCATTGAGTGCAGTTTGTCAGCCAGTTACAAATCCATCTAGTGGTGATGCTATCAATCCCACATTTTTCTAGTTTACCAAGAATTAGGTTGTGTTCTACTTTGTCGAATGCCTTGCTGAAATCTAAGTATACTATGTCCACAGCATTTCGCTGGTCTACTAATTTAATCACTTTGCCAAATAATGAAATAAGATTGGTTTGGCGTGATCTGTTTTTAATCCATGCTGGCTTCTAGTTATAACTTTATTTGTTTCTAGATATTCACAGATCTGGTTTTTGATTATTTTTTCCATTATCTTCCCAGGTATTGATGTTAGGCTGATTGGTCTGTAGTTTCCTGGGTCTGTTCCCCCCCCTTTTTTTTGGAGATGGGAACCACATCAGTTCTTTTCAAATTCTCTGGTAGTTCCCCAGATATGATTTTAAAGATACGATACAATGGTTCTGAGATAACATCTGCCAGCTCCTTCAGAACTCTGGGATGTAAACCATCAGGTCCCAGAGATTTCTATTTATCAAAGTCAGACAGGTGTTCTTTAACCATTTCCTTGTCTATTTTAATTTTAATTTTTAGTCTGTCTTTTATGGTTACGTTTTGGGTAAGTTGGGCTATATAGTTTCTTTTTGTGTGAAGACTAATGCAAAGAATGAGTTAAATAGCTCTGCTTTTTCTCTACTGCCAGTTACTTCCTTACTATCTTCTCTCTTTAGTGGACTGACTGTTTCCTTGACTTTTTTCTGGGTATTTATATGTTGAAAGAAACTTTCTTTTATTATCTTTGACTTTTGTTGTAAGTCTTTGTTCATTCTGAGCCTTAGCTTTCCTGACTTCATCTTTGTAGATTCGGGCTATATGCTGATATTCTGCCTTAGTTATGTGTCCCTTTTTCTATTTTTTGTACTTATCCTTTTTGTCTTTCAGTTTATCAAAGATATCTTTGTACAACCTTCTTCTCCTCCTTTTCCTTCTCCTGGAATCCTTGCTTGAGCATGTACAATTTGCTCCAGATGGCCTAGAGAGAAGAATCTCACCTTACTTCCTTATGCTTAAACTCCTTTTCTGTAAATATCTTTTCCTTCCTTGTCAAAGGGAAGGAACCCCTCCCCCGCCACATAAATAGCACTATAACAGAAAAGGAAAAAAATATGCCACCCCTTCCCACAATATATTTTTTCACTTTTTGTGCTATTGTACTGTTTTGTGTTCTTTCTTCTTCACTTTGACAATGTACATTATATATCACTATCACTATTATTTTTGTGTTTTGCTCTCTCTCTTCTTTCATTAATTAAAAAGCATTTAGTTGTTGTTTTTTTTAAAAAACCCTTTTCTTTCTTTCCTCCTGTCAGCCTCACATTCCTGCTCTTCTAACCTTCTTTTCTCTCTTCTGTCAAAATCTCTGGCAATGATGCCTAGTCAACTCAGCTGTCATTCTTCTAATCTTTTTATTGTTCCTGCTCAATTTGAGTTTCAATTTTCCATTTAAGTTTTATTTTTGATCTTATCCCTTTTGGGTAAAATGCCTTCCCATCCCAAACAGTTTGCATTTTTGCTCTTTTCTTTTTTAATCTCTTGCCACAAACTCACAATTGCTAATTGCAGCCAGAGGCTTGCATAATTTTAGCAAATCAATAACTGAATATTTCTTATAAGAAATTAGAATGGAAAAGTATACAAAAATATTTGTGTCTCTCTATTCGTATTAAAAGTGAAACTCAAATCTCCTTTTAAATCAGTCCTCTTCAATGCAATGCCCTCCAGATGTCCTAACATCTGGAGGTGACCAGGTTGGGAAAGGCTGATCTAAATAAAGAAAAGAGCTGATATCCAAACAATGTTTGTGACCAAAAAAAAAAGTGAAAGCATTCTGCAAATGAAGAAATCTAATTATTTTACTGCTATCAACAGAAAATAAAAGATTTGCACTGATTGCACTGCTGTGATGATAAATAGACTCTGCTTCTTTGTTAATAATATTGTTTCTGTCTGCAGCACTAAAGGCTTGATAGATGATGTGGTTTATATTATTTGATATGTTGCAGATGGTTGCCCATAATCCCCAAACACTATAATTGATCTGACAGAATTTGCTATGGACAATCCAGTTTCCATAGATATCCTATTCATTCTCATACAATATACTATATCACAGTAGAAAATACTGTTTTCAGTAGATGTAGGAGCGTGTAAAGCATTTTAATGTTGTAATAATATGTTAAATCAGTATTGCATATGCCTTTTAAATCTATAGTCTTAGGAACCAACTGGCTGTAAAGCAGTGCTTACAAATTACAAGGTGTAGAGATGCTTCCAGCACATGTAAGAGAATTTAATAGGTAACTAACTTAAATCAAGTTTCACTAGGAAAATAACTAAACAATTGTATTCAACAATGATTGCTTAAGCACGAAATGATGGATCCAGTACTGGGAATCCTTTATTAACTTTTTAATTAGATTATTAAATAAAGGTTGGCTCAGTCTTACCTCTTGTAATTTATTTTCAGATTGTGTTATGTAATAATAAAACAAGTTTAGAAAGAAAAAGAGAGAAAAAACATAAATTGAAAAGATAAATGTCAATACTATATGATATTTCAGACAGTTTTTTCTGAATGTCCTTTTCCAGTCCTTCTGCCATGATGTGTAGCTTTATTATTTATTTATTAGTGAAATATATGCACTGTTTTAGTCCAAGTGAACTTTGTGTTTTATAAAATATATAAAATACAAGAGTATTACAATAATGACATAATACATAAATCACTATAATCATTAAATAAAGCCTACACTGAAGGGTCCAGAATCAATCCTGAAAAGTTGTCAAGAATCATAAAAAAAAAAAAAGATCATTACATATTTCTGCAAAGCCACGAGGATTTTGTCCCTCTGAGGATCACCTGTTTAATAGAAGGAAAGCCCCAAACAAAAAGTCTATCCTTAAGGCCCCTCCCAGCACATTTACTGGTAGGTGGAAGCCTTGACTAGGTAGTCTCTGAATGTCTAGGTTGGGTGGGCTGATTTGATTAGCAAATGGTGGTCTCTTAGATTCCTCTCCCCATTTAGTACAGGTAGTCTTCAACTTACAACAGTTCCTTTAGTGACCATTCAAAGTTACAACGGCACTGAAAATAGTGACTTATGACAATTTTTCACACTTATGACCGTTGCAGCATCCCCATGGTCATATGATCAGAATTCGGATACTTGGCAACTGATTCATATTTATGAAGGTTGCGGTGTCCTGAGGTCATGTGATCAACTTTTGCAACCTTCTGACAAGCAAAGTTAATGGGGAATCCAGATTTACTTAACAACCATGTTACTAACTTAATAAAGGCAACGATTCACTTAACACTTGTGGCAAGAAAAGTCATAAAATGGGGCAAAACCACTTAACAAATGTTTTACTTAGCAACAGAAAATTTGGGCTCAATTGTGGTCAAGGACTACCTGTAAAGGCTTTAAACACTAGAATTTCACTTGAAAATACTAGTAGGTCTCAGAGATGGTACCATATGGCAGCACTGAGACTGACAGGGAAGCTAACTGGTTATGGCACAGGTTCTAGCACAAATATTTGTGATTTTTTTTTCAGCATCATTATGAAATCTTTTACATAATATGTCTTGATTTACTGGTGTTTTGGATTTTTGTCCGGATGTATTAGTTTAACATACCCAAGTTTCTAATGGTTTTTAAATAAATTGTTAACAATGTGGTTAGTTTTTACTGTAAATTTGGAATGGGTAATAACACTGATAACATAGGATAGATTTCTTAATCTCCATTATTCATTTCAGCTAACTGTAAGTATCATATCCCAATGAGAGATATGATAGGACTTTTTTATTTTGAAACAGTTAGTTTTGTAAATCTTTCCTTTGTCTAATACATTATTTTGGGAGATTGTATATTTCCTTTATGATTGGGGTTCCACATTGTTACAGCAGATGCAAAATAAGAGACATTTTGTTGTCTGCTGAGTTCAAGATTTGTCCTATATCAAGATTTTACATTTCTATTCTCTATTTCCTCTCTCACCTGTAAATTTGAATGTGCTACCTAACTGCTGATATGGATGTCCCCAGAAGATTAGAAAAACAAAAATTGTGGTTAGAGCTTAATTTCATTTTTGAACAGCTTGAATGGTCTCAGTGACCCTCAGGGTCATTGCAGCTTTTTCACAAAGGTTGACAGATGTTCAGATCTGGTAAAATTGCATGCATGGACTTAAAGCAGAAAATGAACACTTTACTTCAAGACCTTTCAGTATTACAATAAAATTATTAAAGTGTTATTTAGTATTATATAGCATTATGAATACATTTATTGCTCAATATTTATGGGGGCATTACAAATAAAACAGTTCCTAAATTATTGTTGTGTTCTTCTCTGTGTATGGTAAACCATGTTTTTCTTTCATTTCATTTATTTACTGATTTAATTTATCATGAGTGGGTAAGAAGAAAAAGTAGAAAAAGAAAGGTGATTTAAGAGAGAGAGAGAGACAAAACAGATTATTCAACATAAACTGAATCCCAATATTACTAATCCCATGAGTTACGATGGCCTTCAAATATTGCTAAT
The DNA here is from genome assembly GCA_023970755.1 of Azemiops feae. Classification (NCBI taxonomy): domain Eukaryota; kingdom Metazoa; phylum Chordata; class Lepidosauria; order Squamata; family Viperidae; genus Azemiops; species Azemiops feae. The sequence goes on from JALGBA010004287.1 coordinate 1,347,898, forward strand.
CCCACTATGGATAGTGGAATGGCTGCTATTAGCCAGCAATTCTACTCCAAGTCACAGGTAGATTAGGAGCTCCTATTGCATAATAATATAACATAACATTTTATGCAATTTTATGATATATTATGCTCATGATTTATTACTTGTTGCTTCTATGTACATTGAGAGCTTATGCACCGGAGACAAATTCCTTGTGCGTCCAATCTCACTTGGCCAATAAAGAATTCTGTTCTGTTCTGTTCTGTTCTGTTCTGTACTGTTCTGTTCTGTTCTGTTCTGTTCTCTTCTCTTCTCTTCTCTTCTCTTCTCTTCTCTTCTCTTCTCTTCTCTTCTCTTCTCTTCTCTTCTCTTCTCTTCTCTTCTCTTCTCTTCTCTTCTCTTCTCTTCTCTTCTCTTCCCTTCTAAAGGGAACCTTCCCTAATGTAAAGTTAAATGTCATCCACAGATACAATTTTTTAAAAAGCTATTCTTTCCAAGGTCATCGTAACTCATTTAACAATTTAAAAATAGTCCTCATTTAATGATCAACTGCTTAACAACTGTTTGAAGTTACAACAGCCTTGGAAGGTACTTTGAACTACTTTTATGCAGACCATGCTGGATACAGGACAAGGCTTAGGGCTATTTAGTAGACAGTGTCCACTTGTCTGGTTTTTTCAGTCTAATTTCTACCTAAGTACTGAATTATCTAATTTGACCAAATACATTTTTTTCAAATCTTTTTTGAAAACAAACAAGCCTTTATTTATGTCACCTACTCAATTGTTTTTAGAGAGGAAATTTGGGGGCAGTGAATTTGTCTTGAGATTAATTTAATTGTGGTTGATTTAATGGTAGGAATGCTTGAAAATCTGGATAGGAGTGACATAAAGATTGTCAGAATATTAATGATGACCTTCAAGGACTCATCTTCATGCTATTTTGAATTTTATCTTGCAGACTATGCTATAGTATATAAATAAATGTCACCCAACTCTGCCCACTTACTTACCATCTCAAATTGTAACTGAATTTAGCTTAATAAGATGCCTACAGGAAAAAAGCTGTAGTCAAAAAGTACATTGAAATGCCCTTTTGTTCCTTTACATAAATTAATAAAACCCTTTATTGTTTACATGACAACTGCTTGATTTCACCTGAATAAATAAATCCCTGACAGCTAATATATCCGAAGTTCTTTTGAATTTGATCATGCCACTGTTCTAGTTGGTAGGATGGTGCTTCTGTGAAAAGGAAGACTTGATAGTAAGTTTCCCTTTTCATGTAGAGCAAATAGTATTATTGGTTGCTTATCAACAGAAACACTCCAGGTAAGGACAGAGCATTTGTCACAATCAAATCATGTTCTAAAAGAGTGTTTCTGCAAGTTTGTACATTAGTGTCAATAATAAATCTTTGGCTCCTTCAAAGAACCTCATTAATTAATGTCAGTGAAACTTTTTTAACCATCAAAAGAGTTTGGGAAATGCAGTGCATACCTTCTGTGTTATACGATTAACTGGTCAGAAGTATATTTTATTGTCATTTTGAAAATAATAAATGTTAGCTGATTCTAATCGTGATTTTATTATTAATTATCTGTAATGAATGTTCTTATATTATAACTTTATTCACTAGAATATAAGGTTTTAAAAGTATACACTGAGGTTCCCAATGAGATGTTATTGTTAATATTATGGGGACCAGATGTTACAAGCATATGGTGATCTTAAATATATTGATCCCTCTTCATTAAATCCAGTAAAGAACATCAGGGGCACTGGATTTTGCTTATAGAATACAATAGATGGCAAAGTGTATTATATTGTTTTTATACTATTCTAAGAATTATTCAGAGCCAGAAGTAAAATGTACTAAGTACAGTACTTCTTCATGCTACTATAGGATAGAGTAACTACACTGAAAACATTACAGATAGTCTTTGTTAACAACCATTCATTCAGCAACCATTCAAAGTTATGGCAGCACTGAACAAGTGGTACTTATGCATGGCTTCCAAAGTTACAGCTGTTATAGCATACCTGTTGTCACATGATTAAAATTCAAGTCCCTGGCAGCCCACCCACACTTATAAATACAGTGATGCTCCATTACCCAGAACAGAACAGAACAGAACAGAACAGAACAGAACAGAACAGAATAGAATAGAATAGAATAGAATAGAATAGAATAGAATAGAATAGAATAGAATAGAATAGAATAGAATAGAATAGAATAGAATAGAATAGATGGGGCGTTGTCTTACCTGAACGCCTTTTCTCAGCATGACGATGGAGAATCCACCAATGGGTTTAGACTGCCTTCCTGCCCAATTAGACTAAGTCTGTCAGAGTTGTTACACCTCCTGCTGGGCTTGATGCTTCCCAGACACGACGAAGGCGAAGCTGCTGACGATAGTCCGATGTGTTGACTCTCTTTGCCCCTGACACAGGACCATCATGCTGAGAAAAGGCGTTCAGGTAAGACAATGCCCCTTCTCCATCATGAGGATGGAGAATCCACCAATGGGACATACCAAAGATGTCCTGTCCCTATGGGAGGGAATCAGTCAGGACCTGTGTCCCACTGGATGATGCCACTTGCTGGAGTACTCTCCGGCCAAATGACGCCTCTGCAGAGGCGAATTTGTCCAGCCTGTAATGTCTCACAAACGGGGAAGGCGAGGACCAGGTCGCTGCCCTGCAAATATCCCCAATGAGTGCCTGCGTTGCCCACGCTGCCGATGTAGCGGTGCTGCGGGTAGAGTGAGCGGTAATACGGCCTGGCAGTGGCAGGGATTGCAATTGGTATGCTCTGGCAATACAAGCCCTGATCCACCTGCCTATAGTAGATGATGAGACCTTCTGCCCCATGGAAGAAGGCTGGAACAAGACAAGAAGTGCTTCCAATTAGCGAAAGGCTGAAGTCCTTTTGAGATAGTGGCGCAACGCCCTTCTAACATCCAAGGTGTGCCACTGACATTCTAAGTTGTGAGACGGCTGGGGACAGAAATTTGGTAGGACCACCTCCTGTGACCTGTGGAACAAGGAGTTCACCTTGGGGATAAAGGCCGGGTCCAGTCAGAGGACCACTCTATCGCTCTGAAAGACGCATAGGTCCTCTCTGACCGAGAGAGCAGCCAGTTCCGAGATGTGTCTACGGACGTGACGGCGATGAGAAAGGCCACCTTCATGGATAAGAACTGCAGTGAACAGGTCTTAATGGGCTCGAACAGTGACAAGGTGAGGGCCTGAAAGACCCATGGGAGATCCCAAGAGGGATAACGATGAACCACGGGTGGTTTGGTGTTAGTCGCGCCCTTGAGAAAGGACCGCACCATTGGGTGCTGAGCCAATGGTGTCGAATTATCGCACATGAGTACTGTGGACAGACCCGTGACCTGCCTGCATATGGTATTAGGTGACAAGCCCTTGTTGAGCCCCTCCAAATATTCAAGGACCCTCGGGATTGTGACAGCCAAGAGGTCAAGGTGTTTCCTTGAGCACCAACTACAAAAGTTTCTCCATGAAGAGTCATAGATTCTACTAGTTGAGGGGCATCTGGAGGCCTGAATCAGGGAGATTACACCCGCAGAATACGACTCTTGGGCTAGGAGCCGCTGTTCAAATGCCAGACGGCTAATTGGAGGCGCTGGGGTTCTGGGTGCTGTAGAGCCCCCTGGCTGAGAGCAACTTGCTCTGGGGGAATCTTCCACTGTGGGGAGATGGACAGACCCACGAGGTCAGCAAACCATGGCCGTCTCGGCCAATGTGGAGCAACCACTATCACCTCCGCCCGTTCCTGCAGTATCTTCCAGATTAGAGCCGAAAGCAGGGGAAGAGGAAGAAAGGCGTAGAGCAGGCCTTGGGGCCAAGGACTGCGGAGCGCGTCCATCCGCTCCGCCCCTGGAGACGGGAACCTGGAGAAGAACCTCGGGAGCTGGGCATTCGCCAGGGAGGCGAATAAGTCCAACACCGGAAGTCCGAACCTCTCCGAGATTTCCCTGAATATGTCGGGATCCAGGCACCACTCGGAGTGGTCCATTGTTGACCGGCTCAGTGAGTCCGCCTGTCGGTTTGCCTCTCCCGAGATGTGCTCCGCCTTTAAGGAGGAGAGATTGGCCTCTGCCCAAGTACATAGTGACTGGGCTTCGGTCATTAGGACCCCGGGACTGAGTGCCCCCCTGCCTGTTCGCATGGCCTTTGCTGCCACGTTGTCCGTGAGCACTAGGACATGTTGTCCTGCCACCTTGTCGCTGAAGCGTAGTAGTGCCAGATGTATGGTTCTGAGCTCCAGCCAATTTATATTGTGACTGAGGTCTGCATGTGACCATCGGCCCTGTGCTAAGTGAGAATGTAGGTGTGCTCCCCAGCCGAACAGACTGGTGTCCGTTGTTAAGGTGAGTCTGTCTGGTTCCTTGAATAAGGAGCCCCTGTCTACAGCTGGGGATGTCCACCACCGAAAGGAGTCCAGGACTCTGGGCGTAACCCTGACCCTCTGGTTGGATGCACTGTTGCCCTGCCTCTGGTATGGGAGTAAGAACCATTGGAGGGTTCTGAAGTGTAGACTGGACCACGGCACTATTCCCATGCAAGAGACCATCTTGCCGAGTAGTCGGGAAAATGAGGCCAGTGTGGCTGTACGCTCCCTTCGTACCTGTCAGATCAGGGACCGAATGCTATCCCGGCGTTCCGGGGACAGGTAGACCATCCAGAGGTTGGTGTCTATAATCGCTCCTAGGTGAAGGATGCAATTTGAGGGATCTGTTTGGCTCTTCCAGAAATTGACCAAAAAGCCATGGGCCTGAAGGGTCCGGACGGTTAGACTTAGGTCCGACCGGGCCTGCTGTAGGGAGGAGGAGAGAATAAGGATGTCATCCAGGTAACATTGGACCCGGACAGGGATAATTCTTAAGTGGGCGACCAGTGCTGCCAAGATCTTTGTGAATACTCTCGGGGCAGATGATAGTCCGAATGGTAGGGCCCTGTATTGGTAGTGGTGGGACCCATAACGGAATCTGAGGAACCTCCGATGGGCGGGGAAGATGGGGACGTGGCGGTACGCCTCCGTGAGGTTGATGGATGCGAGGAAATCGTGCCTTCTGATGCTGGCCAGAATGGACTGTAGCGTCTGCATCTTGAATCTCTTGTAGACAAGATGAGAGTTTAGTCCCTTCAGATCGAGAATCACTCTCCACCCTCCCGAAGTCTTTGCAACCACGAAGAGATGGAATAGAAACCTCGATGTGTCTGGCCATCCGGCACTGGCTCGATGGCCCTGATTTCCAACAAGTGGTGAATGGCCTCGCTCATGAGTTTTATTTTGACCGGATTCCTTGGGGTAGGGCAAGAGACGAGCCGGTCCGGTGGATGTGACAGAAACTCTAGGATGAGGCCGCGCCTGATGGTGTTGAGCACCCAGGTGTCTGTGATGGTGGCCTCCCATTCTTGTGCGAAGAAGGTGAGTTTGCCGCCAATGGGGAGGTCCGTTCTTGAGTCATTTGTTTCTTCTAAAAGGATGGCCTCCCGTGCCCCGAAAGGGCCACTTGTTCTGAAACTGTTGTCTAGGCCTGGGAGCTGGACGGTCCGGCTGGCAGCTACGCCTGGGGAAAAAGGGACGAGATGAAGGAGCCCATTCTGCTCCTGGCCCCAGGCGGAAGGACGGCCTCCATGGATACAGGATGGGTCGCCTGTCCGACCATCTGTTGAGGTGGGGCAACACTTTGCGCTTGTCCCTATTTTCGACCAGATAAGGGTCGAGTGCCTCCCCAAAGAGGTGTCCGTCCCTGTAGGGAGCGGATGCCAAGCGCCACTTCGACTTTAGGTCTGCTCGCCATTGCTTGAGCCATAGGAGCCTGCGGACTGCGACATTAGCAGCTATGGATCGTGCTGAAAACCTGGCGGCATGAAGTGATGTGTCCGCCATGTATTCAGACGTGGCCAGTAACTTACCCAGATTCTGGTGGGCACGAACCTGATCCAGGGGAATCATGGCCTGGAGTTCCCTGTGCCAGATGATGGACATCCTGGCAAAGAAGGAGGTAGATGTGGACACCTTCACTGACCATGCCGATGCTAGGTGAGACCTGCGCAAAGAAAATTCTAATTTTCTGTCCTCTGCTCTCAAGGCCTCAGCCATATCACCTGACACAGTGGAGGAGGAAAGGAGAGATGTTAATGACTCATCCACTTTTGGAACCTCCAGGAGCTTGGACAAGGCCGGGGCGACTGTGAACAGTTTCCTATCTGTTCCCCCTGGTGTTGGGAGGATACCCGGAGTCCCCAATTGTTTTTGGATAGTGTCCAGGAAAAATGGGGGGCAAGGGATGTGTCTCTCCATAACTGATGGTTCGGAGAAGAGCGGCTTTGTGTCCTGGCTATTGGAGGGAACCGGTTGTGGTTCCTGCTCGGGGCAAATATTAGCCGAGGTAGTCGCCTTCAGTAGGAGCGACTTAAACAGGCCTGGGTCGAAGAGCCCAATGAAGGGAGAGGGGTCTGGAGCCAACTCCTCATCCTCTGACAATTGAAAGCCCGCTGACCTGTACTCCTCAGAACCTGAGTCCCATGCTTGCGAGGAGTGATCTGAATAAACAGATTCCGGGTATTCTGGAATTTCCACCCGTAATTGCGGTGGAACCGCGGGCGTGATAAACTCGGGACTGGGGTTCTGGTAGAAAGAGGAGGTTATGCCCTGGGCGTATGCTTGGGCGAGTAGCACCTGGAGCTACTCGGGACCCACCCCCTGAAGCTCAGGGGAACGAAGTCCAGCCGCTGTGGGCGTGAATGTGGCTTTAGGTGCTGACCGAACCCTTGGCGGGGAAGCCACTATTTAGGGGCTTGGCCCGCGTTTGGTAAACAGAGTATCACCCTGTCCTGTTGGGCATTGCGGGGACCAGGCCCGTTGGACTGGAGGGCTGGGTGGGACCAGTTGGGGGTTGAAGAGGCAGCTCTCCTGAGGGGCCAGGGGAATATGTGTCTGGTCCCCTGCATTTAGCCGCTGAGCCCTGGAAAACTGCTTTTCCAAAGCGTATGTCTCCTGCCAGCTTCTCTTTCAGCAGCCTTAGAACTCCTTTTGGCAGAAATGGCCTTGGCCTTGGCCTTAGCCTTAATCTTTCCTGCTGCCTCCGACTTGGAGGACTTGCACTTCCCTGAAGCGGGAGTGCCGGGGGTGCCTTGCGCAGACTGAGGAACTGTGCTGTCAGCCATTGCAAACAGTGGCCTGTGGCCTTGGTGTATCTCAGGAGCAGGAGCAGAGCACCCAGCTGATGATGCAGCAGAGGCTGATGACCAGCGAAAGCTCTGGGGCTTGCGATTCACTTGACCGCTCCTATGCCCCCTTAAGGCTCCGAGTGGCTGACAATGCCCTATGACGCACAATGGCGTGTTGACCGGGTGTCTGGTGGCAGCAAGACCCAATGGGTGAGTGCCTGCACACCTTGTTCCTCTCAGTGGCAGTTCAACCGCAATCGGCAAGTGCCGGCACACACTTTGACCGATCAGTGGCGGCAATCACCTCAGTGATACATGCCTGCACACTCCTGTCTTGATCAGTGGCAGCAATCACCAAAGTGATTCGTGCCTGCACACAGAGCCTAGGTGGTGGCGGCGGTGCCAAGGGGCGTGCCAGCTCATGCTAATGGGTGACTTCCTCACCGGGGCTTGGCTTGTATGTCCCTGGATTATTTGGCACCTAACCAGAATCTGGGTTTGCAGGGCCAAATGTCAGATTCTCAAGGCCGCAAAATGGCAGCTATGAATTTGGCAGCTTTACCAGGGCCACAAAATGGCTGCTGCTTGGATTGGGCGAGGTGTGGTTCACTTTGCCTGCGTGGCCTAGAGCGCCTGAGTAATAGCCCCTGTAATCGGCCTCCTGGGTGCCCTTATCGGCTGCTGCCAGCACAATATGCTCGGGCCGTCCCTGTCAGGCCTCTCGTTGACAAAATGGCGGCCGTGATTTGCACGCCAAAAAACCTGGCCTCAGTGAAGCTATTAGACTGACTGAAGAGGCCGGCTGTCTCCTATAGTTGCTCTGCTGAAAACGGCCTGTAAACGGCCCAAAGGCCGACGTTCAGCAGCGCTGCGGCAAGAGAGGAGATCGCCGACAGTCAGCTGTGCTGCGGCGTGATCGCAGCGTCTTTGGCGGCGAGAGCGTCTTTTGGCTGCGGAGGACCGTCCATCGATTCAGCAGCTGCGCTGAAATCACAGTGGTTTTAACAGCTAAAACCGAAAAACGGCCTGTAAACAGCCCAAAGGCCGATGCTCAGCTGCCCTGCGGCAAAGGAGGAGATCGCCGACACTCAGCTGTGCTGCGGCGCGATTGCAGCATTTTTGGCAGCGAGAGCATCCTTTGGCTGTGGAGGACTGTCCCTCGATTCAGCGGCTACACTGAAATCACAGCGGTTTTAGCAGCTAAGGCATTTTGGGCTGCCTAGCGTTGTATGGGGCTGAATAGTTCTGGCCGCTCGGATAGATGGCCGTGCTGAGAAGCGGCCCCTGAGCAGGCCTAAAGGCCGATGCTCAGCTGTTCTGCGGCAGGGGGAAAGCCCTGACGCTCAGCTGCGCTGTCACAGATTTACGGTCCCTTTAATGGAGAATTTTCTGGATGAAGATAATATTGAGAGGAGAATCCACTAAGGGGAATAGAATGATACAACCTGCCTAGCTTCAGAGTCAACACGATGCATCCTGTTGGGCTGAAGACTAAGTCATGTCTGGGAAGCATCAAGCCCAGCAGGAGGCGTAACAACTCTGACAGACTTAGTCTAATTGGGCAGGAAGGCAGTCTAAACCCATTGGTGGATTCTCCATCCTCATGCTGGAGAATTACAAGAATGTATTCTCAAGTGAGCTTTTTTAGATTTAACTACAGAGCTGAAAAATTATATAAATTAAGCTGTTCCACTGGTTAATTGTCCTCACTGTTAGGAACTTTCTCCTTAATTCCAGATTGCTTCTCTCTTTGATCAGTTTCCAACTATTGTTTCTTGTCCTGCCCTCTGGTGCTTTGGAGAATAATTTGACCCCCTCTTCTTTGTGGCAGCCTCTCAAATACTGGAATACTGCTATCATGTCACCCCTATTTCTTCTTTTCTTTAGACTAGCCAAACCCAAATCCTGCAGCCATTCTTCATATGTTTTAGTCTCCAGGCCTTTGATCATCTTAGTTGCTCTTCTCTGAATTTTTTCCAAGGTCTCAACATCTTTTTTGTAGTATGGTGACCAAAATTGCTTACAGTATTCCAGTGTGGTCTTACTAGGGTTTTATAAAGCGGTACTAATACTTTTTAAAATAGACTCTTTACAGGAACTTTCTACATGCAAAGTTTCTGCAAAGATGCAAAAGAAAAATATATTTTGATTAGTCCTGATGGATCTTGATATAAAATTGTACTTTGTCTCAAATGACTGACATAGACTTGTGCATGGATAAACTCCATTTCTTTAAACAAAGCAGCTATTTTTGAGACAAAGTGAGACACAATTTTCAGAACTGCTTTTAAGTGATGAAAACGTGTTCCAAAATTTCAGGGACAGAACTCAAAGATGGTCATAAAAAAACCTTTGAGTATCCCATAGACAGAAAATGGCAGACCAAGAAAAGGAAATTTAAAATACATATTGTGCCCTTTAGTAAAGTTCTCTTAAAAATGGGGGGGGAGCGCTATGGCCATAATTTAAAGAGGAGGTAGCAATAGCTTTTCCAAGTCTCTCTGCTTTTTCTAGTTGGCTCTGTAGCTTTGCAAGCATTCAAAAACCATAATTAACTAGAAGATCATAAAATGTCATGTGCAATGACTTTTATACTCTAAATGGTGCATGGGAAATGAAATTCTTTTCTTGATATGGGTAATTTTTGAAAAGGCCCATATTTTACCATGCAGTTTGGATCTTGCCCTGATAGAGATCATTCTTGTCAAACCCATAATTAACTATTTGGGTTTTTTTTCTGATTTAAATGATCTGTTGTTCTTGGCCAACACCTTTACGATTCATTCAGTAGATGGTTGACATTAATGCCAATTCTGCAGTTCACCCAAATCACTACAATATGTATTAGGTCCTCCTGGAAGATAAAGCAGTGCCTCGTCTCCTGACAACTTATTAAAGAATGCTACTAGCCAAGGCAAATAGGAACAACAACAAAAAACATTTTAAATGTACAGTCTCTATGTGTTTTACATTTTGATAGCAGCAATTATTAAAACAGATTGAGATAGTTTTCTAAACTCATGAAAAATAACATTGCAATTTTACATTCTCTGATGAATTTCACTGAACCTAGGTTTATAAATTGTGAAGGAATCTTGTTTGTATTATTATTGTGCTGCCTAACCCTGTGCTATCATTTGCTTTTGCTGTGCTGCACCTTCATTTTCCGTGTCACAAACAACCAAGAAAAGCTAATTATCAGAGAACCTAATTATTGGTAGTTTAGGAAATAAACATGAGGTTTAACAGTGTTGCATTTTAAACAACCATATTAATCAAAGGACCTAATCAAGTTATTGAACATTGCATTAGCGTATTTAAAAATTGATATCACATCTTTAAAATGCCCCCATAAGCCAAGCCCTCATGTTTCACTGTCATTATTAAGTTCTGATTTATTCTACTGCTCTAATTTTTAATCTGCTTGAAAGCTACTCATCAAAGTTCATCTATCTGACAGGCATACCTTAATAGTATGAGGGACCAAATTCAAATGAAAAATATTCATGCTCACAAAAACCTACTTTAAAATCTAATGTTCAATAGATGCCATAGATCTATTGCTCTCAGTATGACATCATTGTCCAGTCTTGTGAGTTCAGTAGTTCAGCCTTGCAGTATATTATGTAGAAGTTAAAAGCTCCAGCTAGATAGGGATAACAACAATGGACATCATACAACCTTCATATTTCTAAAGATTTCTTACCATAAAAACAATAAACTAAGCAATTTATGAATCAATTAAGATTCTATTAGATTTACAATGTGATTCAAAGAACTAATTGGATTTGTAATATAGTTTAAGGAGTCCAGTTAATTCAGTTTATGTTTATGATTCAAATTTTTGAATCAATTCAGATCAAATATCTAATTTTGTGTGCTTCATTGTATGCACTAATGTTAATAAAGCTGAATTACCTTGTCAAATTAATTGGGCAATTCAATCAAATATTCAATATGAAGGAGTGATTTGATTAAAATGCCAGTAAATTGAAACTTTGCCTCAAAGCTTCCTATGGATTGGATTTAGCCCATGACCCATTTTTATGTACTAATAGAAACAAAGAGGGAGGGAGGGAGGGAGGGAGGAAGGAAGGGAAGGAAGGAAGGAAGGAAGGAAGGAAGGAAGGAAGGAAGGAAGGAAGGAAGGAAGGAAGGAAGGAAGGAAGGAAGGAAGGAAGGAAGGAAGGAAGGAATAATGGATCACAAAGAGAATATCAGTATGAGATCATTGCAAGCATTATAATTTTCTCTGAGGGCAATGAAAGAATCAAATGAGAAATATGCAGTACTTATTTGCAGTGTCATACTTGGCAGATAATGACAGTAAAGAAAATGGGAAAGTGCTGTCAGATTTAGTGAGAAAGAAAAACTTGGGAATCTTTTAAAAGTTCCCCCTCAGTCCAGGGGAATGAGAATAGGAGTTAATATTATATCTAAGCCTATTTAAGGGGTGCTAAGAAGGGTTCAATTCCCCATATGGATGTTGGTAAGCAGGTCCTTTATTCCAAAATTGCATTATGATATCACTGAACAGCTATCCTGTGTGATTTTTTATAAAGGAGAGTCTTTGAATGTACAACTGCATGCATGAAGATACTTTTTGCAAACCTAAATTGTCAGGGTTCCAGATTTTAACTTTTGTGCAGATACAAAGGTTTCTTGCTCAGGAAAGCATGATGTATTCATAAAGGTTGCTTCTTTGCTGATATCACATACAACTTCATAGTAGAGAGGGGCAAGTTACCACTGATATATATTTGTAACACTTGAACAGAGCATCAGGCCCACATAGCTTCGCAAACTGCACAGAGGATGGCATTTTATTTTTAAAAAGGATTGTAATTCAAAAGACATCTGAAATACTCCAAGCTGCAAGATAAAACATAGGTTTTGAATAAAAGAAACTCATTCAGAAACTGAGCTATTTCTATTTCATGCTAAGAACTGACTTATGACACTGATGGTTAATTTGGTACATTAGTAATACATAAAAGTAGCAAGAAATTTCCAATTCTCTGACAAATCCACATTTCTTTATTAAGATCTGAAAGAGGGTTACATTTTAATAATTATATAAATGCAGTACCGCTTCATGAGATTAGGAATCTTGGATTTAATTGAATAGTTTTTTTTCATAACTGTCCATAGAGTTATAATTGCATTCATATTCACACATTTTTATAGATTTTGAAGCAAATATTAAATAAATAGGATCTGAAAATTATGCAATGATCATGCTTTTCCCATGGAAGATCATTATACTCACAAATATTATTCAGAAATCTTAACCTTAAGCTTTACCTTATTTGCGGTTGTGTATGTAATGCGGCTTCAAGTCAAAGTTTCAATGTTGTGCTTAAACAGATTTGAAAGTCTGATTTAAATCTATATTCATATCCATGCCTGAAAATAAAGGTGTCTAAATTATAAAAAAAATAAGTAATTTGTTAAGTAAATAAATAATATTTTGAATGGAAGACAATATGTTTTCAGTGGCAACTTTATAGCTATAGGCTTCCTCCCAAAAAGGTAAGTAGTAAAACCTTATTAGTGAGTGTGTTTTTAATGGATTCAATGTATTAGTGAATATTTTAGTTCTGCCTCTTTCAAGTTTAAGGTTTAGTGTTTAATTGCTATTTGATAGGACTTGTGACTTTTTTTCCCTATTCTAGAAATTGGTTTATAGATTCTTAGGCAAAAAGTGATATACTGATGTTTCTATAACTAAACTATAACTAAAACATAAAATACAGTTATTCAGTTGATTTGTCAGTTATAAATATATACCCACATGAAAACACACCAGTATTATCACAACTGAACCAATAATCAGTTGGATGGTGCCATCAAATGCTGATTTCATTTGTAGCTAGGAGAACAAGATGAAACTAAAAAAAAAAATTGCTGAGGAAAGCAACACATTCTTTTCATTCTTGATGCTACAAATTGGTATGGAACTTCTTTTTTTGCAAACAAAGGAAATCTTATTAATTCCATAAAGTAATGTACTGACTCAGCCTTCCATCTTTCTGAGGTCAGTAAAATGAGGACCCAGATTGTTGGGGGCAATATGCTGACTCTGTAAACCACTTAGAGAGGGCTGTAAAGCACTGTGAAGTGGTACATAAGTCTATGTGCTATTGCTATTATGTCAGTGGCAGTTCTGACTATTTGCAAGGAAATTAATTCCTGAAACCATGTGATACAGGCAAGTCCAACAACGAGGAAGAAGTAAGAAGCTGGTCCTGTCACAAAAGCAAATACAAAACAATAATGTCTGGGTTTTAGTTTGCTTTGATGATGCCTTTCAGTGTGTAACCAGAAGGGAACGAGCTGTCATTGTTCCAGTAGATGAGACCAATTAAAAGAACTTCAAGGCAAGGAATTCTTCCTCAAAGAACATTTTTATTTGGCTACAAAATAATGGCACATACAAAGGTGAACCCAAGATCAATTCCCTTCCCCTTGGTTACAAAGTTGCAAGTTGCAATTCCCACCCCAATTTGCTGTCATAAATCACATTCACCAATTGTTAGAAAATGCGGGCACTCCTCCCAGCTCTCCAGCCCGCCAAAATGTTATCAGCAATGACCTTGGTTCCCATACATTTGAATTGTTTTGGCTAACTGAGAACTACACCCCCCCTCCTTCTTCTAAGCTAAATATGTGGCAATGAAGACAAAATGAAAATGGCTTCACTTCGGTTTGTCACAGCGTTGACACGAACACTGCGTCATGGTTCCGACAGACAGAGACAAATAAAGCAGAACTCCGAGGCTTGCAAATTCCTAAAGAACATGTTTTTTTATACAAAGTATCGGCACTTCAAAAATGAAACCAAGTCTGAAAAGATGCATAAAAATTCCCCAATACAAAGTTAAGAAATCCCACCCCTAATGCTATGCAAGCAAGTAGGTTTCCCCACACAGCTTGTTGGCAGCTTTTCATGAAACGCCCAGTTCACAGTCTCAGGAGCAGCCAATGACCTTGGTTCCCACGAGAGAAAGTCCGAGAGAGAAAGTCTGTTTTGTCTAGTGCAACACCTGGCAACCCCCCTTCCTCCGTGCTATGTGTCAACTAAAAATGAGAAGGAAAAAATGGCAGCAGCCATGTTATTCTAAAGTTGACACACTGTAGATTGGTTGGATGGAGACAAGAGAGAATGATATATAGCAGGATTGTTAAAGGCAATTATCAGGGAGTACATTAGAAAGAGAATATCATTAACTGTAAACTACATTAGAAAAAGACAAACCACTCTGGGTTAAAAGGGGGAAAGGAAAAAGATTACCGTTCTACATTCCGCAAGCCATAAAATAGATCTTTTGCTGTCACTGCAGCATTTATCCATTCAAAAATCTGAGTACATACAGACGTATTCTGACCATAAAGTGTTTCATACTTTTTCATCTTTTTTTTTCTGTTGATTTAGTCGATCACAGATAATAAAATATTTACTGCATTATATACTTTCTATTAAGATATAACATTTCTATTTTCAAAAAATACACTTAAAATGTCCTTTTTAGTATTTGGAAAAGTTTATTCCTTGTTGCTTGCTCTTTATGTAACACTTACACACGTGATCTGCATTTTACTTTGAAGACTGATGTGTGTATACACACACACATACACACACACACACACACACACACATATATACATCACAAAGCTAATAAATGTGAAATGCTTTCGCTACACTCAAGATATCAAGGCAAGGCGGATACATTTGAAAAATTGCTCTAATACATCAGAAAATATAAAAATCAATATGCTATAACAGCTAAAAAGCGTCTTCAATTTTGAAATGGCACAAGGTTGCAAAAAGCTATTATACTTCTAGATGTGCATGGTGAGGAATATATGAAGCCCGCCTCTGGGCCTTCGAAAGGATACTTAAGAAACAAAAGGAAACTGGAACTTGCTCATTTTGTTGAGATCAGGAAGCTCTTCTTGTAACAAGATGGGCTACAATAGTGCATGCACTTATTCCAAGTTAAAAAAATAAAATAAAAAGAGCCCTTTTTATTCTTCTTCTCATCTTATTCCCTGTTTCTACCAATCTCAGGCAAGCAAACAAGCACACTTTCCTAGTACAGTACTTTTCTTTCCACCTGTGTACAATATACCTGTTTTCCGAACTTCAAGGAATTGTCAGTAAACAGTGACCAAACTCTCAGATTATTGTGTGGATAAGATGTGTCCAGCCCCAGTATTCCAATTTTGGCTGATCATCTATATAAACAGGAAAAGCGACAGCAACAACCAAAGCTGACTTGTGCAAAATGCCTGCATGTGGGAGCTGCACCTGCAGAGGACTGGATGAGAGTACCGAAGTGAATAATCATTTCCTTGATGGGAAAAATTTCTGCTGGAAACTAAAGGGAGAAAGAAAAAAAAGATGATGGGGTGAATAAAGTCAATGACGGCCTCATCTGTTCGAATGTAGTGATCATTTATCATTTTCACTTAGAGGGAAAATGAGTTGATAAAATTAGAGCGTCTTCTTACAAAGGCTTTGCTTCAGACAGGAGATAATTTAGCAACAGAAGGATTCAATTGGATGCAGCTGTTCCCCAAAACTAAACTGCAGAATCCATATACGAACATAAAGCAAAAAGAACCATAACAGAAGAATGCATTGATCAGTGCATCTTCCACATCTTCTACAGTTAGTGCTTTTTACGCTTTGTATATGGAATGGTTTCTCTAGTTCAGTAGGTGATAAATGGATGACATCATTGGTCAGGGAAGTTACACGGGTTTAATATGAATTACATTTCTCCCCTTGAAGTGCAACAAGCATGGTATTCAATAAGTGTGCATGCTGTTTTCCCCTCATAAAACTGCTTCTACCTTGTCCGGTTATGGTAGTAATGAACTACAGCAATTTGTGAATATAAATTCAATTCTTAGTTTCATGGGATTGCAGAAGTAGGAGAAAAACAAGTCTGGTTAATTACATATATTTTTAAATATACTCTTAAAATTAACTTGTTTTCTCCTACTTCTGCAATCCCATGGAACCTAGAATTGAATCCATATTCACAAATTGCCATAGCTCCTTAATTGTAATTAGCCACAGAAATATTTAGGGAGTAGTTTTGAAAACAACAAGGTACTTATTTCTCAGCTATCTTGGAAGGGAATAGTTGCTGCACAGTAACAAGGAGGTCATTAGGAAAAGGCCAAGAATATTTCCACTCTAAAAATTAAATAGGGTTCCAAACTAAAATTAATCTAGCTGTTGATGTTTCTGTAACTTAATCCTTACCTTTTCAATATATTTTGTTTAAAAACAAAATGCTCAGGGAATGCTTGCTTTTTAAATGAATTAGTTACCAAGAGCCTAAAACCAGAAGTTTCAGGAGAACGTTTGTCTAAACAAGAGCTCCAGGATGAGAAAATTCACTTTGCTCCAACAGAGTAGCAGTTATGTTCCTCCTGGAACTCTAAAATTAAAAAAAAGTGACTGTATGATTTCTTTATTAACTCACAGTTCTCACTTTGAGGATTTACATTCCCCCCCTCCAACTCTGGCATCTCTCATATGTGTGGACTTCAGCTCTCAGAATTCTGAATATTGACCACAGCGCTAAGTTAGTCCTCGGCTTATGGCCACAATTGAGCCCAAAATTTCTGTTGCTGAAGGAGACAGTTGTTTAGTGAGTTTTGCCCCATTTTATGACCTTTCTTGCCACAATGGCTAAGTAAATCACTACAGTTGTTAAGTTAGTAACAATGTTAAGTGAATCTGGCTTTCCCATTGACTTTGATTGCCAGATGGTCACAAAAGGTGTTCACATGACCTCAGGCCGCTGCAACTGTCAGTTGCCAAGCATCTGAATTTTGATCACCTTATCAGGGGATGCTGCCAGGGACATAAGTGTGAAAAACAGTCATAAGTCATATTTTTCCATGCTGGTGTAGCTTTGGATGGCCACTAAACAAAGCTTTGTAAGTCCAGGTCTACCTGTAGATAGATAATCTTTATTGTCATTTTTTTCTTGTGGGCACAATGGCACACATTAAAAATGAAATTTAGTTGCTTCCTCTCAAAGTGTACACATATAGAACACATTTAAAACATACTGTATACAACATATGTATAGACCTACACCCTTATATATAAGTAACATATAAATATTATTCACTGTCCATCTTGAATACATAACAGAAGGAGGAAGCTTTAGAGTTCACAAGGTTCATACTGTATGGAACAAAGCTGTGACTGAATCTGGATGTTCTGCTTTGGATACCACGAAGCCTCCTCCCAGAAGGTAACAAGGAAAACAGGTCATGAAGAAGATGCGTAGTGTCCCAGACAATCTTGTGGACCCTGCTCAAGCAACGCTTATGTGCTATCTCCTGGATGGAAGGGAGGGAACTGCCAATGATCTTTTCAGCCATCCTCACCACTCTCTGAACTGCCTTCCTGTCTGAAGCAGTGATGCTTCCAAATCAGACTGTGATGCTGTATGACAGGATGCTCTCGATCATCCCTCTGTAAAAAGTGGTAAGGACAGGGGAAGGAAGATGTGCTTTTCTCATGCGATGCAGAAAATGCAGGCACTGCTGTGCCCGCTTCACCAGTGTCTCGCTGTTGAGCAACCAGCCTACTTGTTAACTGCACTCCTAGGAATTTGATGCTAGTAACCATCTCTACAGATGAATAATTAATGCACAGAGAAGTGTGGCTGTGCCTGCCTTTTCTGAAATCAACAACAATCTCTTTGGTTTTTCCAGTATTTAAAACTAGGCTATTTTCCTTACATCAGTTCACCACCCCCTCAACCTCCTTGCGGTAAGCACCCTCATTGTCGTCATGAATAAGGCCCACTACTGTTGTATCATCTGCGAACTTCACAATATGGTAGGTGGCAAACCTAACACTACAGTCATGGGTCAACAGGGTGAACAGCAGCGGACTTAGGACGCAGCCCTGAGGAGAACCTGTGCTCAAGAAAATGGTGTTAGATGGTATTGTAATATAAATGGTATTGTAATCTGTTTAATTATGCAGTGAATAAAAATGCTTTTGTCCCTACAGATCATGTTATAGTTAGTCACAGCAGTTCAAGGCAGTATTAACAATGGTTACAAATATGGAATGACCCAGCTTTTGGAATTCTCCATCTGATATCCAAAAAACTAGTTTGGAGTATACTCTGAAAGCAATTTACTTTGCTCTCTGACATGTTTATTTCTTATACTGTAGAAATGAGAGAAGGAAAAAGAAGAGCCCTTATGATTCTGATTTTAAGTTGAAGTGTTTTTCCCCCTACAACCAATGTATTTTCTTATTGTTATTCTTCTTAATTTTCCCCACTTTTAGAATCCCATCAGATTTGTTTATATCACCATAAGCATTTTGCTATCCTCAGCTCAAAGTATTCTCTTTAGTAATGAACTTCACAGTCAGTTTGAGGTCAGGCTTAGACAGAAGCTAAGGAAAGCGTGCAAATGGGATTAGTCCATTCTGATATTTTAAGAGAAACAACCAAGCACTGCAATTTTGAACAAGTCTTCTTAAATCTTGTGCAGCTTATGGTGAATATGGGAATGCATCATGAGAAGTTTTATAAAGAATATATCAGTGCTTTCAGCCAAGCAATGGTTCATTCTCAAAATAGGATTTAGAAGAATATGATTTCTGTCAGCAAATGACTATAGAAAATGAAAATAAAGCTATATAATATATTCATCTCCTACAAGGCATTTCAGTAAAAAGCTGCAGTCTTAAATTATTATCATTAATGTGCTACTTTAAAAGGATGAAGGCTCCCCCCCCCCCGCGCCTTTATCATTGGAAAATCTAAAATAAACACAACATTTCTGCTTTTTAAAAACTGCTTTCTGTCATGGCCAGAAATTCAGAAATATCCATTTGAGAAGGCTGTAAAGGTTAGGTATAAATGGGAAAGTATATTTGATTGTGCCTTTTACTGTTCCAATGATTTATAAAGGAGACTGTGTCATATGTTTTTTCTTCCTGTTTTTCTTTCTTCCTGATGGCTTGTTATGTTAAAAGCTTTGAATAATGCAACCTGGATGAGTAAAAATAATTCCGGAAGAAAGATTGGAATGCATTGGGAACAACAACAACAACTGGCAAATGATCATTGATTCCAAGTAGGGTAACATTGTCAAGCAAATTTGTTACCGACTATGGACCTTTTCAGACCACAGTTATGGTTTCAGAGAGGCTAGAGATGAATGATCCAAACTGATAGCTTGTTAATTTTCATAAAGCTCTTTTTAAAACACTTGTTTCAAAAGCAAGTAACCTAGAGAAGGGAAACAGAGCATCTGGACAGTGGAGATTTAATACCATAACTGATTTTGACATAGATAAGGATGATAGAATTGCTTTGCCGTCTTTTCCCTATTTCTGCAGCAGGAAGTTTCAATGTGAATACGTCTTTTGAGTATGACTTCCATTTTTTAATAAGTCCAATTTTAAAAAAGAAAAATGGCCCTTGCAACTTACGATAGGTACTTTGGTTAGCATCCCTTCTAAAGATTAGATAGTGGAAGATCATACTCTTACAGGAAATGACCTCAAGTAAATTATACCATAATCTTGAAAGTTGTGCAATGCTTCAGTTTCAAAAACAAAAGTGCCTTGGAGATTGGACAACGGGGGGAGGGGCATACTTACAGCCCTTGTTGGCAACTCCTTAAAGCAGCCATGCCTTTTCCTGCAATTGTAGATCTACATTTTGCATCTGTTGCATAATCTCAAGAGAAAAGACTGTTGGGTAACTATGGAAAGCCACATGGATGTCTTTGGAAAAATTAGGTGATGATTTAAGCCAGTGTCAAAAAAAGAACATTGGAAGGAAATTTAAAATGGCTCTACCTTAACTCCCTAAGGTATAGGAGGGAAGGAAAATGCTGCCAGGATTTCAAGATTCTGTTTCTACAATAAAATGTAGTTCCAGTATTTTTTGTCATCTGGCCTACCACAAAGGGCTGACAGTGAAGGAACTTCTAACGGGTGCTGCTACATGAGTTTGTCTGCTCACAAAAACATCTTTTGCATCAGATTTGAAGCACTCAGTAATAGGTAAGAGATATTATTTCTATGATAAAAAATGGGTACATACTTTTCTAGAAATACAGTCTGAACTGCCAACTTTCATGTTACTTTTGCCTATTCATGTCAGAAATGTTAACACACTCTGGCAGGCAACAACAACATTTTTTACCAACTAAGAGCCCAGAGCTAATATCAGAAAGTACATTCCTGTTTCTAATTTATTTCCTTCCTTTGTACCATATGGATATGGCATGTCATATTTGCAATTATTAGTATTATTAGACTACATTAAACATTTTGCTGAATATATATAAGAGGATATTTTTGAAGCATCACCTTTTGCAGACTAACTCCTCCTGTTTGCCAATAGATCTGAGAATAATAGATAGTAATAGATCTGTCAGACTATGTTATGCCCCATCCAGGGACTGAGCAAGCATAATAAAAAAGTCAAGATAGAGACTGAGATCAGCAATTTGAAGCCCTGACCTTTATTAAAAGTGTGCATTTTGAGTCCGTCTTTCAAGTTTTATGCATATATTCAGATTACAAGAGAAAGTAGGAATTTAGTTCACTTCAATTAAATTCATCATTTTTGTTTTCATTGTTGCATAAGAATATTACTATTACCTACTTTGAGAAGAAAAGGTCATGAATATTCATTTTGCTTCCACATGGTCCATGTAAACCTATATTCTCCATAATTTAGGTTTATCCCCTACCAATTAAATATATTGTCTATTCTCCAGGACTATGATTAAAAATCTAGGATGATTATATTCTAGAATGCTCAGATGCTTTGCATAACATCATCTTTAACTCTTAATTTGCAGAACAATCTAAGGCAATTTTATTATGGAATAAACACAATTCAAATGTATTAGGTCTTTTATTAATAATCAGTCGATTTTTTTTTTAAAAAACTAATGGCTAGCTATTTACATATTTCAACCTTTCTTTCTCCTGAACCAGATAAAATTAAATTTAACACATGTCACATTCATCTATTGCTCATTGATTCTCAATGTGAAATGCTGAGAATATGATGGAAAGAACTTTCTCAAGAGTTTTTGCCCATATTCTTTTTGTCTGTCAAATCTACTTTTGCATCAGATATTCCTCTATTTAATGGGCAATATCTTTCTTATAAATAACTAGGAAAGATGTTACCTAATGTTTATCAAAGCCTGTCACTCCAAAACAAGGACATCATATGCTTTTTCAGAGGAAAGATAAGTAAGTTGGAAGAGGAGGAAAGGAAAGAGGATAATGTAAATATTATAAATGAGGAGAGGAAAACCTATGAGCAACTAGATATAGCTGGATGATAATTTCCAATGATTCCAGCCAGTATGCTCACTTGTAAGAGAGATATAGTTCAGCAAAATTTAGTGAGACCAGGTATCACATAAAGATATGATAATAACATGACAATGTCACTGAGTGTCATAGAAAGTTAGAGTTAGTGTATTCAAGTACTGATATTGGCAATAATTGATAAATTGTTCCTTTACATCAAAATTCTAATCCCCTCAAAGTTTCAAAAAACAGAAATGTTCCTCACTTTACTAGAATTATACTTTTCCTTCATATACATAAAGCCTATTTGGACAAAATTGCCTGCTTACATAGTCATAATTTCATACAAAGTTGTTGTTATTTTTCAATTATAAAATCTTGGAACAAAAAGATAATGTCTAAATACATCCTACTGTGGAAATAATCATTGAAATATTTTCTTGATATTTGGTATTTCCTTGATATTTATTTAAACAAAATACTCTGTAATTGTTGGGAAAATGTATAGACCATTGTTACAAGTAGTAAACGGTAGGAAGATTTTTGTTTTGAAAGATTCTTTCATGTTGAAGGTTAAATATATGCAACTCTAAAAATGCAACTAATCCATATTTCTTGACTAATTTATTTAGACTATCACAATCATTTTCATTTATATTAAAACTTATAACTCATATTCATTTCATTTCTTTCTTTACATATTTATGCATTGTGTGGTAGGCCACTTTTAGTAGAGATTGTTGTTATATTAAAATGAATGCAACGTTAAATTCAAATCACAGTACGGTTGCATAAAATTGTAGTTTATGAACCAACACACTATAAAAGTTTAGCAACGGTGCAATGGAGCACCTCACCTCCTTTATAGCTGGATTTTATTTTAAATAGGGACTACTGTGCTATAGCTTCCAAATTTCTTGCATTTTTAAATAGAAAGTTTCTATAATTATCTGATGTTAGCGAAATATATTACACCATAAGAAGAATCTATATTTACAAGTGAAAGTTTGAGAAGGTAGTAAAAAAGTTAGAATTGTGTTCCATACTTTGACATAGCAACATATGCATTTATTCTATTATGCTCATTTATCAGAGAACAACTGTCTGAAGCTTTCGGAGGACTCCATTTCAGACCTGCAAGACCTGTTCACTGGAGTATGGACCATTGGCCGCCATCTGTCTAATACAGAGTTATCCACCCTTCAATCCTTTTGAAAGCAATAAGATTCAAAGAACGTCAAACTTTGTCTTGAATTATCATCATTATGTGAACCAGGGCTGCAGAACAATAGTGAACATGTCTCAGGTGGTGAATGTCATGCCTAACTGCTAGTTGAGGAAAAAATATTACAATATGTAGAGTAAAATAAGAAACTATCAATCATACCTGTGAATAGTCATGTCACTTTAAAAAGGAGTTATTTCTTAATTTAGGAGGGGGAAAAAAACAATGTTTTACAGCATTTGTACTAAAGTATGAATCAAAGACTATATTCCCCACCACCACTAATAAAGTCTTCTGTTCTTGATTTATAATTTTTGAGTTAATTTGTTTCTCCTAATATCACCTTTTTATAGCTGAAAATATAAATTATATGTAGCACTAGTAAGGAAAATCAAGGAGCACAGTGAAAAATAATGGGACTGAAACTGAATGTAAAAATGACCCAAGTAACAACAACAGGTACGGTAACTAGTCTTAGTATTGACAATGAAGTTATTAAAGTGGTGGATAATTTCTGCTTTTTTGGATGAATTGTCAATAGTAATGGAAACATTACTATATCTTCTGTTATATTTTAATCATTAAGATTTAGATAAGATTATATCTAAAAATATACAATAGACTAGCACTTTGTAGAGTAGCCATGATGGGTTTGGAAAAGATATTAAGATGCTAGGATGTTTACATATCTACAAAGACAACATAGTGCAGGCAAAGTTTTCCCCTGCTGCACTAAATGCAAAAGCTGAACTTTGAAGAAGCAGGTCAGAAAGACTATTTGGTATTTATATTGGACATTGGTGTTGGAGAAGTTTTAAAAGAATATCATGGATAGCCAAGAAAAAAACTGAATCATGGTACAAAACAGACTACTCAGTCATGGCACACATGACCAGACTTAAATTATCCTGCTTAATGCACATTGTGCAAAAACCTGGCCCTCTGAAGAAGATATAATGCTGTAAAAAGTGGAAGGAAAATAGAGAAGGTGACTAGTGGGGTCCTTGTTGTTCTTTGAGCTTGATTGTTTTCTTGCAAACATTTCTAACAAAAAACATAAATACTTTAAAAGATGCACTCCTTTTTAGTTTTATTTCTAAAAACAGCGTGGAATTGATAAAAGATTACTATGAAACATGCCTATTTTTATGGTGTTCAAAGCAGAGGTTTTCAAATTACATTCTGCAAAATTTGGTCTGTTAGAGTGTCCTTTATTGCTTTTCACAAGAGCAAGATGAGGCATAGGAAAATTTAAATCTTTATAAAGGAAAGAAGGACATTAATTTTCATGCAAGTCAGTTACAGATATTTACAGGATAAAGACCTTTCAACAAAGCAACAAGCTCAGACCACTTTTTTTTTAACCTTCTCAACCTCTCAGTAATTCTTCAGACATTCATATATCCCTAACAGTACAGTAAGCCAAAATGGGACTACAGGGTAGAAATATTGCTTATATATCCCTAAGGCAGGGAGACCCATTTATTTTAGCATTTATTGTTTCTACTGCTTATTAATTAATTCTCCCATTAGATAGCTTTGTACCTTGAAAGACTGTGTGTGTGCATGTGTGTGTGTGTGTGTGTGTGTGTGTGTATGTGTGTGTGTAGAGAGAGAGAGAGAGAGATACAGAAAGACAGACAGACAGGCACTAGACAGGTCAGGTTACATAATTCAATGTTGTTTAGCATCCTTTTGAAATCTAAACATAAAATCACTTTTTCCTTGCATTGTTCAAACAGCACCTGCAGCTGGCAGGCCATCAGCTTGCCGATAAGACTGTTATGAATCATTAGTGACTTACGATTTCAAAGTCCACTTCAGTGGGACTAATGATGTTGTGCTCTTATATATTTCACTATTTGGAATAAAATATGCCTTCTCTATCATTAAGAGAGGTTTTGAAATAGAAAAGTCAGAACTAAGCCTAGAAGAAAATCAATCTTTACAGTGCTGATAATTCTTGGGAGGGTTTATGCACCATTTCAGTGTGCATAAGGTTTAATCAAGATGATACAAGTCTTTTCATGCTTAAGTGACATGGTGTGTGACCTGACTGCATACAGATGAACTGGCACCACTAAAGCTCTCTTACAGCTTTTATTCCTGGCAACAGTTTCTCAGAGTTGCTCAGCTCTTTCAAATGCTGACAATTCAATAGCAAGATTTTGCCCAAAGAAACTCTGATGATATTGATACTTCAGAATGTATGGCTTACTTTATTACAATGGCAATGAAAATTTCTTATAAACTATTTATTTCAAAGGAGATTTTCACGAAAGCAAATAATGTTTGATGGCAAAGCCCAGAGTAACTTCCTCGGATTCAATGAAAAAAAAAAACCATTTGATAACAAACATTAATTACATGCGTAAAGAGAGCTGAGATGCTAACAGCTAATTAGCCTCAAAGGGAAATTAAATTTAATTTTCTAAGTGGCAGATCCGATCTAGCAATATTTTCCTTAAACAAAATAAATTCTGATTTATCGTAATTGATATTTTGAAATTTTAAATAAATCCATCAGGCATACAGAATGCTTTAAAAAAAAAAGCTAAAGTTGTCAAAGTCATATATTAACAAACTATGTTTATTGTTAAATGATGTGTATGCATGCACGTGCACACACACACACACACACACACACACTTGTTTATGGCTTCTAGAAAAGAGTTACAAAAAGAAAAATACTTGACTTAACAAATCTTATGAACAATGAAAACTGTTGTACATTACCGATATATCTTCTTCTGCCATCCCTACTTTTTTTCACCTCCTAGAACATTTCTTAGTGAACAAAAAATACATAATAGTTTTTTTAAAGTAATCTACACATAACTATAAATCAATAGAATTTCACTTCTCCCTAGTAAATCTTTGTGAAAAAGTGAGCAGACATAATACCAATAGCACATTTTTTATTAAGTATATCATTGTGTGAGGAAAATAATGGTAAAATAAACGTATAAAAATAATATGGCAGATATTGAAAGAACATGCCACAATATTTCTTTTAAAAAATATTCATTTGCCTTCTAAACAGAGTGGTATTCCTGAGATACAATTTCTTTATTATTATTCTAGGTACATAATGTTATCAGAAACAATACATTTTAAGAGAAAATGTATGTAGCTTTACTTCTAGAATATGGGTGTCAAACTCACCATGTCACGTGACGTGTCATGACGTATCACAACTTTTTTTGCATTGCCAGAGCTGGGGTGGGCATGGCCTCCGTATGATGCAATCAGCCCACGGGCCGGCAGTTTGATACCCCTGTTCTAGAACACCTAGCCAAAATAATTATTTTCCATTAGACTTCAGACTCCTATCAATGTTTTGTATTTCAGATGTATTTCAGAAACACATATTATATTCTCTTTTTAAAAAATAAAAAATAAAAGGAAAATGCATTGTAAAATCATATATATATATTACCTAGTTTGGTAATGAAATGTCTACAAGAAAACAACCAAACTCAGAGAGCACCAAGGACCCCTCAATTGAAAAATATTCGTTTGAGATAGTTAGGGTTAGCAAAATTGGACATATCTACATTAAAAGGCAAATTAAATAAATTTCAACCCTTTTCCTAGATTAAGTCCCAGATAAATAAAAGACATTAAAAGATTTGTCCTAAGTTCATATAAAAGCAATTCTGGAAAATATAAACATTACTAAATATTAGCTGGTTTGATAAAAACACTAGAATCTTCTTTGTTTCAAGCTTGATATTCTGCCCAATCAGGCACAGTAGATACATTCCAGCTTGCTTTAATTAATTGTTGTCATCTTGTGTGACTGAAGAAGTATGCCTTCTGTTTCATGGCTCCTGCCCATTGGAAAAGTCCCCCCCCCAAGACATGTGGACTGTGCCCAGTCTCCTGGAGTTCCACAAAATCCTTAAAATTTGTCTTTGTTCCCATGCCTGGGGTTAATCAGTTGTATTTGTGTGGCTTCTGTCATATTTGTACTAGTTATTGCTTTAGTTGTTTTTGTCCAGGCTGCCTGTTTATATAGGTTTTAAGTGTTTTAAATGTTTTGGTTTTGGAATGTTGTAAGCCACTCAGCATTTTTGAGATGGGTAGCCATAACAAATCTAATAAAAAAAAATTAATTAAATTAATATGTAAACTTTTCTTACTATAATGAATCAATCTCTTGCTGTTACCAGTTAACTTTTATAGTGAAGCACATATTACAAAATATACTATGAATGAAGCCATTTCTTCCATGTAATCAAAATTGGGCTGTTCAGTTTGCTGCAGTGGTGTTATCAATAGGTACAGTCTGGTTGTTGTAGCTTTACAGATATCACAATCCAGTTACATTTCAATGGGGTTTTCCAGTTGTAATTGTGCATTCTCCTTTAGCTTTGGAAGCATTCTTTGCAATACAAAATTACCAATTTTGGAAATAAGAAGTCATAATATTACAAGTCTATCACTTCTTCTTTCTTCTTCTTCTTCTTCTTCTTCTTCTTCTTCTTCTTCTTCTTCTTCTTCTTCTTCTTCTTCTTCTTCTTCTTCTTCTTCTTCTTCTTCTTCTTCTTCTTCTTCTTCTTCTTCTTCTTCTTCTTCTTCTTCTTCTTCTTCTTTTGGAACTAAGGTTGTAATAATTGTATCCACTTTTTCTGATGCCAAATGGTATCTAGATTTCTGGAAGATTACTAGCAACTTTAATTTATGTACACTTCTTTTATCTAAGTGCAGCCTAAATGGAATAGGAGTAGGAGAAATGACTAACTGAAATATTTTTTTTAATAAATTACACCAAAAGAGATTGAAAACAAGATGTTATTTTTTTCTTTTTGGACAAAACTTAACAAACTCTATCCAGTGTAATAAAAATATGTGCATTTCTTAAATAGAGAAGTGTAAATCAACCAAGACTATACAGCAAAGCTTATTTGAGATGTACAGTAAGTGTCTGATAACAATAACAATACAACTAAATTGCAATTATTTTCATTTATCTCAGGTTAAAAATAGCCCTCACATGAAGTGATTACTGAGTACCAGTAATACTGAGTAAAAGTATTTGATGAATAAGTCCCACAACTTAGGGTAGACTGAGGGTGAAGTTTCATTTTCCGAGCTTGTGGGTTGTTTTCTGAACATTTCATTACCAGTCTAGGTAACATCTTCAGTGGTGTTTGGATATCATCTTCTAGGTAACATCTTCAGTGGTGTCTGTGTCAATGCTCTTCTAATTATAAGGGCTTCAAGTGTGGGTGTGTAAAGTGAAGGTCTTGTGATGAGTCATCAGAGAGAGGCTTATGATGGGTCTTGTGATGGGGAGGTTACTTCAGATAAGTGTCATTGGAAGGTGTGAATTATCAGTTTGGAACCCAGATTCAGAGAGGAATATTTTGTTATCAGTGGATCCATCATATAATAGAAGGCACAAATGAAAACCAATTAATGTTTTATTAAGAGGGAAAGACAATAAAGCTTTCTATAGTCAGTGCACAAATTATGTGTGCTATGTTTGAAACATCCCATAAAACACACATATTTGAAAATCAGGAGGAAAAAAAACTTCCACTTTTTTCTTTCATGTTTTTCTTTTTTTAAATATTGAATTAGTTGTTTGTGAATATAACTTTTAATAAAATTATTATTATAAAAGGGATAGTTATCACAATCGGTGTCATTATCAGACAAAGCAGACTTGTAAAGATTAATATATTTTATTTCTTCACTCTGACAAGAATTATATACAGATATATACAGGAATTTTAGTTCCAGGTGAATTTCTCTCACAAAGGACAAAATATTAGAGGTGGGTCAAGTTACTTAGCACACATTGGATTACAGAGTAGTTTTCAAAAGACTTTCAATTCTTGAAAACTAACAGCTTGACCCTGAGTCCAACCTGTCTCTTGAATGGAATTCACTTTTAATCTGTGAGTTCCATTTGTCTTGACATAGCTATATCTTGCTAAAAAATAATGTATTTTCTTATCTCCAGCTCAAATATCTCAGACTATGAGATACTTTTAAAAATTACCTTATTTTTTAAAAACTAGATTACTCTTTCTTATTTTAAATAATTAAGGCTGCAGTCTTGTATTTATACACACACATATATACACATGTATATGTATATGTGTACATATGTATACATATATGTATATGTATACAAATAGATACATCCTATTGCAGCATTATCTAATTAATTATTTAATTAATTATTTAAAATAAAAATTATTTAAAATAAGAAGTACTAACCTAGTTAGTGTGTGCGTATGTGTGTGTGTGTGTATATACAGATATATACAGGACTAAAGCCTTAATTATTTAAAATAAGAAAGAATAACCTAATTATTAAAAATAAGGTAATTTTTAAAAGTATCCATATTCTGAGATGTATAGGTACTATATATAGTGATCAGAGGGAGTAATTTTACTAATCAAATGCCATTTACAAAAATGTTAATTAAACTGGTTAGTTCAAAGAGCCACATAGAACCTATAGCTCATGCATACAAATACAATACTGGTAGTTTTTGTTTAGTGACTACCTCATTTAGTGACAATTCAGTTCTAATGGTGATGAAAAAGTAACTTTATGACCTATCCTTGCATTTATGACCTCTGCAGGTCTGTAAAGCAAAGAAAAGCTGAACTAAGATTATAAACACAGTTGCCATAAATACCAAGTTTCCACTTCCAACTGTGGTTGCTAAAGAAGGACTTCCTGTTTTTCTTCACAGCACATCAAAGCATTGTCTCTTTATTTATTACTTTAACTGTCTGCAAAAATTCTCAAGTGCGTAATAAAGAGTATTAGTTTTTTCCATTTATCCCCCTTCCTTCTAATTTGCCTAGAAAGTCATTTCATGAATCACAACAGATTTTACTACTAAGTAAGCATATGGAAAAATATCTAAGTTTAAATTTAGCATTTTTTTTTAAAAAAAAATTGTGCCAGCTTTTAAATGAGACAAACCTCCTAGTTTTTCCTCAACTTTCAACCAATCAAACCATTAACATCAGAAAGGCAAAAGAGTATGATCTGATTTTTATTTTTCCAACATTTACATTTTCCAGATTATTATATAGATAGGAACATAGATAGCCTTTACCTTGTCCATAATTTACAGTGCAATGCTTGGCTAAAAAACCAAATATAAACCTGTATATTTTAGGAAAATATGTCTATATTACAGATAACTACATCTGCAAATTATTTTTGCTTGTTTTTGTTTTGCAATTTTTCTTGCTGACATTTCACTAAATGCACATGCAGAGGTTACATGGTGAATTATAGGATCAGTGTATATTAGACTGATGAAATTTGTCTTACCATATAATGAAAGTGGCCCAGGAAAGATCCTAAAGCCTTTTCCAAGTTTATGAGCTTGGCTAAGTGGAAGAAGGCACAAGAAAAACAATCACTCTGGACTTAATACCAATTAATAGGGAAGAGGAGATAAGAGTAGAGATTGCCGATACCCTGGAGGAAAATGACCATGTAACACTGGGGCTCTTGATTGTAAGAAATACTAAAAGTGATGAAAATTAATAACATTGGACATACAAAATAAAGACACAAGCCACATTTTTAGATACTCAGAACAATGATAAATAGGATTCTAACGCATCAGAAGCTTATTGGGGGAAAAAGATAAAGATGAGTGGGAATTCATAAGAAAGACGCACCATGTCTTGTGAACAATTTCAGCAAGAAGGGGGGGGGGAGCCAATGACAAAGTTTGCTGGATATCTGAAAACAAAAAAAGATACATATAAGTAAAGTTGAGATGACTAGTTCACAAAACAAAAGTACAAATAAACAGCTAAGAATTACAAAACTAGTGTTAAGAATGCAAAAGTATGAGCTGGCTCCAGCAAAACACTGGATGTAAGGTTAGGTTTTCCTTATTCTTCTCTCTTCATACCCTCTGAATAAATTTCTTCCCAAGCAAGCCAGAGTAGACCTAATTTTAATCTCTTTCATCTCTCTCTTATGTCTGTCTGTCTATCTATCTTCTTTTCTTCTTTTCTTTTCTTTTCTTTTTTCTTTTCTTTTCTTCTTCTTCTTCTTCTTCTTCTACTTCTTCTTCTTCTTCTGTCTATCATCTATCTAACTATCACACAACATCAGCATTTAAAAACTTTGGAAGGTGTTTGTTTTGTTTAGTAAAATAAAAAAAGATTCTAAATAATACCAAGATTTGATTGATTAGAAATCTGGATTAATACTGTTGATATAATTGGCAACCATCACTGGTATCACTTTATGCTTCAACAGCTGCCTTGTTGTCTATGAAAGGTTACTCTTGAATTATGAAAAGTATCTGGAATTGGTGCAAAAGCAGCAACAGATACCTGTATAGAGATCTAATTCCTTAGATCCAATGATACAAATGCTGTTGGCCTTCCAGCATTTGCTAAGTGCTGGATCAAAATGTTAGGGGAACCTAGTATATATTGTGGGAAGTCAGCCCCTCAGAGAAGGAAATATTAAAAGGGCAGAAAAATATATTTCCTCAAAAGGATTTTTAAAAGCAGAAACCAACCCTGCCCCCAAGTCTCTCTGCCCCAAGCAGGAGCCAGCCCTATACAAATGCAGATGTAACCATCAGGAAAGTTGGAGCCAGAAGTTCAAGAAGACAAAGACCTAAAATCTGCATACCCCACCTGTGACAGGACATGGTAGGATTAACTCACAAAGGCCAAAGGGCACACCCAGACTCAGGTCAGAATACGTGACACAAGAAATAGCCTCAAAGTTCATGCCACAGGAACAGGAAACTATTCCAACCAAAAGGCTTTCAGAGGGTATAAAAACCTACTACCCATGTGCTCAGCCTTTCTTTTCTCTGGTCTTTCCTGCAAGAACCATCTTTCTGGCTCTTCAATAAACTGCAACCTTCTTCCCAAAGCAGTCACCATGTTGTTTATTTATCCCCGGCTTGGATGAACCAGGATGAAGACTTTTCTTCCCACAATATGTTTTGTTTTTATGCTGTTAAATAATGATGTGACAAATGACAATTATTTTTAATTCAGCAGGGTCTTACAGCTTTAACATGATGTTTGTATGTTTTGTAAGCTAGCTAGAATTGTTTGGTTAAGATGATGGTCACATAAATTTACTAAATAAAAGGAAGGGGGGAGAGAGAGAGATCACATATGATACCTATATTGGAAAATATGTGTCATATTTTGAGTGTATATTGGACATGATTTTAGGAATTGGTACTGTCCTTTGAGTCCAGCTGTAAATAGCAGAAGGCCTGCCTGGATTAGCTTTCCTGTTATAAATGAATCTGATTCTTTAAGCCCTCTTAAAGACACCCCACTGTCAGGCATGCAGGACTGGTCCAAAGTTAATGCCCTCCAGAGTTTTATTTGACCACACTCTCTCTCAGCATTTAGAAAATCTGAAAAAACACAACACTTTTGCCAAGATTATAACTTTTGGTTGATTTCAGCATCTATGTTATTGTTTTCATTCTATATGTTTAACTATGTATATTCTGGTTTTTGTTTTTAAATATGATGAGCTGCCCTCAGCAGAAAAGTGGGTTACTAGTCAAATAAATAATTATGTGCATATTGTAAATGCATGTGAAATTGTAGCACTCGAACACGTTTAACCAAGAGAAAAATGACAGTAACTTTTATCATTTGTCTTTCTTCACCTGTTTTTTGCTATCTCATTTTTAAGATCAAAACAACTGTCATTTGATAAACTGGGACTGAAGGAAGGCAGGATGGGAGGGAGGAATAAAAGTGGAAAAGTGACACTTAAGAACAGAACTTATCAGTGACAATTGAATGGAATTGCTGGTTCTCTGTCAGATTTCTAGGGACTTCCATTCATTTTTATACAGGGAAGCAGATATTAGAATTTTTTGACAGAAAATATATTTCCCTAGAAATCAAGCTGCAATTGAAAATAAATTGGATCAACATCATTGTTTATACTGAATCCTACCAAGAAAGACACATTCTGAAATACAATAGCTCTAGGTTAGTGCTCCAAAACTATTAAAATAACTTAGTCTGCCAAAACAATCAAAGCTACATTATTTCTCTGAAAGCTTTTAAAGGTTTTAAGGGACAGAATAGCTGCTCAATCACAGCAGTTTAAGACATCTATTTTACTTCCAAAAAAAAAAAACCCAAAAAAATAATCATCTCACCCTGCCCAACTTGTTCCCTTTTACAGTAAATGCCTTGAAAAGCTACACAAAGCCCACTATGGCCCTTAAGCTACTAAAAGTTGGGTACCCAATTAACAGAGCAGGAGAAAATGTGAGTAGTTTAGGCAGAGGAGAAGAATTTTGGAGAATCTGTAACACATTGAACTAGTCTGAGGAAAGAATGGAACGAACTGATCAATGTGTACACGAAACAATATAATTACATGAACCAGAAACAGATCATTTGGTCCATTTTGGTAAACAACTAATTTGATTATATCTTTCAGTAATATATAACTTGGAATTTTACTAGGTTTATTGAACATCCCTTAATCTTCCCCTTACACTTTTTTAAGAAAAAAAAAGATGTTTCTGCAATGTTTTATTTCAGCATTTTGGATTACAAAAAAATACTTTCTGCAGGTTTTAACAATATGCAAAATGTAGGTAAAGAGAAATATTCTATTTATAAGTTTCATTTTTAAAAAAAAGTTTGACCCTTTTGTGAACAAAGACAAAAGAATTACTATTATTCTATTCAGTCAAGGGAGAAAAACTATACTTTCCAGCTTTGTTAGATTTTTATAGTTTGCTGCAGTTACAGTCACTTTATAACATGAAGCACTTTCTTTTCAATAAGATATTTCAATGATACTTTTCATTTAATTTTCAAAATCTGAAAATAGTTATTTTTTTTTAAAAGGAATGAGATACTGTATGGTTGGTTCCAAATTAAAGCAATTATGGATGTTAAGATTCCTAGAACATAAACTGTTGAGTAAATATTATTATTTATGATTTGTTGCATAGTCAGCCAGAGGTTTAGAGTGAATTTGGCATTTTTATCCACCTAATAAGTCTTTCCAAGGAGCTAGGATAGACAGATGTTGTTGTTTGATGGTATTAAAGATAGTATTACAGGTTGTAAGCTATTATTTTATATACAAGATGAAATCAAAGTTGCCTGTTCTTTACCTGGCATTGCCCTTCATACACATCAAGTTCTTGTCAAGAACATTGAATGCCATAATATATTGGAGCAGTAAATCTGTGGATCCAAGCCATGTGGCCTTTTGTAACTGATCACTGGAAATTTTGTCAAAGCTCAGATTTTCTAAGTACTACCCAAGCTTTTTTAGTGTAGCATCGTGATAACCACTGGGAGTACCATAGACAGTTTATTTCATAATCTTTCCCTCTTGATGTTCAGCTCTTGATACTTTATGATCTTATCTAATTCTTTGTCTTCCATTGTACTATCTCCTGTTATTGCCACATTGATTATCTACACTTTCTTCTTTTTAACCACAGTGTATATGTGGTTTGTTATGAGCCAAGACACTGTGTATGCAGAAATCACACAATATTTTAACCTGTTCATTTGCAACTACTTTTTCAACTATATGTTCCCACCAATTTTTCACTACTGGTATATGATCACTTTTACAGATGTTCCAGTGAAACATTTAGTGACCACATTATGTTATTGTTTATAATGAGTTTGCACAAACCTTTTGCACAAATTGAGTATATGATCTTCTATTTCTTCTGGTTTTAACTTTATCAACTTTGCCCTCGATCTTTTGTAGAAATTGACCATATAATGCTTTTCCTTACCCGCATTCTGTTGTTGTTTTTTCACATTACTTTGATATTCACTTCATTTTTTGTACATTTGGTAACTTCCAATTATTAACTTGCATCCAAACTTGTTCTTGGCTGTCTTTTACATAATCAGCCAATGGACACTTATCTTCTTTGAAAATTCATTTGACTTGAAGTAAACTTCTGTCTCCATTTCTCCAAGCAGATACTGTATAATCTATCAATATTACTACATGGATACAATACAAAGTGAATAGTCATCAGTTTTCTTGTTTTTCAGTCCAAAATATCCAGTTCAGCTTGTGTCCGGTTAATAATTCCAGCAGTGTATCTCAGGTATGACCCAGGTATTGATGGCTTTGGTGGTGTCTTCATTTTTCAATTTTGTCTTTAGCAATTTTTTTCACTCATTCGATGTATTTGTTACTAACAGAATTTTAACTTATCCATGCTTTATATTATCAAACTAAAACGCCCAGGTACTTGCAGGGTACATGATGATTCCTGATGGTTTGGACATTTGGCATTTCAATTCCATTACTGTTTGTCTTACTATTTTTATTATTATTGAAATAGCTTCAAGTAGGACAAAAATAATGAATAGTAGAATATAAAACTATTTCTTCAGTGACAGCTGAAGCAAATGTGATTTCCCTTCAAAATTGATTCGTTTTGCCCCCTTAGTGGCTTTATAAGAGATTAAACTGCAGTACTGTACACTTTTGCCACTATTTTGCCTGCAGCACCAGGAAAACATCCATAAACTGTCAATATATTGTAATAGTTTGCACCATTATACTGATAAAATGTCCAGTAAAGGTAATCCAAAATATTTATTTGTCATTTTCTCATTTTGTTACATCAAAACAACGTCATATTATAATATTAGGAAAACAGTCCTATGCACTTAAGAGAGGGTAATTTTGAAAACAGAAAAATGGCTATCACTTCTCAAGATGAAGTTACAATTCTGTTTATTTTTACTATGTAGCAAATTCTTGCAGATTTACTTGGTCATGAGTTTTCATCAAATACTCCAACAATATTCAATAATTCAATAGTATAATTGAAGGGTATCTTAGCATCTGCAAAAAAAGAGGATTCAGGTCATATGCAACCTGAAAATATGTTGATAGAATCAGTTTTGGAGCAGCAAATAAGATTATAAAGAGAATCCAACTTATTTTCTTCCAAAATGTGTCACTGTTATCTTATTTTTCTTTATGTGTAAATATAGATTTCTCATAAAAAGCATCCACAAAAGAGACCTAAAACAAGATGGAGCAACGACATCAGCAAGTATGGCAGGCACAATGGGCAAATGAAAGCTCAAGACCGTATTGGTTGGAAACATGCAGAAGAAGCCTTTATCCTGCAGTGGATAGTCAATGGCTAGAATAATTATGATGATAACGAAAGGGTGCAATTTTCAAGTGATTAAGATCAGATTATTCATTTTTCCTTATCTCTTAGGCCTACAAGAATGAACAAAATGGAACTGAGCAATGTTAGATGAAAATGCTCACAATGATCTGATTGTATAAAAAAATCTTACTGAACTTTATTACAGTCTTTATCCAGCACAAGAGAATAGATATTCAAATATCCAAAATATCTAAATCTAAATTAACCGTGTCAGAATAATTAAGATAGTTTGGTTAAAATACAATATTAAATCAAAGTATGATAAAGACATTGCTCATCCTACATTCATGCAACAAGGAGAAAAGAGATTAAAATTAGAAATCCAAATAATCTAAAATTTGAAATAGTAGTATAAAATACAATATCTCATCATCACCACCATTTTAGACATTGTCTATCCACTGCAGGATGAAGGCCTCTTCTGCTTGTTTCCAATCTATACAGTCCTGAATTTTCTTTTGCCAATTGGGCCAGCAATATTTGCAAATTTGTTGATCCATCTTCTTTTTGGTCTCTTTCGTGGAAATTTTTTATCAAGTGGGATCCATGATCCATTTCTTTTCACCTGCATCAGAAAAACTGTATATCTACTCTCTCTCTCTCTCTCTCTCTGTATGTGTGTGTGGGTGTATGTGTGTGTGTACACACACACACACACAGAGTCGATATATAATAGATATTATAGGAAAGATGAAAAAAAATTATGGCAGGTAGACCAAGGCAATCATGGCATGGATCCCACTTGATAAAAAGCACATACATACATACATACATAGCATATGTATACACATGTGTGTGTGTGTGTGTGTGTGTGTGTGCATTTGAAGATAAAACAATGTAATTATCCAAAATGGATTTAAAAATTATAAATTCTCTGTGAAATGGAATAAAAAATCAAGAATCTTTTCTTACCACACACAAATATCTTTCGAGTCTGATTCTGTTAGCGTCGTCGGGGTTGATTTTGGTCAGGCTGGTTTCAACTCCGCATATGATGGTTTCCGTGGGGATGTGTTTGGGAGCGACTGCAAAGTTGAATCCTTTGGAAAGGACATTGGTTTCGGCTTTGGTGAGGATCCTATCTGAGATGTTATGCACTGTTTGTTTCATGTGTGGCTGTGAGGGAGGAGGGGTTTGTTTCTGGCGTTCTTGTAGTCTTTGGAATTTGTTGGTGTGTGTGTCTGTCTTGAGGGTGGTCTGTGTTTCGGCTCTCCAGACAACGACGACGCTAACAGAATCAGACTCGAAATCTCCAACATCCTCTGCACCAGCAAGCCACCCAAAAGCAACTTACACAAAGAGGAACAGACAGCACTACTTAACCTGAAAGAAGACACCAGCATAATAATCCTACCAGCAGACAAGGGCAACGCCACGGTGGTTATGAACACATCTGACTACCAAACCAAATTAACTAACCTACTCCAAGAATCCACATACAAACCCCTAAACACAGATCCCACCACCTACCTGGAAAAAACCACTAGATCCAAAATAAAAGCCTCCCCCATCAGCGAAGAGATCCAGCAAAGAATCATTCCCAGAGAAAAATCATCCAGATGCCCTAAGCTCTATGGTCTCCCCAAGATACACAAAGAAGGAACTCCACTTAGACCCATAGTCAGCTCCATAGGCTCACCTCTACAAAACCTAGCCAAATTTCTCGCCAAACAACTACAACCCTATGCAGAATCCATCACCTCACACGTAAAAAACTCATTCCAATTCATAGAGATCATAAAGAAACAAAACTTACAGCCCAGCGACCTACTCGTGAGCTTTGATGTCATTTCCCTCTTCACCCAAGTGCCAATCAAAGAAGCCTTGACAGCTATCCAAAACAAATATAACCCCCCCAAGCACATCCTAGATCTGACCAACCATTGCCTATCCAACACATACTTCATCTACAACGGACAAAAATACAAACAAATAGAAGGAGCACCCATGGGATCACCCCTCTCACCTGTCATTGCAAACCTCTACATGGAACACTTTGAAACCCAAGCTCTAGAAAAATCTGATCATAAACCCAAACTCTGGCTCAGATATGTAGACGACACCTTCATAATCTGGCCACATGGGAAAGAAAAACTAGACAACTTCCTCACACACCTCAACAGCCTACACCCCAAAATACAGTTCACCATGGAAACAGAAGCCAACAAGCAACTTCCCTTCCTGGATGTCTTAGTCTACAAGAAATCCAATGGCTCCCTAGGACACACCATCTACCAGAAGAAAACACACACAAACCGCTATCTGCACGCACTCTCACACCACCACCCAGCACAGATCAACTCCGTAGCCAAGACACTCATCTCGAGAACAAACGCTTAGCTGACGAACAACACCTAAAAACCGAACTACACACTCTCACTAATGTACTAACATCCAACGGATTCCAAAGAAATAAGATTACCAACTTAATCCAAAAAGAAACCCCCACTAAAATCCAAGACATAGAACAAGAAAACGGCAAAGCCCTCCTCCCATACATAAAAGGCACCACAGACAAAATCAGCAAGATCCTCCACAAACACAACATCAAGACAGCATTCTGCACAAACCGAAAAATATCCACCATCCTAAGAAACCCCAAGGACAAAATTGAGTTAGAAAATCAAGGAGTATATGAAATCCCATGCACCGCCTGCCCCACCACATACATCGGACAAAACCAACAGAAGAATAAGTGCACGCATTGAAGAACACAAGAACTCAGTCAGAAAAGAGGAACCAACTTCCTCCCTGGTCCAACACCTCAAAGCCACAGGACATAAAATTGACTTTAAAAATACCAGAACTATTGCCAAAACTGAACACTTTAACAACAGAATAATCAGAGAAGCCATCGAGATAGAAAAACGCCACACAGCATGAATAAACGAGATGATACCTCCCGCCTACCAGCCATTTGGAAACCCAGCCTTATTGACAGACGAATCCCTAGCACAAGGAGCAAAACTGGACCCACACTCACGAAGACCACACATGATGTCACCACCACACATCCACGCAAAAAGCAGACTCAAACCCGCACCGATGATGAGGCACGACCGCGGACCAGAAACCAGACCACAGCTGCATCATTGGCCATTTTAAACCCCTCCATTTCATACGTGAAGCAAACTGACACCCACCTTGAAGATGTGGCACGACCACGAACGCGAAGCCAAACAACAGCAATGCAGCTCTCCATCTCAAATCCCCCTGCAACTCAGACTAATCTGAGCACAACAGGGCCCCCACCCAAGCAGAGCACACACCCCGCCAATCAGAGCACAGCCAACCCCCCATCCAATCAGCACAGCCAACCCGACTCATCAAATCAGAGCACAGCCAAGCCCCTAACCAATCAGAACACACTCCACCAATCAAAAACACAGCAAGCTCCCATCCAAGCAGTTCATACCCCACTGGCAGTTAAAAGGAAGAAGAAGACAACAGCTGTGATCACACATGCTCCTAGAAGCACGAAGCCGAAGACACCAGACTGAAGATGACGAATGGGACTTCGTCGAAACGTTGCCAAGACACTTCCAATTTTACGGGAGAAAACCGAATACAAGAATACTATATATATATATATATATATATATATATATATATATATATATATATATATATATATATATATATCACTCTAAAAGAGGTATAGTAAAGAAACTGAAGGCATTAAGTTTTATCCCTTATCATTTATTTATAACATAGAAACTGCAGTGGTTGGCTGATTTTCAAACTTAACCCAAGAAACATATGGCAGATTCATATTATGTATGATTTAGGAATGCTTAAGGAATTATTTTCTGTGAACTCTAAAACAACAATATATGAATGGAATTGGAAACGTATTACTGAAACATGCTATTTTTTTGCATTTTGTGAGAACTTAATATTTCTTTCTTGAATATTAATATGCAACCAGCCAACTTTATAGAAAAGGAACAACTAAATCATCATGTTGTTACATGTGCAAGAAGAACAATGCTATTCCCTCAGCTCCAGAGGGAGACTTCTCCATCTCTTCTTGCTCCTGTCTTTAATAAATCTGGTTCTGTGAGGACGGGCTACTGTATAGGGTTGAAAAAAAATCCAGATAATCACTCAGTAACAGCAGCAGATTAAAGAGATCTGGATTTTTTGCAGATAGATGTGTGGGCCCAAGTGCTGGGTTCAGTAGAAACCATAGTAGAAATGCTGTGTAGAAAGGAGAGGGAAGTGTCTCCCACAGTATCTGTTCATGCTGCTCTCACATTAGCCACAATTTCAACAGTAGTTGAATAAAAAAGTCTTCCTGGTGTCTTTGCTTTTGGGAATTGTCCAATCCAGGGATTTATATTTCTAAATCCATAGGGAAAATGAAATAAAAAATAGTCTCACCCAGATCTCAGAATGTTGTTGACAATCAGCTGTTTAGCGGCATGCTGTGGCTTGCTGCATTCTTCGCTATCTTTCCCAGTTGTCTATGACTTGGGCTGTCTGTACGTTTACCGGCAGCCTTTCCCCCATCTGTTTGAAGAGTTTCCTCAATTCGATTGGGCCGACCACTGTCGACTCCAAGCTTCCAAGGCTTCCCTTCCTCCTCGTCGCCTCTCCAAGGCAACGTTCTGACCCTTTGGGGTCTCTGGATGGAGCAAAATCAGACTAGGAAACTGGAGTGCCAGTTTCTTTCATCCGTGCCATCATGACACCAACCGGAAGCTGTGTAGAAAGGAGAGGGAAGTGTCTCCCATAGTATCCATTCATGCTGTTCTCACATTAGCCACAATTTCAACAGCAGTAGCGTGCACTATACCTGGAGTCTTCTGTGGCCCTGTGTCAACTCTTCAAGGTATTCCAGAGAAGAACAACAAACCATGAGTGTTAACCATGAGTGTAGGATCTATGGATTTTCTTGGACTCATAATGGTATAACACTTCAGTTATCTTTCAAATCTAATGTTTCCTTTAAAAAAAAACCCTTTCCTTATCTTCTTCCTAATCTATTCCATTTGTGTCTTATCACTGAAAGCTGTTGAGCACGAATTTGATATTAAAGCCAGATGTGTATGTAGTTCATGTGGAATCATGTGTCATGGTTCCAATAGATGAAACTCTCCAAAAAAACTTTGAGGCATTGTTTGCCTTAAAGAATCTTTTATTCGAGAAACAAAGTATCGGCACTACATAGCTGAAGCCAAAAACTGAATTCCCCTCCTCTGGCACAAAGTAGCAAAGCACAATTCCCTCCTCCAATTAACAGTCATAAATTACATTCCCCAATTAACTTGAAGCGCGGGCTTTCTCCCCAGCTCTCCAGCCCGCCAAATCTCTATCAGCTCTGGACTTAATAACCTTGTTATTATTTTTATTATTGAGTTATTATTGTTATGACTAGCTGGACTCTCATCCACATTCCCCCTCAGAGCATCAACAAACTCTAAAAGCGATAGAGGAAAAATGGCTGCATTTCCATCTGTTGTCAAAGCAAGAACATCCGATATTAGCAACGTTGACACAATGTATAGCCAAAATATTTCAATTCAGTTACTCAAACCAACAAGAAAATAAAGGTCAACCCTTAAGGAGCTGCTTCCCTTGAAGAAGTTTGCATTCTTAAGCACTAAGACACCTGCTACATATAATTTATGTAATCATGTTTACTATATTTATGCTGACTTATGTGAGGAAATATTTGATTTTTAAAGATTGGTGATAGAATATAATTATGCATTTAATTTAAGCTTTTGAAATGTAGCACATTATATGCTTATCAGCATTATAAAATGGTTGTATCTGTCAGGCTCCAGCTAGATCCCTAGGAAAGAATGACCCTCGACTCCATTTGATTGAAGCGATAGGTTCTTTTACTAGGAGTAGTGGTTGCAAATAAAGCAAGGCTACCTTGCTTCTCAGAAAATAAGACCCAGTCTTATTTTATTTTGTCTCCAAAAGAAGCACCAGGTCTTATTTTCAGGGGGGGGAGTCTTTTCCACTCACCTCATGGCAGCGGCACTGACAGCCCTGCCCAACCAGCCCACTTCTTCTGCAGCCAAAGGAGCAGCTTCATTCTGCAGATGAGAATGGAGCTCGGACCTGCATTTCACAGAGGCCTTTCCAGAAGACCTGTGCAGCCAAAAACTGAACTACGGATTGAATCCATAGCTTGATTCTCGGCTGCCCAGGCCTTCCAGAAGGGCCTCTGACTACAAAATGCAGGCCCAAGCTCCATTCTCAGCTGCAGAATGAAGCTGCTCCTTTGGCCACTGAAGAAGTGGACTGGCAAGGCAAGTGTTGAACCATGGGAGGCCTGGCTGCAATGGTAAGCTCCACCCCCCTGCCCTAGCTTGATTTTTAGGCATGTGCCTCACCCCCAAACCAGGGCTTATATTAGGCCCACCCCCAAAATCAAGCTAGGGCTTATTTTTGGGATAGGTCTTACTTTCGGGAAAATACGATAAAACTAAGGGCTACAAAGTTTTCTCCTTTGTGGCCCTGCCCCCTTGACCAGATTGCCATTGTCCAATAGCGTGCTGGTGCAATGTTTTGGGAACTCTCTCATGTCAGGTGCGTCCTGCAATATCTTTGCATTCTTTACCATGCCTGGTATCTTTGAGGCAGCTGGATCAATCCAGTTTAACAAATCTGGTTCCTGTCAATGCCACTCCATGTACGCGGGTACATGTATCTCCTGTCTTCCTGTCCTCCTGCACATCTTCCCCTTCCTTCACTGCTTTGATCTCCCCCTCCATTTTTGGCAGGATGCCAGCAAGAGTGTAGTGAAGATGGCAGATCTGACATTATCTTATTCCATTTGAAAAGAAATAGATCAGTTACTAGGTATATCAGCCTATAATGCTTTAAACACCTCAATCATTTTTTTTACATGAAGGAACACCTCCAAAGAGAACTAAATTACTTAAGTATGTGTAAGAGAACCTAATATTATTTTGTGAAACCTACTAACAATATTGTCATAATGCTGGGATTCTATTCTCAACTATACATATCATATTCTGAATGGCTGGAAACTTCAAGTCTTTTCATCAACAAGTAAAGCTAAAATCCCCATAGTCAGTTTGAAGTTATTGCTGCTAAATGGAAACTTAAGGAATATTGCTTTGCAATGGCATTATTTGAGATCTAAAAGGCAAGTAAATTCTATATTCTGCCTCAGGTCTAACTTGATTCAGCTCTGCCTTTTGTCCCCATTTGTGGGTCTGTCAGTTGTAAAAACAATGATTGACTAGATTGATCATTAATCTTATTTTTATTAATAGAAAAATAAGTCACCTTTAAACTAGCTGCTAATACAATTATTTCTGCATCATTTGCATTAATCAAGATAGCATCAACATCTCTTCTGAATTATAGAATCCTATGATGTAGAAAGGAGGCCAAATCAGTTATTTTTGCATTTGATATAATGCATCTCCTCTAAGACTGTCCAACTCATCATGTTCTAATGAAGATTACCAAAAGAATGTGCATTATTTCTCTCTTTGCTCTGATATAAAGGTCAAAAGAGAAGAGATTTGGGAATACAGGCAGATAAGAAGATTCTACCATAGGATCCTTTCATGGTTTAAAACTTTGAATAGACTGAATAGAAGTGATCAATTTGGCCGTCATGCAAAGAAAACTATCCTGGGCAGCAGTGTGGGAAAACATTCACTTCTCACAGTGAACAGCTTTTAGCTTCAGCAATCATCAGCATTGTGAAATGCTTATCGGAAAAGAAGACAAAATGCAATTAAGCTAGATTTTCAATGGAACCAAAAATTACTATTCATACATCTCAGCTGTATGGAAAATACACAGTTCTGAACCGTGACTTTTTTTGTTTTGCTAATTTTTCCCTTCTCCTTTCCCTGGCTCTCTTTTTCTTTAAACGTTTATAAAATATGTCAGTCATGATGTAGCACAGCTGAATAATTGTCATAGAGTCAAATGCTTGCAGATGGTTAATGGAAACAGAAAATTAAATGAACAGCAGCGAAGAAACTCATGCAAAATTAAAGAACCCTATTGCAAATTTAAAGGGTCATTTGGTTTCATCAAAAATCAAATAATATGAATATGTTATTCTCTGCATGAAAGAGACTATGTTAAATTGTTTTGAGTGCCAAAAATGAGCAATCAATGGTGTACTAATGGAATTTGTGAAAAATCAGGCACTATTGAAATATGTAGAAGTTGCCAGATTGTGACTACAAAAGGAAGGCTTCTTTAGTGAGGACGAGGCTGATAGTTATTACTTTTATTCCAAAAATAAAGATCAGATTGTGCAAACAAGTCAAGGTACAGATAAAGATTATTTAAAATCATGATTAAGCTGCACAATTTCATTTAGTCACTCACATCAAGCATTCTGTTTTAAAATTACTTGTCTAAAAACTGTTCAGTTGCAGGCCCCTACAGTTTTTAATGTAATGTAATGTTTCCACAGTACAGAATCAATTTTTGCATAGAGTTGCAGAGACCTAGCATGATTTTATGAGTGTGAGTTGTCATC
Source organism: Azemiops feae (assembly GCA_023970755.1). Taxonomy (NCBI): domain Eukaryota; kingdom Metazoa; phylum Chordata; class Lepidosauria; order Squamata; family Viperidae; genus Azemiops; species Azemiops feae. The sequence continues at coordinate 1,392,338 of JALGBA010004287.1, forward strand.
CACTTGGATTTCTTGAAAGATATAATTGATAAATCCTTTGTGAAAAGGAGATTTATCTTTTAGGTACAAACAAGATATGCTATTACTCAAAGTATCACTTTGAAGTGGATATAAGGTGAAATTCCTCTTTTAGAACGGATTTCAAGATTTGAAACATCATAGTCTCTGTAAACTGCTATTTATTTTTTCATCATCCTTTCAATTTTCTAGGGAAGTCTGGAGTCAATATGAAGTATTTCAATTCCTCACCTGAATAATTTTAGGCTTCATGCCTTTTCATGCCAAACAAAAATGAAAGATATATTTGGTACTATTGCAAATAAAGCAGCCATACATATGTCAGGTCGAATTATATTTTGATTCTTCAAAAATGCAAAAAAGTACTACTGTGTTTCTATAACCTCATTGTGTGAACAGCATTTATAAACTAAGAAATAAAAGCCAGAATATATGCATTAGCTCTTAACGTGCGGCACATTCATATAGCACACTTGAGTGGCACACTCCATAGTGTAGTTGGATTCTGTGTAGTTCAATACAATTAGTTCTAAGGGGGAGCTTCATTATATACCATTTTCTTTGTGATCAGAACAGACCGTCACTTCAAAATTGGACAAAAATCAGTAAAAACATTAGTTACCTGAAGGCAAATATGTGCCCTGTGAACTCTAGCCATTTCTAAAGCCTAGGAAGATCAAATACTATATGATACTCTCATAGTCGCTTGCTCTGTGAAGTACAGGTAGTCCTCGACTTACCACCACAATTGAGCCAACATTTCTGTTACTAAGTGAGAGATTTGCTAAGTGAGTTTTGCCCGATTTTACAACCTTTCTTGCCACAGTTGTTAAATGAATCATTGCAGTTGTTAAGTTGGTAACACATTTTTTTAAGTGAGTCTGGCTTCCCCATTGACTTTGCTTTTCAGAAGATGATCAAATGACCCCAGGACACTGCTACCGTAATGAATATGAGTCAGTTGCCAATTTTGATCACATGACCATATGGATGCTACAATGGTCATAAGTGTGAAAAATGGTCATGTTACTTTTTCAGTGCTGTTGTAACTTTGAACAGTCACTAAATGATCTGTTATAAGTCAAGAACTACCTGTATATGGATAGGATTTGTCATCTTGTAATGCTTGCTAGATTTGTTAAAATAATTCATGAGCATGTTCAAATAGCTATGTTCAAATAATAAACCTATGTGTCAGATGTAGATTCCTTTCCTCTCTTGCTACACGATTCCTTGAAAAAGAAAAAGAAGAAAGAAATGTCCAGGTTTGTGCAGGTCAAAGCAGCTATATCTGCAGGGAATACAGGGAAAACCAAAAGGGTCAGAGTTTATTGAAAGCTACAAAAATCTTGCCTATAGTGAACCAAAACTGTCAACTTATCAAGTTAGTCCAGACAAGAAATCAATAATATGAGTAGTAACACTACCTGTATTGTAAGGTTACTGTACAAGTCTGAAAGCAAATCTCTCCCTTGCCTTTACTTTCCACAGAGCAAGAGAGGGTTCCTTCTGAGGTACTTATCACGCCCCTAGTCCTTTGGAGGACTGAGATATCTCTTATCTAACCATTACTTGGCTGCATGTTTTTTTTCCTCTTGTCTCTCAAGGATATTACAACAGATTATTACAAAAATCTGAATTCATATCTGTGGGAGTTCCGATCCCGGGGTCCAGCGCCTGCTGGACGGACCAGTGGTTGTGGGAGTTCGAATCCCGGGGTCCAGCTTCTGCTGGACGGACCAGTGACGTACGTCAGCCTGGGCTAACGGACCTTGCGTTTGGTAGATAGGAAACACACGGACAACATGTTTCTTCAGGTTGAATTGGCATGCAAGAGTCCAGAAGGATCTGCGTGCTTTTCTTTTATTGGTACACTTACGTCACAGCAGGAGGTTGTAAAGGGTGGGTTTTGCCAGGAAATGAAACTTAAAAGGGTACCTTAACTTAACTCAGGAAATGGAAACTTAATAAGGCATAAACGAAACCTTTAACTTAACTCAGGAAATGGAAACTTAAAAGCATAAATGAAACCTTAAGCTATTGAAATGGTTGCAACATCTCCACTGTTTTTATTTTTTAAAGTTCAATCTCTATCCTACTCGTAGCCATCATCTGCATCCTCCGAAACAGAAGAGGGCAACTCCATAAGAATACGAGATTCTTGCTTGGGGGCAAGAGCCTCCATGGCTAAGTCTGATTCAGTATCGGAACAGTTGGAGTCCGTGTCAGACAGTGTCAGTAGGGCAACCTTTTCAAAGGGGTGGAATTTGGGTTTCAAGGGTTCATATATATTGTTTGAGGCAAGCATAACATTAATCTTAGAAAGATTAGAATCCAAACCATTCAAACGATCCTTGAGAAATTGCAAAAGGCGTGAAAAAACACATGGGCCAATCATACATAATATAAGCAAAATTATACAAGGTCCTAAAATAGCAGAAAGCAATGTAGTAATCCAGGGAGAGAAATTAAACATGCTTTGATACCAGGATTGTTGGGAGAACCTTTCCTGTTCCCTGTCTTTTAATCGTTTGCGTAACTCATTCATAGAGTCGCGCACAATGCCAGATTGATCAGAATAAAAACAACATTCTTCTTTTAAGGCTACACACGTTCCACCTTCCTTTAAAAATAAAAGGTCGAGGGCACGCCTATTCTGCAAAACTACTTCAGCAAGAGACGACAAAGAAGTTTGAAGGGCAGAAATTGAAGTCTCAATGCGGGAAAGATCATTATCTATTTCTAGACTAAGTTTTTGTATTTGTTGTTGATTAACAACCAAAGCCGCAGCTCCAGTAGCTGCTCCTGCAGCACCTAATCCTAAAAGAACTGAAAGGGTTAGGGCTGTAACAAATTCACGTTTTGCACGTAGGTGGTATTCCGGTGGTTCCATAAGGGAAACAAAATCAGAGGGGGAATAATAAGTGATTCTAGGGACTAAGCGTACCTGAATACAAAAGGCTTTTTGTTGTATAAGGACATCCCCTGATACACAGGCTGTGGCACCTGTAGAGCAAGCCCAGATGGAGTTGTTGCCGGGGATGAAGAATTGGCCCTTTAAGCTGGCAGAAATATTACCATTACTCAAGGTAAAAAGAGAGTTATAACCTGCCATATTTACACTGCCCGATCTTTTCTGGGTGAGCCAAACATCACATTGGTATTTGCCAGTGGTGATATTAGCACAATATTGAGAATAATTTGCAGGAATGTTTCCCAAGCAACAACCATGTCCCGTAATAGAAGTAATGGTAATAGACGTTGAGTTCCATCTGCAGGAATCATCTTTTGTAGCATTCTTAATAGGTTCAATAGAGCCAACGGCGTCATAAAAGGGTGGAGTGGCTGATAAACAGAGCCAACAGTGGTCGGTTTGTGAAGAAGAATTAACAGCACTTTTTAACAAAAAGGAAGAAGCATTGACAAGGTTAATCAAGGGATTAGGCATATTATGTACAACGGACTGTAAAAAAACAGGTTGAATGCTTTTGTTAGGACCTATAGGAGGGGAATGTGGTGACTGGATTGTGAGACGAATGGAAAAAACTCCGCCGTCGTCTTCAGAACCGCTCCATTCTCTACCACCCCAAGAATATCCGACAGCCCATTGCTCTGTAGTCAAAGTCTTTCCTTGGGATGTGAAGGTAATGTTCATTGGATTTTTCCGCTCACCACAACAATGCAAATTAGAAGGGCAGGAAGAAGAAGGGGGTTTGCCATTACTACGGTTAATGGCAATATAATCATTTGAGCGAGGGGCAGTCCAGGATATAGCGCCCGTAGAAACACAAGACCATGAGGCACAGTATTTATCCAAAAAAGTGCCACATTGATATTTTTCCTCAGGTGTCTTTGGTTCGGGACAAAAATACAGGTCCCACCATGTTGCTTCTAGTGGAGAAGGTGTGCACGAACCTTGTTTGTCCCATTTGTTAGTTTGGAGAAATTTTGAAGCAAATTTGTTGACCCCGGTACCCATTTCGGCAAAGTCAAAATGTAAGATAGGGAACCAGGGCCATATTGTGTATTTGGAGATTTGGAATAATACCTGATTTTCAAAGTCACGAACAGTCCATGTGTAGTTGAGAGGTCGATGAGGATTAGGATCAGGAGATCGCCGTCGTCGAGAATGAATGATGCGTTGGTGTGAGCGAGGTTGCTTTGTGGAATGAAAATGTTGTAAGTGAGGTGAGGTAAAAGTACGGGCGGCCAGGTCTAGGAAGGAGCGGGGATGAGGAACAAAGTTGTAGGCAAGTAAACGAGGAGACAAAGGAGGTTTTGCATAGCTCGCCACTGATGCGAGTTCAAAAGAATGTGTAGTATAAGTACCATAGGATGAAAATCCAGACACATAATAGCGCCCCGTAGTCTCAGGGGTCACAAGAATAGCAAGAGTTATGTGACAAGGGTAATGAGCATAGGTGAGGGAAATAGAGGGAGATGGTGGAAGAGGAATGCCACGATTAGGATACCGAGAAAACACAAAGGGACAAAAGGATTGACCTCGGTCATAACAATGGAAAAGGGCAGTAGTATTGAGATCAAGAAAAGAAAAAAACAGGACCACAATATAGGCCTTTATGAAAATTTAGAGGAATTCTCAGGTGCTTTGTCATCATGGGAAGGTGCAGTGTGGACATCATGGGGAAGGAACTTGTCAAGAGTGTTATCAAAAGCAGGGTCCACATGATTGATGCAAAAGTGTTGGACCCCTGGACAATATGGGTGGTGCAATATGCAGTTGTTACACCAATAACAGCATGTACATCCGCACTCACAAAGGCAATGATGGCACATCCGATGGAGTTGGTGGGTTGTGTGGAGTGATGAAATATGGGCGAATACAACGAGCAGGGACCCACAAAACTCTGTCGGGTAGTTGAACTGCAGCGTAGCCTCTTCCCCAGGTGATGAGTTCAGCTGGACCTTTCCAAGTTGGATCCGGGAGCTGCCTGTAGTATACAAGTGGTCTTGAAGTTGGGACAACAGGTTTAGTAAAGTGTCGAGACGCAGCAGACAAAGAAGGAGTGCCAGTGAGATTTAGAAAATTGAGAGTATACAGACAAACATTTAACACGTTTTGCAGTGCCGGGAGGTTTGGGGGGCATAAGCCCTTGGACCCCATATAACGATCTAATGCATTTTTTAAAGTTTGATTTGCTCGCTCAACAATAGCCTGCCCTTGGCTATTGAAAGGAATTCCAAATTTGTGGACAATGGACCAGTGATGACAAAACTGTGAAAATTGTGAGCTGACATAAACTGGGCCATTGTCTGTTTTTAATATTTTTGGACATCCCAGCACTGTAAAGGTACGAATACAGTGATTAATCACTTGTTTTGCAGCTTCCCCTTTTTGTGGGGTTGCCAAAATAAATCCGGAGAACGTATCTACTGTAACATGTAGATATTTCCACGGGGCAAATGGAGGATATTGAGTTACATCCATTTGCCAGGTATCACAGGCTTCAGTGCCTCTAGGGTTAACACCCTGTGGGATACCTTTAGACTGTAGGCTACAGGTTGGGCATTGTTAAATTATGGCTGTAGCTTCAGCCATAGTGATTCCAAATTGTTTCATTAGTGCTTTTTTATTTTGATGAAAATAAGCATGACTGTCCCAAGGGGAGACAGGAGAAAGAGACATGAGGCAGGTAGCAGAGGCCGCAGCGTCTGCAATATCATTTCCCTTTTGCAAGAAGCCAGAAAAAGGTTGGTGGCTTCTTATGTGTGTGACAAAGTAAAGATGTTTCCTGTTGGATATTACAGTTTGTAGGGTGGAAAATAAAGAAGTTAAATCAGGGTCCAGGAATGGAGAGAGGTATGATTGAAAAATAGTGGTGACAATTTGAGTGACATAGAGACTGTCAAGAATGAGATTTATAGGTTGAGTGGAAAATGTTTGAAAAGCTAGAATGGCAGCGGCTAGTTCCGCACGCTGAGCAGACCGTTGGGGTGGCATTATTTTTGTGTGCCATTGGTCATGAATATACCAGGCACAAGCACCAAATTGTTTACTGCCATCTGCAAAGAGTGTGACAGCATGTGGGATGGGAAAGCGTTGTAATTGGGTATCCCATGAAACATGGATATTTTGTAGGAGCTGAATGCGAGGATCAGCAGGAGGGTGGCAGGATATCTTTCCAGGCCACTCAGTGAGAGCAAGCTGCAAGGCTTCAGAGTTAGAATAGATGGTTTCCCATGTAGTGAGAGAACATGGTACATATAGGACAGAAGGTTCTATTCCTGCAAGGGCTTTTGCTCGAAGGCGAGCCTTAGAGATGAGAGAGGCAAATTGAAAAGGGTTTTGGCTAATTGTGTTTCTAGGAGTGTGAGGGAGATGAAGCCATTCTAGAATCAGCAAGGAGGGAATAGTTTGGACAATAGCACATGTAGGTAAAGAAATAGTATTACACAATAAAAGAGAAAAGGGAATGTTTGGGGTCATTCGGTCAACCCACTGAATTTGTAGGGCTTGGTTGACCAATTGAATCACTTTTAAATGACTGTCCTGCAGTGGAATAACATCTGCAGGATGTTTGCCTTTGGGTAAGGCTGAAAAAAGAGGTGATAATTGAAAAGTGGTGAGACCTATATAAGGTCGAATCCAATTAATAGCACCTAAATATTGCTGTAATTGAAGTAAAGTTGGTTGGTGTGGTAATTTTAAAAAGGGAAAAAGTGGTGCAGCATGGGAGGCCAATAATTTATGGCCCAAATATTGAAAAGGAGGGGAGGTTTGGACCTTGTCAGGAGCAATGTGCAAACCTCCTTTTTGCAAAATTGTTGTGAGGGTTGGCAAAGTTACAAAAACAGTACCCTTTGGGCCTGGTACTGCGACCAAAATATCATCCATGTAATGGTAAACCAAAAAGGAGGGATGAAGGTCCCGATATGGTTGCAAAACATGGGAAACAAAAAACTGACACATTGTAGGGCTATTTAGCATGCCCTGTGGTAAAACCTTCCATTGGTAGCACTGAGTTGGTTGAGAATTATTCAACTCAGGCACTGTAAAAGCAAATAAATATTTATCCTGTTGATACAAAGGAATGAAAAAACAAAAACAAAAAACAATCCTTTAAGTCAATTATCATTAAATCAAAATCTTTTGGAATTAAATTTGGGTTTGGGAGGCCGTATTACAATGCTCCCATAGGTTGTAAAACAGCATTCACTGTACATAAATCATGGAGGAAACGCCATTTGCCTGATTTCTTGTTTATAACAAAAACTGGAACAGAATAAGATTGCAACATTTTATGCCCTAAATAAAGATAAAGTGTAACTGTATCTTTTCCAAGGCAACTTGCAATCCATAGATACTTGAATCATTTTGTATTTCAAAAAGCCAATTAGATTGTATTTTTGGGGTTCCAATTTAATCAAATTCCATTCAGATGAAACAAATTTTCATGAAATAGGAAAAACATTTACAAATCTAAGCAAAACAATTCAGTCATTTCTTTTGGTTGATGGATGTATATGTCTAACTAAACAATTTAAAACTCAAAAATTTGCAAAAGAATTGCCCAACAATTACTGCCTCCTCTTTCGAGTAAAAAAAATAGCAAGCTGAAACTGCAAGAGTGGGCATCAAATTTCACATCCACCCCCCTTCCTCAACCCAGACTTCTAAGCAGAGGAAGAAAAAAAAATAGTTAAAACGAACAGCTGCCCCCCCTCCTCTATCTGCCCTTCCTTTGCTCTTAAAACAATACAGCCAGCGAAAAACGAAAGAGGCAGGAGGGGGGGGGAAGAAAAAGAAACTTTGCAAAAATCTCACCACCAAAAAAATTCACATGCAGTCACATGTATAAATTCTTTTATACCTCTTCCATAAAACTTTGCACATGCAAACTCATACCATTGCGTTCCCATGTTACAACAATAAAAACTACAGTTTTACTATTCCTTTCACAGCGTGGGATGGGTGGAGGGGTGAGGGCTAACACACACACATTTACACCAGCAAATTAACTCATTCACTTCCATTCTGTTTGCTTACACCATTTCATATACAAATATTTCATTTCATATGTTTTTCAAGCAAAACTTTTTATTTTTAATTAAGGCCTTTTTGTTTGTTGTTATCAAAGAGGGTTTTGACCCTTTTCCAAGTCTTGGAAATAACACAAAACAACACAGACAGACATATATACACAAATACCATTAAAACAACATTTATTTAGACACATGGCTTGTCCTGCAAGAAGCGAGAAAATCATGAGATGATTCCAACCAAACATGTGGTTTTTATAGGGCCCTTTAACCATCTCCTATTTTTCTCACCATTCCAAGTCCAAACGTAACGTTCTAGGAGTTAAACATATATAAAACAAAACACACACATCAACACAAAGCACCACCAGACATTGTCTGACAGGGTTCAAACTTAACAGATTACAAAAGAATTTCAAAACATTCCAATTGTTCAAAACGCATTGCAGAGGAGTGCAGTTTGAGTTAATTTATATCTCTAAATTGTTGCCTGTTTCTGTTTTGGAGGAGAGAGAGAAGGATATAGTGAAGAGGGGGGTTCCTGTGGCTATGCCGACTTTGGAGCGTCCTCCGCAATAGATACAGGTTAAAAGGAAGGGTCTGGGGATAGACAGTTGTTCCGTTAACTTTTTGCAAACAATTTGCCTTTCTGGCTAAAGAGGAAAGTTCATCCACATGCTTGGACAGAACCTTGGAAAGTGAGGACCCATACTTACGATAATCAAGCCTTTGCCAGGTGCATAAATACAGGAGCCAGAGCAGCGTTTCCCTAGACAGAGAACACGCCGTGGAGTGAATCATGTCATAGAGTGAATCACGTCGGGGTCACCAGTTGTGGGAGTTCCGATCCCGGGGTCCAGCGCCTGCTGGACGGACCAGTGGTTGTGGGAGTTCGAATCCCGGGGTCCAGCTTCTGCTGGACGGACCAGTGACGTACGTCAGCCTGGGCTAACGGACCTTGCGTTTGGTAGATAGGAAACACACGGACAACATGTTTCTTCAGGTTGAATTGGCATGCAAGAGTCCAGAAGGATCTGCGTGCTTTTCTTTTATTGGTACACTTACGTCACAGCAGGAGGTTGTAAAGGGTGGGTTTTGCCAGGAAATGAAACTTAAAAGGGTACCTTAACTTAACTCAGGAAATGGAAACTTAATAAGGCATAAACGAAACCTTTAACTTAACTCAGGAAATGGAAACTTAAAAGCATAAATGAAACCTTAAGCTATTGAAATGGTTGCAACACATATCCAAGGCTTATTTTCCTATGATTCGGTTTACACTACATAAATTATGTTGGAAACACCAAGAAGATGCCTGGTCAGATCATCAAAGGTTACTTTGAATTTCTTTCCTCCTAAGCTACTCTCACATTCATAGGGAAGAAATCTTGTTACATGATCATGCTTTAAGTTGAAAGACAATGCCCTGCTGTGCAGCCTGAATGTTCACGCAACTTAGTCCATGATTTTTAGTTTGTGCATTCGGTGCATGGGTGTCTGGTATCTGTATGAACCATGGGCTCCTGCAGAAAACTGAATTATAGCAGAATAACAGAGTTGGAAAGGACCTTGGAGGTCCTGAAGTCCAACTTCCTGCTCAAGCAGGACACCCTATACTATTTCAGGCAAATGGCTGTCCAATCTCTTCTTGAAAAACCTCTAGTGATGGAGCACTCACCATTTCTGGAGACAAGCCATTGCACTTATTAATTATTCTCATTCTCATTATTATTATTATGTTAGACTGGAACTCAGTAGTGCAGGTATGTGCTCCTTTAGGCCACCTCAAGTTGAGCCAGGAAGAGAGCAACTTCCAATACACTTTTATGATTGGACTCCAAAAATAATCCTAATTTATCCCTTTATCAATTCCACCTTGAATAGATAAGCTTAGCACGGAGGTCAATTTTAGTAAGAAGAAAATCAGATGAGCTGTTTCTGATTGCTTTAACCACTTAGGATTGGCTATAGAAGTTGTGTACTAATTGCACCCAAAATAAGTAATTGTCTCCTAAATATTATGCTGGTTTCTGAGAAATATTGAAATAATATACTTAGTATTAGCAATGAAAAAGATGTGCAATAGCATATACAGTTAAGAAATATGGTTAGATACAGTATAAAATTAAAGTCTCTGTGAACAGCATTATGCTCGTATATAATAGTGCTATTTCTCAAGTGGCAATAGATGAGTAGCTGAAGCACCTACTGAAATTTTGCTTAGATACTTCAGATTTGTCAATATTTATATGACAGATATATATTATATTCCATAATACATGGATGATTCATACTGAATAGATGTGGCAGATAATCACACAGCATATAATAATAATAATAGGTTTTGCTATCCATAGATGTTTATTATATTAATAGCTTCTACTAAACATGCCATGACCCAATGGGTCATTCTTCTTTTCACACATGATATGGGCTGGTGCTCATTCTCATCCTTTGAGACCCTCAGCAGAGATACAATGAAGTGTCCTCCTCCTCCTCCTCCTCCTCCTCCTCCCCCTCCTCCCCCTCCTCCTCTTCTTCTTCCTCTGATTCATGGAACTGCTTGCCATTTTTCTGGGAGATGGGGTAGCAAAGGAAAACATAAATTGTGAGGAAAACTGTTTCCACTCATCATCCTTGTGTGCCTCCAAAGGTCCTCTCTCTCTAGGAAGGAAGAGGGCTCACCAATTGACTACCAGAATCCACTAGCCAGCCTTACCCTTGCTAACCAGCATCAAAATCTCTTTTTTCTCCTTTCCTCATCACTCACTGCCATTAAGAGCTTTGCCATTAAGAGCTCTGCAAAGTTTGATCTCAATTCCAAAGAAGCCAATTGCCACTTGTCCATTTGGCCTTGCCTCCCTGTCAATTGTGTACAGGAGTGAGTGGGAAAGAGGGCAGGGATATATCATGGGATATATAGCCCCATTCAACCTATGGGTTTCTGGGAAATGTAGTTGGAAATCACAATCACATGACCATGGCTAACTGTAGTGACATTGCAGTGACTATAACTTTATGAATACTGATATAAACATCCTTGAAATTTCAATCCCCCGGGAGTAATGGGTCCAGGATTTTGATTCTTTAAGTTGGTTAATTAAAACTAAGTACTAATTCAAAATGTTTTGTGCTATAAGGCACCATTTGGGTTAATTGAATGTTTAAAATAAACAGAAGGAGAGTTTTAATGTTATATAGACTTCAAATATGCTGGTTTCTCAGTATTATGGGTAAATAATTTTATTTTGATAGATGTAGAACTCCTTTCTTCATTCTAACTATCCAATGGCACTCAGGTTAAATGTTTAGTTTTAATTAGTTAATTAATATTAACTTTAAAGAATTTTGATTTGTTAGTCATTATGGAGGATGGAAAAGTGTTAAATAATTTTTGGATTTGTATAAAATTTTGGGTTTTCCAAGTTTTCCAAGACACCTGAAATATTCCTCTTCTGTGGATGGATCAGTTGTATTATGAGGAAAAATTGATGCTGAATGCTCAGTAAAATTCAAAAATTCTAAAAATTTTCAGAAGAAAGGAAAACATGTTTGGCTAGCCAAAACCTTGACATATTTTTGTTTGTTTTGAAATATTACTTTGTACTGTTGATACTTTAAAATATACTATTTTATTACTCTATTTGCCAATTATAGACCAGCATGTTCTCTCTAAATCATCTGATAAGGTGTAAAGACATTGAAGCTATCAATTAGATTTAAAATTAGAAGACTATGCAGCTAAAAATTTGAGCTCATTAACCTTAAATGTCTGCATAGAAATAGTAATTAGATTTCCTACTCACTGAATGAGAGCAAGAATGTAAATTAGAAATGTGAAAATAGGAGTATAGAATGTGGAAGCAGAAATTTCATCTTCTTCAGATAAGTAGAAAGAATGTCATTTAGGGCATGTTAGATAATCAGAGCAGCAATGTCTGCCCCCCTCTATCTATCTATCTATCTATCTATCTATCTATCTATCTATCTATCTATCTATCTATCTATCTATCTATCTATCTATCTATCTACCTACCTACCTACCTACCTACCTACCTACCTACCTACCTACCTACCTGTCATTATCTAATTTTGATCAGAAATAATAATCTATCTCTGGTTTATTAGAGACAATCAAATGGTATTCCATACAGAGCATGAAACAATTTCCTCCTAATTTCTAAGACTGCAATGCATATAAGCAAAATAAATAATAAAAATAGAAAATATTTGAATTACAGCAAGCATTCTTATGGCTATTTAGAGCTAGCCTAGAGAACACTTTTATTTAAATCCTTTCCTGCTTAAATGAATGAACAAGAATCATATAAGACAGGGCTCCTGAACCCCCGGTCTGTTGACTGGTACCAGGCCACAGCATGCCAGCAACCAGCCCGCACAAACAAGCAAAGCCCCATCCGTGGGATGCAGGCAGTACACAAAACCATGCACTCTCCAGTCCATGGAAAAACCTTTCTCCATGGAACCAGTCCCTGGTGCCCAAAATGTTGGCGACCTCTGATATAAGAGATTTACAACCCTCAAATAACACATTTTTTAAACAAAAAGAATATGGGCTTTTTTTTTTACAATTTTTTACAATTTTTAGTATACATTTATTATGACATTAGAGACAAAACAACAGTTGTAAGAAGCCTAACTACTGTCTGAATCAGAGCTGATGCAACTTTTTTCACAAATACATTCTTCACTGGTAGTAGACTACCCTTTAATTTTAATTTTATGGTAAGTTAATACGTAGTGATATAAATATGGTGAGAGGTCAGCCCTGCCATGTAAACCAGACAAGAAACATGACAATGGTAAGACTATATTAACCTATCAATGATGCTAGGAATGGTTAGTGGAACAAGAAAAAGGAGCAAGCAAAGAACATGTTGACTTGATAACATCAAAACTGATACAAAGATGAACATCCAACAACTGAAAGAAGCTGTGCTTAACAGGGTAGCATGGAGAAAATTTGCCTATAAAGTTATCAAAAGTCGGATATGACTGAATGGTTAAAACAACATTATTAACAGAATCTTGCAACTCTGAAGGCACAAACTTCCCGTCTCTACTTTTAATAATTGATTCATTAGGGCACATCTTTCCTAAGTTTGTTTCTCTGACTGTTAAGTGATTATAGGCTCCTGCCACCCTTGTTTGTTTCCTAAACAGCATCTCTTCCCCTCATTCCCCAGAGTCATTCATACATTCCATTATAGCAAGGCAGATTATCAACTATGGCCTGCTGACTGTTTTTAACTCAAATACTCAGACTCAGTAGGAGCCTGGTAAAACAGAGGAACTGAAAGGAGAGTAGCACTGAAGGATCAAGGAAGGGAAGTTGCTGTAATGCTGCTGCTACTACTTTCTCTTCCATGGCCACTCCCAATTCAACTGTTATCTTTGGAGTAGTAGCATAACCACACACACTGGAAGTTAAGCTCATGAACCACAAATAAATTTGATAAAGAAACAAACAAACAAGGAGAACAATAGACATGTCTAGATATTTGCAGCTCAAATATAGTCTGCTTAAGAAAGGAAGTTTTTCAGGTGGCAGGGGGTGGGAGTTGAAACTTGTATTTGGAGGAGAGAATGTATGTGGAGTGAATAAAGGAAGTTGTACATAAGGAACAAGAATATAGGGTGATTGAGGAGGTGAAGGAAGACCTTCAACAGGGCTATGCCTTTTGCTGCTGCAGGAGCATTTTGGAGATGTACCATGCTACTTTCCTCTTCTTCCTCACCTATCAACCATAGACTTGGAGTGTGTGTGTCTGGGGGAGGGAATATATGAGAGATTTGCTTTGGGACTTGAGATTATTGGTTGTGATCATGAAACTATCCAGAGATATTTGAGAACAATCTATTTCACTTCATATCTATCTGTTTGCCTATCTATTTGATTAATACTTCTTTACAATCATTTTGTTTCACTTCATATCTATCTATGTTTCTTTATGATCTAGAAATCAACCAATGCAGGATCAGAGTAACAACAGCTTTTCCCTGTTAGCTATGGCAGCTTTCGAATGAGAATTCTTTATAGAACAGTCATTAGTGGACATGAACTAGGTTTCCACCAAGTAATTTTAAGTCCTCTTCCTTTCAATACCTGATGTAATTGTCAAATGTCTCTTTTAATTTCTTTGATGCTAAGAAACATAAGAGGCACTTTCCCCCTCCCCCAACAGCCATCACATTTCCCATCTCAGCCATCAACAACAAATGGTTCTTGTAACAAGAACAATTGTGTGGTTGCTGTTTTCACAGCTAATCTTTCATGAGGGGAAAGTTAGGCTGGGAGGCCAGCAGAATATTTAAGGGACATTTCTGGATGCTTCCCTTAAGCTTGACTGCATCACAATAGGTCCTATAACTATTCCCCACTATGGCTGACAAAATGCAGCTAGATTATCATTTATCCTTCTTGCTGAAGCTATTGCCCAAAAGGCAAAGAAAGAAAGAAAGAAAGAAAGAAAGAAAGAAAGAAAGAAAGAAAGAAAGAAAGAAAGAAATTCCCTGATCACCAGTAATGCCCTAAACTGTAACCCTCACAGCTCTCATAAAATGCCCTTTATTAGGGCTAAGCTACTGTATAAGGTATACTGTTCAAAAATATAAAGAACTGCTTTGGACCCAGCCATTGTTTTTCCAGATCACTTTTTCTGCAAAGCTTCTTATGATTAGTTCCATTCATTTACTGATACTAACAGGAACTGAGTCAATTTGTCAACCACTTTTTCAATCACTAAACTATTTGTGTTTCATATTTATATTTCTTCACACATTATTCATATAATAGGTTTATATAACAAAGCCTGAAAATACCTCGAAGCTACCTTGATATTTATCCAAACTCTGGAGGACATAACTGAAAGAAGCATGCTTATATGCAGTTAAATGCCAGAGTATTCATTGCTAATCATTATCAAATTCAATTAGGGGAATTAAGACAAACTATTCTTAATTCCAATTAGAAAAAAAAAACCTGTCCTTGTAAAGAGTTCTTTCCATAATACATTTAGGGAATGCAGAGGGTTTAATGTAGCCCTTCTCACAACAATGTAATGATACGTTAGATTCTCTGATGGTTAAAATTTTGCATTGGTTTAGATTTGGTTTACCCCTCATAGTAATAGAAAGGTCAAGTCAGCTGGTCCCAGTTCAGTCTTCACTGTGGGGCAAAAATTCAAGAAATCTTTCCCATAAACTTACCCACCTATAGGCCATAGAGGGCCAGGGTAAGAAAGCAGCTGCACTACATAATGGGAGAAATAATTCCCCATAACTCAGGCAGGAAACTAATTCCACATAAGCAACGTCTAACAATAATATTCTTAGACTTTGCAGTGTATTCTATTGGGGGTAGGGAACTGATTGTGTTTATTTTTAATTACTTGGGAAAGAATGTGAAATTGTCAATATGTCTGCACTCTAATTTGATTGATTACACTGTAAAAATAAAGTCAGTTATAAAACTCATTGCCTGCCTGCTTTTGAGGAGACAATGGGTAATTTAATCTTCCCTAACCTGCTTTTCATATTTAGCCTTTGGTTTCCAGGTCTATTAAGAACATTTATTGTTTCAAAATGTTAGTATGAATAAATAATGAGATATAAAAGAATACTGATCATGTTATAATAACATTAACAAAAGTCAGTGGCATGATCTCATCTGGAAAATAGTAATCAATTTTTCACCTGTAATTCAGGGGCTTATTGTAGAGGTCATTGAAATATTTACCAACATTGATTAGAGGCATCTTAAATAGGTGGCAGTACATTGTATATAAATCCTAGTTGGTGGGATAGGACTAACAATACGTTGACTTAAATGAGAGATTCTTGCTTTCATAGAATTGCATTAATTGCATTAATATGTTTCTAATAAAACTGGATGAGCCATGGAGTCATTAGAGGCCCTCAGTAGCAAATTTTCCAGGGATTGTGATAGTGGTGCATGTATTACTTTCAATATTGGCTGCAGACAAGCATGCCTGCTTGGGCTGCCACATATCAGCCCACAAGCCATATGTTGTGCAGCCTTGCATGATATGGAAGACTGCAGTGTGGGAACAGGAAAAACACATGATTAAAAAAAATAGGAATTAAAATAAAAATATCAAAAATAATGAATATATTATGTTTATGGACACTATGGATCTGGACTTTCCTCTTTGTCCTCATTTTCCACTCATCTTAAAATTAACCAGCAGGTGTGGTTTTTTTTGTCCAACTTTTTTTACTATGTAAGTTTAAATGCCCCATCCATTTGATTAGAGTACTTCAGTTTGTTGCAGGCTCATTCCAGCAGTTTACTTACACACATACACACACACACACACACACACACACACTTCTGCTTTTGTTTCTTTTTTTAAAAAAATAAGTCCAATCACCCAGTGTGAAAGCTATTCCGAACAGAATGAAACAAATTATGTTAGAGAATACCAAAGAAGCAAATGAAAAAAAGCAAAGAGGTTGCCATTGTTGGGGAGAATAAAAAAAAAAGAATGAATTGCCTGGAATGATGTTTTTGTTCCAAATAATACCTATTTTGGCATTCAAGCAATGGCAGAAAGATACATCTAGGTTTGAATGGCAAAGGAAAAACCCTAAGGTTAAATATACGGTCCTCCAAAACTAAAAACAACAAACTAAGAAATGAAAATAATTTAACTCAGACTCTGCTAGAAAAGGCTTTATGGGTCTCAGCACAAGAAACATTTTATAGAAAAGAAAGAAAGGGCTGGTAAAGAGACATGGTTAACCTGTTAGGATTTGTTAGGACAAGAACATGGACAATATATTGAATTGAATAAATAATAATAACAACTTTATTGTTACTTTGAATGTACACTAATCGGCATACATTAAAATGAAATTTTGTTGCATACAGCTCTCAAAGGGTCACCTCCGATATACACTATATAAATATGACAAAAACAAACAAACAAACAAACAAACAAACAAACAAACAAACAAACAAACAAATAAATAAATAAATAAATAAATAAATAAATAAATAAATACAGAATGATGCATGTACCCACATATATGACACAGAGAAACAACAGTCTAGTTTGGGTGATGTATATATGTGTATGGTGAGAAAAACAAATCTTGCAAGTTTAACGAAAATGGAAAATATAAGATGAAATCAAGAGAACAACTGGCTGAAGAAGGATTTAGTTTTCAATGGTTTTCATATACACAGTTGCAGAAAATTACTCTTTTTCCCTTTTTGTTTTCCTTCAGCTTAAAGTGTCATATAGGTGACCATGCTGGAATACCAGTTTCTCCAAATAAATCGGCACATTTTCCATCGTCTGTCCTTGTGCTTTAGGTACAGTAAGAGCAAAGCATGATTGTATTGGGAACTGCATTTCTTGTGGAGGGACATCTTCGCTGTCTGAAAAATTGAACATTATTCTTGGAATCATAACAGTGTTAATTATCCAGTGACAATTCCGGTTTCTGTGGTGGCAATCCAAACAGTTCAACTGAATCAAGGAATTCTATTGGAAAATGAGTAGTGTTAGCTCCTTCACCACAGCATTGAAGGCACAATATTTTTTTCATCATTCAGGGAAGCATCTAATGAACATGGAATACAGACATCATTTGCTTATGATGTTGCACTCTAACTTGTGTAATGTTTGCGTAAAGACTGCACCTGTGCCTGAGATTAGAAGATGTTGTATGTTCTCCCTATGCACAGGAATGGTAACACATTTTAATGAAAAACTCCAGGCAGATGAGTTTGTTGAAAATGCCTGGGAAGCCGTTTGTCAGAATTCTGATTGAAAAGGTAAAAAAAAAGTGTCAATGAGTAATATTTGTAGAGCAGTTTTATGTTAGGCAGGGATGTAAAGAACAGATTTACTCTTTAACTGATTTTTAAAGAATGCAGGAATCTGAAAAAAAAATAGCGTGTATTTCTTTATTGAGAGAAATTATATAATAAAGTGAATAGATTTGATTATGGATTGTTCTGCATGAATATGAAAATTGCTTGCTGAATATGATAAGAGAGGTATATGGCGGGGGGGAAACTTGTGTGCGAATAAATGGAATGCATAGTAAATGGTTCAGCATTGAGCAGTGGGTAAGACAAGCATGTACAATGTCTCAGTTGTTTAATATATTTATGGATAAATCTATAAGGAATTATTGTAGTGAAGTTAGATGTGCAGGTGTAATTTGGGGATATCAATATATATGTGTTGTACTATCCATCTGATGCATGTATGTGTGTCTCTCTGTGTGCATACAGTTGCAGGGGGATTTGAAATGGAGAGCTGCGTTGCAGGGGGATTTGAGATGGAGAGCTGCGATGCGAAGCCAAACAACAGCAACGCAGCTCTCCATCTTAAATCCCCCTGCAACTCAGACTAATCCGAGCACAACAAAGCCCCCACCCAAACAGAACACACCCCCATCCAATCAGAGCACAGCCAACCCCCCATCCAATCAGAGCACAGCCAAGCCCCTAACCAATCAGAACACACCTCCACCCAATCAGAACACAGCCAAGCTCCCACCCAATCAGTTCATACCCCCACTGGCAGTTAAAAGGAAGAAACAGCTGCGATCACACATTGCTCCTAGAAGCACGAGGCCGAAGACGCCAGCCTGAAGATGATGAATGAGACTTCGTCGAAACGTTGCCAAGACACTTCCAATTTTACGCGGGAGAAAACCCAAATTACCAAAGACCTACATATATATATAAGCTTGATTTTCAAGCTTATACTTATATTCTATCCATGCAACAAATAGTATAGATCTGAAAATTAATGCATCAAGGACCAGAGTGGATATGCTTGATAGGGAAGTAGAATCTTTGTGTATAGTAGTGTGTTTCTTCACACTTTGCTATAGAGAAATGGTAGTTAGAAATCTTAGGAGAAATAGAGAGGAAATGGGGTATTCAAGATGCCTGGGTAAGAAAAGAGATACAGCCACGAATGTTTGGATGCTTAGTGAAAGTCCATTCAGTAAAAAAGCTATATTTTGAGTATAGAGGTATATTCAGTATAGCAAGAAAAAATTAGGGTAAAATTGTACAAAATATTATATGAAGGAAGACTGAATGACTGAAAAGAAAGTATAAACTGAGAATGGTGATTGAATGCAGTTGGTGAAAAGTCTAAAAAACAAAAGGCAATGTATGAAGCAACATATGAAAGGGTGGTTTCTAAAAATAGCAACATATAGGCAGATGAAGTGAATGGCATTGGTGTAAACTAATTTTAGCTTTTTAAAAAAAAAAAAAAAAAAAAGCTTTAATTTCTTTGATTTACTTACTCCCTTTCAGCACCCCAGAACTACTTAACCCAAACTGAATGTGTTTATACAAATATATGTATCATTTATAATTGTAGTGATCCTAATCCTTGGTCCTGCAAGTAACTTTAATCATTAAATTTTGTCATTTTTTTCATGTTTGCTTTATATGCTCACTCCCTACATGTGCTTTTCATTACATTCTATATGCACTATCCTTTAAAGTTAACTTTGCACAGTATTTTGTTCCACACTGTCTCCTTTCTATCAGCATGTAATATAAGTGCCTTGGCACTCTTACACAGTTAGTAATCTTATTTTACAGCCATCACGATTCCCTTAAGAGCACCTAAATTTTATATCCTGAGCTCACACAGCATACCCTTCTTCATTTCACCAAATTTTCAGTTTGATATTGTGTCTCACTGGCAGTAAAAAGATGTGTCCTGATCTTGAACTGATACATACGAAGGCTGTTCACTGGAAAACACTGCAAATAAAATGGCGTGATTTTCCCGTTCTAAAATTTGTGCTCAGGAAAGCTCTGCTTGCTTGCTTTTGTTGTTACTCTATTTTGTTTTGCTTCATTATAATACATAATTCAGTTATAATTTTATTTTGGCAAACTCTGCTGCAGCGGTGGAAAGAAATAAACAATATCTAGTTTCATAGCTTCAATAGTTCACTAGTACCACACGGACACAACAGTCTGTTTTTATTCACAGTGGATTATCTTATTACAGCTATACTTCCTGCAGCATTTCAACGGATGCTAGTCATCCCCAATGTTTTTATGGTAGAAAGATGTTAATGTTGTTCCTTTTTTTTTTTTTTACATTAAATACATTTTATTGTGTTGACTATAAATCAGTATATGACAAGATTAGTATAGCACATGACAATATAACACAAACACACACACATAAATGTTAGGCATAAATAAGAGTGCAAGCATATATATGCATATTATTGCAAATAGATTGTTTATTTTTTTTGGTGAAAATAAAGCAAGTGATTCATTCTCAGTGTTTTCTGTACAGAAAATACTGTCTCCTTAAGTATGTTTTACTCTATTTTAAAATGTCTTTTGTAGTAAAATACCCAAGCTTTGGCAATTTTTATATTTTTAAATTAAAGATATAGCAGCGTATATTACTGAAAGAATTACTATTAGATGTAGTTTTTTCCCCTTCCACCAGGATGCATGGTGTATGGGGAATGTAAATTTTTATTTCCTTACATTTTTAGAGGTTGTTATCCATTTTGTGAAAGTGGTCTGCATCAAGTCTGATTAGGTAAAATAACAGTGATAGCAACCTTGGATGTGAAAAGTCTAACCTCTATTTCTGCCTTCCTCCTTTAAAGGAGGGAAGGAAGGAAGGAAGGAAGGAAGGAAGGAAGGAAGGAAGGAAGGAAGGAAGGAAGGAAGGAAGGAAGGAAGGAAGGAAGGAAATTACAGAAGTAATTCTGGAAAGCTGTATTAGGCCTATGTCATTCAGATGTTACACAAAATGTCAGATCCCAACTTCTTCATTTCTGGGTGTGTCATATCATTTTTTTCAACTAATGCAGAAAAGTACCAATGAATAAAGTTGATTACCATATTCTCCTGATCCTAATACTATCCATGTCTTACTAAACATGCAAATATACTTTATGTAGTAAATCAATCAATCAATCAAAATAGAGCTGGAATGGACCTTGGAGGTCTTCTAGTCCAACCCTGTGCTCAAGCAAGAGACCCTATACCATTTCAGACAGGTAGCTGTCCAGTCTTTTCTTAAAAACCTCCAGTGACGAAGCACCTACAACTTCTGAAGGCCAGTGGTTCCACTGGTTGTTCTCCCTGTTAATAAGTTTCTCCTTAATTCTATGTCAAATGATCATTTGTGTGATATGGGAACAATAAAGAGCCTGCTCATAAAAATGGTTAGAATATATATGAAAGGTTCATGCTGAGTACTGTACAGACATAACATTTTGGAACTTCTCCTCTTACTGGAATTTCAGTGATAGAATGCTATAGTGTGGCATCTTCCTATAAGCATGGCAGCAAATGCTAATGAATCCTTTAGATTGGCACAAATATTGTTTGTTTTAAAATAAATTAAAATGAGGAGCAGAAAAGCCACTTGACCATTTGTGACATCATTTTTTTGCTGGATTTATGAAAATTGATGCCTTCAGATATTTTGAACTCATACTATATTCAAAAATTACAAGCAACATTGGCAAACCTTATTGAAACTCTGGTTCAAATTAACTGCACGCTACCATGTTATCTATTACTGCTTTAAGGTGGCAGTAAATTTACATTAACCTATCCAAATTCATCCTTCACACAAGAGTCTATTCCTTCTTAAGAGATATTAAACCCTGGATTGATGGGGCCCCAAAAGATTTGGTAGAGTACTAAATTCTATTACTTTTAAATAAGCTTTCAATATGAAGACTAGCAGTGTTAAGTGGTTTGATTTTAAATTTGTAGGGTTTCACTATAGGTGGAAAATTGATTCATTTGTTAGATCGGGAGAATGTAATTAAATAGCAGAGGATGCACCAGGAGATAATGAGGAATAAACAGCTACAGGAATATTTTCATATAAACTGATGAAAGTTTTAAAATAAAATGTGACTTTAACAGTGGGCATTTAATCAGAAGATGATGTAAGTTTCACACGAGTGTAGAATTTGAACAAATATGTGTAGTAACAGAGTTGCTCATTTGGGAATCATTGATGAATATAATTTGAAGAATGGTCTGTTTCTACTTCTCTGTATATAAATTTACCTATTCCGATTTCCAAAGTGAGAAAAAAAATAATCAGAGAATTTAACTTGTGTCTCAAGTTGCCTTGAAACAACAATGTTTATATGTTCCATTTTAACACTTAGTACCTTAGTATATGAGGAAAAATATAAAATTTTATGACACAAGTAAGGAACAATTGGGCAATATAATTTAGGATAGAAATCTAGGACTGGAATAATCATTACTTCCAATTTTTGAAAATTATACAGAATTAAACATTTAAACAACTGTTGGTACTTAGGCATCCAGCCACAATAATATTGCATGCTTTACAATAACATCACACAAAGAAATGGGGAAGAAATGATGAACTGAAGATGGCTCTGATAAAAGCAGAGCTGATGATTACAGAGAAATGAAGAGTTGGTGAACTCATAATTCCTCTCCTGACAAGGAGAGGACCTAGGATCATCCACAGGATGATCATACAGACTCTCCTTATAATGAAACTGTAAGACAATGGTCTCAAGTAGGTTTAAAACTCTAGAATATGAGGGAAAACCATCTTCACTCGAACCACAGTCAGTGCCACTGACAGGGCCCTGGGTTTGCATTCACCTTTTTTAAATCAGTTCCAGAAATTTCTTGTTGTAAAATGGGAGAAAACTCAACAGCTGTCTTGCTTAGCAACAGAATTTTGGGCTCAATTGTAGTACTAAGTCAAAGATTGTCCGTATTTTAAAATTCCTTAGTGCAAAACAGGGGAGTACTGATTGGGTGAATGACAAGTTTCTTTCCAGTCCAAAGGGCCTATACAAGCTGGCTAACACCTGTTGGTAGATCCATGGCAACTTGGGAATCGTGGTAAAAAGAACTTGGAAGAGACTACTAAGTTTAAATTAAATGCTCACCAGTTCCTTTTGTCAATACTTAAAAGTTCAAGCTATTACCTGACAGGCCTAAGAACTATGTTTTGTTTTACTTGAGTGGATTCATTTCTTACATTTACTCTTACCCTGCCACCCAAGATCCCTTCTAACTCTGTTATTCTGTTATCTTCATTCTAACATTCATTTCTAACCCATCTGTGAATGGCTACCACCCCTTTTAGCCCAATAGTCTAATCTTCCATAGATATTCCTCAGTATAGAATCATTTCTGTTATAAATATTGTTTCTTCTGTCTCAAAACAAAATAATGGGCAGGTTGTAGAAAGTCAGAATTTAATAGTTTGAAAACTCTGCCATAATTTCCAAAAAAACCTAGCATGATACCTCCCCATGTAATATAGGTATAACACCATTCTGGCAAATAAAGAGCTTTATTTAAAAAAAGAAAATCTTCTCTAGTAGATAATAGGAAGATTGATTTCTAGATTTCTCAAATAACACTTGACAATAAGGAACATCAGTTTTCCCCATTGGGCTATCTTGTTGTGAGAAGAATCAGGCTTTTTTGCACAGGCCTAGTATTTGTTTCACAAGTGATAATCAGCCATCTGATTACATTATCTTCTTTTCATTTAGCTAAATAAATATCATTGCTAAGCAACTAGAGAAAGGACGTAAGATTCCAGCCATTCCAGAACATTTATTTCCTGTTCATAAAATCAAGTTATTTTCTTCATTATTGATTCTCATTTAACAAATGAACAATTATATTTAAAAAGCACTAAAGAAGCTTATGACTCATGCCACTTTCAGGGTCCCAGTTGGCTATGTGTTCGTGATTTTTTTTAATGTGCATTTCAGCAACTTATCTCATAATCACAGGTGCTTGTTAACGATTTCAAAATTACAAAAGAAAAAATACAAGTAACAATGAGTCATAGCTACTTTGTGGTATATTTGAAAGATATGAATGGAAAGCGGAAATTTAGGAATGATACACCACAGAGGACATGTATAGTAGATCTGCTGAAAAGGAACAGATGATTAAAAACTGAAACATTCACCATTTTTTTGTATCTTTATTACCATTTTCATTTTTAGTCTCTTTGACTTTCATCAGTTAGTTCCTTCGGAGTTATAGCTCTCATTGAGATCAGAAATAAAGCCTCATTTGCTTCTGCTTTCTTTACAATGAAAGTAAGTTGACCTCTAGTAAAATAATATTGTCATATAATTAAGGATTCATTCTTAAATACTTCTGCAAGATGGAAGCTTTTTCTCCCCTCTTCAATTATTAATCTTGTTTTAGTTCAACAGCTCACAATAGCAAATATCTTCTTTAATTAGTAAATTAAAAGAGGTTTTCAAAATGCCTTATCTTTTTAGCTTTATTATCCCATCTGTGCATGTGTTGAAAAGAGCTAAGATATGTATAATGCTAATTAATTTTGTACCACACTAGAGCTGTTAAGCTAGGTATTCAAATCCTCCACCCAATTCAAATGCATCCTGAAGCTTAAAGTTATTATTGCTAATTAGTATTTTAATTTACTTTAATTTAATTAAGCTATATTTAATTCAGTTACATGAAGATACTCAAGCAGACTGTGAAAATACATATGATAATAATTGCCATGAATTTAGGAAAAATATTGTGTTACAAATACTGTTTCATTACATATAGCTTCACAGATGGATAATAAGTCCTGAGATTTACAACTACCT
Source organism: Azemiops feae (assembly GCA_023970755.1). NCBI lineage: Eukaryota > Metazoa > Chordata > Lepidosauria > Squamata > Viperidae > Azemiops > Azemiops feae. Next base: position 1,417,028 of record JALGBA010004287.1, read on the forward strand.
TCTCTAGCAGCTACCTGTTCTCTAGCATGAATAAAAACAAATAATCAAAGTAATAATGAAGATTATATTTACATATAAAATATTATTTCTGGGTAAACCTAGGTGATACATAGAGCTTAAACCTTTTCTGTATTTATGGAGAAAACGGCAAGCTGTTTGTAATAACATACTTCGAAAAAATCAAAATAAATATTTTGCTTGAATAACAATTGTGATGTTTGGAAGCATGCATATTAAGTTCTTTGGTGCAATTTCTTTTTAAAAATACATCTGCATCTTCCATTCCTGTGATGCAAAGGTTATTCCAGTTTATGAAGAAGTGTTGATTGTCTTTATTCTTTTCCTTTTTCCTTAAGAGAAAAGTTTCTGGTATTTAGTTGTTTTAACAAAATACATGGCTTGCCATCTATTAATTATACAGGAGTCAGTGTGTCATGACAATTAGATTTTAAGCATCACTGCACTGGAAGCAAGAATGAACATACATAAATTGTGATTAAGCTAAGGTGGCTCAATTTAATGATGAGTCAAGAAACACACATTGCAAAAATGTCAATCAGGATATCAAACAGATTTGAAATCACTATTATTTTGGAATTTACTTTTTTTATTTCTGTGGTTGTTGGTATGGAGGAAAAATGCTGTTAAACCATCAGATTAGAAACAGCAGTCAGAATCTCACATATGGTAGACATAAGAGACATAGATCAACTTTCCTTATTTTTAAAGTTATGCAGAAAAAACTCCATCTCAAATGATGAGCGAAAGCTCATGACACTATATCTCTTTGGAATAGGGAGCAGCACAATCTTTAGAATTCAACTAGGTGCAACTAAATCTTATCTATTATTTTATTTACCAGGGTAGCTGGAATGCAGCATGTTGAGATAGGTACTTAGACTGTTTTATAGATAATAGAAAGTTGTTTTTTATTGAATTCTAAATATGTAAGGAGAGCCAATTTGGTGTGGTGGTTAAGGCTCAAGGCTAGAAAACAGCAGACTATGAGTTCTACTTCCACCTTAGGCACAAAGCCAGATGGGTGACCTTGATCCAGTCACTCTCTCTCTCTCTCAGTCCTAGGAAGGAGGCAATAGCAAATCACTTTCAAAAATCTTGTCAAGAAAATTGTGGGGACTTGTCTAGGTATTTGCCAAGAAGAAACTCGAAGTGACTCGAAGGCACTCTGCAAAAATGTAATATCTATACATTTTTTGGGTTCTGCTGATGGGGTGAACAACCAAAAAGTGTTTAGAAAGATATTTATAATATCAAAGCACTGAAGAGTAGACAGTCCATTTATTTACTATTTATTTTGACAATATTATTAAGTACTTAAATGCTTTTTTTGAAATCAAAATGAACTGTGTATTTTTGCAATCTTATTTTTATGTTTACCAGCTACATTCTATTATTAGCTTTTTTTCATGGTAAGTATGCCAAATATTTTCTTGGGAGTTTGTATACCTTCCTATATTTTCATCCCTCTGAAATATTGAGTGTCCAATATGTACAACAGAGCTAATTGTTAAATAACAAATGGGATTAAAGAATAATTTTTTTGAATTATTTATTTTGACAGAAACTCTATATTCTACTCATCAGAAAAAGAAGAAGAACCAGTAGTCTGAGGTAACAATTTATGATTTACTTGTTTCTGGCAAGCACTATTGTTTTGGTAAGGCACTAAAAAGGAAAAAAATTAATATGTATAGCAAAGATGGCATTTTTAGTTGGTATTTATTTCTTCAGCCTTATGATGCAATATATGCACTGAAAAAACATCAACTATGTATCTCAATGGAGTTCTCAAAGCCCACCTTCTTTCTGAATTCTTCCCTTAATTCTTAACTGTCAGCACATACTTTATGCACCTGTTTTGCAAGAAATTACTCAAATGTGAAGAATCTGTCTTCATATTTCTTACTTAACAAAAGAACCTATGCATTTTATTCATCAGCAGCAAAGAAAACCCTTTGCACACATGAGCTGCATACTGTGATTTAAATGGCTTACCTGCTGCACAGTGTTTCAGAACAATATTCCCCAGGTATTAAGCTGCTCATTTTGCTTCATCCAACCGAAGAAACTTTTCCACCCAAGGGTCCCCGAAGCAGCCTCTTGATAAGTCCACAGGAGCAACAATTAATAGCTTCACTGTGTGTTCAATACCATATCCGCCCACTCCAAGGATTCGGTTTTTTTTATTGCTGAACTTCCTTTTATTTTTCCCCCCATTAAATTTCTCTTTCTTTCTTTCTTTCTTTCTTTCTTTCTTTCTTTCTTTCTTTCTTTCTTTCTTTCTTTCTTTCTTTCTTTCTTTCCTTTCTTTCTTTCTTTCTTTCTTTCTTTCTTTCTTTCTTTCTTTCTTTCTTTCTTTCTTTCCTTTAGTTCCCTTCCCACCCCACCCCATCCCACTCCATCCCATCCCAACCCATTCCTGGATAACACTGCTCTTTCACCTCAGTTGTTTTGCTTTCTTTTCTCCTCATTGCTTTGCTGATCATAGTTTAAAAGAACTATATTAGGAAGACCTCCTCCCCCCCCCCGCCCCAAGACTAAATTGCTATGGTAATTTTAAACTAGAAAACTTGTTGACAAACATTTTGATATGAATTAGTGCTCATAAAGGCTGTATTGAAATTCTGGAGATTGCCCAACCCATACTACCTTCTTCTGGGGATAGGCCATCCTGACTCATTCCCAGTATCAATCCAAGGTTTATGAATATTGGTTTATTTTCATTTATGCTAGGAGGGGTCTTCTGGTAGCATTAAATGAATAATTCATGTCAGAAATGCCATTCTTTCCTCTTTAAATCAGTGAAGGCCAGCTACTGCAATGCAGTGGATTTTTTTTAATCCCCCCCCCCCCAGTGCAGATACCTCTTTACAATTTGTCTAAACTCTCTGCATAGCCAGGCTTAATCTGATACTTCAGATCTGCTTTCACCTCACAAACAGCATTCCTGATGTCTTAAGAAACTTAAAACAGTTTTGCCATTTTGTGTGAAGAGGAAAAGAGAACATTACTGTCCTAAATAATCATCTTGATGCTATCCCACTATTTTCCTGACAGAGAACCTGCTGTCTGCCGAGATAATAATAATAATAATAAAGTTGGAAGGGACCATGGAGGTCATCTAGTCCAACCCCCTGCTGAGGTAGGAAACCTTATACCATTTCAGATAGTGTATGCCTTTACTCTGAATCTGGCATGTCCTGTTGTAGGTACATCATACAAATAAATTTAGAATTATTTATCTTTTGACCCCAGTTCAAACCACTTCCACAGCCTCCCAGAATTCCCAAAATGAAATAATGCTCACTGACAATCTGACTACAATTAATTCTCTCCCTGACTACCCTCCTTCTCTCTGATAGGTTTCCATGATTGCAACAACTGAGTCAATTACAAAATATTTATAAGTGTTTAAAATAAAAATAAAATCAGTGTCAGTGTCATCATCATCACCACCACCATCACCACCACCATCATCTCCTTTTACAGAAGAAGTAGCCTTTTGTGAACTAAAATTAGTAAGATTGGTGAAGCAATCTGTTGAATGGGGTACATAAGTGAATGCTGATTTGATTGACTGAAATATAAGTTGACAAGATGTGTACATTTTTTTCAATAAATATGCATAGATTCCAGCATTTTTAAAATATTTATTCTGTTTTAGACAGGAATAATCCACAGGATATCTGAGACTTATTGATTAATTTAATGAAACTCATGGAAATAACACATGAAAAGAACACTCCTTTGTCTATCACCAGCTGTTCCTTATCAGTTAGCTGAACAGCATGAGATTAACCTATATGATTCTAAATGTAAATTTCCCTTTGAGGTGCTTTTAAATTTAGGAAAAAGGTTAAGAGCACCCCAGTAGGTGATTGTCATCAGACTGTGAAGAAATGCATAAAGAATGCATACTGTTCTGCTAAAGGATGAACATTTAGAAAAGCCAATTTGGAGATTAAACATATAATTTCAAGAAAGTTCAGAACATTGTTAAAATATTTATCAACACTTGTTGAAGAGAATATAATATACATTGTCTGGGAAATATGCATATAAATGGCAGATCAAATGCACATTGTCAGTGAGGCATAATAAATGTGCACAATTGTCAGGTGATTTGTTTTACACATTAATTCATATTTTCTTTGGCAAGTATGCTCACACATGTACTCACACAAGTACCCTCACACAGAATGATTAATTCATCATTCAGTAGGTAATTTTCTAACATGTGATAAGCCATATCATATGGGGGATATGATTAATTTTTATGATATAGGATTAACTTCCAGTTTCTGTATTAAGGTTGGTTCAGTAACTGTGTAGTTTTTTTGACCATATTGATGGATTCCGTCTTATGTGCTACACAATAAAGTTTTTGAGGGCATGGAAATATGAAGAAAATTCTAATTTTAAACTCTCAAAAGCATGCCTCCTGTGAGGTAGTTCACAAAGGGCAGACTTTCTCAAATGCTGACAGATGTTCAACAAAAATTAAATTTTGTATATAATTTAAGCAATTAAAATGGGATTCGAACACTGATTACATTTAATATTATCTCAGTGTGGTATTTACAAATCCATTACACCATGCATTCTCAGCCTTGCATGCTATTAATACCACTTCATTGTATTTTTAACAAACTGGGTATCATTTTTATACGGTATGACAAACACAATATTCACAAGGTTGGAAAAGAAGATTCACTAATGAAATCAAATGAAAATTTAAACAAGATAATTAAGCAATGTTAAAAATATTTTGTTTGAAATTATTTTTTTCTGAATCAAAGATAGCACATGAATTACTATTTTGAGTTAAGAGAAATAATATTAAAGTTATAAAATTTATAAAAAAGACTTGAGGTACCTGCTTGCACATTTCATAGTTCTTCTCCTCTCCTCTCCCCTTCTTTCTTCCAGCAATACAAATCATACAGTTAAATGAATGCTGTAGGTTAACAAGAAATGTCAGTTGAATACGTTAGATATACAATTGCTCTAGTATTTCAAAATTCAAGTTGCCAGTTATTTTTCTATTTCCAGAGCGTATCTGTAAATGCTCTACACTGATTTTATTTGACCTTTAATCTAGTAAACAGGATTAAATAGGAAGAGCAAATAGAAAAATTGTCAACCATTTAATATTCACCCATATCCTTTTTGAAGTTCATGCTGTTCTTCTCCCATAAAAGTAAAACAAATCAATCTGATATAATTGTCACTTCTAAAATTGGATATCTCATGATATATAAGATAAAAGTCTTAAAACATATTACATTAACAAGTGGAGACATAACATTTAATTTTAAATATTTAATTAGATGCAAAATTCTATAATGTATTAATGACTTTATAATTTAATATACTTTTCTCCCCTCATGTCCAATATATTTTGTTCCTACTTTGTTGCCTTATCAACCAAGTTAATAAAAACCATATATTAGTTGTAAAGTGGCTGCTGATTGGAGACAGAAATTCAATAAGACAGTCATATCTCTTTTTTTCAAAATATTTCACATAATTATTGTTATATTATTTCAATGCAGAATGCAACTACTAATGAGGGAGTATAGAATAGTCTCAGTAAAAATATTAGTTTTAATTTGGATCATACTGTATTGGCCCTCGGTAATCCCTGGTTAATACAAAAAGATTAGGAAATCTGAAGAACTGCCAATGTTCTTTGCAGATACTGTAAAAGATTGTAACAAATAGAATTAATTGACTCTACACATAAGGAAATGTTATATTTCAATATAATTTCTGATAATGATTCAATCAACGTTTAGATTTTTATTGTTCTTAATTATTATATTTTTGTATGCATTTTACATTTATGCACACATCAAAAGAAATGCATATTGTTCTGAGTTTTACATCTATATGCTAATAAATCACTTGTATCTGTAATCTTTAACTGGGTGAAGTGGTCCACCATAAGGCAATTTTTTTTCAAACAAGTTTATCTCAACTGTGCTAACTTTCAGAATGTATCTAAAATCTGAAACTCATAAATTCCATGGAATTGAAAATTGTCAAATTTTATAAAGCATTTTATGACATATATAATATCATATAGCATTTATGACATAATACAACATGTCATAAAACCAGTACTTGTACTGATGTTTGTACTATACAGTTCAACATGGGCTATTTTCAAGTCAGACACATCTCTGAATGTGAATTTTGCTGTTTTCAAAGGAGTGACTCTTGTCTTTCAGATGCAAATGGACTGAATCCTGTATTGATGAATTTGTTCTCATATGTTGTGCCATAAGTTTGTGAAGTGATTGTTTGTTTCCCCAAAGTTATGTATATTGCAGAATGTGTATCTCACTGCATTGCACTGCATACACAATATTGCTGGACAGAGAGGACAACTGATTCAAAAGAGGAGTCAAAGAGGTTATCTTTATTAAAACTGAACAGTCCTCCCTCAGCAGAGGTGGAGGGCTATGACATCACCTAGGTCCTATTTATAATGCAGTCCTTTCAGCAATCCCAAGAAAGTTCTACATTTGTACTCTGATTCAAGTGACTCTGAGGATATGGCTAACAGATACAAATAAACCTCTAAGTGGCCTCAATGAATCTCAGAATGCTAACAATCAGATCACTGCAAATCTTTCCAGGCACAAATCACATGGAGAACTTAAACTGGGGAATCCTTTCCAAAGAGATGACAGCCGATTACATAGAAAAAATAAACTCTGGAGTATTTAAAATTAAAAGAGATGAAGATATCATCAAGTCAACGCAATTCCTTGTGCATATATAGTCACATTCAAGAGTGTGTGTCTGTGTCTATGTGTATGTGTGTGCTTTGGCAGCAAAATGGAAGTGGATTGTGATTGCCTGCAATGCATATGTATATGTGTATGTCAGTTTCTGTTTGTGTGTATGAGCATGTATAATCTACAACCCTAAAATTAAGAATTAAACCATGCCTAACCCTGACCAGCTTCCAAAATAGGCCAAGGTTGGCTAGTTGTTGGTTTCAGATGGAATTTTCTAAAACCATGATAGTGTAATTTTGCAATCTACTTTTCAAAACTTTTTAAGTAAATAAATGTTTAGGAAAGTTATTTAGAGCTTAAAAATTACCATACTAATATAGCTTTCTTATCTATTTGTCTGTTATCCAGTAAATGCTTTATATAACAAGAATAACTATTAAATAAGTCTATGATGCATTTTGATGGAACATCAAATCATTTGTGTTACAGTAATATCAGTAACTTCTTTTTATGCCATTAAAATAATTCTGTTTATTATACATAATGTATGTATATATAACTCTTTGTTTGTTAGTGAGCTTTATTTACTCAGTAAGCTCCAATATAATTACTCTTGTGACCATTTTTATGTGTGTCACAAATTTTGATTTCATACAGCTTTGCTAATTATTCACTGCCTAATTGTTTAAAGGTTTGCTTACCCAATCCCTTCATGGCTCATTAGACATACACAACAGACTTGTATCAGCAACATTCATTTGCTGCTTCTATTTTATATTTATTAAATTGTAAAACATTGCTTTTTTAAAAAAAAGAATCCACCACTTCATCACCATATATAAAATAATTAAACACTTCAAAAATTAAAAGTACACTAATTAGTGCTTTGCATTGCTTTAGTGAGGAACACAAGATAGAGGCAGCAGGAAAATAAAAAGAAAAGGACGCAGTCAATATGAACGGCAGTGAACAGAACAGACCACTTCATCATTATATATAAAATAATTAAACCCTTCAAAAATTAAAAGTACACTAATTAATGTTACACAGTGCTTTAGTGAGGAACACAAGACAGAGGCAGCATAAAATAAAAAGGAAGGCAGTCAAGGTGAACCACAATGAAAAGAACAGTTTTAATTTAAAAGACCTTACCCAACCTGGTTCCCTTCGGATATGCTGTGTATATTCCCAGAATTTCCTGTCAGTAAATATATTGGCTGGAAATGAGAGAGTTTAAATCACAAAATGCTGTGGAAACCAAATTTGGAGAACCTTTTATGACAGTATTCCAATATCAACTTTGAAAAAGACTCTTGATATGGTATTTCTGGGAGGTACATGGGAAAAGAGAAGGAGATTGTTCATAGTAAAATATTGTTGTAAGCTTAAACTGCCCGATTGGGTCTCATGCAGTGAATGATAAATAAAAAAAGGACTAAGCATATTGAAAGGCTGGGGAGAGAAGAGTGTTATATGGTTTATTTTCAAAGATGAATCAGATTAGCATGCTCCATTATAACACAACTGTCCTGTGAGTCACACAGCTCTTGAAAGATGATATGGATTGTTACTTACAAACATTTTAGTCAGATCTTCATGTATATTAATTTACACAATGTTTATTTCATCCTACTTCACAGACCACTAGGCAGCTCAAATAAGCATTCTGAATATCCAAAAGACTGACAGTTTAAAAACAACAGATGTCATTTAAAATATATAAACACATTAAGTACCAATATAAGAGAATATTTGTGCTCAGGGTTGAACTGTGGAGTTCTTGCTCAGAGAGTACTAAGCTCAAAGAATGCCAAGGACTCCACAAGCACATTAAAACCACTTCAAACATTAAAATAGTCCAATGCAATAAGTATCTCATAAAGTCCCACAAAAGCCTCACCCAAATAACTAATTCTTGTCATTTTTTCAGTCTAGCAGGGTGACTATTACTTGGATCTCATAAAAAATGTATTCCAAAGATACAGGGCAGTTATAGAAAAGACCTGCTTCCAAATCTCTAACCCTCTAATCTCCTAAGAAAGGGGAACCAAAGAAGAGTCACACAGGAGAGTGAGAAATGGTCCCAAGTTAATATGGACCCATAAAAGGCAGAAAACATATTAATTTCTACACCCATTTTTAAAAGATACGTGCAGGATGACTGGATAGCTTATCACTAAAACCTGATACAGATTGTCATTGCATAGGGCTCAGTTACTTAAACTACTACTTATCTCCCTTAGGGTCTGCCCAACTGATTTGAGCTGGCAAGGTTGATGTGCTCTCTGTTTTTCAATTAATCAATGTCCTCTTTCAGGAGTCAGGAAGTGGACCTTCTCTACCACAGCACCTTCCTTCTGAAATGAGAGTCCCCTTAAAATCTGGATGGCCTCCACTACGGTAATGTTTGTGAGTGTCATAAAGTCCTGGCTATTCATCTAGATTTTGGACTAGGCTGGCTGGAATCCCATTCGCTGGAGGCCAGATGTTAGTGGGATGTTTTGAGGATTCTACTTGTTCTTCTTTCTTTTTATCTTATTTTATTTTGGGTTCATTGTTTCCTATTATATAGTTTTTAATATTGTGTGCTATATTGTGATCCACCAAGAATCATTTGATTATCATCACTTGTTCATCAGTTTGAACAAATAAAAAAAATAAAATATTTCAATTACAACATTTTGTTCACTTCAACCTATTTCTTGAGGGCCATGCTATACTATTATAAATGAAAACTTCAATATTCATAACCACTCATCTATGAGGGCCTATACTAACTTGTCCTCTTTTATCAAAATTTTTCTATACAACATGTTGGTATATTAATTTTTCTTGTTTCATTTTAATTTTTTCAACAATGACCCATCAAACCACAAGCTCAAACTGTACAAGGAACTTTTCTTGCCAACAAATCTAATTATGTGGACAAGGTTTTTTATTTGTTCATTTTTAATTTCCTATACAACTACACCTGTGGCAGTCTGGAATTACAGAGGTTGAAGTAACTATACAGTGAATTTAATAATACAGTGTATTTTACATTGGTGGAGAACATATCCAATATAACTTCTTCCTCCTATTTTCCTGTTCCTTCTGTTTCCCCACAACAACAATCCTATGAGGTGGTTGGGCAGAGAGCTAGTGACTGGTAAAGTCACCCAGCTGGCTTTCATGGCTAATGGAGGACTTGAACTCATGGTCTCCCACTTTCTAGCTTTGGTAACTTAACCACTAGACAAAATTCAACTGATTAAGACCCTGGAGACAAAAACAAATGAAGAACAATTGCAAGAATTGGTTATGGTCAGTCTAGAGAAAAGAAAGACTAGGGATGACATGATAGCAGTATTCCAGTATTTGAGGGGCTGCCACAAAGAAGAGGGGGTCAAAGCACCAGAAGGCAAGATTAGAAACAATGGATGGAAAGTAATCAAGGAGACAAGTAACCTGGAATTAAAGAGAAACTTCCTAACAGTGAAGACAATTAACCAGTCAAACAACTTGCCTTCAGAAGTTGTACGTCTTTCATCATCAGAGGTTTTTAAGAAAAGACTGGACAGCTACCTATTTAAAATGGTATAGGTCTCCTGCTTGAGCAGGGATTGGACTAGAAGACCTTCAAGGTACCTTCCAGATCTATTCTGGTTGATTGATACTTAAGTATCAATGTGAACTAAAGAAATAGTAACCATAAGGGCATAATGAATAATTATAATGTAAGGAAATTTTTATTCTTATGGTATTAAAATGTATACTTTTACACAGTATATTTATAGTGATGGAAAAATGCCTTGCATGACATTTCAATGCCAAGCAGAGAAATTTTTATGCATTGTTTTTACCACCTGTTCTTACTCAATTTAATGAAAGAGAATTTGCACTTATTTAGTCATAAAGTAGAGAAGCAATTGTATAATAATTTCTCCAATGATCTGCAGACTTCCTGAATTCCTAAAAAAATGTATTGGTGTGCTTTTTCAGTACCAGTATTAGAGTCACCATCAAGTGAGGATCCTGGCTTTAAAAAATATCTCCTCCCTGTGGAAAGCCCTGAAGAAATTACTAACCAATCTCTCTGCCCCAAATTGGGTGGAAAACTCTGAACAGACATTTGTACTCAGTTTTGCTCTGAAGCTTGACACATTTCCAAAGAACTAAAAGAAAATTAGTTTATAATATGTTGCACATTAAGCCTATCCCATAAACTAGAACTTCAAAAAGACTTCTATTGGATAAGTCTATAGGCCTATTAAACATTATATAGTTTGTTGGAAAGTGGCAGTGAAGAAAACTCACAAACCTGGGCTGCAGGCTGAGAGCAATTCTGCACTGTTACTTTCCAGCAAACATTTGCCTGAAATGGTATAAGGTTTCTTGCCTGAGCAGGGGGTTGGACTAGAAGATCTCCAAGGTCCCTTCCAACTTTACATCATCATCATCATCATCATCATCATCATCATCAGTTAAGGCATGTTGACTATGATTTTACAGATAAGTAAACTGCTATTAATAATAACAGCCTTTGACAATCTGACCTGTTGGAAACCTGTGAGATCCTTTATAACACTACTGGCGGCAAATTCCACAGTTTAACTATTTGCTGCATGAAAAAAAAAACATTTCCTTCTACTCATCCTAAATTTCTTGGCATTTAATTTCAAAGAATGAATTCATATTCTAATATTATAAAGGAGGTTCATGTCTCCCCTTATCCCCTTCTCACTCCAAATTCAAGAGTTTCAACTGTTGGGCCTTGCCTTGACTCTTGCAAATCTTGCATCTCTATTTGTATTCTTATTTAGATGTGAGACCTGAACACTGCCCATTATATCTATTGCATTCTTATAATGGATTTATATAGGGGTATTATTATACTGACAGTTTTATTGTCAAATCCCTTTTTAATAATTCATGGCACTGAATATTTCTTTTTACAGCTGTTGCCCTTGTTGTTCATACTTTAATTGAACTGTCCATTTTTATGCAAAGTTCAAAATCTATTAATTTATCAATGAAATTTGAATATTTTGTCACATGTATCATTTAACATTTCTTTATGCTGAAGTGCATTCACAATTTTGAAGCCCATTCACATAGAGAGTTCCTTAAAAGCATCTTTTAAAGCCTTTTTAACATTACTCATTTAAATATATTTGCATCATTAACAAACGTGGCTGCCTCACTGATGAGCCCTAATTCCAGACAATGTTTACAGGTATTACTTTGATATCTTAAGCAGATTAACAAATATTGCAACCAACTTTCATGAGTCAGTGTAAGGGTCAGCTAAATTATTTGGGCACTCCGGGCAAGGAACACATCAAATGCCTTAGAAATTTTATCATCCCCATTGCTAAAGTCTTCGATTAGTTTGACTGTCATCACTTTTCTTTATCTTTTTTACTTATACATTGTTTTTGTTTTATATGAATACATTTTTGCTCACCACCTGATCTGCTCTACCCAACCAGAACACTTTGAGTGATGCAGCGGCTGTTGCATTCAGATGATAGACATTGCTACTACTTTTTAATCAGAGAAAGGGGAATATTGTTAAAGGAAGAAAAAAATGCTTTCCTCTCTGATAAATATAAGAGTGTTTTGTAAAACTGAAACTTTTATAAAACTGAAAAGGCCTAGGTCTTCTGAGCCAATGATCTAAAGGAGCAGAAAAATGCAAATGCATTTGTTGAACAGCAGCAGCATGCTAAACGAAAGGAGAGGCGATTCATTGGAACATGATAAGCATTGAATGATAATATCCTAGACATGAAATAAAACTGAATAAGTCTGTAGCATGCCTGAAAAAAATCAAAGAGGTATTATAAGTGAATGTTTGAAATCTTATGTAAGACCTCAAATGATTCAGAGACATTCTGCAAGATTTTCTCATAAAAATTCAATAATAACAAAAATAAAACCTCCTGAGCAAGAGAGGATATCTCCTAATAGGAGGACTTTGAATTCAATCTGTTATCCTCAGAGCCTGGTGCTTGGAGGGGTAGCTCAACATCCAAACAGTCTGCTTTGAGCAAGTAGCACAGTCTAAATCAACAACTCAAGTGCTAAATCAAAACTGGCAGAAAAGGTACTGCATTGTTGATACCTCTTCCGAGATACCTGTGCTGCCACTTTTGATTTACTGCTAGCATAAGTGGTGTGGGAGCCACCATCTGGATGCCACCTTAGTGTCAGAACAACCAGAATCTGTTCAGATATCCAACAGACTAAACACCGTGTCAGACAACTAAACACAGTATGAATGACAAGCAATATAATCTCATACTCATGTGGTTATTTTGCTATGAGCTCTCTGTCAACGTTTTGTCTATTTTCATTCCTGTGAGCTAATCCCTTTCAAAGTAATTGCTCAATTCTCAATGAAGGAGAACATGCCAGCGATGGAGCTCAACAAAAAATGCTGGGATTAAAAGAGAAAAAGAAAGAAAAACTATGAAGTTGGAACTAGGTTCTGTCTTGGTTTTTGCAGGAAAGGACTATCACTGTCTACATTTATTGAAAGAAACCATTCTTATCTAAAGGAATTCTGGCATGCCAATGTATTAACATGTTAGAATGAACATTCTAGAAGTAAAATAAGCACAACTACTTGAAAGGAGATCTTGGAAGAATTTAGTGGAACTGATTTCTAAAGGTTTTTTTTTTCTAATTCCTGATTAACTACAACCCTGGAAGAAAAGGCAACGGATATATCTAACAATCAAATTAAAAATATACCATCAATCATGTCTATATAGTATTTATATGTGAAATTTGTGTTTGTGGGTGTGTGCGCTCTCTCTCTCTCTCTCTCTCACACACACACACACACAACTCACTCACTCTCTCTCTCTCTCACACACACACACACACAAACATTCTGTAAAGTTTACATAGACAGTGGCTATAAATATATGGAATATACATTGAAGTATGTTGTACTATATATGTTATAGAGCTGTGAAAAAAGAAAGCCTACTTTTTATGACTTTTCTCTTTCTGTCTCTCTAACAGAAAACCAGAGGCAGCTGTAGCAGGAGAAAATTCCTCTTCTAATCAAAAACATAACTTATAAAAACAGCAAAACTATTATCAGATGTGCATTACAAGACTATTTTGAAAATGTGTTTCCGAAAGCATGCAGCCTGCTCATTTTCAAGAAATCCTTGAACAGTAAAAGCATCAGAGTGCATGCATTTATATAAGAGTTCCTGCATTTCACAGTATAATTTGGCCACTTAATTATATTCAGAATGTCGTTCAGCAAGTAGAGAAGGCATCTCCTGAAACAGAACCAGCTCACACTGAACAACTTCTGCTTTTTTTTCTGTAATAATCTTCAACTATTGGTGTTTGAAATCATTTCTTCAGGTATCTGTCTTTCTGTGAGTGCCTATCAAAGGCGTTGACACAGTATCACCCAGTAATCCCGAGGCTTATCATCAAATTCCACACAAAACTCATTTCAGTGATGTGGCAACAGTTTGAAGGTCATAATAATCTCTGAAGGTCAATTTCCTGATGCATGGTTCAGAGCTTTTGCTACACGCAGGGTGAACTTGGCGTTTTGCTGCAGCCTACTTCAATCAGGAGCTAACTTGTGAATAATCAAGAAGTACTTCACAAATACTTCTAAGCTCCACTTTCCTAATGCAAAGGTGTGATAGGGTGCAGCCAACCATGGTAATTCAACTTGGAACAAGTTATTATCAGATATAAAACACGATGGGAGGCTGAAAGGTGCTGAGCTCTTTAAAGACTTCAAATGTTTTCACCAATAGAATATATACTTTTCTGTTTGTCCCTTTTTCCAGAAATGTTTTTCAGCAGCATGGCTGAATAGCCAGTTCGAAATCTTATAAACAAATTAGGAAAAGCAACCCCTAGCAAAGCTATCCTATTGTTTGATATCATTAGCACTGCAGCTGGATAGCATAAAGAGAGGTTCAAGGAGCACATGTACTGTTTTTATTATCTGCACATCTGCATACATACACACATATCACTTACATACACACATGTGCCTTTCTTGCTACCTCTGCTATGTTCCAGGTTCTAAAATAAGTATATGAAGCAGAAAATCCCACAATTGCCACCTGATGTGTGGTGGTAAAAAAAATCAGTTGTACAAGTATTGGTCTTACTGGTTTCTAGCTTAAACTTCCTTATCCACAAATTATTATATAAATACATTTATATAATACATTTTCCTATGTTCTTATAAATAGTTTTATTTTGCATTTATGAAAGTGTTCACTTAATGCTAAGGATTTTTAATCACTTTTTTTGCAATTGGTAGAAATTTTACTATAATTTCTAGCATGAAACATTTGTTCATTTCTTATTTTCATACCCTCTGTTTCTGTCCTAGCATTTGTAATCTCATATCTGAAGTTTTACTCATCTGAACTAATTTAATAGTAATATATTTTCAGACAATTGGACAAAGCTACTGATTTTTTTTGAAGTCCATGCTTTTAAAAATGTAATTGCTTTAAAATAGCTTGGTGAATGCAATTTTACATCTGCTATTTAAAAAAAACAGCTCATAATAAACAAGTTTCCTAAGCCATCAAATAAAATATTCTTTTTTATTATAATAAATAATTATAAATATGACATTATCACAGTAGCTATCAATATTTTTATCAATTCAGGATAAGCAAGAAGGGAAAGCAAAAGAAAATAAAAGCTCAGCACATGTATTTTTGACTAATTTCAGATTTCTTTGAGTACAGACTATAATTCTGAAAATAATTATCCAAGAAATGAAATAATAACATTAACATAACATTAACAATTCAATGGATAAGATACGGAATTTTAAAAGTATCAAATTTAAGACTGCAAGATTTAATGGGTGCTTTAAAGATATCCTGGAGTTTATTGTGATCAAGTCAAATATTTTTAATTGTACTTCGATTTGCATTTTTGCCTTTTCTCACTCCTCAGCAGTAAAAGATTGCAGAGTAATTCATGTTGAAGATTGGCTTTCAAAAATGTAAGTTTTCTCACTGAACACTTCAACAATTTTAAAAAGGTTGTTCGAAGTAATTTATCTTAAAACATGTCAAAATTATTTAAAGTGAAGACTTCTTTATTAATAGTCATTTTCAATTTGAAATTAACTTTGATATGTTGCCCTTCCTGTCACTGGTTTTTGACTTGGAATGAATAGCAGGGGTCCATAAATCATAAATTCAGAGCAAAAGCTTGTTATCCATTACAGATATATTTGTTAAAGAAAAACAGATTTCATTTTAACTCATGTGTGTGTGTGTGTGTATGTGTGTACACACACATACACAATCGCTGTCATAAACAAAAGCCAAACTCAACAACTGTTCTATATCATGTCTGCCTTATTTTGAAAAAGAGATTAAAACAGAATGTATCTCTTGGATAGTTTAGATTAATTGCAAAACTTTTTATGATAACATTTGAAAAGAAAACAGCCTCTGCTTTGCATATTACTCTCTCCAAGCAAACTCTGATGATATAATATATTTTAGGTAATCAGAGAAACATTAATCTTAATGAAACATAATTTTATTATTTTGTTTATGTCTAGGCCATTCAAATCCTACAAGTCATAATTAATGTAACTCTTACATTGCTTTGCCTTCTGGTGTAACACTTGATAAAGGCACTGACATGACAGTGTCTACACAAAAAACTGTTAGTGCAGTCTAATATGGTATGATGACCATCCATTCATATGAGGATCTCCAGTCTATCCCAATACCTGACTCCTCATACTCTAGAAGCTTCTCGTGACATTTACCTCAAACCTGTTTGCCATTTTAACCCATTGGTTCTTCTCCTGGTTTGGGTGCAGCTTAATCAAAAACATTTTTTTTAATGTTTTGTCCTGGTCAATTTTTTAACTGCTTAGTAAATATTTTAATAAGCTGCTTAGAAGCATTTTAAATAAGCAAACAAATATATACATTGTATACATCATGAAAATACTGTCTTGTACTTTTTCTTTATAAGACTTCAAAATAGCATCAGAATTAAAATACCACTCTCCCATCAATAAACTCTGAACGAGTGTCTGAATTTTAATTCTGGACCTCTGTCCCTATTCTGAACTATATTTGCTAAAGGTTAATTGGTGTCCTTTCACTGAAATCAGCATTTTGTGTCTTTGGGACACAAAATCTCCACTTCATTTAGAACTGCACAATTTTTTTTTCATTGCCTTAAGATCATAAATGCTCCATTACCAAGAAGATTCTTTTCATTAGATATGGGAATTTAAGCAATCAATAAAAAGATAAATTAGAAAGAAGGCACAAATAATGAAGAATCCTGAACAGAAGAACATGGACAAGTTGTGCCAAAAATTATATAAAAAGAGAGCTTAGGAGCATAACACTATGGGTTGTTTTGCCTATATTTTAAAAATAGTTAAGTTAAGTAAGGTCTATCTTATAGGTAACTCAAAGGGAGAGGAAACCTGATTTGAGATGATAGATTGGATTTACTGATTGTACGTTCTAATTTAGCTTTTCCAGACCTAAACTTTCACTGATGAATAAATCATATTAAAAAATCTTCCATGGAATGTGAACTCAGTTTACCCAAGACTGATGCATAGATATATTTAGAATTATATGTACAGTCTATCAGTATGCCTTAATCACTATACCAAACTAAATCTCTTAAAGTAGATAGTCTACTATATATACTATGTGGAAAGCAACAAAAATGAGTGAGCATAGAAGTAGCATATTCAGGTTTATGAATCTCAGCAACTGTAGGCCCAACATACATTTCAACTCTGAAGAGGGTGTGTTTTTCAAAGCTTGAACTGGTAACCTCTTTGTAGCATGGGATAGCTTGGAGTAGTCTAGACATACCCATTATTCCCTGTCAGATAACTTAGTGTATCATTTCTGCCAATGATGTCAGCATAGAGATTATTCTAGAAAAATGAGGGTTCTGTAGATTTGGGATAACTTAGAATTTATATGCATCTGTCTATTGATGAATAAATACACCGAAAAGGCCATGCTGATGTCATTGAGATCAATGCTAATGAATTGACTTCAGATAACACAGAGCAATTTCACAGGTGAGAACTAAAAAATCTAGTTATTTGCAAGCAGTTCAATAAAATACAGTTGACTTAGGAGACCTCTCTTTGAATGCTATTTATTTTCTCATTCACTTTAGAATCAAGATTCAGACTTCATCGGTAAACTGACATGGCTGTTACTCGTAATAAAAGCTTATGTCATCCAACAGAGATTTTAGAAGAAATTTGTTTCCATAAATTGTACCAAATGGAAAGACCCACTAAGTGGCAATCAGTTCTGTATGTTGTTACATATTGTCATTTCCAGAAACACAAACTGGAATGTAATTAGTCACTGATTTTTCTGGAATGTGCAATGTAGATATCAAAAAAAGAAAAAAGAAAGAAAGAAAATTACAATGTATATTTATCAAGTGAAAATGCATATTGTCAGGCATATATTTGTGCACCGCTTAAAAAAAAGAAATATTATATTTTGTTATTGGAGATATGTACATTTTAAAAAGTGTATATACAATTGATGAAAATGGCATCTAAGTGCTATTTGTTTTTACTTTTGATGGTCATGAAAATGGCATCAAAGTGCTGATAATCTTCATGTAGCTTTTTTTAAAAAACATGTCATACTGTTGAAGAGATAGGAAAATTTAAAAATTTAACAGGTTAACCAAGTTCAGTTTTGTCAGATTCTAATTTAAATCAAATAATAGAATTTTGTTCCTTTCAAAGACTATAATTTGAATTTGAATTGAATTTTTCAGAAAAAGATAAACCAGATTTCCTTTATTATACTGTTTATTTGAACAGTATCACTTGTAACTTCCTGATTATTTAAATAATTTGCCCAGCATTTTCTAAAATGTTGAATACTGGGCACAAAAATGAATGGATTATTCCTGTTATTCAGGGCTGAGTAGTTCATTGCCTAGGAGCTTCATATTAAACCCTTTTTCTGTGCTTTATCAGAAACTATCAAAATTGGATCAATGCAACAGACAAGCAAAATACATTTAGTAGTATGATTTTTTGTGTATATGTGTGTGCATGTATACATTGTAATATAGTAATTGTAATAACTATATACATACACACATACATTCAAAATTGAATTTTGAAAAATTAAAAATGAAATTAAACAAACAACATTTATAGTGGCAATGAGTAAAGTAGGTCTGTTTTTTAATTAAGTTTCAATCAAGAAATTCTTCACAGAACAGAAATAATACAAATTTTAAAAAGGAAAAGGGAAGTAAAGAAATGTGATATACAGTAAGAAAAGAAATAGAAAGAAAAATAAAAGCAACTTCCATCTTCTTTATTGCAGTTATAAATATATTCATATTTTATCCTACCTTTACAGTTATATTGTGGCATCCTTCTTTCCATATTACATCTTTTCTAATCAAGCCCGTAAATCATGAATCCATTTTTGTTTTCATTTTTCAGCAAAACGTTCATGAGCGGTTTCCTGTCGCTAGCAAAGTAGGTCTATTAAACCAGGGCTTTTCAACCAGTGGCACACATACCACCGGTGGTACGTGACCCCTAGCCAAGAGTAACGGGGGAGGAAACCAGCTAAAGCGGCATAGCACAGACCTGGAGGAGATCAACTGGAGCTGCAGGGCTTGGCAGAAGCCCCAGGATCTGCACACACGGCTGCATGCTGATTTGAGCTTCTGGCACACCTGGAAGAGAAAAGGAGGAAGAGGAGGTGGAGAGAGGAGAAGCTATAAAAGGAGCAGGCTTTGGCGGGAGAGAAAAAAACACGGAGAAAGAGAGAGGAGAGAAGAGAAGAGAAGAGAAGAGAAGAGAAGAGAAGAGAAGAGAAGAGAAGAGAAGAGAAGAGAAGAGAAGAGAAGAGAAGAGAAGAGAAGAGAAGAGAAGAGAAGAGAAGAGAAGAGGCTTTTGTTAGTGAAGAGGTGAGGAGAGAGAGAGCGAGGGGCTTTTAAAGGAACCTGTGAGTGAATGAGAGCAAGAGAGAAGCTTTTGCGGCCAACATGTGTGTGAATGAGAGCAAGAGACAAGCTTTTGTGAGCAACGTGTGTGTGAATGGAGCAAGAGAGAAACTTGTGCGAGCAAGGTGTGAGTGAATGAGAGCAAGCTAGAGGCTTTTGCTATCAAAGGGTGAGGGGGAGTTGCGAGTGAAGGTTGAGAGAAAAAGGGAAAAGTGAAGGGGAGAAGGGAAAAAGAAAAGAAAAGGCATTGACTTCTGAGTTCCACTGTTGCAGTAGGAAGGAAGCATTAACATTGAACCTCAACTTTTTACTTTTCCATAATATTATAAACTAGCCATTTCTATAACAACAAATGAATCTAACCAGTAAAGCCCAAAATCCCCCCCTTTTTTTAGTCATCAAGTTTTTGACACCTTGCTAACCACTGGTGGTACTCGAATATTGTCATGTCCTAAAAGTGGTATTATCTATGAAAAGGTTGAAAAGCCCTGTATTAAACAACTTGTTTTGCTTAGCCTACAGGCAAATCCAAAAAGCAGAGCAATTTTTACATTATTCTTATAACTCTATAATTCTTGGAGTTCACCAAAAGAAAGTACAGCTCTCCACATTGAAAAAATGTTAACCATCTCTGTTGTAACTAAGTAGGTTTCACAAGACCCATCACAAGACCCTCACTTGACACACCCACACCAGAAGCCCTTATAAACAGAACAATGACACTGACATCCCCTAAACTCCACTGAAGATATCACCAAGCCTGGTAATGAAATGTTCGGAAACCAACCCACAAGCTCGGAGAACGAACCTTCACCCTCAGGTTTCACCAATGTACATCTATGGAATACTGAAAAAACAACTCAAAATAGGATAAAAGCAAAAACATGTCCTTAATTTCCAAACAGGTAGTTAAAATGTTTCAAGGCAGGCAAATTATTTGTGTTCCAGAAATTGTCTTTTACGAAAAAGATCCTGGTTATTGAGCCAATGGATATGTAGCTGCTTTGGCTCAATATGTATTGCCAAATGGATGTGTTAGAAAGCATAATGGTACCATTATTAGCTGCCTTTTTTAAACTTTTGATGGTCATGAACTGGAAAGAAATCAATGCAAATGCATTAACTAAAAAGACTGGGCACAAATCAGAACCACTAGTGATGCATTAACACAATTAATGTTGGTATCAAACTCTAAAGCAGAACAAGTACTATTATGAGCTGCAAAGCATTAAATGCTAATTATAAGACTGAGATAAAATGAGTTACACTTAGTTTCTCTCCTAGATATGCACATCCAAAAAGTCTGTTTGCTAACTGCAGAGAGAGAGAGAGATTACTGCTTGCTCTATCCCAATGCAAGCTAACATAAATCCATCATGGATTAGTTAGGAGAACATGAAATAGAAATGAGAGCTCCAATCAAAGGAAAACATAAAAGCAATGTTAAGAAATATTGGAAAATAGTAGAAGAAGCTCAGACAGATTGACACACAATGAAAACAGTTCAGTAGAGGGGAAACTCATTTGTCACTCCTACGAATGTGAGAGAAAGGTCAAGCTTTTATTTTGGCAGTGCCAGTGGAACAAAGCAAACCTTCAAGAGGGACTGGCAAGAAACCTGCCACTAAATTGGTTTAGGTTTTCACACTACTGACAATAACTGAGACAGATGATGTGCTCATCATATTACAGATGGGTCATGAGTTTCAATATTGGTATTGGGAGGTAGTTCTGTCGAGCCTGATGTTAGGTAGTGAAAACCCTTGAAAAACAAATCATGATGCCTAAAGGGAACAGCCAAGTTGGCACATCACAACAACAGACCCCCTTATAGGAGTCAACAGGAGGATAATGCTGGCATCAGAAAGAACGAATGGGCAATTCTGCAAAGCCTCTTCTGTAGCTCAAATCTCCAAGTTATAGAAATGGAGAAAAAGCCACAACAATCGCTTTGTCAAATCCATAGCACACTAAAGATACCAATAAACACAAAACTACTGTTGTGATACATTTGGATAAAGCACATATAGTAGTGGGTCAGAATGTCATGAAATCATCCAGCGACGTACGCTGAGAAAACTTTACCAGCGGCAAAAGGTGAGATGAAATGCATGCACATCTTATATTTGCATAATATATTCTTGGTTCAAAACAAAAGAGATGCTTGTAGAAACCAAGCATGCCGATAGAATTTTATTAGTGCCGTCCAGAAAAAAAACCCTAGAATTTCATTTTAGCAAGATGGTACATCCTTGTGGATCTTTCTTTAAAGGCTCAAGGATCACAAAATAGAGTGTAGAAAATTGATACCATTCTTCCTGGTATAACAGGAAAGATATATCAACTGTCAAAGACTGATAAAAAATAGTAAAAAAATAAAACCATTTGAATGTCATTATGCACAGCAGGTACTCTGTGCTTTTTAGAAAGCTGTTGTATGTCCTTCATATTATGATTGGCCACAGATCGTGTGCATCAGTTGAGAGATGGAAAATATAACATTCACTCTTCTTTTATTTTTCTTTTCTTTCTCTCTTTTTTTTTTTTGATTCCTTAGCCTTTGCTACTGCAGTTATCAGATGAATACCTTCACCAGGAAGATGAAGGGAGAAAAAGGATGATAGTATCTCTGAATCTGTCAAATATCTAATTTGGAATCCTTAACATGTAAATAAATAAGAAATATAATAAAATCAGCAAAGCTGCTATCCAAACTGTGAGGAAACATATGATAGAACATTCTGAGTCCTTTTATCATGACCTTCTATGTAAAACCATAGATTTAGGTATCACAAAACTCAATTTGACTGTTTCATTCTTGAACTTTCATTGGATGAATTTTTAAAACACTAAAATAAAAATCTGTTGAGTATATAAAAACCACGTGTCTCTATTACCATGTACCAGAACTAGTAAGAACAAAACTCATTTACTTATAATAGTGGTTTTCATTAAAATGTATTATATTTTTTCTCTAGAAACTTTCACAAAGGGAATTTTTTTACTAAACTGAAGAAGAGAGCCATATCGCTTTATCCAGGATAGTCAAACACTGGGAGAGTTTATACGATGGACTGATATTTCAAGTGATTTTCAAGCAAATTATCTATACAAGTAGTATCCACACCTGTAATTTATATTAGAATAACAAAAGGTGAAACTAGACAGTGGGACACTTAATATGATTTGATTTAGATTCCAACTGAGCCACAAATGTTTTATCCAAAGTAATAATTTAAGAAAACACAGATGATCTGAAAAGTCATCTGAGACTCTTAATCTGAGGGACTGTAGTTTAATGGCAGAGTATGTGTTCCGTCTGTCAAAAGTTTCATATTCAAATCTTTAGTATTTTTGTCCATATGAGAAAGAGTCTTTTCTTAAATATTGAAAGACAACACTAGTGAATGTAGGCACCATAGTCTTGATCAGATCAATGGTCAGACCCTTGGACTGGTTTCATAGTGTATGTTAAATGATGATGTGATTACCTAGCAATTTAGAGTATAATGTGAACTAAGCCCTTGAGTTTGTAGTTGATTGCTTAGTCTGTTGATTTCTCATGTTTACAATTCCTGACAAATTGTCATGGGAAGATAAGAACATACAGTATACCAAGTGAAACCTTTTGTCCATCTGACCAAATAAAAGATAATCTAATGATACTTAATTTTTTTTCAATTATATATTTGAAAAGTTGTTGATTGTTTTCACTAAAACTTCAACTTCATGAATGTACAATCACTGAATAATTATCTTGAAAAATAATAAGTTTACTAAATAAACTCATTGATCAATTAACTCAGTATACTCACCTCTTACTATACTGGCAAAATAAGAAGCAGTCCCAAGTATTCTGTTGCTGTCTTTGGCAATTTTGTAAACTATTATCAATATGGTGCAAAAGGTGGAATTGTGCACAATGCTTAGCTTTAGGAAATCTGCTTTGCATTGATCTGATTATACTTCTTCTTAATATGCAAAGAGCATAGGGCAAGGCCAACACAGTTCTGAAAATGGGACTGAGTTAGAATGGGATTAAGTTAGAATGGGACTGATTTTATAGTTATTATCTGTGCTGC
The DNA here is from genome assembly GCA_023970755.1 of Azemiops feae. NCBI lineage: Eukaryota > Metazoa > Chordata > Lepidosauria > Squamata > Viperidae > Azemiops > Azemiops feae. The sequence goes on from JALGBA010004287.1 coordinate 1,440,879, forward strand.
CTGGATAGGTCTGATATAAGCTGAATAATGATGGTGAGAAAACAAGACTCCACCTTTCTAGACAGCATGCTGCAGATATTGTCAAGATTAATGCTTCTTGCTTTAGGAAGGTTGTTCTGTTTTCAAACAATGTTTTAAAAGAAATTTAGAAAATAAAAAAAATGTATTCCAGGAATACATTCAAGTCCATTTATTTCTCTTAACTGCAAATGAATCTATCCAGAACATGTAAATACATGCATGTGTATTCATCTCTCTCACACACACATGCACACACAAACACACACAAATACACAAACACAGAGACAGACAAAAGGTTGAATGAAGAGTAATCATCCAATGTTATAAATCACCAACAAATGACAGCACTGACTTGCTAGAAGTTCCGGTGTGTTCTTTAGCATCTATTCTTTCACTTCAGTTGATGGGAGTTGCAAAGAGAAAAGACTGTATGGCCATTGTTCATGAAACAGAAACCTGCAATGAGTATTTGTCAGTACACTTTAAAAATGTGTCATCACTGAATTTGTGATTGCCAAACAAGTCCCACCAAATGAAATTTACCATTAAACATTATTTATTCATGGTGAAGACTATGTTGATGTGAGTACTTGGTATCACCGAACAAAACAAGGTAAAAATGGTACAGCAGGAGGAGCTAATTTCTGTGATCAAAAATGAAGTTGAAGACCTGGCATAGGAATTAATAAAGTTCACAAGACAAAAGTTGATAAACTGATTAAGGATAATTAGTTCATTCAGAATGAAATTGCTGTTCAGTTTGGCATTTTAACAAACATTTGGGTTACATTATTAATGTTCTTCAATATTGGAAGGTGTGTGCAGATATGGACACTTCAAGAAATTTGCCAGCAATTGTTGTCATCTACAAATATGAAGGTAAAAAAATTTCTTCATCAGGGTAGAAGTCCCAGGGGCGCATCATTTTGTTCCAGAAATGATGTGTCACTTAATGAAATATCATTACAAAACTCTACCTGCTTCCCAGATACTTTTTTTAAAAAAGTTAAAAATCATGTTTCAGCAAGAAAACTCATGGTTATTGTTTTGGGAGATGAAGATGATGTTATGTGCATAGATTTCATTAATCTGACACCACTCTTAGTTTACAGAGTTACACAGCAATATGGAAAACTTTGAAACAACAATTAAACAGAGTTCAAGGGCATTTTCATGGAATATGTATGACAACACTAGATCTCATACTTCATAAGTAACCTAAAAGGCAATTGGAAATTGTTACCTTGTTCATCATTCAGTCCATTTGCCATGTGATTTCCATCTTTTTTCCCAAAATTGAGGGAATTTTATGGGGGTATCTACTTGATTTAAATGAAAAGATGGAAGAGACTGTTAGGACCTGATTGAAGAGACAAAGAGTGGACTTGTTTTATGACAGCTTGAAGAAACTTTCCCATCTCTGGTGGACGTGTAACAAATATGGATGATTAAATGAGAAGTAAATACAGATAACAAGAGAGTTCCTTTCAGGGAATATTTTCCTATTTTATTTATTTAAATATCGTATTTAAATTAAAGTTAGGGATGGAGGCATTACCCCTCAGACACACAAACGTATTCTCATGCTCATGCATACACACATCATTGTATTTGAATTTCTACTTTTCTATCAGAAGTCTAGCATTAGGAAAATGTTCTGATGTATGTTTAATTCCCCCCTCTTTTTTTGGAGGGGGGGGGGCTCAGCCGGGATACGTCACCTGAAACAACAGATGAACAAAAAAGGGAAAAAAATAGATCCAGGAAACTACAGACTTATCAGCCTGACCTCAATACCTGGAAAGATTCTGGAAAAGATAATCAAACAATGAATCAGTGAATATCTAGAAGCAAACAAAGTCATTACTAAAAGCCAACATGGGTTTGTCAAAAACAGATCATGCCAGACAAATCTTATTGCATTCTTTCACCAAGTGACAAAATTAGTGGACCAGAGGAATGCTGTGGATATAATTTACTTGGACTTCAGTAAGGCATTTGATAAAGTAGATCACAACCTACTACTTGATAAGATAGAAAAATGTGGGTTAGACAGCATCACCACCAGATGGATTCGTAGCTGGCTGACCGGCCATACTCAGCGTGTGGTCCTCAATGGAAGCGCATCTACATGGAGGGAAGTGTGTAGTGGGGTGCCCCAGGGCTCTGTTCTGGGCCCAGTGCTCTTCAACATCTTCATCAACGATTTGGATGAGGGGATAGATGGGGAACTCATCAAATTTGCAGACGACACAAAGCTGGCAGGAATAGCCAACATTCCAGAAGATAGGCTTAAGATACAGGAGGATCTGGACAGACTTGAACACTGGGCACTATCTAACAAAACGAAATTCAATGGTGAAAAAGTAAGGTTTTACATTTAGGCAAGAAAAACCAAATGTACAGGTATAGGTGGTACCTTGCTCAATAGTAGTAACTGTGAGAGGGATCTTGGAGTCCTAGTGACAATCACTTAAATATGAGCCAGCAGTGTGCTGCAGCTACCAAAAAAGCCAACACAGTGCTAGGCTGCAGTAACAGAGGGATAGAATCAAGATCAAGTATTAAGTATTAACACCACTTTACAATACCTCGGTAAGACCACACTTGGAATACTGCATCCAGTTTTGGTCACCACAATGTAAAAAAGATGTTGAGACTCTAGAAAGAGTACAGAGAAGAGCAACAAAGATGATTAGGGGACGGGAGGCTAAAACTAGGGGTGACATGATAGCAGTGTTCCAATATCTCAGGGGTTGCCACAAAGAAGAGGGAGCTATTCTTCAAAGCACCTGAAGGCAGGACAAGAAGCAATGGATGGATCAAGGAGAGAACCAACCTAGAACTAAAGAGAAATGACAGTTAGAAACCAGTGGAACAACCTGCCTCCAGAAGCGGTGAATGCTCCAACACTGGAAGTTTTTAAGAAGAGACTGGACAGCCATTTGTCTGAAATGATATAGGGTTTCCTGCCTGAGCAGGGGGTTGGACTAGATGACCTCCAAGGTCCCTTCCAACTTATTATTATTATATTATTATTATTATTATTATTATTATTATTATTATTATTATTATTATTATTATTATTATTATTATTATTATTATTATTATTATCTTTTATTCATTAAATATGAACCTCAGTCAACTGAACATTCAAATTGGCTGGCGCTGATGGTTGACACGGGTTGCTACCACCATCCTAGGTGTCAACCAGGTACCTTCTTAAAATATAAGATGTTCCGAGTAGCGCAGTTTTTTGTAACATTGCTGGAGTTATTGCAGGAAGCTGCAATTTCTTGATGTATTTTGCAAAGTTTTTGGACATAGTTCCCAGTGCCCCGATGACAATGGGTACCACTGTTACATGTTTCATCCATAATCGCGCAGTTTTGATGGCCAGGTCGCGATATTTCGTAATTTTTTCCAGTTCTTTTTCTTCGACTCTGGCATCTCCTGGTACAGCAATATCAATCAGCTGTACACTTCGGTTCTCTACAACTGCGATATCCAGCGTATTGTGTTCCAAATGGCGATCTGTCTGTATTCGAAAGTCCCACAAGATCTTCACCCTCTCATTCTCAACAACTTTTTCCACCCCGTGTTCCCACAACTTTTCGGACACAGGCAAGTCGTATTTTTTACACAATGCCCAGTGGATTAATTTAGCAACTCGATCATGTCTAGATTTGTAATCAGTTTGTGCGATTTTGCTGCACTCACAGATTAGGTGTGAAACAGTTTCAACTTTGTCATTGCAAAGTCGGCAATTTAGATTGTCAGTGGATTTTTGTATCTTCGCTTTCATGGCATTAGTTTGTAATGCTTGTTCTTGAGCAGCCAGTATTAAGCCTTCCGTTTCTTTCTTGATGGTTCCCATCTTAAGCCATGCCCATGTCAAGTTGTTATCACATTTTCCTTCAATGTTTTTCAAATGCTGTCCATGCAAAGCTTTGGTTTTCCATCTATTTAATCTGTCATCCAGCCGTTTTTCCTTATATTCTGCCTTTGTTTCTGTTATTTTTATAGTGCTCTCTATTATTATTATTATTATTATTATTATTATTATTATTATTATTATTATTATTATTATTATTATTATTATTATTATTATTATTATTATTATTATTATTATTATTATTATTATTATTAACAACATTATAAGAAGATTCCTGTTAGGCCAGACCAAAGGCTTATCTACTAATTACACTAAATATAAATATATATATATACTGTATATATGTTGATAAAATTCTTACAAAAAAAAGCGAACACCAGGATAAAAATAAACAAGGCTGTTTAATATAAACAGGCCTGTAGATAAAAGAGCACTTAGCTTTCGTCGGCCAAACTGCCGACATCCTCAGAGTTGGAATGGGAGGCATTTTGGGAGCTGGCCTATATAGCTTCCTGCCTCTGCGCCCGGCTTCTCGAGCGCGTCATCGGCCCATTGGTTGTAATAGTCCACAATGTGCTGAGTTGGTCTACACCTGGCAATCTGTCAGAGGCCTTGCTGGTTGCCTTCAGATCCTCCTTTGCTTTCCTTGAGAGCGTACATGCACTCGTGGGGTGGCTGTCCAGCTGCCTTTGCTCCTTATCTCCTTCCCCTCCCATTTTGGAGCGATCTCTCAACCTACAATTAAGATGCCCTGTGAGGCTGTCACCCTCCCCCAAGGCCGCTGTTGTCTCACCCGTAGCTCCCTCGCCCCAACCTTGCGAAGGATGGCCATTCGGGCATTCCTGCTCTCTGTTCCCCCCCCTTTTTTTTACTCTTTCCAAGCCGCTTCCGCACGTTTGTTTCAAACGCCCGATCGTAACCCCTTGTTAGTCCATCATCTCCTCCCATGGCAGTCATCGCCGCTTCACCTATAGCCCTATCTCCCCACTCCTGCAGGCAGCTGTCCAATTGTTGTGACTCCTCATCCCCCTCCCCTTTTTTTGCTGGTTCGCTATCCTCTCTGGGGATCGCCACCTCCACGTTTGTAATTCCATCCCCCTGCTTTTGCAAAGGGCGGGCTGGCCATCTGCTCCATGGGTCACCGCGTTGTCTCTCCCACTTTCTGAGGGTCTGGTAAGCCGGTAGGAGGTTTATATGTCGGTTAATAGAGTTCACATCAGAGAGCCATCGTAAACCCACTCACACTGACAGAACGCTACACTACAGGAGTAATCACACTGTAGCACATAAAATTAGCTGTGTCAGGACTTTATTCAAACGTGCTAATTCCCACTGCAGCACAGGTAGAGCCAAAATTGAAGAGAAAAAACATCTGTATCGCATCCTCAGGCAAAAGCAGGGGGATGGAATTACAAACATGGAGGTGGTGATCCCCAGAGAGGATAGCGAACCGGCAAAAAAAGGGGAGGGGGATGAGGAGTCACAACAATTGGACAGCTCCCTGCAGGAGTGGGGAGATAGGGCTATAGGTGAAGCGGCGATGACTGCCATGGGAGGAGATGATGGACTAACAAGGGGTTACGATCGGGCATTTGAAACGAACATGCGGAAGCGGCTTGGAAAGAGTAAAAAAAAGGGGGGGAAACAGAGAGCAGGAATGCCCGAATGGCCATCCTTCGCAAGGTTGGGGCGAGGGAGCTACGGGTGAGACAACAGCGGCCTTGGGGGAGGGTGACAGCCTCACAGGGCGTCTTAATTGTAGGTTGAGAGATTGCTCCAAAATGGGAGGGGAAGGAGATAAGGAGCAAAGGCGGCTGGACAGCCACCCCCGAGTGCATGTACGCGCTCAAGGAAAGCGAAGGAGGATCTGAAGGCAACCAGCAAGGCCACTGACAGGTGTAGACCAACTCAGCACATTGTGGACTATTACAACCAATGGGCCGATGACACGCTCGAAAAGCCGGGCACAGAGGCAGGAGGCTGTATAGGCCTCCCACTCCAACTCTGAGGACGTTGGCAGTTTGGCCGACGAAAGCTAAGTGCTCTTTTATCTACAGGCCTGTTTATATTAAACAGCCTTGTTTATTTATATATATATATATATATATATATATATGCAGGTCTTGGCGTATTCGGGTCTTTTCCCATGTAAGATTGAGAGTGTCTTGGCGACGTTTCAACGAGGTCCCTCTCGCCATCTTCAGGCTGGTGTCTTCGGCTTCATGCTTGTGCGAGCAAAGCGTGATCGGAGCTGCCGTCCTTCTATAAATATTGGAGGGGGTGTGTGGTGTGTTGGCTTTGTAGCTGTAAGCGGGTTGGTTGGCTGTGTTGTTACATCTTGATTGGAAGATGGAATTGATGTAAGCAAATTAGCTGATGTAGCTGTGAGCGGGTTGGTTGGCTGTCTTGTTGCATCTTGATTGGAAGATGGAATTGATGTAAGCAAATTAGTCAGTTGTTTGGTAACATCCTGTGTGGCTGAGGTGCTGGCTGTGTGCCCATTGTTCTTTTGTACCTGGGTAATGGGCTGTGTGGTAACATTCTGAGCTCTATTGTAGTGATATCCTGAGTCCTGTACTGCCACATCATGGGAGGTAGGCTGCATTGTAACATACTGAGCCTTTGCGATGTAACCTCCTGAGTTCTGTGATGTAATGTCCTGAGTAGATGGCTGTGATGTAACATCACGGGCTTTGGTTTGGCTCTGAGTTTGCGGTCTGGCCATGTGTTTATGGCATGTGTCAGTTTGCTTTGTGAGGGGGTCGGCGGGGGGGGCAGCAGTTGGTGATGCCACCGTGGTGTGGATTCTGGATGATGGTTGCATTTCGTCTATGGGATGGGTTTGGGTTTGAGTCTGGTGAGGGTGATTGGTGGTGGTGTCCTGTGTTGTTCTGGGTCCGGTGTCGGTTTTCGTGGTTGGGACTCGTTTGTTGACTAGGGCTAGTTTCCAGATGTCTGGTAGGCGGGAGGTATCGTCACGTTTATTCATGTTGTGGGGGTGTTTCTCTATTTCGATGGCTTCCATAATTATTCTCTTGTTGAAGTGTTCAGTTTTGGAGATTAATTTGGTACCTTCAAAATCAATTTCATGTCCTGTTGCTTTAAGGTGCTGGAAAAGGGAGGAAGTTTTTTCTTCTTTTCTGACTACGTTCTTGTGTTCTGCGATGCGTGCATTTATTCTCCTATTAGTTTGTCCAATGTATGTGGCTGTGCAGATTTTGCATGGTATTTCATAGACTCCTTGGTTTTCTAGCTGGATCTTGTCTTTGGGGTTTCTTAAGATGTTGGCTATTTTTTGGTCAGTGCCGAAGGCTGTCTTGATATTGTGTTTGTGGAGAATTTTGCTGATTTTATCTGTGGTGCCTTTGATGTAAGGGAGGAGGGCGTTTGGTTCTGGAGATGAAGGTCTTGGCTACCCTAGGGCACACCATCTACCGGAAAAAAACACACACCAACCGCTACTTAAACGCACAATCCCATCACCACCCTGCACAGATCAACTCCGTAGCCAAGACCCTCATCTCCAGAACCAAACGCCTAGCCAACAAAGACCACCTGAAAACTGAATTACACACTCTCACAAACGTATTAATTTCCAGCGGATTCCAAAGAAACATTATTACCAACCTAATCGAAAAGAAGACATCCCCCAAGAACCAAGACACAGAACAGGACAACGGCATCGCCCTTCTCCCTTACATCAAAGGCACCACAGATAAAATCAGCAAAATTCTCCACAAACACAATATCAAGACAGCCTTTGGCACTGACCAAAAAATCTCCAAAACTGAACACTTCAACAAGAGAATAATTATGGAATAATTATGGAAGCCATCAAAATATAGAAACACCCCTACAACATTAATAAATGTGACGATACCTCCCACCTACCAGACATCTGGAAACTAGCCCTAGTCAACAAACGAGTCCCAACCACAAAAACCGACACCGGACCCAGAACAACACAGGACACCACCACCAATCACCCTCACCAGACTCAAACCCAAACCCAAACCCATCACATAGACGAAATGCAATCATCATCCAGAATCCACACCACGGCGGCATCACCAACTGCTGCACCCCCCGCCGACCCCCACACAAAGCAAACTGACACACGCCATGAACACATGGCCAGACCGCAAACTCGGAGCCAAACCAAAGCCCGTGATGTTACATCACAGCCATCTACTCAGGACATTACATCACAGAACTCAGGAGGTTACATCGCAAAGGCTCAGTATGTTACAACGCAGCCTACCTCCCATGATGTGGCAGCACAGGACTCAGGATATCACTACAATAGAGCTCAGAATGTTACCACACAGCCCATTACCCAGGTACAAAAGAACAATGGGCACACAGCCAGCACCTCAGCCACACAGGATGTTACCAAACAACTGACTAATTTGCTTACATCAATTCCATCTTCCAATCAAGATGTAACAACACAGCCAACCAACCCGCTTACAGCAACAAAGCCAACAAGCCACACACCCCTCCAATATTTATAAAAGGACGGCAGCTCCGATCATGCTCTGCTCGCACAAGCACAAAGCCGAAGACACCAGCTTGAAGATGGCGAGTGGGACCTCGCCGAAACATTGCCAAGATACTCTCAATCTTACACGGGAAAAGACCCGAATACGCGAAGACCTGCATACCTGTACCTGTGAAAATCTACGAAAACACACACACACACACACACACACACACACACATATATATATATGGTTTTCTTAATGTCCACCATGGCCAATAATTTTCGATATCCATTATCCTGCCTTGTCCACTCTAAAGTCATATGAATGACCAACTATTTCATCTATGACAGCTTGTAATCATTTAATAAATCATTTGCTCCCTTTTCCATTGTCCTGACTACTACTTTCAACATCCACTATTCAGGAGTGAAAACAACTGTCACTACAAAGCACCACATGACACCCTGCCAGAGTCATTTGTGTGAGAGTAGTCAAAGCAGGTCAGGGATTCGACAGAACTACAGTAAAACAATGATGCAAAAGTTACCTCTCTTCACTGCTCACAGGCTGTGTTTTATTTCAAATTATGGAAAATTACATTTCCATTTATTTGTCATCTCCAGAAATCCTAATAGATTTTTTAAAAATCATGTCCTAATACTTGAAAAGGACTATTCCTCAACCAGCATGTAAATAGCTTCTAAAATAACAAAATCAAATCTCTTTTAAAATGTTTAAGACTCTGCTGTTAAGCGAACCAGAATATTATAAGCTTTCTCAGCTAGCATTAGCTGAATAGAACATTATTTGAACTCTCTCTTTCATTCAATTTAGAGTATCAATTAGAACACAATGTTAAGCTGTCCTAGCATCTGGTTCCTTGGCAAGATCCATAGACAACTGGCAGTCAGGACTTAATGTGCCTGTCAGATGGTTAAAAGGCAGCTGATGGAATGCACCTGGATTGTTCATCCAAATACTGCTTTTTTCCAGTAAAATGCAGAAGATCAAAACAAGTGTATCTGTTTTCTAAAATGTTGCTGTACCTGTACGAATGGTACAATGATGAGTAACATGTACAATTTCACTTTTTATCTAGGGCATATCGGGCAGGCATGTCATTAAAAGATTCTACCACATTAAAGAGATGGCAAAATGGAATGTAGCCAGGTCAATGGCAAATGCCCCTGAAAAAAAAATCTGTAACCCCTGCCAGATTAACACATCCACTTCTAACTCTGCTAAGGCTGTTTTCCATTATTTCCAAAGATCTTTGGAAAGTCCATCCTTGATTTTACCGTGGCATGTATATAAGATCAGATAATTCAAACAGATTCAGAAAATTGTTTTGAGTTAATATTTTAAATTAAAGACCTGAAACAGGCCAACTTGTTATTTTTTTTTTCTGAATTAATTCAAAAATGTGCAAGGCACCTGAGAATCATCAAGTGGATCTCAAAGGTATTTATGATTATTTGATACAAAATGTCAGTTTGATTCCAAAAGTCAATCCAGTCTTAAGATCCAATCAATTCACCTTCAAAATAAAACTTTGAATTGAATTCTATAAAGCTCTAATACTGAATGGGCTGATGGAACCATAATGTGTAACACTTTGTTTACATTAGAGGATTCCTACCAGGATTTCTAAGCTTTAGGTTTTGAAACTAGTTCTTAATAAAGCTCCCATTGCTATACTTTGATCCCAGACTCTTTCCATTACATTCTATTAAACAAAGACTCACCAGACTTTCTTTGTATCATCATCTTCACAACCACCACCATCATCAGTATCATCACCATCATCATCACTATCATCATCATCATCATCATCATCATCATCATCATCATCATCATCATGGTGTAAGAATTATTCATCACAAAATGAAAAAAATGGTTTAGTATTCCAAAACTATCAGCAGTTTGCTTTCTGGAAAAGCAGAAAAATAGAATAGCAGAGTTGGAAGCGAACTTGGAGGTCTTCTAATCCAATGCCTGCTCAGGCAGGAAACCCTATACCATTTTAGACAAATGGCCTGTCCAATCTCTTCTTAAAAACTTCCACTGATTAATTGCTAACTGTCAGGAAATTTATCCTTAGTTCTAGATTGCTTCTCTCCTTGATTAGTTTCCATCCATTGCTTCTTGTCCTGCCTTCAGGTGCTTTGAAGAATAGCTCCCTCTTCTTTGTGGCAACCCCTGAGATATTGGAACACTGCTATCATGTCACCCCTAGTCCTTCTTTTCATTAAACTAGACATACCCAATTCCAGCAACTGTTCTTTATATGTTTTAGCCTCTAGTCCCCTAATCATCTTTGTTGCTCTACTCTGCACTCTTTCTAGAGTCTCAATATATTTTTTTACATCATGGTGACTAAAGCTGGATGCAGTATTCCAAGAATGGTCTTACCAAGGCATTATAAAGTGGTATTAACACTTCACTTGATCTTGATTCCATTTCTCTTGTTAATGTAGCCCAGAACTGTGTTGTTTTTTTTGGTAGCTGCAGCACACTGCTGGTTCATATTTAAGCAATTGTCCGCTAGGACTCCAAGATACCTCTCACAGTTACTACTATTGAGCCAGGTACCACTTATACTATACCTGTGCATTTGGTTTTTCTTGCCTAAATGTAGAATCTTTTTTCACCATTGAATTTCATTTTGTTAGATAGCGTCCAATATTCAAGTCTGTCAAGATCCTTCTGTATCTTAAGCCTGTCTTCTGGAATGTTGGCTATTCCTGCCAGCTTGGTGTCTTCTGCAAATTTGATGAGTTTCCCATCTATCCCCTCATCCAAATCATTGATGAAGATGTTGAAGAGTACTGGCCTATAAAATATAGCCTTGCAGTACCCCTCTGCATACTTCCTCCATGTAGATGCAGTTCCATTGAGGACTACACGTTGAGTGCAGTTGGTCAGCCAGTTATGAATCCACGATTTACTCATTTAAATATACAATACAGTAGTTAATTCTCATATTTGATGATATAAAAGTTTAAATAAATCCCAAAATCTAAATTCTAGTGCTCCAGATACTTCTGGGTAGCAGTTATAAGAAATTCAAATTTTATCAATATAGGCAGATCAGTTTAAGCTCTGTATTCAGTCAAAGCAAATATCTGTTCTCTCACATTCTTCTGCATCATCTGCAATAGTTAGACCAGCTTGGTCAGCCAAGGCACTACTTCAGATACCCAGTTTCAGAGTGCTCAGATCTATTATCAACAGCTTGGATCATGCCTTGAAAAGTCTGAGATGAGTTTTAAACCTTAAGCAATTGTGAAACTTGATAATGCCTATACACATCTCCCCTTTTGATGATGACATTTTCTTACTGAAATAGTGAATGAAAAGCTAGATTTATGAGTTCAGCTTTCCTATTTGCAGATCTTGTACAAATTGCTACAAAAGGAAGCCATTAAACCAAGGGCCGTGAATGTATTTGGATCTTTTCCTACTTTAAATTGTGCCTGAGGCTAGATAACAGAATTGCCAATTGATACTAGGAAGCTAGACAACAATAGAGCAATACAAATTGGATGCATAGATATTGACCTTTAAATAGCTTATTTGATTTAGTGGCTCTCATGCCAGCTTCAGCATTTATTTTTCACACAAACAAAAAGTTATTGAGCTTCAAAGTGAATTCCTAAAAAAAAAAAAAAAGATACATAACTCTTTCTTCTGAAAGTTAACAAGAATGCCAATTCTATTATTAATTACGCATTAATATTTTAAAATTTTCTTAACATTTTTTTAAATGTGAAAAAAGGTACAAGTACCTTGGACAATTGGTGACAATGCAGTCAACTTGCCAAGAATCCTGAATCAATAAAATCTATGAAATGTATAGTCTGCAGTCTTCTTTATTTTTCAGATTCTAGAAAGCTCCAGGGAGTGAAACATTTCATCTCAGGAATGGGTTCAAACAAATTGCAACACTGAAATTGATTAGTATAATAGTGCAAGATTTGGCTTCTTGAAAGAAACATAAGTTTTCCAGCTGGCTGAATGTATACTTGGTATAAAGGGAAAAGGAGACTGACCCTTAGCAAAAGAATAATACTATAAACAATGGTTGGAAACTGATCAAAGAGAGAAGCAACCTGGAATTAAGGAGAAACTTCCTGACAGTGAGGACAATTAACCAGTGAAATAGCTTGCCCCCAGAAATCGTGGGTGCTCCATCACTGGAGATTTTTAAAAAGAGGCTAGACAGTCACTTGTCTGAGATGGTATAGGTTCTCCTGCTTGAGCAGGGGGCTGGACTAGAAGACCTCCAAGGTCCCTTCCAGCTCTATTCTATTCTATTCTATTCTATTCTATTCTATTCTATTCTATTCTATTCTATTCTATTCCTACAATATCTATATTTTCTATGCAATTTACATAATCAGAATAACAGTTGGAAGGGACCTTGGAGGTCTTTTAGTCCAACCCCCTTATCAGGCAGGAAACCCTATACCATTTCAGACAGATGGTTGCCCAATCTCTTCTTAAAACCTTCCAGTGTTAGAGCAGCCACAACTTCTGGATACAAGTCATTCCACTGATTAACTGTTCTATCATCAGGAAATTTCTCCTTAATTTTAGGTTGCTTCTCTCTTTCTCTGATTAGTTTCCATCCATTGCTTCTTGTCCTGCCTTTAGGTTGACCCCCTCTTTTTTGTGGCAGCCCCTTAGATATTGGAGCACTGCTATCATGTCACCCATAATTCTTCTTTTTTTAAAACTAGATATACTAGTTTAACTAGTTATTAAAGTATAGAAAAATGGGAATCAACTTCAATAAAGAAAACTTCAAGGCTTTTATGCTTGGTTTTCCTTTATTTTTTCTTTCATTCCGATGTTCTGAAAGCAGCATAAGAGACATAAATAAGGAAGAAACTTATTGAATTTGAGGAGTTTAGAAATATGTAGCTTAGATAATTCAGGCACAGCCTCCAGGTTGCTCTTTTAAATTATGTATTTAAAAATATGTGACATAATCCTTAAGAAAAATGTGTTTACATTCACAGAGTAATATAAATCATTATTGTATACAACACAATTAGTATCCCTGTTAATAGACTTGAAAAGTGACCAAGGATTGATCAACTCCTTATGTTGCCTGCAGTAAACAAATTGTTCACAGTGGGAATTGGAGGCAACCAAACACTGTTCACAGTCCTGAACCATACAAACAGCTGCATTTAAACAGGCTGAAAGCTTTCTCATAGGTAAATGATATGGCCATGATATATAGTGCTAGAGAATGAGAAGTATATAAAACTAAATTGAATAGTATAATACACCCTTTCTGAATGCTGAGAGTGTTTCTTCAAGTTTACAAATGTAAATGGCTTTTGAAAAAGGAGATTCAGAAGCATCACCCTCTTGAATTTTATAAATAGCTGACTTCAGAGCTAAATACATTACCTACTTTTTAAATCTCTATTGCTTACTCTGAGCAATGGTTCAAGACAAGAATGATGTGGATCTGGGCTACCCATGAATAAATTACTTGCAAATATGCATTCTATTGCCCCAATGTCATTATCTGTATTTTTCCATACAGCTGAATTATTCTCCAATGAGAATACGACTTTTGTAATAAGATGTTTTATTCACTATTAGATTAGGAGGTGTTATAAGCCCTGCTCATCCACATGGAGATCTAAAGATATAAGAAGTTATGAGTAGCCCTCCCATCTCTACATATTGCTGTGTTGTCATTGAGTAGCCAGTCATTAGTGGTGAGAATATAATCATACTTAGAATTTTAACACTTCCAGCTATGAGGAAGTGTTCAGAAGGTACTCTGCTGTAGATAATCATATTGTACCCCTGGGATGTTAACTGTTCAGTGACACAATCAATGAGGAGGATCTCCTCACTATGCTTGTGAAATGAATTTTATATAAGAATTCTACATGGGAACAGCTACTTTTGCAGAAATTAGGAATAGAGCATTCTTATTGATTGCCTCAACATAATGTGTACTTGCTCCATGAAGTAAGAGCACACTTGCATTTTATTAACTTAATTATTTCTTCCTGATTCTCTGACCAGTTAGAAATATAATTTTGATTCCAATGTGTTTATATGTGTATTTGTATAATATGGAAAAAATGTTTTTAGGCAGTGTATTAGCTATAGGCTTCCTCTGAGACTCAAACATGGATAATTTGCTCTATTTTGGATTTATGCTGTGTAATTTTTTTTATTTTATGTCCTTCACTTAGGCAGGAAGTCAAAATATATTTACCACTGAATGCTACCTCAGCCCACACAAATATGTTAATCAGGAGAGCTGAATAGTCATAATCTCAGATGTGAAGGTGATGACCTAAGGTCACAATATCCATTATTTAAAGTCAACAAAAGGAGACTCAAGAATTGCACTGTGCCATGTACTGAAAGTGCCATGTACTGAAAGAATAATGATAATTATTTTATTTGTTGCTCTGAGTTGCCTTATAGGGGAGATGGACAGCCTAAAAATTGTGTGTGTGTGGGTGTGTGGGTGTTGAAAGTTGTATTACAATTGTATTTTCTTATTCCTATAGCATAAAATAAATTATTGTGTCTTCTATCAGCTTGAGGAATATATGTGACTTTGTGTGATATATTGAGGATCACTCCTTTTCCCATAGTAAGTGAGCCACTTTCATATCTTATATTTTTATTTATTAATGTATTTTGTTTAAGAAAGAAACAACTCAGTGTCAAGCATGCATATAGTCAAAAGTGAGCAGAAAAGAAAGTTGTGAAAGATATAACAGGGAAGGATAACAGACTGAACTCACTCCCGTGCTGTCCATATACAACAGAAAGACTGTAAAGTTTCTTGATATAAAAGAATATCTCAATAGAGAATATGTTGTGGAACTTGAATGGCAACACAATGAATATGAACACTGATATGCAAACTGACAAATAGCTCGTTTCATGGGCATATTACAGATTATTGATATATTAGTAGTTAAGAAGATTTCTGGTTTTTTCTTTGTTAATGTGCTATCCAACTCAACATGAGGAACCCACATATCTAATCAAGTTAAAAATTCAAAATCACAATAAAAACAACAAAGCTACATAATAATAATTTATGAAAAATGTAGTGTTGTAAAAATTACAAAATAAATTAATGCTCCCTAATAGGAGGTAACATTCCCATTCTTCATAGCCTTAGTGGTTTCAGACAACATCAGAAGTTTAGGGACAATCTAATTTCCAGGAAGCTACTATTGCAGTGAAAGAGGGTGGGCAGCAATGAAGAAGTTACTTCTTTGAAATCCTACACATAGCATCTCCTTAGAGGAGGGATCTGGAGGGATTCCAGCATCTTCAGTCCTATTAGATCAGCAGTAAAAGATAATTCTAACAATGCCTGTATCTTAAGACGTGAAAAGCTTGAAATGTGGCAACCAGAATATTAAGTTTCACCTGAAAACCAATTAGCTTTGGATATAGTTATGTTATGTGGATAAACTGACTAGTATACACTATGTATCGACCCAAACTGTTGCACTCCGATGACCTGCAGTTTCCAAATTCTTTTTAAGGCAAACTATAAAGAAGACATGACAATACTGGAATCCATAAGAGAGGTGATTCTGATTGAGGGAAAGTCATAAGCAGTGCACAAAATGAAGCTATGTAAGGCCCCTCCTAGTCACAACTGCCACCTGCCCCTCATGCTTTCCTATGAGTCCAGAAAGTCTTCAAGATGGGACTAACCTCATTCATATATCACTTGCAAAGCCTTAACATCTTTCTTTTGAACTGAAAATATTTTATTTTCCTGAATATTCTGTAGCACTTTGGCCTGTTTGTTTTCTTATGGTGTGTGGCTCCAGTCTGGTTTGTTTGTCTACTATGATAATTTAGATGAAACCACCAAAATGTGTGTTTGTTCAACCAGATAGATTTCAGTAACAAAATTTATTTTTTCTTTATTTGGCTGTAACTAGCAGATACAAACTGCACATACACATGCACAAATACATAGAGTAAGGACAGTATATATAAAGGAATATGTGAAGAATGAAGAAAAGCTTATAGTGATGGTGATAAATATGACAAACTTAAGAGCCCATGTTTGATCCTTATAGTAGAGATATAAATGATGATAGAAAATTCTTCATGTTATTATTTGGATTAGTCTTCTTCAAACCAGCAGCTCCTATCACTTGAGTAGGAACTGGTAGGAGCATAAAATAAAGTCATAGAAAATGAAGAAGCTAAAGTGCTCAGGGATTTTAGAATTCAGACAGACAGGCACCTGCCTCATAACATCCTATATTTAAAATTTGTCAATAAGGAAAACAAAAAAGTCTTGATAGTGGACATAGCCATATCCAGAGACAGCAGAATAGAAGAGGAAGTGTCCTGGACTCACTAATCCATAACCCAGTGGTTCTACGGAAAGCTATCTAAGCACTTAACTTTTCTTGCCAAAGGAGACAGTATTTCACCATCAAACCTTTATTAAATGCTGCAAGTTCAGATAAAAGTAAAAGAAAATAGACAATGGCATATGATTACAACATGAATAGGCACATATGCATATGAATATATATATACAGTATATATATACAGTATATATATATATATATATATATATATATATACAGTATATATATACAGTATATATACACAGTATATATATATATATATATATATATATATATATATATATATATATATATATATATATATATATATATATATATATATATATATATATATATATATATATACACACACACATACACATACACATACACACACAATAACTAGCAGCCATGCTCCATAAAAGACACCATGTGCTCCTAGTTATAATGTGGCCTAATTACTGTCTAGCTTAAAAAAATATAACTACCTCTGCACCCTATAGAACCTAAACTGCCTAAAGGTGTGAAAGGATGCACTGTTCACCTGCATTACCTCCAGATCGGTCAAGATTTCAATTGAGGAACTGTTGTGGGCTTCTCTCCATGGAAGATGGAGGCTGGAATGATCTCATTTCCCTTCTTCTTTCCAATCTATGCTGTGTAACAGGAAGTAATAAAACAGGAAAGAGGAAGTATGTAATAATCCCTGATCACTTCCTTGTGAAGGGAACATGCTGCACCTATTTTGGCTAATAGGGGTCAGGATTCCTAAACTTTACCTATAAGCTTGCTAAGTGCAAAACACATTACTGTTTTGAAGGCACAGTATCATACAGTACATTTGAATGTAGAACAAACAGTTACAACAGAAATAAATTAATCCCATTCTGCTAGAGTAGCAAATGCTCTGGAGACAGAACAGAAAGAACTGGAGAAGACAACAAATTACAAAGACCTACAAATAGAAATAGAACAATGTGGCAAAAAAAACAAAGGTAGTACCAATAGGTTCCTTTGATGCAAACCCAAAACAACTGGAGCACCACAACACCATCGGCCTTGACAAAATCACCATCAGTCAACTTCAAAAGTTAGCTTTACTGAGCAGCAATCCTACAGCAATATCTTTATCATTAATAAATAACTTATTTCAGGTCCTTGGGAAGGATCAACAGGTAGATAAAACTGCCAAATCCAGTGTAAACATCTGGCTGACTGCATGACCAACCATAATAGTAATAAATAGCAATAGCATTTTGACTTATATACTGCTTCACAGTGCTCTACAGCCATCTTTAAGCAGTTCACAGAGTCAGCATATTGTCCCATTTTCCGACCTCGGAAGGATAGAAGGCCAAGTCAACCTTGAGCCAGGGGAAATCATGCAATATAAATAGATTTAACAAATAACTTATTTCATCTTGGTAAGTTTCAAACATACTAACCAGAACATTTCAACCTCATTTGTGTTCTAAAAGATTTGTATTTCATAAAATATTTTATAAAGAAAATATATATTTTCCATAGCATATCCTTGTTTTACTTTAAATATCTTATAATGCAAAATGCTTGTAAGACAAAAAAATCAGAAGAGTGATCCAAAATATAGCTGTGATAGAGAACCATGCTATATTTAGGTATATTCTATGCCATAATAACCATCTGCAAAATTACTTTCATCTAAGCATATGATGCAGTGAATTGTAACAAAGCTTTGGCATCAATACCACTGGATTTACTGTGCTTGTATCAAGGGCAACACACTCCTAAAGCAAACAACAGCAACCCAGGGAGTCTAGCTACAAGAGGAAATGCAGGTTGCTATGTTACAATTCATGCAAGGCTTATAGCAACAGATGGACATTTTGAATAGAATTGGTGCCAATTTGGCTCCTGTTCGCTGTATTTCCAGAAGTTGGAAATTTTAAATCAAACCACCCCAAAATGTGTTCAGATTGTACAACATGTGGCTCAACACATTTTAGCATTTTTGCACTGTCATTAATGCCAACATGAATGTTCTAATTCTTATAAAGTTGTTTAAACCTCTAACCTTAATGTATTTCTATTCCACCCATATTTAATTGAAATTGATCCAATGACATGATCTCTTCAAATTCTATAAAAGAAAACCTGATAAAATTCAATCATGATTACTTACTAAGCATGTACGGATTACAATGCATCAATCCAAATATAAACAGAACTCTTTTCTTCTACTTAGGTTTTTGGGAAAAACTATGACATGTCCCAAGACATGCATCTTAAAAATGAGAGAACCATATATTAAGCTGAAGGAATCCTTGAGATTCACTGTTGCCTATGTTATCATTTTTCTCTAATAGCCTTATCCACATCTCCTTGCTAAAACAAGAGGATATGAGGCATTTTAAAAGGTATTCACATAATACTATGCAACTTGTGGTACGTTTTCTAGCATATAATTTTTTCTAACAGTTCTCTTACCCCAGGGCTAATGAGCAGACCCAGCCCACAAATACCTAAAAAAAAAGCTCCTTCTTCTGTTAAGGGAACCCCATTTCAGTCCAATAAATATATCCCATATATTTATATGAGATTCTGAAACCATTTGCTTTAAAATATAAGGATCTTAAAATTCCCTTTTCTGAATTCTGTGTGAGAATATGTCTTCTTTGTCCTTCTTAAATACAATTGTTCTTCCTTGCAGGGAAAGCATTTTCATATCCACATAATCAAGCTACTTTTTGTTGAAGATGAGGCTCTTCACTTTAACCAATATCAAACATTACAGGTAGTCTTCAGCTTATGACTACCATTGAGTCTGGAATTTTGATTGTAAGTTGTTGGTGTCATTAAATGAGATGCCCATGTGACCCCTTTGCTCAACAAATGCAGTTGTTAAATAATCTTGTTGGTCATTAAGCAGAGAGAGTCCCAAGTAAGGGGTAGATGGATATCTCAGAGAGGTTGGGGAAGACCTGGGAGGCCAGGTTGTGCATGAGATATGGGGGTGGCTGCAGTGTGGCACAGTGCAGGGATGCCTAGGAAAGAAGCTGTAGCTGTAGCTGCCCCAGGATGGTTTAGTAGCATGCCCCAGTAGCTGTTCCAATTTGGCCCAACAACACAGCAAAAAAAGTGCCAGGAATTTTCAAAAACTAGGAAAGCCTCCACAGTGAGGTGTAAAGCATCTATCCCTCTTCCCCCACAAAAGGCCAAAAGCCTGGGAAGCTCCACAGAGGGATGCAAAGCAGCTGCTCTATAGGAAGTTCAAAATGTCACAGAGACTCACAGGATGTGCCACAGTGCAAAGCAGCCATTCCCTCACCCAAGTGCTGAATACCTTAGAAGCCCCAGCCCAGTCACTCTCACTGCCTTACATTCTACTACGCAGCTAATGTTCACTGTTTTCTTCATCCCACTGCTTGCGAGGCATTCCCAGGCTGGCCTTCTGAAATGTAGAAGAAAAATAAATGCTAAAGGCAGCTGCTTGGCTGCAGCATATTAAAATGCTCCCTTTCCCATGCTCCTGGGAGGAAACAAAGCAAAGGAATCTGTTCAATGGTTTTAAGGAAAAAAATTGGCTTGACTTCTGTGAGCTAAAACTATGGAGCAGGTTTCTAGAGGAGATGTGCTTCACAGGAAGCCATTTATTCCCTTCCTGCAATTGCTGAAGTCCATAAGGGGAATGAAATCACACTCACTTTATTACATACTGTTAAAACTAGATTAAGGACCCCAGATCCTGTGTCTTCAGCCTGAAGAACCAAGAGATAGTACAGTAGCAGCAGTGACAGGTTATTTCTTTTATGATTTGTTTTAAGAGAGTAGACATGCTGTGAATTGAAATACTAGCCTTTATGACATTTATGAACATATACTATGTTTATTTCTACAATAAATATAAAGCTAGAGGATGTCTGGAGAAATTTAAGATGGCAGATAGAATTGGGTCTATACCTTATCACCCTATAATTTGCTTAACTTTTTTTGTTAACAAAGGAAAAACAAAATTAATGTAGAAGGAGAATAGGCTAAATTTGGAAGTTTTCTATATCACTCTGCTGCCAACTACTTGTTATCTAGATCTTTGAAGGGCTAAATGAGTTGAGCTAGTTTCCTTTATTTGTTTTCTTAAAATATTTTCCAGATGTCACTTGACTGCCCATTGCTTTATCCTCAGAATCATAAACGTAGAAATACTATTGGTCTAGAATTCAATTAATCTTGTGTGATCCCACTTCAGAGAGGAGGGTAAGAATCACTTTCCATGTTCTCCTTATCTTAAAAAAAAGCTCTATAATTTTATGTAGACTCAAAGGATTAATACTCTTTTGCCTTTTCTCTCTTTCAAAACTTCAAAAATCTGGTGATTCAAAAATAACCAGGGATCATTAAGGACCAGAAGCTGGTAGACAGAAGTAGTGATTCAATTGGATTGGCCAAACTCAACACTGTGCATTCTAAAATCTGTCAATTATTTATCTGCCAACTTTTAAGCATATCCATCACATTTTGAATTATTCAAATCATAACCCTAAATTCCTCTAGTCTCTCACCTTGTCCAGAATATCATATTGCACTTCCTTTGTTTAGAATTTTGTTTGAAAGGGTTTAAAACCCAACTCATTTGTTTCCTTCCCATTGCTCACTAAGATTTGATAGAGAATACTGAATTTCAGCAGGTTGTGAACCATTCAGATTATCTAACAATTAATTAACTAGTAGGGCACCAAAGAGAGTTATGAAGGATAGAAAGCACCTTACCAGGGATTTCTTTAATACCTGCAATACCACTGTCCATTCCCATCCTTCTGTTGTCACACTCCGGTAGAGCATGAAGTTTGTCTGGGCTAGGCAGGTTAATTAACTTCCACTATTTAAAATATTTTGAAGTTTTTGAGGTGGCTGAAGGCCACTATTTTTTCATTACATAAAACTTTTAATCAGTGCCTGACGCTAAACAGAGACTCATTCTGAATATGCCCATGGTTCTGTCCATTATTATTATTTTAATGATAAAGCTGCTGAGTTTTGAAACAGGGAGTGCTAATGACAACCATTTAACCCTCCAACAAACACCTGCTGTTTTCAGAACTGGAATAGCAGTTCCTTGATTAATGATGACTTGGGTAAATAATAAATTAAACTGGGGGGATTTCATCACAAGTATTGCCATTCCATGTTTGAAGATGAGATAGTTTTGAAAATGGAACATTTACAACTAGTAATACAGGGTAATTTTTAGTTTAATTCAGCAATTCATGAAGCTAAATGCTCCAGCTGTGATCCTGCTACAGGATGCCAAAATGCATTCAACAATATCAAATGACATTATCTATATCTTGCATTGGAAGAATTACACTAGTTTCATCCTTCTATTTTTCATATGATAAAGATGACTAAAGCTTTCAAATTAACTTTTTTTTTAGAATATAGTTTTATATAATACAAGACCCCCTTGGGTAACAGTTTTCAGAATATCTGCATTTATTTTTTTTTGCAGATAATGCTAATTTTGTGGGAAAGAGTCTGGAACAAATGAAGCTAATACAATTGCATTCTGTTCTTTTATTTAGATAAGAAATTAACAGGGCAGCTGTCATAAAGAGACCTTGGTATCTCGAAAACAGAAATATGATGACTGGGAACAGAGAATTGTGCAAGAAAAGAAAGTAAACATTAAATGCTGTAATTCTCACCATCTATTAAAGTCCTACTGTAATTAATGAGGTTTTATGCAGCACTGTCATCAAAGATTCTGCAGTACTGAAAGCTTTTTCAGAACTAAAAAGCTTTATTCAATCCTTGTATTCTTTAAATAACCTCTAAGCCTTAACATGGGACTCATCATTTCATTCCAGTATCTCGGACTTACTTTCTTTTCTGTTGCTCATATTTCTTGGTCCACTTAAAAATCAATCAGGGATTGAGTTCAGTGTTTAATTCTTGAATGCATCCTGTTGTCTTGAATATTCCCTGAACAACTGACATTGTTCATATTGAAATGAAACCAGCTCTTCAATTTGAACAGTAACTGTTTCCTGATCAGCTTATCCTGAAATCCTGTTACTGAACTAACAGGGACTAGTTGTGGCATATATATATATATGTTTAACATATATATATATATGTTAAACAGGCCAGCAAAGACAGATATATTCAGTGATCATAGGTGACCTTGGAATGAATGTATAGGAGGCAATAAATATTCCCTCTACAAAAGGAAAAAAGCCATGAACAGAACCATCAATGACTGCATAGAATATAATTGATCAGATTAGAGTGCAGTTTATTTGGCAATGTCCAAGCATAAGGGACACTTCTGCTGTTTAAACCAGGTATTCATGATTCAGAATCAAATTTCATGGCAAATTTGAACCAAACAATCACCTGCATCATTCTTCTCCCCAAATTCAAACTTTTGAATTGATTGAAATCATTCAGTATGTAAATGATGCCTTTTGGGGCATTTGCCTCAGAGTTTTTTCGATGCTGGCATAGTAACCCTTTATTTCAAACTCTTGCATTAATTGTTTGGGTGTAGATATGGACAACTCTAATTTTGAGTGGGGTTAGTACAGATTTGGATGGTCATAATGCAATCATTAACTGTCAACAAGCTTTCTAATGCTTGGGTGAGGTTCTTCTTTGTGAAAAATATCATCCCATTAGTTTTCTTGGTGTCATGTACAAGTAATAATGCATTCCTCAGATTGGAAATAGTGTTTGTCTGCCCAGTGTAAGTTACTAGCACCAAGGAGGTTGATTCTCAACAAGTCCATCTCACATTTGTTGATATCCAATTTACCCCAATTCTTTCCTCTGACATTCCATGTCTCTATCTGATATGTTTGCATGCAGCATAGACCCTTGCTTTCACCGATGCATCAGCATCCGCCAGGTACTGCTGAATTTACCCCAGGTACATCATTAATGCCTTGATTTCTCATTGTGAGTCCTTACTCTTTCCCTGTAGTTTGTTGGTACCTTTTGACCTGAGGTTCTACCAATGGGCACCATATCAGGTTCATTTTAGAATCTTTCCATTAAAATAAAATCTTATTGACAAGGTTTTTGCAAAATCTTAATTCAACTCTCCCCATTTATCCAAACTTGGCACCAGCAGGCATGTACATGGCTGGGTTAATATAGTGGTAATTCAAAATAACATGAAGTAAGGATAATAAGCATGATATAAATTCCATGTATGCATGCAGGTCTTTGTAGATTTGTATATATATGAAATATATGAAATATATATATGAAATATATATATGAAATCAGAGGACCACTTTATACTCCAAATGCCTATGTCCAGTGAATAGACCAGTAAGGATACAGAACGTTTTGTAGTAAAAGGGAAAAGATAATCTAGAATGCATGGAAATACATAGATAGCACCTAAAACAGCCATATCCTTTCTTGGTATCTGCATATTTATTTATTTGGTCTGAACTTTTGAGCAGAAGAATGTTGCCAGAAAGGATAGATGCTATAATTTTTCATTCCTTTAGGATGAAATGAATATTCCTTTAAGGAGTTTTTATAACTTCAGTGTAGCAAATACAGTAATTGACCTGGAAATTCAGTAAGAGACATAGAACTGAGAGTGAATGAAAGGATTGTGAGTAAAGAAAAGTGAGATCCCAAAGATAAATAGTGTAATAGCTTATTGTGTTTAAACTGATCTTTAAATTAAACTTTACTTTGGAATGAGCATGAGCCAGACTTCAGAACAAATATAAAGCCATCAAATTATCCTTCCTATAATTCAGTATTTTCATTCTAGACAATATACCATCAAGAAAGAGAAATGTGAAAACTGAAACAGAAGAAAGCAATACAAAGATATAGAGAGTTTTGCCTTTACCATATCTGCACAGCTAGTGATCTCCCAGTTAATTTAATCACAAGTTACACCATGTAACCAACAAATTAATTAAATTGTCTTCTGTTTCACTCCTATATATGTTAGTAGAAAAAATAATATGTTTAGATATTGCACCAGCAATACTTTGATTCATTATTTTCCACTGCAAAGTCTCCATGCTTTTAAATTAAACTATTTAATTAATATTTCAGTATATATTAAACTTGTCATTTCTTTTTATGAAAATCTAGACTGTTGAAAATTCCTGGGACATAGATTAACTTTTAGAAATATCATTTTTCTATAAGCTTACTTACAGAAAATATCTCAACATCTCTCAGTTTGAATTTTAGCTATTGGGATAGTTTTCAGGAAGCCTTACAATATCATCTGGCACTTTCCTCCTTACTCTCTCTTGCCATACTGATAGGATAAAGTTATTTGACTTTAAGCAAGTTGATCCCTTCATTCAGTAAAGGAGAATGAGGAAGGCTGATAGGATTATCTGTCTCCTCTTCTTCCTGCACTAACCTTCAATCTAAATTGATACCTAGTACTCCTACAATGACAGCAGAGGAAAAATAAAATGGCAAAATAAATTGCCCCTGCAATCCATATTAATAACTCCTTAGTGTTTGACTTCTCCTGTGAAACTCAGATTTTTCTTTTGCTATTTTATTTTGGCAGTTAAAGTCTGAGTATTAGTTCAACTTGCAGCTGGCAAATAGGCACTACCTTTCTGCAGCTTTTGTAGTATAAATAAATATAACACTTCAGTTAGCAAAATGAAATGGCAGTAGTGTGGGCTAGAGTCAAACACATATATTTGTCTTTGTTGCACATTTAGCTCAACACATCGTGAAAAGTATTACAAATACAAGCAAATTTTATTTATTCATTTAATTTCTTTTACTTTATAAGCTGCCCACCATGAGTTGGTTGGCCATATAAATTTTCTTAATAATTTGAATGGGCAAATTAAATACACACAATGGCATATTTATGGGTTAAAAGACTTTATAAAACAAAGTAATATGCATAATACGCATCTAAGACCAATAACAATCCTCTTCATACTGTATGTAGAGTTTCTAAGTAGAAAGAAAACAGGACTGTGGATGAAAGCATCTGCTTTTTCCCATCATTCAGTATTTATCTGCTGATCTAAAAGATGGCTGCACTTGGCCTGAAGTCAAATACAGGTCCTTGTGCACTCTAGATTCTAATAAATTAGAAACTAGTTTGTTTATGTAGCAAGTACAGATCTATTTCAAACCCTCAGTTGAGAGTATAAAGATCATAGGAAGAAAAACTTGATGACAGGATGGGCATATCACTATCTGTCTGCATTTCTCTGAGCATTCAGATGAAGACCTGAAGAAGGCTAGGTTTAGAATGAGACTCTTCAGGTGTTCACAGCAAGCTTCCTCTTTAGTATTACAGTTCATGCTAGATTTGGGGTATTTCCCTGGGAAGCAAAACATTTTGTCCTGGTCCTGCTTATCCCCATCAGCTTTTGAGCACTATTGGGTAAGAAACATTATAAAAGGGCTTACCTTATTTGAAATATTTGTTCATCACCTAGTAGTCTTCATGGTTTGATCATGTTTTGGCTTGTTCCTTTACTACACCATCTGGCTTATTTCTTTATAATGAATTTGCCCTCTAATTTTTGTATCCTGAAGGCCAACTCCTGGTACTTGCTTTTTGGATCCATACTGAATGCTCAGCTTTCAGGCTCTAATCCAAATACAGATACACACCAGTTAGTCTCTTTAGTATGGAAGACAAAGCAGAAATGATGAAAGCTAGCCAACCTTTCCTTGTCTTGACCATACCGTTAATGCTATGGCTAATTTTCTGATAACTGTCAGCTGAGTCAGGAACCTGATCACAGGGTGAAGCTAGCTAGCTAGCCAATTTTTCAGTGTTCAGATGGTATGTTACAGATTCCACATTGTGTGTGTGTGTGTGTGTGTGTGTGTTTGTTTTGATTTTTTTATGTTCATTTACAAAGGCATCATTTCATGTTATTTTTGTAAATAACTTGAGACTTTTAACATCCTTAATCATCCTTCCTCCCACTATTTCTCCACAATATCTACCCTGTGAAATGGGTTGGTTTGAGAGGGTATGATTGGCTGAAAGTCATTCAGCTAGCTTTCATGCTTAATGTGGGAGTAAAACTCACAGTCTCCTGGTTTCTATCCTGGTGCCTTAATCAGTAGACCAAAATGGCTCTTTTGACTTCACATTCCTTCCCAATCCATCAGCCAAGGAGCTGACCTGTACTATTTATATGGACATATTCTGGATCTATTGGCAGTAAGGACAAATAGAAGGTAGACATATTGGACTTGGGATACACAGGGAATGCTTTGAAAATGGGCCAGGTGGTGAAACAGCTAGGTTTTATTTAAAAGCATAGATAAGATTCATTTCTTTTAAAATAAATGTATTTTTTCACTCTCAAGGAATTTTCATTGACAGTTAGAAAGTATATCCTTAGTCTACTTTTTTGTAAAGACTTTTTTGAGAAAAAGAGTAGCTGAAATTCTAGTTGATTCAAAATATGACAAAATTATGTGACAATACTACCCAATCAAGCAGTCTTTGATTAAGTTAATAATTCTTACATTTCAGGAAAAAGTGTTTTGGGGAAGATTGCAAAGCACTATATGTTCCCGTATATTTTTGTTTTTGGAGAAAAGCAAATTTCCAAGACAATCTTCATCATTGCTAATATGGGTAAGAAAGAAAGAAAAAATCTGATAGGGCACATTAAAAGGGTTGTGTGGGTTATCAAGTTTGTATATATGTATGTATGTATGTATGTATCAATCAATCAATCAATCAATCAAATTTATATAGCTACCTATCTCCCCCAAAGAAGATGCTGAGTGGTACAGATTCTTGATTATCTCCTTTCTGCTGGGATAATAAAAAAACTCTCAGAAAAACAAGCCCCTTTTTTGCTTGAGGGTTATCTGAGAGTCTTATAAATACCAAGCCAATTTCTAATTGAGGCAAGTGAAGTTCCCCATCATTAGTGTTGATCAGGTTAAGATATGCATATCTCTTTCTGCATGTCTTTGCAGCCTAGCTGGATCAACACAGATGAAATTAGTAGGAATTGACATCATGGTGGGACTGACTTGCTCCATTTGCTTCCCATTAGATGTCATGCTGGTATCACCAATTGCAATTGCCATGTATTTCTAGAGGAGATATTGCTGATATTTCCAACAAATTGAATGTAAATGATGGAACACCAAATCAATTGACTGTGTGACCTTAGGAACAAAAATAGACCTATAGTTAAATAGTCTGTCAAATATGAAGTGCAGCATAAATAAATTACCTGTTATCAAAGAAAGTTCGTCTCTATGAAGACTGACTTATACTGGCAAAATTAGACATAATTAAAGATTCTTTACAGCTAAGTGGATGACAGGCCTTTAGGGATTCCTACATCACTCAACACACTCTCAAAAGGCTCAAAAGGTATTTCATTAACACAATCCTTAGATTATGAAACAATTAATTAGCATGTAGGGAAAAAACAGTAAAAAAGAAATACAAAAACATCCATGGTACTTTGTAATGATATTTAATTTTAATGGGTAAATTCCTAGTGTGGCATTTATTCCCATAAATATACAATTCTACTAATGCTCATGATATCTTCCCTTCTGAATGAAAGGTGGAAAATGTATTCCTGAAGCTTTCAAACTGTTTGATGCCAGACCTTTAGCTCCATTGGCCTATGGTTCACAGATGGGTTTTTATCCCAATTACGAGCAACTTCAAATACTGCAAACTAAGTTTACCAGAGCTGTGTTTCAAGCACCTACTTGTGTATCCAATGCAACATGACAACTGCACAGTTATTTGAGATTAGAGACTGAGCAATTAGAGACCAAGGAAGGAGCATGTCTGTTAATATTTAATTACTGACTTAAATGACATTATTTCCTTTCAGGGTCACCCTCCTTATCCTATCTGACCACTTTCAATTTTAATGAGTACAGATTTGAGTAAATTCATGTGGCCCATCTGTAGATTTTCGTTTCCTTTTAGAATTTATTTAGGCTAAGGAATCATCAAAAAGAAAGACTTTTAGACATCAAATACCAAAATGAAACTAGTTTGATCCTTGAATACATTAGAGAATAAATAGAACATTTTAGATAGCATCTAACCTGTAATATTACATCTTTTACATACCCTTGTGACTTCGGCATAGTTGAATCCCTCACATATTGGATGTTTAGTTGGATGAATACATGCTAAATTTATTTCCTCAAATATGAACATTTTTATTACACACCAGAGAACCTGTGATGCATTGGGTTATCCTTTCAGAGATATTTCCTTATCAAATTCCTCAATACCTTCAACAATGGCCGAACTTCAAATGTACTTGAAACATTCTTAAAACTTCAGGGAGGTATTCAGAGATGTATCTGCCTTAAAACTAGCTCATGTTGAAATATACAGCATAGTCAAACATCAGGAGTTGATCACAGGAAATGTTTTACGGCAATTAGCATTGTGTCAGAAAATATGTTGTGATAATTTCAATGTCATAAAATGTTTAATAAGTGTTGCCAAATTTCAGTTCCACAGGAGACATGGGTCCCAGATTTTGGATGCATTTTGTAAGTTATCCCATTTGAGGTACCCTGATTGAAAAAGCTTTGCCCTATGATGACTGTTTTGCTCAGGTCATGGTTACAGATACAGAGTTTTAATAGCATTTAGATAACATTGCATGGGCGCTATCCTCATCTGCAAACTACTGACTTTAGATTCCATTGAAGAAAAGTGTTATTATAGCTTTTTTTAAGCAATTTTTATCTGATATTTAAAAGTTACTTTATTCCTCTTTGTTTCTGTTATTTATACTGATCTTTGAACAAAATAAATTGGATTCGTTGAATCCTATTAATGGCATCCAAAGCAGCTTTTTTCTAAACATTTTCTTTCTTCAGTCCAAACTGATCACAGTATTATTATTACAACTATTACTATTATTTATCCTAAGCAGGCCAAAAATCACCTGAATCCCTAATCCTGCATAGAGACTATTGAATTTCATTTAAGTTATCTGATTCTGAACACAGATAAGACTAAAGTTCTGTGGAGATCTTTTCAAGCAGCCTGCTGTGCAGTGCATAAGAATAGAATTCAAGATACTTATATACCATAAAACTGTAGCTATTTATGGACTTTGTCCAATAACAGAGATTGGTTTTCAAAAACAGAACCAAATAATAGTAATTGTAAGATCCCAAACTAACAATGACATGTGATTCTTCCAAGATCAGTTTTTTATTGTTTTCACATCTATAGACAATACAAGACTGAGGATTCTACTATCTGCATCTATAATATAATCTATAAACTATTAGAAATTACTCTCTTTCTCTCACATGTAAGATCCAGACTGAGTTACCTTTTACTCTTCTGGAATGCACTCCATCTCTCTGGGAATCCACCTCCTTACTATATTTCATAACATTAATTTAGTCAAATAGCAGTAGCAGTAGCAGTTAGACTTATATACCACTTCATACTGCTTTACAGCCCTCTCTAAGTGGCTTACAGACACAGCATATTGCCCCCAACAATCTGGCTCCTCATTTTGCTGACCTCGGAAGGATGAAAGGCTGAGTCAACCTTGAGCCAGTCAGGATTGAACTGTTGGCAGTTGGCAGAATTAGTCTGCAGTACTGCATTCTAACCACTGTGCCACCATGGTTCAAAACATTAGTTATCATAGCAAATAAAAGATATTAATGACAAGCGTACCTGCAATGACTTATTGCTTGTTGCTGTCCATTCCAAACTAATTTGCTTTGTCTGTCTGTGATGTGTGTCTGTGTGTTTGTGTGCGTGCATGCGTGCATGCGTGCATTTTATTTGTTGCATATACAAAAAGGCTGAGGATACAAGGGGGCCTAACAAATGGAACAATAATTTCAAGAATAACGTTAGTAATAGTACTATGGCATCTACATGAAGAGAGCAGCAGTAATGGATTTTTTATGAGTTCTGTGATTGGATCTCAAAGGATAGCATAATGTACTTCTACAGTTTAGTAGGAGAGGGGAGCATACATACCAGCAGTTCATGTATCTTCCTTTACAACATAAAAAAAATACATCAAAGATGCAGTTTGGGAGATTTTTATTTTCTTTTATTTTGGAATGCTCTAAAAGTAATCTAACCAAAGAATGCTATCAGTACAGCCTTCATAATGGTTAATAAAGTCCAGTATAATAAATGGTAGATGTATGAAAAGTGACTTCTGCAGTCAACATCTGTACTGAAACAGCTACAATGATTTATCTCATCTAATTTTTACATCACTCTTCGTTTTCCTGCTGTAACACTTTCAGTAAAACTCTTCCTGCTTTATCTGATACCGAGGAAGAATGCATTTTCACTGCTTTAGTGCCATGACATTCATCTTTCAATATATTTTAATTTAGTCATTGGAATCTTTGTGTAGAAAGCATTTCAGTCAGTTTTATCAATTACACCAGGATCTCATTTCAGAATGAAAAAGGAGTCTTTTGCATTATTATTTCGAGGTCAGCAATAATTTCAAGGCCTCTCTTTGAATATAGAAATACTGCAATATTTTAGTATATTTCTTCTATTTTCTTCACCCCGTGTTATTAGTTTTCATAAAGTGATGTCCAACTTGCTATGGTTTATAACAAACTCCACAATGAGAAGAACTCAACCATTTTCCTTTCAGCCAATTTGATTAATTCAATTGCATTTAGTATACAGCCTTTCAAAATGAATTCAGTGAAGAGATAGTGAATCAGAAAAAGTCCTTACTCATAAACCTGATGCAGTAAATCAAACACATTGCAATAAATTACTTAGAAGTAATATTTAGGATCTTAATGACACTGATGGTTGCTGTTTGTCAAAAGACGAATGATCAAAATTATCTCTGTATATTTTTACATGATTGTCTGCAGTATGTAGGGATTAGCCAGTGGCATTCAGGGAGATGACAGGCCATTAAATCATCACATGGAGGAAAAAGTTAAATGACACAGTGAAAGTTGGAAGCATCACCACAGTACTGTGTCACTGTCTTAAACTGAAGTAACATTGTAACCAGTGTGTGAGATCTAATGAAGCTTTTCTTTAGGACATTGACCCCTCCACATGCCTATAAAATTATCCTGCAGAGGACACAGTGGGCCAAAGGAGAGAGGAAAAAGTCTTTTCATTCAAGTGGACCTTGACATGCATAGTAATAAAATCCAGGAAGAGTCCTTATTGTTGCTCATGTCAAAAATAAGAGTCCCAGACATCAGGTAATGTTGTAAAAACCATTTGCTTCCATCTGTTTATAAGAAAGAGCTAGACTCAAAGATAATTTCATGTGTCACAGCTTTAAAAGGTCTATGCTTAGCTACACCTGGCACAAATAAATTTCAACATGTTGTTCCTCAAACTATTATTAAAAGAATGATGGGAAATCAAACTTAAATGACTTGCGATTCAGTGAATCTAAACACAATTCATTGGCTATTTCTAGGGTCTCTGCAACCATGCTAAATAACGACTCATAAAAATTTTTGAACCGAAAGAAAAATTATGAATGGTATGAACTGTTCACTGACAAACCTTATGGACACTTACATACCCGATTTCACAAAAGTTTTTCTTTTATTGCTGCTTCAGAAAATCAAATCAATTCATATCAAGTCAAATCAAATCTTTATTGTAGTCAGTGACCTGAAACTACATACTATGCTAAAAATAACTGAACAAAATGAAATACAATTATATATATTAGTTCATTTTTTTCAATTATAGACACACATACATACACACACACAAAATTACAAAAGGTAAAAAAAAAGATAGAAAATAATTTGGTATAAAAAAAGAAATTTCTAGAATTTTGAAAATACCTAAATTCTGGTTTAGTGATTATTAAAGTTTTTAAGCTTCTTAAAAATAACCCAAGGGTCTGGGTATCATTAACACATTGCATCATTGCATTATATTGTATAACTAAAAGAATATATACAAAATTCTGTGTAGCAGGAATTATACTTCTTTGTGTTAAATAACAAAATTTAATTCTTTCCTGGATATAATTTCTGAAATTTATACTAAAAGAAAGAGAAAGATCATCATCCATTTAGAAATACCTAGAATTTTTGTGCCCAGTTGTAACAGAAAAGATAACAGAACAGAATATTAGTGATTGATTAAATTTCTTTTGTGTATTATTGTGTATTATTGATTCCTCTTCTAAGATAGGACACTGAATTTAGCTAAAGTTCTTCTTTATGTTGGACAAGAGATATTAATGCCAAATGGACTGCCTAATATGTCTACACTGTACATTTTTGGGATGGAAATTAAGTCCTTGTGCAAATATGGGTCAAAGGTACAGCTATTTTATCTCTAACATCCAGCCAATTAAAATAAAATGTGTGGAAATGCCACAGATCTTAAGTCAGAGTTAAAAGGATACGATAGTCAATGATGTAAAAAAACACTAAGAGATCCAGAAAGGCCAGATGATTGCACTACCTCTTCCAGATGTTATCCACAAACAGATCCAAAGTTGTCTCAGTACTATAACCTGGCCTGAAATCAGATGGAAAAAGTTTAAGATAATATTCTCTAGATAAATTCCATCCATCCTTTCAAAAACTTTCCTAGAAAAGTAAAGGTTGGACAAGTTATTAAACACTGTTTAGTCCAACGACAGCCTCTTGACAGGTGGCCAAAGTAAGTGCAAAATGTAAGGGGGGGAGGGAGATTAATCCCTGTAGAATTACTGATGACAGTTTTCAAATGGGCCTCAGCCCTGTTCAATTTGTTTACATATATCAATTCCATAGCTCAGATTCCATCTGGAAGGCTAGATTGCACTAAACATCCATTTTCTCACTATCCATCTTTAAAGCAAAACAAAATAATGATATTTTCAAACGTTCCTGTCTCTAATTGTTATTCATGAAGAATAGGTGACATTACTCACAATGCAACTATGTAATTTAAATACTGTATCTTGGATTCTTTTTCTGTGCCTCCAGACTTGGTTGGAAGAGATGAGATCATAGAATTATAGAATCTGAAATGATTGTGAAAAAGTCCTCTAATCTGATTCCTTATTCACTGCAGAAACCATTAGAGCAGAGGTTTCCAACCTGTAACATCTCTTCGTTAAAAAAAAAAAGACTAATATTTTCTTCCAAGAACTTCAGCCATTAATGAGCACTTTATTTGTACAGTCATTAAGCCAAGTCCACGTAACAATATGTAAATCCATATAATGCTACTATAATCTAGTCATATTTTATAAGTCTATGAAGAATATATGTAACACAAATTATCAAAGTCTTAGCTGAATTTCAGGTACATACTCCTGTTCTACTAAGTTAGTAATTCTATCAATGGCATTCTCTCAAAAAATGAGATTAGGTTACATTGGCATAATTTGTTTGTGACAAACCCATGCCGGCTGCTGAGAAATATACTTGGCCTAAAAATATGTCTGGATCATGACCAAAATCTTAAAGCCACAGTTCTAAGCGATGTAGTGTGGCCTCCAGTAGAAGTCATGAAATCCAAATTCTTAAGGGCCTTGCTTTGCGTGCTAATCATGTATCCAGCTAAAAAGTAGGCCTGATTTCATTGGTAATCCAGTTGTGATTTTGCCGCCTGAGAGAGTGGGTCAAGACCAGAGGTGTCCAACCTTGGCAATTTTAAGACTTGTGGACTTCAAATCTCAGAATTCCCCAGCCAACTAGGGGAATTCTGGGAATTGAAATCTACAAGTCTTTTTTTTTTTTAATATATTTTATTGATTTTTTTTTAAACATAAATCACAATAATTGGTGAACAGTGTGTTGTCTGGGTTACATTTGTAAAACAATCATTAACAATTTATTTCTATAATCCATAATCCAAATAATGGTTTTAGTTGATTTCCTCTTTTCCCAAAATATCCTTTTTTGCAAACATTGAGTTAATATAATTCTTATTGTTTTGATAGATAACAATTAAATATATAATTTTTTCCCAATATTCCTGAAAATAATAGTCACATCAATATAATATTTCTTTTCTATCCAATCATTCTGGTTGCCTTATCATAGATCCTATTACAGTCCTTATTTTAATTTGTTTCTTCCACCAAATTCTAGGTATTCTCACTGGTTAAGATTTTCTCAAAAAATAATTACATTTAAAAATTTAACTCTATTTTTCCATATGAACCATCTCACACTTTTACATTTCTTAAGGAATAGATAGAACAATGAAAAAAAAAGAAAAGAAAGGAGAGCAAGAGTAAAGAAACATAAAAAATAGCATTTCTTATGCCTTTTAACCATAATTACAAATGTGTTTAATCTTTAAACATTCCATTTAATACATCTAGTCATCTAGTCCTTTAACTCTTATTCAAAACATTTTTATCCATTATAATTTTCTTAAATTCAATCACATTTAAGTATCTAAAACATTTCCTTTATCTAAGTCATTTCAAAACTTCCAGTTTTGCATGGTAGCGACCTGTCACGGGCTTGCGGATTCTCCACACCCCCACGGCTAATTTCGCTCTGCCTGGGGACCCTAAATGGGTCTAAGTCACCCTGGAGAGGCGACAAAGAAAGAAGGGTGCTGCAGCGATTCTGGAATGGCGGCAGCCATTCCATTCGACTTGGGGAAAGCCTTCTAACCCGACAGGAGAAAGGCGGGCCGTATTGCATCGACCAGCCCAAGCTACTAGCAACCGAAGTCCAAAAGCACTAACCAGCACAACTGTGAACAGCGTGCTTGAAACTGGGTGAGGAATTTGATCTTCTCTTTTCTATTCTACATTTAATTTCCTGGAAAAGATCCCCAAGAAGCAAAATACTTCTGAAAGGGAAGGAGGGGGATTTCCGCCCCACCCTTATACTAATGGAAGTGGCGAATTAATCTTTTTATGGAGGATCAAAATATATGGAAGTGAAAAACAAATAGTTGCTGACACCTAGTGGTGGATGAAGACTATGACAGCTATGACTTTAATATAAGACTTGGCAAAACCTGGGAAAAGCTAATCTGTGTTTGTGACCTTCAAAGTTTTAACAACAAAGAACAGCTGTGACAAAAAAAAAGACAATAATCTGGGCTGTAGACAAAGAGAGAATTACAAATTTCAGGGAAAAAATCTTTTTTAAACTATTTGGATTACAAATATCTATTTAATTGGGATTCTAAAGCTATTTGCAGAGAAAAGGAAGAGAAAAACTCCAATTCTTGGCCATCATGGATCAGAGACATGTAGAAAGAACATATCAAGAAAACATAAATATTTCACAGGAGGAGATATATAGTATACTGCAACTAATTCAAACAATAATGACTTTAAACCACAAAGAAATCCAAAATAACTTTGAAAATATAAATCAATCTATTTCTAAGTTAACTCTACAACAACAAAATTCCCAGAAAACAACAATAGAGAAGGAGCAGATAAAACAGATAAATGGATATAGAATTGAGAATAGAGACTTAAAGATAGAACTTAACCAAACAAGGAAACATGATTTAATCCTAATGGGAAAAAATTCACAAGAATTGGAAAAAAAACAGCTTATCCCTTAAGACTACAAAATAAATCTGAGGACAAGAAAACAGATTGGATAAAATGGACTGTAGAGATGTCAGGAACATCGGAGAGAAAGGAAATGATAAGAGAAGCGAAGAGAAAGAAAAAGAAAAAGATTTTCAACAAACGTGGAAAGGCAGAAGTCCCGTACAAAGACACTTCACCTGATTTACTTTTTATATCTACAGCAACATTTACGAACATATGGAAAAACTTTTTGATTCAGCAAAATACATTGATTAAGAAAGACACTGGGCAAAGGAAAAAGACTAAAGTGGAAACCAAGAAAATAGATGATGGGACTTACCAGAGAGAATACTTTAAAAAGAAACATTTGTTTGAATATGGTTAAAGAAATAGAAATGTTTTGGAATATATATGTCATTCTAAGAGGGATGAATTCCCTAAATAATATAGTATGCTTTTTTCCCTTTTTTGTTCTCTTCCTTGATATGATAATATAAAGAAATCCACAAGTCTTAAAGTTGCCAAGGTTGGAAAGCCATGGTCTAGATGGCTCTTTTGGAAAGTTCTGCCCTCCCTGCCTCTACTGCTTCGGCATAATATCCACTATCATGGCATATCTCCTTCTCTATTCCTTCCAGTGGTAAGGGGTATCAATCTTATTATATGATGATATCAGAAAAGGAGACTCGTGTACCAATATAATATTGGAATGCCATAAAGGTAAAGCTATGGATGCCCAATAGCATCAACAGGACAATTTAGTGTAATGGGAGAACATAAAATTGCATTCCCAGTATATGGATTCATGACTCCATTGCAACCTATTTGCAACCTATAATTGAAGTGAGGATGGGGCACTGCTCTGTCCTAAAAACAATAAGCCCCCATTAATCGTGATCTATCTATATAGGTTAATGGTTAGAAGATGTCTGTGCATATCCAATGGATTTGATCAGGTGGTTGACTCTGTCTACTCCATTATATGGCAGTATTATTTAAGAGGACGAAGACTATGTCTATATTATTTGTCTATATTTGGTCTATTCATACCAATTAATATTTCTCTTGAATTAGATTCTGCTTCATTTATTAACATACATTCAGTGGAGAAAGTATTA
The DNA here is from genome assembly GCA_023970755.1 of Azemiops feae. Classification (NCBI taxonomy): domain Eukaryota; kingdom Metazoa; phylum Chordata; class Lepidosauria; order Squamata; family Viperidae; genus Azemiops; species Azemiops feae. The sequence continues at coordinate 1,478,256 of JALGBA010004287.1, forward strand.
TTTCTCTACTCTTTATTATAATTCTAACCAAAAAGATTCTTTCTCAAGACAGGGCAAGTGCATTAACTTGACCACAAAACATATTATTATGACAATGCTTGTGAAATATAAGCCTGTTTGAAGAACATGACTGTTTTCAGTTGCTGTGCGTGTCAATAACTTCCAAGGTAGGAACAATGGTGTCATGAAATTTGTGATAGCATAATATCTGCACTGCATGGTCTTTTTTCATGGATGTTGTGAGAGGACTAACTGTGGAACTAGAACAGTGCAAAATTGGCCTTTGCTGTGCATATAGCAGACAATATTAAGGTTTAGCTAATCTACGTTAAGGGATTGTGAGTATCTCCTTTCACTGAGAGGCATCTGTCTTATATTTCCTCCTACTTCTTTTACCAAAACTCACTGAAGCAGGTGTTTCTCTGTGCTTTCAAGATCAACAATCATTCACTGAGTTGATTGGGGAAAAGGGGGGAAAAAAGAACCCTAATGTACATTTAAAAGCTTTTTTTTTTAGCTGAATAGAAAAAGAAGGTACAGAAGCAAAGAAGTGGTGTTATTTGCATTATAAACACCACAAAAGCACTATTACTTGATAATCATACTCTGAGAAAAGAAATGCCAGCATTAGGGCCGATTCCAAGAAAACTGAGCCACATTTCTAGAGTGACTCATTTTTCTACAGTGAATTTTGCAGACAAAATTGTTGAGACCTTTCCCCCGCCATATTTAGCGATGATTGCTGTAACAACAAAGCCTTCTTTATGATAAGCAACATGTATGGTTTAACTACCTTACTTGATGCATTCAGCTGCATTTTGGATTTTTTTTCCGTACATTATTTTTTTAATGAATCTCTTTTTTATAATGCTATTGATTATAATGCTGGGGGTTTTTTTGTGCTCCAGTTATGTATTATCTACATAGCCTTTTAATGTACCGAGGAAGGAAGGAAATAGTAAAATAGAATATTCATAAAATAACCTTTAAAAGTCTTGAATCACTTTTTAAGAAGAATTGCCAATATAGGTAGCCAAATGAACTGGCCTTTCAGTATGAGTGCAAAACTATAGAAAAAAAGAATTTTAGATTTTGTTAGCTAATATTTTAAGATTGTTGGGATCCTAGAATGACAAGAGAAAGGGAAGGAGGGAGAGAGAAAGGAAGGATAATTGTAGATTTGTTCTACACAGAAATTCTTTGATTTACCAGACTGACCTTTCCTGTGGCATAAACAAAAACAATGGACAGAATCCTACACTCACAGTTGCTCTTAATATTTTTTGTTTTTTGTTTTTAATGAAGAATAGAAGCATAAGACCACATGCAACAATGACTCATCCATAGTTTGACTGCTGGTAAAGTCAATATATTCATATAAAAGAGTATGAATTGAAAAATAGAAATGGAAATGGAAATGGGAAGGATAAACTTTCAGTGGGTGGGAAACCATGTTTGTTTTTTCGTATATAGGTCCAAATATGGGTGCAATTACTTTTGAAATTTTTCCAAATACCTTTCTCTTATAATAACTCTTGTTGTGGAGCGCTAAATTACAGCCTGGAGATGGTATGACTGCCATGGTGCTAGATATTTAAATCTACCTATCATTATGCTGTACTAATATCACTAATTTATGAAGTTTTATTACAATGTTATACTTTCTGGACCAGTATACTAGGATCTGACCAATCCTTTGCTTAATTCAGAAAGATCAGAAAAGGTAGTGATTCTTGATAAAGTTTTGCAACCTCTTAATGAACAATACATTCCTTTTGAATTGAACTGACAACTGCCTGGTTATTATGGCCACTGAAGATATGCCTAGTCAGTATCTTCAATAACACTTAACAAAGAATCCTAAATATGTATTGGCAGGGAAGGGGAGAGACAGATAAAGATGAAGAGAAGATAACTTAGAAGTTCCATTAGTACATATAAGGCTATTTATTTCTGCAATCCCAGAATTCCCCAGGTTATGTCTATCAACATAATTCAGAGGCAATATTCTGATGAATAGTAATGCACATTTTTGCCTATTTTTAACAAATTTAACCAAATGAGTCTACCACATATTTTACATGAGAAGAAAATTCTAATTCTAAAAAATTCTTTAGAAAGATTCTAAACTGAAGGAAAAAAAATCCAAAATTTGTTTCCACACACTCTAGTGGGATCATATTACTGCCACATGTGTTTGGACACTATGACTAAATAATAATAATAATAATAATAATAACAATATGAACTTTTACTAAAATTAAATTTGCAAATGCTGCCATAAATAATTTATCAAGGTTTGGGCATTTAAAACACTATTAATCTGAAAGACAATTGAGTATGAGCTTCTGATTGCCCGTCTTTTGAATTCTATCCCTAGGCAAATTTTCTTTTCAGTATATACTGATGGTATTGGTGAAAACCAATTTAGGGCCGCTAGTTACACATCTTAGGCTACTTGAGTTCACTTTTCAAATTCACTTTGGGCAAACGATTCTGTCATATTTAGTTCCTCTTATTTTTTTTCATATGAAAATGGTTTCAATTAATCCATTTTCCTTTCCAATTTTCTCTTTTTGCTTTTAAATAATTGTTGCTCTTCCCTGAACTGTTATTGATTTATTCATCCAGTACCCCACTCATACACAGAGATAGATACACAGTGTCAGCTTTCCCAGGCAGAAAAGACAGAAAATATGACCAGATGAGCTAATTCTAATTTATTGTAAGATTATATTAACAGAATCTTGAAAGTCTAATAGTACAAATCTTCTGCCATCTCTTTTTCCAGGCTGATAAGTTAAGGAAGTTCCTTTCTTACTTTCTTTCTCTGCTGTTATATAGCTGTGGCCTATAGCTTCTTTTAACTGACCAATATCTAGGCAGCATCTCTTCCCTTATCTCCTAAGATCATTTCCACATACCATTACACCAACAGAGAAGTTACTACATACAGCCTGACTATATTATCACCATCATTGCTTTCTATATTACTCTGCTTTCTCCATTAACAATGCATGCATTTGTGTCTCCATGCATGCACACACCTCATTTTATATTCCAAAACAGAGTGGAATTTTGTCCTTTGGGTTGCATTTCAATTGCCCTGAACATTACCAAAAATGACAAATGTCAGACAGCTGAATCCTGACAATAATGAAAACCATTGAATAATGTGAAATCATGCTGAGGGGGGGAAATCTATGGTCTTCAAAATCTTGTCTCAACGAGTATGAACTGAATTCAAATATAAAGGAGGTTTGTACATTTTAGTTTTATTTGCTGTTTACTTTTCCTTAGTATAGTCATTAAAGGGCTTCCAAGTTCAGAAATCAGTTAGAAAGGATAATATGATACATTTAAAATGTCTTCTTTAAAGCTTATCCTTTCTCAATATGAAAATTTTAGGGTTTTTTTAATAGATACAAACTATAGCTGTACATCTGAATATTCTGATCTGGAAGGAACGTCTGTCTTTCAATTGGCTAGAAATTCGTGGGGAGTGATCAACCAAAGGCAAGTATTGTTTGTCACAACTCAGTACTGTATCTGGTCAATTAATTACACTGTATACATATGCTGAAATCTGCTTCTCTGCAAGATGAAAGCTATTTAGAAACCAAAAATTACCATATGATATCTGCCACTATTGGTGAATATATTATTTTCTTATTGTCATTTAGCCATAGTCAGGAGAGTCAAACGTAGAACACTTATCCAATAATTCTTATTACTAATAGTAGTACAATATAATTATAACATAATCTATCATATTACATATAGTAATATAATTGATTTATAATGTGGTGAAACTATTTAGGAGTTTTTAAACCAACACGTTAGATATATGTAATATAAATTTGAATAAAATCAGGGACATCTTTTTCTAGTGCTGCCCAATATACACTCTATTTATTTTATTTTAAAATGTGCATGACCCTATGCCCACCTGCTGATTTTGTTTTTGTTTTACATCAGGGTACAAATTAGCTTGCTGTAAACTATAAATCCAAAGAAAAGAAAACAATCCAGGCATTTCACATTTCATTATAAGTGTCAGATCATGATGGATTTCAAAACACTCTCTGCCATTAGGGACTTGACTTCAGGCCTGTTTAGCAAAATATGTATGTATATGTATGTATATGTGTATTACACACACACACACACACACACACACACATATATACAGGACAACGGCATCGCCCTCCTCCCTTACATCAAAGGCACCACAGATAAAATCAGCAAAATTCTCCACAAACACAATATCAAGACAGCCTTCGGCACTGACCAAAAAATAGCCAACATCTTAAGAAACCCCAAAGACAAGATCCAGCTAGAAAACCAAGGAGTCTATGAAATACCATGCAAAATCTGCACAGCCACATACATTGGACAAACTAATAGGAGAATAAATGCACGCATTGCAGAACACAAGAACGTAGTCAGAAAAGAAGAAAAAACTTCCTCCCTTTTCCAGCACCTTAAAGCAACAGGACATGAAATTGATTTTGAAGGTACCAAATTAATCTCCAAAACTGAACACTTCAACAAGAGAATAATTATGAAAGCCATCGAAATAGAGAAACACCCCCACAACATGAATAAACGTGACGATACCTCCTGCCTACCAGACATCTGGAAACTAGCCCTAGTCAACAAATGAGTCCCAGCCACGAAAACCGACACCGGACCCAGAACAACACAGGACACCACCACCAATCACCCTCACCAGACTCAAACCCAAACCCATCCCATAGATGAAATGCAACCATCATCCAGAATCCACACCACGGCGGCATCACCAACTGCTGCACCCCCCGCCGACCCCCACACAAAGCAAACTGACACACGCCATAAACACATGGCCAGACCGCAAACTCGGAGCCAAACCAAAGCCTGTGATGTTACATCACAGCCATCTACTCAGGACATTACATCACAGAACTCAGGAGGTTACATCGCAAAAGCTCAGTATGTTACAACGCAGCCTACCTCCCATGATGTGACAGCACAGGACTCAGGATATCACTACAATAGAGCTCAGAATGTTACCACACAACCCATTACACAGGTACAAAAGAACAATGGGCACACAGCCAGCACCTCAGCCACACAGGATGTTACCAAACAACTGACTAATTTGCTTACATCAATTCCATCTTCCAATCAAGATGTAGCAACACAGCCAACCAACCCGCTTACAGCAACAAAGCCAACACACCACACACCCCCTCCAATATTTATAGAAGGATGGCAGCTCCGATCACGCTTTGCTCGCACAAGCACGAAGCCGAAGACACCAGCCTGAAGATGGTGAGTGGGACCTCGTCGAAACGTCGCCAAGATACTCTCAATCTTACACGGGAAAATACGCCAAAACCTGCATATATATATATCTATTCCTATACCTATACTTTCATGTATATACCTATACCGATATTTATACAAGAGCATTAAGCAGATGAATAATATATATACACACACACATGCATACTCTTTATTTTTTCCCCTCTTTGGTGGTCTTGCATCATCAGTGAGATTAAAACAGTCTAAAACAATGAAGGTGTTTAAGATGTGTTAATTTACATGCTTTCGTGAATCATAGTCCATTTCCACAAATTCATTTACTAAAATTCTGAGAAAATATTCTATACACAGACATGTTTTGAGGTGAGAATACAAAGTCCCAGTGGTAATGGAAGTAAATAGCAAAGGTAGTGAGAGACTTACCTATCATGATAAAACACACACATGCACACACACACACATATAAACACAGTCATAATATTGTAATGAATATATTCAAACGTAAGGAAACTAGGCCTTTGTTAAACCTAAGGAAATGTCATTCAATTTTCTGAAGTATTTAACTTCATTGTTTTGCACTGAAAATGGTCTTTATAACTTGCTCTCAAAGTGCTAAAGCAGAATGTGCTGGAGAATTCCCCTGCTGGATTTTGAATGCTGCCATTTCTGAAATTGAATTTCTGTATTTTTCTCCTTTTATATAGATATTGATCAGGTGGTCCAGTGTAAAGTGCAGTAGGGCATGACCCTACGTAGAGAGACAATTCATAAAAATGCAATATGAAGTGTGTGAGCTTTTATGGTGCTACAAACCTCCTTTATATGTTACATATTCTTTATGCAATATCCTATAATGACAAGGGCTATGCAGGTCTTCAGAGACATATTTTCATTTCACTGAATATTTATGTGAATTTCCTCCAGTCCCCCCCCACACACACACACACCCAAGCAGAGTGCCACTATGTGCAGCAAGTGAAATTACAGATAGTTGGCATATGACCTTTCATTCAGCCACCATTCAAAGTTACAATGGTGATGAACGAGGGGGACTTAACAATTGATCCTCAGAGTTCTGGCTGCTGCAGGGTCCACAGAGTCATCACCATCTGTGCACTCAGTGAACTTTTCATGATTACAATGTCATGGTAGCCATGGCTGTGTGCCAGCATCCTATAAGCAAAGTCAATGGAAAGCTCACAGGAAGTTAGAAGTCACTCCCACTCCTGGCACTTTTTGCCCCTCCCACACACACTCTGTAGCACCTACCCACAGCGTTCCCTGCCTCTCTGCCTCACCTACACTTCTACCTGTGCTTTGTAGTATCTGCCCATGGCACAGCCCTATCTTTTCACAGCACCCACACACCTGTGTGTACTCCAGAATGCATGCCTATGGCATTTCCCATCCAGTCAAGGCAGTTTAAGAATCCCATGAATTTAAATGAGACTCAAAGTGCTTCTTTAAAGTAGTGGCAACTTTTTTTTTTAGCTCACCCCTAAGGATAGCAAAAGTGCTTTAAATATGCAAAGCCTCAAACAATTTTCCAAATCATTTCTGATACATGCATAGTCTCCACTAAAATCATTCTTTATTCTAGCATTCTGCTATATGTTATTGGTTCCATTCTTGGGAAACACATGTACAAGTACATCTAGAAATCTTAAAAGGTACATTTATTTAATGTGTTATATAGATGTACATATTCAGAGCTAAGTTCTGTTCTCTAATTATTTAAACAAATGAGGAAAAATAGTTGAAAGAAATTCACACTTTTTTCTCCTTCATAATTGGTAGCTTCACACGACTGAGACATAATGCCAAAATGCTGAGAAAATGTTGTTTAATTTCTGCCTCTCTGCTATTAATGCAAAACAATGACATAATAACTTTTTTCCCTCTGCAAAACTACAATCTGAATATATCAATTCATTTATGCCTTTACATTCAAACTCAAAAACTGTAACAAAACTTCACATCTAGCAGTACCCATAATAGAAATTTGTATGAATCCAGCCTTGTTGATTTATGAAATATATGTATATGCAATCAGGAAAGTGCACAAATGTTAATAAATACTTTGTTAGGATTTAAAATCTATCTACTTGGCCATGCTATAGCAACTTTATACCAGAGCAGCTGAGGAGATCAACATTTAACTTATTGTCTTTTCAGCATAAAATGCCTAAGGGGATCAAATTTATGACAGTAAAAAAGTAGTGCTGTCAGTCTTCTCTTTTTCAGTTTGTTTGCTGTTCTGAGTCACTGGTCTGAAAATGTATAGAACTCAAAAAGGATAAAATAATAATAATAAAAATGTGTAAAACTTTTTCAGTAAGTGTCACTAGACTTTCAAATAGAACCTGAAAAGTATTTGAAAAAGAATTTAAATTATGTAAAATTAGTGGCTGATCCCTAAATAACTTGAAATAGATTTTGTTTTAAAGGAGGAAAAATAACCTATAGGAAGAGAGTATACAATTGCTCTATCTGCAAAGTTTTTTCATCAAACAAAACCCTTTAAAAATACATGTAGTCTTTGAGTTACAACTATTTGTTCAGCAAATATTCAAAATTGCAATGCTACTGAACGAAAGGACTTAGGACCCATGCCACGGCAGTGGCACTGTGGCAGTGCCATGGCAGTGGCACTGTGGTCATTTGATAAGAAATTTGGGCGCATGGCAGCCAGGCCAGACTTAGAACCTCTGGGATGCTGCACCGACCTAAGCAACCTTGCACAGAGGAACTTAGTGGGAATGCTAGGGCTGGGACTGAAGTAGAAGCATGGGGACTTCAGTATGGCTGCCACTTCCCCAGGCCTCACCTTCAGCCCTAGGCTGCTATTGCCACTGAGGAATGCTGTTCCCAACTCCCCCTCCCATGTGCCTATATTTCCCTGATCTAGACCACCCAACACAGTGACAATCAGTGTCAGCACCAAGACTAGGCTTCAGGTAAAAGTCTGGGTCCTTAAATAGTCTTTTCCAGCACTGGAGAACTGCAATGAAGAAACTACTGAAAGAAACAGGCAGCCACATTAGGGGCTCTTAAGTATAAACAGCAGAGCAAAATGAAGCAAAGCAGAGCCCTGTTTTGGCTTTCTTCCTGTTCTGATTGCCTCCCCCTACTCCCATTTCACAGTGTATTGTAGCATCTCCGCCATTTGCACAAGGCCTGTGTTGGGCCTTCCAGGGTCTCCCCTGTCCTCCCCCCACTCTCCTTATCTGGGGCTCCATCCACTTAAGGACACACAAACTCACTTAACAACTGCAACCAAGAATGGCTGGATTGCAGTTGCTGAGAGACATGGTCACATGTTATCTCACACAACAACAACTGAGATTTTAGTCCCAATTGTTGTAAGTAAAAGACTTTTCTTTGTTTTGTTTTGACACTTTTAGTATATGAAATTAAAGCAGTAAAGAGGACTTGATAGTGTTAATTTACCCACAACATCCATGTTGTGGGTATGATTATATTTTTCCTATGAAATAATCCAGGAACAACATAAAGGATTTTCTCTGTTCCCTGCCCAGTTGATCATGAATGGCTTTTCAAAATTATCTATCAAATTTTGGGGCAGAAAAGTTAGTTAGATTTCTTTTTTTCATTTTTCCAGGAAAATAACTTTTCCTTTACTTTCTAAAGGTGTATAATTCCCTTTAGCAGTAAGAATAGAACTATTAGTGGGGAAAAAGAAGTAGAGTCATCATGTTGTACTAAGGACAAATAAAAGCTGTTCTCCATTATCTCTAAATAGGCAAATCACATATAAGAAAACCAATGTATATATGTATATTCAGCCAGCCAGTCAATCAGTTTAGAGACTGTCTGATTACAGATGACTTACATTAAAAAAGAGGGAACAATTAAAAGAGACAGACCATAAACTCCCAGAAGACAATGAATTTATGTTCCTGGAAGGATACTTTAAGATAAGGAAATGTTTTAAAATAGCATATAGCACGGATCAAAATGCCTTTGCATGTGTAAAAAAAGTAAAGTTCAAGGCAAAAACATACATTTCACCAATGGAAAATGGACACACTGTGTTATGTATTTTTAGTTTTGTAACCATCACAGTGCTAGTATCTGCTCAGATCTAACAGTTGATGCTAAAAAAAAAAAATGTTTCTCTTTACCTTATGCTTCCTGTACTGAACTGTCATTTTTCCACAATTCTTATGAGATTTCACTAAAATGCAAGCAATCAGAGTGGCTGCAGATATCTGAAGAAATTATTGTACAATGGAAGGGAGGACATATGTACAGAACCCTTGCCCTCTCATCACTAAAGAAGTGCATTATATTCTTTTTCAGACATCCTAGTCAAAGGAATTTGCCAAAATAGTTTTGTTTGGTATAAAATAAAAGATGTATTCATTTGTTTCTATTCCTTGTGAATCATATTTTTCAAAGTTTTACATACACACACCCTACATAGATGTATTACTGCAAAATGTTGATTCATTCACAAAGCCTAACCTATTTCCTAAGCATTCGACTTTACCCACTAAGTCATAGTTTATTGCTTCCTACTTCTTTTCAGAATTCATAATTGCTAGTTAGGTGCCAATATTTACGGAGAGCTTGCCCAGTTATCATCATGGTTACTTATACAGCTGCCACATTCTGGACCAGTGGAGTTTTCTAAATACTTATTCAAGAAAATGCCACATCTGTTAACTGAATTTGAACAGGGCCTATGTAATTTTGAGCAGATAATATGTATCCCTTTTACTAGATTCTAAAATATTTGGTGAGTTGAATTACTTTTCTTTTTGTAGGATACGAATCTTGAATATATAAAGAAATAAGTGTTTTAGATCCTGATAAACACACCATATCTCCATTATTCCTTATTCTTCATTTTTCCCCCAGAGGCTTTTATACAAACCTAAAAGGATATGTATATTTTAAGGAGTTGATGCATTAAAGTTAATGTTTTCTAAAGATATATCCTTCTGAGACCATAAAGCAGTACAATTTGAAAACTGTAATTCTTTTTTCCTATCTTAAATATACATTTACTTCAAGATTTTAGTCCCATGAAATTATTCAGTAATACATTTATTGTTAGATTTAATGTTAATGTATATTTTTAAAGGAATAAATATACACTATACTGTGAAGGATAGGACTTGCTGACTCACAGGCAATATTCATTGTAGCCTTTAGCACCTTAGAAATTTATTATTGTGAAATAATAGTGTAAAAACCAAAGATTCATATCAAAGGAAAAATGTATTTATAATTCTGATCTTGTTGAATAATGCTCCATTGCCATTAGGTAAGGAACTAGTAGTCTGGTTAATCAAGGAACTGGAATATCTTAAAATTTTCTCAACAAATTTTTATTATTAAACATTTTTATGTGAATAAGTAAAAACAATTTATTACTTGGCTGACATATATGCACTCAATTTTTAAACAAAGAAATGAGCCAATGACAATTTTATGTCTCTTACTTAATGTATGCCCCCAAATTAAATCAAGAATGAATGTGAAATGTCAAAGAATCTGTTTGCTATACACAACTCAAATAACCTGCCATATGAACAGATATGTTGATTAAAGCTCTCTCTATTAGAGGTGTCAAAATGTTTATTCTCTGGACTGCTCTCTTCCAATATATCTGATCTGATATGTATCCATCAATCAACAAACTCATAAACTTGTCAATAACACAGCTAGGTTTAAAACATTGAACAATGAAATCTGCCCTTGTCTTTTGTTTGTCTTAATTTATTGGAGACACTGTTTTTTATTATTGCAGTCAGATATATTTTTATATCTATATTTTTAGAAAGGACATACGCAACACAATGGCACTGTCATTCTTTCTCTCTTGTAAATATGGAGCCAGGGCTAAAGAAAAGGCACATATTTCATCCTTAAGCAACAATTGACCTATTTTATTTTTTAAAAAAAATAAAAAATCTGGAAATTATTCTCATAAAAATGCCACTATGGAAATTTAACTGACATCCTTTGTACTTTCCCTCATGTTATATATTTTAACTCCTGTCATTTTTACTTAATGCATTGAGGAAAATCTTTCACCTTGTATAATAGTGTCAAATTCTGTTTTATATAATCCCAGGGCACATCATTGTGTCTAAGTTGAGTGATTGAAATTTTGCTGCAAAATCTCATTAATTAGTTTTCTTCCTTTTCATCTAATCGAATATTTATTATATGCCTTTATAAATAAAAATATTTCAATTTTTCAGGCTCAGACTGCAGCATATATTTGTGGAACAGAAGTTAATATTTGGCCCACAAGGAAATGTATTAGCAGACCTTTGAAAAGAAGATGAATAAAATAAACATAATATTTTGTTTTGAAAATAGCACTTCATCCATTCTTACATCGATATGCTTGTAAGAAAGCCTTAAATTTGGCAACTTCTAAATTTGGAAGATTCTAAAACACCAAATCCTTTAATTCTTTAGGATATTTTGATTAACACTAAGAGTATAAATATATCTTCTTAAAGTAGCGAATAGGAGAATTTGCATATATATATTTTTTGTAACGGTATGTGGGTAAGATCTTGGGAGTCAGGCTGAAGAGATGCTGCCTAGGGAACAGTCATATCAGAAAGGGCATAGCCTACAGCTGTATAGTGAGCAGGACAACAGGCTCAGAAAAGACTCATCCTAGTTTTCTGGGTTGTAAAGAAGATAGTGGGAGATTTGTACTTGCCTGACTCTGTTAATATAGCTAATAGCACTTATGTAACCCACTTTAGGCAAATGAGGAATTGTTTATAGGTTTCATACATTCCACCAGGTTGTGAATCTAAGCAGGTTGAGCAGTTGGCTTCTCTGAGCCATAGAGCTTTAAGTGGTGTCTCCCTCCACAAAATAAGGTCTCTTTCCCTTTCACAAAGATCCCTTGGTCCCTCCTCTCCTGCTCCCTCCCCCAGTTCTGTTTCATCAATAGAATTGTATTGGGGAACAAATTACAGGATGACCAGAGCTATGAAGAAAAGTGCTTCAGCATGAAAGAATGGACTAAGAGTCTGTAACTATAGCTTACAGTGCTTGTGGCATATTTGTTTTCCTGCCCAGGGGTTGCGGTGGAGGGGGAAACTGGCATATATTTGCAGCCAATGAAACCTTGTTGCAATCCTTGAGTAAAAGTCAAAAGATGGGAGCTTTAAATGGATACCCTTCATTTGATAGAAAAGGGATAGGATTTATCAATTTTTTTAAAAAAGCACACTTCGCAATAGGAACAGAAAGTGGAAGCAAATCTTCATTAGGAAGATATATAAACAGAGGAGCAAGCACAGAGGATGACAGTAACAACCATAATTGATGTAATAGATATTCTATACTGCATAAACTAAGAAACAATTTTCAGATTCCTGTAAGGGAGACAGGTTCTAAGTGTTGAGAGGAGGAAAAAAAGATTTTGCAGAATGGGAGACAGAATAGTGGGTCACTAAAAGGCAGAGAAGACATAACTGTGTCCTGTAAAAGACAACAAGTCATGGTTTCTGCTACATGGAATTGAAATAATTGAACTATATTGAATAATTGAACTGGATCAGGGACAATGCAGAATAACTTCCAAGACGTATTGAAAGACTATTTGGGTTAAAGCAGATAAAAGAACAAATAAAAGCAATATTGTTATTAATGTCAGACTCAGTCTGTCTATTAAAAAAGATGTTGTGATGCATAATTCTGTATTTATTTATTTATTTTTGTCATATTTATGTAGTGTATATTGGAGGTGATAGCCCTTTGAGAGCTGTATCCAACAAAATTTCATTTTAATGTATGCCAATTAGTGTACATTCAAAGTGACAATAAAGTTATAATTCTATTCTATTCTATTCTATTCTATTCTATTCTATTCTATTCTATTCTATTCTAAAATGAATTGTATATCTTTCAAAGTGAATTGGGAGACATTAATGACAAATATTGGAAAAATCAAATTTGCCAAACATGGTGCTTTTTGTAATTCCTGACTTGTCTCACTAACATTTCTTTCTTACAGGGTAAAGAACAACCAAAGGTCCTTGAAATAATATTAATCAAAAGAGATAACTGAGCTCTACTAACCATAAATTGATGATGCATCAGCTAAAAGATTTAGAGTACCTTAACAAATATTATGTTCAACTCATCCCAGTCCTTCCAAAAAGTAAGCGCCCCTACTTCTGTTGCCAATCAATTGGAGCCAAAGAAGCAAGGACATGATAGCTCTTCAAATACCTGAAATGATGTCATGTAGGAAAAAATCAAAACCTATTTTCTTTTATCCTAGGTACAGAATAATGGATTTAAGTTACAGGAAGGCAGATTTTGATTGACTCTAAGGAAAACTCCCTATCAGCAATTTATTCACAGAAAAAATTCTCAAAGAAGTAGTAAGCTCTCCTTTATTGGATGTAGTTTTGACAGCTATCAAACTGGGATGTTTAATTTCTATTCCTGCACTAACCAAAGGGAATGGATTGAAAGGTCTAAATGACCCCTTTCAATTCTATGATTTTATGAATGAACTGCAGGAGGAAGTTGCAGCTTCTTCTTTCACTATTTCTATACAAATATGCTTTTGTGCTCCATTATCAAAGTCCTTTAGTTCATAGATAGTAGTTTCCCCATTTGTAATAAGTACTGAGAGTATAAGATTTTCCCAATATATCTCATTCTGTCTAAAGTATGAAAATAATTTCATTTTTTTCATTGTAGCAACATCTCATTGTTCCACACAATAAAATAATTGAAGCCATTTATCCTCAGGATATCTGCTCTATAACTCTATTATGGCTGTTGAGGTTTAATAAATAGTTTTATGTTCTAGTTGGGTCAGTGTACACCAACCTGCATAAATTTATTTCTTTTGAAAAAGTAACAATATTTCTTCTGGAGACATTGTTCATATTCCTAAAAGATATAATTTCTGGCATGTCTGTTTTACCTTATAAACCAAGTATTAAACTGTGCTAAATTTGGTTGTTCATAGAGATGATCTATGCCAAATTATTTCAATATATTATCAGTGTGAAGAGATGTTTTGAGAAATAAAAGGGGCTTTCTTCTTACTGTTCTCATTTCTTGTATTGTGGTTGCTAAAAGAGAGGAATAAAATAGGCAAACTCAAAAATAGGTACTCATTATCTGGACAATCCAATGGATAAAGTGAAACATACTTGACTTATTAGTAAAGCAAATAAAATTGAGAAAGACTTCCACAATCGATATATAGATAATGACAGTTTTGTTAGAATAAAGAGAAAAAAGAGAGATGAATTCTTACAATTTTCTAAAAGAAGAGATTAGGGTTGGATGGAAATGTTCCCTTGTACTCCAGGAAAATAAGCTAGAAAGTACAACAGCAGCACATTTTTTGTCTAGGAGACAAACTTCAACTATCTCTGGCAAGACTGAGTGGCTCAGAATTTTGGGACCCACTGGTTTCAGGACTATGCCATCTTTGGTGCTGGATGGGGTTACATTGCCCCATATAGACTGAATATACAACTTGGGGGTCTTCCTAGACTCACAACTCATGCTGGATGAGCAAGTGATAGTCATGGCTAGGGGGCCTTTGCACAGCTTTTTCTAATGCATCAGTTGCACCCATTCCTGGATTAGCAGGCCCTGCTCACAATCATTCATGATCTAATCACCTCCAGATTGGACTATTGCAATGCGCTCTATATGGGGCTGTCCTTGGAGAGTATCCAGAAGCTCCAGTTGGTACAGACTGCAGCAGTACAAGTATTTATGTGCATTCTAAGAACAGTACATGCTACATGTCTAGTTCATGAGCGACATTGATTGCTAATTTTTTTCTGAGTCCAATTGAAGAGGCTTGTTTTGACCTATAAAGCCCTGTAATGATCAGGCTATCTGATGGACACCTCTTCCCCATTACATCAGCCTAGCCCACTAGCTATGGCAGAAAAGGCATGCTGTGGGTATCATCATCTAAGGACCTACATCTCAGGAGATATGCCTTCTCTACCATGGCCCCTGCCTTATGAAACATTGTTCTCCCTGAAATTAGATTAGCTTCATCTCTTTTGATACTCTGGAAGGCCCAAGACCTGGTTGTTATCATGACTGGGGCTCCTAAGGTACTGGAGACATGCTTAGGTGGTGCCATTGTTGAGCTGGCTATTTTTATTCCCTCTTCACCTCGGTTTGTATCTCAATTTTTATAATATTTACTGTTAGTGTGTTTTTTATTATTATTTTTCTATCTATGTTTTTTTTTAATAAATGGTTTTGCCCATTTGTAGTGCACCAGCCAGAGTCACCTTTGGTGAAATAGGCAGTTATATACACATATGCTCACATGCTTTCATGAGATATTGTGAATGTCTATGCTTGTATTGATAATTTAATCGTATACAATGCTGCTATGTTCTTTGAACTTACTCTTATAGATGTGAACTAGAATTGGAATACAATGACTCTTCTGGCTGAAAAATATGGTATTTTCCATTTCTGTTTGATCTCTTCCTATGCTGTATTCAATTTTATGCTTTATTGTTGCTTCTCCAACTTCAAGTTCCTTTGTTCTGAGTTTGGGCCACAACAATTGGAAACCTTAAAGTACCTCTCTCCCTCCTCCTATTCTCAAGAGGTTTTGGACTTCAAATCTCATGGAATTAATCCAAAACATCTGAAAACATTGGATTCAGAAAAACTGTCTCAGATTAATGCCTACTATCATACAAAATAAGATAGAATGAGAGATTATTGCCAGCCAAATTTATCCAAGGAATTTTAAGAATGAATTTTGCATAGAGTCATACCAGATCTTTCTGCTCCAATCTAAGCACTACTCCATAATATATTTCTAATATCCTGCGTTAGTCCTGGAACCATCAGTGTACGCATGAAAAAAAAATGAAGTGGAAAATATAATGGAATAAGTATTATTAACTTTTATTGTAATTTGCAAAGGAAATACTATTCATATCACTTACTGCTTTTATATGTATTTGTATGGTAAAAGACTTATCATATAACTTTAAAAAACCTCTTTAAAAATTATTGCATAATCAACCTGGTATTGGCATTAGGACATGGCAGTATTGGCTTACTTATCCAATATATGTTGTGGAAGCAAGTTAATCAATTGACTTTAATGCAGTTCATACTGCCTTAATCATCTTCCTCCAGTTACCCTTACTAATAGCAAGGTGACTGTAATTAGTTATTGGTGGCAATCTTTGATATCAAGAACACAGCTACAGATCCTATTGATATTGCTCCCTAAATCTCTGTAGGCTCAAACAATACAAACAATACAATACACATAATGAATAAGCAGAAAAGTTAAAATAAAAAATCTCATAAAGAGTTTAACAATTCTGAGAGTAGTAGCAAATCCCCAAAATTAAGTACTGAATCATCACAATGGTAAGAGAATAAGCCTCAAACTCCCTTAGAATGCTATGAAAATTGTAACTTCCTTACATTTTCCTATGAATTTGTGTCTATATTAAAATTGACAGCAAGAATGAGAAAAAAAACCAAGTAATTTAATATTGTTGGATCCTTGTTATAAACATGGGTGGCACAAGAATGTTGTTCTTCTGAATTTGTAAGTACAATAGTCATAGCTGACATAAATGCTAGTCACTAAGTGGCATTATTTGCTGAGCCTTGCCAACAGTTTGCTCATTTCAAAAAACTTTGTGCTCTGCATGTGTCAGGGTACAGAGTGGAGAATACCAAGCCAGGAGCCATAGAAGAGTTCTTATTTGTTCACGGTTTGCACTGAAATAAATTCACTGCAGTTGCTTTCTTGCTAGTCAAAGTTCTGTTTCCATTATTTTCTGCAATAATATTTTTTTCTTTATTTCACCCTGTTTACTGCATGTTGATGGGTAGGGGGCATTTTGTGACAGTGAGACAAAAGGGACTGATTCTGAGTTCCCATTGTTCCACATAATAGAACACTCAAAATATTTAATATTTTGTTCCATCTCATCAAGGAAGAAATCAGAAAGTCAGAAAACAGTTTATCTTCAACCAGGGAGGGCTGAACTGGAAATAGTTTGTAGGAAGCCATAATGGACACATCTGAAAAAAGAGCAGGTAAAGGTTTAAAAGTGAACCTTGGGACATACCTAAATAAAGAACTAGCTTTTTAGATTATATATCTAATATAATATTATATATTAAGGTTAATTATATATGAAATAATATTTATTATTCGTTGTCGCCTCATCCCTTCTTCCTCCAAAAGGTCCAGAGAGGAGGTTGAATCTCCTAGATGGTAAGGGCTTCAGTGCAAACTTGACACATCAGTACACAACCCACAACCCACACAAAATATTCCACTGAAATGGTCCAAATGGGAATGTTTTATTTCATTCTTTTCATTTTACTACAGCAAACTTAATGCCCTGTGTGTTAACAAGGCCATTAAAGCTAATAGAAAAAGTGTTTATTATCTCCCTGGAAAACTCTTCTATATTCTATATCCTGTTATAACCTAAAAAAAATCAGATGGTGTCTCAAAGTTAGATTTATATACCCTGTTTGGGTTATAGCATACCACTCCAATTTTCTCTGATTTTTTTTTTTGTTTGTTTAAAATGTTGAACAAAATTCCAGAAATGCTAATTGGAGCAAATTACCCATTATATTATCTTTTTTAATAAAAAGAAGTCACGCCAAATAATAATGCAAACTTCCACTGAGAAACAAGATTTGTAAACCATTTTTATTTGAATTTTCATTTAAGTTTTTTTTTTACCACAAACAGAAAATATATTGTATTGTATGACTTCCAAGTGTCATATTTTAGGCATCCTTCCTTCAAACTTAAATAATCATGCACTTTTGAAGAGGATTTTTTTTTTAAGAGTTAAAATTGCAGGTTTTAATGCCTGGGTTGAAAATCTGATGATTTAATATTTTTTTCAGGAAATGTAGCTCAGACTTCTATACAGTTTTCATTTCTAAGTTGGTATGTTTTCTACAAAAATGAATGCAACCACAAAAGCTACTGTTCTTCAGAAGGGGACTCTCTCAAGACCACTTGAGAATCCACTCTAAATGTTGTCATTATGTGTCACAGAATATGCTGGCATTGTTTATGTGAAACTAGAGAAATGAACTAACTAATGCAATTCATTTGAGAAAGTTGATATCAGAGTACAATGTCCTTCAAGGTAGACTGAAAATACTTGATAATAATAGGCAAGAGTGACGTTATCTGTGATATAAAGAGTCACAGCATTGTCTTGGTGCTAACAATATTTTAAAATCAAGCAGTACATAAGATGGGAAAACACTGAATCCTTTTATCCCTTCTTTTATATTTGGTCTTTTATTTGATTTTTTTTTTCAATACAAAGAAACACCAGTGGCAGATTTCTTTATTAGTTTAGCAGCCTCTCAATTATATTGTGCAAAGTAATTAGATTATTGCTCTGAAGGAACTGAATTAGGAGTTATTTTGGTGTTCACAGAAGCTACCCATATCAATAGAAACTTAATTATACAATAGAAAATCAAGACTTCTATATTTTACTATGTTTCAATTAGTCATATTAAAGCTCATAGTTCTTTTTTTCCCCTTATGTCACTTGAAATTGGAATATTAGATAAATCAGGGAAAAGCAGTGTCAGGTATGTATGTAACATTTGTGTTAAATATTATTGGTGAAAATATCCACCAAACAGTTAATAATCAGGTATGTAAAAAAAGTCATTAAAAACAAGATGATAATTTAACTTAAACAAGCAGGTATAAGCTGATCATGATTAATTATATAGAGGTTGCCATGTTTCACTCTCATTTAATTTTGTCTTTTTCCCCCCTTTCCACGTGACCACATTTTCAAACCATGCATTTGGCTGCACCCATTCACTGTAAAAATTTCCATGAGATCTTTGCCATGGACAGAAGCATTCTTAAAAATAATCAGTGCAGGTACATCAATGGCCATCACCTTTGTATCCCAGGAATACATCAATCAGTTCATCCAGTGATAATGAAGTTAAAGATCATTCCCAGAACAGATGTTTACAACTCAAGGAGTTAGATTCTCATCATGTTTTATTAACCAGCTTTTCAAAAAAGAGAAGTTTCATTACAGAAATCTGGACAACTGAATTTGTTTACTCAAGCATAACATTTATTTTTAAGTTGTTTACAATGGGAAAGTTTTGATCATCTTGTAACCCACCTGGGTAATACAGTAGGGAAGTGGCTACCAGTTTCCCTGTTAATAAAGGAATATGCATATTTTGCAAACTTGTAATATTTTGTAAATTGCCATTCTTTTTCCAACCTCTGAGAAATTCATTACAACAATATATTATGGGTTAAAGATGACATGTTAGATATGGGCAAGCAATCAACTTCTATTCTGTTGCTTTTGCATTCATAAAGCCAGTCTGTCTCAAAACATCTGCATAAAAGTTTTCAATTAAATACATTCTTAAATATCTTAATTTCAAATGTATGTTGCATTGAAATAGATTTCTTTATTTTTTAATCCCCAAATTCACATTTGATTGGACATTCAGTTTATTTTATGAGCCAAGAATTGTATCACAACATTCAAAAACTTAAATTCAATAGATCATTCATACATTATCCCAATAAGTACAATCAGGTTTACATGAAAGCTTAAATTCTAGAAGAATCCCAGCTTTGATTGGATGTAATTATCTAAGTGTACCATGGCCAAATTGTCACTTGGATATAGCATTCCTTTACCTGAATTAAGGTTAACCCACTCCAATTTTACATTGTGTGTCTATAATTACATATTGCATACTTCCTCTTTAATTCCATAATGCTGATTTGTAATATTGTTGAATCTTTCATAGCTGTCTTTGCTTGCTGATCCACATAACCTCACTGCTCAGAGAAATTTAGCATTCTACCACACAGTTGTGTTTTAAAAAAAATAAAAAATCTCTGCTTATCCCAATGTTTATCTTCATAAGGTCATATGGAAAGGTTTGGTTTTTGAAGATAATCCATAATAGCCCTTTTTACCACTACAAAGATTACAAGATGTTCAAAATATTAAAGAAATTTTGCTACTTGATACAGACTGTGGAAATATGAAGGATGATGTGATTTTCCTGCACATACTGAATTTTCCTAAAAGGAATTTTTGGCAATATATATCTTTATGTGTTTTTTCCTTACATTCACAGGTAAAGGAGGATACTATTTATAGAAATAGATACTCTACTTCACTCATTCTAAACAAATGAGATATCCATGTTGGAAATCAAAAGCAGTGCCAGCAATTTATCCTCTCTCTTACCTCATTAAGTACACTCACCATATAGAATATTTGGGGATAGAAGTTAGCTCAATTCAAGAATTACAAAATGGCTAGAATTCTTCAGGCAAACTGATCAGATGAACCAGTCCCCTCCCATGGTATCTGGTAATGAAGATACCAATGTCTTCTTTAGTGCCATGTGTAGTATATAGGTTTCGCAATGGTATTGGTCAAGAGTGCCTGCACAGATCCACATAATAGAAAAGCTTGGAAATTACAGAATGAGATGGTGCAGGGAGTTAATGATGCTAGTAAATTGGTGCATGTGACACTACTGCTCTATGAGCTACGTTGGCTACCAGTTTGCTTCTGGATGCAGTTCAAAGTCCTGATAATCATCTTTAAAGTCCTTTAAATGTCTCAATTACTTACAGGACTGTCTCTTCCCACTTATTTCTACCCGGCCCATTTGATTCGGGAGGACAGGCATGTTGTGGCCAAGGAGTGTCTACCAATATGACACCTTCCCTCCGAAACAACTTTCCTTCTGAGATTACATTTTCCCCCACCCCGCTGAAAAGTTTTGAAAACCTGGCGTGGTTCTCAAGCATGTGATAATGTAGAGTTATCAAATGTCCAGCAAAAGGAGGATATATATTCCTTTTTGTCCTTAGTATAACCTTAAATTAAATTTTGTTGAGTTTTTGAATATCTCATCTGGAACAGCTTTTTCTGGGTGCAGTTCTTCCCTAGCATATACTAACAGCAAGTTAATAAACTCTGCCCAAGACTTAATTTGTACCCTCTGACTAGTTTGTGTGTTGCTTGCAGATATAACAGAATAACGCCTTTGGAATGGACCTTGGAGATCTTCTAGTCCAGCCCCCTGCTCAAGCAGGAGAATCTATACCATTTTAGACAAATGATTGTCCAGTCTCTTCTTAAAAACTTCCAGTGTTGGAGCATTCACAGCTACTGGAGGCAGGTTGTTCCACTGATTAATTGTTCTAACTGTCAGGAAATTTCTCCTTAGTTTAGGTTCTCTCCTTGATTAGTTTCCATCCATTGCTTCTTGTCCTGCCTTCAGGTGCTTTGGAAGATAGGCAGATCACCTCTTCTTTGTGGAAGCCCCTGAGATATTGGTACATTCCTTCCATCTACCAAGGAATAAAGGAGAAAAGGTTGGAAATGAAGACAGATCATCATCTCCATTGCAGTTACACACTGAAATCAGTTACACACTGAAGGCTTTTGCTTCCTAACCAGCTCTAGAACATACCTGCAATTGAAAAACCAGTGTCTCTAATGCTGAAAATGTACTCCCAAGTACTTTTTCTTTTGCAGTTTTTTGTTGTTGTAATTTTTGTCACAGAGCCCAGAGTATGTCACTGTTTTGCCTCCATTTGTCCTCTTCTCCAATTATTCTCCTTTGCCTGTTCAGATAACTGGTAACCCTTATGTTGAAACTCCTTTATGATTCTACTAGCCATTGTGCTTTTATTTTTATGTTTGTGTTGTAGTTTTAGATTCATTTTAGTAATTGTATATTACTACATTTTAGTTATATTAAAGTTGTGCACTGACCAGATTTATGCATGTGAGATTGGCAGCCATATACGATAAATAAATAAATAAATAAAAATTATTGTTTTAGATCTTTTAGATCTTTTAACCCATAACAGTAAATCAAGTTAAATCTTTCAGTACAGGCATCATATTATCCTTATAAGTCACATTTGGCATGCATGGCAATCCCCAGATATTTCTCAACGGTAGCACTATGTAGATCAAGTTGCAATAACCAATAATTAGATTCCCTCAGAATGGAGGAACTTCAAAAGAAGATAAAATTTTAAATGAAATCATTATGAAAATGCAAATAAACCAGGGAAAACTGTGACATACCACATCAGAAAACAGAAATATTGGTAACAACGAAGTAAATAAATTGTTATAAACAAGAACTGAAATTATAGAAAAAGTTAAAAAGTTCTTCAATGATAAGGCTCATATTGATGATGAGAGCCTGAAAGATAAAAAGGACAAGTATAGAAAGTGGAAAGAGGGGCACATAACTAAGTCAGAATATCAGCAAAAAGCCCGAGCCTGCAAAGATGAAGTGAGGAAAGCTAAGGCTCAAAATGAACTAAGGCTTGCGACCAAAGTCAAAAATAACAAAAAAAAGCTTCTTTCAACATGTAAAAAACAAGAAAAAAGTGAAGGAAATGATTGGTCCATTAGTGGGTGAAAGTGGCAAGAAGGTGACAAGCAACAGGGAGAAAGCAGAACTATTTAACTTGTTTTTTGCATCTGTCTTTACACAAAGGGAAAAAACAGACCAACCTATCAAAAATAGTGCCATAAAAAACAGAATAGAAACGCAAGTTAAGATAGGCAAGAAAACGGTAAGTGAGCACCTGTCCAGCCTAGACGAGTTCAAATCACCAGGACCAGATGGATTACACCCCAGGGTTCTCAAGGAACTGGCAGATGTGATCTCAGAACCATTGAACTATATTTTTCAAAGATCCTGCAGCACTGGGGAACTAGCGGAGGACTGGAAAAGAGCTGATGTAGTTCCCATCTTCAAAAAAGGGGAAAAAATGGACCTAGGAAACTACATACCTATCAGCCTGACCTCAATACCTGGGAAGATTCTGGAAAAGATAATCAAACAACGAATCAGCGAACACCTAGAGGCAAACAAAGTCATTACTAAAAGCCAACATGGGTTTGTCAAAAACAGATCATGCCAGACAAATCTTATTGCATTCTTTGACCAAATGACAAAATAAGTGGATCAGAGGAATGCTGTCGATATAATTTACTTGGACTTCAGTAAGGCATTTGATAAAGTAGATACAACCTACTACTTGATAAGACAGAAAAATGTGGGTTAGACAGCATCACCACCAGATGGATCCGTAGCTGGCTGACCGGCCGTACTCAGCGTGTGGTCCTCAATGGAACCGCATCTACATGGAGGGAAGTGTGTAGTGGGGTGCTCCAGGGCTCTGTTCTGGGCCCAGTGTTCTTCAACATCTTCATCAACGATTTGGATGAGGGGATAGATGGGGAAATCATCAAATTTTCAGACGACACCAAGCTGGCAGGAATAGCCAACACTCCAGAAGACAGGCTTAAGATACAGGAGGATCTGGACAGACTTGAACACTGGGCACTATCTAACAAAATGAAATTCAGTGGTGAAAAAAGCAAGGTTCTACATTTAGGCAAGAAAAACCAAATGTACAGGTATAGTATAGGGGGTACCTTGCTCAATAGCAGTAACTGTGAGAGGGACCTCGGAGTCCTAGTTGACAATCACTTAAATATGAGCCAGCAGTGTGCTGCAGCTGCCAAAAAGGCCAACACAATGCTAGGCTGCATTAACAGAGGGATAGAATCAAGATCACGTGAAATATTAATACCACTTTACAATGCCTTAGTAAGGCCACACTTGGAATACTGCATCCAGTTTTGGTCACCACGATGTAAAAAAGATGTTGAGACTCTAGAAAGAGTACAGAGAAGAGCAACAAAGATGATTAGGGGACTGGAGGCTAAAACATATACAGTAAGGAACGGTTGCTGGAATTGGGTATGTCTAGTTTAATGAAGAGAAGGACGAGGGGGGACATGATAGTAGTGTTCCAATATCTCAGGGGCTGCCACAAAGAAGAGGGAGTGAAGCTATTTTCCAAGGCGCCTGAAAGCAGGACAAGAAGCAATGGATGGAAACTAATCAAGGAGAGAAGCAACCTAGAACTAAGGAGAAACTTCCTGACAGTTAGAACAATTAACCAGTGGAACAACCTGCCTCCAGAAGCGGTGAATGCTCCAACACTGGAAGTTTTTAAGAAGAGACTTGTCTAAAATGGTATAGGGTTTCCTGCCTGACCACGGGGTTGGACTAGATGACCTCCAAGGTCCCTTCCAACTTTATTATTATTGTTATTATAAATATATTGAG
The DNA here is from genome assembly GCA_023970755.1 of Azemiops feae. NCBI lineage: Eukaryota > Metazoa > Chordata > Lepidosauria > Squamata > Viperidae > Azemiops > Azemiops feae. The sequence continues at coordinate 1,502,784 of JALGBA010004287.1, forward strand.
GATTCTGCAGTAAAAAAAAAAACTAATGAAAAGCATAGGCAATTTTTTTTAAAAAAAAAACCCTTTAATTATTCAAGAAACACTTCAAAGAAACAATGTAACAAGTTAAGTTTCAGAAAGTGTCAGGTCCAAATGGGATGATAGATCAACATTACTAGGAACTGGAAGATGAATTGTTTGAACCTTTGACAAAACCAAAATCAATTAAAGATACACAGGCAATACCACATACATGGGAAGAAACATATGCATCTTTGATTCATAAAGAACAGAATATTCCAGAAAAACCACACACACACAAACAAATCTCTTATTGAATGTGGATTATAAAAAAGTGTTTTCAAATATGATACATAGTGATCAAACAGGTGGTATCTTCAAAAGTAACATAATGGACAACATTAGATTTAAATTAAATGCAGTAGAATACATCTGTAAACAAAAAAATAAATGTGGCAATGGTTTTTTTTAGATGTAAAAAAAGCCTTTGACAATTGAGTGTGACCATACAAACCCAGGGTATGCCTGAAAATACTTTTCACAATTAATCAAAGAAAAATTAAACTTTAAATTTCATGACAATGTATACTCCCTGTTTATTTGTTGATATTTCATGTTTTTATCTTCCTTTTTGCTTTCTTTTTTGTAGTATATTTTTGTATGTGCGTTGGTAATTGTTTTTTTTTAAATGTTTTAATAAATAAAAAGGAAAGAAAAATAGTGTTTATTATTCTTATATTCTTGATAGTAACTGTATAATAAAGTTCAGAATGCGGCTTCATCTAAGATCTCTAATGTTCAACATTTTAATAATATTTGGTGGTTCAGCAGTGCATCAATTGTTCTGTAAAAGTGGAAGTAGCTGCCTAGTCTAATAAATGCGAAGCCTTTTTTTCTTCTTCCTCTAGGCTAAGAGAAGTGGATGGGAATGATTGTTTTAATTATACAGAGACTTGCAGGTTTCTTGTAAAGGATCTTGAATTCATAAATAAGTAAATTGTTGGTTTTAAAAAAATATATCTTTAGGGTCTACTTTCATTGGTGATATATATACCTTGAACAAGAATCTATTTTTAAAAGTCCTATTTGTTTAAAAAAATGAAGTAAAAGATTTATACTTAATAGCCAGACTGCTGCTATAAAATAGTTTTACAATAACTTTATCGATTTACTTCTCTTTGTAACCTGTGGTAATTTCTACACTGGTTCATATTACATTAAGTACTGTTTTATACATCATTTTATAGCAAGTTGTTATAACAAACCTGATCTCCAAAATATTTATCCCTGCGTATAGCCTCCTGTTTGCTAAACAATGCTTTGTGTCATAAATGTTTATCAGTAGTCTTCTACTACTAAAGGAAAATATATACATCAGTTTAGATTGCATTGAAGAGTAAATAAATTAATATAAGAAAAGTTAGAAACACATTAACACAAATGGATATATCTTGCATAAATAATGCTTTTTATCCCATACAGTTTTTAGAGGAACACTTTTTTGAAAATGCCGTTTCATTAAAGTCATTAATGAAAAATAATTAAATAATATTGATGTAGAAAAAAAGGCCATAGAATAATACTGCCATAGTAAGCATTTATGTAGGTATGGTTCTAGCAATTAATCAATTTTTAAGGAAGTAATATGTCTTTCTGTACCATTTTCATACTTAGACAAAGTTTGAAAGCTAAACTGGCAAATATTTTCCTTATTCCAAATTCTGGTCTATTTGGCATAGTCCAGGGGGTTGAGCAGAGTTAATGGAAGAAAAACCTGTGCCCTATGCATAAAATGGAAATATCACTGAATATATTAAACCAGTTCTTTAATGTTTCTTACCTGCCAATAGGTACCATGGTCTGCCCCAGGGGACCACCAGCATAAAAACAATTTAGCAAACTTATTATTACAACTACATTAAACATAAGCAACTCAAATAAAATGGATTGCAGTGCATTTTCCAATTTATTTTTTCATCTAAAGTTGAGGGAGAATAAATTAGTTTTAAAAGCAACTAACAGAATCACTTCCTAAAGAGTGGGAAGTTTTTTCTATGCATGGAACTTCTCCATGCAATTTGAAATTAAAGTTCCAAACTATACAGAGATCCTGAAGCAGAGTTTTTCCACTTCTCAAGAGGGAAAGAGAAGAGGAACTGCATTGGTTCTTTTCTCACGCTCAAATATTATTTTAAAATAGATTTAGACAATCCAAAATAGCTTAAGTCAATCACTTCTAATCTAGCTTATCCCAAAAGGAACCAATTACATCCAGTCTCAGAACGAGTGGAAAATATTTGCCAAATTTGCAATTACACTTGCTTTTTCTTCCCATCCACTTACTTTCTTTTTGTTAAACATTCTGGGCTTCCCAAGATGGAGCATAGTTCTTTGTTTTGAAAATATTTCTCTCTCTCTTTTAAACATTTTCATTGTATGGAAGCATTTTACTTACTTGTGTTCTTCCATATCTATACAGACAAACTGAAAGGATGTTTGTGCAGAATGTTTCCTTGAAAAACAATACTGCTCTATCACACCCAGTGAGTGGACATATTATTTTGACATTCCTCTTTTAATTAACTTGTCGTACAAAGGCTACTAGATGAACACAATTTATCCCTGGCATATATTTTCAGCCAGGAGGCAGATGATTATTGCTCACAGCCGAAATAATGTACTTCTACTTGCTCATGTAAAACAAACTTTAAATGTCATTTTATAGTCATGAAGATTATACAGCACAGGGCCGTCTTAAGTTACAGCAATTACACAGAAGAACCTCTCATTAACCTGAGTTCAAGGGTCAAAAATTATCACCAATTGTTTCTAACACAAAATTAAATTGGTTTATGCCAAGTATAATGATCTTATAATCAGAAAAAAAAGTGAAATAAAAAAAATGAATGTTCCTTGAAGGATGCATTTCGAAAGAGAGAAATATGATCCAATACATAAATATGACATTGTTCATAGTCACGACTAGAATAGTTATTGTATATTTTTTCTGTTTCTATTAAATTGGAACTCATCCTTCTGGCTTTGAGAAGAATGGATTTCTGCTTGTCTTTGACATCAGCCTTGAAGATCTGAGATCTGAGGCACATCTGTCCCTTGGCTTCAGTTTTGTACCCTCTGAAATCTTCCTCATCTACAATAACAGAAAATCCACAAAGATATGTGGATCCAAATATATTTTATTCTTTATACTGTTTCCATCTTCCTTTAAAATATTAACAGAATCCACAATGGTCTGTGAATCAATGTCTTCAAGTTAATCAAATTAGCAAACTTCCTCAAACCCAGAAATAAGTTACCCAGACCTAATCCATATATCAAAAGATAAGGTCTGCAAACACAAATAGAGTTAGTTAAATTAAGTGTCCCAGCAGAACTGTATATTCACAAGAATACACACACACACACACACAAACAAACAAACACACACACACGGCCGTCTGCACGTAGACACTTTCACACTCCGGACAAGCTCCCCCTTATAAAAGTTTGCCTCTGTACCCCATTTCTCTGCAGCCTGCCCCTAAAAGCAAATTGTTTTGCTTTTAGGAATAAATATTTCTTCTTTCACAGCTGTCTGGGTCTCATTTTAATTTATTCTTGCAATCCCAGCTCAAGTTGGAACCCCAAATTATTCTTCTGACAGATATATCAGTATTTTTAACATGAGTTAAATCGTAGTTAAAATTTAGCAGAACTAGATGATGTTTCAAACATAGCAGAATATTCTGTGAAACTGAAGTTGGCTGTAATTTAGAAAAATAGAGAAAAAATAGGAATGAGGGGGTTTAAAATATGAAAGGGTTTTTCCCCCTTTTTTCTATGTTCAGTCAAAGTTTACGTGCGCATGATATATAACATGTAGATTTCCATGGGTTTCCTTGCAAAATAATAAGTTCAGTTATCAAGTTATGCATTAAAACATTTAAGGCTCTTTAGAAAGCAATACAAAAAGAATTTTCTACTCAGTTTTCAAAAAAAAAAAAATTCCAGGAAGAGTAGAAAAGAAGTAGAAACAAGAAGTTGATGAAACATAAAATTAGGTAAAGCAACAGTAGTACAATGGCACCAACTTTCTAATCAGATATTGCTAAACTGACAGAGAAGTAGCATTTCTAGTAATAGCAAGAGAAAGACAGAAGCAAAAAAATGTAGATTATATATACAATAAAAGTTGTGGCCTTCTATATATTTGCAAAGCTGAGTGGCAGCATCTGTCAAAGGAGTTAAAAAGTCAAGATGATAGCAGTATCTCTGCAATCAAAGCTCACCCATGTCTATTTCTGTCATATGTAAAAGAGTTTGGACCTTATATGCTGTCACAACTGCCATCTTAACTTTTTTTAAATCCCTCCATCCCCATGGATATTCCAGCTGTTAGAATCAGTTTATAGTTGGAAACCAATGTATGATTAATTTCATTTATATACTTTTCTACATAAGTCCTTGTCTTATACAACCACAATTACATACCACCCAGAGTCCATTAAGATAAAATTAGAGAAAAAGAGGTTGTAATGGGGAAGGTGGGTGAGATGGAAGATTTTCACAGCTGGGACATTCAGCTGTGGGGGAAGGGGGTTAAAAAAATTTAAGATGGCAGTTGTGACAGTATATAAGGCCCAACCTCTTTTACATATGACAGAAATAAACATTGAGGAGCTTTGCACAGGTTGCTATCATCTTGATTTTTTGACTCCTCTGACATGTTGCCAGTCAGAGCTTTTTAAGCTCTTTATATAGAAGGCCTCAACTTTTATTGTGGCATAGTTGTGACAGTATATAAGGCCCAACCTCTTTTACATATGACAGAAATAAACATTGAGGAGCTTTGCACAGGTTGCTATCATCTTGATTTTTTGACTCCTCTGACAGATGTTGCCAGTCAGAGCTTTTTAAGCTCTTTATATAGAAGGCCACAACTTTTATTGTGTATATAATCTACATTTTTTTTGAGAGACTAGTTTTTTCCATTGGAGGATGGGAAATAGGGAGAGGTTGCCATAAGGGAATAAAAGACATTTTTCTGTAACTATAAAAAAAATCAATTTTGGAATTATTAGAAAATAGTTTGATTTAATGTTTTACAATAACTTTTTTTGCTACAAGAAGTCTACAAAATACAGAATGAGGAAGTAACCAGCTTTCTGCAAGTATAGCACCAGTTACCTTCTTTTAAACAGAAGAAGAAAATGAATGAGCAGCAGTTGAAATTTGAAATAAAACTGTGGCATACTTTCTGTAAAAAAATAAATTTGACACATTAATAATTTGTTAAATTTGTCTAAAAGCAAATTGATTACACTGATTAACATCTATAATTTATGCAGTGCTAATTACTGGACTTTTTATATTTTTAGGTAATTCACAAGATAAGAACCCACTTACATTTAATTGTGTGCTTTAAAAATATTATCCTGGGGTCTCTCTCTCTCTCTCTCTCTCTCTCTCTCTCTCTCTCTCTCTCTCTCTCTCTCTCTCTCTCTCTCTCTCTCTCTCTCTCTCTCTCTCTCACACACACACACACACACACACACACACAAACAGAGAGAGAGAGAGAGAGAGAATTTGAATTCAGTGTTATGCTTGCTTACTATCTGTAGGTCTGTATAATGTTTCAATAGCATGTATGTATGCTATATATAGTAACTATGATGAAAAAATATCCTTGTAAATGGTATAATTTGTATCCAAGGCACTCTTAGATTGAATGGAGTATTATTATCTGTTTGTGCTGCAGAATTGCAATGATCGCTAAATAATCATAACATTATCAGCATATTTAAAACAATAGGTGATGCTAAGTTAGCACTGGTGTGTGAAGCTACACGTATATCCAGGTTTTGGGGCAAAGCCCTGCAATTCCATTAAGCTGGAAGAGTGGTGGACAGTAGCTCTAAACCAAGTAGCTCTTAAATTCTAGCATTGTTTAAGTGAGTACTGTTTAGCCCAGGTTTTTCCACTTTGGGGGGAAATGCCATAAAAAAGAAGATATTTTCAAAATGGAGGAAAGTCCTCATGAGCAATCTTTCAGCTGCTTCTCACTATGCTTATGCAACTATTTTAAAAAAAGAAAATAAACTGGGTGTTGAATATGTTGTAAGGCTACTAGAAAGAGATGAAAGTGGTAGCATCCCTTTTTGTATAATGAGCTTGGGAATGGAATTCACTCAAACATACAGACATGTGGAAATTAGCTTGCACCGTATCTACAGTGTTTTGGTATAGTTTGTACCAGGTACTAGAAGGAGAAAGTTGTGTTACAGTTAGTGCAGAGTAGTCAAAGTAAAATATGTTCTATACTGAGGGCACATGACATGGATTTTGTAATCTCTTAACTAACACAGTTATTTTGTATTTTAATTTGACTTATTTTCTCTTTTTTAAAAATAATATTCAGGTTCATTTCAGATTGGAATGTAGGATGGTTGTATGGATTCATTAGATAGCTTTTAACATTCCTAAACTGAAAAGATAATTTACAGAAGGATGTCTGAAGACTACCTCATGATAAGAAAAAAGTTTCTTAGTGTCAACTGGCATCTGGTTATCTAACTTTAAACAAGCTTTGTAGTTGATTTACTGTGCAAGGAGGGGTTACTCTTATTTTTCTTTGTTGTGTTAACTATAAAAAGGAATGTAACATGGGTCTTGGGGTTCTCTCCTTTTCATAGAGAGATCCCACTTTATCAGGGTACAGTAATAAACAGCTTTTAAATGATCTTCGGACTCAGTTGCTTATTGGTAAGGTAAACAAAGGCAGAACCTAGGCCAGATTTGGTGATCAATACATAAACTGGAATCTTTGGCTTCCAAAAAAGCAATGTTACACAGAATAACCTTTTTATATACTCTTTGATGCAGCATCCAGTTTAAACTTCACAGAGATGGTTGTAATTGTTGCTTCATGTGGCTTTGACATCAGTTGAAAACTAGAAGACTAAACTGTGCAGGTGGTGAGTCATCAAGTAGACCTCATGAATCAGTGGAAGATTACAGTGAGACACAATCATTATAAGAAAGAGTAGATGATTTGATATGATGAATCATGCCAGATGCTGAGAATATAGGACCGATAACTCAAGTAGAATGCAAAGCTATTTTTCAGTCACAACATATGTTTCCCGGAACAAACTATCTTTGGCCAATGAAGAAGAAATGAGTGGTTGAATTACATCAATGAAAACTTTAATTTGTGATGAGATTTCTGTTCTGTAATTTGAATCTTGCAGTGCATATGTGCAAAGTTTTAATTGGCCAAGATGATCTTATATTGATTGGAGGAAATAACAAATGCAGATTATTCCATTGCTGAAGAAAAGACAATCTTTGACAATAGATAGAAAAATGTTTTCAGTGATGTAACTGATTAGGTTATTATTGAATGGATCATAGAGAGCACATCTGAGAGCTAGATGCTATATCACACATTAAGAGCATTATCAGGTATAGCTATTGTTTTGTGCATTACAAGTTGATATTTAACACTGCAGCTAGTTAAAAATAGGATTTATTTGAAAATATACAGCGATGGTGGAGGACATTCTGAATCATATATACATATATTGACTGTATGTGTGTGTGTGTGTGTATGATTCTATATATTTATATTTACATTTTTGTAAGATCAAGTCCAGAACCACTCCCTAGGTTCCTAGAGACAACTCTTCCAAAAAAATGGAGACAATATTATTGCAAGTATTTGATGTTATAGAGATTCATTAATAAAGCAGAATAATATAAACATGTAAGAATACTGGCAAAGTGTAATTCCATCAAAAATACCACTGCTAGAGAGACACCTTAATTTGATCTACTACATCAGACTAGTAGAACTAACATATACAAAACATATATCCAAAATAATGATAGAGAAACTATGCTAACACTCACCATCTACTATAAGATATGGCAAACTCAGAAATAAGCATTCTTGGCTAGATCTCCCTTTTGTGGAATATACTAGGATCAACTTTGTCAATTTTTAGAAAGTTAGTGGGGGGAAACAGCTACTTAAGCAGGCATTGGGGGTCTGACATGTAGAAGTATGTAGATTAATGCGGGTGCTGTTAAAGAGACTGCTGAAGAGAGTGACACTTTTTAGTATGTTACAGCAGATCAGCTTTTGCCAAAGGACCACTTGGAAAATCCATGGTGCAAAAGTATAAATTAGCTTGGAAAGTTGAAAACAAAAAGTAAATACAATGAAATAAAGGCTCTGCAAGAAAACTGCGTGAAGTAACCAATGACAGTGATTGCTCAACTTGAGGGCAATTTCTTTTAAAAAGTTGGTCACAGATATTTAATACAACCACATTAGCCATATATTTCACAGGGCTAGGTTCCATGTATGGATTTCAGTAATAATGAGGTTGGGGGAATCTAGCAGTTTTTAGCTTTAATCCAGCCTCACAGAAGCACCAGGCTTTCTATCCCAACTTAGAGTTCCTATGGGATTCAAAGTTATATTACAGTTATCTCATATGTTAGAATTTCATATGTACGTGATAAGATACATTACAATAAAGACACATGAAACATTACACAAAATAATCCTGTTTTTAAATAAAAAAGGACTCCAAATAATAAGAGGTAGCAATAGATGCTTGGGCAAATTACAGCTACTCTTTGATTAATTATATGCAACCCTGAAAGTACTGGGGTCTTGTAATGTTAGCTGATGAAGTGATTGTGACCTGGTCCTTACAGAGATTGTCAAAGGTTTGTCCTTAACATTAATGCCGTCCTAAATCTGTGATGCCATCTGCCATCTGGGACAGAGAAAGCCTGGTTTGGATCCTCTTTTCACTTTAAAAATACCTTTTTAGTGTTCTCCATACTTCAATATTCCCCAAATTTCCTGCTACTGAAATGGACTAACATAGGTTTATCTTATCTGACCTGGAAAAAAATCTGAATGATAACTAAATGACAGTGAAAAGTTAGATGTTTTATTGCATCATTTTGATGCAGTTTAGTAGTTATCCGGATTTTTGCAGATATGGTAGCCTTACCCAAGGTTTGCCTTGCTGTCACCTCCACTCAACTGCAAAGGATTGTATTTGCAGAATATATCAGAAAATGTCAGTGCTTCTGACATATGATATAGCAAGGAAAAATATCTCCTGGACAAGCCTAATAGGCACCCAAATTCCTATGCCTTTCCGTATTTGCACAGTGTCCAACTGTATCAAAAAATATGGATCATCTTCTCCCTTCCTGGACAGCATTTCAGGCCCGATGTTATGCAGACCAAGCCATCTGTGTTAAATGTCTCAGTCCTCAGATTGGCAGCTGCTGGAAAAAATCAGCCTATTTTCTAAACATGCCCATGACACTCAGACCTTACGGGAATGTTAGAAATAGAACCTAGGACTTGTTTTAGCATCGGAGGTTGTCATTTAATTTAACTAATTAAAGAATTAGAGACATATTGAAATTTGCTGGTACTCCTTTCCTTGTTCGTGCTCTAAGCACAGAGACAGTATTGAACAATCTGTCGGATCTCCTGAATAGATGGGATATTTTACACACAACCTGAATCAAACAAGTTAATGGTCAATACAATTTAGATGTTTCTGCCCTAAATATATCAGCATATATTGTTCATTTCTTTCTTTTGCATATGAGATTTGAAATCCTAAATAAAGATAGGGTTAAATAAGAAATTATTCAATTTTTAATAATAATTTATAACACAAATGTTAACTGTAATCCTGGCAACTTTTTTGAAGAATATTGCATTGTTCCTGGAACATAAGCCTCTGATGGAATTTATTCCCTGTTATTGATATAATGCCATTCTAATTTATTATAGTTTTATCAAGAGTTATTAAAAACATAATTGTTGATCTAGAGCAAGTATGTCAAACTGCCAGCCCAAGGGCCAGATGCATCATACTGAAACCGCGCCCACCCCATTGCCGGCAATGGGGAAAAAGTCGTGATACATCGCACAACGTCATGTGACATTGCGAGTTTGACATGCCTGATCTAGAAAGCAAAAGAGTGGCTTGGGTGTATAAAACATATGACCAGATTGATTTCATATATAAGTATACATATACATATAATACATGATTAACTGATTTTAGTTTTAGCCTTGTTAGACACCCATAATTACTGGTATGGGATGGGTAACATATAAATTCAGACCAATCAATCAATTAACTTGGTAAAAAGTTCTGCATAGAAACTATGCAGATGAATATTGTAGAAACTATCTTCAGATTTTCTGCTCAATGTGCAATTCAGATCAGAATAAGGACATGAAAAGACATAGAAAGGACAGCATATGTGCTCCTGAATTTGTTGCTAAATTAGAATTTATATACGGATATTAAGGTACAATACCAAGTATTTACTTCAAATGCCTATGTCTATATCTATAACCATCTGAAAAAAAAAATACACGGTTTTCTTTACAATACTTTATGGTTGTTTATTTGATTTTGTTTACATTGCTACCATTCTTTTTAAAAATTGAGCTATTTTCCCACCAAGGTTTATTCTAAGGGTTTTTTTTAGCTCCTTCTCTTTTTTCTTTTAACAGTCTTAATTTATAATATTTTATTTCATTAAAGAATAAAAGGTACTTTGACAATGGAGTGCTGATATAGATCGTTTAATGCTCAGCTGTATCCATTATTATGAATTAAAGGAATTATATGTAGGCTAGTAATCCCATCAGAGCACAAGGCTTAATTGAATGGAAGTAGACTGATAAATTGACAATTCTATATGAAGTTATCATTTCCTAGAGCACAGCTCACATGAATTGGAGCAGGAAGCATTCATGAGTAACATTTATTATTTAATACTGGGTTATTTTAAGGTTTGCAATATGAAATGTAGGCATGGATTCTTTAGAATAACCCAGCTATATAACTCCTATTCACAATATAAACTCAGAAGCAACACATTTATTGGTTCTTTTGAAGTAAGAACTGAATACAAACTGCAAGCATAAAGAACACAATAAGCCTCTTAAGGTATGCTTTGGGCTGACAATAACCTTTCATTATATAAAGTACATTCAAATTATTTTTCAAAAGGCTAAGATTATAAACTAGGTATGCTATATTTCTGTACATTTGGATAGCTGCAATATTTTATATATTTATTTACAGAATTGTTCCCACATTTTAAAAATGTGGGTCAACCTTAGTAGATTTCAAAGAAATAAACAGGATCATACCTGAGTACTGCTTGGGAGAGAAGCCATTAAGAGATACCAGGGCTCTAGACTAGATAGAGACGTTTAGTCAAAGAGTACTGTATTTTTATATAAAACTTATAATCCAAACTATGGATAAACCAGCCTCATGCTCAATCTCTGAGAAGATAAGCAGAAACATCTGCCAGAAACAATGTGTGCCTCCAAATGACAATGTGAATGCAGTGCTGTTGTAACACAAGCTCTACCTCACCAGCTCTCCCCAATCTGTGTTCAGTGTTGTGATGCATGTGCAAAAGTGGCAGAACTTGCCACAAGTTGATGCAACACAGATTTGTCATTTGCTTTCCTTTTGATTCTCTTGAAGAGACCTCAGATGAGAACTGGCTTGTCCAAATTCTAGGGATGTGATATTAGTTAATATAAACTCCATTTCTCCAAAAGTGAGTTTTAGACTCAGTGCATTTGAAAAACCCCAGTTTGGGTGAGATGGATGTAGGCATTTTACTATGTTCCTGACCACAGGATTCCCCACTCTGAAAATCTTTAAATCTGATGACAGTATTTTGCTATATGGTTTGGAAGCTTCAATTACTTTCCAATTATTTTGGAATTTGACTGCTAGGCTTCTAACTACCTATCATACATTGCAATTTCAAAAGACTAACACCGGGTGAAGTGTGAGAATCATTTAAACTCGAAAACAGATAGGTTGGACTTTTTCTTAAATCTAGTTGATACTACTTCTATGGTATGATTGCCTCAAGAAAAAATCTACAGATAATAAGGAAAAAGGCATCCTTTAAAAAAAAATCTAAAATGACACTACACCTGCAATGCATTTTTAAATAAATAATTAAATATAAAAACATTGAAGTGAAAGCAGTTTGGTGTAGTAGTTAAGACACCAGAGTTAGAAACCAGGAAATTCTGAGTTCTAGTTCCACCTTAGGGATGAAGTCAGCTGGGTAACCTTGGGCCATTTGATATCTCTCACTTGAAGATGACACTAAACTGGCAGGAATAGCCAACACCCCAGAAGACAAGTTCAGAATCCAAAAGGACCTTGACAGACTTGAACAATGGGCCCTATCCAACAAAATGAAATTTAATATGGAGAAAAGCAAGGTTTTACATTTAGGCAGGAAAAACCAAAGGTACAAGTACAAAGTAGGTGAAATCTGGCTCAAAAACAATAACTCTGAGAAGGACATTGGAGTTCTAGTGGATGATCATTTAAATATAAGTTAGCAATGTGCGACAATAGACAAAACAGCTAATATGAACCTTGGTACTAATACAATCCTTGGTACTAATACGTTAAGTATTAGTGCCATTTTATAAAACCTTAGTAAGGCCACATCTGGAATACTGCACCCAGTTTGGTCCCCACATTACAAAAAGATGTTGAGACTTTGGAAAAAGTGCAAAGAAGAGCAACTAAGATGATTAAAGGCCTGAAGACTAAAACTTATGAAGAACAGTTGCAGGAATTGGGTATGGCTAGTCTAGAGAAAAGAAGGATTAGGGGTGACATGATAGCAGTATTTCAATATTTGAGGGGCACCCAGGAAGAAAAGGAGATTGACTTATTTTCCAAAGCACCAGAGGGCAGGACAAGAAACAATGGATGGAAACTAAGTAGAGAAGCAACCTGGAATTAAGGAGAATCTTCCTGAAACAGCTTGCCTTCAGAAGTTGTGGGTGCTTCATCACTGGAGGTTTTTAAGAAGAAACTGAACAACCACTTATCTGAAATTGTACAGGATCTCCTGCTTGAGCAGGGGGTTGGACTAGAAGAGCTCCAAGGTCCCTTCCAGCTCTATTCTGAATTAAAAGACACTCCTTGGAAGCTGCCAATGGCAAATAGCTGTCAAAATCTTTGCCAAGAAAATTGCAGGGACTAGCCCATGCAGAACCAAGAGTGAAGGGACCACCAAGGTAAAGGTTTCCCTCCTTTATTTCCTTATCTGCATGGAAATTGCAGTTGTAGTATATCTAAAGGGCAAAAGATTGGGATTTATAAGATATCATCATGAAACAAAGGCCAGTGTGGTCCATAAATAAACAAAAAATGCAATACAGAGAAGGAGCTATTCCTTGCCAAAACAACTCCCAGCTCCAATGGAGAGAGATATGTGTTTAAATATAACTCACTAATTAGAATTCACTACTCTTGAGTAACAGGTAGTTTTTGTTCCTTGGAGAGTGTTCTCTCCATTGACTCACAACTATTTATTTAGTTACCATTCAAACTTACAATGATGCTAAAAAAAAGTGATTGATGACCAATTCTTAAATTTACACCTGTTGCAGCATCCTTGTTGTCACATGATCAAAATTTGGACATTTGGCAACCGGCATGTATTTACAATAGCTGCAGAGTGCTGAGATCATGTAATCACCATTTGTGATCTTCCCAACTGACTTCTTTCAAGCAAAGTCAGTGGAGGAATCGCATTTGTTTAATGAACATGTGATTACTCAATGACTGTGGCAAAAAAGATTAAAAATGGGTGTCACTCACTTAACAACTGCCTTACTAAGCAACATAATTTCCAGTCCCAATTATGGTCTTAAATCAAGGACCAACTGTATATAAAGAGGCACAGAAACTATATTTAAGGTCACAAAATGGTAAAAAGAGGTATGACCAACATTACTACTTTACTCCCTTCTCTAGTCATTCTCTCTCTCTCTCTCTCTCTCACACACACACACACACACACACACAAACATGCACAATGCATTGAGTGTTATTATAAACTGTAATGTCCAAATTAGTAATGTATCCAATGTATTCTGTTTCTGCTGTCCTCCCTCCTGCTGGACTTTTAAAACACATTTCACAGTTAAAAAGTGTTATAAGGGTTCACAAAAGGGGCAAAGGAAATAGAATTTTGGACAGATTAAATATCTATTTTATTTCATTTCATTTCATTATTTCATTTCATTTTGTTTCATTTTATGACTTCCAGAATTCCAGAATGAAAACTGGGTAGAGAGAATACAAAAAGCAAAGTATTGAATAAAACAAACACTATGTTTCTTTCTCAGATTTACATAACTGTGTACACAACAATTGGATCTGTGGTATTTCAACTGGAAGCAAAGATTTGGCACACACATTGAAGTAGAGCTGAAGCCAGCTGGAGTTGTAAATGGAGAACAGGGGCCCTCACTGTATTAACTTTTACAATAATAGAAATTTCCTATCCTTGTTTATTCAACTGAATTTTGACAAAAATCCTTCACTTTTAAAATGTTTTCTTTGTCTCTCAGAAAACCTGGATAAAATTCTTTTGGAATAATAAATTTTAATGATGTCTTGTAAAACTTCCAGATGAAGGTGCAGTTAAAGCCTAGAAAAAAGATATACCTTGAAAATGATTTAAACAGAGTTAAAGATATATTAGGAAAAGGATTTAAATGGACAAAATAGATGTTTGAAAGGAAATATAAAACATAACGAGGTAACACCATCCAGTGGCCATTCCCTGAAGCTCATACATGTTTTTTGCTTTTGGGTACTCTATACCTCACAGTTCAAACTTGCTTATATATGGAATGCACCTTCATCTTCAGAAGTCCCGAACAATTAACAACTACATGCAAGGGAAGCAAAACCAAATTATCATTTCTCCCCCAGCATAAATAGACTAAAACTTAGTAATTACCTTCTGGGGAGGGGTGCCCTGTGTTTGTCTCTTACAAACAAAATTGTGCCATCCATTGGTTAAAGATTTTGTTTTAAAATGAGTTTCATCTTTCTAATAATAAAGTTTAGGTTGCTTGAGAGGACGTGGGAATAGAGGCAAATTGCATTTTGAGTTAGAACTCCCAATCTGGCAAACATTTTCTCTAGCAAGAAAAAATAGAGATTTATTTAAATTGTGCTCAGGACAATTTAATTCCTTCCTTCCTTCCTTCCTTCCTTCCTTCCTTCCTTCCTTCCTTCCTTCCTTCCTTCCTTTTCTTCTGACATACAAAAACTAACCAACTCAGCCAGGTTTCATGACTAACAGAGGCCCAGAACTCACAGTCTTCGGCTTTCTAGGTCAGCTCTTAACACTATACTGAACTGGCTCTCAGTTATGCAAATAACAGAAAACCACTTACACTGAACTGAATTTAGGATAGAAATATTATTACTTAATCAACTCGGTATATCGTATCACTGAGCTATCATCAGCAAAACATTCAGTAACAAGGTGGGAGGAAGAATAATATTTAGAATGAATCCCTGCCAAGCCCATTATGTCTGAAGACACTTATAGTAATCTTCTGTTTCATGAACCCTTGAATGGGAACACTTCCCAGGGATGAAAAGTGGTTGCCTCTCCCACTACACAATACATTCTTGGGTAGGAGACCAAGAACACACAAGTTTTCCTCAGATTAATGGAATGAATATGGGAGGGTGATATTGGCCTGAATTTCTGAAAAAATGGTTAGAATAACAATACTGTTTTTAAGGCAGAGAGAGAGAAATAACTCTGTGGTTTTTCTGACTTAGTTATCACAATGTCTTGATCAGCTTAGGAATTATCCAAATTTAAAGGGGCAATGGAGCATTTGTTAGTCTTCAGGCAGTAAAATATCAGAGGCTGTCCTTAGTTTTAACTCAGTGTCCATTTGCTATGCTGATTCTGAGATGGGGGGGGGGGGTTGCACACTGAAACAGAGGTATAAATCCACTTTGTCAGAGGGTACACCTATTCATATTTTATTCATATAATTTTTTTCACATGTTACATATTCATAATAATGTTAAGTCCCACTATTTTTTATGTTCTAGTGTAAGGTGTAAGTAGGTTAATATGAACTGTGTTTTTTAAAAATAAAATCTAATCTATTAATTTTTTTAAAATCAATCCATGGTCATAGGCATAGAGAGCTGAAAGGTTTACTTTAAACAGATACTGGATTTGTCATTATTGTGTGGGAGTGAAGACATTATAGATAAATTTGATGGACATTTGCTTCACGGGCAATGCTTTCTTTTTTTTTCTTTTTTTTTCTTTTTTTTTCTTTCTTTTTTCTTTCTTTCTTTCTTTCTTTCTTTCTTTCTTTCTTTCTTTCTTTCTTTCTTTCTTTCTTAACTGGAGTTGTGTGACTGTGGGGACAATTATTCAAAATGTCTATCATTAACTCATAATACATATATTCAGCTTTAGAAAAAGCTAACAACAGATTCCAAACTATCATTTTAATAACATTAAGTTCCTCATTTATCCAGTGTTTCCATCCTGTCTCCCTTTTGCAGATGCTTGCAAATGAAAGCCCAAATGATTTACAATGGTTACAGCTGCAATATCAAACAATATTAGAAAAAATGAAAGAGGGAAGAACGGCACCTGTTAGAAATATGTTCACTATAAAACTTCCTGTAGTAGGAAGGGAACTAGATGGCAAGATCTATGTGTACTTCCAACTTTTTATTTGCACATGCCATGATTATCCAGAGCACACTTGCAGAGTCGATTTTAATTTTATTGCAAAACAATTTGCCAGAACACGTTGCCTCTTCAATTTGTCAAACAGTTATTATATCTCACCAGTTGTGACTCATGCATTTTGGCACACAAAGGGGTGAATGGATTGGTAGAGGGAGAAACATTTAAATGCTTTAAAAACATTTCTAAAGAAACATGGTATATTATAAGGGTTAAAACAATCTATGTAAATGTATGTCAATCACTTAATACAAAAATATCAATAATATAAAACTAGGACATGCATATTAATCTTAAATCTTAAAAAATGTTCTGTAAAAAGTGCTTCAACAATTGAAACTAGAAGATCCTGTTGTAAAAAAAAAGTCAGCAATATTGTAGAATATTGTAACAAAGATATTATTATACAAATCAGAAAAACCCTCTTGCCTAAATGCAAGAGAAGAAAAAAATACATATTTATGGTGTCAAGGAAATGTTATATATGTTACTTTCCATATTTCACTGCAATTAAAGTTCTGCAACATTTCACAAAATAACACACACGCACATATAAAACACAAGTGAAGTTCATCATCATCTTTTTAAATAGAGCATAGAGGGAAGAAAAATAAGACGCAGGCAATGGTACAACCCTACATACATACAGTACATGCCTTGAAAAGAAAAACAAGTACCTAAATACATAAAAGCAGAAAAAACAGGCAAGAAAACATATTTGTCTTCTTAAATTCTTAGCAAATATAAATCAATATTTTATTCTGAAGGCAAATTGTATTCATTTCAGGTAACTACAATGTTTAGTTAGATCAAAATCTGTGCAGGTTGAAAATCTGTTTAAATTCAAATGTAACTAAGACCCTTGCTAACTGCATGTTAGACAGGTGCTAATTGCAGGCTCTCAAGTCAGAAAGAAAGTTGACAAGGCTTGCAGGACTTTTGAATACAAGAAGAAAATAAATACAAAAACTTTTTAGACTGCTTTTGTCAATGGGTACAAAACCTGTTCTGGTAAATAGGTTAGCCTGTGGGTGGCTTGTTTGAAAGGAGATTATGCTCTTGAATTGTGGCTGATGCCAAAACAACACTTACTTTATTTCATTCTCTATTAAATTGGATTGGAATCAAATATAATTAATATAAAGTTTACGCTCTAATAATGTATTTAATGATTTTATCTATATTATCCGAGAACATGGCAACAACTTTTCAATATCTAAGGGAAGCCTTAATCCAAGTTTATAGAGGTGTCATGCCAACCTAGAAAATCAGGTTGCACACCACTGTCTTAGAACTCAGAGTTTCACTGGGAAGGGTGAAAACAGGCAATATGATTCTCACAACTGAGCAGTCAAGGGACCTATGTAAAAGGGGAGCAGGACTTTGATTACATGGTTGCCACTGCCATCTTGCTTTTTTTTAATTCCTTCCCAGATGCCTTAGTAAAAGTTTGAATATTGGAAAGTATTAAAAGATACTAGCATAAACATTTACAAATGAGCAGACAATGAATGAAGGTCAGAAAGAAAAAAATGAAAAATAAATTTTGCATGCAGGCCTCTGGGAGAATATTTGTACAATCTGTTCCAAATTATCTTCACAGTGGCAAAGACATTAACATTAAATTAGCAAAACATTAGCAAAAACTATGACTGATCAAGAAAGAGTGCAGATGAAAGATACATAGAAACAAATGCAATTATGTAGAACAAAAATAACTTATGGAAATGTGTTTGTTCACAATATCAACCATCTTCTCCGGGTGGCTCACAACATTAACATTGACTATCCTAAACATAATAAAAAGATAAAATCAACAAAAAAATCTCTAAGGCAAAAGACAGTAATCAGATACCATATGTAGCAGTTATCTTAGATGCCCAAGTTCTAAATTTAACAAGCCCATATAATAGAAATTAACATAATAAATAATGATATGACAAAATTATATAAAACTATTTTTTATCAGTTTTGTATTAATACTTAGATAAATAGCAGTAATAACAGTATACATAACATTTCATAGAGAGGATTAGACATCACCACAAATGTAAATAACTACGAACTTCTCAAGAGATGAATCTCAACCAAATTGAATTGATTCATAACAGGTTCATTTAAGATCAGAGTCAAAGAAGAATTCCTACAAATGTTTCCATGTTCTGTGGATCTACAGAAACATTCCAGAATTTTAGTGTTTGAGTGTTCATAGGGACATACAGACAGGGACAAGATACACTTTTCTCAGGTCTTCAGTTCAGTAAAGCATAATGGTTGTGAAAAGGAGCAGAAACATAAAAGAGTAGGGCTTTGTATTTAAGAACTTTAACTTTTGATCACAATGAACAGTTTTGGCCTAGATATCTACAGTAATCACAGTTTGGGGGTATAAGTCCTGAAAGAGAATCATTGGCCTAATTCAGCTATTCAGTGAACGATTGTCCTATCTGCACCAAAACTTTAGCAGCAGGATGCAGTGCTCCATCCTCTCCTTGTGACTTTGGACATGATCAGTTTTCACAGCCAGACAAAAGTGCCCTCTGCTCATTGGCTTATATGCTCCTATAAAGAGCAAAAATGTACATGTTGCTAATATTGATTGAATATGGCAAGGTCTCCTGAAGCAAATTCTGGGAAATAGAGGTGAACATGAGTTAAGCTCTTATTTTCAAAGACAGAGCATAACCAAAGAACCATTTCTCATATATGAGCACTAAATTCACATGAATGAACAAAGATGCTGTTTTTAAATATTTCAAGGGAATGCACAAAATACTGCACTTTTTTAACTTACAAGCTTATTAAGTGATTTAAGAAGCTCAGTTTGAACATTATTCAAATTTATTAAGTAAATCTTAGGCCTGAAATGTCTTTACTGATCATGTTTTGAACTTATTCTTGCTAAGCTTTATGTCTTCATAATCCCCTTTTTTAATTCTACTTGTTTAGTTAGGAATTTAGAAGCTTGCTGTATTAAAATAAATAGCTTACAGAAACAAAGAGGACTTGTGCAAAGGTTTTATCCATTTAAGGACATACAATGTCAATGGATGGGAGAGAAGCCTATCTAATTCCTCTGTGAGGGGGAATATTTTACTGTATTACAAAATCATATTTGCAATTAAGTCTAGAGTATCTTAGCCTGATGGTTTTCTTCTTTTTAAACTGTGCAATCTTATGCATGCCTACACTGTAATAGTCCATTGAGCTCAAATGAATTTACCTCCACAGAACTATGCATAGATTTTCAGCCTCAGTATCACAGAGATAATATTTGTTTGTATATTGACAAAAAAGATACACTCACAATAGATATTTACCCATATATTTGCTTTGCGCATACTTCATGGTTTCTGGTAAAGTTTGCTATGATTAATGTTAAATAGAAACAAATGCCCCCTTTTCCCAAATCTTATATTTGACACTCCCCCTCCTTCCTGATGCCTCTGGGAAAGGTGAACCAAGGTAAAGTATGTATTAGATGCCAGAGTTTTTTTTCCCCCAGGATGCATAGGTAAGTGTAGGAAAAGAAGAGGCTGAGCTGAAAGGCAGGGTTAAGTGCATCATTATTATGGAATCATTGTGTTGCCATAAGAGACTTAAGTCTAACCCCTCCCCCATAAATTCTGTTGACTCTTATCTAGTGCCAATTTAGTTTTGCCCTTTAGTTGACTAAATTCTTGTATAGAGGTAGCAAGAATAAACTCTTCTGTGCTTTGAACTCAATGAATGCTCCTGGTTATTTGCGCCTGACAATAAGTGCTAACAAGCTCAACCCTTCATAGCTTTTTTGAGATCAGCCAAGAGCAGTTAGTGGCTGTCCTCAGCAATTCTAAAACAGGCTGGCAAAATACTCATGTTGTGATTGCTAGCCAATCCCAATTGCAGCACTGAAATTTGTGTCTAAACCATTCTTGACATCTCTTCCTGATTTTCATTGAATAAAAAGAAAAAGAAAAACAAAGAAAAATAATTAGGTTAAGATTTATCATACCTCAAACAAACTTAAAACATTCAAAATTGTGGAAAAATAGGGACTGCAAAAAAAATTTTCTCCCCATATATCACTCCATCATCCACAGCAACCATTGGCTGCCAAATTAATAAAAAAAAACATTTTAGTCTCCGCTTGTGAAAGGTTTCCTCTCTGAGAGAATCTGGAAAAAAATTAATAAAGAGTTAACCTGAAGAAAGTGAGAAAGGGAGCAAGCTTGCAATAATAATTGAATTATAGCACAAATAGGTACCAGGTTGAATATCTTTTTCCTCTAGTGGGAATTAGTCTTTGGCAGATCTCGAGAAATCCTTAACTCTTTTGAAAAATGTAAGCAATGTGACACTTTTTATTAAAGGAATCCGCTACTGAAATTATTACTTTCCTTGATGCCCCATTTGACACACAATTTATCTTTACCATGACTTGGTGTTTCATTCTTTAGTATTTCCAGGACTCATTATGGTTGGGAAAATGTCATACAGCTATCAATGAACTTGATACTATTTCAACATTTTAAACTCAGTGCCTCAAAAAGTAACAAACAATAAGCTTGGTTATCAAAGAATAGAAAAAATTTCTAATTACAAAATTTAGATATAGTGAATTCTTAATTTAATTATTAATAGTTTGATAAAATTTGGATAAACTTTCTCTAAAAGGGAAAACAAATGTTTGGATCATAGCTTCAGTTTCAACAGAAATAACAGCTTACTCATTAAGGCTAAAATTCCATATACATTTACTTGGGAGTAGTGCATGGAAATTACTTTTAAACAGATAAGAATAATTGTATTGTAAATCCAAACAAGGCACTGTGACAAATTATCTGCAAATACCATTTTGACACATTGATAGGTATATTTGGTGTAGAGAAAGTTCAAAGTGTAGGGTTAATTTTTAGGGAATTTCTCAGATTATATTTCAGAAAAGAGAATTATTTACATTCTATTTTCATTCAAGCAGGAAAACATATTACAATTGTGTCACTTAAAAAAATAAACATTAATACTGTCAAAAATGGCTGTATTATTATCTCATGCAGATGAGTTATTGATGTGTTGCTGATGTTCCCTATCCCTATCCCTAGCTACAAATGACATTAATTGTAGTCTCCTTTTAATAACAGCAGTTACATTATCTCTTATATGATGATCTATATTCCATCCTTAGGATCTATCCAGAGATTCTTTAGCCACTGTAGGTAATTTTAAATAAAAGGACTCTTGCTTTCTCAAATGCTTTGTCTGCAGTAATTAGGCAGTATTAAAGTCACTAGTTTGATTTCATTCAATTAGTTCAACTGCAATAGAGAAAAAAATAACTTTTTGATTTACTTATATTAAAAAAATTAATATAAATTAATAAATAAATAAGTGAAGTGAACATTTAACAAAATGCAGTTTGTTAAAATGCTAAACATGATAGGAGGAAGTTTATTATTGAATCAATAGTGTTTATGTACCAGTACAGGATGAATATTGCTTGTATAGTGAGCCAAATTGTGTCAGAATAAAATTTACTGCTTTCACTGATTGTAAGAAGCACTGCACTTTTATCAGTTAATACATTCAGAATATTTTTTAAGGACCATTTCTGAAGCTTGGCTGCACTTAAAAGTAATGAGATTTCTTACAACTGACTTGGAGAAACCTAGAGCTGCCAACTGCTAGCCATTAAGAATAAGACAGTATATTTGATAATATACCCTGGACACTGCAATTCATTTCCTTGCTGCTTTAAAAATAATAATAAAAAAATCAGACTGAAACTCAATTCTGAAAGAGACAAAATCCATTACAAAATGAAGTTGACAACCATCAACTACTTCTGGTTAGTAATGATAAATCATTCTAATACTTGCGTCATCTAAAGAGAACATCTAAAATCTACCTGACCCATTTAAGGGTGACCTGGATATTCTTACAGCTTTGGAACATTTTAAAGTAAGAGTTAGTTTTCTGAAGTGTTCATTTAAGATATTATAGAATTGAAGCGCAAGGTATCTAGTATCACTTTAATCATGGCTTCCCTCTTTGCTGTTTTCTAATACTATAATGTGATGTAGAGGAACATGAAAAAGGAATTCAACAGCCATTAGATAAATGCTAGCCTAACTCTGGAAAGAAGGAAGAAGTGAGAAAGAAATTCAAGAATGTCCTGCCTTTGGTGTAAAAGATAGGAGAATGGATCTCTGTCAGATTTTTAATATTTTTTTTCTTATACTCTTTAATAATAGAGCACGTTCCAATAGTTCCTGTGCTGCCTGTTTTCATACCTGACCTACCTTGAAGAGCTGACATATGGTAAAATACACTTAATTCTCAGTTATAATTGTTGAGCGACTCCCTCCCATTTTAGCACATCTTTTAATTAATTTTCACTGACTTAGCCACTTCCAAAAAAATCAGCCTCCAGTTTCATTTCACACATTATGCCATCAATTAATAGAACACTTTATAGAACTGTACCAGAAAAAAACCCTGATCACATCCTCTTCTTCCCATTGCATGCATTCTATGCATCACTCCAAGCTATTTCTGTTTTTATGTGCACACACATACAATGTGAGAGCTTTGTTGATTCAAACATGCCATCTTTTCAAAGGGAATGGATTATGGAATCCATCCCTGCAGAACAATTGACCTTTTTAAGAAGTTTTCATGTGACTCTCTTTGACTTCAAATTAGCATATTCAATAAACAAAAATTTTAAAAAAACCAGTCAATTAACCTCAAACCCAATCTTGAACTTTTCAAATAAAGATAAAATAAAGATAAAATAAAGGCAAATAACAAGACAATTAAAAAAAGACAATTAACCAGTGGAACAGCTTGCCTTCAGAAATCGCCATCACTGGAGGTTTTTAAGAAGAAACTAGACAGTCACTTATCTGAAATGATATAGGTTCTCCTGCTTGAGCAGGGGGCTGGACTAAAAGACCTCCAAGGTTCCTTTCATTCCATTCAGTGGTGGGATTCAAATATGTGAACAACCGGTTCTCTGTGTGGATGCTGCTTCTGGAAGTCCATTCTGGGCTTGGGCAACAAAAAATTAGCTACCGGTTCTGCTGAAGTGGTGCGAACCGGCTGAATCCCACCACTGATTCTATTCTATTCTATTCTATTCTATTCTATTCTATTCTATTCTATTCTATTCTATTCTATTCTATTCTAAATATACCATAATATTCAGGCCAGGATTTCATCAGACATCTAAACTGTGCATGTGCAGTTTTCCATCAAGTGGGAGATAAGCACTAATTTGCTATTAATCAATTGTTGAACTGCAGCCATAATCATGGTGGGTATTATCTACATATGATCTAAATCTCAGCAAATATGGAACATTTCGTTTCATTTCAGTTGATCAACATTTCCTTGATAAAAGAAAGCAACTGTATTCTGTGGGAACATTTTCTCCCTTCCTGATTTGGAGACTACTGTAACGAAGCCAAATCCAAGAAAAGAATGCATAGCCCTGTTATAGATCTATAGGCTTTCAGTTTAGCCTGAAATCAAGTTGGTTTAGTGGTTTAGTTAAAATTCTTGTCAAAGCAATATTTCTCCAGCTTGCATAAACTCATGCCAACTGTCTAAAAGTGCTTTCTTATACAGTATGAACAAACATACAATTGAAAATATCTTTTTTTAAAGAAACAACAAAACTTGGTGCTACTACTATTGTCAATACTAATAATAGTACCATGCTGAAGGGTAGATTTAATAAAATACAAAATCTTAATAATTTTAGGGATTTTCATTTAATTTTAAATTGTTTTTCTAGATGCACGTCAAGGAAATGTCTGAATTCATACTAACCTTCTACTTTTGCTACTGAATATTTCAAATACCATCTTCTGCAGCAGTTCTACTGCTGGACCTTTAGTAAAGATGCTGTTTTCATAACATAAAATAAGATTTGAGTAAAAAATTCACAGTGGTTACTGTTCTTTGCAGTGTATCAACACAGTTCTTCATCATTGCAAGAAAGTATGCATGGTTTCTATTTCAAATTTAGTAAATGTTCTACTTGTAAATAATTGAGGAGCAATTATAGGGTCATATGGATGCATTTTGCATTCAACAGTCATTTGTAACTTGAAGAATAGATAACCCAGTAATTTGTATTCATATATGTACTCATAAAAATTGAACTTCCCAAGTTGCAAAGTATATAATTTTTCCTGTGTTCTTTTAACTTTTTTAATGTATTTTACAACATTTCAGCAAATGCTTAAAATCAGCAAATAATTTTCTAGAGGGAGTAATGTGAGAACCTTAAAATGAACTAAAACCATAACAGGAAGAAAATTAACCCAAATGAGGCTATTCCTATTGTTGAACATTAAATTATTTTTTGACAAAGAAAACCTGGTCAAGAATAAGCAGTTCCAACCTGATAAAACATCTATATCTCTGGAATCGTGCTAGCTTACATTAGTAAATAATAGATTGTATTTGGAAAAAAAAGAATCACAAAACAAGCAAGCAAGCAAATATCCAAGTCAAACACAAACACAAGCTTTATTTCTCTTTACTACAAGCTGTCAAGCTGTCATTACAATACCTAGTTCCTGTATTTTCTTATATAATAATACCCAAGGCTAATGGATTGCATTTTCAGCAATAGCACAGCATATGCCTATATAGCAAAAACGATATTGAGGGATAACTAAAACAGTGTATCGATGCTATCTTAAGTATAGAGCAAAAGAAGAAAGGGAAGAGAAAGACATTGTGGACCACAAAAAGTTGGATCCATATATTATAGGAAAATGATTGGATTCCCAGGCAAATCTAAAAAAGATGTTCAGTTCTATCAGAAGACAGCACTGTAAAAAATGAAATCGCAACAAATGAAGTAGGATTATGCCACCTCAAGACAATGTCTATTTATATTCAATGTACAGGAAGACAATCCTTTCTTTTACATCTAGTTGCTCTAACTTAATAAGAAACATCCATTTTAATCAGGCTTCTCCTCTAAAGGAACCTGAACAGAAGATTGCAAGAAATAGTCAAAAGAAAGGATTGTGCTACCCCATTGCATGCTTTGATTAGATTTACATACCACCTTTCATTCAGGAACTCAAGGCAGCATAGTCAATACTAGCTATTTCTATTTTCACTCACAACAACAATTCTATGGTTAGGCTGGGCTGAAAGAAAATAACTAGGGCAAAGTGACTTGGTAAATGTCTATAGCTGAGCAGGAACTAGAATCTGAGTCCCCCCCCCCCTCTAATCCAACACTAAACAGTGCTCTAAACAGTCATACATTCAAAGTTCTCATCCCAAAACATCCCCTGACTTTCTAAGTTACCTAAGATAATTTATTTTACTGAACATTATTTTCAACACATTATTTTCAACTTTGATTCCTTTTTTTTTAACCCTATAACCAATGAGAAAAAGCATACTTGGATGCTTCACAATAACATGGCCATGACATTGCTCTGCAAGAGATCCATGTTGCCTTTCACATATGGAGCAATAAGCACCATGTTCCTCTTTGTATACCTACTCAGGTAAAATAATAAGTTTTATATGCAGAGGTCTACTTGCTATACAGGTAATCCTTGACTTACCACAGTTTGTTTAGTGATTGTTCAAAGTTACAACGATACTGAAAAATGTGACTTATGACCATTTTTCACACTTATGACCATTATGGCATCCCTGTGGTCACATGATCAAAATTCAGATGCTTGGCATCTGACTCATATTTATGACCATTGCAATGTCCTGGTGTCATGCAATTCCCTTTTGCGACTTTCTGACAAGCAACGTCAATGGGGAAGCCAGATTCACTTAACAACCATGTTGCTAAGGTAACAAGTGTAGTGATTCACTTAACAGCTGTGGCAAGAAAGGTTGTAAAATGGGACAAAACTCACTTAACAAATGTCTCACTTAACAACATAAATTTTGGACTCAATTGTGGTCGTAAGTCGAGGACTACCTGTATAGAACATGGACTTCTGCAGAGAAGCAGGCTCATAAATGGGACATCTGGAAATAAAGGTTATCTCTGTCAGTTAGCAGGTTCCTGTTCCTCAGTTTAGGAACATCTACCTTGTGCTTTGATGGTCAAGAGGACAAGTTAAAAAGTAAAATGTTTACGTTTGCCATTTACATTCTTTAGTTGGAAAGCAGGGGTGGGAGGGATGAAGAGTCATCAATTCTAGATTTCTTACCTTGAAACCTTTCATGCCTACATACTTTTATTTTTGCTTCTTTGCTCTTTTAATCCAAAGGTTAGAGTGTCCATGGTTAGATATAAATTAATTATACATATCCACGTATCTATTTTTAGGATTTCAGCATAGCTTTTCTTGTTATTCTAAAGTGGGAAAGCAGAAAAAGATATATGAATCCTGAATCTTTCTCATCCCAAACTTTCAATGAATAGCTAAATAGAATAAAGCAGTTTAGAGGGAGAATCTCTGAGCTGAGGTACAAGCTGCCCCCACCCAAACTAGTCAATACATTATTGCAGTTAAGACATATGGATCCAGAGTGAAATTTACACACAGGGAATACTTACGTTCAAGCACAAGGCATCAAGGAAAGTGAGAGTAAGGGAAAGCATCATTTCCACTTGGGCTTTGCATGGATTGATATTATCACAGGCATTTCTGTGAAAGGAGATACATTGGGGAACAATCTGAAATGAAACAAACTGTTCCAACCATTCAGTAATGGTTTTATAAGCTTTTATGCTGAGACTTGACAAAGAGATAGAATTAATATTGCAAATAGGAAATATGGAGTTGTTTTGAATACAATGTTTGGTTGTGATCAGTTTGCTCTACTATTTCTCAATGAATATGAATATATACACAAACACATACTTTTTAAGGTCGTTTTATCTCTTTCATGGAAACAGTTATGTTCTTTATTGATTGATACTGGTGGGAAATGAAATACATGAAATAAATCCATTTCCGCATTTTGGGCATCACTCATAAATCCCCACCTGCCCCAAAATAGAATTTATTTTAGTTTCACTGCAGAAATAATATTAGAGAAGAAAATAGTTTTTATTTGCTCTTACATGGAGTTCAGATGAGAACTGAAATTGCTGATGCAACAATACTTGCATTTTCTCATTTGTAAAAATGATTCAAAATAGGTTCATAATTTGTAAAAATGATACAAAATAGACTATAGGTTCATCTGTTTTCAAATTTATTAATGATAAAATCCTAGAACTATCGAGATATTATTCTCTGTATGAAGCACCTCCTTGTGTTATAAATATTAAATCTATGCAGAAACTTCAAAACATATGTTTTGCAGTTTTTAGCATGACAATTTTACATGTAATGCAATGCAAGAGTGCAATGTTAAAGCAAGATACTTCCACTGGCACTGTAAGAGAAGCAAAGTGTCAATTTTATATAAAGTCTTGTATGTGTATATTGGGAGACCATCTTTGTAGCAACTTACAAAATCTGGACTGCTTTAATGGTCTCATGAAAATTAATATTCCCTGCCAAGGTCTCTTTTAAAATCTGACATGAGTACATTTGTTTGTTAGTTCAATTTATATGACCATCCATGTCAATAAAGGTCTAAGCTGAAGTTATAGTGGAATCTGATTTACCACAGCATGCTTTTTTGCTAATTAAAGAAAACTGGTCATGGAAAGATATTGAACTGAATTTCACAATGAAAAGGGAAGAATAGCCATTACTGTTGTGACATAAGCATAAGAGTGAAGGCTATTATTGGCTAATGTTCAGGAAATTTCATGACATGACTCCACATAATTTTGAGAAAATTATCATTGAATAATGATCAATAATCATTGAACATAGAATGCAAGTTTAAATAAATATTTGAGGAAATAACTAAGCTTTGATCAATATATTACTCCAGAAATATTGACTGTTGTGTCCTGGGCCTTGCTGAGTCAATCAGCAAGGCTCAGGAAACCTGCAGGACAACTGCAGAGACCCGGGCATACCACGTGTTTGCCCGGGACCGGTTGTAGAGACCCGGGCAGACCACATGTCTGCCCGGGACCCAGACAGGCTGTCTCCAGCCTTGTGCACATGCGCAAGGCGGGAGAGTAGCCTGCATTCATTGGTTGAGCCTCCCCTTGCAGGGGAGTATAAAAGGGCTTGTTGCCTGATTCTGTTAGAGTTCTGTTCTATCTTCTCCATGCTTCTGTTCAACAAATGACTTTAATAAAGAACATCTCTTGCACCAACTGCCTCGTCTTCATGTCTGCCCTGCGAACACAACATTGGCGACGAAGGTGGGATTTGCCGTTGGGAATCCCGAAGAAACAGAAGTAGGCCTACTCACCTAAAGGCCTGACAAGCGGAGAAGTTCGGCATCTGGATGGAAGCGATTGCCTGCCAGCATGAAGACGCTGGAGGTGAGCTCGGCTTCAAGGGACCCCTTCTCACACCTTGAAGTGGAAGGAATCAAGGAGAAGCCACCGCTTGCCAGTACGAAGACGCTGGAAGTGGGCTCGGCTGTGTGGGACCCCTTCTCCGAGAAGTACGGCATCCAGGAGAAGCAACCACCTGCCGGTACGAATATGCTGGAGGTGGGCTTTTGGCTTCGTGGGACCCCTTCTCCGACTGCTGTTCTCCTTTTGCTGTTGCCGGGCATGTGGCAGGCAAGGCCACATCGCATCAGCCTGCTTGGGTCGCCAGATACACAGGCCCCCTAATGAGTTGTCTCTGAAAGATACCAAGGTCCCCAGCCAAATGGATGGGTTTTTGCGCATCCCGTAGGGGGGTGTTTAAAACAGGGACTTAAGACACAACTGTGCATGGTTGTTACGTTGCAGGGAGTTCCCCTGGCCATGGAGCTGGACACAAGGTCCGCTCGTCCTATGATTGCTGCTGACACCCTTAATACAGGTTGTTCCCGGAGTGGCTCACGAGGCCAGCTCAGGCCCTCCAAGTTTTTCCTCCCTGTCAGTTTTCACGAGTCAGTGTGCAGGGGAAGGCCACGCTAAGAGTTCAGCGTAAGGAATGCGATGGCCGCCATTCCACAGCCTATACTGACCACAAGCCTTTGCTGGGGTTGTTACTACTAACAAACAATCCCTACACACAAGCCTTTGCTGGGGTTGTTACTACCCACAAACAACCCCCACACATTATATCTCCTAGAATGCTGAGATGGTCTATATTCTTAGCAGAGTATGACTACACCCTGGTTCACAAACCAGGTTCTGAGATGGGCCATGCTGATGGCCTAAGCAGGTTACCTCTTAAGCAAATAGAGGCAGACCCTGCCCCTGCTGTGCATATTCTGTCTATTCAGGACTTACCAGAATCTCCCCTCAATGCTAGGGATGTGGCTGCAGAAACTGCCACTGATCACACGCTTGCACGTGTGCTGACATGTGTGTTGTCAGGATGGCCTGACACGTGTCCTGGTACTGATTTCCAGAGTTTCTGGTGCAGGAATCACGAATTGTCCACATTCAAGGGGTGTATCCTGTGGGGCAACCGAGTAGTCATCCCGGCCTCATTAAGGACTAGAGTCTTGCTCTCTCTTCATGAGGGACATCCAGGAATAGTCAGGATGAAGGCGCTTGCGCGCAGCCATCTTTGGTGGCCTGGCCTCGATAAGGACATCGAGGCCCAGGTTCAGGGCTGCCAAGTGTGCCAGCAATCACGGCCAGAAATGCCCCAGGCCCCTGTACATAGGTGGGAGGAGACACTCTCTCCATGGTCATGTGTCCATATAGATTATGCTGGGCCCTTTCAGGGGCAATTCTTCCTCCTCCTTGTGGATAGCCATTCCAAGTGGCTAGAGGTCATTCCTGTGTCCTCCACTACTACTGCCAGGACCATTCAGGTGCTCAGAGGAATCTTCGCTTCCCATGGCCTTCCTGATGTTTTAGTTTCAGACAATGGTCCACAATTTACCTCTTCTGAGTTTCAGGCATTCCTCCATGCCAACATGATCCGGCATGCCACATCTGCTCCTTTTCATCCTGCCACCAACGGTCAGGCTGAACGCATGGTGCACACCACCAAAGACACATGCAAGAGAATCACTCAAGGACCCTGGCATCACAGGTTAGCTGATTTTCTCTCACACACCGCACCACACCATGCACAGCTACAGGAAGAGCCCAGCTGAATTCTGCTGGGGTCGCAGATGCATTACGAAGCTGGACAGGCTGCACCCAGACCGGGTGGCTGCACAGGCATCACGGCTGCAGGCACCTCAGGGACTCCAAGTGGTTTCATCAATAAAGGGGTTACCTTAACACTTGGTTGTATGTATCATGCCACTGTGAAGAAAAACCATCTCCTTATTGTACCACAGAGAATGTTTCTTCTGTACATGTGTTAGTCACTGTAAATAGTCACATCAGTGAAGTCATGAGGTAACAAGGGGTTCACCATTGAAAAATGTATGCTTCCAACTTAGACTGTAGTATTGTGTACCCATAATTGCTGAGGCTACAGATAATAAACCATGCCTGGAATCCTCAGGAAGGAAAATTCTGCACATTTGTACCTTCTCCTCATGCCCCGATGTTCAGGATGTGAAAGCGATTGTGACACATTCTATTCACAGTGCGTTCATTCAATGGGAGGAATCCAAGTCCTTTTCCATCTTGTGGCTCATTTCAACGCCACATCCACCAGTTACACTGGCGGCTTCCAGGGCACGGTTCCTCCCCTGGCTCCGCTCTCTGGGGAGACCCCAATTATGATTGGGGGTCACAGTCTCTCCACGAGGGCGCATCTTCCAATGCTCCAGATGGGGGTCTTGGCGTGGAAGGCTCCTGACTCTGGTAGAGGTCCCTGGCTAGGGACAGTGCCAGATTGGGGGGGGTCTTGCCATGGACGGCTCCTGACTTGGGCAGAGGTCCCTGGCTAGGGACAAATCCCCATACATGGGCCACTCAGGGTACTCCTGCTGCTGGTCTTGGGCTCAAGGGACAATGCTCCCAAGAGGAGTCCCAGGGAATTCCGGGGGAATCCACCCCGCCACGGGACTGGGGGAACTCAACCCCTCCAAGGAACTCTGGTGTGGGTCTAGCGGATCCAGCCAGTCAGCTGTCAGGGGAAACCCCCGAGTGTCTGGGGGAAAAGCCCTGGGGTGTTGAGTAACACCTAACAGGCACTCCAGGCACCTATGCCTATTGTAACACCTAACAGGCACTCCAGGCACCCAATTCACTTCCCCCAAAGGTCTTCACACCCGTCCCTACTATGGCTCCACGGAGATTGAAGAGGGCCAAGGGTCCTCCTAAATAGTTGGATGAGTATGCGCGGTCCCTGCGGGGCGATTGTTGTCTAAAAGTGAAAGAACGTGGACCGACTTGAATCCCACTGGGACCAGGTTACTCGGGGTATGGGGAACCGCCAGGCTGCCACTTGGACTAAATGTAACATGCTACTGGTTATTGGCAGGGACGGCATTGTCCAACCCAAGGGGGGAGGGGTGTTGTGTCCTGGGCCTTGCTGAGTCAATCAGCAAGGCTCAGGAAACCTGCAGGACAACTGCAGAGACCCGGACAGACCACGTGTTTGCCCGGGACCGGTTGTAGAGACCCGGGCAGACCACATGTCTGCCCGGGACCCAGACAGGCTGTCTCCAGCCTCGTGCGCATGCGCGAGGCGGGAGAGTACCCTGCATTCATTGGTTGAGCCTCCCCTTGCAGGGGAGTATAAAAGGGCTTGTTGCCTGATTCTGTTAGAGTTCTGTTCTATCTTCTCCATGCTTCTGTTCAACAAATGACTTTAATAAAGAACATCTCTTGCACCAACTGCCTCGTCTTCATGTCTGCCCTGCGAATAGAACATTGACCATGACAGCTCATGAGAGAATTTACAAAGAATGAATTCTTCCTGAATCCTATCATGGGACTGCCTTTACATTACCTTTTTGCATACCATACCAAAACAATAAAGCTCTATAACTGCTACAAAAAGAAATGACATTGATTCTGATAGGATTTACTCCTATTTTCAGTCACTATAAATAGAAGAGTGAGATTATTGCTATTTTAGTGTGATCTTTTTGGGAAGAAAATATATTGTGTACCTACTTTCTGGTTTTTTTTTCATGGATCTTATTCACGTATAATGAAGCCAGTTCATTTCAAAATGACTTTCATATTTTACAAAAATAAATACAATTAAGTCACTTTTGTTCTGAACATTAAAAATAAGAAGTAAAATGAAAAAGAGATAAAAGAGGGGGATAGAAAGATGTTAATTACTTTATATAATGAATCTGCTTACTTAGAGGTCCTCAGAAAATTCCCAGGCAGACTTATCAAATTATTGAAAAAGAAACTCTATCACTTCACAAACAAATGCAAACCTGTACATTTCTAAAACTAGATGCATATTCTAGTAAAATTTCAGAAAAGTTTGGATTGCAAAATCACTTGCATTAAGCAAAGCAAATAAAGAGATATTTCTAATCATCTGCATATTAAGCAAAAGTATTACATGACCTTGACTGAACTGATTGTGTGCTTGAAAGCAGTGATGGTTAGTAGAAGGAAGAATTTGAAAAACAGTCATTTCCCCAATCTTGATTATTTTTTTAACTAGTTCCAAAAAGTAATATGTTATTCTTACTTTGAGCACTTAGAATATCATATACCTTTACCTCAAAAAATAATGTGACCCAGCAACATGTTTAGCATTTAGACATGTATAGACTTAATTTGCCTGCCAGAGAAACAATCTTCTGAATCTGCTCCATAAGTCACAAAACAACCTCAGTAACTCATACATTCAATGCAACTACTTTGAAGTCTTCTAGGCATGAGTGCATGCATACCTCACACTGCTGCTGGGAGTCTAGTAGAAGGGTATTTTTGCCGATGAGATGCATTGCCAAATGATTTGTACTGATCTATTTTTTAATATGCAGAAAGGTGTAAATTAATTCCAGGACATTTTTTTAGCCTCCTAAGAATGAAAAAAATGAATGTGATGTGGAATTGCTCTTTTTGCTCCTTTTTATGACCCTGTAATCCCTTGCTTCGGCGTGAGGTCGGGGCAATTGAATGGAGCTGAGCATTTACTGGCTGGATACCCTTCTTGACACCTATGTGGAGTTTGCAGCAGATAGAGAAATATCTGTTTGTGCCCTGATAGAGAAATATCTGTCGCTGCCTAGGATTAAACTCTCAAACCTTCTGAGTAGGAGGCAGGAATCTTCACCTCTAAGCCACCGCACCACTCTGCAATGTGGAATGACTCTATCAACCCCTATACCTAGGTATCATGCATCTCAATAGGTCCTTTCCAAATAACAAATGGTATTTAGAAACTAACTTAGAAATAATATAAGAATTTGCATACTGGTCTATCAGCAAGTGATCTTCTTTGGGCTCAAACACTAAGAGTAAGTCCTCTTAACAGTCCACAAATTCCAGCTCCATAGCCATGACTGGAAAAAGACAACACCATATCATTCCCATGCTGTTGCCAAGAAAACTGCATGTCTGTTTTCCATATAATCATCAGAATTCTAAGTTGATGGAGTATTTATCTTACCTTATGGACATGTTTTACCCGGGGTACTCCACTTATGTGGAGATCTATACATTTGTTCAGCAAAAAGTAAACACAGGGAGGTCAAAGGTGAAGGAACAGGACCAACACTTAGCATTGCCCGATTTCTTTCTATTTGTAATGCTTCATATTGTGGCTATGCATTTTTGAGAATGTACAAAATTTTCAAGATAACCTTGTCAGTTGTTAGAATTCCCTCCTATAACTGAAACAGAATTTCCTCTATCTAGGAAATGGTTAACACATGGAATTATCAAAAAATAGACAGATCTGTCTGAAGTATTTATTTGAAGTTCAGCAGAGGACCTAGAGGCAATTAAAATCACAAGCAGGATCAAAAGAATTATGTTTTAATGGATAACTGTTTCCATATGTGTATCAGAATGGGTTTTCCAGGTGACTTTTGTTGGGCAGGAATGGCATATTTAATGGGAACCATTAAGAAAAGCAGAATGGAAGCCAGATAGATCTGAACCTTAGCACACTCTTCAATGTTCATCTATACATGTTTCGCTGAAATGAATGGAAAGTCTATAAAAACCTAGAGGTGCACTTGTAAAGCTCCTGTTCATTTCCTTAAGGCACATGGGAGAAAACACCAAAAGGGATTGCATTTCATGCTAACTTCTGTGAAGCCACCTTGAAATTAGAGCTAAAGAAATATGATCCAGAACTTTTGACATGCAACAGAGACAGAACATCATTTGAACTTCCTGCCATTGCTGATAATGAAACATTCATGTTTCCACATGTGAGGTCAAATATACTGAGGAATTCCTGCCATACATTTTTATTATTCTTTTTAAACAGGATGGTATAATTTCAACAATTTGAAAGATTGCTTGTAGTAGAAGAGGGCATAATTTATGTTTTACTTAGGCATCGTATCTCTCAATGCTAAAAAAATATACCTTAATTATTTTGATTGCTTTACTTAGCTACTATATAGCTGGCTGATTTGCAATAGACAAGAAATGCCCCTTGTAAATCAAGGGTCACCCTTCACTGTAATCACAAATGACAGAATGAGTTTCATTAACAACCTTGGCTTCTACAACTGATTTTTTCCTCTCTCTCTCTCTCTCTCTCTCTCTGTGTGTGTGTGTTGTTGTTGTTGTTGTTGTTGTTGTGAATAAGGGAATACTACTGAAATTTAGATCTGTTACCAAAATTCAGGTCAGGATTCAAATGCATTGATTGATAGAGCTTTATAAAGAAGTCAAGGTAAGATAGATCCTCTGATCTTCTGGCATTTAGCCAGAGCTATCAATCTTCCACTTCTACAAATGCTAATATTAATCATGCACAAAGTATTTCTTTAACCAAGGCCCTTAAAGTACCTGTTAAAGCATTCAGATAATACAAAAGTAATAGAATTTAGTATGGTAAGGAATATTAAGAGGACCAAGGAAGAAGAGAAATGCCAACTTTGATAACCTTGAAACTTATCTTTGGAGCAAGAGTGGGGGAAATATCATGCTTTCTTCAAACTTTAAGAAACTAACCTCACAACTGAATATTAATGTGTAACTCTCTGAGTAAGTTACTGTACTAACCAGTTCATCACTAATTCATTAGGACTGGCATTTGATCTTACACGGCAGCTTAAAATGCCTTTTGAAAAGTTAAATCAACTAATAGTAAAGAATCTAAAGTGTCAGGCCCTGTCAAGCACAAACAATGTCCCTCTGGTTAGGCAAATTCAAGCATTAACAGTCCTTTGCAATCCCCCATCAGATTTGATCTAATGCTTTTTCAGACCATATCAGTGGAATAAGAGAAACCTAAGAGATGATTGGCATAGGAGAAGACATTTCTAGCACTTTGAATATGATACACCTTCACTAATAGCAATGGGATCAAATCATACATTAGCCTGAATCTAAGCTTTTCAGTGAATCTTGATGTAGTTCGGTACAGTACATCAGCAACCTGTTAAAGTACCTAGAAGGAAAGTTTCATTCCTCAGTCAGACAAGAATATAAAATGGCTTGATGCCCAGCAGATATTGTCCATCCAAGATATAATGATCTATTGACATGGGCCAGCTTTCTATAGCTACATAAAGAAATCACATAAACTCTGCAACATCTAAGCTTATTGTCATTTCAAATCCTTATTCCTCCTGAGTCCTATGCCTCTGAACATATATTAGTATTTCTCAGTCTTCTGCCCTTTATATACATTGGGTCAAAATTCACAAAGTTTCCAGCTACATGTTGCATGGGCATCAAGTTAAGAAAGGCTACTGTAATATTTCTCAAAGTTTTCAAATAAATGCAGAAGAATCTCTAAAATCTAAGACTAGAATCTAAAATCTAAATTGCTTTTCCTCTTTTCAATTTTTTTCAAGCAAACCTTTTTTTCCCCTGTCATCCTTTTTTTCTACCTCCTGGTTCATTTTGTAATAAATAAAACTGAAGTATCCCCAGTGAGTCAACCATACCAGAGCAAGACATGGTGGAGTCATGTTGTAATCATAGATTAAAAAGTAAATTTATAATTTCACTTATAACTGCTATAAAGAAGATTAGAAGTTACTTCTTTGTATCTTTTTTCTTTCTTTTCTGTTTTTCTTTTACTTTTTGAATGACTTTACTTGAGTGTCCTTCACTAAACCAACACTGAATTTCAAGCAGTAAGCAAGAGGGGTAATCAGAGGTAGATACTTATTTTTAAGGTCAAGTTCATTACTTTCAAGAGTTGAAAAATAATTAGTCTTTAGTTTTAAGAAGAAAAATAATACCAATAATACCAATAGTCACAGCTTGCAAATGATGCTGTTGCCTTTCATTAAAAAAGCAGCTACCATTTTCTAATTGCCTGGGAATTAGAACAACCTAAGAAAATTAAATTAGATTAAAGTACTCCCAGATGTTTTCACTGGTCACTGCCCTGTTATTAGAAAAACAAGCTTTAAAATTGTTTGACAATTAGAAATAAATTAGAATAAGAATATTTTTCTTAGAACAGAGAAAGTACGTGTGTGTGTGTGTGTGTGTGTGTGTGTGTGTGTGTGTGTAATTTTAACTGATGTTGAAAACCAACATGATTTTAGTATTTCTACTTATTAATATTATGCAAATAGACATATTTCTCATAAGAAAGAATAGTATATATCTGATCTTTAACTATTCATACTTAAATGCTTAATGAGCTTAATGGAAACTTTAATGAGTTTTCCATGACTCACTTAGATAGCTAATTAAATAAAATATAACTGATATAGTCACGGATGCTGTCTTTATGGCAAATGGGTTTTTGCAGAAGGATTTGGTTCGCTTGATGTCTGTCATGGATAATGTCACATTATCTTGATCTGAATCATCAGCCTGCTTAAACTGAACCTGAATAGATTTACCAAAGTAAATCTCTGATTACTGGAAACATGTTTCCTTTGTATTGTTGTCATATCTGCATATTGCAGCATATTACATTCCTTAACTTAATATGCATTTACCTTGACTGACTTTTTTTTTAAAAAAAATGTTAATGAATATGATTACATACTTAACTGCATAGGATCAGGGGAAGGGTTTATATTATGTGCTTCAAATGGCTCCATGGCTCCAAACAGAAATAGCTGAAAGCAGAGATTCCTACGAATCTGACTTTTAATTGCAATGACAAAAACCAGCATTGCAACATCACTGATGTGATTTTTTTTCCCCTTATGTACATATATACGATGTCATGACACTTGTTTTGCCATTCACTTCCTTTCCCTCATGACCCTCCAGCACCCAGGGCTGATATAATCTAGGAATAATGTTATTAACTATCTATAAATAATGCAATTGCATTTTAATTGAAAATCAAATGGAATTTTGTGCTGCCCTCTTTTCTTCATGCTGGCTGGATTGCTTTTGAGAGTGAAAACCCCAGCAGACCTCTCAGCGGCAGTGTATCAATCATCCTGAAAAATGTATTCATCCCTGGTCTATATTGATTGGCATAACTATCCAGTGCTTCAGATAGTAATCCAGAATGAACTGGGGCATTTGCATGAAAAGCATGTGTCCTGCTATTGAGCTACAGCTTCTCTGTTGATGGTTCATAGAATATAGTCATTGTGTATATTGCATAGAATATAGTCATTGTGTATATTGCAAGGATAAGATCTTTCAAGAATTTACCAGCTATATTAAAATTTGAATTGCTGTGTCATGTTGGATATCACCCGCAAACTTGTAACAAACACCTTTGAAGTGGCAACTCAATGTTTCTTTTCTGATCCATTGAACAAGCTACAGTATAAACATCTACATTTATGTTGGTTTACTTTAATTGAGGATTAGCAAAATTTGAGAAATTCAGACTTAGGTAGAAAGGCATAGACAGTTGTAGAAATTTAACATA
The DNA here is from genome assembly GCA_023970755.1 of Azemiops feae. Classification (NCBI taxonomy): domain Eukaryota; kingdom Metazoa; phylum Chordata; class Lepidosauria; order Squamata; family Viperidae; genus Azemiops; species Azemiops feae. The sequence continues at coordinate 1,541,318 of JALGBA010004287.1, forward strand.
AAACATAAAATGGGACATTCTTGAAAATAAAGGTAATGTTATCTAATTCTGTCCTCTTCCTAGATTTAAAATTACAGTACAATTTAGGCCTGTTGCGTTAGCAGGGTTTTGCCATATGATGGTGAATGAACTGAGGAATGCATCATTGCACTTTGATTAAGATCTGGGTAGGGCTGTTTGCCTCAATGAGAAATTCTGGTACAATGACAGGAGTTTTGACACTTGTGTATTACATGCTTAAAGGCCCATTAACTAGTCAAATAATGTAGCTGTTCTGCTCCATTGTTTAAAAGCAAGGTGCCACATTGTTTTATAGTTCTTCTCTGAAGGAGTAAATGTGACTTTGATGGAGCAACATTCTTTGCAAATCTTAAACTAGTTTCAGCCTTGGTAGTCATTAATAAGATGTTTATATTATAATCAAACCCACTGATGTACACAAATCTTGATTCTCACTTTCAGGGAGTGAATAAACACACACACACTATCAAATATGTTTTTGAGAGAATGAATACGTTTTTGAGACATGATAACATTTGAGCCAACACCCTAAGGTATTATTAGAAATGGATAAGTGGTTTGATCAGCAAAAGGATATATAGCAGTGGTGGCGAACCTATGGCACACGTGCCAGAGGCGGCACTCAGAGCCCTCTCTGTGGACACGCGCACCATGCCCTGGAGATGGCAACCGTCCCTTTTCAACCAGCCACCTGCTAACTCGCTGAGGTCCCACATGGCCGGATGCATCCCAGCATGGCTGGTTTCCCTCCCCCCCCGTCCCATCCCTCCTGGCCTCGCATGCTCTCCTTTTCCCGGGCATGACCCACTGCATCACCTCCTTAGCTGTCGGCCAGCCGGCCAGCTCACAGGCGGCTTCTCTGAACTGCTGGAGGTGGGCTGCGGAGCCCCAGAGTGTGCTGGTTGAGGGGCCGGCAGGCTATGGCTGCTGACGGACACTGTCAGCCCCCATGCACTCACTGGCCTCTGTGTGCGGGGGCTGATGGTGTCAGGCAGCAGCCGCCCCGGCCCCTGCCTCACCTTGCCCTGCGACAATGGCACCCCCGCCCTGCCTCACCTCACCTTGCCTCGCCTCACCCCACAGGACGAGCCTCCTGCCCACCGCCCCACCTGCCAGAGACCCCCTGGATCTCCTCCAACCCTGCCCGGCCCCCACAGGCATCCCTCCCCATGAGCAACATCGAGGTGATCACACCCACCTTGGTCACACCCACCCAGTCTGCCATGACCATAGCCATGCCCAGCTGGCACCCAGCCACGCCCACACCCACCTGGCAGTGGGCCACACCCACCTGGCACCCAGTGATAAATAAGTGGGTTTTGGGTTGCAGTTTGGGCACTCGGTCTCTAAAAGGTTCGCCATCACTGATATATAGGCATGACAGCACAATAATAATTTTTGAAATTATGTTTTATTACAAAAATTCAGTTAATCTAATTCCTCAAGACAATGATACTGTGCTTAAGTTCTAGCAAAGATCTGAACTGTTGTCTGAAAGAGTTTGGAGTTTAACTGTCATCATTTATTCGAGTACTATGCAATACCAAGTCACATAGATACCATAAAAAGAATTAAAGATTAGCTGGTCTTTTTCCTGTAAGACATCTTAGTTATGATTGTATATCATTTTTTAAAAAATGTATAATTTTGCAACAATGGTTTTTGGATTCAGCATACTATTGTCTTTTCTTTTGACTAATTAGCCACAATGGATCATTCTTGATTTTTTTCAGCATTGTTCCAATTCAGTATTTTTCCGCAAATGTAATGATAAACAAAACACATCAGAAATATCTCTAAAAGATTATAAATGCTTATTATCCTGCTAACATTAATCTGTGTAAATATGTACATAATTTTGTAAATACATACAAAAGGACAACTTTAGAGGCAGACTGTATCTAAATACGGTACAAATGTAAGGTATCAAATGCTAATGTTCAAAATATTTAGTTTAGCATGTCATTTCAAGTGAAAATGAAGGTATTTGTGTATACATCTCATATAATTTGTAATTATGTGCTCTACATGAGCTGTGACAAGTAAGCTATTTACATGCAGATGATATTGTTCTTTGTATGAGATCAACTGCCATTGATAATTTCAATGACGGATGACAGTCATTAATTGATTTAGTACCCAAACCCTTTGTTCAGAGTAAGATATTAAATATTAAAATGCCAGAATAAATAATACTATATTTTTTCAAGGGATTTATGTTAAACTAGCAGAAAAATTACAATATTTTGATTGAGCACTGATGGATTGTCCTTGATATGGTGAATGAAGAACATTCATATGATATATAATCAGAAGCATGTTTTATCTATGAAATATTGTTTTCACTGATTCAGAAGGTAAAAGAGATGGCTCTGAACTCTTCTATAATCTTGGATAATGGTGATGCAAATCATTTGAATGAGAATTGCATTAGGAGCTATGAAAAAAATGTAACAGCTGAGGCCTTGGCAGAAAAGGAAAAATAGGTAAGAGAGGAAAAATAGCGAGGTATGATTGATTGTTTATTAGTCTTCCTAGTCTTCCATGATGGCTGGAAGTGTTCAAGTCCTGTTGCTACAAAATTATTCAGCTGTACCAATTTCAGAAGTAGGACACATATTGGTAGTGTCATACAGAGAGTCTTAAAATGATCCCCTTCACTAGATGTATTCCTGCCCCACAATCATAATGAACATAACTAGACAAGTTGTTTGTAAAAAATAATAATGCAGAGAAGTAGAGGTTTTCCTTCACGGTGCCATCTATTTTTGAAAGCTTTGCAGATGGTATGAATATGTACATGAAGGGCTTCTGGCAATGGATGGGCTGCAACTGACAAGGAAGAATGAGTTTGGAAAACAACTGACTAGGCTTATCCAAAGGGCTTTAAACTAAAGCCAGAAGGCGAAGGTGAGAAGAAAATGGAACTTAGGTATAAAACAGAAAACCTATGAAACAAACGCAAGATTAGCCATAAAGGACTCAGATGCCTATATACTAATGCTCAAAATATGAGGAACTAACAGGGTGAACTTGCAGTCCTAGTACACAAGGGCAGGTACTATATTTTTCCCATTACAAAACTTGGTGGGATGAAATTCATAACAATGTACTGCTGAAAAGGATAGAAATTGTTCAAAAGAAACAGACCTAACAAAAGAGGAGGTGGAATTGCAAGAATGTAAGGAATCACTACATCTCTACAGAAATGCACAAAAACAAGGGTGAAAGCCTCCTTGAATGTATTTGGGTTAATATAAAAGGGGAAAAAATGATAATGATATTGCCATAGATGTATATTACAGATCACCCAACCAAGCAGAGAAAACAAATGAACTTTTTGTCAATCAGTTAACTATGGAGTTCAGGAAACACACCAGAGTAGTAATGGAGAACTAGCCTGACATCAACTGGGAGATAAACTATGCAGTAAGTGGGAGATCAAATAAGTTCCTAAAGAGCCTAACTAACAACGTTGTCATCCAAAAATTAGAAGAGGAAACTAAAGGGTCAGCTATACTGGATTTAATTCTTACTAACAGAGATAAAATAATAGAGGCAGTTGAACTAACAGGAACTTTGGGGGAGAGTGACTATGTCCTACTAGAATTCAACATAATGAAGGAACAAATAAGTGAATAAAGTAAAACTAGTATTTAGACTAGGCTCTTAATCCACTGGGATCACTATATTGCAATCTCCTCATGAAGAGAAAGTGTCTGGAGCACTTGTGGGTGATCCCAAGTCTTCTCCTTGTCTGGAAAGAAATCATAAAGAGACCATCTATTCACTAGGTCTTCATTCCACTACAATCATAGACTCCGCTTTCAGCAGAGCCATCTTCAGTTTGTCATGTCTCCTTCCTCCCTTATTTTTTAGCAAAGCATTAGTGATGATAAATTGAAGTGACTAAATATATACAAATGAATTGCAGAATAGGAATGAAACAGAAGAGAACATATATAAGAGACCATGTATCATATTTCACTTTCTTGGAAATAAGATGAAAGAAATATTGCCCAGGAAAGAGAATTTTATTTGTCCTAGTTTCTCGTAGAAAGCATGGCCTTAATTAGAATAATTAATTTTAAATATATATGTATCATCCCATTTAATTAGTACAAAGCCTTATGACAAAAATATTACACTTCTCAGGTTTTAAAAATTCAAAGTATCTTAAATAATATTCAACAGGGCAGGTTTTATGCATAACTATTCAGAAATAATATATTTCCCATTATGTTCAAGGATCTTATTCATAGATAAAAGAGACTTACACAGGGAGGCATATATAAGAATGCATTGTGAATGTACTAATTGTTTATATTTTCCTGATATAGCACAAATGTAAACCAAGGAGAATATTGCAGAAGTTAACTTCTGTTTGTCATTTTTCAGAAGGTAATAATGTTAGCCTTTTTTGCAGAATCAACAAAAACCCTTGTGGCACTTTAAACCTTATCAAATCTATTATACTATAAGCTTTCACAGGCTGGAGTCCTGATTCCATAATAAATGTACTTTTTTAAAGAGGCTGCCAGGCCCTTTGTTATATATTGTGCAACATTTATATTATATAATTATTTCTATATTAAATTGAAACCTCTTTTCATGGTTCAAAAAGGAGGGTTTGAAATGGGCACTTGATTTATTTATTGTATATTGGGGTATCATTCTAACTGTGTAAAGATATAAAGACATTTGGAATGCCTTTCTAATTTGAAGGAGACTTTATTGGGTAAATCAATAATAATGGAAAGCCAGGGCAGAAAAACAAAATACAATTTCATCAGCATTTTTTTGGGGAGCCACAAAATAAAGTTCATACAAAGCAATAGGATTCCATCTCAGCTTTTATTAGAATATTTCAAAGATGATTCAGGACCTTCCATCCTACACTGGAAGAAAACAAAGATAAATGAAAAATAATGACTTTGGAGTGGGGAAGAACAGAGGAAACAGATTTCAGAATATAACTGCCGGCATATTCATATTCATAGACATAGACATCATATTCATCAGCCCTTATGACAGTAAAAGTGAAGGCAACAATTGGATAAAGGAAGCAAAATAGCCTCAGGTGGGCGAAGGAACATGAGATGAAATAAACATTTGATCTTATGTAAGGTAAAAAGGGTCAACATTTAATCTGTTTGATATAACACACTGTTTGCTAATCCTTCTTCCTAATGCTGAATAAGTGAATTTGTGCAGTTTGTGCAGTTGGTTTAATTTTTCTCCACATTATATGTTATGATAATGTTAATTACTGAATCTCACATTGTACTGGTTCTCTTTTTTATATGTAAACATGTAAATATTTACATATTTTACATTTTTGTTAAAATACCTAATACGTTAAGAAATGATCATTTAGCTACGAATAAGACATTACTAGACAACTCATGCACCTTTGAATAATTGTTTCAGAGATACTTCCTTACCTAAACAGAAACAGAATGACTACTGATGGACAAAAAAATCCGTGAGAGTGGGAGTGACTTCTGACTTCCTCTTGGCTTCACCACTGAGTTTCTTTGTGGTAAACTGGCAAGGAGCATCCTTCCTTCCTTCCTTCCTTCCTTCCTTCCTTCCTTCCTTCCTTCCTTCCTTCCTTCCTTCCTTCCTTCCTTCTTTCCTTCCTTCCTTCCTTCCTTCCTTCCCTCCCTCCCTCCCTCCCTCCTTCTCTCCCTCTGTCATAATCTCCCTCCCTTCCTAAAATTCCTGCAGTCTTCCCCATTTAATTTGCTTGTGGGAAACTTGCAGGGAGAAAGTCAGTGGGGAAGCCAACAGCAAGATGCAAGTACAAGGCCAGCAGACAGGTGGTTACTGTCAGATGTGGGAGGGAATGAGGTGATACTTGGTAGTGTGGGTCAGGAATAGTACATAAGGGAGTGCAAGAGATGCAATGCAGGTCAGAAAAGTGTGCCGGGGGCACAAGAGATACCATGTGGTGGTTAGAATGCAGTACTGCAGGCTGACTCTGCCCATAGCCAGATGTTCGATCCTGACATGCTCAAGTTTGACTCATCTATCCATCTTTCCACGATAAGTGAAATGAGGACCCAGATTGTTGGGGGCAATATGTTGACTCTAAACCACTCAGAGAGTGCTGTAAAGCACTATGGAGTGGTATATAAGTCTAAGTACTATTGCTATTGCTATGTGGATTGGGGAGAGTGGGTCAAGATGGGTGGCTGGGGGTTTATGAGAGGTGCTGTATGGGATAGGTTGGCTGTGCAGAGTGCATATGTGGCACAGATCAAGAAGGATGCATGGGAGGTATGAGGTGTTACACAGATAAGGTAGGGAGCCAGGGGGTAGTGTGGGTCAGGAAGAGTGCAAGAGGTGGATTAGGAAAGATGTGTGGAAGTGCATAAGGCATGCAATGTGGGTTGGAAAGATTTAATCCATTTGAGGTTCCTTGGTTCAAAACTTGTTGCTCTATGATGCACCATTTATCCCAGTTAAAGATTATGTGAATGAGAGTTTTAGTAGTGTATAGATTATACTATTAATACACAGTATATTTAATCTTTTGTCTCATGATGATTGCCCATATGCTGCATGTGATGTAAGAAAAATATATGCTCCAGTTAGATTCAACTGAAGATTTCTTAATCTGCCAAAAGCAGAAACTAGGGGCAAGATCTAAATCAAAACCAGAAAGGAAAAGATTAAATTTGTTATAGCTATTAATTTGATTGTTTTGTATCAGGCCATTATTGTCCTTAATACCCTTGTTTTTACTCTTTTTATATCAAAATATTCTAAGAGGTTTTTTTTTGGGGGGGGGGTAACTTTTAAAATAAAGTCACAGCTTTGCTTTTGTGCCTACTGGCATGATTTTCATATCTGTATTTCTAAGAAGTGAGATGTATCAGCAAATGAATGGCCCCTCACTTGTTCTATGATTTGGGCTGTTCTTTAGTCCTTCTTTAGATTTGCATAAGCCTTAGGATGGCAATTGTTTCTCATATCCACATAAGAAGCCCATGATTCTTAAATATCTCTTGACAGTGAAAGTAAAATAATTCCAAGCCAATTTTCTCCTTCATCACACATCTTCAGATAGAAACAGCATGTGATGTATGTAGGACGTAGAACTGCTGTGACCAGAGAACAAGCAACTGATTATAACTTTGGCTCATCTGCTTCTCTTGTTCCACTTGGCAGAATAGATTAGCTTTTATTTCAAAGTGAGGGTATTGGATAACTCTCCAGGATTACTCTGCACTCTGTTTGTAATTATTCATAGGCACAAATTAAATATTATACCCTTCCACTCTTTCAGACTAAGGTAAGACAATAATAGCTCAGGCTCACATTAAATTGTGCTTTCAGATTGTGCTTGAGATCAAGTATAGTCCTTGCATTAGTGAGGTGCTTCTTAAACACATGAAACATTATTCAAGAAATGCACCACTTTATCATTTCCCACTATACTTTTTCTTGTAAATATCTTCCTTTCATCTCTGCATCCTCAATAAGCTACAGGCATTTGAAATGTATTTATTAAAAATCTGTCTGTCAGATGGTATTTAATGAATCTTAACTAAAAATAAGCTAATGGCTTTAAAAGTGTTTAAATGAATAAAACATCAGCAATAAATGATGTTTTCATATTCCAAAATGTCTCTGCACCCTTCACTTTTATGCTTGAAACTGTTGCACAATATTCCTTTACAGCTTCTTGCTTTGCTCCCATTATTGCCCATGGAAAGTTAATTCTAGACTTCTCTATCTCTCTCATTCTCTCTTTCTCTTTCTCTCTGTCTCTCTTCTCTCTTCTCTCTTCTCTCTTCTCTCTGTCTCTCTCCCTCCCTCCCTCCCTCCGTCCCTCCCTCCCTCTGCCTCTCCCTCTCCCACTTTCCCTCCCTCCCTCCCTCCTCCTCCTCTCCCTCCTCTTTTTCCTCCTCCTCCTCCTCCTCCTCCTCCTCTCTCTCTCTCTCTCTCTTTCTCTTTATTTTGGAAGGAAATATTATGGGGGGGGAAAAGGATTAAGAATGCTCCCCAGGGTCCTAATCCTGTTTCAAGGTCTTAGTCCTGCTCATCTTCCCCTATTATTTACCCTTTTAATTTATGCATTGTTCAAATCTATTTATTATTTTAATATTTATATCCTTTTGTTACATGATAGGCCAGTGGTGGCGAACCTATGGCACGCGTGCCAGAGGCGGCACTCGGAGCCCTCTCTGTGGACACATGCACCATCGCCCCAGCCCCGCCTCCTCCCATGGACCCTCCTCACCAGCAGCCCTCCGGAGGAGAGTCACCCCCGGGCATGGCCCATGCAATGCTGCGCAGCCAAGGACATGGTAGCCAGGCAGTGGGGACAAGACTCTGCCCTTGCACCCCATCGCGCGCACATGATGCTGCAGGGCACGGGCAGAGGGCGTGGCCACCATGGCACTGCTGGGCTGCCTGGGTGATCTGTGGCAGGCCGTGGAGGTGGTGGGTGGTCCAGCGGGCACGGCGGAGCGGGGACAGGGGTGGGGGGTGGTTTTGGGGCACTTGGTCTCTAAAAGGTTCGCCATCACTGTGATAGGCTGTCAAAGCTGCTCCCAAGGCAGTGTACTGATCAATAAGTCTTCCACTGCAAAACAATAGACTAGAAGAGGACTGAGGGTAAGATTAAAAAAAGCAATAATTCAAGATACTGATGAATATAGAAAAGTTATAATGCAGACAGAATGCTGTAATGTTTACAACACAAGATTTTTTAAAATCAGATGTATAGCTTGCTCTTGTAAAAGAGGGGAGTAAATAACAACAAAATTAAAATGTCATAATAAACATCAATTAAATTATAAACAAATGACAAAACAAACTGTCAAAAGATCATTATTCTGGCAATTAATTGCTCAGAAATGCTCAAATATGTAAATGAATCTTGGTCATATAAAAAACAACAAAGTAGGGACAGGCACGTTTCCAAGAGAAGACACTCCATGGCTGTATTGGAGTACTGCCTTGGATCATTACTAGGTATATTCCTCTCAGATCCAAAATTTCTGGTAGACTAATACTAATGTCTTCACTACCGGGTCTTAAAACAAAATTAATGCAACTATTTTGAGGCAAGTGTACTATGCTAACAGTGACATTTGTTAATACATCTGGCAGATACATATACAAACATGACTTGTATGTATATGCAGCCTTTATTGATTTCAAGGCAGCTTTTAATAACATCTCTAGGATAAGACGTTGGGACATTCTGAGCACTTCTCCCTAGCTAAAAGACTCTTGTTCTAATTCATAAATTCTGTGATAAAACCAAAGTAAGATGTAATCGGGGAGGAGACCTTCCCAACTTTATTCAGACTGCTAAGAGGGTGAAACAATGATCCTAGCGCTACTGCTCTTTAACATATATATCAGTTCTCTGATTAAAATACTCCGGTAATATCCATGCTCCTAAATTAGCCAATAGACATATTTGCTTTATGCCGACAATGCAGTTCTCCTTTCCTTGTCTTTTTTAGACACAAAGCAGGCGCAGTAATGAGGAACAATTAATAATGAATTATGACAAATTTAAAGTTTTAATCTTGTCTAACCAAAAACAAAGCACAAATGGATAATTCATTCCCATGAACTACAATAGGTTAAATGTGTAAATACTCAGGCATAGTATCTGAGGTCTTGAGGAAATTAACTGCCCAAGTAAATTATGTTACTATTTCTGCCCAAAAGAGCACACAAGCAATAATTAAATTTCATAGGCAATGGGGGGCAAATTACATGCTATTAGCAGTTAAATTGTTTACAGCTAAAACAGTTGCCCACTGCCCTTCTATTATATGGTATACAACTTGACCATACACAAACCTGAAGGTTTATGAAGCCATTCAATAAAAAATTTATCAGGATTTTGTTTGACATCCCAAAATGCACCCCAATGAAGTATTGAGACCTGAAGTTAATGTGCCAAATATTAAGGCTCAGATCTGGACTATAATTCTAAACTCAGGTCTTAAAATCATGCCCATAGGCATGATTGGTCTGATGCTGTCAGACAATTACCAATCCCATTGGTACCACAGCTGCATAGCAGAATCTTGGACTCTTGGTTTTTCTCCTGAATATTTGGAGAAGGCCAAATGAATAGTAAAAGAGAGAATTGGGGACATTAATCGTCAAAACAATATCACTAGTGTCCCTGAATTCTATCACCAATTATTAAATAGTTGCAAGCCCTCTATTGTGGGCTACTTATACAGTCTAACACTAAGCACATAAAGATGGGCCATTTCCAGACCCTTATTTGATGTCTCCCATCAACTCTACTGGAGAGAATTCCTGTAGATTCCTTATTCACTGAAACTTTGCCCCTGGGAATCCAGGGAGGTAGAAACTCTTGCCTATGTCCTCATATGGTGCCCTTTCTATGATACCCCAAGATGTGCTGTTATTGCTCAATCATTTCCAAATAAGAGGGCCCTACAGGAAAAAAAAATGTGTGTATTATTTTTAAGGAATGCTAACCCTACACTCACATATCAAGTGATCAAATATTTTTACCAAGTTATGCAAAAAAAAATTAGTTAGATATGCAGTTTTATTGTCCTATTATTTTTTTCCTTCTCCAATAACTAATTGCTAAATTAAAGTATTTCTCTTTTTATTGTTCTCTTTTATTGTAAAGGCTGGTCAAGACCATAATAAAGATATTTGGTTTGACATTTGTTAATATCCTGTCTTTTGCTAATATTATAAGCCAAACAAGAATTTATCAGATGTTTCTGCTTCACTATGGATAGACTATTTTTGATCAACAATTAACTTAATACTGCATTAGACAACACTCATAGTGATATTTCATATTGCTGGGACAAATTGGCCTCAAATAACAATGGAGCAAGACATATGCCTAAGGATAGATACATATCTGCTGTTTCAGGAGAAATGCATTCTTCTCCTCTCTCTAACCCATCTTCCTAAGAGTTTGTTTCATGAGACATGTTCAGTATCTATTCAGGTTAGTCCAACTCAGTTTATAAGGGGAAATATAGCTACATGTTATCATCATACTAATGGCAGTTTGGTCCTCATTGCAATCGTTTTGTAGAGCTATTAAAACTATGATATATATAACAAAATCTGTGGCATGTATTAATATGATACTAAATAATTTTATAATGCCCACAAATCACAAATTATATATAACAAATACTAAAGTCGGTTATATCAAAAACAGCTTAGAGGTCCAGAAGATTCACCAAAGAGGGGTTAAGGTGTTAAGCTACTGAACTGCAGGAGGCACTATGCACCATGTTGTCTTCAGTTCTGTTTCTTCTAGATTCCATGAAATGTGACAGGGGCATTTCTTCATTACCATTTCTTTTTTATACATAGCTATCTAATCATAGATATCTTTCTAGTCTTGCTAAATTCATGAGCCTACTACTGATTATTAAAGTAAAGATTTAGAAACTAATTGGTCCTTTTCCATTATGGCTCCTTCCTTTCTTCCTCATCCATCTAGTTAAATTAACCTGTATGAATCTGGTTGTTCTGTCTAAGGACTTTATCAAAGTGGGGTGGTCCCTGAACCCATATGCAGAAAAAACAGAATTTATTTAGGAATCTAAAATATAGCCATTATTGTTGTTCCACAATCTCTTTGGGCTCCTGTTAAGATTTTCATGTAGCTACTAAGTGTGCTTGATTGCTTTATTTCAGTATATTTATTTTTACAACATATGCTGGAATGATCACATGTATTAGCTTTCAAAATTATATCTTACAGGTTAAACTCCACTGGAATGTCCTTTTATTGAATGCCAATAATTGAATTGGCATGACTATTTCTCTAAGATATCCTTTTTCACACCGTTTTCAAAGAACTTGGCAACAAATGATTAGATTATTGTGTATCACTGTTTGGGCTGCATTTTACATCTTCAGTGTCAAGCTGTAATATTTTGGTGTCTTTATTGGTAAGGAAAAGTCATTAAAAAAGTCAAGATCACTTAACCCTGAAATTTCAGATAGTTCAATCGATTGTTACTCACACAGAATATATTATTACTTAACTCTTGAAAAGGAAAATTAAGTTTAAAAACCCGCAATTTTAACTTCATACTAGGTTGTTTTTTTAATCTTCTGCAGACTGAAAATAATGAAGCTATACATCAATGTCACATAATTAGAATAATACAATAAGAGTGAACTACCCACTTCCATATTAAAAGAAATGTCTTCTGTATAAAAAGAATGACAGAGTTTATCCAAAGTCAAGAACCATTTAGTGCTAAAATCTATGTTGATAGAATGAGATGTGGATGGCACATGTCAGGAATAAAGTATCCTTTTTCAGCATCAGTTTTATTTCTATTTTAATGTTTAGATTACCTGATTTATTCCAGGTATTCCTCCAGTGCCCATCCTAGTATTAGAACACATGAGGACGGTATCTTTAGATCAAGAAAAGCTAAGTTGTGTCTGTGGATTGTAGTGGACTAAACTTCCAAACAGATGGCCAATAGTAATGAATTATGAAAACCACAATGTAAAATATCTGGAGGGTAATAGATAGCTAACTAGAAATCACAATCTCCTGTGATCCAGGTGGGCAGCTTAACCACTACACAAAACTAAATGCCATGTGAGTGTGAGCAAGGCCTTTTTCTCTGCCATTCAATGAAATGCACATGTGTTCCTCTTATTGTTTTCTTTTTAGGCTTCTTTACGAGGAATAAATGTTGTTTCAACACAACATATTACAGCAGCGGCATTCTATTTTTCAGATCTGCATAGAATCTTGAATCAAACCTACACATTTTAATGAACAGGAAAAAGATGACATGGCAGTAATCATACAATATAGAGCAGTGATGGTGAACCTTTTAGAGACCGAGTGCCCAAAAACTGCCCCCGCCCCCACTCCACCCCCTGCCCTGCCCCAGCTCTGCCCCCACCCCGCCTGCCCGCAGAGCCACTCACCACCTCTACGGCCCGCCGCAGATCGCCCAGCAGCGCCATGGAGGCCACGCCCTCTGCCCCACTGCATCAACTGTGCGTGATGGGGCATGAGGGCAGAGTCTTGTCTACGCTGCCTGGCTGCCATGTCCTTGGCTGCACTGCTCTGCGTGGGCCACGCTTGGGGGCAACTCTCCTCCAGGGGGGCTGCTGGCGAGGAGGGGGTTGCGGCGGGAGACAAGGCTGGGGCAATGGCATGTGTGCCCACAGAGAGGGCTCTGAGTGCCGCCTTTGGCACCCGTGCCATAGGTTCGCCACCACTGATATAGAGAATTGAATGAATTGAGAATTCTTGAAAGAATTGATATATATATCCTTGATATTTTAGGGATGCTGACAGCAGAGCAGAAATAAATAGCACTGGACTCGATATATCTCTGCCATTGTGCATGCATGCAACAGTATGAAAAATGATGCTATTGGATATTCCCCATACCGATTGATGTTTGGGAGGGAAGCCCAAATGCCTGTGGATCTAGCATTTGGTATTTCTTTGGACCAGACATCCCTTACATCAAACTGCTATATGGACCAGTTGAGACAGAACTTAAAGGTTTCATATAAGAGAGCCTGAGCAGCTTCAGGGGCTGTAGCCAAAGAAACAAGAGGAACTATGATCTGAAAGCAAGAATTCAAGACATGCAACCCAGTAACCAAGTGTTGTTACAAAATCTGGGCATCCCTGGAAAGAATAAGCTGGCAGACCAATGGTGTTCTCAGCCTTATGTTGTCTGTGAGAAGCTATCCAGATTGCCAATGTACCGGATCCAACGAGAGGGGAGTGCGGGGCCACTGAAGATGTGACACTGGAACCACTTCCTATTTATACTGAGGTGGTACCAGTTCCCCAGCAGCGCAAGCTTAAACCTGCTAAGCTCCGCTCAAAAAAAATACATACATACATACATACATACATACATACATACATACATACATACATACACAGGATAGAATTTTATATCATCTATCTGCCTGTCTGCCTGTCTGCCTGTCTGTCTGCTACCGACCTACCTATCTACCTACTTACCTACTTACCTACCTACCTACTTATCTATCTATCTATCTATCTATCTATCTATCTATCTATCTATCTATCTATCTATCTATCTATCTATCATCTATCTATCTATCTATCTATCTATCTATCTATCTATCTATCTATCTATCTATCTATCTATCTATCTATCTATCTAAGATTGTAATAGAGCACTTCCTATGAAGTGAAATGTCCTCACCTAGAAAGTTTTTAGTATAGTTGTTAACTGTTAAAAATATAAATTGGCAAAGATACTCACAAGTGAAATTATAAATTGCAGCAACAATATAGTCCTTATCCTAAATTAATTTAACATCTGATTTTTAAAATTATTTTTTAATGGCAGTCATAACTAAGAGGAACATACAGAAAAGAACTGTCAGGACTGGATCTTGTATGGTGAGATAAGACATGTAGTATGAAAAGCTATTCAATCACAGAAATTAGTCCAAGATTTAAGTACTCTCAGATTCAATTCAAAATTCGATATTAATTTGCAAAATCCATTTGATTTGTTAAGAGAAATCTTGCCCAATTCAGTGGTTTGAACAGACTGGAAAATCGCATTGTCTCAGTAAGGTCCAATTAATACAGCTAGGCTACTCAGAAGAAAGAGCCTATTTCCATCCTGTTCAATATACTACCCACCTAAGTTGCTTCTTTATACAACTGAGCACTTCTCTAACTTTTTGCCCTCTGGTTTTTCATTCGATGATGACAGCATTTGCATGAACTGGGTAGTTGAAACTTTAGCTTAAGCTAAGGTGTTATTAAATGAGTCCATGAGTCCTTATAGAGGGCATAATACAATAGGACATGAGCTGTAGTTTCAATGGCCATTTGTTAACAAGGATAAAGCCTTGGCTCATATGGAACATTTTTTTAGTGGCCCTCTGATTCTGATCTCTAATCTCTAATTCAGATTTCTTATATGCAAACATCATTTATTTGGGGAGAAGATAATTTTAAATCCAGGATTATGTCCCTTTTTGATTGTAGACAACATCTCTAGCAATACAAACAACTAGAAATCCCTATTATATCATAACAGATATTATGGACCTGTAGGCTTATCCTTTCTACCTTTAGGAACATAAATCTATAAAGGGTAGTTAACTAAATCCCTGAATAAATGCAGTTTCTTTCTCCTTATGGTTAAATGGTGAGGGAAGAATTTGCTGGAGCATTTTTTTTCTTTTTAGTCAGTATGGGAGACCCCACAGTTTCAGGTTTCATAATGAGACAAATTACCAATTTACAATTTTTTGTGTGTGCTTGTCTGTGATGCTTTTTGATGATCTATAGGTAAATAATTATGAACAGCTTGCTCTGGATGGGGAAGCAGGGAGGGTTCTTATCAAACTTCTAAGCTTATGCTAGGAAAATAGCATCTGGTTTATCATTATTGCTGGAGGACAGTTATAATTACATGTATTGAAAATGCCAGCATCTGACTGAGAGTACCATTAGGGTCATAATAACTAACAGTCACCAGCTATTTGAAAATCCCCTTTCCACATGTGTATTACAAACTGTATTTTAAACTAGCAAACACTATGCATCATAATAGATGTCATGTAGATTTTTTTCTCCTAACAATGGATTTGATCACTTATTTGTTATCCTTTTCCCAAAAAAAAATATCTATATTTTCACTTAGGGGGGAAATATAATGTAGATTTATATACGTCTAAATATCTGATGAGCATTCATTTCACAGCTATCACTTTGACCAATGGGATAGTCCAGTCTAATTAAAACCTAAGAAAAAGCTGAAGTAGATATGTTTTTCAGTTCTACAATGTGATGTAAACAATATTGTATGTCTAGATTTAGGTCTAGGTCTAGATCTAGGATTAATCTAGGTCTGCCTCTCTACCTATCTTTCCCCCCTACTCTGCCTCTTGTTGTCTTCATTTATTTTCCCCCAATGTTAGCAAGCTTAATGCCTTTATCTGTTATAGGAATTATTCAATATCCTGTTTTTATTTTTATTATTCTAATTAATATTTCTTATTTAAATGTCTTATTAATTGTCTTATTAAGTTGTTGCTCATATTATTCGAGTTAAATACTGAAAAAAGTATTTTCAATAGCATATTTGCAGAAATACTTCATCCAGTGAAGGAAGTTATTCTTGATTATTTATCATCCTTCCGGGGCAGATTTGAATGAAGCTGCAAAGACAGGCATGAGAGAAGTTTGTATTGAGCCATTTATTTATTTTTTCTTAAAGTAGTTTAAAATGAAGTTAGTACATTTTGTGCCCCTGAGTACAAATGTACTATGAATACTCCCAAGACACCTAGTCGGTTTTTTTTTCCAATTTTTTAATTAAAAAAGCTGCCTATCATGAGAAATTACAGGTTTTATTTCTTACAAACATAAGTATGTTTGCTTATTAACATTTGCTTTGGTTTCAAATTATGAAATTATTTATACAGCATCCTCCAATGGCTCGACATTTGTTCTGAAGAAATTCTGTCTACATTGAATATTTCTCTTAGTTATCAGAACTGTTTGGGATTATAAGATCCATTTTGGTTATTACTTGTTCATTTGATAATTACCACTTCCTGCTTCCTGTTTTGCTTCAGTTGTTTGATCTTCCTTTTTTTTCATTTTTTCATTAACCCATTTTTATTTAAGGGTTAAGAACAGTAATAATTTATTGAATTTATATTTCACCCAACTCCTAGGAGCTCTTGGCATTATTGTAGCAGCAAGGAATATTTTCCTATTCCATGCCCAACTCACATTTTGCCTATGAGCAAGCACTGATTTTTACTTCTATTTAAAAGAAAGAAACAACACAAATACAAGTTTAAAAGGACATAAAAATAGGCAATACAGGTTTTAAAAAGCATATAAACAGTAAAATATGGGAGGATGGCAAACAAATCTCAAATATAATTATTAATATACTCTTGTATATCATTAAACATTCATAAAAATGGTTTCTGAGTGAGGAATATGGCAGACTAAACATCCATGAAGGATTAGGGAGCGCATTACAGTGGAAATTGATGGCCAGATGGTGACAAGGAGAGATCATGAGATCTTCAATTTGCATTCTGGACAGCTGCTCCTTGTATGACCACAAGAACTGAAGGTTTTGCAATACACTCAGAAGTTGAATATCTTGGAGTTGAAGACTTTAAACAAGCTCATAGCCATGAGGCAGCCTATATGGACATGAGGTTTGCAATAGCCCACCTTTCTTTATCACTATTGGATGTAGTCAATTTACAATAAGATTTTCTGAGCAGCAGGATAAAAGAAACTAACGCCGTGATAAAATATTTTTCTAGATTAAAAAAAGGAGTGGAGAAATGTTTAAATAATTTAAATTTTCAGCAAAAAGCTTAATAAGAATTTGATATAAGAAAGTTTAAAACAGAGTGTGGTAATGTTGAAAGATTACATTTTGGTGAAAGTGCTTTTGAAAATACTGCAATCAAACAAACAAACCTTCATGAGAATTTTATTTGTTTAGCTTAAAGAGTGTAGATAACTGGTGGATTTTACAAAATAAGGATAAATGTAATATCAGTCAGAAAGTGCAGTGCTGTTTGAGATGAAAATATTAAGAACACAGATTTTTTTAAAAAGCATAAAATCTGTCTTTTACTTTTCCTCTTATAACTGAGATCCTTTCATTTTTGAATTGCAATACAATGACAAGTACAAAGAAAGGGGCAAAAAAGGAGAAGAGTGGAGGGAATCATTAGAGCAACCCAAAGAAAGAAAGTAGAACCACTTCAGAAAATGTTTGAAGAATTAGGCAAAAAACCTTCTGAATCACTTAATACTAAACTGATACCTTTTGAAGAGAGAATGGATGAAAGACATGTAAACATAAAAGAGGAGGTAAAAGAATAGATTAAGATGGAAAACTGCAAACAGGTGACTGGAGATGTAAAGCAAATTAATGACAAAGTGAAATTTTTTGAAAGTAAAATAGAAGTTATAAATTGAGAGATAGAAATAGTTTTAGATAATCTGCTATTATTGAGTTGAGAGAGAAAGAAAATGCTTGAGATTCAGAGTTATATCAGAAAATTCTGATAAAGACATTAAAGGAGAACAAAATTAAAGTCTTATTCCATTTTTTGTATAAAGTATAAAATATAACTGATATCCCATTGTATCCTGAACAATTATACTAGAGAAATACAATGAGCCTACAGCTGCTCAGGAATGCAGGTATCAATAAGATAACTTTTCTGTAGCAACTAACAAGAATGTATTTTATGTATATGAAAAGATGTAGTCCAGCAGATGGATCAATTCAATGCCATAATCATTGACCATTTTGATTAGAATGGTAGGGTTGTGGTTTTTTTTGCTAATTTAGGATCCTAAGAATATTAGCTACATTGGAATAAGAAATTGAAATAAATGGTTGAAATGGAATAAAAGCTAGATGTGCAAATCTAAGAATGTATGAATCAATGTCAATTTTACATGCATTCCATCCCCATTTTCTTATTACATCACATTGTGAAACCTAAATTTGGTTAGAATAAAATGCTTGCACTGAATCCAATTCTTACATAAATTCTTACATTCTCTTATCAGTTTCAGAAAACATAGGGACACAGACAGAAATTTAAGCATAGTAATGGATTAAAATTAAATATCAAATAGAAAAGTTAGAATGGGAATTTTGCCTTCCAACCACTGAAAAAATGCATGTATAAAATGAAATTAAGGTGGGGGAAAACAAAGTTTTTGGATGGAAATAAAAAAAAAATCCAGAAGATAAGCAGTCATACATAAATGCTTATTCCAAATGCTATTCCAAATTACTCTGAAATGGCTAATGTGGAAGTATGTCTGGAAGGAAACCCATAAATTCAGATATAAATAAAAAATATTAACAAGATACAAGCCTTCAATGATTTTACTCATAATTCAGGAGATGTAAGGTCTCAATATTACATTCTTTTTCATTGGAATGATTCCCATCTGCATTTAAAAATAAGCTGAACTATACGGGAATGATCAGATGACTGTATTATCATTGGTCTTTTCATGGTTCAGGACATATTATATTAAATAATTAATATATCAAAAGAATCAGCTTTCTCATCACCATTGGAGTACCTTACATCACTCTGGAAAAAGACCAAAAAAGGTACCTCTGATTATAAATTACAACAGTTACTCTTCTACAAAGCTGTAAAAGGGAAGTACCTTCATTCATTTGAAGCCTGATTTACAGAGTACTCTGCTTTCAGAAAATGGAATAAGCAGTCCAGACTGTGTTTTATAGACACTGTAAAAACTATTTACTGTTTTTGTTAATAGAGAGCTCATGAAACAAAGTTTCAATTCTTCTGCATGCATTTTGCAATTGTTTTTTATTTTTTTAAATACATATGGACTGCACGTCACTTGAGCTATTTAGCACTGTCTACCAATAAAGTCATTTTATTCTCTGAATGCCAGATTTATTTTGGGTGAAATAGATGTTCACACTACCCAAGGTTGCTCAGAGAAGTAATAGTCACCTAAGGTTTTAATCCCAAAGAATAGCTTTTTTTAATAAACTTCTCCCTTTTTTCTTGGTCTGGATCTGTTTAGCACTGGATCTGTTTAGCACTAGCATTTTCATTTTTTTTCTTTTTTTAAGTAGCATTTGTTTTCTGAAGTTGACAAGTGTTAAGGCTTGAACCTTGAATGCTTTGAATCAAAGTTTGACTTCTAACTGCAGGGGAAAATGTCTGCCTGAAATGCAAAAGGGATAAAGCTATATATTTCTCCCTTCTTGAAAAATGAATTCAGTGGAAAAAAAGAAGTGAGAAAAATAAATCTTCCTCTTCTTTCTCACTAAAAGCAGAGAATGGTCAATTTGTTAATCCAAGCACAACTGTTAAATTACATGAAAAGTCAGCCTTTAATAAAATACTTATTTCTCCATGATACTGATGACTGGGCAATTATTTGGGTGAAACAGGCAATGGGCAAAAAACTTTCCCCATCAACTGTTTTCAGAACCACACAGGACCGCATAATGAATTTGCCACCTTTCAAGCTCAGGAAGCATTTGTGTCTCTCTGCCCTTAGACTTCTCGCACTGACCTTTGGTATCACCAATCCTTGACTCAATCTTGTAGTTCAGAAAAAGTCAGACATGGTGGCTTTCTGCCATGGTGAGAGTGACAAGCACTTTATCAGGATTTAATTAGATTTTCTTCTTTGCCACCAAGAACTCAATATCCCTTTCATAACATACTCTCTTTGATAACATGAGTCTGCTGAGGCTCAAGAGAGCTCCAGAAGTGCAGCTCACCTATTGTCTAGCGACATTAAGGCATCAAAGTCAAGCATCAGTAACACAGCAAGAGAAAAGTAGATCTGATGTGAATCGAGTCTATTTCATTTGTAACTAACAATTGGTATATAGATTTTGGCAATTAAATCATCGTTCCTTAGGCTGGCCACATCACCGGATAAACCTTCTGCTCCATTAGAGTATCTCACTAGAACTGTGAAATGTTTTCAGGTAGTTACACAAAGAAAGATAAAGCTGACAAAAATAATGTTAGGATTATCTTTTATCGGGACTAGAGGGCTATATCACTAGAATCAAAGGAAATCAGTAGCTTGGTAAAGCTGTGAGCTGAAAGGAAACATCTTGAGTAGCAAAAACAACTGTTAAGGAAAAGATAGCTCTTTTCCATTAGATAACTTTCCCCTTTTTATATGGCTTCCTACTCGAAAAGAAAAACCATTGAGACAGGTTTCACAATTATGCTAAACATAAATATTTTTTCAGATAAGGGTTTTATCTTCAAAATAAACTACAAAAACATTGACACTTCTGTAGACATCCACAGTAGCAAAGTTTAACCCTGGAAAATAGGCATGTGTGAAATTATGGAGGCTTTCTTTTCTTTCTCTTATCCTCTTGAATTCCTATCTTAGAAACTGAAGTCTTGCTCCCTACACATCATGGCACACTTTCTAGGTCTAAATATAAGAGTATTTCAGATAAATTATTTTAATCAATAAAATGAGATGCAATTCACTACTACTGCTGTTTATTTCTCTCTTGTTTTATGTCTTACTGTATGTTTCCTACATATAAAGAACACCATTTTTTTACCTATTCCCTTATTTCATTCTCATGATACTCATATCTCATGGAACTGATAAACATGAGCAATAATGATTTTCAGGTACCACTTTAATCTCAATGGCTCAAAATACTTCTCTCCCAATGTACATTTCATGTAATTGGCCCAAAAATCAGAAGGGAGGCAGGAAGGAAGGAAGGAAGGAAGGAAGGAAGGAAGGAAGGAAGGAAGGAAGGAAGGAAGGAAGGAAGGAAGGAAGGAAGGAAGAATGAGACTAGATATACTCATTCTAGAGTCAATTATCAAAATAATTGATGTCCTAGGAAACCTTACAATATTCAATATGGAAGCCAAATATTGCAATGCATTCATGATCTCCTTTTCACATTAACAATAAATTACAGAAAAGATGATTCGGGTGATAACTGGAGTTTTTTTCTTCTTTGGATGGCTGTGCCAGGAAAGCATTCTATTCAGAGAAGATATAACACAAAATAGACACTTCAGTCAAGGAATCTATTATAAAAACACTTGGGGAGAGAAAAGACAGAAAGATGTTGATTTAATGCCCTTTGAAAATTATAAATAGTAAATCTTATGTTGCTTTTATAAAAGTCGTTATCCATACTTGATGCCTGTCTTGCATTAACCAGATGATTTTTCTAGGTTCTTTTTTCATGTTCTGTTTTAATGACTTCAATTCAACAGGTTCAAGAGATAATAATATATCACCAAGTTTCTCTTAGCAAAAAACATAAGCATCTCTCAATGGTTAAAATACCTAAAAAGTGTGCTGAGTATCTTTATTCTTTTCTGATATTCAAAATCAAACAGTTGACTTTATATGAATTAACTCAAAACCCAGTGGAAACAACATTCAGTCGAACAGAAAAGCATCATCTTTATTTATATGTATTAAACTTATTTCTGTTGCTTGTAGAGACATACACTCAAAACACATTATCTCTGCCCTATTCAGTGCTCTATAAAATTGGAACACTGTCACAATGTAGCCCATTAGTTTAAAAGCTACATAGCTATCTGAGTTTCTGGATCTGATGTCCCTCATGGGGGGGGTAAAACCATAACAAAAAGTATCTTCCTTTGCTATTTGATTTAAACATTGATATGTGGGTTCTATCTTTACATTTTCCTGCATACTAATATAATTATAATTATTTCATTCTGTCTTCATTCATTTCAAAAGAATCAGCAGAATTCTGTTTCCCAAATTAATAAAATTCTGGAAGAACTCAATCATTAAGGTTGATAAACCATTTCTATTTCTTTTAGATTAAAGTTGATATTTGCTATGGGAGTGTGTTGGCAATAACCAAACATGTAATTAGACAAAAATAAAAAAGAATATATTCACTTTGCTGCCTCCTTGATAGAGGGCCACAACATACCCTATGGGTGGTTTGCTGTTTCTTCTTTTCTTTTTAATTTTTATACCACATAGAAAATTTAGAAGCATCCACATTGTTAGGGTACTTTGCTTGTTCTATTAAAAGTTTTACACAATTTTGATTTGGGGATATATTTTTTTTAACCATCCGATAGGAAAAAAAATGTTTTTCTTTGAAAACTTCATATTTTCTGTTAATTAGGGTAAATTGAATGCTGTAGGTGTGTTTGTCATCAACACACACAGTTGGGGACCCAGAGAAAGACCAATATTAAAAAAAAACCATGAATCATACTAACTATTAAAAAAAACAGCATGAATATCCTGAAAAAAGATCAATGAAAATCAGCATTAGCCATTGGTTTATCTTAAAAGCACTTCAGGGAAAAGTGCTTTTTTTCCAATGAGTGGTACATGCTGCACATCCCAAAGGAGAAACTGAGCACTAGATCTAAATATTCCTGTGGTCTGTAATGCTAATTTTTAATGAGTTTATCAGTGTTAGAACATCATGGTTAATTATAATTTAATCTAAATTTAGATGATCAGATTGAGAGGGAAATACAGGGCACCAATTATAAAATACAAGGCTGTATCAATTGCGATGAAAGTAATTACACACAGACACACACAGACAAACATATGTATAGATCAGTTTGAATAGATGCTCTAAGTCTACTTTTAATGCCTACATTTACATAAAACAACACTGCAAAATAATGATAATTCTGTTTGTTTTTCCCTAACTTAATGTCTAGCTCTAACAGAACAGCTACTAGTATATTGACGAAAGAAGTTCAATAGATTGCTTGTAATGTAAGACAATATGGAAAAATAAACATAAAAGAATTCAGCCAACAGATTTCATTTAGTTCATTTCTAAATCAGAATTTACTGTAGAGCATAATTGCTCCAACAGCAGAAACAGCAGAAAATAATCATTGTAAAATCCAGAAAAAATCATATGTACATATCAATATGTGATTTTGTTATGAGTTTATATTTCACATATATTTTTAGCCTTCCCCCTCAGTGTTAACTATCTTGCTCTTTCAGTGCAATGTAGTAAGAAATTATCACTTCACTTTCTGGTTACAGATGGATCCCTTTGGCTGAAAGAGAAAATGCTTATTTTATTTTTGAAAAAAACTTCTTTTATACACACCCATACACACACACACACACACACACACACACACACACATTTGTGTGTTTCCCTTCAAAAGAGAACAATATAACTAAAATACAAAAGGTCAATATTCAACTTCTTATATCAGGAAGAGCAATTTTATAATTTCTGAAGTAGGACAACATTTTATCTCAGTGACATGTGATCAGTTTTCCTGTTTTGTCACAGCGGTATTTTAATTTTACTCACAGTTTGCTCCTGGAGATAGTACAATAGGTTCCACACTTTCAGAAAAGGCTTGTAAATTTGTAATTGAGCCATAATTTATGAGCAAGAATCACAACAGAATTATGTTCACAGTATAAAGCAACATCATGCAGTGATCGCTTCATTGTGGAAAAAAAATGCATACTTTCCTTTGAGTCATTTTAACAGTGAAAACCCCAGAAACAGATGAAAGGTGCAGATATGAATATCAGAATGTGAAAATCAGGAAGGAGAGAACAAAGAGAAGAGGAAGCTTCCATTTGTATAGAAAGAATATAGTATTTTACTTCAAATGTAAAAGCTTTTACAATCATAAATATTTAGAATTTGTATGCATTCTTATATAAAAATAAAACATTATCTTATTGTACATTGTGCTTGGAAGATATACTCACTAAGTCAGAAAGTGACACTTTAGGATTTGAATAGATGTAATTTCAATTTGTGGAGAACACCAGACTTAAGAAGGCTGGAATATATTCATGAAATAGTATGCCATTTGTAAAATTCTGCATAAATGCACTATTATTGCATAATACAACAACAATAATAAAAACTGTGCATTTAAGCTTAATATCTAAATGTATTTATATATTCATTGCTTTAGTAAGCCTGGATAAAATGCTATTTTGGATTAAAAAAGAACAAGAAAACAAAACTGATTGATTGATGTCTTGGAGACATTCATCTAAATGCATTCTTCAATCTAACAATCTAAATTATAAATTTGTTTATAAAGAATAGCACTAGTGAAAAGCTACATGGGACATTTCAGGTAGCTGGGACATTTTGCTAAATTTAGTATATTTTATTACTTGAATCTCTGTGTTCAATATTGACTGGGAGATGTTAATATCAAGAGAGGAATCTTTCAAGAAGACTCACTATCACCACTACAGTTTGTCATTGCATTGATTCCTCTGTCAGCAATACTGAACAAGTCAGGCCATGGCTATCAAACATAAAAAATATCTGCCAGACTATCCCAACTCCTCTATGTGGATGATCTGAAGCTGTATAGAAAAGCACCATCTGAAACTGAAGCATTGCTTAACATTGTCTGATTATACAGTCAATGTACTGAAGTGGAATTTGGACTGAATTAATGTGCTATCCTCACCATCAATGGGGGGAAAATAGTGGAAACTGAAGGAATTAAGATACCCTATGGAAACAACAACAAAGGTCCAGATGAAGAAAATCACTACAGATATCTGGCATCCTTCAAGATTACAACATCAAACATGCTAAAGTTAAGAAGAAGGCTAGTGGTGTTTACATCATGGATCTTAAAGTCCAAAGTCAATGGAGGAAATACCATCAAGGCAATAAACACCTGGGTAATTCAAGTCATTAGATACATAACTGGAATAGTGGACTGGACTCAAGCAGAACTAAAAGCCCTGGGAAGTAGGACCAGGAAAATAATGGCAATGAATCATGCCCTTCATCCACACAGTGACATTGACAGACTCTACTTAAGAGAATAGCTGGGCGTGGGATGTTGCAAATACACTAAACAGTTAAAGAATAAAAAAGGGGCATTGGAAGAACATCTAAAACTGGTTCATCATGAAAGCTTATTGAATACTGGAAAGAACAAACTGGCCTAGAAGAAAGTCCAAATGAAGAATAGAAAAAAGATATGGCAAGGCAAAATATTACATGGCCAGTACATTACAAATAGTAGCCAAAGTAGATAACAACAAGACCTGGAAATGACTAAGACCTGGAAAGCTGAAGAAAGAGACAGAAGGGCTAATTCTACCTGCAGAAGACCAAGCCTGAAGAACAAATGCATACAAAGCCAGAATTGAAAATACAACAGACAGCAAGGACTTCCTCTGTAAAGAAGCTAAAAAATCAGAGGACTATATAGTTAGTGGCTGCAAGACAATTACACATATGAACTACAAATAACAGCATAACAAAGTAGCAACAATGGTACATTAGAATAATTGCAAGAAATACCATTTGCCTGCAAACAAGAACTGGTGGAACCATATAACAGACTAAGTAATAGGAAATGAAAAAGCTAAAGTGCTCTGAATTTTAGAATTCAAACAGACAAGCACTTGCTCATAACAACCAATATTTAAGAACTGTCAATAAGAAAAACATAGTGGATGTGGCAGTACCTGGAAACAGTAAAAGACAACAAAATGAACTGAAGAAAATAATAAAATACAAAGACCTGCAAATAGAAGTAGGATGGTTGTGGCAAAAAAAAAAAAAAAGCAATCCCAAAACAACTGGAGAACTATTTGAATACCATTGGCATTGACAAATCATCAGACAATTGCAAAAGGCAGCTTTTTTGGAATAGCTTGCAAAGATACATTTAACACTATCTAACAATAAGATCTGCCTCTCCCAAATAAAATAAAAAATGTGATAAAAAATGTCAAATCCAGTCTAAACATCTGCCCAACTATATGACCAACCATAATACCTCACTACCCCCAGGATAGAAATATAACAACTAGTATTCCCAGATAAATAAGGACAGAATTACATGCATACAAACATTCTCATTATATATTCCTGTACTCAAAAGTTTATAGCTTAAACATTGTGTATTTCCTAGTTTTTGTAGCAATTTATTTTTTTGTATAATTAGACCAATTCTTGCATGTCTTGTTCCATTAATTTTATTACACTGTATTTATCTCACCTTCTAGAAAATAAATCTTTAAACTGGTATGAAATCGCTTTCGGAAGAGAATTTTACATAAGTAGTGAACAGCAGCATAAAAGCAAAAAGAAAAAAGAAATAATTTGTGATAATAATAGCAAATACTTTATTTCCCTAATATACTATATTATCAACCAAACCTAGTCCCACTGGTGGATATACTGTAGTCAATATTCTGTTTAGTATTTAAGATTCTACAACTAGCTTCTTCATGGTTTTTTAAATCTGATGTTGACATTTACTTTGTAATAATTATGAGCTAATAAAAATGAAAGGTCTTCATTAATATTACAGTACTACCTCTAGAATTTTACAGCTTTACAAGCAAAACAATAAAATATGACATGGGATGGGATATTAATATACTGTACTATGAAATTAAGCTGTTTCCATCATCACCTTCTGCAGAACTTTTCTCTGAATGGAAGTGTTAGTAAAAGTCCCAAAGTCGGTAAGTATTTGGACATATTTTAGGTTGATAATAACTGTTTATAAATTCAGTTTGGATTAGCAGGTCTAGTAAAATTCAAAGAAACTTCTATATTAATTCAGTTTCAACTTTAACATTGGAAATGACAGTCATTTTAATATCTATTGAACCATTTTTATAAGAAATATTGTTAATGATAGAAGTTAGCTACGTTGAGTTAGAAGCACGTATTAGGGAACCTTCTTAAAGCTGCTTAGATTAAATACTGTTTAAATCACTATTTCTCAATCTTAGTGACTTTAAGATGTATGGACTTTCTGGCTGGGGAATTCTGGGAAAGTCCATACATTTTAAAGTTTCCTGAGACTGAGAAACACTGGTTTAAATGTTTGAAACTTACTTCCATGATGGCTTGCTTCATTTTTCACTGCTTTCTGAATATAATGGGCTTTCTTTGATTAAGGAAAGCAATCAAGGTATTTTATCCTAAATTGGAAAAAGAACCCACTTTCTAGAAATAGATAACTTTCTGTTTTATCATACCACTGAAAATTAATTTTGAAGAAGGTTAAAGGCTTTTTTTCCCCCAAATAAAAACCCTAGTTCTTTGTGGTTTGCAGAGTTTGCAATCAAAATTATGATCATTAAAGTGGTAATCTATCTCTCTTTTAGATTCTTTCTTGTAAAAACTATTAAAGTCTTAGAACATATGTATAGGTCAGGGATAGGCAACCTTGGCTCTTTTATGACTCGTGAACTTCAACTCCCAGAATTCCTGAGCCAGCTATGCTGGCTCAGGAATTCTGGGAGTTGAAGTCCACGAGTCATAAAAGAGCCAAGGTTGCCTATCCCTGGTATAGGTAGTCCTTGACTTACAACAGCTCACTTAGTGACTGTTCGAAGTTACAATGACACTGGAAAAATGACTTATGACCATTTTTCACACTTACGACCTTTGCAGCATCCCCATGGTCACATGATCAAAATTCAGAAGCATGGCAACTGACTCACATTTATGACCATTGCTGTGCACCGGGGTCATGTGATCCCCTTTTACAACCTTCTGACAAGTAAAGTCAACGGGAAAGCCAGGTTCATTTAACAACCATGTTACTAATTTAACAACTGCAGTGATTCACTTAACAACCGTGGCAAGAAAGGTCATAAAATGGGGCAAAATTCATTCAACAAATGTCTCATTTAGCAAAAAAAAAAATTGAGATTCAATTGTGGTCATAAATTGAGGACTACCTGTACCATTTTGTTGCCCCTGCAAATTGAAAGTGACAATGAGGTATCTCAACATTCATTAAGAGTGTACATTTGTGTCATGATACAGGCCTATTCATTAATTCATTCTGCTGATCAATATCCATTAAATAAGGATATTCATTTATTTTTTTCTACAAATCTCTTTTTTGCAGGGAAAGAGATCTTGGATATATCTTTCTATATGTATATCTTGGGTATACTGTATGCTATTTATGTGTATCTTAAATATCTTCCTCTAATGCAAACTTGTTTCTCACATATACTAATAAATATCTTCTTTTTTGTGCAACTTCTGCACAATATTTCTGAAATTCCCAAGCATATACAACTTTTTGAAATGTCTATTGCTTTACACAATGTTTTTCAGGAGAGGAAACAAATGCTGTTAGCTGTTTCCTTTTATGTTATAGAAGAATTCATATTATAGATACTAAAATACTAGAATAGAATAGAGCTGGAAGGGACCTTGGAGATCTTCTAGTCCAGCCCCCTGCTCAAGCAGGAGAACCTATACCATTTCAGACAAATGGTTGTCCAGTCTCTTCTTAAAAACTTCCAGTGTTGGAGCATTCACAACTTCTGGAGGCAGGTTGTTCCACTGATAAATTGTTCTAACTGTCAGGAAACTTCTCCTTAGTTCTAACAGTTAAAACGATTAATCAGTGGAACAACCTGCCTTAAAAAGAGTTCTCCATGTTTCCTATATGACCACCAATTGCAGTCTACTCAGTTTACATCTCAGATGCATTCGAAATAACATTTTTGTTTTTATATAATGCTTTCTGTATCACAGATGAAACTATAAAAGGCTTTTTAAATAAAAGGTTGTGATCCTTTTTAATGCTTAGCAAGTTATTACAAATTAATATGCAATGACATGTTGGGGAAGGGAGGGTGTTGGTCAAGGTAGCACATCTGGTCTTAGTTAATTTTCATTTCTTGGATTTTGAGATAACTGAGAAGTCTTTACCAAATTTGTAATAGGATTTACTGAATTAGCTTTCACAAATTAAAATATATATTTTTTAATTTTTAAAAAAGAATGATAGTTGTTTGTAAAAAAAAATGATTCATAGCCATAAGGAATATATAGCATTTCCTGCTGCAGTGGCACTTTGTCCAGGCTTCCAGATCTGGGATGAACAACCACTATTTAGAGTTTCCTTTGGTGAAAACTAGAGTGTGTTCATATACTGTATTTGCAGCCCATATAAGGTAACCTTGTGTTTGTCGTACTTCAGACACATTATGTGAAGATCTACCTCTCTGGAGAAGGCTGTAAAGCTGGCCAAGGTGGAAGAAAGGAGAAGAAGAGGGCAGCAAGCAGGAAAGTGGATAGGGATAAAGTGGTGATGGAAGCATTGAAAAAGCTCAAGAACCAGGCTGGGACAAATGAAATGAAAAAAAAAAAAAACATCTTTACAGTCAATAGGATGCTGGTCTAGAAACTAATGTGTTCTAGTCCTGCCTTAGGCATGAAAATCTGGCTGGATGAGTTTGGGCCTTTCACTGTCTCTCAACTCAACCCACATCACAGAGCTGTAGTTGTGAAAAAATGGGGGAAGGAAGGAGTGTCAGATATGTTTGACCCCTAGAATTACTTATAAAGTACTAAAAGTGTGTGAAAATCTAATAAATAACAGAATATATGACTTGATAGTACATAACCATCCTTTTTTCCCTACTGAAAAACTGTTCTTAGAGAATATCAATAGGAAAGATATTATCAGTGTGCTTTGTTGTTGTTTGTGGTTTTGTTTTGTTTTGTTTTGTTTTTCCCACAAAAACATCTGTTTTACTCCTGTAAAAAAGCAGGTGAGAAAATATGGAGTTGGGTTTATTTTAACATGACTATTATTATGTTCATAAAGACTTTTATGATCTACATTTAAAGAACTTGAATGCAATAATAGCATCTGTAATGAAAAGCACAGTAAGCGTCTCAAAGAAAATCACTTTTTAATTTTACACTGAAACAATAACCATAATAATTAAAGCTACATTTCTTTAATAGTCAACTGGCATGATTTTCAACTTATTTTTTACCTTTAATTGTGTGTTTATTTAAGACACACTTAAGGCTTACAAAAACAAAACAAAACAAAAAAAAGTAGAAATAATTTCAAGATTTAAAACTAGGATCATAGAAGAACTTCTCAAGCACATATAAAAAAATTTAAATTACCACAAGGCAAAAGAGAGAGCTACAGTTAAGACAACAACATTTCAAAGATGTCTCAGCCCACAGAAAGGGAAATAATATAGGAATTTTTTTTTTAATCTTTCCTAGTTTTCCAAAGTGTAAAAGGAAAAGAGAAGAGAATTATTTTTGCGAGTTTCTGTTAATGCAACCATAACCATTCAATAAAAAATGATGTAGTACTTCTGCTTTTACTTCTTGTTTGGATCACCCTGAAACAACCAAACATAGAAAAATCTGACAGTGGTAGACTCTTCGTTTTAAGTTTCATAACACTATAGGAAACCTATTGTCCTTGCCAAACAGAACCTGAACATTCTCTCAGTCCAATTCACAACATACTCAAAGCTGTACATGACTTCTTTTGATCAATGGGAGTTAGTTCACCAGGTAACAACACAAACAGTGCCAATAATGACTTCTCTCTTCAGCCGTCTTCAGCCCTAAGACTCCACCATTATTCTTTCCTTCAGCCTGCTTCAGTGACCTTCTTCATATAAACATGCCCATTCCATGCACATGAATATGCACACACAAACACATAGGGCAAGAAGAAGAGCAGCAAATGTTCTGTCTGGCCCAGTATATACTCTTTTGCACTCCTTCTTTCATTGCTTATTAATTCTTTCTGAAGCTCTTGACTCCTTGTTAATGTTGTATCTTCAAAATAGTTTCTTTCTCTTTCTTTCTTTCTTTTTTTCTGATTTCTTAGGATTAAAAGAAAATTGAGTTGATCACATCAGTTTCAAAGAGCAAACGGTTGAGAATTAATTAGTATTGCTTTGTGCAATTCTTAGCAGGGTTCTTTGTTAATCTGTAACCATTAGATTCTGTACTTCTGCAGACTTTTGAGAAAATATCTTAGGAAGGGGGGGGAGAAGAAAGAATGTAAGCATCACATCCTCTAAAAGGATGTGAGAAAGTGGGGTATCGCATACCAATTGAAAAAAAGACAAGATGGACTAAGAAGAATAAATGGAAACCAAAACAATATCACTAAACATAACATGGCCTATGACACTGTACATTTCAGGGTACTGACATCACATGTCCCTTCAGTGACAATACTGGATTTAGGATTCTCTCCTGGCTATTGAACTGTTTATTCTAGAGTGTAATAGAACAGATTGCTTATCCAATTTGAGCAGAGGGTGGTCATAAACAAAATTTGGCCAAGGTTTTGCAAAAAAAAAAAAAAAAAAACCTCTCTTCAACATCAATGACATCTGACGTTAGCTCCATGTAACCTGGCTTGATAGAGTTCTCCAGGGTTCAAAAGGATCTGAGGCAACTTCATTGCCAATTTTGTAAGTTAACAAGAATTTGACCCCAGTTTTCAACAAACTGAGAAACGTTCTATTTTTTCATTGTTATTTTTGCAGATTAAATATTCTTTTCACAAAATCATTAGTGCACATTCATAGTAATTTAGCTAGACAATGTATACATTATTTCTTAAACATAATTTATAAGCTCAAAATAAAGTTCCATTAAACCCTGGGATTATAATAGAAATGTCCTTGCATACTTTCACTACGATAAAACCCTTTTAATCTTAATGATAAGAAAGAGATTCACATATTGTACAAAATGATAATTCTTCTGTGTTTCAGTGCTCAAGAGTTTTGTAGATCTTTGCTGGCAGAAATATATGTATCTATAGTTTTAAAAATGATTAAATTTGAGTCTACAGTGAAGCTATTTTAAATATTAATAAAATAAATGTTTCATCCATAATAGAATTAATGGAAAACTCTTTTGATAATTATTGATTACATTTTTAAGTTAGACAACTCAGAACAGAAAAATTTATATGCTAATTGCATCTCAAGATTTGTCACATAGATTTTATTGCTAGACATTTCAACTACGTTAGCACAGTCCACAAGAAATACATTTTGAATAAGAATGTTAAATTAAATAGAATTATACTACTGTATGGTTTTATAGAATTTCAATTTATTCCAGAAAAATTAACATGCGTTTCACATGGAAAATTTACCTTTATTCTCAAGGACAATTAAAATTCTTAGGGCACCCTTCCCTAACATGGCATTTTCCTGATGTGTTAAGATTATCTTTCCAGAATTTTAGCATTTAGTCCTTTGACTATCAGATTCCTAAACCAAGACTGACACATGGTGATTCTTCTAATAATCTAATAAATCTAACAAATATTTCAAATAAAGAAATAATAAATTATCTAATAAATCTAATAAAGCTTTCGTTATTACTCCAACCTATAGATGAAAACTTGCCAAACTGAAGCACTCTACTATCTGCAACAGATATACTCTGAGAACTATTAGTTACGGGTTGTCTTCATCCTTTTTCTCTCACACAAAATATCTGGATTGAACTGCTTCTTATTCCTCTGGAATGCACTCTGTCCCTTCAGAGAATCCAAATTACTGCATCCATCAGACTGACTAAAAATTCAGAGAGAACACGCCCAACATTACAAAAAGTGACAATTTGAGTTGGTACACTTAGATTATACAACCCTGTTGCATTCTCATTTTGTAGATTGCTTCCAACAGAGATGTCTATGTTCTTTGGAGTAAGAAGAAGAGTGCTGTTGTTAACATTTGCTCACTAAATAAAACACAAGTTTAATCTTCTATCTGCCTGATAATCTATACACTGGGGACTAAATTTACTTTTAAAACCAAAATGTTATTCAGTGTACATTTGGTTAAAGTAAAATTGCAATTTTGTTGGTAAGATACATTGTATGTAATATACAATAGAGATGCAGGACTGAAAAAGAATTTTACCACTGTACATTTAATTCCTCCTTTGAACATATTCATAGTTTGGTTGTCCTGTAGTGGCAGTTACTTATTGCATTGAACAATTGCAGAGTACCTGTGTCAATAGAATAAAGCTGCAAAATTTAAGAAACATGAATATATTATTAAATTAGAATAATTGCAAATTATGTAATGTGTTGCTATCATTATTGTTATTAAGATCTTGGCATATCTCTGCAATTGCCCAATTGTATATGCTCTCACTACAATATGCATAGCAGCTTTGTGTTACCAACTATAACTTTCATGTGCATGTGGAGTCTTTCCCTATATGAGTAATAGTTTTTTTTTACATAGAAACTCTCAGGTAGAAAGTTTACACGTTTTAGACTGCTTCTGAGAGAAATGTGTATGGACTGAAGACATCTCCAGAAAAGTGGAGCAAATGACTATGGTGAGAAGAATGCCATAGATGGCAATGTTTAAAGGACACTAAGTTCACTAACCTCACTTGCTTTCTGAAAGTGAGAATTTCAGAAATTAATCCTTAATTACTTCTAATCTATTAGAGACCTTTGGAATGGCAAGTTTGAAAAAGCTGCGGGAATTTTCCTTCAATTCTGAAGAAAAGAAAATTTTAATCATAAGGTTCAGAATTTAAATAATCTGAAATAAACATTTTGATCTTAGAAACAGACTAAGGATCCATATAAATTTAAAATATCAAAACTTTTACAATAAGATTTTGGAATTAATTACAGGAAACAATTATAATTTGTTAAAATAATTTCATGATTTTAAATGTGGAAACTACTAGAAACTAGATATTTTAGGGTGGAAGAAAAAACAATGCAAAATGTAATAACAATTTGATGAGATTAAGAAAAAAAGGAGAAATCAAATCCTACGACAATATTTGAATGAATTAAAGGTTAAGACTGTTAGAAGGGAAAGGAAGGAATATAAAGTTGATTTATTTGATCAAGATTAGAACAAGATATGTTGAAACCCTTTATGGACTTTCTGTTGAAACCAGGACTGAAAGGATGGTGTTTTATGCATTTGTATTTAGATTAAGATGAAATATGGGAGGAAGAAATAGTTGTTTTTATCTTAAAGAAGATGAATAAACACATTTGTTTTTATTTGTGATAAAGTTTGGAAACTAATTCTTCAAACATAGTATTTTTTTCTTCCTTTATTATATTTTTACTTTTCTCTTTCTTCTCTCTTTCTTCTCTTTTCCTTGCACTTTTTACTTCTCTCCTCTCCTCTCCTCTCTTCTTCCCTCCCTCTCCCTCCCATCCCATCCCATCCCATCCCATCCTATCCCATCCATCTTTAGTTTACTTCAATTTTGCTATTACTATACAATCAAATAAAAATTATACACAAAAAAGAAACACTATGAATGGCCATCACACTTAGCTAAATCCTCACTTCTGTAGATTCAGTGGTTTCCCTTGATCAAGGGGTACACACACAGAAACCACATGTTGATGACACTAAACAGCTGTAGCCATTCTACTATGATACTTGGAAGAATGGTTAGCTTTGGTCCTTTAAAGCAGTTGTTTCTCATGCACAGCTACATCAAGGCATGTGGACTTCCATAAATTTTGGAAGAACAATACAAAGCACATTGAACATAAATGGGATCGCTGTGAGGGTCTGATCATGATTCAGTCACCTGGGGTGATGCAGTTTCTTTTTAAAAATTTCTCTGTAAAATATCAAGGTCGGAACCTTTAGAAGGAGGAGTACTATATTTAGAAAGTAAATGGTTATCTCTCAAATAAGTGTTACAGGTTCAATCACAATGGAGATGGAATGATAAAATATTCTTGGCTGCATGCATTGCTTTATAAAGTTGGTCACCTAGCTGGCCAAGATGAATCTGTGCACATACAGAAATCATCTGTCAATGACACAAGAGCTGTAGAGATTCTAGTATAATGTTTCAAGGAATGGGCAGCGTTGCTCAACCTTCACTAATTTAAGATGTGTGGCCTTCAACTCCCAGAATCTCCCAGCCAAGTTGCTAAATGAAGCTGTTGATAAGCCAGCAGTACCTTTGAAAGATTATGCCTGTAGCAGAGAGTAACAGGCAAAGGGAGATTAGTCTCAGTAAAAGCAAAAAATAAAATAAAATGGACAACTTTTCTAGGGAAAAAAATTGAGCAACAGTGAATAAAATTGACAATAAATGATCACATTCTCTTATTATATAATCCTTACAAGGTACAAATTGAAAACAAGGTGTGTGTATGTTTAACTTTCATCATTTAACAAACTAAAAGTGCTATTTGCAATAGCTGGTTCTTTAAAATTAAATTCCCTATGCACCTCCATACAATGTACACTGGTACTTCTGCATATAATAACTGGATGCAATTTATGCACAATTTTTGAAGTTTCCAGAAAACAGTACCTTGTTTATTTTGAATTCAATTCCTTCCTAAATGTGAAAATGAAATTCCATTGCCTATGATATTTTTGACATATTTCAGAAAGCTGTTCAGGTATTGTTTGGCTGTCCAGTGGACCACAGTGTTGATTTTCCTTCAAAAGTTTTTCTCTTTGCCATGCATTCAAAATCTGAGCTGTGAGTTGGTAAACTTTGTAAGGACTTTTTATTGCACATGCTTTAATCCTCTTTCTGAGACAACTCTGTCCAAATAACATTGCTTGGCCTGTTTTTTTTAAGACTTTGCACACTTCTATGAGAGTAAGCAAAGCATTAAAAAATCATATTTCTGAGTTGTTTTTTAATCTGACTTTTTAGCTAAATAGCTGGTCAAAGCAGATTTCAACTACTTAATCTTTCTTTTTAAAAAATCTGTCAAATTAACAGCATTAACTAGAAAAAAAAAGACTGGAAATGTTAAAAGAAAAAGAAAAAAGAAAAAGCTTTGTAGGAAGAATAATATTGTACATAGTGAAAAATACCTGAGTTGTCCAAAGGAAAACATATGCTATACAAACAATAAAAAGGGGGCAGAGTTTTTAAAAGTCAGTCCTGGGATGAAATGATAAATAAATTTTACTCTTGTTATTAAATTTCATGTGATGATAATTGCACAAAAAGTAAGTGTATTTTATAATAAGCACTTTATGAAACAGACTGTGTTAAAACATGTAGGTAAATAGATAATTCTTAATTAAATTGCCTTGCCTATTAACTATTTATCTGCTGGTTAATAGATATAGCACTGAGATACAATATATTAAGATCAGATGATACATTTTGCCAGACAACTATATTTTATATGAAAGAAAGGAAGAAAGAAAGAAAGAAAGAAAGAAAGAAAGAAAGGAAGGAAGGAAGGAAGGAAGGAAGGAAGGAAGGAAGGAAGGAAGGAAGGAAGGAAGGAAGGAAGGAAGGAAGGAAGGAAGGAAGGATTAACAGTATTTTTCTATTGAAATTTGATGGCACAGCTTTGGGTGGAATGGACAATCTTCAAGACCACAAAATGGGATTGTGGGCTGCATCTGGTCCACATTTCATGGGTTGCTTGTTGGTCTAGTACACGGGTGTCAAACTCGCCATGTCACATGACGTGTCACGACGTATCATGACTTTTTATGCATTGCTGGGGTGGGCGCGGCCTCCATATGATGCAACTGGCCCGTGGGCCGGCTGTTTGACACTCCTGATCTAGTAGATGTTATTATCATCACCTATCCTTACATTTTAACAGAAGAGGTAATTCTGGAGAAAGATGAAAGCAAGTCACATGAAAAAGCAGTGATTAATACCAAATTTTATCATGTAATATTTTTTAATTGCAGATTCCTATACATGAGAAATATAAGCACCAAAGGCCTTACTTTAATACATTTGTTTCTTTGAAAGCTCATATAATTCATAAGCTTGTCATGGTAATATCTGAGAGAAACACTTTGCTTAAAACTTGATTTATCACAAAGTGGCTGTTCGTGCATAATTGTCCAAATAAATTCAACCTTTCAGTCAAAGTGATAATGTTGAAAAGAGATTAAAGTGGTTGAAAAACTCTCTCATCTTTTGCTTTTGATATGCACTGAAAATAGTTCTTGGTGGAAGTCTATATAATAAAAATGCTCAATCCTCAGTTTACTTAGCAAGTTAATTACTAGTTCCTGAACATGTTTTCCCAAGGAAAAAAGATAAGACAACATAACCTATTGTAAAATTTGTTTGCCCTTTACCATGGAGGTGTTAAAAGATCTGCTGCCAACCTTTTTCATTAATTTTCTCTCTAAAATAGTTATTTTTGTTGGTAACACTTTTAAAAAAAAATAAAATAAAGTGCCCTCACCTTAAAGAAATTTGATTCTATTAACCAGATATCAAAGAATAAAATCGATCATGTATATAAACATTTGTTTTCTGAGATATTTTCAAGTCTTTCACTTTGACAAGCCTTTGATGCATAAAATAATTTACCTGAAGAGTTTGCTGAAGAGTACTGCATGAAGACTAAGCAATGATTGATGGGAAGATAGAAAGATATATTATGAAAGTCTTCACTTCTGCATCTGGCTAATGCCAGATGGTTCTGCTTCATCAAAGAAGTGAATGTAAATGGCATTATAAATACTAGTTTATTAACAGGTATTTTCTGAGGGATGTTTTTTCCTAGATTACTGGAGTGGGGGGAAAAAAGTGCCAGTACTTCAGTTACAATTGGTGGGAAGGGGGTGGCGGGCACTGAACACAAGTGTCATGATTTACATATCTACTTTATCTCTTATAACTCACTGGAGACTGTCTATTTTAATTTTTTTCTTCTACAGACAAACATGCCCTTGGTGTACTTGTTACAGATTCAGTGATGTTCTCTAATTGACAATTGAAGATTTCCACATGCTAGGTTTTTCTGTCCCAATCCTCAAATCATATTTAAGACTCCTGCAAGCCATACAGGCCAAGGACATTAAGGTCTTAGAGTTTCTACTGTTTGTGGTATTTCTTTGATGGTATGCCTATCTTTATGCAAAAACAACTGTTCAAAAACTTCAGAACAGTCATGCTGAGACATGACCTATCCATTGGTGGTCCTCCCAGTTCTGAAGGAAAAACTGTCAATTTGAAATTCAGCCAAATTCATGTTTTACAAAATGATACTGTATATTGAGTCAATAATTTGTAATCTTTTATGAGACACTAAAATGTGTTGGCTAACAACATGAAATAAAAAGTCTGTGAGATGTTTCAAAGTATCATTGAATTTTTCAACATAGACACAAAGCATATCTATTCACAAAAAGTTTTTTAAAAAGTGTTTTATTATACTAGGTGGTAGGTTAATAAATAAATAAAAATGTGTGGCAGTGTTAACAAGGTAATACCTCTTTTTTATTTATGCACATAATTAGTTCTTTCCAAGTTCATTCCTTATCATTATACTTTTATAACACATATTATTAAAAAGAAGTTGAAAAAGGTCATAGCTTATAGATAGAATATATACTGAGAGCTTTTTAACACATTTTTTTTAGCTTTAATACAAGTACCTATCTTCTCTCAGTATTGGTGAGGTTGATATTTGAAAGCTAATTATAATAGTGGTAGAGTGAACATGGTTACAACGTAATAGATAGGAAACACTAAACTATACGAAGTTGGACTCAACAATGTACCGTTATCTAAATTGTGGAAAAGAATTTGAGAACCTACATTTTATTCTAAAAATTGCTCCTGGGTATATACAGAGAGAAAGAAACAGAATTACAGCTCGAAACCTTTGGACCAAAACAGTAACAGTGATGAACTGGTAGAGGGATAAAAAAGAAGTGAATTTGGTGCCATGCTTACCTTAAAATAGTTAACCAGTTTACTATTGCTACCTCACCTACATTTCAATTTCTATTAATATGTTCTATGAGGGTCTAATACTCTACTTTTAACTTCAGAAGAAGGCTACCAGCAGAGACAGAAGTGGCAGGATTTTTTTTTAAAATGATACTTACTTTAAATAGACAGTTTCCTTACTGGCAACCCACAGAGTAAAGTGTTCTGGAAATTCTACATGCAAGATTTAATTTGGTAAGAGAGTCTCTCTGAATGGGGTTGATTTTTTTTCCTATCCTTTTCAGTTCAATTATCCTTGGGATTTCCCTGACAGTAAATATTCTACTATCACCCAGACACACTTGGAAGACATAAAATGATCTAACTCAATACTTGCTACCAGATTGTAATTTCATTGCTCCAGCAAAAACTCAGCTGGAATAATATACAGTTTTAAAAGTGATGAATAATTTTGAAAACTTTGATATAAAGACAAGTGAAACAACATATTATGTAGAATAGCTACAATAACTATGCAAGGACTGAAGAATTTATAGGGTCAGTTCAATGATATGCAATCAGCAGATGCCTAGACCACGCAAGAGATTAAAAAGTTGGTTGTGTTTCTTCTCAATTGCATGCACAATGTGACTATTATTATTATTATTATTATTATTATTATTATTATTATTATTATTATTATTATTATTATTATTATTATTATTATTATTATTATTATTATTATTATCATTATCATTATCATCATCATCATCATCATCATCATCATCATCATCATCATCATTTTGGGCTGTCCCATCTGAAAATTTTGAATTATTTTATTCATTCTTTCATTATATTGAGTGAACAACAACACTCTAAATTCTAAGTCTACCAGTCTGTAAAGCAGGGGTGTCAAACTGCTGGCCCATGGGCCGGATGCGTCACTAGGAAACCGCACCCACCCCATTGCCAGCAATGGGGAAAAAGCTCCGATACATCGCGTGACATCACATGATGTCGCGAGTTTGATATGTCTGTTGTAAAGGCTGCTATATAAAATGGTTGCTTCTATATAAAATGGAATTCAATATTCAAATCTATTCAGATACATACATACAATCTTCCACAGCTTTTATTTCACCATAGCATCAAACCTGTGAAACAGAGCAAACCCAGTAAGGGAAATCCTCTAACCCTGTTTAAAAAAAACTCCATGAAGGATTCCTTGCTAGAATATCCTATAATAACTCTGCAAACAGAACTACTTTGCAAGAGTTCTCTTCAACAAAGAAATAGCAAAAGACAATTTACTACACTAAACTCAATGAAAGACATCTTTATGTTTGAGACCAGGCAAGAAAATGCAAAATAGTCATTTGTAAATATATCACACCCTAGGATCAGTTCAAGGATATCATTCAATCAGCAGGGGCCCAGGCCACCCAAGAAATTGAAAAGTTGGTTGTGAGTCTTCTTGATTCCATGCACAGGATATTTTTGGGGTATCCCATTGGACAATTTTGAATTCTTATATTTATCCTTTCATCACATTGAATGAATAAAAACAAAACTCTAAATTCACACAGAAGACAAGTTTGAAAGGATAAAACCATTAAGGGCCACATCCATCAAACATTCCTCAGTTATCCAAAATTTGTGGAAGGGAGTATAGGATTGTGGTTTGAGAAAAAAGTTGGGGTTTTTTTTTGGGGGGGGGGAGGATTGTATCTACCACTAGCATTAATTTAACCAACAGACAAATACAATTGGGTACAACTCCATACTCACACTTTAAATAACAAAGGCTTTCAGTAAAACAATCCAGAGTTTGGCTAGATTTTAAAAATAGTGATTCATATTTTTTTAAGTATTAAATTAGAAATTATTTTGTTAACTTTATTGCTAGCTCATCGCTTGACCTATGAATCTTATTTTAAAATGTCCATCTAAATTATTCTTGCACATGTACATATTAAAACCACATTGATATTGCCAAATGCAAACTGAAGAATGCAAATTTAATTAATGCATTCTTTTTAAAACAGCATACCTAGAAGAGGGAAACTTAAAGTAATTTAATTTTAGCTGTTCATACAGAATAGTTTTGAATATTAAATCAGAATTTGGTAATAAGATTAGTTGTCTGTCACTTGCTATTTCATCTTAATCTCTCAATTTAAAAAATAAACCTAAAACTTCATTTTGGAAAATGAGAATCAGAAAGCAGCTAGGAATATTTATTTCATTATAATGTAGCACAAATCTAAGAATTAGATTTAATGTATTAAATGTTTTTCCTGGATTTTATAAATTTATTACAATGTATGTTTTTAGCTTTAATTTGAATTGTTTATCTGTTTTTAATCCCAAATTATTAATCTGGAAAATTGTATGGCACAAAGTTTGATTGACTGGAGTGGCCTATAAAACTGCAAGCAAGCAAACAAATATTATAAACATGAAAACATATGTGTGCAATTACTGAGAGAAATTACATTCAATTACAAATGGTGTGACATCAATATGCCAAGAACACCAGATCAGTTCATAAATAAATGCAATAGTGATTAAATGAACTGAGGCTTAATTCTCAGATGACAAGATGCATCAAACTGCTTATTATATTTCAAGCTGTATTTGACCTGACACTTGCTGAATTTAGGAATTAGCAGGTTCTCTTCTGTCTGCAAGAAATAGCTTGTTTCTATCAGTTGTAAAGATTGGAAGGGCAAGCCTATGTTTTCTTATGGATGGTGGCACCAATTTAGAACTCCTTGCCATTAATATGATTCTTACTGCTCAACAAAGCACAGCTGTTTTGGGATATTATTGCACAACAGCTTAAATTTTGGGGATGATTATTTTTATTTTGAATTTTACGCTTTTACTATCCCTTATTTATAGGAATTTATGTGGAATTTTATAAAAAAATTCTGTTGTAAGTTATCAGTAGATGCAAATAAGTTTCATGATCCTTCACCTGTTGGACATTACTTCAAGAGCTATATACTGGCCTCATATGGTATATAAAATTTTAGTATCAAGGAACTATATAAATCAATAAATTTGTCACTATGGAGATTATATTCTGATTATAAATTCATAACTGCCTTTATATTTATGCTAGCATTTAATGAGGCACATATGATTTATGCTAAAACCTTTATGTGAAGAATATTAATATGCACTCATTGACTTGGAATCCCATGTGCTTATTTACTTCTTCACAGTTCTTTTGATTTGTAACAGACGTATTCATTCCATTAATTATAGTATTTATGAAAAGCTTTTTTTAAAAAAAAAAGAGAAAGAAGCATAAGACCACATGTGATGCAGAAATATAGCAAGATACAAAGGAACAGACCTTTAGCAAAATAAAACGATGAAAAGCATTTTCTCTTCTTTATGTAAGAGGCATAAGAAATATTTTTCACATGTTCTTTCCAAATGTTTCATTCTATGGTTAATATTCTAGTCAGATACTATAGCAAGTTTCTTTATTGGTGAACAGCAGTACAAAGTTGACCAGAAGAACATGAGAAAGGCTTTCAGTTGCAGTCTCTAGAGGAGCTATATCTTAGATCTGCTACCTCTATGCCTTTTACTTATACATACAATCCCCAAAAAATGGCACATTTTAATATGTGAGAATAAATTAGTGGCTAATGAGTTTTTCTTAGATACAAATCAGAGAATGTTGTGAATAAATGTAAGCATGTTTTTAAGAAAACCAGCTTGGTCTATTGGTTAAGGCACCAGGCTAGAAACCAGGAGACTGTGAGTTCTAATCCCACTTTAGGCATGAAAGCCAGCTGGGTGACTTTGGGCCAGTCATACCCTCTTTCTCAGTCCAACTCACCTCACAGAGTTGTTGTGGGGAAAATAAGAAGAGAGAGGAGTATTAGAAATGTTCACTACCTTCAGTTATTTAAAAAAGAGAGAGAGGTTTTTAAAAAATCTAAGAAAAAGAGAGATTATTAACAAAGGAGCCATAGATTTGCAACTAATAAAAGTAACATGCTCCTTTGAGTTAAACGCAACAAATGAAGAGCAGTCCATGCAGTTTTCATGGAAACAGCACAGGCGTGCAGTGTCATCTCTTTGTTTCCATCATTTTTCTGCTTCTCAAACCAAAAGTCCTATTTCTTCGTTATTTCCCACCTGGCTATTGCCAGGCTGCTTCATCTTAACTTCCAGGCCCAGATTAAGGCCAGCTAGGTGCTGCCAAATGGTGAGATCCATAGTACTAGTAGTAGTAATGGTAGTAATAGTAGTTGTGCAATTGAAAAGGGGATGATGAAACAACTTTAAAAATATGTGGATTTTTTTTTAGTTCTTCTAAGACACCCTAATAATTCATACCATAACAGACTTATTCAGTTAAATTTCCTTTTTTGATATGAAGACTGACCTTTTCCAATCTCTTGGCCACTGTGTTCTTTTCTAGTTTTGCTGGCATTCTTATGAAGAGAAAAACTGGAATGCTGGAATGCTGACATTTGTATTATACAGAAATTCAGTATACTCCTCCCATTATTGATTAGTCAGTCCCTGTTCATTGGCAGCCTTTAGCATTGGCAGTTCAAAGTTGGAACGTCTTCTCAAGTTCAAAGATGTATTGAAAGTCTTCCCTTCTTGTTCCATGTTTTTTTTTTCTATCGTCACAACCATCTTCATTGCTTC
Organism: Azemiops feae; assembly: GCA_023970755.1. Lineage (NCBI taxonomy): Eukaryota > Metazoa > Chordata > Lepidosauria > Squamata > Viperidae > Azemiops > Azemiops feae. Next base: position 1,585,060 of record JALGBA010004287.1, read on the forward strand.
TTGTCTCTTCTAACAGCTCCCTGGAATTCTTTGTATAATTCCTTCCTCATTTTCACTTCTCTTCTTCACATTTCCACCAGTTATTCTGACACTATATTTGTTTTCTTTTGTTTCTTGATCTTTGGCAATCTCTTTTAAATTCATTCTTAACAAATGTTTGATTTCATGTAATAGTTCTCAACACTCCTTCACCTGCTTCATTTCTGTTCCTTAAGCCATACAGTCCAACTATGTTTTCCTTACCATTTCCAAGATTGGCATTTTACTCTTCAACCACAAATTGCATAGTTTGCTTTCATGTCATAGTGATAGTTTGAACTTCAGCATAAGGTTCATTAGCATCCTCTTTGTTTGCATAAATGATTGGAGCATAAATTGTAATCATCATATAAAATCATATAAAATAGTTTCTGCAAATTCTAATTGCTATTAATCATTGTGGATTCTATTCAGTGCTGCCTATCTTTTCCCACTGTGATAGCAATACTATTTCCTCTTTGTTTTTCATGCCTTTCAGTGTAAATAGTATGATATTTTGACTGAAAAGGTCCAATCCCAATGCACTTAAATTTGTTGATGCTTAAGATATCAGGACAATTCATTTAATTGTCCAATAGTTTTATGATCTTCATCTTCTTATATTCTTGTTCTCTCTTTGAAGCATCAGGTTTCTCTTTTCTTACTTTTGATGGCAATATCAGCAACCAGACACCGCACAGGATTTAATTTTACCATGTTATAAATATTATTAGTGCTCCAAAAGATCCTCAACTCTTCCCCAATAGCAAGTTGAGTGTAGCCCATTCTGAAAAGCCTAGCATCTGCCATTCTAAAAGCATAGAAACATAGAAAACTGATAGCAGAAAAGACCCAGTGGTCCATGAAGTCTGCTCTTCGTGTGTTTTGTTTGTTTGTTTGTTTTTATTATTTTATTTTTGTTGGATGATAGACATGTGTTTACCCCAAGCATGTTTAAACTCAGTTACTGATAATTAACCCACTACCTCCACTGGAAGTTGATTCAAAGCTTCCACTACTCTTTTTGTGAAGTAATATTTTCTAACATTACTTTTGGACTTCGCTCCTGGAAATTTGAGGTTAGGCTTCTGTGTTCTTGATTTTTGCTTAATATTGAAAATACTGTCTTCTATTATATCACCAATCACTTTGTATTATCTTTCCCTGGGATAGATAATTTGTATTATGTATCCATGGGAATATCTGGGTAAAATAAAGAAGTATTATCATTGTCTTCTCCCATGCATTATGAATGATGCCTTTGTTATAATCACTAAAGTTATTATCTGCCTCCAGCATCTTCCTGCAACACTGCTGCCCAATTACAGTTCCTGCTGGCTTTAAGTGGACAGCTGGTTGATCTTCACATCATGAGTGATTCTATAGCAGAAAATACTCTTGATATAGACCCCCAGAGTTTTTCATTCAACCCTCCAAGCCACAACATCCAACAAAGAGGAAGCAGCATAACAAGACTTGAGGAAGGAAGAACTATTACTAGAGAAAGGAAAATCACTCAAACATTACTTTCAAAATAAATAATTTCTTGCATCTTTATACATTTCTCTTCTTTAAAACCTGATGAAAACTATCTGCTGGGGGGGGGAGGATATTTTTAATCTAGATCTCATCCCGATTCTTGAAAGTTGCATGAATCTGTGTAAATGCCACAATAGCACAATACAAATGATACAGTTATGGGCAGATATCAGTTTCTAAAGGCAAGAGATAAATATGAAGGACTGTGGAAGGATGAGTTGCCAGAACAAAGATTTCTTCTTTTTTGTTGTTGTTGTTGTTTAAACTTGTCAAAGTAGGGGAAATTTTCCTAGCTTTTCAGGAAAATCTGCAAGTTGGACCCTTGACTGATTGAAACAAGGTTTCTAGGGAACAAATTAGGCAAATTGTGGGTACTCGGCAGATCTTTACTGGTCCATAGTGAATGCTATTGGTAAGCAGGGTTACTGAAAAAGCTGAGGACCAAAAAAATTAACATTGGAGTGGGAAGAGGGTCAGAGGAATGTAGAAGAGATTCACCTCTCTTCCCAGGAGAGCAGCTGAAAGGAAAGAAGGCTGGAAGAAAGAAGGCAGATTTGGATAAATAAACACAGTAAAGGGAAAATGGTACCTCACATTTTGGGGTATGAGTTCATGAGGCTGGCTAACAAAAGAAGCATATTGTGTTTCCTCTCCCATGAATAATTCAAAGTTATTTTACCATCATATGGAACTATAAATGAATATATATTAGATTTGTTAGAATTTTAATTAAAGACTCACACAAAAATGTAAAGGTTCATGCATGCACACATGTAGGATTAATAAAGGCATTGTAATTAAACCACCCCAGGACAGATATTTTATTATATGGGTCTTTATACAATAATAATTTCACTTTAGTTATCTTATCAACTGCTTGTGTGCCTGACATTTACTATCCCTTCCCATCTGACAAGGACAAATATGTCATAACTTGTATTCAAAACAAGTGATCATATAGCCTATTACCATAATCAAAATATTATCTAAATCATGCTGAATGGCAATTTCAGGTAGGTTCACTTGCATTAGCTTATGTCACTAAGCAGTGAGCATATAATCGGTAAATGGAAATAAAGTAGAGAATTTTTAGCAGCTTTCCTTGCTTGTGTTTTTATTGCCAATATAATGGACAAACAGTTCATTGCTTCTCTAGCTGCTGGCATATGGCATCCAGGAGGACAAGTCAGACCAGACAGCCCATCAGATTAACCATGTAATAGACCCAGAAGCAGCTTTAAAGCTGTTAAACAAAATTGCTTATGGAATCTGCCAAAGTACCAGATGCTGCTGTTGGAAGAAATATTTTCCAGTGCTTAGCATCTGGGATCTGAAATTGCTTGTAAAAAGGCAAGAAGTGCAGATCTGCCATTTCCTCTCTGGATCTGTAGATAAACTTACTATTTTGTATATAATAATAAAAAATAATTGATTTTTAAATGCATTGAAATGCACTCTTCTATGCTAAACCATATATGTTATCAATCTAAACAATTTCTATTTACCTTGATAACATTGGAGTATATGAACACATTAATGAAAAGATTGTCTACACACAAAAAATATTTTTGTGTCTGTGATTAGATAACTGTGATTGAAAATAAATATTGTAGTAGACAAGCCTATTATTAATGCTGTAAATGAACTGATGAGAAGCAGCATAAAAAGTCTGAACATAAAATAAAAACAGCTCACAGCTGACAAAATGATACTTGCCTTTCAGATCTTAGACATCAGGAACAAAATTAAGTTCTGCACTGATAATCTTAACTTCACTGTTGGTTTGTTTTTAGTCAGAGAAATCAGTTTTGTTTACATTTCAATATAGCAAGTTATAAATAAAAAAGATACATTTCTATCTCAAGTTCTTGACAATTCATTTACATCTCAGAAGTCTCATGAAAAGAAGGTGGAGAGGGAGGTAGAAAAATGGCTCCTTGAGTACAGAAAAGAAAAAGATGGAAAAAAGAAGGAAGGTAGAAGGTCTCTATATGAAATTCAGGAAGTCATTTCCTGATGCAAAGGTACAAGGGCTCTATAGGAGAGATGGGAGAGGGATGAGAGCTACAGGGAAAAAGCAAGTCTCAGATATTCCCTACTAGCTGATTGCAAATAAACAGGAGGTTAGAGAATTTAAATTGCAATCAGAATAGAGCTGGAAGGGACCTTGGAGATCTTCTAGCCCAACCCCCTGCTCAAGCAGGGGACCCTATACCATTTCAGATAGGTAGCTGTCCAGAAAAAGGATACAGCAATTGATCTATAGGAACTGCATCACTACATCCCTTAATATATCCAGAATAGCAAAAGTAATCCATTTTGAATTAAGTTAAAGGTGTGAGCCTTAATCCAGCCAGCCAGAACTAGAATTTTTGAAAATATTTAATGTTGTGCATGATCAGAAAGAAATATGTTCAGTTCTGCCTTCAGGCAGGGAAGGTTATTGGTGACATAAGATCAGACACTGTCTCAATTCAATCTACACAAAAGGTTGGTTGTTAGGAAAATTAGAAGGCAGGCTACACAACTACAAATCTGACAAATGAAGGAAGGAAGGTCTATGGAATATAATTATATTAAAAGAATCTGATAATCCTGATCAATTTATATGAAATCAAGTTATTTTCTTCTTCTGCTACTACACATTAATTCATCCTAGCTCCATCAATTTCTTTGGTCAGGTGCCAAAAATTTAAAAATTCTAGGCCCCTATATTCCCATCAAAGTCCAAGTGAAGCTTGTAAGATTTCTCTTAAACCATGTTATTATGGTGCTCCATCACCCATCTATTCCCTGGAATTAAAGATGTTGGAAGACTGAAACTGGAAGAAGAGGTTTTCAAGAAGAAACATCCCTTTCCTCATCTAACCAGTTTTCAGCAATAGATATCAGTTGTGGTAGATCATGGATAAACCTGGTCTTACTACAAATACACTTAATTTTTACCATCAACAGTTCTAGTCCAAGGAACCACCAGTTGGGAAAACAACATTTTTATTACTATGCTGTTACTTCATATATTATAATATAGTATTTCCTTTAAGAATTAATTTCATTTGGGAATAAAATAACAGGAAGTTTTTAATGTACAAATGTGAGCAACTGTTTATTTCTTAAATAACAAGTAATTGTATTTTACTTTTTTGGATATACAGAATATAGTCTATATTTGTTTATTAAAAATTAATGTAGATTATTAAACTTTTCCAGTGGTCTAATAATTCAGTAACAAAATAAAGGATCAATGTGCAGAAATTTCTACCTGGTCAAATATTGCAGAGGTAAATGATCTATATAGATATGACTTTGAAAATGCAGGTATCTAAATCTGCTCTCCAAAGATGAGAGAAGTCAATAAATTCCAGGTTTGAGGAATTGTCTACATTCAATAGTTGCAAGATGATCAAGAAGTAATGCCAGTTTTTTCTATCATAGATAAGGAAACCAAATCAATGTATAACATTTTTTTAGATAATTTATTTAGGGCAGAACTTAATAAAATGACATGGAATTAGAGAATGGAATAGATCACGTCACGTGATGTATCGTGACTTTTTCCCCATTGCCAGCAATGGGGGAAAAGTCGCAGTTTCGGCATGACGCATCCGGCCCGCAGGCCAGCAGTTTGACATGCCTGCAATAGATGGATGGATGAGGAAAGAGAGAGAGAATGCTGTAAGAAACAAAGCAAATATGATTTTTTTTTCAGCAGACTCACCTAGGATTGTTAAATAAGATGCTGAATTTGACCAGATTCTAGTGGAGATAAATCCAGAGTTTTGCAGACAACATCTAAAACTCATACTAAATGGCTTTTCAAGATAGAACATGTAGGGTTTTTTTCATAGAAATGCTGTGTAAGCAGAGAAATAAAGGGCTGGAATAAAAGAGTCAGATTGGTGTAATGGTTAAGGCACCAGGATAGAAACCTGGGGACTTTGAGTTCTACTGTCCCCTTAGGCACAAAACCAGCTGGGTGATCTTGGACCAGTCATGTTCTCTCAGTTTTAGAAAGGAGGCAATGGTAAACCAGTTCTGAAATCTTGCCAAGAAAAATACAGAGGTCTGCCCAGGTATTTGCCAGCAATCAACCCTGACTCAAAAGCACCAGAAATTATTTTTTAAAAAATATTCATTCTAGATAAATGAATGGGGGGGGGGGGAAATGTGCTTATGACTTTTTTAGGTTTTTTTGTTGTTGTTTTTTAAAAAAAGAGGTCAAAACACAAAAATCCAGAAACTGGCAGCTATTTTAGTTTCCACATCTCCATCTGACTCAACAGGGGCCAAAGTTAATTTTCCTTCTATCCTTTGAACAACAAAGATACTTTTCTGACCATTGCTAGAATTAGCTGTGATGTGCTGCCTCTTTCTCCTTATTAGTTTTGTGTAGATGGAACTGTGTTGGAAGAACACCACAGATTATTCAATAAAGTCGATAGTATTGATGGCTTCAGTGGATGTGTAGTGTATTCCTGGCAGGCAAATCAGCAAGCAGTTGCAGTAGCTCTATTTTCAAGGCATTCTTCACAACTGGATCACAGTTGTTCAAAGTGAGAAAACATCTTTAGTAGTGTAGCCTGTATAAAACTGAATGTTAAAAGCAAGAAATTGAGTAAATATCCAGGGCTTGGTGAAGAAAACCAACTGTCACAATCTTTAGGACATTTAAAATATACTCTTCAAAGTTGTTTGTTTTCTTGAAATTAGCTTATGATGATGAAAGGCGATGAAAATGAAGAAAAATTACCCAAAATTTGTGAGATGAAAGGAATGTGAATTCAAATTGTAAATCAAAAGAGAAGAAATGGAAGATTAGACTGCTCATGCATTAGGAACTAGATACAATGGTCAACACTTTCTAATAGGAAGAGGTCTTTCTTGCTATCTTTGAGATAATAATAATAATAATAATAATAATAATAATAATAATAATAATAATAATAATAATAATAATAATAATAATAATAATAATAATAATAATAATAATAATAATAATAATAATAATAATAATAATAATAATAAAAAAGTTGGAAGGAACCTTGGAGGTCATCTAGTCCAATCCCCTGCTCAGGCAGGAAACCCTACACCATTTCAGACAAATGGCTGTCCAGTCTCTTCTTAAAAACTTCCAGTGTTGGAGCAAAATAAGAACAAATGAAAAAATACAGTAAAGGGAAAAAACTTGTTACATTACATATTAAGAAAGTAATACAGCTTAGTTTTTTAAACAGATCATTAAAACTTGACCACACTAAATAATATTAGTCAGTGTTTCTGATACATTGATGAAAGCAAGTTCATAAGCTGAAAGCAAATACTTATCATTGATCCAAGTTCACAAAACCTGGATCAATGATAAGTCTGCATTATCTTTCTAGCATTGAAGTGTCAGTTTCTTGTTGCACCCCATCCTTACTTAATCAATACTTCATCTTATGTGTGACTTATATAATAGTTTACAGTGCCGAGGATTTGGCTGGAAATAAATAAATAAAAACATGCTGGTTTATCATAAAGAATTCCTAAATATAACAGCCTCTAAAATTCAAGTTCAATTTAGAATGTGTGACCTTAAGTAAATATGTACATGAAGTTCAAGAGCCTCCTCTGACATATTCCCAAGATCTGGCCTCTCCACCAATGGCTGAAGAACATTTATCTGCTTCTCCAAAGAAAATTTCAGATGATTATCTCTATAGATTGATGGGAAGCAACAGATGTTCATTATCCCATGGATCATCATTCATTTCTCCAAGCAGCATTAAACTCTTTATTTAGCTATGAACTTTAATAGTGTACTTTAATAATGAGCCTTTTTCAAATCTATTTAGAAATGGGTACCACTTTGGCTTCAAAAGTATGGTGAACTGAAGATGGCTCTGAAACAGTGGAGCTGAAAATTTCCACAAAGATCAAGGGACCAGTGAGTAGATCACCTCATTGAAACCTCCCTAGATAAGGAAAGTACAGGAGATTTCCCACATGTGCTCTGGATGGCTATGCCTTGGGATAGCAGTTTCTGTGGATTTGAGCACCAGAAGACAATTGGATTAGTTATCTTGCTTGCAATTACAGCAGCACTTTTTAAAGGACACCAAATTTGCAAACCTTGCTTTTTAATCACTTTTGGAAATTGCTTATTAACTACTTCTAAGTTATTAGAGACCTCTGGTATACAATTTTTAAAAAATTGAGTGAGTTTGCCTTCAGTCCTGAATGAAAGAAAATCTTAATCATCAGTTTAAGAATTTAAATAATCTGAAATAAACAGCAAAAAGCTCAATAAAAATTTGATACAAAGAGACTAAGGGATCATATAAATTTGTTATACTGAATATTTTGCAATAGGATTTTGGAATTAATTATAAATATTTAATATGTGCTTTACAAAAATCTGTGGATAAATTGCTACATCAGCAGCACTAAGTGCTCAAATACACAATGTATATAAGTATTTTCCTTGTACTAAAGTGGCACAAAAAAGTTATTCTGGCAATAAAGTGATAGAATTGCTTTGACAAAATTTTCTAGTGTTATTATTACTATTCTTGGGTCTTTCTCATGTTATTTATAAGAAAGTTAAACAGGCAGGACTTTTGTCTTCAAGATGCAAGTTCTTGTTTTTGTTTGTCTGTCTGCCTTTCTGTCTGTCTATCTGTGTATGTGTGAGTAAATTCCCTCACAAATGCCAATATGCTGTGCCACTTATTAATTATGGGCTTATTGTCCAGGTATTAAAGTAGTTAAGATGTAATTATCTAATTTGCAATTTACTTCAGAAAAATAAATTTATTATTTAGTTCTAATAAGAATACCGTACATTAAATGGTTTAATCTTTAAATATGGGTGTAAGCTCAGAAGGAAATTAGTTTTTAAGAAGTGTTTAGAGCTAATAGCTTTTGGAGATCACTTGTAGCTTCCTTTTTCTCCATTCCGAATGTACTTTTCTCATACTCCCACCACTACCTTAATCTCCTTTTCAAATCCTTTTTCCTTTTCTTATTCATTCTCCTGAGAACAACTTTTTGTCAACTGCCATAAATAATTCTCTTAGGGTCTCACAAGTTTCAGGTCTTTATTATTTCCCCCTTCACCTCCTTCTCCTTTTTCTTTTTTTAAAAAAACAACAGCAGCGGTTTGGCTACCATACAAAAATAAAAAGATGAGGCGAATATATCAATGAAACCAAATGGAAGGGACTGCCACTCTCGAATTAGCCTTTTTAGCCACACCAGATGTTGCTTAAGGACCTTTTTCCAGAGCACGATACCATAGTTTCTCTCTATATATATATATCCCATGTTCTAAAATACGCTGAGTCTTCTTTCTCTTTTATCTTTAATGTCAATCTGTCCATTTCTGCACAATCTAAGATTTTCTTAATTAATTCTTCTTCCATTGGTAGATTTTCATTTTTCCAGTATTGGGCAAATACAATTCTTAGCTTTAGGGCATGTCCACCAGATATGGTAGTAAGTACCTGGTTTTTGTTTGCATTTCCAACACTTATTTGACATTTGACAACTTTCTTTCATGCTCTTATTTTCCAGAAGCATATTTCATATTTTTTTTATTTTTTTTTATTTTTAGCAAAGCCTGAAATTTATATTGATAGTTTACATAAAGTGAAATTCAACATGTTTCATTCTAGATTATTTATTAATTGTTCACAACTTTATTATTTCCTAATCAACTGGGAACTCTCAGTTGGATATATCTTTCTGAAAAGTGACAGAACCCTTTACCTGAACAATTTCTTGGTCATTAGTTGGAATTCAGAATGTGCATAGACTTTCTTTCTTGGCCTTAGCAAAACTTTATCTTTACATTTCACAAGCAAAAAAATTATTTTGTATTGTGCGGCAAAATTTGGGAGTTGTCATAAGCTTAAATAGCCAATAAATTTTAATGTTTTAAAAAAATTAAAATACAAATTTATTATTATCTTTCAATGAAAAAATATTCTTATTAAACTAGCAAGTTGGTGAAGAATGAAAAGAACAATACGAAGGCTTTTTACATATAAAAAAATCAGCTGCATGAGGAAGGAAAATGTTAGCAGGAAGCAAACAAAAGATAAAATTATTTCCTTCCTTCCTTCCTTCCTTCCTTCCTTCCTTCCTTCCTTCCTTCCTTCCTTCCTTCCTTCCTTCCTTCCTTCCATTTTGATAGCCACACATCTCAAATATATGATTCTGGGTGGCTTACAATATCAATGTAAAAGAAAGACATATAAAAAGATTTTGCTGTAATTTTCTCCAAGTTATTACATTTTACATCTTTGTGAAGAACAGGATAAAGGGGACAAATGAAGCTTAATATTGACATAACCATGCTCTGGTCATTGCTATTTAATTCAAAATTCCAGATTAGATTAATTATATGTCTTTTTCGTTGATGTCTCTGCCCTGCCCTCTGAGATGATATCTCTCCCAAAGACCTATTTCTGCTCCCAGACCTGGGGATAACATGGCTGTGAAGTCTCCATCGTGTTTTTATGTGCTGTTTAATTTTTTTATGAATTTGGATATTGTAAGCTGCCCAAAGGCTTCTGGAGTGAGCAGTCATAATAAATGAAATTCATTAATTATCCTAATACATCCAAAATACTTTCTAATACAAAGTACCATTTTGTATTAATTTCAAAAGTCTTGGAGAACTGATGAAGTGTCAGGCAACTAAATCAAAAATATCTTTGTCATCTAACAGGGAAAAAGGAATGGGAACAATGGACTAGTAAATAAAGTAGAAGAAGTCATGTTATTCTCCAAAGCACCAGAGGGCAGGACAAGAAACAATGGTTGGAAACTGATCAGAGAGAGAAGCAACCTGGAATTAAGGAGAAACTTCCTAACAGTGAGGACAATTAACCAGTGAACAGCTTTCCTTCAGAAATCGGGGGTGCTCCATCACTGGTGGTTTTTAAGAAGAGGCTAGACAGTCACTTGTCTGAGATGGTATAGGTTCTCCTGCTTGAGCAGGGGGTTGGACTAGAAGACCTCCAAGGTCTTTATTCTATTCTAATTTGATCTTGATATCAGATTCTGGAGTAGATCATAAAGAGTTGATTTGTAAGCACCCTGAGAGCAAAGTCAAAGTGGATATATCAAGAAGAGTTGTGCATGACTATGCCAAAATATCTCATTTTAAAATCATGTAACTTATTTTGTGGAAGTTGTAATATATCTTAATTTTAGCAAAATGTTCAACAAAGTACAGTATCCCATGAATTTCTGATTAGAAAGAAGTCAGAAATGAAATTCAAAGTGACCTTTATAGAGTTTCTAGCTTAAGTGCAATCTTTGGAAGAAATGCATTATTTTAAAAATATTAAAGTATCCCTCAGTAACTTTTTATTCAGAAAAAGGAAGGAAGGAAGGAAGGAAGGAAGGAAGGAAGGAAGGAAGGAAGGAAGGAAGGAAGGAAGGAAGGAGACTGATTTACTGAATCAGAGGCAATATGTACTTTGCCTAAGCATCCTTAAAAGGACAAATAATATTAATTTGCTTCGTTTTATGTGATTCAATGAATATTCTATATTAATAGCATAAATGAAATTCATTTATAAATTAGCAGACATTAGAGATTTAAAATGTATCCATTCCTTAATTATTTTCCAGATATTGCTAATTGTATTGTAATTTTAACAGTTTTTTCTTTTTCCCATGAAACATGCAATAATACAACCATAAATATAGCTCAAACACTTATTAAGCTTGTACATTTTTATATAATTTTTATAAAAACTAGGTCAATTCATAATGTATTTATATTTGTTGTTGTTAGTTGTGAAGTCGTGTCCGACCCATCGCGACCCCATGGACAACGTTCCTCCAGGGCTTCCTGTCCTCTACCATCTTCTGGAGTCCATTTAAGCTCACGCCTACTGCTTCAGTGACTCCATCCAGACACCTCATTCTCTGTCGTCCCCTTCTTCTATTGCCCTCAATCTTTCCCAGCATCAGGCTCTTCTCCAGTGAGTCCTTCCTTCTCATTAGGTGGCCAAAGTATTTGAGTTTCAACTTCAGGATCTGGCCTTCTAAAGAGCAGTCAGGGTTGATCTCCTCTAGGACTGACCGGTTTGATCGCCTTGCAGTCCAAGGGACTCGCAGGAGTCTTCTCCAGCACCATAGTTCAAAGATGCATTTATATAACCATATGAAAAAATAGAATAGCTTTTACCTATAATACATAGTGGAAAAATTACCAATATTACATTTTCATTTTTTATTTTATTATTTATTTTATTTGTGTCTTGTCTTTATTATTTTTACAAAAGGCTCAAGGTGAATTTTTCCTCCTCTTATTGTCCCCACAACAACAACCCTGTTTTTTATTTAATTTTTATGCAATGAACTATAGATAAATTTACTAAAAATAATCAAGTTGGAAACAAGACTGATTTGTTTATGTGTTTTTGTTTGTATGAGGAATCTAATATTGCCATAAATCCATCAAAGTTAAAAACATGAAAAATCACAAATAGGAAAAAATAAGCACAGTAAATAGAAAAATACAAAATAATAAAAGACTAAAAAAGGAAGACAAAGCTAAAAGAAAAAGAAAAACTAACTCTATTTTACACAGGCTTCCAGTAGCGATAAACTAAAAATAAATACAATAAAGGTAGACCATCTTACTCTACACCAATATATATCCAAGGATAAAGGAAGAAAAACTGTAAAAAGGGAGAAGAGGAATAATCCGTTGTTTTGTTAAATTGTCATTGTTTGTTTGTTTTCTCAACCATTTCTTTTATTTTTTAAAGGGGGAAGCTCCTGTTATATTTTTTACATTCCATTCTAAAGATCCATTTTCTAAAAGACGTGCCAGTACTGAAGATCTACAAAAACTCACCATAATAAATGAGATAACTATAAGAATTGAATAGAAGCAAAACTCCACACAATGCCAAACTCAATTTGCAAGTGGCATTCCAGATACAGTGAAAAGATCTCACATGTGCATTGTTCATAAAGACTGCTATTGACTGAATTTGTCATCATTGTAAGGTGTTTAAAAGTTATATGTTTTCTGGACAGTACACCCTATAAATGGCTACTTAATTTTGAACATCTCTTTCAGACTTTGACTTTAAATCAAATATCCAAATAAAATAAATCTTGAACTTCTTTACCTATTTTTATCACAATCTTAACATCAATGTCACATTATCAGAATACTTAGGCTAAGTGACTATTATTTTCTGAATAAATTTTTCAGGCTTTTAACTCCACATTTTCTGTTCTAAAGTTTGGTTTCATCTCCCCAAAATTCCACTGTACTGAATTCACTCATAATTCAATCTTTCTAAAAGACTGTAAATTGTGAGAAAGAGCTATTATTAAAGAAATAAACAACTCCACATAACTTTCTCAAGAAACTTCTGCTAACTTCTCTGCTACTTTTTCTTAAGGTCAAAGAATATATTGAATATTTCATTCTTCTTCAGCTCTGATCCACTGTTTCCCTTTAGACTCTTGCTTTCTCCATTTCCTCCTTAAATCTTAATTAATCACCTCAGAACAATAAATGAAATGAAGAAATGGAGTTTTCTGTTTGAAATCATAAATTCAGCATGTTGCCATTAGCAATAGTTCAGTAGTGGAACCCACTACACAGGAATATGTTGAGGTCTCCTTTATTGGTTGTTTTCAATCAGGTGTTCAGGTGGATAGTAGGATAGTAGCTGTCAACTGAGGATGGCAAATTTGGATTCATGCATGGAGCATTGGCCTTTTGACTTATAGCCCCTTCCAATTCTACCATTTTAATATGCAGAGGAATCCTATGTAGTTTTACTTAGTTGTCCCTCTGAGCCCAAGGAACGTGTGGATAGGATTGCTATTTCATTATATCATATTATGATCCATACTACAGCCTACTTTAGTTTTTCATCTGCCAATCCTGTTAACTACTTATAATTCATTCTAGCACAATCAGTTTCAAATAAATAAGGAACTAGGAACATTGTACCTAGTTTCTTAAAAGAAATCATCGCAAAAACCTTGTAAGCTGTTTATGTCAGCTTGAAGAAGTGCCAATGTCTTTTATAATGAACAAGTTATACTGTACCAATCAATGCTGAGAGATTTAAAGTGCTGAGCAGCATACCAGCATGTCTAAGTTAAGTTGAAGTGATACATAAAACACTAGTTTGTCATCCTGACTTTGCAAGTTAAAGTTATCTACCAATTCTTAAAAACTTTAGATGTATGAAATGAATAAAATGGTACATGGTTCTTACTCTTAGGCACTGATAGGAAGACAGATTTGAAAGAAAAGAATGCAAAAAAATGTATTTTTTTAAAAAAAAATCTAAGATCTTAACAGCTTTATGGAAGACGCTTTGCTTGTTTAATTTCTACAAATTAGAGGCTCTTTTTCATTTTGTATTATAAACCCAATATTTAAGCTTTTAATATTTAAGTCAAAGGCCCCATACATTTTATACACACACAGACACACATTGTAATGATATAACTAGTTTGAATATTGACATCTATTTGGGATGTAATACACAGCATTTTAAAACTGATGCAAAAACCAGAAACAGTGCACTTCTGGCTTTGTGTTCAGATCTGGGGTTGTAGTATTGTTATACTGTATCGATCTGTGTCATTTTTAGATCATTTTATTCTAGTTGTAAATAAAAATAAAATTAAATTGTAAATAAGTGATATCAGGAAGCAGGTGGTGACCCCAGCCTGGAACATGGCTATAGAAGAAAAAATAATTATAAAGACCTGCATATGTATATATCACACTGTTTCATACACACACATAGAAATTCAGTCATCATTTGCTTGTCTTCCTCAGTCTTTAAACTAAGAACTATTTTTTTCTTGTTAAAATGGTGTAGATATAATAATTAGGAACTAGGACACAGAAATCAGAGGGATTCTAGAAAGAGATGGCAGGATTCCTTCAACTGCTCTTATCAGCGCACCTAACAATTGTCTTGCATCAAATGCTTGCATATGTCATTTCCATTTCTCTCATTTCATATTCATTCCCTTCCAAAGGCCTTGTAGATTGTTGTAAACTCGTGCCTGTCAAATGAGAGACCCATAATGCCTTACTTTTTGGATGTCTGACAGGCTCTATCTTGATGGGCTTTTTATGAGGTAATATTTGGAGTAATTTAAAACAACAACTACATTTCATTTGCTTTTGAAATATATTTACCTTTGGAGTAAAGAGTAAAGGGTGGCAAAAGCTGCAATAGTTCACAGTATGCAATCATTCAGGATGAATTGTTTGCCACATCCTTATTTCTGTTATATAATCTCTGCATCTATCACTCAGGCTTTCCTGTACTTTTCTGCATGACAGTTTAGAACTAGACAGAAAACAGATGTTTCTTCCAAGCGGAAGTGGGATTTATTCCTGATTATGTATAAGTAAAATTGCAGCCTAGTCAGTTTGAATATCTCCCTGCCTATCTACTTGTCTATCTATATGAGCACATATATAATTTGAAACTATCAGTAATACCTAATCAGTAATAGCAAATATGCTTGAAAAAAAAATCTGTGTGCCTATAATTTTGCTGCTGAATAGGCTGAAATTTACAATCCTCATCAGGTACTAGTCAGGCATTAAAGTTATCTTTAACCCATCAAATGAATGTGTTTCTGTTAGCTTGCATCAAGCTCTTTAGTTCTTCCTGAAATACAAGGCTAGCCTTTGGTGTAAAAGTTTCCCTTTTTCTTTTAATGTCCCCCAGGTAACAATTTCATGTAAAAATTGCTAGGGGGTAAAGGTCGCCCTCTAATCCTCCCAGATCAATACAGAGCCCCCCCCCTCCACCCTTTTTAAAAAAACTTCTTCAGTGACCAAAATGGATTGAGTCAGGCTGCAGCCATTTCTCTGTGCATCAGGCTGTGCAATTGATTTCAAGATAACAGACAAGGTTTGCCAGGCCTGACTGCCCTCTGTCACTGTGGGAAACTCAAAACAGTGTAATTCAACATTTCTTTGTTTGTTTTTGTTTGTTTGTTTGTTTGTTTGTTTTTTAATGCCTTACTTGTCATGCAGCATGAGGGTACTGTGGAAACCCACACTGGATGGAATAAAGTCTGGTAGACAGATAGTAGAAGATAGAAACATAAATGAATGACGAATGTTAGTATCAAGATTAGTGTCAGGTATATTGACAGCGAGCAGAAGATTTAAAGTTACTCATCAAGAAATAACTTCCCATAAAATTGCACTTCATCCTGTCTGTTAGATTTATTTCATTTAATTTTGAATTAAAATTGATAAAGTCCTCCTGCATCATCCTCTCTGTTTGTCTTCTTGGGTGTTGTCTTGTTGAGCTGGTTCTGCTGCTCTCACCTGAAATCTCTCTGCATGTCCCCAACAAATAACAACTACTCTTCCTGGCACACTGACACCCAGGTATGGAAGCCTGGTCCTACATAGTTGGAGCATACACATGATCAGGTAATTCTGCTGTGTCAAAGTGCCATAGGGGAAGAAAGGACTCATACATATTGTTGAAAGGACAGTCTTTCCACCATTTGAGACCAGTTAATGATTGTCCATCTTTGAGTTGCAAAATCTATTCATCTTTAAAGGAAATGGTTTTCTGTAATTTGTTCATATATTTGCTTCCTTGCTTTTCAATCATAGGTCAGCCACACTGTCATGTTGCAAATTTTAATACAAGTGCATATTCTGTATTTAACAACAAATATTTCATAGTGCCAAAATAAATGTGGGTTATGTCGTCTAGATTCTTAAACTCTCCTAGATATGTTGCTACTTTTAATAATACAAGGTTTGATATAGCAAAGCAGAAAAATAGCTAATAAACTAAAGGTGGTTTGGAGTAAAGAAAGGTACATTACAAGAGGAGTAAGGCTCAAGAAAACCTGCTGATTCACATTTAAGCATTTAAGAACAGACTGACATTAAGTCAAGATACAAAGAATTGTATTTTTATTTGAATAATTAAGCATATATCTTCATCTTTTATTATGTGTCCTTTCCTTGTCCTTTTGGTGATGTGAGTGCTCATTTTTGGCAATCCACAACTAACCAATTTAATTATTCTGATGGTTTACCGTTGTGTTCACAACTACTAAGTGGTAAGATTTAAGAGTTATCCATGCTACAACATGTAAATTAACCTTAACCTCTATTACCATTAATCTGTCAAGCAGGTTAATAGAAGAACATACAGGATAAAATATTCAGGAACAATACAAAGGGCAAACTGATGACTGAGTTATGGGAAACGTATGCTGGATCTGCTCCTTGAACAAATTTAACAAATTATTTCTTAAAGCTGCAAACAAATAGCATGGGGAAAAAAACAAAAATAGCAAAAATTAATTGGAGGGACAATTTTCAGTCAATAAAATAATACAACTCATTTTCTTTCAGATACTCAAAACATAAATCTCAGCTCTGATTCAGACTAGCCCATTCCTATAAGATACTGCATTTGCAATAGTGGTGAATATCTGTAGCTTGGGTGTAGGATTAGAGTGAAGGTTCATTCTCCGAGCTTGTGGATTGGTTTCTGAATGTTTTGTTACCAGGCTACTTAACATCTTCAGTGGAGTTTAGGGGTTGTCAGTGTCAGTGTTCTTCTGTTTATAAGAGCTTCAGGTGTGGGTGTGTCTTGTGATGGGTCTTGTGATGGGGAGGTTATATCAGGTCACGGTCATTGGGAGGTGAACTGCTGGTGGGGTGAAGGAAGGCTTGTGTAGGTTGGCTGTGTGGTTGATTTGGATTCTGAGAGCTTTGTAGACTGATTATAGGTCAGTGTGTCTGTTGATGGAATTTCCTGTGGAGTGCCAGGCTTTGATGAACTCAGGAGCATGCTGGGTGGTAAACGATGAGTTTAGTATTGCTCCAATCAAACTGGTGTTGTTTGGTGTTGGTGTGGGCAGAGATTAAGGATTTGGGATCATGGCATTTGACTGCCAGCAGGTGTTTGTGGATCCTGGTTTTTAATTGATGTGATGTCGATTAACACATCACCAGACCCTCACTTGACACACCCACACCTGAAGCTCTTATAAATAAAAGAACACTGACACTGACAACCCCTAAACCCCGCTAAAGATGTTACCTAGCCTCATAATGAAATGTTCAGAAATCAACCCACAAGCTCAGAGAATGAAACTGCACCATCAGATACTGCATTCTTACCATCTCGCTGAAGGGTAGAAAATAGATTGTAAGATTATATCCATATACCAGCTTTCTTTTGCTTAAATGTAGGACTACTATTTTGAGTAAAATATCACATTTCCAAGTGTAGGCATTCACAAGTATAAATACTTCACATTCTACATCCCCTAATTTTGTCATAGCTGCCAATTAGGAAACCACCTTTTAATGCCACTGATTCATTTTTATAAACATCAATTAATAACACACTCACTGAGAGGGAGAATGAGGCAAAGACTGTAAAAGTGCTATGCAGATTAACAGGCCAATCCAATTAACCACTATGCTAATAAAATGATAATCAGTTCTGGGTGCGGAAGGATAATCATTTCAGTACACTGATAATTACAACTTTTTATAGCTGTTCAGTGTTACATCAGGTAGGGACAACTAATGGATACATTCCATCTCCTTAATTCAGTACATTTCTCACTGGGTACATTTCAGTTCACTTCCCAAAGAAATCAGCAATTATTTGATTTCTCTGAGGATTTCAGGAGAGAGCCACTTGCAACCAATTCAATGTTAAGGGTGTGTCAGATCTGCCATCACATCTCTTCAGGCTTGCTTTGCTTCAATGACATTTTGCCATAAAAGGGGGAAGGGAGGAGTAAGGGGGATATAGGGAAAGGGAATGACAGGATGACATGAACCAGAGGTGCCAGCCTGGAGCAGAGCCTGGCAGATCCAAGGACCCAAGCATGAGAATGGAGTGCAATCACCCACCAAAGAGGAGCCAAACTTTAGGACTGTTACCAAAACACCTAGTTTGAATACCATTGGATATTCACAAAGGATCAAGGGAGAAGAGAAAAGCACTAAGTTTACATGGGAATATTCAGATCTGGCTTTGCTTATGCTGTAATCACTTGGCTTTAATAAAAGTATACCTTTCCCTACAAATGGAATCAAGTGTCTTTCTTTCCTAAATGCCCAAGCTGGGACATGCCTGACAAGATGTTAAATCATTTGGAGTAGGAGAGCATCTTTAGGATTATACCCTTGACTAGACTATGTATTTGATTTATAAGAGTATCTCTTCTTTTTTGGCATGGTTTTGATCCATCTCTATATATCCTTGATTTTTCAAGAATGACTTTTTCTATGTTATCACTACATCCTTGGATGTTCTACTGTTCTGGGCATTTAGTTGGACCTACATCTGTGCTACACAAGATTTAACTTGTTCCTTGGAAAGGCCAAGAAAAGATTAGCTTTCTTTTATGCCTATTTATATTCTTCTCTGATTTTGTAAGGATTTGTCCTGTAGCAAGATATTTACTCTCTGTTCAAGTAATAGCTGGATCTATTCCTAAGATTAGGCTGGAATGCTGCCCATTCCAAGTAAGAAAAAGAAAGGGAGCAATCATTACAGCCTATAAATATAAAGTTGATTGAATAGTTACACAGCAACCATCTGGATTCAGGAATGAATAATGCCTGGACTGTAATAGCTGGATCTTGTTTTATGGATCTGTCTCTGATTTTTTCATCTTATTCTTAGCATTTATAAAGCCAACACTTTTTTCCAAGTATTATATGTGGTAAGTCTGCTAATTTTTATTTCTATATTATTGTCTATATTACAATAAAAAGAGAAGGATAGTTCTGAAGCAACCTTAGGATTAAACTGCCATAGTAGTATTATATTATGTATTATATATAAACATTGTGTGCAATCACCCCTACAGATTAGGATATTGCTATTTTGGCTGGCAGGTTTTCCTCAACTTCAATTTTACTCCATCCCTTCCTTGCTTTTATTGCCAGGTAGAATAACAATGGTCAATAATCTTTCCCACTACAAACACCATCATGTGATCACATGCAATATCTTTCTTGAAATTTCACAGACATTTACATAAGAATGCTGAAATTTCAGGAGATGTCAAAATTCTTTTCTGGAATCTCATGACACTTGATGATCTACTGAGAGTTTTTCCATTTATTTTATTTAATTTCTAACTTAATTTTGGAGATCCCAGAATCATTATGGCAACTTGGTTAGTGCAAGCCTACCTGTTACTAATCTCTGAGATAAACCATTGATATCTTATACATATTCTGATTAGTTCCAATGAACCATTTTTTATTTTATCTGAATAACTTTAAATGAAAGTACTTCAATTCAAGAATAATGAACGGCAGGTGTATTGGAATTCATGAATCTTAGAAAACATAATCACTACTTGAGAATTATTAAAAGTGTCACCCAGATACCTGGGCAGCATCAAATTTGTTATATTTAAATTATTATCTTAAAAAAAATATATGTAAGGCAATTCAACTAGACGCACTCATACAACCTAGTATGCTTTGAGTCACATATCTAGAAAGTCCTAAAACAATGGTTTTAATGTAAGAAGTGGCTTTAAAAAATCTTGGAGATAAGAAGACAACAAGAAATCCTTTCCTTACATCTTCTGATAGCATTGGTAAATTTAATTCAGAAGAAATCCTAGGTAGTGAATTTATCTATAATTATTCAATAAGGCAACTGGTAGAACAATTTTTTCACCTCTCTACTCCCTATAAATTATTTCTATAAAAATTAAATCAAGCCATACTTTGTGTAAGTACACACAGTAAATTTTATGGAATCTTACCAGGTTCAAGGGATGTAAATAATAGACGAATGTGTTCCCAAATAGCTAATCTATTTTGCTGAG
This sequence comes from Azemiops feae, assembly GCA_023970755.1. Lineage (NCBI taxonomy): Eukaryota > Metazoa > Chordata > Lepidosauria > Squamata > Viperidae > Azemiops > Azemiops feae. The sequence continues at coordinate 1,605,478 of JALGBA010004287.1, forward strand.
CTACTGGACACTATAATTATCCATATGCACAAAAAGGTTTTCTGATCAACACACAGTATTGCCTTCCTGTTTCTTTTCTTTTTTTTTCTTCCCTCACCTTTCTGAATTTTGTTCAGCATCTTTATCACTAGCAGAAAAATAGAACCATGAATCAAGAAAGTCTGATCAGCATTGACCATTTAAATCAAATTGTTCAGCAATTGGTTATACTGAGTCACTCAAATGAAAAACTGGATCAGTCAGGCGAAAAGTTATTATTTATAGCCTCATTTGTTTATTTGAGGTTATGCATACAAAAATTAGCAACCCCCTAGCTGCAAAACTCATTTCACAGCATAGCCTGGGAAAAGTTGCACTTAACCCATGAAGTGATGGATTTGTTATGTTACTGAAGCAGGTATGTCATTACCTAGGTGGTGCAGTTAATGTTCGATTGTTTTTCCTGTGTTGGGCTAATAAGCCTTATGGTAATCTCACATCTCTTAGTATATATCATATGTACCATTCCTTGTATTGGGTGGAAGAGTAATAATTTTACCCTGACTTTTAAAATTAGTACAGTTGTTTTAATTGTAGTTAGTTAGTTGTTTTAGAGATTTGAGGTACTTAGTTCTTTGAGTCCATCTATTATTTGATTGTTTTCATGTTTCATATTTAAACTAAAATCCTTTTCTGGCAGAATCTTGATGGTGCAATCTTGACTTAGAAGATCATAAATATGATACGTTTCACCTATGTTTCTCACCACCTTAACAGGTTGGTGAGCTGCAACAGAAAATATATAAACTTCTGTTTCCAAAAATATATTTTGAGCATGAATGTAAAGATGCATGACACAATGAGGTTGTATTTATATTAAAAGTATGTAACACTGTAGCTCCCTAGCCAGATAAACCTTAAGGAACAAGTGAAGAACTAAACTTCATATCCCATGGTAATGAACATTTTCCTACTCAACTGTTACTCAGTCAGAATGGTAACCATAAGTGATACATACATTGATACAAAACATTCATTTTGATGAAATTTAAACTATCTTGCATTACTCTTTAAAAAAAAAAAATCTTCATTGAACAGAGCTTTAGAGAAAGCAGGGAGTAAAATGCAAAATACTGTTACGGTTTTCTTCCAAAAAGCAGGGGGTAAGAGTGGAATTTCATCCTAAATGAAACCAAAGTAAGGCAGCTAATTTTAAGGTAGCAGAAATGGCTATAAAATGATCCTTAGTTCAACCTTACTAATAAAAGATTTATCCTTCATGAAATTGCCTAATTGCCTTTTGAAACATATTAACTTGGCAGCCCTCACTAAGTAGGTAGCAGTAAACTGCATAATTTAACTATGTGCTGGTTTTATACGTACTTAATTTTCCACCATTCAGTATCATCAGAGCTTGGATTCTAGTGTCAGGAATGAGAGATAAAAGTAGTTGTATCTTTTTTAAATTTCAATCTGCTTAATTTTATTAATCTTCATCTTATTTGTTACATTCCTTTAAATTAAAAGTCTGGAAAAAATGTAAGTTGTTCTCCTTCATTGTTTTACCTAATGACATTAAGTTTTCTTCTGGCTGCAAGATCAATTCAACTTTTTGAGTTCTCTCAAATTTATATATATATATATATATATATATATATATATATATATATATATATATATATATATATATATATATATATATATATATATATATATATATATATATGTGGAGGTTGATAAACTTCCATCTGGGAGGCGATGGACCAACACATCCAGGAAGGGTAAGGAGTTGTTGCTCTCTTCTTCTGCTGTAAATTGAATGTCTGGATGGAACGAATTTAGTTTTTGTAAAAATCTGGTAGTGTCACACCGCTTAATGACCGCAAAAGTGTCATCAACGTATCAACCCAGCTATTGGGTTAGATACTATGACTTGGGCAACTACTATGACTTGGGCAACAATCCCGTATATCAATGGAGTCTCAGAAGCCACTGCCAGGATTCTTGCCCCATATAACATCAACATCGCACACAAACCCAACCAAACATTATGCTCCAAGCTGATGCCGCCCAAAAAACCATTACCAACCAGTGATTTGTCCTCCATCATATACAAAATCGAATGCAATACATGCCAATGTAACCACATTGGAGAAACATCAAAAAGACTTAAAACAAGAATACACGAGCATATTCTAGCAGTAAAAAGGCAGGAACAACGCTCCCAAGTCTGGACCCATATAGCCGAACATGGCCACACTTTCAACTTTAAAGAAGCAAAAGTCATCGCTCAAGATTCCACCAAAGGCGGCCGTCTTTTAAAAGAAGCTTGGTTTTCAGACTGCCATTCCATCAACAGACACATTGACCTACTACCCCCTTACCAAACCCTAAAAAGTTACTTACAGCAACACAAAACACCTAAACACTTCAACTCAACCAACAACAACACAATAACACCACTCCACCCACATGCTGAACCCCTAACCAACATCACAGGCATCCTTTCTTCAACACAATCCTTTTCATCTAATCCAAATAAAGAACACAACTCTAACACAACCATGACAACTTGCACAACCAACACAACACATTCTGATATTTTCACACACAGAAGCAACAACATTACTGACCACAACATCCATGACACAAACATCCAAAACATAAATCCAATCTCACAAGACACTCACACACAACAAAACATACACACATAAGACCTGAATAAAAGCAGAATATTAAGACCTAGACCAGAATTGACACCTGCAATAAAATAAGCTGTTACAACCCAATTCCAAAATTCTGCAAAACCACCCACAACAGACAAACACAACAAACAACCAGACACAAACATTCCAATCGATTATACACAACAAGACATACACACGCAGCAACCTTCCTCTAAAAAAACTGTAAAATCCAAAAGACTGACTTCTACAGCAGTAACGATCTCACAACGTCCAAAAAGGGGGGGGGGACAAGGACGGGCAAACCACTTACATGCCCTACGAGGGCATCTGCTTTCTCTCCCTGCAGATCCGGTCCCACAGCACCTGCACGTTAGAGGGCAAGACGAACATCCAAGCTGCTCTCTACGGAAGAAATCCAGCGGCACAAGACCTCACGCGATGCCCTGAAAAACCTCGCGCCGAACAGCTGATGGGCGCGATCCAACTTACGTGCCTAACAGCTGATAGATCCAGTCCCACAACACCTGCACGTGAGAGGGCAAGACGAACATCCAAGCTGCTCTCCACTGAAAGAATCCAGCCGGCACAGGACTTCGCGCGGCCCCGTTAACCTCGCACCGAACAGCTGACAGGCACGATCCGGCTTGCGCGCCTAACAGCTGATAAGCGCGATTTTTAAATCTTGTCGGGAGACTTACTACTGTATACCTGCTGTTGTCAATGTGATGTTTTCTAAACGAGCTTCTTAAGCACGCTATGTGCACATGCCACAATGTAACCGTTTTTTCCAACTGTTATGTGAATTTATGCACATGTTCCCTTGCCATTTAGCCCTTTGCTCTGATGATGTTAACAGGTTGTTAACAAAAGCTCAGCAATAAAGAAGCCTTTTTCTAACATCCCGGAGTTCATTATTTTATTTAATTGACTTTAAATGTCCATACCTGGGATTCCAATATTTAAAATTATATATATATACATATATATATATATATATATATATATATATATATATATATATATATATATATATATATATATATATATATATATATATATATATATATATATATATATATATATATATATATATATATTTGTTTGTTTTCTGAGGTTTTCATGGGTGTTTGTATGTAGGTCTTTGGTAATTCGGGTTTTCTCCCGCGTAAAATTGGAAGTGTCTTGGCGACATTTCGACGAAGTCTCATTCGTCATCTTCAGGCTGGTGTCTTCGGCCTCGTGCTTCTAGGAGCACGAGGCCGAAGACACCAGCCTGAAGATGACGAATGAGACTTCGTCGAAACGTCGCCAAGACACTTCCAATTTTACGCGGGAGAAAACCCGAATTACCAAAGACCTATATATATATATATAAACTTTACAGTTTATAAATTAATGCTATGGGTACATCCAAATATCCCTTTATTAACTAATGCCAGTATCTGCCAATGTCCCTTTTCTTTAAGAAAAAAGGAAAGAGAAAGAGGCGAAGGTAGAGGGTAAAAAGCTCTCTGAGTAAAAGCCAATGATTTTCATTAAGAATTTATTAATTTTCTTTTACCATGGGGATGTCCAACCTTGACAACTTTAAGACTTGTGGACTTCAATTTTTAAAGTGCCAAGGTTGAATACCCCTGCTTTGCCACATTTATTGCTTTTCTTTTCAACTGAGAAAGGTATTATTACTGGCATAGCAATAACAGAGTTAATAAGAAGGTGCAAATTAAAGCTACATCTCACTATTTCCATTGCTTATTCCCTGAAAAGCGGATTGAAGCTTTCTTAACTTGTCCTCGCTTCTTTACATCTCAAAATACAAATATAGCAGAGTAGAAATGTGGCCTTGAAGAAGAAATTCAATTGCCATTATATTAGCCCAGATAACAAGGATAGGGTAAGAAAAATTTCAAAATTGCATTGTCTTGATTCTTTTTTGGTATAAGGGAAAAGAGAAAATCTTTACCAGTCTTGGAAAAGTCTATTATTACACCCTACAACAATAAAGGTCCAGTACTCCTTGCAGTGTCTGTTTCCTAACAACATCTGCACTGAAGGGCTGATAACTAAGGAAAAACAGAGAAATCCCAAAGAAACCAAAAGGTGCCCTCCAGATGCCCAGAAAAGAGTAAACATTTCAGCCCTGGATAAACTATAAATATTCTAAAGACCAACTCTACTTCACTCTTGCTCAACATAAAAAAGAAATAATTATGCAAATACCTTAGACACCAGCTTTTTCTATTATAAACTTTGGGATTGGATGCTTTCTGAAAACTTCCTGGCCTCAGAATAGGGACAGTTTAAATTAGCCATTCAGCTATGGAACAATATAGATATTATACCATTTATAAAATTAGCCACAACAATCATCACTTCTCTGTTGCATTCAAGTCTCTTGAAATCTTTGAAAGTAAAAGAATAGAATGTCAGCATTTCTGGTGGATAATAATTTTGGATGGATGCTAATAGCGTGCAGATTTATACCTATAAGAATATTTCCCAATTCAGAAATTATTTAACCTAATTTTTAAAATGCTATAAACTGGTTCCTTTTTCCACCCTTAATCTCTCTTACTCAGTTCAAATTAGGCTGCATTTCCTTTTGGGTATATCGGAGGCTATGCCATCTCAGATACTGGCTGAGGCAATTTCTTGGGAAGCATCTTTGGTTTGCCTTACCTTATTAGATAGATTTGAGTCTTTCTTAAGAAGAAAAATCCATGTAAATTTAGCCTATTGCAATTTTCACTTGTTGGCATTAACTGTTTTCAGACACTCTAAATTTATAGTAAATTTATGGTGTATATTTGTCTGGTTGTTTGGGCCTGGGGAACCTGACAAAACCCGAGTAGTTTCTGTTATGTATTGGACCTTGCTGAAGTCATTCAGCAAGGGTCAGGAAGTTGCAGAGAGGCTGGGCCTTGCTGAGTCATTCAGCAAGGCCCAGGAAGACTGGAAACAGGTTGCAGAGACCCGGACAGACCACATGTCTGCCCGGGACCCAGACAGGCTGTCTCCAGCCTCGTGCGCATGCGCGAGGCGGGAGAATAGCCTGCATCGATTGGCTGAGCATTCCCTGGCTAGGGAATATAAGAAGGAGTGGCCAGGTGGCCAGGTTGTTGTTGTTAGTAGCTGATTCCTGTTGTTTCTGTTCAATCTTCATTATGCTTCTGTTCAGTGCAAGTACCAAATAAAGAACATCTTCTTGCATCAACTGCCTCGTCTCCATGTCTGGGTCAAGAACAGAACAGTTTCTTTGAAGAAAATGCTCCTGGAATCAAAGGTAGCACTTCTCTGTTGCATTTAAAAGAAATCTTTGAAAGTGAAAGAATAGCATGTCAGCATTTTGGTAATATGCATTTGCTCTAATATCTGTAACATTAGTTGTGGCTGGAATGGGGGGAAAGAGATAGGTAACTTTCTAAACAAGTTGAAGAAATTTGACTGGGAAGAAAATAACTATATTTGTCTTTTGTTCACTTGCCAACTTAGCAGTTCAAAAGCATGCAAATGCAAGTAGATGAATAGGTACTGCAAATAAGCATGTGGGAAGGTAACAGCATTCCATGTTTTGTCGCACGCTCTGTGCTGCAGTGTGATGTCATGCCAGCCACATGACCATAGAAACATCTCCAGACAATGCTGGCTCTTTGGCTTAATAAATGGAGATGAGCACCACCCTCTAAAGTCAGTCATGACTAGTGGGGAAAAACCTGAAGAGATAGCTTTCAGATACCCTTCAGATAATTGGAGGCACTGAATTCCCACTAATGGAAAAAATAATGTGTGCACAGGCTCTACAAAGCTATAGTCTAGTAAAGGGACCAGAAAGAAGTAAAAAAAGAAAAATCTGGTCTGGCATTTCATGATACACAGCATGAACTTTGTCAGCTCAGGGTCTCACCATTCAGATTTGCTTATTAACCTGCAAAGCATCCATTTACAGGTGCCCACAGGGTTCATTTTTTTCCTTAGTTGCTGTTTGAAAAATTTCAGGATTCAGGCCAAGTAAGAAGTTCCATTTCTCTGTCGCTAATATGTACTGTAGGTGGAGCTGATGAAATTTACATTGACTTTTGGTTATTATATTGTATGTGTCTTTGCTTTCAATATTAATATTGTTCTGATATGTTTCATTTGAATGGCATGTGATATGCTTTGATGCTGAATCAAGATAGTTAACCAAGTTCTTAACTTACTGTGGTCTGCATATTCAAGACACTTTGCAAAGTGTTATATTTTTAACTATATAATGTTTAAATCATGTATTTAAGCAGTTTGTATTGCCACTCAACTCTAAAGGTTGACTAGGTGGCATAAAAAGATTTAAAAAAACAGTAACAGTTCATATGATCAAGTTGTGATTTTTAAAAATGTTAATTGATATGGGAATGAAAGGGATACAGCTGAAGTTGGAAATAAGGAGCTGATGAAATTAAAGTGAATTTTTAATCCATTTTTTATTTAAGGCCTCTGAAGATAGTCATTCTTGAAAATTCAATGTATTGTTGAACATATGGCTGCAAGATATGAAATTATTCTGAAAAGCTAATTTTAGGCTTATTTTTTTTTAAAAAAACTCTGCTTCTAGCTTCTATCAACAGTCCCTGTTCACAGCTAGTTCATTGTCAGGTGTAATATATAGTGAAAACTAGAAGGAGGAATGGCCTAATTAGGTCCCCAAAGCTTGTATATAATACTTGCATCCTGTTAATCTAATAAAAGCTCTTACCTTCAAGCTTTTGTCATAGATTTATGTCTAATAGGTAAAGTTGAAGCTTCCAGGATAATGAATTATTAAACTCCACAGCTCATAAATTGAGCTTTCATGCAAAACTAGTTAAAATAAGAAGTCCAAGTATTTCAAATTAAACTGCACTTATTATATGATTGTATTGGCTATAACTTTAAAGTAAAAGTTGCATTCATCATTGAGGGACTTAGGAAAAGGTCTCACTTTATTGATGCAGTTGCTAGTTGTCCATAACCTACCCAATGAAATACCTTTCCTTTAAAAATGATTATTTGGTGTAATCCATCATTGGCTTCATGAATGTTAGCTTCAGAACACATACAGTGTAATCTTGCATAGGTTTCCTCAGTAGGAATCATTGCAGTGCAAGGGTTAGAGGACTGCAATCAAATTGATTCTCAATCAAATCTCAGCTAATTTAGCCATTGTCTGATCCTCTGTTTAACAGACACATATACACATTGCCCAAAGAGATCAGCCCATTTCCATAATTAAGTTAAAAATTTTCAACAAAGCAGGTTGAACTTGGATTAACAGTTTAAAGTATACAGCTGTAAAATATGTAACCTTGCCTATAATAAAATGTTTTGAACTCCACTAAAAGATAAATACTTTTTTAAAAAAAAATGTTTAGTCTGTAAAAGTTAACCATACAAACATCTCCCGGGCAGGACAATCTTGCTGCCTTGAAGCAAAGGAGAATAAACTTTCTCAAGTGGGTATATTCCTAAGAACACTTACAAGGTCAATTTTATGGTGCAATATCCAATTTTGAAATTACATTATAGTGTATAAGATAATGGAAATTTTGTTGGAAGAACAAAGAAAGCTTCTCCCTTCTGGCTGTTTACTGAGCTGCTGTATTGCCAAGGTTTTGCAGGAATTCCCATAACATGGATTGCTAGCAAGATTACAGTAAGAATGAGGACAAGATCACAAAATGCTTCAATGAATTAAATCTTATGGGGAAACTGCATAAGAAAAAATAATTAATAACTTCTAACTGGCAACCCACAAGCAAGTCCTTAGAGTTAAGGTCATATTGATATTGAAATTGACAACCTGTGTTCTTCTAGATGTTGTGAAACCATAATTAGTCACATCCTAGTTGGCATAGCCAATTATGAAGCTGTCATTCAGCATTATCTGGGACCTCCCTGTTTCTCCAACCTTCCGTAAATAAAAGTAGTATGTAAGTCTATTTGATATGATCCAATCCAAGTTAAGAATTCTCAGTTGAAGAACCCTAACCCTAACTCACAGCACTGAATACCTATTGCAGCCATAGATCTTAAAATGCTCTTAAGACACTTTTAATTTTTTATGTAGCTGAGTATAATAAAAGTTAATTGTATCATTAGTATCGTTTTCTCCTTCCTAAAGAAGTCAAAAGCTGCGCCAACCAAAGATAGAAAAGTGCTTGCCATCCCAAGAAGAAACTAGTGTGCAATTATATCAGTGTGCGGAATCAGCTGCATAATTTTAGTTATGACCTATTTGGATTTGACAGTTTTCCCTTATAGGTTGTCTCTGATACAATTTATAACAGAGGCTGTCAATACTTTAAGAAAGGGTAAAAAGAAGACTTTCCCCTATGCTCGCTCATCTCACATGCTTTGTCATTCTCTGGAAAATGTATGTATGTATGAGCAACCAGTTGTTTTTTTCACCATTTCATTTATGTTCTTTCCTTTTCACATCAGATAGATCTTTTCTCATTGCCAGGAGCATAGTTACAAAAACAAAACAAGATTTTACATTGGTTTTTCTAACAACACTATTGTCCTTAATCAGGGGTGTGAAACTGGCAGCAGGCCACACGCAGGCCACACCCACCCCAGCTCTGCCAAGGAAAAAAGTATTCATCACGATACATCACATGACATGATTGAGTTTGACACATGACATGATTGAGTTTGACACCCGTGTCCTTAATAGTTCTGGTTTTAAATCCAGAAATGTTTTGAATCAGCTTAATTTTTTTCACACTCAAGATTCTAATCACAAGTATTTGAACCAATCATCCTTCCTCTTCCCTCCCCCAGAGAAAAAAATAACCAATATTAAGAAATTAGATATTCAAGAAATGCTGGCATCCAACCCTGTATTCTTAACTATGTAGTATTCAATAGTCATTCTGATATAAGTGCCACAATATTCAGTGCACTTGAAAAACTTATCTCTTAGAAACTTAATTTCGTTTTTTTAGACATTCATTTGCAGACAATCTTTATGTTGAGTGTCCATGACACTGTAGTGAATGGGAGCAACTTCCTAACTAAAAGCTTGTTTCTCTCTAACTTGTGATATTGAAATAGGATCTCAGCAGTTGATAAATCTGAGTTTCAACTATATTTGAAAGTAACCTCAATCACACAGGTGGAAATCTTCAACATAAAGACATCAATTTCTTACATTAACTGAATATAATTTTGTGACAACTTAAATCCCTGTCCATTTATCTCCATCTCTATTGAACAATAGAATTTCCATGATAGTCTGGATACAGGTCAAGTATAAGGCTGTTGGCTACATATAAAGTGTTGATTTCGAAAGGATTCATGCATCCTGTTTTGACAATTTCTTGAGTCAAACCATTATCAAATAAAAGTCCATACAAAGCAAAATAATGGATGTTTTTCTCAGCATGCCTAGCTTTTCTATTTAAATAATCAATGTATTCCTGCTGTGCCAAATGAAGCTAAGCATACACTTCTATATTTTACTATATCTTTAAAATGAAGGGAATCTGGAAGTGAGGCATAGCAACCTAAGCACATAACTGAAGCTGATTTCTGTGATGCTCAAAATGATTTAAAGAAAAACAAATTCAAACTTCCAAATACAGTAGACTGAAACGCTGCATTGTCCTTCAGACAAATGTGTAAATAGTTTAATGGAACCAGCTTAATTTTTTTTTTACTCTTAACATGTGCGTGCACAAACACTAAGTTATTTGCTGTATTTAATCACTTATAATGGACTTTGAGGAAATGTGGCTACTAACTATTGACTTGCTACAATGAAGGTTGATTGAATGTTTAAGTTAGTTTAATGAAGAGGAGGAAAAACAATTGGAGATGTTGCCATTTCTGTTAATTTGAAGAAGAAAGAATGATGATGCTTTAAAGTAATTCCAAGCTCAGCATACAGTTTATAAACAGATATAACAAGCATATTGTATTCTTCCAGGATATTTTCCAAAGAAAACTAAATAAAGGAGATCCTCTGTGGACAAAGCTAATGTGGTATTGTGCAGGGGGAGGAAGAATATTTTTCAACTCTTTTCATTAATGGGAAAGAAAAGAAAACATTTGGGAAATGTCGATGGAAGGATTGGGAATTATTTTACTTATTTGAGTTAAAAGATGTCATCAGGAATACCCATGCCCATGTTACCAGGGTTTACAAATTTGTTTATTTTATACAACCACATCCCAGGACAATTCTAACACTATTGGTAAAAAAAAAATAAGACAACCAGTAATATATTTAAAAATAAACATTAAAACAAGTTAAATAGTAATATTCACTGGATCCTAGTCCTAGAGACATGAGGTTACCATGGTCCATTAGCTGAACAAAGCCATGGTCTTTGCTTAGAAATTAAGCAATAGCTGTGAATCTAGAAGAACCGAAATCATGGACTTGCTCTTGAGAAATTCAGATTACCCAGAGTCAAAACAAGCCACAGAGCCAGATGATTTTTGCTTAAACTATATCTCCATTTAAAAAAATATTTAAGGACCCTCCTCCCTGAGTTTTCTCCAGATACCAGCTTAAGACCTCCTCCACATCTTCCCAAGATGGAAATGTATAGCTCAATTTCATTAATATATTCATGATACCTCACCCCAGCCCAATGGATGACACTTACAAGTAATTCCATGTAAGTATTAAAAAACCAAGTCCAATAGCACTTCACTATACAGCAACCATGAGTTTCTCTTCCCCATCATCTCAAAATTCCCACTTAGAAAAGAGTATAATCAATACAAAACAGAGCACCCAACTCCAATTGTCAGAGGTAGACCATCAGGATGCCAAGTTCAATTGTACCAAAGTCCACTGAGAAATCTGAAAGAACTAAGACGATTACCTGAGGAAGGACACCCACCAGAGTAACTTCCTGAGTTTGAATTCTGCCTCAAAGAGGGCCAGTTAACCCACTCCACAGTCTTCTCCACAATATCCCTACTTCCTATACTTCCTATCATGGAAATCATGGATTTTGTTTTGATGAAGAAACAAGCAGCATAGAGTCTGAAGAATAATGAGGAGATGCATAAAAAAAACTTCCTTCCACAAATTTCATTAATTCAAGAAATAATTAAAAAACAAAGTGAATTTGAAGGAAATTCTAATGACAATGAGGAAGGAAAACAATAGTCATAAAAATAGAAAACATATTTGGGAAGAAGGATAGAAAAACATAAGGGAAGGGCATGATTATGGCATTAGTGGCTTTTGTTAACTTGAAATACTCTTTAATAATTTTGCAAATAACATATTAAGATCTTCCAGATGTAGCATATTATAAAACAGTGACCCATCAAAACTCAAATCTTATTAATACTTCTTTATTTCAATTCTATGGTTTTACATATTCTTCACAAGAGGAGTTTTGTAATCCACATGGACAGATATAAGTACCCCGTCTTGAATCATTAAAGTTATCCCTACCTGCCCTCTGTGTGTACAGCCATCTGAGCATGGAAAAATATAGAATTGCATTACTGATTCAAAAAGAGAGGCTTCATATGTGCTCCAGCGCATTGTGAAATGCCTCTTCAAAGAATTTGCTCAACCCTATTGAATACTGTTTTAATTTTCTCTTCCCAACACTTTACCCTAGAAAGCTTAAATCTTATAATTCTGTGATCATTACATTTGAAAAGAAACAACACTCCAGGGAATGTTGTTATCAGAAAACAGCTAGGAAAAATGAAGTAGGCTGAATGTCACAGGATCAGGGCTTACCAATCTACTTGCTCCTTTCCATAAATATATGCTGATCAAAACATATCTAAAATCTTTAAAAACAACATGTATAGTTGAAATTGATTAGTGGCGAGACACTATGTAAAATCTATACTTAGTGAACTGAAACAGCCTGTCTCAAATGCCTGGTTCAAAAAGAAGCTTTGATTTTATCGATTTTTTTTTAAAAAGAAAACAGTCCAAGATTGATGTTCTGGTATGATGATGGACACTTTTATTTGAAATACTCTATTGTATATAAGAAAGGACTGGTAACATAATACTAACATCACTAAGCATGACTGTCTATTTTTAAATGTGTGTATAGGAACACAGAGAAGCAAAGAGCTGTAATGGTATTTCACTAACTATGAAATGCTTGCCTTTAAAAATGTGTTTTACGTATTTTAGTTCCTGCAGGACACACAAAAATCAGCAAGATGGTGAATGGAACATCTCAGCGCAAGGCCTGTCTCGTTTATAAGTGCATTGATGTCACATATATGTTGAAAAGGAACATCTGTCAACTTGCCAATTTTGATCCAACCTCAGCCCCCAGGTTGATACCACCTTGATGCAAGAGAGAGTGAAGGTAGCATTTTTGAAATTGTCATGGCAAGAATATCATTACAAAAACCAAGAAATTGGAAGAGAGTACAAACCATTGTTTATTAATACAATTCACTGGTTTCTTGCACCCAAAAGGTCCATAAGGTTGCATGGGTCTTATACAGAATGTTGATCAAAGGCAATCTGATCATACGTATGTATACACCAGTAGAAAATCCCAAATACAGAAAGAATTGCTTTATAGCAAGTTATCTGGTTAAAATTATCACACTTTGCACACTTTATACAATGTCCTAGCCCTCTGGATAAATCTATAGTACTGGGAAAGGTGGAAGGAAAGAAAAGAGAATGACCAATATCTAGGTAAATGGACTTAATTATATTAGTGACAGCTGGGCATGGGCAACACTTTGTACTTCATGTATATCATCAAATACAATTAATACAACTAATGTATATCATTAAATACAACTCTCTGTATATTTTAAAGTGTTAATTCTTTATGTGAAAGTGAACAGTTAGATAGAGATAGACACTAATGATAGTTTTCAAGAGTTTGGACCATTTAGGTTACTGAAGCTCTATTATTCCTGGGCACAAACTCCTGAAAAATAAATTTACTATTGCATGTATACATATTGTGATGTGTGATTTTACTAATAATATTCCCTTAATATAGTTTTGTAGATATTTTTTCTTAAGGGATCCTTTTGTGTTAAGGGATACTTAAAAATAATACTATTTTTGAGTTGCAAGTTGGGTCAAAAATCAGAAGATTTGGGTGCATGACTTATCTTTAATCTCTGTGTGTGTTTGTGTGTGCGTGTGCGTGTGCACATATGTGCATGCAAAAGTATTTGCTCCAGATTTATTTTATTTTTTTCTTTCTTTCTTTCTTTTCTTCCTTCATTCCTTCTTTCTTTCTTTTCTTCCTTCATTCCTTCTTTCTTTCTTTCTTTCTTTCTCATTTTCAGAAGTACTTTTCTTAACTTTTCAGAAGTACATATATTTGAAAGTAATGGGTAACTAGATTAGGCTTCATTTTTAAACAATTAAAAAAGAAATCAGAAATGTTGTAATCATTTATCTATTGATTATGCACACATAATATGCATTTTTGAAACAAAATATAAACTGGAGATTAAGCAAATCACTGGATACCCTACCAAGATGCCAATAGATTTCTTGGAGTAATTTAAAATGTTGGGTGTAATCTACAGTGTAAAACACAATATAGTTTGGGGTAAGTTTTCTTTGGAACCATGTACTTCAACTAGACCTGTCCAATATGTACATCACAGGCAATAAAAAAAATGTTCTAATTTCCCCCTCCTGGATAATTAAAGAGATGACTAAGAGATGTTTTCTGTCAAGGTTTTCATGTTTTGGGATAATCTTTCTGAGAGGTAAGATTCACTTCAACTCTTTTGGGATAATTTTTATAATTAGGAAGAAAATGCCACAGGGATGCTATATGCCATTTTGCTTTGGGAGGGTTTATTGCTATTGATTTTATTATTATGGCATTTGTGGTTGTATATTTGAATTGTTATCTTTTTCTACTGCCGAATGTCATGGTGACTGTGGCAATATAAAAATGAAATAAATAAATATTCATAGGCAGAGTGAACTATGTAAATAGTTACTGAAGACCAGCACATTTCAAATTTTTTTGAGACAAAGCTTGTAATACAAAAATGCATCTGCTTGCTGAGATACCACTTAGCCTTTCCAAGACAAGGATTGCTTGAACAGATGTTTATCAATATTCTGACCTGCACTTGCATTGCAACCAAATCCAAATGTCTCTATAATCTTATTCGTATTTTACAATTTCTTTCTTTTTATTTTTAACATTTTGTTAGTTCCTCTCTCTGTCCAAAATTCAGACATCTCTTTTTTAGACAAGTTATGATTGTCTAACCCTTTTTTCATGGAGGGGTTCCAAAGAAATCGGATTATTTTACTATTTTCATTGTAACAAGAAGTGGCAAGAATAACCCACAGGAATTGAAAGCAGTGTAAATCCATTCAAAGATAATGAAAAATAATATAGTAGTTACTAGCAATTTATACAAATAGATGCTTACTATTTCCATAACAAGTTTTATTAGTTTTTGTTTGTTTTACAGCCAAGTGCTTATAACACATCGTGGAGATAGGGCACTCCATAGAACACAACAAAAAATACAGTCATACATATACAATTTAAACTACTACTTTAAAAGTTCCCTCTTATGGTATACAATTCGAGCATTCCTAAAATATAAATTGTTTCTCACCTCTATCTATTATTCCAATTTCAATTTATGCTTCTCAATCAAATTATATCTTTATTCTATTTCACATACATATTATGTAAATAAACATGAATTTATATATTTTAAAACTATTGCATTAGACATAGTAATATAATAACATTATAATAATAATAATAGGACAATAATTATTTCTATCATAAACAAGTAATATAACTATTATATCTTAATATTTCTCAACTATATTCTATTTCATATATTCTATCCAATATTTTCATAGATCAGTCCACGTCCCTAAAAGATTCCTCAATTGTTTCAGTTTAATCCATTTAATACCTCACTAAATACCATTCAATTCTGATAAATAAAAATATCAATAATATTTCACCAGTCTCAATCTCAATCTAACTCCTTTAATTATAAATTTTCCAATTTTTCTTATTGCCATTCCAAATCATAATCAAATCCATAATTTAAATCTAGTGTTGACTCATACCAAAGTAACCTTAAAGATCTCAAAAATATTAGTTCAATCAACGTCCAGAAGCCCTTTTTACCCATCAATTAAAATTTTAACTCTTATTTTTAAATCTAATTCTAGCTTTCTTTTTGTGCCAGGTAGGTTTCCACAACAGGGCCTCTAAATCCTCCCATCTTAGTAACTGGCTAAAGGCCTTTTCCCACCATTGAGTCCAATCATATTCTTTTTCTCTTTTATCCAGTGTTGTCTGTACTGTCATGTTGTCAACGTTTTTTGTGCCTCGTATTTGGAAGTCCAATCCTGTTGCTTTTAAAGTTGTAAATGTTTTAATTGGGTTCTGCCTTTGATCATCAAAGAAATCCATCATGTAGGATGTGTCCTCTTCCTCTTCAATAAATTCAGTAGATTCAATAGATTGTAAATGTATTCCATCCATCTCATTAAGTTGTAGATCTGATTGTGTATCATAGTCAATCAAAGGTTGAGCTTCAATTTTTAATTCTGAGTCCTCCTTGAAACTAAGCGATCTAATATGTTCTTTAAGTTCCAGTCTCGCTTCCAAGATTTTTTCTAATATAAGTCCATAATTAATCTGTGAGTAGGATTCCATCTTCTTTTTTTTTTTTAAAGAAGTTCAGCTTAAAGAATAGATTGCAGCGTTATAAAATATAAAATGCAGACAGAGATATATTTCCAAAGAAAGATAGAGAAAAAAAAACCAATAGTCAAGTCCAGCACAGAGATAAAAACTGGCAGTCAGTTGTTGTGTTGTAATCCAGTCTGGGCATCACGCCAAAATCAGGAAGTGGGAGTTCAAATGGAGCAAGTTACATTGTATCAGTCAAAGTTTCTGGGCTTCATGCCAAGTCCCAGGATGCATTGTATCCAAAAGAATCTACATAAGTCCGCCCAGAGAGCAAAAAGTTTTTTAGGCAGTACTGTTCAGGAGGGGGGGGAGAAAAAAAGAACATCCCACCCCCTCCCTAAGGATTTTCACCTAAACTGAAGATAAACAAGCCAAAAGAGAAAGTCACAATAACCCGGATGCTCGAGTTCCAACTGCTTATGTAGACAAAATAAAATAGTAAAAAAAAAATTGTTTTTCCAAAGCCCGTTTTCCCCAGCAATCAAACGCTGCTTTCTCAAAATAGGGAAATAGTTCTTAAAGCTGTTAGCAGGGAAAAAGGTAAATTAACAAGAGGGAAGGAAAGGTCTCACCCGGATCTTCCACGGTGGTTCTTTTCGCTTAGATGTTGCTGTGACTTTCGGCTGGAGCAGCTGAGTGATCGGCCATGTTACTGGCCGATCTTTTCCCCGTCGGCCCAAAGGTGGTTTTCTCGGACCGCAGAGGGAGCTGCCGCTCCCTCCGCGATCAACGAGTGCCCTCCTCTACGGTGGTCGCCCCTCCAGGGCGACTTTCGACCCTATCCAGGGTCTACCGGCGGGGGGAAACCGGACGGCCAAGAGAATGAGTTCTCTGCACGTCCGCGGGCGCTGCGACCGGAACCGGAAGTCGATGCTTACTATTTCCATCAGAAGTGCACAGTCTGAGGCCCTGAAGGCTGGGATCAGATTAGGTTTCTATAGACTTTCAGTGTGACCAGCAAACACATTCAAAAGTTACTACAGAATTGTAATTGTAATGTGATAAAGAAAAATAATATAAATTGCAAAATAATCTTATAAACCAGGGGTGTCAAACTGCCGGCCCGTGGGCTAGACGTGTCACATGGAAGCCACGCCCACCCCATTGCCGGCAATGGCAAAACAGTCCTGATACATTGTGCGATGTCACGTGATATCGCGGATTTGACATGTCTGTTATAAACTATGTTTAATTCTAATTAAACACAAATCAGCTCTATTTCTGTGAATAAATTAACTAGAAATGAAGCCAACTTAAGAAATTTCTGTCCAGATTTAAGTCGCTTTCTCTGTTTGAGCACAATAATGTACCTGAGGGCTGGATTCTTCTGCTTCTCTATCCCAAAACATGCACTAATCATGTTCCTTTGACTTCCCTCATATTGGATTTACCTTCCTATCAGGAATGAGGGAGGGAGGGAGGAAGGAAAGAAGGAAGTCATTTCACATTTCATCAATGAATATGTAAGGAAAAGGTTTAGCTGTTTATGTTCCATTGTTGAATTTGTAAAAACAATGGTGTTGGAAGGCAACTACCAATGTGAGAGAGTGAGAGAGTAGAGAGAAAGAGACAGTAGAGCACAATAGCTAGGTGGAGCCACAATTTGGCTACAATGAAAAGAAGCAGAGTAGGCAACCAGATAACACTTCTTGTGCTGACACAAGTCAAAAAATACTTCTTTTGTTTGGTATGTAGAGGAAGAAGTTGAATAGAAGTAGCTTTAGTGTCTTGGAGAGGGGATACAAAAGACCAAATTATGTCCTTCCCTGAAATAATACTCTGTGGACTATTGTGGACTTAACTATGACTTAGATCAGGGGTATCAAACTGCCAGCCCGTGGGCCAGACGCATCACAAGGAAACCGTGCCCACCCCATTGCCGGCAATGGAGAAAAAGCTCCGATACGTCACGCGACATCACGTGACGTCACAAGTTTGACATGTCTGACTTAGATCATAGTAAGCTGATTGTGAGAATTAACCTATTGTATCCAGAAAGTATAAGAGTAAAGTGATTGAACAATTATAAATTATAAACCTGCTTTAGGAATTTCTTTTACTTTAAAATTTAACTTTAGCTTTAATATGTGAATACTTTCACATATTTCATTCAGTGTGAATGTGAAGAGTAACTCAGAATAAAATGTTCTTGCATACTCATTTATCAGAACTCATCACAATGTCAAAATCCAAAAACATTCTGATTTTAAACATTTGTGCTAGAATAAATTTGCATATCTTCTACTATCTCCATAAAATTTCTTATAACTCTCTCAAACATATAAGCAATTCTAAATATAATGTACTTCGGATAGTACACTATCTTTCTCTTTCACATATACAAGTAGCAAACATTAACAGAGTTAAGCAACAGCAATGTTTTTCAAAGGTGGCAATCCAAAAAAGCAAAATAAAACAACCAAAAAAATCATCCTGTTCCCATCAGGATCTACAATCCTACAAAGAGCTGCAATTAATCAAACAAGAGAAAAGATAAAGATAAACAAGTTCTCAAAACACATGATGTGCTTTTGCTGCCCCCTTAAGACAAGTAAATATAAATAATTGTAAGCACACTATAAGCGCCTGATCACGTTTTCTCTAAAAGGCTTTCTTCAACTGAACTGTCACAGGATGATCACAATAATGGATTTGTTTAGTAGAAGTTTGAATAACAATAAATCTTGATTTTTCATGGCATCTCTTATAATATCAATGAAACAAGCAGAGATTGCTCAGTCAATTCATGTTAAAGCCTTTAGAAAAGCAAACTTATACTCTCGAGGCAAAATAAATGATAGAGTAAATGATGGAGATAGATAGAGATAGGTAGGTAGATATACAGATAAATAGATTGGGAATAGCTTGAGAATTTCCAGTCCGAGTAATTAGTAGTGGGACAAAAAACCCTTCTTCCCCCCCCCCCCAATGCATTGTATAATACATTGCATAAAGATTCCGTCTGTCTGTGAAATGATAATCAAAAAAGCATAAAAGGGATGAGTTATTATCACTTTCTGTTCTGTTAACCTTTGGAAGGAAACCTGATTAATGGACGGTCATTGACTTCTCTCTTTAAATCACATTTAAGTTTTTGATATTAGGATATTAATACTCGAGCTCCCCTTTGTGACTTTCAGCATTCTATTGAACTACTGCATTACTGTCTTTCGTTGCTATTTTAAGTTGCCAATTTTCAGTGGCAGCACTGAGTACTGTTTGAATATGTGATTCCTTCTGGCAATGAAATATGTGTCATAGAGGATCAGAATCACTGGCACTTTGTATGAATTATGTCAGAAGTTGTCTTATACCTCTTCACTTGATAGCTCAGGAAAATGGCTAAAGTGGCAGTTGAAAACATATTTGAGCCATTAGGAGCACTGCCATAATTTAGAAAAATGTTAGGCTTGGTTCACATTTGTTCTGAAATTTTTAAACAAGGAGACATGTTATCCTGATAGATACCCTGTTTTATACACTTTTCTCTGATTTTTTTAAAATATACATGAGAAAAAAAATCTACAAATAAATAAAATATTCAGAGATTTAAAACAAATGCTGTTTTCATTTATTTGATTTCATCTAATATGTAGTCTGCCTTTTGTTTTATAGTACTACTCAAGACGGCTTATATCAATAAATCAAAATACACACATACACACACACACACACATAATATATACATACACAAATATAGCCCTAATGCTAATGCAAAAATAGCTCTAATGCTATTTCCTTGGGGACAAGCACAGTTACACAGTATGCAAAAAAGAACTACAAAGTACTAAAAGAAAGAAATGAAAAGCAGGCGATAAAGAAAGTGGAATTAAATCTAGTTTATAGCAATGCTACAGTATGTATTGTACATTCTCATGCCTTTCTATATAAACCAACCTTGCTTCAATCATGTCCTTATATCTTTTCATATTTGTTTGTCTTTGAACTTCTCACCCCTCTTTTTCTGAAGACTCCAGCTCCTTCTTACTATGACTTGCTTATTCTTCTCCTTCCTCTCAACCTAATCACTCTTCCTTTATGTATTTGTTTGGCAATTCCGTCTTCATCCATCCTCTGTATATGACACAATGACCTCATTATCAAACCACTTCAGTGTACTTCCTTCATACCACTCACTCACTTTAGTAATCGGTTGGCATTCATTCACAGCCCATATATTGTACATTTTACCCTATTGAAAAACAAAACAATACACTGACATATAAAACTCACCGTTTTATTCTAAAAAAAAGTTTCTTCTGACTTACAGTTCTAATATTTGCCGACATATCCTGTGCCCAACGTTATTTTCTATACCACAAGTTACCAGTAACAATGTCGTATCCTTGATATTTCGAATAGAAAAACAACGTTCTTAAAACCTTAATTTGTTATTTGTGCCAGGTGAGCTGCTATTTACTCTTCAGGCCCCATAGAAAACATAATATATAAATCACTTGAAATATTTGAATTGATTGCTATTTTCTTTTGTACACTTCCTAAATTGTTCCATGAATTACCTTTGAACATTCCTAAGACAGCGACATTTTTTATTGGGAAAACAAAAACAAAATATATTGTAATTGATTTATGGGGGTGACTTTTAGTACATCCTGTATATCTGTTATAGACTTGACACTTAAATGCTTTTAACAGCAGACATAAAATTATCATTTTATTTGTATTACTTGATCTTCAAATCTAATTTTGATCTTCACATCTAGTATTGTCAGCATAATGCATGCAGGTTGTCACAATATAAGGCAGTTTGTGGAGGGAAGAAGCAGTTTTCTCAGGGCATTTCCACAACAACTGTTTCCACTGTCCAATTCCTTGAAAGACATTTGAAGTAGATGGAACATCTACTTCGGTTAACTCAGGAAAAGAGTTAACAATGCTATCCTGGGCTTTTACAGACCTTTCAGTAAAATAAAATAATAAAATAAAATAAAATAAAATAAAATAAAATAAAATAAAATAAAATAAAATAAAATAATAAAATAAAATAAAATAAAATAAAATAAAATAAAATAATTAATTAAATTAAATTAAATTAAATTAAATTAAATTAAATTAAATTAAATTAAATTAAATTAATAAAATATAATAAAATATAATAAAATAAAATAAAATAAAATAAAATAAAATAAAATAAAATAAAATAAAATATAATAAAATATAATAAAATATAATAATAAAATAATAATAAAATAATAATAAAATAAAATAATAAAAAATATAAAATAAAATAAAATAATAAAATAAATAAAATAAAATAAAAAAATAAAATAAAATAATAAAAAATATAATAAAATAAAATAATAAAATAAAATAAATAAAATAAAATAAAATAAATAATAAATAAAATAAATAAAATAAATAAAATAAAATAAAATAAAATAAAATAATAAAAAAATAATAATTCCATCATCTCTACTAAAAAATGCAGAGCAGAAAATCAACCAAAGGCTTTGCATGCCACTAGTATTCAGCTGAAGAGACAAAGGGGACTTTTTAAATATAACTCTTACTCCCTTTTCTTTGGCTACTAAGAGGGAGATCCGAAACCATCAAGTTAGCATTCCTACTGAAAGATCTACTCACCTGGCAATTTGCTAATTTTAGGGAAGGGTAAATTCTGCTAAGTTTAATTAGCTTAGTTTCTCTCTTTTCCTCTACTTTAGTTTTCTTCCTTGGTTTCCTTTTATTTTAACCATTTTAAACATAATGTTATTCTAACTCTACATCAGTTCATACTTTGTGGATTTCTTTTTTTAAAAAAAAGACAATATGTATTTATCAATCCATTAATATTCATGGATAGAATAATGTACAAACTATGGAAATGTCAGTCCTCTCTGATCTTGATTGTTTGCTTGCAGACATTTCATTAATCAATTAGGTAATGTCATCATTGCTAATGTGTATGGTGTTTGCTCTCTATTTAGATGTCTTGCCCTGCCATTGGTGGAGGTATGGTTTTCTCCTTGGTAGTTCCTTGATTAGAGTATTGTTTCCTACTTGATCATTTGTTTGGTATTTATCCCTGCTTGTCCAGGGTGTAGGCTGTGTTCTGATTTTTTTGTTTCTTCTTAGCCTCCTTATTGTTTCTTTTGAATGGTATGTACATATGGTTTATGTGTCTATTGATGGTTGATTTGCCTGAATGCCAAACTTCTAGGAATTCCCTCATATTTTTTGGATTTTGCTTGGTCTAGAATGTTTCCAGTTTCCCAGATGAAACCATGGTTTCAACCATAGTTGATCTGTCAACCAAACAACCAAACTCGGAGAACACCAAGCAGTCCACAGTTCCATCTAGAGCTATCAATATTCTCTTCCATTAGAACATACAAACTCTATAAGTAAATGTTTTTTGGTAATACATTTGGACATTATTTTCAGCAACATGCCAATTTTCCACTAATTTCCACATTACAACAAGTACTTTTTTCATCCCAGAATTTAGGAGATGAAATTACTGAAAGATAACTCAAATTTTCATTGAAATGTAAGCCAGACTAATTTCTAATTCATCTCTTATAAGCCAAAAAAGATGAGCTTTCAATAAAATAGTTCCAAGGACAGAGCCATAACCTGTAATGATGTGCATACAGTTCCCTGAAGGGCAAATATAATCTTCTGGGAAATGAGAGAGTTAAATTAGAAAATATTATGGAAAGATGAAAACTTCCCCTCTCAACACTGTTTGCTTGCTCTGCATGACGATTTACACCCTTTATGATTGTTTTGGATACTGGTGGTGGGGCAGAAAAATCTTGCTTTACTTTTAATTATGGATTAAATCAGCATATAGTGTCCTCATTTTAAATTTCTCTCATGTGCACTGCAAAAAGATCACTCTACTTATGCCATTGTTTTCATGGCAGTGCCACTGAAAGTCAGAAATATACAACTGAGTCAAATTATATGAGCTTAAAGGAGACCACTAATCCTTTTTTTAACCATCAGTAAGGCATATTTTAGACATCATGTGTATTATGATATCTCATCATAAGCTTTAGCAAGGTGAACAGAGATATTTTTTCCTCACACACATACTAATAGAAAATGGCTTTTTTCAATTAGGTGGATTTTTATTTTTTTTAAGCTTTTGTTCCTTGGAGATAAACTATAGCAATGCTGTGGAAAGAGTAACAATGTTAGAAAAGCAGTCATTGTGAGATCAGAATTAGGTCTACTGTTTAATAATATAATATATCCTCCAGCTTATTTTATATCATTGACTTGAAAGCCTTAGGCTATTTTTTTTTCCATATGTCATCTCCATTCTTGCCCTTCATTCTAAGTTTCTATTTCGCTTTATCCTATCATTTACAGTATTTCTCTCTTTTAAGCCATGCAATAGGACCTCAGCCAAATGTGATTCTCTGCTTATTTTTTATGAAGGAAAAAATAAATCAGTCACAAGCAACGCATATATAGAGGGCCACATATATATTTAGGCTATCCATTTGTTCAGTATTTTTTTTCATGCTACCAATTCTGTTTTCAGTATTATTTTTCCCACTTGTTTTGCATTTTCTCATTAAGCAACAGATCCATTCATTATATTAGCCATAAGGATGAAAATGAAAGGCAAAAGTTGGACATTCAGTAGCTGGGTTTTTAATCTGTCTTTGCTGAATAATTATAGCTTTTGTGCCTTGTGGCAGTGTACCTATGCTAAAGTTTTCACATACTAAGTGGGAAATATAAAGTTTCATTCATTTCAAGGCCTACACTTGGTTTTGGGCAGCATATTGAGGATAACATTCTTCTCTAAAAGTTAGGAACACTGGGGAACATTTTAGTATGAGAATAGGAATTTCAAGAGATGGAATGGGGTGTTTAACAATGTGCTAATCAGGAAAACTCAGATCAAAATATGCTGTAGAAAAATCACAACAATAAATCTTAAAGCAAAACAAGCTATCAGCCCTCCCAGATAAATCAGACAGGGAACACTAGACTAGATGAACTAATTTTATTTTATTGCACGATTACATTAATAGAATATTGCAAGTTTAAAGATATAAATTTTAACTAGGCGTTCCATTAGGCTAGGTCCTTTCTAAGTTTCTTTCCATTACTATTAAGCCACTAGGGGCTCCTACCTCTCTTGTTGATTGTTTCCTAGGCAGTATCCCTCCCTCCTTTCTCCAAATATCCCTTCGTTCGCCACCCATACATCCCATTACGTGAACAGAGCAAAAGTCCTGCATTCAAATAAGTTGGAAGTAACCTTCATATGGAATTTAAAGCCCTTTTTCAAAGCCCCTTTCAATCACCATTGTTGAAAACTGTTTGCAGTTCCAATATTTTCAGCATGACACTCCATGCTGGTGTAAAACCATAAAACAGGCATAAAATATATTAGTAGCTGTGTAGAACATAAAAAAAAAAATCCAAAATCCACAGAGGTAACCCCTTTACTAAGCTTTGTGAAAACATTGCATAGGTTTCCAGGTTTACAAAAACTTTATACAAGTTTATACATATAGTTAGGTGCCAGTAAAGTAAGGAGAAGGGAAAGTAAGGGAAAAAATGTGTCTAGCATTAAGTTAGTATTCAACTATGTTCTTCAGTAGATATGCAAATTCAGTCTCAAGATATTACAAAGTGATGTTTGGGTCTCCCAAAGTTTGCTGGGAGAAAGAAATAAGTAAGAGATGTTTGTGAGCCCCCACTTTTGAAAATGTAAATTTCAGATGCTTAAATCAAATGATTTATTAAATATCAAATAGAACAAAACTGGGAGAAGATAAAATCCTGGCTTGACTTGTGTGAATCACATCCTTTCACCACCCACTTTCTCCTCCTCCTTCCCCTAAAAACATTGCCATCTGATGGAAAGCATGACTTTTCCTAGCCTATGGAATACTCCGCCCCCCTGAACTTCAGCAAGCCTTCGTCCTTTTTAGCCTTCCATAAGGCTTTGAAGATGACTTTGACCCCAAGCACTGGGAGAAGACCAGATCATTACATTTCAGAAATTTGATTAAGTGCCAGTTTTTTTATTGTTTTTGATGTTTTAATATGTAATCAATTTGATTTTATAGTTTTAATGTGATTTTGTTTTTTGGTCTTTGATTGTGAGCCACTCAAAGTTGATTAAGATGGGCTACTATATAAATGTTTAAAATAATAAAATAATATAATAAAATAAAATAATAAAATAATAAAATAAAATAAATAAAATAAATAAAATAAATAATAAAATAAAATAAAATAAAATAATAAAATAAAATAAAATAATAAAATAAAATAAAATAATAAAATAAAATAAAATAAAATAAAATAAATAAAATAATAAAATAAATAAAATAAAATAAAATAAATAAATAAATAAATAAATAAATAAATAAAATAAAATAAAATAAAATAAAATAAAATAATAGTGATTGATTCCCAAGATAAAAATGGTTAAGGAACAAACAAACTGTTTTTAATTTTTTTGAGAAAAGGCACAGCTTCCAAGTCCTCTTTATTTTACAATTGGCAACTGATTTCCTTTTTTTTATGTTTCCAGAATTTGGTGCTGATTAGTTACCTGTTAGGAATTTAGATTCTCAATATTTGAAAGCAAATGTGGAAGATAATCAAACAGTGACTTCATTTTTTTAAAATTCCCTTCTCTGTTTATGAATGAAATATCACCAACCATAAGCCAGTTAATATTTGTAACAATAAATAGGAGGACAAATTTCACTGCCTTCAAGAAATACATTGTTCAAATTTCAAAGCATGTATTTTACTTTCAGTGTGATTATACTTTTTTCTCATTTGCATGTTTTAATTTTCTTTCCTAGGTGCAAACTCAAAAGAATAATTTCTTAAAGCTTATTTTTCTTTTATTTCTGTTTTTGTATGCCATCAGGTTGCTAAACATTTTGCTCATATTTCAGTCTGAATCCTCATTTGAAATAAAGACCTAATCAAAGCTCTGCATGTTTTTATAAGATGCATTTGACAAGCTAGTTTATTTTCTGCATGTTTCTGATGTGTATTACTTGGTGGTATTAATTTGCAGAATTTTCTCTTTCTATAAATGTTGACACAGGAAGATTGGAAACCTGTTTTAATCAACCTTTTCATTGCTTCTCAGTTTTTCAGTTATTGGAACAGCCAGGAAAGAAATGAATTATATTTTGGTTATTTGATATTGCACTATTCCTCTCCTACATATAATCTATTCCCATTATCACCATCAGCATCATCAATATCAACATCATCTTCTACCAGTAACTGAAACCATATGAGATTTATACAAATTATAACAAACCTGTCATACTTCTGTTTTGGCAACTTTTTGTTTCTTTACTTTATCCTAAAATATACAGATTATTTACACTGTACTTAATTCAGTAAAGTAATTATATCAGTGTAATTTTGTTATGGCACCAATTTAATGGTGCGACACTTTAAAGAGGTTGAAAGTTTTACATCCTCATTCACATGACTCTTTAATTACTGGAGTTCAGGAACTGATGGTACTGTCCTTCCATTTCCAGCCTAGGACAAATGTACCCCTATTCCTGTGTTTTCAAACCTTAATTATCTTAAGCGCTTAAGGGCTTCAGAACAAATGGTCTGTGGTGCTTCCGTGGGTTCTAAGTAGCCCTAGCTGTGAATCAGTGTAGTACTTGACATGCCCACTTCCCCCAAGAGCTGGTGTCTACCCCATGCAGCCGTTTCAACCTAGGATAGACTATTGTGTTCTCTACTGATCAGCAATTATGATAAAACATAATATGCAGATCAAGTAAAAATAACATCTTGGAGCCACTGTCAAAAACACCATGATATCATGTTCTACAACACTCCATTTCTTGTGGGGGGGGGGGAATCCCAGTTTTCACAGCCCTCTGGAACTGTCCTCAAACAAAGAAGCTAATACTCCATTCAATTCTTGCATATTTCAGTGGTATTAAATATCCACAGTATTGTAAAGCTTCCCTTCCCTTCCCTTTATTTTGAAAACATTTTTGTTTTAAAACAAAACTTTGGAACACTGTTACTTTGATTCTGCGAAGCTAAACTCTCAATTCTTTCTTGCAACAAAGGCTCCATGTTCTCAATTCTTTCTTGCAACAAAGGCTCCAGGTAGAAATGAAAGAACTACCTGTTCTGCTGTATCAGAACAAGGATGGTGCCCCAAGACTTAAAAAAAGAAAAAGAAAACAAGTATGTTTTAGTATTAAAAGACATAATGCAGGAGAGGGTGGTGGTGACAGGATCCAAGCAGGAAAGCAAAAGAATTATATTGGAAATGGTATAATAGGAACCATCCCTAAAAGGTAAAGCCAGACACTGGTAGACTGATAGACACTGGTAGCAGCCAGACAATAAAGCCTGCCTTCCTTGCATGGGTGGGAAGGGCCTAAACAAAGAAAAAAACCCAGTCACCAGCTGTTGTGGTGATTACAGCCATAAACCAAAGCACCCATTTGCTCTTATTGCCTACCTTATCAATCTGGACTGAAATTTGACTGACTTTATAGCATGGCAGCTAAAAAGCCTGGGCTGCACTGCCAAATTGCCCTTAGGTTGCATCCTCTTTCTCTCAAGAATAGAGTGTAATCTTCTTCAAAATACCTCTCACCTGGCTACTCCTACTTAACTATTTCCTCATTATTGTGGGCCCTGCAATAGCAACAACAAAAGATTGTTCAAACTCTTTTACAGATACTAATCCTATACTAACATTTACATTTGCAATGCTCTCATGACAAATGCTCTCATATTAAAAAAATATATAAGAGTTTTTCAACTATAGCCCAAAATTTAGATACATTTCCTGTCCTAGATTTATACTGTGTTAATCATGAGCCCTTGAAATAATCCTAAAGATTTCTATCAGGTTTAAAAATAATAGGTTAGGTGCCATATACAATAAGACTTAATGTTTTTCTCTGTAAAACATTTTGTAGTGATTTGAAATCTACATCATGAATTGTGGGTGATAGTTTTCTTTAAGAAGAGAAAAGAGAAAGACAGCATATCAATGTTGACCATTAACAAAAAAGGTGAAATAAAACATGATGTACAATAAGTAAAATGCAGACTGGTGAAGAAAAGAAGTAGAAATTAATCTATTGTTATTAATTTTTCTCATGCAGTTATTCAACCTCTCAGCTTTTCTATAGAAATAGATGGATTCTACATTTTCTTCGATATATACTTTACTGATCTGCTATTCATTACTGAATGGAGGCTAATTGATATTGATTTTTCTGCCTTGCTTATTATCTGGTCTAGGAAGGAAGTGGGTTTTGGAGATAGTATGTTGTAGAGACAAGTGTGGAGCTAAAGGCAAAATCAATATATCTAGGAAAAGCTGAAGAAGTGGTTATATCTTGCGGCTATTTTGTTCAAAGAGAGATGCACTTTAGGGACATATATAAAAAGTCTCATCAAATGAAATTTGTGAAAAGCTCCAGTTTGGGCAGAAGTAGCTTAACTCAAAACCATTTTCAAAACCTAAAACATCCATTGGTTTTAGAAGATATATTTGTGTTATTCCTAAAATGTACAGGAGAATGAAAAAGAAAGAAAAAAGAATCATTGTTCTATCTTTTTGGTAAAAATCTATTACTCAGACAGTGTAATACATTTTATAATAATTATTTCAGGTATGTTAATTATAATGATAGTTGAGGTATTCAAGGATTAGAATCATATAGTTGGAGGGGCCATTTGGGCCATTGATTCAAATTCATGGCTTAATATCAATATCTAAATTAAATCTCTCTGTATAATCATGAAATGGAATCATAGTGTTAAAGGCTTTTGGTGCTGTATTATGAGCTACTTCAGTGAAACAATAGTACATTGAATTCGAGACATAGATTTTAAAATGACTTAGAAGTGAGCCCTTCTTTCTTAAATAATGTTGTGACTATAGATATTCAACTAACAAATGGCAAAAAGTATATGTTAATTTATATTCATACAATGTTAACGTTACTAGAATTTAAATTTCATAGACAGCAATCAAATCATTTTTATATCCAATTTTTTACAAATAAATTCTTCAGTTTCTATACTGCCCTATTCATCCCAACTTGTTTCTTCAATTCATTTTCACTAGTTAACTTCCTACCGTAATCTCGATCCTGAATCAATTACTGACTCAATCATCAGAAATAGTTTTTCTTTTGTTATATCCTATTTTAGAAGCCTGACCCCAAATTTACCTCCTCTACAATACACCAACAGAGCTTTATTTAGAGCAGTGGTTCTTAACCTTTTTGAACGAATCGCCCCCTTGAGCCAATGAGGAAGTTGTCATCGCCCCCCTCCCCCAACATAACCTCTCAATCACAACATAGGAAATAATTCTTCAATTTATGCAAACACTTTTTTTTGTTTCCTTTAAAATTGTCATCAGGACATATCGATGCAAATAATTCTTCCCCCACTCAGTGTGTGTGTGTGTGTGTGAGAGAGAGAGAGAGAGAGAGAGAGAGAGAGAGGCACCTGCGCTTCCTCTTTCTCTCCTCTCTTTCCTCTCTCTTTCTCTCTCTCTTTTTCTTCTCTCCCTTTCTCTCTTTCCTCTCCCTCCCTCCCCCCTCTCTCTCTCCAGGTGAGGAGAGAGAGAGAGAGAGAGAGAGAACGAAAGGCAGACGGCGCCGAAGGGGCAGGGAGGGGGGGCAGGAGGCAGCAGAAGGCGCTGAAAGGCGCCCGGGGCACCACGGACCGGCCTGGGGAGACGCGTGGCCGGCTCGGCTGCCCAGGGAGTGGCCCGGAGACGGCCCAGGGAGCGATGCCCCTGCCGGCCGCCGCCCCAGCCGGGACTGGAGCGAGAGACGCGGCTAGGGAGAAATGCCTGTGCTGGATGGCGGCGGAAGGGAGGCTGGGTCCCAGATGCTGGGCAATTGACTGGGGCAGAACAGCGGGGTGGGGGGAGGCTATGTAAAGCGCGTCTCCCCGAGCCGGTCTGGTCGGCAGTCCCGGCTGGGGCATCGCTCCCTGGGCAGCCTCCCCCCACTCCGCTGTTCCGCCCCAGTCAGCTGCCCAGCATCCAGCGTTTGGCCGTGAAAAGTAGCCATCCGGGACCCAGCCTCCCTTCCACCGCCATCCAGCGCAGGTGTTTCTCCCTAGCTGCATCTCTCGCTCCGGACTGCGGGCCCGCCCCTGGCCTGAGTGGCCTCACCAGACCCCGTCGCCGCTGGAGGCACCCAGCTCCGCTGCCCGCCGGGCCTGCGGGGACACCCCAGCTCACGGTCACGTTGGCAGGCCATCCCACGTGCCGCCAGCATCCCCGGGCTCAAGTCGTGGGCATCCGCAGAATGCCCCCCCCCGTCGGCTGCATCGCCAAACCTTCTTCTGCGCCGCCGGCATCCTCGGTCGGAACTGGGGCAACGATCCGCCTCCCGCCAGGAACGACGCTGGAGCCTCCCGTGCCACCGGTAGGTCTGTCGTGCTGGAGGAGCTGGGGCCGCTCCATACTGCACGGCGCTCCCGGCGATCCGTGACCCACCGGCATCTGGCTGTGTGACAGGCTGTGCGGCGGCCGCCGCCTGGAGCGTGCTTCCCCCCTTCCCGTGAATGTCAAGCCCACGGGGGCTTGACAGTGTGGCCGGCTTGGCTGCCCAGGGAGCTGCCCGGGGACAGCCCAGGGAGCGATGCCCCTGCCGCCCCAGCTGGGACTGCCACCCAGGGGACAGCAGGAGGAAGAAGGGGAGGAGGAGGAGGAGGGCGAGGAAGCTGCCGCCTCTGCCCCAGCCGGGACTCCACGCCGCCCGGGCTCGCCCTCCACCCATGAGATGTAGCCGCAGCTCGCTGGCCCTGGCCGCGATGCTGCGGCTGCTCTGCCTGACCGGCAGCTGCCAGCCCCTCCGCCTGGTACAGGGAAGCCGGGGGGGCACGCCACCTGCCCCGTGGATGCTTCGCAGCAGCGCTCCACGGACTCGGAGCCCCCTCCCTCCCGATGGGGCCAGCCAGGGAAAGGGACTTCCTGGCCGCGCTGCTCCCAGGGGGTGGGGCACCTGGGCGCAGGGCCAATCAGGAGCCCTGCGAGGGGGCAAGTCCGCATGAGAGAGAGAGAGAGAGAGAGAGAGAAGGGAAGCACAAGTGCCTCTCTCTGTCTCTGTCTCTCTCTGCAAATGGCGGAGGAGGCTCAGAGCCGCAGAGGAAGGCTCAAAAGTGTCCCCAAAACTTCTCGCTCCATCGCCCCCATATCGCCCCCTTTTCGTTCCTTCGCCCCCACATCGCCCCTTTTCGTTCCATTGCCCCCCTGAAAAATGAAATCGCCCCCTGGGGGGCAATATCGCCCAGGTTAAGAACCACTGATTTAGAGCATTCAGAATTAAGCAGTAGATATGACAAAAGGAATGATGAAGAATATTTAGAGGAAATTATGCCATGGGTTCCTTGTGGAAAATGGAAATACTTTTACATGTTCTCAGAAAAAATATATAAACATGTATATTCTTTGAGAAATCTAAACTCAGAGGCTTAAAAGGGAGTAAGGGGAGAATTTGTGACAACGACTCAATAGCCTGATCATGTTCTTACTTTAGATCTAAGGGTGTACAGCATCTGTAAAAAGACAAGAGCTCATATAGTTCATACAGCAATATTCCCATAAAGAATGCAAAAAACATAAAGCCTATAAGTACATCGTGTGTGTTTGGGTGTGTGTGTTTGTGTCTGCATATGTATATGTATTAAATGTCAAGATGGCATTTGTAACCATGCAAACTGATCCACCTTTCTAACTGTGTGTTGCCCCTTAACTGAATCCCTGCTAGATGTCCTTTGGTATAAAAGCCACCTAGTTTAAGCCACTAATTTCTTATGTAAAAGCAGATTTCAAAATTTCACTGTTCTGTCAGTAGGGATATTCAGTGCAATCAACAGAAAGTCCTAATGAATTTAGTGTCAAAGAAAGTAATGTATTTACCAAGAATGTTGAAATACTTTCAAATACTGAATTTGAAATACTTTCTTAAGGACTAATGAAAATGCTAAGTTAGAATGAAAAAGAATAACCCTAAAAAGAAAAATAAATGATAGAACTCTTGTAGTTTGCCTTTTTTGTTGCCAGAAAGTGGGACCCTAACCCTAACCCCATTTTACAACCTTTCTTGCCCCAATTGTTAAGTGAATCACTGCAATTGTTAAGTTGGTGACACATCTGGCTTGTGAATCTGGCTTCCCCATTGACTTTGCTTGTCAGAAGGTCACAAAAGGAGATCACATGACTTGGGACATAGCAACTGTTATGTCCTGGCCCTGCTGAGTCATTCAGCAAGGCTCAGAAAGACTGCAGGAAGGCTGCAGAGACCCGGACAGACCACGTGTCTGCCCGGGACCCAGACAGGCTGTCTCCAGCCTTGCGAGCATGCACAAGGTGTGAGAATGGCCTGCAACGATTGGATGTGCATCCCCTTGCAAGGGGAATATAAAAGGCCAGTGGCCATTGTGTTCTTGCTTCTGTTCTGTGAATGTACTTAATAAAGAGATCCTTTGTTTTGAACCTGCCTCGTCTCGATGTCTGCTTTACAAGAACAGAACAGCAATGGTCATAAATATGAACCAGTTGCCAAACATCTGAATTCTGATCATGTGATCATGGGAATGCTATAAAGGTTTGTTCTTCTGTTCTGTGAATGTACTTAATAAAGAGATCCTTTGTTGTGAACCTGCCTCGTCTCGATGTCTGCTTTACAAGAACAGAACAGCAATGGTCATAAATATGAACCAGTTGCCAAACATCTTAATTCTGATCATGTGATCATGGGAATGCTATAAAGGTTTGTTCAGTATTTATAAAGGTTTATATTATATTATTATTATATTTTACTACCTAGGAATTTTTTATGAACTGTAAATCACATAGATGAAAAGAACATTACTGCAACAAACATACAATAGCTTAATTTTAAAAAAATTGAAAGTGAATGGAAACACAGTCTTGGCAAAACTGATCTTTACAGGAAATGTTTCTTTCATGAAACTAGAAGTTCTGGGGTATAAAAATCCAGATGGCCACCACCTGGCTGGGTTTGGATGCCCAGATCTAGTAGCATTAAGAAGACCATCTTTGAAAATAAGTTTGTCTTTGAAAATTTAAATGAAATTTATATTAACAATGGTACTTTTGAATTTTTAGAACTCTTTAAACAGTCCCTCCTATGTATCACTTGCAAGGTTTCTTTGGAAGAATGCCAATAACCAGGAACATCCTTTTAGTAGAATCATGTAAACATTGTGTTCACATAAGTAACTAATTGAAGACTATCACTTAATCACGTTTAATAAGACTGAATTAATGTAGAACCTATTGTGTTGAAATTGTAAATAAAAACTGAAACATTTTTATACCTTCGAACAAGCCAGATCTGAAATTATCTACATGGTGAAGGAGAAAATTTTATAAATGGCTCTTTGTATCACTTAAGATCAGTTTTGTTCTCAGCTAATGATCTGCATTCCACAAGTCTTAGTGTAGACCAGTGGTTCTTAACCTGGGCGATATTGCCCCCCAGGGGGCGATTTCATTTTTCAGGGGGGCAATGGAACGAAAAGGGGCGATGTGGGGGCGAAGGAACGAAAAGGGGGCGATATGGGGGCGATGGAGCGAGAAGTTTTGGGGACACTTTTGAGCCTTCCTCTGCGGCTCTGAGCCTCCTCCGCCATTTGCAGAGAGAGACAGAGACAGAGAGAGGCACTTGTGCTTCCCTTCTCTCTCTCTCTCTCTCTCTCTCTCATGCGGACTTGCCCCCTCGCAGGGCTCCTGATTGGCCCTGCGCCCAGGTGCCCCACCCCCTGGGAGCAGCGCGGCCAGGAAGTCCCTTTCCCTGGCTGGCCCCATCGGGAGGGAGGGGGCTCCGAGTCCGTGGAGCGCTGCTGCGAAGCATCCACGGGGCAGGTGGCGCGCCCCCCCGGCTTCCCTGTACCAGGCGGAGGGGCTGGCAGCTGCCGGTCAGGCAGAGCAGCCGCAGCATCGCGGCCAGGGCCAGCGAGCTGCGGCTACATCTCATGGGTGGAGGGTGAGCCCGGGCGGCGTGGAGTCCCGGCTGGGGCAGAGGCGGCGGCTTCCTCGCCCTCCTCCTCCTCCTCCCCTTCTTCCTCCTGCTGTCCCCTGGGTGGCAGTCCCAGCTGGGGCGGCAGGGGCATCGCTCCCTGGGCTGTCCCCGGGCAGCTCCCTGGGCAGCCAAGCCAGCCACACTGTCAAGCCCCCGTGGGCTTGACATTCACGGGAAGGGGGGAAGCACGCTCCAGGCGGCGGCCGCCGCACAGCCCGTCGCACAGCCAGACGCCGGTGGGTCACGGATCGCCGGGAGCGCCGTGCAGTATGGAGCGGCCCCAGCTCCTCCAGCACGACAGACCTACCGGTGGCACGGGAGGCTCCAGCGTCGGTCCTGGCGGGAGGCGGATCGTTGCCCCAGTTCTGACCGAGGATGCCGGTGGCGCGGAAGAAGGGTTGGCGATGCAGCCGATGGGGGGGGGCGTTCTGCGGATGCCCCGCGGCCCATGACTTGAGCCCAGGGATGCTGGCGGCACGTGGGATGGCCTGCCAACGTGACCGTGAGCTGGGGTGTCCCCGCAGGCCCGGCGGGCAGCGGAGCTGGGTGCCTCCAGCGGCGACGGGGTCTGGTCCAAATCACAGCTTGCAAGCCTGATGTACAATTAGCTTAAAATAGGATTGGCTCTTTAATAGTAGACCCATTATGCTAATGAGAGCAAGACATAAAACAAAGTGAAAATAGGCAGCTCTTCTGCTAACAGTTAAGAAGTAAGAATACAAATTATTAAATTAATGGAAAGTCATGGAGGTTGTTAAATAAAAAGACCTAGTATTTGCAATTATTTTATTTTCTTTTAACTATTCATATATGGTTACACATTTTTTTTCTCAGATGGGAATTCTTTGATGGTTAAAAAAATTCTTGAGTAGTTTTAAAGACTTGTTTTAATGGGAAGTTCAATTTAAATATTTTACTTCCTACCAATAGTCCTGATTTGAAAGGGTTAGGTTCCTATTAAGGAAATGGTTTGCTTTGTGTCATTTCCTGCAATTCCTGCAACTCCAGGTACAGGTGAGAAAAAGTGGCCTGTTTTGGAGAGAGCCATTGCCTCTGAAATAAACAATACTAAGCTTGATGGACTAGGTCTGCCTCTGCTGAGTTAGATAGATCAAAGCAATTCATTATATTGTTTCTTGCTTGAATCTGAGCACGAGATAATATATATAACTGGGAATGATTATGCCAGGGATTTCAAATGTCAAGATCTGAAAATGAAATAGCTAAATTTGCTGGAAACATCAAATTATTGCTAAGAGGATTGCAACAGGTCTTTCTTTAGATATGTACATTCAAACACTTCAGAAACTGTTGATCAAAAATTTGATTATGGTCTTGTTATTATGTATTATACCATGCCATACTACACTATAATTTACTACAGTATAGTAGTGAAACATAGATGCTTACCTGGAGACTTAAATAACTTGTCAAATACATAATGCTTATCAAACTGTCAACCAACTTTCAATTAATTTGCCATCATCAAGAAGGCCATATCTAGGCTGCAACATTTGATTGACCACTACCGAGTTTGCTACCATTTAGAGTCACCAGATGTGTGTATCCCACAGTAGTCATAAACATCCTCAAATCTGTAAACTATATATAAATAAAACAGCAGGTTACATTTCAAATCAAGACATTTTAGCAGCCATTGTATGAAAATAGGAAGAACCAAGCTTGGTTTCATTCTGCTACATGTGATCAGACTGATAAGAAGGAAAAATGTATCTAGAAGAAGGCAAAAAGGAAGTAATGGCATTTAAATAAATGAAATAGTTGCTTTTAAAACCAAATGTAAAAACCAAATGTACAGGTATAGTATAGGGAGTACCTTGCTCAATAGTAGTAACTGTGAGAGGGATCTCGGAGTCCTAGTGGACAATCACTTAAATATGAGCCAGCAGTGTGCTGCAGCTGCCAAAAAAGCCAACACAGTGCTGGGCTACATTAACAGAGGGATAGAATCAAGATCACGTGAAGTATTAATACCACTTTACAATGCCTTGGTAAGGCCACACTTGGAATACTGCATCCAGTTTTGGTCACCACGATGTAAAAAAGATGTTGAGACTCTAGAAAGAGTACAGAGAAGAGCAACAAAGATGATTAGGGGACTGGAGGCTAAAGCATATAAGGAACGGTTGCTGGAATTGGGTATGTCTAGTTTAATGAAGAGAAGGACGAGGGGGGACATGATAGCAGTATTGCAATATCTCAGGGGTTGCCACAAAGAATTATTCTCCAAGGCGCCCGAGGGCAGGACAAGAAGCAACGGATGGAAACTAGTCAAGGAGAGAAGCAACCTGGAACTGAGGAGAAACTTCCTGACAGAACAATTAACCAGTGAAACAACCTGCCTCCAGAAGCGGTGAATGCTCCAACACTGGAAGTTTTTAAGAAGAGACTGGACAGCCATTTGTCCGAAATGGTGTAGTGTTTCCTGCCTGAGCAGGGGGTTGGACTTGATGACCTCCAAGGTCCCTTCCAACTTTATTATTATTATTATTATAAATGATGGTGCATATGACCATTATTACTTCCATATAGTAGGTTTAGAGACATATAGTATGGAATGGTTCCTTTAAAAGTCTTGTGAAAGAAAAGAAATGCTGGTGGCAGGAATAGTTCCCTCTACATAACTGATTATAACACAGCGATATTGACCTAATGCTATGGTCCTGAGCTCTTATTTTCTGGTAGATCAGATCCTGAGATTGAATGTTTAGTATGGGTTTTTTTTCATATTTGAAGAGACTATTTGCAAAGAAATACTTTGCTCGGAGTGATTGAAAATGGTGTAGACTGTTTACCAAAGGCCGAGAGGTAATTGCAGAATCAATACTTAAAGGTATGCTGATTAATATTTTATATGGGAAAAGAAATGACAAGTGAATCTCTCTCTTAAATGTTATAAAACAACAGAGGATGCGCTGCATTTTCAAATAAAGGCTTAACAGTACAGTATTATACTTGCTTACTTAGAAATTAATCCACTCATTTTGCCAAGCATGCAATATTCTTAATCAAGTGAATATGTTGTCTCCATATTATGACAAGCTCATTTGTATTTCCCATTTTCAAAATTATAAGTAAAACAGAAAATAAAAGATAGATGTAAAAGATGCATAGTCATACAGGTGGCAAAGACATTTGATAATATTGGATAAAACCAAGAAATCTTTTCCAATTATCAAAGGAATAAACCATCAGATTCAGAAGAAGAGTGGATCATAAAGGAAGAGTTCAGATGACAAATTGTATCTAATACTTATTCATGAACCATAAAGCAGAGCAGAGAGATTTCTTTCTTTAATCTGTCCTAGTAATCCCAATAGTAGGAAAGCTCTTGATTGATCTAGGGGGTTATTGCAAATTGGCAGAACAGACAGCTGCTTTCCAATATATTTGCTGATGGATACTTTGGCATCATTTATACCCCCTCAAAATAAGATCTGAGGTGATTACAGATTAATTAACATTGGATAATGCTACTTTGACAATTAAAATCAGTGTTGAAATTAAATGTACTTCAGAGCTTCAAAAAATTGTAAATGGGTGGAATAATTTATGGTTTTCTAGATAGTTTTGGATTACAACTTCCATTATCTCTGATCAGTTTGGCATCGGGGCACGTCCATGCTGCACCCTTAAGCTTCTGTAGTCTGGTACTGCTACTAACTGGACTTTAACTGGACTAAAAACATTCTACTTAGCTGGGTGTTCAGGTATTCAGTCCAGATAGCAGTCTACCACACATTCCCTCTGAAACATTTCCCTGTCATTGTACCTAGTAAACAACTGCCAATTAGTTTTATTTCCATGAGCAAACCTTACTAAAGCTTTTTTTTTTTTTTTTGGGGGGGGGGGGGGAGAATGGTGTTTACAAAATTAAAACATCAAAAGAACATTGATGCAGGGGCAACAACTACCATGCTATTGTAACATATTCATAATGGTAACTGCAAAAGAGATGAGGAACCACATCTGAGAAGATTAAAGACAGACATTTTTTTTCCTAAATGGTGTATAGGCCAGTGCATTCATCTAGGTAACAGGATGTCCTTTAACTGACACAGTGCACAGTGGTTCTCTAGAACAAAATAAAAATGTAGCAGGCAAATCAGAGGTGGAATACACGGGCAGATATCACATATACAGTGGGCTGGGGGAAAGTAGAAATTGTTAACATTATCCATGCCTTCCAGAAACAGCTAATATCATCTACTTATAATGGGGCAATCTGGCAACAGTATGACTTGAGATGCATGGGAACTGCAACAAGCATTCTTCCAGATCCACATTATGTTTACCTATATAAAAAAAAAGATGAAATATTTTTTTTTAGCACTCATGATGGTAAAAGCACTGATAGGCACTGATAATGCTATCTAATTTGGGTAATGAAACATCTGTAAGAAAACAACCAAGCTCAGAGAGCACCAAGGACCCCTCATTTGCAGTTATATTATTTTGACCAAGCACTAAGCATGTCTGTTCGTGCCCCCTTTTAAGTAGAAATGATATGCATTGTTTCATAATGAGAAATATTTGATCATCTTTCTTCTGATCATCAGTTGAATTGCCCATTCTTGCACACTTGGTAAGTGTACTCTAAATTGAAGTAACATCTATCAAATGTACCAACCTCTATTGCTTCTCTTTCTCTGTCTTTCAGCCAAAGACTGAAGGAACTAGTTTGAATTATGCCTCGTCACTTTTGGATTGGAAGTTTCCCTTAATTCAGCTCCTCCTCCACCACCACCACCTCCACCACCACCACCAACACCATTACCACCACAGCTATGTTTGTGAAATGATGGTGGGGCAAGAAATACAAGATAAGGATTGCCACTCAATTTCTTTCAATGGTGAAAGAGAAATAATTGCTAAATTGAAGAAGAGGCAACTGACTTTTAAACAGTGCTTCTGTTTTAAATATAAGGAAGTCACCGTAGCAGGATATGCCCATAGAGTCTAAGTGAGTTTAGAGCATTAAGAAATGAATGTTATTAGATACAAGTAATCCTGTGTGATGTTTAGCTCACCTTAACCCTATCATATGCATAATGAATAGGCAAAATGTTTCAATAGAATGCTAGCAAAGATTTAATATGTTTAAGTGACTCTTTATCATTTTTGCATTTTACTGAAAAAAGTCCCCAGGTTATTCAGCTCAAGTAATAAAATCCCAAAGCTGAAAATAGGATCGAGACATCCTTATTACTCAGAATGCTCCAAAGTCATGTTTCATGTTGTGAGCTCTTTAACAAGATGCCTCTGACAAAAAGAATGTGATTTTCTTCTTTTTGTCATTTAATCTGCTTAAATCTGTGTTTCAATCTGACCTTATGGACAACATTGCTTCATTTTGACTAGCCTTAGAAACCATAATGTGTTTTCCTTTTTTATTTGTTTGTTTATTAGAAACAGTTTATTATTCAGTATCCTAGTGCAGTGGTTCTTAACCTGGGCGATATTGCCCCCCAGGGGGCGATTTCATTTTTCAGGGGGGCAATGGAACGAAAAGGGGCGATGTGGGGGCGAAGGAACGAAAAGGGGGCGATATGGGGGCGATGGAGCGAGAAGTTTTGGGGACACTTTTGAGCCTTCCTCTGCGGCTCTGAGCCTCCTCCGCCATTTGCAGACAGAGACAGAGACAGAGAGAGGCACTTGTGCTTCCCTTCTCTCTCTCTCTCTCTCTCTCTCTCATGCGGACTTGCTCGCAGGGCTCCTGATTGGCCCTGCGCCCAGGTGCCCCACCCCCTGGGAGCAGCGCGGCCAGGAAGTCCCTTTCCCTGGCTGGCCCCATCGGGAGGGAGGGGGCTCCGAGTCCGTGGAGCGCTGCTGCGAAGCATCCACGGGGCAGGTGGCGTGCCCCCCCGGCTTCCCTGTACCAGGCGGAGGGGCTGGCAGCTGCCGGTCAGGCAGAGCAGCCGCAGCATCGCGGCCAGGGCCAGCGAGCTGCGGCTACATCTCATGGGTGGAGGGCGAGCCCGGGCGGCGTGGAGTCCCGGCTGGGGCAGAGGCGGCAGCTTCCTCGCCCTCCTCCTCCTCCTCCCCTTCTTCCTCCTGCTGTCCCCTGGGTGGCAGTCCCAGCTGGGGCGGCAGGGGCATCGCTCCCTGGGCTGTCCCCGGGCAGCTCCCTGGGCAGCCAAGCCGGCCACACTGTCAAGCCCCCGTGGGCTTGACATTCACGGGAAGGGGGGAAGCACGCTCCAGGCGGTATGGGTCACGGATCGCCGGGAGCGCCGTGCAGTATGGAGCGGCCCCAGCTCCTCCAGCACGACAGACCTACCGGTGGCACGGGAGGCTCCAGCACTGGCGGGAGGCGGATCGTTGCCCCAGTTCCGACCGAGGATGCCGGCGGCGCTGGCGATTTCTGCGGAGGAACTTGAGCCCGGGGATGCTGGCGGCACGTGGGAGCCTGCCAACGTGACCGTGAGCTGGGGTGTCCCCGCAGGCCCGGCGGGCAGCGGAGCTGGGTGCCTCCAGCGGCGACGGGGTCTGGTTCCGGAGCAGAGAAGCTAGGGAGAAACACCTGCGCTGGATGGCGGTGGAAGGGAGGCTGGGTCCCGGATGGCTACTTTTCACGGCCAAACGCTGGATGCTGGGCAGCTGAGAACAGCGGAGTGGGGGGAGGCTGCCCAGGGAGCGATGCCCCAGCCGGGACTGCCGACCAGACCGGCTCGGGGAGAGCTTTACATAGCCTCCCCCCACCCCGCTGTTCTGCCCCAGTCAATTGCCCAGCATGCTGCCTCCCTTCCGATCCAGCACAGAGCCGCGTCTCTCGCTCCAGTCCCGGCTGGGGTAGGGGCATCGCTCCCTGGGCCGTCTCCGGGCCACTCCCTCCAGGAGTCTGTATAGTGATATCAGGTTTCATTTAAAGGACTTCATGAAGTCCTTTTTCCCCCCTTTCTGTTTCTAACAATTCTAACAACAATTCCAAGAGTTGTACATTAACATCACAGCACATATCATAAGCAACTTGTTTCAATTCCTTTCCAGAATATTTTTGTTGTTGAATGTTAAATTTATTTTTGAGTAAATACCTTTGTAAAACTTGATCAGGCAAAAGGAAAAAAGTTATTATGCAAACTGAATAAGGAGGAGGCTTTTGAGCTGACCTGAGGAAAAAAAGGTGCTTTTTTTAAAATCGATCTCTCTCATTAGTCTGGCCTTTTCATTTAGTTTGGCTCATTGAATAAACATGACCAAATCCATGAATTTAAGGAACTGGCAAACTTTACTTGGTTTAGAAGTAAAACAGCTACACACCCCAAATTAACAGACATGTTTTTCAAAATCCAATTCTCCAGCAGATCAGAGGAAGGCTTGGGAGGAAGATATATAAACTCAGGATATCCTAGAAAAAACAGGAGGGATATTTACTTAGCTTAATCTATGTAAATGAAAACTGTACTCAGTTGTCTGTAGTCAGAATGATCCCTGATTAAATTAACCCTCAGTTTACTTCTTGGCATGATTTTATACTACAGCTATTCCAATACCCAGTGCTTAAACAAGAGATTTTTCAGCCATTCTATATTATTTACACCAAATAATGTCTATTATAGAACTGTGGGTTAGTGTGTTCCCAAATTCATTCACACATTTTGTTTTGAGCAGACTCAAACATAATTAAACAAAGTATATATGTTGGAGGTACAGTATTTCAGTAATGGATTTTGATCTGGTGCCATTCATGTAGTTTTGAAAGAGCTGTGGCCATTGACCAGAGTTTGTTAGCAAGCTTAACAGTTTGATAACAAAGAATAGTTGCATACAGGCCTCTTGTGTGTTGCTTCAGTTTTTCCTACCACAATACAGCATGCACTTTACTGGATCAGTAAAGAATACACTTCTCTATTTGTTCTGTGCCAGGTAGTAATTTTACAAAATAGTCTCTTACAATTTTCCAGACTATTCCTGTTGAAAACCTGCTATTGCTGTCTAAAAGAAATTCACTTGTGTGGAAAGCAGATTGACAGCAGACAGGAATCAGTATGATATACTGGCAAACTTTCAAATAATTCTTACCTGCTTGTTATTTCATATAAAACTCTGTTACTGATGCAGATAATATGAATGGAGGCACATTTTTCAAATGACAATCTCTCTTTACATTTTCCTTGCACAATACTGGGTTGAATCAATTTTGTTGGCCTGCCCAGTGCCAGAGGAGTTAATTGCTGCTTCCTCATATACTTATCAAGGAAGATAAAAATGGATTATAGAAAAAGTTGGTAGAATCTTGAAACTATGGGTGAACTTAATTAGCAATGCAAGCAGACATTAGTAATAAACCAGACTGGAAATCGAAATGTCTCACACTTCTTTTTCTATTCCTTTCCTTCATGTTTCTAAAAAGTTATAAGTTAAATGCCAGTCATGTTGATTGATTGTGTGTAGGTCCATATGTAGCCTGCATAGATAAATGCAGTCATAATGAGATCCAAGTATCTCTTGTTTACTTTGTCTCCTGAGAATGTTGTCAGTAACTGGGACACTTTATATATTTTTTCCCATGCAAATTATAAAGCAACGAGTCCTTTTCAGGGAAAAGGGGCACATTTAGAAAACAAATATTGTGATTACCTGTAACTTGCTGTATCACTGATAATCTTAGATTTTGGATAAAGCTCAAGATTTACTCACTCTCCTCTAGGTATCAGATTCCAGACTATTGACTATGTTATATTAATACAGTTTAATTTCTAGATGTTTCTCAAAATAAAGGTATTATTGCTTTCACTGCAGCATGAAAGTTATTTTAGTATTTTTTATAAAACCAACTTTATACAGTTATCTCTTTGCAGAAACTTTTTTTCTCTACAAGAAGTTTTACAAGGGAAACTTTCTCAGTTATTTCAATTATAGAACTACCAGGGATTCACACAAAAGAAAGATCTGCCAGTTATCTTTTTAAAACTTTGCCCCATGGGATGCATACAAATGGAAAGGAAATATTGTCATTCTACCTGCTTGTCTAAATCAACTTATATGCTTATTATTGATCTTTTTTATGAAAAGTATATGTGGCAGAAAGTGGTTGTCAATAAATTTTATACAAGATTACATTTTGAAGTAAAAATATCGGTTTTCACCTATAATTTTCAGTCCTTAATTGAGGCAACTATATGCATTATTTTTATTCCATGAGAATGAAAGATAGATGATGATCAGTAAGATTTTCTGGTGAATAATACACTGATTTTATTTTCTAAATATTGATAAACACATATTTTTATCATATAAGTTTGTATTGTTATTTATTTGTTGGATTACTTGAATTCCCAGAAATATATTAAATATTATTCTAGATATGCATATATACAAATGCAGTCTTATTTTAACTATGTAAATCAGTAAAAATGGTTTCAGCCATAGAATTTTATGAAAAGCCTTTCAGAAATGAATAAATGATTAGATTGCAAAAAAAAATCTATTGAAAATAAGAGTTTGTTTCATCTAAGGAAGCAGATATCTAAATTGATTTAAATCTGTTCTTTATTGCAGAGTAATCATTACTGTATTCATATTCTCCACCACACAGTCATAAATGCATGGATGAACAGAACTGTATCTACTCAATTGTTATTATATACACAACAATGTGAAATCACATTGTTCATTCACAATGTCCTTCATTCACGTCAAGTTCTTCCCAAGAACCTAGGATGCCGTAATGTATCAGCATATATGTGCAGATCCAAGCAGTGTAGCCTTTTGTAATTGACAGATGGAAATTTTGCAGATTTTTTTTCAGTATTGCCCAAGATTTCTTGGTGTAGCACCCAGTCTGCCAATAATCTCTGGGGCCATCATGGTTAGTTTATGCCATAATCTTTCAATTTTGATTTTCACCTCTTGATATTTTGTGATCTTCTCCAATTCTTTCATGTGATCTTGCATAAGCTGAGTATATGATTGTTTCTTCTGATTCTTTGCACATT
Organism: Azemiops feae; assembly: GCA_023970755.1. Classification (NCBI taxonomy): domain Eukaryota; kingdom Metazoa; phylum Chordata; class Lepidosauria; order Squamata; family Viperidae; genus Azemiops; species Azemiops feae. The sequence continues at coordinate 1,649,829 of JALGBA010004287.1, forward strand.
TTACATGTTGAATCATTTGATGATTTTTTCAATTCTGGCCATGATTACATAAATTTGAACGACTTGCTCTTGTGCAGCCATAACCAAATCTTCAATTTCTTTTCTTTTTTATGTTCCAGTCATTGTCAGGTTTTATCTTTACATACTTACCCCTGAATCTTTTGTAAGCATTGGCCATGTAATTATTATTACTTCACTGTCATTAGCCAGAAGATAAACAAGAATTTCTTGCAAGCCAATTCCTTACCTCTTTTTCTCTTGGGACAGCTAACCACAAGTATGTGCATCTAGAATCTTAAAACACCAGTTCCCAGAAGCATCAATCTAACAAAACTCTCAGTGAAACTGAAACCTGTGACTTGAAAAGGATAGTTATTATTTTCAGTGAATGGATTGGGGCACAGTTCTGATTCATTCCATTGGAGCAAACATATCTATAGCCCTAAGTACACTTAAAATTCATGATTTCCTGTGCATGCTCTCTACTTAAACTTAGCTGCATTCGACTTTCTCAAGAGATAACAGAGGTTATCAGCAGTAAGAGGTCTTACCTGTGCTGTTACATTTAGATACACATGAAGTGATTTCATACAGAATCATTTTAAAACAGTATGCTACTTTTCAGTCTGTATGTGGACCGAAATGTATCCAATTAGTAGGAAATGCTTCCAAAAAGATGTTTTCGTCCTGTAACCCTTCCTGGCATCTTTAAACCTGAAGCAAATTTGCACCTGTTGAAGTGTGCCAAAAGATTGTAAAATGAAGATAATGGCCTACACTTGACTGCCAGTGCATGGCTTGCTCTACTAGAATTGCAAATGATCTAGTGTACATGTTGGCATTTAAGATACTCTTGATATTATGGTGTTAAAAGAATGTGAATATATAGCAGGTCATGACTTGCTACTGCCAATCAAAGTTATTTGTGGTTACCACTGGGGCAGCTCGGGTATGCATGATTGCTCTAATAAGACAAGATTCCGAATGTGAAGTATAGGAAGGAAAAAGATAAACAAGCAATCAGTGGTAAATGCTGTTTGAGGACTATTAAATGAGTAGTTGTTAAACTACTCTTACAGAATTTTCACTGGTTTCTCTATTAATATTTGTTAGCATATATGGATGTTGATAAACGAAGTAGTTGAATTTCTAAAATGTATCTGTCATTGATTTAGTGGCCGATAAAACCTTACCTTTTTATTTCCTAGCTAACTTTCTGAACCAGTGAGTCATTATGCTGAGAGATAATTTACAAGGGTACTACACTAAGCAGAGGCCTGGAGCAAATTTTCATCTAATACTTCCTTTAAAACAGGTGGAGAACGATGGCCATTTTGCGATCCGTGAACTTCAACTCCCAGAATTCCTGAGCCATAATAATTCCCCACCCCTGCTTTAGAACCTGACACAAATGATCATATTAACTATATGATAGCAGTATAACTACTACTATGTGATAGAAGGACTATAATTTAATTATAGGACTCAGTTTTTTTCTCACTGAATAGCAATAGGAAATAGGTAATAGGAATGTTCTGAATCCGAAATATAAGAAAACTACAGATATTTAACAAAATAATATTAAGTAAAACAGACAAATACTTTGGTCATGGAGCTTCCTATTTATTATCAGGAGTTAGATGTTGTTGTTGCTGCTGTTGTTCCCTTTCAAGACACAATATGGGTCACAGAAGCTGTTGTAGAAAATTTCAAACTAACTGTTAATATGGTGTTGTGACCAGGTTGTAGTACTAGTAACTTTATTTTACACCTATAACTAAGTATACTACAAGATACACAATTTAGTTACAATATAAGACATAGACAATTAACTAAAATGTACAACTGAAATTAAAATTTACTCCAGCTCAACATGTATACTTGCATTAGATTGATCATCTTTCCATGATCTTTCTCTTTCCCTCTCCCTGTTCCTCTTCCTGTCTCCCCCTCTCTGCATATGTGTCTGTGTGTCTGTTTGTCTACCATTGCAGGTGTTGTATAATTAGTATTTTTATTTATCACATTTATATAGCTGCTCATCTCGTGCATGTGACTCTGAGCAGCATGCACACCATACATCTTTTTCTGTATGGAAATCTCATAGTCCCAGATGCTTGTATATGGTGCTATGAGGGATTGATTCTTTGATTCACTCAAACAGGTTTGATATTTTGTGCTGAATGCAAACTATTTTGCAGGTAACTGTTTCTCCCCAGGAACTAGACTCAAATCAGTATTTAGAATGTATTAGTTGTCTTCAGGCCAGTTTTCAGTGTTCCTCTGACTGCCGGGAGACAAGCTTCTAGCAGAATGTGTAAGACCCTGTTTAACATTTTGTTTTGTTTTGTTTTGTTTTGTTTTTCAAACCCAGAAACAGAGCCTGTCCTTTATGTTACTTGATTCATTCAATGAATAAATGGTTGAATATTTAAGTTTCAGCAATGTCATTATTAAAGTTAAGGCTAGAGCTTTTGCAATTTTTGTATAAATCAAAGAGATTTCACCTGATAGCTGGGCTATGTTTAAACATGACTTACTGCTATTCTGAAATAGAATTGGAGCAGCAACATGTTAATCCAGAATAGTGCTGAATCTACCATATTTTGAGCAGACCTGTTCAAAACTTAAAAAAAAAAAAAACAGAGTAAGCTTAACAGGGCTGAACCTTTTGGTCTAACCATCTACCAAAATTTGCATCCTCCTTGGCCCATCCTGTGTCAAAGAAAGCAAATTGTGGGTATTTCTCTTGCCATTTACTCTATGGTAGGAAACAAATAAACCCAGCAAAATCTATCATTCACTTAACTTACTGAATGTTAGAAATATAAAGGCAGAACCACAGTTCAGCTTTATAACTGAGGGTGTAAAAAAGCATAGAAAGAAAGAAAGAAAGAAAGAAAGAATTACCGATGGAGTTGCATACCATCTGTTAAAAAAAGGTCCATATTTTTCACATTGCTGTGTTTTGACTGTTTCTTTAAAATTTTGCATCCATTTTATCATACAGTTTTCTATTTGTTCTTTCTCTATGTTGTATCTCAGCAGGACCTTATATGCACCCTAACAGATGGTATTGGTTTTCCTTTAAACATCCCTCCCATATTCTTAATATCAGAATTTATCCTTCCAGCAATTTGTAAATTCATCAACCATAGTATGTTCGGCCTTTGCTGAATAATTATCTCTGTCTTTAATTTATTCATTGAATCTGAGTTGATCATGTCTGCATAATTATGTTTTTCTTACTATAATTATCTCTAACATAGAAGGTATTTGAAGGAGAGACCAACAATGAAATTGTTTATTTTCCTTATAGAATTTTGTCTAAAAGGATGTGCTTTTAAATTTTTATCCTCCTTTGTGACTCTCTGCCATTAATACTTGTGAAATTCATTAACTAGGCAGGCTTTTCCTAGTACAGGCAATTATCTACTTACTACCACAATTGGCCTGGAATCTCAGTTGTTGAGCAAAGCAGTCATGAAGCAAGATATGGCATGACTACTTCACTCAACAACTGCAATCCTGGTTCTCCCAAGTGTGGTCATTAAATGGAGTGCTGGAGATAGGGCCTGGCTCATTAGGGATTACAAATAGTGACTATGTGATCATAGGCTACTTTGCAATGGGTCCTAAATGTGAACAGGTTATCAAGCACCCAAAATGTGGTCTTCTGACTGCCTCCCCCCAACATAACACTTTACAAAAGCATTTCCATGTGAATGGTCTGTGAATGCTCATTAAGCAACTGGTTTTAAGTTGAGGACTATCTATATTGCTATTATACTACTCAGGAATCTTATCCACCATATTATCTATAACCAGCAACTTGCTTTATGAATGGAACTGATTTATGATTTACAGTTTGGACAGGCAAGAACACCTCTGTCTTTTGAAACTTTTACTAAGCTTGACCAGAAATGTTCCTCTGTGACAAAGTTTCTTGGCATCTATCAAGCTTCCTGTCACACTTATTGCTTTTTAATTTTGTTGAAATTCGAAAAGACACTAATATGTTTCTATAGGTTCCATCAATTTTCTTAAAAACATAAACAGTGACATAATTAAAATTATCTCTGAGATCATAACTGGTGCCAGTTGGAACTAACTTAGAACTAAAGACTAACTTAGACCCCTTTAGGGAGAGATATCTGTCTGAGCAATTTTAAAAAACATATTATAAAGCTACAAACTGCATTAAGAACAAGTGTTTTGATTATTCTACAAAATCAACTCTAGGACATTGAGAAGTTGATGACACTCCAAAATTTTTCATGGAAAGGAGCCACATTTGTACCTACAGCATCTGTAAGTAACCTGTCACGGGTATGGTATCTTAGTTTGGATTTCAGAATCTGTAGAATGCTGGAACAGTAGTACCAAGGTCATTAATCCAACCAAAAATAGTAAGGGACACCATAGAATGCTTGAGTTTATCTATTCTTACCTCTGTTTTAATTTTGTTTATAACTTTGTATCTGCTTTCTTTCTACCAAAATTAAACATAAATTATGTTTGTTGTTTTAATGGTCAAGGATTCAGACGTTAGCTTATTTGATCTGATACAGGCAATGTGGCTAGACAATTTTTTCAAAAATCATGCCCTTAGAAAATGTTGGATCGCTACGGTCAAAATGAATATATTGCCAAAAATATTATTCCTGTTCCAAGTTATTCCAATAAAACTAGGGAAAACATTCTTTCAAGAATTAAATAAATTGGTCACTAAATTTATATGGCAAAGGAAAAAACCTAGGATTAAATTAAAACTCTTGCAAGATATGAAAGATAAAGGGGGATTGGCGTTACCAGAGTGGGAAATATACTACCAAGCATCAAGCCTAACTTGGCTAAAAGAATGGATGGAATTGAAAAATACCAGAGTTTTAACACTAGAAGGACATGACTTGCAAGCGGGGTGGCATGCATTCCTATGGGACGAAAAATATAAAATACACAAGATACTTTCAAAGACACATAGTTAGGGATGCATTGCTACAGACTTGGGAAAAAATAAAACAAAAACATTACATAAGAATTCCAATGTGGTTATCCCCAACAGAAGCTCTGAAACACCCAAACCTACTGGACATAAATAAGATAATTAGATACAAGGAATTGGTAAACGAACAGGGAAATCTGAAAACAAAACAAGAATTGGAACAAGACGTAGGCAGAGAGATTGATTGGTGGACATTTACACAAATTCAATCTAAATATACAGAGGACAAAAAATTATATGAAATACAAAAAGAGCCGGAAGAATTGGATAAAATTATACATGGAACAGAAATAAAATTAATTAGTAATATATATAAATATTTACTGAGATATAAAATGGAAGACGAGGTTGTCAAAGACACAATGATTAGATGGGCAAAAAATTTCGGATACAACATAGAATTGGAGAAATGGGAAAAAATATGGGAAACAAACATAAAATTGACTATGTCTGCGGCATTCAAGGAAAACCAGTTGAAGATGTTTTACAGATGGCATCTTCCACCAGCAAAGCTTGCCAAGATGTTCCAGAACAACTCGCCGACATGCTGGAAATGTAAAAAGGTACATGGAACATATTATCATCTATGGTGGACATGCCCAGTTGCGAAAAAATACTGGACTAAAATAAGAAGATGGATGGAACAAATAATAGATCAACCTGTAGACTGGAAACCAGAGATCTTCCTGCTGGGTATTTTAAATAGAAAATATAGTAAAGAAACACGGTACTTAATCTTACATATAACAACGGCAGCAAGAATAGTTTATGCACAGTTCTGGAAAAATGAGAATATACCATCAGAGGAAGAAGTGATGAGGAAAATCTAAGACTGTGCGGAGATGGACAAATTAACAAAAGTGATAAAAGAAAAGGAAGAGACAGAGTACTATGTAATATGGAATAAGTGGTATGATTGGTTGGAGATTAGAAATAATAAATGAAAATAAATGTGGAAAGGTCAAGAAAGGGAAAATGTGTGTATAATAATGTATAGTAATAATATGTATTATTCTTAGTATGAAGTATAGTATGAAGGAAGAAAATGGAAATAAGAAACAATGGGACAACAAGGACAAATATTTTTTAAAGAAGAATAAGCGGGGGAAATGTAAATAATAGAAGATTACCGTTACGAAATTGCTGTTTAAAAAAAAAAAAGTAAAAAATATATATGTTGAAATAGTATTTAAAACAGCTTGCAGATGGCCACCTATCTATCTTCTGAAACTCTGAATAGCACCTATTGTTTTATTGATCCAATTGCTTCATTTCCTACATTTCCTTAATTGGTAGGTATTTGACTTTACTCCAAAGATTATTTTTTTAGACAAAACTACATATGAAGGAACTGAATACAAATGTTCAAACTAGTTGAAGATGCCAATATAGTTGAAGCATAATTGAATATTTTTACTGTATTATATTCCCTGTATTAAATCACCAAATGCAAAGTCAATTTACAGGTCTGAAGTCAAGATTGTTGGGAGCAATGAAAAAATTAAAATAAACTAGTATTTTCAGTGCTGACCTGAAATATTACCATCTGTGCACATAAAATAAGTTATAAGTCATCCTGATGGCCAACACAGTTCTTTACATTGTCTTGTAAACGATCCCATCCTATCCCTTTATGTCTCTCCAAACTAAATGTCATTTTCATGCTTGTTTGGTTTCTTTGTCCCCAAAGCCATTGAATGGAAGAGGCAACAGTATATATATAGGCAACATATATATAGAAGCTACTGATAGAAGACAAACTGAGGTTCTTATATTGATTTGAAACTACTGACCATATATTTGGCTTCAGGCCTCTAGTTTGTTTTGTGAAAAATGAAAACATTTGAAATATCTTAACCTGAGGGCAAAAATAGTTACATGATATTTCCATCAATAGGTGAAAAAGATCTACTGGTGAATAAGGGTAACTAATTACCAGTCACTGTATATTCAGAACAGACAGAGATACAAATTGTTTCACCATCATCTTTATTTCACTGGCTAAGTAGTACCAGGAGTAATTGCCCCATTTGTAAGTGAAAATAAAAGTTTTTTTCCCCCATTTAGAGCTTCTTCAGCATTTGGGGCAACATCATTTAACAGATCACGTATAATGATCACTTGAACAGTAAAAGACTTATCCTGTGAAAACAATAATCTGATCTACAGCTCCTTGATTAATGTGTGTATTGGGAAAGAAGAGCACAGGCCGATGGGTATAAAACAACCAGGTTTAGGTAAGCCAGGCATAAATGGAATGAAATAGATTGCATCCTAAACCCATGATAGGTTATACTAGTATAATAGGTAAAGCTCAAAGGAGTTGGATCATTTTTTTCCCAAGTGCTGAGAATTAGCAGTAATTGCTATTAAGGTTGACTTAATTGTGCACCATGATTGGGATATATCAATTTATTTATTTAAGTTCAATTTATTTTGAAATTAATTTAAAAATAAATCCAACTTAATTCAAAAAAATCAACCAACCTGGCAATTTGCATTGATTCGAACTAAATCTCCAAATCAGGTCTTATCTGACTCAATTTAAATAGGCCTAGATCTTTAAAATATAGCTGTGTGTGAACATAAAGAATCCAGAACAGTTAAGTTAAGTTAACTTGATAAATGACTTAGCAATCCAATGGAAACTTAAAATTTTCTCAAAGTCATATATACCACTGGTACTGAGAGAGCTTAAATTCTAGCTGCCATTTATTGTAAACCCTGAAGCAATTACAAAATAACAGTTAAAATACAATGATACAAACAAATGAAAAACCGTATTAAAATAGCCCATTCAAACAGAAATAGGTGAACTGGTGAATTGTAGAGCTGATCTGCTAAATTTTTGAGATGGATATTTGGTACTGTGACAGTGTTTTCTGGCTGATGATATGCATGTTTGTTGTATTCCTGAGCACAGGTTATAAGATGAAAGGATTCTCAAGGGTAGCTGATTCCTAGGTTAGGTAAGAGGGTAACCACATTCCTCAGCTACTCATTCATTCCTGATAAACAAGCTTGTAACTTGGGTGAATATACAAGGGGGAAGACAAGAATAGAAAAGTCTCCTATGAAAACCCATGCTGGTGTTTATTTTGTTATCTTGTACTTTGGAAAGTAAATGCATGGCATAAATCAAACAAATGGTGTTGACAATAAAAATACTAATATGTGATCCAATAATCATAATTTGATTACTTTTTTCTGCACATATTAATAGTCCAGCCATGACATTACAGTTTTATAATGTGTCATAAATGCAATTATGAATGTGTGTGTGTGTGTGTATAGATAGATAGATAGATAGATAGATAGATAGATAGATAGATAGATAGATAGATAGATTTACTTTGTACTGACTCTTGTCCTAAGGGCCAGTTAAGCATTTATTTTTTATTTTATTTTTTGGTATAGTTACAGTTTTAAAATTGTCACAAAAAGGATAAATTTCATGGCATTTTCAGTTTTCATTACAATCTTGAGACTGTTAGGAAAATGGATTAATTTTGCTGCTTTTTTTGTCCTCATTACAGCCTGTTATGAGAATGGATTAATTTTATGACATTTTCTTTTCTCAAAGAACTATAATCTTTGTTATGGGAATGAGAATATTCAGAGAAAATGAGAACGCATCAAGCATTAAAGAGCTGTGAGAATTCATGACAAAGACGAAACAACAATAGGAAATGGCACCCAATCCATTTTTCCGACACTCCTTAAGACAGGAAAGGGAAACTAGAATATACTATATTTCCTTCATGTTTTTGAGTAAATTGGAACTGGAGGTGTGGGATTCCTTACTATAACAACACTGATGTTAGATACATTTTTTTTTACTGTTTAGCACAATACATATAATGTGAATAGCATGCATACATAAATGACCATTAAGCTGTTCCTTTTGGGGATAAGCCACGTTATCCAAAATGAAAAAAAAAGAAAAAAAGAATAAGAAATCATCAGACATTAAAGGCATGAAAAAAAGATACATGTGAAATCTAATTGACATTCAATATTATTCATAATAGAACTCCCAAACTTTCTATATTTGCAAACCTTTGTTTTCAGCACATCCATATCCAATATTCATACATTGCTTCCCATTCTTTAAACTTGTCATACCTCTCTGAGGATCTCATCAGCTCCATCTAACTATGATTTTTTCAGATTCCTCCTTCCTCTCAACCCACTCACTCTTTTCCCACATGTTTGCTTGGTGATTCAATCCTCATTTGTTCTAAATGACCAAAACGTCTCGTTTTATTTTCTGCTTACGGATCACTTACTTTTGTATTCAGTCCACATTCATTCAGCCCCCATAATTTCCTGAGGTTATCTCTCCTTGTTTTGCCACACACACTTTTTAAGTAAATTATTCTCACTGCATTCAATTTATTTTTAAGTTTCTCCAGACATAGCTAACTTTCACCCTTAGGCAGAAGCACACTCTTATAAACAGTAATTTTTGCTTCTTTTGACATTTTCACAACAGTTGATGTTCTGCCCACTATCTTTTTTACCAACATTTGTGTATCTAAATTTTATTCATTCCTTTCCTGCTTGAGGTAAGCATTCTATCAAGACTCACAAGTTAAACTAGTTTTTGCTCTAGTTTTTTTTCATCCAGAAATAGTTGATGAAATATTCGTATTATAGTTAGTTCACTAACTATAGTTCACTCTGTTTCCTCTGTGAAAAAGGATTAGGTTTATCTTTGTTAAGTTTCAGACCATATTAAGTTTCAGATCCATATTCCTCAAGGAATTATGCAATCTATCTAATATTTGAAAAATTGTTTGTTTTTTCAGTTTCATTTATTTGCCCACAATAAATGCCCTTGTAACATCACTATAAGAATTCCTTGTATTTTAAAGAGCCAAGGATGTGTTACACATATCTCTCTTACACCCTTTTTAATATGGAGTAGTCGCTAAGCATTCCATTCTTACTTATGCTTTAATTACTACATGCAGGTAGTCCTCAACTTAAATCATTTAGTGACCTTTCAAAGTTACAACGGCACTGAAAAAGGGATTTCTGACCATTTTTCACAGTTACAACCTTTGCAGCATCCCCATAATTATGTGATCAAAATTCAGATGCTTGACATGTGGTTGATATTTATGACCATTGCTGTTTCCCAAGGTCATGTGATCAACTTTTGTGAACTTCTGACAAGCAAAGTCAATGGGGAAACCAGATTCACTTAACAACCAGGTTACTAACTTATCAACTGCAGTGATTCACTTAACAACTGTGGCAAGAAAGGACTTAAAATGGGACAAAATTCACTTAACAAATGTCTTACTTAACAACAGAAATAATTAGCTCAATTTGGTCATAAGTCAAGGACTACTTATATACCATAGCATTTAGCTCCCAATTTTCCAGTCCATACTGCACACATGTTCCATCATTCAAGCCTCTCAGTAAACATTCAATAAATTTCCTTTTCCACATGTATATATTTCCCAAAGATCTGCTGAAGAGGAAAAATCTGCTCAGTTATATTCACTGTATGGTATAAAGTGCAATGTGTTTTCTCTCCCCCCCCCCCTTCTCTCTCTCTCTCTCTCTCTCTGTGTTTGTCTTGCTCTGTCTCTCATTATCACCTTTCATATCCTTTTAATTGTGAGGGCTCTAGTTGCCAAGGTTCGAAGCAAAGAGCCACAATCACACTGGATGATTATCAAAATGAGGCATAAGAACATCCTTTTTCATACTTTCCATTAGCACAACTTCTATGGCACTTTGTTGCATAATCCTTTTCATTTAGTTCCAAATAGTGTCCGCATCCCTTTCTTTACATCCCTTTTGAATTCATTTTCTTGGAAGATTAATCTTTTTATTAATCTAATTCTTTTTCCTACTTTATCTTCCTACAACAGCCTAGTCCCACTCTAGTTTTACATTGTTCCTTTTCTTCCCACATTCAGGACTTTTCATTACCCTTGTATTCTCCAATAATTTTCTAAACTGCTCATCATAGATAAGCAAATCATCAAAGTAATTTGAATCATTCATTTTCTATGTATATGCATGAATAGACCTATACTTAAATCATGTATCTGAAGCAAAAATACCTTTTTTTTAAAGTAGATATTCAGAAAACATTCATTTAGAGACTTCAGAACATCCCAATCATCTTTCCTGTACTTTCCTTTCCAGTTTTCATTCACCCATTCAGGACACCTAACAAAATATTTACCCTTGCCTGGATTGCATGCATTCAGAAGGTTGCACAATTTTTCCTAAAACTCATCAGGATATAAAATATACACATGTGTATAGTGGTTAAGTTTGGAATGTTTCAACCTTTCTTGGTCTGACTCTGAAGCAATTCAAAGATACATGAACCATGTTAATGCTTTGGATAAATTTAAAGAATGATTCAACCAAATCTTTATCTAATCTAATGGAATCATTTGTCTGAAGCTTTGCAAAGGTCTAATAAACAATGTTAATATAATGCTGAATGGTTTTTCCTAATTTAGCAAACTGTATGCTTAGATAGTACATCACACTCTACATTATAAGAAATGGATGTAGTTTAACATGAAAATGATGAAGTATACTCATAACAGAAAGAAAAGGATCTATTCTTTAATTTAAATTAGAACCAACCATAAAACTAAATCATGTTGCATAATTTCTCTATGTTTCCCTTTTTTTCAGAATTATTGTATAAAACATAACCACATAGGTCATTATGAATTATTTGAATATATATAACCACAGGTTAAATATGTATAAGAGCCAATTTTCAAAGACATTTTCTTGATTATAGGTAAGCTGAAATTATTAATTTCTTGTGTATAAGCTTGAAATATTATATATAAAAACATAACTGAGAACTGGGTAATCCATGGACACAAAATGAGTTATGATTTCTCTACCCGCAGCTTTTTGTTATTTGTTTTACTTTTCACAATTAAATCAAATCCTTTCAATAGCCTCTTAGATTTACTCTTGGACTAGCCCCCATTTACCCTAGCAGTGAATCTTTACAAAAGGCAATTATACCCACCATCACTATTGCATCAGCCATTGCTAAACACCAGCCTTCCAAGAAAAGGGATGCTGGAACAAATGTGTACTTATATATTATTAGCAACAGTTTTGGAATCTCTGATAACAAACAGTTTTGGGCACGTGTGTAGCCGGAGCAAGCATCTTAGAATTCTCTGTTTTTAATACAAACTGTTTTTAGTCAAGGGTTTTTGTATGTATTTCTCCTAACTATTCAGATATTGTTCACCTTTGGATATTTGCATATGGCTGACCACAATAAAGCCTTTCAACAATAAAGACTGATCTCTAATCCCTAATCATACCACACAGCCATGTAGGGAGACTCCCCTATTAACAGTTCAAGCCAGAAGCTTTCGAACTATTTTTGACAATGCCTTCTAAAATAAGTGTCATATTGTTATCTCTGGATGCAGATCTTACAAAGAGCTTTTGAAGTCTACTCCCAGACAAATACATGCATGCCGTGTGCATGGATGTTTGTTTGTTTGTTTGTTTGTTCAGTTTCTATAGCTCCCCAACTTAACCTTAGAGAGGGCTGTAATGCACTGTGAAGCGGTATATAAGTCTAAGTGCTATTGCTAAGTGCTATTGTTATCTAATTCAAAGCGAATGATATCTGTAGATGTAGATTTCCACAGAAAATAACAGACCATAGGATTTTTATCCTAACATGTTTGAAGGCAACATATTGACTGATAAGTTTACATTTTGTCGTAACTAAGATGATTATAAGCACTCTCAATCTGTTTTTTTCATCACTGTTTTACGATATAGAATGCTCTGATATTCAGTAAGACAATGTTAAAAATAATGGTGAAGAAACATATCAGAGCTAATCCTTTCTCCAAAGATATTTGCAAAAACTATAATTAACAATTTCCTGCAAATCTAGGCATTAATACCTAGCACTGACATGAAACAATTTTATTTCTGATCATCATAATTTTAGGAAATGTAATCTCCAATCACTTACTTTATTCTGAATAATCGATTGAATTTTTGCTATTATCTTATTTTCATAATGCATATTTAATATCCAGCATGCTATGCTGTTTCTAAAGATGAATAGTGTGGTTCTGTATTATATTTCATATAGCTCCCTTCAGTAGCTTAATGAGTTTAACCCTATTATAATTTTTGTCGGCATTTCTAAATGACACCACAATAATTTACCTTTGCAAGGCAACTCAATATGCTGCCTTCGTGCAGCTGGGAAGCCAGTGGCAGTTTAGGCTGATCCTTGTTGTTTGCCAATAGTAAAGAAAGAACAGATGGTGAGTCAGCCTCTATTCAACTTGATTGCATTATGAAAGCATTTTTCATTATATATATTTAGTATTTTGTGCTGATGTGCTGCAATCCTACCCTGCAAACAATTGCACAACTACTATAACTTTGGTCTATAACTTTGACTTCTTACAAAACATACAAACTGGTTTCCTAATTGGCCATCAAGTCAAATGATTTATTTATATTCCTAAATATATATACCATCATTTATTGGTACAGTATTTGTGTACCAATGAAACACCAGTAGAAAATTTAAAATACTGTACAGGGAAAAAATCTCAAATCTGAAACATAATGAAAAGAGGATATAATCTGGCTTTTGCAAGCCATGGTTATTGTAATGGTGTATGGGAATGATTTGCAAGATTGATGCCAGCCTTTCTAGGTAGACCAGATAGGAAACGCAACCAGATCAGCTAATTGTACTTTATTGTAAGATTATATCAATAGAATCTTGTAAGTCTCTTTTACAGCCGGAGAACTGTGGTGGGGGGTGGGTATGTCTTCTGAACCTCTTCCTCTACTCATTATACAGCTACAGGGTCTTATCTGACCATTCACTAGGCAGTTTCTCTTCCCCATCTCCATTATGACTATTGCTAGAAACTTATCAAGTTTTGTAGTGGTAATCTAAGTTAGGTCCTGCAGAATGAAGATCGTAATTTGTTGATCAGAGAGACAACTAAAAATTTTGATAATCAGATTTAGGAGTGCATCATAATAGGGATGGATGATTTTGGCCCTGTCAGTTTGTGTATAGAAATTCCAAATCGTCTACTCAAGCTAGTTAAGGCTGATTAAATAAATTAATGTGCCAGGTCAGAATCAATTTGCCTTTTTAGATATGAAGACAATCTATCCAGTAGGATGATGTGAACCAAAGACTCATCTCAGAGCAAGTTTGAGATGGGAAAATCACAGACAGCCCCAGGAGAAATGAAGTAGATATCAGTCAAATAAGGGCATTTGAGGTTGAGTAAGATATACAAAGTATGTCTTTCAGAAACCTAGCAGTTTTAATCTTTAGGGTCCCCCCCCCCATGTTGTTATAAGATTGATGTCTCTAAATTTATTTTTTGATGGCTAAAGATGGCTAAACCTGTTGTCATCTGATGCTCAAAACTGTGGAAAACCACTGTCCTGTGTTCCCTCATGGAGAACAGTGTCATGGCCCCATTGGAGCCCAGTTCGGAGGAGGAGGAGTTGGAACTGGGACCATCTGACAGGACTGGCATGTCTCCCTTGGCATGTTCAGAGAGGGCAGGGGTTGAGAACAATGCTGTCATGGGCCCCTTAGGCATTGGGGGAGGTGGTCGACAAGATGAAGAGTTGCCTGCCTGCACAGACACAGGGGAGGATCGACTGCTGACAAGATCTGCTGATAGACAAATGATCTCCTCTGATGAGGAACAGCTGCCTACTCCACTTGTTTCAAGGACAAGGAGAATGGAGTGGAGGCAAGCTCGGAGAAGGGCTGCAAGACTATTCAGGAGAAGGTCACCCCACCCCTCCTCACAAGGAATACCCTGGAGTGACTTAAGGAGAAGCCATGGGGAGTTAGTCTTTGCCAGGAACAATTACACTCCCTCTGGCTTTGACTCGTGCCTGTTGCTGTCTGCCTTGCCTCACTTGGAAGATTGCTCTTTGCTTTTTGTCTTGGACCAAGCCCTGCTCTTGTGGACTGCTTTTGGCCTTTGCTTCACTATGCCTTTGAAACTGCTTCTTGCCTTGGACCTTTCCTTTGCCCTGAAGACTGCCATTGTCTTGTGCCTAGACTCTGCCTTGCAGATTGGACTTGGAATCTTGGACTTTGCCCTGTGAGCGTGCTCCTACTCTGTGGGCTTTATTTGTACTATAGAGCGTGTTGTTTGGGGAATTGAGGGTGGCTGCCTTCAGGGTAGCATGGAGATAGATCCTTACCAGTCATTGGAGGCTGTTTGCTGGAACATTTGTTGAGAGAAATAAAGGACTCTTTAGAGGCCTGCCGTGCCTTGATCACCTGGGTCATAATAAACAGCTGCTGTAGCACAGTTGTGCAATATCCTATCATCTTATCTGAAAAGGTTCCAAGCAGCTGGTCTACTCACTTGTTTCTTCAATGCTGTGATCATTGGCTCTGCTTTTACAGAGCCATCTTCAATTTATGATGTTTTCTCTGGAAGCCCAACAGTATGTTAATTTCTGATGCTGCTGCCTTGTACTGTTTAACCTTTAGTACTGGTTTCCACCTAGACAGTGATCATTTACCACTAAGTAGGTTCCTTTTTTTTCTTCAACTCCATAGAATGACATCAACTTCCCCAGATTCAGACTTATCCCTTATCTGTTAGATACCTTTGGCCACTCTTGTCAGTAAATTGTCAGTTGCTGCAGTCCAATTTCTTGAATCATAGTAGATCAACCATTTGAAACAGGTAATTGGCACAACCATTTGAAACAGGTAATTGGCACAACTAGTGATATTCATGATTTTTTTCCCTCATTTTTCTAAAAGTTTCTGATTTAATTCAGTGCTGCTTAACATCCTGCTATCCTTTAAATAAATATTCTAAAACTTGGTTGGATAAGGACTGTATTCAGAGCAAGTCTCTGATAATTTTAGCCTATACAAATACCAATTCTGTAAAGATTGTTCTTATGGCATTTTTCATTTACTAAAAAAAGGAATATAAAACCTTCTGAGAGAGAATACACAAAACTATTCATTTGTGAAATGGACAAGGCTCTCACAAGCAGTAATAAATAAGGGTGATCATCAGTTCAGGCATTTTGTTTCTTGCTCTTCAATAAATCTAGCTCCAGTGCCAGTGATTTAATCTTTCCAGAGCACAGAACAATATGTTTGGACAAGTTGTGCCATGCATTTTTTTTTTACTAGTGATTGTCTTCCCTCCCTTTATCTAATCTCTATCCCATCTACTCCCCATCTCACAATCAGAAATCCTCAAACTAATTTCTCAATTTGGCCCCAGATAAAGATATTATTTTTGCCAGAATTATTGGAAACAAATCCTGATCGATAGTCTCAGTATTGTCCCCCACCCTCACGCCAGTTTACCAGCATTAATTTCTTTACTACTACCCAAACAGTGACTTAATTCTGTTACTGTTCTGATATATAAGAAAAATAGCAGGCTTATTATCAATAATTAGCAAACTCTGTCCAATTTTTCTGTAATAAACCTTTAGACTGGATGTGTTCAGAAAATAATTTAGTTCCCCAAAAATATTTGACCACGTATAAATGTGCAATTTGACATCTTTTAGCTAAGAGCCAAGTTCTTAACTCTTAATTCAAAGCCTGTCTCTAAGATTAGAGATTGGGTAGACTAGAACTGAAACTACTATTTAGCAATGATTTCTACTCTTCTGGCTCAAGATTAATTTAGTCCTTACAGAGCTATTGTCATTAATTTTGCAGCAGATGTTGAAATCAAAATGGTGGAGTGCTATTACTAAGTAGAACTACTTTGGTAAATAACCTGACCTTTTACTACTGTTAGAGCTAGAAAAGGTTAAGGGAATCATTAGACAGTGATTGAAGGTACCAAACTCCAGAATAAAGTAACACAAATCCACAAGAATCTATTATCCTCTCAGAGATATGCAAAAGTTTTCCTCAGCAAAATATTTATAATTAAGTAGTTAGTAGGCTAGTAGGCTTACTTTAAAGCCCATTTCAATAGCCTATCCTTAGCAGTTCTGGAGAAACATACATAAAATACCATTATCCAGAAGTTATCTCCAAATGGATCTGGCAAAACTAAGCACATATCTGTACATTATAAATTTTACCCATGGGAAACTTCAAATCCTGGAGGGTATCTATCTTAACAGAAGGGGTGCTTGGGCAAAGACCTCCAAGGCTGCACCTGCCTACCTTGGATATAAGAGTGACATGAATATATATAAAAGAGTCATGATGTAAGACAGTCATGCCATCTCAGACATGACCCAGATTAACAAGGTCTATGCCAGATCTTGGAGAAGCAAGACAATCTTACAATAAATAGGCTATAGAACAAACCATACATGGATGAGACAAGAGAACCTGGAATTGATGGAATTCAATGTGAAGAGATATAGGAGACATATGAATGAACTATGGATGTCTTGTAGATCTATATCCACACTGAGAAACTACTTCAACATAGCGAAGAAGTTGCTTTCACAACTTGAGCTAGACCAACTACACATTACATTCCAGGTTCAAGATGACCCAAGAACAACAGCATATATTAAACAGCTGGCATTGTGTATAGGAACAGTTGAATGGGCTGTATGGACTAGATCCTCCCAAGTCTACAAGGGAGATTCCATAGAAGGTTATGATGAACAACAGGGTTGAGATCCTGCGGAACTTCAAATCCAGATTGATAGACAGGTATTGGCTAATCAATGAGACATTGTAGTAGTAGACAAGGATCAGAAGTCAGCAATGGTGCTAGATGTAGCAGTGCAACATCAGGAAGGAGGAGTATGAGAAAGTGGAGGAATACCAAGTCCTGAAGGAGGAACTATAGAGAATGGAAAGTAAAGTGTTGGTAGGACTACTTGGAGCTATAAGTTCTTAGCTGGGAAAGTGACTGTAACAGATCCCAGGGACAACATCAGAGCTCCCTGGACAGAAGAGTGAACATTAGGAGCAGCTAAAATCCCGTGCAGAACCCTCAAACTCCCAGGCTTCTGATAGAGGACCTGAGATTGAGGAAAACGCATATCACCCATAGAGATGAGAAGGTCTGTGTGTGTGTGTGTGTGTGAGAGAGAGAGAGAGAGAGGGAGGGAGGGAGGGAGGGAGGGAGGGAGGGAGGGAGATTCGAAACAAAAAATTTAGTAGTCAAAAACTAAATGTTAATAAACAGGATAAGAAAGATTGATGTAGATAACAACAAATTAATTTAATTGTTAAGTAGCCATTTTATTATTCTTTTTACTTTGTATATTTGTTTTGTCCGAATTCTGATCTATGACCATGATAAAGTTGTGTTGTGGAGGTTTTTCCACATTCCTAAAAAAGAAGTCCCTGTCAAATGTATACCATAATAATTTCTGGTCTGTTCTTCAATCCCACAGGTTATGGATTTCAGCTTTCTATTGAAAGAGAACAATGTTCCAAAATGGTGGTCACTATTCCTGTGTACCTATCAAATCATCCTAAAGTGAATGTGACTTTACATTCAATTTAGGAAACCACGATACAAATCATAAGCATGCTTGAGTGGGCTGTAGTTTGAGTTTGACAGGAGAATAATTTCACAGGATCATTCTTTAATATTCCCTCATCAGTAAAGTCTTCAGAGAGCAGTTGTCTTTCTGCAATCTCTCTTTCTCTTATTCACCTATGAACAGCTGATCAATGTTGTCAGCACCAATCACCTTAATAGGGAAGAAAAAACAAAATGTAGGAGCTTCCTTTGTTTCTCCAAAAATGTCTTCGGAATACATGAGGATTATTGGAATGTCTAGAGTTAAAAAAAAAATCATTCTCAGGAACAATACTACATGCTATGCTGAAATTCAAGCATACAGTATTGGTGATTAAGATCACTTAACAAAGGGTTGACTTCTCAGGCTGCTTAAATCCATATTCAATCAGAATTTTAATTGGCCCATCGGAAAAGTTTCTTCTAACAAGACTTAAAGGAAGTTTGGCAGTTTAAAAAGTGAAATAACTGAAATGGTATAGTTTCTTTTTATCCCCCCCCCCCCCGTTTTTTCTCTACTCTGTCAAATGTAAATCACATAAGTTTGGGATTTCAAGGTAAGTTTAGAAAAGCAAAGTTTTCAATCACTTCCTCAGTTCTAGAGCTTTCTGTGATTCCTGGAATTTTTTTCCATAAAATTAAAGGCATCTCATGACATATTAGATATAAAGTTTTATTGGCTAAATGAAGAGTACGAAATTGTTGTCTGGTGAATTTCCTAAATTTAACTTATTTTAAAGCACAAGCACAATTTTGATACAATTCCTTCTTCCAACTTCCAAAACTTATTAACAATATGTCCATTGTTCCAGAGACATTTTTTATAAGAGCGTCTGCAAGGATAAGAGAAACTACATTTGCTTTAATCTTATTTTTACACATTTGGATGATGATACAGTCTTCAACAAATTAATTTATTTAAATTAATATTCAGATTGGTTGCATCCATTGTTATGATTGGCTTTGGGCTGGTGAACCTGCAGCTCTCCAAATCTTGGTGAAATATAAATCATAATTGATGTATTGTTTAAGATCCCTGGATATTGTACCACCATTGGCAGATATTTATTTGGTATAAACATTAGTGCTCTCTCTCACACGCACACACACGCACACACACACACAAATATGCAAGCATATAAATAAATAAATAAATTCCATATTAAGAAGGAACCGGATCATTCAAAATTCTTCAAGACTTATTTTAAAGACACTTTTCAGTTCAACTCAGTTCCTTGAGTTAATGGATATCTCCATACATTTTTTCTGGCAATAGTATGAAAGTGGTTAACAATTGATTTCTTCCACATTTTTTTTTATTTTCAACATTTCAATCTAGCCAACGGCACTCGAATTTCTCATATTTCTAGGTTGTCTCCTTTTCATATGCTGTCTAGGCTACCTAGACAAAGCTAGCTGGATGCTGCCATCTGAGTTTAATACAACTATTTTAAAAAGTAATGTTCAAGTGCAAGTTACATAACAACCTTCATTATTCATTATTGTTACTTTTGAATATAGATTAACCATATCAGGGGTGCAAAACTCTGGTAACTTTAAACAATTGTGCAAATGTCTAAAATCAGTGTAAAATCAGAAAAGATGTTTTAAGAATGGTCTCAGACAAAGGCTTTTGTAAAAGAAGCCTGTGATTTCCACCTGAACGAAACCAGCAGTGATTGCAGAGGCTAGACTATTTTGGAATAGCAATTTGCTTCCAAGTAGAGCATTAGTTTCAAATAAATTGAGTCTCCCAATTCATTTTGTATTTCTTTGTCCTTGAAAAATTGAAGGAAGTTCTATGAACTCATGCTAAACTGCAACAATATTGTATTGGAACTAGAGACACTTTACCTCACTTTTGCTTCTCTCTCTCTTCTAAGAAGATGACTTATCCAAAGGAAAGACAAAAAGGCCTGGGTGATTGTACTGGAAAGACAAAGTAGCTTTTAATAAATTCTGACTTTGATTCATAAAATAATAATTGGATGCAAGCTGACCATTTATTCATAAAAACCTTCTGTTTACTCTTGATGTTTTCAAAATGCACTCCTTTTTAAAGTTTAAAATATTTCTTATAGGAGTTGAGATTATTTGGCTCTGAAATCCTGTTCACCAGGGCCAAAGAGGATGAAAGTCAGGGAGTGTCCACAGGATACAGTAAAAAAAAAGTCAAGATTCCCTTTTTAATATATATCATATATTGTATGTCATATAACATATATCATATATATATGAGCAAATGAGGTTAAAATTTCAAATCAAATAAAAACTTGTCATAGATTATTAAGTCATCTGATAGTTTATTGATTTTGTGTTTATATCATAATTAATACTTTTCAATGCAGTTTTGCCAAAATGTAGGTATCTCAGATGCTTCTTGGACAGGAACTAAAAGTCAGAATGACTTTTGAAGTCACTTGTAAGCTGCCTAAGAGCAGGAAATGTCATTTTATAACTCCCTCTACAATTGAGCTAGAGATATTCTGACAGAAAAGAGCAAACTGGAGTTCAAAGTGAAAGTAAAGAATGGGGATATACATGCAGAAACAAAAGGTGAAAATGTCTAGATGCTGAACCTTTGACTCTCAACACATCTAACATTCAAGAGAACTATTCTTTTACTGATACAATAGCAAAATAATAATAATTCAGCACTGGGATGCTGGGATATTTGTTACAATAGGAGATGAAGAAATGAGTAGAAGGGCGGGCTGTACCAGACAATGAACAAGAAATACATCTCAGTGTCCTTGTGGAAACCACAGAGATTCAGATTTATTTTTGTCTTAAAAATAAGAAAGACATTTCTCGTTGTAATGGTCATTATTAACAATATCCCAAATATTTCTTTTTCTTAGATAAAATAAAGTGATAAACAAAATCATTGTATATAAATATTTGTTCACATAAAATACTTTAATTGTCTTTTAAATGCCAGCAAACTACTAGAATCAGGCCCATAGTCTGACATCTAATTTGAAGAAACGTTTCTGTACCTGAGAGATAGCATTTGCATCATGAAATGAAAGAAATATGATGACAATTATTTCTCTTCAGCAAATATGTAAGTAAATTGAGCTTGAAAATTCCCATAAATAGAAAATGTGGAAGTTAGATCTTCCCACAGGAGGCTTAACCCAAATATCAATCTTTTTGTCCTTAGTAAAAATGCAATCATTTTTATTTTAATAAGTGTGGTTTGCACATTTTAGCAGAAACTAAAAATCCTTTTCCCTTCAGATTTTAAGCATTTTTTTT
Source organism: Azemiops feae (assembly GCA_023970755.1). Classification (NCBI taxonomy): domain Eukaryota; kingdom Metazoa; phylum Chordata; class Lepidosauria; order Squamata; family Viperidae; genus Azemiops; species Azemiops feae. The sequence continues at coordinate 1,671,627 of JALGBA010004287.1, forward strand.
TTACTTACTGGTCTGTGAATTAGATTCTAAAATGCGTAATAGTTATATTTACACATACGAAAGATAAGTTAGATAAAAATCATGAATTAAAACATAAAATTAAAATAAAAGCTTTTTTCGCTTTAAAGCATTTATTTACTTTGCATGTTACTAAGAAACAGTACTTATCACACAGTATTGGGTCGGTTTTTTTTAAGCAACAGTTTAGGAAAGATGAAAAACCATAGTGGGCATTAGAGCTAAACTACACATTCCATTTTAATTCCATGACTGAGGACTCTAATATTTTATTCTTCTTCAAACAAAGTAAGAAAGCATGCAAAGCATGGCTTCTGCAATAATTTCTAAGCCATGTGAGCAGGAAGGTAGCAGATAATTTAAATTTGTGGAGTGGGCATGGCATATTGGACTCTTCTGTAGGGATATTTTAAGGATTTTTTTCAATTGATTTTTTTCACTGTAGCCCTTACTTCAGTGTTCCTTGGATGTGGCATCTTTAGGATGTGATGACTTCAATTCTGGCTAAGGAATTCTGGGAGTTGAAGTCCACACAACATTGCCAAGTTTGAGAAGCACTGCTCTGTCTCAACCATTGTGTTTCACAATAGAATCATAAAGAATATTGATGATGTAGGCATAGAAATGATTTTATTTTAGGAACACATGCACACACACACACTTTGCTTTCATGCTCATCCATGAAACCATTTTGCTGGTACAAATTGAGCTGTTTTAAAAGACTTGAGCATTTTCACAATGATTTGCCTTCTCAGGCCTTTGAAGATACAACTATAGCAAAAGACAATAGAGTTATTTAAAGAGAAATTTCCTTAAACAGGATTAATTCAACTCATTGGGCGCATGTGGCATTGTAAGGTGTATGATTAAATTATTTTGTACAAAATAAAAATAAATAAATAATCAGCCCTATCAGTCAGTGTCCAATTACAGACTCAACTTACAGATAAGAAATCATAAACAATGGAGTAATAATAATAAATAAATGCTGTTGAATTTGTGGTGTAGTGGTATCTGACTGGAAAACAAAAGATCTTATAAAAGATAAGGAATCATGCAACCAACTAATGCAACCCTTGTTAATATGGGTACTTGACAAGTCATATAGCTATAAATTGACTTTTATTTAGAATTATGCAAATAGCAGGTACAAGAGTCAATTATCCTACAACAGAACATTTTTGCGGGACAAAGAAAAGAATCTAATCAGAAGACTTGGGCTGTGTGTTTGAGTCAGGATTGCAGTTTTTATCATTTTGTTGACTTTTTTGCCTATTTGATTTTTTTTGTCCTCTCCTACAGATACTTCCTGTATTATAGCTTAATATATTTGGGCTTTTAAGAAGCGTCATAAAATAAAGAAAACAGTGAATTAAACCTTTAGCAGAATTTTAGGAGAATTTAAAGAGAATTATTGAATACTGAAGTCTTTATACTGAAACAGTTCTAATATTTTTTTGTTAGTTAAATTTTTGTTAAGGCTCAATTGTTGTTGCAGATGTTATCACTGCTGTTATTTTGTATTATTTTAAATGTCTCCTATAGATATATTTTTAATAGCATTCACATTTTTAAAAAGAAACTAATTTGCTGAATTTAACCACAGCAACTTCTTTGTTATTTTCTGAATTATGTTGCTTACTCCAAAAAGGGAATAACATAATGAAGCATCCATGTACATAATGACATTAAGAGTAACACACTGAAAATGACTGAAGAGACTAAAGCAGAAAATAAAACTAAAATAACTGTAGACTTAAAAATAGATTTAAATCCTGTAAATAAAGTGCATTGGTGAAATCCCAAGGCATAATGATTTATAACGATTCTCCACATATGTATTTTCTGTCACTTTATTCTATAAAATGCTGGCATATACTTCCGCTTCAATATTATAAGCCTTCAAGATGCTTTTACTGTAAGGTAAAATACTCAAGTTTATCTCTATTGGATATTTGGCATGCAGCCCTATTCCTGTTGACTTAAACATAAACCCAACTCAGTTCTCTAAGATGTATTCTCAATTAAGGCTGTATTGGTTCAGAGTCTTAGTGATTGTGTTCAATTCCACTGAATGTGCAGATACACAAAGGTATGACATATTCCTTTTTTTAACAGGGCTGAGAAAGTGCTTATTAACATAAGTAAATATCAGTTCAGACTTTCCTATGGGTAAATTGTGACTGATTTGGGCAGGTTAGGGATTATACATGTGCTGGGATTCTCTCTGCAGGCATAACACTTGAACCAAATTAATATGTTGCATGCTTTCTAATCAAAGCATTATGGAACTATCATCCTCATGATCTAATTTATACAGAATAATGAGATTTGTTCTTATGTATACAACATTCTCTGTTGCCTGAATATCATGGGTCTTGTTGAGTTTGTAAGTGATTATTTGGTATAATCTACCGTGAGAATAAAGAATGGCTCATAAAAATTGAGATTATTTTTTTTTTAGATGAAAGGAAACATCATCGTCATCTCTTGAAGTATAGCAAAGAAAATACTTTCCTTCAAGATAAACAGACAGCTTTCAATTAAAATGATCACTTTTCTTATGCAAGATTTACCTCCAGCAAGTTCTCTGGTATTTCTATCTGTCATGGTAGTGATAGTTTATGATGCAGTAACATAGTTTATATCTGATGTCATTACCGTATGTCAAGAAGACAGCTGATGTGAAACAAGTAGAAAGCCACATTTCCTGCTGAGAAAATGAACTTGTTCTGAGTACAAAAATCTCTGGAGGGAAAAATAAGTAAGTAAGTAATCTTTTTGTGTTGAAATGTTTATGTGTTGGGGTTCTTATCCCTATAGACAGATCAGTGAATGCCATTTTCTGCACAGTTCTGTTTCAGTGCTGAAATCCCAATATTTGTAAAGACCTCAGTATTTTATTTATTTATTTTTGCTACAAAGCCAAATCCTAATAAAACAAAAAGGAGACAATCTCTAGAGGAAACTTTAATAACAAAAATTCCTTCAATACATATTTCTATTTTGATAAAAAAATCTATGCCTTATCCGTAAATTTCAAGGAACAATTTAGAATATCAGAAAATAGGAGAAAGCCATTGTTTTACAGAAGACTGGTAATACTAAAAGTCATCTGATAACTCTGATAACAATGCTTTATTGTATAATCTGTAATATAGTAGGGAATGCTGGCTTTAATTTTATTTTATGGATTTTTTACAAATTCATTTCTCTCTGCTCCATATAATTTTTGGAGAAAGGCAGGTTTAAATGCAAATAAGTATTAGTGTCCAGACTTCATAAGTACTTTCCCCCCCCCCACCCATTTGAAACCTATTTCTTTGAAACTATCCATACTGCACAATATCTATTCTGGTACTTTTATTTATTAGTATAGTTCCGTGATGGCGAACCTATGGCACGTGTGCCACAGGTGGCACGCAGAGCCCTCTCTGTGGGCACACGTGCTGTTGCCCCAGTCCTAGGCCTTCAGCTGGGTTTTATAAAACCTTTTCGCTTTAGGCCTCCGCCGCCATGCAAAAAAAAAAGGTTCAACTTTTTTCAATCAATTTCAACTTCTCGTGGAAAAAAAAAGATCTCACAAAGTTGGAATTGATTGATTGAACTTTTTAGTCCTACTCAGTCTGCCGTTAGTCCTACTCAGTCTGCAGCCACGCCCACCCAATGGGCCACACCCACCCAATGGGCCATACCCACCCGGCACCGATGATACATGTGGGTTTTGGGTTGCAGTTTGGGCACTCGGTCCCTAAAAGGTTCGCCATCACTAGTATAGTTGGTTAGCAGAAAGAAAGAAAAACCAGCAGAGTGGTATTGGACTAGTTCCAAATTTTGTGAAAAAACAAAAGAGAAATAAATAGAATACAATAGAAAATAAGGTACAATGAAATATCATAGACACATAGTGTAATACTTTGCACAAAAATAATAAAAATTGCTACACGTCAATTGGGCTACAAACAGCAAAAAAATCACAATTCATAAAACATACTTTATAAATAGAAAAATTTGAGCATTATAATTTGCTGGAAATGTTCCCTTTCTGTTCCTATTATGTGTTAGAGAAGGTAATTGAAAAGCTTATCAATTGTTTAGAGGAGAGCTTTTTTTTTCTAGATGTAGCAAAATAGAAAGGAAACTGAAAATGCATGTATGCACAGTATGTATATAAGTAATGCACTATTGCAATTTCATATTCATCTGATTTTGTTTTCACAACATAGAAAATATTGAAATTTCTTTCAATCTAATATCTTCTAGATGTCTGGATTACAATAATAGAATTTTGACCATATTGGCCAAGTTAGATGAGAATTTGGCGGATATTAGATTCAAATTATTTTGAGGATACAGTTCAGAAAAATTGAGGTTCAACTAAATACTTTATTTCGTGTGATTGAGCATTCTGATTCAAAGAACATTTGTCTACTAGAGTATGCTTTTTTCTGATTTAATTTCTGAATCATCATCCAATCCTAAATGGATGAACTATTTAAAAAAATATTCCCCATTGATGCCCATGATCTTTTTCATTTTAAAAAAAAGTTCTGCAAGAGGGTTGGGCTCTGGAAATGTGAGAGAGAAAATAATTTTCATCAGTCCAGGTATAATAGTCTTTACATAGATAAGGATTCCATGACCATATTGAATAACATTGACAAAGTCAGGAGTGCACTGTGTAATTTACATAATTTATAATTTGACCCTAATTTAGGCTTCTATTCTTAAGCAGAGTTGAGAAAAGTAGTCATTTGAATTAGACTGGTCTTTATCAATCTTGAATTTCCTCTCCTCTTGAAAGGAGAATGAAAATATTGGAATCGAAGGCTTTGAATGTCTCATTTGTGTTTTATGGCTATTTCTATTGGCATGTGAAAAATAGATGTTTTTCATCAAATAATCACTAAGGATTCAAAACAGTATTTTAATCAATTTAAGGCTGCTGCTGTATGCCTTAATGTCGACGATTGAACCTAATACAAGATTGAGCCACTGCTAAATCACTGCTTAAAGGTATTCCAATGTGTAATATACATTTATTTTGTTTTATTTTATTTATTTACATAAAGATTTACAGGCTGGCTCCATCAAGACAGTCTTAATGCAGTTTACAATGAACAAAAAAACATTAAAACAGAATCACACCGAATCTAAAAACCCACATAGCTCTTCTATGATTAACACTGAAATATGCTGCAGAACAGTAACATTTCTGAAGCCTTTTTAAGAGGCCCGAAAGTTGGGGCATTCCAAAACTCAGGTGTCAGGATGTTCCTTGGGGCTGCCACTGGAAGATGCATCATCAATCCTTGACTTCCTCATCTATTCCACCCCATATTTTGATCTAAGGAAATTCAGATTTATGTAATTATGTCGGTTATCATGTACAATATTTTTATGACACATCTTATTGACTGGCTTCTAGAGCACAGTTTTCCTTTGGGTTACTAAAAATCTTGGCATATAATTTTAAAAACCAAAGGTTTTTTTTTATTACCAGTTTCATTCCAATTTAAAAATAGCATGAGAACATGCTATCAAAAGCTGAAAGTCTTCTCAGTTTGGACTCATCCAAAGGATCATTGTGTAAAGAATAGCAAGCAGAGACCAAAACAAGCTTTCTCAATCTGAAACAGCCCAGAATTCCTAACTAGTAAAAACAAAATGTAATCTAACACCTCCAGAAGGAAAGAGGTTCTGAAAGGGAACCCTATACATCAATTTTCACAACTAACAGTGTGTGGATTCTATAGTTTTCAAACCACAATGCACAATTGCTTTGAAATTAGGCGAAGAATTTCTACTTCCTTTTTCCTTTACTGTATTCATTAGTAAAGCTACAATCATAATTTTAAAAAGAAAGACCATAGTATACATTGAATCTTTCACTCTCTGATTATTGCAATCATCCTCCTGACCTATTCCAGATATTTTTTCTTTCTCTCCCTCTGCCCTTCCCCCCTCTCATTTTTCAATTTCAGTGCTGCCCTTTATAGACATCTCAAAAATAGGGCAGCAAAGATCAACGTATTTCCTTGTTGAAGAAACCAGGAAGACCTTTCTTCGTGCATGTGGTTTTGGCTAGCCCTGAATCTTATGAAAATAAGTAGCTATTTTGTGCTGACAGCTTTGGTGGAGCAAAGGAGCAAATAGAATGGCAAGGAGCAGGGAAATCTATCACAATTATTTTGAGAGTGAATTGACATAATATTCAAAAATAGATTTCATGATAACACTTATACATATAGTAGATATTAGGGTGCATAAAGTGCAGCCCAAGTGGAACTTACATGTAAGAAAAGTATATGTCACGGAGTGATAATATACAACTTAATATATTAAGGAAAGCTATCTATGAAAATCTATATATTGCAGAAATTTACAAAGGTCTGCACCTAATGTAAAGGTATAAATGGTAATTGAATCCAATTATATTATTTTTAGCCACTGAAACTTTGACAGAATGAAATAATGCCTAAAGCCCTGCTATGCTCACATCACTAATCCTTATAACCTACTTCTACATAATCTTCAGCAGCCTCTAAGTCAACTGTGACATTGCCCTCGGCGTAGTTCTTTGGGATATATTGATGACAGATACTTTTATCTCCATCCATTATGAACAGAATGTTAGCAGAAGCAAACAACATGCTCCTTGAAGCATGAATTCCATCTTCCTACTAATGACTTCCTACTAAATGTGGCATGGGTTGCAGGCCTGGTTTCTGTGGCATTCCTAAATAAAGTGCTTAATAACTAGGCTCATTAATGCTAATAGTAAATCAGTGAGATTAAATATTTCTATAAATCATTTTATTAATAAAACAGGAGGGCTCATTAAAGAATTATTGGGCTGTTAAGCCACAATATTTCAGCTTTTCATAAACATTTCAATTAGTCCAAGTTGACAATGCAAGATGGAAAGCAAAAATTGCCAGATACCTATAGACTAGAAAATCATGTGTGGAATCAGCATCTTGTCATAATAATGCCATATATATTTTTTTTGTCATTTTTTTGTCCATAGCATGCTGGCTCTCTCTGAAAAAAAACTGAGTGAGGGTGTTTATATGTAAATTATCTGTTCAATGACCTTCTAAAGGCCTGGGTGCTACTATGCTATGTCATTTTACAGCTATCCTTCAAATGTTGGTTGTCAGCAGCTTGGAATGAGTGCATACTTAACCACACAAAGAAAACAATGCCTTGAGTTTGGGAGAACGAAGAATAAGTGCCCTTCCTAGGAAAGCTTGGCATATATAAGTCACAAAAATGATAAGGTAGATCTGAGAAGGGTTGTGAGAAATACAAAGCTAGAAATTATGACATGATAATTATTACTAGGACATCTCACCTGCACTATCCTTTTTTTCTACCACACACTTGCGTTTATTTCAGAATCCCCAGCCCCTCCTTCAAACATACTGTTAAGAAAGATATTTTGATGGATGAATAATTATATCACAAGCGGAAGAAATGAGGAAACTGCTGGAGGATTTTAATTTGCCTTCAAGGCTCCCTCCATGTTCCATTTCTGAGAATTAGTTATTTGAAAAGAAATGAGTGTTAACTTTGAACAGATGGAGAAGAGCTGCATGTCAGGATAAGGGAAAACAAAATTTAAAAGAACCATTTTCTATTACAATTCTTCCTAGATATTTTTTTTAAAAAAAAATACAATTCTGAGGGCCGAAGATAGAAGTGACAGGTACAAGTTCCTTCTGCCCAGAGTCTCTCACAGCAAATGACACAAGCAGTTGTCACTCTCATCATTAAATTAAAGGTCAAGCTATTTAAAAGTGATTTCTTATAGCAAAAAGAGCCAATCACCTTGCATGCATTTATTCAAAGAATCCAAAACATTCTTTTAATCTAAGAATGAAAGGTTTTCGCTTTAAAACAGCACATGGGATGTTCATAATAGAAACATATGTGAAGAGGAAGAAATAACCATATTGAAAAAATAAAGTAATAAAAAAATTTAAAGGTATGGATAAAAAGAAAATGTAACTAAAGGAAACATAAACCAACAACATTGCCTTTCTATCATTACGAATGAGTTATCGTTACAAATGAAGGCAAACATAGGTGTCCCGGGATCGTGTTGCAGGATCCAATCTGGGTCAGTCACCAGAACCAGAGGCTTAGTCTTCTGAGTTTTCGGAGTCATGCTGGAGCTCATCCTCAGGGAACCTCTCTCTACCAGAATGTGTGGTAACAGAACTTCCCTCTATCACAATACACAATCTGGTAGAGAGAAGTTCCCTGAGGATGAGCTCCAGCACAAATCTAAAAACCCGAAAGACTACACCTCTGGTCCTCGTGACAGACCCAGATTGGCTCCTGCAAGCTTGACTTCCACCATGACCATAAACCACTTCCAACAATGTCTTTTGTTCTTTGAACTTCTTACCTCTACCTTTTTGGAAATATCATCTATCCAATCACCATTTTCTTGAATTTCCCCATCTCATCTTCATGTATTTATTCTGAAATTCAGTCTCCATTCATTCTGTCTACATACTGATACCAACTCAACATACCTCCGAACGAATCACTTAATTTATAGATAATCCTCAACTTACAATTGAACCCAGAATATTGGTTGTGAGTTGTTGCAGCTGCAAGTTGAATTGCCATGTGATCAGACTCAATTTTACAACTGGTTTTATCATGGTCATTAAATGAATTACATGATCATAAATCCGAATCCAGCTTATCCAATGTGCATTTTGCCAGAAAATGGCGAAAAGCATTGCAAAATCAATCATGTGACTGTGGGACACTGCAACTGGTTGTAAATGTGAGCCAGTTATAAACGTGAGCCAGCAACCAGTCATAAGTTGAGAACTATTTGTATAGAATGTACATCCATTCATTGCTCTTCATTTTTGATATTATTTCATTTACAATACAACTTCTTAAGTAATGATTCCCACTGCATTTTGCTAATTATCATATTTCTTCTGCCATACTCAGGTTTCTCCTCTATTCAACAAAGAAGAACACTTTTATTCAGTCATTTTATTTCTAGACTTCTGTTCCATGCAGAAAGTCGCATACTATCTACCAACATTATAACAGCATTTTTACATCTTAAACGGTCTCCATCTTTTTTCACATTTTACTAAACATTCCATCTAAATGCACAAATTCACCTTACAATAGAATAGAATAGAATAGAATAGAATAGAATAGAATAGAATAGAATAGAATAGAATAGAATAGAATAGAATAGAATAGAATTACAGAGTTAGAAGGGACCTTGGAGGTCTTCTAGTGCAACCCCCTGCTCAGGCAAGAAACCCTATACCATTTCAGACAAAACAATCTCTTCTTAAATCTCCATTTCCTGCCATCCTCCTTTCCAGGTCAACCCATATTAGACGTTTGTTTGTGAAAAATGAATTGTTGTTCTTCTATTGGCTTTGATTCCCAGGCTGGATGTTGTCCTGAGCTGCTTGGTATCGAATCACTTTCTACTTCATTATACAAGTAGTCCTCGACTTACGACCACAATTGAGCCCAAAATTTCTGTTGTTAAGTGAGACATTTAGAAAGTGAGTTTTGCCCCATTTAATGACCTTTCTTGTCACAGTTGTTAAGTGAATCACTGCAGTTGTTAAGTTAGTAATATGGTTGTTAAATGAATCTGGCTTTCCTTGTCAGAAGGTCACAAAAAGCGATCACATGACCCTGGGATATTGCAACCGTCATAAACATGATCCAGTTGCCAAGCATCGGAATTTTGATCATGTGACCATGGGGATGTTGTAAGTATGAAAAACAGTCATAAGTCACTTTTTTAGTGCTGTTGTAACTTTGCATGGTCACTAATGTAGCTGCTGTAAGTTGAGGACTACTGTATTTCCTCCTTTCTCACACTTCACCCATACCATTGCCTCTTAGATATTTGGTATACAGTGGTTCTCTTCCACACTAATTCCCGAAGCTCAACACCACTTCTTATTCACTGGGGGCCAGCCTAGAATTTAATGGACAATCATTGAGAGAAGAGTCATTACAAGAGCAACTGGGGAACCAGGGAACATATATGCATCCATCTATATGATGTTGCCAACTCAAGTTTAAAAAGTAATGTATTTCATATGACAATACAATGAAATCCTTCCAATAAGCTTTATTTGAAGATAATTTTTAAATACATGATAAGCCATTTTTGCAAGATATTGGAAGTCACTACAGCACTGTTCTCCAATCTCAAACTATGAATGAGAATGGCTGATAGAAAGTGCATATAGAAATGGAAATGATTAAAAATGGTGTATTTCTTTTCTCCATAAAATATGAAAGTCCCAGTGGGAAAAAAAGGAAAGAACTCCAATGTAAAAACAAGTGAATGTTACAAACTCAAATTCCCAAGAAGCCTTTTCAAAGGTTGATTTCCATCACACTTTGTCTAGATTATTATTATTTTCTATGGACCAAAAAGCAAATTTCTGAACATTGGCCAGGCTCAATTTGAGATATGTGTCTGCATTATTACTGATACACTGCTAATGTAACTGGCAACATACTGTTTTATTCCTTGATTTGGCCTTTGCTTCTCTTTCTGCCAATTCAGGATAAAGTACAGTAGAGACAGTTTTCTTGGCAGAACAGAAAAAAGCTAGTTTACTATCTTAGGAAAAGAATAGATTGTGTGTGTTTCCTTTTCCTTTCAACTGGACCTAAATAGATAGTACATTTACAGCACTTTATATCTTCCTTTGTTCCTCCTGTCCTTTGTAAATCCCAGTTCCATCCTTTTGGTGATAGTAGCCCAGTGCAGATACTCAGCTACTCAGGAATACAACTGAAGTAGAATTGGGCAAGGATGTTAAGGGAGAAATCAACAGCATTATTCAACATTCACTTCATAATATTTATCTATCTACAGTTCCTCTCCTTGGGCATTTTATGTCCCATCTTTACTTTTATGCTTAATTCAGATATGTTTTTTTTTAATCTACAGTACAAAAGAAATGGATGAGATTTAGTGATCCAACTAAGAATTCTGTTTTGAAAGGGATTCTAAAACTATGAAGATATCAATGATCAGTCAGAGGTAAAATAATAAGAATCTGTGTATGAATAGATGAAAAAAGAGGTATAGGTAATTACCAAAATATTTTCAGTTAGATGTTTGATTTAACAATTAAAATTGGACAGAAATTCATTTACATTAACATTAAATTTACAAAATTACTACTTATTAACATTTAATGGGAACAATTAAAAACATCTTTTGTCTTTTTAAGGGGGTTGTGCACCATATTTGAAAGAGGTATTTCACAAATATAACACTGTTTCTCTTTGAAGTTTTAAAACAGCCATATACTTGTTGCAGACACAGAGTAGACTTCTTCTAGAATTGAACCACTTGGAAAGCAAGGCGGCTATTCAAGAATTTAAATGCCCAAATAGCTCCAGAAGGTCTTTGAAACAGTCACATCAAGGCTTCCAGAAAATAGTTGCATCAACATTTCAAAAAAGGGTGTAATATAATTCATACCTAGTAATGGTGTGGGCAACCTGAGACACCAAATTTTAGATTCCTTGGGGAAAGAAAAAGAAAAAGTCCACAAGCAGTTTTAATAGCTAGTTCTAGAAGAGCAAAAGAGCTGAACATTGTTTTAAGTCAAAGCTCTTTAACAAAAACAAAGCAGTCAAAACTGTTTAGTCTTTGGTTTCCTACAGAAGAAAAGGAAAAAAAGCTTCAGTGAATTAGGATGTCTCAAGAATGTGTTCTCTGAGAAAAAAATAATGTCTCCTAGACCTTGAGTAGTTTCTGTGAAGATTCAGAAGGCTTGCACTCAGAAACGAAGTAGCCAAAGGGGTCAATGAAAAGAAATCTCAAAGAGGTTCCTGAAAAATTAAAATTGGGTGACTGGATAATATAAAATAATGTTATAGAAGTCACAAAAGTACAAAGAAGGAGAATTACATATATTTTCTGATCCAACTACTCTCTGTTGCAGGCAACAAAACTTTGGGATTGGGACAGTTTTCCTATAAAAACTGTGAACTGGTCATTTTATAGGCAATAAATGTAGGTTAGTTCATTTGATATGGAGATGACATGTCACTTATATGTATAAGGAATTCTCTGGGAGTATCATTCTTAAATAAAAAAGAACATAATTGTCTTAAGCAGAATCATAGGAAGAGACATATGAATAATTATAATCTGGTTCTTCTGCAGCTCTTCTGCAACTTTTAAAGAAGTTTTTGGACCCTAGGTTTTTTCCCCCCTGGAAAACAATATTATCCAAGCTATCAGTATAACACCAATGAAAAATACAAAACATAACTATGTGAAAAAAAGAGAACTAACTTCCTGAAGTTCTCAGTAACATAAGCTGCTTTATGTGAAATGCATTGGTGTGAACTTAGAAATGACACTTTGAATTATCAGGTTGCCTATGTAAATGCAAGAGCAGACATTTGAGACAGGGCAAATGTTCTCTTTCAAAGTCTTTAAGGACCTTCTTACTGGCTTTCTGCCTTCAGGATCAAGGGGGAGAAGAGAGGTAGTTTTTCTTTCTTTGAGAGTTATATTTCAGAATGAATTATTGATGTTTATTTAATAATATAATCTGCAACATAGCAACACAGATACATTAATTTCTTTGCAGTGTAACATTGTGCTCTATTGTGGCTATGTTTTCTATGTTCCCCAGAGTCTAGAGGGGAACAGCTGAAATAGTTGCTTTTTGTGTGTGAAAAATTTTTCATGGAATTGTGTTAGGCAGTAACAAGCATATTAGTTTCTCACAAAGTAGAAGGTGTGAAATCTCTGTTCTAATGAAACACGCCTGGAGCTTTTGCCTTACTAATGTCCTTTCAAACTTTCACTGATTGTGTTAGTTGATACACATGCATGGCATCACTTCCCTCTTTTTTTTTTCTGCAGAAGGGGACATTATAAGAGAGGATGCAAGTACATCAGTGGCTTTGTTTTGTTTTTGCATTAGGTAATTTCTTAGAACAATAGTGTCTAATAGCAGCTCAGCCAAAGATACCTCCTGCCAACTTTACACTGGGGAAATAATAGGAACTTGGTAGAAAGCCTAATTAAACTGTGTGTTAATGTGACACAGACATGATGTTAAGGGATTTATTATTCAGTGAAGTAATTTCTTTTCAATGCATAAATGCTTTGGCACAATCCGTGTGGGAATATTTTTAAATAATTCCTTTCAGACAAAAAAAATGTGCTAAGAAAATGCTATCACCATGGGCATGGGTGCAGGCTGCTATTCCCACGATCAGGTAGGTCAGCCTCAAGTTTACTACTAAAAGCTGCTATCAGAAAGAGCAGAAGTTCAAGATACAAGTATGGGAAAAGAGATGCCAAGAAAAATTCAGAGAACAGTATTCTGTTTACACGCAACAGCGTGGGAACAGGTAAAAATGTAGGAAAGATAGCAGAATTTGACAAGAGGTAGCCCTGAAAAGAAATTATTGTTTATACTTTATCAAAATATTATCTTAGTATGTTTGTTAATAGCTCTGTAAGCATTTCACTATTTTCATAAAACTATGCAATATATTGCTTTTAGCTCCATACAGTAAGAATAGCCCTATACAGGGAATGGCTGAAGAAAAGCAGTTGATTCTGGTTTCATATGAAGAGCACTAAGATGTATCAGAGAAAATAGTGGCTTAAAGGACAACCAAAAGCATATTTTGCCTTTTGGATGGCAATATTATCCTTTAAGTTTGTAGAGAAGCGCAAGAATAAATCTATGCAGGGCTTCTACTGGCTTAAAGGATCTTTTTTAAAAAAAGTATTTAAGAAAATGAAGCAGATTAAAAGAAAGTCATATGAATAAGAGAGAGGAATATCTTTCCTCAACTACATTTGTTGAATCACTTGAAAGCTATACACAGGCAGAAATTGCATTATTCATTAATAATCCAAAATTGGCAATAGGAATTCACACCACTTTCTTTAAAATAATAATAATAAATGACTATATGATGTCTATTCAAAATGACACTCCTTTGATCCCTTATAGTTGTTCTTCCAGGCTTGACTTGATAGAAATTAAAAACCAAAATAATTTGAGATTACAATGACTTTCCTATACAGAAGCAGTGGTTCTTGCTCTGTTAAAGCCTCTTAACTTCTAGCCATTATGCTATGGGGATGAATTTATTTAGAGCTCTCAGTCTATAAACCACCCAGCCTATTAGGAGTTGTGCGGTGTATAGCTCTAAATAAATAAAGAAGTCCTGAAAACTTAAATACATTTACTCCAGCTTTATTTTAAAGATGTGAAATAGCCTATGAATTTATTATTGAGCTCCATTGATTGATGTCCAAATTAATTGATCAAAGGTAATTTTCAGCATTACCAGACTCAAGCTAATTTATCAACCCTTCATATTCTCTTAATGGAAGGGGGGAAAAATCTCTTGACAAATTATACACTTTGACTAGATTCACCTAATATAAAAATAGGTGACATTATTTAGCTTCTGGGGCATAGTACTTCAAAATATCTTCAATGTAACACAATACAATAACATTATAAAGTATTTAAAATAGTAAAGCTGCACAAATCTTCAAGGGGGTCATTTTCTTCAACAAAGGATCAAGCCAAGCATCGCCTTGAAGTTCCAGCAATCCAAACATTTTGCATCAAAGAGTAAAGAGGTGGCACTGATTCACTTTCCTTATCTCAGCTGACACTAAGACAGGCAGGAGAGGCTTCTATTATATGGCAAAGTCTCTGCCAGTTATTGCAAGTTCCAGCCAAGGCAAGCAAAGCCATGAAATATGACTCCCCTAAGGCACTGATTGCTTCCTGGAAACAATGTTTTCAGAAATGTCTAATACCTTGACCCGCTCGTTCCATTTCTATTCTTACATGTTGAATCACCATTCTTTGGGGATAGAGGAGAAAGTTATCCCATTATGCATGTTCTGTTTTGACTCAAACATTTCCAGTATGTGTCATTTCATGGAATCAAGAGCTTTAAGAAATGGCTAGAGATAGGGGTTGTCACATATTAATGGAGCAATTTCCTCCTCCTCTGAAGAAAGAGAGGTAGAAGTTGCCAAACAGAGGCTAGAAAACAAATGGGCCACAGTTTCCTCTCAAACAGCCTCTGTTACACAGCTGGACTCTCTAGGAATCAGTAGGGAAGTAGTGGCAAACAGAAAAGTCAAGAAAACATATACTTAAAGAGACTTTTATTTTTGAAGAAACAGGTAACAAATCTAAAAGGAATTTACATTAGGGTTTTAGTAATTGTTCAATATGCATCTGCTAAGTCAAAACTACACAATTCTTCGTATAAATTTGGTATTTAATGACAACCTAGAACAGGGGCCAGACGTGTCACCAGGAAACCACGCCCACCCCATTGCCGGAATGGAGAAAAAGCTCCGATACGTCGCATGACGTCATGTGACGTCGCGAGTTTGACATATCTGACCTAGAATCATATTTACTTGAATATAAACTGCATGTTCCAAACATTTGTATTCTTTTTACTATATTAGGAAGAAGAATCTTCTGATCATTGGAGGATGAAGAAATCCTATTTATAACAGATAAAGGGCGTCTTGCGATTTACTCCCAGCATTACACTGTCTGATCCATTTTCTTTCCTTCCTTCCTTCCTTCCTTCCTTTTTCTTTCTTTGTTTGTGAAGCTGTTCTCTGGTAATCTGAGCAATGTTATTCCTCTTTTTCAGTATTACATAGTTGCATATATATTGAATATTAATATTTAAAGTTTAAAATCAATGTTTATATTTTCTATATTCCTTCTATTTTTGTTAGGAACTTTTCTTGTGAGATTGATCTGGTAGGGTTTTTTTTGGGGGGGGGGCTATCTCTCTCCCACACCATTGTTTGGAGAAAATACCAAGTGAGATATCTCCTGAGAGAGCAAGTGATATAAGAAACCACTGTGCTATTGACTCAAAGCAGGGGCATAGCTAGGGTTGAAGTCCCAGCATATTTCAGGAAGAGGAAGTTTGAAATCCCAGCCTTCCAAACTATAGCGTAAACTTTCACCAAAAATGGCAACAGCCATTTCTTCAGTGAAATAGCTACTAATCAGTGGAAAATGATTAGTAATTAGTAATTCTAAATCTTCTGCCCAAACTATCATTTCAGTATTATAATCTTTCTTGCTGTTAATTCCATCTTTATAAAATATCTCATGAGTTGGATACAGTTTCTTTCCTCTTATTTAAGATAACTGTTTCCAATATGATTTAACAATGCCCCAAACTAAATGTGTTCTGTCAATTATAGAGAATAGAGATCTACTAAGATAATAAAAGGGCAACTACAGTGCCTGCTTTAATTGTTCCATTATAATTTGAAGTTCTAAAAACCCCCAGGGATCTCACTATATAAAATGATTTTCAATGACTCAGGTGTGCAATTTATTGTTGGAATTTTACCCATATTTTTAAGAATGGGGATCCCAAGAACACTGGCAACATGTCCACCGTGCCTTGCAGTTGAGGAACATTTTCAAATATGCCTTGAGTTTCAAATATTGCTCTGTTTTGTGAATTAGGAAAACCCAAGAGAAAGATGTGAGATCAGAATATTTTAAGCATAACAGTAATGTGTGGGTATTTATTTTTAGATAATCTTCATCAATTTCTCATCTAATCCTTAAATATTATAAAATATGTTTTTTTTCTATTTTATGCTATTGTGATTTTTTTTGTTTTACTTGCTTTTTTATAACTGAATAAAGATTTCTGAGCATTTATTTCAAGAATTTGCAATTTGCATGAAGGGAAGTGACTCGTTTGTTGGATTTTATCTGGAAACTTGTCAAAATGAAACCATTAAAGCAAATTCTGCTATATTTGAACACAAAAATATTTTATAAATAACCATTTCTGCTTGCAGCTACTTTATTAGCACTCCTTCCTAAGCTTCTAATATTTGAGGTGACTTGAAATACATGTGTACACAGACCATGAAAAACTCTCTCAGAATTTACACTCTGCTAATGTACTCAAGCCTACTATACCCATATCAGTGTGTCTCTCTTTTAATGAAAGTCAACAAATATTTTCTTGTTTAGTATCTTTAAAAAAAGAAAGCACCTTCAAGTATCACCAATTTCACAGGGAAAATTAATGAAGCTAACTCTGACTAATTCAAGCCCTTAATCAGCTTTAGGACTATAGAACAACTAACAGTCTGAAAATACTTGTTAATTACTCAGTTGTCTTGGTAGCTAGTAGCAACTAAGAGCTAGTAAAAAAAAGAGGTCAAGGGGAAAATATTAGTTCTATGATAAATTGTTGCCATAGATGCATAACAAAGATATTTCTGATTTCAAAATATATGGGTCTATCTTCTGGTTGACTTGAGGAGATTCCTGTTGTTCTCATGCTGCTCTCCATTTTGACACTGGAATTCTGTTTCACTGTTCTATGGGCTCCTGGAGAGTTGAAGCAATCAGCTCGGCTAGCATATTTATTCCAGAATTAATGTTGCTTTTTGCAGGGGAGAGGGAGGTGTGTGTGTGTGTGTGGTCTGATTGCCATTTGTGTCCTTCCTGGCGTACAAAGTCTATGGAGAAGCCAGATTTGTTTAACAACCATATGATTCACTTAAAAGACAATGATGATTTGCTTAAATGGCAAAAATGTCAGAAAACAGGTGCAATTCACTTAAAAACTACCTCAGTAATAAAAGTCCTGGCTCCAATTATGATTGTACATTGAGGACTACCTCTACTATATTTAAATTGCTGTGATGGTATAAATTGGAACTATATCTCCAACCTAATTATCTTTAAAGTTCCAATTGTAAATGAAACATTTTTTAAAAAAAATATTCTTTTAAAGGAGACTAATCTTAAACACATTTACCTCATAGTAGATCTCATTTTCAAAAATCAGGCTGATTCTGAGTAAGTATATAAAAAAAAACCTCTACTTTTAATGTACATTTATAATTAATTAATTAGTTATAGAGACGTGTATAACATTGATTCAGAGACAGTATGCTCCTTCCCCCCCTTCTCAAAATTATGTCCTTGTTGATGTAATATGTTTTCCCTTGTGAGACAGAAAGAAACTGGCAATATGCCAATAAATGACTGTTTAGCATCAAGTATTAGTTCTACAATGATTAATTAAAATTATTTTAATGAGAAAATTTCCTGAGATGGAACTTATAATTTGCCGGAAAATGTTGCTTGAAAGACAATTCAATAGGACTGTCAAAGGAAGTAACCTTTAACTGTAAGTGGACCTGATAATGATTTGATTTAATTACATAAAACAAACTGGAAAAAATAATGACAATAATTACTGTGTCAAAGTGAGCATTTGTCAACTAATTTATTTGTGTTACTATGATCTACATTTTGGAAAGGACATGTGGAAACTCATCTTTGTATGTGTGCATATGGATTTTCACAAATACAAACACAGAAAGTTGTGCCTATGAAATATAATTTAAAGTTCTATATGGATAACAGTTAGGCTAGCATAATTGTTTTTGATCCAGCCAAGCAATACAAGAAACAATTTTATGTACCTCCCAAGATGGACAGAGGGAGATATAGTAGAAGGCAGAAGGCAGGCTACTCTTAGGGAAGGGAGCTTGGCTATGTTGAGTAAATTCCCATTTATAGACCCTTGCTGTCAGTCCATGGACAGGTTACCATATTCTCATGACCTTATTGTAAAAGAGCAAACCATGTCCTGTGTTACCAAAACCTAATTGGGGGCAAAAGAAAGTCTTCCCTCTTGTAAATGTGCCCATTGGATTCTATCAGAGAGTTTCTGTTCACATTGTTCTATACATAACTAGATGTGACACCTAACTAGCAAAATTGGATCTAGAGGCAAGATGGGAATGCTGCTCATAAATTATGCTTCCTGCTTCAGAGCAGCTATCATGCTGGAGCTGTTGCACCTTATTGAGAGTTGGTGATGGAGTTCCAAAGGCTGAATTTTCTCAGTGACTTCAACCTGCCTTTCCTAGGAGAAGTCTCAGAGATAGTTCAAGAATTAATAACTCCCGGTAATATTATCTTGGCCCATATAGTCAGTTGGACATCAACACACATTGTGTGGTAGAAAATTAGGTTAACATGCGCTCATCCACTATTTGTGTTGCACTGAGATTCAAGCCAACAGAACTTTTCCATTTGAGCCAATTTTCTTTGCAGAAAAACATTTTTGAATGGCTCTCTGGATCACAAGGAAAGATTGTAACTCTTTCCCCACATATCATTTCTCCAAGATTCTTCACCTTCTTTTAATTTCTGTGTGACTGTAAGTGATATGTCCAAGAATATAGGAAAAGCTACACATAGCTTTATCACATATGCTCGGTCTTTAGGAGAAAATTTTTCTCTAAATTTTCTGTCTTCTTTTCTTCCCTTCTTTCTTTCCCATTAGCTTTCCTGCATGGATCATATAGAGTTATAGCTCTTTAAGTTCTAATATGTTCTTTGAACATATTAGATCATATAGAATAAATATGTAAATATGTAGGATGGAATGGGCAACAATCATTGAACATAGATAACTCATATGGGCTAACACTTTTTATTTGTCCTATTCTTTTTAAATTGTAATCTCAGTTCAAGAGACCAAGCATACCATAATTTTATGCTTCCTTTTCATTAATATTTCTTTTTAAACCATATGATAAACATCCATAATTTTTTACTAGTTTTAGTGGGATGATGATGATGATGATGATGATGATGATACTGTGTCATTTATGTAATCCAACTATTATTTGGTTGCCTAAACTGAAGACTGATATATTTAGAATAATGAGCATTTTTTTTTAATTCAGTAAGTCCAAAAGGAAAATAAGGACAAGAAGAAATAGAAGGTGAAAATGTTGGGTGAAAATTATGTGTTGATTGAATGCAGATGAGAAATGTCATGATTCACATTTGTTTTTCTAATGTGGATCATTTCCTGATGTGGCGCCAGCAATATTCTTGTTCTCATATGGCTGAATTTATAAATCTAATTTAGAAGTGGACCCTGTTGGTCTTCTATTCTGTGTGTTTTCATAATACTGTCATCCATCTGGACTGACTCTTGGTGGCATTTATATTGCTATAAAGGAAAAAATCAGCAGGGTTTATTCTTTAAATTAGTTTTGTCATCTAAACTTATAATTCTGATATGATCAACTCAGCCAAAGATATTTAATTTTATCAATCTGTCCAATTCTCTCATTTAAGGTTTACCCAGAGCAGAGTGATTTGGCAGAGAGATTAGCCCAATGATACTTGAAATGGATTGTATTTCCTTTATTCAGGAAAATTTAAAATAGAAACATTTGGTGCATCAAAGAAAGCACACATACACACAAACTGAAAAGGAAAATTTCTACTATGAAAATAAAGAATGTGGTTTTTTTAAAGCAACTATGCAGAATCTCTAGGGAAATTATACTTCACAGATTCAGTAGACTGACATTTTCACACACAAAAAAGTTTTATTTAATAATTTGACTTTAAAAGACTATTATTAATATGATCACTGGGCAGATCAAATGTGTTCTAGGGCTGTAAGAAGAACAAAAATGTCTATAGCAAGCAGTTCAATTATTTTCAATCTAGTGGCTAAACTCCATAGAGCAAATTGTACATTCTTATTTGAAGAATGTGATATATGAAATTTTTTTCAGCAGCCATTTCTTTTTCACAAGACATCTCATTGTATTCTTATGGATCAAGGTTTGACTGTATGTGTTTAGAAGGCAGAGGGCTAAATGGACATTACCATTTTCAATTGTAGATGACCATGTAAAGCTTCTGGAATTCTTTCCAACCTTTAAAAATACACCACCTTGAGATTATATGATTGGAAAGAAGAGTTGGAAAGGTCTAGAATGAAAAGAAACAGAAGCCTTTCAAACCACTGCCTGGGTGCCTTTCCACAGAGATACATTGATTATTATTATTATTTTTGGTTTATTTTTTTCTCCCTACCTGAATTCAGTCCATTTTTCAAGCTCAATCTTACTTTTACTGGCTTCTCCTCCCACACAAAATTTGGTCATATTCTCATTTGTTTTGCAGCATTATCTGGATGACAGACAGACTGAGAATGTCTCTAGCCCTTTTTTAATATATTTCTTTCCAACTTTCTATTGAAAAAATAATAAATAGAAATAGAAACCTAACACATCTGGGATATGACTGTTAGAAAATTTCTAACACCCCTGGGTTTTTCTTCTACTTTCAGTGTGAGCACTATTGTATATCTATCTTCTACAGATTCTGTTGAGCCTACAATTCCCCTTCAGGGTAGCTGAGGTTGGCAGATATGTAAAATTTGTAGCATCTTATAAAAGTCTCATCCAGTTCCTGAGAATGGATTTCTGACATACAGACTGAATAGTGAATATGGAAGGCTCTGGATCATAGATATACATGTAAAGAGAATAAGGAAGAGGACCATGATGCAAATATGCAAGAACCATTTTATTTATTAAATTTATTTGCCACCCATCTCTGAGTTCTGACCTTTATCTAGGAAAAAGGGACTGAAACATTTTTTTAAGTCCAGAGCAACCAACTAACTTCCAAATTGGCTCAGGTAGATGTGCTACAAAGCATCCAGGTTCTGTTATTATAGCCAATGTCAACAAAGATAGTTTTAGTTTTTTGTGGAGGTGATTTCCTAGTCTATTAAACTGACTGAGGCTGACAACTTGTGTTGGCTCTTAGTTTTCACGTATCCCACAGGACTTATGAAGATTGGGAGGCAGGGATAAGGTGAAGGGACATGGAGCCAGCTGGAATGGTCTCCCAGTCACCCATTGACATCTTTGAAAGTCCACAGGGAAATATAAAACAAAACCTTGAGGTATTCATGTAGTGTAACTGTGATTCCTGCTTATTCTAATACTAATTTATGCTGGAGGTAAATATAATTTATATAAAACAGTCTGAGTGCCTGGAGAAGAACTATAATTTTGTGAATATTTTAATAGTTTGACTGGTTACGTTTGGAAGAAATTTTAAGTTTCAAAACTGGTTGTAAATGATAGATTTTGCAACCAAGAGGGAGTTATTTTAATCAAGTGAACATTTATCATTTTAAAGGAACATTAAAATCCTTTGGGAAAGGAAGGCTTTAAATCATTTGAGGTGTTTGCTACAGTTTTGTCCCTAAAACTTGAAAATCTATGCAGTATGAATTAAAAGTGAATAGAGGGTCACACAGAGACCTGGATTTCAGTGTTCACTATAGCAATACATAATACCTTCCAGGTGAATACATTCTATGAATTGATTTTTTAAAAAAATGCTGGGCTGCCAAGGCAACTAAAATAATTGTAGTTCGGTTATTACGCTATTAGGCTGGTTCCATTAAGGCTACAGCAGGCTGAATGAAGTCACAAAACTTAGCCTTCTTTGAAAAAAAGCTTTAACCTTTGGCCTTCACATATGCCCTTTCATGTCATACTACCCACATCTCCTTTAATTATTATATTTTAGCCACCATAATTTGTTGCCATTTGGATTTTCAATCGCAGGCACAAACATATATTCTGACATTTAAAAAGAAAAATAAGAAAAAATATATGCTTAATTTTTACTTAAAGCTTTTCATTTTCTGCACCTTTTTAAAAATAATTATTGGAAAGCTATTAACAAGACTAAGAGCCAAAATGGTGCCATGGTTAAGGCATTGGTTTAGGTTTGGAGCCTTGGTGACTTTTTCTCAACTCAGTCTACCTTAATGCACGTTTTTTGTGGAGTAGGAGTTGGTGTACAATATATTCCAGGCCGAGTTTCTGAAAGAAGATAGAATGTGAATCAAATAAACAAATTTGTTGCATAAGTGAGAACTGGCTGACTCTTAAGTTATAGTGTATTGAAACAAACTGACAGGCACGTGTTTATTCACTTCTAAAATGTTGTGTTTTGCATTAGGTAACTCTAAATAGTCCAATCCTTGCTTCCCTCACAAAGACTACAGACATAAAGATTGCATATGAGAGTACATTAGCAACAGGTTTCTAAAGAAACAAATGGGTTTTTTGCCTCTTAGTATCCGTTTTTGAGTTTCTGCCTCTACTGACAGGACTGAGTACAATATGTCATCAGGCTAGTTATTATCAGTCCTAGGAAAGTGGCTGTTGAAGCAGTGCTTTTAGGAGAGCAGAGATGAAAATAATGAGGCCATAAAAGCTTCAGCTACTACTGCACTACTTACAGGAACAAATTCAGTGCTGGTACTACATGATTGACCTTTCCTGATAATGGAGCCTGGCCCAAGCAAAGAACTCAGATTTGCTGAACCTGTTTTTGCAAGATGCTTTTGTTCCAGAAAGTAGAAATATAGAGGACCAATCTCCTGAAAATTGAGGCTACCAGATCCAGGTTTCAAAAATCTGGGCGATCACTCAATGATAGCAAAAGTGGCGTTATTATTTATTATAATGCTTTTAATCTGAAACAAGAACAAAATAAAAATCCATGAACAAATACGAAATTAAATATTCAAAAAAGAAACCTTTCACCCCCAAAAGAGAATAGAAAAGAATAGATAAATTTACAGAAACATATAGAGATCTATCTGCGCAAACATACATTTCCATGTTTTAAACAAATTAAACCTTGTACATCTGAAAATAGATTGATTAGAGTTTCAATGGAGACAGTGAAATTCCTTCTATATGTAGAAAGGAGTGCAAATAAACATATCCTTCCCATTTGTTACATTCTATAATTCTGTGATTCTAACTCTAAAAAAAAGAGAGATTGTTACATTTTGTAATTTATTCCATTTTTAGAACTGTTTTCCAAATGCCCCTTGGTTGGAAATTCAAATTTAAACCATAATGTAAAAATCTGTAGATTGGAAAGCTAGCTACTTCAATCATAGTTTCTAATTTATTGTGCAAGTGCCACTTGAATCAATTCTTTCTAGGGACATTGATTTGAGTCAGCCAAATCCTTAATCACATCAGATATTAGCTTTCTAAAACAAAGCCAGATTCCCTCTGAAGCAATCAAGCTGAAACTGAATATTCCTGAAGCCTTATGAATATTGGGATATTTTGAAAGGATACAAATATGTTGACAGTGTGTTTTGGGCAATATACTATTTTTGCTTTATTTTGTTTCTGCAGAAATGGAAATGCCAGGATGAAAGGTAAGTTACTGAAGATTAATAACACTTTGTTGCAGTCTGTTCTCTGCTCTTTTAAAAATTTGTCTCATCTGAAGAAGAGTCATCTGAGTAGTATTTGGCTGTGATGGTTGGCTATAAAATTACCAGTAGATTGTGGAATCTCCTAGGGTTGGAGAGTATAGCAACCAGAGTCAAGACTGAGTTAGGGTTATATTAAGCAAAGGCAATAATGAGAGGGTACAGTATAAAAAAATGTAGGATAACTTTAAGAACCAAGTAACTTCAAAATCCTGAAAAGAAAGCAAAAGATTGAGATTGACTAGAGACACAAACACAATCCTTTCCCCTCTTTTTCTTTTGCTTCAAGAAACAATTTGTTCTGTAGTGTGGGAGGACAGCACACACACACACAGAAAAAGAAATATTTTGGGAAATATTAAAAAGGCAGAATGTTATATTTCCCCAAAGGAATAATGGGAGAAAATCTAAGACAAAACCATCTACCAGAAACCAACCCCCTTTCCCTGCCCCAAGCAGAAATCAGCTCTGTAGAAAAGCAGATTTGGTGATTCGTTCAGGAAGACTAGGGCCAGGAAGCTTGGATCTGGTGAGATTAGAAAGATAAAGACTCCTAAAATCTACGTGCCCCATCCAAACTCTAAAGACATGACCATTAGGACATAATAGGATTAACCCACCACCATCAGAATACCAAAATGACATGCTCGAAAGCTCAGGTCAAAGTTCATGCCACAGGAACAGGAAACAACCTCAAACACAAAAGCCCAAGAAGGCATAAAATCCCACCACTCTCAGCAATATGTGGTCAGCTGCTCCAGAGCCACATGTCTTGTGGTTCTGCTCTTCAATAAACTTTCTAAAGCACTCTCCATTTTATTTATTCCCGACTTGGACTGGATCCTGATGAAGATTTTTCTTTCAACAGTAGTCTAGACAAAGTAATTTTAAAATTACAAGCATAAGACAGAAAGACAATATTGGAGTATCTGAGATTTTGCATATCTTTGAAAATTGAAGAGAAATGTTTTCAAAATACAAAAAAAAAAAAAAGGAATTCCTCTTCCAGCCCATCCAGGAATATCATTATATAGAGATATATAGTAGACTCCATCTACTATGTCTCAAAGTACCTTAAACATACTATAAAGTTTTTCTCCTTCTTTTACAGGAATCATATCTGGAGCATTACTAAAAGGACAATAACTGTCATTCTGTTACCATATATTCATTGAAATGGCTTGATTTTTAACCAACATATACATAAAGCATTGTACTGTACTATACATTTTTGAGTAAATACTGTTTAATATATTCCAAGCTTAAACACCATACAGACAAACATACAAATAAATAGTAATCAGTCTAGAGATCCCTAGATTTTGCACTGCTGACAGAAAAAACAGTTTTCACACATGTGGAACTGGAATCATCAATAGACTCAAATTAAAAAGAGTTAGTCTCATTCATTTAATTAAAAAATAGATTGGATTTTTTTGTTTTTATTTTTTAAAATTGTAGTCAGACTTGGATGGTATCCATTTGATAGCCAAAAGCCAACTAATTTTCATATGAATCCTCCAATCACTAAGAATGCTCCTGGAGGGATAAGTTTTAGTCTTGGATATAATCAAAATCTATTCTAATTAGCTTGCTTTGGTTTGGGATTCAGGATTTAGACAGATGTCTATGTCTATCAGCTGAAATAACTAAAATGCAATCCAGATCCATTTTCCAGTTTGGGGATTTCAAAATAAAAATAAAAGCCTGAATCTGATAATGCCCCAATCCTTTTCATTAACTGTAGAAAATTATTCACTGCACAATATTCACTCAAAAAACAAAAGGGATAATTTTCATAAATTAACACAAAAGGCTGGTATAGATGGGGGTATAAAGTTAATTTTAAGCATTTGCTGCATGGAAAAAAATATCACAATAAACTGCAGAAAATATTTTCAATGAAGAAAGGCAATTGAGAAGGACAGCTAAGTGAGATGTCAGAAAAAATAATGAAGATAAAATAGAAACAGGGGAGACTTTGAGAACAAATGATAATCTGCCTTTTCTAAATCACTTCTCTTGAAGAGAAGAAATTAGAATCTCTGGTGTATGAAAAATTAACAATAAAGAAGAATGACCACTCATCTATAGCTCATTTTGAAAATTAACACAAGATTTATGATGAACACCAACCCTGCAATGTGACCCCTGGAAATACCTACAGCTGTTGCTGCAATCAAGAACATGTTCCCTATTTGCTAGGTGTTTGCAGGTATAAAATAAAAAAGAGATAAATCATAGTTATTGCTACAAAATAAGGTTTTAGAGCATTGAGACCTGGGGCATTTGTAGACTCACATCCAAAGGTTTCCATTGAGCTGCGACAAAATTGCAGATCAGTGCTTGCTGCAATGCCCTATCTTGGAGCCATCATTTCCAGATTATTAACCTAATCATTTAAAAAGAACTTTTCACAGCATTAATCCCATTTAAATTTAAAGATGGAACCTTTCAGTAGAGGAGAAGCTCTATTAGCTGCACAATGTGAAACAAATGGGAACATGGAATGCAGCTGAGCTAAAATCCTGAAGAAAAGTGAAACATTGCTTAGGCATTACTTAGCTCCTAAATATAAAATTAAGATGCAGTTTACTTAGCAGGTTGCTTTAGTATTGTGTCCAGGCTACAAAAACTACATGTCGTGCTACCAGAGATCATTTAGAGAAGAGTGTGGCAACAGTCAAATACTGAACTATTTCTGCAGTAAAATACAATGGATGCAGTCAATGTGAAATACAGATAGTCCTCAACTTACAACCACAACTTTGAGCCCAAAATTTCTGTTGCTAAGTGCGACATTTGTCAAGTGACTTTTGCCCCATTTTACGATCTTTGTTGCCACAGTTGCTAAGTGAATCACTGCAGTTGTTAAGTTAGGAACATGGTTGTTAAGTGAATATGGCTTCCCCATTGTCTTTGCTTGTGAGAAGGTCACAAAAGGTGATCATATGAGCCCAGGACAATGCAACCGTCATAAATATGAATCAGTTGTCAAACATCTGAATTTGGATCACCTGATCTTGGGGATGCTGCAATGGTCATAAGTGTGAAAAATAGTCATAACTCTTTTTTCAGTGCCGTTGTAACTTCGAATGGTCCCTAAATGAATGGTTGTGAGTTGAGGGCTATCTATATCCAGTAATATGATTTGTATCATGGAAGAGAATGGATCAGGGCATTAACTGGTGATCCAAAAGTAGAATCCGGACAGAACTTGGAGCATAGCCAAGGTATGAAGTAGCAAATCATGGACAGAGAAATATAGCAAACTGAAGACACATTAAATATTTTCTGCCCTCATCAGAAATTCTTTTGTGACAAAATGTGGTTTTAAATGTTTAAAATATGTTTGGGAAGCAGGGGCAAATCTTTCTATATCATATCATCTGAATTCTGCCACTCTGTTTCTCCACTTGCAATGTTCTCCTCACTACTGTAAACATCTCTAGAACCCAACTTTGCCTTTCCCTAGCCTTTACATTTACAGCTGCCAACATAACTTATGTGTCTTATTTTTGACTCCTGCTGGTGAGACAATTGAATGATTCTACACAAAAAGCAAATATATGAAAGCTAAACAAAAGGTAATTATCATAAATCTGTGATTTGTGTGTATACACACACACACACACACACACACACACACCATAAGCTGACACATCCCCTATATACATAGTGAATTTCTTTAAAAAAAAGAAAAAGGTAGTACTTAAGGTGTTCCTTCTTTCAGAGAAAACAAAAATTGATTTCTGTGTTATTTTAATGCAGTAGTTTTCTACTTTTCTAGCCTTTTTCCAAAGACAGAGTTTTCTGTTGCATTACATTAAGCAGATCCCCAGCAAAAGAAAGTGTCTGCTGTTGCCGTGAAAGATTTCTTGCCATTTTAAAAGTGCTAAATCCTTCCTCTATTCCTCCATCCAATGCTTCATCAATATTATCAATTTGAAGGGACAGTCAGGCTGACAATCTATAGAAAGAAGAATTAACTTTTGCTGGACAGCACTTCAGATCAAAACCTCTGAATGATGAAGCTGCCACTATTTCAGACAGGTAGCTAGTATTAAATCACTGCAAGTCACTTCAGGTAAGTAGACAACTTTTAGAAATTGATGGGATTTCTAGATTCTTCCCTGAGAAAACATTGAAATAAAATACAAAACAATAACTATGTAATGAGAATTATAATAAAAATACTTCTATGCCATCTACTGGGGGTTGAGAGGTTATTTGTATACCTCATATTTTAATGTAACATTTGACCATATGAAAATGTTAACATGTTAACAAATATAAGGTTTGTTTTTTCCCTGTATATCTTTAACCTTGAATCTGTAGCTGAACAAAAAAATAAAATGGATGAATTTCCAAATTGCAATAAGCCATAATCTGGATAGTTTGGTTAGAACTTAGTGTGTTGGGTGAAACTTGTGGTTTGTACATCCCTGTTTATGACATATCACATTGTCTGAAACCAGCCAACTGTGACTTTTTCAGCAAATGATGATTTTGTGTGATATATGAATTTAAACACTATTCTCATAAACCTTTATGCAGCATCCCATACCAGCAGTTTTTCCAATGGGCTACTTGCATATTCAGGAAACATTGATTTATATCTCAATTGGCCATATTTGTTATAAAGGATGTTGCTTAAAACATCTTGTTTGCTATATTGTTCCAAATAATTAGAGTTGCCATGTGAATTATCCAATACTCACGAGTCTCACCAAAAATTATGTATCCTGTACATTATGCCTATGTATATAATGATGTGGGTTCAACAAAATGAGCTTCAGCTAGTCAGGCTCATTATTATGTGTCTTTTCACATGGTCAAATCCAAATATCTGAATAATGCAGTTAACCGAGAAACCTTTATTAGAATCGTTGTTATCAGCAAGTATCAGTTTGTTCCCACACCAAAAAGTTATTTTTCTTATTCTGTCTACATAAAGTAGTTGACAAGGTGTTCTGAAATCAAGATGGGGTACATTTGCCAGGCCTGTCAACACCTGTAATGAAATCTGTCCTGGGAAACTCTTAAAAGTGCTAAACGCCAAATCAAATCTTTCCACTTTCTAATTAAATCAAGACAATGTTATTCGGTTTGATTGCTGAGAATGCTGAGTACGTCTCTGATTTTCCAGTTGGCTTAGCCATTCCAAAACTGAGCGCATTTTTCCATTATATGTCTGGAAATCTTCCTTCCAGTTTCCCATTGTAAATTTCCTTAGCCTGCTAAAGATGATCTTGAAGTCTTGCAGTCCTGAACTCTACCCTAGGATCCTTATCCATGCCTTGCTATTTTGGGGAGTTCACCCTGATGCTGAAAATCCTCTCTTCTCTCTTAATTGTTTTTAGAAAAGAAAGGAAAGTTAAGAATATAGTTTGACTATCTCATTCCTTGTCATGATCTCTCTTTTTTGCATCTATGTGTGTGTGTGTGTGGGGGGGTTCTTCTTCTTTGCTTCATCTTTGTTTTCCCAACTTCTACACACTGAAGTTTCAGTTAACATTTCCTTTGGGCTCTCTCCTTTCCCTTCTCCATCTTCCCCGCCCTGGGACAAACGTTCAGGTTTTGTTTGTTTGGTTTTTAAATTCTTCTAGTATTAATAAAAAGCTCATTTTTAAAAAAAATCTTCCTTTATCTGTGTCATCAGACAAGGATATTTTTATTTTCAAAGATGAGCTTTAATTGAGGATTGCTTATTTTTTTATTGAACTGTTTTTATTCATTTTAGTTTCCTTTCTGTTTTTAATTGTTCTGTACATTTTTATAATACTTCTTTCCTTATCTGTGTTTTTATTATTACCTAGAATGCCATTTTGGCCCAAAGGCAGAGCACAAAATCAGAATATAAACAAACAATAATTTTCCCATGAATGTTATTGACATACTATACTGAGTAAAACTAATATTCCTAAGTTAATCATGCTACACTTGTATCTGTTTGATAAATGTTCTCTGTTTCTCCCATATCAACAGCAGCCTGGCTTCAGCCCCAAAACAGCTAGAGACACTGAGGGGAGAAGTTCTACCCCAGAATTATTACCACTCTCTCTGCCATGTTGCTCATCTTCTAGAGACTCATATCTTCTAAACACATAAAAGTTGGTAACAATGGCATGGTAGCAATTGCATAAGGACTCCACAGAGAATGTAAACTTCTGTGCCAGGGTATATATATATTTTCAAAGGATCCACATGACTACTAAAGTTCCTTGGGCTCAGTTTTTAACCTAAAGATTTTGCATTTTAACCTCCTCAGCATAATGGAACAGAAACCAAAGGAAAAACTTTCTGTTTGACCTGAGGCTCTTTTCTGTTTGAGCGATCCATATTCATCAGGCCCTTCACTGTCACCATCTGAAATGTTTATCAGGCTTTACCATTTCTCCTCCTCCTCACCATGTAGTTCTTCATGTGACATAATAACATAATGACACTCATTTGTAGGCATTTTAAGGCTGAATGGAATCCATCTTGCTTGCCGCATTACTAATATTTCGGTATACCGATCTATGACTGTAATAAAGATTTGATTGATGGATGGATGGATATTTCTATGTTTATAAAGTCTTTTCCTAACATTTGTGCTATCATCTGTATAATCATTGAATACACTTTGGAACTTTACATTGAGCAACATATTAAAACAGATACAGAATGGTTGAGGAAATTGGCACCGGAGCTTTATATGATGCCCATTCATTTTCACTTTATATCTGAATGTATGGTCCCACTTTTAATGTGGTCCATTATATTGAACAATTTTAGAGATGACAGACATTTTGGTATAGTGGTTAAAGGTATCGTGCTAGAAGGAAGAGTATGAGTTCTAATTCTACATTAGGATAAAGTTAGCTGGATGATTTTGGCCAGTCACTCCCTCTCAGCCCTGGGAAGAGAGCAATGGCAAAACAGTTCAAAAATTTTGCCAAGATAACTGTACTTACAGAGTTCATTTAAGAAATAATAATAATAATAATAATTAATAATTATTTCTCAGGTCCTAACCTAGTTGTTTTTTTTTCCAGAAATGTGGGCTGATTCTAGACAAGTTTACAAGAGACTGGAAGCCGTTGTGGATTTTTTTACATGTTAAATACAAAGACAGATGGTTAACAGAGGGACATGAAGATTAGTTTTAACTTTGGAAGGGACAACCTGTTGACTCTGTGTGTGTGTGTGTGTGTGTGTGTGTGTGTATACAGATGTTGGGTTGATTCCATTATTGGATAAATAGATTTCCATATCAGGGATATTTGCTTATGTAATATAGTATTTTTGTTAAATGCAGATAGGAAAGCTTATAACTATTTGTAGACCCCTTATGTAGGTTTAGATTTTTTAGGTATCTTTCAGCATTTTGTATGTTTAATGTTAAATGTATCTGATATTTAGTTTTTTTTTTGTTTTTTTTTGCACACATGGTTTTTTTTCTTTTTATTGTTAGTGTTGGATGTTGGTTAGTCTGTTTTTTCCCCTTTGTTTTACATTTTATTTTGGTGATAAAAGAATAAAAAACATGTTGTTTTTTTTAAAAAAGTGGGCTGAGTATCTGATAAATAGGTATACAGTATGTTTGCAAACTCAGTAACATATCAATAATTTGGACTGACATTGATATAGCATATTGAATGGTTACAAAGATAGTTCATCACATTTATGAAGTGCATTGAACATTTTAAGAATGAATGCTATACTGCCAGTACCACTATATATTACTAATATTTCATACCATAAAGAATTCTAGATCTGTTTACAGACCCCCTACAACACATTAGCATCATGCAAGGGAGTATAAGTGTCCTACTGCCTGTCATGTAATAATAAATCAGTTCTAGCATCATCATGTCTTAGATCAAAATAGCTTTTGAGCTGTATTCAGTCCCCCAAAGACCTGCTATAGTCCTGAGAGTTCCTTCAAAACTATTGATGTTACCTATACATAAATAATTAATTAAAAGTGGGGCTAGCTATATTATGGAATGTTCCTTAACTAAAAGCCAAATATGGCTGTCAGCATCAGCAGAAATGTACTTCTTATATTAGGGAATAAACAATTATAGCAAAGACCTAGCTTTATTTGTATAGGTTAGCATTGCCCAACCTGAGTACAACTCAATTATGTGAACCTCCACTCTCAGAATCAACAAGTCCATATTGGGAACCTATGAATCATATACAGTACATCCAGAGAACTTCACGTAGGCCATTATAGGTAGTCCATGTGATTTTGAACAGTATGAAATTAGGCTGTCAAAGTATTTGCATATGTTTATACGTAGAAGATGTTTATCACTGAAAAAGTAGTCCCTTCTACACTTTATGGAGTTGGAAATGGTAAAGAATATTGTCCTTCTCTTCCTCTTTTGATTTCTTTGTTTGTTTCCAACATAACATAATTGTATCATTGCAACTGGTGTATATTTTTGGCATTTAAAGCATTTCAGAATATTATGCACAGTATAACATATTGGAAATTACATATTTGCAACTGACATGTTTAGAAACAATTAAAGAAAAATATCAAACATTAGTAATTATTATATTGCCTCTAGCTTCAAGTCTGTTTTTTATGCAAGATGAACAAAAAGTTAATGAACAAGGCTTACATTATTATATACTTCCATAGTCTCACAAAGTAAATGATAAACTTTGAACTGGTTAGCATTTATTGAACTTAGGAGGTCATTTGTTACAATGAAAATGTTAAAGCATTCAGAAATTTGATAAACATATTGATGGCAGGTGTGGGAAGCTGTAAGCAAATGGATTTTGCTTTGCTTTACAGTATACTGATACATATTGGTAACAATAATCAACCTATTTCAAGAGATATAGTCATTTAGTGGATTCATGGCTCTTGAAGAAAATCACTTCAATCAAAGACCCGCTATGAATTACTGTATTGCCTGAAGGGGATGAAAAAAAGATAATTGTTGAAATAATTGTGTTTTATTTTCAGTGAAAATTATTAGCCTGACAATGACTATTTGTTGATCTACTGCAATTTCATGAACATCTGCTAAAACTGTTTCTTAATTAGCAATGAAGTTATTTCAGAAGAGGGGCAAAGAGAATGGATTACCCAATTGTAAAAATATACAATTTGATTTCTTATCCAGTTTGAAAGTTACAAACCTTTTACAAGGGCCCTAATTCTAGTAGTTAAGGCAACAGGCTAAAAAACAGGACATCATGAGTCCAGGTACTGTCTTAGTGATGAAAACCAGATGGGTAACTTTGGGCCAGTTACTCTTTCCAGCCCAACTCACCTCACAGGTTTGTTGCTGTTGGAAAAATAGGAAGAGGAAGGTGTGTTGGATATATTTGCTGCTTTGAGTTACTTGTAAAAGTAATAAAGGCAGGATATAAATAATCAAATAAATAAAATAAAGTAAAAAAATAAAATGATCCAAGCCTAAACTGTTTTTCAGCTTTGTTTATAAGTAATTTGATCTCTTTCTTTCAAGATATATTGTTCCTACTTTCCTTTCCCCTCAGACTCAAACTCAACTCAACTCAAACAAGTAGTCCTTAATGGGACTATATCTACATGGAGAGAAGTAAGCAATGGGTTACCACAAGGTTCCGTCTTAGGTCCAGTACTCTTCAATATCTTCATAAATAACTTAGATGGGGGTATAGATGATGCTAAGCTGGCAGGAATAGCCAACACTCCAGAAGACAAGCTCAGGATCCAAAAGGGTCTTAACAGACTTGAACAATGGGTCCTATCCAACAAAATGAAATTTAATGTGGAGAAAAGCAAGATTTTACATCTAGGCAGGAAAAACCAAAGGTACAAGTACAGATTAGGTGAAACCTGGCTCAAAAACAGTAACTGGGAGAGGGATCTTGGAGTCCTAGTGGACGATCACTTAAACATGAGCCAGCAGTATGTAGCAACAGCCAAATACAATCCTTGGTTGTATAAACAGAGGCAAAATCACATGACGTATTAGTACCATTTTATAAAACCTTAGTAAGACCACACCTGGAGTACTGCATCCAGGTTACAAAAAAGATGTTGAGACTATGGAAAAAGTGCAAAGAAGAGCAACTAAGATGATTAAGGGCTTGGAGACAAAAACATACAGTATGAAGAACTGTTGCAGGAATTGGGTATGGCCAGTCTAGAGAAAAGAAGGACTAGGGGTGACCTGATAGCAGTATTTATTTGAGGGGATGCTACAAAAAGAGGGGGACAACTTATTTTCCAAAGCATCAGAAGGCAAGACAAGAAAAAATGGATAGAAACTACTCAAGCAGAGAAGCAACCTGGAATTAAGGAGAAACTTCCTAACAGTGACAACTAACCGGTGGAACAGCTTCCCTTCAGAAGTTGTGGGTGTTTCATCACTGGAGGTTTTTAACAAAAGACCTGACTGAAATAGTATAGGGTCTGCTGTTTGAGAAGGGGGTTGGACTAGAAGACCTCCAAGATCCCCTTCAGCTTTATTATGATTGATTGAATTGCTCCTCCAGTTGTATAGAATGAGGGGGGATGTTACAGAAACTAACATTGGGCAACCATCATGACAAATGGAAGCTTTTTAGATTTTCTAAATAACTTTTGCATTTTCTGCAAAAATACTTGTATTTTCCAGAATCACTCCGTATTGTTTTGCTCCCTGAAGCAAAAAAGCAAAAGATGTTTTTGTCCCTCCCTTCCTAATCATCATTAGTAGTCATCAAGACTGACCAAATTATTTTGGCATATGACACTTCTTCCTGGAGGAAAAAACAATGTTTTGAAATCTTAAGGGTGACAAGAAGTATAGCAATAAAAATACAAGAAGGAGGAAACTGCTGTTGCCCATTCATGGTACTGCAAACCAACTGTTGAGGCAGAAAGCCTCTCTTGAGAGAAACAATGTTATTGTCAATGTGGTAAATATTATCGAGGGTAACTAAATACAGAAATATCCCCATATGTGATCACATAAAAACTGCCTCTATTAATTTAATATTGACTTTGAAGCAAAAACTAGGAAGACAGAAAGTTTTCCAGTAAGGGAAATATTGGAATGTAAGTGAAGCTGTAAACAATAGGCAGGTTTTACCTAAATGTAAGAAAATTGTCTAAGACTTCTCTGGAAAATCTCTGAAATAACAGGATGATATGAATTGTATTGGGGAATAGGAGAATTCATCCCCATCTTTAAAACCATGGAACATTTTTTAAGCTTAGAAATGAGCTTCGAGAATTAAAAAAAAAATCTTAGTGTCATCTAGCTTGTCATCAGTGCTTGCTTCCTGGGAATACGCTACAAGCTTTATATCTCATTAAGCAATTCATGATTCAAAATCATTAGGATTATAGAATTAATGAAGGGTTTGTTTTGTCTCAAGCTGTCTATTAAAACCAACCAGCAAATTCTTAATGTGCTGTAACTTCCAATTACTATTTTAAGGTCACACTACAAAGTAAAAAGAAGAAGAAGAAGAACTGCTACATGTAGTTCTTGGACATTTTTATCACCAGTTTGATTCTTCAGTCAAGAATCCTATTATCTTTGCATTATTTTTTTTTGTTCATGATTTAATTGGGAAAAAGAAGGAAGGAAACCCAAATCCTGAAATCAAAGTGATGTATCCAAAATTAGCCAAACTGAATATTTCTGCTTATATTGTGTATTAAAGTATTTTTCTTATTTAAATGATAAACATATTCTCTGGGGATTAAAAAAAATGACGAGTAAATGCTTTGAGCATGTTCATTTGAACAGTTATGGAAAAAAGGGGAGAAAAATTATTATTTTAACATTTCATATACATGAGCTCAAGTTTTAAACATAATTAGACTGACATAGTTAATCTTATTAAGGTGTTTTTAAAACATTAACATGATTAAATGGTTCTGTGGGGATCAGCAGTGAATACATTCTGAAAGGGCATTTTCTAAATTTTTAATATAGAAAATATGGTTGCATACACAAGAAATAATCATTTAGTCAGTATGGTCCAGTTTTTCTCCCAAGTAGATTTCTTTGGTTGCTTTTTCTTTTCTTTTTTCTTTTTTCTTTTTTCTTTTTTCTTTTTTCTTTTTTCTTTTTCTTTCTTTCTTTCTTTCTTTCTTTCTTTCTTTCTTTCTTTCTTTCTTTCTTTCTTTCTTTCTTTCTTTCTTTCTTTCATATGAATGGCAATTAATCCCTTCAAGTCTCACTTACAGCCTGAAGTAATATAATCTAGTGGTCATGTTGCAACATAACAATCATTATCATTTAGCAGGATTTGTATTTTTACTTACTTTTTTTTTTAGGAATTTGTTTTGCTCTCAAGATATTACTATAAAATATCAACAAGGAAATATTATTAACATGATACATGGGTAAATATATAATCCTGTACAAAATATTATAATGTGTTTAATCTTTAGTTTAGGTATACAGATTACACTTTATTGATTCTGACAGTTGGGTTATCCGCATCCGTAGGAGTCATTCAGATGTTTACTTTTTCTGTTTTCATCTTTTGGAAGAAAGTGCATCTTGT
Organism: Azemiops feae; assembly: GCA_023970755.1. Classification (NCBI taxonomy): domain Eukaryota; kingdom Metazoa; phylum Chordata; class Lepidosauria; order Squamata; family Viperidae; genus Azemiops; species Azemiops feae. The sequence goes on from JALGBA010004287.1 coordinate 1,708,359, forward strand.
TCTAACTGATAAGCTCCTCTTCATTTTGTAGTGTGTTAAAGATAGATGGAAACGTAATCTTCAAACTATATGAGATTTTTTTCTTGAATATTTGAACACATATTATATTTCAGGTTTTTTTATCAAAGACACTCAATGTTTATATATTTCTGTAGAACTTCTCTTGATTCATAGCTCTTCACTGAAGATGTGATCATATGTCAATGAAAGAGAAAAGGAAAAAAACAGATTATTTGAATGAAACTCAGTCACATTACACAACTGATTTGCAGCCCCATTTTCATTGTATAACTCTTTTAATGGACATTTAATAATTAGTATTTAAATAGTGGTAACAGGTAAAATGTTTAGAAAACAAAGTGGCCACTGCCTGCTATTCCTCCATGCTGTAGCTTTCTTTAAATTTAACACTGAAGTGAACATTACAAAGTATATTAAGCTTTAGTTTACATTGTTAAGATTTGTTAAAATTAAACATAAAGTGAAGTTGCACTCCCAAACAAAGTGAACTGGGCATGAGTTCTATTGAACAAAGATGTACAGTTAATTAGATTTCTTCTAATGTGATGTAATGTATCTTTTTTTCTACATTTCTTGAGTTTTAGAAGAAATGTTCTCACAAGAAATGAAAACACAGTTTGTTAAAAAAAAAAAAAGCAGAGGAAAGCTTGGAAAATATTTGGGAACTGAATTCCTGAACTCAGTGGATTTTTTTAAAAAACCAAATTGTTCTCACATTATTCCATTACATTCACAATGATAAGTTACATGTCTTTTTTTATATTTTTAGATATTTGTCCAATTTAACATGCTTTCTCTTGCAAAGGAAACTTTTTGAAGAAAACTTATTTTATTGCTTCTACTTCAAAAGTAGTTAATAAAATAGAATAACTATGCAATGATAGAGTCATTTGAGAATAAACTAAAATATATGCATTACTTTTGTTGGTACCCATTACCCTAAATATTTATGTTGGTAATTCAACAGGATTAAGTTATTTTTTTTATATCTTCATTAAAAACTTAAAATATACATCCCTTTGGTTTCACAGAGGCTATCATTTTATCACTCCTTGATTCCTGTTTATAATTGGTCATTTTAGTTCTCAATGAGCTATGAAGAAAATCTATAATGTTTTGGATTACATTAAAGGGTATGAGTATCTACACGATTTTTCAGTTCCATAGAGAAATTCATTCTCTTAAAAACAAAACAAAAAAGAGGTACAATACACAAAATTCATTTGTTAATACATTATGGGCAATTGCTATGTACTCAGCTGTATTTACAACTTGCTAAGATTTATTCTAAAACAATGGCATCATTTCTTAATAGAGATTTATGGGGAAAATTATATATTGTCAACATTTTTATGCTATGATTATTAGGGAGCAATTGTACCTATGAGTCAGACTGTAATGAACTGTAAGCACTGGGATGGAAGGCAGGGGTGTGGGTGTATTTATTTATTTAATTTATTTATCAAATTTCTATACCACTCACCTCACCTAAGTGACTGTATGGTTTATAAACCTCATATAATAATTTTAAAACATGACTGAAAGCACTATTAAAAACAGAGTTAAAACAAGATTAAAATATAGTAAAAAGTAAAAGTAAAACATGTAAGTTAAGAAATTAACAAAGCTAAAAGGTTAACATGGTGGAGAAAGTGCCCTCAAGCCCCAATTATACCCACAGTCACATAGTACTCTTAGACCCCCGTGCTAAATGGCAGATCCAGGTCTTAAGACTCTTTTGGAAGGCCAGGAGACTGGGGGGGGCTCACCTCACTCTGGGGGTAAGATGTTCTAAAGGGCAGGGCAATGACAGAGAAAGCTCTCAGTTTAGATCCCACCAATCAAAATTCTTTAACCGACAGGATCTGCAGCATGCCCTCCTTCCCTGGCCTGGTGGATTAGATTGATGTAATTAGGGTGAGTTTCTCAGGTAATCTGGTCCAATACCATAAAGAGCTTTAAAGGTGATAATCAAAACCTTGAATTGGACTCGGAAGCAAAGTGATGCAGAATGCAATAGGGTGAGCAGTTCTGGGTGTCTCTAAGTTGGCACATATAACACCTCTGCATAATAGAGGGACACCTTGAACTGCTCATGCAGCTATATTCTGTACCTCTTGCAGCTTTGGGAAACTTTCAAGAATAGCCTTATGTATGTATGCAGAACATCGAGCTAAAGCCAGAACTCTTTCTGCTGGGTATTACCAAGGATAAATATAATAAAGGATCCCTATACCTATTACTACACATGCTAACAGCAGCAAGATTAGTCTTTGCACAGAGATGGAAAGATAATGAGATACCCTCAGAAGAAAAGGTAATAAATAAGATTTTATCCTGTGCTGAAATGGATAGGTTGACGTTAGAACTCAAGGATAAGAGTGAAACAGATTATTATGAAATCTGGAATATGTTGTATAATTGGTTGGGGAAAAATAGATGGAAAGACTCTCTGATTCAACAAAATATACCGATTAAGAAAGATATTAATCAAAGGAAAAATATTAAAATATTAAAGTGAAAATTAAGAATATAGATGATGGGATCTACCAGAGAGAATATTTAATAAAAAAAAACATTTGTCGGAATATGTGGATTATGAATTAAAGAAATCAATTGTTAATGATTCTTCTTTACAAATGTAAACCTAGCAAACACACTGTTAACTTTTTATTATGTGATCTATGTTTTAAAAATCAATAAAACTTTATTTAAAAAAAACACCAGGTAGTACTTAAGTCTTGAATGTTTATTTCTTTACTGGATGCATATTTAGCTAGCAATGAAACGTAAAAGCTAGTTAGACAGTAACTCAATAAATGTTATAAAATTTATTTTATTCTTAGTCCCAAGTAATTTTTGCAAATTAAAAACACATTCAAACTTTGATATTTGCAATGATAAATACTCATAAATTTAGCAAAATGGAAGATTAATTCATAAAAGGACCATTTTAGATGTTGCATATGTTCCAGAATAGAAAAACTATAATGAGTAACCATTTTATCTAACTTTTTCATATTTATATTTAAGAAATAGTTTTAAATTAACATATTAAGGTTCTTTCAGAACTATTCCCATGTGGTACCTTGATTTGATTTATCTGAGACACAAATCATGTGAATAACATAAGAGAAAACAAAATTCACCAGCCTTTTGAGTGGATTGCTTTGAGACAGGTGGTAAAATTTTCATTGGAGCTTTTAACAGAGGATGAATGACCACCTGTCACATATATTAAAAGATGCCCACATTTTCCTGAAAAACAAATGGACAAAGTGATAATCCATCAGCATGCAATTTCAGAGAAGTTCATGGATACAAAAGAAACCGAGTAGCAGATTGATTTTCCAAATACATGTTTCATTTCAGTAACAGCTTAAAGTTTATTAGTGCCTTGATATGCTGAATAGGGCAATTGGCCATTTTTCCAAGTTTGTTCAAGATTGGCGGATTTATACTGATAGAGTCAGCTGCTGTATACCTATTAAGTGGCCTTGGAGAACCACTTGCATATTTAATTTTCCCTTAAAAACAAACACAGCTTAAACAAGGAGAAAAAGCCTCCTACAGTGGAACAAATAACCATGAGATTTCCTTCAGATAAGAAAAAAAAAGTCACAAAAAAGTTGCTGGTTGGGTGTTCCAGGCATGTAATATACAGCAACCAGTGAACATTTCAGGAAGAACAAGATGCTATCTTCTATGTGTAAGCCAAAGCAGTTGGCTTTCAGCATCAGATCTACTAAACTTTATGTGACTTCTCAATATTCTGAAGTTAATGGCGACAATAAAGGAGCCCCCAACTGGGCTTCTCCCGGACAACTGTAATGTCACTGGTTAATCCTTTCAACCTGGAAGTGCCTCAGTGCTTCTGAAAGAAATATGACAACAACAAATATTCTGAAGTACTAAAACTTTCTGTAGCAAATGGCACTCAATAATAACTTCAGAGTGATGACTATGTTTTTGAGAGTTGTGGAATTCAGCAATACACCTAGTTCAAAAACATGCAGTGACAAGAGTAAAACAATAGAATGACCATTTAAAAATAATTTGGAATAAAAGTCAATAAATAGTAAATCCCCTTTCAATTACGTACAAGCAGATCTACACAGTAAACCTATTATTGTGCTGCAGAGTCCTACATTTAGCCTATTGCATCTTCATTCATTAAAATGTATATTTTCATGTTAATTGAAAGTTGGGTGATCCTCACATTGATTTCTAGTTTTCAATAATCCATGGAAATGGGGAAGGGTTAATTTATTTTCACCCACTCCTAACTACCCCGATCACCAGAAAAGTCTCAATGTGCTGTGCTTGAAAAACACATTAATTGTAAGAGCTGTTTTCAGCAATGCATGTCATTTAGAATTTCCCAGGCTGATGGGTCATCACTACAAAATGTCATGCCTAGTTACCTCTGTCCGATACTATTATGTGACATGGCTGATGATGCTGCTTCAGCCCAAAGAAAGTAAAAAACAAGTGGATTAAATTTTCAGAAGTCTGTAGTTAACAGTTTCAGAAAAACAAATTACTCCTAAATACTATCCTTGCTTACAAAGAGGAAAATACATGCTGTGCAGAGAACAAGATGTGAGCAATATTTATTTCCAAGACCCACTGAAAGCAGCATGTCCTGCTGTGTTTGTCAGGTGTACGTTAACCATAGAAAAGAGCTATAGAAAGAAATCACTATTAGGATATTAGCGGAGGAATGGCTACAAGCATGTGTAAATTAAGGACACTTGGCAATTGTTTTGTTTTCACTTGCCAGTAGATAGAGTTGAATTATCCATCATGTTAAGTAAGCTGCAGAGTAAGATATTGGCCAAATTGGACCCCCTGATGTGGTAAAACTATCTGAAAGTTTCCAGTTGTAGAGAGTTGATTTATTCTGCTCCTCTCATTGTGTACTTTTAGACCAGACACTGATTTCTTCTGTACCCATGACAAAGGTCTTTTGGTTTACTTAGTCTGTGAAGCAAGATAGCTCTTCCAGTTCTTCCAGCTCTTCCAGTTGTTGTGACGATGTCATTTAAAGTTTTGTAAACTTTGGCAGAGCAGAAGATGCAAATTAGACCCACACAAATCTCAGAATGTTTCAGCAAATCTCCCCCCACCCACAATCAATGCTATGAAGTAAGTCCAGGGCAAATGACAACAGTAAATACACACTGTGGTGAACTTCTGCCAATACTATTTCCTGATAATGCAACATTGATTACAACTATTTTTTCACTAGAGATTTATAGCATTTTGTAGTATCATCAAATTATCACTCCACTCGCATAACAGTAATGAAGAAGTGAAATGTTATAATGCCACAAAAATGGTTGGATCATGCTAGAAGACATATACATCATTAGTGGGGAAACAGCCTCAGTAATTCATTCCAGAGAATCAGAGTTGAAAAGAATTCAAAACTCAAATACAATTTCCTGTGGATTCAGGAATTACATTGTTCAAGCATCATTTATAAGTAGCCTTCAAGATCTGCTCAAAACCCTTTAATATAGGAATCTGACTATTACTTCATGATCCTCAAATGGCTAATAAAAATTGAAAGCAAGTATTATTCAAATAAGAATAAAGCTCATCACGAAACCAACACAGATAGCATACAAATGTTGGACCAAACAATTAGTTCTTGAACTCTCCCCTGAAAAGGCAAAATAGAGAATAGCAAGGCCAGGGACACAACAATCATATTTTTTATGGAAAATGTTTCTAAACTAATAAAAATACAATTAACATATTCCAATCATATTATTCACCTAATTTCTTCTACCCATAGTTCCTAAATTTTAGAATATATTAAATTTGATATGATCAGTATAAACTGGTATTGTGTTTTGTTGTTATTTTTTCAAACAGAGTGTTAGCAGAAGATTTAAGCATAATGAACTCAATTTTCAAAGAAAATTCTTTGCCATATTTGTTGTCAGGGTTCTTTTCCTAGTCTGTTTAATCTGAAGGTGATGATAAAAGTTTTCAGTACATGGGAAAAATAGACAATTGTGCCATTTCTTTCAGTATTGTAAATCTTCAAGTTTCAAAAACACATAGCTTCTGAATTAAAATGAACAGAAAAATAAATGCAAGAAGCCAAAAAAAAAAAATTGGTCTAATTTGTTAAGGCACCAGGCTAGAAACCAGAACCTGTGAGGTCTAGTTTCTGGGTGACTTTGGGCCAGTCACTTTCTCTCAGCCCAACCCACCTCACAGAGATATTCTGGGGAAAATAGGAGAAGGAAAGAATATTAGGCACGTTTGCTGCCTTGATGTATTTGTAAAAATAATAAAGGTGGGTTTAAAAAAAATCTAAATCAAAATTAAAAAATCTTACTCATTTGACATAAAAAAAAGTTAACAAAACAGATGAAGTCTTGATGTAGGTCTTTACCGACAGTCACATTGTTCACCATATATGAATGTTTGAGAATTGAAGTATATTTTCTTTATCATGCCAGGCTGGGAAGTAAGAAGGGCTCTTCTGGATTGGGTCCCTCGAGGAGGGATATGATTTGCCTGAAAAATGTGTGATTGGCAGTATCTGTGTGAGCCTAAATGTAAAATTAGTGGCAAGTCAGTGGGAGCACAATAAAAATATTTCTAAACAAGCACATATGCACAAATATTAGTAAATTGGAAGCAGTTTTGTTTTGTACAACCATTGTATTGACATGAGTTGCTAAACTTTAAAGGTTTTTCCAGTTAACCTACACAGCCTACCTGTTCTGATGCTGAAGCCTCTTATGAACAAATCAGATAAACAAACAAACAAATCAGATCTTGCTTCCAGTTGGAGATTTGTGGATTAACATTCCCTGTCATTGCAAGGTCAGTTGAAATAAACCAATATACTTATTGCATCTATTTCTGTGATTAGAACCCTTTGGGTAATTGCATATCTGTTAGCTTTCTGACCATTTATTTAAAGCTAAATTGTACAGCCATGCTATACATATAATCCATTGCTATTTTACACATTCTGTTTAACCATATCAAAAAGTTATTCTGAACAGTATCAGTGTTTATGGTACCAGACAGAATTATAGAAAAACTGATCACAAATTTGCCACACTTTTGATTGATTTCTGAAAGTTGAATTCTCCTATTGATTGTTCTTACTCTCTCTTAAACAATAGAGAGATCTTACTTTAAAAAGCCTAAAGATAGTGTAAATTTAGCTTTTAAGTTAGTTTTATTTAATGCTGTATTTATGTTTTCCTTCTTTAAGAAAAAAAATAACTGCATATATCTTAATTGCTGTTTTTCTTTTACTGTTGATAGTTGATTCTGTAAACCAAAAGCTATCCATTACTTTAATATCTTCATTGTACATTCTAAGGCTGGTTGCTGTACTTGTTATCATTTGTTTGGTGAACTTTGTATTTATTCTTAATCCCGTATTTTCACTGCTCATTGACCTTCATTATTAGAAATCCGAGATCATTTATATTGTCCATTTTCAAAGTAGTGTAACAATACAGCAGAAATGAATATTTCTTTCTCCAATTTTAAAATAGCGCTATCTGTCCACTAGCAGCCTTATGATGTTAGTTTGAATTTAGAAACTCTTTCTGAGCTCCACATCCCCAAATTAGTTATTAAACAACTAATGGCTACATTCAAGCTTCAGACTTGTTTTAGAATATGAGACTGAGACCCCAAAACTTGGCAGCAGTGGTAGCTTGGGGACTCTTGGGACAAGAAAGGTGCTGGCAAGTTATGTTAGTATTACAACGCTCAGACTTGCAAACATCCAGTTACAACTTACATATACATAAACTTATATCCCTGAGCATTCATTTAACTTTACAATTGATTATGTGCCATCAAGTCATTGCTGACTCTTAGCAACCACTTAGATAGATTTTGTCGACTAGAAGTGAGTATTTTACTCTTAGATTAATTTAGTTATATTGTTTTAGCAGTTATATTCTACTTTTAATAAGCTGCTATAATACTTATTGTACTGCAGCAAATGTAATATACTTCCTCTTGATGTCTTAAGTATATTTCAGATTTTCAGTCATTTTACTGTTCTTTCTAGATAACATCTAGAATTTCTTCTCTTTTGTCATGACTTCCCATTCTTTTATGATGTTGTTTGTTTAATTTTCCAGTTTGTGCCTGTAATAAAAATAATAACAATCACTGTATGTCAGCCAACAGCTACTAATTTCTGTGTCTCTTTGCTGCCAACTAGTGGTCATCATAGTCAATACTGTATTCACTAAGACTACTATGCTTGTCTACAGCTAGTTCTAATTGTTGCCTTATCCCTACCTATATTAATGACTGTGGAGTTACTAGACTTGCAGGTGAATATGTGGGCAGCCATTGTTTTTGCTTGCTTTTCTTTTTAAAAGATTGTCCAGCTACCAGTGTTTAAATGCCAATCAGAATTGAAATCTTTGCAAATTCCAACAATCTCTTTCCTTCAATACATATTTAAAAACTTTTTCATTAATTTCCTATCTCTTCCTCCTTAATTCTTGTCTATATACTGAACGTACAGCATAACATACTACCATAGTATAGAACACACATACTTCAAGAATATGCAAATAATAATAATCCACCTCCCCAAGGCTCTGATTAGTCAAAATATTTGCAGTGAAAAATTAAAGTTCAGATACTGGGCAGCGCATTTGGGAAAAATGAATTTGTTAGAGAAGATTTCAGATAATGTAAATTGCTTCTAATTCTCAGTGTAAATAATAGGAATTAAAAACAAGATTGGGCCAAAGCATTATTGCTATCTCCTTTAATTTCATATATGAAACAGTTGTTTATCAGTCTGTAACGTGGATGACAGAATAGTATTTTCTATCACATATAGGAACAGAAAACAACTGTAGATGCCACAAAGATCACATTTCAAAAACATTATTTTCTTTCAATATCTCCTTGTCTACCCTTTCCTGAAGCCCTCCCAGACATCTCTCTTCCCAAGCAGCTGTTTGTGTTTTCTAGTGGAAGATCGGAAATATAAGGACATGTGTTTTACTTTGGCCATGTTTTTGAATATCTATCTATCTATCTATCTATCTATCTATCTATCTATCTATCTATCTATCTATCTATCTATCTATCTATCTATCTATCTATCTATCTATCTATCTATCTATCTATCTATCTATCTATCTATCTATTTATTGGTCTGTCATGTTCTAAAAATCAATAAGCCAGATCCTAAGAGATGGAATGTATGCACTTGCAGAGTCTAATGTTCCTGTTTCCACTTTTTTTTCACCCTATATGTAGGTAGATAACTCTGCAGACTTACTTTGAACATATAAATATATGGCACTTCAAACAAGGAAATATGATGGTTTGCTTTCACTTTTATTTACAGCCAGATATGTCATAGATTAAAGCAGCACACAGGAAATCTTTATTCTTTCCTGCTGTTCTCTTCACTATGTATTTTAGATGGTCTCACTGTGACCACATATGGATTATGTTGCTAAGATTTTGGAAATGTTTATAGAGTTTTATTTTGGGTATGTATTACAGTTTGGAGCACTGTTAAATAAGAACACTAACTAATAAAGATAGAACCATAGTCGTCACTGAAAACTAATGAGCTTCTATATAAATTTAATGAAGGAAACCATCTAACAAAAGTGCCAATTTGAATATATTAAGAAAACTTATTGGGAAAATGTCTGCTCTATTAGCTTTTCTTTTCCTTCTTTTCAAAGTAGCCACTTTGCCCTTAACCATAAAAGAGTTTTCATGAGAATACAGGTGAGCTTTTCCATGACTTTAAACAAGGTAGATGACACTGATGTGTACTCTGTCTGCTGGCACTTGTCACTTGTATTAAGTTCAAGGCAAAATAATTGTGTCCTGCTCAACCTCTATGTTTGAAGAAACACAAGAGAAATTACAAAGGTATACAGAACAAGTATGATGTGATTCTTGTGAGATTAGTTGTCTAATCAGCTTAAAATGACACCAGGCCTGTATTATGCTGCAGCTGTGAGGACAGCAGTTAGATACACTACCCAGCAGATTAAGTGATTTTCTCTTCCTGGCTTGGCAAGATTTTATTTTCCATTTAATCCATCAGAGTTTAATTTGCAATTTATTTTTAGGTAAGGAGCCAATTCTCACTACACATTGCCCTTCCTTAATGAGTTGTATTTGTTTAATGGTATTAGTGCTCTCATAATGAGGTGATGACAAAGTTTAGAGTATCTTGATGATCTCTTGTGTCTGATTTATACCATATATATTCCATTGCTCACATTTTAATTTATTTATTCAAAACATTTCTTCATATATATATATATCCATCTAGTCATATGGCAAGTGGTGAAACTGATTGAGATATCTATTAGTATGCAATCGAGTCAACACTCTAGTTTTAGGATGCATAAAATGATACTAAATCCAACATGAATCCAAGCAGATTTATTTATTGTTTTTATTTGTCACTGCCCAACCCACAATGCATCTGGGTTGTTCACAGTATGGAAAACTAAATAAGATATATAATATAGCTAGCAACAAGTTAAGAAGGAACTAAAAAGGAAAGAACAAGAAGGTGAATCTGCTGACAACATAAAATAACATACACTGACGAAGTTTTTCAGTATCTTAACTGCTCAGAATAGATGTCAGATGGTATCAAGGCACAGAAGTTAAAGACAGTGGATGAAGAGATCCCTTTAATTGTCCTCTGCCAATGCAATAAAGAAATACAATTGTTATTTTTTCTCCTTTGTGATTGACATGGCACAGACATTATTATTATGCCTCCACAAAATCCAGTTGGATTCATCCTGGACCTAGACTGTATTCACTCAAACCTCCTGCCTCATATTTCAATATTTACAACATTATGGATATCATGGACCATTATAGGCAGCAGTATAAGACAGAGATTAGAAATCACTGTATCCAGTGCTAGAAGGTTTCAATAGTTCAGGACTCTATCTATTTAATGAAACGACAGATATTTGAAAATTCAAAGCACACTGAATATGTCTCCCCCGTCCCCCCGAATGGAGATGAAACGTTTTCAGCCCAATCGCCAAGCTCGGAGACCAAACCAACAGCCCAACTACCATACCGAGCTACTAATATTCAAACACATTTCAACAACAGATATGTTTGAAAAAAACATTGCTCAGAGCTGTCACAATGCATCAGGATTCCATCACCCCCAAATTTGGTCCTTGTTCTATGCTGTGGAAGGTGGTACAGTAGTTCAAATTGCTCAGACTCATATATCACTTCTAGGATTCTCATATATGGAACAATCAAATTACTACTAACCTCATAAATTGCTGAAATGAATAATTATTATATTTTAAGGCAAAAAAGTAATTCCCATTAAAAAAGCACTTCAGATTTCAGTTTCACCATGATGCTGTTGTTGATTTCCCCCCCCCCTCTTTTAATGACATTGTGAGATATTTCAGAAATCCCATATTTGTCAGACAGCTTTGGTGAGTTAGATTATTTTTTAATGTATCATCGATGAAAGTCATGCTTAGACTTTCTTTAAGAACTACTGGACAACCTGTCACTGTCAGTTCCTAGAACTTTTCTTGGAGCAATCATTCTTTCTCCTCTCACCCCATCTTCTATTTTTAGACCAAAAATTGTGGTTTGCTATGGATGTCAAACTTGATTCATCTATAAAATCATAGCCTAGAAATAAGTACTTTTCCTCAAGCTTCAGGTGGACCTGCACAGAATAAGAGTGAGACCTAAATAAAGATGACAATCATTTATACAATGGACAGGGCCTATGACAACTCATTCAACAAAGTGCTGAAAGTATTTTCTTTGAACTTCTATTCTTAGTACCATTGCAGTTTTATAAAAGAATGTTCTTAATGGCTAACAGTATTGATGTCTATTGACCAGACATTTTTAAAGTACAAGTAGTCCTTGACTTACAGCCATTCATTTATTGACTTCCTGTGGGTATATGAATTAAGACAGCTTATCACACTTATGACCATTGCAGCATCCCCAGGGTCACGTGATCAAACTTCAGGCACTTGACAACTGACGTCAAGTATTTATGACAGTTGCCCTGTCTCATGGTTATGTGATCCCCATTTGTAACCTTCCCAGCCAGTTTCTGACAAGCAAAGTCAATGGGGGAAGCCAGATTTGATAATGATCAAATGATTCATTTATTAACTAGAGTGATTCACTTAACAACTGTGGCAAAAAGGTCATAAAACAGGGCACAACTGCCTTGCTTAGCAATGGAAATTTTGGACTCTGTTGTAATTGTATGTGTCAATATACAATTAATTACTTTTATAATAAAACATTCTCTATTGCCAAGTATCATTATTTGAATTCTCATTGTTCGAGGCATAGAGCAAAGGTAAAAGAATCTTCTTAAAGCCAGATTGAATATCAAATTCAACAAGAATAGGGACTGACACATTTATCTTAATCCACACATAGCAGTTTGGTGTATTTTTCTCCAACGTGTGTCATCTAGATAAGTTTGGGGGTAATTTTACATTTCTTGGTTTACTTTGTTCATTACATAAATTTATATGGCTGGCAATAACCACTTGGCTGGATCATTGTGTATCAGTCAGCATATTGTTAATGCCAAACTGATAAATGACCTCACTCAGTGGTTTCATTTAGATGTCAAACAGGACAAGTGATAATGACAAACGCTATGGCACCCCACAAAGGAGAAGACCAAAGGAATAACTCTTCCCTTGTCAACACCAAATGGAACCAGCTATTAAGAAGGAAGGAAATCACCATAAAACAATGCCTTCACTATCCCAGAAGGATAGTGATATTTTTGATGGAATGCATTTTCTATCTGCCATTTCCTCTGGCAGGCTCTGCTCTGCTTCCCTCAAAAAGTTTTCTGAAAGTTGGGGAGGTTTTCTGGAGACAATTTGGAGAGATCTGGAGGTGCAAGAGATAAGAAAAATAATTTTCTTCTTTATTGTTTTATTGGCAGGTTTATTGCAATTCTTTAAGTATTTGTACTCCAAGCATAATAGTAACACCACTAATGCCTCATATTCAAGATTTTACACCACATTCAAGAAAAAGAAAGGTGATACATTCATGTACCCTGATTGACACCTTTTTTAATATAGATTTGCATAAGTACTTCATTAATCTTAGATAATTTTGCTTTCCCAGAAACACAGAAACCATTATTACTTACTGTTTATCTTCTTTTACATATCAGATGTCAGCATATACACCCACATATAAATATATAATCCGAGAGATGTGAAATATAAAATGTTTTTCAATATTTACATGATTGCCAGTGAAGTACAGAAATAGTTTTACATATAAAAGAAAGATGAATGAAAGTCTGCCTCCTCATTTCATTAGCTGTTACAAATTAGTGTAATATTTTAGCTTACCTGTTCAGTCTCCATAAACTAATTTAAACTATTTCCCCTTTCCTACTTTTAGAATTATCTTTCCAATTTCTTAAAGCAACAAAACATTTTCAGAACACACCTCATAATTCCACTCAGAAATATATCAGAGACACAGAAATATATTGGATTTAATTATACATTAGCATTGTGACAGACAGTATTTATAATTCAGGCAGACCTCACTTAAAGACCAATCACTTTTCAACCATTCAAAGTTATGATGGAACCCCCCCCCCTCCCCAAAGGTACTGATGGCCTGATTTCCAATGGCTGCACACACACCTTGCAGTCACATTAACTCATTTTGTGTGCTTGGCAACCAGCTCTCATTTATGGCCATTTTATAGCATTCCATGGTTATGTGACCCTGATTTTTAGTGTTGTTTGCATTTCTGGAATTACATCCAGTTTCTGGGGGGGGGGAGGCCTTTCAGTATAATATCCCAAAGGTGCTTTTTCAAGAGGCAACTGGACTTGTTTTCCTTTGAAGACATTTTGCTTCTCATCCAAGAAGCTTCTTCAGCTCTGACTGGATGGTGGGGAATGGAAGGATTTATATTCCTTGCAGACAGCTGGTCATTTGCATTCTTTTAGAGAGTCATTGAGGCCACTTGGAAGTTTATTTGTGTCCTCAAGGTCACCTGAGTAGTGCAAATGGGTGTGGAGCCTTCTTGGAACTGCTGAAAGGACTGTGTTGTAGAGCTGTGCTTTCTGCAGAATGTTTTTTGCCCTGAATCCCTTCACTGTTGAACACAGGCGCAGGCTATTGGCGATGAATCTGGGTTGGCTGCATCTCAAACTGAAGCGGAAATGGTTCCAGTAATCTGCAATTTTTTACTGGAAATCTGTTCATACTTCTTCAAAGAAAAGCAGGAAAATCCAGTTGCCTCTTGAAAAAGCACTTTTGGGACAACCATGACTTGAATGACTGAGAATCTCCATAGACATTCGGTATAACTGATTTGTAAAAAAGATGTTGAGACTCTAGAAAGAGTACAGAGAACAGCAACAAAGATGATTAGGGGACTGGAGGCTAAAACATATAAGGAACGGTTGCTGGAATTGGGTATGTCTAGTTTAACGAAGAGAAGGACGAGGGGGGACATGATAGCAGTGTTCCAATATCTCAGGGGCTGCCACAAAGAAGAGGGAGTCAAGCTATTCTCCAAAGCGCCTGAAGGCAGAAGCAACGGATGGAAACTAATCAAGGAGAGAAGCAACCTAGAACTAAGGAGAAACTTCCTGACAGTTAGAACAATTAACCAGTGGAACAACCTGCCTCCAGAAGCGGTGAATGCTCCAACACTGGAAATTTTTAAGAAGAGACTGGACAGCCATTTGTCCGAAATAGTGTAGGGTTTCCTGCCTGAGCAGGGGGTTGGACTCGATGACCTCCAAGGTCCCTTCCAACTTTATTATTATTATTATTAAACCTTGCCCCTCACTAGTACACTCAAATGTTGTTGGCTTCTTGTAAATATTACATGTTCAACATAATTGCCTCCTGGGAGGAAGCTGGTGTGCAGATAGTTTTGGGTACATCGGGTTCTTCTCTGTATAATATCTGTATTCCTGACTAATTTAAACTTTTACCAACAGTTTAATGCTAGGGATTGTGTAGGATAATAATAGTAAGAGCTTATTAATGAAAATTGCAGCACCAGAGAGATGCCTCCCACAATCTCTGTGATGAGCATAAAATAAGGAGGAATTAGTATGTCATCTGTCCACAAATTTCTATAGCCCACCAGGCCTCCTCATCCTGGTCAGGAGAAGATTAATCAGAAATAAATTAGATAATTTCTGTACTTAGATTCTACTATTTAAAAAGGGAAAGAAGAGCAGGCAATGGGGCATACACAGAGAAAACTATAGAGTAACACAAGCTCTATGCTTTGTCAAGATGTTTGGCAGCAAGGCATGAGTGTCAGGGAAGGTGAAAGGAACCTACTAACTTATTAAGGTCAGAGGAGGGAGGTTGTTAGTTTGCAACTTGTGCTTGGTAAGGAAGCACTGTGCCCTTAAGAAAGCAACTTACGCAATCTGTCTTCCAGGAGTTCATTGAAAAAAATGGGTCAAACACAGGAAAGCCTGCAAGAAGCTGATATAATTTCTATAATGTTAGTGAGGTGCAAGAAGGTTTTCTGGACTACTTACATCTTCAGCAATAACATCTGCATAGAAGGAGAGTTATGAATAAATTGATGCTCATTCTTTTTCTATATATAGATGCATCATGAAAAGGGTTTTACTGCATTGCTGCATTTGGGTCACTGAGATAACCAAGCAGAACAATCTTGTAGATGAATAAAACTGTCATGGTGTGGTTGGGTGATTCTATTTCTTTTAGCTCTGCTTCTCTAAGGGCTAGTCAAGGATTTCAGGTAGAGGGGGGGGGGAAATTAGGAATCAACCTTTTCTGCATTCACAACAATGGTGAACTGTAACCATGAAGTTTTCTGCTGAAGCCTGGATGTTGCAGGGAGAAAGTTAGTAGGAAGGCAGTAGGAAGCTACAAGTCCGAGGCCAGTAGGCAGTGTCTGCTGCTGGGTATGGAAGGGAGCACCCAGTTTGAGGTGTCAGATGGCTTGGAAAGTGTATGCTGGTGTGTGCCAAAGATGCTGCCTGGGTCAGGGAAGGTGCCAGGAGGTGTGCAAGAGGTATTGTGTACATCAGGTAGGGTATCTGGAGGGAAGATACCCAACTCATGCTACTCCCCATGTGCCATTTGACCTGCTTGACCCCTCTTGTGCACTCCCAAGCACACCTAGGCACCCTCTCCAGGCCCTCTTCCCAACCCCATGCCACCCCATGCCACTATGACTGACAGCACCTCTAAGATACCCCTGCAACCCCCATGCATTCTTCTTGATATGCACCACCACCCTGTGTGCCCTACCTGATGCCTGTGGCACATCTTGCACAACATGACCACATCATGACCTGTCTTCCCTCTAAATACCCAACCTGACCTACTTTTTTTTTCATTATCTGTTCCAAAAAGCAGTACATCTTTGTGAGAGTGATCACTTTTTGTGCACATGAATAAAGACAAAGGGAATAAAAAATGTATTGCATATATATTGCCTGAAGGATTTCTTAATGAGTCTTGCTGACATATGCTCAGGCTTATGTTTCCTCTGCATCCTATGAGATACTTGACCAATCAAGCCATTCTTGATTTAGCTAACCATGAATATGTACACATAAGCACCATGCTAGGCAGTCAGGTTGCTTCTGAATGAGGTGTCTATGGAAATTCTTAGTCATCCCGGTCATGATTGTCCCAAAGGTGCTTTTTCCATAGGCAGCTGGGCTTTCTTTGTTTTCCTTGAAGACATGTCACTTCTCATCCAAGAAGCTTCTTCAGTTCTGACTGAATGGAATGGAAGGATTTATACTCTTTACAGCCATCTGGTGTTTAGCATTTTTCCTGAGAGTCAATGAGGCTAGTTGGAGGTTTATCTGTTGCCCACAGGGTAACCCGAATACTGTGTGGAATCTTTTTGGAACTGCTGATAGGAATGTTGGAAACAGGAGATAGGGGGTGCCGTATTCCTCCCCTTCTGTTGGGAGAAGGCTGTTCAATTTTAATGTAATGGCCTCTTTGATACCTCTTTCAAAACAGCAGTCCTCTCTGTCCAGAATGTGGACTTTGGTGTCTTCAAAAGAGTGGACTTTGTCTTTCAAATGCAGATGGACTGCTGAATCTTGTCCTGATGGGTTTGTTTTCCTGTGTTATGCCATGCATTTATGAAGTGGTTGTTTTATTTCTCCAGTGTACAGTTCTGCACATGTCTCACTGCATTGTACTGCGTATATCACATCTGAATGAGAGCTCTTCAGCTTTGCTCATCAAAGCAAAGAATTATATCTTTTAAAAGTAATATTTATCTAACACACTAGCAAAAAAAAAGGTTCCTTAGGCTAACGATTGCTTGATTTGTGCAGTAAGTATCAATAATTAGCTGTATGTTTAATATCTGAATAATTAATTGATCATTAACTGCCAGAGGCTTAGAGAGAAAAAGCAAACATGTAAAAGTCCAGTAGGATCTATTACCAGATTCAGAAGTAGAGCAAATGTTCAAGGATAATAATAATAATAATAATAATAATAATAATAATAATAATAATAATAATAATAATAATAATAATAATAATAATAATAATAATAATAATAATAATAATAATAATAATAATAATAATAATTAATAATAATAATAATAATAATAATAATAATAATAATAATAATAACCTTGGAGGTCATCGAGT
The DNA here is from genome assembly GCA_023970755.1 of Azemiops feae. Lineage (NCBI taxonomy): Eukaryota > Metazoa > Chordata > Lepidosauria > Squamata > Viperidae > Azemiops > Azemiops feae. The sequence continues at coordinate 1,726,079 of JALGBA010004287.1, forward strand.
CCAACCCCCTGCTCAGGCAGGAAACCCTATACCATTTCAGACAAATGGCTGTCCAGTCTTTCTTAAAAAACTTCAGTGTTGGAGCATTCCACGCTTCTGGAGGCAGGTTGTCCACTGGTTAATTGTTCTAAATGTCAGGAAGTTTCTCCTCAGTTCAGGTTGCTTCTTTCCTTGACTAGTTTCCATCCATTACTTCTTGTCCTGCCCTCAGGCGCCTTGGAGAATAGCTTGACTCCCTCTTCTTTGTGGCAACCCCTGAGATATTGGAATACTGCTATCATGTCACCCCTAGTCCTTCTTTTCATTAAACTAGACATACCCAATTCCAGCAAACGTTCTTGATACCCAATTCCAGCAAACGTTCTTGATAAAAGACTTTGGTTGCATATAATGATGCACATTCCATCTTTGGTTTAAAAGGAATAGCAAAAGTCTTACTTTCACCTTGAAATTTCAGCCAATGATAGAATACTCTGAAATGTAATTTAACATGGATGTTGAAACTCCTTTTTCCTACACTAATTTCCATACTGTAGGTATTTGCTTAGCTAACTTCTGTTGTTATATGCCAAGTCATTTCATATCCATGATTAATGTTCCTAGACAGTGTCATAGTCCACACTGTTTCTTACGTCTGTAACAGAGGTCAGATATGTAGCTCATAAAAGAGTATTGTAAGTAAAAAGAAGAAGAGTAAAGACAGTTGAGTGTTAGAGAACAGTCAGTCCTAGGCTGCTGTAGATTTGGCTTGTTACTGAATGTTCTGTTCATATGTTCTGTTCATAAAACCAATAGATGTAAGAATTCATACTTGGTACATTTTACACTGCTTACATTATAGTTATACAATATGAAGTGAGAAAATAATATCAACTAAATATTAAGGCTAAACAATGAACAATGATACATCACTCATACAACCTAAATGCTATACTTGAACTGGTTTAGAGATAGGCTACTTGTGAAAATTCATAGCTGCCATTGCAAAGAATGAGAATAAGGGGTATAAACCTGTAAAGCTTTCTTTTGTAAAAAAAAAAAAAAAAAACCTGGCCATTTTTTTTTACAAAGAAAAGAGAAAATGCTCTATTACAAAATTAAATAGGCTGAGAAACCATTTATAACAATAGCAAGGTCCGAATTCATAAATATATAATGGATACTATCATTAATGCTGATTCATGATATGGAAAACCTCATAAATCGCCAGGATGAAGATTATTCTACAAGGACCTCAGATTTGACATAGATTTATAATGCCTAAATCACTGGCTTATGAAAACAATCCTCAGATAAACAGATGTCTTGTTCTATGATCTGTTTCCCTAAAATTAAAAAACTTCTGCCCTATTCAGACATTCAAAAACAGCATTCACTATCCCTGCCAGGATTGCTCAGATTACTTCAGCTGCTCTTATCAGTTGCTTGGCCACCATGAATGTCTGCAAGGAGAGGCCCTATGCATACTGAAGACAGAAGTGGATTTTTTTTTTCATTTGCTGGTGTTCCAGGTACAATGTGGGTGAGAGAAATAGCTAGAACTCTTATCAGTTGAGTGCTCATGAACAGAGCTTGAATTTTTTTCCTATTAGTGTTTTATGCGAAACCAAAGCTGCTGACTTATATTCAAAGGAATATGAACATTAAGTTATGCATTCTAATTGATGTGCCAATTTATAATCCACTAGGATCAGAGCTCTACAGGAATAAAAGAAATAATGGCTGTAAAACATGTTGAAATTAATTCTGAGGTAATTTGTAGTAATCCATATTGTAGGAGATAATCAGGTTGCCAGAACTTTGCAAGATGCAGAGTTCTCATAAGGTAGCTAAACTTCTAATTTCTTTTTTCCTATAGAATTCTGATCATTTTTGAACAATTAAAAAAAAAGTAGTGTGGAAGGGGAGTACATATATTATATGGACGGTTGTTATATTGTTTTCATTCAGAAATGCACAAACATTGAAATCTGTTAGCAAACTTTTTAAAAAATAATAATTTTAATATTTGGCTATTATTTCCTAAAATGAAAATCCATGGAGTTTTCATTCATTGAAAAATGTACATGTTTAGAGATATTGAGCATCTGAAGTTCAAAATGGCTTTGGGATCTAGGAATAAAAATTACAAGGAAAAAAAGTATAAAAATGATTAAGGCTCTAATACATTAAAACAAAATAAAAATGATGTGATATTAGATGTGACATTTTTAGTGGTACGATGAATAATTTATTTAAAAAAGAAAGGATTTTTAAAAGAAAAGACTTGAGAATCAGAGCAACTGATGATGGATGGAGCAGGGGTATCTCGTGTGCGTGTGTGTGTTTGTGTGTGTGTGCGCGCACATGTGTGCGTGCGTGCGTGTGTGTCTTAAAACAATCCATAGGTAGCTTTAATCATGCAACTGAAGGCCCATCCATTTTTTATACACGTTGTGAATCAGTGTAACTAAAAAAAGGGTTGGACTACAATATCTGGATTTTTCTGACCCCATCCATTGTCAATTTTAAAAGGTAGTCCAAAGAAGGAAGGATGTCCAGGTGAAATAACTCCAATTTATTGTAACTTTTAACAGATTCTTGCAAATCAAAATATACATTTCTCTCTTGTTGCCTTTACAACCTAAGAAAATAGAGAGGGTCCCTTCGGAGACGTTTGCCACATCTATATTCTTTATGGCGGGCTAAGCTGCTGCTTATCTGACCATTCCCCTGGCTGTGGCTCTTTTCCCTGTCCCCGAAGGTCAGTGAATGGGATTTGGTGGTATGTATATTTGATAAATTATGGCTGGTTACACAGTCAGAGAGATGTTTAGACCAGATTTGGCATGTTCCTTTACCTCTTGAATTCTTCCCAAAGACCTGGTATGGGCAGGTGTTATTGTTTCATAAAATTAAAGGTATTGTTGCAGGATGTAAGCTGTTCCAAGTAAAGCTGCCTTTTGTAATCGACTGATGGTGATTTTGTTCAAGTGGTGCTCCAGATGTTTTGGAATTGCATGCAAAGTACCTATTACTATTACTACTATCTTTATTTTCTTTTGCTACAGTCATTCTATTTGCCGATCTTTACATTTTGTGATTTTTTTTCCTCTTCTGTTGTCTCCAGCAATGTCCATTATCCAGATCATTTGTCTTTTTTATCAACAGTTGTTAAATGTTCTGTTCTTGCAAAGCAGACATCGAGACGAGGCAGGTTCACAACAAAGGATCTCTTTATTAAGTACATTCACAGAACAGAAGCAAGAACACAATGGCAACTGGCCTTTTTATACTCCCCTTGCAAGGGGATGCACAGCCAATCATTGCAGGCCATTCTCCCGCCTTGCGCATGCGCGTGGTCTGTCCGGGTCTCTGCAACCTTCCTGCAGCGTTCCTGAGCCTTGCTGAATGACTCAGCAAGGCCCAGGACGTAACATTAACTCTGGGCTGCTGTGTGGCAGATGTTTGTCTGTTTTAATTCTAAAGTCCCAGAGCACCTTAGCTTCTTTATTTTCTATTATCTTTCTATTTCCCCCAGTACTTCCTTGCAGGCAACTGATATTTCTTCCAAATAATCCAATGCACCATTGTTGCTATTTTGTCATGGCCTTGTTCATAATCAGTCTGTGTGATCTTCTTGCAGTAGCTAACTAGTTAACTAGGTGTTTCTTCAGTTTCTTTGCAGAGGCAGTATTTACTGTCTTTTTGTGTCTTCTCAATTTTGGCTTTATATGCGTTTGTTCTTAAAACCTTCTTGGCCATTGTCAGGTTTTGCTGTTATTTGCTTTGCCTGCTAGTTGTTTTTTTTTAATGTAGTGGTCATGTGATATTTATCCTTGTCATGTCTCTTTCCTATTCTTAGGTGTTAATCGCCTTAATGGTATTTTTGCCATTGAGTTTGGACTTTAAGAACTTCTTCATTCTTTTGATATATTCACTATTAACCTTCTTCTTGACTTCAGTGTGCTTATGTTATCAGCCTGAAGAATGCCCAGGCATTTGTAGTGATCTTTATCTAGACTCTTGATTTTTTTTCATTGTGTGCTAGCCCTTCAAGTAACATGCAATAAACTCAGTACAAGAGTATTTCTATAGAAGACAATATATGTAACTCAGGACTGAACTGTGGAGTCCTTGGTGCTCTCTGATTATGTTACTTAGTCTGTTAATGAAACATCTGTTTGCCTCTAGATATTTCATTAACAGACTAGGTAACATCATCAATGCTAATGAGTGTGGTGTTTGATCCTACTTTATATGTAGTAGCTTGTCCTGCCAGAGTTGGTGGGGGTATGTTTTTTTCCTTAGAAGTTCCTTGATTAGTGGAGTTCTAAGGAAGAAATGGCAAATTAAAGATGACTCCACTAAAAGTAGAGCCAATGACTGTAGTGGAATGAGGAGACAGTGGGTAGACCAGCTCTTTGTAATTCCTCTCTGGACAAGGAGAGGACCAACTATTGTTCATAACTTTTCCATTTAGTTATTCCTTGTAAGGAGACCGCAAGACAGCAATTCCTGGCAGCCTAAGAGTACCGGAAGACCAGGAAATAGCTATTTTGCTCAACCCATAGTCGACATGTTTAAAGACACTGAATTTGCATACTTCTTTTTCTAATCACTTTCAGAAATTGCTCATTGACTGCTTTTCAGCTATTAGAAACTTTTGGATTTTAAAGCACTGGATAAGTTTTATTCAATCCTTAGTGAAAGAGGTTTAAATACTAGCTTAAAGCATTAAAGAAAAAAATATTTTGGAATAAAGAGTAAAGGGGTGATTAGAACTTTGATTTTTGGAAAGTTACAAATAATAGTTAGGGCATTGTTTCAACAGAGATGCCTCCTAAGGCAGCATTTCTTCTTTCATAGAAAGGCTGTGACCTTCTGTTTGATTCGTGCATAATCCTTCTCCTAAGAAAGCAAAGGACTGAAGCAGCTACAGGCACTTAGCAAACAAATAGACCAGACCCCAAAAGATTGCTGTCTTCTTTTCACTGTTTATGTCTATATACTTCAAATACAACTCTGAACTATAATAAACAGACTGAAAGGTTTTATTTGATAAATAGAAATCTCTCTCCTCTGTGGGCAAAACAGAAAAGCCATTACACAACAGTATCTTCAGCAAATTGTGATGACACCAAAGTAAGGTTATGTACGCAGAGAATTGTTGTCACATAATTGTGACTTATGTTCTTGCATTCTAATGTATAATGCAAGTGAGTTGTCACATTTGCATCATGACTCCGTGACAAGCATTCTCTCTTTTTCCATTTTGGCCATTCCTCCAGAAACCCATGCCTTTACATTTTCACTCTCAGATTCACCCTTGGCTGTGGAAGTTCTAGGAAACAAAGAGAAAGGGTGGGTTATGGATTGAAAAGTAGAACATAAAACATTGAATCTCTCTCTCTTTCCTCTCCCCCTCTCTCTTTCTCTCCCCCCCCTCTCTCTCTTTCTCTCCCTCTCCCTCTCTCTCTCTTTCCTCTCCCCTCTCTCTTTCTCTTTCTCTCTTTCTCTCTCCCTCTTTCTCTCCTCTCCCTCTCTTTCCTCTCTCTCTCTCTTTCTCTCGCTCTCTCTCTCCCCCCCTCTCCCTCTCTCCAATCTTCTGCTCACCTGGCAAGCTGGCTTCAAGCTGTTCTGCAACAGGCTAGCTCTCTCCTCCCTTTCCTGCTTCCTGCTTCCTGCTTCCTACAGAGATGCAGCAAAGGGAGGAGCCCTGCCCAGTAAGCTTGTCAGCTCATCGAACAGGGTGAGGCCACTCTCTTTTTTATAGACACAGAGAGAGGGGGGAGCGCAAGTCCCTCTCTTTGTCTCTGTCGCTCTTTGCAAATGGCAGAAGAGGCTGGGAGCCACAGGAGAAGGCTCAAAGAGCCACATGCAGCTCCGGAGCTGCAGGTTGCCGACCTGTGGCTTATACCATTCCAGTCACCTTTACCCTTATTATAATCAGTTATTTTTACTTTTTAAAATTGACATTACTTTTATTTACTTAATTTTTATAGTCTCTGTTTCTGCTGGTTGTCTAGAAGACTTCTGGCTGAGGAGTATGATAGCCACACTGATGATGTTACCTGGTTTGGGTAATGAAACATCTGCAAGAAAACAACCACCACTACAGAGCACTAAGGACCTCTCATTTCAAACCTGAGCTACAAATATTCTCCTTTATTAGTATGAAAGCTAACACATAGTTTATAAAAAGGGGAAAAAATTCATCCAATCTTCCCCCTTTCTGCTTATTTTTCTATTTTTTCTATAATGACTGCTCATCATATGTCTCGTACTATACTATGGGCTCCCTAAGATGTTTAGATTCTAACAAACATGATGAATATTAGCTTTATGAGATAACTTGACACATTACATGGCTAGAATCTGGAGTAATTTTACAGAATTCTGCCATGGTAAATCAAAATATTGTTTAAAAGAAAGGTGAACATAACAAAAGCAACACTTTCTGTTATTAACAGCATAGTATAATGTAGTAAATTAACTTTGCCATATTCTCATGTCAGAGGAAGACAAGTATATGGACACATGCAGGCATAGCCTTGGGATTTTGAGTTTCAACTGGCCTTTCTGAAATTGTCCCGGTGACTCTGGTGCCTAAGAAGGATCTAGGTGATGTTTGTGCCATTACAGCTGATTATAAATGCATTGCCTTATGGACCAGAGTTAATTAAGGGACTTGAAGCTGACAGGACAGCATGCTAAGCTGTCATGAGATTTGTTTGGGTTTAGATGAGTTGTGTAAACCTCAAGAAAGTTTTTTCTAAGAACCCAATCAATTACAATATATTCAACAAATTATAGTCAAACAAAAAATGGTTTCTCATCTTATGTAAAGACACATTAAAAGTTTTGCTTACTCTATACTTAAATCATACCACATCTATACATCTTGAATGAACAAAATGACTTTGATTATATGATCCAGGCAAGGTCTGAAAAGATTTCTTTCTATGGACCCCACGCCCATAGAAAGATTTTTTATAATTAGCCACCTGGGTCCAAAGGCTCTGATTATGTGATTCAGGTAAGCCCTCAAGGATTAATTTCCCTGGTTTCCAAAGCTTGGATTCTGCAGAATGCATGGTACCTCTGAATACTCATCAGTGACTTTGCTTATAGTTGCTTTTCCCATATTATTCTGTGATTATGACTAAGCTCCTTAATTAGAAAATAGCCATTCCAATTACTAATTTAATGCTCTTAGGATCAGTGTAAAAGAAGCAAAAATCCCCATTTCTTTAAGCCAATATATATATAGGCTATAAACAGCTATTTTTTTTTAATTTTGTCTCTCAAATGACAAGCAAACTATCATGGATTGTGAATTACCTTTGGTGAGTTGATTTAACAAGTCAAGCTGTTTCAATACAAAAAATTGTTTTGAATCTTGAACTGATTTCATTTGGGAAATAGGGAATTTATGAGGGCACAAGCATGCATCCTCTCATCACATTGATTAGAAGATGTCTGATTTCCACTGATGCATCAAACTGATTCAATTCAATTCAAAATTTCAGTTTGAAGGAGCGATTCAATCAGATCATATTTTAACTGAATTCTCATACAGTGCTATAAGGATTATATATTCTTTATGTTTATCTGTGTGTATCTATAAATGTATATTTATATACATTTAAATATATATTCTCCTTTCCCCATCTTCTTCATTCCATTCTTTTTTCTTGTTTATATTCTTCTTAGTTTTGTAATGTTAAACTTCAATAAAACTTGTTATTAAGAAAAAGAGGTCCTAAAACCACAAATCTCTTTCCTTTCATTTTTTCTTTAAGTTGCTAAGGGCTTTATATAATCTGCCTGTGAACTAATCATCAAAAAGGAAAAATAGTAGTAACCAACAGGTAGCTGTCCTGTTCAAAGCCTGTTGGTGATTTTAGCTTTATAATTAGTGGGCACAGTATAGTCATAGGGGAGCCTAATGTCACAGCTTCTTTGCTTCTGACATAAATCCAGGATGAAGTGAGCATTTGAAGACTGACACTTCTTATTAGGTATTATATAGAAAAGGCACAACACGGAATGACCTGCAGAGGGAAATTACTAGGCACAGAGCTAGTTAGGATACTCTTGTATAGATGCCAAGTTTGCTTGACAGTCATTCAGTCAAACAATTTAATTCTCAGATTTTTTTAAAAAAAAAGAAACTCAAGAAAGACCTTTTATTTAAAATCCTTCAACAAACCCAACATGTCAATAATATTTACTGTAACTGTCGTTTGCACAAACAAAGAGCACAAAGACTGCTAAAACCCTCTAGCTGACTTCACACTGTCAGGTGTAGTAGCTCTATTATCTTTAGTATTGATTTAATGAGCCTGACATCTTTTGGATTCATAGTGGCTGAGAGAAGGCTGTTTCAGAGACATGGCGACTGTGGTACAAAAGGGCCTCCCAGATGATACTGAAGAATGGACTCTTGTAGCAACAAAAATCTAGCAAATCTACTAAAGCATAATTGCACATTGAGGGGGCTGAGGGACCATCCCTCTATTTCTCTCCATAGATATGTTGCAAGACTGTATCTTTCCATGGGTCCACATAAAATCAGTTTTTTAAAAAAATGTGTGATGGTGGGTGGGAGGAATGTATGGTGTGACATCTGTCTTTAAAGATCATGAATGTAAGAAAGTCCAATATTGCATTCACTTTGGGAGAGATGTCTGAATCCTTATGCTATCCAGATTCAATATATCATTGACAATACACTACTGATGTTTTGCCTATCAGTAATTACTTGTCTCCAATAATATGATCTTCTATTATTCTGTTAGTGGGATTTAGCTCAGTTAAACAGCCAGAAACCTCTCTGAAGCTTTTTTTTTATCTTCCTGGATCAGATAAACCATTTCGTTTTCCTTTGTTTCTGCCTCATGCTAAGTATAGCTTTAACTATTAAGTTCTTAGTATTCTGTTTTGAATCCTGTAATTGCCCTGTGTGCTGGCTTCACTGTCATTTTGAAAACTATCACTCTGACTGCTACAGATCTCTTTGTTCTCTCATCTTTTCTTCCTTTTTAAAAATATAAGCTATACCAGCTACTGATCCATGTTTAATATCATTCAGCTAATGTTTCCATTCCTCACAAACAAAGCTGATATATATATATATATATCTTCATTGTGTATTTATCTGCACATACTGTATATGTCTACATGACTAAGCATACATGATTATATTGATCATATACTTTCCATTCCAAAGTTCTCCAATTCAGACTTCTGTTAGAAACTCTGGATAGGTACAATAGACAAAATAAGTAATAGGCCTAACCAAAATAACTTAGGTAATATTTGGTAAAGTAATTTAAACCAGGGCTTTTCAACCAGTGGTACGGGTACCACCTGTGGTACATTGGCACCTGGCAGGTGGTACATCCTAGAAAAGTGGTAGCGGGGGAGGGGAATGAGCTGAACTGGTGGCAGCACCGCACAAGCCTGAGTGAGAGATGGCTGGAGCTGCAAGGCTGTCAGGGGGCTCAGCGGAAGCGCCAGGATCAGTGCCACTTTCCAGCTGATCGGCACTTCTTCGGGGCTGTCAGGGCTCAGCGGAAGTGCCAGGATCAGCGCCAGGCTCCAGCTGGAGCTCGGCGCTGATCCTGGCACTTCTGCTGAGCCCAGAAGAAGTGCCGATCAGCTGGAATGTTGCAGCATCTCCAGGGTCTTGTGATTTACATTCAGATGCTTGGCAACTGATTCATATTTATGATGGTCACAGTGTCCCAGAGTCATGTGAAGTGACCAAACCCTGCTGCAACCACCCAGCAGGTGGGGGGAGTAAAAACCAAACACCCCCACCCCACCCTCGCTGCCAATCCTCAACAGAAATGCTCACAACAATGAAAACCTCGGACAGGAGGAAGAGCGCGGCCGGGCAGGCAGGTGTCTTGCTCAGCTGTGGCTTGGGGGGCACTTTTTTCAGTGCCATTGTAACTTCGAACAGTCACTAAGTGAACTGTTGTAAGTCGAGGACTACCTGTACTTTATCACTTTTTTCCTTTTTTTTCGGTTTTTTTTGGGGGGGGTCATCAAGTTTTTGACACCTTGTTAGGTGACTGGTGGTACTCGGATGTTGCCATATCCTAAAAGTGGTACAATGGGTGAAAAGGTTGAAAAGCCCTGATTTAAACTATAGGGTAACATGATTTGCTTCACTGAAAACCTGATTTGATTCATTGGATGGTTTTGAGAAATTATGGGTCACTGCTATAAAAGAATACTCTTCTCAGCTTTCTTCCCCATGCTGTTCCAAAGGGTACAGTTTTGGAACTGCCCAGAATATGCAGAGGAAACCATCCAGCCTAGAAGGCCTGGGGTGCAAACTTTTTTTTCAAAGTATCTGGACCAGACAGATGATAACTTCCTCTGCAGCACTCACCAAAGCTTTCATGAGCTGTCTGGAGGAGACTGTTCTCCAAACTAGGCTATTCAATATTCACTGAAGTTGCCCAGCTTGCAAGACCTTCAAGGCTCACTGTGGACCATACCACAGCAGAGCAAGATAAAACCACATCATCACTTCACTTCTCCTTAAAAGCAATGGCAAAATTTATCAATGAAACAATGGATTTTAAATTTTATGACATTCGTACATTCCGTTTATTTACTTACACTCTGTCCTCTTTTACTTGCTTCTTGGTTATTTATTTTATTCTTTAAATCACTTAAAAAATAAACCTGAAGAAAAAAAGAGAGAGAGAGAGAACCACATTATTTGGGGAGCAATTTCAAGAGGTTGCTTCCTTCAAAGTTTTATCAAACCAAAGCATCCCTTTCAACTTTCACACTGTAGAAGATACTCAGCAGGAATGATCAATGGTTGTGTCTGAAATAAGATAGCTTCCCATATCGTGATAATTTTTGATGAAACAAACATTTTTTTATTCATGATTTTCTTCTCTACTAGATATAAAATATCAGTTAGAAAAAATATGGTGAATTACTGCACAGACTAATATCATGGATTTCTTTGGTCATATTTTATAAAATGCATTCAGAGGAAGAAGAATACATCTGCAGTAGCAGTGCAGTCTCTGTGATGTATAGTTAAATTCTAATTTATAGTCCTCAGGATTCCATGGGGGTCCTTCTGTTAGAGCAGATATTAGGAAGGTAATTCAACTGAGCCCACTCCAGTCTGAATGTTACTCCTTTGTTTCTCCCACAATTTATATGAATAGAGTGTTCCTGCTTAATACTGCAAAATGATTGGGGGTGCCATCCATTTCTTGCAAATTGCTACCATTATGCACACAATGCTTAATGCTGAATTTGGACACATGCATCCCCACACCCCCTCTCAAGCATCATTCTCATTATTTACTACATGCTGCGTTTCACGTGATAGTAGCCAATATCTTTATCAGCAGTGATCTGAACATTTCATAGGCTGGAAATAGATTTTTACAGCAAAATGGAATAGTTACTCTCCCTGCCACTCTATATGTTTTAAGATGAGAAAAATGCATTGAAGGTTTTTCATTCTTTGTGAATTTAAACTTTCCTGGGATTCCCTTCTCTGATTTCTTATTGAGAAGCCTGCCCATCCTGTTTCTATAATAGGTTATGATTAATCAATAAACTGACTTTTGCCATCCCTCCTCCAGAAAGATATGGCAGAATCATACAGAATGAGACTGGGGAGGATTAAAGTCTTTGCCTGCCTATTTGCACAGTCACTTTGATATTAATTGTTGGTGTTGTTTTTCACAGCAGGTATACCTGTAGGAAAGCTGGCACTCTGACTAAATCCCCTTCATCTGGCACATGCCAATTTGCCAATTGATGAGTCTCTCAACTCTGGAAGCAAGGGTGTGCCTTGAAAACTCTTGGCTGTCACTCAGATCCCCTAATGCTCAGTAGCTCCTGTTTCCTTTATGCACCTGGATTTCTTGTCAAATGACAGACCTCAACAAATACTATTGTTTTATACTTACAAAGTAATGGGCAAAGACATCTGGCAATAAAGTGTTCAAACAGGGCCTCACGAGCAGTATTTGTTAGGCCTTTTTTTTAAAAAAAAAAAGGAATCAAATTATCCTGGATTCATTGTTATTACTTTTCAGATGCGAGATTTTTTTCAATGTGCAGCCTATTCAACAGGCATCTGAATAAAGCTGTAAATAATTAACTTGCCTTCAAAAAGTGACTTATCCCTAGACCTGTATTGATCACAATGCACATTAGGTTCAAGACTGATGTAATGCTTTAACCAGTCTCTCAAGGTTTTTGTTTAATTTTCTAAAAGCTATATATGTCACTTCTATCAAGCAAGACGGCTCTGGTGGAAACGTTTCATCTTTATGAGGTTTAGATCCGGGGGGGGGGGGGAATTGTTATTTGCATACCATGAAGAAGAACAGGCGGGTTAGAAAAAACAGTACTACTATGCTCAAAGTAAGAATTTCTTCAATAGCTAAAAACTAAAAATAATAATTTAAAAATAATGCTGAGAGAGATAATCATGGATTTTCTATATCCTCAGACAAATACTTGTACTTTTTTAAAATATCTCTAGATATCAAACTGAAAACTCAAAACATTGTCTTGGTAACATATTTGGCTGTATATATCTTCCTCCCTGGAAAGACTAAGGACTGTACAACCCTTGAACCCTTTATGTGAAGTGCTTCCACATCTCTATTTTTGCTAAGAAATAAATAATGGAAATACAATTTATATTTGCTTTCCAAATATAGAGATATAAAAAGCTCCCCAAAAAGCCAAAGCAGTCATAGGCTGCATTAACAAAGGGATAGAATTAAAATCACATGAAGTATTAATGCCGCTTTATAATGCCTTAGTAAGACCACACTGCATCCAGTTTTGGTCACCATGATATAAAAAAAAAGATGTTGAGTCTCTGGAAAGAGTGTAAAGAAAAGCAACAAAGATCATTAGGGGACTGGACACTAAAACATATGAAGAACAATTGCAGGAATTAGGCATATCTAGTTTAACAAAAAGAAGGATCGGGTGATAGCAGTCTTCCAATATTTGAGGGGTTGCCACAAAAAAGATGGGTCAACCTATTCTCCAAAGCACCTGAGCGCAGGACAAGAAGCAATAGATGGAAACTAATCAAGGAGAGAAGCAACCCAGAACTAAGGAGAAAGTTCTTGACAAATAGAACAATTAATTAGCAGAACAACCTGCCTCCAGAAGTTGTGGGTGTACCAACACTGAAGATTTTTAAGAAGAGATTGTCTGAAATGGTACAGGGTTTCCTGCTTGAGAGGGGATTGTTGTTATTCTGTTTTTCTGTTCTCTGAAAGTTCTTCTTAAAAAAAGCAACAAAGAGTTTCAAACTCAGCTTAAACCCAGATAGGAAGTCCTTGTCTGAAAGATTGCTAACTTTCTCAGATATATTTCTTTTTTGCTTATTTATAAACAATTAATATTTTAACATTAAAAATGTAAGGAATGGAAGTATCCTTGGAAGGTCAGAATCATATCAGCAACTTATAAAAAAAATCTCATTTCTGCCAAGCTTCCTCGATCAGTGCTGCAGATTACATCAAAGAAGCAAATAAACTGGCATGGATAAGACTGCCAATTCCCAGTTGCATCGTAAATATCATTTTCCCCTCTATTATTTGCACTCTGTAACACATAGCAACAATCAGAACTCGGTTTAGGTTCATTTCTTATAGGTGAATGAGTTCAGGTTGATTTATTCAGTCATTTTCTGAATTTTAAAAAATGGCAAACTTTTAGAATATGACAAACGCTGAGAACAATAACATTATAGTATCATTTCTCCTCAATGACCTGAACTACTCCAACTATTCTCTGTAATTTAGTACTTTATAATCATAAATTGTGTTTTTTCTCTCTTTTTCAAAATAACAATGTACATAAGTATACTATGCCATTAGAATTCTGGAGCAAATGAACTAGAAATGATTCTCTTACCATCTCAACACAGTTTGCCTCCCTCCCTCATCAAATAATAAAAGTATATCTTCTGTAAGCTCCATGTTAATTGCACATTGCAGATGATCTCCCTGTATCCCTTATCAGTTGGTAAGGAAGAGTGTAAATGTTTCTGTTATGGTGTCATTTCACTGTACGCATTTCATGAACATCACCACGTACCTCTGATAAACTTTGAGACCTAGCCTTATTTCTGTCGTCTCACTTTGACAAATAATATCTTTTGTCTGCCAGAGGGCTGCAGAAGTTGACCTTCAGGAAATGCCATCCCTCAGAGAAGATATTAAAAATTGTACACTATTTGCCAATATTAGAGGGCAAGAAAGATTTTGTTATATTTTGAATCATAAAATATGTTGAAAATAAGCTTTGTCACCCCTGAAGCAAGAATAACAATCAGAGTGCCTTGGAAATCATAAGAAAAGTTGATCCAAGGATACATAAAATTCTTGAGTGAATGTGAACAGGCTCACTATAACACAGGATGAACCTTTTATGAAATTCATAATATCTCAACTAACATATAAAATCATAAGATATGACAAACCTAAATGCTAACACTATCAAACAGGAAAAAATGAACCTTTATAACAAAAAAATCAATTTCCATCTAGTATTTTAAGCATTATTTTACACATATGTAATCAATAAAAAAAATGAGAGAAATGTGAATTTCTTGTATAGTTTTATTTAAGAGTCATTAAATAAATAACAAATGCTAGCATGCTAAGGATATTAGTGAGTGGCATTAAATGGTTGACATGGTAATCATATATAGTTTCTAATAGGATACTGACCAACAAAAGTTTTTACTGCAGTTTCACCTTTTTTTGAATAGTGTTGGGACATGTAAATTGAAAAATATATCTTGATCCCAGACATCAAGGACATACATATGAAAAGTAGGGCTTTGAACTGGCCTGTATGTACAAAATAGGTTTCTAGACAAGGTCATATGGGTGATAAAGGTTTGCCAGGTAAGTTTGGTTTCAGTGTTCCAAAAACAGTAGTTTCGGGGGACAAGCAGATTGATTCTAATCCGAATAGAAATATTGAACCAAACAAATTTCACTACTCAGCATGATTTAAAATTTGATGAAATAGATTTAATTTATTTTTTAAATTCAAAAAGACATTTTTTTCAATTCAATGAGTCAATTCAACTTAGTAATTCAATTTGGAAGATAAATTTAATTAGATTTAGATTTAGCACACTATGGCTCTGTATCAAAGCTCCAAACTGAAATTTTACACAACTCTAGTACTTTCCAAACTCTTTTGAAGAGTTAGTTCATGTAGAACAGGGGTGTCAAACTGCTAGCCCACGGGCCGGTTACATCATACAGAGGCCATGCCCACCCCAGCTCCAGCAATGCAAAAAAAGTCGCAATACATCACAACACATCACATGACGCAGCGAGTTTAACACTCATGGTGTAGAATGTATTGCTATACTGTAAATGTAAAAAAGGACAATGCTAATCAACCTTTAGCTTTGACCTCTTAGATGTAGGATTATATTCAAGAATTGTACATTTAATTTTTGAGAGAGAGAACTAGAAGTTCTTCCAGTCTTACAGTGGGCTATCAATTGATTAACAAGATTCCTACATCTGTCTCTAGCTTCATGTAATTCAGCTACATTCAGTCTCTCTCTATGCTCAATCAATAATTCACAATTTCCATATCCTCTCTGACGCTAGTTCAAAACAAGAAATAGAATTGGATATGAAAAAAATCTAATAGTGTCATTTTGCCAAGGTTGTGGGAAATAATTAGTTATCTGCTAATTGATATTAGCAATTTTTCTCCTACTTATATTTTTTCTGGGTAGAATTACTAGATTAGTAGATCAGAGGAACACTATAGAGTAGATAGAATACTTAGATTTCATCAAAATCTTTCACAAACGTTCTCATGATAGTCTCCTTAATAAAATGGATTAGTGTTGGCTGGATGATATCACTCTTAGATTAATACACAGTCTGTGGAATGACGACATCTCAAAGTGTATTCATTAATGGATCTACTTCAGTTTTGGGGAAAATATTATGTAGTGTGCTATAGTATTCTGCCCCAGGCCCTTTGCTGTTTAACATTTTTATCAATGACTTAAAATGTTGAGGGGACACTTTTCAAGTTTGCAGATGATAAAAACCTGTAAGGAGAGGCTGATACTTTGGAAGAATAAATATTCAAAACAGATCTAGATAAGCTTAAAAGTGGGATTAAATAAATAGGATGGAATTTAATAGCCAACATAACTCCTGGCTTGGAAACAGCACATATGAAAGAGATCTGAGTGTTCTTATCAATCACAAATTACATATGAGCTGACAGTATTATATCAGATACTTCAAAAGGGTGGACAAGAGAAAAGATGATGACAGTAACCTCTCCTGGGCTGAGCTTTGTATTGATTGTTGAGTTGGTGAAACATTAATACTAACAGCATTACTTTCTTGCAAATTTGAGAAACAAAAAAAGATTAAGAAGAATAAGAGATTTTAAAATAGCTCAGGTGCTAAAAGATGTCCTTGAAACCAGAAAGGCTTCCAAGGTAATCACAATTAGTAAAAATGTCTCTCTACATTCAAAAATTCAAGAAGATTGGACTTATTTGAAATGGCTAGTAAATATATTGTTTCAAAATGCGATTTGCCCCTAGATAGTGAAATAACCTAATGATTCTACATTAAATCCAACTATAATTCAACCAGAAGCTATGCAAGTAGGGCAATCTATCAGAAATTATTGAAGAATTATATAAAGAAAAAAAAGCCTGTTAGAGGATTTTGGCAAAAGAAAGAATAAAAATTAGAAAGGTAGTAGCAGCAATAGCATGCTATGTTGGATAAGGTATTAGAAGCTTAGAGTTCAGGTCCCAGAAATTAATTATTGTGTTGTGCTGGTTAGATCCTGTTTGGAGTAACTGACCAGTTAAGGGCACTGCAGTTCAAAAGGACAGTAGTTCAGTTTACAAAACAAGATGACTTTGGTGAGATATGAGAATAATCTTCAAATAGCTGAAGAATTGGCCCACAGGAAAAGGGAGATTGATTGTTTGGGTTGGGTTGATTGATTGATTACATGCCATTACAAAAGAATGGACATTCTTTATTGCCCCAATGGCAGGAAGAGAACTAAGAAGTCTTAAACGTATAGTGAAGAAAGTTTAGATTAGACATCAGGAGGAATTTCCTGACTGTATAAGCCATCAGTCAATGTAACAAACTGCCACATGAACTGATGGCTTCTCTTTTTCTACAAGTCTTCAGTCCGAAGTTTGGTTGAATCCTGCACCAAATAGATAACCTTTAGGGTCCCTTCTAACACTATGATTCTAAGGAAAACTAGCAGCATTAATACATCTACAGGGATTAAATTGAAATTTCCCTTTCAATATACTGCTCTAGTTTTCAGCAGTATAAATTGCAAGAATCTTATGAATACATTTTTAAACATTTCTCTTCAGAGTGTCTTAAGACAAACATTTTTTTTAAAAAAATGGAATACTGTAACCCTGAGTGATAGACATGGCAAGTTTATAAATCAATATAAATAAATACAATTTAAAAAGTATAATTGCTCACAAAGTAATGAATATCACTTGACAAATAGAATTGCATTGCCACTTTGCTCATGTATTTAATTTAACCTGGATGCCATTTAAGAATTAAAATTTTATTTATTTAATTTGTATCCTGCTTTCTTCTTTTTACAAGAAAATCAAGATGGTCAACATACCTTCCTCCTCCTATTTTCCACACAACAACAACCATGGAAATGGGTTGGGCTGAGAGAGAGTGACTGTGTAATCTTATTGATTACTTCAGATCATGACACTATGGAACTGGCAATGTATCATTCCTAAGAGAAGAGGTGACAAATAACAAAATCTGCTTTCCCTATTTTCTGCTATGAACCTACTGTTCTTCATATTTAAACAAAACCCAGAGCCCATATTTGACAGTTGCATCAAACCTTCAGAGTAGCAAATTGAATACATTGAGGCATATTTATTATTCTTCATAGCATTATAATGTTTCAAAATAAGTTCTGTAAATGCATTTCCCTGGCACAAAATAGCCCAATTCACTCCTAATGCAGGTACAGAAAGACTGAAAGTGAAATCTTGGAATTATCAGGACCAATTTTTCTACTCTTCATTTGCAGCTATGGAAACAGCTATCTAGATTTAATTTTAATATGTTGCCATTTTTCCCCATTTAGATCCAATAAATAGCTGCAGGATATTCAGATAGCTTCTACCACCTGAGACTTGCATAATGTTCCAGGGCAATTTACCTGTTATTTTCAGAAAACCAGATTAGCTGCAAGTCTGATAGAAAGATGTTCATTTTAAGGATATGGGCATACCAATCTAAATGTTATTTATTAGGAAAGAAAATAATTGCAAAGTAAAAGATGGCTAGCACTTCACAGGTGCACAGAGAACCTGCATGTAATTATTCTACTGTCAGATTTAAGAAAACTTTGACTAATTACATTGTCAAAAAATAATCCTACTAACAGAGTTTGTAGAAAATGTGGATTCAGCAACATGTGTTTTTGTTATCCAATACCTAGCAAAAGATATTAATAGTTCTGAATTAATGTGTGGTTTAAAAGCCTCTTCTTATCAGGAAGTTGCAAAGAATCATATCTGACATTCTGTCTTTCTTTTCTTGCCTGGTTACTTTGATTTCTTACCCAGTGTGAGTTCTTTAGGAAGATTGGAAAACAAATCTAAAATTATAATATACTTATATGGCAGTTTTATACAGTATCTTTCCTTTCCTTTTTTATTTTTGGGGGAGGGGAGGAGAAGAGTCTGGTCCTAATTCAAAAACCACCTAGAAATATGGGACATCCAAGGTACATATTTAGTTCCTGAGCATAACCCCCATAAACTGTGCAGACTTCCAAAATTACAGAAAATTGAGGATGTATTACTCATTAGGAGTTTTACATATGTCACAGAGTTAGATCCCAGCTTTTAATTGGACATTTTGGTTGAACTGAGATAAATATGCACTTTTCTTTTTGAAATGCTTTGCATGTGCACTTTGTCAGGTTGAAAACTCCATTTAGCTACATCACTTTTTTTTTCATTTCTTTTTTCAACATCTTTCGAGATTGAAGAATATGAGGGAACTGTTTGCATTGGATTAAATGTTTGCTAAAGTTCAAACTATCTTCTCAAGACATACTGTTTGACAATCTAAAATTCAACAACAAAAGATTTATAAAGACAAAAATAAAATGAAAGAAAGGGAAAGTGACTATGTCATTGCAAAGCAGCTATGGATATTGAGCTCAGGTTATTGCTGTTTCTACCTGAGTGCCAATGTCATCAATAACTCTGTTGCATGTTTGGTGTAGATTATATATTTAGAAAAAAATGGCATTCCAATCAGAACAAATTTCTCCCAAAGTAATTTCCACTCTCACATACCATTGTGAGGAAGGAAGGAAGGAAGGAAGGAAGGAAGGAAGGAAGGAAGGAAGGAAGGAAGGAAGGAAGGAAGGAAGGAAGGAAGGAAGGAAGGAAGGAAGGGAGGGAGGGAGGGAGGGAGGGAGGGAGGGGCAAGGATTTTTTTTAATGCAAGTCAGTTGGTGCAGCATTTTATTGTTTTTATATGTAAAAGCTTTTTTTTCCATTTTCTAATCACCTTTTCAATAATTGTTTTTCTTGGATTTCCATTAAATCATGAAGGAGTGGCCTTTTCAAAATGGGAAGTGGGATAACTAGAAAAAAAGATATATATAAAGTGATAATACTGACAGTTGCCTTCTGTATCCCCACCAATAATGTAAACTCAAAAGCTTCACCAAAAGAAAATTTCAAAATGTATCAGAATAAAATAGAAAGACCAAACTTTTCTTTTTTACAAAGAAAGAAAACCAAAAAAACTTAAAGATTTCATCATAATATTTTTCTGTGGAAGGAAATTACCAGATGCCTTTAGACATTTCATTCCAGGATCTCAGTCCACCAATATCTCAGAATATAAACCTTCTTCTAGTGGGGAAAAAAGCTCTGACATTCAACTACCAACTAAATGAAGATTCCCTAAGATCAGAAACAAAAAATAAGTTGCCTTATGCTGCAGTCAGGACAAATAACAAGGAAAAAATGTTGGTTGGGCTATTTGGAACAGAAATTGCTCATAGGGAAGGAAAGGGCTGCTATTTTTGGCTCCCTCTTCCCAAAATAGAGGAACTTACTCTTTTTCTACCCCCACTGGAATCAATTTTTAAAAAAATCTAAAATCTATATTAATATGAGGACAAAATTTTATAGTCTGTAGAATCCAGAAGTGCATTCTCTTTCATACAACAATTGTAAGTAGAAAGTTTAACCCATCTGTAACCCAAATGGATTTCAAATATTTTGAGTAGTTTGAGACTATAAATATATACACATTCATTTGAGAATCTGTATGATTTGATTGCAATATCAGTCATCCTCTCTTATCAGTCTTTGCCTCTCTCTGGCTTTTACTATTAATGTACTTCCTGGATAAGGGCCTCTGCACTCTGAAAATGTTCTTCCAGAGTTCAGCTCAGTTCATTCAACAAATTCAGTTTAGAATATGTACTGTAATAAAACTTTCAGTTGTGTTCTATTTTATAGGGCTATTTTTCAAATATACTAGATAAAGCTGAGTCTCAAACATCAGTTGACATTCTTAATGGTGCCAGTGCTCATTTTTTAATCAATGGAGGGAAGCAGTCTGCAGGTAAGAAAAAAATATATTAACATTGTGCATTAATCAAGCAGTTCCTGACCAATAGATCACAAATACAACACCACACAAGTTGTGCTGAAGTGGAAAGTATTGAATGTTTTCCAAACATTTCAAACATGAATAAAACTAATATAAAAAGGAATGTTTTTCAAAATATATCCTACTCATTGCTACATTGATGAAAGCCAATCATAATGAAATTAAACATGATGAAAATAATCCTTATTTAAAACAATCCTTAAAAAATAGAAGATATTCTTTAGTGAATTATTGCTAAAGATTCAAATTATAGTTTGAATCTTTCAAGTTTCAAATTTTCCAGTTTTAACTAAGTTTAAATTGAATAAGTTCTATTTCTCAGTGATATAACAATTAACAAGGTTTTCACACTCCCCTGCTCCAGCGAAATGATTAAATTGCATTGATTGGTTGATTGGTTGACTGATTATGGACTATCACATTAATATCAATTCTTATCAATCTCATAAAAAGATTTTCTCCAGGTCAGTCTTCCAACAGTGGATCCATCATTGCTGTCACTGAGTCCATCCACCTTGCTGCTGGTTGTCTTTTCTTTCCTCTTTCCCAGCATTATAGGCTAATATAAAATATAATATAAAATGTGTAAAAAGTGTGATAATTTGAGCCTGGTAAATAAGTTTGAAAAGTTTGATATACATTTGTTTGTTTTCTAGGCTATCCATGGTATTCTTCAGAATCTATTCCAATTCCAAAGTTAAATAGCTTCCATGGAATGTCAAAGAGAGATCATTGCTTGCACAAATCTGTTCTTTGTAGATATAGGTCCATTTGAATATTCAAGGCCTTGATGGATATTCTATCAAGCAAGACTATATGCCTTTGCTGCAGGTTCTTTACTGTTAATAGTTGATCTTAAAAAGTATCTTTCCACCACTTCAATATCTTTATTGTCTGTTCTAAGGCTGATATAGTAGCTCTCAAAATAGAAATCCACATTCAAAGAACTCTTGCCTTTTTTCTCCATGCAACTTCTGGCCAATCCAAATCCGACTCTCCTTTTATCAACCATCTCCTTGAAGACTCTTACATTTTTACATTCTTCAAATGCTTCCCCACAGCTGAGACTAAGAAATGCCCATCTTGAGATTTTTTCCCCCCTAAATCCCTGAAACCGAGAATTCAAAGGGCAACTAACAGCTGAAAATCCTGTGAAGACTGCTATCACAAAACATAATTAATAATGAAGTAAATACATACAGGTATTGTATTTCAGATTGTATCTGTATTTCAGTAAGTGATGTGTTTAGGATCACAAGAAATCTTTGACTGGATGAAATCAAGGGTGCAACCCTATTTTTTTTTTTTTTTAATTTGCTCAGGTCATCTGTCTTCTGGTTTATAAATTCTGGCAAGGAAATGATGAGCAGCTGTGTTTGGGCAGTGATTTGTGATTGATTAAAGGAGACTATGACTTTGTTGTTAGTCTCCTCCCCACCAGAAGCTTTTCATGAACCCAGATAATTATTTTAATAATGAGCTTATCACACGTCTCAGCTTTGGAGAGATGATGTCTGAGCAGACACTACCCATAAAATATCAATCAACTTGGATAGTGCTATTTATTATATAAGGTATGGGGAACACATAACCCATCAGAATTTATCAGACTTCATCTCCCATCATCTCTCAACTGAGTATGATGATTAGTACTGAACAAAGTTAGAGTTCAATAACCGGAGGGTAAACACATTGCCTTTTCCTCTGCTAAATCTATTTCAATCTGGTTTCCAGCCTATATTTTCTACAAAAGCTGCTTTTAGCACTCTTTCTGCTAGCATCTGTTGTCAAGAAAGAGAAGGTACAATCCAGCCAGACTCACTATCAATAATGTCTAATATTAAGGGATAATGGATAAAGCACTCCATTTGTTCCACTCATATCTGGGCAGATGATTTCAAAGTGAAATTGCAGGCAGGCTATTTATCTATCTAATATCAGTTGTATTAGAGGTATTCCACAGGGCTCCTTTCTATTTTCAATGATGCTTAATATATATATACCAAAACTGCTTTTTGCTAAAATCACTTGGAGTGTGGAAGTAAGATGCTATCAATAAGGTGATAACATCAGGATGCTATTGGTATGTTGATAAAATTCAGCTCTAGTTCTCCTTTTTATCATAGTTAAGTGAGCCAGTAGATATTGTATGCTACAATGAATTTGATAGCTCTTTGGCAGAGTTTTTAAGCAATAAGCAATAACTTCCCAAATAACATGAGTTCACTCACTCAGAAAAAGTACAGATCTTTTTTGCCTGTATCAAATTACTAGCCAGTATGGCACAATTAGATTATTTAACTAGGACCTTGGGTGATGGTGTACATCAGTTGATATATCTATACTATGTCTTTAAGCTGCTTCCAACCTGTACACGTGCTAGCTTGATTTGGCAGCAGTTTGCAAGATATAGAGTTGTACAGCAGGCTACTGCATCTTTCCATTGGACAATTTCCAATGAGTCCCACTTTTTCATCCAAAAAAGAAATTGGCCCTGGGTGCCCCACTTGACATTACATACTTTTATACTTGTGTGCATGTTGTATGTTATTATCTTATACTATATTGTACATTACGTATTTATGCTAAATTAAATTTAATACTCACACAAAGTTAAAGCATCAAAAATGCTTAAATAAATGCTAGGATGACACCCTAATTATTTTTTTTTTAAAAAAAAAACACCTTCCTCTGTAATGCCTTCCTGAGCTACCTTTACCAAGACAGTCAAAGTAGCATAGCAGTTATATTAGCTTTGTAAATGCAACATTGCTCGTTTGAAAGGTAGTATTTTTAAAATCATTATTGTTTCCACAGGTTGGCTGCTTTTCCATAGACTTTAAGTAAGTCCAGTAGTTTTCTCATTTTTGACTCACCTGAGGTAGATGGGTTTGCGCTCTGCTCTCGAATAGCTCTATCCTTTTACTTCAAATGACTAAAAAAATAATAAAATGCTGCACCAATTGACTTGCATTTTTAAAAAACCCTTCCTTCCTTCCTTCCTTCCTTCCTTCCTTCCTTCCTTCCTTCCTTCCTTCCTTCCTTCCTTCCTTCCTTCCTTCCTTCCTTCCATAAAGCATAAACATTGGACCATTATAGCATCTAATGAAGAAACCATAATAGAATAATAGAATAACAGAGTTGGAAGGGACCTTGAAGGTCTTCTAGTCCAAGCCCCTACTCAGGCAGGAAACCCTATACTATTTTAGACAAATGTTCAATCTCTTCCTAAAAACCTCCCATGTTGGAGCATGCAAAACTTCTGGAAACGTCGTTCCACTGACTAATTGTTCTGTCAGGAAATATCTCCTTAGTTCTAGGTTGAATCTCTCCTTGATTAGTTTCCATCCACTGCTTCTTG
This sequence comes from Azemiops feae, assembly GCA_023970755.1. Lineage (NCBI taxonomy): Eukaryota > Metazoa > Chordata > Lepidosauria > Squamata > Viperidae > Azemiops > Azemiops feae. The sequence goes on from JALGBA010004287.1 coordinate 1,750,178, forward strand.
TCCTACTTTCCTATTATATCCCATGATAAACATGATCTCCAGCAGCTCTTAAGTAAAAGTGGAAAACCTCTGCCTGCAGCTCTGGAGAACTGCTGTCAAGAAGTGTTAACACTGGTCTCAAAGTCTGGAGGAACACAAGATGGCAACTAAAGGTTTCTGTGTCTAGCCCATCTAAATGTTCCTTTAATCCACTGATTTGATAGCTATCCCAGTGTCTGACCTATTATAAGATATCTATCTAGATATCTACAAATGTTTCCCTCCATTGTGGGATACTTGTTCATTAAAAGACAGAATACAATACAAATGCCTAGGTTTCTGTGTAGTTTCTTTCAACATTCTTCTGAATTTGTGATAGGGATATTAGTATCAGAACTGATCTGTTACCATCAGCTAAACCAGTCTCATGTAATTATATCTCTGGCCCTTCTTCTGTTTTAAGGCTGCTGATTTTCATTAATTGCAGCTCGATTGAAGTGCCTCACACAGAAATGTTACTTATTCAATTGGCCTGCAAACTGAATGGCTACTTTTCTGCCTCTACTCTATTGTTAAGCTAAACTCAGTTTGCACTTAAATTATTGCCCTTAGACAGCTGTTTGAAACATCAAGCTTATTGAGAATCCACACCTTTTTCTTGTTGCTGCAGCTTCATTAATAAATGTTTGTCTTTTATTTCCAATTTTTAGTTTGCGTTGATCTCTCAAAGGTCTATCCTGGCCAGTTTTTTGTCGCTTGCTGTGGCAATTTCTTTTGCAGGAAGAAAAAAAAGTCAATACTAAACAAACAGTGGAGTAGCACTTAAAGTCACCACCTGCTGTCAGCTGACAAATACCCTGAAGCAAAGGAACACAAGTGACAATGTAAATGATAAAATAAAAGATGGTCTCCCGGTAGCAACTCTTACTGCATGCATTTTTGTAGCAGTAACATCCACAGGAACAAGACTGCAGGACAGTATTGATAAATGAATATTTCCTGCATCTGTGTGTACTTTTTGTGTTAAAACTGTTGTCTTTCCATTGTGCTCATAATCTCTTTTGTGTTATGAGAAAAGAACAAAAGGGACAAAATTGTGCCTTATGATAGAGGGCTTAATAGTGGATCTTATTCATGTACCTTTTGTGCAAGCTTTTAATCTAAACAAATTGATTGGGTTTTTGTTTTAATCATTTGATAAGTCATAGCTTGCTGATACCTGAAGGATATAATTTCTGCACCAAGGGAATAAAATTTCACTTTGATTAATCAATTATTAGCCCTGTAATGCTGTTGTCTTTCTAACCATGACGGCTTGAAGCTCAGTGGGTAATAGCAAATGTTATTCAAATTGCATAGCCCAAATACTGTACAACATCCATTTTAGTGCTCGGTCTTGAATAACAAACATTTCTTGGACTTTAATGACATGAGGTGCCCATTTATTTTCTCCCACATAAAAATTACATGTGGAGGTTTAAAGTACAGCCTGCCACTGAGGTGAATTATGGTTTTGGAATGATGGCAATGTTGGACTGCAAATACAATGCAGCCAGCTAGATTTAGTTTACTTGCAATTTTTACACCCAGCTAAATCTGTTCTAACATCCCAGACATTAATAATTTTGTTTGAGAATCTGAAGTTCCTCTAGTTCGATTTGCCACCCTTGGTAAATTAAGTATAATTTCAGAGTGTGACTACATTTTCACAAAAATAGCAAGGAGGTGAATGCACCTGAAGGCAGGACAAGAAGCAATGGATGGAAACTAATCAAGGAGAGAAACAACCTAGAACTAAGAAGAAATTTCCTGACAATTAGAATAATTAATCAGTGGAAGAACTTGCTTCCAGAAATTGTGACTGTCCCAACACTGGAAGTTTTTAAGAAGAGATTGGACAACAATTTGTCTGAAATGGTATAAGGTTTCTTGCCTGTTGGCATAGTGATTGCACTAGAAGACCTCCAAGGTCCCTCCCAACTCTGTTATTCTCTTCTGTTCTGTTACATTTTATATATAATTCCAGCACACAATACACAGTGATATAGGCTAATGAATTATCAATAAGACTACAGAAGAATGTTGCCATTAATTCCTTTTTCTGTAGTAATTTTATTAAAAATTACAATTATAAAGAACAAATGCTTAAAGCTTTGTCATTTCAGTCCTGATCAGCAAAAAAAACAGTGGTTTTATAAAGTGGTTAATATGTGATTCTATTTTTGCTGCCACCGGATGTGGTAGAGGATTGGGAACATATGGTTTGTGTTTGGGATTTGTTTTCATGTAGTGAGCCATCTGGAGTCACTGTGTGTGAGTTGGATGACCACATAATTTTGTTTAAAAGATAACATCTTTTAGATACAGTCTACTTGTTCTTCTTTAATTGTAATGTATAATTCCTATTGATTCTCCCTAGTGTCCAATCTTCAAAGTCTCATCCTATCATTTTCTTTGCAGAAGAATTCAAAATGTAAAAATTTTCCCATGGGATGGATTCTTACAATCAATTCCAAAATATTCCTTCAAATCTATCAGGGCTGTTAGTCCATTTGTATCTTTCCAAAGTTCTAATTATCCTTTTGTTCTTTATTCCAAAATTACCTTTAAGTTCTTAAATTTGTATTTAAAAGTTTTTTCACTAAGAATTGAAGAAAATTTACCTGGTGCTGTAAAACTGTCAATCCTATTAGCTGACAACCAGTTGACAAGTAATTTCCAGAAGTGATTAGAAAAAGAAGTAGGTGAACCTAGTGAAGATGCGAATCATGGTTTAAGCAAGATGGCCATTTCCTTGTCTCCCAGAGCTTTAAACCCACCAGAGACTGTTTTCTAATAGTCTCTTTATAAGGAACAATTGTCTGGAGCACTTGAGGGTGATCCCAGATCCTCTCCTTCTCTGGGGAGGATTTATGAAGAGCTGGTCTACTCACCAGCTCTTTATTCTGCCGCAGTTGTTGACTGCTTTTAGAGAAGCCATCTTCAGCTTGGCATTTCTTCAGTGGAAGTCACCATTAATTTCTCTAGGAATATATTGCATTCTCAGAGAAATCTGAGGCCAGGTGAATGCTAACCAATCAAACTACAAGTCTGGCTAAAGTTTTAGCATAAGATTGTGCTCAGAACATATTAAATGTTCCAAATCCTCTTCATGGACAGTCCACATTGATTAATTCCTGGTTTATGGATCACTGTAGCCATCTTTGTTATTCTTATTCAGGGCTGACCATGCCTTAAACAAAAATAGCATTTAGCATTAGCTTACATACCACCCCATAGTGCTTTATAGCATTCTCTGGGTGTTTTACAATGTAAGCATTAATTCCATATTGCCCCCAACAGTCTGGGTTCTCATTTTACTGATTTTGGAAGGATAGAAGGCTGATTCAACCTTGAGCAGCTCCAAGATCAAATTCCAACTGTGGGCAGAGTTTGCCTGCAATAACCCCTGCACCACCAGGGCTCCTTATACACAAAATAAGTCTAGGAAAAGACACACAATACCCTTGAAACCCCTGTGGTTTTTGGTATGTTTCTAAAAAGCAAGATTTGTGGTAGCTGTAAACATATAGCAACCACATTGATCATAAAGCATGCCTTTTTAATAAAAGGCACTCTTTCAAATGTATTTCATTCATTTGGAAATTACACTGAAGAATTCAGTATTACATAAAATAAAAAAACTATTATGCCTTGAAGATTCATTCGGAAACTGTAGATATTGTAAATTAGGAGTGAAATCCACTAAAAATGGGATTCTGATCCATAATTGTAAAAAATTGGTCCTTCCCATTTCACACCCAATAAAGAGAATGTGAGATCAAATTAAAGTGCCAAACTATCTCATCTGAAATTAAAATGACCTTTTTCTCATACTACTTGTGTGTTCACACACTGCCAAATCAGAGTGGTATATGGTCTTTGCTGTTTCTTTTCATCCCAGAGCACTCATCTAGCAAGTTTACTGGCAATCCAATTTTATTTGGCATAATAAGTAATAAAACAAGAGGGTTTCCATTGTACCTGCCTGAGATGAACTGACATTTGGCAGTAAGCAACCTTTCTAAAGTTCAGGAACTGCATTAAAAAGAGGATTATAAAGGGCATCATTACAATTTAGCAAGAGGAAACTGTTATTCCACTTTTCAATTACTGAGCTTTTTGGCATGGCAATGAAAAATAATAGACACAAATTAGTGTTATTGAATGGTCCTAAATATCCATTTAGCATCCTAAAATTGATCTGGATGCTTAATTTTGAAACAATGCAAAAAAAACCACACCTATTTGTTTGACAATCAGTTTTTTTTCCCAACGTGTCATTTAAGAAAGGCTTTATCAGTATGGAATTATAGTCTTACAACATCCTGCTTATTAGCCTGTTTGCAGCTCTATTAACATTTACTCCACTTTTTCCAGTGCAGTAGACACATGCAATTTATTTAAACTAACTTACAAGTTACGGCCAACAAAATAAACAAGACTTCTGCTTTCGCATAATTTTAATTAGTCTGCAGAGACTACTACTACAATACCTTGGCATATATAATGCCAATGCCATATTTCAGAATGCTATCTCTATCGTCATAAATCATACCAGAGATAGATAGATAGATAGATAGATAGATAGATAGATAGATAGATAGATAGATAGATAGATAGATAGATAGATAGATAGATAGATAGATAGATAGATAGATAGATAGATAGATAGATAGATAGATAGATAGATAGATAGATAGATAGATAGATGATAGATAGGCAAGCAGGCAGGCAGGCAAGCAGGCAGGCAGGCAGACAGACAGACATGCCATGTGGTTTTCAGAACCAGTTAGGAAAAGCCTATAAATTATGGAAATGGTGGTTCTCTAAACTGCACTTCATAGAGACCTATTTAGAACATGTTGTTCTCCAAACATTTAATTTAATCTGTATACCTACCTTATGCAACAGGAACTTTACAATGAATTGGAAAAGTTAGATGGAATATGGACGATTAGCAGAACCATTACACAACTTTTTCGTTCATGCTAAAGATTCATTTGAATCACATTCAAAATGCAGCTTGGTCACATAGTTTGGTTTCAATTGGATTTCAGTGACTCTGAAGATGGGGGGAAAAGAGACTAAAGGTTGGTTTGACTGAACAAAAATAGAAATTTGAAACATTCAGATGATTACTTTTCTTGCTCCCTGAGATAAATGAGTATAGCTGAAGCTATATGTCAAGCGGCAAGCTTTGGAGGTATATGGCTACTTTCTCAGTCTGATAGCACTAGACAATTATAGAGACATATGCTTTATTCTTCAAGAGGGAAAAAAAGTTATACCCAGTTTATCCCCTACATGTTGAATGCAGTTTTGGTGTTTTTCTGAATTTACCTGATATGTATATGTACCAAGTGGATTAAAGACTAAAGTCATGCAGTATTAGGTAGCAACTAAGCATAGCAAGTATATTTACATTGCAAGCCACCCAGAGTCATTGGATACAAGATGGGTGGCAAGTAAATTTTATAAATAAAATAAAACACTAAGACAGTGTGGCTGTCTGTAACTGGTCAGTAAAAATTCACTTTATTGTATGTACTTTATTGAAAAAACGTTTGGTGCAACCTTTCTAGTATTAGTGCATTGTAACTACTTTCCTGAAGGATTTTCTAACTGAGAAAAGGGTTAGAATCAAAAAATTTGAAGCAAGTTTTAAAAATCAAATTATGGGGCAAATTACATTAAGCCAGGATATGTCTTGACTTTTCTTCTTTGAAAAGAATCTAAGGGTATTAGTGGTCTGAGAGTAGTTATGCTGTCCTAAAATGTTACAAATCTTACTGCATATGGGTCATGGGTCTATTCGCTTTTCTTTAGCACTCAAAATCCATCATCATAACATACTGTTCCTGATGTATTTCCTCTTTGTTCGTTATACATTCTGAAAATATTTTTTTCTCACTTATACCATTCTGATCCTCCTTGTAGAACTTCTGGAACTTTGATTGTGATGTCATAATCCATACCTTCCCCCCCCCCTAAAAAAATAGCCTGAAGATGGAAATAATGACCAAATGCACATATAATGAAGATGCACTTCTTCCTTCAATATTTGGGGAGAGAGATTGAAATGGCTATATGAAGAGAAGAAGAAAAAAAGATAGGATGTACAATTTGTTTAGAAGGTTGTTACATTAATAACAATTAATGTAATTAATGTAATTATTTTATTCATACAACACATACTACTGATAATAGTTTATCCTTTCTTGCATAATTAATATTTTCAGAAAAAAAAGACAGGGAAGTAAAAAGAAAATATGTATTATATATGAGGAAAAAATAATCATGAATGAAAGCAAATATATGCATCCAAGGATAATGTTGCAAGATCCAATCTGGGTTGGTCACCGGGACCAGAGGTTTAGTCTTCCGAGCTTTCAGACTCATGCTGGCACCCATCCTCAGAGAATATTTCTCTGGCAGAGTGTGTACCAGAGAGATATTCCCTCAGGATGGGCTCCAGTGCTGAAAGCTCGGAAGACAAAATCTCTGGTCCCAGTGACCGACCCAGATTGGAACCTGCAAAAAATTTAAAACTTTCTTGTTACCAGGCAATGAATAAATTTTATTGAAAAGAACCAAAAACTCCAAACTAAAACAACTGTATCCACGAATGGACAACTTCGCTAGAGAGCTACCCAAGAGAGACTTCATTGTGGGATCTTAATAGTACCAGCTAGTCACAGTCATGCACAAAAACCAATAAATCTGCAATGGTGGACAGATAGAAACCAAATTATAAGCTTCCAGATGAAATGGAAAATGTCTTATTAAAAATCTGCAATCTTTCACAAGGGTTTACTTGCTTTAATAAATGGAAGTAAAAGGTTCATTCCATTCAGAAGTAATGTACTCTGAAATTGAAATGAATCTCCCTTCTTGCCATCTGAAAGACTTGACATTTCTATTGTTACCCTGGAGCCTAAGAAAAAGACAGCGGTAAAGATAGATAAATAATTAAAAAAAAAACTTGTCAGAATTTGCACTAAAACAGGCTCTTAAGATTTAGAGTAATTAAATTTTAGACAGGTTGGATAGAGCAGTTCTGTCACTTATTTCAGTATCAATATTTGTCAGCTTTTTTCCAAGGTATAATATCTCAAAACCATCCAGTTTTAAATATAGATTTTCAGCATGGCACATAGCTTCAAGCTATTATAATTCAATAAGAATTAGAGACAACCATGTTGTTAAAGTATCTAAAATGACTCCTTTGCCAAAACTCCTTGAATTATTTTAAAAACGCAGTTGCCTTTTATGGATCAGTGGAAATCATATATACCCTTGTCAGTCCAATTAGGCATGATGAGGCACGTTTCCGTAGCAAATTCTATCAAATTGAATGTAGCATAGGATCAGCCAAGCTGTCACTGGACTCTTGATGATGGTGCAAATTAAAAAAATGAAATCAATAAAAAAAGGTTGTTAACACATTTATGGAATTATTTGAAGATCTCTGTTAAAAATATCAGCATAAAATGGCCACACCGTATTGATATATAAAGAAATTGGCGTAAATAATATTTTATTTCCCAATTTGACTGGGTAATTTAAATTGTCAGGTAAGGAGAATAAGTATGACTGAACTTATTCTTAAGTAACACTTTTCAATTTTCAGTGAGCTTGTAATTATTTATAATGCATTTAAAGATATAAACAGAACAATTATTAATACACATTATGCAATTCCAGTCCCAGTGTTTTTAATTTGTTTCAGTGCAGAACTTCTTTTATTTTTATTTTTTTTGCACCAACGGCTCGAACACCACCACCAACAAAAAAAAACAGTAGACAAAACCCTGATTTAACTTAATTTAATTTTAATAGAGTTAAAACTATGTAAATTAATATAACTTGTTATGTATTTTTAATAATATCTTTTTTGGGGGGATATCAAAAGTTACAGTAGATCAGCCACTTTCACAGAGGCTTTGTGCATAGTATCTAAAGTTGTAGAAGATGTCACATGACCCTTTCTCATCTATAATTAGCCAGAAGGCCATCTGGCTTGGGCCTACCATACATGATGAGATGGAAGTCTATTCTTGTCCCCTTTCCCCTTTTACCAAACAAACAAACAAAAAATTACATAACCCTCACATGTCTTCACTGATTGACTTTTTAGTAAACTCTATTCAGGGAAGGGACTAATGACTGCGGGTTTAGAACATTGCAATAAATACCACATTTGGTGGGGGGAGAAATCCAAAGGAACCCTGCTGTCTTATTACTATTGACTACAATATAGATATCATAAATAAATGACGTGAAATAATATTTATTTTATTATTTTTATTTTTATTTTCAAAATTTTAAAAAGTTGTCCAACTCAGCAATGATTTTGGACAGCATACAATAATAACAATAATATTATAAAATGCAATTTAAAAAAAACAAAAAAACAAAATCCAAATGCTGGAAAGACAGAAAGCATTAAAATGGCATATAAATCAAATAAATAAACAAACAAATGCTGGTAAAATGCACAGGAATCACAGCTCTAATTCAAAGCCTGGTGAAAGAGCCTGGTTTTCAGAGTTCTTTAAGGACAGCCAGGAGAGACCCTAGATGTATCTTGGAGAGGGTTAGTGATCCAGAGTGCAGGTGTTGCAATGTCTTACACAAGAATAGCAATAGCAATAGCACTTAGACTTATATACCACTTCATAGTGCTTTACAGCCCTATCTAAGCGGTTTACAAAGTAAATATATTGCCCCCAGCAATCTAGGTCCTCATTTTACTGACTTCAGAAGGATGGAAGGCTGAGTCAACCTTGAGCTGGTCAGAATCGAATTCCTAGAATGAGCAGTGAGTCTGCATTTTAACCACTTCACCAGCATGGCTCAGGAAAAGAAGCTCATCAGTCATTAATAGAAGATAGTGTTAACTTTTTATTGTTATTTTTAAATCCTTCATGATATTACAGCGGAGGTGGAAACAGAGGGAGGCCTTGATCAAACTCTGCTGTAACTTTGGTTTAAAAAGGCAAATTTAATTTCTACTCAATTTTTACTCTAGTTTCAGACTCTGCTGAATGTAAGTAAGTATTGTATTCTTCAGTTCGGCAGGTTTTTGTTTCTCTTGCGAAATTTGTAAAAGTTGTAGAAGATTCCCCCTGTTATTTCCTCTCAACCATAACTGTCCTTTTTATCTAAAATATTATTTCTTTTGGGAACAAAAATTCTGTAAAAAAAAAAAAAAAGAGTAACACATGAGTCCCTAATTTGACAGTTTCAGATAACGACTTTGTGTCCTACTGTAGTGGAAGTTACTTCTCCAACAATCAGACTTGTACTATGACTGACATTTTTTTAGCATAAAGAGGAAGCTCGTACAATATCAACAGGACAAAAAAAATTACTTTTACTTTTAATTTCTTTATAAATAAAAAGGAGGAAAGTTTTGTGTGACTGAATTCCACAAGGAGTGCAACGCTTCCCCAGCCATCAAGCAAAATAATCCTTGGCCCATAGGCAATGGGTTCTCTCATCCCCTTGAAAAATACAGGAAACCTTTGCTTACTGACCACTCATTCAGTGACCATTTTACACTTATTATGGTGCTAAAAAAGGAGACTTATAAGCAGTTCTCCCACTTGCAGCCATCTCAAGATGAAGTGAAGTCATGTGATTGTGATTCAAGCACTTGGCAACCAGTGCACATTTAGAATGGTTGCAGTATGTCATGGTAACATGGTCACCATTTGTGGTCATGTGGACAAGCAACATCAGTGGAGAAGGCAGCAGGAAGTCAAAAATCACATTTACCTGATGTTATACTTAATACACAATGATTTGCTTAATGACTGCAGCCAGAATTAACAGACTGGCATTGAGGTTGGGTATAATCATGTGACGTTTCACTTTACGACTGCATCACTTAGCAACTCCATTGCTGTCCCAGTTGCAGTTTTTTTAATTGAAGAAATTGACAAGATATTGTTTTCTGCAGGACCTCATTAAGTCTTAATTGTTTGGAGTTGCCAGAATAGGATAGGATAGGATAGGATAGGATAGGATAGGATAGGATAGGATAGGATAGGATAGGATAGGATAGGATAGGATAGGATAGGATAGGATAGGATAGGATATGATCTTTGTCACTTAACCAGCAAACATTAAAATGAAATTTCATTGTATTCAGCTCTCAAAAAATACCATTATGCATATATCCATGTATACACACATATACGACACAGAGAAACATCACAATCTAGTTCAAATGTATACATATGCATGGAGAAAAGAAAGCTAGAATTCTGTGAATTTACAAGACAGATGGCATAAGGAATAAAACTGTTACAGAATCTAGTAGTTCTGCTATAAATATTTCGAAATCTCCTCCCAGGGAGGAGTAACAGAAACAGACCATGAAGTGGGTGTGTGGGGTCTCTAACACTGCTTTGAGCTCTAAGCACATAGTAGTTATAAGCAGTCCTGAATAATGGGAAGCGAGCTTCCTATAATCTTTTCATCTGTCCTTACCACTCTCTGTATGGACTTTCTATCTGAGACACTGCTACCACCAAACCAAACAGTGATGCAGTTTGTTAAAATGCTCTCAATCATGAAACTCTTCCTGTAGGTTGTTCCTAAAGGAAGAAATCAGTGCTACTAAACTGGGACCAGATAGAAATCTTCCTAATAACCCCTCACCCCAATCATGGCATATTTGCTGGACCTATGATAGCATCTACTGATGCTACCACAATGAGTATATTACAGATTTTCTGCTATTTCTGCTAGCCAGGGGTTTGGTATGGCTTTTATTCTTTTTCATTACTTTGAGAGCATTGCAGTTTTGGCTACTCATTTTGTCTACATCCCAGATATTTCCAGGTGCTGCCAGCCACAGCTTTTCACTCTCAGCTCTGCCATTCCCTTGCAGCACAAATCAAGCATGCTTGTTATTGATTGTTCTCTTCCATTTTATCCTGCATTCCCCCCACCCATCTGCAACCTGTCAGTTTGGAATATTTTGGCTATAGCTTAATACTTTTTTCATGTTTAGATATTGCTTGACAGACAGGCCACATGCTCAGAGCATTTCCTTGCATGAGATCTGTCTTTAGGTAACTTGAAAAGTGACGATACCCTTGATCCCGTGTACCACCTATGCTCAATCTGTTCTGCTCTACCACCATTTAAGGAGACTGATTGATTGTAGTTTATCTCACAAGTTTTAGAAATGCTCAGTGGAAGGAGAATGAAAACCAGGAAATCCACCAACTTTCATAATAAAATTGTTAAAATTGTTATGACAGCACCAGTTGCCAACCTTGTTCTTAAGGCAAAAAGGGTTTGACCTCAGAGCAGCACATTTTATACTAACATACTTTTCTGCCAATTGAAGGTCTATTAACCTAGCCATCTGAATGCCCAGAGAAAGCAAGCTTGCTTTGGCTTCTACAGAATTTGTTATGTGTTCCATAAATCATTCTTCCTTTGAAGATCCCCCTTCCACACCACATAACACCTGCCATTGCAGCTTTCATGCAATATTTTTCAAAGCACAGGTCAGAAGCACACAAAGTAATACAGGCAAATACTTGCTTGGGGAGTGTATGTGTGTGTATGTGAGAAAGGGAGCAGAGAGGAAGAGGAAGAGGGAGACAATTATCGGCTAACCCTACAGAAAAATGGGTGCCCAGACTTTAGAACATTTTATACCAAATGTTTTGGAGTGGTTTTTCTTCATTTTTATGGATAGAGAGAATGTGGTTATATAATAAATATTTTATTATTAATATGTGTTTCCTAGATAGCAGTTTTCTCCCCAATGTATTCCAACGAGCTGTCTGATTCTAACCTTCCCATAATTTCCACTGGAATAGTCAGATATAAAAAAAAGTTGGTTGTGAATTGATTTTGGTTAAAATTCTGTCTCTGCATAGCATTTTTCCCTTACTGAATAAATAGCAGAATTTAAATTTCAAATGAGGCTGATTTTGTATTTTATCATTTCCAGATTCATGATGCAAGCTAGAACTTGTCTCTCTTCATCCTCTTCTATTTCCCTCCTTTTGTCTTCCTTTTTCACTCAGATCCCCATTCTGAAGTTTATTCAGTTTATTGAAGCTTAATGCCATTCAGTTCAGGTGATGAAGAGTGCAAGGAATCGAAATCAAGAGCAAAATGCCTTGAATTATGAACATTGTTTCAATATATGTCTCCGAAGAAGATTTTGCTATTCTGAAGAGGGATGAGATGCCCTTCTGTTTCACGAATCACATCTGGCAATTTAACCCCCTACTTGCACTGCTCACTGGAGTTACCATTCTCAAACTGGAGAAATATTGAAAATCACGTTCCTAAATTTAGGAAAGCATATGTGACTTTTTTTTTAAAAAAAAAGGTGTCAAACTTTATTTAAAATATTACATCCATAGTCCTAATTAAGCTTCATTTGCATGCAATGTGTGGATTTATCTAAGACTGAGTGTATTCTTGTTTAGATATAACACATATTTCCATCCATTTTACCCTGAAGGATAGCATGGAGAATTTTAGAGGCATGAGCAGGCATGCTAATTTTAAGAAAAAGAAAGATCCAGTGAATGAATGCATGGTATAAAAATAATCTCAAAGAGAAATGACTTCAAATAATACTTAGGAATAACCCTTTCCTCTCAGGCTGAAGCAATTCAATTGTTCCACATCCTCTTTAGGGATTCAAAACAATCTACTTCACCATTTATTTTCTCTTCTTCTTCCTTTCTTTTTTCATTTCCTTAATTCCTTACCTTTATATGTTTCTTCTTCTAAGAATATTCTTATCTTTCCTCTTATATAACTAGGGGATGCTGCAAGTATAACATTTGTGTGTGTATGTGTGTGTGTGTACATATGTATGTATCATGTTCCAGAGAAAAATATATTTATACCTCTTAAGAAGATCTCCATTAAGATCAGAATTAACTGTATATATTTAGGGAGATACACTTTAGGTGGATACACAAAAATCTGAAAATAATAAGCAACACTGAGGACTTCTGTTGTGGTTCCAAAGGAAGATTGCTTTTCAAAGAAACATGAGGCATTTCTCCTCTTTGAATTTTTTTTAATTACAAATATAACCTTGGCACTTACACGGACGGATGCCAGAAACTGAATTTCTCTGGCTTCCGTCTTTCTTTTCTTGCTACACCCCTCCCTTATTTTACAGTCATGAATTACGTCTTCCAATTAGGCTAGAGGCCAAAGATTTACTTCCGTTTCTTTCCCGGGCTTTCTTCATGAACCTCCTCTCTTTCTGTCATCTGAATTAACTCTAAAAATACCAGATAGTTCTGCATATCTTGTCAAAGCAATAATATCCTATAAAACTTCTTTTATTAAATGACAGACAGTGGAAGAACAATTCAGTGTATGCTTGTTCCTTGTTAATTTCCTGCCTCTTCACTCACAAATCCATTCTGACTTTTTCTATGTTAAATTTCAATTTAATCTTAGAGAAACTTCATATTTATATACGATTGTTTGATTTTTTTTAAATATACATAGTGCATATTTTTTAAAATGCATGTTATTCCAACATATGCGTTTTAAATGTACCCCAAAACATGTTTGAGCCAATATGTTGTAACACTGAGAGAATAGCAAAAGCTGATAAACAGCTACATTCCAGCCCATCCATTAGTCTTAGAGAGGTACACAACTCATCAGTTTCTCCTGAAAATGAAATCAGTTTCTCCTGAAAGATTTGAGCCACCAAACATCCCTAAAGTCTTTCCTAGATTGAGAATAACAGAGTGAGATGGCTATTCCTGAACCTTAAATATTCAGTTCTGAAATCATTACTGAGTTGTGTCTATTGTGAAATAATATGCCACTCAGTCAACTTTTACTACTGGCACTTCTACTGTTCCAGAACATTGATGGATCATATGGAATGCTGTCAAGCTTCCTCAACCATGCTTTTTTGTGACCTGATATACTTCTTTGCTTTCATGCAGAATCAGGCAAAAGATAAATAGCCATACCAGATCCTCTTCAACCCCCAATTATATTGATTGCTAATTATTTTAAGTTGATATTGTTATGTCCTGGGCCTTGCTGAGTGATTCAGCAAGGCTCAGGAAGGCTGCAGGAAGGCTGCAGAGACCCAGACAGACCACATGTCTGCCCGGGACCCAGACAGGCTGTCTCCGGCCTTGCACGCATGCGCAAGGTGGGAGAACGGCCTGCAATGATTGGATGTGCATCCCCTTGCAAGGGGATATAAAAGGCCAGTGGCCATTGTTGTTCTTGCTTCTGTTCTGTGAATGTGCTTCAATAAAGAGATCCTTGTTGTGAACCCGCCTCGTCTCGATGTCTTCATTAGAAGAACAGAACATTGGTGACGAGGATGGGATTCGCTGCAAAGGAAGCCAAAGAAGAAGAAGCTAGGGCCAACTCACCTGAAGGCCTGAAGCGAAGAGAAGCGCAGCGTCCAGAAGAAGCAACCGCCTGCCAGTATGAAGACGCTGGAGGTGGGCTTGGCTTTGTGGGACCCCTTCTCCTTCCTTGCGGCGAGAGACATCAAAGAGGCTATTAGTCACAACGATGTCCAAGCTGAGCCGTCTTGTCGAGTTCGATACTTCGCACCCAGAATGATGGAGCTCTTATGCAGCTCGTGTCGAGAATTACTTCAGGGTGAACAAGGTCCAAGAAGACGGATTGAAAGCTGCTACCTTGCTGTGTGTCTGCGGGCAAGAGACTTTGACATTGCTGAGAACCTTGTAGCCCCAGCACCACTGGAGTCGATCGCCTATCCAGATTTGAAGAAAATGCTGCTCGAGCATTTTGAGCCCAAGCTTTCCATAATAGCTTGGAGGCACCAATTCGAGCAGTGGGATCAGCAGCCGGGAGAATCAGCTGTGGACTTTGTCGCGGCTCTGAGGCAGGCTGCTAGGCCATGTGAGTTCCAAGACTTGGAAGAGAGGCTCCGAGATCGGCTCGTTTGCAGATTACGAAACCGTGAGATGCAACAAAAGTTATTTGCTAGAGCTAATGTTTCCTTCCAAGATGCCCTGAGAGAAGTTGCAGCTGAAGAAGCAGCCGGCGGCGCGGTGAAGGCTTTGCGGTCGACCAAGAACCCTCCAGCAGCAGTTCCCATCCATCAGAAAGTCGTGCAAGAGGCATCCGAAGAAGAATCCGAGGAAGAAGAGGTGAACAGACTTCAACAGTTGGCGGAGAGAAGACTGCAAGAACGCAGAGGAAAGACGCCTGCATCCCTTTGGTATTTTGGCTGTGGGGGTCGCCACAGGAGAGCCGACTGCCGTTTTTGTTCTGCTGTTTGCCGGGCATGTGGCAGGCAAGGCCACATCGCATCAGCCTGCTTGGGTCGCCAGAAAAACAGGTCCCCCGAAGAGTTGCCTTTGAAAGGTACCAAGGTCCCCAGCCAACACAGGGTGGGTTTCTGCATGTCCCGTAGGGGGGTATTCAAAACTGGGGTTCACGACCCCTTAAGAAAAAGTTTCGCATTGATGTAAAGTTGCAGGGAGTTCCCCTGGCCATGGAGCTGGACACAGGGTACGCTCTTTCTATTATTTCTGCTGCACTTTAAAAAAGGTTTGTTCCAGGAGTGGCTCACGAGTCAAACTCAGGCCCTCCAATCTCATCCTCACTGACTTCCAGAATTCCCAAGTCAGTGTGAAGGGGGAGGCCATGCTCAGAGTACAGCGTAAGGAATTTGATGGGTTGTTAGATGTGGTGGTAGTTGGGGGTGATCGCACGAGTCTTATCGGACTCGATTGGTTCTAGGCACTTGGGATCCAAGTGACTGGGCTTAACCATCTACAAACTTCCAGCCTTGCAGGAGTCTGTAAGGAGTTTACTGATGTGTTCAGCCCAGAGCTTGGCTCATACAAGGGGCCTCCCATTGCTTTAAGGTTAGATCCAGCCTTCACACCCATCAGGGTTAAACCAAGGAGGGTGCCTCGAAAGTAAAATGATGTTGAGTTGGACAAACTGCTCCAACAAGGCATTCTAGAACCTGTGGATTCTAGTCCATGGGAAACCCCCATAGTGACACCATTGAAAGCCAATGGTGAAGTCTGAATTTGTGCGGACTATAAATGCACACTAAACAAAGCCTTGCAGCAGCATGCATATCCAGTGCCTGTGGTGAACCACATTCTGGCCTCACTGAAAGGGGGGAAAGTCTTTGCTAAGCTTGACTTAGCTCAGGCCTACCAACAGTTACCTGTTGATGAGGCAACAGCTGGGGCCCAAACTATAGTTACTCACAGAGGGGCTTTTAAGGTAAAAAGGCTGCAGTTTGGGGTCAATGTAGCCCCTGGCATTTTCCAAGGGGTGATGGAGCGAACGCTCCGTGGTATTCCTGGGGTCTGCCCCTATTTCGATGACATCCTCATTGCAGGAGAGTCACCTGGGAACTTGGCTGAAAGGCTGAGAGCTGTCTTGCTGCATTTCCGCCAAGCTGGGCTGAAGTTACAGTGAGACAAATGTAAGATTGGTGTAACATCCACCGAATTTCTAGGCTTTCGTATTGATGCTGAAGGCATCCACCCTGCAGAGTCTAAATTTCAGGCCATTCAACTGGCCCCAAGCCCCCAGTCAAAAGCTGAATTCCAGGCTTTTCTGGGCCTGCTAAATTTCTATCATTTATTTCTTCCCCACAAGGCTGAATCGTTACACCAGCTCTTGGACAAGCAGACTCCATGGAAATGGACAAAGGTCCATGAAAGGGCTTTCAAAGAAATCAAGGACTTGCTATCTTCAAATGCGGTACTGACACATTTCAATGAGTAATTGCCTGTGTGCATCGCATGTGATGCATCCCCTTATGGGGTAGGAGCAGTGTTGAGTCATCTCAAGGCTGATGGGACTCAGGTCCCTGTGGCCTATTTCTCCAGAACTCTCTCATCTGCAGAGCGTAATTATGCGCAGATTGACAGAGAAGCCTTGGCAATAGTCTCAGGCATCAAGAAATTTCATGATTTCTTGTATGGCCGCCATTTTATGGTCTACACTGACCACAAGCCCTTGCTGGGTTTGTTTACAACAAACAAACAAACCCCACACATCATCTCTCCCAGAATGCTGAGATGGTCAATTTTCTTGTCAGCTTATGACTACACCCTGGTTCACAAACCAGGGACAGAGATGGGCCACGCTGATGGTCTTAGTAGTTTACCTCTGAAGCAAATAGAGGCAGACCCTGCTCCTGCTGTACACATTCTCTCCATTCAGGAATTGCCTGAATCTCCCCTCAATGCTAGGGATGTGGCTGCTGAAACTGCCACTGATCACACGCTTACACGCGTGCTGACATGGGTATTGTCAGGATGGCCTGACACGTGTCCTGGTGCAGAATTCCAAGGGTTCTGGCAAAGGAAGCACGAGCTTTCTACTTTCAAGGGGTGTATCCTGTGGGGTAGCCGGGTAGTCATCCCGGCCTCATTGAGGACTAGAGTCTTGCTCTCTCTGCATGAGGGATATCTGGGAATGGTGAGGATGAAGGCCCTTGCGTGTAGCCATCTTTGGTGGCCTGGACTCGATAAGGACATCGAGGCCCAGGTTCAGGGGTGCCAAGTGTGCCAACAGTCATGGCCTGAGATGCCCCAGGCCCCTGTACATAGGTGGGAGGAGACACACACTCCATGGTCACGCGTATACATTGACTATGCTGGGCCCTTTCAGGGGCAATTCTTTCTTCTCCTCGTGGACAGCCATTCCAAGTGGCTAGAGGTTGTTCCTGTATCCTCCACTACTACTGCCAGGACCATCCAGATGCTAAGAGGAATTTTCGCTTCCCATGGTCTTCCTGATGTCCTTGTCTCAGACAATGGTCCCCAATTTACCTCTTCTGAGTTTCAGGCTTTTCTTCAAGCCAACATGATCTGGCATGCTACGTCTGTCCCGTTTCACCCTGCCACCAACGGTCAGGCTGAACGCATGGTGCATACCACCAAGGAAGCATTAAAGAGAATCACTCAAGGACCCTGGTATCACAGGTTAGCCAATTTTCTCCTTGCACACCGCACCACACCTTGCACAGCTACAGGAAAGAGCCCAGCTGAACTACGCTGGGGTTGCAGACTCATCACGAAACTGGACAGGTTGCACCCAGACCGGGTGGCTTCACAGGTGTCACAGCCACGGGTACCTAGGAGACTCAATGTGGGTGATCCGGTATGGGCCAGAAACTATGGGCATGGACATCTCTGGGTAACTGCTGTGGTATGCAAGGTCTCTGGGCCACTGTCCTACGAAGTGGCCTTGGAGGATGGTCGTGTGCTTAGACACCACATTGACCAATTGCGCTGGAGACTTCCTGGCCATGTGTCCGCTCCTGGCTCTGCTCTCGGGGGGGAGGGGGACCCCAATTACGATTGTGGACCACAGTCTCTCCATGAGGGCACTTATCCAAATGTTCCTACACATGTTTCTGGTGGGGGTCTTGCCATGGAGGCGGCTCCTGACTCTGGCAGAGGTCCCTGGCTAGGGGCAAATGGCCGTAAATCAGCTACTCAGGCTACTCCTGCTGCTGGTCTTGGGCTCGAGGGACAGTGCTCCCAAGAGGAGTCCAATGGAATTTTGGGGAACTCCACCCCACCAATAGACTTGGGGAACTCAACCCCACCAAGGAACTCTGGTTTGGGTTTGGTGGATCCAGCCAGTCAGCAGTCAGGGGGAACCCCTGAGTCTTTTGGGCGACAAAGTCCTGGTTTGTTTTGTGCAACCCGGAAGCAGGCACTCCAGGCACCTATTCCTAATTCAACACCTACCTCTACACCTACAACTACACCTGCACCTAATTTGGCTCCACGGAGATCAGAGCGGGTTAAGGGTCCTCCTAAGCATTTAAAGGACTATGTAAGGTCCCTGTTTACTATACAGGAGGTTTACTAGTCCTCGCCATCTGAGGAAAACACTTGTAGTGCTGCAATGTTAATATTGTCAAAAGGTGAAGGTCTGTGTGTATAGCAGGGAACTGAAGGTAATGGGTTGCAAGAGTAAAGGTTGAATGTATAATTTGCCAACCAGCCTGCTATGAAGTGTTTGTGTGTAAAGTGTTAAACAATATGTTTAATCCAAGGGGGGAGGGGTGTTATGTCCTGGGCCTTGCTGAGTGATTCAGCAAGGCTCAGGAAGGCTGCAGGAAGGCTGCAGAGACCTGGACAGACCACGTGTCTGCCTGGGACCCAGACAGGCTGTCTCCGGCCTTGCGCGCATGCGCAAGGCGGGAGAACGGCCTGCAATGATTGGATGTGCATCCCCTTGCAAGGGGATATAAAAGGCCAGTGGCCATTGTTGTTCTTGCTTCTGTTCTGTGAACGTGCTTCAATAAAGAGATCCTTGTTGTGAACCTGCCTCGTCTCGATGTCTTCATTAGAAGAACAGAACAGATATAACTACTAAAATTTCAGAATATAGCTATATTGGTCATGTCCTTCTTTTTCCATATGTGGTCCTTTTGCCAGAGTTGTCCCCAGGGGAGAGAGGGGAGCTTGTCATGGCAGCTACAGCATTGCAGCACATGTAAAGAAGGGTAGGGCTTCTATCACATAGTTGTCAAATCATCTCAGCTTTTTTTGACATCCTCCCTACAGACACTTCTGGTTCCGGCCTGTATTTTCCTCCTATTTTTAAGTTCAATTTCTGTAATATGGGACTCCATCATTTTTACAATTTTGTGTTTCTAGATGTTTGGAAAAGGTTGGGGCTCTGAAAGTGAACCGAAGTGGGAGGGTGCAAAAATGAAATTATCTTGTTCAAGGGTGTAAGGGTTATCTCAACAAAGGCTGTTTTGTTGTTGCCATTGTTGTTAGTATTGTTTTAAAAGTAGCCCTTGGTATGAATATCTTCATTATAAGAATCCACTGAAATTATACTGAGCAATCTGATCAACAGAATTGCATCGATGAGACAGATGTTCAGAAACATCTCTATTATATTATTATGTGATTTCTATACATTAATTATATGTTTTATATTGGCCCAAAACAATTCCTCTTCAATCAATGCAGCCCAGATAAGCCAAAAGGTTGGACACCCATGGTCTCCGAGTTTCAGAAATTTTCAGCAGAGATGGAGATGTAGCCCCACTACTCTAACAGAATCCCCATTTCTCCTAAATATTTGATATATATATTCAGCTCAGGCAAATAATGGAAACTTTTTTTTTTAGAAAAAGCAGTCATTCTGCCAATTTCCTTAATAATATGGCAACTGTAATCAGTCCCAGAACATACCTGAAACAGTGCCCGGATCTTTTCCAGACAAAAAAAGAATTAATTTGTTCCAATTGATTTAGAGAGCATGGCCTTAATAAAATCTCATGGATTACAACCAACCTACTGTAAGCCTCCTTCTGCCCATGACAAACATGCATTGTAAGTTATGCCAACGATACATTTAATATATTTAGTTAATTCTGCCTTTTTGCCATTGGCGCCAAATCAAACCTCTTAAGATTTAGTAGAGGACTCAGAATACATTTGTTAAGCCTTTTAATCATTTTAAATGCTTCTAACTGTTTAAAATATTTGTTGATTTTTAAAATTGTGTTGTGTTACTTTAATAGTGGTTTAAATTATACTTTTCCCTTAATTGTACTTCTATGAACCATTGAGGGAATGAGCATCATAATATACTAAATAAATAAAATAAATGAACCTTACCATGAAGAAAGTATACAATTGCACTGTAGTGAATACAGTACATGAACTCCAGAAACCTATGGTGCAAGCATACAACTTGTACAATATTCTGGTGACCTTGCTGAAAAGGATTCAAGGCCTAGATCAGGGGTGTCCAACCGTAGCAACTTTAAGACTTGTGGACTTCAACTCCCAGAATTCCCTAGCCAGTCATGCTGGCTGAGGAATTCTGGGAGTTGAAGTACACAGGTCTTAAAGTTGCAAGGTTGGGTACTTCCGCTTATATCCATGCTATACTAACACTCAGGCTTGGGAACCAATCAGTCTTCTCAATAGTCCATGGAAGTCCTAATTGGTCTCCCCAGGCCCAGTTAGTTTCTTAATGAAGCTACCCTATGAGGTCTATGTGAAGTTTCTATCGTCTCTGTGAGAATAAAGGAAAATGTGAGTTTCATTTTCTTCAACTAGGGGCATATCCACACTTATCATTGAAACTCCTCATGGTTTGTACTCTAACCAGCTTGACCTTAAGTTAGTTTAAGAAAATGCTGTCCAAACTGGGAGAGTAAGGCAGCAGCTTGCAAGTTATTCAGTTATGCAAGCAATCACATTTTTCTATTGAACAATTCCTTTGCTGCTATATCCTCCAAAATTTTGGTTTCATAAAAACAGTTACCAATCCTTTTCTTCCTTTGATGGATGTCCCTGAATAAATTAACTTCTTCTGTCAGTACACACAGAGAGCAAGTTAATGTATATACAGTATTCAAAGGTAAAAAAGCATCAAAATGCAGATATATGCAAGAACAACTAAAAAAATAACTCTTTCAACCATGTATTCTTATTGTTTCTATACCATAATTCTTTTTATCAGATAAAAGAAACAGCATAGTTATATATATATTCTTTGCTTAGCATAGAGAAGATTGCTAGTATGAAACCTAGCAGAAACTTTTTTAGTTATTAAAATTAATTGATTCTTGTCATTAATATTTATTTTCTCTCTTTTTTTATTAGCTAGCCTTTCCTCTAGGTTCCCCTTTACTGAATGTATTTGAGCAGAGCCATTTGTTGATGGTGTTTAATTTAGATAATTACACTGAAATAAGATGGATGTGAAAAGCTAACTGACCCCTTCAATGCTGTGGTTCTATTAACATGTGGTAATTCTACTAAATCAGGATTGCAAAAAGTCAGGACAACTACTGAATGATAGCATATGGAAACCTCAAACCCTAAGTGGAGCCTTAATATGTGGCATTTTTAAGAAATTACCACTAAATAAAGATTTGGCTCTTCTCAACCTGTATTTAAAATGGCATTTATTCCAGTTTCAGAAAATGTTCAATATCTCCTAAAGGCTAAAATGCCTTTCAGCTGCAGGAAATCAGGAGCTAGGATATAGCTCAAAAGCACTATAAGTTTATTTCATGCATCCTATACATAATAATTTGATCTACTAACGGTCAGGGCAAATTGGCACAGATAGGACTCAATGGACTTTAGGGGACCTGGACTTAGATCTCTTAAGGGAGCATAGCAACTCCAACTCCATGTGACTGACCTTGCCCTCAGGCTCAGCTGGGTTATCTCCTACATTGTCCATAATGGAAGCAGAAATCTTTCATTTATAAAGTAAACTGTTCGTTGAAAGGCATGCATTTGTCTCTGCTAGGAGAATCATTGAGAAGATACATGCCATCTGACTTTTCCCAGGCTTTATATTCTGAGCAACCATCTGATTTATGTACAAATATAGGCATGAGTCCCAAGCTAATTTTGTGCCCAGCATGTGCTTTGTTCATCTGAGATGACTGAGAATTATGTTCATTTAAAATGAGTTATCATCTCAAGACTAAAAATAAGATAGCATCGTATTCCCCATAAATATTGTAAGAGATTTGCATTTTTATTTTATACGTATGATTAAAGCTAAATATTTCACCTATGTACGGGGTTTACTGCAACAATGGCTGAATTTAACTTACTGGCAAAATTATTTCTTATTCATTCTGGTTAAAATAGAAATTTTAAATAATTATGAATTTCTCTGGGTAACAGATAGAACTATTGCAGCCAGTTAGAGACTCACACAGAGAACATATTTAGATGATTGTTTTAATCAAATTTAACTGTATTTTTCTTGCACTTTATTTTTCTGGAAACACTATGCCTGGTTCTAAGAAGCACAGATAATAAAGAACAAATTGGATTATATTCAAAGGAGGGCTACAAAGATCGTGAAGGATTTAGAAACCTATAAGGAATGATTAAGGTTTCCTTGTATGTTTAGCTTACCAGAAAAGATGAGTGAGGACAATATGATAGCAGTCTTCAAACATCTCAAAGTATTATCACATATAAGAAGGAAAAAGTTATTTTCTACTACTCTACTCAGTGGAAACAGAAAATCAATAAGGTACAAAGAAGTAAGTTCAGTCATATGTCAGGATTGAACCACATGATTGCTAATGTTTCTTCCAAAGCGTTACTATGATTACATAAACTTTAAAAAGTTCAAATTTCTAATAATTAGTTTTTAGGTATGTGGGATTTTTAATCTTGACTGATTTCTAAACATTTTTTGTGTTCCTACCACAGAATGGTGAGTCTGCTGTCTTTAAACTTAACTCTTTAGCTCTCCAAATGTTTTGCTGTTTCTGCTGGTTTAATAATATATCTTTTATTTTCCTTTACAGCCTTTAATAATGTTGACTGTTAGAACTCTGAAAACAATTCAGAGTTGAAAAGGACAGCTGAAAATATATGTATAAACAAATAAATCAATACAATACCCACCTGTTTGCTAGAATTGCAGTTAAGTCAAATTATATTTCCTGTTTTAAGAGGACACTACTAGATAATTTCCCAGGAGGAGAGAAACTTTTCCTAATATATAAAAGTAATGTCTACCAAGAGCAGAGTGTTAATCCAATAATTAAATGGGAAAGATACATTATTTGATATTTTTGCCTATTGGTAAATTAGAATCAAAAGAGGTAGAGGCAAACAACGAATTGTCAGCAAGTCAAATGTCCATCTGTTGAATTTATGGAAAAATCAAGGATAGCATAATACGATTTCTAGTCTTTTTATGGAAGTTAAAGCAAGTTTTTGAGAATTCACTTTTGGGAAATGGATAAGCAATAAATTATCTTAATGTCATCCTTCTTTCATTTAGCCAAACAAGTATATATACACATGGCTGAAAATAGAAGTGCATTTTAAGCATGAACTATCATCATAAAATTTTGAGAAGGGAAACCTGAGACTTTTCTTTGATTCTATGCTGTAGTATTTGAAGCCATGGAGTTATTCAGGACAGATTACAAAGAACAATATAGGCATAGACCTGAGCAGCTTTTCTCAATCTTTTTACATTGGAAAACACTTGAAATAATGTTCAGATCTCAGAAAATTCCTGCTTGAAAACTGAATATTCTGAATATTCTATTCTCTGTAGAAGAGAATACAATTCAATTCTAACTGCACAAACCATATTTTACAATGTTATTACAGCAAAGTGTATGTCGTTAGTGGTGCACAAAAAATCCCAGCACTGTGAGCACTAGCATTGCACAATATGCAAAATACTAAGAATTTTTTTTATCACAATCAGTCATGGATACCCAGTTGAGAAATACTGATCTAGAGCTTCACATGACCTGAAGGGATTTTTTTTTACAGATTCTTTTTTAAAAAATTGAACAGCAGATTCTATCACCAGTTATATCTGAATTTAAAAAATGATTCATCATATTACTGAGGTGTGAATTTAAAATTTTAAACTCTACTTCTGTGAAAATATTCTTTATTTCTCTTAAACATTCTATCTACTTCTTCACAAACTAAATGTGCCACCATTTCTTCAATTTGGTCATGTTCTGAACTTGACAAAGCACTAGGTGCATCATAAGATGATTGTGGATGAATAGTATTGAAGTAACAGAATTTGAAAAAACACTATTTGGAGTGAGGGGCATAAATTAAATTTATTATCACTGTGGAGGTGTGATTGGCTAATACCTATATTTTTATTTTTATCTGTGGTGTCCTTGGTGGAGAACTCTGCATTCCAAGGACTCCATAGTTCAATCCTGAGCTTCTGTCTATCTATCTGGAACCCACCTCCAAAATTATTAAAGATTCTAAAAAGAAAAATATTACATAAAAAAGAACAGTGTCCTCACTGTTAAAAAGAATAAAAAAAAAAATCAATGTTCCCACCACAAAAACTTTTTGTTGTCCTTCATATTATTTAATCCTGTTTGGCTTTAGGAATTAAGGTTACAACCCTTCTCCTGCTCTCCCTCCCCCCAAAACAAGAAACCCACTAGAGAATGATGAGGATATTTTCTGTAGACTTTAGTCTTTGCTCTCCAAATATCAAGGGAATCTAAGGGAAATCACTTGGGTAAATAAATACACAGTCTTAATAGAATGTGAAGCCATTCTCTATAGCTTTTTGTAATCCCAGAGAAGGATGGACTCTCATTCTGGCAAACATGGTTATACCTTACATCAGGAACTTTCTGTAAACAGGACAAGATCACACAAAAGAAAATGCATTTTGAAAAAGAATTGCATACTGAGAAATGGAGGTTATATGAGAGCCATAATTTGTTGCAAGCAAAGAAAATATAATAGCAGTTTCTGTGCAGTAGATGAAACAAATACAGCATTTTAGAAAAGATGGTCATTTTTCTTAATAACAAGGCATTAACTATTATTCTTAAGGCTGGGAATGGGAATAAATTCCATTGAACACTGGGCATTTACTTTTATGTAGACATGTAGAATTGAATAGGAAACATCCTTAACTCAATTGCAAAACATCTTAGTTAGAACCAGCCTACAGAACATAACTATTGTCATATTAAAGTTAAAGCAAAAATAAAATAAATAAAATTAAAGAAAAATAAAATAAAAAATTGTAATAACAGTGCTAAGATTTACAGTTATAATTCTCTAAAATACATAAATCAGCTAGCATTAAGTGATAATGAAGAGCAGATAGTATTGCAGGGAATTAAGACTTTTCTTGCTACAAATGACAATTATACTACATAGAGATGAAGATGTACAACTTTATACCCTCAAATTCACTTCTTTCTGTTGTTCTGTAAATGAATATTCAAAATCTGAAGAGTCCCCCCATTATTGTTTTCCCTGAGTTTCAGTGTTCTATCGAAGGCCTTCTGCTTCTGGAGAAAAGTCCAGATGTAAATCTAATGCAAGATGGCCAGATTAAAAAACACATAAAACATTTAATGTGTTGCATTACTTTATTTTTCCACCTTTAAGCAAAAAAGTATGATTTCCATCAGGATTCAGGGAAAAAGGTAGCTTTTCCTCTAGCAAGGGAAGAAGGGGACAAACTTCTTTTGTGGATGTGAGATTCTTAAATATTCATGTGATGTCAAAAGAGTTTGTTTTATCAGTTTTGTTTTTTTAATGCCCAAGGCTTTGGGGGATCAATAGACATCTCTGAAGTGTATTTATGCACATCTGGTCTATGCTGACATGCAGCATATCTCCTGGGTTTTAGGCAGGAATCTTTCCAACATTACATGGACACGTTGGGGACTGAATGTAATGTATTTTGTATTAAAAGGAGTTTGCCTGGTGGCTTCAAATTCATGTTGATTTCAGAGTTTTGTTACTTGATATGCTGATGTTACTTTAAAGCTTTTAAGATTAATCTACACATTATGTTTAATTCTTTACTCTTTTGCTTATATTTCTGATTGTTACATTTCAACATCTCATCATAATATTGCTCAAGGCAATAATGTTTTATTCTCCTCAGATCAGCCTTGAAAATTCTTAAGAATTTCAAGGTGTGATATTTATTTATAAATCATATTTATATGGCCAGCCATCTCTCAGAATGTGATTTTTTTTAAAAAAAAATAAAATATTAACATTACACAGTTTGTTTTGCTAAATCCTATTTTTATAAAATTTCTTGCCTTTTAAAAAATCATTCTAATCAATAAGTTACCTTGCTATTTCTAAAAGTCTGCCCTGAATGAACTAAGATGTACATCCTTGTACATACTCCAATAGTTTTGGAGATCAGTTTTCAGGACTGCACTATATTTCATCGGCATTTCTACATATACATATGCCTCTGCTTTGATTAGGCAGGCAATAAATATGCTATTACAGAGATCACTCTGTTCAGTCACTCCCTCCTGTATTAAGCATAGTTTGAAGGTAAGCCACAAAAAAAGCTTTCTACTTTGAAAAGTTAAGCTGGACTTTCTAAATAAGATTAATGCCCATGGTCTACACAAATTATTCCTGTGTCACTCAGGGGCTGCCTTTTTCCCATGTATAAAAAACAGTATTACTCCTGGCAAGTGTACAAACATGCTTTGAAATGTATGAAGGCAGGGACTGCTGTCTGAATTTTGAATTCAAATTACAGCCTGCATTAATTACAAGTAGTAAAAGTTTTCTTTGATTAAGATTAATGATGCTGGCTCTCAGGCTGATAGTGGGACAATGGTATTTGCATTGTAAAACATGTATCAGCATATATTATAAACGGCACTTCACCACAGTGATATGCACTTGCCAACTTGGGTGAGGCTCAATGGTGCAAGCCATGTCCTTAAAATTCCAATTCATTGCCAAAAATAAGATATTATTTCATATCATGCTGACTGAAATTTTATTTCTTTTTAAGAGGGGGAGAAAATCACTTGGAGTTTTTCCACAAAGTCTTATTTAAGAATCCTATAAATAATAAAGAGTTGAAATCAGATTGATTCTGACCTGGTTAGGAAAATGTACCCATAATGATACCATCTGAGCATGTGTTACCATCTGGAATGACAATTAAAACCATACAGTCTTCAATGTAATATAGTATCACGGACAGTTTTGCACAGAATAGCATCATTATTTGCTAGCTTAATTTTTACTTCATTCTAAGAATAAAAGATATGTTATTTGAATTAAGTTTGCAGTGAAAAAGGTAGACTCCCTATTTATCCATTTACCTGGGTGTAGTTTTGGGAAATGAAGGAATTTGGTTCTAAGTATCCAAGCATAATATTGCACTGAGAGATAGACTTTTTTGAAAAGGGAATCAATAAATTGATTAAATAAATGAAATAGAATAGCAATATTATACACACTGAATAATGAGCAAATCCTACTGAATTTAGCCTTACTGCCTGCCTGCCTGCCTGCCTGCCTGCCTGCCTGCCTGTCTGTCTGTCTGTCTGTCTGTCTGTCTATCTGTCTGTCTATCTATCTATCTATCTATCTATCTATCTATCTATCTATCTATCTATCTATCTATCTATCTATCTATCTATCTATCTATCTATCTATCTATCTATAGGTTATAATAGTACACAAATAAAGAAATAGACACAGTACCAGTACTTTTTATTCTCACATATATTTTACACAGTCAGAAATGTGGAAATATCTGAGATGGAATTAGATTTACCTAATTGTTTATGAACAGCAATATTTATAATGCTGTAAAATATCCCAAGACACTAAAAGTTTTTAAAACAAAATTACATCACCATCAAGCTGTATACATATATAAGCAACAAGGATCAGCCATCTTAAAGTCCAGCCTTAATTTTATGTCAATCTTCCAGAAACTATAAATTGTAATATTTCACACTGCTCTTTTTTCAATTTGCTAATAATTGTTGTATGGTCTATTTATATTATATATACTATATATATGAATTTCATTCATTGAATGCATTCTTTCTAAAGGAAGCATGAAACCCATTCTCTCAGCTATCAAGTTCAGGACACAAAGAAGAAAAGCAGAACAAATTGATAGTTTATTTTTTTTGCATCCATTATTCAAGAGATTATATAAATATACTGTAGGTATTATATATTTCAAATTAAAATTAAAATCACAAGGAGCTGTACTGGAAATGAACAGAATTGTTCACTACATCATAAAAATGTAATACAGGTGTTAATTTATTCTCTCAAATGCCTAACAAGCAGGGGGAAAAATAGTTCCACCAGATACCACAAAAGAAAAAAAATTCTATGGGTTGACCAGTGTTGATGGATGCTTAATTTTAACAGTAAATTATAAGAGAGAGTTAAGGGAAACACTCCTGAATTGGATAAACTTATTATGCAGAAACTGGGGGAAAAGCTTCATTTTCTATAAACTGAAGTTTGCCCCTTAGAAGTACAAAATGCATTCTTTTGTATTTGTAGCTCTGGACTAAGCCTTAGTAGCTTCCTAATCAGGAGTTTTCCCCAAGTTAGATGTTTGATTTAGTTGGTTGTCTTATATCTTAATCATTCACACTCTGTTGGAAGAGTGAAATTTTGTATCTGCTCAAAGGAAAATGAAATCACCCTCTCTGTGTACAAAACCAAATGTGGAAAAATATGCTTGATCAGAAAATGTTTTTTTTTATCTCTACAGGCGCCCAGTAATATCCTCCTCTTACTTTTACTCCTTACTCATGTCTACTTTTTTAATCCTCGTTTATCAAGATTTTTTTACCATAGGAGATTCAGAAATGAATGAATGAACCTTTATTATCAAAGTATAACATGTATACAGTGAGATTGGCTGAGCCTCCCTCCATGCCCCCCCCACAACTCACAGTGACTACAAACCCCCAACTTATTACACCCTGTGAGCTAATTGCACAGCACGCCGGCCTCTCGGATCTGTCATGCATAAAATTATTATGTCCCGTTCAAGAGCCTGACAGCCCATGGATAAAAGCTGTTCTTCAGCCTGTTGGTATGGCTGGCTATGTTTCTGTATCTCCTACCCGATGGTAGGAGAGTAAAGAGGTACCGACCAGGGTGAGAGTCATCTCTGAGAATTTCCCTCACTCTACCAAGGCAACGAGCCCTGGCGATGTCATCCAGTGGTGTCAGGGAACAGCCCACGATGTTTTGTGCCATGCTCACCATCCTCTGTAGTATCTTCCTGTCCGCGGCTGACAGGCCAGCATACCAAACCACAATACAGTATGTGAGAATGCTTTCGACAGTAGACTGGTAGAAGAGGGTCATGAGTTGTCGTTCTACCCTGTTCTTCCGCAAGACCCTAAGGAAGTAGAGTCTCTGTTGGGCCTTTCTGGCCACCTGGGCTGTGTTAATTTTCCAAGTAAGATCTTCACAGAGATAGACTCCCAGGAATTTAAAGGAGGAAACTCACTCCACACAGTCCCCTCCGATGTAAAGTGGGGCAGGTTCCTCTCTTTTCCTCCGGAAGTCTAGCACCATCTCCTTCATCTTGGCGATGTTCAGGTGCAGGTTGTTCTCTAGGCACCATGAGGATAGTTTTTGTACCTCCCCCCTGTACGATATTATGATTTTGCTATTCATATTTATAGTGAACTTCCAAAGGCTGCTTAATATTTTTATTCCCCTCGGAAAGTACAATGTTTATTTTGCCTTGCCTCTTCTTATCATTCCCATTTGTCTTTTTTTGTACCACAGAGCAACTGCAGCAACTGGTAAACACAATAGTCTATCAATCCTCTACTGTCAATCTATTCATCCCATAAACACTTCTTCAGTCAATTCTCTGCCAGCAATCTATCTTGTCTTTTCTCCCTGATTTACCAATCAGTTCTCTAGTCCCTGAACTATTCCTTGCCTCAATCCATCTCCTGAATCCTGGAACCCTAGATACATCCTTTCTACCCAGTGACCCCTAATCAATTTTCCAGTCCATTGTTTACATTGCCTCCAGGACATCCTTTATCTACTTCAGTCAGTTCCAGATGTCAGTTTGTTTTTTTGAAATATGTATTTCAAAATATGTATTTCAAAAACATATATATCGAATACACACACACATACACTTTGCAACAGTTAAATCCAGTTGAGTACTTATTGGATAGAAAGAAGAACTACAATATAGCAACAATTTTTGTTTCAGGTTGGAATTTCTCAAAAGAATGAATTATGTGACCTGGGTCTAAATAAATAAAAAGAGGCATCCAATAAATTCTCACTTAGTTTGACATTTAGCTATTACATTTTTAGGTTCAAGGTACATTAAGACAGGGCTGAAGAATCAATGGCCAAGGAATGCATCTGATGATCTGTAGTCTAGTAGAATGATTAGGAGATGTTATTATGGACAGCAGCAAGAAATAGCTACCAGATAATTTTTATACCTAGACCTTAATCATCCTTTTGGAGTGATTTGTGGCATTTTGTCATAATTCACCATATATTAGAAGAAGCCCCAAAAAAAAGAAGTTTAGGTTCATGCAATATTTTTGTATATGCTGCTATTAAGGAAGATTTGGATTAACATTTGTAATTCTAAATCAACTATCCTAGCAGATTAGGGTTATAGTCCTACATCAGAAGAATGATGTTGTGATACATCAATCAGTCTAAATCTAGTCAACCCGTTGAATTTTGAGCAATAATATAGATTTTAGAGGCCATGCCTAGGCTCAGCAGCTTAACTAACAAGCAAGAGTTTAAATCCAACATTAAAAAATGGGGAAAAGATGGTGATATGAAAAAAAAATGTATGAGAGATACTGACTTAGGATCAATTGATAGATGATAAGTATTTTACCATATGCTGTGCTAAGAGTAAATATCATCTATCAGATGTAACGCAATGGCAATATGTACAGCTACAGCATCTTTTAACGAAGTTGTTTAGACCAGCAACTTTTTCAGTTTCTCAGAAACTCAAGATACTAGAACTGGTGAAATGTTATAAAACTAAAAACCTACTATAAATTTGATATGCAAATAAAAAGAGATGAGTTGAATAAAGAATTAGAGGTTCATATATTGCCTAGACAATGGGAGAGTGTCTTAACTTCTATCCTAGAGTGTCATAGACTTTAATCCACAAATTATACAACAAAAAATATTTAGAATTTACCTGTATTTCCATACATATTATATTTATAGAAAAGCACTGTCTAGTACAGCATTTTTTTTAGATGTTATAAGGATGTAATAATACATATTTTACCATGTCCCATACTTAATAAGTTTTGGGAGAAAGAAGAATTAATTTCATATTAAATAAAGGTAAAATAAATTAATTTTAGCTTTCTATCCTATGCTCACCCATTTCTTTGTTTGATTTTCAACCATTTCTTTAAGGGCAGATTGTCCAGCCCTTCATCAGCAGCTGTGTTTGGATAGAAGGGAATTACACATGTCACAGCAAGGGTTTTTGAATGATGTAGCATTGTACTTGCATCAGAAGTTATGATTACATAATTATATAGTTTGCACAAGAAACATAGAATTTTTTAAAGTTAAGAACACAGAACATAAAATAATTGAGTTATAAGGGACCTCAGAGGTTTTCTAATCCAACCGCTGCTCAAGCAGGAGATCCTATATCATTTCAGACAAATGATTATCCAGTTTTTGTTTGAAAGCCTTCAGTGATAGAGCACCCACAATTTCTGAAAGCAAGCTATTAATTGCTCTCACCATTAGGAAATTTCTCCTTAGTTCTAAGTTGCTTCTCTCCTTGATTAGTTCTGAACCATTGTTTCTTGTCTTGCCTTTTGGTGCTTTGGTAAATAGTTTGACCCCTTCTTCAATAACATCATGATAATTGTGTCTCTACTTTGATATCATTGTGACATGTTATGATGCTAATTATCCTCCTGACTAGTATTTCACTCTTGAGTTTGTGCTTGTTTAAGCCTCCAGGCTAAAAAGCAGGAGACTGCAAGTTCAAGTACACTTGTAGCCATGAAAACCTGCTGCGTGACTTTGGGCCAGCCAGTCTCTCTCAACCCAACTCACCTCACAGGGTTGTTGTTTGGGGCAATATAGGACTAGGAAGGTAGATATATTAACCACTTTGAGTTATTTGTATAGATAATAAAGGCAGATAAATAATAAAAATTAATAATTTATTTATACTATTTTCTAATACCTATGCGCTTTCTAAACTGATTATTTCCAAATAATTTTTATTCCTCTATATCAGGGCTGTCAAACTGCCGGCCCGCAGGCCAGATGCGTCATGGTGAAACTGCACCCATCCCATTGCCGGCAATGGCAAAAGAGTCATGATACGTCGCGACACGTCACGTGACATTGCGAGTTTAACACCCCTGCTCTATATCTTCCATTTTCCTCCTTATTCTTTCCCTCTTGGTAGAGGACCTGAGATTGAGAAAGATACATATCTCCATAGGGATGAGAAAAGAATTTTTTTATATAATGTTACCACTTCTTAAAAACCTTGCCAAAAAGGTTTTTGCCAAAAAAACAACAACAACCCTGCAGGGACTAATTTAGTCACCAGAAGTAATCACTGACTTGAAGGCACATACACAATTATATCTAACATAACTGATACGTATAGAATGTGGAGTCCTTGGTGCTCTCTGAGTTTGGCAGAATCTTAATTAATCCAGCTGAAAAACCAGGCCCAACTAAACTTACAAGTTTCCTAGACCACTAGATCATCTGTTCTCCCAGATGTACATTTTATAATGTACATTTAATAAGTGAACATCTTTGTTAAGGTCACTGACCAGCCTTTATTTGATAAAATTAAAATACTCTTGGCTATCTTCCTCAGATCTATCATAGTACTGTTGTCTCTGGGCTTGTGTCTGACATGAATGTTCCTAATGTACCAAATTATGAATTTTTTAAAAATTACTTAATTGGTGAAATGTTTGTAACCACATGTAAAAGCTCAAGAGCCCACAGTTCACATATTAACCACCACTTCTTTGTTCTTCACTCTGGTGAGGCAAATAGCTGTCACATGAAATAGCAATATTGAACAAAAACTTTCACTTTGAAAAAATGCTGCATTCCTTATAGTTGAGCATAGTAACTTTCAAAGACAATTTCACAAAATTTATTCTTACAGTAATATATATTTATTTATATCTGAATTACTCCTGCTCCTATCTACTTTGGTTTTAAAGTTGGAACATTCTTTTCCTGGGTATCCAAAAAGTAAAGAATTGAAAGAAATGGAATGGTTGCAAATTATGAGCAAAACCACCTGACAAAAGTAATTGTTTAGATCCCTGAGTTGTCCAAGCATGGTTACTAATGACTAGTTATTTTGCTTCATACCTAGATGTAAAGTAATATGCGGTTTCTGTTGGGAGAAAACTGGCCAGTAAAAATGTTCTTATTTTCTCTTCTGATCTCCTCTCAAGATTGGCTTCAGCAGCCCTTTAATGACTTGTATTTGATTCATTATGAAAAGATTTAGCACAAGTCAGTGTTTTTGAGTTTCCTTTAAAGTCCAATAGATAAAACCAAAAGGGATTATACTTTTAAAACATTTGTTCTGCTCTCTTCTTCCAGCTTGTAAATTTAAAACAAGATGGTAAGAGGGGCTTTTGCTAATAAGATGATTGTTGTGCTGTTAAAATCTCACAACAGGCCATCCAAATAATTGAAGAAATTGAAAATATTTTAATAGCCATCAGGGACAGACAACATTTTGCTAGTCAGAACAGTTTCTAAAATAATATTATTTCAGTCTTTAATGACTGCAAGTGATGTCACTATGACCAGATTGAAAAAAGTTGCCCCGTTTTGTTTTGGGGGTTTTTTTTGGGGGGGAGGCTATTTTGAATGCAAAAGTGATGTAATGCAATAATGGTGCAAAGTTTTCATTTTCACACAGCTTCAAAACAAGACTACTTTCAAAACTGTTTCAGGTCTAGCTGTGGTTCTCTTACTTTTGATTGGCAATTGGCTACAGTCTATCTGAATTCCTCTCAGCCTCCTCTTTGCAGCTGCATTATAGTCAAGTGTTATCCAAACTATGTGACTTGGATACAGACTGTGGACAATCCCAAAGCCACTCATCCTGGAAATGATGGGGCGCCTTGTGAAAAATAAATGTTTCTTTTCATACAGTGCCGTCCTGAAGTGGTATAAAGCTACCTGAATTGCTTTGTCAAGATGAGTCAGGTGGACTTTTTGCTTTAGCAAATATTGTTTCATTTCCACAGCCAGAATCACTTCACTAATGCAAATCTATAGCACTTTGCAGAGGCTTACTAAGCCTTGTCAAAGTTCAACATGTGTCTTTTGTATTGCACATTTCTGAGAAAAAAAATTCTTGTTTTATGCAAAAGAAGACAAATTATTTCTTTTGTGATAAAAAGTACTTTGAAATTGTTTGAAGGTTTTATCAGGGAAGTAAAGTTACTGTATAGCCTTTATGTTAGGACAGCCAACTCTTTTTATCTGAAATAATTGTCTTGTTCTAAGTAAGATGTATGATCTTGTGTAAGGGTGTAAATGGAGCAGCGAGAGAGAAAGGGAATGCCCACTTGGCCAGCCTTCAGATGCATCAGACTTGATTATCAGATTGCAGACAGATAAAAGGTACCTATTTTATGGCAAATGTGTACAATTTAAATGAGGTAGATATTGTGGGTAGGAGTGAATAGGGTGAATTTGTTAAAGAGGTGAGAAAGAGACAGACAGTCCTCAGCTTACGTCGATTTG
Organism: Azemiops feae; assembly: GCA_023970755.1. Classification (NCBI taxonomy): domain Eukaryota; kingdom Metazoa; phylum Chordata; class Lepidosauria; order Squamata; family Viperidae; genus Azemiops; species Azemiops feae. Next base: position 1,785,289 of record JALGBA010004287.1, read on the forward strand.
TTTAGTGACCGTTCGAACTTACAACCTCACTGTAAAAAGTGACTTATGAGCGTTTTTCACACTTACAACTGTTGCAGCATCCCCATGGTCATGTGATCAAAATTTGGATGCTTGGCAACTGCTTCGTATTTATGATGGTTGCAGTGTCCCCAAGTCATGTGATCACATTTTGCAACCTTCTGATAAGCAAAGTCAATGGGAAAGCCAGATTCACTTAACAACTGTGTTCCTAACCGAACAATTACAGTGATTCACTTAGCAACTGTGGTAAGAAAGGTCATGAAACGGGGCAAAAATTCACTTAATAATTGTCTCGCTTAGAAACAGAAATTTTGGGCTCTATTGTGGTAGTAAGTCGAGCACTACCTGTAGTTGAATGTTGATTTTTCACTAAGGATTTTGAGGCCAACCCAATTCAGCCCTTAGTACCCTTATTTAATTATTAAATAAGTATATTATTAACCTTATATACTTCAAGGATTACCTGTATTGATTTAGTTGTCCTTTGATTGTGAGACCTCATCTGTCTATATATGCATCAACATTCATCCCAAAACATTTTAACTGCAGGTAAAAAATTAAAGAGGGACAATCTGATATAGCATTACAACCATGAAGCTTTGCAAGGGACATACAGAGAGTTGATAACTCTTGAATAAAGATACGGAATAAAACAAATTTCATATTCCTTCTTACTATGTCACAGTGGAATGGTCTCCTTTCTTCTGAAACTTACCTCTAATAAAGGCACTGCTTATTTTCTTTTGGATTTTATCTTTATGTAATTGAGAGAGAGTTGTAATTGCATGAACTGCTACTGTTGCACAGAAGTACACCACATCCTTATTTCTCATCTTTCATGGAGGTGGAGATAACTTCTGGGCATTGAGGTGCACCGTGTTCCTCTCATTCACAACATGTGGCATTAGAAATATGCTTTAGGGAGCACACTAACATTCATTTCTCAGCCGATGGTGGCACAAATTTTAATTTCAGTTCATAGCTATTAAAGGTCCAGGAACATACAATTTAAGTTTTTTTTTTGATAAATCCCTACTGGCTGAAAATCATATGTTTTCAAACAACAGAAACTGTATATAGGAACATGTACAAATGGTGCTACAGCTGGTGCATTGTGCCTTAGCATAATCTATACAATGATAATTAACATTTGCATTTATCACAATAACATGTGTCAGTTGATTTTTACAGTACTAAAAAGAAAATCTTAGAAGGACTTAAAAGGATTTAAGAGGAACTAGAGAGTACTTAACGAGAAATCTTAGAGGGAACATACAGCATTTAGAGGGGAAATATTTCCAGTAATACAAACATTAACTCTAGAAAAGTCAGACAAAACAGAACAGAATTGTCTAATTCTGAACTGCATATTTAAAAATTGGGTCAACATAGTCGCTAAAAAAAACCCCCAAAACATAATGTCTTCTGCCATATGGTGGTACCCGCATATAGTTTTACTGCTTTCTTACGGGATTGTAAAATTTATTTTATTATTTAAGCTTAACTAATTTTCTTTAGACTGCACCTCTCTTTCAAATAACATCTGTTTTTAGAAATTCTAGGTATTGATGCTCCCACTCTTGCTGTCTTTGTAGTCATTTATATAATCTATTAATTTGATTGACAAAAGAAACAATATGTGATACATAATGTAATGAAACCATTAGTAAATGGAAAGTATTTTCATAGTTTTTGGATTTTAATAAACATTGATGGCACTGCATAAAATATTAACTTTTTTCCATGTTTATGAAGTGGGCCATAAATAATCCTCTAGTATATTTCAAAGTATATAAAATAATTGATGCAATTAAATTAAAATGTAGTGCTTTCTAAAAAAAATTGAGGAAAAGAAATTGTCAAGTAAATGTCCATGTCCTAGCAGTCAGAATTAGTTTAGCCTCCCATCTACACACAGAAATGGGTTAGCTTCTGAGCACAAATAACACTGGCTAAGGTTGCTACCTGTTGAGACTTAAACAGTATTGACCCATCATTCCAAGTGCTGAATTGTCCAGAATTTTTTTTAAAAAAGGAGAACAGGAAGGAAGAAAGGAAGGAAGGAAGGAAGGAAGGAAGGAAGGATCTCTTCATTTTCAAACCAAATGTGAGATTGAACTGCTATCTTATTTGCTTTTTCCTTTTAAGACTAGTCTAACATGTGTTGTCCAAATTGATCTGAAAAACATCATATAAAGACTCTATTAATATGGTACAAAATTTTATTCAAAATATTTTTTACCTCAAATTTATTCTTTCCCACATATCCAGATGGTAGTAGAGCTCTACTCTAACTTCATCTATATTTGCATTTTTAGCCATTCTTTTTATCTGTCATTGTCATTTTCCCTTTTCCCTCAGGATATTAGTGTACATATTTAGCTTACCTCTGATCAGCACCATTGAACATCATGCACAAGGACATGGGAACTTTGAAATATGCAACCAATAGGTCACCTGGGAATATAATCTCCTCATCACTTTCATTTTATGCTGATCAGACTTACAGTCTGAAAGTCACATTCTGAACATTATTTATTATGTCTTTCCTTTGTGTATTCAAAGGTGACTTCAAAGGCTTTTAACCTGCTACATTGCCTGTCCAGGATTCTTCTGGAAAGACACTGGAAATAGAAGTTCTTAGAAAAATGCTCCACCGCATACAGCTACATATATCTTGGAACGCAATGATCTACTATTAGACAGGACATTTTTTACATCCTCTTTTCACATCATTAAGTTAGCATTAGTGCCTATTGACATTTCTTTGCTAAGAAAACGTTCCTTTTTCCTACACCAAGAATTAAAAATCTAATTTACTAGAACAAACATGCAAGCAAAACAAGGCAGTGGCACTTTAAAGACTTTTTAATATATTGTCATGAGTCTTATGGACAAACATCCAACTGTAACAGTGGAAGTGCTGAAGTGGATTGTGAAAATATTAGGAAAACATAAGCACAAATAGGTCTAAGGGGGAAGAGTATATTTTTTTAATAGATAAAAGTTGTATGTCCTAAAAGCAGAAATATCTCAGATGGAACAGTCAATTGCTATCAACAAAAGTAATGAACTGCATTCTACAAGCCCACAGGTATAGATAGGATATCATACCTATTATCATAACCCTGTGAAGAGATATAGATCAAGATCATCTTGATTCATGCAAGAACTGGATCAGGCAGCATGCATATTATAGTCCCCCTCACTTTTATTTAATGCCTGAACTAGAGGCGATACTAACATGGGCAATATAAGATATGGCTATGATGCTCAAGTGATATGTAGAAATAACAATGCACAATAGTAGGCTTGCAGTAGTTGTGCTTCTTCTTTATTCTCTTATTGTCACAGTAATCCATTGACCTAATAGAAGCTACAGATTCTTGTTTGCAAGAAGTTTTTTATATTCAGCTATAGGGGAAGATATGCATCACTTCAAATACATGTGTGAATTACAAGATTAAAAGTAGCCATACATGGTAAAAATAGACTGAGGCAAAAACTCCATGAACAAAGGTCTGGAAGAAGATAAATACTGTAGGGTTCTTGCCCCTTTCATGCTTTATCTGTTTCTCAATCATTAACATTTCTGTTAATGTTATCCAGTTATCCAGCTGACTGAACAAATTGATTTAATTCCGAATATTCCTACTTTGTTTTCAGTACATGGAAGAATCAACCTTACACAGTCAAATAGAATTGTGCTCAAGAAATCAATGGTGTCATTCTGAGATTTCACTCTACAGTGAATGAATTTGGTACAATACAACTGTAATGTTTGTATTTCCAATCAGATACACATTTCAGTTCTAAAGTACAATGATATTATACTAAAGTAGATGTATTAGAGTTTCTTGAAAGTTATCAAGACTTTCCAGACCATAGTTGCTATTGTACCTATCTTTTCTGTTTTTTTGTAAAATAAAATTTCACAGGATTGCAATTTTGTTTTAAATGTATTCCAACTAACATCTAGAACAGCTTTAATGGCTAGTAATGTACATTTGCATGTAAATATGCTATTCAGATCAGACTTTATTAAGTATTGTCTATTTGATTAATTTACATGTTAATTATTAATTATTGAATTAATTGAATTAATTAAATTAATTAAATATGCACTTAATCACACAGCATATGACAAAACACTCCAGTTGCAAGCAAAACCTCAAGAAAAAACTTCTTATTTTTCAGAGGTACCATAAAACAACCTTTTTCCACTTCTTAAAGATAAGCTAACTTTAATCTAAATGAAATTAATATTTGATTTTTGCTAGTCTTATATCTTGATATAGAACTAAAATCTAAGGCTAAACTCTGATAAAACTTGCAGACTAGCTGATATAGTGCTTTTGCCCTAGACCAGAGGTAGGGAACCTTGGCTCTTTTATGACTTGTGGACTTCAACTCCCAGAATTCCTAAGTCAGCCTGGTTGGTTCAGAAATTCTGGGTATTGAAGTCCACAAGTCATAAAAGAACCAAGGTTCCCTACCCCTGCCCTAGGCAATAGAAATTAAATGCCCTGGACATTTAATTAACCTAAAACCAATCCAAGTTATCCTCAGGGAGATATCTTTTCATGCAAGAGGAAACTATGAGTCAATTAAGCAACAGAAGTACTTTGAACACAGTGTAAGTAGAAGATGAACAAGTTGGATTGCTTGTTTATCAAGACCAAATTTGGTTACTGGCTTGGTGATTCTTTTTTTTATTGGTTTGTTTGTTTGTTTGTTTAAAAAAACCTTCTAATCAGCTACTACTTGATCCTATTTTGTAATGGAAGTCTGTTTGATTATTGTTTGATTTATGCCCTGTGTTTCCAGTTAGGTGTCCAATCAGAATCTGTACGTGACAAGTTTATGATCTGTTCAACAATCGGCTTCTGGTTATTGTGATAACTATAACAAACTATCTTATACTGGAGATACTTCTGATACTGGAGCATCAGAACATCAAGGATTTAAAATGCTCAAATCTTGGCAAGTTTGTAGATAAATATATGGCAAGAGGGCTAACTTCTTGAATTGATGTTTGAATATTCTTATTGGAAATGTCCTTAATTCCATAATTTTATAAGTAATTGGATTATTTACTTGGTCTAATTATATCATATGAGTAACTTTTAAAACACAACTTGGTACTGTGCAAAGTATTCAGAAAAGGGTCTTTGCAAATCATGTTAATGTAAGCAAAACTTTCTCTTCCAAGTGTTAAAACAATAATGTCCTTTGGTAAAAGTTTGCAGCTCCTTTAAAAAGCTATCTGGATTTGGAATTATTGGCAATGGATACATTTGCATGAAACACTTATCCATGGTTTACACATCCCAAGGGACTCCAAGGATAGATAACAAAATTACCTGGGAAACAGGTGTTTTCTGGCCTACTCCCCTTGCTCCAGCTCACAAATCCCCAAATGACAAAAAAATGGTAGTTTGATCAGATGTAGCACCAATATGTTAAGGTTGTAGAAAAGCTAATCCTGAGGGATCCTTGGTGCTACCTCAGCTTGGTTGTTTTCTTGAAGACATTCATTAGCCAAACCAGGTAAGATCATCATTCCTGATGATCTTACCTGGTTTTGGTAATGAAATGACTGTAAGAAAACAACAAGCTCAGACAGCACCAAGGACCCTCATTTCAACCCTGAACTACAACTATTTTCCTTTAAAGCTAATCTCCCATTTTTTTAAATCCCTGCAGGCTTGGGAACATGATAACTCTGACCCAAATATGGCAACAGTTCCTTGTTGTAGTGGCTACTGCTTCTTAGTTTTATCTTTGGAAACCAGAAAGTAGAGTTAATTTTCAATTCCTATCTATATTGGAGCAGCCCAGAGATTTAGCTCAGGTAACCAGATTATACAATGTATCCTGATTAACACTTTCAATTACGACAGAAATTTGGGCCTATAAGAACTTCAGACTTCATGATAAGTCTAATTTTAATATGACTTAACCTGATGGTCCATTAGTGGGTGACAGTGGCAAGAAGGTGACAAGCAACAGGGAGAAAGCGGAACTATTTAACTTGTTTTTCGCATTTGTCTTTACACAAAGGGAAAAAACAGACCAACCTATCAAAAATAATGCCATAAAAAACAGAATAGAAACACAAGTTAAGATAGGCAAGAAAATGGTAAGTGAGCACCTGTCCAGCCTAGACGGGTTCAAATCACCAGGACCAGATGGATTACACCCCAAGGTTCTCAAGGAACTGGCAGATGTGATCTCAGAACCATTGAACTATATTTTTCAAAGATCCTGGAGCACTGGGGAACTACCAGAGGACTGGAAAAGAGCTGATGTAGTTCCCATCTTCAAAAAAGGAAAAAAAACGGATCCAGGAAATTACAGACCTATCAGCCTGACTTCAATACCTGGGAAAATTCTGGAAAAGTTAATCAAACAACGAATCAGCGAACACCTACAGGCAAACAAAGTCATTACTAAAAGCCAACATGGGTTTGTCAAAAACAGATCATGCCAGACAAATCTTATGCATTCTTTGACCAAGTGACAAAATTAGTGGACCAGAGGAATGCTGTGGATATATTTTACTTGGACTTCAGTAAGGCATTTGACAAAGTAGATCACAACCTACTACTTGATAAGATAGAAAAATGTGGGTTAGACAGCATCACCACCAGATGGATTCGTAGCTGGCTGACCGGCCGTACTCAGCATTTGGTCCTCAATGGAACCGCATCTACATGGAGGGAAGTGTGTAGTGGGGTGCCCCAGGGCTCTGTACTGGGCCCAGTGCTCTTCAACATCTTCATCAACGATTTGGACGAGGGGATAGATGGGGAACTCATCAAATTTGCAGACGACACCAAGCTGGCAGGAATAGCCAACACTCCAGAAGACAGGCTTTGGATACAGGAGGATCTGGACAGACTTGAACACTGGGCGCTATCTAACAAAATGAAATTCAATGGTGAAAAAAGTAAGGTTCTACATTTAGGCAAGAAAAACCAAATGTACAGGTATAGTATAGGGGGTACCTTGCTCAATAGTAGTAACTGTGAAAGGGATCTCAGAGTCCTAGTGGACAATCATTTAAATATGAGCCAGCAGTGTGCTGCAGCTGCCAAAAAAAGCCAACACAGTGCTAGGCTGCATTAACAGAGGGATAGAATCAAGATCACATGAAGTATTAATACCACTTTACAATGTCTTGGTAAGGCCACACTTGGAATACTGCATCCAGTTTTGGTCACCACGATGTAAAAAAGATGTTGAGACTCTAGAAAGAGTACAGAGAAGAGCAACAAAGATGATTAGGGGACTGGAGGCTAAAACATATACAGTAAGGAACGGTTGCTAGAATTGGGTATGTCCAGTTTAATGAAGAGAAGGATGATGGAGGACATGATAGCAGTGTTCCAATATCTCAGGGGCTGCCACAAAGAAGAGGGAGTCAAGCTATTTTCCAAAGAGCCTGAGGGCAGGACAAGAAGCAACGGATGGAAACTAATCAAGGAGAGAAGCAACCTAGAACTAAGGAGAAACTTCCTGACAGTTAGAACAATTAACTAGTGGAACAACCTGCCTCCAGGGGCGGTGAGTGCTCCAACACTGGAAGTTTTTAAGAAGAGGCTGGACAGCCATTTGTCCGAAATGTTATAGGGTTACCTGCCTGAGTAGGGGGTTGGACTTGATGACCTCCAAGGTCCCTTCCAACTTTATTATTATTATTGTTGTTGTTGTTGTTGTTGTTGTTGTTTTTGTTGTTGTTATAAAAGTATGGCCTTGAAGGACAGAAGGGGAAACCTTCTATCAAGCTTATGATCCAATAAATGAAACTTGAGAACAGCCAAGAAAGTAATTTGTGAAAGCACCTTAGTGAGGGCACCTATTAATTCTCACTATAAGAAGAGGATGAAAAGGTAACACATTCTACTGCAAGATTCTGTTGTTATAGCTATTTCAATAAAAGTAACTTTAGATCTGCATAGTATCCATTCCTTAGTCTGGTCTATCTGTTATTGCTGACATACATCACTATATGACAGAAAGATAGTGCTGATCAACTCTGTGGAAGTAGTTCTGTGAAATCTCACAAATTTTCATTATTTTTCATCACACTGTGAGGATAATTTTATAAGACTTGGAAATTTGGTACCATCAGTCCATTACTCCACTTTATTTTTATTTTGTCAGCCAATGAAGAGAGGTGATGAAATCTGTCAAGTGAAAAGATATTCCAAATGAATACCTGCATCTAGCAGTTAAAAATATATTTCCTGCTTCCATTTCTGGACTGCAACCATACCCAAAATGCCAAAGAGATTATTAATGAAATATTTTCACTGACCATGCTAGTAATCAGTTTGAGTTAGTTCTGCCAGAGCAAGCATTGGCTTCATACTGCATGTATTACTGCATACATGAAGATCTATGGAATAGAACTATTTTGTTCTAAATGTGATTTATTCCCATTTGTTCTGATATTAAACCAAATCCCTTAGATATCCTTCTTTGCAACCAGTTCAGATATTTTGCAGAAGTAAAATAAAAAAAAATTAGTGTAAAACTAAAGACCTTCAATTCTGCTACCTACAGATAAAATGTAAACTTAATGTACTAAAGGATATTCTAAAAAGGCAATGTGCCTTGCTTCCTTAATATCCTTATAGATTTTTTCTGCTATAAATTCACAATTATTACCAATTGGCTGTAGAAAGCCAAAATATGAATTTTAAACAGCTGATATGTTTAGAAACTTTCCATTTTGTAGAACTCATTTCCAAGAATGAATATTTCTTAATCAATATACTGCAGTTCAAAAAAGTATTTTATACTCTTGTCAGAAATCATTTGGTGCATGACCAATATCCAGTTAGATGATTTTTGTCTCTCTTTTTATGATAGCCTTAGACATAGCTGTAATAATCACTGATCTACAGATAGTCTTTTCTCCTTTCCTCTATAACTCTTTAAAGTTACCTTACTTGTACTTTGGAACTTTAAATTCAAGTGGCAATGACTGAGGGTACAAAAAAAATGGGTGCCCAACAAAATTCAGCTGCTAAAAATAATTCATCTGAATATTTAGTTGAGTGTGTAATCTGCTTATAACTCCAATATATTATAGTTTCTGTAGGTTTAATCATTTGTATAATTAGGTTGTTCAAGAGACTATTCACACTTTATTAACTTTTCTCTTTTTCTTCAACAGATAGTGGGGAGAAAAAAATAAAAAAGATTTAACAGGTAGGACAAAGAGGTTTAAACACAATTCTTAGCTTCCCACAAACATTTACTCCAGGTTCTTGTTTTTTGTTTGTTTGGGGTAGAATCAATAATTCTGAAGAAAAATCAGAAAAAAGGGGGGGAGCCCAGTGATTCTTCCAGTAAAAAGTGTTTTATGATGAATTGCATGCATTTCAAATTAAAAACAAAAACAAAACAAGCACATTATCTCTTGAGTTGTATAAGCTTGAGTTTCTCTGGTTTCATCCCTTTGAATGGAATCGTAAGGAAAGCTATCATTATGGAAACTCATAGGATTTTCACAGTGCAAGGAATCGTGTTAGGAAAGGAACCTATGAAGTGATAATAGGAAAAGAAATGGATGCACTCTCTACTATATTACAGTATTAATAGATGATAAAAATTAACATTTAAAAAGATGCAAAGAAATTACAAATCAACCCAGAAATAATTTAAAATAAAAGTGTGTTTCATGCAGGCAAAGAAGCTTTAGGAAAATTGGATTGTAGCATAATATTATCAATCCAGTTTCTCGATGAGCATATATAAACATAAGTAAATAATTTCTGTATGTACTTAGTAAAAAGTTGCCTTTTTTTAAAGCACCCACTCTACTTTTTATACCATGTTTCCCCCAAAATAAGACCCATCCAGAAAATAAGCTCTAGCCTGACTTTTTGGCATGCGCCTAATATAAGCCCTACCCTAAAAATAAGCCATAGTTAAGAGCCCGCCCACTCCATCCCACCAGCTGGTTGCTCGCTGCCGCAATGGGGAAGGAGAGTGTGTGTCTCACTGGTGCCACCACTGCGAGTTGCAGTCAGGGTGGAGGGGGGTGAAGCTGCCCCACATGCCCTGTACCAGCTTGCCTCAGGGCCTCTGCAATCAGGCCACTCCCTGCTTTTGACAACCTCCCCCCCTGTTCAATGACCCAGCTGACCACCCGCCTCTTCCCTTTCACTCCCGTCCTGAGCCAGACTGCCATGCTACGGAGGATGGGCAGGGGAGGCTCAGTTGCCTTACCCGGTCCCCCTCCACCATTTCGGAGCCAGGGGGGAGTGATGGCAAAAGGCTCCACCACCACTGTATAACAGCTGCATCTGCTGCTGGAGGGTCTTTCTTCAGTCCTGGCCGCCTCCGCTTCGCCCTGCAGATCACCTGCCTGTGGCAGCCTCCTCCTCCTTCTCTGCCAACTCTCCCGTGGCTTGAGCCATGACCAGATGGTGCAAGCATCCCTTGCTGCCTCCCTCCACCTGCAGAACCCATTGAAACACCCCGCCCACTCCCTCCTACCATCTGCTTGCCTGTGGCTGCAATGGCTTACAGGGCATCCCAGGGCAGATGCTCAGGAGGCAAGGGCAGTGCCAGCGGAACACATCTTCAGGTGAGGAGAGTGGCACAGACAGGCAGGGACAGCCAAAAGCCTCCCCTACCACCTCCCTCCGCCTGCCTCACCTCACCTCATGGCGGCGTCACCAGTGCAACGCACGCTCTCCTGTCCTGTTGCGGCCATGAGCAATCAGATGGTGGGATGGAGTGGGTGGGCAGCTGCAAAGTCAGATATCCTCTGAAAATAAATGTAAAGGGTCTTTTAGTCCCCCAAAAAATATAAGACCAGATCTTATTTTTGTGGAAACACGGTATTGGCACCAAGTTCATATACTTTGATATTTAGCAAGATTTTATCCTGGAGAAATGCAATTTCTTTTAATATGCTTAACATGAAGCTGTGTGCTATCTAGCTGTTCTGGACTGTCTCCAAAATACTGTAGCACAAGTGTCTTTAAAATAATAATAAACCTCTTTATATTACTTGTTTATTCCCATTTGGGTGACTGAAATTGCTAATGCATTGATTGTACCACCATTTTCAAATGCCAAGAGTTGGATTGCTTTATCTGGGTCCTTGAGTCAGACAGAACTGTATAATATTCATTATAATTGCCCTTTATTTCATACTTTAGTCTAAATGTTCTAATAATCAGATTCTAGCAAAAATGTCAGTTCAAAGTGGCTGTTAAACAAAATGAGTTCTCTTTAAAAAAAAAAAAAACCTAATGCATTTTGATGTACATTCCAAAGGAGGAGAGGGAGGGAAAGACTTCTAAAGTTACCAGTTCCAGTACTCAGAATAATTAAGTGTCATCATTTGCTGGGCTGGAAAAAAGAATTATGTTGCTAATGATAAAAGAGCTGGCCTTCTGTCTTCTCTTTCCCTGCAGATTGCCACTTTCCCTTTTTCCAGCTGAATATCTAGTAGCAGTCAAGAAGATCCAGGGTGATTTTGTTGTCCAGAGTCATATTCTGGGAAGAAGACCCTTCCTCATACACGGTGCCCAAATGACTGTAGAAATCTTAGGAATATCAATACTATTATTCCAAAAAGAGATGCCACCTCAAGAAGAATAGTCATGAAAGCAAGCTCTGTATAACCTTTAATAATAATTCCAAACTCTTATATGACATCATTGAGACAGATGAGAAAAAGTCAGTCAGTTTGAATATTTCAATGAATACATTGGCTTTACATCCAGTGATTATATGGAGAACTCAAAATGCAAGGGTAAGCCAATATCAATAACATTTTTAGAATGTTTTGACACAGTCATTGAAAAATGCATAACTGAAGTGAAAAGACCCATTAAAATGTGTCAGAGGCAAAGGCACATAAAAATGACTTAAAATCATTTTGATATAGGAATAGATAAGTATAGGTATAGATAGATATAGATATATGTATATGTATATGTGTGTATATATATATATATATGTAGGTCTTTGGTAATTCGGGTTTCTCCTGCGTAAAATTGGAAGTGTCTTGGCGACGTTTCGACGAAGTCTCATTCATCATCTTCAGGCTTCAGACTTCGTCGAAACGTCGCCAAGACACTTCCAATTTTACGCGGGAGAAAACCCGAATTACCAAAGACCTACATACAAACACCCGTGAAAACCTCAGAAAACAGATAGATAGATAGATAGATAGATAGATAGATAGATAGATAGATAGATAGATAGATAGATAGATAGATAGATAGATAGATAGATAGATAGATAGATAGATGTATATGTATATATGTGTGTGTGTGTGTGTGTGTGTGTGTGTGTGTGTGTATATATATATATATATATATACTGCCAATTTTGTAAACAGCAGAACTAAATAGAATGTGTAATTGATAACTAGAGAATTATACAGAAATAAAATTGATATTGCTTATTTCTCATCTTGATCTCTTTCTTGAAGAAAATGAACATATCAAGTTGTTATTTCTGTACCAAAGTATACTCATTGGAAAGAAAAAAAACCTATATAGACACTTTCATAGTGAAGTTTTTACATGAAATCCTCTCTCATCTCTTCAATAAAAAGATAATTGTACTTTGTTTTGTACATCTTAAGTTATCCCTTTTTGAGATAACAAGACCTAAATAGCTTGACTTATTTTGGTACAATTAAGGAAGCCTTCTGAAAAAATATTTTTTTATTATACTATCTTTAATGAGCTTTTATCTTTTATCGAATTCCAAGGAAGATCTTGAATCTGTTTTGTTCTGCATTCAAAGAGGTAATCAAACATACATTAGGAACAGCACATGTCTGAAAATAGATGTGTATTAATAAACTGGAAATTTATTTACCATTTCTGTTTGTTTCTTGTTATTTGTATTAGCATACCAGTTCAACAAATAGCATTCTGAATGTGCATACACATATATAAGAAATAAAGAGTAAAATCTGTTTTTTTAACCATTTTATGAAAAATTTTAAAAGACATTTAAATGTGTACCTGTACTTTTTGTTTTAACATCTGAGGTCTTCTATTCTGTTGTTTCATTGGTGATGTCTCTCTTGCATACTTTTCAGGCACAGAACATTTTGAAATAGAATCCAACATGAAATGGATTAGACTGTTAGAGTCACTGAAGATATATTGGGTCTCACTGAAACAACTGGTCCTCCTCATTTAAAAAAAAAAAATCACCTGAAAGTTGGTCCTCCCTGTTTTTTTTTTTAAAAAAAAAATAATCACATGTCGCCGGGATATAATAAACAAATGTTGGAACACTTCACCATGGATTACAAGGAACTGTGAAACATATTTCAGCAAGCATTTACAGTGCAACCGAATCCAGGTCTTGTACCTAAAGAACATTTTCATATAAAACTAGGTCTGCCAAAAACATGTAAAAATCCCAGATGAATCCATATTTTATTCAGAACAATTCAGTGTGGATAGATTGCTTTTTTTTGTGGAAAAACACATTGAATATACATCCATCCATCCAAGGTTTTCATTCAACAAGAAATGCTCACAGAAAAGCCTGGTATGGCAACAACAAAAACATTTGAGCTGAGAAATTCAATGAACTCTAAGCATCATACCTGGGTCACAGTGCTTAAAGGTTTTGTTAAGTATCTTAACTCTTCAGAAGGAAATGTTGATATATAATTTTCATTCATCTGAGAACTGTTGCCCTTTAATTAATTGACACCTGAAGGTCCTTCTATCTTCTTGATGTTTTCCACACATTTTAAATTGAAAGACAGAATGCTCTAAAGATTAGTGGTATTTACTTTCAGCTCCACTTTGCTATTCCTCGAAGGCATAACTTTGCATCTGTTGTTTACTTGAGGCGATGTGTTTTAAAAGTTCCTTTATTCATTCAGTACATTTGGTAGAACATTGGCCAGGACAAAATGCCTGTTGTCAGGCTGATGCTGCACTTCCATGGCTCAATAAATCTGTCATCATCTTTTGATATGTTGCACTCCCTCCCTCCCCCTCCAGGTTTAGCCTTTTGCTGCCATCTCTTTAACATTTGTGTATTTGCGTCTAGAAGAGAATGTGCTGCTTATCTGTCTGTAATCCATAATATTCAGTCGGCCACAGAGCACAAGGGAGACAGTCAGCATTTTATTCCAAATACCACAGTTTATATTTCAGTCTCAGGAAGCTTCCTCAATGCCATCCTTTTCACTCCCCAAATGCTCAGAAGCAGTTGGTCAGGAATCCATTATGATATTTATTGCAACTGACTTAAAATGAAAAGGACAAAGAAGAGGAGTGGCAAGTTCTCTGGCCCACCTATAGATCCAGAATCATCAAAAATCCTTTTGTGCTCACTCCACACAAAAGGGGAAGGAAAAAAATAGTGCCATGCTACTTCACATGCCAGCTTCCATCCTGAAGAGAAGAACAAATGGAAGTAAAATCAATTGAACGTGCTATCTTAACTTTTAAGTGTTATACAGATCTTTGGACAATAAAGGCTATTACAGGCTGAAAAGGTGAATTTTATATACTTTATCTATTGATTGATATAAACTCAACAGGTGACCTATTTTGTTACCTAGCAACAAGGGTTCACAGTAATACGGTATTCTTTAAAGCAGAAGCTTAATATGGATAAAGTACATTGTAACTGAAATTATACTAGCCATTAAAATTTATGTTTTGTGGATGCTTTAATGCATGTGTCTTTTGCTCTAAGACCAAATAAAGTATTTACTTACTTATTTGGTTTCACTGTGGAATTGCTCATTTTAAGTTTTTTTTAAAAAATAACATTTCAGAGGAATGCATCTTCTATAATCTAAAAAAAGATTTAATTCTTTTTATGTTTTTCTACCTTGCAATAGGAAGAAAATGCTTTTCTGAAATTTGAAGAGATTGCGGGACTGAAGTTTCTCACTTTCAGTTTTAAAGGATTCATTACAAGTGAACACATATATTTTGAATCCGATATGACCGTTCAAAATTCAGATCCCCAAAATTATAAGAACAAACATATTTAATTAAATATCTACTTACTCCTGAAGCATAGTAATGGGAACATCTAAGGAAAAACCCATGAAAAAATGGAGGATTGTTCAAGTTCGATAACCTAGGATCATATAAGACTAAGAGAGCTTCTCCACCTGGTGTTCAGCTCTGGTGTTCTGAGCATTACCAGAATTTCCACAATTCTGATTTAGGAGATTCTTCCACAGACACAGTTTCCATGGCTTTGAACTACATAGGAGCTTTAAAATAAGGACTTGGAGGAGGGGGAAGTAATTTTTGTCATCTTTATCTGCCAACACAGTGGTCTGTTTGTTTGTTGCTCATATAATTCTGATGAGGAAAAATAAATAGAGATAATTCATTCAGATCACTGCAGTCAGAAGTTGTAAGTTGAATTCAGTGGACATTCTTGGGCCTGTTTTCCCTTCCTTTTTGGCATCCTAGAGTTTGCATACTGCAGCCACTCCTCCTAGTCCCATAGTCACTAGTATGGAAATAAAATTTCCATCTGCTTATCAAGGATCAGCCACACCCTGATTTTTTCCTTGACAGTTAAGAGTATCATTTATAGAGACAATTACATTTTATTTGCTCTCACAATCCTCTTTCCCATTGCCCCCCAGGTCATCTTTCCTTATCGTTTTTAGGATAAAAACTTTGTCAAATTTTATATTCTTGATTGTTTCATTCTCCTTGCTGTGCTGTCTCAAACAGGTTTTGATCTAGTGGCATGTTTAACAAAACTGAATACAAAAGAATATTTCATAGCCTCCCCCAAATAATGTTCCAAGTAATGTTCAGACATAAAATAAGAACCAGTGCTGTAAATATTCATAAAGGTTCCAGGTGGGATGTGTTTATAGAATGTAAAACTTTATGCAATTGTATTCTTCAGATAATAGAGTTTGCCATTAAAAAAATGTGTCAAGCTATAAATTAGCTAGATATAAGCTGCATATATCAGGACCAAATTGAGCTGCATTTGTCCATTGACAAATTCAGCATTACTTCAACATTACAATTTTCTTAGAGGAAGAATATACCTTTTTGAAGACTGATTAAAGACAGTCACTGTGCACACATAAAGAGAGAAGTTCACTGAGGATGGGCTCCAGCACAAATCCAAAAGCTTGGAAGACTAAACCTCTGGTCCCAGTGATCGACACAGATTGTATCCTACAACATTATACTGGGACACATATAGTTGCCTTCATTTGTGCTGATCAAACAGATTAATAAAAATAACTATATAGGAAAAAAAGAAAATAAGTCTTGTACTTAAATTAGAAACATATTTCCTTTACTTATCAGTTTGAAACTATTAGGAAAATGTTGCATTTTCTTTCTACTTGCCAACTCACCTCACATGGGCTAATCATTTAGGAAAATTAGGAGATTAGGGGGGGAAATGGTGATGTTCACTTTTGTAGCCAGTTTATCTCACTGTTGGAATGGTTTCAGGAAAAAAATATTTGTGTTATTTAATTGCTAATAACCTTACACTTCCAAGTTGTAATTGTAATCATTTCAGCGAGAGATGCACCAGGCAAATAAATAACTCAGCTAACAGGAATAGAAGAAGAATGCATGTAACCCAAAATCTAACAGTACATACTGGAAACTTCCAAGAGAAAATAGCCATGAGCAAATGGATATATTTTTTCAAGTAGAAGCAATAAGAATTTGGCAGGGCACTTGGAAACAGAATAGCTTTCCCTTACTGCTTGCTAGTCTTATTGTATTGTACATGAGGAAGGTTAATGAGTCAACCTAATTCTTCATGCAGAGAAACTTTACAGTTTTTCCTTTGGTTAAGAGTAAATGGGTCACCTGGGAGCTGCTAAATGAATGACCTGCATATTGGATAACTCTGCTGACCCAGGTACTGGGATACAGTATTTTGTTAGGAGGCAAGATGCAATGGATGATCAGCTTTTCTATATACACAAAAGGAAAGTGACTAAGGTGACAGTCACTGAACAGACTTTAAAGTTAGAGGACATTTCTTTCAACACCCTCCACCTTTAGAAAAAGGAATCATACTTATACTATTGTTACATAGTGACAAAAGAGAGAGACATTGGCTAGGATCAGGGCCAAAGTAGATATGATTTTAAAGGCCTTCACATTTGACCCAGATAGCAAAAAGTGGAATGAATATGAATAGGAAAGGCAATGGGTTTTAATCCTTTTCTTACACTGTAGTCCAAAGAAAAATTGCACTATTTCCTCTTCTAAATTTGGTATCACTTGGAAAAGATTTTTTTTGTCCATGTTAGTTTATTAATGGGGAAGAAAATTTTAAATTCCTTTTCTGTGTTCTTTTGATCCTATTTATTAAGCTGATACAATTGGTTTTGGTTTGGGGGGGTTAACTTCAGGTTAAGTAAGGTTGCATTTAAGGGTCCAAATCTTAGCTTTCAGTTAACAAACCTTATTTATATTAAGTGTTAGTTCAAATGAATAAATAAATAAATGACATAACAGCTTTAAGAAGGGGTGAACTATATAATCTTGATCTGGGCAACTCTTCTACAAACCTTAATTGTTTGTAGAAGGACCTGTTTGGGAGAACTACATAAATATTTGAATTTAGGTGAATATCAGTGACCTAAAGTCACATTCAGAAAAGTAAAAGTTAAGATAAATTGGAGGGCAGAAGAAAGGGAAAGCTAGATTGAACACATAGCTTTATTTCTATGACAACCCAGTACAAAGCACCATAAAAATAAGAGTTCTCCCTGCACACATTTTGCCTAGAGAACACAAACTCTTGTACTGACAATTGCCTTTTTGACATTGTAGCAATAACTGACTCTTCAAAATGCTTTTGATCTGAAGAGAGTTTTTTATTTTACTAAAAAGTTTGGAGGACCTGTCTTTACCAAGAAGGATCATCAACCAGCATTTGAGGAGTAGCAGCATCTGAGGGCCTGCAGATTCATCAGCATGAATCCATGTGAGATGATACATAATTATCTGTAGTAACTCAAAGAACAGAAAGGGTTTCACCATCTTTGGCTGTCCTTCCCAAGATGCCATATCTGATGTTCTGTCACATTCACTTTCTCATCTATTTTGATTCTGCAAAATTATTTGGTTCCTTCACTTTTATTGTCCATTCTATACTACTAAACACTTAGCTATTTTTACAGGTCATATTTTTCTGCCAGTATAGACTATATAATATGTTCCTTCAAATTTATTAATTTACTTTTACCATTTACTGACAAACTTTCTAACAAATATTGAAGAAAATCTGTAATTTGAACTAATAGGTTTTGGAAACCAAAATGTTTTCTAAATTTTACTGGACAATTCAAAAATATTTTTTCTGTTATGCTTGAAGAAGAAAATCAGGATTTTACAGCTGTTTGGAAAATGAAGCTTTTCTGACATTCATCTAGAAGCTTCATTTGGCCAAGATACAAGTGCCATTAATAGGGATCAGGTTTGAGTCAGTTTTGGTCTGAGGAAGTCTACCACAAACTACCCTCTAACCTTCCTCCTGTACCATCTGGGGTGGTTGCAGGTGCTTTTTTAGGTTTTGTTCTATTAACTGTCGATACTCATCCTCCTCACTTGCCAATTGCCTATTTTCACTTTTCCAAGCCAATCAAGCCAAGCAGTGTACAGTAATTAAGGAGAGACATGGTGATTATCAGTTTGATGGCCAGCAGGATAATACCAACTATTTCAAGGGAGGAGGGAATTTTTAAAATACAGTTTTAAAAATCATCCCCAATTAGCCACTAGCAATTTTTGGAACTGATCTCTTTCTCTACAGTACGTATCAAGTTGATTTTAGGCTCTGTCTTATATTGAGAAAATATTTACTTGTATTTTATCAACCTTGTACATCTTTAGCATCCAGGGCTGTCTAGATTAGGGTCAGCAATCAGTAATCCCATTTCCCTTTCCTGTAGCCCCCCAAAATCTCTTCTGACCATGAAAGATAAAAACTGATGGCAATTCCCTGCCATTGTGAAGCAAGAAATATACAAAAAAGTAAGTGCTGAAATTTGCTTAAAATTTTTAAAAACAAATATCCTAATTTTTTCCCAAAACTAAAATCTCAGCCCTGCCTCCATGCATGATGGCCACTTTCTATCATAGTCCTACCCTCATAAGTGTTAAGAAGAGACCATGGCCATTAAAAGGTGTCTAACCTTGATCTAAATGCAATTTTATAAAGTTATAACAGCATCTGACAATACTGATTTAATGAATTTATTATATGGGTTTCCATATTGAGCCTATCCTATAGCTAAAGAGTACAAGATAACAATATTGCTTTTAGAAATATAGGTAGAATACACATAGAAACAACTTACTGGCTGGCTTACATTTAGCAAAGTCACATATCTCGGATGAAGAGCTAGATGCCTTTTAATAAATTAACAAATATACGTAATTGCTTGCTAACTAAAAGAACAGAAGTACATAACTATGCCTACTTTTTCTATCTCATAATGGCACATTAACTTAACTATTCCCAGATAATATAGTCCTTCATTCCACTGTCCACCAAATATTGATGTGCAAGGAAGTCTTCAAATTAATGACACAGAACAATCTTTCACTTTTATACTTATCCAAATATATAAATGCATAACAGATTAACAACCTTTACACTCCAGGCTTGTGTAAAGAGTTCATATGGATTTCCTTCCTCAATATGTTATTATACCATTGTCAATTATGGAAGATTTACACTTTCCTGTGAAGCATCTGGCACTGGCCGTCACTTGAGATGGGATTTTAGTCTGAAAGAAAGTTCTGTCTGATGCATTTAGCCAAGCCACGTGCTTTGGTCTGTCTGGAGATTTATCCACCTGATTCTTCACAATACCCACAGCTGAACACACACAGCTTGCATTCATTTCAGACTAAAAATACTCACCTAAAATAACTGCTGATGGTCTTCACCATATGTTTGTGATGCTCAATAATAACTTCAGATTCCCAAATCCAAATATTTAATATAAGAAAATTTCAGTGTATTTTTTCAGCACAATAATTTTAATGGAAAGAGAAAATTATAGTACAGAAAGAAGCAGCAATGATATGTTTCACCTGATTAAAACACTGAATCAGTGAACGAATAGTTAAATATTTCACAAATGAACAAGGTTTTAACATAGTTATGATTGTTACATAATTATGATTGTTTGTCTTTTTTCCCCCTTGACCTACATTTCTAGCGATAGAACGAATCAGTTTACATGTTTTTTTTTCCAAAAATAATATCCAAAGCTAAAGTAGATGAAAATCCATTGGAAAAGTTACAACTGGTGATGGCTTACTAAACTGTTATTACTTTTTGGACTGCTTCCTTGCCTTTAGAGAAAAGATATTCATTGTCTGCATAAAAAAAGAATTCCCACTTCATCTAGATTAGCATTTCATTAGAAATATTAGTTTAGATTTAGTTATATTTCCTTTCAGACCTGTCTGGTAGTTAATTTTTTATATTTCTCCCTGTTCTGCATTTTGTATATCATTCTTTAAAGGGAATAATGTGATGGGTTTTGGAATATGTTCACAGCCTTTTTTTTTATGTTGAGATATTTTAAGTACATAATAATGTTGTCCTTTTAATTTATTATAACCAGTTGTGCCCCAAATAAACATACAATTATGTGTTTATCTCTGATTTATTCCAATCAGGAATAATCACCCCTTCAGTTTGTAAAACATGGCCAAGAAAGTAGATGATGGATTGTATCACTCAGAAGACAGCACCTGAGTGTATTTGCAGCTGGATTGTGCTTGATAGAAATTGCATTGTGCAAATATTCTCCATTTGAGCCTGGCAGGCTTTCCTCATTACCAACCTACATTTGGTTCATTTGGTTTGACGTAATTGCACAATTAAGAAAACTTAGATCTATTTAAACCCAACTGCCTTGCCATCTACTAAAGAAAACAGAAGGCTACATTTAAACTTTAAGCAGCATGTCAGAAGCTCCATTAGAAACATTAGGCAAGCTCAAGACAGGACAGGACAGGACAAAACCTAAATATAAGATATGTTCAGTATTATATAATTGATAAGTGATAATTGGGTAGGGCTTCTGAAGATTTTTCCCCAATTGGGTAGGACTATAAATCAGCTACTCCACCAGCAATAGATGCTGGCATTTGTTTAACATTCTGACATTTTATGAGAATTCTCTTGTGTAAGAATAGCTTGAAAGTGCATTTTCCTGAAAAACATTTTTTTCCAGTTTCCTATTTTCTTGTTGTTGTTTTTTTTAACTTCACAGAGGACTAATATTGTCATAGTTTCCCTCAGTAGCATGAATTACTGTTCTGAAGCAAAGCCTTCATGATTTGAGAGCTTTCTGGTACAACTATTCTTTCGGACAGTCTTAAGGCTTAAAAAAATTTTTTTACAGGCTTTAGCTGATTTCCCTGTGGAGCTTTTATGCAAGATTCAGGCTGCACTTGGCCTAGCTACAGCAATCTAGCAGGAAGAATTCTTTATATAGGCGCAGAATATAATGGCTTGGAGTAGTAAAAGGAAATGAATAAAGGCTAAAATAAAATGTAAGTATTCCACATAGTGGAAAACCAAAATCTACTTTGGACTTTAAATGCTACAAGCAAACTGATGCTCTGTTGTAACTGTTCAAGGTGTGTCTGATTAACTTGTAGCAATGGAAAACAAAACTTACCAGGGACAAAACATTTATATTTGTGTAGACAGCTCTGTGTTGACATCTAGGTCATTAAAACATTTATGTTCAGGGTGATTAGATATAAGATTTGGTTTGAAGAAGCAAGACCTCATGCTAATTCAAATTAATACCACTGAAATCTGGGGACAGGCATTTTGTCTCACATGTCATCATTTAGAATTTGCAGCTGGCATTACTGTATCTTCTAGTTAAACTGCAATATTTGCTTGAATTGCTTGACCTGGACATAATTCTATGTTCATTAACTACATCTTGATTAGATTACTGTAATTCATTCTACATTAGGCTGTCCTAAAAGCCAATTGGAAATTTCAATTAAAGCAGAATTTGTGGCTACAATTCCCATTGGAATGATGTGACCTTTTTATTGCATTAGTTTTGCAGCTGCCATTCATTTCGGAGTACAGTTCAAGGTATTCATTATTACTTATAAATTTGGATTCTTATTCAAACAAATGTACCACCTTTAAAAATGTGTGTGTAGAGGCAAAACCTTTGGTAATGAGGAACCTCACAGGAGGGAGTAAAAACCAAACTGGCTAGGACAATACTAGAAGCTTCACAAGCAAATAGAAAGGGTTATGCTTTTCTGATTTTGTTTTCTGAATCATTTTGAATTGGTAGGTTAAAAACCTGCCAAGATTGTTTATTCTGTAGTTTGTGTGTGTGTGGGTCTCAAAATGGTGTAAAACAAATATTTTGAAGTTAGAAGAGTTTTGATTGCATCATTATGGCCACCATAATTATAGCCACTTGATTTTGTTTTTTAACCATGCCCTGTGGACAATTCTTGGAATTAGCAGTGTGTAATTCTCTAATTATTTCCATAACAAGTAATACATGGGAAGATGGGATCCATTGAAACGTACCCACCAGTGCATAAAGGTGGTATTTTCTGCATCTACAGTGTATGATTGTACATATATCAAAGTCTGTATGTGGACAGGTGCATGCCTGCTCACATTTTTTCTTTTCATTGCTTTGATTTGTTTGCCAAGCAGGCCTTCAATAACTTTGAAGGTCTTATGTTTGCAGAGGAATTTGGGAAGCATTTTCTTTCCTCCCTAAGGTAAAGCTCACAAATGCATCAGTCACTCCTGTCTTTTTCTGACAGTTCAGTCACTGAAAGCAGTTGGTAAACTTTAATCGCTGTCACAACTGTAAAGTTTACACAGGGGAGGAAAACACATATCAATTACAGAGCCTGAACATGAGAACAACTGTGCCTATGTGTAAATAAAAACGACTTCATGGGAAAGAAAATGCTGTCATTTCTCTTTTATGTAAGTTAAGAACATGAACTGCCCATGCAGCCTAAGAGGGCTAAAAAGTTAAAGGTACGTCTGAAATACTGAAAAACAAAGGTGCAATTATGTTTACAGATTAATAAATCAAAGGCTAAAGTAAAAAGAGTTACAAGCAAGTTCCCCCATATTTATTACATGACATGAAAATGTGACTACAATGGTTTCAGCAACAGTTCTGAGTCCTGTTGTACACTACCATCATCATAAGGTATTCCTGCTAGGGAGCACCAGGAGTGTATGCCAAAAGTAGATGGTCATTGAAGGCATGAACATCACCCCAGCTGCCTAACTAAACCAAGCATGCATTTATAT
Organism: Azemiops feae; assembly: GCA_023970755.1. Taxonomy (NCBI): domain Eukaryota; kingdom Metazoa; phylum Chordata; class Lepidosauria; order Squamata; family Viperidae; genus Azemiops; species Azemiops feae. The sequence goes on from JALGBA010004287.1 coordinate 1,808,644, forward strand.
TGGCCAGCAGCAATACAGGAAGATGCTGGGGATAGATGATCACTGTAGTGACAATGATAAATACATCCTTTCATACTGCCCAAAAGAAGGGAGTGGTAAATCACTCCTGCAGTGCTTCCCAACCTCGGCAATTTTAAGTTGTATGGACTTCATCTTCCAGAATTGTCCACCCTACATATTGGCTGAGAAATTCTGGGAGCTGAAGTCCATACAACGTAAAGTTGACAAGATTGGGCCCCCTAAACTCCTGTATTTTACCAACAAAAACACTTGAATAAATAATATAGAGAGTCAATTTTGTTTAGTGATTAAGACACCAAGCTAGAAAAAAGAGACCATGAGTTTTGCCTTAGCCATGAAAGCCAACTGGGTGACTTTGGGCCACTCTCTCAGCCCAACCCAGCTCACAGGGTTGTTGGCTGTGGGGAAAAGAGGAGAAAGAAAGTATGTTAGATATGTTCACCACCTTGAGTTATTTGTACCAATAATAAAGATGAGATACAAATAAATAAATAGAAACATAAAATTATTGTCAATAGAGTGCTGGATGATGGGCCTTTCAGATCACATGCCACTCAACATGCTACTAAGGGACAGCTAATGATTTTTGGGAGTAGTAGTGATATTTGTAATGTGGCTAGATTAAAGTCTTTAGGACATTAGTTGCTGATGTTGCAATACAGAAAAAATAAATCTGAAGCTGCAAAGACAGAAATAAAGTAGGAACATCGAATATAAGAAACGTGAATAAGGGAAAGGTCAGTACAGTGAAATATGAACAGACTGAGACATCAGTAAATTGAAATGGTCTGTAATTGAACACTTCAGTCTGAATATTAGACTGTTTATTGGTATGGACATAATAAAAGAAGACAGTGTGTTTTTCTTAGGAAAACATATAGCAAGAAAAGTACTTGGCTACAATGCAATCAACGACCAAATAATATCATTCAAATCTCATGGACTATCCTTTAATATGGGTATTATCCAAGTTTATGCTCCAACTATTAATGCAAAAGATGAAGAGGTTAATGAATTTTATCACCACTTTCAGTTTGAAATCAATAGAAGATGCAAGGAAGATGTCCTTCTTATGGCTGGATATTGGAATGCCAAAGTTGGAAATATTAAGGAAGAAAATGTAGTTGGATTATGTACTTCAGGAAACTAAAATGGAATAGAAGGACTTATCTTGTCAATTCAGTGATTTGATCATTGCTAGCCCAGTTTTTCAACAACCAAACTGACATCTGCATGCCTGGGCATCACCAGATAGCGTACACAGAAAGAAAATTGATTATAAATAGGTAGAAAGAAGTGGAAGAGCTCAAGTAAAACAGCAAAGACTGCACTATTTGTATGTAAGTTCCAAGTAAAGCTAAGGCAATAAAATAGTTTTCATAATATAATCTTGAAAATAGCCCTAAAATTTAATAGCAAATGCCAAAAAGAAAAGTCAAATACAAGAAAGACAAAGATTTTAGTAAGAAACTTAACAATTTCATATAGCTGTTAGAAAAGATAAGGAGCAATATTATAACATCTGTAAAGACTCTGAACATAAAAGCAGACATAGAAAAATCAGGAAAGTCTTCCAAAATATTTCCAAAGTTCAAGCAGAGATAGGAATATACTATCTATAAAAACCTTGGATGTTGGATATTAACTTGTACATTCACAGTAGAGATATCACCATAGTTTAGAAGATTTTTATTTGATTGTTGTTTAAAATATTTGTGTGGCTCCCCATCTTGCTAATAATGTTCTTTGATAACTAAACAGGGAAATCATCTGAAAACTCTGCTAATATAAGTCAAGGAGCAGAGTGAAAAAATGGAATGAATAATGATGACAGCTAGAACACCAGATTTTCATTTCAACAATAAAAATATTGAAATGGCAGATATTCTCCCTTTTAAGATCATCAACCATAAAGGAACTAGCAAACAAAATGTAGGCTGCAGGTTAGGACTTGAAGTGCTTGGAAATAATTTTCAGGTGCCAAGATCTATCTATACCTATAAAGAATCAGAATTGTGCAAGCAACTGTTTTTCCTATGACACTTGTGGAAGTGAAAGTTTTACTTTGAAGAAGCAAGATAGAAAGAGTATTGATGCTTTTTATATTTGGGGTAAGAGAATACAATGAATAGCCAAGAAAGCAATGGATTATCAAATAAATTGACTTATTTCTCCTGAAGCAGAAATAAACTACTTCAGACACATTATGTAAAGAGATCCATAATACTGGGAAATTAAAAAAAAATGACCAGCAGCAAGATGGATGAACTCAGTTAAACCATTGGAAGATTTGAAGAATCAGTTCAGGGACAGATTTTCCTGAAGAAACTCTTATCTGTGTAGTCATTAAGATACTAATATTGACTTGATGGCAAATAAACCTATGACAATACCATACGTTTTGGTTAAATGTTGCCTAGAAGTTTCAACCCACATTAGAAAAAGAAACAATGCTTTTACTAATTGTTGTTGTAAATTAGATTTGCCATCAACCAACACTGGTATCTTAATGACCAATGAAAATGTGGATGATTCAAAACACAAACACAAAAACTCCAGCTTTTTAGATTTCCAGTTCCTTGGGTGTAAACAAGAGTTTTCTTTTCTCAAAATGATGAAAGCTCTGTTATGCTATGCTAGCAGCTAGCATCTAGACCTATTGTCAATCTGTTTTACATGTGGTTCTTTTTGGGGGATCCCAAGAAAACATCTCCAAAATAGAAAAAAGCCCTCCTTCTTTTACCCAGAGAAAAAAAATAAGCTAGGTATGCTCAAGCTTATTATAATGCCAACCGTCTATTGATTACAATCAGTGGTGGGATTCAGGCAGTTTGCACCACTTCAGCAAAACTGGTAGCTAATTTTTTGTTGCCCAGGGCCAGAATGGACTTCCAGAAACAGCATGCACACAGAGAACTGGTTGTTCACATATTTGAATCCCACCACTGATTACAATGTTTTAATATACATAGGATCAGAGATTTATCTTTGGATAACAATTTAGGCTACTACTCTAACAAGTCACTGAAGGATTTTCAGCTCTAGAAATACTTGCAATAATATTTTTCCTTCACATTTTTCTAGGTAAAAATTGCTTTGAATTATATTTATTATTCAAAGTTTAGGCTTTGCATGAAAGTCCTCACATTCCTAAGTAATGCAAGACTGCAAAGTCCAGCAAATAGACTTTTACAATCTCACTTATGAGCCTCAAATGGCCACAGATAACAGATTCTATTACTGGGCTTGGAGTTTACTTGAAATATATTTTGCTCGGTACAGTTATGTGGTTTCAAAGTTCATGGGCCATTCTGCTTATATTATACATAATGAAATAGCACAATAGAAATCAACCTTCTGTAATAATTCAGAGGTCCTCTATAAATATGGTGCCTTGGGGAATATGGTGCCTTCTGTGTTTTCTACTTTCTCCGAAATATTATGAATAACTCCCATTCTTCCAGCTGAGGAATTAGATGGTTTACAATTTAAAGTAATTGTGATCACTAGGTAGTTTTAAAATTAAGCATCTGTACGTGCATGTTTATTACATGCAATTAAAGTTGGGGAGGGGAAATAAACATGAATTATCTTAAAATATCCATCAACATGAATTTATGGCATTATCTCATCATGACATTGTAAACCAGAAGCTCCTGGCTGTTTTCTTCCACCAAATCAAGGGAGTTTTAATTATGTCATTCTAGTAGCAAATATTGCACCCATATGTCACAATTTATTGAATATTTTTCAGGCCATGATTCACAGAAGCCAATATCTCCATTGAATGATAATGCAAAATTACATATTTATTATACTTATTCTATACATATTGGGACAATCTGTTACTAATAATTAGGTGATCATCTAGTAATTTTAAATATATCACTTGAATCCCTTCACTGTGTGCTATTTTGGAACATTTTCTATATTCTGAAAGCACATACATATTTAGATAATTGATTTAAATCAGGGAAGCCAGTAAAGTGATAGTAGTCATTAAAAGTCTTGAAAAGATATTTGTCAGCAGCATTGGTCAATGACTTGGATACTCTACAATATTCAATAAGAAAATTAGGAATTGAGTATTTGGAAAGTCTTAATTATCACTTTCTATTATTTTTTTTATTAATTTTGAGCATTTTATTGAGACTTCAACTAATGCTTCCTAGCCATATTTAAATGTTTGGCTTTTTCACTTTTCTGTAGAAATGTTGATGCTTATTTTTAAGAACTGAATATCCTTATTCTGAAAACCAATGGAAATAAACCAGGCAAAAAACAATTTTATTATCTGATTAATGAAGCTAAATCTGTTCATGTAACAGTGCCAATAAGTTTAGGAGATGTTTATCCTTGTTAATATAATGTTTTCTTCAGATGATACTTTGGGGCCAAAGCAGGGGTAAAAAAAGTGGAGTTCCAGATTTTCATACAGTCTCAAAAACCCCCTTCCTTTCACTCATTATACCATGATCTTCAAAATTACCTAGCACATTCTGCCTCAGTTCCAACCAATCCAATTATTTAATTTCCAATGGATCTAATGAAACCTCATTCTGCTTTAATTTGAAAGAAGCATGTACTGTATACATTTGAGATACATTTTTTCCTCCAGGCAAGATAAGCATATTTGGAGTGGTCATGAAGATCATCTAGGCAAGAGGCATGCTACAACATCCCCAAGAAACTACTAGTTCTGTTTGAATATCTCTGGCAAAGAAAACCAGCCACCCAATTAGACAATTGGTTTCATCTTCAAGAATTATATTCTAATGTTTAATCGGCTGCAGAAGGAAGATATATTCTTTTTTCTCTCTGTAGTAGTGAGAATCATGATCATGTCAGGAATCAATTCTTTCCCCTCCATCACTGCCTTAGCATCAAGGTAGTGGCAAGACAGAATTTCCTAGGAGAAAGTTGGAAGCAATTGCTACCTGTTCCTCTCCTTATGGAAAAAGAGTGTACTTTCTATTTTCCTCAAAAAGGCAGATTGTAATTTCCCCCTTTTTTTTTTTTTGTACATACCCTCTTGGCAGAGGAAGTACACCAAGACAGTGAGAGAAGACAAGGCTTGACAAGAAAGGATTACATTTCCCTCATCCTCTTATATTATCTAGCATTTTGTGTGTGAGAGAGAATGAATGAGAGAGAGAGAGAGAGAGAGAGAGAGAGAGAGAGAGAGAGAGAGAGAGAGCGCAATGGGCTAGATCTAGTTCTTCATCTCTGACCTGCAGAATAGGGCTCTAATTGGGATTTACCATGTTAATACCAATACAAATGTCTGTGCTTCTTTATTTTTTATCTCTCTCTGTATATACACACACCTATATATACACACCTATTTGCCTGTTGGAGGAAAATAGAAAGTAGACTCTTTTTCCATAAGGAGAGGGACAGGTAGCAATTGCTTCCAACTTTCTCCTAGGAAATTCTGTCTTGTCTCTACCTTGATGCAAAGGCAGTGATGGAGGGGAAAGAATTCATTCCCGACAATTGATTTATGGATTTAATTGCCACAGATACAAAAATGGCCACCAATTTGAATACCTTAAAAAAAAACTTTAGATAAACTCTTAAATAATCTTAAAATGAGTTAATATGAAGAGACAAGAGAATCAGTTGCTACTGGAAAAAAATTACCCAAACTATAATATACTGAGTTGTACACTTGATTGTATATAGCAAAAAAAGAAATATTACATCTACTATATTGGATGGATGATGGATAGATAGATGAGACAGAGACAGAGACAGAGACAGAGATACTATAGGTATTTTCAGGATAGTCATCAGTATAAATTTGTTCATATCCTCAGAGATATTAGTCTTTTATTATTCTTGCATTATATCAACAGTGGAAAAAAAGATGTCAATCCCATTTATGTGTTTGTTGTAATTAAAGAAAATATTAAGTCCCTGATTAGGAGATGAGAGACAAATTTCAATTGGCATTTTCATTATGATGTTACTATAATGTCTTGAGGCATTTTGCAATGATACATAATAAAAGGCTTTCAAAGCCATTTTAGAGTTGTCTCCTGCTTTACCACATCATTTTCCTCATATCTCAGTTCGTCTAAATAGTCATATTTTTCGGTGATTAACTAGAACTGGAGAAGAAGCAAAGACTTTAATAAATTGCAACAGCATAGCCTTTTCTTACAGCAGTGTGAATTTTGTGCTTACATCATACCCCACTAAAAACTAAATCAATAATAGCTTAACAGTATTGATATCCAATTGGAATCCATGGACATTGCATTTTATTTTATACCCAAATGTGTTAATTATCTGTACTTCAATGTACCATAGATTTTGTTTGTACAGATTATTTCAGTTGTATTTATGTCACATTTATTCTGAATATAATTTCATTGCCCATAACATATATGCCTACATCATACATGGCTCTTTTTTGACATTGTCTCTAACTACATAAATTGTTGTTGCAGAAATATTTATTTACAAAAAATAGCAATGCTAAAAAAGCACACATATATTGAATATTGTTAGTGTTTAGCAAAAATGTTACTTCAAAATAATTGATTCCCTATTTACAAAATGAAGGAATATATAATTTCATGTACAAAGCTTTACACATACATTTTACTGAACTGAACAGGATTTAAAAGGCAAATTACAGTGCCTACTACTACTTCAGTAGGCTGTTCTGCAATTTAAGGATCAACAGCTCTAATTCTGATGCAGATGTATTGAATATTATCACATCATCATTAGACAATGCATATTTTTTCATTTAAACAACAATATGTAGTCATAGAAACCATTGAGCCTAATCACTGACATCACAATGATGGCCTATCTCCATCTGTATTTTGAGAGTAAAAGTGGACATTGGAATTCTATTCATATTTGCAATATTGGGGCATGCAATATTGCTGAAAATGTCGAGAACAATTAGCTATTTGTGAACAGAACTTCATATTCAGATGTCCATGTCCAGGGATAAAGCTTGTATGCAAATGTTATCTCAAGGGTGGTACCAAGAGAACTGCCTTCCTCCTGTTCAGCTACTATACAAATGAGTAATGCATGCACTAAACTATTATAACTTCTTGAGCTGAAGATACAGGGATCAGCACCATCATGTTGTTCTTTTCAGGACAAAAAAAAATTGGGGGAATTTCCTTAAATATGTGAATGTTGTAATGTAATGCTCGGACTATAAAAATGTAAAACATAAATGCCCTTTTAATTGAGATAGTGTATTTCACAGATACAGAAAGAAATAGATGGAGAAATAATGAAATGCTAATGCAGTTTTGTAGGGCTTTTTTTACAGAAAATGTTTGAACATGGGAAATTGATACATCATATAAATTGGTTAATATTTATATAAAACAGAACCCCCTTGGTAGGGTTTTTTTTTTTTCAGATTGAAGCTAAATATTCCAACCTGATTTAACTAGTAAAATTCTCCTTGGGTTCCTCTTCTTTTATTTTTTAAAGGTACTTTATATTCTTTGCCTTCACCGAGCGGCTATGTAACAATTCAATTATTGAAGTCCCTCATCCAGAAAGTGCACTTGATTTCCTATAATTTGTATTCTGTTTGATTTTATTTTAGCTTATGTAACAAATACCACTTGGAATTGACTGCGTTAAAACTCAGAAAAAAAGACCAAGATAAGTGTGCCAGCTCCAAAAGGAAAAGAGAAGGGAGTTTATAAAATACAAATAGAAATGGAAAATAAAATTAGATGTGATGTTTTTGACCATCAGGACACTTTTATGCAAAGATTGAATTTAAAAAAAAAAAAAGACAAGGTCAGCTGAAGAAAAGTGAAACTAAGACACCTAGGAAGGTAGATGGAGGGCATGACAATAAAGAGCAGAAGGAATGTGAATATTTAAAAGGCAAGTCAGATAATGTAAGAAAGAGCACTCAAAAAGAATCAGACAAGGAAATAGCAATTAGCAGATCAAAAGGGTAAGAAGCATATTTTAAAAGAAAAAGGTGATAATGTAAGCAGCATGAACGGAAGATGCAACAATGGAGTGAGAAAATCAAGCAGCAAACTGGAAAAATTCCTGTGTGGATTCCTTTTATTCAGAAAAAAAAAAAGAACTGAGAACAAGGAAAGAAAATTGATGGTCTGTTTGCATATATTTTTTTCACAATAGGTTTATGGTGTGTTTATTGAAATCTGTAATGAAACTTGTTTGTGTAAAGAGAAAGGCTTAGAAGGAGGGGAGCTCTTCTCCATTATATACCTAGGAGGAGCCATTTGGTATTATAGGAATGATTTTAAAGCATAATATAGGTGGCTATGGGAGGGGGAGGTGTGGTCTTGCTTTTGTTGCTGGTTCAGCAAAAATCACCTGAAGGGAATGAAAAGCTAGCCAATCATAAACAATAGGGAATATTTTTTATAAAACCCCTTTAGATAGGTTTGTTATATTGAGTTGAGAAGAAGACTTCAGCTTCAGCAGGCATTCCATGTTATATAACTATTTTTGTTATGTCTGGTAGGCACCTAAGAATAAGGGCATAGTGAAACAGTCAAGGACCCATGGACTACTTGTAGCAATGGAAGAGAGTAAATATCAAAATATTGGCCAGCATTCAGACTAACAAAAGTCATCCCATTAAGCCCAGAAAACCAGGCATGGAGTCATGTACATATATTAATTGCATTAAAGTCATAGGAAGACAAGGGTACAATAACATTCTTCAGCAAAGGCTATTTCTATTAGAGCTTCTCCCCTTCCCACCATCCCCCTCACCAGCTCATAAATTACATATTATCAGAATGACAAATGACCCCAAAATAAGAGTAAGGAGCCTATTATTCCAACAAAGTTCTTCCTGTAAATATTATACTTCTGCTTATTTCAGCCTTTTACTATTTGACTTGGCATCAATGGTGTTCTGATGGTTCAGACTAGAATATGAAGAAGTCAGCCATCTTAGAATTGGTCATTTCTATTCCCTATGGATCTCTGTGGACTTATTAACTTCCAATTTTAGTATCTTCAAATAAGCAGGATAGTATTTTAAAAAAGCTTTTTAAGAAAAGGAGAAATACCTAGAGACTTGATTGAATCTGAAAATCTTATAATAATTTAGAGATTTTGCTTGGCGTTTTTCATTCCTTCATTACCAATAGCTATACATCAATGGCTCTACCTCAAAGAAGAAAGTGTCAGGTAGTGTACCTCAAGGTTCTAAGCCCTGTGCTATTAACCTATAGCTATATTTTATATATATTCTGATATATAAGTAATTTTTCTTTCCAGGAATTCCAATATTTAGCAGAAAAGCAATGTTATGTCTTAAATCAGACATGTCAAACAGAAGGCCCGTAGGCTGGATTTGGCCTATGACAGGTCCAGTTCCGGCCCATGGGGCTGTCCCGGAGATGGCAAGGGACAGGCCCATGCTGTTCTGGCCTACCCAGCCTGGCTGGATGCCCCCCCAGGTGCATGCACAGGAGGTGCACAGGGGCCAGCAGAACCTGGCAGCAGCCGCAGCCCACCAGCTCATCAGCCAGAGCACCCAGGATTCCACAGCCCATGAAGTGTAGGTAGGTCCCAGCACCGTAGCTGCTGGGCAGACCCACCAATCAGTAGGCAGAGGTAGAGGTAAGGAAAGGCATACGATCCAGCCTGCCAGACGTGCTGGGTTTCTGGTTGGCCACCTGCCCCTTCCCTTGCTTGGGTGCAAGCAAGCAAAGACAGATGTCACCACCATACTGCAGCCCTTGCCCACTTGACCCCTGCCATCCAACTTCATCCTCTAGCTCCACCGCACATGCAGGACAACCCTCCCACCACCTGCCACATCCCTGATGGCCCCAGTAAATGGGAAGGGTGGCGAGCCCCCATCCCCAAGAGGCAGCCGGGACTCCCTTTCCTGCTCCGCCTGAGCCCAGCCTTGGAGCTGCCCTATGCACGGCCAGGTGTCCCCCATGAAGCAATGCAGGGCCAGGTCACAGGGTTCCGGTACCCTGGGAGCTCGAGGACCAGGCACTTGCCCCCTGCATCCCAGGACCCTGGGCAGGCCACATTGCCATTCAGGGGACTCATTCACAGCCTGAGAGGGCAACCACAATGCTGATGTGGCCCTCAATGAAATTGAGTTTGACACCCCTGTCTTAAATAAATCAGATAAATTAATCCAAATATCACAAAAGATCATTATCAATGATTAAGATTCCCACATGGGCCCCTACAAGCACATCGGCATTCTTAATTTTTTTAAAAAAATATAGAGTCTAAACTCCAGTAGAATTTTACTAATCTTCCATTGGGGAGGGGGATAAATGTTTGTAGGGAAGGTCCAGGGAAGCTAGAAGGAGTCTTAGGAAGCAATATCCGTTTAAAACTTCAAATTTGCCCATCAGCCTAAACAGATTGACTGCTGCCCTGTGCTATCTTAGTCATATTCTGCCAAGGGCTACCTTCAAAACATAGATCTTATCTAAAATTCCTATTGCACTTCTTGAATCCCTCTGGCTGGAAATTGGAATTAGATACTTGAAATAGTAAAGGGAAGGGGGTAAAAGCCATTCCTTCTCAGCAGTTGCATAACTTGAGATTGCTGAGTCTTTTCTTTAGCAATTTTATTTTGCTGGGAAGGGAATGTTGCAGCTTTGATCTCGCATGCTGACGAAGAGCTGTTCTGCATATATTTATGTTGAAAGAAGCATGTCATTCAATTCCCTGGGCCTTCATAAAAGAACATTATTATCTCTGCTGACTATAGAACATTGGCCTCCATGGAAGTAACTGTTGGGGTCCTCTCAAAAGATTAGTTTTGCATGGCCCATAGATAAGATATGAAGAGTTGTGCAACTATAGTCTTCCATTTCCTTTTTGTTCTTTTATCTAACACCCTGAAGCCGAGTTCTGCATTTTGAAGATAATCATCTTAACAATGAGATACAATGTGTCTCCTTGAGTAAAATGAAAAAGGAAGAGCTGAGATGATAGCTTTTGAAATGTTTACTTGATAAAACTTATTTTGTGTCTTATGAAGGAGGAAAAAAGGGCAAGAGGGAAGACTCAGCCGAGAGTGACTCAGAAGCCTATGGCACACTCAAAAAAATAAAAACTCTTGAATTCTAGAAAAGTTAGTCCTTTGATGAATCCAGGGGAATCTGCACGTGAATCATTCCGATAGTGAAAATAAAATAGTCAGGAAAAATATCAACAAATTGCAGAATAGAGTGGAAAGGGAGGCTTACATTCCTCTTTTTGACAACAGCTGCAAAAGCTATTCAGTTGAGTTAGAAGGAAAAGTCCCAGATACTAAAAAAAAGAATAAGTGGGATTAGTTTGCCTAGCTATATTGAAAACAGAATTGTGCCCTCAGAAAAGGTCACTTCTCTTCTGAATTTCTTTGCAGTTGGTAGTTACAAATTGTCTGTAGGGATGTGAGGGTGGAGGAGGTTACACAAAGTGGAAATGCAGTGATGATGACCTTTTGTAGGCCTTGAAAATGGTTTTTTTTTTACATTTGATCTTAGCCAACTATATAAAAATATATATTTTTAATTTTTTCCCCAGGCGAGCTTGTCACATGTACCTGCTTAGGGAAACACTTGGAGTTAATGGTCCTCAGGATTGAGGTTTTTTTTTTATAAATTTGTTGTTTTGTATGGTAGTGTTTTTAATCTTTTTTCCTCTTTTTGAAAATATTGATATTTTCCCCGCTCATTTATCTTGTTCTTTGCCAAATCTACAGGATTTCTTAAAGATAATATTTTAATCTATAGCCAGTACCAAAGAAGTAGTGCAAGATCAGAAGAGGTGGAGATACCTGGCCCATAGAATTGCCAAGAATCAAACCTGATTGAATGGATAACATCATCATCACAGCCAGTACACCATCATTTTTTTTTCAGCACCCTAGGATGCAATTTATCCTGCTAGAGAAGTGGCAGCTTTAAACACTGTGAACTTCAACTCTCAGAATTCCCCTGCTAAGGTTGAGAAACCCTGTCCTAGAGATTTAAATTCATTGAGTTTGTTTGCCTCCTTCCTTGTTATTCTATTTCTCTTTTCACTTTCTGAATAGCATCTTTTCTCCCTAGATTTTTTTTTTCTAGTAGCTACATTGGCTTCTGTCCTTGATTGTCATCTCTCTGGAATTGTTTGCAAATGTGCTCATTTTAAAGTATCCTTCCTAAAGAACTGCCAGCTATCTTGATCTCCTTTCTCCATTAGCTGCTTCTCCAGTAGAATCCTGCTTATTATTGCTCTGATTACAATCATGCTTCTGAACAGCAAAGCATGTTTAATGTCACTTCCCATAAAAATAATTAACTTCAGTGTAATACAGTCACTTTCCCCCAAAGTTTCTGTTGATCCAGGCTTCTCTAATGTTTAGTATCAAGTCAAGGATAACCGGTCCTCTAATGTGTTTCTCCACACTCTATAAGTTATAAGCAAATGATAAGCAAGAAAGTTATAAGCAAGACAAATCAGACATTTCCTGAAGGGATCATGTATAATTTTATCTTTGCTCTAAACAGATTAGGGGAAAACCAGAACTTTAACATGAACAAATTTCAAAGTGACATGGGCTCTCAACACATCCATAATAAAATAATATAAACAAATATATTCTCTCTACTCACTGCATATAGAAATGTGGGTGCATTGGATTTTCCTCCCATCCTGAAGTGTGTTCTATCTTTCTTCCAACAGCCATATTGCTTCAGGGAAAAAGAATGAAAGCTGGTAAGCTACTAAACTCCTTCCAGGTTATTTAACCTCACTAGAGAAGTTTGTGCATAAACTTAACAAAATCTCCCTCTGAAACTGCCTCACTAGACATGAAAAATGCTAGGTTACAGCTTATTTTGTGTGCATTCTGATCCAACCCAGATTTTGAAGAGCCCATTTCAGTATCAGAAAAATAAAACCATATAATATATTTTTTAAAAAAAAATGTAGCAGTTTTGGCACTAAAAGAAATCCAACTCAGAAAATACTAAGATTTTTCCAAATAAAAAAAACACAGCACTTTAAAACAGTTCTATTATTCTTTTTTAAAACATCCAAACAGGGGGCATTAGGACAGCTGTAATTCTGAGGATTGGTCATAACCACCATTAATTCAGCACTGTTGTAACTTGGAACAGTCACTTACCAAATGGTCATAGGTTGGACACTACTTGTTCTATATAAGACATTTCTTATTAGGGACCTATAAGGTATGCCCCCAAACTATTTGGTTTTATTGGTTAATATTGATTTTAAAATAACTGAGAATTAAAATTAGCTCAAGAGTTAAATAGCATTGATCACTGATTTCATACCTGTCTCATAAAATTGTTAGAAAGTTACTGAAGCGGTCAACACACTTCAATCACATTATCAAGGAATCAAGTTGCTGATTCTATTTCAAGAATACAATTAGCTCCTGCCTAATCCAGAGAAAGAACATCAAAGATTATTAGTTATAGGTTTCAAAAGACTAAAGAATTTTGAACAATATAGTTCTTTAGGATTTCCCTGAAGTTATCTTACATCTAGAAATAAGTGGCTCTTATTTCCCCAAAACTATAGCAACATGGACAGGGACAATAATAGTTCGTAACATCACTTTTTCTGACTAGCACTTTAATTTCTACAAGATAAGTGGTTTTTATTTCTACTATCTAGCAGAAAAATTCTTTCAATTCAATCAAAAGAAAGTTTGTAGGTATTTCTCTTAATTTAACAATGAATGAATGTATACTGAGAAAAGGTCTTAGCCATTTTTCACTGGAACAAAATGAATGTATGTGCAAGTCCTGAGCCACAGTCTCTGGATGATATCAAGAAAAGCATAAAACGAAGATAAATTTTCCCCCAAAACACACAGAGGGTGGCATGCTAGCTCAGCAGTTAAGAAGCTGGGCTTATTGGCTGGAAAGCTGGCAGCCCAAGTTCAAGACCTGAGCACCTGTGATGGGGTGAGGTCCCGTCACCACTCCAGCTCCTGCCAACCTAGCACTTCGAAAGCATGCAAATGCGAATAAATAAATAGGTACCACTTCGATGGGAACATAACAGTGCTCTGTGATGTCATGACTGCAGAAATGTCTTCAGACAATGCTGGCTCAATAGCCTTGAAACGGAGATAAGCACCAGTGCCTACAGTCAGCAACGACTTGTGGAATAAAATCCACATGGATTCCTTTACGCTTTTTTACCAAACACGCGCATGCGCGCACACACACACACACACAAGCATTATGGAGTCTGTATCCAAATCCTGCAATTGAAATACAACCACTCCCCTGCCAAATCAGAAAGTGAAAACATCTAAATGTTACTGTATTGTGCAACCCTATTGAATGCTGCAGACTATATCCAGTTAAATAAACAATATTGAATTGGATAGATTAATAGTATGAGCAAGGATACTGTAGATGCCTATTTTAATTTGGATGGTTCTTTATTTATTTTTTAATATGTTTTATTGATTTTTTACAATAACAATCTTTAGTATTTATTAAACAACATGTTGTCTTGGTTCATATATTTAACAACAATCAATAATAGTTCATTTCTATAATTTCATAATCAACATACTAACTAGAAATACTTTTCCTTGATCCTCTCTTCTTCCAATAATATTCTCCTTTTACCAACATTGAGCAAATATAGTTCTTAGTATTTTCAATACATAGAAAGTTGAATATAAAGATTTTTCTAATATTTATACGAATAACAATAGCATCAATATGAAGCATCTTTTCTAATCAGCTTGTTTTACAATTGCGTTTGCAAAAAATCATCTTATGTAAATCACTATAGGTCCTGTTTTCAGAATTCTTTTTTAAGCTTAATTTTCCCTCAGTAATCAAAACATTTCTTGTCAATTATAATTTTCTCAAAATTGATTATATTTAAATATCATACATTTAAATCATCCCAGTATTTTATGTTTCTCTTATCATAAAAAAATACTATACTACTTGTAAATCACATCTCTCTTAGTATAAAACCCATTCATGTACAAATTTTAACTATTTTTAACCATATTCAAACAAGTATTTAATCATATAGTACTCCATCTGTTAGGTCACATCATCTCTCTTGAGTCTGGTTCTCTCTTATTCTTATTTAAGCTTAATTTGCCCTCAGTATTCAGAACATTTCTTGTTAATTATAATTTTCTCCAAGTTTACATTTAAAACATTTTGTTCATTTAATTCATCCCATTATTTTTACATTTCCCATATCATAAAGAAATACTATACTATTTATAAATCACATCTCTCTTACTATAAAACCCATTCATATTCAAAATTTAACTATTCTTTTAACCATATTCAAACAAGTGTTTAGTCATGTAGCACTCCATCTGGTAGGTCAAATCATCTCTCTTGAGTCTAGCTCTTGCCTTCTTTTGCCAGGCAGTTTTCTGAATCAATGTGTTCAGCTTCCCAGGGGATTCTTCCTATATTTTTATAAGTGTTGTTAAAAATGGGAAAGACAAATTGAGTAAGGCACTTTTGATGGGAAGTTTCGCCCATTTATATTTGTTAAGAAACTTCCACTTGCCTTCTCTCTCAATTTCTCTTTTCATCTTTTGTCTCCCAAATGCTAGTGGTTCTCATGACAGCTCTATAGTCATTTTATCAAATCTTCTTCCTTATCCTCAGTTTTGTTTTGAAGTCCTGAAAAATAAAATTTCTTTTCCATTTCCAATATTATGGCAAAATCTTGCATATTTTTCTTTGTCTGTGTTAAACTGTGATTTTCTTTATTTTTAGCCTCCATCTTTAGGTCACTTTCCTCTGTTTTTTGTTCTATTGTCTGATTTATTTGTTCATTCTTTGTCATCATTTTCTGAGAGTTTTTTAATTGTGAGTTTAGGTCAAGGATATGCTCATTTATATCATCAAAATTATTTTTAATCTCATAATGATTTGAAACAATTGTCATTTGAAATAATTGCAACATAGCATGCATTTCCTCCTGGAAGATATTTGTCTTGTATTACTCCTGCAGATGTCTGATATTCTGGGGATTTTAAAAAAGAATATTGAGTGTGGTTTCCTACCATTGTTAGTTATGTATTCAACCTTCATTTTCATCAAACCAACCAGTCTTAAGTTCCAAGCACTGTAATCTTATATAGTTCTTATCTTTATGAACAGTCCAAAAAGTTCAACCACTTAAAAACAATCCAGTAATTTCCCCCCTAGAAAAGTGCAAATGATTCTTGAACTTAAATATCACAGCTCAGTAAGTGTGTTTATAATCCGAAAAGGTCAGCAGATTTTATAACAGTTGTGTTTCTCATTCTGCAATAAATAGCCCAGTGTATTTTCTTTCCTCTATTCCCAGCTGTTCTCTATTTAGCTGAGAGTCACTGAGGATCAACGGAACAAGTTGTGCTCTATTTCTGGGTGTCTTGCCAATTTCTGAGTCAGAGCATCTGTAGTTCTATATTCTGATCCACCACTAGATGTCAGTAGCTATTTATTTTCCAACTTTTAAAACGAAAAAATTATTTTCTTGTAGTTTTCTCAATATTCTTTCAAATGAAAAATCTTAACAATATCCATAGTTTTCAGTTTTATCCAGGTTATAGCTTTACATTAATCCATTTCAATGTATTTCTGTCCCCCATAAAAATTAATTTGCCACTTCCGTCTATGGAAAGGTGGGGTTACAATCCCTTTCCTTCTCACTTTTGGAGGATTTTTTGCTTCTTGGAGATCTTTTCCAGGAAATCAGTTTCAAAATAGAGAAGAGAAAATCTGTGTTCTCACCCAGTTTCAAACACACTGTTCACAGTTGTTCTTAGTTGGTGCTTTTAGACTTTGGATGCCGGTAGCTTGGGCTAGTCACCGGAGTGCAGCTAGCCTTTCTCCTGTTGGGTTGGAGGGCTTCCCATGGATCAAACGGAAAGACAGCCATCTTTACGTAATCAACGGGGGGCCCACCTTCTTCATCGCCCCTGAAAGATCTATTTAGGGTCCCCTGGCAGGGCGAAACCAGTCATGGGGTGCAGAGTGCCGCAATCCCTCGGCCATGTCGCTACAACGCAAATCCGGAAGCCAATTTAGATGATTCTTTAAATGTTACCTTCTTACTCTGCTAATTAATAGGTCATTCTTTAATTTCCGTAACAATCTGAATCATGAAAACTGAAATATATCAACCATGTGATATGGCAACATACTGTATATCTCAAAGATGCTTGTAACTGTTTGAAGTATAACAAAGAAGAGCAAAGTTACACATTTTAATACATAGCCAAAAATATTTTTTGTATATCTGTAACTCAAAAGTGTGGATAACTTGGGGAGACAAGGGGAAGAGATGCTGCCTGGGAAATAGTCAGACAAGAGAAGTAGGAGCCTCCAATGAATTAACCATCAGAAGAAGACACTTAGGAAGGACCCACCCTAATTAGTCAGGAAGTTAAGAGTGGTGGCAGCAGGTTTGTATTTTCTGACTTACAGTATAAGATTCTGTTCATGTAGCCTTACAATAAAGTAGAATTAGTTCATCTAGTTGTGTTTCCTGTCTGGTTTACATAAGAGGGCTTCCAATATCTATATAAATAAAATCCAACTTTTAAGGCACTGCCATACCTATAACCTCCATGCAACAGACTAAAGATATATTACCATCACCTTACCTCACTTTCCTTTTTTAAAAAAAATACTTTTCATTAAAGAGTTTTACAATAGTAAAGGATAATACAAACCATAATCAGAAAAAAATAAACAATAGAAAGAAAAAATAATGTTTTCTCAATTTTTCAAAAACCTTAGCAAAAGTCCTAATATTCCAAATTCGTCTGGAACTTTATAATTTTCTTAGATTAATTTCTTATTCAGCTTTTTGCCATTTGTTTTTATTCTATTTAAGTTCTTTAAACTGCTGGTTAAATTTTCTTCTAATTTGGGTTGAAGTTTTATGCACCAAGTAAAGTTTCAATTTGCACCATTAAGTGTATTTTATACATATGCTGAATGTCTGAAAGAGATGTAGCAATGAGAGTGTAATAAACATCATATTCGCATGCTCACATAAATAAATTGGATATTATTTAAGTCCTAATATACAAAGCATTGTATCTTGCTATATTAACACTATACATCTGAAGACCTATAGCTGCAGATGTTTCCAATCCGTCTTTACATTTTTCTATCTATTTCACATTTTAATAGACTCCCAAATCTTACCTCAACACTTCAATCAGTGTGTCATATTAGCTCAATTAATAACTAAGTCTAAACCTATTCATGAGTTGTATTTCAGAGATGGCTACTGAGTTTCATTTCAGAAGTCAAAGCAGAATAGGACCTTTATTAATGCCAATTCAAATATTGTCTTCGTTGGCAACAGCCCTAGATAAGCTTGCATGTATTCTGAAACTAAGTAGGATAGGGTCTGAATAGTATGTCAGTAGGAAATCTTAGAGAAATACCAGAACAGTATATTAAATGGGGGAGTTAAAAAAATATCCCAGAAAGCCATGTTGGCTCGTTTCTAAACTATTGCAGAATAATGAGCTGCTTTCTAGATATTTTTTCAGGCTACCTGTTAACCAAAACAAGAGGAAGCAATGAAGAAGTTGAAAGTAAAAATCTGTGTTTTGTCTCACTAGCAAGCAGGAGCACACCAGTGTTTAATGACTGAGAATTCAGTGTGTTTTTTGCTGAGTGTGAAAGTAATTTCAAAGATTGTTGGACAGGAAAAAAAACAAGCATAGCCATGTCCTTTCAGGAAAACAAGGTATGCCATAGTAACTCAGAACTATCTCTAGCGCTAGTTTGTGAATTATTTTTTTTCAGTTCTTACATTTTAAGTAACTTGGCAGCCCTTTTTGGCTTGAAAGACATTTCATAAATCATTTCATAAATAAATAATACCATCCTTTATTCATTGGTATGGAGAATTGCCTATCCTTAAACTATATTATTATAGCATTACTGCTAAATACTTAGTTTTCTTAACTGCACCATTTGTAGCTCCTAATAAAAAAACTGTCCTGGTTTTATAATTTTTTTAAATATGAAGCTTTTTATGTTAACATCATGATTATATCAGATTAGGACTTTAGTATAAAATAAGTATCAGAAAACGCATATGGACCAGGAATTTTGTTATAATTTTATCAACATTTCACACATAAATTGTTTGAATCAGACATAACCTTACCTAGATTAGATTCATTCAAGTCAGAGGGCTCTTAGTCACTGCAATTAACTTGTCCCACTTATTTTCCTAGGTCTAGCCTAAGCATGGCTAAATTTGAATCTACCCCAAGGTTTTCAGTGAAGATGAATCAAAAATTAATTTACCCAGACATGGTAAGTCTTAATTGATAAACCTGTCCTAATTTGATTTTATCAAATCTTTATAAAATGAAATAATAGTTCATTAAACTTGATCAAAGTGATATCACTGTTAAAAATAAGTGTTTCTTTAGTTCTTTGCTTTCAAATAGTTTGTAAAAGCTGGAGCTAAACAATTCTTCCTTTTTTGTGATCTTAGCACAGATTTGGATAAGACTGGTTTGACATCAGTGGTTCAGTATGGGATATTCTGTTGATATGGTAGCTGCTCTGCATAAGTCTTTGGTATTATAACTTTCTACAACACCATAATCCATGAAAACTGATCCCAAACCTTAGCACCTGATGGTGTACACTACACCAGTCGATAATCCCATTGTAAATAGTGATTCATTCTTGTATATAAAACAGGATTAGCATTTCATATTTCTAAGGTAAGCCTATTTCGCTCTGCCTGGCAAAGGGAAGGCTTATGGATTGGGAGGTCACTTCCCTTATGAATTCCAATAGTTCCAAAATATCAGAAAGTATTTTGTTTTTCTGTTAAGAGTATCTGGTATGCAGGATGGCGGGCAATTTAATATTAGAAAGTCAAATTTGTTTATGAACAGCCTTTTACTATAATGATATTTGTATATCTAGCCAGGTGATTATACTATAGTATTCCAAATTGAGGACCTCAGTGCCCATCTACATTTGGCATATTTAAGTAATGTTACCAGTTTTGCAGCATCGATAGACTTGCTGGAGCATCCAGAAGGGTCTAAAATAACAATTACAAAGAACTTAACTAAAAACAATAGCAAAAAAAAAACCCCTCCACCCCAAACCTATATACACACCCACTTCCAGCCCAAGGGGACATCCAAGTTACAAACTAACTATTTTGGGGGGAGTGCAAGCCTATCTAAGACATTTAGTAACTTATAGGAATTTAGTCCTGGGAATTTAATCAGAGCTTATTTTGCCCCTTCCAGACCCTGATAGCTTCCAGACACCCATTTAAGCTTTTGAGTGTGACTCCAGTTTTACTTGATGAACAATAATACAGCATACTGATACTTAAACCAATGATAAACTCCCACAGCAAGATCTTATAAATGTTAGCATGGGGAACTATGTCCTACCCCAGATCCCTGCCGTGACCTCAAATGCAGCCATCCCCCATTTCTGGAACCAGCCATTCAATTAGAAACACTGAAGCATAGGACCTAACTTCTAAACCTTGAGGCAACCTAGCAAGATACTGTGGCTGATCAAAGGTTGCTGAGCAGTCTAATAAGAGCAAAAGAAATATTCTCCTCCTCCCATGGGACCTGACAAAGACTTGTAACCAATGTCAATTTTCATCCCATGGCCAGGTCTGAATCTTCACTATAATGGATCCAAATAATCCATTTCCCTCTTCCAATACCTAAGGCACCATAACCTTCTCAACAACTTTCCCCAAGTAGGGGAGGATGTCTTCAAGAGAAGACTCACAAGTGCCTTCTTTAAGACTGGCAGTGCTAAACCCTTTCTGGGAGAAGCATTGATACTTGTCCTTCACACCCTACCTGGCTGCTGAAATAAGTCCAGAAGACTAGTGACAGTTCATACCATAAAGAATCCTACCAACTTTCACTAAAAGCAAACAAAAAAAAAAATCCAATACAAGACCTAACATCACTTTCACAAGTTTACTCAGCTGGCATCCAACACAGAGTGGATATGAGTGCTTTGGTCTGCAAGAGGAAGCAAAACCCGCATAAATACCCAACAAGCCTGAATATATCTTCTCTAGTTAGAAGTAGTACACTTTTAAAAGATGTAATAGAAAAACCAGGAACTTTTAAATATTCCACTGGATTCTGTGGAGAAGTTACATTAAAATCAAGTGCATGTTACAACAAAAATGGCATGTTCTCCTTTCCCATTTACAATCACTATGACAATAAGCTATGAATTCACTGACGAACATGCTGAATTGGATTTACACTAAGACTGCCATTCAATATATACTAACTTAATTAATGTAAACCATGATAAAACATTTGTCAAGACCTATGTCATAATGAATTCAGTGGGAACTGTAATTTTGGGCAAGTCTAAATCCATTTTATATGAACAAGACACAATTTTTACCATGGCATTAGGGATAGAATCTGAAGGTTTAAAATCTTGTAACTCTGCAACATGTCTTAAACTGCTTTAACAACAGCAACAAACATCAACAACTCAATAACTTTAGTGCACAAAGAAAGAGAGATACACTGTACAGAACTATACAAATACAATTTATAAATAAATAAAACCAAGCTGATTTAATCCTGTAGTTAACCAACTGAAGAAAAAAGACTTATTCCCACATCAAAATTTAGCTCAATCCTGTTCTAGCGTCTGCTGAGCTATACCGTTAAAAAATAATTAAGAATCATTCCTTGATGCCCAGTGTGTCTCTTCGTGTTATAATGATGTTGTCTGAAAAATTTCATGCTGGAAAGAGCAAGTTCCATAAAAGCCAATTCTAGGATAATTGTTGAAGCTAATGGATTGCAATCTGTAGCAAAAAAGCATCAACAAAAAAGCACTGTAATATGTACTCTGAACTTTTTATTTTGTTTTATTTTCCAAAAAGGATGCATTAGCATAGTAAATCAAACAAGATAGAATAATCAAAGAAAAGACGAGTGGACTAATGGTATGTGAGGATAAGCAATAATATTTTTTGTATGGTACTTTCTTCCAAAAATGAAATTCTCTTCCTAGTAATGAATTCAGCCTTTCATTACTGCCAATCATTTGGGTGTCCAGCTATTAATTTTGGGTTTCATTATTTATATAGAAAATTGAAATCAAAGGAAATAATTACCCTTTCAAATTAAGAGGAATTCATGCAAAGTGTAGCATATGACTAGGCTCAAATCAGAACGCATAATCAGCAGAATATCTTTCAACATCACTTTCTGAAAAGAAAAAAAAACGATTTGGTTAGTGCTATCTAATGTACCCTGACAGTTTTTGCATAAGTATTATAAAAACATAAAGACCTATATGACAAGCTGCAAAAATATTTTTCATCGGTGCTTTCAATTTAGATAAAATAAAAGAGAGACAGTATTTTTAGTTTCACACATTTTGAGTCTAAAAAGATAATATATAATGATTTCGAAAATATTAAAATGGGTTATTCATTGATTGTGTAGAATTAGAGTTAGTAACAGACAAAACAGTCCCGTGTATATTTAATCAGAAGTGAGGTCCATTGTGTTCCTAGATTTTTAGATGTTATGGTGCCCATATTATATCAGATTTCTCTCCCATTACCCTTCTGGATTCTAAAACATTTATTTCTGACTTTCAAAAACACCAACAGATGGTACAATGAGCATGAAGTGTTGTGGAACATTTTTCACTCTGAACCAGTATAAAATTTTTCCAGCTCTTTCTTCATAATTTAAAACTAATGGAATATTAAACTGGGATGGTTTAAATAACTTGTTTCCTACTTCTGCTTTCTGTCTTCTTTATGCTCAGCCTGCCTGTTTTTGATGTCTCTGTCAACTCTAGACTATGTCTTTCTCCCAGCTTTTAGCAATGGCTAACACAGAGTTAACTGCAAGCCCAAAAGGCAGTCTAAAACACTCCAAGGTATTTTCATGATGCCATAATTTGTCAATTGGGAGTCAAATCTCAGTCTGTTTATATGTTCTAGAGCTATTAAATGTTAAGTATGCTGAACATGCAACAAAAGAGAGCTCAACTGATTCATTTCACCCCATGATGTAATCATCCTACAGTAGCATCCTTTGGTTCATTCTTGATAATATCAAGAGACGCGCCAGAAAAATGGGAGGGGCTGCATTTCTAATTTCCATGTGACATATTGGGCTAAGGGCCTAATATTTTGGGACAAAAGAGTTGGAAGAGTTGCAGCTGCCTGTGATTTATTATAATAATGGATCAGGCTGGTCTTAAGCTGTTGTCTTCTGACTTTGACAAGTTTAGCCCCCATATGATTCTTTTAACAAAACAATATATATTTTGTTGGAATGTCATATTCTAAAACTCTTCTTTTCTTCATAGAATGATAACATGTAAAAGTTGGACATGGCTGATAAGATCATTTAGTCCAATTACCCCTGCCTAGCAAGGTAATGTATTGGTATGCTTCTTGCTTTCTACTACAACCACCCTTTGTATGTCTGCATCTTTGAATCATTCTTGATGAGTCCATGTAGTTTTTTTGGCAGCATTTTTAGAAGTGATTTGTCTTCTCCTTCTTCCTAGGATGAAGAGAGAATGACTGCTCCAAAATTACCCAACTGGCTTTATATCAAAGATGGGACTAGAACTCACAGTCTCCCTATTTCTAGCATAGTGACTTTAATCACTACTAAGCTTGTAACTGATTAGTTACTGGACATACCAGTACACCATCTAGCTTTCCTGGATATGTATGCCTTTAGGATTACCCTCACACATAGAGACACAAATAATAATTTTAGAAAATCACAAATTTGTTGCATGTTAGAACAGGCCAAAATAATATACCAAAAATATCCAAAGTTATTAGCAGAACATAGTGTGTACTTAATCAATTCATTAGCACATTAACACTGTTTATATACATATACATATACATACACACAAACACATATACACACACAATTGTAGAGAAAGAGTTTGATATAACACTATCTTCTTGTAAAAGATTTATATAGTCATCCTGAGATCTCCATGTAATGTTTTCGCATGCCTTTTTTATGACTGTCACTTTCTTTAAAACTATTATCCCAAAAAAACCCAGATTGCATTAACAACTCTGACACTTTAGTTTTGATAGTCCTCCCTGTTTCTGAGATCACTGACATAATACCAGACAAAAAGCCATTATGTTGCTTTCTTTCAAGTTCATTGTCCCTGTCTTGCCAGAAATCTTTCCTTCATTTCATTCAGCCTATAAAACTGAATGCTATTTCCCTGGAGAATATATGAATTTGATTCTACATTATCCTCTTCCAAATCAGATATTTCCAAATCTCTTGAGCAGATTAGAAAAATAGCACAATGCCACTTAACAATAAAAGTGTTTTTCTGGCACTGGATTCTATCATATTTCTTTATGAAAGCTACATGAAACAATTATCATGCTGTGGATGAGTCTAGCGTTAACGTGGTTTATACATAACTGAGTGGTAAAACTTCAGATTAAAGTATAAAAGGGACTGTATGCTAGAATACAAATGAAAAAAAGTATTAGATTCTCTACATTGCATGAAAGTCAGATCTGTTTGAATCTATCATTCAAGTCATAATCTTTTAGAGATTTCCCTGACTTTCCAGGAAAATTTCTGCCCCATAGGAAAGAATAGGCAGGAGCACCATATTACTGACAAGCAGTTAAAGGATAATAATTTGAACCATTTAAAAGCATATCAAACAGTATTATATTTATACCAGTTATAAATCCATGCACTGTGGATTATGGTAGCTACACAGAAGGATCAAATACTGGACCAAATAAAGGATAAATACCTTAAATTAGCTGATTGATCATGATTGTGTTTGACATTCTAAGACAGTATATTCTGACTAACCCATAGTTTCTGCTGAAATTATGTACTGAAACATGCTGGCAAAATAATATGCCCCAGATATCTTGGCCATTTCAGACATATCTGCAGTTCTAGGTTCCTTAAGAGACACAATGCTTGATGTGAAACCAACAGTACAATTATATATAGAATCAAAAAATAAGATGAAAACTAGCATTAATTATATATCTGAAATATGAAATGAAAAATAGAAAACTCCAGTTTTGGACAATTGATGGAACCAAGTCTTAATAAATGCATATTATATTCTTATGATATAATATTATATTTTAATAAGTTATTTCATCATAAAATATTATTTTGTATTTACTAAATTGAGCAAAGAATATTTTTAAAAGAATGGATACTTTGTGGAAGATTTGTAAGAAATATGAAGGTTCTTCATCCTGTGGAGGCATAATTCCATTTGGGGTTCAAATTATAACAAATGCTATTACAATTCTGAAAAGAAATGTAACAGATAAATATATAAAATGTGATGTTAAATTATATTCCTTAAATACTGCATTTTATGAAGAACTTTGACCTTATTCAGCCTGGAGTTGGCAAAGTGGATAATTTTATATAAATGGGAAGAATTTTTCTAATATTAAGAAATGGTTTCAAGATGTGTGTTTGTTATCTTTTGCAATAACCTTATATTCCATTTTTTTTAAACAATATGTTTCTGGTTTTAAAGACTGGACGTACTGATAAATTTAAGAATTGAAGTAATCATTATAGTGAAAGTATTTTTTTTATCTTTTTATTTATTTTGTGTGATCCTACCATATTTAATTACAGTTGTTAACTTATAACAAACAAACAAATAAATAAATAAATAAATATTCATTTGTTTCAGATCCCACTGCTGGATCTAAAATGCATTTATGTGAGATAAATGCTCAATTAGCAACAAACCTGGAACTTGCATATTTCTAAGGAAAAATAAAATAATTTCATACCAAAATATAAATGATATAATTTTATTTAGATAAAAAAGAACCATGTGGGGAAATATATAAATATATTAGAGAACATATGTAACTTGTACATACTATAAAGATGTGTAACATCTATTTTCATACAATTTCTCTAAGTTCACTTCCCATCTGCCAGGAAAAATGTAGCCAAACCAAAATATGATAGAAAATATGCAAAACTGGCATATTTAACCCAGAGCTATATCCATTTCTGTCTATTTAGTTTTGTTTGTTTACACTATCTCATGCCTGCTCAAAGGCCAAAGTAAAACCTTTTCAAAGATGCAAAATTCAATGAAACACCAAGGTTGATTTAGCATTTTTAAAGGCCTTAGTCAAACACTACATATATAACAAAGCAGTATAACAACTGGATCTGCAAAGGGAAAAAAAAGATTATTAAAGAGGCAGAGATTAAAGGAAGAACCACTTATGAATTTTCTTACATAAAGGTTTTATTTTCTTTTTTTTTGTTTTAAAAGTTTTGAAAGTTTTTTAAAAACCTTTTTTTTTTTAACTTTTAATAGGGTGAGGGTAATTGTAGTCTTCTATTTAGAGTTCCAGCAGGAAATAAATGTTACTTTAGGATTGCTCATACAGTTAAACAAGCCATAATTCAGTTTTAGTTTTTATAATATATGATGCTGGAAAAGGGCATAATTGCTGAATCCAACATTTATACAAGGCAGATCTCTGAAAAATTCTGATAGCATCTTCAGAATAAGCACATAAAATCTGAAATTCACATAACATTTCAGAAAGTTACTATGTTGAACTTTTTAAGAACTTTTGAAAATAGATAATGTATTATGTGTCTGGCTTTGTTCTATATGGACAGTTTTATTCCATATGTAAAATAACACATTTGAAAAACAGTATTTCCTTACCTGCTTTCTATGCATACATTGTTGTACAATGGCTGTTGATTTTGTTTAACTTTACAAAAGAATAAACCATAGTATGATAAATAGAGATGATGTGATCTACATTAACTCAAGTTGTCAAATAAGGAAGTCCTGGAAATTATGTTAAAAACAGAACAACTCTGAAAATCATTGTTCCAATGCCTTTTCCTTAGTCCCTTTGAGGGGAAAAAAGATAGTTCAAGTACTGAGAAACAATACTTATTAACTATTAATTACTAGATACCATGCAAAATAGGATCATGAATAAGACTTAAACTGGCAGAACAAATTGAGATATAGCTGCCTTCCAGATGTTGGGCTGAAAGATTTTCATTAACAATGGGGCTGGTGAGATGCTTTGATCAAAATCCACCGAATCTAGTCTATAATGCTAGCAGAAACATTTCATAGAATCTGAATGAATTCCTGTCTATTTCTCCATTTCCTTCTATTGATTCCTCCCCTCGACTTCATATACACACCCACATATCTTATTTTTTAAAAAATAAATTCCTTGAGAGTCTGGTCAACAAATTGACACCACAGGGTTTGATTAACAATTTAACAAGGAATATTTGAAAAGTAACATCTACTTTGCCTGGCTGCCTAGGTAGTACAAACAGGTTAGATGGTTATCTCTTGGATCTACCTCTTCCTATATAATTTTGTGTGGTGGCTCAGCAGTTAAAGACATTGAACCTGTCAATTGGAAAGCTGACAGCCTGGGTTCAAGACCGAAGTGCCACACAATGGAGTGAGCTCTCGTTATTTGCTCCAGCTCCTGCCCCCTAGCAGTTCCAAAGCATACAAATGCAAGTAGATAAATCGGCATAAAGTCATGCTAGCCACATGACTAAGGAAGTATCTTTGGACAATGCTGGCTCCCTTGGCTAAGAAACAGAAATGATCACCATCCCCTAGAGTCGGAAATCACTGGACAAGGAAAACCTTTACCTTTTTATATTTTATAGCATCATCAGCTATTTTTACCTGGCTTTTTCATTGGTTGTCTATGGAGATTCTCAGTCATCGAGGTCATGGTTGTCACAAAGGTGCTTTTTCAAGAAGCAACTAGACTTTCTTGTTTTTCTTTAAAGACTTTTCACTTCTCATCCAAGAAGCTTCTTCAACTCTGACTGGATGATAGGGAGTGGGAGGATTTATAATCCTTCCAGCTGGTCATTTGCATTCTTTTAGAGAGTTGTTGAGGCCACTGGGAAGTTTATTTGTGTCCTCAAGGTCACCTGAGTGGTGCAAATGAGTGTGGAGCCTTCTTGTAACTGCTGAAAGGATTGTGTTATAGACTAGAGATAGATGATGTCTTATTCCTTCCCCTCAATGTACCAATGTACAGATCTGCACATGTCTCACTGCATTGTACTGCATATACCATGTTGTTTAGTTTGAATATCTGAAAAGCTCAGGAGGATCTTTAGCCAACACAACATATGTGAACACTTTAAACCCAAGAATACACTAAGCCAGAAGCTTGTCCACCCCAAGAATAAAACACCTAGACACAAACTAAGCAACAGAGTATATGCAGTACAGTGCAGTGAGACATGTGCAGATCTGTACATTGGGAAAACAAAACAACCACTTGATTAACACATGGCACAAGATAGGAGAACAAACCCATCAGGACAACATTCAGCAGTCTATCTGCATTTAAAAGACAAAGGCCACTCTTTTGAAGACAGAAAAGTCCACATTTTGGACAGAGAAGACCATTGGTTTTTCTTGAAACAAGTTTTATTAATTTTTCAATTTTTACATCAAGGTGCTTAGGCAACAACGTGGTGATGGGGTAATCAATTTTCCAAAAACAAAGTCATACATGTATAGCTCAGGTTAACTCCTTAAAAATTAATATATTTCTGAATAAAATTCAATCAATCAATAGGATTTATCAATAACATTTTACCTATACAAGTCCAAATCCTGTTTTTAAGCTTTACTAAATTCCAATTACCATATTCCAATTTAGCCTTAAATAAGCATATTGTTTACACTTCGGGTATCCCTAATTTCCCTCATTTCATAACATAATAATTATAATGTCTAAAATAAGCATCTTATTCCAACAATTACATTCTTACATTTCCCAAATATATTCTATTTCTTATTCAAATAGGTCCTCATTTACTAATACCATATCTTCCATTGTCACAATCCATTTCCTTGTTCTCATTCGATTACAAGGTGATTATCATACCTAAAATAAACATATTATTCCAAAAAATACATTCTTACTCTATTTCACGTATATATTCTATTTCTTATCCTAATAGCTCATTTAAAGCCTTTTTCATATTACAATTTCAAACTATAATCTAACCAATAATTTTCATCTCAGTTATAGATCTAAATCCTAAACATTAAATCAGTCCATATCTCTAAAAAGCCTTTAGTTTTCATCTCAGTTAGTATTAAATCAGTCAATATCTCTAAAAAACCTTTTTTACCCATTAGGTAAAGTTTTAAATCCCATTTTTAAATCTGACTCTGGCTTTCTTTTTGTGCCAGGCAGGTTTCCATAAGAGAGCCTCTATATCATCGAATCTCAATGTTTGGTTAGACATGTTTATCATCAATTCAGTCTGGTCGTACTTCTCTTCTCCTTCTTCCACTATCATCTGAGTAGCATAATCAATTTTGTCCAGTGTTATGATTGCTGGTTGGTTATCCAAGTTATCACAGTTCTCAATAGCTCGGATTTGCAGATCAATTCCTGTTGCTTTTGACGTTATAGGTGTTTTAATTAAAATCACTCTTTGGTCATCAAGATTCTCAGTGGATTGTATGTAGGATTGTGTAGTGTCCTCTTTGGTGTTGATTTATTCCTCTTCTGTTGTTTTTTGACTTATGAAATAGTCAATTGGAGTCTGGAAATCAGTTTGAAGTTTTGGGACAAGGGCTTTCATTCTAGAGTTCACTTGCTCAGTAGCTTCAAGAAAATTTTCCAGTATAAGTTTATAGTTAAGTTGTGGATAAGTTTCCTCCATCTCATTATGTTGTACGTGATGTTGAACACAGGCCTCTTTGATGTTAATCTGTTCCTCCTCTGCTATTCCTTGGCCTATGAGTTGATCAGTTAAAGTTTGGGTTCAGTTTGTAGTTCTTGAGTATCAACTTTAGTTTTCATCCTAAAGTTCATTTGCTCAGTAACTTCCAAGATTTTTTCCAGTATGAGATTATAGTTAAGCTGTGGGTAGGGTTCCTCCATTTCAGTGGTGGAATAATCTTTTAGTCTTTTAGTGGAGGCTATGTTTAATGACAGTCAGCCAATATCCACCTCCACAACTTCTAGCAGTTAATTTCACCACCCAGCTGTTTCAAATTCTTTATCTTTTCCCTTTTATGATAATTTGAAGGTCAAACCCAGCCTCAAAATCAAAGAGAAAATCCAGTTAAAAAAAGTAGAAAAAAGTAGAAAAAAACAACAATATTCTCCAGTTTAATAAGTAGATAGAATAGTAAAATTCTATAGTAGGGATTTTTTTGGGACCCCAGAATATCCAAGAGTAAAAATAGTCATTAAAAATTAATTATTATTTTGTTCTTTTGTTTCCAAAGCTTGTTTTCCCAAGTGAGCAAACGCTGCTCTATCAAAGCAGGGAAATAATTCCAGGGGCTTTTCACAGGGTGATAGTTAGGGTAGAGAGAGGAAAGGAAGGGTCTCACCCAGATCTTCCATGGTGGTTCTTTACGCTTAGATGTTCTTCTGACTTTCAGCTGGAACGGCTAAATGATCGGCCATTAACATGGCCGATCTTTTCTCCATCAGCCCTAAGGAGCTGCCTCAGACCACAGAAGGAGCTGCTGCCCTTCCGCGGTCAGATGAGGGTCCTCCTCAATGGTAGTTGCCCCTATTTAGGGTCTACCGGCAGAGGGAAACCGGCCGGCGAAGAGACGATTCTCTTCGCACAACCGCCAGTGCCGCGATCCGGAACCGGAAGTCAAGACCACTGGTTTGAAAGAAGGTTCAAAGAGGCCATCTATGTCAAAATTGAACACCCTCTCTCAATAGAGGGGAAGGAATAAGACATCATGTATCTCCAGTCTATAACACAATCCTTTTAGCAGTTCCAAGAAGGCTCCACATTCATTTGCACCACTCAGGTGACCTTGAGGACACAGATAAACTTCCAAGTGGCCTCAACAACTCTCTAAAAATGCAAATGACCAGCTGTCTGGAAGGAATATAAATCCTTCCATTCCCCACTATCCAGTCAAAACTGAAGAAGCTTCTTGGATGAGAAGTGAAACATTTTCAAAGAAAAAAAGACAGTCCAGTTGCCTCTTGAGAAAGCACTACCTTCACTGGTTGCTTAAACTATAATCAACAGCTTAAACAACATATGTCATAAAATATGCATTAACATTATATAAGGATCACAACATTTTTTTTCTGTTTTGCTGCAAGGGCTACACTTTTAGAAAATGCTGTTATTTTTTTATACATCAAAGCTGTAGTTGGATTATCACATGGTTTATTTCATTGTCCTCTCTAATTCCCTGTTTTACATATTAATCCCCCTCCCACATGTATTCCTCTCTGCCCTCTGAGAATCATGTTTCATGCATCAAATGAAGTTGTGACTAGAGAATAATTATGATACAGGTATCAGCGCTGAAAGATATAAGACCTTTTAGATAATGTAAGAAATTGTTACAAACAGAAATGGAGTATTCTCATTATGATAATTTTTATAATGTTTCAATTTATCAATTTATATTTACAAATAAACTTACACAACTACAACATTTTTAATTCTTCAAATTAAAATTTTTAAAAATACATAGTAGGTAATTTACAAGGGCTTTTATTTCCATTGAGCCTCAAAATGGCATGAAATTGCAGAACTGAAACAAGAAGTCCCAAAAATTCTGTTTGAAGTGCTGAAGCAATAATAAACCCTACAATTCAAGAAAACAAAATAAGTGTCACAAGATAAATGAAAGCAGTCTCAGCTGGTATTCTGTATACAAGATTATCCATCCTAAAATTGCTCTAAATTGGCACTAATTTGGAAATCTCAGCTTTGATATGCTCCTAGCTCAAGTGTCTGGAGATTAGAAATGAGAGGAGGGGGGGATATTCACCCCAGGGTTGAACAAAATAGATTTACAACTCAGCAGGAGAAATGTTTTATATTATTCTCTCCCTTGTCAAATGACTAACGCCAAGCGGAAAGACCCAGAAGCAAAGATTATTATGCTTTAGCACCTTTACTTTACATGATCAACTGTAAAATAGCAATTTCACATTAATGAAAATAACAGTGTAAAAACTTGCTCCTTCCTATTTTACACATTATTTTGAAAGAAAGACATTGGTGGAGATGAAATGATATGCATGTCAAGCTTCACCATTTTTAAAAGAAATGTCAGAGTTCATAAATAATAACTATTGCTGTGTTGGGACTAGAGAGAATTTGCTTTAGATTCCCCCCTGACATATCCTGACTCTTTTGTTGAATTTAAGTGGATAGAGTATTTTCATCCTGGATAAGACAATAGATTGTGAATTGACAAAGAGAGCAAGTTTGAAATACTTATGATGTTGAACTAGAATTGGGGAGTTCTACATTTAAGTCCATCTTTAGCCAGAGAAACTCAGTGGGTATCTCTGGGTGAATCACTCTCCTCGAAGAAGCCACAGGGTTGTTGTGGGGGAAAAAACAGGAAGAAGGAGTGCAACTGTATGTGCCCCTGAGCTCCTGAAGAAAAGGCAATAAATAAATCTAGAAACTAAATAAGGTCTCCTAAAATACATATCTTTTAAATGTTCTATTGATAACAGAGAATAACAGAATTACAAAGTGCCTTGGAGGTCTTCTAGTCGTCCATATTCAAGTAGGAGACCCTTTACCATTGCAGACAAATAGTTGTCCAGTCTCTTCTTAAAAACCTCCAGTGTTGGAGCACCCACAAGTTCTGAAGGTAAGCCATTCCACTGATTAATTGTTCTGCCAGGGAATTTATCCTTACTTCTAGATTGGTTTTCTCCTTGATTAGTTTCCATCCATTGTTTCTTGTCCTGCTTTCAGGTGCTTTGGAAGATAGGTTGACTCCCTCTTCTTTGTGGCAACCCCTGAGATATTGGAACACTGCTATCATGTCATCCCAGTCCTTCTTCATTAAACTAGACATACCCAATTCCTGCAACCATTTTTCATATGTTTTAGCCTCCAGTCCCCTAATAATTTTTGTTGCTCTTCTCTGCACTCTTTCTAGAATCTCAACTTCTTATTTATATTGTGGCAACCAAAACTGGATGCAGTATTCCAAGTGTGATCCTACCAAGGCATTATAAAGTGTTACTAACATTTCATTTGATCTGTTTGCCAAATTAAAGAGGGCTTTTTACAAAACAACGAAAACTAGTCAATAATAATAATACAAAAAATAAAGGTATCTAAGAAAACTTAAATAACACAAGAATAAGCAGGAGAATCTCCATGTACTCCTGGTAATACTCACAGTACTTGCTTTGAAAAACAAAGTTTTCTGGGGAGATAACCCACATATGGTTATCATAGAGGCCAAGGTGACATTAGATGCATTGTGACATCATTAATTGCACAACTGAATGATTGAAAGCAAACCATTCTTCTCCTTCCCCTTGAACTCAACAGAACTAGAGAAAATTAGCCATCAGATTAAATAAAGATTTGTCCTAACAAAAATATCTTTGCTATTCCTCATTCAATGTATAACATTACTTGATTTTGAGATGGGACTAGACAAAATGTATTGTCTTTTGGATCCCATTGAGGCTAATGATGCAAACAAAAATCATTTTGTGAGATAGGCAATTATAAAAATGTGAATAACTACATACATACATACATACATACATACATACCCAAACAGATCAATTAAAACTGGACTGGACTGGAATGGAATGGAAGCATTCTTCTCTTTTGTTGCAAGGCTTGGTCACTATACTAGAAGTGAAAAGGCCACAATAAAATATATAGGTTAAATAAAGATGTAACATATTAAATACCACAAATAAAAACACTAGTAAATTTAAATTTCCTAAAACATGTATGTTCCTGAAGCTGCTATCCTCAGACTACTCAGTTAATGAGAATATAGTTATGGAGGATGTACGTTTAACCACCATTACGAATGCAATGTCTAGAGAGAATTGAGGTGGAGGGAGGGGGAGTGCAGTATGTGGGAAATGATCCTTTATTATATTATGGAGTTGTCATTTATTCTGTGTTACAGCAGCTGAAAATAACCTTCAGTCTCATGTGGAAATGCCCTGAAGCTAGAAAAATGTCTATTTTAATCATATTGTTGGCACTTACCATTTGTTCAGCAGTATTTATGCAAAGTATAGAATTTATTGGTATGAGGCGACTGTTTACCTGAAGGAGTTTTCTTCTCCAACACCATGATCAGATAGACACACACACAGCAGCCTGCCATGTAATGCAGTCATTTGACATGTTCTTCTTTTGTCATTGCTATAGGCATCGGATCAGTTCAGATGTTGCTGAGTTGAGCATAATGCAATTTGAATTTCAAGTCTCCTACAGGAGCAGAACAATACGTATATAAGGTAACTCTTGAACAATAAATTACAAGATGGGTATTTTGAATGGGTGATGTCATGTCTGAAAATGCAGTCTTTTAATACAACAAATTCAGAGCATGGCATGTTAAAAAAAGGTTTACGTTAAAGGCTCTTGCAAATTTTCTGCTTGCAGGAATCTTTAACATGGGAACTGTGTATATTAATTTAAAATGCTTGTTTTAATTATGTGAATTCATTTTATTTTCCCCTTGCAAAATATGAAGGACCATCAATTGTCTGAAGGACTCCTGGAAAAGGAAGCTTTTATGCAGTCTCAAATATATCAAGAAAAGGTATCAGCCTATCATGTATGGCAAACTCACTAGGTCTTCAACCATTATTTTATCCTCAACTGATCAGCAGCATGTACACATTGTATCTTATTCATTAATGGTGTAGCAACTTTAAACCTGCTTTACACAGAGTGATCAGAGGAAAAGAGGTTAAGGTTTCTACTCCTGATTGCATAGAAATTTGGCAATCCCACTTTTATTGGGAGGGTAGCAGAATTGACACATGGAAAATATTCCATTAAAAAATGGAAGAGCTCAGTTTTCCTGTCCATCTGCTTGTCATAGATGCTTACAATGCTTCTTTGTTCCATATGGCTTTCATAAATCAAACAGGAATCTTAATCCATTACATATGCTTCTAGGGAATGATTTAGCAATGGTGGGCTTGAAGCATTTTAGGACAATGAAACACATGCTCTTACAGAAGGAGGGTTACCTGGTATGAGGCTAAACTACCAATTACATTTTATGCACGTAGAATGTATAAAATCAAGAAATGGATATTTTGAAACAAGTCATTTTGATTTACTGTTCAGAGACCTGTAATGGCAATTCATTGTAAAACCTCATTTGCTACATATAGTAATGAAAAAATCCCACTAAGGAAATCTCTTAATGAAGAAAAAAAATACCTTCAGAATCTTTAATTTAAGGCACATCTTTCTTCTCAATTATAATGCTTCATTCAGACATTTTGCTTGAATAGATTGCTGCTATTTATTTATTTAGTCTTTTTTTCTGAATCAATTCCCACACAGCATATTTTAAGCTGGTTTGCAATAATTTGTCTTAGAGTGCTGTGGATCACTAAAGATATTATTTGGCCATGTTATGTCCATCCAAGTTGTATCAAGATACTGTGGTTGACTTCTGCTTTCTTCATTTTAATGAACCAGCTGGTTCTTTCCAGAACTCTCTTTCAACAGAGACTGACAGGATACAAACTTACTGCATAAATCATCCCTTCTCCCTGGCAGTGGAGGCCATAGAAAAGGATTACTTTACAACCTCCACTATTTCTTCAAGTAGTCATCTAGCAGAAAAGTTTAAGGTCCTCTAACCTATGCTGCAATATTTGGCCAGCGAAATTGGCTTCTCAGCATGAACGGGAGAAACACAGGAAAATAAGCTTGTTGATTGTTTAGTTGCTTGTAATGATGGAGTTAATATGTACAAAAGCAGAATTAGATTGATGACTTATACAAAACCAGGATACAAAGTCTGCTATTCTCTAACCTTTTTTGAATGCCTACACAGCATTTGTAGTTTTTCCATTTTTCTTCCCCAGTCAAAACTTCTAATAAAAATGTTCAAACTTACCATATTTTGAAAACGTTTTTAAAGTCATATTATTTCAGGACATATAAATATGTTAAATAAATAAATAACATTCATTTCAGCATCAGAAAGCATGAAAGTAATCTCACTTCAGATAATGTTATAGTCATTCAGGTAGGTTATGCCTTAAACTGCACTGTGTTTACCAGTTTTATTACAAATAGCCTCTATTTCAGCTTTTAAACTAAATGAGGCAATCAAAAAGATTCAAGGTCTTGAAATACAGAAGGATTATCAGTTTCAGGATAATATCCTCTGATGTATGCAAGCTAACAAAATACAAATTTGATTTATTATTACCTATGCTGCTCTATGTACCTCTTGTTTAAGGAAATATTAATATTCTTCCATACAATAGTGATTGTTTTGAAATGTTTTTCCAAAACTCATCCACTGTATCAAAATTACTTCAGCTGATTGCATGGAATTACTTATGAAATATCTGCAGTGTGTTAAGTAGCCACAAATAGATGTTCTGCTGGTTATATCAAATGTGTTGGATAGACGTCACTGAATTGCTTAATAAATTATTCTATCCAGCCTAGTTTTCTTCATGTGTGTTCAAATTCACAGTCAATGTAGAAAGCCACAGATTAAGAAAGGATGTGACAAATATTTTGAATAAGAAAAAAGTCCTCCATGTATATTTCATACTAAATGCTTAAATCAACAATTCTAAAATGCATAAGTAATATTTTATCTTGAATCCATATAAATTAAGGAACACATTTGCACAGATTTCATTTTATTGATTTCAAACAATTGAGCAACTGTGGTATAAATATATAGAATTATTATTGTTGGTGGTGTTAATTCTCTTTTGATCAATATTTCTTCTCATTCTGTCATCCATGATGCCATGGACAATCAAAATCAGTTTTTGGTTTTTTTCACCAGCAAAATATTTTTCTGCTTGATTTTTAAATTAGTTAATATAACAGTATTTTAAGCCACTTCTTGAAATATTAGTGAATAAATCTTATGCCATTTGTTTAAAAACAAAACACTATGAAATATAGAAAGAAACCAAATGTAAGTATCTTCATTAATGATTATATACCTTTGCTTAAAGGCTACATCTGTGTTGTGTTTTTGAAATGTTACTTGAAATCTCTTTTCGAGGATATCAATAATTATTCCATGAATGTTGAGAAGTTAGAAATTATCAGAGGTAATAAAATGAACCTTATCTCACAAATACTATTGTCTAAGCCAGTGGTGGCGAACCTATGGCACGTGTGCCAGAGGCGGCACTCAGAGCCCTCTCTGTTGGCACATGTGCCACCGCAGTCAGCAGCAGGTCCATCAGGCCGCCACCGCCGCCCGGAGCAGGAGCCCCACCCAGCACAAAGGAGGCGAAGCGGCCGACTAGCAAGCTCGAGTAGAGGTGGTAGAGCAGAGGTCACCAACCATTGTCGATTGGTGGACTGGAAGAAAAGGGAGGGGGAAGCATTTTACATGCGTGCATGCACGCATGGGGCCGCAAGCATGCACGTGCTGCAAATGGGGCGGGGCTAGTGTCTGCATGATACTCACTAGCCCTGCCCCATTCTTGTGTGGTGCAGCGCCTTGTATCTGCACCCCGCGGCGCGGTGGCGGCCATTTTTGCGCCTTGCAGCACAGTGGCCCATTTTTTCGCCCCCAGTTTTTGCATGCCAGAGGCAGCACTCAGAGGGCCTCCCTGCCCTCCCCTGAGGGCACCACAATGCTGATGTGGCCCTGGCACTTTGAAATAAATAAGTGAGTTTTGGGTTGCGGTTTGGGCACTCGGTCTCTAAAAGGTTCGCCATCACTGGTCTAAGCTAACCCTAACCTTAAGGATATGGATTGTAGCCAAAAATAGCTGCCCACAATTTAACATTGCTGATGCAATGAAATCCCATTGCATTATTCAATTATCCCATATGCAGCCCACCTAATCCATTCTGAAGATTTGAGATATCCCCTTGGAGCACATAGAGCAGGGGTGTCAAACTCACAACGTAACATGACGTGTTGCAACGTATCGTGACTTTTTTCCATTGCCGGCAATGGGGTGGGCGTGGTTTCGCTATGATGCATCCGGCCCACAGGCTGACAGTTTGGCACCCCTGCATTAGAGGAACGTAATGACACAGGTGCAAGAGAAGAGGAAGGGAAAGTCCCATGGCACCAGAGGTTAAATATACCTCATAAAGCTAACTAATATATTGATATGCTAATTAAAGTTGTAAGGAGTATAAAATAATTACTTCATACTGTAGGTGGAACAATTCATATTTTAATATGTTCTCATCTATTTTTTTAAATATGACCCAGACCATCAGGTGATGAATTTTGGTATCATATTTTTCTTACTGTGCTAAAGTACTATATTATTCTTGTATATATGGCATAATTGAGTTCCACCACTCCATTCGTATTCTTAATACAATCACTTCTATAATCATAACTGCATCACCAATAATGTTCTCAGCTGATAGAAAAAGTTCTGAAAGTACTCCATTGTGAGTTGATGTGTACCATTTTAACTCTATATTCTTTCAAAATGTATATGCCCATTCATATTTTGGTATATTTAGACTGGCATATTGCAGCACATCAAAAAAAAACCTCCCTTTTTTATGACCTTGTAATCCCTTAATTCAGGATAGAGTCGTGGCGACATATATAGTCTGAATCTGATAGATCAGTAAATTCCCTTTCAGGTCATTTCACATGATTATTCTTCATAATAATCTAGTAACCTTCTAATAAAAGTGGCCCTATCAGCAAAAAAATCTCCAAAAGCAGTCCTTAAAGTAGTTTGATCTTTTATTTTGGATAATAATTATAAAAAAATATCATCTCTCCTAATATATCCATATATATTTGTTTATTTTAAATCCAGAATGAATACAGTATGTTAACTAGCTTATCATTTGAAAACTTTAAGCAAGCAAAGTCTTTATTCTTTGAAAGCTGAATTGATTTGCCCTAGAATTGACATGCTTTTGGGGTCTCATAAGTGAATCTGAATTGTTGCTTTCATTCAGATGATTTGAAGTTTGTTAAGATCACAAACGAATCCTAATATTTAAAACGCTTGCCAAAAAAAGGTGATGCAAAACTGTTCCAAGTAAGTAATAGATGGGTAGCTTAAATATATTCAAATATATAGCAACATTTCCTATCATAACAGCAGTTTTGTTCTGTGAAAAACAAATGTGACAGGCTATTAGTCTAATTGCATTGCCTATTTTGGCAAAACCACACTGAGATTTACTTTTGTTCTGAAGTATTACTCAATCCTCAGGCTATGTAAGTATGTATATATGTCTCTCTCTGTGTGTGAATTTATGTGGGTTATAGGTGTGTGTGCACACAGATGTGCATTCTGTATATGTATTATACACAGAGAGAAAAACAGAGTTCTGAAAAACATCTTCTTCTGAAATAGAACTTTAAAGTATGATCCACAAGCCAAATCAACCAGCTATATAAATGAGGAATGATTTTTGCCTCTCCAATTTAGATATTATAATGAATTTAAGGCCCTCGCATTCTTAAGGCAATATAATAAAGTTCCTTTAGGGGCAACAAATATAGAGAGGACATTAGAAATTGTAACCCTTCATCTGTAATCTGAATTAGTGTAGTCCAGGGGTATCAAACTGCCGGCCCGCGGGTTGGACACATCACGTGGAAGCCGCGCCCACCCCATTGCCGGCAATGGCAAAACTGTCCCGATACGTTGCGCGACGTCACGTGACGTCGCAAGTTTGACATGTCTGGTGTAGTCCATCTTTTTAAACTGTAGGTGGATTGTAAATTTGAATTGCCATGAAAGCAATGGATGGATGGACTGATGGACTGATATTTAAAAAAGAATAAAGGCAAAGTAAAGACAATAGCAACGTTGTGTAAATGAAAATCACAGAGATATTTTAAGTACTGAAAGGCTTTGTAAAGACTTCTTTGGGACACACTAGACACCACTACTGAAAAGGGAATTTCCCTCTAGCTCTTGTCCCACTCCTTTTGGTGAAGTAGTAGGCTTTCTCTTATACAATATCTTTCTAGCCCTTTACTGAAGTAAATTCTGTTCTCTGGACACAATACCAATATGAAAAACATAGCATTCTATAAAGATTTGATCTTGAGAAATAGCCTATTAATAATTCTTTTTTTTGTAATATATTTTATTGATTTTTTTTAAACATAAATCACTTAATAATTGGTGATCAGTGTGTTGTCTGGGTTACATTTGTAAAACAATCATTAACAATTGTTTTCTATAATCCATAATCCACATAATGGTTTTAGTTGATTTCCTCTTTTCCCAAAATATCCTCTTTTGCAAATATTGAGTTAATACAATTCTTATTGTTTTGATAGATAATTAAATATATAATTTTTTCCCAGTATTTCTAAAAATAATAATCTCATCAATATGATATTTCTTTTCTATCCAATCATTCTGGTTGCCTTATCATAGATCCCGTTACAGTCCTTATTTTAGTTTGTTTCTCCCAGCAAATTCTGGGTATTCTTACTGGTTAAGATTTTCTCAAAAATTAATTACATTTAAAAATTTAACTCTATTTTTCCATATAAACCATCTCACATTTTTACATTTCTTAAGGAATAGATAAAACAATGGGGGAAAAAAGAAAGGAGAGCAAGAGTAAAGAAATATAAAAAATAACATACTACTTAAAATATATATCCCCCCTAAGCTAATATATATTTATTTCCTAAATTTCTTATTCTTTTTAACCATAATTAAAAATATGTTTAATCTTTAAACATTCCACTTAATACATCTAGTCATTTAGTCCTTTAACTCTTATTCAAAATATTTTTTATCCATTATAATTTTCTTTAATTCAATCATATTAAGTATCTAAAACATTTCCTTTATCTAAGTCATTTCAACTTTTTTATATTATTCATATCACGAAAGAGAACAAAAAAGGGAAAAAAGCATACTACATTATTTAGGGAATTCATCCCTCTTAGAATAACATATATATTCCAAAACTTTTCTATTTCTTTAACCATATTCAAACAAATGTTTCTTTTTTAAGTATTCTCTCTGGTAAGTCCCATCATCTATTTTCTTGGTTTCCACTTTAGTCTTTTTCCTTTGCCCAGTATCTTTCTTAATCATGTACCACCACCATTCCAGAATCGCTGGAGCACCCTTCTTTCTTTGTCACCTCTCTGGCGCGACTTAGACCCATTTAGGGTCCCCAGGCAGGGCAAAATTAGCCGCGGGGGTGCGGAGAATCCGCAAGCCCGCGACCGGTCGCTATCGTGCAAAACCGGAAGCCAGCCTATTAATAATTCTTAAAAAGCAATAATAATTGCACTGGCCATGAGAAAGAAAATCCAGATCCACAAAAATAGTAAGTTTAGTAAGGACAGTCAAGTTTTTAAAAATTATAAGTTTTGAATTACAAATATTGATTTTGGTTCTTTTCTCTCCTTCCTTATATACACACAATAAGAAAATGTATTTTTTCACAATAAGGAAAAAAGATATTGTATAATAATAAACACTTCAAATGAAAACAATTGTTAAAGTAGCTTAGTGGCAGTTAAAATGGTCCATAATTTCTTAAATGAATTTTTCAGATGACAACTCTTGCTGTATGTAAAGATATGATTTGTGAGTTGTTTCACTGAATAAACTTTAAAAGATGAAACAAGACCTCCTTGTTTGTTATGCATCAGAAAATTATAGTTTCATATAATAGCTTACAAGATTAAAGTTTCAACTGTTGCCTAGTGACACTTGCAAGTATTTATTTGCTCTCCATCTCTTCACAAAGGAGAGCTTAGCATAACCAATCTGGCATCACTCCATAAAATGAGGAATAAATATATGATCAGGAAGCCTCCATATAGAATAATAAAAGCTGTCTCTGCACCAAGAAATTATAAGAAAGAAAGGGAAAGAAGGAAAGAAGGAGAGAAGGGAGGGAGGGAGGGAGGGAGGGAGGGAGGAAGGAAGGAAGGAAGGAAGGAAGGAAGGAAGGAAGGAAGGAAGGAAGGAAGGAAGGAAGGAAGGAAGGAAGGAAGGAAGGAAGGAAGGAAGGAAATGAATGGGTGTATCACCATAGAGAATTTCTGATAGTGGCAACTGCCATGAATCTTGTGAAATGTTTGAAGGGATAATCTAGATAGACATATTTCCCTGAATGGGCATAGCTCTGTGCCACTGAGTGTGCATTTGGAACCCTGATCACCCAAATTCCTAATAGTACAAGAGTCTGTGTATTTATTTAACTTAATGTGTGAATTTTTTCTTTGTTGGGGATAAGAAACAATTTATCTAGGAAGCTACTAGCCAATCCCTCATTCAGGAAGTCTTCTTCCAGTTTGGTCTGACAAATTGTCTTTCAAAATGATGGAAATTAAATGTGTGTCAATTTCTTCACTAGATATGCTTATGGCACTTAAAGATGTAACAGTCTATCTATCTGTATTTATTTTTCATCAGTTGCTCTGGGCTTCTTCAAATGGACAGACAGAAAAGTGATTGTGGTTATTTATAAGGCATCCATCTATCTATGCTGAAAGACAGCTGTCTATCCTGTTTGCCTGGGAGAAATTGTGCTGCTCTTCACATTTTTTTTCCCGTGAATATATTGTCTTTCCTGTAAGCTCACATTGCTATTTTTTGTCAGCATTTGCTCCTAATTGTCTTCTTTAAAATTATCTTGTGAGACTTGCACTACAGCCGCTAGTCCAGAAATCCCAAAATAATGTACATGTGGGGCTACTCCTGCAGCATCTTACCAAATAAATAAATTACCATTGGTTATATCTAGGATGAAAAGAGTTTATTTAGTCCTCAGTTTTAATTAAATTATTTAACTTTAACTAATTCTCCCTTCCCAGAGAAGCCTGCAAATTAGAATAAGTTATTCTATAGAATGCTCGTTTGCATAAACTTTGCAGTTTTCTGCTCAAGAAATATGGAATAAAAATGTATATATTAGAGAAAGTTAACTGTAAAAAGTAAAGGAAGTTGGGTATGAAAAGAAATGTAATTTGAACATTTAAGTACTTTTAAACAATCCCAGAATTGTTAGAAATGGATAAAACAGGTTTATGAATGAAGTCATGCAAAATAAAGATATATAATTCATAGATCCATTTCTAGATAAGATACCCGGAACTGCCTATCTCTTCATAGGTATTTTTCCTACATACATTCAGTATCATATGACGTATCTGTAGTAAGCCATATATGCTCACTAATTACCTTTCCAATGTACTTTTAGATTTCTAATCTATGCCACTAATCATGTATACCAGTATGATACTGTGGAAAACGAAAATATTGGCATTGTTCTTTTACACAAGGTTTAGGCCCAGGTGAAATAAATCAGACAAAGTATTGAACCAAAGTTTGTGCTATGTTTAATTTTGCAGTTTTGCAATTGTACTTTCTTAATATGATTTTGCTAAGCTTGCTTGTTTCAAATATATTTAGAACATAAAGTCTGGACCAGTAAGAAATAGGGAACTGAAAGTAGCTGATGGATATGGGTTCCAATGT
The DNA here is from genome assembly GCA_023970755.1 of Azemiops feae. NCBI lineage: Eukaryota > Metazoa > Chordata > Lepidosauria > Squamata > Viperidae > Azemiops > Azemiops feae. The sequence goes on from JALGBA010004287.1 coordinate 1,852,171, forward strand.
ACACGGGTATATGTGAAAGTTATGTTCGGCAGAAGGTCAGCAGGAAGTCAGTAAGAAGTCAGCAAAAGTCAGCGGACTATCTGACTACAGTCTTAGAAGGGGAAAGGGTATAAAGAGTTGGGTCTGGACCTGATTGATTTGGCCTATAGCTGTCTTTTGGAATTTGCTATGCCAGTGGACTTCATTGCAATGGGTTATTAATGTAGGTGATGTTGTGTTATTATGCTTGCTATGTTCCAAATTATTAGCAAAATAAACCTCTGAATCTTAAAGTAAGAATTATTGTTTTGTGTTGCTGTCTTGTGTTTTTTTCACTGGGTTTTTTCCACGACAATACCTTACTGTGTATTTTTAAAAAAAATAAAATTAAGTATACAGTTGGGTTATCTGAGATATGCAAGCTTGGAAAACTGAAACTGACTGTTAAAATGAGACATAAAAATTTGTCTTTGGGATAGAATGAAATGAAGTGCTTGTTCCTCTTCCCTTATTCTTCTTACATTCATTTACATTTAAAATCTAGCATTAATCATGTGCACTAAGCACATTTCATCTCTAAAACTAAAATTGCATTATAAAATTCTAAATTGCTGCTTTGTATAGCAAAGGTAATTCTTACTAAAAAAAAAAATATCTTAGGAGACAGAAAGACACAGGGGGCAGTACATTAAAAGCCAAATTTTAAAAGAAAATCTAAAAAGCAGTCAGAAGCACAGAAAGGTGAAATTACATTAGATTAATTCACTTATTAAAAACAGAGCTTTAAACCACTATTAATTTAAGGAGTGTTCATTTAAGCAAAACTTTTAAGGTAACACAATGAAACTGGCTTTTAAAAATAAATCAATCTCATATCGCAGATTTGATAATTGCAGTATCAATATAGCAGCATCAGAAACAGCAAAGCTCTCTTGGTGCATGAAAAATTCAGATTGATATCAATAGTATCATTTTATTTTGTTCCCTTCCATCAGAGTACAATTAGTCCATGAAGGGTTTAACTTAAGTCATTTTGGCTTGGGTATAAAATAGTAGGATTTAAAGTTGTGAGGATCAATATGTACAGATCTGGTCCATTTTACTTTCCACAGTAATATAGCAGTATTTCAGTCTGGAAAATGTTCTTATCCATTCTTTATTTCTGGTAGCTCAATAAGAAGAAGTCAGATTTGTGGAAGAGAATTTCAGCATCCTTAAATTTAAGGATGCCATATTGTCTGTCCATATAGAGACATCGTTGAATACATATATATATATATAATCTTTACCAAGCATCCAAAATATGAAATGTGATAATACTGTTCAGGTATCTGAAGAGCTGTCACACAGTAGAGAAATTTCCACCCAGGGTTGACATATAGTGGTGATTGGCAACCTGGGATCATGTGCACTAAGTAATTTAGTCTAGATTTCAAAAGACTTTGAAATTCTTGCAGATATGAGTGAGAAATTTGTAGGTATACTTGACCAAAATCAAAGAGTAGAAGCATTCTACCATATACAGTATGTTTTTCAGGTCTGTCTACACTGAAATATAACTAGTAAAATTCTTATAGCAGTGATATAAGCTCTAATGAACTAAAATATTTTTTTGGTTTTGTTGACCACCGCTCCAGGTCATTGTAATTTGATAAGTGGTATAGTAATCTTATTTAAAATATGTTACAGGCAGCTGAAAGCCACTACCCATGTACAGATCAATATGCATTGTGTGCATTCAACTGTTCAATAATCAATTGAGTCTTGTTATGAGAAAATAAATGCTAAAAGTCTTAGAAGTTAATTTCTATAGAAAGCTTTTACAAGGCTATCAAATTATTAAAAGTTTTGTGCTTTTTACTCTTCTTTTCAAAATGATGTAAGTGTAAGGTTCCGAAGGGAAGATGCAAATTCAAGGAAATCTGAGACATTTTTGCCCAGAAAACTCTTTATTTATGCAACATTACTTCAGTACGAATAAAGTGAAGCCAAAAACTAAACCCTCCTACTTCTTCCCACAGTGTCTAAGCATTTCCTCCTCCCTCATGTGACAAGTCATAAATCACATTCCCCAATTAGTTTAAAGTGTGAGCTTTCCCTCCCGCCATACTATCTATCTTCTCACATTTCATTCTTTGAAGACGCTCTGCTGAGATATTGTTATGGCTAAATAGTTCTCAGCACATTCTTTCACTCCCTCCCCCCATACTATCTAATACTAGCTCTTAAAGTAATACACAGGTTAAATAGTGAATGTTTGCATCCATATATATTGTCAAGCATAACATTCGATGTTAGCAGCCTTGACATCCGGGCCCCCTTACAAAAACGACCAATCCTGTAATATAAACAAAAGCATATGTTAATGGATCAGGTTTCGGTTTGTTGGGATATTTTGCATGAAATCCTTTGATGAGTCTGTCAGCTTCCACCTCGCATGATTTCACCCAGGTGGCTTCAGATAGCGGGTATCCTTTCCATTGTACTAAGTACTGCAATTTGCCTTTAAAGATTCTGGAATCAAGAATACGTTTCACTTCATAATGGGTCTGCCCTGCAACTACGAGGGGCCCAGGTGCTTTCTTTGGGGGAGGTCTTATAGTGGAGCCCCGATAAGGTTTTAACAAGCTACTGTGGAAAACAGGGTGAATTTTACCCAGAAGTCTAGGAAGTTTCAGTTTTATGGTGACCGGATTGATGACCTTTACTATAGGGAAAGGCCCTAGGAATTTCGGTCCTAACTTCTTGCTAGGTAGTTTAAGGCGTAAATATTTGGTTGATAGATAGACTTTTTCCCCAACTTGGAACGATCTTTGGGGAGCCCTCTTTTTGTCAGCTTGCTTTTTATAGGTTTCAAAAGTCTTTTTTAAAGCAGATTTAGTGTTCTTCCAAACTTCCTCCCATCCCCTCACCCATTGGTCAAGCGTCTGGGAAGCGGTTGGCTCTTGGGGATATTCAGGTATTGGACCGAACTCTTTGCCTGTGGCTACTCTAAAAGGTGTGTAGCCGGTACTGCTGTGCACAGAATTGTTGTACGCCACCTCTGCAAAAGGGAGGAGGTCAGTCAAGTTAGTCTGTTCATAGGATACGTAGCATCTGAGATATTGCTCCACCATTTTGTTGGCGGCTTCTGCAGCTCCATTGGTGGCTGGATGAAAAGCAGATGATAAGCCTTGAGATGATCCAATTAATTTAAGAAAACTCCTCCAGAACTTTGCTGTGAACTGCACCCCCCTGTCAGAGATTATTCGCTTAGGGGTGCCGTGCAGTCAGTAGATATGTTTCAGGAACAATTTGGTCAGTCGTTGGGCAGATGGGAGTCCTTTGCAGGCGATGAAATGAGCCTGTTTCGAAAACAGGTCTATCACAGTCCAGATGACAGTATTTCCTCTACTTTCAGGTAGGTCTACGATAAAGTCCATAGCTATTTCTTCCCAGGGTTGGGAAGGGTCTGCCACCGGCTGCAGTAACCCAGGGGTTTTCCCCGGGATTCTTTTCATTGTGGCACATACGGTACAACTCTTCACATAATTTTCCACATCCCGTTTCAGTCCAGGCCACCAGAATTGCCAGCGGGTGAGATGTAGAGTTTTTAGATATCCAAAGTGTCCAGCCTGTTTAACATCATGGCTATGTTTGAGAGCATTTAGACGGAGGGATTTGGGTAAATACAGTTTCCCTCCCTTGTAAGCCAAACCATCCCGGCATGTCAAGGAGGTTTGATTATCTTTGAACATTGATCGGTGAGGAGCTCTCGTTTTAATTTCTTTGCTCCAGGGTCATCTGGATTGGGGACCCTGCGAGGTGTGATTTGTGCAACAGGCTGTGGATTAGAGATAATCACCTCATTAACTTCTTCACGTTTGCTTTTGTATTGGGGCAATCTAGATAGCGCATCAGCTAGGAAGTTTTTTCCCCCTGGGATGTACTTTAGAGTAAAGTTGAAGCAGTTAAAGTATTGTGCCCACCGTACTTGCTTTGGGGATAATTTGCGGGGATTTTTCAGTGCCTCTAGGTTTTTGTGATCTGTCCATACTTCAAATGGCACTTTGCTCCCCTCTAGGTAGTGTCGCCAGTTTAACACCCCCATCTAATTGCAAAGGCCTCTTTTTCCCATATTGCCCATCTCCGTTCACTTTCCGTAAATTTTTTTGAGGTGTAGGCGCAGGGTTGCAGGACTCCATCCTTGTTCTTTTGAAGTAGTACAGCTCCAACGGCCACATCGCTGGCATCAGCTTGTATTACTAAAGGTTCCCCTGGACAGGGGTGCTTTAGAACTGGTTCAGCGGCAAATAGTCTTTTCAAATTCTCAAAAGCCGTTTGACAGTTCATAGTCCATGCTAGTGGTTGGCCCGGTCGTGGCTTCCCTCCTTTTTTCCCTGTTTTGAGTAAGTCTGTAAGGGGTAGGGCAATCTTGGCAAAAGAAGGGATGAATTGACGGTAGAAGTTGGCAAAACCTAGAAAGCTCTGGAGCTGTTTGCGGGTTCTTGGGGGTTGCCACTCAATTATAGCTTTCACCTTAGCTGGATCCATCTCTATACCCTCGTTGGAAATTCTGTAACTGAGGTAATCTAATCGGGTCTGATGAAATTCACATTTTGATAATTTGGCATAAAGCTTGGCATTTAGTAGTTTCTTTAATACTTCTCTCACCAGCTTTACGTGTTCAGTCATATTTGTGCTGTATATAAGGATATCATCAAGGTACACCAGGACCCCTTTGTACAGGTGATCATGTAGGACCTCATTAATCAGTTGCATGAATACAGCTGGGGCCCCCTGTAGCCCAAATGGCATGACCTTGAATTGGTAGCTCCCCATGGGGCAGTTGAAGGCAGTCTTCCACTCGTCTCCCTCCTTTATTCTCACTCGGTAATATGCCTCTCTCAGGTCTAGCTTAGTGAAGACACTCCCCTTAGCTAGATGAGTTAATAAGTCCTGTAGGAGGGGAAGGGGGTACTTGTTGTGCACACTTACAGTGTTTAGACCCTTATAGTCTACACAGAGATGAAGAGACCCATCTTTTTTTTCTTTAAATAGCACAGGGGCTCCCACAGTAGATTTGGCCCTTTCAATGAACCCCCTCTTTAGGTTCTTGTTCACATATTGCTGCATCTCTTCCATTTTGAGGGGGGACATGGCGTACATTCTCGGGCAGGGGAGCTTAGCGCCTGGCACCAATTCAATGGAACAGTCATTGGGTCTGTGAGGGGGTAGAACATCGCATTCATTTTCACTGAATACTTCTGCTAAGTCCCGGTATTCATTGGGGATAAGTAAATCATCTGGTGACGGTGAGGCAGTTATAAGTGCTCGCTCATTTGGTGGCCTAAAGTGTTCCATAATGTCTGTCGAATCGGGGGGGGGGTCTGGTCCTATTGGTAATCTCACAGTTCTCATCCCTTTCTCCCACCAGATAAATGGCTTCCATTTGTCTAACCAGGCTAATCCTAGGATCACAGCCTCAGTTAGTTTTGGAGCCACTAGGAAACGTATGAACTCCCAGTGCTCACCTATTTCTAGGCGTAGAGGCTCAGTTAGTTGTGTGACAAAAGTTTCTCCCATCAGGGAGCCATCGGCTTGCTCAAACCTCATTGGCTGGGAGAGCGATTTTGCTCGTATTCCCAATTTCATGGCAAAGGGCAAGCTAATGATACATCGGGAGCATCCAGAATCTACTAGCACTTTTAAGTCTGTCTGTGCTCCTGACTTAGGGCTGATTAGTCTTGCAGCCAGTTTGAAAGGAGGGACAAGTCGACTCACCATTGGGTCATTCTCTCCTTCGTCATCACTGTCAAAAAAGGGTAGAGTGACGGCGGGTCCAGTCTCAGCTCCGGCGTCCTCCTGTGTAGGGGAGGTAGCTTGGGCAACCAGTTGCTGTGTGATCCCACTGGAGTTTTCTCTCGACGGCTGTTGGCTAGGGCTTTTCCTCACTGCAGGTGCTGGTTTATTCTGCTGTTGGGGGTAGGGGACCAGGCAGTTCGATGCTCGATGTCCCTGTTGTCCACACCGGAAGCATGTGATCGGGGGACCTGCTGGTGGTCTGGGCCTTTCTGTGGTCGTAGCCGTTGGGGGTTTTTGGGGGGGCAGTTGTCGTCTGGGTTGCTCAGGTCTTATCTCGGGTTCAGGTGGGGGAGGCTTCTTATAGTGGGTGAGTTGAATGTCCAGCTTCACCGCTGTCTGGTACCACTCGTGTAGCTGATCAGGTACTGCTCGAATGAGGCAGGCCTGGGAGAGGTGATCATCTAGCCCCTCAATGAAAAGATGGATTAGGGATTGCTCCGGCCACCCCTCTATTCGACCAGCTATCTTGCGGAATTCACGCACATACTCTAGAGCAGGTCTACCGGCTTGCTTTATTTTGTGGATTTGTCCTCCTGCTCTAAGGCTGGTAGAAGGGTCCTCAAATCTCTCTCTGAGACCCAGGAGGAAGAGGTGGGGATTGCCTAATTCGTGGGCTTGCTCATTGTATAAATTGTTTAGCCATTCGGATGCCTCTCCCTCTAGGTTGGACGCAATCACATCGACCATCGCACCTGGGTCTGGGTAGAGGTGGGCCCAGCGATTTAAATGAGAACGTACTTGATTGAGGAAAAAAATTAGCTTCTCTGAGTCCCCATCGAAAGTTTCTCTGAGACGTGGAGCCATCATAGGCTGTTGTGGGGCCCACTGGGGTTGTTGCTGCTGGCCCCAGCCTTGTTGCTGTTGCATGGCCAAGGGTTGCATGTTCGGGGCTGGCTGCTGCAGGGGTGGCGCTCTCAGTTGGGGTTGGCCCCAGCCTTGTTGCTGTGGCATGGCCAAGGGTTGCACATTCGGGGCCGGCTGCTGCAGGGCTGGCGCTCTCAGCTGTGGTTGGCCCCAGCCTTGTTGCTGTGGCATGGCCAAGGGTTGCACGTTCGGGGCTGGCTGCTGCAGGGCTGGCATTCTCAGCTGTGATTGGCCCCAGCCTTGTTGCTGTTGCATGGCCAAGGGTTGCTGAATAGGTGGGGGCGGTTGCTACCTTCTCTGGTGTTGGCCTGTGGGGGGTGATGGCGCCCTCTGCTGCCCTTGCACCATCCCAAGCTGCTGTAAGACCTCCATCAGCTGACACATGCTCAGAGGCTTTTCATCTTCCCTCTGAGGGGGCTGCCAAACTCCCCATTGAGGCAGGGCCCCCGGGCTGGGTTTCCCTCTCTCTGCTGGGCTGGAGGCCCTGGCAAGGGGTTCCAGGGGTCGGAAAACTGGTTGATCTGTGAGGGAAGGGCTGGAGGCCTCTCTCAGCAGGGACTGTTCTGCACCCCTTACTTCTAATGCTTCAAATCTCTCTGCTAAATTCTCCACAGACTCACTATGAGTTGTAAATTGACATCTCCACTCACCCGAGTCTTCAGCTGCCGAAGGCTTGGCAGTTTTCCACTGGTGTGGGGGATGTAATCTGTGAAGATCTCTTTGTTGTGGCTCTAACTCATCCATCTTGGAAGTCTTTGAAGATGGAGAAGCTGTTACGAAATCTCCGGATTCCACACTTGTCTTGTCCCAGTCTGAAGACCAAATCAGCTCTTTTAATCTTTTTGGCTTTGCTCCCAGCTGGGGGACTTGTGAGGGTTCTCTCTCAACAGGTTCGCATGCTGCGGCTCCCATCTCTGAGGGACTTACAGCTGTAGGAAAGCTAGTCTCTGGTAATTCCTCTCCTTCCATGATGTTCCCTTCATTCGTCAGTCTACTCCTTTATTTTTGGAGTAGTGACTAGGAATTCAGATCTCTAAACATCTAAAAATTTTGTTGGTTTTTGGCTTGATGTAAGGTTCCGAAGGGAAGATGCAAATTCAAGGAAATCTGAGACATTTTTGCCCAGAAAACTCTTTATTTATGCAACATTACTTCAGTATGAATAAAGTGAAGCCAAAAACTAAACCCTCCTACTTCTTCCCACAGTGTCTAAGCATTTCCTCCTCCCTCATGTGACAAGTCATAAATCACATTCCCCAATTAGTTTAAAGTGTGAGCTTTCCCTCCCGCCATACTATCTATCTTCTCACATTTCATTCTTTGAAGACGCTCTGCTGAGATATTGTTATGGCTAAATAGTTCTCAGCACATTCTTTCACTCCCTCCCCCCATACTATCTAATAGTGGCTCTTAAAGTAATACACAGGTTAAATAGTGAATGTCTGCATCCATATATATTGTCAAGCATAACATTCGATGTTAGCAGCCTTGACAGTAAGCTATGTATTTTTTTTAAAGACAAGAGTACATCTTAATCTTCATTTTCATTTTAAATCCTGCAGAAATGAAAAACTTTTAATGTAATATTGGTTTGCTATGACTTCCTTATGCCACCCTAGGTATGGCTAGTCTAGACAAAAGAAGGTCTAGGGGTGACATAATATCAGTATTCCGGTATTTAAGGGGCTGCACAAAGAAGAGGAAGTCAACTTATTTTTCAAAGCACTAGAAGGCAAGACAAGAAACTAACAACGAACAGAAGCAACCTGGAATTAAGAGAAACTTCCTAACAGAGAGAACAATTAACCCAGACATGTCAAACTTGCAACGTCATGTGATGTCATGCAACGTATTGGGACGGTTTCACAATTGCCAGCAATGGGGTGGGCGCGGCTTCCGGATGACATGTCCGGCCCGCGGGCCGGCAGTTTGACACTCCTGAATTAACCAGTGGAAAAGCTTGCCTTCAGAAGTTGTGGGTGATTCATCACTGGAGGTTTTTAAAAAGAGACTGGACAGCCATTTGTCTGAAATGGTATAGGGCATCCTGCTTGAGTAGGGAGTTGGACTAGAAGACCTCCAAGATCCCTTCCAGCTCTACTCTGATTTACTCTACAAGTCATGGAACAGTTGGCTGGTGCAGTGGGCACTGAGGTTCATCTCTACTAAATGGTTTGCAAAATTCCAAATAATCCCCCACAAATTATTGACTCTTGCAGGATGGTACTAGCAGCTCTAGCACACAACTGGTTCAAAGAACAGGCCCTTCTAGGTAGCTTCAATTTAAAATGTTTTTTAAAAAAAACTTGTCCAAAATGGAACAATCTGTCTCTCATTGATTTTTCTGTCTCCAAATTTAGAGACATCTGCTTTCTCATGAAGACACACACACACACACACACACACACACACACAATCCTTTTCTTTTCTTTTCTTTTGTCTCCCCTCCCCTTTTCCCACACATTCCTATTATGTCTGTTCTTTGGTGAAAGCAAGCCCTCTTCTGGATCAGGTAGCTTATGCACTCAAATTAGTCATCAATCTAGTCATTTGGACAAAAGTGCCAAGCAGAGAACAAATCCCAGAAGCCCGGCTACAAAACTGTTGCTGCATCACCAAAGCCACCCAACAATGGTAATGAAGGAAAGCAGTGGTAGGGAAAGAGTGGTCTCCTGTATTCCTCTCCGGCTAGCTTTAGGACCTGGCACTAGCATTCCAGGGATGTTAATATGAAGAGGAGGGTGTGTGCAGGGGAAGGAACCCTACTTTCCACATAGTGAAGTCCAATCTAGTGTTGGGAGAAAAGTGGACATCTGACAGGCACCAGGCAGTGAAGGGGAAGGATTGGAGGAAAGCTTTTAGTTACTAGCCTGCAGTGGCAAGGAGTTCTAAAATGGCAGGTAAACTTGGGATAGAAAAAGCCAAACTTAGTTTACTATCAGAGAAAGAAAAGAATGAGAAATCAAAGCTCTGGCAACTTTTTCTTCTAAGGAATGGTTGGTTCAATTCTCTAAGTAGGTATTCAGATATTCAGCTAGAGCAGAGGTGGTGAAGCATGGCTAAGCTCAGGAATTCTGGGAGTTGAAGTCCACAAGTCATAAAAGGGCCATAGTTCATCACCCCTGAGCTAGAGAAACAGGTACTGGGCTGGCACAATGCCCAGAACTGCAAAGAGAAGGAGAAATCAATACAGTATGTACAGTATATAAAGGACAGGAGTGTATGAAAAACTAAACTATATACTGAATTCCACCTTTTCATATTTTAGCATTAAGAAAAATAATTTCACTAGAAAGAATTGTGGGATTTCCTTCAGTTTACACCCTTTCAACAACAGAACTTAGGAAAGGTCCAAAAGGCTGGCTTGTTTAAATGGAAATAACAAGTCTTTATTGGAGTATAATAACCTTCAAGTGCTATTAGAAGTCCCTGAGTCTTCTCATGACTTCAGGAGCTGTGAAATGTTATTTATTGTGTATTTATAAAATTACACATAGTTTATTAGTGAAAGAAGAAGTGAAGTAATGAAATGTGATCCTATTCAAAGAGTAGGAAAAGAGAGAATTTGTCTATTGACTTCCACTAGAAAGTCATAAAAGTCAAGAGGGTGGCTGCAACGGGGTGATCAAAGCCCCACTCCCTTTTCACAATGACAGACATAAAAATAGGGTAGGGGTTCAATTACATGATCACAGCTGCCTGCTTGACTTTTATGACACACACCCCACAAGAAGCCCTTATTTGTCAAGGATGAATCCAGGAAAAAAACAGAAATTGGGATCGGTGACCAGTTAGACTTTTATTAGGAAAAGCCAATAAGGACTGCAAGAAATTCATATATTTGGCTATTGTAGAAAAATGCAATCCATCACCGAAGCTAATGTCACAATGCACTCAGACAAACACATACACACATAGTGTAAATTCAAACCTATTTATGGTTCAGAAAAGAATATCTGCCTCTTCTCTAGTGAGTACATTCAATTTGGAACCCTCAAGCAGAATATGTAAGAACTGCAGTAAGCCATTCTCAAAGAGCCATGTGTATATTTGCTCTAGTCCCAGAAAACTGTCCCTACAACAAGAATTCTTCCGTATCAACATTACAATGATAAAGTTGGCCCTGCAATATACTCCTGCTCAGCTTTTCCACTGTTGCAGTTAATAGTGTTTTTATTGCTGTATTATAAAGACATATTTCATTTGCTGAACCATAAACACTATTCAAACAGGCTTCCACCGGGGGTATCTCATCTTTGCTTCCTGCAATCTGAAAATGAAGGGCTTACTGTCTCTCATTGCTGGCCTGAGATTTGCTGCTCTCCATTCATCATGCAGTTGCAATCTGTTCTGGGAAGCAAAATTAAAGCACTGAAGTGCAAGCAGCAGAATGGTTAGTAGTACACAAGAAGTCTGCTGATCCCTTGATTTAAATCGGAGCATGGCATGCCATGCACAGGGGAGAAATTCCTCACTTGAAAGAAGAAATGTAATAGCACCCTGATACACATGTTGATTTCAGGAGGCAAAAAGGGGAACTGGAGAGTGTGCACCCAAATGCCAGGACTTAGAGAAAGGAATATGAATTTGCATACAAATGATGAAGAAATAAGATGGATTAAATTTAAGTTTGGGGGGGAAAATGAGAAACTGAATAAAATTTGGAGCTAACACATTCGCCTGGTCTCAATAATCTAATGTTTGGTGAGCCTTTCTTTATTAGGAATTTGGTTAATTCCTATTAGTGATATTATATACCTGACATGAAGTTCAAATAGTTAATGATTATAACACCCACGATTTGTAAATATAATTCCACACACCTTGCAGAGAGTTTCATTTCTTTGAAAAGTGAATCTGATTTGGGCTGCCAGGCACCGGTAAGGAATGTGTTCAATCTCATCAAAAGCAATTTTTCCAAAGATTAGTTGTGTGAAGGACAGCAGTCCCAGGGAGCATGGTGTGAAACTGAGAATTATGGGACCAATGGAGAAGCCAAGGTTCAAAGACCCTGACAGGAGACCACATCTGTAGTAGTCATGATTCTAAGTGCATTCCATTTCTAAAGCATTTCAGGAAAAAGCAATAAGAAGCAATATCTCAAGCTAGGTAACTGAAACTTGGTGGATTATGTTCAGCATTTTTGTACTATTCATGATAAGAAGATTAGGTTTATAGAGTGGGTGGGGCTTCCACAAATGAAAGTGCACTGGACAAAAATGTTGGATTCAACCCAATGGTCATACTCAAATTTTCTTTTCAGGAATCCTAATAATACTTATAGGAATATCTTTATAGGCTAACAGTTCATTTTAGCAGAGTGTTATTGATGGTTTAGCAAAGTATGCTTTGTTTTGTTTTTGAAGATTAAAAGAAAAATTACAAACATATTTCCAAGTACTGTTCCTCAGTTTAATCTCCAAAGATCTTTCAGGCTTTGTGCATTATAAAACTAATTAACCATCAAGGTAGCTATTCCCCTGAGATTTAAAGGGTAACAAATTCAATCTGCCTGTCTTCTTTTGCATTTCCCTCAAACATCTGTTGCAGAATTCCAAAGTCGAGCGCTGGCACACTTTGGTATGGAAAATTCCTATATATTTTAATTTGTGCAGAGAAATGTAGTTGATGGTGTTGATTTAAGGGCCACATTAAAATTCTCCTGAGGCATTGCTGAAATATTGCTCAGCTTTATGAAATACAGCAGCTAAACTCTCTTAGATAAAGCCTACACTGATAACATAACTTGTAGTTTGCACTTCTGGAGAGAAAGGATAACAAATAGCCAAAATTTCTTTTTTGACTCTTATGGATGCCCCTAGCTGGATGACATTCTTCTTTATTTCCTTCTATTCAATTCAATAGAATAATAATAGGTAGAAGTTAAATATAAGACTGTTGGACTCCTTCTCCTTCTTCTTCTCACCTAGCAATCATTTCGCTGGAACCAATTGTGATTGCTAAATAAGAACCACCCGCACTTGGTATCATATGGAAGCACAAGCAATAGAACACAGTCAAACTAGAGTCTTGGACTTTAAGAGAGCTAATTTCAATAAACTTAGAGAGGGTTTGGGAAGGATTCCATGGATGAGAATCCTCAAGGGGAAAACAACTCAAGAAGCTTGGGAAATTTTGAAAAGTGAGATAATAAAAGCCCAGTCTAGCACAATACCAACAAAGATTTGTTGCTTTGCCTTTTAGCATGTTGGCTTTTATTGCCATTATATTTCCATTATTAATTTTATTATTATGTTTGTCTTATATTAAATAATGAATCCTATTCAAATATACTGAAAAAAAGAATTCCATTTTCAAGAGTGCAAAAGCTACCTCAAAGATTCACTCCTGTATGCAGCACATATTACATATTAGTATCAGTCTAATCTATTGCCCATATTTCTCATCTTCCTTTAGCTGTATCGATTGCTACTCTCTGTCTCTCTCTGTCTTGGATTCATTTAAGTTTGGAACATATTAATCAGATGGAGATTTCAATGTGTTTTGTAATAATTTCACAGTTTATGTTTTTTAAAAAGTAATTTACTGAGCCAAGGTAGAAGTGTTACTGCTTGACATAACACAAGTTATCCATGAAGTTTGGTGCCACATGTTCTATCCTGGATTAATCACATAAAACAACCATTTGAAGCTTATGAATAACAATAGAGTCTGCAGTTACACCAGGCAAACGAAAATAAAATTACAAGGACCATCAATCTACATGCTTCAGGGTATCAGATAATCACCAGCTGGTGTGAGAAAGAAATTTACCTCCTTTGGTATGAGGCTCAAACCACAGGAAACATTATGGACTTTATACTGTGTTCTCTAAAAATCCATGTTAGTGTCTTGTGGAGAAAGGCTATTAAAATTAGATGGACTCTCATATACTTTTTCTAAAAGAAAAATGTATTTCCATTAAATACAAGACATCTCAAGTAGATCATTTTCACTTCAGAAAATGCCAAATCTCTGATTACAGATCTTCAGAAGAATTGGATGGTAACACCTTTTCAATGAAAAGCCAGCCAAATAATTATCTTTCTGGGATTAAAGCTTGGGGTTGTTGGTGGTTGTGTCTTTTGGGGGGGGGATCCTTTAAATCACCTTAGGAATTTCTGTTTGTGGCACATGATAAATAACACATCACAAATAATTTTAAAGCCTGAATTATTTTCTCCTCTTTTAATCTTTGTACAATGGTAGCGCAAGTTAGAAGTGGTGGATAGTTCTGGGCACAGTCCTGCTAATGGAGACAGACAGCCATAGCCACAACTCTACGGCAATATATTAAATCTGTTGCAGAGGAATGTACTTCCCATGCAGCATAACTGCTACTCCAGTAATAAAATCATAGGATGTTATTTGTGCCTTCCTAATGGCACTGTCCTGGTACTGTCATTCTATTTCATCACTACCTCTCATCAACACAATAGCATCTTCAGGGTATTGTGTACCTTCAGACTCACCTGCCTTAGTGTAAGTAACAACCATAAAGCCAACAAGCATCATGCTTATGCCAAATGCATGCATTCACAGTGATTATTTCACTTCACACACTTGCCAACTTTCTTTAGTATTGAGAAAAGAAAGAAACTCTTTTCAGGCATTAAAAATGAAGGAGCTTGGAGAGGAGAAAGAAATAGTCTGTCCTTGTTGACAAGGAAAGTCTGCAATGTTACTGCGACTCTGACAATTATTTATTCTTTTAGCAATTCTGATCACAGAAATAACTGTATTCATATCCAACTATTACAAAGTCACAACTAAGCCCTCCATCAAATTCAGGAGCTCATAAATACAGTAGAGCAGGCATACATTTCCATCTCCTTCATCTCTGCATTTTTTTTATGTCTATGGAGAACAAGAAGAGAATTCCCACTTTCCTTGATACATCGACCTGAGATTATGTGAATGCCAACAACTATTCTCTTTCATCTACGCATGTCTAGGTCCAAAATATTAATCTGGCTAAACTAACCGACCAACCCATCTTATATCCAGGCAACTCATCTAAAGTAGACTATGGAGCTCATAATAAATTAAGATCAACTTAAACCTTTTGGTTCAATTAATCTAATCAGATCTCTACCAAGAAGTATAACTATCCACACTATAAATTGCATGTCATTAAAGAAAGATTTAGGGTGGCATATTCCGGAATATTGATTTTTTTCTCTCCCTGCAGCTGCTTATTTATAATGTTCTCAAGCACCACAGAAGCAATAAAGTTTGCCTATCTAGATACAGATCTACATATTCTACCTCGCTGGGGAGGAAAGATACCTAGAGCAGAAATTCAGACTCCTAATGAAGAAGTTCTGTTTGCCTGCCAGAAAAAACAGATAAATGACAAAGCAATTTTCACACTCCTTAATGAGATCCCAAGATACTTCGTCAAATTCCACACTGTTGAATAGATGAATTTAAACTCGGGCTGCTTTCTTCCAATCTTAGAAATTACATCCTCCCCCCCCCCTAATATGAATCAGGAAAGCTGGACAGCAATGGAATAATGCATGGTTCACACACCTAGGGGTAACAAGATTTGTTAACAGTAGTTCCAGCATTGATTAACGGTATCACAATGAATAAGAAAGGAGCAAAGAATGATTTGTCACTTTTGAAATGCATCCACAATTGTTTTTCCGACTATCTTTTTTTTTTTTTAAGCATCATTTTCCATAGGAAAGGTATGGTGTGCCCGATTTAATGTAAGCCTGCTGGGCAATTGAATGGTTAGCAGGACTTCCATCCATGTCACAAGGGAGAATTGTTCAATTCTCTTCAGACACAATAGCCCAAATATGCCCATGGTAGTCACAAATCCACGCTTCTCAACAGTAAAACAAAAACAATGAAATTATTTTAGAACCCATCTGAAAAGTAATCTGAAGTTTTCACTATTTGATTTGATAAGCAGACATGTTTTTGCATGAATATTGCAAACATAGTTAAGAGCTCTTTGTATTGCCAGTAAAACAAAAACAATGAAATTATTTTAGAACCCATCTGAAAAGTAATCTGAAGTTTTCACTATTTGATTTGATAAGCAGACATGTTTCTGCATGAATATTGCAAACATAGTTAAGAGCTCTTTGTATTGCCAGTGATTTGAAATTGGTTATAATTTTATTGCTTTATACATTAACTGCTGTGTTAAACACAAGCATTGATTTATCCTGGATTTTTAAAATAATTTATTTTATTTCTTTTTACATCTTACCACCTCAATCTATTTTTAAAAAACAAAAAAACAAAAACATACTTTGCTTTCAGTCTGTTTCAATCATTAATGCCTGATCTTTGTATTTGCATATATTGTTTAATTTATAAGAATGAACAGTGTGACTCTTTCTAATAGGAACAACAGATTGCTAAAATTCAGGTTTTTTATATAATTTTGTGTAATTATTTTTATTCATTTATTTGTTTATTAAACTTATTTGTTGCCCATATTACCTAGACACAACTCTAGATGACTTACAATCAATAAAAGCAACAGGATGAAACATTAAAATAATAAATATTAACACTAAGATTGACTTAAAAATTAACAAGGATGGCAAGGAAAACAGCAAGTTGCACACAGGTAAGAGGTGGGGTTTTATCTTAGTCCATTAACCATCTCCAGTATGTTATAAAAGCACAAAAACATGTCTGTATTTGTCAAAAAGTCAAGATGATGCACATGCCTGCATGATCAAAGCCAACCCCCTTTTAATAGGTGCCATCCAAATGTAAAAAGGAATGGAGCTTTTGAGTCTGCCATCTTTTTTAAAAAATACTTATTTGTTTGCTTGCTTGTTTGTTTATATCCTGCCTTTATTATTTTTATAAATAATTCAAGGCAGCAAATATACCTAATACACCTTTCTCCTTTTATTTTCCCCACAACAACAACAATAGGTAGGATTACCCTATTCTGGTGCCCTTTGGCTTTATCAATTACCAATTATTCAACATACATCACCAATAATGTCTCATGTTGTTTAGCCTTTTCAGTAGCTGCTTGAATATCTGGCATCTACCTTTTCATGTAAGTCTCTAATCTGCTTTAGATAATCCTATGTATTATTTTGCTAGCATGTGAAATTAAGGATAGTGCGTCATAGTTTACACACTCTATTAAGTGTCCTTTCTTTGGGAATATATAGATTTGCCTCTATATATTTGAACTAATTTGAACTAATATATTATTCTCTGGATCTACTTATATAGTGTTGAAAGAAAAATCTTCATCAGGGTCCAGTCCAAGCCGTGAATAAACAAAATGGAGGCTGCTTTAGGAAAGAAGGTCCAGTTTATTGAGTTGCCAGAAACTTCAGTGAAACAGCATATGTTTCTGGGGTGGCTGACCCCATGAGCTGGGAGTGGTGGGTTTTTATACCTTCTTGGGCTTTTGTGTTTGGAGTTGTTCCTGTTCCTGTGGCATGAATTTTGACCTGAGGTTCAGTGTGCCCTTTTGGGTAGTGGGTTACACCTATTATATCCTAAAGGTTATGTCCTGCTTCCCTGGGGCTGTGGCTGATGGCTATGTCCTGTGTTGGATTTTTCGGTGAGGGGTTGCTGGTTCTAATTCTATCACTCTGCTCTTGTTAGCTATCAGTTTTGCTGCAAGGGATTTCAAACTATTTTGTTTTGAATGGGCTTCTGCCTGGTAATATTTGCTCATGAATGGGGCCTCAGTCTTTCTGAATGGGATTATCAAATCTGCATTTCTACAGAGCTGGCCTGCTTAGTTTCTGTTTGGGGCTACTAAGAAAACTGGGCCTGCTTTTCTGCCTTTAATATCCTTTGGGGAAATATAATATTCTGCATTTTTTAATATTCCCCAAATATTTCCTTCTCTAGAAGGATGAGTGCTAACTTCCAACAATAAGAATAGCAATAGCATTTAGGCTTATATATTCCCCATAGAGCTTTATAGCACTGTCCGGGCGGTTTACAATGCAAGCATTATTTGCATATTGCCCCCAACAATCTGGATCTTTATTTTACTGAGTTCAGAAAGATGGAAATCTAAGTCAACCTTGAGCCCTGTCAGGATTGAACTCCAGGCTGTGGGCAGAGTTTGCCTCCAATACTACACTTTAACTACTGTGTCAGGAGTGAACTATCAAAAACAATTCATATGAATTCTAAAGAAATCAACAAAACAGAGAATTAAAACAAGCAAGAATTATTTCATATTCCTACATATTAAATTCCTTTTGAGAAGTTCAGGTACATTTCTCCATTGAAAATGTATTTATTTTTAAATTATTATTTTGTAAGAGAGACATAGTTAAACCACTGAATAAGAGTAATTGTTAAATATATGAAATTGAAAGAAAAAGAATTACAGCAGCATGTTAGAGAAATAAGCAAGAACAGTAATAGTGCAGTATAAGATGAAAATAATACCAAAAGTTCAATGAATACTAATTCTAAAATAAATGTGAGGAACCTGTGGCCTTCAAATTTTGCAGAAATACAACAGTTGGCCACCCTAGCATTAGCCATTTGGGCTATTATTGTTTAGAACTGTGGCTCTGCAACATTTGAAGAGCTACAAATCTCCATCCTTGTTGTAAAAACAAAAAAAAGTTTTTTTTCTGCACTTACTAATATCCACAGAGTATTTTTGCTTGTTCTTCCTGAAAAATAACTAGATCTTTTGGAGAAGTAGCAACTGGAAGCTTAAAAGAAGATGCAACAGCCCGCCTTTGAAGAAAGGAATATGTCCTAAGTCCAGTTGCATCTGTAACAGATTTTCAAGGATGCCATTAGAAACAGAAAAGAGGTTACAAGTTAGTGGATTCCACTAGTTCAGGATTTCAACCCAGTTTATAAAAGAGAAAAGTAATCTCTGTTAAATCAAGGCTGAATCTAAATCTATTGGGAGTTTGGGAGAGCTGAAACTCCTATTTTTGAATAATTTGATTCTCCAGAGGTGTGTTGTCTACTTTTGCTTCTGCTCTTCTATCTTTTGATTCCTGTGAGTTCTTCTATTGTGTTGCAATTTTTTGCCGAAAACTGTCATGGTTATGGCTTTTTACCATAATTTTAATTTTAAAAATCTTAAAAGAGTAGGTTTCTATACACTATACACATCTATTTCGGTACATCAACTTCTTTCAAATTTGACTTGTGTAAGTAGAAGATTTGGTATTTTTTAAAAAAAAAATCATTCTAATACTTTATTAAAACTATTTCCTTGAATAATTATGTTTCAGGTAAAGTCAAAGAATATTGCCTCATCTATGCTAAACTTATTTTCAGTATATCTTTTCTCACTGAAAATTGTTATTGTGCACATGCACACATGCACGAACAAACACTATGATTTCTAAATACTTCCCAAAATGTACAATTAAAAAAACAATCATCATAGTTATGACTATTGCTTTGTTCCAATCAACTGATTTGAAATGATTCTGCAATCTTAATCATAACTGAAGCACTTTATTGAGGATAAGCATAATAAATGTTTTTTATAACAATGATGTCACTAACATGTGCCATTATATTTCTGTTTTTCAATCCAAAATCTTTGGACCTTCACCTCCATCTTTCTCAAACTACTTTTCTCACATCTAGGTTGTGTTATAAATGATGAGGCATGTGGCGAACAAATTGGAAAGACATGCTTCATCAACAATAGTTCCTTTGTGAGCCATTATAAACTGAACCAAATTAGAAGACCAGCCAGGTGTCTAAATTTGCTTAGAAGAAGGCTTGATTCTTCAGGAATTAGTTTTCCATTTATTTTAAGCAAAGGCATAGTGTTAATTCTTCATAGGTATCCATTTACAGTATGTGTAAATTGACTCAGATTCTAACCGATATTTTAACATATGATGATCTCTCAGCTCATGCTTTGTGAATGGCAACTCTTTTAGGAAATGTATGTATTTGGTCCCCAGGCCAACCAGAAGAGCCAGGTCTTCAGACTCTTGCAGAAGGATATGAAGATAGGAAAGACAGGAGGGTAGGAACATAGGAGGAGTTCCTTAAAGCAGAAGTACCAGATGTCTTTTATTATAGATAAATAGATTCTGTAGGAGTCAAACTTTAAGGCTTTTCCCCCCACAATTTCAAGCAGCATTAAAACAATAACAAAACCTATTATAGTATTAGTAATAGTAGAAATGATATCAATGATAGGACATATACTAGCAGCAGCATCCAGATTGCAGTGCCATAAATAAAGTGCAGATATCCTAATATTTTTTCCTAGCAACTTTGTAATCCTCTAGTTGAAAGAAAAAAAATCAATTGTTGCAATTTTCCGTATCAGTAAATTAGATAATGTTGAATTTTTCACATCTAGATCACCATATCTGGTGATCTAAAATGGCCACCACACAAGTATAATAAATTATTTATCATTTAAGATTTTTTTAGAATGGAATCATGAGCGTCCAGAAGAATAAACTACCTCAGTGAATTCAGTAGGTATATTCTAAGTATGGCTAAGCCTATATCCATTCCATGTACACACACATACACACAGACGTGTGTGTGTGTGTGTATTCATTTCTATTTTATCCATGACAAAACAGCTTGTTTTCATGACTCCCTTGCTAGACCTCACGGAAAGAATTTCTTAAAGGGTCCTGTCACTGATAAATGGGATGTTGCCTAGTGAAAAAGACATAAGAGACTATTTCAGAGGCCAGGCAGTGGTCTTTAAAAATATTTAGATACTGTCATTCAAGATTCCCAAAAGCAGGAATGTATGAAAGTCTAATTTGCTTGTGATTTGTGGTGGGAGAATGAAAAAGCTTAGGTTTTAAAGAGTTCCATTTGCTCTGCATTATATTGGTCAAACACAATACTGTTACTATATAACCACATGTGATATGATGGGATGTGCGGAATATTTCATGAGTAAAAGCAGTGTTTTGACCTCAAACTCTTTCAGGCCTTTTTGCTTCAAATGAGATATAATCGTCACTCAGAAAATTGCAAGCAGATATTCATCCTGAAAAGCAACAGTCTCTCATATACCAAACTATACAATGCCATGTTAATGTCACATGGTAGCATATGAAAAGAATGTCATGATCAAAATATGAACTCTTTAGAATTGTAACATAATTTCCATAATGCTGCAGGGTCAAAGGAGGGACATCACAGCCTTTAAATGATTTTTTTTTTCATTTGATTTTAAATGCCCAGTACATATGTCTGCTGCCGGCTGTGATTTATTAGTAAATCTTTCAAAAGTGTACAACAAATCTTAGAGCCATCCAGTTGGTGGCTGACAAACTGGTATGGAAATTTTCTATCTGCTTTCTTGTGTAAAAAATCCCCAAGAATAAGCCATAAATAGGTTGGTACATTCTGGCTCACGCTGCCCAAATTGGAAAAATAAAATGGGAAACAGCTATTATTTTAGTTAATAGTATATTAGTGACATGAGATAGACTTTTTGTTCATTCGTGATCATTCCTAACTCTTCAGATTGATGTATTTCAAAAGAGAGGGTTAAGTGGATGTCTTACAAATGGTTTTTAAAAGATTGATTCTGATTTAAAAGAGCAGATTTCATAAAACATCCAAATTTATAAAAAATGAAAGTACAGTATGATCTGTACAGCATATTAAGAAGAACAGGTGCTCTGGTGCTTAAGGTAATAGCATATCTGGTAGAACATTAGAAGACAGCACAAAAGAGGAGGAGGAGGAGGAGGAGGAGGAGGGGGCAGCTAATTTTAAAAAATTGTGCTCATGTTTCAGAAGACAAAGTGGAAAAGATACAAGCAGAGTCATAAACTTTCATAATAAGGCTTAATGCACTCGGTGGGTGAGTTAGATGGTGGTTTAAGCCACAAGAGAAACATCTAAAGAAATGTGGCTGGTTTGTGTTTTGTTAATTGTTTAAGATTTAGTATATTTGTGCCATTTCCTTTATTTTTTTATAATCTTCCTTTCTAAATCTTTTCATTCCAGGCCTTTCTTGCTGTCTTCTTTTGATACCTTAATGAGTATGTTTTCTCCTACTTTCATTGTATTGAATTTGCTATTATTCTTCCTTGAATTTTGGATACTAAAAAGAAAAAAAAAAACATACACTAATCCAAGAGAAAGAGAAATACTATGAGCACAGGGCATTAGGCCAGTGGTTCTTAACCTGGGCAATATCGCCCCCCCAGGGGGCGATTTCATTTTCAGGGAGGCGATGGAATGAAAAGGGGTGACACGGGGGCGAAGGAACGAAAAGGGGGCGATATGGGGGCGATGGAGTGAGAAGTTTTGGGGATACATTTGAGCCTTCCCATGAGCCTCCTCCGCCATTTGCAGACAGAGACAGAGACAGAGAGAGGCACTTGCGCTTCCCTTCTCTCTCTCTCTTTCTCTCTCTCTCTGTGGACTTGCCCCCTCGCAGGGCTCCTGATTGGCCCTGCGCCCGGGTGCCCCACCCCCTGGGAGAAGCGTGGCCAGGAAGTCCCTTTCACTGGCTGGTCCCGTCTGAGGTGCATGTGGCCGGGGAGCCGCGCAGGGAAGCCCCGGGATCCCCGCTGGGAGTGGCCCGCCAGAGCCTCAGCTGAGCGGGCCAGCCCTCCCGCAAGCCACGGCCCCAAGGGAGAGCAGCCCCTGCGATCCCCAGCCGGTGGGACTGTTGGCCCAGCTGGCCGGGAAGGTGCGCCGGAGTCCCGGCTGCTTTGTCGGCGAAGAATGTGGAGTGAGCAGAAGATGGGGGGGAGAGAGAGAAAGGGAGGGGAGGCATTTTCCAACCAGCAGCAGAAGAGCCCCGGCTGGACCCATGGGAGCGCCTCCTCCTAGGGCCCGGCGCCGGCTTCCTTGCCCTCCTCCTCCCCTTCTTCCTCCTGCTGCCCCCCGGGTGGCAGTCCCGGCTGGGGTGGCACGCGGCACGGGCATCGCTCCCTGGGCCATCCCCAGGCCGCTCCCTGGGCAGCCGAGCCAACCACACTGTCAAACCCCCGTGGGCTCAACATTCATGGGAAAGGGGGAAGCATGCTCCAGGCGGCGGTCGCCGCACAGCCCGTCGCACAGCCAGACGCCGGTGGGTCACAGATCACTGAGAGCACCGTGCGGTGTGGAGCGGCCCCAGCTCCTCCAGCACAATGGACCTACCGGTGACACGGGAGGCTCCAGCGTCGGTCCTGGCGGGAGGCAGATCGTTGCCCCGGTTCCGACCGAGGATGCCGGTGGCGCGGGAGGTTTGGTAACGCAGCCGATGGGGGGCATTCTGCGGATGCCCCATGGCCCGCAACTTGAGCCCAGGGACGCCGGCGGCACGTGGGACGGCCTGCCAACGTGACCGTGAGCCAGGGCGTCCCCGCAGGCCCGGCAAGCAATGGAGCTGGGTGCCTCCAGCGGCGACAAGGGGTCTGGTGAGGTCACTGCAGGCCAGGGGCGGGCCCGCAGTCTGGAGCAAAAGACACGGCTAGGGAGAAATGCCTGCGCTGGATGGTGGCGGAAGGGAGGCTGGGTCCCAGATGGCTGCTTTTCATGGCCAAATGCCAGATGCTGGGCAATTGACTGGGGCAGAACAGCACGGTGGGGGGGGCTATGTAAAGCGTGTCTCCCCGAGCCGGTCCGGGCAGCAGTCCCAGCTGGGGCATCGCTCCCTGGGCCGTTCCCCAGGCCGCTCCCTGGGCAGCATCGCTCCGGACTGTAGACCTGCCCCTGGCCTGCAGTGGCCTCGCCAAACCCCATCACCACTGGAGGTACCCAGCTCTACTGTCCGTTGGGCCTGCAGGGACGCCCCGGCTCACGGTCATGTTGGCAGGCCATCCCACATGCCGCTGGCATCCCCGGGCTCAAGCCGTGGGCCACGGGGCATCTGCGGAATGCCCCACCCATCGGCTGCATCGCCAAGCCTCCCCTCGCACTGCCAGCGTCCCCAGGCTCAAGTCGCGGGGCGTCCGCGGAACGCCCCCCATCAGCTGCATTGCCAAACCTTCTCCCGTGCCACTGGTGTCCTCGGTTGGAACCGGGGCAATGATCCGCCTCCCGCCGGGATCGACGCCGGAGATTCCCATGCCACCGGTAGGTCCGTCGCGCTGGAGGAGCTGGGGCTGCTCCGCACCGCGCGGGGCTGTGCAACAAGCTGTGCGATGGCCGCTGGATGCTGGGCAGTTGACTGGGGCAGAACAGAGGGGTGGGGGGAGGCTGCCCAGGGAGCGGCCCAGGGATGGCCCAGGGACCAATGCCCCAGTCGGGACTGCCAACCGGACCGGCTCGGGGAGACGTGCTTTACATAGCCTCCCCCCACCCCGCTGTTCCGCCCCAGTCAATTGCCCAGCATCTGGCGTTTGGCTGTGAAAAGCAGCCATCCGGGACCCAGCCTCCCTTCCACCGCCATCCAGCGCAGGCGTTTCTCACTAGCCGCGTCTCTCGCTCAGTCCTGGCTGGGGCAGCAGCCGGCGGGGGCATTGCTCCCTGGGCCATCTCCGGGCCACTCCCTGGGCAGCCGAGCTGGCCACGCGTCTCCCCAGGCCGGTCCGTGGTGCCCCGGGCGCCTTTCAGCACCTTCTGCTGCCTCCTGGCCCCCCTCCCCACCCCTTCAGCGCCGTCTGCCTTTCGTTCTCTCTCTCTCTCTCTCCTCACCTGGAGAGAGAGGGGGGAGGGAGGAAGAGGAAAGAGAGAAAGAGAGAGGGAGTGGGGAAAGAGAGAAAGAGAGAGAGAAAGAGAGAGGAAAGAGAGAAAGAGAGAGAGAGGAAGCGCAAGTGCCTCTCTCTCTCTCTCTCTCTCTCTCACACACACACACACACACACACACACTGAGTGGGGGAAGAATTATTTGCATCGATATGTCCTGATGACAATTTTAAAGAAAACAAAAAAAAGTGTTTGCATAAATTGAAGAATTATTTCCTATGTTGTGATTGAGAGGTTATGTTGGGGGAGGGGGCGATGACAACTTCCTTATTGGCTCAAGGGGGCGATTCGTTCAAAAAGGTTAAGAACCACTGCATTAGGCAACGGTGGCTCAACCTAATAGCAAAAAAGCCCTCTCAAAGCAAAACCTCATTGCTCTTAGCATGGAAGAATTGCTGCTCCTCAGAAACTGTAAGGAGTGAGAATGAGTGCTTAGAAACTATGATTTATTTTCAACAATGAGAGGGCCTGCTGGAGAGGTGATACCTTGGCAGAGCAGTGATGGCTAGGTCATCTATCAGGAAAAGGGTAATGTCTGGAAAGGGCCTAAGAGGAAGAATCAGGTTCTTGGAGTTAGATGCTAATCTTATATACACTTAGGATAGGTCCCATTTATTATAGTGCAATTTATTTCTACAAGGACATGGTTTGCACTGTTTAATACTTTGACATTGGGGGGGGGGGATTGTGCTTTCTATATTATCAAAACCATCTACCAAACCAGATATGCCAGAAAAAGCTAATCCCTTGAAACAATACTTTATTCTGACCTCTGAAAGAGAATAGCATTATGAATGAGCAGGCCTCTTGTGTCCCATTTTCCATCTAATGCATTCACAAAGCTATTCAATTTATAACAAAGAGGGAAGAATAAACAATTAGGCCTTACATTTAGCAATGCTGTTACACACCTGGCATCAATTAAATGCTTTAATTAAAAGTCATAATAGAGAGTAAGCCTGTATAACCTTTTCAGAAGTCACTCCATAGTGTGCATTGCAAAACCTTCTATTGCACTGTTGAGCATCAACCTTTATAGCATTTCTTCATAGTCAACAGAACTAATGGCTTGGAAATGAAAACTAAATAAGGCATAGTTATTCTGACACCCAACCTTTAATTTTCCTTCAAAGAAAA
Organism: Azemiops feae; assembly: GCA_023970755.1. Taxonomy (NCBI): domain Eukaryota; kingdom Metazoa; phylum Chordata; class Lepidosauria; order Squamata; family Viperidae; genus Azemiops; species Azemiops feae. The sequence continues at coordinate 1,877,614 of JALGBA010004287.1, forward strand.
ACAAATTAATTACATATTATGAAGTGAGAAGCCAATGTCAGTCAAATTTATAGTAGACTTTATATGGATTTTGGAAACATTTTCTGTACATTTCAATATGTTAGAAGAATATACCAATAATCATGTCCTAACAATTGAGGAACAGAACTCATCCTTGGAACCATTATTCTTTTAAAATCAGATGGGATCTTGCATTCCAAAAGTATAAGAGCCTTAAAGTCTCATAAAATAAAGTCTCCTTCAAGTTGAACTTGATTTCTAGTGACTTAATGTACATGTCCACAGTTTTCTTAGCAACCACATAGAAATACCTTGTCATTGTTTCTTTCAGCTAGTTTGTATATCCACTTTTTTATTTGTTCCAATTTTTCTTCTTAATACATTATATCCCAATATTATTTTTTAAAAGCAATGTTTTTCAATTGTATGACTTTTTAATTATTTCTTCACACTCATTTATTAACCTCTTCTATAAGGCATTGTCAATTGTTTCTTTACTTTATTTTGCATTTTATTTTTACTGTGTAAAATTGAAGACTGTGTGTGTCTATGTGTCTGTGTTAGGATATGAGCTAGTGTTACTGGAGAAATCAAAAATGTAGAAAGCAGTTAATTAAGGCTTACTGAAATTATTCTGGCAAAGAATTACTGGGAGCTTTGAAATAATTGTTGAAATGTTCTGAACAAATTATCTGCAACACTCAAAAGCCCAGGTAACTTATAAACCTATATATTGAAGTCTCTGAAATTTGAAACATTTTATCAGCCCCTAACAATTTACTCCATCTATAAGTTTCTGCCCATTTGGGTGCAACACACACATATTTTAGAGACTATAATAAATCAAGTTTTAAAAGGGATTTAATTTAAATAACTGTACAAAATTCAACAAGCTTTATTCTGTCACAAATCCTATTTTTTCTGGAACTTTATCTTGTACGGCTAAAAGAAAATATGTTAGAGACATGAGACATCTTTATTCCTCCACTCTAGGAAAGGGGAGGTCAGACTCATTTTTCCTAAGGCATGCTCAAGACAGGGTGAGCTCTTCCAGAACCATCACAAGGTAGCTTTGGCTGTTTTCACAGCTGAGGATCCAGCTATGAGCCAAATTAAATGGTCCTTGCATAGCCACAGTAATGAGCTCTGGTTTGTGAAAATATTTGTAGCCAATCTCATGGAATCTTTGAGAATAGAATAGATAGATCGAATACACTGTACCTCCTGCTCTGTAAGACAAGATTAGGCAACAAGTTATAATATATATGACAACATATGTGTGTTTGTGTGCGCATGTATGTGCATGAAGGCAGAGACAGAGATTGATACACACAGACAAACATAAACACATGATATATATGGAATATAGGTATGAGAGATATTTACTGATATATCATTCTTGAATACATTTATTTAATTTATTTGTATCCTGCCTTTATTATTTTTAAGAAATTCAAGGTGGCAAACATATCTAATGCACCTTCCTCCTCCTCTTTTCCTATATATTTGAAATACAATTTTTGAAATTTTATGTAAAGTACAAAAAGAACAGATTAATTTATTGATCATATAAATATGTGCTTGGAAAGAAACAATACTGAGCATATATTTTAATTCTAGGTAAAAATACCCCATAATAATGTACTATATTTCATTTTTAATTTAAATATAGATGCTTATCAGGGAAAAATTTACCAATGTGCCATTGTTAAACTCATCAACATTTATCTGAGAGGCGTATTGCATGCATAAGCATTAAGTTTGATCTAGTATGCATATAACTGGGTTGCATAAATGACTTGCTAATCCCAAATGGACAATGTATATCTAAAAAAGTAAACAATTAAAAATATTGACTTTATTAGAAACTGTCATGTCTATACATCCATATTGAATTTCATGGCTCACTAATAAATGCATTGGAACCCTCATTTTGATATGCATCAGCCACTGCATATCAACAGCTGGCCGTTGTGTTGACTTACCATTTTTTACCTTCATAGGAGCTCAGCTTTTGTTACCATGCTTTTATAGGTCTGACCCCCTTTCTCATTTGAGTACATATCTTCCGTTTCAGTCTGCCTTCCCATGAGAGGACAGGTGTTTCAACACTAAAGCCCTTTGATGTGAACAACAGCACAGGGAGATGATTTGATTCATCTGTTTCTTGCCTAGGATGCCTGAACGATTTCATTTCTGAATGAAAATATTTGTTCCAGAGGAAAAGAATAACTGGCTCTGTTTCCCCTTTGAAAATACTGTGTTTACCTAAAAGTGAGGCAATATGTACAGCAAAGGTAATGGCAGGTAGTTTTTCAATGGTCCCAATTGTTACGATAACAATTTCAGTAAGACCTAGTCTAGGTTCACTTAACTACAAACTCTATGAACAGAAAAGGGGAGAGGTGTGCAATACATCATGGTTTCCCTATAAGGGTTCATTTTCCCTTATAGTGGTGCTATTTACCTGAGTTGGATTAAAACTCCTCTTATCACAAGCCAGAAGGAACGTAGTAGATCCTCTAGAGAGGATCCTCTTTTGTGGCTTCACTTTTTTTGCTTTGGCTTTTCTCTTTGAAACTTCAATGTAATTCAGGAGAGATAAATTGTAATGCATGTACAGGCAACTCTAAGCTTACTACCACAACTGAGCCCAAAATTTCCATTGCTAAGCAGGACAGTTGTTAATTTTGAATTTTGCTCCATGTTACAACCTTTCTTGCCATAGTTGTTAAGTGAATCCCTGCAGTTGTTAAGTTAGTAACATGGTTATTAAGTCAATTGGGTCTCCCACTGTCTTTGCTTGACAGAAAGTGTGATCTGTCAAGGTGATCACATGACCCAGGAAACTGCACTGTCAGAAATACATGCCAGTTGCCAAGGATCCGAATTTTGTTCACATGACCACTCGGATGCTGCAATACTCATAAGTGTGAAAAGTCAAAAGTCACTTTTTTTCAATAACATTGTAACTTTGAACAGTCACCAAACAAATGGCTGTAAGTTAAGGACTACCTTTAAATTTATAAATCCTAACCGAAGAGAGGAGTTGTTCAAGGTAAATTAAAATTTATAAACTGCTGCTAAAATTTAAGTCTAATTCCAGTTTCTCTGTCAATCCTAGCCATGAATAGAATCAAGCTGTCAATAAGCCTTTATCGGGAAAATTAGGTGGGTGCTCAACTAGCTTTCATTCATCTGCACAATTCTACATTGTTGTTTTTTCAAGATTATCTTAATTAAGGAATTGGAAAATAAGCCCAGATTTATCCTTTGTTTTGTTAGTAGAAAGTGACAAAGCCTGTAACTAGTTCTGTAACTTAAAAACTTATATACAACAGCTTCAATTTCATTTTCTAATATTGAACTGTACCACTTGAAGGCACACTGCTGATTGACTACTGCAGTTATGGTTTCTAAAAAAATTTACTGAGAAAAAGGTACAGCAGCAGATTTTGAATTTGTTTCCTCTGTTTGGTCCCACAGTACCTCCCAAACTGTTAAGAAACGCACTCAAGCATCCAATTGTCCATATGAATAAATGCAATTGAATAGTTGTAAAAAAGATCCTCTACTTGCTGTGGATTCATCACATTTATTTAAAACCAACCATTCCTGCAGAGAATAAGTTTAGGAAATAGTAACAAATATTTCCCTATATGCCCCATTTGCTGTATTTAGAATAATTTTCCTAAATAAACTCAAAATCATTGTTTATGACTTGACTCTAAAAACTGGACAATGTCACAATTCTAGAATGATGTATAACCCAATCTGTGAAATGGTGCAATGACACTGAACGAAGAGGAAAAGACTATTAATAGACTAGTAAATATTAAATTATATATTATGGTAACTGCACTATTAATGACCATTCCATGTAAGATATTTGACATTTCAAAAAAAAAAAAAGCAGATGCACTGCATGCAAAGATCAAAATTAATTTGCTCAGGATTTTTTTTGTTATTTTTAAAAAAATGATGTTAAATGTGTTCAGGATTTTTGTTTTCTTAAAACAGAATGACGTTTTATTTATTTTATTTAACAGCATGTTTGTATGGAAGACTATGAATAACTATTGGTTACATTGCATTCTTCTGAATGGGTCTCAGACTGTATGTTTATATATATGTGTGTGTGTGTGTGTGTGTGTGTGTGTGGAGAGAGAGTGAAAGCGCTATCAAGTTGTATCTATCCTCCTACTGATATCACATAGTTTATGAGATGAAAAAAAATGGGCAAAACCAAATAAACTACTGTAAGGTAAAGTCTAAAATAGGTTCTTTGTTTACCCAAAATAGATCTGGCAAATGTGCAATTAGCATGTTTGTTTGTTTTCCTCCTACTTAATAAGAGATTGTAGTAATGTGTTGGCAATTAAAATTAAAGCCATTACTGATCTGCAAACACACACACTCACGCACACATACTCTCAAACATTGAAACATCTTTTCCTTGATTTGCGCATTTAGATTTAAAAAAAAAAACCTCTTGCCTCTCTTCAATTGAAAACTATTGCTCTTTGAATTGTGGGATAATAATTAATACTGACATGTACAGTTTATTTTTATTGGATGCTAACTGAAACTTCGATTTTATTGGTTGATAATTCTTTATACTTTTATCACAGAATTCATGTTTCCTTAAGGGACAGAGTATGGCAGAAAATTCTTATAGGTCTAAAATTACATAAGGGAATGGACTTAGGAAATGAGTGTTTGTTGAAAGAAACTGCTATATAAAATGTACAAATGTTTAAACAAGTAAAATTATTATTTTAAAAAGTCATTATCCTAAGACATTTGGACAATACAAAATGGAAATTTTAACAATCTTTAAAGTTTCCATTTTATATTGTCTATGTCTTAGGATAAGGACTTTTTAAAATAATAATTTTACTTGTTTAAACAGGTAATTTTACAGTATTGCAAATAAAATTCAATATGCTCCAGCTTCAAAGGAAACAGAAGATTAGTAGGACTGCTGTGGCAGATAGTTCTTGCTGTTTGTTTAACTGCAAGGTCTGGTTCAGGTGGAACACTTCTTCTCTTAGTTATCTTTTGTTCAGTATGCTTAGGCATGCACAAACCATCAGGAACGCTCTAATGTGGATTTTAGAGCAGCCTCCAAGCTGACTCTGTATGTCAAACATAATCTCAAACTGTCTTTCCATCCCTGGCTTAATTGGACAACTGCAACAAAGAACTTCATATGGCATCAATAACAGCATGGTCCTCAAATAACTTGTCATAACTCATTGGAAAAGCTACTGCAAGATACCACTGTCAGCTTTTATTGAGAATTTGCACAACTAAGACATTTTATGGCATGCTTTACATATTTTATAACACAGCAGCCATATTAAACCAAAGACCTGTCACCTATTTTTGGGACCCCATCTTTTATGGCCTGATACTACAAAATGCCTACAGGGACAGCATTTTCCCCAAAGCATTGTATATTATCAAGAAATAGCTTGAAGAGTAGGAGAGGGTTGGGTAGTGTTTAAGCTTACCTGGAAGACAGTTTTAAAATATTTCTAGGCCATTATATGTAGTCAGCATCAATATTACCTAGGAATTTTATTCGGATGACAGTATACATTGCCCAAACTGTTAAAAATGCCAACTCTATAATAGATATGGCATAGTGATGCCATGTGCACACCTTTAAACATATTTTACATGCCTGTGCAATAACTGAAGTGATCAGTGATCTGGGTTTCAACTAAGTCTCTCCACATCTTACAACTTGAGCTATTTCTTTGAGTTTTTCTATGCTCTGGCTGGTGTCAGATTCGATGGTGAGAATACAATCTAATCCACCAACAAATGACTTATGCATGAATAATCTATATCTTACCCATTCTAGACTCTGCTTCAAATGCCTCAGCATTACATGACAAAGAAGTACAATGACATTATTACATTATTATTACCTTGGAATTTATGAGAATCACACAAGAGGCCAAACTAAATGCCATGTAAATATCTTCCTGACCTACAAATAATAGTGTCATCTCCACTGAGATGAAATGTTGAGATTCAAGAGCCTGGATCAATAATATTAATATATAGTGATAAAGTAACAAGCCAAGAACTGAAAAATTTAAAGCTAAAGGTATCATTTCAGCACATTGCTTGTATGAACAACGTAGGACCTGAAATCAACATCTTTTAATCTATTTTTATTCTACAAATCTGTTTTGTCTCATAGAGGTTCAATTATGCCAGACTTGCATATGGTTAGCATGGACCTGATTTTTAGGTCCTTTTTGGTTAAAACCTGCAGACTTTTCACATTTTGTTCCCTCCCCCTACCCACCACCACTTTTTTCTCTTTTCTAGTTTCCCACCCCCTTCCCCCCAAATGTTGCTATTTTCACCGCTATGGCTCTATGGGTCAGGAAATAGCTTTGTATTCTTCTTTTTTTATATAATATTTTATTGATTTTCTCATTTTACAATTGAATATTTAAAAAGCAATAATAATAATAATAATAATAATAATAATAATAATAATAATAATAATAATAATAATAATAATAATAATAATAATAATAATAATAATAAATAATAATAATAATAATAATAATAATAATAATAATAATAATAATAATAATAATAATAATAAAAAAGTTGGAGGGACCTTGGAGGTCATCTAGTCCAATCCCCTGCTCAGGCAGGAAACCCCTATAACCATTTCAGACAAATGGCTGTCCAGTCTCTTCTTAAAAAACTTCCAGTGTTGGAGCATTCCGCTTCTGGAGGCAGGTTGTTCCACTGGTTAATTGTTCTAACTGTCAGGAAGTTTCTCCTTAGTTCTAGGTTGCTTCTCTCCTTGATTAGTTTCCATCCATTGCTTCTTGTCCTGCCTTCAGGTGCCTTGGAAAATAGCTTCACAATGTGATGACTGGGTTGATCAATAGTTCAATAGTGTACATAAATCTTTAGTATAAATCTCATGTTACAACATCAAATATTTCCTCTCTTTTTCCATTAATATCTGCTTTCTCATATTGGGCTAGTACAGTTCTTATTATTATCAACTAAGTAAAAACATCTTTGTTACAGTTATCAATACTTTTTAGCCTATACATATCTTAATTGTGTTTGCCCTTAATATCCTTATATAAATAATGGCCTATTATTGCTTCCCCCCAAAAAACTTTAATTTCCCATCAATATTCAAGAAAACACTATTATTTATGATTTCCAAATACTTTATGCTTAGGTGACCAAAAGTTTCCCTTATCTCAACTTCTCCCTTTTTCCCTTTTCATACCAAAGTCTAATAGTCTAGTTACACATCTTACATGTTCAATTATAATGTTACTCTATTTTCTAAAAGTTATCTATTTTCCACCATATTCAACCATCTAATTAGTAATATAATATCCCCTCTAATAAATCAAAGTCATTATTTTCTTCAGCCTTACTCTGGCTTTCTTCCTTTGCCAGCTAACCTTCCATGTCAGTGCCTTTGAATCATCAAATAGTTCTCCTTCTATTTTTATATATATTATTTGGAATAAGAAAGGCCATTTGGTTGAAGGTTTTTTGGAAGAACGAGCCCATTGGTATTCATTAAATCACCTCCCTATTACTCCAATTTCCCACAATTGTCCTGATAGGTTTATCTTCCATTCAGTCTGTCCTTTTCCTCAAATTTATTCTGATTTCTTAATTTGTAAAAAGTCTTTTCCATTTTCAATGTTGTCACTCCCTTTTCTGATTTTTCAGTTGGCTGGGTCTGTTGGTCAATTGGATCTTCTGTCTTAGTGTTTAGTTGTTCCAATTTTCCTTTTGTTTTCTGCATTGTTAGTTCTTTGCTTGTAGTCAAGATCTGGGTTTGTATATTTAAGCTAGCACCTTGTTCCTTTGTGTTGCTTCTTATTTTGTCACAGGCTGAAAGGATCATTTCGTGTATTGATTTCAACATGGAAAAGATTTTTTCCTGATCTTCATCCATATTCTCTTGATAGTATGTTAAGTTGAAGAGTTTAAAATCAAACATTAAAATATTTTTTTGTCTTTTGTAGCTAGGTATGGGATATCTATTCATGTTTTATAGGTGGTCTTTATAGTAGAAATTGTTTATCAAGTAAGAGTTTATAATCCAAGGTGTTCCATCATCTCATGTAATAACATATGCTTCTCATGCAGGGAAATAGGAAAGCAATTCCCCAAGTATAGCTCTGAAAGTCAGTAAAAGTTTACATTCATAGTTCAAGCAGGCCAGATAAGCCACCCAGAAATCCCTTCTTTGGAGCTGGGTTTTTCAAAGGTGGTAACTGTCAAGGTCAAACAAATTTTATCTGAAGTCTGGGCTTCAAGACAAGTCTCTTTTAGGCAATAACAAATTGTAATACCATAAGTCGCCACAAGATGTCACCAACGCCCTTTTAAGCTTTTTAAGTCCAAAACTTATATGGTGGTTTGTCAAGTCTTATTTTTTTAAAATAAAAAACAAAAGTCTCCAATAAGAAAAAGAACACTTTTAGTCCCCAAGTTTCAAAAGAATATGCATCCAATTAGATTAAAATTATTCTTATAGTTGCTCTGTTTCCCCTGGATTGTTAGTCACCACTTTTCTTAGAGGGTGGGGTAAAAATTCCCTTCCCTCTCTCCTCACAGGGGGAAAAATGCTTTACAGGAAAGAAAACTTAGAATCTTAAAGAGAGGATCAGGTCTCACCCAGTTTCATCCGCGTTGCTTGAAAGTTGCTTGGTGGTACTTTTGACTTTGGCTGTCAGCAGCTTAGTGGCTGGCCATATTGGTATGGCTGGTCATTCCCCCACCAGTTTGGAGGGCTTCCCCAGATCCAACGGAAGGGCCGCCACCCTCCCATGATCAAACGAGGGTCCCCTCGTTGCTCATCGCCTCTACAGAGCGACTTTCAAGGATCCCCCAGCGGAACGAATTCAGACGCGAAAGACGGAGCCCGTCTTTCTGCATCTGCAGTGTCCCGATGCCAAGACAGAAGTCCCCTAGCTTTGTATTCTTCTGATAAAGAGAACAACCACAAGTAGGAGACAAATTCCATTGGTGTACAGCAGGGGTCTCCAGACTTGGCAGCTTTGAGACTTGTGGACCAGCTAGTGGAGCTGAAGTCCACAAGTCTTAAAGTTTTCAAGTCTGGTTTACAGAATGAGGGAAGATGATGATGATAAGATAATGTGGATTGATCAGTCCTTAAACTTTCATATCAATTATCATAATTATAGATTGTTATAAGCAAAAAAAAAACCCTTCGAAGTGGTAGTACAGAAACCAAGACATTGGAAGCTCAGACTCTTCTAAATATCGTTTGAACTTATTCTTGGTAAGTATCCATTTCCATTTCCATTTGGGGCTCATATGACCCCACAGTATTTGCTTTTCCTCTTCTGTTCTAAGGCTGACCAATGGCTGGATAGAGTAGATGGAAATTCTTTGCTGTAGAAAAAATAGCAGAATTATAATGGTTGCCAATCAGCACGTCGTTTGGTTATATCTCATTTAAGAAAATGTTATATGAGGTGCTTTGATGAATGAATTCTACCTAATTAAATGGGACCTAAGAGTATCAGAGGAACATACTACATTATCCTTAAGCCAATGTCTACTGCATATGGGTTGCATGACTGCTGAAACAATTAACAGTGTTCATTTAAGATTGGTATTTCCTTTGGCTAAAGCTCAGATCTAAAGTCACACCACATTTATCTATGAAAATGTTCAAATCTAAAATCCAGATATGTTTTCATTTATCTTTCATTTTTTGTAAAAGACTACTCATAGTGGCTTTCGGTTTTGATCTATTCCCTGCCACAATAGCCATAGATTTACATTTTAGCAATTAGAAAGCTGAAATATTGTTCTATGTTGGTGGAGTAAATTCTTGATAATTTCTATTATAAGTTGAACATTTGTATGACTACTATATGATTTCTGCTATTCAAAATTATTTATTTTTCCTGAAAAACTGTTGTACAGTTTTGTCAAAATAAGGGATGGCGTGTGTGTGGAAAGATTTTCTTTAACCTCCATTTCAGAAAAGTTATATCTCTGATTGTTTCTGCTTTTCAGTGCCAATTTTTATTTATTTCTTAACTATCAGACTTGAAAGCATTTCCTTCACTTTGATATGAAGTATCCATAGAGTCAGATCATAATTATTTTCTGCCCTCACTCTGGAAGCAATGCTTCATATTCTTATTCCAGACAATAGTTAGCAATTCATTAATTATTAGTGGGATTTTTCCTAGAATTGTGAATTTTCAGCTCAGTAGAAGATAGAAAACAAAAAATGCATTTATTTATACTTTTTATCTAATAGGCCTGACAGAACTCTTACACTTCCATAATTGATGAAACACCTCTGAATACCAGATTCACAATAGATCCTTAACACAGTGAAAATACTTAGTGTCTTTGGACATTCCACTGAAAATTAAAAAGATAAATATTGTATAAAGTCCTGTCTCTCTTTAAAATGTCTAGAGACTATTTTTTCTTTCAAGTCAGTCTTGATTCCTGACAACAACCTGGACAAGTCCATGTAGGTATTTTGGTGATGTTTTTGGAAGTCTCTAGCTTCATGCCTTTAATCAAACTAGCTCTCTTTCTTAAGTCTAACAATGTCAAAAATATGATGTATCTTTAGCATATGAATTAAACATAGAACACACCTTGTCCTGGAAATATATTCTAACTATTCATATGAGTCATTTTTTAAATGTCTACAGTACCAAAATCTGAAAAATCTGTTATCAGAGAAATGAAAAATGCCTTTGCATATCCACACAGCAGATACTGCATCTTTATATCTGGTCTGTTTCAAATCTAGCATATTGTTTTACTGTTGTTCCAGAAAAGAATTAGTTTGCCTCTTCTGCACTGAATGCTGAATCTTGGTAAAAAAAAAAAAAAATGCTACCAATGTTGTCTCTCATTGTTATTATGTTGTTCATTATGTTCAATTAATAAATTATCACAATTAATTAATTATGGGCAAAATGTGTAAGCTAACAAAACATCAGCAGAAATCCAATAAGCTGCTGTTGGGACTATCATATCTGGGTTACAGATGGCCCATAGAGAGTATCCAATAACTTTTTGTTAACAACTAGGATGATCCAGTTATGACAGCAACCACAGAAATTCCACCAGTGTCCTCATAGCAAAGATTTAGCAAGAGGTCTCTGGTGAGAGAAGAGAAGGATTTCTTAGTTGTTGAATTTGGCCTTTAGCAATTTTTTTCCCAAGCCATTGTCATTTTGAGGCATTATGCTTGTTGGTATTCCCAAGCATTTTGACTGATCTTGTTTGATTTATAACACTTTGTCTTGCTGAGTTACTATGTCTAAATTTATGCTATATCTGTTGTAATGTTACTGTGTAATTTCCAACTGCCTTGAATATTTATGCATTGAATTTGTTTAAATAACATATATAGTATAACCAAGCTACACAAATTACACAAGAGAACAGAAGGAAACTGACAGAAGTGGTTTTAAAAAAACGATTGCAATAGGTAGTCAAGCATATATATTTGTTTGTTGAATTTTATATCATCCTTTCTACTGGGAACTCATATAACAGTTCAAAACTTTGATTTCTTTGGACCAAAGGCCTTTTCTTTTCTTGCTTTAATTTAGGATAGATGAAAAACTTTTAAGTTCTCATGTCAGCCTCCCAAATCTTAGAAGTCATATACTGAGTTTTAATATTGATGTCAATTTTTATCTGTGTATTTGTTTTTTCTTGATAGGGCATTATAGTGTGGTGTAGGAGTGTATTTCTGTCCTCTGTTTATGCAGAGAATAAGCTGACCATGAAAAATTAAAACTTGAAGATTGTTTAAACAAACAGTATAGATTATAGAAAGTAATTTCTCTTCAAAGAAGTACATCAATAGAACTAGTCTTCCATGCTTAATTACAGAATGACTTTCTAGAGTAATTCCTTTCTTTGGTTCTATATATGTTTATTACCTACTTTTGTTTCCAATCTTTGTACTCTAATAGTCAATTGCTCTTCTCTTCTCTTATCCCAGCCTCTAACTTATCTTATTTTCACAACTGCCTTCTTCACAAGACAGTGAATTTCTTTCTTGCATTTTTGCACACACACACACACACACACACACACACCACTATCTATTGATCACAGGGCCATCCACAATGTCTTCCCACCATGCCCAACTTGCCACTACTCCAAGTAAACCAACTTTAGAAGCATGAATTGTGATTACTCTCCTTCCCCCCAAATAGGAATTTCATTTAGAAATTATCCTATCCTTTAAAAGAAATTGTGCATCCCATTGAAATTAAATAAACTAACAGGAATTAAAAGGGAGTGAGTGAGATGGGCATGTAATCATTTTATTTTATTTTAAATTCTGTCTTGCCTTTTTTATTAATTAAAATAGTAAATACTTTAAAATAGTAAATACTTTAAACTCATTCTAGGATTGGGCCATGCATAGGATTATTGATTCAACAGGATACTGAATGAAGTAGCTGATGTGGTTTGCATATGCAAAGTAAAACTTAAGAATAGAACAATAAATATTTATTTATTTATTTATTTATTTATTTACTTACTTACTTACTTACTTACTTACTTACTTACTTACTTACTTACTTACTTACTTACCTATTTATCTATTTTTCATCAAATAGTTCTTATAAATCCATATATAATTTAGAAGAAAGCACTTGTTTCTCCAGGAACAAACTAGGTAATATGTTCTCAAATCTTGGCAAATAAAATTACTCCATAGAAACATATTTTTTTCTGTTTTCTGTTTCCTTTTTAGCTGATTCCAATCTATGCAATGTAAGAACAGTACAAAGGCAACATTCTTTGGAGATATTTCTTTCACACTTTACAGCTCAGTCATCTGGAAGTTCAGAAATAATATGAGAGTTCAGTTTGGCCCCAAAGAAATAATTATATGATTCTGAACAGGTTTTCTTTTCTTTTTTCCCCTTCTCTAAATAATGTATCTTATGCAGAAGTTCTTTCTGTAGTAAAAAAAAATATCAACTTGAGTACCATGAATCACAGGATGTTACCTTATAATTTTTGTGCCATTTCTACTGAAAAGCTTTTTATACTGTTCAGGAAGAGTTTTTAAACTTTTTAACTGTAATTATTACGCACAGATTAAGTATACTTTTTCAGCTCTTATTTCCTTTCACATGAAGGAAAGAATGTAACATTAAGTCATCTTGGTTATAACTTTAATCGTTCTGGAATTTAAATGATACTTTTGATAGTTAGGGCAAAATGATTCTCTTGCTGCCTGAAAGTGGTGATTGCTGTTTTTCCTTAGATGGCTAAAATTATTCAGCTGTGTAAATTTCCAAATGGTATTGGTTTAATAACAGCCTTTTTCTCTGGTTTCAAGATAACCATATCTCATTCTGATGAATTTATTCTAGAGAGCTGACTTTCAGTAATTAGATGAACTGAAAGAGCTTCCATGCCCAAGCAGGAAAGTGGGACCAGGCCATACACATAGACTGTCTTTAGAATTCAGACAGACAAGCACCTGCATATAATACCCAAACTTAACAACTGTTGATAGGAAAAACAAAAAAAGTCTGGATAATGGATGTGGCAGTACCTGGATAGAACAGAATAGAAAAGAAAGAACTGGAGAAAATCACAAAATAAAAAGATCTGCAAACAGAAGTAGAAGGATTCTGGCAAAAGAAAGCAAAGATAGGACCCATAGTAATAGGTACCTTGAATGGAATCCCAAAACATCTGGAACATCACTTGAACACCAGTTGATTGAAAAAGGCAGCATTACTTAGAACAGCTTATATCCTGAAACATGGTATATCTTTTAATACCATGAAACAAAATCTGTATATCCCAGGTCCTTCTTAAGCTATTTTGTACAGCACTATACATATCCCTAATTCAGTATAGCATTCCATACAATTGAATTATTTCAATTTAGTGAGGTCATTAATACTATTCCCTGATTTTATGATAGGAAAATACTAGTTGTTTATTTAAACTGAAACTAGGTTATATACAGATAGTCTTTGACTTACGACAATTGAGTCCAGAATTAATGTTGCTAAGTAAGAAATTTGTTAAGTGAGTTTTGCCCCATTTTACAACTTTTCTTGCCACATTTGTTAAGTGAATCACTGCAATTCTTAAATTAGTAACACGGTTATTAAGTGAATCTGGCTTCCCCATTACTTTGCTTGTCAGAAAGTTATAAAAGGGGATCACATGACCCCAGGACACTGCAACTCTCATAAATATGAATCATTTGTCAAGCATCCAAATGAAAATCATGTGACCATGGGGATGCTGCAACGGTCATAAGTGTGAAAAATGGTCATAAGTCATTTTTTTCAGTACCGTTGTAACTTCGAACAGTCACTAAATTAACTGTTGTAAGTTGAGGAATACCTGTAATGTTTTGAATTTCCAGCAAGATTTTGGATGTTGCAACTGTTAGGATTCTGCATATGGACCCTGGTACATCCTGGCAGAGAAATATTTTGCATATACTGACAAATTTAACTGGACTGTTAAATTTGTGCAATTCAGTCACAAACATAATTCAAACCTTTTCCAGTTTGCTGTTAGATTGTTTAGCCATAACTCTTGTGATGAATCAAAATTGGTTAAAGCTGTTTTATAAATGCATTATATACACTACTTTTCCTATGTATGATTAATGTGCCTAGTGATACAGATTTGCATGAATGAGTGTCAGTGTGTTTTCTGCCCAGAACATTTCCTCCTGGCTTCAACTCAGCCCACTTGACATTTATTACAAACAATAGCTAAATATCCTTGATATAATGGCTGCCGCAGCTCTACATCTGAACGTGGGGTTTATAATATAGGTGGACAAGCCTATCTTGTTAAAAAATATTAATCATATCATATTTGTGGTCATAATGAACACAGTTACAAGAGCAAAATGGAATGACACTTTTTAAAATGCAGCTGTTAAGAATCCAAATTCTAGAATACATTGACTTGGTTTAGAAAGACTAAGAGGAAGAAGTGTGAAGAAATAATGTGAAGAGGAAGATAGATAGATAGATAGATAGATAGTAGATAGATAGGATAGATAGATAGGATAGATAGATAGATAGATAGATAGATAGATAGATAGATAGATAGATAGATAGATAGATAGATAGATAGATAGATAGATAGATAGATAGATAGATAGATAGATAGATAGATAGATAGATAGATAGATAGATAGATAGATAATGTTGATGGATGTTGATAGAAAAGGAGAGAAACTAAATACTGGAGAAACTCTACAGGGCAGTAAACTTGGAGTCAACCATTCTGTACTACAATCAACTGCAACTGTCTCCTAAGAAAGGAGGATAACCACTGTTAAACCATGCTTACTATTGCCAGGCTCAATTACAGTAGTATCCTGAAGATTACATGTAGTCCTTTATGCAATTCCTTACCAACATGCCATTAGATATGAAAGATTATAAAATATAGGGGACAAAAATAAAAAGGAAGCTGAACTGCCAAGCACTACAACCTTTGAATAATACCATACATAACATCACAGAAGGATACTAGATTGTGGACCTATGGTGATCTCACAAATATTATGAACAGAAAAGGTCAGAGCTCTTTCAAATATGTAGTGACACAGCATGCCCTGAAGGTATTAGTCCTTCAACTCAGAACATTGAACTTCAGGTATGTAGTATGTTGTCCAAATAGTTTTCAACACTACTATATTTCACTTAGGTTTACATATTTTGCAACATCACTGATAATAGTAAAATAATATTTCAAAATCAACCTTCACTGTTTATTTATTTGATTTATATCCCACCTTTATTTTTCAGTACTTAGGATAGTAGACATAATGCCCCAGCCTCTTATTTTCCCCATATCAACAACCTTGTGAGATGGGTTGGCTGAGAAACAGTGAATGGCCAAAGTCAATTTCGATATCTAAGGGAGAATTCACAGTCTTCTTGTTTTTTGTTAAACCAAGTTACAAATGCGGTTGAACCCAGGACACATAGTACAGAAAGCCAAGTTACTCTGCCCCTAAGACAAATGATCCAGTAAGTGCTGCCTCTCATAACACCCTACATTAGCTGCCCATGGCAGCAACCTGAATCAACTCAAAAGTTTCCATACTCATTCCAAACCAGACATTGATTTAAAACACACAAGGATAAAAATGGCCAGTGGACACAATAAACATACAATACAATCCTGTGCAGGTCTATTGAGAAGACCCATAAAGTTAAATTAAATTTTATTTCAGTGAATGCATATAGCACTGTAGCCTTCAAGTCATACCTGTTTTACCCATGATTAAAAAAGAAATATGTTGTGAGTCTTTGTTTTAGACAAAGCATGGGAAATCATTATCCTACATAATAATATTTTTCAGACCTCATTTACAATCTGAACTGGAGAGTTCATAAGCACCCAGGCTAAACTTGTAAATAATAAGTTCTCTTAGGACCAGACCTGTTTTATCTATATTTATTGCTTGTGTCTGGCTACTTATTTATATTTCCCTTAATAGGCACCAGCAAAGAATTGTTCACATCAGAGGTTTTAATTACTTGACATACTTTTTTATTGATCACAGATAGCAAAGCTGTTTTTTCTGTTAACCTTTCAAAATATCAATTTTAGTTCTCTCCCTATGGATGATTCATACTGTGTTCCACCATTATTATAAAAGGAAGCTTTGATTATATAGCAGAAATATTCTTGAAGCAGAAAACTGATAAAGTCCATAAGCTGTGTGAAACCCAATGGTAGGTATGTCTTTCTCACATTTGGAAAAACTGGTTGCCTCAAATTGTCATTGTTGCTTTCCTTGAGATGGGTAAGTTTAATGGCTGTCAATTTATTATTTTAATTAAATATGGACCATAGGGAACAGAGTTCTGAATCCCAGATCTGCTACTGGGTAAATGTCAGTAAGTTTCTAATAGCTCAGCACTTGCTACCCATCTGTATGCAAATAAAAATGTCCATCCTCAGAGTGTTAATAAAGCTATAAACAAGAAATAATACCTATATAAATCTCCTACTCTTGTAATTATCAGCATTGATCATATGCAGTTTAACATAGCCATTGCTGCTCCTTGCCTCCTCCCAACCCAGACAAGCTGTTTTCAGAACTAGCTACACACAGCAGCACTAGAATGGAAGAAGGGATTAAGTAGCTGTCTTTCTTGCCTGCTGTTCTGTTGCCATTGTCTCTCTTCACTAGCCTAGCTCAGGCTGGTCTGGTCAACTTGCATTGCAGAAGACTTATCCTTAAAGTACCTCTCTTACTGAGTAATACACTGCTATCAGTATTTTTGTGCAGGGTGTCAGGCATCTATGCGCATAACTTACAACCCAGATATAGGGATTACCACAAAGTGGCAATGTTAATAGGAAGAAGAGTCCTCACAGGTCAGATCATTCTCATAATAAAGACTTTTCTAAAGTCATACTTCAGGCATGCCAGTTTCTATCCCAGAACCCTTCTACATGAGTACAAACAAGAATCAAGAAAGAATGATCTCTGTAACATAGTCACCCAAAGAACACCAGAGAACATTCAGTGCGGCTGAGATACCCCACTGCTTTGTACAGGTGTTAAGTCCTCTATCTCTGCCTAGAGCACTAAAAAAATTCAGCTGGTTTGCAAAGGTTTTGGGAATGCTTTTTTCACTGCTACCTAAGCCAATTACCAGGAAACTGACAGGCTTACACCTGTAACATATATGGTTTCCTGCATGATTGGTAGCATCAGCCCAGAATCTTAACACACACAAAAAATCATCCTTTGATTCTTGTTTCTTTTAATTGATTCTGCTAAAAATGTAAACTGGACCTACCACATTGCAAATCATGTGCTATATGACTGAATCTGTGTCCTGAAATCCTTTCCAGTGTATCATCCTGGTGTTTGCTCAAATGCATGTTTTTCAGAACATGTAAAGTACATTCTAATGATTGCACTGAAAATGTGAGGATTTTATTTAGAAAATATCCATGAGTGGCTAGGCTTAATTTCTATAGTATGATAGGGCTAGTTTTTTGAACCATTCCACTAAGTTGGGACAAAGAGAAAATACAGCCTAAGTCTAAGACAAGAGTGTTTAGAATTGCAGAGTAGTCAGATGAGAAGTTGGTTTATGGTATAATGTAGAAAGTTTCATATTCATATAAACACATATTCATATGTGTTCACCAGTATACACATATACACAGAGTGTCTCTCTCACACACATACAGAGAATATGTTGGTTGGCAAGATTAGATATCCTAGCTTACATGTAATAGCATATGAATAATGGGGATAAACCTGGGTTTTGGATACGCTTGCACTAGCAAAATATACTGAAACTGATTTGTACTTTCCTTGCTTACAGCACAGGAATGCTATCTGGAGATGGACTAACTAAGGCTGGTAACCTAGTCTACATGTCCTCTATCTTATTAAAATGCAGTATATGAAAGCCTAGGTTGATCGAAGTCTTGATGGAAGGTGGAGGTCCATATGCATAGACACAGGGATTACAAACCAGGGATGGACTGAGGCAAAGTATTAGAAGCAAATTGTAGTTATAAATAATCCAGTACACACTCTAAGCAAACCTGCTATTCTCAAGTGAAGTGTAAGAGGCTGCTTAATTACCATTTATGGGCAATATTTATTATTGCATGGAAGATGATTCTCTTGTAAATATGATTCTGGAAGCAAAACATTTCAAGTGCCCTATTTTTCCTCTTTGTTGCCTTCATCTCAAAGCCATGGAACAGGCAATAAGCAATGCCAGCAATTGCTTTGCCTCGAGGTCCAGTTCTTTATCTGTAGAAACAGCTTGCATTCCTTTCTTTTCTGACTTGATATTTATCATGTTACCCCTAGACAAAAATCATTAGAAGCGCAAAACTTGGAAGAAGAATTAAATAAGCAGTCCATCTATAGATGGTGGTATAAGTGTGCAAGTATGTAGAAAAATAATATGCATAAATCTACCCAGATGTTAAACAGGAAAGAGGCTGTGCAGCAAGAAAAGGTTTAAGATAAGTCTTTGTTTTAAAACTTGAGGGTCAAAATGCAAAGCCACCTCACAAGAGATGAGGTGTGGGAAGAAGAGATCATTTGTTGTGTTTTTAAAAAGAGAGACAAGTTATTAAAGTTGTTTGTATTTGTTTTAATGAAGGGGAAGCCATTTCCTAATATATATTTTTCTTTTTCATTACTATATTGTTCCTTTTTTCTTTCTTTTCTATTTTTATTTTTTATTTTCTGTACTTTTTTATTCTTTTAATTAGTATTAATTTTGTCTTTTTAATTGTAATGTTTAATAAAATTACTATTAAATGAGCCATTTCATGATAAATATGTTTATCTGCACATAATTTGGTCAACAGCTTGCCTTCAGAGGTTGTAGGCGCTTCAACACTGGAGGTTTTTAAGAAAAGACTGGACAATATATCTGAAATGGTATAGGGTCTCCTGCTTGAGCAGGGGGTTGGACTAGAAGACCTCCAAGCTCCCTTCCAGCTCTATTCTGATTGATTGATTATATTATTATTGTTTTCAGTTTAACATAAAGCTGCAATACATTCATTCCCCTGATTGATTGATTATATTGATTATATTATTATTGTTTTCAGTTTAACATAAAGCTGCAATACATTCATTCCCCTGATAGGAGAAAAAAATGCTTCTATAAAAATCCAATAATGGGGGTGAAACTTGTGCCATAAAAAATGGAAGGAACAAAAGTTCACATGAAGCAAAGGATTCCTCTAATATTTCAATATTTTGTTTTAAAAATGAACATAAATGTAAATGCAGCATATCTGAGATTGAACGGTAGTCTCGGGAGCCTAAAATCTTCATCTTCCTTCTGCAGATTGCCAAAGGAAATCAGTTCTCCAAAAAGGAGACACTTTCTGAAATAACTTGCCATCATGTCTTATGTTACATGGGGGGGAGGGGTTATAATGCCAATGTGTTCCTTCCAAATGTCTACAAACAGACTGGAGATAGTCCATGATATACACTGACAGTAGACTTCCAACTTCATCCTTAGAATGGTATAGCAATGGTATAGAATTCAGAATTACCAGGGCAAATCTCAAAAGTGAAATATAATTTTACAGACTATGAAATGGATACTGCTAGAATTATTATTTTTTAAAAAAAAATTCATATATGAGAGAGAGGGAGAGAGAGGGGGAGAGGGAGGGAGAGAGAGAGAGAGAAAGTACTATAATAAATGTCTACAGATGAGATGTGTGAACTTAAGAGTGATATCTGGTTTGACATGTTGAATTCTGCCAAAGTGGGCAGGACTCAAGGATTAAGAGATATGTCAGGGGTCCTTGGTACTTTCTGAACTTGGTTGTATTCCCTACCAGCACTGATAATGTTACCTAGTTTGGGTAATGAAAAGTCTACAAGAAAAACACCATGCTCAGAGATCACCAGGGATCCCTCATTTCAACCCTGAGCAACAAATATTCTCCTCTATTGGTAAGGGATAAATGTTACACAAAGCTAATGACCAAATAATGAAGGGTTAACAAGTCATTCAGGAGATTAAAGAAATGTATGTACAAAGCTGCATTAAGACACAACACATTCCAATGCAAGCTCTAAACGGGTAGAGAATTTAAGGAAATATTTCTCCAATAAGTGAAATGTAATCCCTTTGTTCATGCAATGGTCAAATACATTTTGATCAAATGGGTGACTATTGACCTTGATCTGTGATGTTGAGGTAGTCCAGCAATCAAGCTGAGTAAACCCAGCATTTCTTACAAAAGAGAATTGGAGGGAAGAGAAATGCAAAGTCTCTATTAAAGTTCCACTCCAAAAGAACTCTCCCAGACTTCCAACCCTTTTTGTCTTGATTAGCCAACAGCAACCAATTTTTTTAAATCCATATGAATGGTTGAGAGAGTAAATATGAAATACTTATATTGGGGGCATAGATCACTTAATTGAGTGGCAAGGTAACTGAACATTACAAACTTAATTCACCTTAAAGAAAGGTAAAGAAGCCATAGTTTTAGTGTTATAAGCCATCCAGAGTCGCCTTGTGATGAAATAGGCAGCTAAATAAATAAATAAACAAACAAACAAATTGTTTGTCAAATGTTTCTGAATTACAGTTTCTCAAATCTATCACTTTTTCCCATGCAGGTTGGATCCTGGGAGTTGTCATCCCAATTCATCCACAAAATTTTCCCAAATTAAAAAATTATGCTTTGGACCCACATGTTTCAGTGACTGCCCTTAGGCTTGCAGCCTGATCTGAGTAATTTTATCTTCTAGGAAGTGCTGAGGCTCTTCAAAATGTTATTGAAACATGAGTTTATGAAAGAAGAGCACATGATCTTTTAAGCAAGCCCAAAGGAAAGATTGTGCTCACAATCTTTTTAGACCTCTCCTGACTCAAAACACTACTGATAACTAATACTATACAGACAGCTTTTTTATCACACCTTGCAGCTGATGCATGGTTAGAAAACATATTTTCCACTTGCTTGGAAAATATAAATGATCAAATCATCCTTAGATGAAATAGCACAGTCAAGGCAATTTCATTATCTATATCAACCTTCCTTTCCTTTCCCCATGTCAATGGGATGATACAGAGCCTTCTCCATACTGAGCGCTCTCCAGCACATGAATAACTCCCAGGATTCCCCAACTAGCTCAGATATTGCTGAAAATTCTAGTAATTGAAGTCTATATATCTTGATATTGTCCAGAATAGGGAAGAGTAATTGCTCTCTCATGATGAAGGCAAAGAAGGATAATGCAGCATTAAATATTTATTCAACTCAAACGGGCTATATCAGAAGTGCTCTTTATGTAAAGTTTCCCAATGTAAGCTCATATACCACTTTTTTTTAACCTAACTTTCAGAGGTATGCATCCTCTTTTTAGATGTCTTGTTTGCTACCAATTTTTTTTTTTTTATGAAGATTTCTAAGCAATAAAAGAGAAGTGCTAGCAGATACTGGTGCAGCTTTCACTGCAGCAGAATCTATTTTGGTGGATCTTGCAAGTCTGTCTCTTAGCAATATTGGCACATTTTTGATGTTCTTAGGCTCCTACAGTGTCTAACCCATCTAGGAAGTGGCCATTTGTTTGGGCATGGTGTGACTGGAGCTTTCATCCAAGACCTTTGAAAGGCTCCAGGTTGAGAAAGATTGTTGTTTTGCCGTACAAAAGATTGTGATTTAGGTGCAAACATATGCAATAATAAGCATACTTATCCAAAGGGGCTGTAATGTTTGGTAAAAACATAAGCTGAGTTCCCACAGCACCTTGAACTAATTCTAAGGTGTAAAAACAGCCTCAGCATGAAGCAGTGACCTCCATATTGTAAAACAAGGCACGGTTTCTTTATCTCCAGCTTCCATTTTTACCATGTCTTCACTCTACTGTCATTTTGACTTCTCACTTCAGATGCAAAAGTATTTACAGCTGTATTGACAATATTCCCCAGTGTAAGAAGGCCTGGTGAACGTTGTTCTCATTTCAAAATAGGAATGATTTGGATGACCCAAAAATCAAAACACACTTAAACGAATGAGATTCCTAATGAATGTAAAGCAGTGCTGAATTGTCTTGAAGAGATATGTGCCAGTAGAACCGGTGTGTCACTTTACCATACATAGAAGTATTTTCTTAGTGGATTTCTGGAAAACAATTGTTGAAATAAGCTCTGCTCTTCATTTGACATCTGCCTCTCCACAAATCTGAAATATTATCAAGGGGGGCTAATTTAGTTAAGGATGAGAAGGACAAAAGCAATGCATAGCAAAAATCGACTCTGTCATTATTTCTATTCAGAAAAACTGCTGAAGAAGGAAATAGCAAAAAGTACTCTGGCTACAGAAAACTATTTGGATGCATAAAATCTATAGCTTCTGAACCTGCATTTACATTGTAAGGAGATGATGTAAAGCCATTGTGTGTTACATGTTTAGATTTTATTCTGCATAAAATATGCTGGAAATTCCAAAGGGTATAGTATTGAACTACATTCATCATCCTGAGAGGAGTATGTGTTCCCCCCGCCCCCAAATAAGCCTGAAGGGAATATATGGTAAATATATTGTAATGACTTTCATAATATTGGTCTACTAGTGACCCCTACTGGACAGAAAGAAAAATACTCCATTTCATAGAATCACCTGAAATCAAAATCAATTCCAGCGAGACTTTGCATGACATATCTTAAATCTTTCTAAGGAATTGCTACAAAATGTATTCACATTGTTGTGAGCTTTAATATAAGTCTGTATAGACTGTATGAAAGTGAAAGGCCTTGGAATGGCATCATTCCCATTGTGTCATTCTGTGGCCAATGAGGGTTTACTTAGTTTGATGAATGCAGTTCTATCTACCAATTCTTATTGTTAAAGAGAAAAAATATATACATAGCCCTTTATCCCACTCACTTTACTTTCCAAAAAATATTATATGCCAATTTATGAATAATCCACATGTATACACTTACGTCAGTAAGGAGACAGATGACCTTATGAAACTGGTGGAGCATACTTAGTTCTGCCTAAAATACTTAATTAGGTAGCATAGCATAGTTTTAACTCTCACTGCCATTCAACCAGCTTAATCTAGAAAAGTAAACCAAAACAGGGCGAGATGTGTTGCAACTCTGAAAAGATATCCAGACACCAGCTAAAAGAATATCTGTCAATTAAAGGACAGTTATTAACAAAGCCTGCAAGCCAAAATATGCTACATACGTTTCCCTTCTGTACTGAGATATAGGGCAAAATCTTTCAAAACACAAATCTATGAACATAGTTTTCATGCAAGAAATCAGTCTTTAATTTTTTTATGTAAAAAAAGTAATATTGTTGGCTGTTGAATTAATGAGTTTATTCCTATATTTAAATGCCATTGTCCATATAATGTATTTTGTTTAGTTTTTAATCTCCTGACTAAAGTTACAAGAAACATGCAAAAAAAAAATTACAGAGCAAAAGAAGATCTGTGAGTGCTCAACAAAGTGTGAGATTTTGCTTCTTATAATCCCAGAACAACACCACACCTCCCTCTTTCACTTTCACGTTACAAGAGGACAATCTTTTCTCTTTCTTTGTTGATATTCTGAAGTGAGTGTCTTATTATTTTAAGGAAAACCTACACCTTTAAGACACATTTCATCTTGCATTCAATAGGAATGAGAAATATATATCTTGCTAAGGTCCGATATACAGAAACAATGATAAGGATGGAGGGAAGGGAGAGAAGGAAGGAAGGAAGGAAGGAAGGAAGGAAGGAAGGAAGGAAGGAAGGAAGGAAGGAAGGAAGGAAGGAAGGGAGGGAGGGAGGGAGGGAGAGGAAGGAAGGGAGGAAGGAAGGAAGGATAAGGATGAAGGGAGGGAGGGAGGGAGGGAGGGAGGAGGAGGAGGAAGGAAGGAGGAGGAAGGCAGAGAAGGAGGGGAAGGGAAGGGAGGAGGGAGGGAGGGAGGGAAGGGAAGGGAGGGAGGGAGGAAGGAAGGAGGAGGGAAGGAGAGAAGGAAGGAAAGGAAGGAGAAGGAAGGGAGGAGGAGGAGGGAGGAAGGAAGGGAGGAGGGAAGGAAGGAAGGAGGAGGGAGGAGGGAGAGGAGGAAGGAGGGAAGGAGGGAGAGGAGGAAGGAAGGAAGGAAGGAAGGAAGGAAGGGAGGGAGGGAGGGAGGGAGGGAGGGAGGGAGGGTCCTGGACTTTTGATATCCAGATGGTAATTTTCAGACATTATTACTTTTGTGTATCTTAAAAGTTAAAAAAAAACAATTCCAAAGAAGAGAAATACATTTAGGATAGGTCTTGGATACTGATAAGTCACAATATTTTCTAGAATGTCTTCAGAAATTTTGAGCAAGTGCTTCTTTTTAAAGAGTTCTCATTTTACAAATAGACTAGAAAGAGTTATAGCCTAAGCTTTTTCTGTGAGTTAGAAAGTGCCAATTCTCTGATGTATAGATGACATGAAGGTCATAAAATAGACAGAGAAAGAGAGAGGCAGAGAAGACATACAGAGTGGTTCAAGACACCTGACACAGAAGTAGCATGACCCAGAGTCCATTTCTATGGCTTTGTCTAGTCTCTGAAAAACAGTGAACTTGCATATAATTAGTTACCGGCCAATTCATCTGTCATCACAAGTTTATAAAGTGAAGTGCAGCGTAGGACCACAATACATTCTATATGAATCAGCTCTTAGAAACAATTCAGATGGCACAAAAGTTTACTGCTTGTGAATTGTTGGGAAGAAAAAGAAAGGACACTCTAATTTTGTAGCATATGCCTAGCTATCATATCTTGATAATTAAATTCATTATGATTTCATTCAGCATGATCCCTTCTGTCACTAAAAAGCTAAGTTCCATCATTATATTATGGGCAAGGACAGGACATTTTTCAGGTACAGATAGTCTTTGATTAACTGTAGTAATTGAGGCTGGAATTTCCAATACTAAATGATGCAGTCATACAGCGCAACATCAAATAAACATTCCATTTAGCAACAGCAGTTCTGGCAGTCCCTGATTACAGTTATTAAGAGAATCGCCATGGGTCATTAAGCAGGGACCTCACATGACCATAGCTTCCAACTTCCTGCTGGCTTCCCCATTGACTTTGTTTGCAGGAAGCCAGCAGGAAGATTGCAAATCATGATCGTGTGACCAAGGAACACTGCAACAGTTGAAAATCCAGGCTGCTTGCTAAACATGCAGATTATGACACGTGATTTTGAGGTTACTCCAACAAAGAACTTGTTGTAACTACTTCTCATTAAGTATAAGTTCAAACAATCTTCTGAAAATATGATGGCCAGTCTGTGTACTACATCTGTGAAGCTATTGTGCAGTCTCTGGATCCATTTCCTCATTTGCTGTTAAAGTTCTTAGTTATTACACATCAAACATACTTCATGACAAGTATTAATGCTATCCCTACAATGCCACGAGTATTCATTTGGACATAAAGTTTTAAATGCAAAACGTTCTACCCTCACAACACATGTGGTATACATTTTTAAACAATCTAAGTAGCATATTATTGAAGAAAATCTACTAAAAGTATTTTTTGTTCACTTTTGAGATGTTTATTCTTAGATTGGTGTATTTAGGACTAAGATGTTAATGTGCTTTTCATGACTAAGGGTATATCAGTCAGTGTACAGAGGATTTCTGGCTAAAGCACATATAGCATTATAAATATTTATATCATATTTTAATGTATGTCTTAAAACTACTTTATAGATGTATAGTCAAGATAAAATAGAGGTGTTCAATGAAACAAAAGCTCTAATACTGAGGATTCCATTTAACAATTTTTTTTGTTAATTTGCTTCTTTGTTTTAATGATCGACCCTAGAGATTTTGTTCAGAGAAATTGTTGAGAGAAATTCATGTGCATTCACAATCGTTCACAGTTGTGATCATTATTCTACAAGTAGTTTAGCATGTAGTAGGGAGAATTATAACATAAATTGCAATTTTTCTAAAAAAAATTCAGCAAACATATCAAATATTTAACCAGTTTGAAAATGCAAGCTTTTTTAATGTATACAGACAAGATTTCATAAAGCTTTTTTATTCTTCAATATATGTAGCTTGATATGATTTAGGGCTATGCAAAAAATTTATTTGAAGTTGAATTAGTTCAGAGGCCTGTTTGATTGAAGCACTCCTTTAAAGCAAATCTTTTGAACTGATTTTTAGAAACAGTTCAGTGCAACAAATTGAATCAGGTATCTTCAAACAGAATTGGCAATTTAATGGACTTTGGTTCTAGTGGAGTTTTGGTGACCTGAAGATGGTTCTGCAAGAACAAAGTTAACAACTGTGTCAAAGATGAAGGAACCTGTGAATAGGCTGGTTCCTTGGAACCTCTCTAGATAGGAAATAAGTCACATATTGTATGTTCTGATAACTGTTGGTTGCAAGGGACCACATGACAAAGGAATTGGCCATTTTGCTTGCAATCATGGCAGAACCGTTTAAAGGACATTGAGTTTGCAAACTTCACTTTATAATCACTTTTGGCTATTAACTATCTTAAATCTATTAAAGATCTTCAGAATGGCAAGTTTCAGAAGTCATTAGATAAGTTTTATCCTCAATGCTGAACAAAAGAAAATTAATTATAAACCTAAGAACTTAAAGAATTTGAAAAAGAGAACCACAAAATACTAAATAAGATTTTTATTTAACAAAATTATAATTGGTTTTTCAACTTCCAACCCAGCTCTTGGACGTCTATAATTCAGTTTGTCTAATGCTTTTGTAAGCATACTTCGCTTGCTAGAACATCGATACCCAAAAAACGTTGTATGATAGGAGCTACCAGAGGGAAAGCAAAGGCAGAGTAGACCATGCAAAACTTGGCATCAGACATTAAAAGATGATTTATGGACAGTGGACATCAAATGGGAAGATGCCGAAGACATCACCACAGAGAGGATTCGTTGGAAGAACCTTGCTGCCCAATGCGATGATGGATCCTTTTATAAATACAGTGAATTGTCTCTCAACAATGAAGTTTTCCTAACCATTAAGGTGAACATCAAGAAAGCACTTCCTTATATCTGAGTGTGGAGCACTATATCAAAGGTATGAAGCCAGCAGCACAATTCAGCTGAGTTCAATAGAATCTACACTTAGGAATGTGAAACCAGAGTAAAAAAAAAAAAAAAGACATAATTGATCCTGAAATGCTATACAAAAGGCACTGCTTACAAAACTTCTATATAATCCTTGACCAAAAATTATAAATACAAAATATGTATTTATGCACACACACACATACACTTAATTTTACTAAATACAGTCCTCGTGCCTATTCAAAAACAAATGAACAAAAAGGAGCTGGCAGTAAGATAAAGTATATAGATTCTGGTTGGTCATTTGATGAGTTACTGTGAATTAGAGCAGGAGTTCCCAACTCCCGGGCCATGGCCCACTACTGGGCCATGAGCCATTTGGAACTGGGCCACAGAAGCGGCAGGCAAGCACACACATGTGCATGTGCAGCCCCACTTGCGCAAGCAGCTGCACAAGTGGAACCATCCCTGCTCCCCTCCCCGCCCCCACCGGTCTGCAAAGCCGGGAAGGTTGGGGAACTCTGAATTAGAGGAACTGAAGTTTACTGTTTTGCTGGGATTATGTTTTCTTCATTTACTATCACCCTTACTTCTGAATGCGTCTTTCTTTTCTTTTTTGGGAAGGGCACAGTGTGCACTGTTTCATATGTGCAAGCTATATGTTTCGCTGTATGCAGTTCATAAGCTATTTTGGTTGTGCAAGATAATTTATAGGACATCTTAGTACTAACCTTAGTACTAATTATGTAAAAATACAAGCTTCTCAAATGTCATAGGACAAAAAAAATCCATTGAAATCATCCCTTCATTTCCAATAATTTTATTCATCATTTTATTCCTAACTATCTCTAGCTAGTCAGCCAACTGATGTAGCCAACCAATTTGATGTAGCTATCACCATGATGGACTAAGACTAAGAGGCTAAACCTAAATCAGTCAATCAATAACTTTCAATAATCTAGTTAGTACAATACATTGCTCTACTATTTCCACAGTTGTTCAGGTATGGATAAACACAATATTTCACAGATCCAACACATCTAATAAACTTTCAAAGATGTGCCAAGGATTTGCCTGATTGATCTCTGCCACCCACAACATGAGCTAACCTCCCTTCACCATCAAGATACTTATGAATATCCAGTAGCACAGCCTATGATTAATGCTTGCTGAGTCAATCTTGCAAGTCTGAAGTTTCTTCCTCACTGTTAAACCACTGGAGGCTCCTCCTTCTCTCTTCCGATTGTTTCCAGGGCAACATCTCTCCCCCTCATTCCCCAACATCATCCTCACATATCATTACCTTCAACTAGTATACCTTTTTACACTATATATTTTATTTTTTAAAAAAAAATATGTAACCTAAGATAATTTGGACTACATGCCTAAACTGATTGAGAGAGAAAATAATAATACTGTAGTTTGTTCTAGCTATCATAGTGGACTCAGATTTGAGTCAGAGGAGGGGACTGATAATCAGCAGCCAGTTCCAGAAGGGCTGAAAAGACAATGAGCAGCCATCTCTGGCCCCACCAGACAGACTGTCATCTGAGCAAAGAGAGAAGATGGGTCAAACCAGTACCCAGCAAACACGGCTGCCATAGCTCCCTGAGGATGAGGGTGCAGAATTATCCCCCCCTCCCAATTCAAGATCTCAGCAGATTGGAGAGAGAGTAGAGCAAAGGCACTCTGGCAAGTCTGCTTGCACAGAAGGACCTTGCCCCACTAAATAAGGTACACCAGAAATGTTTCTATTAAAATGGAGCAGAGAGCACAAGTTTTCTATTTACAGCAACCACCCATTAACTCCCACTTCATATGCCTTGATTTATGAACCTCACAACCCTGATTTTGAATCTGGACTGGCTGGACAAGCTCTGACTCTTGGACTTTGCCTGACTATTGTTCTACATACCCTTTTGATTTGGAACTCTTGTAAGCCACACTTGGGGAGGGGGCAGGGAAATGTGCGTCTATACTGCAAATGTGTGTGTTTGCTCGCCTCATTTAATAAAGAAAACAAAACCACAAGTGTGTATGTGCTTGGCCCGGGTGAAGACACTAGCTTTCAAACCACTTTTCATATTAACAAGAAGACACAATGATTGTGACTAGCTTACTGATAGGCACAATTCAATAAATATTGATATTTCTCAGACTTTACCAGTATTATCCAATTACCATGACAAGAGCTTTTAATATAAACTTACATTATTGGCAACCCAACCCAAAAGATCTATGTAATTATATAAGATTTTCCAATTATTACATTAGTCCATGTCACAAAAACTTCAGATTAGAACCTCACACATCACTTCAGTTTGTAGCTATGAGAGGTTTTAATCCAGCCAAATTGACAAATTAAACTGTAAATTACTTTGTTTTCTGAAAAGCTACATGGTCCGAAGCACCACCACACTTCATCTTTCAGTGTTACAGTTTCACTCCACAGCAGTGATGGATTAGGTTAAAAATAAAAATAAATTATTGAAGATCATGCCAATAGAACAAAAGAAATGAAGCTGCAATCATCTAAACAAAATAAGACAGACAGTTTGATAGGAACCCATGGATGCATACATGCGTACACCCATCACATTATTACCTTTTGAGGTAAACAATAGTAAGAGGAGTATAAAAGGACAAGTAAAAATAGAAAATCAAAGAAATGAAAGGTGTGACATAAAGAAAAAATTAAGAACTAGAATTAAATTTGTTTTACACCAAGACAATTCACTTCTCCACATTTTTTCTATCCCATCCACATAACTCTTCAAACCTTGCATTTTGCCCTTTGACCTTCTGATGCCTCTTTTTCTGAGTTTTCTGGATCTACCCCTTCCAATCTAGAAGTTGAAGCTTTTGGGTGCTACTATACTATTCCTTATTAATTTGATATCCAACAGTGTTGACAAGAACAATTTTTTTTTAAAGTCAACATAGCAGCATATATCAATAGGACTACCATTCAATTACCAGTTGCAACTACCATCTTGACCTAGTGGTGTTGTGCTGGGAGGAAGTAGTTCCTGCTACTTAGTGTCTGTATGTTGTATAGGGGCCTATGTCTTCCATCCATTAATGCTTCTTGTGGATTGACAAGATTTTATTTCTTTAGAGAGGCTCTTGGCCTTTAATACGGTACAGCAGTTGCACGGCAATTCAACAGCTACAGATCTTTAAATACAGGGAATGGATTTGTTCTTTCTTCCTACATACAAAGCCACTGTTAATAACATAGAGAGGTGTCTGGAGAAATGGAAAGGTTACTATACTTCCACACAAAGACCTTGGACTATGTCTCATAGTTATGCATTTTTTATCTGTGCCATTTCTTTATCTCCTCTCCATCACTTGAAAACTTTTGTGTTTGTTCAACAAAGGTAATAGCTGAAAGAAAGGAATATATATATTAGTTTTTATTAGAAATGCCACTGCAGCCATTTTTTCAAGCTTAAGACATGACCAAATTAATACTAGGGAGAAATTCCTACTGTAGCCACTGATAAAAATAATGTGTGATGTCATGGCAGGTGGGCTTTTTATTTGTTATGGTAAAAATCTTCAAAGAGTCTTCCTGCCTGGGGCTGTCATAGATCAGTTTTTGCATTTTTGTGATTGTAATGCTTTGTTTTTAAAGTGCAATTTCTGTCTGGCTTTTATTTATGGCAGAGGGGAGGGGGGGAAATCCAGAAATCAAGCAATATTATATATGCTTCCTTGTGTGATATGCTCTTAACCATTACTTTATGTATTCTGATAGATGTTCAAGATAGTGATAATGAGATTATTGAACATTGTTAAGGAGCCAGGGGGCCAAAAGCTTTATGAGTAAATTTTATCCTAATAAGCAGTGGGAAGATACCAATGAGAAGGTTCATCTCACATGCTCAACAGAAGTGATCTTTAAATTAATTTCCTATTGAATGATTTCCCTTATATTAATAGTAGCCAACAATTTGCAGTTTCTTTTTAAAAGAATTACTCTATTTATTAATATTCCTTAATAGATTATAAATCGGTTATAACCTCCTAATTCATAATGTACCAGCTTTCTGAAAAGTGTTCTTATGGGGGAAAAAAGAAAGGAGGGGAAAGGAAAAACAAGAGACATTAGCACAGGAACTAAAGTATAAAATATAGCAATTTAACTCTGCAAATATATTCAGAAAGTCTATTAATGGCTTGTTGTGGTTCTGGATATATATTTTTTCCTGTTCTGAAATTCCCAAGGACTTTCTTCGAAGGCAAAGAATGTCCCTGCAAAGTTCCAAGTGCTTCTTTTGTACATTCAAAACAAGAAGAGGGAACAAGAGAAAACTCGATAGAAAGAAAATATGGATGACACGGTTAAGGAAATGCCTCCAGGGAACCAGATCATAAGTTGCAGCAGGAAACAAAATGCCTGCAAGGGGCTGGCAAGTCATGTGGTAAGGAGGTGGGGTGATATAGGTTCCATACACTGAACAGAAGATATCCATTTTCATGATGGCAGTGAGAATTTCTCTGCATCTGTTGCCTTAGCCTAGAGGAACATTTCCGGCTGCCATCAATAACCACGCAAACATTTAAAAAAGAAAAAGAAAAAAAGAAAACCCCCAAAGCAAAAGATCGTTCTAACTCATCTGGCACAAGTCATTCTAAGAAAACTGAACCAAAGAGTGAGCTACAGACTGGCTGTTTGTTTACCTCCCCAATGTGAGAACACACGTTTCCTGCAAGATCCTGTGAAGAAAATTTGCAACTAAAATCATTGCACTTTACATGTATTTCACATCAGGAACGATTCACCAGTTCATTCAGTTTTTCCTTGCTTCTCTTCGGGAATACTATATCTAATGGTACTCTCTCTGGCCCATGTAGTACTATCCAGGAAAACTTTTCTTGCATTTTTTTTTCCCTTCTAATTCTCAATGTTAAAGACTTTGCTTTCAAAATTTATTTCAAAGGAGAAGTTTGATGAAATTCTTATAGGTGGAGTGTGGTATATGTACACTTATTTAATTATAAGGTGTGAACAGATTTTCACTGCACAATCACCTTTCCAGCTCTGGCTTCACACTCACTAATTAATTCCTGAGGGAACCTTCGTAAAGGAATGTCTCCTATAAGGCTTGTTCAGAGGGGGAAATATGGGCCTGGGAAGACTTCAAAGTGATGTAATAAGGTATAATAGAAAATATAAACATCAACATAGCATCTTCACCATATCCATCAGGAATCCATACTCAAAAGCACCATCGAAAGGAATTCAAACGAAATTCTCAAGCAGCCTGAAAATAAGGTATTAAAACTGAAAGCTTTTTGACAGGAGAAATTTTCTAAAAACTGCAAAGCAGTTTTTTACTGAAGCATTAGGAAAAGCATTATTCTCATTTTACCTGCATTTATTCTTCCGGGAAGAACTTAAGGTTGCTTTAAAAATGGAACTGCCTTATTTGGAAGATTCTTCCTACTTAATTCTTTTGGGAATCCTCCTATAATGCATTTCAACTAATGAAGGTTTTTTTGTGGAGAAAACATAAAGAAAGACCTCTGATAGTCTCATATGACTGAACCAAATGCATACAATGGTCCAAAGCCTGGCATATGAATTAGACATGCCCATCTAAAAACCAACTGACAAATTTAAAAGTAGGACACATTAATGCTAATGTGTGATGTAGCATAGAATCATACTTATTGCAGGCAAATATATACTATATGTTGTACCCACCACTAGATTCCATTATTTTGTATGTATTCAATGAGAATGTATGTATTCAATGAGAATAACAGATAGGCAGCTATTTTTGTCTTACATGGTGAATGATATAGCAATAGTATGAGCCGTGTATCCTTGAAAATTTATTCAGAAGTATGTCATATCTTGCATGAAGAGCACAGCAACTAGCAAAGATAGCTCAGCAGCTCTCTTTGAAGATGCTCCGACACTGGAAGTTTTTAAGAAGAGACTGGACAGCCATTTGTCCGAAATGGTGTAGGGTTTCCTGCCTGAGCAGGGGGTTGGACTAGATGACCTCCAAGGTCCCTTCCAACTTTATTATTGTTATTATTATTACAATGCCTATATTTTCAAACACTTTAAGTGAGACTGAAAGAAGGCAACCGCCATTGGCTACTTTAGCAGGTGCATTAACTGGATATATCAACAATTGCAATCACCTGCATTGTTTTTCAGGCTGGTAGGGAAGCTTCTATGAGGGACAGAGAAATATATAAGATCCAAAGCACTTCTTTTGATTTTTTTTTTCTTTCTTTCTTTTTTTTTGAACATCCTATAAGGTAAAATCATTTCCACCTATAGAGGGTGGTACCTTTGTTGCTTAGCCCAGGGAGCCAGCATTGTCAAATCCATTCACACCCATAATTAAAAAAGCTCCGAGAGTTTCTCTTTTCATTTCATCAGAAATGAAAAGGTTAAGTCTATTCGGGAATGATATTGGATTCTCATGCTGGGGAGAGAAGGGTAGAACCATGTTCCTAGTTCACCTGAGTATAAGTGAAGATAAAGTGCTAGAAGGTGATGTTAAAAACTAATGACAATGATTGGGGCTGCTCTCTCAATTTTCAAGCACCAACACCTGCTCTCCCTAAACTATCTGAAAGTCCTAGATTCACCCACAAGAATCAATGTATAGCTTAAACTGTACTCAGAAATCTAAACTAGTGGCTTAATATAAAAAAAGTTCTTGGTAATGATTCAAGCTTCCTGGATTAAAAAAATATATATTTCCCCAAATCCCAAGATGAGTATCTGCAAAGTGGTCCCAATTTTGAACATCAGAATCAATTATTTCCAGAAACATCAAATGCACCAGAAAGCACATCCAACTAATGTTTCACCCGTTCTTATAGTTTATATAAAACAGTGATCACAGAAATCTATATTATGTTGCAAATGAAGGACTGATTGCTTGAAGTCTTATTGCAAGAGACTAAGTGTGATATTGTAAGAATTACTGAAACTTGGTGGTATAATCTCATGATTGGAATACAGTACTGGAAGAATATAATTTGTTTTTTTAAAAAAACCCAGATCCAACAATATAAAGAATGACTTCATTGGGTGAAGGATGAAAACCCTACTAAAAGTGTGTAGGTGAATATTAAAGGGAAAAAGCAAATTGACTTTATTGTGAAAGTATATACTACCAGTGGTCTAACTAAGCAGACGATATAGACCAGGGGTGTCAAACATGCAACGTCACGTGAGTTAAGGCTTATTATGAATATCAAAAATAACATAAAGAAATAAGGGTACTTTAGGTATGTGTGGAACAAGAGGAAACTCAGGAAAACGATTAGCCCACTGGTTGGAGAAGATGACAAGATGATGACAGCAACAAGCCCATTGGTCTGCTTAATTCTCAGCTTGCATTTGGAAATGCAAAAGTAATCTGTAGCAAAAATTATTTCAAATAAGAAATAATGTTGCTTATGTTATGTTGCTAAGTGAAACATTTGTTAAGTGAGTTTGTCCATTTTACGACTTTTCTTTCCACAGTTGTTAAGTGAATCACTGCATTTGTTAAGTTAGTAATATGGTTGTTAAGTGAATCTGGCTTCCCGCATTGACTTTGCTCATCAGAAGGTCACAAAAGGATACTGCAACGGTCATAAAGGTGAGTCAGTTGCCAAGGATCTGAATTTTGATCATATAACCATGGAGAAGCTGCAACGGTTGTAAGTGTGAAAAATGATCATAAGTCACTTTTTTCAGTGCCATTATAATTTTTAACAGTCACTATATGAACTGTTGTAAGTAGAGGATTACCTGTATTTACTTTTTTGTTCTGGTGAGCCAATAAAAAATTGATGCAGGTTAGTGGTTAGTATGGTATGGTGTATGAAAGTAGGAGTGTGCTAGTAAATGTGAAGAAAGCAGCTTCATACCTCAGTTATACTCTGATAATACTGTGAATTAACCTTCTGCATTTTACAAGTGAAAACAGGAACATTCCTAGAATGTTAGGCAATTTTAGCCATCATTCTCTTCTTTCTAGAATCATACATGATTGCTCCACTCTTCAAAATAGTTCTTCAAATGTGTATTTTAACAATATAACTAACAAATTTCTGAAAACTGCATTGAAAAGAGCAATCACTGAAGTATAAATTCCCGTCAGCACATTTATTGAAGAAATATGGATCAGGTGGATTCTTGAACATTGGTATTCTTCCACTAAGATCTGACTGTCTTGCTCAAATAATACTATACAGTATCTTGTCAAAAGCTCTCCTGTCCCCTGCTGTGCCCTGTGCTCATTTATAGTGAAACCACCTGTTCTTTCCTGATTGTTAAAACAGTGTGATTTTTCCCCCTCTCTTTGTTAACATTCCTCATAAATTGAGCTGTACAATTAAATTTGTTATCTGCCCTGTATCTTCCACCATTTCACTGGCTGCTATTAGGTTATTGAACAGAGCCCCTTGGCAGACTTCAGGTATCAAATGTTCAGTAGTTCAATCAGGAGGAGCAACTGGGGTATCTTTCTCTTACCAACCAGTTTAAAAATGCTCTCTTCTACAATAGGAATGCCCGCCCTGAGTCCCTGTGCCAAATTTCAACAGCATTTTAATGGTAATAACCAGTGCTTTTTTTGTAAAAAAAAAAAAAAAAGGTGCCGGAACTCACACATGTCATACAACTCGCCTTGCCTACCCTACAAGGTTCCATCCAAAAAAGGTGCCGGAACTCCATTCTGAGCGTTCTATGACAAAAAAAGCCCTGGTAATAACGATCTACACTATTATCAGGCAACCAGCCCTCTAACAAGGTGAGAAAAGAGAAAAGATGTCAGAAACACATAGAGAAAGAAAAACAAACAGAAAGTGGGTTCTTGGAAAAAGAAAATGGAGACAAACTCATTTTTGCCTCTTGCCACTCCTTGTTGTGCTTTAATCCTGCCAAGGGGCATCCACAGAGTTGGGGGAAAGTGTAGTCCAGTATTTCTCAAACTTTGCCATTTTAAGATGCTTGGACTTCAATACCCCAGCCAGCAAATTGATATTCTGGGAGCTGAAGTCTACACATCTCAAAATGGCAAAGGTTGAGGAACACTGGTGTAGTCAAAAGGGTCAAGATGGCAGAAGTGATTGTGCAAGTGTGTGGTCTATCTCTGATCTCTACAAAACACTTGATTTGCTTTGGTTTAATTTGGCATTTCATGTTGTGAGTTTGATGACTTTTGGTAGAACAAAAGGAAATCAGTTTGGTCACCTGGCTAGAAACCAAGACACTGTGAGTTTTAGCTCCACCCTAAGTATGAAAGCCAGCTGACTGACTTTGGGCCAATCACTCACTCTCAGCCCAACCCACTGCAGAGTATTATTGTTGTAGGAAAAATAGGAGGATGAAAGAATAATAGGTATGTTTGCTACCTTGGGTTATTTCTCTCTGAAAAATTCAGGATCAAGCCAATGAAAACTGCATGTGGATCCCATGCTACAGTGAAGCTCTACAAAGTCAGATGATTCACAATGCTGGAGGAATGCTAAGTAGAAACTAAGTTGCATCAAAAGAAATGGTAGCACTTTACCCAGATGAATGTTATCTTTGCCTTTATATATCAGCCAGTCTAATAGTAGGCAATCACTACAGTAGGGCAACTATAAATCTAAATAAATATGCAGCAGGGAACAGATTATAGCCATCATCTATCATGGAGTAATGCTGCAAAAATGTAATTAAATTGGTTAACACCAATGGTAGGTGATTTTTGCCTTTGTGTCAACATACTGGCAGGCACAGCTACTTGAATGGGGCTGTTAGAAATTTATCTGGGAAGAAAGATTGCTATGATCAGATCTTTTTGTGCTGTAAATCTGCATTTATTTCTCTTGAAGGTCTTTCTTGAATCTCTCATTCTACAAGAAATGCAGATAAGGTTTAGCATAAAAATAAACAAATGTTAACACTAGAACCTGGTTTGCTAGATTTACAAATCAGGACTCAGATTTAAAACAAACTGGTTGAATTATTGTCTGAAGACAGACTTGAATTAATATAAACAAGCTAGGCAATACTTCTGGATCTCTGCCAGGGAAGATTAATACCCCATCCCTAACTGACCGACATTAAAATTGCTAGGAAACACATTCCATCATCCTAATCTCATTCTATGTATTCCAGATTGTATGCCATTATGCTTCCTTAATGAGGTAAACATATCCACTCAAGTTGTCGGAAATTATTTACATTCCACATTTTATTATCATTTATAAACAGTTGTAGTACCTGTGAAGCACAGGAATTGATCATTAGGGGAGTTTAGGCAGATGCTCTTCTTGAGGTATTCATTGCTTTGTTTAAGCTGTGGCACTTAACAATGAACTTAAAGATGGTTAGTGATTTCTAATCAAGGTTTATTTATTAAACAGAATGGTTTTAATTAGCTTGTCACATAAACTTCAGAAACAAAAATAAGACAACTGCATATCTAACTTTCAAGGTTACAGGTCTGAAAATCAGGATGAATTATAGTGGAGTTTATCAATTCTAGCACTGAATTTACCATCTGCAATAGTAAATGAAGTTTTAATATTAAGCAGGCAACTTATCCCATCTATTGGCTTAAAACTGCCCTAGGATAAATTCTATGTATGCCTTTCATGATGTTATAGAGACGATCATTACAATTGTTCAAATAAAAAGGGTTCCATCCTACTATAAAGCTTCTACCTTTACCTCTATCCCATGTACATATGCCTGTATATACACATCTATGTTTCTGTATGTACCAATGGAAATCTAACTAATACATGTGTTACCTATGTGTAGAATGCAGACAGAATCAATTATGTTTATCCTGCTTAATCTCTCAACCATAATACCTTGTGATTGTCATCATTAAGTTAGCAGTCTGAAGCCCAGTGACAGTGTGAGAATAGACTCCCAGGGACAGAGTCAGGAAATTGTACTGGCTAACCATGCCTCTTCACTTTACTAGTTATGCTGTAGATTGTCACATTCCAATGTTATTTCACATCAAGTTGAAGCTACTGAGAGTGGTAATAAGAAGTGATTGATATGCTTATGACATTCACCTCTATTTTTCGGTCTCCTGAATTATCAAATCAATTTTTTTACTACAGTTATCTACCAGTGAAAGGAGTATAGTCATTAAAAAAGCGTAAAAGATAAGTCAAGAGTAAAAACAAAAATATAAAAAATTATAAGATATAAAAGATATATGAATTAAAAACTAGAAGTATATATACAAAAAGCAAGAACCTGAAAGAAGAGGTAGAAGTTTTGGACAGATATAGGGGAGCATAAAAGTTGGTATGTGGACAATATGTCTATCAAATTACAAAGCATTCTAATATGGTGAACTAGGTGGTTGTCAAATCCAGTTTATAGCAGCAGAGGTCAACATCTGACAAACCTTTAGTGCAGTTCCATAGAACCTGACAACACTGTATATTATAGTAAAGTTGGCATCTGAAAGAGTGCTGTAAAATTGTTTTGCATATAAATGTCTGTATAGTACAGACACTGGAGAAGCAAATGCTCTGTTGTTTCTTTGTGTGCAGTGAGAAAATTAAGCATGTTTTGAATCCATGTCAGAATACAGTGATGGAACTGATCAGTATCAGTTAAAAAAAATTGAATCCTAATAAAATGAAGACTGTGTGGGTGGTTACAGAACATGGAAAGTGGAGAGTTTGGCTATTCTAGATGGATTTTCATTTCCTTGGAAAGGACAGGTATGTAGTTTTGGAATGTTCCCATTGTTATTGAAGGCTCATCCAACTTCTGTGACTATGAGTGCCTATTATCAGCATTAGTGGATATGCCGATAATCTTTCCTAGATAGAAACAACCTAGAACTAAGAAGAAATTTCCTAACAGTGAGAACAATTAACCAATGGAATGGCTTGCCTTCAGAAGTTGTGGGTGCTTCATCACTGGAGGTTTTTAAGAAGAGACTGGACAGCTACTTGTCTGGAATAGTATAGGGTCTCCTGCTTGAGCAGGGGGTTGGACTAGAAGACCTTCAAGGTCCCTTCCAACTCTGTTATTCTGTTATACGAAGTGATTCATACATGGGTGCTCACATTTCAACTACTATAATGCTTTCTTTTTGGAGCTTTCTTTGCACTTGGTCTCAAAGGTGCTGAGCAGGCACTAATATTGCTGAAAACTGACATATAAGGCCTGGAGAGTACATGGTAAACTTGAAGAATATCATTCTGTGTTCCTCACTTTCACTGTTCACCTCACTTTCACCATTTCCCTCCTGAAATGGGATGTACCTCTATTTACATCTTTTAGGCACTTCTTAAAAATCTACTCCTTCACCTAGACCAGGCATGTCAAACATGTGGCACGTGGACCGGATGCGGCCCGTGCAGGCCACGCCCACTCCGGCCCTGCAAAGGCAAAAACCATCCCGATATGTCACAATATGGCCTGTGATGCGATCAGTCTTGACACTCCTGACCTAGACATTTACTACATGAATGCAACATGTATGACTTTGGTTTTACTTTTGTATTCCTTCTTCCCCTGATTTTAAAGTAAATATATATTACTCTATATACTTTTAAATAGACTTTTTAGATGGACTCATTCATCTTTTAAGCATCATCAGAAGCCTAGGAAGTGCATAGTAGAACAATGCACAGACTCAGCACAGACACAGCATAGATACCTATCTCCCAAAGATTTACTTTTTACTCTGTGAAATCTAGCCTTCCTTTTGGTTAGCAACATTAAAAATGTATCTTGGAAACTAACAAGACTATCATATAGCCATGAACAATAATCTATAAACTTTATTCCCAGGATATGATTTAGAAATCTATTGTCTCTTATTATAAAGGAATCTTTGTCTAAAATCCTTTATTTTACTGAAGCTTTTTAAAGGACACCCAAGCTAAGGTTTAACTCTCTTTGGTATCACAGCCCACAGAAATCTAGCAACACTGGTAACTACCTAGGGTTGAATTTACCAGAGGAATTGCACTGTTGAGATCTCTTAGACAAAATCTTAGTCCAATCCAATCCAGGTTTGAGAGGAGTAGAGTTCCTTATTACTGATGGCTAAGTTTCAGGGAGCAGAAACAAAGCGTTGCCTAGTGAAGGATCAGGAGTTTCAGATAAGCAGAGATGAAGTGGAAATAAAGTGTTAGGTTATTCCAGAGTCTGGCTGCTTTCAGGTAGAACCTTTTTTTGCAGGAAGTTTAATAACTGTTCTGTATTTTAAAAAAAGTCTGTTTCAGAGCAACAGCTTTCTTTCCATATCAGGTCAGCTGCAAAAATGAAATCCAAAGCATTTTCAAACATGTGTTTTTATCATGTTTCTTCCCTCATTGCCATTTATTGTTTTAAAATGTTAATCCCCTGCAAATCACTTGCCATTTTGCAATTATGTTTACACGGTCAGGAGAAATACGTCTACCTGAAAATAGAGGGCAAAATGTATTGTGCTGACTGGCAATAGTTTGCTCAGAATATAAGTTACAGAATGAACATGAAAAATAAACTAGATACATAATCTACTTTTATATAAAATAACAGCGCTTATCATTTTAAAATGCATCTGTGCAAAGCTGATGATGAGTACTCAACATAGTGAAACCAACACATCTTGTGCTTTCACTATTCAGTATTTCAATGTGCCATTTCACTATTTAGACCATTAATTATATATTTCTCTCACACAAAAGCTGTGTGAATGGGTACCGTAGCCTTCAGTGTTCTTGGTTATCTATAGTATTAAATTTCTGTAAGGAAAATGGATCTCATTATGAGGAGAAAGACTCTAGGAAGATTGCTGTCCTATCAACTCTATTCCCTAATAGGCTTCCTCGGTCATTTCCTTTCCTTCAAATTCACATTGCTGGCTCTTTTGAAAAGCCAGCATTTATCTTTCCAGGTATCTATGGTAACTGCTGTATCTTCTATAGCTGAAGAAGGCTCCATGGTTACCATAATTACCAGAGAGCAATAGGCTTGTTTAGTGGCACAGGACTAATTTGGTACCCATATGAAGATAGACATCCACTTACAACTCTTAGCCAGCAACTTTTTCGACATAAAGACAATTCTGTCTGATTCTCATGAATACAAGATAATGCTGTCAGTGCTGAAACTAGCAAAACTGCTAAAACTAATAGACAAAGTCTAGGCCCTGGGAGGAGAGGAAAACTAAGCTTGGCATTATCACCTGAACTATCTTCTTCCTCCATATCGTGACTAAACTTTACATGTGTCTGGGTCTATCTAGGTCTATCTAGACCCTATTACCAAGCTAAGGATTAAGAAACCTGACCAGAAAGGCTTAAATCAGGAAAAACAAGAAACAAAAGTCATTTACCTTTTCTATTCACTACCCTATTGTGATACCTGAAGATATATTTATCACCACCATCCTTTTCTATGAATTTGTAAATAGCCTTACAAATTTGTAAGTTACAGCATGAGTTTGTTTGTTTGTTTGATTAATTGATTGATATTCCAACCATCTCATCTAGAGGTGACTTATATAGATTCACTTTCAATGGAGCATAAATTTTAGATGCTATAAATATGGACAATGGAAAACTAATGTCATTCACAGACTCAGCATTATTTGGTATAAATCCAATAGCCTTAATTTCCCCATGCAGCTTTTTCTTGAAATGTTCACTTGTTTTTCTTAGTAGATATTTTTAAAAACATACTGTATATCTCTTCATCATATTTTAAAATAATTGAGTATTTAGAATGAAGGCAAACACTCTTTATAACATGAAAAGAAAATAATCTGTTCTTGAAAATATTTATGCACATAAATGTTTTATAGCTGTGGGCACTTGGACAGTGTCAAGCCCACAAAGTTGGCAAACCAAGGAAGCAGGAACTATCAGGATTTGAAGAACATGACTTTTATAAATCTTGGAAACTTAAGAGTGAATTCCCAGTCAGTGAGCTGATTAAACTGGAGCCTGTTTCAAATGCTTTTTTTTCCAGGTTTGAAAAAAAAATTAAAAATAATAATTCTTAATTTTTAAAATCTCATTGCATTGCCTCTTCTCATATAAAAAGAATCTTCCTTTTCCTCCATTTTCTTCATGTAGTGTCTCGCAGATAGTGATGTCTATGATGTAGAGATCAAAATTATGTGCCAACTTAACAAAGGCATATCCACACATACTGCCTAAGCAATTCCTTCCCTGTATTCATGCCAGTTTGAATCTTAACCAGTTTTTTTTTAAAAAAAAATCTGTCTGGACAGACTCTTTGACAACAGTTTACAAGATATTCAGTCAGGACTACAGGCTACCATGTTTCCCATTACTAATTTTCCTTCTGCTATGCCCTCCCACTTTCATAATCCAGGAAAGCCATTGCCAATAAACTTCTTGTGGGAAGCTTTACTTGGACATTCTACAGGTAATTTATGCTATTTGGAAGGTGAGGTGACATCCTTCTATGTCAGGTGAGTGAGAAATGGTGAAATGGTGCACTACTTTTCTTTTGAGTGCAAGGAAAGATAGAAAAATTGAAAAAACAAAAAGCATAGTGTAAAAAACCCTGTTCTGTAGGTTTTGAATCAGTAGCCTTCTATTTGCAAGGCAAGAATTATAGCCATTTAGCTGTTATAGTATTAAAAGCAGCTTTTAAATGTATTAGGAAACTTGGTAAGTAATCTCAGTTGAAGGTTCCCTCTTTAAAGGAGCCTACAAACTGCTGGAGTTATCCTGGAGCGGACCTCAACACATTCTCCAAAACGGGCAGAAGATAACATAAAATGAAAAGGTGTACTTCATAAATGGACTATAAAAACATACCCTGAGTTTGTTTTAATGGTGAGCTGTTGTCATCTGTTTCTGCCATCCAGAAATAGATACCTACGCATTCTTGTGAAGTAGAAATCATGCACTGGAGATAAGTCATAACGTTAATCTTTCATTCCATAATTGGTTTTGCTGAGCATGCAGCTGCTGAAATGAAGCTTTTGAAGCAGAAGCAGAGCTTCATAACCTT
Source organism: Azemiops feae (assembly GCA_023970755.1). NCBI lineage: Eukaryota > Metazoa > Chordata > Lepidosauria > Squamata > Viperidae > Azemiops > Azemiops feae. Next base: position 1,921,222 of record JALGBA010004287.1, read on the forward strand.
TTTTCATTTTTCACTGATAGTCACTATTCCAGCTGTTTTCTCAGGTGGAAAAAAAATACAGATATATTTTTCAATGGGGAAAAAAATAATATGGAAAAGTACAGGAAAAACCCTGGTCCCAAAGCTGTTCTTCTGAAACAAATTATATCACATTAGCTGTCCTTGTATGTGAAAGACAAGGGAAAAATAAAACAACAGAGAAAAACAATTGAAAAGTATGTATAAAATGTATTTCCATCTCAAAGTTCTATTTTATTTAAAGAGGCAGGGAAATTTTGACTTTGTAAAATCTATTGAATTCTCCTAGTCATGGTGAGGCAAGCTAGGTGCTACACTGAATACTATTTTTTTTCATCCTAATAACTAGAATCTTATTCAGTTACACTTGATGAACAGAAAGTTGCTTGAAAGGGAGAAATAAACATGAAATTCTGTATTATTTATTACAATATCCATTTTCTTCAAAAAGTATCACAGAAATTATTCCAAACTACTACATTTATTGGCAACTGCAAACTTCTTATGGATTTTTTTGTGTAAAATTCTTTTTTTCTCTGAATATCAATATTTTACCATTTTTTTTAACTATGGAGGTATGTTCCTTTAAAGGTTACATTTTATTCCAGTATAAAAAACTGTTGAGCAGTGAAATCCCTTTTTATTCCCATTTCAGTGTTACAATGTGCTGCTCATAGGAGATTATTATCTGTACTTTTATTTTTAGGAGTGAGCTCTCTGTAAACCACAGATCACATGATGGAATTAAATGGAATTGAAAGCTCTTAGTCATCTGAGTTCCTTAACTTAAGTTCATGTGCTTTTTTTCTGAGCTTCTCTACAAACAGCCTATTGCATTTACAAACATGATCCCTTGTACCTTCTTGTAAGTAGTATTCTATGTATATTTCAAGGAGCAGTAATAATAATTATATATCCCAAATTCTTGTGTTAGCTGAGCTAGCCCTGTAATTTACTCATTTAAAAAACAGTATATTTATGACAACAAAACTAATAATAACCTGATTCCCACTAGCTAAAGAAATTCCCCCGTCATGTTAAATTGGATGTTTCTATTTGATCAAAAAATCAATATTCACTTTACCTCAATCTGCCCTTAACCATTTAACTATTCCTTACAAGTTCTCTCATTTCATTGAATAATCCTTTTATCTGCCCATGTTCTAAACTGCCTTTGATTATGTTGCCATTCTTCGCTGTCCTGAGTTCCCAAAACAGCTTTTTATTATTATATATTTTCTTCATATCAGATATAGAGCTCTCTGTTGGAAAGTACTATGGTAGTTGCTCTGGCACCACTCTGAAATTTGATTACTTTCTATTAAAGGGTCCACTTATATATTAAAATAATACAAAAACCCAAAGACTGACTTTGATCCATCATCCTGATTATTTTTTTACCCTATCAATCAACATTATTTTCATTTTCTCCTTAACTGAAGTTAACCCCATCTACACATCTTTGCTTTTCATAGACCCATATTGTCTGGGCTTGTGCAATATGCTAAACTGAACAAAGAACAGATGTTTGGATCATATAAACCACCACCCTGAAACAAATAAGTTTAACTTACAGAATTACAGAATAATAGAGTTGGAAGGGACCTTGGAGGTCTTCTAGTCCAACACACTGCCCAAGCAGGAGACCTTATGCCATTCCAAATGACTGTCTTAAAAACCTCTGATGATGGAACACTTACAATTTCTGGAGGCAAACTTGATTCGAGCAAGTTTCTTCACATTAAGAAAATGTGTAGGTTCCCAAAATATATTTAATCACATTCTGTTTTGTGAATCCATCAAAAAGTGATAAACTTCTTGATAAAAAAAAATAAGTTTCCTGGAGATAAATTTGTGGTCTTCTTCAGATCATCCACTGTGAAATCTGTAGATATAATTATCATATAATTTACACTTGAACCATAATTAAAATTTCACAACATGCATCCCATCTTCTAAGTGCTGCAACAGATTGCAAGAACTTTTACCACCAGCATATCAAGTACTTAGAAGGCAAGGACTGGATAGCACAAGGAAATGACAGCCAACGACTTAAAAGCCAGCCATCAACACACCCCAATCAGCATCTAAAAAGCCACATACAACAGGCACTATATAAATACACACACAGAACAGTCCACATTCTGCTAGAGAGAAGTTCCCTGAAGATGGGATCCAGCATGAGAGTCTGAAAGCTTGGAAGACAAACCAATTCGATCCTGTATGCTTACTAACACTATAATGGGTCACAAGAAGAACAAACCAGTCAATTCAGGGCCAAATTGATACTACCAGTTCCCTTAGGTGTTTTAGGCAAACGATGCAAATGTATCACAGACTTGCAAAGATAGGTTTGCTTGGCAAAATCAAAAGACCTAGAAAAAGGGAAGACATTGAATAAGTGAATGGTCAGGATTAAATTGATTATTGGTATTTTCTTTAAAAAGATACGTGATATTTCTGGGATCAGGTTAGCATCAGAAGGGATTGTTCATACAATCATTAAGAGTCAAGCCCCACTCAATGGCATCCTCGTTGGCTTCCTGCATCCTTGTATGAAAATCCAAAAGGATGACAGCTGAGTGTGCTTATAGGACAGCAGCAAGAAATGACTTTTACAAAATGGAGTGGTATCCGGTCCTATTTCCTGAAATAAGCACATGGTTGAGAGGCTTCATTAAAGACAGCAGCCAAAGTGCTCATAGATGATAGAAAAACTTCCCTACTGATTGAGGCCAGATTGTTCTAAGTTTGGACTTCCACTTCTGTGATGTGGACAGATATTCACTATAAATGATGCAAACTCATTTCAGTTTGCATATTCAGCCAGGTTTGTGGCCAGAATAATACTGGTTAAAAGGTTGCTGCATTGATGAGCAGCAGCATCTTCTGACTGTTATGAGTTAGAGAACATGAAATAACAATAAAGCCTTTATCCTTATTCCAAAGATAGCTGAAATAAATTTACATTAAACATTATTCACTGTTAAAAATACTGTTCTGAATAATCAATGGGGAGGTGAATTTATCTAGCCTAAAAACAAAGAGCAAATATTTCATCTGGAGAAGATACAGGTTGAATACAGAATTATTAAAGGTTCCCATTTCTACCTGCACCCCTCCCACTTCCTAGAATAGAAGAACTACTGGAAGGACAGAGAGATAGCAATAGCAATAGCATTTAGATTTATATACTGCCCCATGGTGCTCTACAGCACTCTCTGGGCAGTTTACAATGTCAGCATTATTTGCATACTGCAAATAATACAAGAATCTGGGTCCTCAATTTACCGACCTCAGAAGGATGGAAGGCTGAGTCAACCTTGAGCCTTGTCAGGACTGAACTCCAGACTTTAGACAGCGTTTACTTGCAACACTGCACTTAACCACTGTGCCACCAGGGCTCTTACAGATGTACAATATAACTTTCCACAAATTGTATTTCTAACCAAGGTGAACAAACAAAGGTCTCTGAATTAAGGTCTCTGTTGGAATGCAAATAGCAATAGCAATAATACTTAGAGTTATATATCGCTCCATAGTACTTTACAGCAGGGGTACCCAATCCCCGGTCTGTGGACCAGTACCAGGCCATGGCATGCCAGCAACCGGTCCGCACAAACAAGCAAAGCCCATACATGGGATGCAGGCAGCACATAAAACCATGCACTCTCCGGTCCGCAGAAAAAACCTCTCTCCATGGAACTGGTCCCTGATGCCCAAAAGGTTGGGGACCTCTGCTTTACAGCACTCTCTAGGCAATTTACAATGTCAGCATTATTTTCATACTGCCTCCAACAATTTGGGTCCACATTTTACTGACCTCAGAAGGATGGAAGGCTGAGTCAACCTTGAGCCCATCATGATCGAACTCTGCAGTACTGCATTCTAACCACTGCACCATCAGTGCAAATATTTTCATATTATTCAAAGATCAAATTTCACCCTGAATCCAAAAACAATTTCTTGCTAGCCCATTTGAAATATGTATTGAATTTAGTGGGTAAAACATTTTTGGAATTGGGCTAAACTTCTTGTGTATACTTGTGGTTGCCACAATCTTATATTTTCTTCTTATTATAATTTGTTTCTTTTGCAAACACAATCAGAGGAGATAAAAGGAAGAAAAAGAGAGAGGAGGGAAAAAAATAAAAAATATATTTATGAAAAGCATCATAACTGTGCTATAAATTCTGAAAAGAGACATGAGTTAAATCTGCATATTAAAATGTAATAGATCACTTAGAAGATTTAAAGCAGCACTAAAATGCATCAACATTAAAAGTATTATTATACAATTAACTGCAGCCAATATTACTCAAATTATAAGTTATAAATGGAAATAAAAGTTGCAATAATTTCTGCCTAATAGTATTTGTCAAGTTGAAGAAATCATATAAAATTTAATGCTATAATTGTATGTTAGGAAAAACCAAGATTGCTGCAATCTTAAGTACATATAACCTCAGTTTGACAGAACTGAAATGTCTTTCTAATAAACCTTTACTATTGGAATCTATTTATATACTATTTATATAGCTTGGCTTTAACAACTGACAACAACTACTTTTTCAACCTTTCATTTAATTACAGGTTCTATAGTGGTAATGACTCCTGGTAAGTTTTTGAGTGCAATCCAAGGTGCTGATTGTCCCAGTGGCCTCTGTCTATTTCACCAGCTCCTGCAAGGTGGGAATGTTCCAGATCCCTCCAGTGATGAAGTCTCAGTTTCTGATTTGTTTTACACTACATTCACCTAGTTATTACAGGAAAACTATCAATTCATGATATAAAAATGGGATTTGTTTATGAGCCAGTTTGTTGCTATTTGATTTGGACTAGGAGGGAATGATCTACCCAAGGCCACCCAGCTGACTTCTGCATCTTAGGAAGGACTAGGACTTAGTCATTGCATCACATCTCATGGATAAAGTCTGTTCTTGCTTTATATTTACAATGTGACAACCCAGCAGGGTAGACATTCCCACACTTATGCAATTGTCTGTTTGAATGTATGACTGCTTGTAGGTATGTGGATAAAAATTTCCACTAAAGGAATCTTTAAAATTTTTGTTGTAAAGTGCTATCCATTTTTCCTGGCAATTTTATTTCAGAGTTCCATTCTGAGAAAGTTGTAGAGACCTGTCAATTGGGTGTCATTTATTTCTTTTGGCTGTGATTTTTTTTTCCATTCATTTTTTTTACTCCTTTGATAGCCTTGTCCTTGTGCTAGGAGTCAGGCCAGGCGCCCTGCATTTGTTTGCAATGTCCAAATCTGACTGTAAATTACATAAAATAATTGATTTTCTCTATCTGGCCCAGAATTCAATACCCAGGAATAACCTGCTGAACGTCCCTATAGGGCAGGGCATGAGGACAATCATTTCCACAAATTGTACATTGGGGATAAAGGAAAAACCAAGCTATGCAAGGCTGAAACAAATGTGATATTGGTTTTAAGCTGTTTTATATTATTTTCATATTCCTTTAATTCTTTATACATTTGAACTGATTGAATTCTGTCCAAAGAATTTCTGTGGTTGACTGGAATGAAAAGACAATAAAAAAGCAGAATAGCAGAGGAAAAAAATTGAAGTTACACATAATCCTTTGCCCATATTTTAACTATGCTTTTCCTCAATAAGCCATAGTATCTCTTGTAAATCTAATACATAAAATACCAAGCTATATTTAGTGAGCCTGTATAGCATACTAAGCAAAAATATTTTTGTTTATGATTATGTATGAACTAGAATTGTACAAGTACATGATTTGCTATTTTTACAATGAAGATAAACCTTGTTTTCACATTTTGTAATGTATAATGAAATTTTACTGTATACTGTACACTAGGATTGTGCAAAGGATTCCAAAAGTGTGGTTCGCAAAGAATGTTAATAATAATCAAATACTCTGCAGAAATGTGAAGTATTTTCCTTGAGTAAAGGGAAATTGTTGATTTTAAAAGACCTCAAGGCTGAAAGTATTTGTTTGTGTCTCTGTGTGTTTGTGTATATGATTCTGACTTATATCATGTATTATGTTGAGGAAGAGTCATTTTGGCGTTTTTAATTTAAGTAATTTAACCAGCTATAAAAACATTAAACTTCACTTTTGAAAAATAAAGAGAAAGAATATATAGTCTTCAGAATAATTCCTTAGTACTAGGTTTTTACTATAAACTTTGAAAAAAGAATTCTACTAAAATACTAGGATATTAGAAGGCGACATCAACTTGATAGCACATAATCAAATCAAATCAATTAATCAATTAAGAATTAAAATATTCTTCATCAGTATTTCTAACATTTTTTTTGCAACTTTGGACCACTAAATATTCAAAAAAAGTGCAAATCATCCAATTAAACAAATATGTATCCTCTCTTCATGTTTAGGAGCATGTAAGCATTTTTGGTGAATAGGATAATGATTGTTGCACTTATGTATATCTTTATATCTCCTCCATTGTTAAAGGCTATTTAAAATAAATTTTAGGTAATATTTATCACTCTGAATATTTGATATATCCCATGCCATGTAATTACAACCTATATCACAAATTTGCTGGTCAGGATTCAGGAATGATCTTTAATAGAAACCCTTAGGCACCAAGTCTTTCATATTAGGAAGACTTGCCGGCTGACTGATGTGAATAAAGAGACAGCAGGTGAGGTAGAAGAGTCTTCCTGGTCAACGTGGAAAAACTTTAGTGACCAACTGACCAAAAGTTTCCAGCATCAGAGTGGTCCTCATCATTGGCACTCCCTGGGCTGATCCTGGGCTGTGAATCTTGTCTTCCCTATACAAAAGCAACTATGTTGCGCATGGAAAATAAATCCCAAAAAGCAATGTGTGAATTAAGCCAAATTGTTGTTGTTAGTTGCGAAGTCGTGTCCGACCCATCACGACCCCATGGACAACGTTCCTCCAGGCCTTCCTGTCCTCTACCATCTTCTGGAGTCCATTTAAGCTCACGCCTACTGCTTCAGTGACTCCATCCAGCCACCTCATTCTCTGTTGTCCCCTTCTTCTATTGCCCTCAATCTTTCCCAGCATTAGGCTCTTCTCCAGTGAGTCCTTCCTTCTCATTAGGTGGCCAAAGTACTTGAGTTTCAACTTCAGGATCTGGCCTTCTAAGGAGCAGTCAGGGTTGATCTCCTCTAGGACTGACCGGTTTGACCGCGTTGCAGTCCAAGGGACTTGCAGGAGTCTTCTCCAGCACCGTAATTCAAAGGCCTCAATTTTTTTGTGCTCAACCTTTCTTATGGTCCAACTTTCACAGCCATACATTGCAACTGGGAAAACCATGGCCTTGACTATACGTACTTTTGTTGGCAGGGTGATGTCTCTGCTTTTTAGTATGCTGTCTAAATTTGCCATAGCTTTCCTCCCCAGGAGCAAGTGTGTTTTAATTTCTTGGCTGCAGTCCCCATCTGTGGTGATCTTGGAGCCCAGGAAGATAAAATCTGTCACTACCTCCATTTCTTCCCCATCTATTTGCCAGGAATTGAGAGGGCCAGATGCCATGATCTTGGTTTTCTTAATGTTGAGAATTAAGCCAAATAAAGGTTAACAAAATAGTATGCTTGTTTTCAAACTCTTGCCAAACTTTATTTTTCTCCCATAGTGTTGTTCACATTTTTTAAAAGGAAGATTACTTTGGTTAAGTTCTTGATTAACCAAAGACTGAATTCACAGAGATTTTATCTAACTTTAAATAAATGGATGCACAGAAGTTCCAGGCCACCCAAAAATGCTAAATCTCGAAGACATAATTTTTGTGGCCATGATTAGGCAAATCTTATTTATTTAGTAAACCTTTCTACTGATTCTGTATAGTTATATCTCTTTACTGTTGCTATTATTTGATAGTTATATTGTTATTGTTCATCACACAGTCAGCCAGATGTTCCAGCTGGATTTGGCATTTTTATCCACCTATCGAATCCTTCCCAAGGACCCAGGATAGGCAGATAGGCAGATTATTGTTTTATGTCTCAACTATGGGATTTTTATTATCCAAATAAAATAGTGCTGAACTGTTATGAAGTTGTCAGAATTCATAAATTGTACTGATTAATTAATTTGGGACTCTGTCATAGGAAGAGTTGGAATGGTAGATTTGGAGTGATGTGATGATCTCAAGGTTAAAAGTTTTAGAAGCTTCATGCTCAGTTAAAACATTTGTCATATAGCTGAAAACATATAAAAGGATGGAAGCATTGAGTATTGGAGAAGGAGGTTTCCAGTAACTCCAATAGTTGTTTTGTATAATGGACACTGGCAATACTGTGTTTATCAAGGAGGATACGTCTGCAGTTGGAGACCCACCTGGAGCAAGCAGAACCCAAGAGAACAATATTTTGAGCAAAATGGCCAGTGGGAAAGATGGTAATTTTTGAAAAATGGACCAGATGTCAACAAGGGCAACTTGTCAAAAGTTCTAGAAGCCAAAAAGCCCAGAAAATAAATCATTCCCATTCTTCTTCCTGTTCCCCCTAGGAAAAGTATGCCCAGAAGTGAAAGAAGAGAAACAGAGAAGGAAAAAGAAAAATAGATAAGACATTGTAAAAAAAACAAAACCTCACTTTGAAACTGCTTTTATAAACCTGTATATGGATACTTTATATTAAAGCTAAGACACTGTATATGTTAAATATCAGGGTAAACAGAAAAGAACTGAGGTTCCTGTCCATTTCTGCCATCTTTTGATAGATTCAAAATCCATTTAGCTGTTAAAATAACTTCTCTATTTGACCTTGAAAATAAACTTGTACTTTTTCCTCATACCTTTGTTTCTTACCTCTAGTTTAACTTTAATCCTTTTTGTATCTCTTACTTCATCTTTGCAATCTGTAAAGCAGCAGTTTCAGTTGGTTTGCACACACAACTGTTTCCAAGCTTCCCATTTATAAACACAGATAAAATATTTGGACTAGAAGCACAATTCACTTCAAATTATAATTAGACCATCAACACTTTATCAGTTCATGGGCATTCTGTTTTTCTTTTCTTTTTTAAAAAAAGTAGATTCAAGGAAAACTTTGCAACATAGTAAATAGCTATTTTATAACTACTTGGAAGGAAGGAAGGAAGGAAGGAAGGAAGGAAGGAAGGAAGGAAGGAAGGAAGGAAGGAAGGAAGGAAGGAAGGAAGGAAGGAAGGAAGGAAGGAAGGAAGGAGGACGAGAGGGAGGGAGGGAGGGAGGGAGCGAGGATAGGGGGAGGGAGGGAGGGGGGAGGGAGGGAGGGAGGGAGGGAGGGAGGAAGGAAGGAAGGAAGGAAGGAAGGAAGGAAGGAAGGAAGAAAGGAAGGAAGGAAGGAAGGAAGGAAGGAAGGAAGGAAGGAAGGAAGGAAATCAGACAAGTTTATGTTTTTGGTAATTTACATGCCAACTCTCAAATCAGAATGATCCTTGCCATAAGAGCATTATTAATCAGCCTATAGGGATATCAGTGAAAAGACTGTGGGCTCCTTAGCTTTAACAAGTGCTTCAAGAGATGAAACTACCTTCTTATTCTTTCATTTGAAATAAATATTTAGTTGAGCTACATCAACTGACCAATCTCACCTGGATACTGATTTCTTTTATTGAAATTTTGAGTTTACTTTTTATATTTCTGTACCAATATTTTACAATCAGCTCTGCCTTATTCTAAAAGGATAGACTGACTCTGCAGTCTATCTGGAACGTGGCACCAGACTTCTCTACAACAGGAATGACCACTATTGCAAACTGAATTACAATCTATCCTATAAAAACAAAGCAAAAATCGCTTAAAAACAAACGTTAAGAATCATTGCTTGAAAATCTCTGAACTAATTTATGTGAAAGTTGGCATATGTCAGTTCCTCATAATGCTTTAGCATACCAGTAAATTTATCCCATTCCAATGAAAAGGAAAACATTTATGTTTTACCCACATTAAGTATAGGAACATGCAACTTTTTTTTCTGAATCTTGTTCTGGATCTGCACAACACAGCAAAACTAAACTGTCTTTGGAACAATCTGGAACTGCAGACTTGGCTCCTAAACTGAATTTGATATCTCTGTCTCTCTTTACTTTAAAACAAATAATTATCTAAAAAATTGCCACATGACCTTCTAATAATCATTGACAGAAATAACTTTAAAAATCGCCTAACTTCATAGTAAAAATGTCCAGTGATAACAATTACTATGAAAGATAGAAATGCATCTTTGACATTCTGGGAAATTCCTTCCTGTAATTGGATGCTTGGAGACAAACAAACGAGAGCTATTATTATCTCACCCTGCTTGTGCGTTTCCCAGGGGTATATGAATGATGGCTATAAAATCCTAAGAAGGCCTCGGGTTTGATCCAGCATCATCTTCCTTGTGTTGTTATCATTCTTCATCCAAATGCAGCGGAGCTTAACATTATGGTATAACCTGTGATTATATAAATTTTGACTGTTTAAAAGGCAAGATACTTTTTTATTTTGCTATTTTTTATTAAAATTCAACTTAACTGATTCTCTGATTAGCAGAAGGGGAATAGCACTTAAATACTGCTGCCCCTTTACAAGAAAGAATAAATTACCGTAGAGTAGTAGGTATGTGTTGGCATTACTGTGATATAATCTATATGATAGTAGAATATAAACAGCTAAAGAAAAAATCTGAGCTGACTTGCAGCACAGTTCTGCAAGAATAGGCTTCACACTTATCTTATGTTCAGCAACAAATATAAAAGAATTATAAACAAAAGCACAACTAATTCAGACAATGAAATATGCTAACCTAGCCCATGCATCTGTCTATAGAAATTCTAGTTTCTATTGTGAACATCAGAAGAACCAGGTTTCCACTAAAAAATAATAATAATAAATTCCTGGCATAGCAGATGTAAATGAGCCCATCAAGGAAACATTGGTGATCTATCTCAAAAGGCAACCGGACTATGTTTTTATTCCCTTGAGGAAGAAGGCTTTTTGCTTCTTATCCAAGAAGCTTCATCAGTTCTGGCTGGACGTTGGTAGGGGTGTGTGTGTGTGTGTGTGTGTGTGTGTGTGTAAGAATTATATATCTTTTGCAGTTATCTGGTCATTAGAACTCTCTCTGAGAGCTGTTGAGGTCACTTGGGGGTTTATCTGTGCCTTCTGGGTCACCTGAATCATAGTGCAAATGGGTGTGGAATCTTCTTGGAACTGCTGAATGGACTGCATTGTAAGGAGACAGATGGTGTTTTTTCCTCACCACCCACCCCCGTTGAGGGAGGGATGTTCAGTTCTAACATAGATGGCCTCTTTTACCCATCTTTCAAACCAACGGTCCTCTCTGTCCAAAATGTGGACTTTGCTGTCTTCAAAAGAGTGTCTTCCAAATGCAGATAAACTGCTGAATCTTGTCCTGATGAGTTTGATCTTCTATGTTGTGCCATGCATTTGTGAAGTGGTTGTTTGGTTTTCCCAATGCACAGGTCTGCACATGTTTCACTGCATTGTATTGCATATATCATGTTTGTATCCAGGCATTGTATCCTTGGAGTGGACAAGTTTCTTCCTTAGTGTATTCTTGGGTTTTAGTGTACATGTATGCTGTGTTCATTGAAAATCCTCCTGAGCTTTTCAGATATTCCTGCAATGTATGGAATATAACAATGTTGCTTCGTTTGTTGTTCTCTTCTTTCTCAGCTATGGAAGACAGTTATGGATACATATGATACATTGATATATTGGTGATGTATCATTTATGACATGGTATCAATTCACAATGCTGCCCATGTTTTAGTTTTGAGATTTTACAAAGTACTTATCCATGGCTTATTGGAACACACTGAAGTTCTCCTCTCTATATTCATTTCTAGAATGGATTGGCTTTTGGACTGGAATAGCAGAGCACTCCTTTCCCCACGGCCCGGACTCATTGTCGGCAGATTGCTTCTTGTTGGATTTGGACTGACAGGAATTTGAGCTCATTTGGACTTGTTAAAGATACCAACTCCTAACATCCAAAAACTATATCGGGAAGATCCAAGAGCTCTGTCTAAATGTTCCTTCAATTTTATAATGTTGTCAGACATCCCTACTCCGAGGCAGTACCATGAGGCAAAGCTTTATGAAGCCAATTTCAGTGTTATAATGGAAGGTGGTGAAAGTGTAGGTATCATTACCTTATCCCTTCTATTGGTGTATGTTCCCTCCATCCCTCCAAGCAGGGAATACATAAGCCTTAAGCTACCTTATATATAATGCCTATAAAGCCTTAGTTTGTACTTCATCCTGAAGAAAATCTATGGTGTCAGCAATTAGATCCCTAGAATATTGTTTCTTCCATTTACTAGTGCAAAGAGTAATCTGACACATGAAAAGTACAAATCTCACTTTGAACTGGTAGATAAAAAGAACCCAAGAGGAAAAAGGGGCAACCTGTTTATTACAGTCAGAAGACAGAACAAAGCTCTTGTTAAAGTCACTGAACAGAGCCAGAAAAAAGTTTATTCCTAAAGTGCCTTTTATGCCCTATAAATAGCTGGTGCAGTGGCAATCTAGGAAATTTATGCCATATATTTCTTTCCAGAACAAATATGGCATTAGGACAGGAGCAGTAGCAATATATGATTCTTTATGGATTCGTATGTCCATCCATATAAGATGAATTAGTTTATCTCTGGAAAATTACTTTACCATTATCTTTATCTGTCTGTCTATTCTTTGAGTTCACCAGCAGCAATACATTAACAAGGTAAATTAAGGAAATAAGATGATATGTCAGAATTAGGCAACCTGGCATCTCCAAGCATTTGCACTGCAACTCCAATAATAACTGGCCATTGATTCAAAAATAATAAACACTGTAGTCTAAACCACAAGGTGAATCCTACTCTGACTACATCTCTTATAGAAGACATACCTCCTTTACAATGTAGAGTATTACAGTACCATTTTGGTTGGAATCTCAGCACTATAACTGGCTTACAAAATCCACATAAGAGAGTCATAACGGGGCAAAAATGAAAGGGGAGAAGGAAGGTTGTACTTGGTGGCTGGGATGGGTTAAAGGCTTTTCTCCATTTAACCCAAAACAAGGTTTGCCCCCCCCCCAAAGCTGATCTAATTAAAGTGGGAGAAGAGGTACCAACAGCAAGCTGAAAGCAACCACACAGTGATCTGATGATAGCAAAGGAGTGATGGCAAAGTTCTCTGCCTGGAGAAACTGCATATTACAACTGTCCTGAGACAACAATCAGATCAAGCATGCTATCACTTGTGTTGGTCTATCAATAGCTTAGGTCAAATTGATGGTTGCCATGATAGTCATGAATTCCTTAATTGCACCAGAATTTACATTGTGTCACAGAAAGTTAAAATCTCCCAGAACTATCAGTCTTGTGTGGTCCTTGGTGCTCTCTGAGCTTGGTTGTTTTCTTGCAAAAGTTTCATTACCAAATGAGGTAACATTATCAATGATGATCTTATATAGTTTGGTAATGAAATGTTTGCAGGGAAACAATCAAGCTCAGAGAGCACCAAGGATACTGCAGTTCAATCCTGAGCTACAAATTTTCTGTTATATTGGTACTATGAGTGTTGTTGGCTTTTACCTCTTAAGGCTGAAACATTTTTGAGCCAGACCAGGAGTACAGTTTGTAGAAGGAGGGAGCAAATCAGATAAAAACCACAAGTAATCGAGGGCCATCCAAATGGTGATGAAATTATAGGCTAATACCTTTTCTTCAATGTATATAACCACCCTTGCAAAGAAAAATTATATAACATTATATATTGATGCAAACTTTCAGTTATTCAGAATACAGAGTAACTTAAATAGCTTAAATAGCAGTGGTTAGAATGCAGTATTGCAGGCTAATTCTGCTGACTGCTGACTGCCAGCATTTCGGCAATTCTCACTGGCTCAAGATTGACTCAGCCTTCCATCCTTCCGAGGTCGGTAAAATGAGGACCCAGATTATTGGGGGCAATATGCTGACTCTGTAAACTGCTTAGAGAGGGCTGTAAAACACTGTGAAGAAGTATATAAGTCTAAGTGCTATTGCTATTGCTATTCCTAAGTTCAAATGCAATTGTTGAGTTTAGATCAAATTACAATGGATTTTAAAATAAGGTTTATTGTTTATCAGGTGCTTTTATTACGGTCACAGGGTGCAATGTAAGCTAGCCTCCTTGTGGTGCACCCCGAGCAATCTGACTTTATCACAGCTAAATAGTCCACACATTCTGACTGCTGGACCTCAAAAGGATCTCCCAGCAAGAAGCAGCAGCATGAGTATCGAAAATAAAACAATGGTTGATACTGTATTCTGTTATGCCATGGTCATGACTTAACTCAATACTGCAGAATTAGCCTGCAATACTGCATTCTGAAGAGTCTATCACATAAGTATACTATACCTGTTCTGCCAAAATCCTCATGATCTCTAGATGGAGTTAAAGAGTTAGAATTCCCGTTTTGTCTGAGACTGTCTGCATAATTTTAAAGCAAACAAGACCAGTCCAAATTTATTTGCAATATACACTATGTGATAGGATACAGAGCTGATTTTAAATCCAGATGATACAACACAATTGATTGTGAATTCTTCACACATAATCTTAGTTGTGGAAGTATAATTTACTTGTGGCATGCTCCAGTCAAGGGCAAGTTGTATCTCAGAGGTTTTTCTCACACGAGTAGCACCTACTGCCTGATTAAATACCAATCAGATAGGAATACACTGATAATTGGATAGCATCATTCACATTCAATCAACACTCTGGTGGGACGGCATCACTGAAAAACTACTGCTACTTTGCTGTCTGTCAAAGCGGCCATTGAAAGGAGATTAACAACAACTGAAATCAGCTAAAAATGCAGATTACTTAAATGTATAGTTTACAAAAGAAATGCAAGTAACAGAGGAAATAAATACATCAGGATATATACCAAGCACGATAATGCTGGCTCCATTTGAACCGTGATTTGTTTTAAATCTTTTTTCACTCTCAGGTTGCTGGAACAAACTAGAAACATAGATGAAACATTAAATCAGAACCTCCAGACACATCTATAATAATAATAATAATATTATAATAATAAAGTTGGAAGGGACCTTGGAGGTCATCTAGTCCAACCCCCTGCTCAGGCAGGAAACCCTATACCATTTCAGACAAATGGTTGTCCAGTCTCGTCTTTAAAACTTCCAGTGTTGGAGCATTCACAGCTTCTGGAGGCAGGTTGTTCCACCGATTAATTGTTCTAACTGTCAGTCTTTGGTTAGTTTCCATCCATTGCTTCTTGTCCTGCCTTCAGGTGCTTTGGAGAAGAGCTTGACTCCTTCTTCTTTGTAGCAGCCCCTGAGATATCGGAACACTGCTATCATGTCACCCGTCATCCTTCTCTTCATTAAACTAAACATACCCAATTCCAGCTTAAAATCTGCTTTATCGTCAATGGAAACTAATGGAAACTAATTAATAATCTGAGAGACTTGATGCATAACAGCTTTTATTGATACTTTAAGGCTATAAACACTTACATAGGAATAAAACCCAATGAAATTAGTGAGATTTTCTGTTAAGTACCAATTGTATAATAAGATTGAAAGATAAACATATACCAGTGTATTAGTGGTCAGAACAATTAAGGGAAAATTAATCCTAGGTCTAAGCTGAAAAAATATAACACAATTGAAATACTTAATAATAACTATATATAGCTATATACATCAGATATACATATTTGTGTATGTGTTTTCTGACTCTAAGGCCATAATGAAAAAGAAACTAGTACAATTTATGAATCCACAAGTTAATTGTATTATCCATTTGTGGCAACCATCTTGCTTTTAAATCTCTGGGCAAAAAGCAAAAATCATTAATCTAGCTTGAGATCTTTATGTGGAATTAAGACAGAAGATAACACAGCACCTTAATCTAGTGTCATCCAGAGTGGTTGGAAAATACTGCAATTCCACTATGTTTGGAAGATGGGGAAACAGAAATCCATCCTAAAGGCAACTTTTGGAGAAAAAATAATGATAACTCAACAAGGTGTGAATACAAGAAGTCTGTTTGACCAGAGCAAAGGTCCATCTAGTTAAATATGCTATGTCACCAATGGTCAACCAGATGCATTCAGAAAATTCCCAAACCATGAAAAGCAATAGCTCTTTGTCATTGTTGTTCACCAATCATAAAGTGTATCAACAGATGCACAGTAGTTACATTTGGTTCACATATTTACTTTTAATATAAATTTGTTTAGTTCATTTCTACTTTCATATTCAAGTAACAAGTTCTGCTCTCTATATTCAATGAAATCATTTTAAGATCAAATAGAATTTCTGGATCACCTGAACCACTTCCAGTTCTGAGATTTAACTACTGGAAAAACTGCCAGATTGCCTCCAGAAAGTTCATAACTGGCATGGTCCAGAAGTGGAATAGAAAACCTATGAGTTGAAAATGTGGTGTTCCTGGAACAATACATTTTATATGCATCTTCAAAAAAAATTCCCTTCTTGTTATTATTCATTGCATATTTCAATTATTTGTCTCTGCCTGCAAGGGAAATTGGTCCTTTCTTTTCAATATTTTTATTTTGTGTGCCAAGAGACAAACAGCAAAAGCTTACAGTATTAGTGTATCAAAACTGGTCTTATGCATTTGTGTCATATATCTATATATAACTCAATTTACTTAACAAGAGAAAACACTTGGATAGTAAATCTTAGTTACACTTGAATCATATGGAATATTTAAGTTTTCCTTAAAGAACTGGAAATATATAAGATAAAAGACAAAGGACAATTATGGTTATTTATATCTTTTGAAAGAAATAAGTCAGTGTGTGTGGAAGTATATATGAAGCGTCTCTTCTTCAATCATTAAAGTTGTCCTTTCTTTCCCCAAGACTTGTACAGCTATTCTAAAAACTACTTCCAGCCACCTTCTCATGTGTATTTAATATATGCATACTTTGTTTCTATTTTTCCTAGCCTAGGGCAGTTTCTAAAACAGCCACACAAGTCTTGAAAAAGATTTAGCTGCCTAAACAGTTCAGAACAAAGAGTCCTTTGCATGCACTCGTGTGCATTCCAAATGCTTTTTTTTTTTTTTTTTGAGATTTTAAACAATCCTGATAGCTTAGCTATGTTGGTTAAAGGGAGGAATAACTCAGAACTGTAGAGAGATAAATGTTTGTCTTAGGAACATCTAAAATGTCACAAAAGAAAGTGTTGGCTTCTGAATTATCCAATGTAATATCACACTAGATCAGGGCTCTCTAATCCATAGCCTATAGGCCTGCAGCAATATTGAGCCAGTAATAGCAGAATCATTGTCTAGTTTATATAGAAATATTAGTTCTTCAAGTCATTTTTGGTTCCTGGAGAGTGCCTGGACATGTCCCTGCAGTTTTCTTGGCAATATTTTCGGAAGTGGTTTGCCATTGTCTCCTTCTGCTTATTAGGGCTGAGAGTGACTGGCACACAGTCACCCAGCTGGGTTCATGTCTCAGGTGGGACTAGAATTCCCAGTCTTCCAATTTCTAGTGTCATGCTTAAACCATTACACCAAACGTGTTCTCAGTTTATATGTCCTGGTTATTGTACAGTTGCACAAGGAGAAAATAGAAGGTACACATACACATAGGTTTTTTTTCCTGTTTATTAGTAGCTATTCAACTAATCTTTCCTTTTCTTAGTCTTAAAAGCACAAATTACTTGGGATAATAACAGCTTGGTTTATTGTACATATCTTTATTTAGGATTCTCCAGGTTTAGGTAATTCAATACTGAAACGAATTTTTTGCAGACTTCAGCACAGTACTTCAAAAGTGAGGATGGTCTGCATTATTTATAGTGAGGGGTCCTTGGTGCTCTCTGAGCTTGGTTCCTTTCTTGCAGATATTTCATTACCTAAACTAGGTAACATCAGAAATGCTAGCTGATGGTTTTGTATAGTCTGGATAATGAAACATCTGCAAGAAAAGAGCCAAGCTCAGGGAGGACCTCTCATTTCAGCCCTGAGCTACAAATATTATTGACAGCCTTTGTGGAAGTTGCATTCTGTGGCATTGGTTGATGACGAGATCTCCCTAAGCCTGGAGAACCCAAACTAAGTATGTAATATATATTACTGTCATCTTTTGTTGTTCTTTGGACTGTCACTATTGCTCCATAACACAAAGGAGCCCTTGAGGAAAGTAAGCTGGTATTTTCAAGCCCTCGCACATATCTGAACTACTGAAAAACTGCCCACTTGTCTCGTAAGGCCTTTTCTACTACCAATGCTTTCTTGGCAAAGATACTACAAAAGCAGTTGGACATTCCAAAGAAGAAGATACATTTATTACTTCTTCCTTTAAGTTTTCAAGAGAGCCTATTTATTTTTTAGGAAAATAAGTAAAAATATTTATGCGGATATTAAAGCAAAAAAAACCCACACACCATTGTTTAGAAATGGGGTACACCTTCCTTAAAACTGTTGTTAAAAAACAAAGTAATGAAAAATTACTTTGGACAGAAAGGTGTAACAAAACTCATTCGTGTCTAGAATAATTTCTTAACTTCCCTAATCTCAGTCAGGGAGCATGCATTATTTGGTACATTTAAATTTACTATTTCTTAGTTTAAGCATTTAGTTAAAATTTAAATTCACATCTGAATTTTATCTGTATGATACCTAGCTAACTTAGGTTAAGGTTTTTATTTAATTGATTTACATGTAATGGCACACTCTGATGCTTTTCGCTTTCTTCATGTTTGGCTTGATAGTGACTTTAGTAAAGGTAAAGGAGTCCCTGCAGATTTTACTCTGCTAGTCGTTGCCAGCTCTAGGCGGCGGTGCTCATCTCCGTCTTTGGTGCTGTCCAAAGACATTTCTGCGGTCATGTGGCCAGCATGACATCACAGAGTGCTGTTACCTTCCCACCGAAGTGGTACCTATTTATCTACTCACATTTGCATGCTTTCGAACTGCTAGGTTGTCAGGAGCCAGTGCAAGGACAGGAGCTCACCGCATCACGTGGCATTCGAGTCTTGAAGATAGATAACCTTTATTGTCATTTTTTACTGTGGGCACACTAGCACACATTAAAAATGAAATTCTGTTGCCTGCTCTCAAAAGTGTACACATACATAACACACATATAAATATGCTATATACAACGTATGTATATACCTACATCCTTACATATAAATATTAAACACTGTCTATCTTGAATACACAGTGGAAAGAAGAAGCTTGAGAGTTCACAAAGTTAATACTGTAAGGGACAAAACTGTGACTGAATCTGGATGTGCTGCTTCAGATACCACTTCAGAAGCCTCCTCCTGGGCTGCTGGCTTTCCAGCCAATAAACCCAGCATCTTAACCACTGAGCCACCGCACCACCCAGTGACTTTAGTATCTTGTATGAAAAGACTTCAGCGTTGAAGCTCTCAGACTAATGCAGCACTTTTTTTGTTTGAGGTTCCTAGTCTGGAACTAAAATAGTTCATGATTAAATAACAAAAGTTCAGAAATTTGACTATATTCCTAATAGGCAAATTAATAGTTTTGAGATGGATAATCTTTACACATATTTTATCACGAAATAAATAAATAAATACTTTTTTGGGGGGGAGAAGAAGAACCTAATGTTATTTTGATCTTGTTCATAGCCAAAAGTCAAATTAATCCACCAATATATTTCACTAATTTACTTTGACAAATCTCGACCACCAATTTACAGAAAGTTGTTCCAGATTTCTTAGGGGAAAATGATATATCACACTCACCGAAGTATTTAATGGTTACTTCTAATAATTTAATTTTTAGGGGTCGGGAATTTATGAGCTAAATCTGACTTTCTCTCTATTCAGATAATACCTATTAATGGGCAACATCTTCCATACTCCCGCAAGTACAAATCAAGAAGCAATAATGAAGTAATTGTTATCTTATTGTTTGTATATGTACTATTTTCAAAACAGCATAGTTATTCCCTTTGGTTCAAATTGTTATGCAGTATCTAATCCATACAAACAATTTCAAGCAAAGCATATTACTTTTTGGAAATACTTAAGTAGCTACTCAACTCTAATAAAGCCACTTAAGACTCAGTAGCAGGATCAGTCTTCTGCTGTTGGCATGTACATTCTCTTATATATGCATATAATTGTTTCACAGGTTTGCAACCCCAGTATACAACTATATGACTAACAATCTTCATCATCAATGTCCTGCAAGGTTCTACTAAATTAAAAAATACCAAGTTCTTAAATAATTTAAAAATAATCAACAAATTAATCTTAACTACTTTTCTATACATCAGACAAAAGATATTTAGAAACTAACACACTAGCCTGAGCTTAAAAGCTGCTTTTCAAAGGAGCCCTAGGATTAAGTTTTAGTCTTAAAACAACTAAATCTGTCAATTTTTGGGATAAAAAGAACAGACTTTAATGCACTTTTAGTGCACATTTTTGAGCAGCCAAAGGGACCTCAAATTTTGTTTTCATGCCCTCAGAGGCATCTTTGTACAGGAAACGTGGCAGCACAGCGGCTTGAATTCTGAGATAAGAAACAGATGAAAACTATTACATAAACTAAGTCTACAAATTTGGGATTTTGTAAAGAAAAAACTTCCCTTCCAAACTTTCTCCAAAAATCCACTCTCATTCTCATGTGTGATATACTTCCGTCCATTTTATGACTGTCTGTCACTCAAAAATGTTAAGTGTGGTTCTTTGGTCCCAAAAGGTTTCTTGTTTCTGCTACGGAGCATTGGGCTACTCAGAGCACAGATTATTTTATTTATCCTGTCCATAAAATAACATAAAATAGATTCCCAGTGTACAAACACAAAACTTAGAATCCACTATTACCTGGCACCCCATCTATGGCCAATGGGATAGCTAGATAGCTAGATAGCTAGATAGCTAGATAGCTAGATAGATAGATAGATAGATAGATAGATAGATAGATAGATAGATTAGATAGATAGATAGATAGATAGATAGATAGATAGATAGATAGATAGATAGATAGATAGATAGATAGATAGATAGATAGATAGATAGATAGATAGATAGATAGATAGATAGATAACAAATAAAAAATAAAAAATAAAAAATGGGTATGCTAACCAGATAAGGGACTACAAATATCAGATATAAACCTTATTGCAATTTCTCCCTATATTCAGGTGGCTTGAAAATTCAGGTAAAATGAAAAAAGAGAATATTTAAGTAGTTTCTCTGAGTAGCATTTGATTATCCAAAGGATGTAAGGCAGTCAAGTGATCTAATATTCTAACGTACGCACTTCTCTGCTCACTTCACAGCATGAACAAAGGAATGGACTGAATATAGTTCCACTTGTTACTATAAATAAAACATTGCTTTAAGGTGTAAATGCTAGACTTTGCCACCAACAAAATGCTGTCCTTTTAAAATGGTTATGTATGTAAATAGGGCAGGTTTTAAAAAGCAATGTTTTTATTAATAATTCAGACAGAGGAACCCATGGCTAAATTATTTTCTTCAGCTCCGTGACTGCCTGTTTGTTTTATCCAACTTGCAGTGAACCAACAATCCTTTGTCTTACATCTCATATTCAGGGTAAAAAGCATTAGAGATTATTCACAACAATTTATATAAAAGTTAGGGTACTGAGGATTTCATGGCAACCTTCGCTTGTCCCTGTCTAATTCAGCCATCACAGACCAATTCCTGAACTACAATTTCTATCATTCATAACAAGCTAGAAAATCTGGACAGCACCAAAGGGAAAAGGATTGGTGTACCTAATCTTAGTTTCCCTCAAATCAAATATGCCTCGTTGCATAATAAGCAATTGTGTGAATGCCCTCTAGCCTCTGAATGGCAAGGACTTGATATAGATGAAATCTTCATGAGAGATGAATAAAGCTGTAGCTCTTTTTCTCCCTCTATAGCCACAGCCTGGAATAGAAGCTGTACCCTTGTCTGGGCCTAAATGGCTCTTCCCAGTCTATGACTCTATCTGAAATTAAACAGGAACATTTTTCTACTGAAAAATCCACCTCACCAGTCTAAAGTATACAATGCCTTCAATTGTGGAAGGTGCAATTCACTGCAATTGGAGGGTGTCAGATTTAAAAGGAAAGATTTTCTAGCATAAGAGACTATCTATAACCACCACATATTCCTTGCAATGACATATTTTAATTTCTACACCAGTTTGAACTCTTCTATGGATCCCACTTGTATCCATGAGAGCCACAGTTGTTTGCAGGGACTAAGATTCCCTTTGTAGACCTTAGCATCTGGCTACAATAAACTGAGAGGTAGGAGAGTGTGTGTGTGTGTGTGAGAGAGAGAGAGAGAGAGAGAGAGAGAGACTAATTATGAAGAACAGACATGACTCACTGAAAGAAGACCATTCAAAAAAAGGTCTCTCCTGGGTTGTCCTTTAATTTTTCCTAAATTGTTCAGTCTGAACACCTGCAGTCTATTTTGAGCTATTTGGTGTGATCCAAAATACTTCAGCACAAATCATGGCTGTAAGATAAAATGTACAAGGGAAGGGGAGGGTGCCCTGCTACCCTTTAAATGCTTCATCCCTTTCAACCCACATTTGCAAGGGAAAAAGAAATAAATGCTAACACAGTAAAGAGGAATTTCTTTTAGTCATTTTTGTTTAATGTTGAAAGTATTCATCCTGCTTTGATCATCCTACGCAGTCTATCCCAACTTTATCCCCCCCCCAAATTCCTGCTTTGTACTCTTGATAAAATGATAGATATTATTCACTGCCTATTCCTTGCACATGTTCAAGCTGGAATTAATAGAAAGGAATGATTTATTAAACAACATGTGTATAAATTATTTAGGATCAATCAGACCAAAATAGTTAAGGTTGTGTCTTGCATATCATAGTTTGGGATAGAAAAGACCGCCCTCGTTTTATACTTAAACTTTTGTGACAAGTCTTTATGAGGAACAGTTTTGCATTAGCTCTTGATAATGTGTCCATTTTTACATAGCTATGAAATCAGATTTGGGCTGCAAAATTCTGGATGACCACTAGATGGCAGCAAAAAGATATAACATGTTGGAATTGTTTATATGTTTACAGCCCAGAATTGGTAGCTTTGTGCACATCCCCAGAAGCAGCTTTCTATCCGAACATCCACAAGAAAGTTAAGAATCACTGAGCTTCATTATAAATATTCTGACAATAATAATCACATGGCAATATAGACTAAACAACAAATTATCAAAGCACCAAGAATAGTCAACATAGCACAGAACAGAAAAGGAAATAAATGATTGAACATACAAGTATACACACATCAGAACTGGCTTTGAATAAAGGTTTGGGGTCTCACATAAACATAGCACCTGTTTACCCACACTTCTTGACTTAAAAACAGAGGCAGATGTTTTAAGCATTGCTTTGTCCTTACTGTATCAATTCCTTAAAGCAGCTTTAAAAATCTTCCTTCTATCAACTATGCTTGAAAAGTAAGACAAGGAAGCTGAGCAAGGCAACCAGTTTATCACTATTAGATAGCATAACCGAAGCTGAGAAAGCAAAGATACGAGACTCCCAAACAATTCAGCTCCACCCAATGCCGTGGGCTTCAGGCGGAAGAGCATCCTGGGAACTGGATAATCAATCCCAGGGTTTTTTGGTTTCATCCTTTTTCTATCATATAACAATATCAATACTTTAAAAAAAAAAGAACATGTGGGTTCAGAAATGGAGGACATGTTGTCTGTGATATAAGTAAACAGATGTATGTAATGTATGTATATGTGTGTGGGTGGGTGTGTTTTTGTTTGTATATAAAAATTTCTCCGCAATCAAAAAAGTGGCTTTAGAAGCCACTTCAACTTAATCTTTGTTGCACATGAAACAACATGTGCACTCTGTGTGCAGTGGAATGTCCTTATGAGCAGTTTTCTATCAAAATAGCCAGTAAAACACTAATTTCAGGCTGAAAGAGTTTAGACTGGTTTCACTCCAACTGAACGACGGGATGGCAACAAGACTGATGATGTAGTGTAAAAAATTACCTTCAGTACAATGAGTCACCTTTATGCTGGAGCAACCAGAACATATGCATGAATCGAAGCATCTGATCTGACTTCTATATATACTCCACTGTCCCTTTTGGTCAACAGATTTTGAAGAAATGAAGTGCTGGTTAAGTCATTTTTTCACAAAACAGACCCCGCCAGTTGGGCAGACTGACTAAAACCAGTCACGATATTTTTCCATTTGTTTTTTTTTTTAGCTGAAGGATCGGTTGTTAACCTTCAGAAATGGGAAAGGAGACAGAGAGGGAGGGGGTAAGACCACCCTTCGTAGCTTCTTACACTGTTTAAGAAATGGCTAAATCAATAAATGAAATAGAAATTAATGAATGGAATAGACACAATTCACTTTTTTCTCTCTGCTTGGTGAAGAAAAAAAATCTATATATTGGTTGTAATATCTGAGTATATTTATAAACTCATATGATGCAAGCCACGATGAACATAATTAGTTTCTTATAAATGATCATTTTTATTCCATTTGCCTCTCTTTTTGGTAAATGAATTGCCAAAAACTGCAGTTTTAACCTGCACTTTTAGTCTAGGTTAAACAGAGCTGAGGATATACATTAAGAAGTGGATTCAGAGAGCCACCTGGCACATGAGTGAAGCGCTTTATTGAATGGTTTGCACAGGTGTACTATTAGAGCTTAATTCAAAGGCTATCAATATGACCTTGATAAAATTGGTTCTCTCTGGCCTTTTAACATGTCATTAAGGAATGGAAGAAAAAAGTGTTTAGCTGTTGGCACAATATCTGGGTCTTCGTGGAGTTAATTTCCCTTGCACACATGCCAAATTCCATCTGAATACCTACAATTATCAACCATCCTTAGATAGATTGAGCTTTGTCCAGGGAATCCAATAATCAATTTACCATTAGTAGACCCATGTGCCAGACATTTTTTTTATGAATTCAGGAGCAATGAGCAAGTATTCAATGTGAAGGTACATTTCAGATATTGTATCTGTTGGTAAATGTTAAACACATAGGGTCCGGTGATCTATATACATATATTTTCCTATGGATTATTAAAGCTATTTACGTTTCATCAAAACTAAGTCTAGCTGTGTTCAGTGGATCTTGATTCTTTGAAATGTTCTTCTTTATCAGTTGTAAGCACCAGTCCATTTAATATAATGTTAAATAATGTTGGATTTTGGTATCATCTTTTTAAAAGCTATTGTAATGGTTTCTGGGAGGTCAGTTGCTCCTATTCTCATCTTCAAACCTTCACTCAAATTCCTCAAAAGACGAAAAGCTAGTCCAAAACCCTTCGGTCCTGGGCCTGGGTGAAGAAATTAAATTGCAATCCCATTCTGGAAAGCATTTTCTATTCCTGCTTCAAATTTAGAGAAGAATTAACCAAGACTATAATTTCTGCTTGGTTCACAGGAAAGTCTAATCCATTTATATTACCCAGACTGTGAACTCATAAACTAGTTGCATCTTTCAGAAGGCTTGTGCAGCTGTTTCTAAGATTGTGCCCCAAGGGTTTAGGCATATGGGTACATACATACATAAACTACTTCCACTGGAGCTGTCAGTGGAGAAATAGCCTTCAAAGCAGCCTGTAGATTCTTCCAAAGGTAATAAATATTTGAATACTTCATAGAAAACTGTTTCATTCATGCTAATGTGTTTTATACTGTGCTAATATTAATAATCCTACTGCAAATTATTAATTCAATTGGTTTGGCCCACTGAACTGTTTTGAAGCACGTCTTATGAAAGCTGCCTGCTATATTTTTATTCACTTACTCATTCATAGCCCACATTTCTGCATATTCCAAGTAAATGCTGTACACCTGACTCAGGTGTTCCCTATTCATAGAATTGGGCCTTTTCAGAGACTGCTCTATCCTTTGAAACAGGTTATCGCTGATATTAAAAAAAGACCTCTACCCTTACAGCTTTCCAGAGAATAGCCTTTCAGTTAAACCTTGGCTTAAAAAAAAAAAAAAAAAAAAAACAACCCTTCAGTGATAAAACAGCTGGAGAAAATTGGGATCATTATTGGTAGTTATTTGTGTCTGTGTGTATGGATTGTTGTTGCTTGTGCTGCATTTTGATTTTGTGCCTCCCCTACAGCATCCAATGATAAACACTCCCGTGCTAAATGCAAGTCATATTTCAACCATATGACAATGCCTTTATATGCCTAGTCTAGTAACCAATGCATTAGGTGTGTGAAGGTATTATTAAAGGAGATAAGCCTTTCTAGAGCCAACAGAAATTTGAGATGTGGTAAAAAGACATAGCAACTCTGAGGGGAAAAAATGCTATCCTTCAGAAGCTCCATATTAAGTAATTTGAGATGACTAGTAACGATCATATTGGAATTATTTCTGAAGAATTCTTGTAATTAACATGTCAAACCAGAAAGAATTTGCCACCAATTGGATAAGGGAAATTCCAAAATTAGCTATTTACAGTTTTTCCCCTCAAAGTCAAAAGAACTGCAGAGAACAAGTTGCAAAAACATATCAAAACATGTACTGAACTTTCCACTGCCTCTGTGCTATAGGGCTCGACATCTCTCAAAACCACAAGAGTGAATGTGGTGACAATTTTTCCAAAGGCAATGTTGAAAAAGGGGGGGGGGCGGCGAAGGGGGGAAATCTAAGGTGAAAGTTACCCTTAGCATCATGTTATATACAGGAATAAGAAAAGTAGAAACACGTACCTCCCTAGAAATGTCTGACTTTCTCAGACAAACATCTCCTGGCTCTTTATAGAATAATTTAAACAAGAGACTTCTTTTAAATGTTACTTCTTCTATCAATGCACAGGTATTGTGCGCCCTCTAGTGGAACAATGATGTACTTCAAAGCATTTCAATCCACCATTGTGATTATAGCTATATAGTCACAATGGGATTCTTTTGCCTATATTTTATGCACGGTTCTAATTAGGCTTTAACTAAATACAATAGGTGAGCTTATTAATAATCAGGTAGTTGCTGAGTGGCTACATTAACAGTTGAATTAGCTGGCTGTGATAGCAGTGACTTGGATATGCAACCGTGCTTTGGTAAGGATTCAATTTTAATGAAGGTCACTAACTCCATCTTTGTACAATATGTTTATTCATTTGTAATAAAGGAAGGCTTACAGAGGCCCCGGGGACTGAGCATTAGCTCACCTGCTCCATCGTGTGGAATGACACTGGCATCAATTCAAGGCCAGCGGCTACCATTGTTACTGGCACATCTGTGATGTCCCCAGGTGTGCACCTGAGAAAGAGATGGCGTTATACTGCCAGTAATGTTTGTGTCATTCAGTTTTCATTTCAAAATCAAGTCCCCCTTTTTTTTCCTGATAGAATACAGTCTTGGATGTCTTTTCATTGGCACTGTTTGCTTAGCAGAAGGAGGAACTGAACAGCCTGTAAAGGCATGGGAAGAGGCAATTTGTGCGACCTGGATTTTATTTTGTTCAAGCCAAACCTCAAAGCTCCAGTTTTAAAAGAGAGGCAGAAGAGGATGTAGTGAGAAGGGGACCCAAGAGACAGAGCACATCAAATAAGAAAAGCTGCCTGGACTACTAGCATTGGATCACAGACAGGAGTTTTGGCTTGTGTTGCAAAATAAAAGGCAGCTCCATTCCATTTGAAAGAGATCATGGTAATAAATAATATTGGGAGACTTATTGGGAGACTTTAAAAGAACTATTGATGACTTAATATTTGGCAGCTGTTGCTGTTTTTGCTTAAGTCTTACTTAGTCTTTTAATGGTACATAACAATGACAAATAATAACCATTCTTTGTCATAACAGATAAGCATAGTACTGCCAGTATATGACTGGAGCCACTACACAAATGGCTGGTTGATTACAGTCAGCCAGATGTTTAGACTGGTTTTGGCATTTTTATCCACCTAATGAGTCCTTCCCAAAGACCTAGACAGATGTTGCTTGATAGCATTAAAGATACCCTCCCATACTGTAAATTGTTTCAAGTACATCTGTCTTTTGCAATTGACTGAGAGTGATTTTGTCAATGCCAATGGTGTTCAAGTGGTGCTCCAGATGTTTTGAGATAATTAGTAGCAGTAGTAGTAAGGTAAATGTTTTCCATGTCCAGTCGTGTCAGTCCAGTGTTCATCTCCGTTTCTTAACCAAGGAAGCAGAAGTAATAGTAGTAATCTACAATTAGATTTACAGTTTATGACTGGTAAAAAGTATTATTATTACAGTATTATTTGACACCAGTACTTACAACACATTAAGGAAAATAAATACCCATAAAGATGCCATGCAGGGGGGGAAAAGGATGTTTTGATTTGCCTCCTAGAGTTTTTTTTTAAAAGTGTTTTTGGTGAACTGAACTCAAACTTTATCATATACTTTTAGATAGGTGTCTGCAAGAGAAACAATATCGTTCATATGATTGTGGCATTATATATATATTGCAAATTAATGCACATGCATGATTTCTAATAACATAACCCATGCAAATTACATATGAATTACACAATTTTCTCATTTGTATGGCGATATTACAATAAGCCTATGGACATATATTCTGACCTTGTGTGATACATAGCTTTACAGTTCTCCTTGCATGATCAGTAGCAGAATTACTTTCAATTCCTAAGTAGAAAGATGGTAGAGTGTATGTAATCCTTTATTAATACATTCCATTCTTGATAACTCCCATCTTTCTTGCTATGCAAAGTACTAGAACTTGAAGTCACCCAATGAAATTGAATCCTGGAAGAATAAGGACAAATAAAAGGAATTTCTTTTTTACATTATACATTATTAAACTTTGAAATTCACTATTATGAGATATGGTGCCAGCTAGTGGCTGGGCTGGCCTGAAAACATGGGTGGATCAATTCATGAAAGTCATGGAGATCACTAGCGATTAGTCTTGCTAGCATTGTGATTGGCTCTGAAGGTCATCTGCTGGGAGACCAGTGGATTTCCTTGTGCAATGGATTAGCTACTTTTTCATTCCCTCATAACTAATTGCTGTACTAAACTATTTCTCCTTTACTGTACTCTTTTATTATAAAGGCTGGTCAAAGACTCTAATAAAGATATTTGATTTGATTGGCCATTGTCAAAACAAACTGCTGGACTGAATGGATCAGTGATCTGATCTGGCAGGGCATTTTCTTATGTTCTGTCTCTCAGCATGAAACATAAGAATTAGATATCCAAGTGACCACATTTTTAGCCTTAATCTCCTTTCCCCATCACTGCAATTTAAATTCCTTTTAAAAATACATGATGCAGGTTTAAAAAACTATGTGATTGATAGACTGATAGACAGATCAATCTTGACACCAAAAGGAAAATTTCTTACAAAGCTCATTGCCTTAGCTATTCTAGGGACTCCAAGCATTCTGAATCCCTGGTGGTATGAGATATTTTATTGAATCTGATATTCTACAGGCATAGAATTATAGTGTCGGAAAAGACGTCTTTTATTCCAACTGTTCTGTTCGCACAGCAGACATGGAGACGAGGCAGTTCATACAAAAGATGTCTCTTTATTTGGTACATTCACTGAACAGAAGCAAGTGAACAATGGCAACAAGCCCTTTTATACTCCCCTTGCAAGGGGATGCTCAACCAATGATTGCAGGCCATTGCATGCGCGCGAGGCTGGAGGCCTGGGTCCCGGGCAGACACGTGGTCTGCCCGGGTCTCTGTAACCGGTCCCGGGCAGACCACTGCAACCATCTGCAGATTTCCTGAGCCTTGATGAATGACTCAGCAAGGCCCAGGACACAACACCAACCTCCTGCTCAAAGAGCGAATCCTTGACTGTATTGGAGTCCAGTTCCCATCATTCCCATCAAGCATGGTGGACAATTATGCTGGATTGAAGTTGGTTTAATATGTCTGGAGAACATCAGATCAGCTACAAATGATCTGTGATAAGTATTTTTAAAAGCACTTAAAACAAGAATGTACAATTTTAGGGAACCATAACTTCATCTTTTAGCACCTGTCTATAGCTATATGCCAAAACAGGGCCAGAACAAAGATGTAAGCAAGATTAGGGCAAAAATTAAATTTGATTCAATTCAAATGTATTTTGATGTGATAAAAGACAGCTAACATCATTACTATTCTGTTTGTAGTTTTTAAAAGCACTGTCATTAACTGCACGCAGACCTCAATGTGCACCAGTGTTTTACTGCGATGATAATTCGATTCATCATAATTCCATTCTTCTTGTTTAATACTTTAAAACACTATTTTGGGGGGAGTACAGTGGTCTAAACATACAGTATGATCCTCTCTTCTTCATCTGAAGTCTCCCAAATCCATCAGCCATCTGATGGGTGCAACAAGGAATGGGCCCCATCCCTTCAGCTGTCCTGCCTTATTAATCATGATTACTTCCTAAGCGGTTACAGGACATCATCATAGGCCTACAATTCTATGCATATTTACTTGAGGAATAACAGTTATCCAACTTAGTAGGATTTACTTTTCAATAGAAATAGAAATAGTTTGTGCATATATCTTGCACTGAAATCAGTTTTGGCTCTGTCATGCTCATTTACCCCAAGACAATAGTTTTAAAACCAATGTATGTTTCAAGAAACAGTTAAAATTATCCATACAATGGTGAATCTGCTTCAGAAAGTTAGACTTTATCAAGTTAGCACGCTAAGTTTTAAATTAAAGCACAACTCACTTCAGATCAATGAATTGATTTGCATGCATTTCAAGCAGGACTGCTTTCTTTGGATTTTGAGTGCTTAGTGGCAGTGCAGTTGAAGCCTCTGCATAAGTAAATCTATATTTGTTACATTTCCCAAGGTGTTGAAATAGGAGTTTTAAAAGGCAGAAAGTATCCATTTGTACAATAGTTAATGCAACATTTTACAAGAGTATTTCCTGTTTTGAGTTTGGAAACTATTTATTTGTGCAAAATGCTGCTATGAAACTGCTTAGTATAGCAGGGATAAAGTAAATTTTAGCCATATATTGTCTTGTACCATTCAGATCCATATGATCTAAATTGTGTTCAGCGATACCCTTTTTGAAACCACCTTTGAGCAGCAACAGTCAACTAATCATATTTTGGAATTGCAGAATATTTCTATTAAATTGTGTACTTGGGGATGGTTTTTTTTAATTACTACTGTAGTTTTCAAATAAAAACATCTAAGGAGGTGTCATATCCAGTGGTGGGATTCAGCCGGTTCACATCACTTCGGCAGAACCGGTAGCTAATTTTTTGTTGCCCAGGCCCAGAATGGACTTCCGGAAGCGGCATCCACACAGAGAACCGGTTGTTCACATATTTGAATCCCACCACTGGTCATATCAGTATTCAAAAAAGAATTTCAGAAGAAACATGTACGATTAAATGTGAGATCCAGGAAGAGCATTTTCACTGAATGAGATGGATCATCATAATTTCAAACACTAGTTGTGACAGAATAAAGTTTCTGCTCTGCTTTCAAAGATAAAAGAAGGAATTACTAATGTCCTGGAAATACAGTGAAGAAGATCCTTCATAAGGAGCAAGTCTCAACAGCGATTATAGGAAAAATCATATGGGAAGAAACAGAACTTTATGCATCCTAGAAGAACCAAGCTTAGTCAAAATGAATGAATATTTTTATTATGGTCACTGACCAGAGTAACAAAAAAAACCACATTAAAAATAAAAATAAGATAATAATAATAAACAAGATAAAATATTGCAGTTGGCAGTGGGTTTGTCAATGGATAATCAAAGTGTGCCTAATATTACAGGCAGTATAAACAACAAAATTAGGTTCATTCAAGGAGACTGAATCATACTGATCTGATAACAACTGCACATACAAAAGATCTGAATTTTCCAAGGTTGTTTTTTTTTTTTTTTTACCAAGTATGGAGTTATGAGGCTGGTCCTTGAGTATAAAGAACAGAGTGTAGCAGGACATGGGCTGTAGTTCAACAGCCCCTTAAGCACATGGCCATAGTCTCAGCTCATAGGGGACTTTTTTGTATTGGCCCTGCAAAATTACTGTTGGGAGAGTGTTGAAACATGCTACATTTGGAGCAGCTGAAAGCTCATGAACATTTTTCAAAAGCAGTTCCATATTCAGTTCATTGTTGCAAACAAAACATATGCATAGTAATCATATGGCATAAACATGGAGGCATATGTAAGCATGTCCAAGACCATCTTCTCTAGACATAGGCATAGTTGAGGCACCAAGTAAGCTGAGCAAAAACTCTGCTGGCACAACTTTCATCTGAAAATCTGGGAGCAAAACCAGGTCCAGGAATGCTTCCAAATTGCAAACCTTTTCCTTGAAGATGATTACAACATTGTCCATTAAGGTAAATAATTAAATGTTACAATCACATAAGCAAACAACAAACTAAGACTTCAGACACTCCCTAAAATTGTTTCATTGAAACCTATGAGGAAGAGCAAAATAACAAATAATATATTTAACTTAATGCTTCTAGTTTTCAATTCCCTTTACAATGCCTAATTCGCAAAGTCAGGAGACATTTCATTGCTCAAATCTCATTAAGATTTGAAACAATGGACTTGGAATTGAACATATTTCTTTATATGATTAATTTTGTAGGTTAATATATACAATAAGAAGATAATGGACATGTAGTTCCACACATTTAGAGGATATTAAGTAGGGTAAAGTTGTTATAAGAAATAATATCATTAATATACATTGATTTAGAAAGTCATTTACAGCACAAGCTCTTGTCATACATTCCCTCAACAACTGACCATCTCTGCTTTGAGATACTTTTACAATAAATTTTTAAAAATGTAACAGTGATTATTTCTCATTTGGATTAATTTGTGTATATTTAAGGAGAGAAAAAAACAACATGAGATTTATGAAATGAAAGTCTTTCAAGATCTATAGTGTGACCTAGGGAGACTCTTAGGGAGTCTAGAATCTATGAACGGTGTGATTCCCAGAAATATTCTTTTTCTCAGATCTGATAGAAATTCTTTCAGAGCTAAGTAAACATAATTTGATTTTGTGGAGAATTACAGACATCATTTACATTAAAAGGTAATACAACTTTCCCAAATTGATGACTCCCAAAAATACTGAAATTTCAACTCCCAAAATTCCAGTCCTAGTATGAAATTCTTGATAATTGTAAAACCAACACATTTGGATAGGAGCAGCTTGGTATAATGGCATACATTAATCAACCTTCAAAATAATCTTACTTGGTATTTTCAACTCACAGAACACTATTCACCAAGTTTCATATCCTCTAGGTTTCATGGAAAAGATGAATACCTGGCAGTAAAATTTATGTTTATATAAGGTTTTACAAAGTGGGGGAAAGGAACTAAAAAATAAAAAGGACACCAAATTGTAACAAAGTTACCATATTTACTGATGTTTTTATTTATTTTTTATTATATATTTATTAGCTCATATCTTTTTTTCGCTGTCCAAAATTATTCTTAACTCACAAGAGTTTACTGTCAACACCCCTCAAACATCAGTAAAAGAGATTAAAGCCATTACTACAGTTGATAGAGTCACTTCACCCCAGAAAAATATCCCTTCATCAAAAGGAGACCTGGCTGCCACCATCCAGTATTACTTCAGCTCTCCCAGTTAGGAATAAGGAAAATCGCTAGTTGCCTCTCATCTGCTCCTGCCCAGCAGGATGACAAATGAAGCATGAAATGGCATGCAGAACTTCCTTTAATCAAAAGTGTAAGGACCTAGTGCAGTGGTGGTGAACCTATGGCACGGGTGCCAGAGGTGGCACTCGGAGCCCTCTCTGTGGGCACACGTGCCATTGCCCCAGCCTTGCCTCCCCCTGCGACCCCCTCACCAGCAGCCCCCCTGGAGGAGTCGCCCCTGAGTGTGGCCCACGCGGAGCAGTGCAGCCAAGGACATGGCAGCCAGGCAGCGTAGACAAGACTCTGCCCTCACTCCCCATCGTGCACAGTTGATGATGTAGGGCGTGGACAGAGGGCGTGGCTCCCATGGCACTGCTGGGCTGCCTGGGCGATCTATGGCGGGCCCTGGAGGCGGTGAGTGGCCCTGCGGGCAGGCGGGGTGGGGGCGGGGCAGGGGGTGGAGCGGGGGGCGGGGCCAGTTTTTGGGCACTCGGTCTCTAAAAGGTTCGCCATCACTGACCTAGTATTTATTCTTATTATACTGGCCCACCAAATGGCTAAAGTAGAGAAATGTGTCACAGTTAAAGGGTTAGGGCAATGGAATAACTTTTTATAATGCCCAAAGTTAACAGTTCTAGGAAAGAAAATTCAAAGTCAAATAATTCTGATACAAAAAAAATATCCAAAAAGTTTAAATCACAACAAGGACAGCTGAAGAAAAAATAAAATAAAAAAATATAAACAGCTACATAGCAAGTAAACTAGTTGGGATACTAAAATTTAACAGACTATTTAATATTTTGAATGCACCTAATAACAACAAAAAGGAAAATAAAAATATTATAAGAAGTTACAAGAAACCAAAGAGGGTTTCAAACATAGATTATAAAAATAATAACAGCATATGTTCTAATTTAATGACAACTGGACTTGGTATGAAAAAAAAATCAACAGAAAAGAAAAAAAAGAAAAAAGTCAATTCTTTGTCATATTCAACCATTAATGCAAAGCAATTTTTATGCTCTTCAGTCCAGAAGATCCAACTATGGTTAGCGACTAATGCAATAAATGTAAGAATGTTATTGTTAATTGTTCAATATACCTTAGAATCCTAAGCCTGTACATCATAATAATAATAATAATAATAATAATAATAATAATAATAATAATAATAATAATAATAATAATAATAATAATAATAATGATAATAATGATAATAATAATGATAATAATAATAATAATAATAATAATAATAATAATAATAATAATAATAATAATAATAATAATAATAATAATAATAATAAAGTTGGAAGGGACCTTGGAGGTCATCTAGTCCAACCCCCTGCTCAGGCAGGAAACCCTATACCATTTCAGACAAATGGCTGGCCAGTCTCTTCTTAAAAACTTCCAGTGTTGGAGCATTCACAGCTTCTGGAGGCAGGTTGTTCCACTGGTTAATTTTTTCTAACTGTCAGGAAAGTTCTAGGTTGCTTCTCTCCTTGATTAGTTTCCATCCGTTGCTTCTTGTTCTACCTTCCGGCGCTTTGGAGAATAGCTTGACTCCCTCTTCCTTGTGGCAGCTCCTGAGATATTGGAACACTGCTATCATATCCCCCCTCGTCCTTCTCTTCATTAAACTAGACCAGGGGTAGGCAACCTTGGCTCTTTTATGACTCGTGGACTTCAACTTCCAGAATTCCTGAGCCAGCCATACTGGCTCAGAAATTCTGGGAGTTGAAGTTCACGAGTCATAAAAGAGCCAAGGTTGCCTACCCCTGAACTAGACAGACCCAATTCCAGCAACCATTCCTTATATGTTTTAGCCTCCAGACCTCTAATCATCTTTGTTGCTCTTCTCTGTACTCTTTCTAGAGTCTCAACATCTTTTTTACATCGTGGTGACCAAAACTGGATGCAGTATTCTAAGTGTGGCCTTACCAAGGCATTGTAAAGTGGTATTAATACTTCACATGATCTTGATTCTAGCCCTCTGTTAATGGGCCTAACACTGTGTTGGCTTTTTTGGCAGCTGCAGCACACTGCTGGCTCATATCTAAGTGATTGTCCACTAGGACTCCAAGATCCCTCTCACAGTTGCTACTATTGAGCAAGGTACCACCTATACTATACCTATACATTTGGTTTTTCTTGCCTAAATGTAGAACTTTACTTTTTTCACCGTTGAATTTCATTTTGTTAGATAGCGCCCAGTGTTCCAGTTTGTTCAGATCCTCCTGTATCTTAAGCCTATCTTCTGGAGTGTTGGCTATTCCTGCCAGCTTGGTGTCGTCTGCAAATTTGATGAGTTCCCCGTCTATCTCCTCGTCCAAATCGTTGATGAAGATTTTGAAGAGCACTGGGCCTAGAACAGAGCCCTGGGGCACCCCACTACACACTTCCCTCCATGTAGATGCGGTTCCATTGAGGACCACACGCTGAGTACGGCCGGCCAGCCAGCTACGAATCCATCTGGTGGTGATGCTGTCTAACCCGCATTTTTCTATCTTATCAAGTAGTAGGTTGTGATCTACTTTATCAAATGCCTTACTGAAGTCCAAGTAAATTATATCCACAGCATTCCTCTAGTCCACTAATTTTGTCACTTGGTCAAAGAATGCAATAAGATTTGTCTGGCATGATCTGTTTTTGACAAACCCATGTTGGCTTTTAGTAATGACTTTGTTTGTCTCTAGGTGTTCACTGATTTGTTGTTTGATTATCTTTTCCAGAATCTTCCCAGGTATTGAGGTCAGGCTGATAGGTCTGTAGTTTCCTGGATTTATTTTTTTCCCTTTGTTGAAGATGGGAACTACATCAGCTCTTTTTCAGTCCTCTGATAGTTCCCCAGTGCTCCAGGATCTTTGAAAAATATAGTTCAGTGGTTCTGAGATCACATCTGCCAGTTCCTTGAGAACCTTGGGGTGTAATCCATCTGGTCCTGGTGATTTGAACTTGTCTAGGCTGGATAGGTGCTCACTTACCATTTTCTTGTCTATCTTAACTTGTGTTTCTAATCTGTTTTTTATGGTACTGTTTTTGATAGGTTGGACTGTTTTTTCCCTTTGTGTAAAGATAGATGCAAAAAAGGAGTTAAATAGTTCTGCTTTCTCCCTGTTGCTTATCACCTTCTTGCCACTTTCCCCCACTAATGGACCAATCATTTCCTTCACTTTTTTCTTGTTTTTTATATGTTGAAAGAAGCTTTTTTTGTTATTTTTGACTTAATGAATTGGCCTTCATAAATTATCCACAACCTAAAGGAATGTTATTTCTGTTGGAACAGAAATTAAATTTGTTCCACTGATTCAATATTTAATTACACCCATCACTATAAATACATTTAGTAAGGTTGAATACCTATTTTTCACTATTTTAAAGCAATAGCAATTGTTAGGTTCAAAACACAACAATGGCAGATAGCATATTCAATCACAAGGATTTTATTTATAAAATAATTTATCATCGTACTGTGTTTTAAAAGTTTCAGCCAATTGCACATCAACCGTGAAAATTTAAAGACTAGCTAATCAAACCATTAGTGAAAATAATCAAGGAAGCAAATAAAGCAACAAAACGTAAACAGACAAGTAATCCAGAAGTAGCATCACTGTGCTATTTGGATAAGGAAGATTACTAGATAACATTGATTTTGAAGACTGATTACTTTCGATTGTTCTAAACACTCCATTCTGAAAAGGGGTTCCTGGAATACTACTGGTTGGTTTAATATGCATAATGATATTTATTTTATTCAATATTTAAGTAATTTTGTTATCATGCTATTATAGGAAACATAGATGCACAGTTTTGTCTTTACTCAGTTTATTGCAAAGCCTTCTAGAATTTCCAAAAAAAGGCATAATAACTCAGACTTAGCAATCTTTGTCTCAAGTGCTTTAAAGGCACAGACCACCATAGTAAGGACAATATGAATAGCACACTATTATAATCCAATTAAAATTAAAGCATTTTGCTTTAATAATTATAAATATTTATTTTTATCAGTTAAAACACAATCAAATTAAACAGAATTAGAATATATATACAATCTGCTTTTAAAATTCCCCGACATACATTTTATGATTCTGGGAGATGTAAATACCAGAACTGTCCCTAATAAGGAAGCATCGGTAGCCAAGTTTCCTTATTTATCTGCCAAATCTTAGGCAACTGAATTGTATGACAGACAATTGAAAAATCAGTACATCAACTATGCAGGTTCTTGTTTAGCTAGTGTTTATAATAAGTAATATTTTATAATTTTAAATGGTACAATGGTACATGATCATATTGGTAAATATACATTTATTTGTCGGTGGGACACCAGGGTGTTAGATTACCGATTAACATTAATCGATCGGTCAAATTATTTAATGTCAGCTTCAAATTACAAAGTGATCCTCAAGCCATAATTTTAAGTTTGTTAACCAATGATAAATATGTCCATGTGACCCAACATTATTCCCTGGATGACCTTCAAGAAGAGAATTTATATTGCAGGATTACTTGGGCAGAACATTTAAATAATTATTTTAATCAGAGTATTAAATTCTACTCAAGCTTTATATTTTAGAACATCTATAATAAAAGATGGGCGTTTTGTAAAAAAAATTCTTTTAATATTCTAACAAATCTAATCAGTAACACTATAGTATCTAGAACTTCCACTGCATCAAATCAAAGAAATACTCAAATGAGTATTATTTCCAGTTGATTTGATGCAGACTGTCGTAGCTAAGAAAAAATTAAATGTTTTATATTTGTTATATAGAAAATGTAATTTACAACAGCCTCCCTTTAAGATATTATGAGTCAAAAAATATATAAGATATTAATTTGTCAGAAGAAACAGAAGCAGGAAGATATTCCTAGTTATTATTAATAAATGCTTCTCTGTAAAAAGACTCCAAAATCTTTTGGAAATTAATCTCCAGAGCACTCCCTGCTCCCTCAGTCCCAGATTCTGTATATTATTCAACTTGTAAAAATGTTTTAAATCAATGTTTATGGAACAGGGACAGCCTGTCCCAAATATAGTAAAACAAACATCAGATTAAATTTGCTTATCCTTCCACAGTGGGAACCAGTTAGAGGAGAGATGGTTGACCTGACATCAAAAGTAAAATTTGGCAAGGTTCTTGGCCAAGACAATATACCTATCAAGCTCCTTAAACAAAATCTAGATTGGTGGGGTCTTTTATATATGGTCCTATTCACTGCAGTATAGGTAGTCCTTGACTTACTATCATAATTGAGCCTAAAATTTATATTGCTAAGTGAGACTGTTGTAAAGTGACATGTCCCATTTTATGACCTTCTTGTTACAATTGTTAAGTAAATCACTGCAATTGTTAAGTTTGTAACAGTTGTTAAGTGAATCTGGCTTGCCCATTGACTTTGCTTGTCAAAAGGTCATAAAAGGTGATCACATGACCCTGGGACACTGCAACCATCATAAATATGAACCCATTGCCAAATGTCTGAATTTTGATCACATGATCTTGGGGATTCTGCAACAGTCACTTTTTCCAGTGAATTGTTGTAAGTTGAGCACCATCTGTAGATAGCTCTGGTTTGATCCCTTCAAGCTGGAATAGGGCTATAAGAGTCCCTCTCTATATAAGAAGGCAGTTACAGAAAAGTCTGCCAATTCTAGGTCAATCAGCTTCCCATCAGTCTTGGAAAACTTTATGGAAGACATTTAAATGAAAAATTATTTTCTTATCTTGAGGAATATTTTGTTTTAAAAAAATAATCAGGCTCCTTTTGTATCTAGCAAAAAATATCTATTTTCCTAAAAGGTAAACTTTTTGCTTTTTTCATAGATTTTTAATGCTGCTTTTGCTAATAGAATCAAACTGGGCCAAATTAGAGAATTTGATATTAGATATTACATATCTAATAAAGGGACTGCATTAAGATAGTATAACAAAGATGATTAGGGCATCCCATTCCCCAACCCCACCCATCACCCATACCAACCCTTTCCTCCCCCTACCCTCATAAAACCTAATTATATGATTAGGGGACTGGAGGCTAGAGCATATGAGGAACGGCTGCTGGAATTGGGTATGTCTAGTTTAATGAAGAGAAGGACGAGGGGGGACATGATAGCAGTATTCCAATATCTCAGGGGCTGCCACAAAGAAGAGGGAGTCAAGCTATTCTCCAAAGCGCCTGAAGGAGGGACAAGAAGCAACGGATGGAAACTAATCAAGGAGAAAAGCAACCTAGAACTAAGGAGAAACTTCCTGACAGTTAGAACAATTAACCAGTGGAACAACCTGCCTCCAGAAGCGGTGAATGCTCCAACACTGGAAGTTTTTAAGAAGAGACTGGACAGCCATTTGTCCGAAATGGTATAGGGTTTCCTGCCTGAGCAGGGGGTTGGACTCCAAGGTCCCTTCCAACTTTATTATTATTATTAATAATTAGATACAACAGAAAAGATACAACAGCAAATGACATTACAATGAATAAGCAAATGAGACAAATTGCTTCGTGGCACCTACATCATAAACATGTAACCCCAAATCCTTTTTTTTTTTTCATGAACGTCAAGAAAATTAAATAGTATATCTACCTCCTCCCATTTTGTCCATGTCTTCTTTTGCTTCTTGAAATAACCCTAAGTATGATTTGGTTATGTAACCTCAAAAGATGTTTTTAAAACATGTTGATTTTACTGAATCACCTTGTAATTACTAAATTGCTCTTTTATTTGGTACATAAAATCAGACTGAATTGGCTCCAGGTTAGCTGAGTTTCATATAGAATAGTTGCAGAAAAAGTATTTATTATGCAATCATCCTGCCTCATTCACTGAAATTTTACCTAGAGAATTGTTTCCCACCATTTCCTATAACATTATTTTGATAAGCATTGTTATGTGCAATGAATTATGATTATGGACATTCATATATTTGAAAGGAACAAAACCCTATCCTTCACCGACAGTCAGCAGCCACTTTTTCCCAGCCTTGAATAAATCAGACCATTCTTAAAATAATAAAAATAATGTGAAGTTCTCTAATTTGGCTACACTGAAATCCTTTTAATTGTGTCCCAAATATAAGACCAGAGACAAGCTGCCCAAAATTATCAGATTTAAAATAGACTTATTAAAAGTTAATAAAGTAACCTAAATTAAGATTAATTTAAATCAGTCACAATCTACACATTGCACTTTTTTTTGAAAAAAATGATCCCTGATGAATTAATGGGAGTTTTCATCTAGTGGGAATCCTGCTGCTTCTGGGAAGCCAATACACAACAAAAGGTTTAGCATTAAACTTAAAGACTATCCTACATATCTCTCGTGTGTGTTTGTTTTACATAATATGCAAACTATTATGTAGACAACACGCTACATCAATTCTGTTTAATCTGCTTGTCTTCCTAGTAATAAATTTTAGTGAATTCATTAGGGAAGTGTTTCAGCCTCAGCATATCTTTCGTTAAATCATCCAAAACAAATACAACAGTTTGCGGCCAATTCGGTGAATGTTTCCATAGAAATACAACCTACCAGGATACCGGAGGCTGTGCCTAAATTTATAGCTTTACAGCAGTAAGGAATCTGCAAAGCAACGAACCAATCAACTGCTGTTGTCCAAAATGAAGCCCGTATTTTTGTTGTTGTTGTTAACGCGAGGCCAAGCACGTTAAAAGCATCTGCCTGTGTCTCTGTGTGAGTGAGTATGAAAGAGGACTATTTAAAATACTGTTTCTACGGCTGCAGAACTGCTTTCTCTGAGCAAGAAAATCCAATTCCCAAGATGCAATGCTTGGCGCTGGAGGCGTCTCCGGAAGGAGGTCGTGAAGGTAACCGCGGCAGAGCAGAGGTAACGGAAAGTGTCCGAGGGTCTTTAACTTCCTTGGGCTGTTTCCCCCCCCTCCTTTCGTGGACTTAACCGCACTCCCCTTTCCCCTAGTTCCGGAGACCCTCTTCATCGTCCGTTGAAACGAAGCCAAGTCTAATGTTGGGGCCCCGTGGGCCTTTCCTTCCCCAAGTCTGAGCCTGCAGACAGAAGCCTTTGCCAGGCGTCCGTTTCCGAGATTCTTGCGGTGGGTGGGAAAACGAAGGGGAAGCTTCTTAAAGTTACAGGGGAAAATCACGTATCGTTTCGGACAGGAAAAGTGCAAATGTCCGGCTGATATGCAAGTTCCAGTTCCTGAATGGAGATGGGCTGTCGTCGTCCTGGGATGGGAGGCCACGAGGAAATCCCAAGGATGTAGGCTTGGAGGCAGCTGCAATTCTCTCCCTTATTATAGCCAAGAACATTTGAAATTGAGTTTTCTAATCCCAGTCTGATTCCCTGCCTGACAAATAAACTCACTAGAAGCCTGGTTAATATGAAATAAGGCCCTCATTTGTTTGAGGATTGAGCCCTTGTGCAGTGTGTTTTCAGACACAACATGCAAGGTTGCTGGGGAGGGAGCTGTGCGCCTTTGAATCTGTTAACAAGGATTTTGGAATTGATTTGACACTGCTTGTTTAGGACCCAGAGTGAGTGATTGGCCCAAAGCCATCTGCTTGGCATCCATGGCTAAGACAGGATTTGAACTCAAGACTCCTTGCTCTTAGTCTAGCACAGGCATGTCAAACTCGCGACGTCATGTGACATTGCACGACGTATCGTGACTTTTTCCCAATTGCCGGTGGGTGGGCACGGTTTCGGCATGACACATCCGGCCCGTGGGCCGGCAGTTTGACATCCCTGGTCTAGCACCTTAACCATTGAACCAAACTGGTTCTATTACTAATGCTTAGGAAGCATTAGATTACACCAAGCAGATTCTGTAAAATCACTTTGTATGCAACTGAATTTATTCCAATATTAAATGTGTTAAATTCTATTGAATTTCAAAAGCAATGTGTCCTCATCTCAATAATACATCTGCTATTCTTGCAGAGCAGCATAAAGCATTTTGATGTTTGAATGTGCTGAGGAAGAAAAGTTTTCAATGTGAGTCGCGGAGAAGTAGCAATAATGTTTTTATTACACATGATTAAGCCATGTGAAATATGAAATCCTAGTATGTTATTTCTGCATTAATAATATATAGGTAGAAGAGCCATTATGGCTGTGAGAGCTAACATCATAGAGCTAACAGCTGGTGGCACTGTAGCAACCAAGAATTAATCAAAAGCTGCGGTCCAAATTAAGCAGCCTGCACAAGAAAAGTAGTGGTAACTTAAAAATAGAATACAAACTGCAAGTGGTACTTTTCAACTCTTGCTTTTGTTAGACTTTTGTTTACCACCCATTAACTAGAAAGTTTTATTACAGAAGAATCACTTTGAGTTACTTTTATTGTAGCCTCTTGTTTTGTTGAATCATTTAAAGGTCTATTTTCTATTGTCTTGAATTTGGTTACCCTATAAATGTGAAATCAGATCAATAGAATGTGCTTTGATCCATGTTTTCAATCTGTATTACATTTTTAATCAAACAGATTATGGAGGATAATGAAGGAAATCCAAAAAAGCAACTGATTTCTGAGCTTCACCAGCTTGCTGCTGATGGAAACAAAGCCAGACTTACAGCACTTCTGGATTATTCTCCTTCTCTTATCAATGAAACTGCTAGGAATGGTTGGACAGCCCTGATGTATGCAACTAGAAATGGTCACTTTGACCTTGTGCATGTTCTTCTTGAGAAGGGGTAAGAAAAAAAAAAGAAAAATAATGTTCAACTTGTCTGAAGTTACCACCTTGTTGAAAGTTAGTACTCTGAAGGTAATTCTATTTGCTAGAGCAATACATTCATTTAAATTCACGGTTAAAATGAACAAAGCAAAAATTACATTAAATGCAGTTAAAATGAAAAAGGAAACATGTATATCTTGCCTTTTCACTGGGAACTCGAGGCAATGCACATAGGGTTTCATCTCATTTTATTAACTTATCGGCAGTAGTGTGAAGTAAGCTGAGATAGTGACTAGTTCAAAATCATGACTGAGTGCTGTGAATCTGGGTTTACATAGAATTGAGTCCTGGGAAAGTGGAAAGTGTGATAAAGAAACCAAAACTAACCGCATCTTGATTCTGTTTGGTATAAAATGGAGCAGAAAGAAACTCTGACACACTTTGAAGATTTTGTTACTATGCTTTATAACAATAAAATAAATTCCTGGAATTCTTATGTCTAATTGTTGATCTGGCTAACAACAAAGGGCTAACAACAGTTTTGAAAGGCTGTCACAGTTATTTTGAGCTATAGGTAGTCCTCGACTTACAACCACAATTGAGCCCCAAATGTTTGTTAAGCGAGATGTTAGTTCAGTGAGTTTTGCCCCATTTTATGACCTATTTTGCCTTAGTTAAATGAATCACTGCAGTTGTTAAATTAGTAACAGTTGTTAAGTGAATTCGGCTTCCCCATTAACTTTGCATGTCAGAAGGTCACAAAAGGTGATCACATGACCCCAGGACACTGCAGCCGTCATAAATATGAGTCAGTTGCCAAGCATCTGAATTTTGATCACATTACCATGGGGATGCTGCAATGGTCATAAGTGTGAAAAACAGTCATAAGTCACTTTTTTCAGTGTCGTTGTAACTTCGAATGGTCAGTAAATGAACTGTGGCAAGTCGAGGGCTTCCTGTACTTTGTCATACTTTTTCTTTCTGAGTTTTGTTTTTGCCTTCTTTAATGATCATCCATTCCTTTTCTCGACCTGTTGTATTATTGCTGCTCAAAAATATATCGTATTATTCCTTGTGTTCTGCAATGAAAACTTGTGGTAGTTCAAAATCCTAACTGGGCCATGGTGTACTTTATTGTGTTCAGTTTTGATATTATGTTACCAGTGAGATTAGGATTATTATTTTTTTTAAACAACTTTTATTGGTATTTTTTGGTTTTACATCAGAGTGCTTTAAGAATCCACGTGGAGATAGGGTGGTCAATCATCCAAAGAAAACAATATAATCAAACATAAATAATTCAATAATTCCTTAAAAGATCTTCTCTATTTCCCTCAGGCTATAACCTAGTATTAATATATTTCTAAATAAAATTCAATCATTGTAAAAAAAAATATCGATAGTA
This sequence comes from Azemiops feae, assembly GCA_023970755.1. Lineage (NCBI taxonomy): Eukaryota > Metazoa > Chordata > Lepidosauria > Squamata > Viperidae > Azemiops > Azemiops feae. The sequence goes on from JALGBA010004287.1 coordinate 1,965,927, forward strand.
ATTCACTTATATCAATCAAAATCCTGTTTTTAAGTTTAACTATTTTAAAATTACCATTTTCCTCTTTAGCCTAAAATGAACACATAAGTTACATTTCGGCTCTCCCAATTTCCCATAAAACAATAATTATTTCTAAAATATACATATTATATAACTATTATATTTTAATACTTCTCAACTATATTCTATTTCCTGTACTCTATCAAATATATATTTTATAAATCAGTCCATATCTCTAAAGGTTCCTCAGTTGCTTTAACATAATCAAATTAATGCATTTCTAATTAGGATTCAATCATTATAAGAAAAAATAGCAGTAATATTTCACCAATATTAATCCAACTCATTTTTTATTTTAAAATTTCCAATTTTCCATATTACCATTCCAGACCATAAACAAATCAATAATTTTCATCTCGATCGTATTATCTCAGACCAAAATCCTAAGCCTTTAACATCTCATTAGTATTAGTTCAGTCAAAATCTCTAAAAGCCTTTTTAACCCGCCAGATAAGATTTAACTCTCATTTTTAAACCTAATTCTAGCTTTCTTTTTATGCCAAGCAGGTTTCCACAAAAGAGCCTCTAATGTTTGGCTATACATATTTTTCCACAATTGAGTCTGATCGTAGTCCTCTTCTCTTTTTTCCAGTGTTGTCTGCACTATGTAGTCAAAGTCCGTTCCTATTGTTTTTAGGATTATAGGTGTTTTGGTTGGAATCCGCCTTTGGTCATCAAGATTCTCCATACTTTGCATATGCGATGTAATCTCTTCCTCTGTGTTGATTGGTTCCTCTTCAATAGATTGTAGATATATTTCCTCCATCTCGTTGAATTGTGGTCGTTGCATATTGGCGTCTTTAGGGTTGATCTGTTCTTCCTCTATTATTCCTTGATCTATAAATTGGTCAGTCAAAATTTGAGAGTCAATTTTTAATTCTGGATCATCATCTTCCATGTCCATTCTAAATTGTTCTTTCAGTTCCAAAACTTTTTCTAGTAAAAGTCCATAGTCAAGCTGTGGGTAAGATTCCATTTCAATAATAAAGTAGTCTTCCTCTGTTGTTCCTTGATCTATAAATTGGTCAGTCAAAGTTTGAGAGTCAGTTTTCAACTCTGGAACATCAACTTCCATATCCATTCTAAATTGTTCTTTCAGTTCCAAATATTTTTCTAGTAAAAGTCCATAGTCAAGCTGTGGGTAAGATTCTATTTCAATAATAAAGTAGTCTTAATTTTTTAGTGAAAGTTCAGCTTAGAAGGTAAATACAACAATTGTAGTAGAAATAGTATAAGGTATAGGATCCAAACAGAAATAGAAAAAAACAAAAAAGTCAGGCCAAATAGAGATTCTATAGCAAAATTATAAAATGTAATATCCACACAAGAGTAAGAAAAAATAAAAAAGTCAAGCCAAACAAAAGGATAAAGGCAGAAAAAATCAAAATCAGTATTATGAGTATCCAATTTATAGTCCAAAATAGTAATAGAAAAAGATGCCTTAAAGGTCAATTATTATCTTGTAATCCAAAAAAAGAAAAGTCAATTTTTCTATGAAATATATTTTGTATTATAAAGTCAAAGTAAACTACTAGAAGAAAACAAAGGAAAGCAAAAAAAATGAAGCCTTTCAGCTGGTTTCAATACAGATAGGAATGTCTGGGCGTCACGCCAAGTTTAAGCTGAATACACATCTGACAAAGTGAAAGTGAGCAGCTTAAAATGGATAGTTTCTTGCCGTTTCAATCCACAAAACACCGCCCAGACAGCCGGAATTTTTTTTTAAAAGAAACAGTAATGTTCAGAAGGGGGGGAGGAAGAAGAACACTCCACCCCCCTCCCTAAAGTCTTCCACTTAGACTAAAGACAAGCAGGCAAAGAGAAAGAACATCCACCTTCACAATAAGGATTTTTTCAGAATCCCCGAAATCCAACAGCTCCAATAGTCAGTAAAAATTAATTATTTTTCTCAACGCTCGTTTTCCCAAGTATCCGAACGCTGCTTTCTGAAAATAGGGAAATAATTCTAGAAGCTTTTCTCAGGAAGGTAAATAGGGTATCAAGAGGGAAGGAAAGGTCTCACCCAGATCACCCACGGTGGTTCTTTTCGCTTAGATGTTACTGTGACTTTCGGCTGAAGCAGCTAGATGATCGGCCATGTTAATGGCCGATCTTTTCCCCGTCGGCCCAAAGGAACTGTCTCGGACTGCAGAGGGAGCTGCCGCTCCCTCCGCCGTCAACGAGAGTCCTCCTGTCCAGGGTCTACCGGTGGGGGGAAACCGGCCGGCAAAGAGAGCAAACTCTTTGTGCGACCGCTTGCACTGCGACCAAAACCGGAAGAACTGATTAGGATTATTTTTATGTTACCTGATATCATATGGCATTCTGTCTGAGAATATTATCTAAAAGTAACTTTTTGAAATTTGTTGTTTTAAAGGTGTGACAAGTTCAGGACCAATACTTCAAACCAGACTGCATTGGATATTGCTAGATTTTGGGGCTATAAAAACATAGCTAATTTATTAGCTAATGTGGAAGGTGGATTGGAGCCATTTTTCTTCACTTATCAAGTCAAACAACAGGAGCATTATTTTTGCAGGACATATTTGGATAGGAAAAGTGAGAAGAGAGTAGATTCAAAGTGGCTGAGCATGAAACAGAAGGAACCCACAACTGTATATATCATTTTTTCCCATTTAAGTCCTTTAGTTACATCAGATGATGGTGAACGTAGTTTCCAGTATCCAAAGGTTAAGCTTTCTAAATTTTTCTATAAGGATATAAAGAGATATCTGGAACCGACTGAAACTGTCACTACAATTTTTCTGGGAGTGGAACCTCAAAGAATAAATGTGAAAGATTTGAATGTAGGCAAAAAAGATGAGAATGGCCTAATTACCTGGTTTGCACTTAGTATAGATTCTACAGCTACTGACAGTTTTTTACAAGAGCATCCAGGTTGTTATTTTCTTCATCCACCAATGCCTGCACTGCTGCAATTATCTGAAAAGGAAGCTGGTAAGATTCTGCTTATGTGGTGGGGCCAAAGTAAAGAAGGTCTTTTTGTAACATTCCTAATACAGGTTGGGTCACTTTGTAGGTATTTCACTTTACTTTGTGCAAAATTAGTTTAAAAATCCCTGCTTTGATTTAGGATTCAAGGGATTCTAATGCACATCCTTAGTTGTTTCTAGATGAACCATCTATAACAAGTATTAGCTCATGTTATCTCTTACGTGATTATTACACTCTACTGTAACAGATTGTCTTAATTTCTAATTAATTTGCAAGTCTACAAATTAGGCATTGATAATTTATTTACAGAACTTGTTTGTCTTTCTTGTCTCATTTTCTCTTTCATTAAATTTCCTTTATTTTTTTCTTATTAGGATTATGTTTTTGTTAATAGCTGAATGTCAGAGAATTGTTCTGGTTACACTTCTATTGATAACTTTTAACATGCTAACATTTAAGGACTAGACCATTTCAATGTTCTAAAATATCACAAATGTAAAGGTAATGACAAAAAAATCTTCCCAACAGTGTACAAACTATTAATGCAAAAACAAATTTTTGCATTGGTTTTTATGATAAATTGGAAAGTTGATGTTGCCATATCTGCAGAAAAGAAATTGGGTATTGACCGAATGTTTTATATGACCATTTTTAGGAGTCATTGCCCAAGCTAGAGCTGTGCTAGCATGGGATAACCGATATAAATTTTGCCCAACATGTGGCAGTGCAACTAAATTAGAAGACGGAGGCTACAGGAAATCGTGCGTAAAAGAAGACTGCCCCAGCCATCAGGGAATTCATAATACATGCTTCCCAAGAGTTGGTAAGAGAATTGCTAGCATGTTGCTATTTCTTTGCTAATGGCAGTAAGAAAAATCAGAGTAATATGTAGAAATATGAATTCTGACATGCCTCTGAACTCATGCATTAACCTAAAAATTAGAGCTGTATGTATGGCATAATTGAACTGCAGGTTAATAATGGGAGAAAAATGGATAGTCGGCAGGTAGAGAAACCATGTCAAAGCATAGCTTTAAAACAATTCCATTATTATTTAGTCTATGATGAGAAGTAAACATATATGCACAGTCCATGTAATTACAGATAGCCTTCGACTTAACAACAGTTCATTTAGTGACTGAAGTTACAACATCAATGAAAAAAGTGAATTAGGACCATTTTTCACACTTACGACCATTGCAGCATCCCCATGGTCATGTGTTTAAAATTCAAAAGCTTGGCAACTGACTCATATTTATGACGGTTGCAGTGTCCCAGGTTCACGTGATCACTTTTTGCAACTTTCTGATGAGCAAAGTCAATGGGGAAGCTAGATTCAGTTAACAAGTGTGTTAATAACTTAACAACTGCAGTGATTCACTTAACAACTATGGCAAAAGAAGTCATAAAAGGAGGCAAAACTCACTTAACAAATGTCTCACTTAGCCACAGAAATTTTGGGCTCAATTGTAGTTGTAAGTTGACGACTATCTGTATAGGTAAAACTTATATGAGGGTATGGCAGTGGCCTCATAATCAGATGTCCAGTTCAGCTATTCAGACAATCGCCTCTAGTGTTGCTTCATGCAGATATAGGGAACTGGAGAACGCATGTTGTGGGCAATCTTGCACAATATGTTTAATAGTTTGCATATCAGCACCACAGTCGCAACAAGGGGAATCTTTCCATCTGCACTGATATATGGCAGAGGCACTTCTTCTGGTAACACATCTAATTTTGTTCGATTTTGTCTAGACAGAGTGAGGTAGAGGGGTCTGATAGAAGGATCACTAATAGGCCACAAGAAGGTACCTTGGACCATTCCTTTCTCCAGGCATTCTCGGGATTGAAATGGCTAGATGTTAAATGAATAACTATTTTCCATGCTGGCCTACAGGATTTCAATCTTGTGATGGGCTGTGCATTGTCCTGGAAAATTGGAAGGGCCTTGTTGTTCAGCATCCTTGAACATAGCAAAATGAGAGCTTGTTGTCTTCTAATGTGGGGCAGTATGATATTGCTAAGGAGTGGGATGCAATGTTCCAGTGCACAGGAGTAGGATGCAGTGTGACAGAGATGGTACATATTATCTGGTTGGACATCGACCATTTGGGTGTGGAAGCTGCTAAGCCACACACTGGCACAATATTCAGATGGAGAATAAACCAAAGCCAAGACTGTTGTTCATAGGGCATTACCATCAGCACCTCAGGATGTTCCAGCCAGTCTGTTCAGTAAATTGTTGTGGCTTTTCCATTTGTATAGATGTTTTCTCCAAGTGTTACCGGAAGATTAGTGATCTGTCCAGTGTTACCCCAGGTATTTCGGAGAGTCATTACATTGTAAAATACAGTTCCAAAACTTCACTGAAGGCTGATAATTTGCGTACCTATTGCTGAAGTGGAATGTGGATACTTCTGTTTTTGTTAAGCTTGATTGGAAGTGCCAACAAACAGCTCTGGTTGATTTACAATATTAATCTTTAAATTTATTATTATTGTTATTGTTATTACATAAATCATTTGCATCAGTGTTAATTTGTATCCAAGTTTATTAGCTTTTTCACAAGTCTACCATGCATATAACATTTCCTTGTGTTTTTCACATTTCCAACATTGCCTTTATACATTTTTGATAATTAATCTGGTGTCATACACCAATGATAAACCATTTTATATTTTTTCTTAAATTATGACACATTGTAAATTTAATACCAGTTACCCACATTCTCTACCAAGTGTCCACCTCTGCATTATAACCAAAATTAATACCCATTTTATCATGGAATCTTTAACTTGGTCTTCTGTTTCAAACCTTAACAAAAATTTATACATTTTTGCTATTATATGTTCATCATTTGTGGATAGCCAAATTTCAAATTATTTGTATTTTTCCAATTGTCTTTTTATTCATATTAAACTTTCTTTTAACCTTGTAGATAACCCTAACCTTAACCCTTGTAAATAAAAAGCATTGGAAACAATTTCCTTCTTCAGTCAATTGCTCTCTTGACTGCATCTTAAGTTCTCAGTCTTCCTATACTGTATTTCTCAATCTTGATATATTAGCCATTTCTCTTCTAAAGAATACTTCTTTTGCTGAGGTTAATAAATGTATCTGTGGGCAAAACTTGAGTTTATATTTGTTTCATACCTTAAATATGGCACTTCTTACATAGTGATTTTTAAAAACCATATTAACTTTAACGTACCAGAAAATGCCATGCACTGAAACTTTCCAATTCTAAGATTCTTTTATTTTTTGAAAAACCCATTCTTTCATCCAAACTAAACATGCTACAAAATATACAGTTTTTGTACATCTTCCATAAATATTTGCAAAGACAAAAATAAAGCAATAGGCATCGTTAAAATTAGATTCTTTTTATTAATATTGTATGTGCATATGGATAAGCTAAGTTTGTTTACTGATATATCCTATAGTTAACAAATTGTACACTGATACTCATATGTCACTTCAACCCTCCTGCCATCATAAAAATACTCTGCAATATTTTCCTCTGGAGTTGAAAAACAAGACTGCTTTAGTGCTTGCAAACATCTTGGGATTACAAAGTTGCCTCATGAGTCCTGGGTTATGGATGGACTAAATGTAAGATCAAGCATTCAGAGGTCTAAAAGCGGACATTTTAAAAATGTGTTAATTATAATAATTATAGAAGAAGGAGTCATTTGAGAATACAAGGCACAGTGGGATCTGCAGATGGAAGGTAGAAGTCAAAAAAGACAAGCTAAAGAGATACACATGTGTATGTATGATGCATAAACACAAGAGACCAGCTTACATTTCAGTACAGCTTCATTGTCAATTTTTATTCCTCCCCCCACACTTTCTATGGATGCTAATGGCAAAGCAGTACAGTACATCTGATTTACTATTCTGGGTAAATATTATACCACTATGTTCTCTCTAGAGATCTTGAATTCTCTCTCCTCGTTTATAAAGTACAAGAGGTATAATGTTTAACAGATACAAGCAAGTTTAAAGTATTTAAATGATTATTCCACTATATACTGTATATCCTTGCTTGTTTTTACCCTTATATATTTATTTGCAGTTCATTTTAAAAAGTACATTTATATCTTTATTTAGATCAGTTTTACATAGCTGCTTACTGTTAATGTCATATGTATTTTTGTTAACTTCTTCGCCTCCTTCTCAAGATATATTGTAGATGTGTTCCTTATCTTTTTATTTTCCTTTTGGATCTTGGTTGATGCACATTCTTTATATTTCCTACAAGTTAGTTGAAAGTAGGTGTAAATATCTATTATATATTCAGATAACTAAAAAAGAAAAAATGCGATCAGCATGAGATATGCAAGATCGCTGAGCCAACAGTTGGTAATTTCAGTAAAATTTCTTTAACAAAACAAGTAGTCAGCAAAATTTGAAACTCTTGCTCAATACTTTACAGCATATAAATTTGCCACAGGCCATCAGTCTTTGAAGCATATTTACCTAATGGGATTGTCATATCTGTCATTTTGAGAGGATAAGATCAGAAGCCAACAAAAAGGAAAAAAATGAAAAGAGAATATTGAATATAAAAGTATGAAGGAACTGGCTTGTGTACCTATACTTTAAAAAATTATTAAAAATGCAAGTTCTGTGACAGTACCCATCATATCTTACATCACATTTTTTTCATCATACCTTTTGTCTGTCTTCTTTTACTACACTTGCAAATCCTACAGATAGGCAGAAGAAAGAGTGGACAAAAGGAATGGTTGTGTAGGGATCACTGGTTGAAACCTCTTTCGATATCTTTTTTAATTTTTTTGAAGGACATCTTTCTGAGTGAAAATGTCAAAACCTGACAAAAGAGACAGGACTATGTAGCAAATTCAGGTATTAAATTGGTGGGAAAAGATAGAGGAAGAGAGAAAAAGTGGGGAGAATACAGAACAGGAAGAACCAAGTAGAAAAAAATTATACAATGCAGAGCTGTTATATTTAGTATGTTTTAGAAAATAATATTCCTGGAAGGGCTACAGTAAAAGAAAGTGCAGCAGCTCTGATTTCAGTTGTGTGTTTCCAGCCAGTTGTTCTTGGATTCTACCAAATCTGTTGTGTTTCTATTTGTAGAAACAAGCAGGTTGTCATGTTTTTCCATGTTTTTCTTCTTTTTATTAACAGACTATTTACATGTTGCCTTTTTGCTTCAATAATTAATAATTAAAGACTGGTCTAATTAAAATTATAATTAAGGGAAAACTACTAACAACACTATACTAACTTAATCTTATTGTCCTTTAAACATTGCATTTGGAAATCAAAACGTTATCACCAAACCATTAATCTATAACTGGAAGTGGCTGAAAGCAAAAAATCCTGCTGATTAAATTGCTGATGTCTATAACTGGGTCACTTATTCCAGTGTTTTTATCAAAATCATGCAGCATCTCAGACAATTTACTTCCTGAGTCTGGCTTTCGGCCTAGCTAGGTACATTTCCAGAAGGCATCAATGTTAAAAAAAAATAAAAAAATCCTGCAGTACGTTTGCCTAGCTACAGGGCTTCTTGTGAGAATTGGGTTTCAGGCATTGAAAGGAGATAGCAATGCTAAGTAAGAATGGGTAGGCTTATGCTTCTTGCTGCTTTTTTGTAAAAGGGATTAAAATATTTATGCCTCTCCTTAATTTCTGTTTCAGATCCTGTAGTGATAATGCAAGTCATTCATCCAGAAGGCAACCATTGCCTTTTGGGAAGAAAAAAAGGATTTCCCCCAGGCATGTTTACTTGCCTTGCTGGATTTGTAGAGCCTGGTAAGTTTTCTTTGTATGTATAATGTCAGTTTTTAAACTTTTTTAACTTCTTTCTTTTGGGGGGGGCAGATGGGGGAGGAAATGACAGGGACACATGAATTGATTTCTAAATAGCACCTTCTTTGATAAAAGCATGTTACCATTTCTGCTCCTGAAGAATGAGTAAAGTTCCAGTCACATGTATATTAAGGATCTTTGCAATAGGTTTATATCCTACTTCCATTCAGACACAGAGGCTCAGTGGCTTAAAAGACACTGGAAAAGATCTACACTTCAGCGGTTCAAATCCTACCACCACGTGACGGAGTGAGCTCCCATCACTTGCCTCAGCACCTGCCAACTTAGCAATTCGAAAGCCTGTATATGCAAGTAGATAAATAGTTACCACTTTGATGGAAAGACAACAGCATTCGGTGTTTCGCCATATGCTTTACACTCCGGCGTGATGTCATGCTGGTCAATGACTGTGGAAATGTCTTTGGACAGTGCTGGCTCAATGACTTAGAGAAACAGAAATATCCACCGTCCCCTAAAGTCGGCTATGACTAGCAGAGTAAAACCACATGGAATCCTTCTTTACCTTCATTCAGGAACTCATGGTAACATTCATAGTCTTCATTACACAGAAGACTGAGGTACCTTGGCTAAGGAAGATGACTGGCCACCAATTACCCATATGAGTGTCTGTGGTTGTGGGTGGACTAGAACCTGAGTCACTCTACAGTACTTCCTTCACTCTTTATTAACAGAGTGACACATACAGAAGCATAGAAGAACTCAAATATTTGAATGATTAAACATTAAAGAAGCAAGATGAGAATTCAAGTTAGAAGAATACATGAAATGCAAGCAGTATAAATTACAATTAGAAAGTAGGGAGCTAATGTTTGGGCATCAATTATATGAGCATGGTTGGGATCGCTAGTAATTTGAACAGGGATTGCTAAAGAATCTGAGTATAGTCAATTTGTGAGCTGGAACAATGAAAACATACAGTTGCCTCTCTTAGAAAACTTGCCTGTCTTAGAAAAAATTCTTGGTCAGAGCTGAGCTGTGTTTTCCAAAGAAAACAAGTCAATTGCTTGAAGCAGAGGTAGAGTTTATTTGACAACAAGACAGTCATACCAATTGATAGTGGCCAGAAATTGTAATTTGAAAGCAGGTTTTTTTTATATAGGAAAGTCTATTGTGCCTAGCAAGCATGCAAATTCAGCCTGTCTTCTAGGGATTATTAGAGAGCTCAGCAGGTCTGTAGGGAGGAAATGCTGTTTGCCGCTCTGCAGGGTTTTATAATCACTACCTTTTGTGAGTCAAAGTGGTGACTTTGAGATGAAGGTTTGGAGTGAAACATTGAAATGAGGACATTTCATATCTAGAGAGGATTTTCTTTGTTTTAAGTAGGTTGCTGATATTTGCCAAGTTCCTAGTTTTGTCAGTTTCAGCCTAGCGGTCAGAAACAAAGGAAAGGCTTAAGCAGTCTTTTGTTTTATTGTCTGGAGTTTGGCTGGGAGGTCAAGAAGGAATGGAGGACAAAGAGTGACATGGAAGGCAAAGGGTAACATAGGACTTTGGTCTTCCTACATGAACGATATTGAAGTAGCAGTTGTTAAGAGGAAAAGAAAGAAATTGACCCAATAGATTGAAGTAAAGTTGGAATTTAGAGGAGGATCCATTTTGCTGAATTGTCTTAAAATTGCTTAAGGATAAAAAAAAAACGTCTCAAATTGACACAGAATTAGAAGCTACACAAAGAGGATTTAAACTCAGTTGTTTCAACTGGATTATTGTTTTAAACATGTTGTAAGAACTAGTTAAATAGCTTGTGTGGCGTGTCTGTCTAGATATCTAGAAAAAAATCTGGAAAAGTGACCCTGAAGCAGAACAACATTGTTCTAAAAAAGGAATTTAGCTACAAAATTTACAGCAGACTAACAGATTGTAACAGAGATTTCCCACTGTTCAAGATTAAAATAAGCAAGAGAGTATCTTTTTACTCATTTAAGGAGAAATAGAAAAGAAAATGGAGGGCGAAGGGGTTCTCCATGATATAGCAAGGAGAAAAATCCACCCAGATAGCTGATAGATTAAGATACCTATGGTCTATGGTAATCAATTCAGGTAGATTGACTAAGGAACTTGTCCATCAGTATGTCATCCCCTCTTGCATATTGAAACCTCAAATTTTTAAGGTAGACACTCTATTTGAGAAACCCTTCAAAAATGTTTTTAAGCTCATATTTCATTACATTATTCAAGTTCAGTCCCTGAATAACTTCGCAGCAGCTTTCTTGGCAGTTTTTCTCTTTTCTCTCGTATTCCCTGCAGAGGAATAAATAAGAAATATTTCTCGGTATTGATAGTATCTGGTTCTAATTAGGAAGCAAGATTTGGATCTCTTGGGGATAATACAGGAACAGTGTGGCAGAAGTTTTGTCATATGCAGATTCAAATAAAAATGAATAAAATTGGTTTGCAGGGAAGGTAATTAACATTCTTTCATGCAGAAAGCACAAAAACAGAAATCATGTTTAGCTGCACCTTGAATAGATTCATCAGAGGAGTCAAGATAGGATCCTGCTCACCGAATAGGACTTGAGGATAGGTAAGACAGCAAAGCAGTTTGGAATTATATGACTTTTTTATGACTAGAAGCTTTATAAGCTTTATTTATTTATTCATTTGGGCAGTTGAGAGTTGCAGAACATGGGCCAGTAATATCTTTTAGTGCAGTGGTGTTTTTTTTTAATTTAGCAACTTTAATATATATGAACTTCAACTTCCAAAATTCTGCCAAGTTTGAGAAATACTGCTTTAGTAGATTGTTCTGGAATTTCAGGGAGGATTTTTTTTTTTTTAAATCCAAAAAATTCATTGGGAGAGAAGTCCTTCCAAATACTCCAATATTCCTATTTCAGAGCTTTAATGATGAAAAATGTCAGTAAATAATTTTAGCTATTATTGTCAGAATATATATATGGTGATATTTCTAAGATACGATGAATTTCAGAAATGATGCTGACCTTGATTTGATATGACTTTTATTGTCACTTTGTTTTGCTCTTGAAATTAACAAATGCACAGAATAGAAGTTCTGCTGAATTGTTTCTAGATTTGTTGCAGTTTGGCAGTAATAAAACCCAGAATATTTTATTCGTTCTGGGTTTAAATCTGAAACAACATTTGGTGGGCATATAACAGTAATTTTTGCAGGGCAAGAAGGACTCCTCAATTTTCCCAGCCATCTCTCCCTGGACATCCCATCCTTAGTCTTCCCAACACCTTTCCTAATGTTCTCCCTCACTTCTTCTCATTCTCTATTAATACACTGGCCTCTGTGCTGCTCCCTTACCAATAGCAGTAAGGAACATGCCCTAAAGCAGTACTTTCTTGCCTGCCAGTGATTTTCTCTTTATCCTTCCCATCTCCCCTCAATTGCTGCTGTTCATGCAATGTATTGTACTGCTCCTATCTTCTCAGTGCTTTCTCTTCCCTGCTTCAATATCCCTATGTGGCATGGCCAGGGAAGCCTCTTTACCATGCCCTTTTTTCCCTCCTCTTATTTTGCCCCTGCCTCAACCTTGTACTACTGTGCTTCAATCCATTTTTGGAACAAAACAGCCCTGTTTTAATCCAAATGCAGACCAGACTAGCTGATTACAAATTGGGGTGGGTGGGTGAGGGGGCAGGTGGACCATTCAGAACTGGATCATGCGTAGAGCTTTTTGCACATCCCTAAAATATTTATTATTTGGTTGAAGAACAGTGCACAGATGCCTAGAAAAGACATATAAGGCATATATGGTGCTATTTGGGTCCATCGAGAGATGATTATGGAACAATCTTTAGGGTCATGAGGGTACCCAGCAATAAGTATTGGTTTGACAGTTACTGGACCAGGATTATTAGTTATGGGGGGAAATGTGTAGGAAACACCAACCTCTAAAGTAATCCTGTGATCACTAGATTGTTTTTCCTATATATCAGTGTATGCAGCCTCCGGAATCCTCTCCATATAATGTTATTAAGCTTCATAGCATGCTGTCAAAATTCAAATGCAAAATGCCATTTTAAGTATTCTACTACTTTTGTTTTTTATTTGTGTGTTTTGATTTTTTTTAAAACAATTCCCTGCCCTATTTCAGCTATGTCAGCTTTTGTCTGTACAATATGTCTATCATTTAATAGGATAGTTTGATTCTCAGCATGAGAAAGATTGTTCAGTTGTGCTATAAAAGTGCCATTAACGAAGGTCCATGTGTATCTAAAAGCATTTCATTAGTTTGAACTTAATAGATGCACTGAGCTAAAAATGAAAGAAATATTAAAATATTTGCATAATTACAGTCTATAGCTGTTATTCTCAAAGCAGTTTGCGAGTCCTCCTTTCTTTATTTGAACTGGAGCTGTCAACATGCTTTGAAAGATCCCAAGCATCAACTCTTGAAAAATTACGTTCACATAATTAAAAATGAGGTTTGAAATCTATAAAGCCTAACAAGTAATTGAAAGCTCATTGCAGTCTTTAATTAAGATTAGCATAAAAATCTATTACAATTTTCATTAATACAATTTTTGCACATCTTTTTCCAAGATAGGTCTGTTCTTTAGAAATTTAAATTATTAAAACCTATTCCAAATCTTAAGATGCTGCAAGACATTTGTTGTTGTAAGTATTCCCTCCCCTTCGTAGGCACATCCTGCTACACTGTGTGGATTCAGTTTCTTTATCTTGCTGGATATCTGTGTACAATAAAACTGGGGGAAAAGGTATAGAAATAATTTAATTAGACTTGAAAATACGCTCATTGGTAAAAGCAATGGCAGGGGACCACCACAGAACTACTGCAAAGATGTGCAATCAGTTTACACCGTTTGAAATTATTAGCTTACATCACTTTGACCTTTTTTGCTTTTTGTGAATGAATTTTTCTGTTGGAAATAGTTTATGCTCTGATGTTTGAATAGCCACAAGAGATTGCTCAAGAAAGTTTCATATCTTTTGGAATACTTTAAAGCACAAGATACAATTTTTGCATTAAGCTTTGTCAATTAACTGTTCTATTTTTTCTTTGATTAGGGGAGACAATTGAAAATGCTGTTCGAAGGGAAGTAGAAGAGGAAAGTGGAGTTAAAGTGGGCCGTGTTGAGTATGTCTCTTGTCAGCCATGGCCAATGCCCTCCTCCCTAATGATTGGATGCATAGCAGCTGCAGTCTCTACAGAAATTAAAGTTGACAACATTGAAATAGAAGATGCCCGCTGGTTCAGTAGAGAACAGGTAAAGTTCAATTTAATTTCCTTTTCTTATTGATTGTCCTCAGAATGCATTGGTTAGGGCATACAATATGGATGTGCTTTTTCACTCAGACAAATTAAACTTCTTACTCTCCTTATTGTACAGTGATTACACTGAAATTGAAAATTATATGCTGGTCAAAGAATTGATACAAGCAATTGTTTCTCTGTTGAGCCCATAGATCTTGCCAGTAAGTTGTGTAGGTACATTTCATTGAAGACTATTAGAAATACATGGTTTTTACTCCAAGCGTAATGATGTTCCTGATTCAGTTTCACAATATTGTCTCCTTGGAGATATCAAATAAATTAGGTGACCATTTTTATTAGAACAAGATCTAGTTCCATAAAATATTTCAGGTTATTGGTAAACACTGCTAAAACAATTATTTCATAAAGTGATTTGCCTCCCATGTTTTTCCATTCATATTTGTTCATTACCAACTTTGATGACCTGGCAGAACGATCAGTTACATTCTCTGGTTTAAATGGATGCTTTCCACATGTTCATTTTACGAGTGAAGAATTATTAGCAAATATCCATTGTTTGTTTGTTGAAACTTAGCTTAGCTTGTTGAAACATATTGTGAACCTAATACATTGATGTTTTTTTTAAAAAGGGACCAATGCTTTTAATCTATGGCTTTTCCTTCACCAGATTTAGAAATCGAAAAGGGAGTAGATCATTCCAGAAATAATAAACAGGAAGTAATGGACAGATATGACATTTGCCCAATGTCTTCTATAAAAAAATAGTTGGGTATTAATCTTAACTACTGCCTTTCAATTAGGGTGAGCTTCCTGTTCTGATTTTTTTTTTTTTTTTTTGCATTTCAGATAATAGAGATCCTCAACAAAAAGAACCAAAATATTTTTGTGCCACCACATCAAGCCATCGCTCATCAGTTGATAAAACACTGGATTGGAATGAATGCTAATCTTTAAATTCAGCAAGCTATATATTTGCATTGCATCATAACTGCATCTTTTAAGATAAAATTAAACTTAATGTAACTATAATAGTAATTTTAGAATTCTAATTCTTTCATTCTACATACTCCTGTAATTACTCCCTGTAATATTTATGCTTACAGTTCTTTTAACAAATTTTGCATTGTCAAATGTTGCCTAATTTCTTGATAAATAGGCTCATAAAAGCTTATTTTAGTAGGAAATAAGTTGGGTGTTCTCTTAGCAAGCACTGTATATATAATACCTATGACAGCCTGATTAGACCCACTGACCTCAAAAGGTTTTGTTTTTTTATGTAATTAAAATTTTAAAAGAGAAATGTCCAAAAATCTCATAAGATAAGTCAAATCTTACGAAATCTCTACATTGATAGCCAAGCTCATATTATTATTATTATTATTTTGGGGGGGGGGCTCATAAAATTGAACAAGAGTGACACAACTGAAATGATTTATGTTGACTTGTATTGAATATTAAGTAGTATTTTATCATTAGTTCATTAAACATAGCAAAATCATCAATATAGTATCAGTATAATATTCTTACCAATGTACTATGCAATTCTTAAAACGAAATTATAAAAATCCTATTAAAGGAATAGACATTGCATTACCAATGCAAACTAAAATCTCATTCTTGTAAGAAGCTTGCTGTGTGTTTTGCACAGCATTACCGTTAGCATTGCTAAGTCATAAAGTTATAATTTGGTATTTCTGGATATATTTGCATTAAGCAGGCTCAAAAGTTGCTCCAACATACCAGATTAAGAATTGTTCTAAATGTGTCATCAATATTACATTAATATTATTAAGAGTTTAAATTGAGAGAAGTTTGGAATTAGCAAGCTGACTTTTGGCTTTTTTGTCCCTTGGAGCTCTTTAATAAAGTCTTCCTAAACCCTTCAGCTGTGTGACATCTATTAAAAAGATTTTGCCTCCGTAGAGAGTTCACTAACAAAGTTGTTCCCTGCATTTTCTTCGCTCAATACCTCTAGTCCAATTATATCAAATTGAAGTTAAATGTATTTCAGACTAACACTGAAACAAGAAAAGTGCAGGAAGTAGAACAAATGGCACAATCCAAGTTTTAACCAGCTATGAACCTGGTTTCCTTTTTGTACTGCAAGATGAAAGACGCTCCCTGTGGAACTCAGGAGAAAAAAATGGAAATGTGGCTTAATCATGACTGCTGCAGGACCAAGTAACAGACATGTGGTCTTTTTGAGAAATTGGAGAGTATAGCCTGCAGTTATTTCTATTTCTATTTCTTTTTTGATTGCCAATCTGGGACTTTCCTACCTTTCCCATGGGAGAGCTGAGCTGTCTTTTTGTTTCAAGTAATCTGGGTACAGTTCCAATCAAATGACCTCCAGTATTAAGCTGAATGGGCGCAACCATTTCCAGACAGTCCATTTAAAACCCCATAACTATCACATATTTTCTCCATACCCATAAAAAGTAGTTACAATCCCTTCCAATTTAGTTAGGCTGCTTTACAATTTAATTCCATTCCTTCAGTTATTATGGTTAAAGACTGTAACCCTATTGCACAACATTTGTACTCCATCGTATTGCATGTATTCTTTCTAAAATGCTGATATGCCATTCTTTTTTCAAACTTGGTGGGACATCCAGCCTAGGACTGAGAAAGTAAGAATAAAACATGTCCCAGCTGCCACTCTTTCAACATTTATTCTTTCTTAAAGCAATGTCTGTATTTTGAGCCACGGTCCTTTAATTAATTGCACTGTCATGGTCACAACATCACAGGAGCAATATTTGGTAGAGACAATTTATACATGATTATTGGAGAGGAAGCCTCATTAAGTTCAGTGAAACTTGTTCCTGCCCTAAGTTGTTTTTCTTCTGTTATGCCAAGGCAGGAATGTCTTATTAGGCAGTTAAAAAAATCAAGATGGCAGAAGACACAATCTGCCAGGTGTAGACCATATCTAGACCTTTTTGACCAACCATGGATGGGTCAAAATGGATAAACTCCATGGATGTCCCAGTATAATAGGCAAAAAACTACATGGTAGCTGTCAAGTATGAATTGGCTGCTGCTTAATATTCAGTCTGTTTAATTGTTTCTGAAAAATTACTTTGATTAATTTTCAAACATACTAAAAGAAAAAAATGTTCTAAATCTGTTCTAAATCTGTTTACACGTGAGGGAAAAAGAAAGTAGGTATTTGTAGGCTGATTAAAGATAGGCCATTCTTAATAATCTCTGGAATTAAATACCTTAATCCGATTCTGAGTTTAAGGAACAAGAATAGAAATATAAAGAAATAGAGCAAGCCAATCAGGCTTAAGATTTGACTAGTCTTTCCTATGAATGTAAACTCTTCCTTTCAGAAAAATAGGAAGCTGATACAATTTGCATAGGTGAGTTGCTTGCCCATTGCTTCTGGGGGGGGGGATATAATTTAAACCAATAATAAAAATATATACACCTTTATTCTTTCATCAATCAAAAAACTGTGTGGCTATCTGTATGTGTTTATATTAGTGTTTTGAAATGATAATACAGAAAAGAAAATAAATGAAAAAAGAAAATGAGATAGATGAGGGTTTTGAACTGTGTTTTATAATCTTTATGATACCACAGATGATTATTTTGTTCTTTCCAGAGTGGTGAACAGACACAGCTATAGTGTATATTCCAAATGAAATTGATTTGAATGCTCAGCCTTTATAAATACTTACACAAATCTATTCATTTTCTGTTATTAACAAAATGCCAGCTACATTTGCTATAATAGAATTTTACGAGATTTGTTCCAATAAAATAATATTCTATATGCTTCCCTCTCAAAATAGGCTAGTTTCTTTATCTTAGCATTACTTGGAGCCATATGATTCTAAAGTTGAAGGATTGAATTCTGAATTCAAAGTTCTATGCTAAAGATCAAGTGAAGATAAAAGTTATTTAAAATTTGTGTGTGTGTGTGAGAAAGTACAGGAACAACTAAAAATATTTCTCCAGTCGGGTTTATTTTTTTTGAGGGAGAAACTTTTACATTAATGGAATTCCTTTTAAAATATATTATGATGACTTTACTTCTATTTCCAAAATGTATTTACTCTGAAGTGGGTAATTCATTTTAAATGTGTAAGGTTATATCAGAGTCCCTTTGATTTCATTCCTTTATGAATATACATTATTATAAAGTATTAATATTAGAAGAGGTAGCGGCAAAAATTTGATGGTTTTGCTAGCCTGAATTATATTTTCTCAGAGAATCTACATTTAGAAATTCTTCAGATTTTACTTTAAGTGAACTCTAATCATTTAAGAATATACAATTTTATCTTCAAAAAATATTTTCTTCTACTTCTACTTCCCTTGATGACAATTTATAATACTAGGATGTTTAGCTTATTCTAAGAGGTTCTATATCTATAATTTATTGTTAAATGGAAAAAATAAATTGAAAACAGATTCTGATTAATGTTTAAGTTGGAAAGAACGCTTATTGTCTAAAGTGATGGTGATGAATGATGATACCATTTTTGGATTGGATTCTGTGGATGGTGGAAAACACATTCTGCCAATTTATCAAACTCTTTGAAGTCCCCACTGCCAACTGTCATTATGTCCTGGAAGAGCCTTTAAGCATCCAAAAACTATTTTTGTGGCCATTGACTGCTACAGAACCAGAACAAAGCTGAGTGCATTTGTTTTGAACGAAGCTACACATAAAAATCAGTATTAAAAAGCGTATCAATGGTTACAAGGCACATAAATGAGAGCAACAAAAAGTGGATGTAATAAAAATAATAGAGATTGGTAAAATTATATGTAGTTTCCAAGCTCAATATGATTCCCTCTTCATTCTGGAATAGCAAGAAATCTTTGACTATTAAGCCATGAGTGAGTTTATGTTGTATAATGAAGGAAAAATACTTTACTAGCTTCATTTGTCCTGCTTAGCAAGATCTCTGCATCACAACCCAATGAACATGATATCAATAGACATATCAAAAGGCTATGGATTTATAGTGATATAATTTATAGCCAGTTATAGGCTTCTCTTCCTTGAATGGCCTTTTACTAAACTGAACATAAGTCACAGCTCATCAGCCTATTTAATTTCCTATTGTCCTTCAATGAGGTTTTTTGTTTTATTGTTAAGCAATGTCAATTAAACAGGTTACACTATATTATTTCATTTTCATCTGACCATGATAATGTCGGCATTTTTCTTAATGTACATTAACAGCTCAACTTAAAAAAAAATCTCTAAAAAGTAATGTTGAAAAGATAAAATCAGAAAATGGACATTGTGTCCATTTTACTTTTTCATACATCCACGTGTTCCCTCAATTTAATATACTTTGAAGCTATAAAAATGCAGTGATAAATTCCACCAACTGATTTGTTATATAGCCCATTTAAAAAGTTATTCCCAATGAAGTACAGTAAAAAGACATTTGGGAAAAGAGGTTAAGAATTAGTGTGGCTCTTCAGTCTCTAAGAATGATGAATTATGGTGTTATTTATATGGTGATTTCTGTCGTCAATTTAAGTTGGACCTTTTAAGATAGCTGTTCATTCAGGACATATATATATATGTCCTGAATGAACAGCTATCTTAAAAGGTCCAACTTAAATTGATGACAGAAATCACCATATAAATAACACCATAATTCATATATTCATATATAGCCATATGCTGTAAAACTGCTATTAAGATTTGTGGTGGTGAATGGGGAACAAGCAAACTGTTTTTTTCATTATCTGACAGTTTAAAGTGTTCCATTTTTAAAAATAGAGATTTTCTAAGTATCATGTCAACACATGCAACAGAGCTAAAAACTTCCTTCAACACCTTTAAAAAAAGATATTTTGTCTGTTCATTGCTGCAATAGACATATACACACACACACACACACACACACACAAATATTTTCTCTTGCAATACTATCAATTGCCTTCTTTGCTATCTCAGATTTTAAAATTGCACTGCCAGCAGATGACTCTAATAATCTTCCCAAACAATAGCCAGATTTGCAGTTGGCAAGCTCCTAAGCTTTGTATGATTTTAATCAGTAATTTTAAACACTATGTTCAATACTATACAAACAGAAAAGGTCAAAAAATACAGTAAGAGCCCTGCTGGATCAAGATTAGGGGGAAAAAAGTAGGTTATTCATGTGAGAGTAGCTATTCATAAGCTCTCAAGGCCAGAGATGCCTGATCTATGATCATTGCTGTCTAAAAATATCCTGAACAAAAGAGTGAAGCACTGTGATTTCTTTCCTCAAGATTTAGCAGCTTCAGCTCAAATCCTGGCTTGTGTCACTAAACAACTTCCCAATGACAATGTTAGGAATTTAGACTTTTCCATTATAAAGGTCAGATATGTTCCAGCATGGACATCTTGGTATAAAGTCCCAATTTACAATACAGGTCATTGATACTCATCTTAAGGAAAAATTATACCTTACACCATTTTGATCTCATTCAAAATGTAGTCTTCTGTATTCCTAGAATGTGGTAGCAAGATTAAACACAGAGAGTCTGTTACTAGTATATTGCTCTTTGTACTTCATATGTTCATTAATTCTCCATGTTCTCCCCCTACCAATACTTATATAATTCCTACGATTATATAGAAATGTGATTTCATATTTTATTACATTTTAAAATATGAATTCAATAGATTATAATCAAAATATCTAACTTTATTGGGAAAGAGGAATTTACATAAGTCAATAAATAAAGTTGACTTTTTCCTGATCCAAATTAATGCAACATAACATTCCCAGCTTGGTGATCTCCTAAGATTCCAAGTTAGTTGTAAATTATGCTTACTGGGAACACTGACTGTTGTAGTCCAATATATCAGGAATTTCCTGCTTTTCCAAGTAAAGGCTGATAAAAAATACTGTATATTGGAATAAACAGGCAAACAATCAGCATGCATGGACATCAATCACAGTTGTTCTATATAACAGTGGTGGTGCAGGGGTTAGAATGCAGTATTGCAGGCTAATTCTGTTGACTGCCAGCTGCCGGCAGTTCGATTTTCACTGGCTCAAGGTTGACTCGACCGTTCATCCTTCCAAGGTTGGTAAAATGAGGATCCAGATTGTTGGAAGCAATATGTTGACTCTGTAAACCGCTTAGAGAAGGCTGTAAAGCATTGTGAAATGACATATAAATCTAAGTGCTATTGCCATTGCTATTGCTAAAGTAGTTAAGTAGCAAGATATTAAAAAGATGAACAGAAAACATTTACATGAGTAATACACTCTTTTTCTGCACATAAAAATAAAATACTGGTTGCTATTAATCATTGTTGAAATACCGGGGAGGAAAAGCTGCTACTTAAGTCTATTGTTTGTGTCAGGATATTTATTAGGTGAACTGAATGCTTTATAGAACACTGAATGTTTTGCTAAAAATTTGAACTAACAGGATTATACACAGTGTGGGGATCAAAAAACTGAAGATGGCAGCTATAGTCATGTGTTTATTGGCATCCCTCTTTCCAACATGCATTGCAATGACACCTAAAATGGTTGCAAGGCTTCATGTGATACTCTGTTCTGGGACTGATGCCTTCCATGCTGCTTGTACATGTATGATTATGTTATCCTATTGCATAAATGACACACGGTGATGTAAAAAAAAATAGACTAACGAGCATAATGCAAGCTACAAGCAAATACAAATTATGCAATGAAGAGCCACTCATATAAGACCATATGGGGCAGAGAAATAGTGAAAAGAAACCCCCTTATAAAATATATTTATTGGGAAAAATGATAACACTGAAAATATTGAGTAGACTGGGCACAGAGACTAACATGCTGGAATAAAGTTAAGACAAAATGAGTTACTGAATAAGGAGAGAAAAGTGCAAGACAGGGTCTACAATGGGCTGGCTATTTATGTCACTCAAACTCAATCTGTCCTACTTCTGCAATGCCAAAAAAATTATGAAATCTGCAAATCATGTTTGAATCTCAAAGGTTTATCCACGCGTCAATTCCAATATTTCTTTCGAAGAAGTGATGTGTCCTGGAATTGAATCATCTTTTCTCAGTTTTATACTATCTTAAACTGCAAGTGGAGGCATCCTGATGAGGTCTGGGGGAACCATACAAACTATCTGTGTAAAAATATACCATTGATTAAAAGACTTTGCTCCTATGGCTCAGGAGAGGTGGAGATCGTTGGACACATATTCCTTCGATGCTCTTTCTATAGAGATATTCAAAAAAAACCATATCCTCCCAATAATTGATAGATATCCTGGCCATTCCAACACTGCTTATCTCCAGTGGCTGCTTAAGGACGAACAGACCGTGATTACAGTGCAGGTGGCTAGATTCTGTGCCGCAGCACTGGGGATTCATCGAAAACATGTGATTAATCCACCATAGCAATTTTACACAACTAATGTAGTAAACTCTTTTGTGTTGTTGTTGTTGTTATTTGTATTTTAGTATTCAATGACTATGGGCCTCATAGTTTAAGGATTGATATTATAGTTCAGTTAGGCTATGTGTATCTGACAGACTGGATGCCAAATTGTGATTTGAATATAGATTTTATCTGTTATTTATTATTTTATTCTAGAATTTTAACTGGATATTCATTGAGTGTTTTTATTTGTTCTGGTCTCTGATCTTTGACAGTAATAAACTTAAACTATCTGTGCTGTACCAGCTGACAGTTTCAGTCTGGGATGTTTGAAAAGAAAGCAACCATCAGCAAGTTGTAATTATCAGAGATGCAGTAGAATCAGAATACATTAGGAGCATTGCGTCCTTTTTTGATCTATTAAAAATTATCATTGGCCTGCCAAATATGTTTAAGCAGTCTTACTTTCAGAATAATAACAGAATTCTTCTTTTATTTTTATTCTTCAGATAAGTATCAACTGATGCCAGCAGAACATTGAAAACAGGACAGGTGACAATCCAGGAAACACCAGTACTCACGAAGCAACGGATTTGCAATATCTGATTGAAGTAGAAACCATCTTTCTTATACAGAGTGGAAAAGGAAATATTTCTTTTTGAAGGCAATTTCTGATAGTTGAAAAAAAAAAAGGAAAGTGAGGATAAGATTGTCCTGCTTGTACTCTTTGCTGCTCAGCAAATGATATTGTCACAGTGTAAATATTGATGACTTAGAAAAGACATCAAAAGGATATACTACAATGGAATATAATTCTGTGGTCTGCTGTACAGAGAAGTGAAACCTGATTTTTTGAGTATGGAAATGAGTGTTGTGATCCTCATGATGAGCCACTGTATGGCTTGAAAGTCAAAACCCTTTTTAAAAAAAAATATCATCACAAAGAAAACTGTTACAAGTAGCAAAAAGACACTAATTTCTTAACAAATCTTTCTGAAAAGTCTCAAAAAAACCCTTCCAAATACACAGTCCAAATTGCAAGTCCATCGATGAAAATAAGTGTTGTTAGGGGGGAAAATACACTGATGGAAAGGAGTTATTGGTTAATGCTCAGCCTGGTGACAAAGGAAATAAGCTTGGGCTCACAGTTCATGTAATTTTGAAACTATATGAAAATATTGTGTCTCACATTTTTAATCATTACAGTGTCTTGCCATTCAAATTTTGAGTCAAATTTTGACTTTCAGGAAAAATATTTTTAAATTGCATAAGTCCAGAATGGTACATTCTTACATCTCCTCCAGCTTTATTTGCTGACTCTGCAGAAACTGCTTAGATATTACAATTAAGATTATTAGATCCTTAAGAAGACAACATGGATGTACCAGATACATACTCAGTTGCCTTAAACTGGGAAAAAGAAAATGCTTCCTGTAAAGAGAATATGAAGGACTGCACAAAGGGAAAAGATTTCTACAAAGAAATGGCTTTTTCTGAATTCAGCTATTCTACAGAAACCCCACAAGAAAATTACAGTTCCCAAGAAATCCATTTTAAAAAGAAATATAATGAAGAGATGAGTAATGCACTACAAATACGGAACCACAGCTTATTTGAAACAGGGACCGCTATGCTAATTTCATCCAAGGAATCAAAAAACATAAGAAGATATTCTTTCCCAGTCACATCTATTGATGTATTGTCATTGCCTCAGCTTAGAAGAGACTCAGGTTTTTATTCCATGCCATCTTTATCTTTAAAACTCCTCTCCAGACCATTCAAAGCAGTAACTACTTATAAAATGAGTACTAATAGACGTGTCAGCTATACAAAACCTTATTCAAGTTTCACATCATTGTTTGGTACTCTCACAGATCTTAAATCCTCACGCTGCTATGCTTTTGCTTCCTATGATCACAATATGAATGTGTGTCATACAGAAAGCAAATTCAACAATACTTTTTCAGGGGACAACTATTTAGAATACAAGGAGAGTAGTAAGGAAATGGGGAAGGTGACAGTAGAAGACTTTCATTCTATTAGGAATTTTTGTCAAGCTCAAAAGGAGAAATATAGACCCATTGAGACACCAACAACCCCAAAAGGAGGTGAGGAATATATTACCTTTGAAAAAGATGGTTTTGTTTGTGAGATTCTAAGAAGCAAAGACCAACAATTTCAAGTCCATGAAAAACTACCAAACAAAGTAACTGCAAGTCAAGACTCTTTGCTTTCTGAAAGGATATCAAGTGTAGAAGACATTCAGGGTCAACTATCAGTAATACAGTCAAACAAAAATCTTCCACAAAGTATTTCCGAGTCTAAAGAAATGAAAAAAACCCAGAGAAAATCAGTCATGACTGTAATAACTGGAGAATTGGAACAGAAGCTCATCATTCCAGGTGACAAATCTATGGCAAATTCATTTGGCTTGGCAATAAAAAAAGAGCCCAGCAGAAAAAGGGAAACAGTATTTATATTGCCTCTTTTGGATACTGAAGAATCAAATCAAGTTAATGAATTCCAAAGTTGTACTGACATTCAGAAAATGTCTGAAAACATTCCGGAAGATTCTGATTGCCAAGATTATTCTATACAGACTGAGCATCTTTTAGCTGGGGACTCTTTCACAGATGCTCCAGAGATGTTCTCCAATGAAAAACACATAAGTGTTTCTCATCATTCTGGAAGTCATTTAGCAGAAGTTCAGACAGAGACGTTATTCAAACCCAGCTCTGAAAAACGAGATGAAGAAAGGGAAGCAAATAGGAATGCAGTCATGACCTCAGCCACATTCTCACCAGTAAATCAAGCTGATCAGATAGGCAAGTAATTTTCGAAACTACTTTTCAAAGCATTGTTTCATTGTGAAAAATATAGCAAGGTAAATAATGCATATAATGAACAAAGAGCATTTCAACCATCATAGCTACCATCTTGATTTTTTTCTTGACCACATTCTTTGGATACCCCTGCCCAGAAGAGAAGTACAGAACTTAAATCTTTTTAAGCTTCTTCTTACGTAAATTATAAGCTTATGTTAGAAACCATAATTTTATTTTATGCTATTTTCAGAATGTCTTAAAATATTTCAAGAATTATTCTTTATATTACATTAGGAAAAGGAGAAAAGGTATAGTCAGGAGCATTGATTAATCTAAAGACTCTAAAATGTTCTAAGATGAGCTGGCTTAAAAGATTTCCTTCCCATTAGTTGCAACGCTAGCAGTTTATTTATTTATTTTTAAAAGTGGTAGGTAAAGCAGTGCATGTTGTATCTTCTTGGGCTCTTGTTTGGTGTTCTATTCCTGATAGAATGTTGGAACCAGCTCTTTGTGTTGTTGTGCACATCTAAAATACATGAAATATAAATAAATGGAACCATTGTAACTTCCACTCAGGCTGAAAAAATATTTGGCACTATTTGTATTTTCAGTAACTGATATTAAGCTAACATATATGCAACCTCTATAAAGCAGAATATTTTAAAAGGTAATCTGACTTTAAATGTTGTTAGGTGTATAGATTGTTTCTTTTTTTCCTCCCACAAAATATAGCTAAATCACTGAAATACATGAGCACAGGATTATCAAGGGACCAAGTGCTGAAAGATGCTAGGACAAACAATAGTTCACAAGAGGAAGAAGAAAAAGAACCAGACCGTTGGGCTAGACGAAGGAAATGGTTCAAAAACAGCAAAAGACACCCTTCAGCTGGAGAGAGCTCTAAGAATAGCAGCTTCACCAAAGGATTCAGTAAGTACTGCCTTTAGTTGGTGATAAGGAGAAATATTTTGCCAAAGATTTGTGGATAAACTCACTACTTGGGAGTTGTGTCATTGCAGAATATTTTTTTTATTCAAACTTTATCATGTCTAGAAGGAAAATGGTAAAAAGCAACATGTTTAGAATGAGGTCCAAGGCCAAGAGCTTACAATGGCTCCAGATACCTCCAGAACTGGTTCCTAGATTATAATTTTTAAAAGGAAAATGACACAAGGGGGAGATGATTAAATACAAGATAGAAGAGCAATCATAAGAACTATTTTAAAATTTTAGTTAAATTTAAATGTTAATGAAATAAAATTTAACTTTAGTCCTCTCTCAACATCCCATGTATGACTTAATATGGCAGGGTCTTTAGCACATCACTCAAAGCCCAGGATGCTTCTTGACCCGAAAAAGTTGCATTCCGAGTTTAAACAAACCATCACAGAAATCCCCAAGCTGTATATGAGCAGAGAACTGTAGACCTGAAACTAACAATATTTTTACACTCTAGTAATTGCACATGAACAATCCAGTGCCTTTTAGCATGACCCAGTTCTTTAGTGTGCTTCAATTTAATTAGGAAGGTTTTAAGCTGGCCCTTCTCTTAAGCAGAATGAAGAAACTGTATAAGGAAAAAGACAGCAAATATTCATGGTTTAATATAGTGCTAAAGGTTTGCTGTATTTTTAATATCACAAAAATCAATGATTTTCTATCATAGATTAGGAAAACAATAAAATAAACAATAAAATAAAAACATAGATTAAGAAAAAAAAATCCTCCCAGCCTTTTATATCTATCTATAATAGTCTAAAATGAGCGGAGAAATAAATGTTTTAACAATGTATCTATCACTAAGATAAATATTTTATTTTTATTCCTTTTGCCAAAATGTAAGGTTCATAAGTGTCTTTGAAAGGAATAATTTCCTCAAAAGAGGAAAATTGCTGTAGCTTTATGTTTATTTGCAGTCTTTGCTTAGACTTGGCTAGACTAAGTCATACACTCTCATGCACATGGCGCTGTGACATAAACAATAACTTGTTACTTGGAAGCGCTGTGTTATGAATGCTATTGTCCCTTATGTAACACCATGTTGATGAATGTTTTCTGGAGTGATTGAATTAACTGTGAATCATTCATCCATATGATCTAAGCTGCTTCTTGAAAACTCCTCCCCTCCTTAACTGTGGAACTATAAATAATATTCATTGAGGCTTAAAATCAGTGGATTTTGATAAAGATCAATGCATAACACATGGACCTCCATGGGTCAAAAGGACAACAGAAAGGTAAGCTCACCTGGGCTTTTGTCTGTAATTTTCTTTTCTGTAACCCAGCAATGGTAATGTCGAATAACTCATTTGAAGAGAGTTAATGAGAAGAAAAATCTGAGTTTTGAGAGGAAAAAAATCCCTTCTGTTTTTCTATAATATGCTGCACTAAATAAGAAGATATTATCAGATACTTTACAGTGTATTAATTAGTAATGAAAATAACACGGGGTTCAGTACTATATATATATATATATTTGTAAGGACGATGTTGAAACAAAGAAATTCCTATTTCTTTGTAAACATGTTATAAGAGGAAATGGCTTAATATGGAAGGAATATTAATCTAATATCAGTGGTTTTGATAAATTGATTTTTGTGAACCTATGAATAAAAATCAAAGTTAAAATGTATGTTCAAATATCAAGAGCATCACTTGTGATAATACATTTTAGACTCTCCTTTTTGCTTCCCACACAAATTCCACAGCTTGGCGGTTTCTATTCTTAACATTAACAAGCATTCAGAATATTGGCTCATAAAACTAAACCTTCAGAACTCATCTGCTTTCCTAAGCAATGTGAACATATCTGAGCAAAAATATTTCTTACATAATTGGTGAAAGTTCAATTGGATAGAACAAACTTTTTTGTGATCAACTTTGTACATGTTTTTATACAATCATGCAATTTAGTATGTCTTAGATTCTGAGTTCAAGAAAATAGCAACTTTTATTGTATGGTACAGATGTAGCTTTTTTAAATAAATAACATGGATTGTTATTCATGATTAGCCTTCTGATTAGCCAGGCTGCGTGCACTTGCTTGTCAAGTTCACTAGAATCTGGCTAAGCCTCCTTTTTGGCTGCTTATCTGGGACTACAAAAGCAATAGCAACAGCTAAGGTATAGCCGAGTCACAAATCAAAGGTTTAATTAGGGGACAGAAACTGAATCAGGGTCACATATGATTTCTAAGCATGGAAGCATTGACCTAGCCCAGGGGTAGGCAACCATGGCTCTTTTATGACTCGTACACTTCAACTCCCAGAATTCCTGAGCCAGCCAGCCAGCAACAGGTTATCGTGCATGCATTCAGCCCCCCACAAAACCATCCTTTCTTTCCCTGCTTCCTCCATTCCCGGCCGTCAGCCACGAGTCATAAAAGACCCAAGGTTGCCTACCCCTGACCTAGCCCAAAGGGAGAACAGCATCGCACTCTCTGTTCCCTTCTGGGAGCTTGTGCTGATCAAATCTAAAGAAAGAAGGGTAAGGAAGTAGTTCTAGTGATAGGCAAAAGGAGGATTCACTTAACAAAAATGAAATTCTTTGTCTGAAGGTGACACTTGTCCTCAAGACAACTTATATTAATACTTTAAATATTTAATACAGGTGATAAAATATTTAATATAGCTTACAAAATAATAAAAGAAGATGGTATAAGAACAAGATGAGGACTAAGTTGCAACAATGTTTGGTCTGGATGACATGAATAACATGAATAAAGAAAGAAAGAAAGAAAGAAAGAAAACTAACATCTAACCCTACCTAGGAGAAGGGTATCTTTGTTTTTAACCATATTTTATGGCTTGTTGTGAGCCACCTAGAGTCATTGTATGAGATAGTCCTGTCCATATAAGTCTTGTAAATAAATAACATGAATAAATAAAGAAAACTAACATCTAACTTTATAGAGAAGGAAAGAAGAAGCCATTTAAATACTCAAATAATTTATTTATAATAATGAGCAGAAAAATCATGACCAAGCCATGAATGGAAGTGGAGGAGCCTTTTTGTTTTTAAGCATTTTTTTTTCATTTTTTCCCAGTAGATTCTAATTTTTCTTCACCTTTTTTGCTTTTAATAACTTTGCCACTTTCTTGATTACACCAACAAAAATATCTGATCTTTCCAAATCTGCCTTTTCCCAATTCTTGTCTCTTTCCAGTGAATTCAGAAGATGGTTGTTCCTTGGATCTGAGACCACTCAGGGAAAGTGAAGGCTTCCACACAGAAATGTTTCACTCAGCTTCATGGGTGTTCCAAGGGGATGAGGCTAATGCAGATAATAACCTCAGCTGTCTTAGCGAAAGGCCGGTCACTAGTAAGTAAAAAGGAGTGTGATAGGCATTAGACATTTTTGTCATTATCAATTGCAAGATATTATTGCTTAATATCACCAACTCACCAACTCACCACAGGACAATTCACTATGGCCAACTCACTGAGGGATAACTCGCTGTGGGACAATATCAAGGAAATGGTGGAATAGAATCGTTGAAGAATGGATGCAAAAGGAGGGACAAAATAAAATGTGAATGACAAAAATTAAAATATTTTTTTATTTATTTTAAATAATTAAATTGAATTGTTATATTGGCCTGCGGTGAGTTGTCCTGTGGCAAGTTGGCTGTGGTGAATTGTCCCACAACGAGTTGGCAATGGTGAGTTGGCTGGATGAGTTGTCCCATTCCGTTTTACTATTGTTATAACCATTCCAGACATTGCTGTGGAGTCTGTATGTATAATCAGTCATTTACTTGAACAATGTACCTAAATGTACGTAAAAGAAGTTAAGTGTGCAACTTTCAATGAAATCACAGTTACCATTCTGAAACCTATTAGATACACTGTTTGTCTCGTAAGAATGCAAACTCAATTACATTAAAGAAATGATGGGATTACCATCCCAGTAATGATAAATGTTCTTTTCCAATAAAGATATCAAAATATTTTGCTCTGTATCAAAATACAAGACACTATAAGACCAAAGTTAAGTTGAGGCAAGTTTCATGTGAACAGGAAATTGGAAGCTAAGGATAATTTCTTAATAAACATAAATCAAAATCAATAATGAAATTAAAATAGAAAACATCATTCAGTTCTTTTTCTGCCCTGCCAGGCTGCAGCCAATGTACTGTTGGAATTATCAAATCACCCTTATGATTGCTATTTTATATTCTTGATTCATTCTTTGGATCTATTGATCTGATTAATGATTAAGATTTATTAATTGCTTTTTTTTAAAAAATCCATTTAATTGTAACTCCATAACAAGAAGTAGCCCATTCAGAATTATTTCTGGTAGTCAACAAATGCCCCATAAAAATATGAACTTGGGCATTTTACTTCACTTTTGTTTTCTTTGTTCTATTTAGTTCGGGAGCGAACTGTGAGGATTCCTAAAGGAACGGATGACTATCCTTGGGGATTCCGAATCCAGTTCTCAAAGCCCATCTTGGTGACCGAAGTGGATTCCAGTAAGTGGCATGATCATCCCCAAAGCTTACTTCCTTTGTGAAAAGATATAAAGGAGTTTTAAATGGTATGATGTTTAAAATAGCCAGCAAAGAGATAGCAGGTATTTCAACAATTCTAATTTTTTTTATTGTGATTACAATGAAGCATATTTTCTATAATCTACTGAATTTCTATAATATGGAAGAAAATCCTGCTGTTACTCTTGCAAATAGACCTGCCATTGTAATAAAAATGCTTTGGGGAACAGTTTTCTTTTCTTTTGCCACTGACTTATGGATGAAGAACCTTCCTTGATTCTAACTTTCATTTAATCAAACTAAAAGGGTCAGCTGTTGCCTGAAGCAATTACTTCCCCTCTGCTCTGCTTTATAGTCTGCTAAAAAAAGATGGTGATAATAATGACAAAAAAGGTCAGTGCGCCTTGGCAGTTAGGGAAAAAAGTGGATTGCTTGTAGTTTTGCCTGTCTCTTTTTTGAATAAGATCATTTTTTTAACACCTGACCTCTTCTTGTGATAATTCCGTTTGACAGAATAAGTGATTAGTTGAATACCTGCCACCCTGACATGTATCTCTTTAGAAAATATTTGATATTGGGAGTATATCTTTCAGAGTCACATGCTCTTTCTTCTCTTTTCCTTCCCCACATGAATTTTAAAACATCCATTTCAGGCTTACTGAAAGCAGAACCTTAATAGCTTCCCCACCAACCCTGATTTCAGGCCACTAGTTTACTTGTTTGCATATATATGAAGTGTATCTTTGCAGAAATCATTGCTTCTAGAAATTCACTTAAATTAAGTTTTATTTGCTGCTAATAGATATTTGTAATTGCTATACATGAAGAAAAAGGAGCCAGCTGAAAACTCATGTTTCACAGCATAGATAGGCAATCTCGTACTTTCCAGATGTTTCCAGCCGGTTCTACATAAATTGTAGACCAGGTATCTTATTCTTGTTGTAGCATTACACCTACAGTTCTGTAGGATATGGTATCTAAGATGGAAACTGGGTCAGATCCAGTTCTTGACTGCACTATTGGTATTTACCTTTCATTATCCATAAATGTACCTCAAATCTGTTGTCTGAAGAATTTTCTGTGGACTATAAGAGTTTTACGGGTTGAGAAGCAGTTTCAAAAGACATTCAGAAGTAAAACCCAGAGAAGTTCAGAAGTATAACATACTTTCTTTGAAATTCCTTTTGGCATTTTTAAAACTTTCTAAATGGCAGGAATAAATAAACCATAAACCAGTTCCATCAAAAAGGCTTCTTTTCTCTAAACTGCAGTAAATGGAGATGGTGATAATAATAAAAATTACAAAAAAAAAACCCTTCAAAAATATTGAAAAGGCTTTGGAAATGTAATGTGAAATTTCTGGATGTATCAGTCAAATGCAAGATACATTATTTGATGAGCCATAATCTGCCATAATGCAAGATATATTATTTGATGAGCTTTTATGAAAAGAGCAGAAGCTCCCAGAACTTCCGCACCTGTCATTTCTCTGCTAGCTTCTGATTTTTCCTTTCACTCCTTCAGAAAAGAGCTTTATACTGTTCAGATGCATTTCCTAAAGCAAGGGGTACCAGAAAATTTAGATTACTTGTATTAGTTAAGGACCTCTGTGTTTGTGTTTTCTGGAAGAAAATACTTCAGAATACGTTATGACATGTAATACTACGCTGCAAAGAGATACAGAGGAAGAACATCATTCTGAGAAACACTGAGGAATAATTCAAATCATAGTGAATTGATAGGCTTGAATTGAACATATTTTCTACATTTCCTTCTGTCCCTAGCATGTCTTTACATAAAAGCAGGCTACATCCATCTGTACCACAGAGATAATGTACATGCATTTTTAAGCTACTGATAATAATCCAGAGGATAATTTTAGTATTTCTGGATCAGACATATTTTTATATGCTTTGAAATCCCATCAACCAGTGCTATCCGTAACAATTATTTTCAAACTCTCAATTCTTCTAATGTTTGTTTAGCTCTGTGGGAATGTATAATGGTTAAGGTGTTAGACTAAGATTAGGGAAACCCAGGTTCAGTTACATTCTTAGTCACTGAAGCTCACTTGGTGATTTTGTGTCAATCACTCTTAGCCCAGCTTACCTAGCAGCACTACTACAGTAGGGATAACAATTGTATTGCAGTCTTAGTGCAATCTATTGTAGGGAATACTTGGAGAAGGGAGAGCTATATATGCTGCCTTTTGCTCCTGAAGAAATATCTGAGCACTTCCATAGAACCATCAGTCCCCCTGGCCTCAGAAATGCCATCTAGTTATCCTACAAGTACAGGTAGTCTTCAGCGTAGGACCATAATTGAGCCCAAATTGAGTCCAAAATTTCCAATACTAAGCAAAACAATTGTTAAGTGAGCTTTTTTGCCCCATTTTATGACCTTTCTTCCATTGTTGTTTATTGAATCACGGCAGTTGTTGTTAAGTTATTAAACCATGGTTATTAAGTGAATCTGGCTTCCCCATTGACTTAGCTGGTCAGAGGGTCGCAAAAGGCGATCACAGGTCCCGGGACACTGCATCCATCATAAATACATGTCAGTTGCCATTTTGATCACATGATTATGGGGATGCTAGAACAGTCATGTGGAAAAAGGTCATAAGTCATTTTTTTAGCGCCATTGTAACTTTGAACTGTCTCTAAACGAATGGTTGTAAGTTGAGGACTAACTATATTTGTTATCCAAAGAGCTGTCCAGCTCCCTCCAACTAACCATTAAGGGAAATCATAAAAACCTGCAGTTAGAGCTTCATCTTCCCATCCTCACCAATTTTTTATTTGATTTCACATCAAGCTAAAAACAAAAAAAAGTGGAATCACCAGATGCTTTTTATTAGTTCAGTTCACCTGGTGTTTCTGGGCAATGGGTTCATTTCCTAACCAAGCACCCAGCCACAGATCACTTCGTCTTCTAAGTATGTTTAAGTAGATCCAGAGGGATTTCTGTAAATACAGCTTTGCTTTGTAGCTTGCCATAGGTTGAAAGTTGAGTACAGTGAAGAGCGATAACCTAGTAATATTAAGGAAATTCAAGAAATACCCCTAGAAAAAAAACAATTCCTTCTCTACTACTCTTTTTCTTCTACCATTGCCTTTGCAATAATTGTTTTTTTATGTCATAATATGAAATTAGGATTGTGCTATGGAGCCCAAAAGGTCCATTGTTCATATTCTAGGCATCTGCCTTTTCAGATAATCCATGATATCATTGTGTAATGATCTCATGCACTTAAAAATCAAGTGAATTCTGTTCAGGTTAGATTATCTGTGATTGTGATCTAATAAAAGGGGGAAGGAGAATATTAATTCCCTCCCCTTTTCATTTAGACTATTTTAATCCGCCTCAAGCAGAGAAAAATAGACAGCAGTCTACATGAGCCCAATACTAAACAAGTTCAACTTGGATTGCCTATGCAAAGCAAGGGAAAATCTTAGGAATGACTTTTCCAACTTCTGAGAAGTGGATTGCAATGATGGATGTAATGGGAGTGAGGTTGTCTCCTTCTTGTGGATATTATCCAAATATTGCTAAATGCTGGGCATTTGTTTTTTCATTCTGTGGCAGATAGTGCAGCAGAAAAAGCGGGCCTTCAGATTGGAGACATAGTGATAGCTGTCAATGGCATAGATGTTTCCAGCATGCCCCATTCAGAGGCAACAAACCTAGCAAGAAAAGGTAAGTCTGCTCAAAAATATGAACTGATGATTTGTAAATGGTGTGGACACCCACAACAATAAAAGACGTTTAAACAGAAACAATAGCTGCAGCACAGAGTTAAAAAGTCTCATGCAACTTAAAAAAAAACATGCCCAACATTAAAACTTTCACATATTTCAGGAGATCAAAATCCTGAGGATTTTTCTTTTTAAGTTTAAGACATATTCTAATGAATGCTGTTTTGATAGCATAAAGTTGAAATAAAAAGTCAAATCAAGGGGTAAAATGATGGGTTGGCTTTTCAGGCAGTGCTACTCACCTATCGGGATTTTTGACACACCCAGTGAAGGGATCACAATCAATACAAAAAGTCCCTGGTTTAGCTCTGATTGTGCTTATTCAAATTTGATGCTTAATCTTCTCAATGGAAAAATTGGACACTTTGGAAAAATAGAAAAAAAAATTGAGGAGCACCTAACTCAACCACAATTATCAGCATATATAATAAATATTGGGCAGCCATCTTTTCCGCAATATCAAAGTACAGTAAATATTAAGTCCCAAGGCGCTGTTTTTCATACTATGTGTAATGTGACTAATCATATCTAATATATGCAGCTTCCTTCAATTCAACACAAAATTATTTTCTTCAGCCTTTTTTATTCTCAATAAAATACCATGAAGAAATTGCATTCATCAATCTTTCAATTCTCTGCCTTCAAGCTCTCTCCCTTACAATAGTGGATAAGGTCCCATTGGGTCATTTTTGATTCGCCAGTTCTCTAAGATTTTTGTCCTATCCACATTCTCCATTCACACACTTTCTAGAAATTCCTTATTTGTGGGTCAGTTCTACGCTTGCCAAAATATAGTTTCTTTAATCACACATGGTTCTTTCTCACAACATTGAGCAGTATACTAAGATAAGAAGTAATGGATGAAAACTTGTCAGGGAAAGATCCAACCTAGAATTAAAGAGAAATTTCCTGACAGTGAGAACAATCAATCAGTGGAATAGCTTGCCTTCAGAAGTTGTGGGTGCTCCATCACTAGGGCTTTTAAAGAAGAAATTGGACAGTCATTTGGTAGAGAGTCTCCGGCTTGGGCAGGGAATTGGGCTACAAGACCTCGAAGGTCCCTTCCAACTCTGTTATTTTATATTCTGCTATTAGTTCTTAACCAAAAGCCAAAAATAGCCAGTCAAATTATTATAACAGATTTTTCTAATTTTTTTAATAGTGCTTAGGAGTCTATTTGTAGAATTCTCACCATTTTAGGATATCATGAAAATAAGAACTGTCCATAGAAAAGCCAGGTTGCTCTGTTCGACTGAGAATTTAATTAATGACAAAAGCAATTGGATAACTCGGCAGCATCTCTTAGGCTTCTAGCTAGGAGAGATATGGTAGTACAGTATTTTATTTATTTATTAGATTTGTGTGCTGCCCATCTCATCTACAGGCATCTCTGGGTGGCTTACAAACATTAAAAACTGGTAAACATTAAAATGATAAACAATAAATAACAATAATAATCATTATAATAAAGGATGGTGACGAGATGAGCACAAAGTACATGTGGAGAGGTGGAAGCGTCTCTTAATCTGATACCACCTTCAAAGTGGTGCATCTCTATTGGGGCCCCAGCCCAAGTGGCAAAGCCAGGTCTTCATATCCTTATGGAAGGTCAGGAGGGTAGGTGCAGATCTCACCTCGGGGGGGGGGGGTATGATGTTCCAAGGGACAGGAGCCACAGTAGAAAAGGCTCTTTTCTTGGACCCCACTAGCTGAAATTCTTTGACCAACGGGTTCCGCAACATGCCCTTTCTGACGCACAAGTGAGGTGGGCCAATCACACTGGAATGAGATGATATTCATAATGGAAAGATATTCTCCATGGAAGCACAAGATGAAGCACAAGCCATATAGATTGGCTCTTATCCTATTTGAATTCTCAGTTCGGTTGGGTTGTTAATTCAGTGCTATTCAATACAGTTATTTTCAAATTAGAGGAAAAATCAGTTTGAATGCATCTGAATCAAATCCCCAAAGTTGAAATAGCCCTAGCAAATACATATATTTTTGACATGCCATTGCCTTAAGTATTTAAACACAAGTAGCTTTACTCATTAACTTTTCCTTCTTTGAGGTTTTTTCCCCCCAAAATTGCAACAGCAGAGGAACAAACCAAAGAAAGTTTAGAGAAGATCAGTTGCCATTTCTATTGTCAAGGAAGTTGAAATTGCCATAAATATATCTCATATCTATAAAACTCTTGAGAGAATAAAGTTATTTTTGAATAATATCATTCTGGTGCACTGAAAAAACTGACTTTAGGATAGATTTAGACACAGGGTGAGTGATGTGATAATATGGTAGTAATGATCCAAGAGAAAAACATGAATTAGATTTTTTTTAACAAATTTTTTTTCTGTATGTGCCAGGGATTACTATTGTTATCTTCTTACAGAATCACCTATATCTAGGCCAAATGTCAGACAGAAAGAGCACATTTAGGATTCAGATAGATGAGACTTTAGAAGGGTGTCCAAGATATCAATCTACTATTTATGTCTGGTATTTTCTCTGGAGGAAAATTCATCATTGGCTGAATTAATGCAATAGCTCTTAGCTCTTCAGCCAACAAAGAAACTTTTTCTGATAATAAGAAAAAAGGGCTCTTTGTCACCAGCAGAAGCACAATAATATTCATATTAATATGACATTTCTTTTAGGAGATATATTTAAAATTCAAACTATTCTTGAATGAGGGCTAATTATACCCAAAGGATTTTGACTTCTGAGTCATACTGTTTTGACAGAGTTAAAAATGTTTAACAAATACACGTTATTTCTCAAGATACCGACAAATTTATTTTAGTATATACCAAATTTGTAATTGTAAAGATGGAATTCACACTCTTCTTTAGAAAAAAAAGAATTCCTTTCCTAATTATCAAGAGGAAGTTTGAGAATTCTCTGCTCTTGTTTCCCGAATCTGAATGATAGGAGCTATTTTTCATCAGTAGAAGCACACTAACATTCATATTAATATGTAATTTCTTTTAGGATGTATATTTAAAAGTCAAACTATTCTTGGATGTTGCTATTCAGAAATCATTTTAGATAAGAAGTCTCAGATTTTGTCAAAGATGACTTCAGGTTCCTGCTCCTCTTATTGGAATGGCAAAAGCACATTTGATTGGAAGTTCTGTGTGTGAATGTTGACAGCACAAAACTATTTTGGTCAAACCATACACATACGTACAGTACTGCAGACATGGCAGGATTGTATTTAAAAGAATAATTTCCACATGACAGTCACAGACACTCAAAGTATATTTAGAGAGTTAGAGGAGGTCTTAGAAATAGTCAAGTATCTACATCAATTATCATTTTTTAATCTTTTGCATTAAAAATATCTATAAGAATATGTAAAATATTTGGGGGAGGGAGCTTTGTAAAATGTTGAAACACTGAAGCAGCTTGCTTATACATCCAACAGCTGGATCTAGAAGACTCAGCATGATGAGTTTGAAGATTTTTCCAAGGTTGTTAGCACACACCTGTATTTGTATAAATCATTCTTCTACTAAAAATGCACAATGCAGGAACTGTGCAGGAACTTCTAGGAGACAACATGAAAAACCCATCAAAACAGCCATATACAGATGAAGCTTCTTCAATATTTGAGGAAAGGGACTTCAGTCATAGTAACTCATTTTGTTAAGGACCCCTTTAAGTGCTTGACCAGCTATTAAAATATTTTTTATTTTTCTATTTCTATCAGATGCTGTTGGACATGCCCAGCAAAATAACATTCCATATAAATAACTGACTATAAAAGCAAATATTTCTGTTTGCAATAATCATTCAGTTATCAGCCCCACCACCCACTAAACGTCTTTTCCTAACTAAAGCCAGTCTTTAACTAAATATGCCATTCACATTCATGCCCATACATTGCATTTTTCTCTTGATTAGAGATACCAAGTCAAATAAGTCAAGTCAAGTCAAATAAGGCACTTATAGAATATAGTAGCATAAATCAAAAGGAGGACTATCAACCTGTCATGATTTCTATTACCCAAAATTCAAGGTTGCAGCCATCATTGGGGAAGAATGACTGCAAGACAGAGAAACGTTTTGAGGCACTCTATTTAGGTTGGATCTATAGAAATTAAAAGATGTTTGCTCCTGGAGGGGAAAGCTATGGCAAATTTAGACAGCATACTAAAAAGCAGAGACATCACCCTGCCAACAAAAGTACGTATAGTCAAGGCCATGGTTTTCCCAGCTGCAATGTATGGCTGTGAAAGTTGGACCATAAGAAAGGCTGAGCGCAAAAGAATTGAGGCCTTTGAACTACGGTGCTGGAGAAGACTCCTACGAGTCCCCTGGACTGCAAGGCGATCAAACCGGTCAGTCCTAGAGGAGATCAACCCTGACTGCTCCTTAGAAGGCCAGATCCTGAAGTTGAAACTCAAGTACTTTGGCCACCTAATGAGAAGGAAGGACTCACTGGAGAAGAGCCTAATGCTGGGAAAGATTGAGGGCAATAGAAGAAGGGGACGACAGAGAATGAGGTGGCTGGATGGAGTCACTGAAGTAGTAGGCGTGAGCTTAAATGGACTCTAGAAGATGGTAGAGGACAGGAAGGCCTGGAGGAACGCTGTCCATGGGATCGCGATGGGTCGGACACGACTTCGCAACTAACAACAACAACAACATAGAAAACATTAATATAAATAATGCAGCAATGGCAATAAAAGGTTGAAAGACAAGAACAGAGAAATATGACATTTTCTAGTAACAGTCTCATTCTGCTGTCTTATAGAAATTGCTATGTGTGTCTCTAGCTAAGTTTGTTTGTTTCATATGGTGTAGTTCTCGGTACATTTTCAATGAATAGTGCCTTGCTGTACATGATATATCAGCATCGGTAGGGTTGATGGTAGACATTTTTTTATAAATATAAGATTTTTGAAAGCAGTTGTAGCTTTTATAGGAATAGAATTCAATATGTCTGTTTTGACAAGATATTTTCTCAACATTAAGTTTGTAGAGCTTTAGAGTAAAGCTTTAGTATATATTTTCTTTTTTAATTACTTCTATTATGTGCAATAGAAGAATCTGTTTTTTAATTTGCCATTATATACTCAAATATTTCAGGTCCTGATATCTTGAACTTATTGGTGGGTTCTGATATCAGTCGTTGTCCCAACATCCCTCGTCCAACATGTCGAGGATACCTCCACAAACGGACCCACTCTGGAATCCTAAAGGGCTGGAGAAAGAGATGGTTTGTATTAAAGCATGATGGTTGCTTGTATTATTACAAACACAAAAAGGTAAGACAAATGCAAAATTGTTCTCTATAATGCAAGGGTTTCATGAGATTTAATATAGAACTGCATTGATAATTGCATCAAATAGAACCTTGGAATATGTAAGACACTGTACAAAAAAGCATAGAGATTTTTTTGGAACAGGTACTCCTAAATATCTAGTTTTGCTTAACACAGATGAAATTTTAGCATGCATTTGATGTTCTTATGCACAGAAACTTCCCATAATACTCATTAAATAATATATTCTGTTTCAGTACAAACTGAGATTATCTTGAGTGCAGGATGCCTCACTTTCATTATCTATCATACCCAACTTAAAAAGTATTGGGGGGAAAAACTCTAATATATTTAAAAAACTAAGTTAACAATAGATAATATTATGTTAGATCAAAGATCGGTGTTAAGCAATTTCTTATATTTCTTTTGAGACACTCTTGAGATAAATATATTTATTAAAGATTTATTTAAAAGTATAGGTTGCTTATTAAATGAATTAACCTACCACAGACTCTATTATACAACTGAGAATTTTAATATGCCTACCTGCTGTTTTGGTTTAATAGAACTCATATTAAACCAAATCTGTTTTGTTCTTTTTATTGTTGTTGCACTCAGCAGCAAGCACAATGTCACAAACTTAATAATTCAGATTGGCTTGAATATACATGCAAGTTGGTTCAAGGATACAAGTTAAAAAGCTTTTTTTTTCTTACACATATACATATACAGTATGTGAATTATACTATTCCCTTTTGGGCTGTTATACAAAGGGCAGGAAAAAATTAAGAGCTAGCAAAAGAAATTTAGATACTCTTTAGTTAAAAGAAATTTAACTAAATCTAGTTTACACCAATGCTTTAGCTATACCTCTCCATAACTTTCTGTCTTGGTAAATAATTTTCACTGAGTCCATATCTTAGTTCATATATTGCCTTTTGTTTTTAAAATCTTTTTTTTATTTGTGTGTATCTCATGAACTTCATCCAATCCTGACTTTCTCCTCATTCCATTCCTCTAAACTTATTTATTCTTTCTTCATACTCTAGTGAATAGTATCAAAAACCACAGAAACAGCACAACTCCTTTGGTTGTGCTCTCTTAACAAATCAACTATAGGGGAACTAGTAAAATCCCTGTGCCATTCTACTTGCTCTAATATTTTTTCCATTTATAACTTGAACTTATTTCTTTTTGATACCTTAATTTTCAGATGCATTATTTTTATTGCAACAAACAGTCTCTATAATATTTGCTGCAAATATTTTAGGTTCTCAGCCCACCATGTGGCATCATCTG
Organism: Azemiops feae; assembly: GCA_023970755.1. Classification (NCBI taxonomy): domain Eukaryota; kingdom Metazoa; phylum Chordata; class Lepidosauria; order Squamata; family Viperidae; genus Azemiops; species Azemiops feae. Next base: position 2,007,020 of record JALGBA010004287.1, read on the forward strand.
TATACCACAAGTACTACTTATACATTTAAAATCATTAAACAACCAAAGGAACATCATAGATCTCAATATTACTATTAACCATCTGGTGAACATTCTATTTATGTCATGGATGCTTCACTTCCATCATATATTACTTTTATTTCATTTAGCAAGAAAACTTCAGTACCACATTCATACAGACCATTCTGGAATCATATACCTTTTTTGTAAATTAACAGATAACACATTTTTTTATACATTCATACCTTCCTCACTGACCTGTTGAAAAGCAAAAATCTGCACATTCCCAGCCCAACACAGAGTTTCACTGCACTTTCCAAATTTTGTGCATTTTATTTCCCAAGTTCTTCTGAAGTTGCCAACATCTTTCCAGGTATACTTAGCAAACTAACTTTTGCATGATTTTTTTCTCTTTTCATATGTCCACTTGTCAGGCACGAATGCACTCTTAACAAACACTTTCAACAAATTGCCCAACCACTATAATCATTTATTACCATAGTTTAAGACTTCTCCAGTTTCACCGTCTTCCCTTCCCTTCCCCATTTTCAAAATTCTTACCAGATTTATGATTTTCAAATATCCCTGTAATTTCAGTGTTCCTGTATATCTCTGAGGTTTACATTTCAATCACTCACAACAATAGCAAAACTTTGTACCGCTGTAACATTCCTATGGTCCTACCATGGTGGAAACTTTTATTTCTGACAGAGTCCTGAAGCTATTAAAACCTCCCATGTCAATGATGATCTCCTGAAAGAGGCTTCATAGTAAACAAAAAAATAAATTAAAGTATAAAATCATAATTACATCCAGAATACATCTATATGTGTTATCTTCTTCAGTATCTCACCCTTAATTTTAGTCTATAATTTCTATGCCTTTGTAACCTTAAATTGTTACTTGGAAGTGAGTTTGTTCCAAATGTATAAATGATTCTGTATCTTTTTCACTGTTGGATCTTTCACATTTCATCATGAATAATGTATAGAGAAACTAGGTCTTACCTTTACTTGAAAATGATATTCCAATGAGATTAAAAGGGTTACATCTTACCAATTCGGACAGAATTCTGTTCAATTTGGTAGCTCAAGGAGAAAAGCCTTATTTTTATTTTAATATCCGATTGTCTTCTTATCTGATTTAGTCCAAATTTCAATCCATATAATCTGATTTAAAAAGAATAATATCTAAACTAGTAAACTAGTAAATATGGAATTCTGGTACAACACAGCTAGAGGGCACTTTACTTCACTTTCAGCAATGTATCCTTATCTTACAGTATACGTAGAACAGTACTTTCTTAAAAATAACATGTTAATTACAAACAATGTCCAGCAGGTGGGGAACTTTGATCAGAAATATTTCTCAAATCACTGGAAACAAAATACAGGTAGTCCTCAACTTACGACCACAATTGAGCCCAAAATTTATGTTGCTAAATGAGAAATTTGTCAAGTGAGTTTTGCCCCATTTTACGACTTTCCTTGCCACATTTGTTAAGTGAATCACTGCAGCTGTTAAATCAGTAACATCGTTGTTAAGTGAATCTGGCTTCCCCACTGACTTTGCTTGTCAGAAAGTCACAAAAGGTGATCACATAACCCCGGGACACTGGAACTGTCATAAATATGAACCGTTGTCAAGCATCCAAATGTAAACCACATGACCATGTGAATGCTGCAATGGTCATAAGTGTGAAAATTGGTCATAAGTCACTTTTTTCAGTGCCGTTGTAACTTTGAAAGCTCACTAAATGAACTTTGTAAGCCGAGGACTACCTGTATATTTGCTATCCAAAATGAGATAGTACTATAATGCAAGACTGATGAAATTGGGAGCTAATAAAGTGAATCAACATTCTGTAAAATACAGCAGGAATACTGTATCGTTTCTTTTTGGTTCAAGATTAAGATCTTCAACTTGAAAACAATATTTGCACAATTACTAATTGTGGAAATGGCTCCTTGTCCTACGTCTTCCTCTCCCCTTTTTCCTTTTTCTTGCCATTCTCCTTCTTTTTCTTGCAGATATAGTTCCAATCTGGACACATGTAATTGCATGGGGAGAAGATGTATTTAGTCTTTTGTACCACCCATAATAGGTTCAGTCTGAATCTTCAGCGGTTTTTGTTTCCATTGAAAATAGAGGGGTCATTTGTTTTGATGGAAGATCCCCTATAACCGCACACATGCAAGAACCCAGCATCAGCAAAAGGTTAAAGCCCCCTTTACTCTAACCCAAGATTATCAGACATCTGCAACTTTCTTTTTAAAACCTATTTACACAAAGTTAATTTTAGTCCTTGATATAAACCAGCTACAACCCTATATGTTTGGACTTCAACTCCCAGAATTTCCCAGCCATCTTGGGAGTTGAAGTCCACACATTTTAAAATTGCTGAGGTAGAGAAACAAAATACCTGTTTCAATGCTATTTTAATGTCAGTGTCATGGTTCCAACAGACAGAGACAAATAAAGCAGAACTCCAAGGCTTGGAAATTCCTCAAAGAACATGTTTATTAGTTACAAAGTATCGGCACGATCAAAAGTGAAACTAAGTCTGAATTTCCAACTAAAAATTACTCAGTTATAAAATATAATGTCCCACTCACAAAATTATGCCATCAACTACATCTCCCAATATATTCATTTGACATGCTTTCTTATACAACGCCCAGTCCCTGATCACAGGAGCAGTAGATGACCTTGGTTCCCACGGGACAGAAGATTATTTTGATTAGCGAAGCACCTGGGCAAGCCCCCTCCCTCCGTTCTATGTGGCAACCTAAAATGAGGAGAAAAATGGCTGTAGCCAGGTTCATTGTAGAGTTGACAGTCAGCACACATCTTGTGTTAAAGATGCATGAGTTTCCATAAGGTTTTTCTGAAAAGTCTTTTTACAAAGCTCCTTCCAAACACTCAAAAACATTTAATGGCTGCTCAAAACAATCATTCCCAGCAATCCATTCTACCTTGTTTTGTTCCATGAAACTCATTTCTGGAAAGGATTGTAAAGAGGAGTCTGGAATTTATACTTCCCACAAAAGTTTCTATCTGTCCTGCCAATAAGTGAACCAGAACTACAATTCCCAGCATTTCTCAGTTGGACAATGATGCTGTTATACCCATTTTTTCTTGTTTCCTTTCTTTCTATTGTAACAGAGATTGAATAGTACAATAAAAAATAGTTACATTCAATGTAAAATCAAGTAGTATTTTTCAAAATAGCATTGATTGATTGATTACATGCCATCAAGTTATTGTCGATACTTAAATTTTTGCTATAATGATCTGTCTATAATGTGGTATTTCAGCTAGTCTATCCACCTAGCTGCTGGTCATTGTCTTCTTTTCTTTCCTTCCACCTTTCCCAGTACTAAAGCCTTATCCAGAGAGCTAGGTCTTTACCTAATGTGTCCAAAGTGGGATAATTTGAGCCTGGCCATTTATGCCTTGAATGAGAACTCTGGGTTGATTTGTTTGATGATATGTTTGTTTTCTTGGCTGTCCACAATATTCTCAGCAGGCTTCTCCAGCACCAAAGTTCTAAAGTATCAATACTGTTCCTGTCCTACATAAAGTCCAACTTTCTCTTCCATAAGAGTGTCACAGAGAATACCATAGCTTGCATGATTCTGAACTTAATGTTGATATTGTTTATGATGTTTGCTATCCATAGTATTTTTGCATATTCTGCAGTGTAATGATTTTGTAATTATCTAGAATTTTCTAATTTTGCACTTTCTAATGCATCATCGGTGTCATACATAAATATGTCAAATAGCAGTGGGCCTACAATGGAATCTTGCAGTACATTGAACACTTCCATCCAGTTGCTTATTATTATATTTTTCATTGCATAGCCAGTCAGATGTTCAGATTGGATTTGGTATTTTGATCCACTTATTACATCCTTTCTAAATACCTTGGATAGGCATATCTGGATGTTTGATGGCATTAAAAGTATCACCACAGGATGTAAGCTGTTCAAGTAAAGCTGCCTTTTCCAATTGACTAGTGGTGATTTTGTCAATCCTATAGCGTTCAAGTGGTAATCCAGATGATTTGAGATTGCACCGAAGGCACTGATCGCTTATCTCCCAGCAATTCTTGTTGGATATGATTAATCAGCTGAATAATGATAGTATAATCCACCTTCTATTTTGCTATTTTTCTCTACTTTGGTGAAGTCAAGGCATGGTACAGCCACATTCAACTATACTGGTCACTCACTCTATCAAAAAAGGAAGATCAGGTTGATTTTGCATGATTTTTCCTTGATAAACCTACTCTGGCTCCTTCCAAGCATTGCAGATTTTTCTAATGCTCACTGATTTACTGCTTGATCTTCTGTTCCAAAGTTAAGACAAATATCTGCATCAAGCATTCAGACTGTAGTTACAACCACCACCACCCTTTTTTAAAGATAGCAACATTTGACTTTTTCCAATCCTCTGGCACTTATGACTGTCTTCCATAATTTCTCAAAGATCACCGAAAAGGCATTCCCACTACTATCTTTTATCTGGGCATCTGGTTTTTCTTGCTTACATATCTCTTCAATACATACATAATATTATTTCAGTCCTTTGAGCTGTTCATACTTCTAGATGTTTCTCTAAAGTTCTTTTCCACATGCACATAAATACATCACTGTTAGATCAGCATCCAAATATTCAAGAAGATGACAGCAAAGTGGATCCCTTGGCAATTCTTTTGTTTGTTTACTTGATTCATGCTTAACTGAATGAAAAGGGAAATTGAGGGATTCGTCTGTCAAACTGGAAAGCTGCCAATCATTCTTTATCGGGCAAGCATAGATAAAGCATTTCAATCATTTAAACACGTTTTAGGCCAGTTCAAAAATCTTCTATATCTATATCTATAGATATATCTATATCTATATTACATCCAGCATAAAACATTCCCAGCCAACATAGTATCTCTGCTGGTGAGAATTGTCAATGAAAACATCTGGCGGGTAAATTACAGATAAATCAGACAACATTGTCTAATTCTAATCTATTTCATGTGCTACTTCCCAATCTTATTGAATAAATTAGCAATGCAATGCAACCCTTTTTTATTTTTTATGTTCAGTGGAAACCAGAGGAGATAATACTGCTTTATTGTGTATAATCCTTTCACATTATACCACTCATGCCCTTCTTCCTTCAAGCCTCTATATTCATTGCTAAGTGCTTTTCCTTAAAAAAGGCTTAACTATAAATAGATTTTGGTCCACTCTGTTGCTCCAAGAGGTACAATGTACATTTGCATTACATTCTGACAAAGAGCTTTATCCGCCACAGGCAGAGAGATATCTATTCTTTACAAGCATCCTACAATCTATTTCATTTACAAAGCTTCTGAAATGGCCACTGCCTGTCAATAGATTTGCTAATTAATCTCTCAGAGTCTATCTGAGCTGTAATGCACAGAAGTGTAAATCACAATGTAGTTTTCGGTTGCCATGATCCATCCTTCCTTCCTTCCTTCCTTCCTTCCTTCCTTCCTTCCTTCCTTCCTTCCTTCCTTCCTTCCTTCCTTCCTTCCTTCCTTCCCAACCTTTGTCTTATTAGGAAATCATTTGTTTTCTTTATTGCTGGAAACCACAATGTACATATTGAATGTTTGTTTTAGAAAGCAAACAAATATATGAAATAATAGATTGGAATATCATTCTTTTCTCAAAGAGAGGGGCCCATTCATTTCAAGTCCCTGAGTATCAGAAGCATTACAAGTACTGAAGAAACTATGTTATATCCCAAATGAGTGGGCACTGTTATACCATGATGTACATTCATATTTTAATCATTGTAATTAAGAATAGATGCCCATGTCTGCATAGAGAGCTCATTCATGAAAGCTAAGGAGAAGCCCAGTTTCTCTCAACTCACACAGATTTTCTGAACATTTATACCTCTTTTGAAATATTAAAAAGGAACACCAAGAATCCCACCATGAATCACTGCATTTCTGCATTCTCCTCTTCTTGAGGCAAACAAATTCTGCTGAGATCACATCATACAGTATGTGGTAATAACTGTAACAAGATTAATCACAACATACAGATGATGGAGAAATATAGTATATATTTTGCTATATGTTTTGCTATAGCAAAATGTTCTGTTGGAAGCAGAATAGTTTAGCTTAGTTTATAGTTTAGTTTAGCTTAGTTTTGTTTAATTTATTTTAGTCTAAGAATTTCTCTAGCCATAATTTTTAATAAAACATTATCTCTTTAGTTTTTACGTAGGAAATCTGTACATCAAATTCAATCATTTATAAGAAACTTCATCAAAATCTGAAAGTGAGCATTTTACAAAACCGGATACTTTTGCACAAATTATATGCTTGCACACACACACACAAAACCACAAACACAATTAATCTACCATATTTGTTATGAGTACTAAATAAAATTAAGCCAGACTTGAATAGACTAAGAGCCATTCTAAAGCCTTTCTATATTTGCTTTGCTCCGGCAGCATTTCTGGACCCTTATATATATTTATGCAATGTCACCAGTTTAAAATAGTGATGTCAAGATATTTTTGTTAAGTGCTGCAGTAGCTTGAGGGCCAGGCATTAACTGAATGATGATTTCCAATTGATCAGCTGGAAGAAACACTGATTGGCTGATAGAGATGAGCATAAACTTAGTGTTCAAAAGGTAGAGAATTGAACATAAACACATGGCCAGTTTTCAAATGGTTTCAAGGGACCGTAGACTGGAAATGGAGTTGGAACAATGCAGTAAACTAAAATTCAATAAAGCAAAACATACACATTGTATTCAAATTTTATTCTGTATTTATAAAATGTGAAATATCATACTATCAGTACAGTCTTCATAGTACTTTGCTAAATCCATATGATATTTGATCAATGAACCTTGAATTGCAATTTAGTCTCACAGAACCCCTAGAAGAGAATAACTAGAGCAATGTTACAAAAAAAATAAATCTAATGCTTTGCTGCCATCAAATAGTTGTCTTAATTTATGCAATCAGATTTCCTGCAGCCATATAAATACTCTAGTTTCATGCCATAAAGAGATTTATAAGTAATAACCAGCATCGTGAATTGCACCCAGAAGCAAACTAGGAGCCAGGGCATTTTACAGAGCAAAAGTGTAACATGGACTTAATGGACCATTTGAACCTTCTGAACGTACTTCAGGGTCAATCCTATATACAGTGCATTACAGTAGTCCACTTGGAGGGTTATCAAAGCTTGAGTGATCATGTATGGGACTTGCTTATCCAGAAAGGGGCACAACAAAGAGCTGTGGAAAAGCCCCATGTCACATCTGTTACCTGCTGTTTGTGAACCCCAAATTATGTACTAATCCTGTCTGATGTAGAATTAAAGACTGGAAATCATCAGCTCCAAGAGACCCTAAAACCCAAAGTACTCCATCTTGCTGTGATTGAGCTGTATCTTCTCCTTTCCCATACAGAACCCTCAGACCCCAGGCAATGAGATAAAACCTGCACTGCATCACTTGGTTGTTCAGGGCAGAGATATGGAGCTGGGTATCATTACTGTATTGATAATACCATACCTCAAGATGTTGAATGACCTTATCCAGTGGCTTCAAGTAGTTAAACATGAGCAGGGAGACAGTTGAGCCCTGAGGTATTCCACACAAGAGGAGCTGTGAGACAAATTTCTCCCCATATCCCTCATTAATACTGACTGGAACAAACTGCAGAGAAGGTTGAGATGCAGCATAAAACAATGTCCCAATTCCTAATTCCTGGAGCTGGTCCAGAAGGCTACCAGAGTTGATGGTATCAAAGGTTGCTAAAATGGACACATATCTCCATCCTGCTTCCTCCAGAGATCATCCACAAGTGCAGTCAATGCTGTTTCATTCAAAGCCCTTTGAAGGCAGAAGGCAAACACCTTCTCAACAATCTCCCCTGAAATTTTGCCCAAAATGAAATGGGTTTAGGGATGTTTCTTGAGGAGAGGGAAAGGCCATGGTCTCTTTAAAGGATAGCAGAACTGCCTCCCCCACAAGGATGCACTCATGCTGCTTAGATTTACCATACACTATTTCACAGTCAGCCTTAGCTAGTTCAGAAGGATAAAAATATATACTGAAATGACCAAACTTTCAACTCCAAGAGTCCTGCCCACTTCCTCAAGATTAACAGGATCAAACTGAGCCCTAATAACTGAGCTAGGATGTATTTCAATCTACTCCAAATGATGTGCACTAAGGCTAAGATCTAATTTATGCTAACTATTAGTTAGGAATTCATTCTATAATTTTAGCTTCAGATTTATACCTCCATTTTGTATCAGCTCAAGGCTCAGCTCCATAAAGTCATACAGTAAATGTATTCTCGTTATGCTGGTGGAACAGATTCTTGAGACAGAGCCTTCCTTTTCAGTCCTAAATATAAAAATGTTTGCTGGCATCCAATCAAATCATAGTTTTAATTTATCCAATCCAAATAGTGAGACTATTTATAAAAAGTGTTATGAATGCTGACTATAATCAGATTTGAGATTCCTCCCTTTCTTTCAATGATAAAAATATATATTTGATAGCAACGGTTTTGAGTTATGTTGGTTCCTGCTACTTCTTTGGTTAAATATTTATAACTTAACATTGTTCAACAAACATCAACATGTAAAATGACCAAGATTGCGAAAGAAAAATTGATTGCCCATGAAACAGAACCCGTGTAACATTTTGAAAAGAAATGTTTTCCTCTTCTCAAATTCAATTGTAGGAGATTGGTTTGCTTAATGAGAGAGGAGAGACAGGATCTGATATCACTGGTCTATCAGCTTTAAATCCTATGACTCAGATTCAATTTCAACTCCATATTGGACTGGTTCCTTATTTAAACTCTATTTTCTGACTTTATTTGGAAATCTTGATTGATTTATAAACATGTTGCAATAACCTGTCAGTTATAAAATCAAATTACTATTGTCCAACTAGACTGAAAATATTAATAAGACTTTGGGTTACAAGGCAATATTATATGGCCCATTGTCATCCACCATATTCTGTAAACTTTAAAAATATTGGCATGATGCTGATGATGAAAATGGAGGAATGTGGCCAGAGAAATTGGCCTCCTCTTTCCAAGCTGTGCTATTAGAAAATATAGAATATTGAGATATCCAGTGTGTAAGAACATTAGACAGAAGCATAAGTGTTTCATAATTTGTCTAAATTAGGATTAGATAAACAAGTCTTGCTACATAAACAAGACTTTGCCTTTCATCCTCTGACAATTAAACTTGCACCATAAGCATCACAAGTATGAATTTGTTGATTTTGTTGTAGGATGAAGGAAAATGCAGACCGCTGGAAGTAACAAAGGTGGAAGGTGCTGAAGTCGGCATGGATAATAGCCTGGCCAAACCTTTTGCATTTAAATGTGTTCCTCAGGCTGGAAACAGGGTTTTCTATTTCTGCACTACATCCGCCCAAGAAGTGAAGAGGTACATTCCATTCACTAAATTAGTATATTTTTTCTCTTATTTTCATGGTGCATTTATTAAGTTATGTAACAGCAATACCCATCAGCCTGTAATGGAAGGGAGAGAGAACAAACATATGGCACTCAGACTTAATTACAGTTCTCTCTTTCTCTGGCAAGGATTGTCTGTGTTAGCACTCTGTTATTCCCAGTAAGTTTTCTTTTCTTTTTCTTTTTTTTTTTGGGGGGGGGGAGCTTGGAGTAATTTCTCTTTTTTCTTTAATGCAGCAGTTCTGTTAGATCATATCAGAGTTACATCTGGTCCAAAATTCTATTTTTCATGTGACCAACAAGACCGCTATCAAAAGTTCAGAAGCAAAAGAAGATGGATGTAATGCTTTCCTCTATAGTCTATACAATTCCTTGTATAGACATGGTGTATGCCAGAACTCCCATTAATGCATATATATATATATATATATATATATACACACACACACACACACCCTGTTTTCCTGAAAGTAAGGCCTACCCTGAAAATAAGCCCTAGCTTGATTTTTGGGGGTGGGCCTAATATAAGCCCTACCCCCAAAATAAGCCCTAGTTTGGGGGCAAGGCACAAACTTAAAAATCAAGCTAGGGTGGGGGTGGGGTGTGTGGATCTACCCTAGGCGCCCCATACCCACTTACCTTGCAGCCAGGCCTCTCCTCACCGCCCGACTTCTTCTGACGCATCTTCTGCAGCCAGGCCTGCATTTCTCAGTCACAGGCCTTTCCTGAAGGCCTGTGCAGCAGAGAACCGAGCTACGGATTCAATTGAATCCATAGCTCGGTACTCGGCTGCATAGGCCTTCCAGAAAGACCTGACTGCAAAATGCAGGCAGGAATGCAGCCGCAGAATGAAGCCGCTCCTTCAGCCCCAGAAGAAGTGGACCAGCTGGGGGGGGCTGTCGGTACTGGATGTAAGACATCCCCCGAAAGTAAGACCTGGTGCCTCTTTTGGAGGCAAAAAAAAAAATAAGACCCGGTCTTATTTTCGGAGGAAAGATGTCAAGATCCAAACGCACACAAGCGGATGCGATGCAATTAGGGAAAATACAATTCACTGGGGCGGGTAGACCGGTTATGCGCAAGCAAGGCAGTTGCTAAATGAGGACTATGTGTACACTGTTTTTCTCTGATCAAAAGATTGATACTTTTCTCAAGTTCTTTTTTAACAAAATAGACTTGTTTTATTACCTAGCTCTAGAGAATCTTAACCGCTCTACTTCCACACACTGAGAGTTTATTTGTTTGCTTGGTGCTTTGAGTCAGTGTTGACTCATGGTAACTCTTTTTTAGTCCTTGAAGTTTTCTTGTCAATATTTTTGGAAGTGGTTTGCCATTGCTTGCTTCCTAGAATTGAGTGACAGTGACTGGCCTAAGGTCATCCAGTTAGCTTCATATCAGGAGCAGGGAGTGGGGGTGGCTTGAACGCACAGTCTCCCGGTTTCTAGCCATATGCCTTTAACCACTACATCAAACTTATTCACTTGAGCACGTGTGTATGCTAAATTCACAGCTCAGAGAATGAACTAGGCGTTCCAGTGAGTTACCAATCCATTCTTTTGGACTAGACAAATAGAGAAAGAAATATCAAATATGTGCAGCTCAAGAGGCTTCAGTCTTTTCTTGCATAAGCCTTTCAACTGCTGTTAGGCAATGCATAATTCTTTTCTTCCAGATATAACTTGGCTTTTTTGTATTTTTTTCCCCAAAGGTGGGTAGACGCCGTGGAAAAAGCTGCACATCCTATTCATCAGGTAATATGGTTTTTAAAATATTAAAAATAAATTTATTGTTTGATATAGAGGTTAGGGGAGACTGGAACCTCAGGGCAGATATGAAGGATCACTTTTAAAGATGCTAAGTTCACTGTCTGAATTGCAATCCCAATGTCCAACTTACAGGAACTCCACTAAGAGACAGGTTGCAACTGGCTACAGTTCTGGCTGTTGAATGCCAGGTCATTCTGTAATAAAGCTGTCCTCATACATGATTTGATAATGGATGAGAGAGCTAACCTGGCTTGTATCATTGAAACCTGGGTAGGCCAAGACAGGGTTCTCCCTCTCAGAGATGTAGCAACTTGGGTTTTATGTTGACCCTCAGAGAATCTGACCTGCAGATAACCAGGTGAGAGACTATCTGAAGAAGACTGTTGCTGCTGTACTATTCTCCCTGCTGCACAGTATCTTCCCTGCCTGAGCTTCTGGTTCCATTGCTGGGTTGGTGATTGAAACCCTTTGCCTTGCAATACTTGGAAATTTCAATTTGCTGCCCAGTGACATTGAGTCTAGGGTAGCTTAGTAGGTCATAGCTTCCATGGCAACTATGGACCTGTATAGACCATCAGACTCCAAGCATACTGAAAGTTGCACACTAAAGCTAGTTTTTGTCTTGGGGCAGTTGACTATGATTTAGGTTTGTCAAACATAATCATCAATCCATTGTCAAGGTCAGATCACTTTCTGATTGCTTTTTGGCTCGCTGGTGCCACCCACACTGCAAGGGGCAAAGTCCTGATACAATAGGATTCCAGAAGGAATTTGAGTTTTTCCCTAAGGGTCTGGTGGACTGTTTGGTGTTGCTGAGGCCTTAGATCAAATTGCACAGCCACTCTCCCTGTGCCAATATTGGGACACCTCTTGATTTTCTGAGGAGCTCCAGGAAATGAAGTATATAAAGAGATGCCTGGAGCACTCTTGGAGGAAGACTAAGAATGAATCCAACCAAGCATGAGTAAGGATGCCCATTAGGGCTTACATTGTAGTTATAAAGTTGTTAAAATGTTCTCATTTCTCTATCCTTATTGTGTTTGCTGGAACCTGCCTGGCAGACTGTTATGGCAACCCATTTGTTGATGAGTATGGACAAACCATAGCATCATCTCTAGGACTTATGAGGAATATTCTTGATATTTTACAGATAAACGTGCTCAGATCCACTCAGAATTGGAATCCAACTGGTCAGTTCCAGTAGAAATGTCTGGGGCAAAAGCCATGTGGAGTTATCTGGAGTGAATTTTATTCTGTGCTCCTAAAGAAATGGACAGAATTCTCCAATCTGTTACCATGACACATGTGCTTGTTAGATCAAATCCTCCTGGATAGTTAAAGTCACCTGGGAAGTGACCTGTAATTGAGTTTATAGAATGGTGTCAGCTTTTTTGAGTGAGGAGGTTATGCCATTGGTTTTGAAGTAATTCTAGTCCACACCCTCCTCAAGAACCCAGACCCAGACCCAACAATCCTGGACTATTGTCTGGTCTCCAACTTTCTCTTAGGATCTGTGGTGAAGATGGGATGAGATAGGATGGTGCATCCATCCTCATGATCCTTGATTTCTTTGCAACTTTCGTTACCATCAATCACTATATTCTTTTGGATCAACATCTGGGATTGGGGGTGAGAGGCATTGTTTTACAGTGGTTCTCCTCCATTCCTTCTCTAGTTGCAATTAGTGTTGATTAGGAGGGCACATGACTTCTCACCTGTGGGATCCTCGGGGTTTGACACTCTCACCAATTCACTCTCTCTGTGTGTATGTGTGCACTGTATACAAACATGCACACACACATACTTATAAGCTGCCCAGAGGTATTTGAAGATGGCTGGCTAGTAAATGCAATAAAAAATAAACTTCCAAAATTAATGGTCTTATCATAGCCATTTTGTTTTCTTCCTAGTGTTTTCCCACACATTCAGGGTCCCCCCCTTTTTTTGATTAACCGAGTATTGATTCATTGGTTGCAACAAGAATTGACTGACCAGCTTGTTGCCAAAACCTGAAGGCATGGGCTAAGAAAGAATGGTTGCCTCAAAATAACCCTGGGGCATTCTGGCCTAAGGCAGGACTAGAACTCAGTCTCCTGGTTTCTAGCTGGATAACTTAACAATTACACTAAATTGGCTCAAAGCCTTTTTATGCACTCTTGTTTCATACAGTAATCAGTGATCACTTAAATGTGCCAATAAAACTATGCTTTTTGTCAGAAGTGACCCACCATGTATTTTCTGTTTGGAATAATACTAATAATAGAAAAGGAGTAGATAACAGAATACAAACAGCTGCAAATAGAAATAGAACAACTGTGGCAGAACAAAGCAAAGGCAGTACCAATACTAACAAATGCCGTGGTTGCAATCCCAAAACAACAGGAGCACCATTTGAACACTTAACAAAGTCACCATCAGTAAATTGCAAAAGGCAGCTTTACTCAGAACAGCTTACATCCTGCAACAATATTTGTAACACCATCAAACATCAACATCTGCCTATCCCATATGCTTGGGAAAGACTCAAAGGTGGATAAAAATGCCAAATCCAGTCTGACTGTGCAACAAACCATAATAATGCAAATGTTTTATGAGTATTTCAGTTCAGGCTTGAAACATGAGTCAGTATAACAAAGCATGCTTGACAGTGAGAAATAACTGCAACTGGATGCTCAGTCATCTAATTGTGCCCATGACAGAGCTGCCCCTTAGAAACTTCTGTGACATTTTAAAGACTAGGAAACTTATGTGCAATAAAATGTCATGGATTAGAGCTGCTTTATCAGCTGCAATCCACAGGAACTTATGATAAATGATTTTTTTCTCAAGAGGCTTAGATGTCATGAAGTTGATTTATAAGCAAGCTCCAGAGTGAATGTTGATACCTAAAAATAGTTTTTGGGGTTACATTTCAGTTGCCTCATTTAAGGGCCCTATTTAGGAAGCCTATCGAATAATTATCAGCTGAATTAAGTAGTACCTTCATTTCACTACTTAAGCAAAATTTCTACTAGCATTAGATATATTTCTCAATAAGTGTTTCGATGTCATAAAATGGTCACTTATAGCAAATGTAATGATTTTTAATAATTGAATGTAGTAGGTCTTCTGATAGATTGGATATGACAGACGTTTAGCCCTAAAAATGAAAGGTATTTGTTACATAGTGAACAAATAGTTGAAATGTCCACTTTTAAACACATGTAGAGACGTTTGCATGTGAGTAGTTTCTGTACTAGTGGAAAAAAATGACTTATTTTCTAATGTTAATATACAGAACCATGTGTGGGAAGATGTCACCATGCACAATACAAGCCTTCCACCACTTGCTATCAAAACCCCAGAGTGCCTGGGGCTCCTCCACCAGCTGGACAAAACCAAGAATATATGGGTTCAACATTATTGCATTTTGAAAGATGGCTGTTTATATTTTTATGCTAGCATACGTTCTACACATGCTGTTGGTAGGTGGCTCTGCTTTTCTGTCTTTTTTCACCCTTTTTTCTCTTTAGAGAAATAGTTTTTCCCTTAGTTACATAAAATAGTTTATAAATTTTTTAATATTGTTATAATAGTAATATTATAATTTTAATGTTATATAAAACTTCCAGTCTTTTGAATTATGCTAGAAAAATCAATGATCTTCTCCCACCAATTTATTTTATATCCTTCTTAAAATATGTAAGGTAGTTATATGACATAAATATTTAGAAATCATGATAGCAAATGGGACAGCTGATTGCATCTTCCATATGCTGAATGTGTGAGGACAGCCTTCTGTTTAGCATCTGTGTATATTAGATCCAAAAAAAAAGATTCTGGTGAAACATAGACAAATGTAGATGTGTAGATGATGACCAAACCCACATGATTTAGAACATATTATATGTATATGTGCATATGTGTATATATGTATATAAGTATGTATATATGTATGTGTATGTATATGTGTGTATATACATATACATATATGAACTAATAACAAACTAAACTAAAATAGAACAGAGAAAACAATAACAAAAGAGAGAAATAAGAGAAAAGGTGCAAGATAAAATAAGAAAACAGCAGAAGTAAGAAAAAAGAAAGATATAAAGGTGTAAAGATTTGGCTTCTGATATTCTTCACAGCAGTTATAAGTACAATTATATTTTAACTTCTCTCTCTAAAGTTATACTACTCTTTTTTTCTATTATTTATACTGTTAAATCATTAAAACTATAAATCACAAGTTCTTTTGTTTTTTTCATTTTCTTGCAAAAAGTCCATAAAGGGTTTCTAGTTACCTATAAATGTAGATACTGTCCTGTCTCTATCAAAGAAGTCAGTTATCCACCTCAGCAAGTTTATTCAGTTTTGCCTGTCTTGATGCTCCAGGCATTCTCACTTACTCTCTTGCTTGCTATCAACTACCATTGTTATATACTTCACGTTATACAATTGCTCTAAAATTGTAAGCTTATTTGGAGGGACAGTTACCTTGGCTGGCCCACTCACACATGCTGCTTTATTTATTCCCTGTCATTGAAACTCAGATCCTGAGACTTGAAACAGGACAGCAACAAGAAGTGGAAGGTGATGCAGCCAAATGGTCAGATACGAGATAGCATAGTCTGCAAATGAATAGTGGGTGAGGCAAGAGGCTCAGAAGAGACCCTCCCTAGTTTCTTGGGCTGTAAAGGAGATTTTGTACTTTCAGACTTGCAAGATTCTGTTGATGTAGTTTTACAATAAGGTAGAGTTAACCATCTGGTCACATTTCCTGTCTGATCTACCTCATAAATCTGATCCATGTAGTAGTAAAGTCATACTTCAGTAAAGAGTAATTTACACAATCTGACAGAGACAGTTTTATGACTCCTCAAGAGACCATTGCTGGACTCACCAGTGTTGGATACTTTCTGTCCAGTTTCCAACCTTTCTTTTCTAGGGGAAAATTGTTGAAAAGGTGATCAGATTGCAGATCTGGAGGGCCCTGACAAGATACTTTCCACTGAGGTTTTGCACTGATCTCATGTGTGATTTCTATCAGACCTGGGATTTGGGTGGTGTAACTGTTCTGGTTCTCCTTGATCTCTTATTGGCATTTGATATTATCAATCATGGTACTCTTCTGAACCAACTATGGGGACAGGGATTGGGGGCATAATATTGTGGCGTTCTCCTTTCACTGGGGTCAGTTTCAGTCAGTTTTGGCAGAGGGGAGCGGTCAGAGCCAAGGGTCCTGGTTTGTGGGATCCCTCAGAACTCCAGACTGCGACATGCTTCTGGTCCTCTCATCTATTACATAGATCATCTCATGGGCCCCAAGAGGACAGTTATCTCTGCTGTCATGATTGTTACTTTGTTGTTTTAACTTTTATAAGCTGCCCAGAGATTCATGCCTGAGTGACTAGACAGAGGAATTAAATGTTTAATTAAATAAAAATAATTAAATTAAGCTACAGTGAGCCATGTTTTTAAACCCATTTTATATTTTTTTTCCAGATTTTTCATTCATGTCTCCTCAAAGCCCAGTTTCATATGTTCATTTTCCTCATACTGGTGAAACAGTCTCTTGAGATAGAGGAACTCCTGTCTCCATGGTACAGTAGTCTCTTGAGACAGAGTAATCCTGCTTTAAAACACTAAAATTCAGAATTGCTGAATTCTGCAGCTGTCTGTTTTTTATGAAGCAATTGTCTGCAAGTCAGCATGAAACTCTAATTCAAACGTCCTTTACCAGCTTGGTTTTCAGTCTGAATTAACTGGTAGTCTTAATGGCCTTTCAAAGTATGAGCAGGAGTCTTTCCAATCATATCTTTTGGAGTTTTTCCAGTATTCTTTGCCACCTACTTATGATCCTATTTTTTTTCCTAGGGGGCATTTACTTGCAGGGCTACACTGTGAGTGAACAAAGCCTTGGTTCCAGAAGATCTGTGATTGAAGTAAAGCCACCTTCAGAAGAATTTACTACTTTCTACTTATGTGCTGAAAGTGTAAATGAAAACCAACGGTAAATTATTTCATCTTTTTTTCCCCAACTATTCTGTTTATTTTTTTCCTCTGGTATATTTCTACTTGCCTGTTTATACTTTACTGTAGGTACACGGAACTACAAAATGAAAAAAAAAATTGGAAACATTGCCTGGACAATTAAAAATCTTATTTTATTTATATAAGGATTTAAGATTTATTTATATAAGGTCACTCAGCTTGTGCTTAAGGCAGAACTATTACCCACAATCTTCTGATTTCTAGTCTAGTGCTTTGACTACTACACCAAATTGACTCTCAAAGTATGAATACTATTACTATATCTTTCTTACAAATATAGAGGCAGGGGATAAAAGCCTAATTATTTAAAAGATGATAAATAAAAATATGAAAATAAGTAATGTTAGTCTCCTTCAATGTTGGTCTTTAAAGATAGATAATTTTTATAGTTATCATGGGCTGCAACTCCCTTCATTGAATAGAAGCATTATCCACAATTGGCAGATTTTATATATTTATATAAAATGGATTTTAAAGATCTTTTTCTCTATATAATCTTACATATGTATAAACAAATATTAGGAGAACCCTTCATATTGCGCAATGCAAAGAATATTTTATGTAATATCCAATTACAAATAAATTCAGCAATTTACCATATACAATAGCACTAATTGAGTTAGTATTATCCGTGTATCTTAATCTCACATTTAACAATGAGAAATCAAGTAGAAGTGCTAAAAGAGTGGAGTCAAATCTGCTGACAAAATGTAATTTAATAGTTCCACAGCAGAGTCTTCCTTTAAAGTTCTGCCTGGATAAATGGTAACTTTGGGTCAAATCCAAGAACAAATGAAGAAATGTAAGCTCTTTGTAGAAAAAAAAGGTGCCTTTCAAATATTAAGTAGTCTAGGATACATTCATAGAAATGCTAGGAGATCTGCAAATGATCAATTCTTCAAAACAAGGTATTAAAGATTAATAAATTGATTATGACCTAAGTTTTCCTGGAGAAATTCTTAAGCCAAGCTGGACAACCTTAGATCTAAGTGACAATGTGACCCCAAGTTTCTTTTTTTCTCGTATGTACTCAGAAATAACTCAAGGCTAGAAGTACACTACTTAGTCCTGTTTGAGTCAGAGTCATGAAAATTAAGCCAAGCAATAACAAAACCAAGCCCACTTTGTAATATTCCTGTTCACAGCACCCCAAAAATTGTCATTTGCCCCTTTATGCTATCATAGAGTATCTGACTTGGTATCCTCACAAGTGTTAGATTTCAGTTCCCTTGAATCCACACTAGTAAGATTCACTGGCTAGGGATTTTGGAGTTATTGTGATAGCGAAGGCTGGCACAATAAACTTAAAGATGTATTAGTCTTTATAAAGAATGTATGTCTCATAATATAGATAGCTATACCCTTGGAATGTCTTTCCCACAGTCAACTAAATCCAGCTTTAACCGGAGACCTAATTAAAACAATTTACATATTGTGGATTTAAATGGGTTTATTTTAAGGTTGACTTAATCTGGGTCCAACCCATCAACTCAGATGATTTTTTTTTGAAAAAAGTATTTAGTCAGGTGAATAATCATTTATGCATGCTAAGGTACAGCCAGCTCTATGAAAGAGCAGGAGGATTTTTCCTCTCTTGGCTCAAATATATTAATGTTTATGTATTTTCAAGATAAGGCAGATATCTGTAGTAAGTAAAAACATTGCAAAGATTGCAGAGGTTAGCTACTTTCTGTAAACTGATCCAAAGAATGAAGTGTGATGGTAACAAATGGATATGATGCATTTTGAAACGCTAGGTCAAGAGTTCCCAATCTTGGCAACTTAAGATGTGTGGACTTCAGCTCCCAGAATTCCTGGCTGGGGAAGTCCACACATGGTAAATTTGCCAAGATTGGGAACTCCTGTTCTTGGTGATACATGTTTTTTTAAAGATATGTTTGATATCTCATTCACTATGCTGTAATTAACTGTGTGTTTTAATTTGCATTTGTATAATAAGTCCATTCAGTTAATGATCAGCTTTGGCTTGTCCTTTTTCCCAGGTGGATCAATGCCTTGAAGGCCTCAGTCAGTAAATGGCTCCCTTGGAACAAGGCCACAGAAGACTTCATGCATTGACTGCTATAAGAAGTACAATGTAAAAGGAAAACTGAGACTTCTGTACAAGTACAACTACTGGTACAGGCTATTGTTATGAATTTTCAGAACATGAAAGCAACTGCTGGCATAAATTCTTATCGTGTCCTGGTATCCCATGAGTAACAAGTCCTCTATTTGTTGATTTTTTTGAAGTATAATGAATTAAAAACTGTACACTTGGATGTTCCTTTATTTATTTCAGCATCTTCTCTTTCGTTATTTGAGACAATCCACATGACTATCTGTATCATTTGAATACAACTTGTTATGCTCTCATTTTCACTGTTAAGAACTTAATTCTCTGAGGAGGCTTGCCAGTTTCTCCTTGGAGGAATTGTCATTTACTTTTACGGAGATTAAAATGACATTTTTTTGAATAATATTGCTTATTTCCACTAACCCCTAGAGTTTTTAGTGCGTTTATGGGACAATAGTTGTTATAAATAGCAGCATGTAATTTTGTGCTCATGCAGTGCTGCTGACTTAATTATAGGTATCTCTTATTACTTGTAACATCTGATGTTTCTCACAGTGGTGGGATGGTATGCTCTCTTCAGAGTTTCCTCCAAATTCTGATGAAATCATAAAGGATAGTTTTAATGTTTGGGGATGTATCCAAGGTTGCTTGAGTAGAAGATAGCTCAGCTGTCTCTTCTTTCTTTTAGCCCCTGCCTTCATCAGGCTGTAATGTGAGAAAAAAGAGAGATCTCCTGCCACTTTCCACCCCTTCTGTTTTTTAAAAAATATATTTCTAAGTTTTAATTACATTAATAAAAGATAATACAAAGCAAAAGAGAAAAATAAAAAGGTGCAAGAAAGTAAATACAAAAGAAGAAAATAGGGAGAGAAAAAAAAGGGGGGGGGAAATAAAGCAAATTTCCACCTCATAACAAGCATAAACAATTTCACTATCTCTTCACCTCCTCTTACTCAACAGATATAAAGCTCTTCACCCAGAAGTCATGTCTTAACTGAAGGCAAATCCAATGAATAATGTCTGCTCCAATCCAGTATCAGCAAAAAGCCCCAAAAGAGTGCTAAAATATCTTAATTTTAGTTATAAATTACATTTAAAAGGCATAAAGTGGTTGGGATCCTAGTGTGAACAAAAGACTAAAGTTTAACATGACATCTCTCTTTTAAAGAGAACGAGCTCACAAAGATATCTAATTTAAGTGGAAAGACAATTAAATACATCAGTTGAAATCCTGTCAGATTAAAATACATAAAGTAATTGTAACGAAAACGTTTAAAATCCAATACATAACATTTTTTTCATTCCAGATATCAACAGGGCCAAAGAGAACCACACCAAATAACAATATGTCCCACTGTAATAAACATTCCATATCTCAACTCATAACTGTAAGCAAATCCATATTTAGAAGTCATAAGTAGTTCCAATATTCTAGTATGAACAAAAGATTAAAATTTAACATGAGAAAGAAGGATAATTTCTCCTTTAAAGAGAACAAACTCACAAAAATCCTTCAGCTTAAAGGACAGATATAAAGCCAATTTAAATATTAACAGATTAGGATTCATAAAGTAACTGTAGGGGAAAAGCCATGTTAACTGAAAACAAATCCAATACAGAACGGTTTTCCAGTCACAATGTCAGAAAATCCAAAAAAGAACCACTCAAAATAACATGTCCCCATTTTAACCCTGATTAAATTAACCAAATTTGTGTTCCTTTGACATAAACAAATTTTGCTCTTTAATGATGATTGATGATTGTTTTGAATTTCTTCAAAACTTTAAAAACTTTTGTGAGTCCAACAAAGGAAATTATTCTGATTGTTCTCTGGGATTATCATTATATTTCCTTAATTCTTAATTCATCATCCATTTTTTAAATGTCTAATAGCAAATTCTTGTTCAAATTCTTATTCGTGTTGTTTCTAGATGGACTTTGTTGCAGATTTTTTTCTGTAACATCTTCTAGGACAGACTGTTTTCAGAAAGACATAACACCAATGATATTGATTCAAAGTCACAATGCAGTTCCTAAAAAATGTTTCTGCGTACCATTATAAGTTGCTTGTCTTATCATGTCTCCAATATCAAAAATGTTTTTTTCTTTCTCACAAGACTGTATTGATTATTTAGAATTAATTTCAAAGTCTTAAAAGTCCAATATTCCAATGTTTTCTGAACTCTTAATCCATTTAAATTTTCTATACCCCAAATCTTGTCTTGCTTTCTGCTGTTTATTTTAAATTCTTAATGCTTATAAAGATACAACTTCACTTTCTTACACTGAAGATTGAAGGCACTCGCTTGGTGTTTCCAGCCTTATTTTAAAGGTCTCTTTAAAGCAATTAATAGGCAATTTCCTGCTGTATATCAAAACAAGTGGAATGGGCATTTTTCAATTGGTTTGGTACAGGGCATGGTCATGGGCAAACTACCCATCAGGCTTTATTAAATTTATTAAATTTAGGGACCCTCCCAGTAAAGCAAGAAAGGATATCCAGCTGCCAGAAGCGGGAAGGAATGACAAGAGAAATGGGAGCAGAGAACTGACTGATTAATCACCATATTTTCAATTTCACTGAGCTGTTCGGTGCAGTCAGAGACTTGGCATACAATGGGAAAAGCGTCCAGTCTGAGCCTTTCAACTCTTATTGCAAATGGAAGTTCTGGAAAACAGTGTCTAAGGTTGGGAAAGGAGGGACATGCCCATAGGAGCCCAAAAGTGGCAATCTACTCAGCTCTTGACCACCTCAGCCATCACTTCCTCATAGATTGTGTCTACAGAAGAATTGTGGCAGAAGATGGAAAATACTACTTTAAAACTGGAAATATGTAATCAAATTGCCTCAGCTATGGGTTATACATCACACAAAGGTGACATCATAAAGATATGCCATTTAAAAATGATTAGGACATTCTCTGATTACCAGAACATGAGGGAGACCTTAAGTTCCACTCTTAAACACAGTTGCTAGAAAGCAAAAACTACTGATGACATAATAGCTTACCACTCAATAAAAACTTCTAGGATAGTGTCATAATGGGACGTATTTGCATACAGTATATGAGAATGGAATGTGGTTGATGGAGGCTTGCTGATTCCTTGAAAGGGTCTCTAATCTTTCCATCCATAATCCCTCCACACATTCCTCAAAGCTCTTGGGAAAAGCCAACTCAGTATTGCTGCTAACCCTTACTTTTCCCTAGAGGATTCAAACACAACCCCCCTCCCATCAGTAGCTGAAGAGAAGACTGTGCTAAAGTCTGCCCCCTTTTCTGAAATAAGCATCACTGATTCAATAATTCAGAATCTTTATTATACTGGTATAAGACAAATCCCAGAAGTAGGAGAATATTGGAAGGAAAGAAAAACAGAAACAAAAAAAGGAAGAGTGGGAAAAGAGAACAATGAGGAGATTGATCTCCAGTCTGCTCTTCCCTCAGCCCAGAATTTCCCATGACATAGAGAGAGAAAAAACAAAAAACCCATTGTGGAACATTGCTCCATAAAATACAGTAAAATTGAATCTATTCTGCAGATATCCAATACTGTTCTTAATCTCTTGTACATTATTCCGTTATCTCTAATCCAGATTTCTGTGGATCAGGGTTTCTTTTCTGATGTAGTTTTCAGCCATCCCTGGGCTAGTGGTCGCACATCCTCTCTATTTAAAAAGTCACCCAAAAGGGGAAAAATTCCACTCTTGACTGGCTTCTCAGCACCTGATTTTGCATGCTTCAGGTGTCCATGTACCCAGGCATTCTTTTAACTCTTCCAATGTCTGAGTATCTTGGAATGGCTTTCACTGTAGTGTATATGTAATTGATCATCCTTCCTCTCTAGTTAACAAAAGGCATGATAACAAAAAAAAATGTATATTCCTTTTCCCATTCCCTCAATTCCCCTGTACTTTTATTTTATTGAACAAGGTAAAACTGTTTTAAAAAAACAACTGTACAGGCTAAGCTATTCCAAAGTCTAAATTATCATTTCTGGTGGATTTTTGGATAATAATCCAGTTGTTTTAAATGAGAACTTCAACATTACATCTATATGATCAGTTGCTCTACTGGTATAATGCCCATTCAGAAAATTGCATGAAATGTTTCACTGAATAAAGAAAATGAATAGGTTTCTAGAAAGTAAAATGTGGGAAAATTATGCTTAATATATATAGAGAGAGTGACAATATTAAATAAGCTGAACATTATGTAGATGTTATTTAAGGCACAACATTTAGAAATTACATATTTAAAAATAAATATTTTATTTATTTTTAATTTTTCTGGTTACATGCAGTGTTAATGCAAGCTTTAGATCACTTATTGTTTCTTGTAAATTCTTATTCCTAATTTGGCTAATTGCTTGAAGTTTCATACTGTTGTATCAGCTGGTTGAAGCTGCTGCCAAACTCTTGCTGATGTTACTACAGAAATTTAAAAATGCATTAAGGGAGCTTACATGAATGTGAAGATACATTGTGTAGAACACAAATACCTGAAAAACTCAATTTCATGCTTTAAAAATGAAATTAATAATTGTATGAGCTGTAGGATAATTGCATATAAGAGAACCATTTGACTTAGAAATTCCTGAAGACACATTGCCCTAGCAAAAGTTGAACCATTCAGGCTGGTTGAAAGTATCTAAATGAATAGAGGTTTTAACCCATCCTTTACTTTTGTCAACGTAATATTTTAATATTAAACAAATAGCTTATGATATCAAACAATATAGTATTTAACTTTATTTTTAAATGTCATTAGTTTTACTTCTCTAATTCTTTAAAAGGAAGGAAGGAAGGAAAGAGAAAGAAAGAAAGAAAGAAAGAAAGAAAGAAAGAAAGAAAGAAAGAAAGAAAGAAAGAAAGAAAGAAAGAAAGAAAAAGAAAGAAAGAAAGAAAGAAAGAAAGAAAGAAAGAAAGAAAGAAAGAAAGAAAGAAAGAAAGAAAGAAAGAAAGAAAGAAAGAAAGAAAGAAAGAAAGAAAGAAAGAAAGAAAGAAAGAGAAAGAAGGAAGGAAGGAAGGAAGGAAGGAAGGAAGAAGATACAGCATGGAGGCTGATACTGTTAGAAGATGCTCTTTAGTGTTGCCAGTAAATTGGCTGGAACAACAGGATATAATTTAAAGTGAACAGTCAAAAATATATACCAAGGTTGGATCCAGTGGATCATAGCTGAAGAACAAAACAAAGACACATAACTTTATCATTGTATGTTCACTGACTTCCTTGTAATGTACTTTAATTTCTAGATTTCATACTTTCAAGATTCTGTTAATTAAGCCTTGCCATGAAGTAGAATTAGCTCATCAGGCCATGTTTTCTGCCTGGCCTACCTGGGAAGGACGATATCAATATTGTAAGTCTAAAAGTACAACAAACACCCCATTGTCTCCTTTACAGCCCAAGAAACTAGGGAAGTCCCTTCTGAGCATCTTCCTCCATCCATTATGCAGCTGTGAGTTATGTCCTTTCTTATCTGACATCCCTTAGGCAGCATTTCTTTCCATGGTATTTCAAGCTCTTTCTCATATAACATTACATCTACTGATATAGGTCCATGGATGAATGGGAGTTAAGCTGGGAGACTTTATATTTCCGACAAAAATTGTGCTCAGAGTATGAATGCACAATATCAAAGTACATTTTGAAAACATAAAAACCATGAATACATAAATCTATTAGAAATAAAGAGTACCCATAAGGTTAAAATCTACTGCAACAAACAAGTCAGTTTAAATGTCTATGAAGATTCTCAATCATCCAGGTCATGGTTGTCCCCAAAAAATGCTTTTCAAAAGGCAACTGGACTTTCTTGGGGTTTTTTTCTTGAAAACATTTTATTTCTCATCCAAGAAGCTTCTTTAGTTTTGGCTGATTGGTGGGGAATAGAAGGATTTATATTCCTTAACATTCACCTGGTCATTACCACTCTGAAGGTTGATTTTTAGCTCTCTTAAGAGTTGTTGAGGCTACTGGGGGGCATATTTATACCCTGAGAGTCACTTGAATCAGAGTGCAAATGAGTGTGGAACCTTCTTGGGACTGTGGAAAGGACTGGGTTGTAGATAGGGGATAGGTGGTGTCATATTCCTCCCTCTCTGTTGAGAGAAAGCTGTTCAAATTTAATATAGATGGCCTCTTTGATGGCCCCCTCTGTCAAACCAGTGATCCTCTCTGTCCAGAATGTGGACTTTGCTGTCTTCAAAAAGTAAACTTCTGTCTTTCAGATACAGATGGACCACTGAATCTTGTCCTGATTGGTTTATTCTCCTATGTTGTGCCATATGTTTGTGAAGTGCCTAGTGCTCTTTTTTATCAAATCCAGGAAAAGATTCAGCAGGCGCTCCTCCATAACAGACAAAGAAGAGAACAATAAATAAAGCACCATTGTTGTTCCATACATTGCAGGAATATCTGAAAAGGTCTGGAGGATTTTCAATCAACACAACATATGTGTATACTTTAAACCCAAGAATATATTAAGGCAGAAGCTTGTTCACCCCAAGAATAAAACTCCCAAACACAAACTGAGCAATGTGGTATATGCTGTGTAATGCAGTGAGACATGTGAAAATCTGTACATTGGTGAAACTAAACAACCACTTCACAAACACATGGCACCGATTCAGTTAATATAAGCACTCAGCCAAAGATGATGGACTTTCAATTACTCATCATCCTTTTCCTCAGTCACCTTCTAGGAAAATGAGGAAATGGGATGATCTTCCAGTCTCCTACATTGATTTTATATACTACATTTACATATACATACAATAATCTATATGTATAAAATGGAAAATCAGGATAGATTTATGCCAACTCCATTAAATGATTTTCTGCTCTTTAAAAAAAAAAATCAGATAAGCATCCAGCTCAGAAATCCATTTTGCCAAAATAAATGCAACAAGGAGATCCTAGAGGGGAGGAGAGAAAAATGCAAACATTCTCCTAAGTCTCACTCTGATTTTGTCTGATTATACAGTATTAAAGACTGGAGAACAAAGGTTTGGGGCAATAGCCACACAATTCACAATGTACTGCTGTTTGCCCTTGTCATTTTTTAAAATAGTACTCTATTGAGAGAGAAAAGGCTTCCCACATAACTAGAAAAGCAAGTTGGAAAAGTGGGTGTTAATCTGGATTTGTTGAGGCCGGGACAAGACACACAGGGAATTCAGATGAATTGCCAGACACATCCAGGGAGCAGCGTGGAGTCAAACAGTCTAGACAGTGGCTATAACCATACAAGTGAAAAGCACCTTTCCCTCTTTTACATTTGCCATGTAGTGCTTTTAATCCTGTGTCTATGCATTTGATTTATCTTACCCAGAAGCAGGACTTTACAGTGAGGACTGAAGCTGGCTGAATCTTTCCAATTCAGCAGGCCAATAGCCTTTTAACTTTTCCTGTTTTTTGATATAAATCTCAACCCCATTTTGCATTCCTCACCAGCCTTCTCTCATTCTGGACTTTAAAAACTCCCAGTCCAATTATTAGCTCCTCTTTCCATTTCTTATACTGTATATCATCTTTTTACTTCTCAACTTATCAGTGACTCCTGTAATAGGAAGAAGGGATAACCTTGAAGAACAGGAGGAAGAGCTGCAAATGAGGCAACAATCTGATAAAAGACATCTGAATCCGGGGCAGAAATGTAATTTGAGAAAGTGCATCAGGTGACCCTCTCTAGTTTTCATGAAGATAAATGGAGAGACAGGGGGAAACACATTCAGACTTAGAACATTATGTTCCCTTATAATAAAAGTGGTGTTAGCTTGTGTGTCTTTGGCTTTCAAATTTGGTCTGCCTTGGAGGCTGGGAGCTCTCTGTCTATCCTTACCAGACTTTTAGCAGTTCTTCCCATATTTCCTTTTCATGGGGATAATTTGCACTTTCAGGATCTCATTTTTCAGGATCTCTTAATTACATTCAACCTGAATATCCTTCAGGATTTTGAGCATGTCTTTTGCTTAAAAATATCATATGCTGCCCCACATCTCCAATCTCTGCTTTATCTAAGTGATTAAAATCTTTATTCCTGAAGTCCAAATGCCATGGCTGACTTCTCAGCATTTCCTTCCCTAGTTATCTTGAACTTTGGCGAAATAAGCTTGCTTTCCTTCATGGTGTCTGACAACTTTAGTCCATCAATCAATTCCTCTCAGATGGTCAGAATTAGGTCAAGGATGCCTGACCTCTTGTTCTACCTTCTGAAAAATTAAACTGTCACCAAGAGAGATAAGATGTCTGTTAGATCTAATCCTTTTAGCTGAGTTAATTTTCCAGCAGATCTCAGGATAGTTGAAATCTTCCATTACCATTATAGCCTCCTTCCTTAAAATCATGGAGAGTAGGAAGGCACAGTTCACATCGTTTGCTTAAAAATATTGCTTACAGTAAATTCTCCCAATGGTACTATTTTGTTTTATACACCTTTTCATCTTCCACAAATGCTTTGAACTTCTATATTCTGAATTATGAATTACCTAACGGGCAACTGCATATTAAGATAGAAAGCCAAGGGACTTTCTTTTTATTGAATCTATTTCTTTTGAATGAATAATATCTGAGTTCTACATTCCAGCTATGATTCTCATCCCACCATGTTTTAATGATATCTAGCAGGTCATATTTACATTTCCTAGTGAGATTTTCATTTTCTCCTGTTATTGCCTGGAGATTGGGGATAACACTGCTTGCTGGCCTCTCTAGTACTACGTGGAGAATTTGAGTACCCTCCCACCCTCTTGTCTTGTCCATATCCTTAACGTCCAGCACTTTTCTTTCTGTGTCTATGGATCTTTACCCCTCTTCCTTCTGCTTTAATTTACAATAATTCTGATTAAAATTACAAAGGACTTTTTTTTCCAAGTATGCATTTCACTTATATTGTAGAGTGAAGCCAATCCTTGCCTAGGAAACCATTTTATCAGTATTGTATATCATAGTCCAATTTCAGGTTACAAAACCCTGGCTAACAATAAGAGCAACAATAAGAGCAGTTTGATACTGATATTCAGAGAGGTCGTGGACTCTCCTTTACTGGATGTATTCTAGCACCTAAATGCCTCTCATTCAGCCGTATGATTTTATATTCTAGGTATGAAGAATCTGTGGCCTTCAGTTGTTGGATTATAATTCCACCTTCTATATATGATGGCAATAAATCTGGGTATTCATATGTTTTCTTTTCAATTTCCACAGATTGTTCTGGGGTCAATAGTAAATCACAATGAAATTCTTTAGATGTAATGAAACTTGCCAGTATAACAAAATTGCCCATGCAGTGTAAATGAACCTTTTAAATAATGGGATATTTATTGGAAGGTTTTCCTACTGTTCCATTAACTATTTTTCCTTTGAAACTGAATTCTTTAGTATTTGCTCTCTGGCTGCCAAATTCTAATCGTCTTTGTCTGCCAGATTGCAAAGACAATTAGATAGTATCAGAAAACTCTTACTCATTCTGGTATTAATAGAATGGAACATCATCAAAAATCAGAAGAGAAATAAAATAACTCTGTGTAGGAAATCATGAAAAAGCATTGTGGGGCAATTTGATTATACAAGCAAGCCACGTAAAATCAATAGTTTATTCAGCTACCAAAACTATAATCTTTCCATAGATTTTGTATTTTGGCATTCTGATAATTAGTAGGTTTTGTGATCAAGATGAAGACCAGAACTCTGAAACAGGGGTAGTGCTATGTTCATATATCAGCCTGAGGCATGGTTCATTGAATAAGCCAAAACAAGTCTTGCAGATAAGCAAAAGTAAACTTGGCTTATCTGGCTAATTCCTGTTTTTGTTATTGTTGTTGTTTTATTGGGCAAAGTGTCCAGTGAAAGTGAACCCAAATAAGTCAACCTGACAGCTACAATTGTGCAATTGAAGTTCTGCCCTCTGTTACATGCATCACCATACATGGTTGTGCCCACCCACCTTATTTGATGCCCTGAGGACATCCTTGTAAGGAGACTATGAGACTGCAACCATAAATGCAGACAAGTTGTGAAGCACCTGAATTTTGATCACATGATTGTGGGGGCATTCCAAGAGCAGTATCTTGAGGACTGGTCATAACGACCATTTGTTAAGCACTATCATATGTTCAGTCATTGAACGAATAGTTGTTAAGCAAAGACTGCTTGTTAAGATGTATAAGGCACATTCTCGTATTCTTATGTCACGCTAAAACAAAGTTGACCCTAATTGATGCATAGCCCTAAAGCAATCCATGGTTTATTTTCCAATCCCACTATCCCTGCCTAACCCTGCCTATCATACTAAAATCCCTCCAAAAATAAATAATAGTTTAGGAAGATGCATTACCCCTACCATAATACTGAAAGCTTGGAAATAGGAAAGATTACACCTTGAGTCCAGAGTAATATTCTTCAAGTAAATGTGTCTCAAAATCAGATTTATTCAGACTGTCCTTCTTGGCTGAAAGTTTGTCCTTTGTTTGTTCTTCCTGGAGCTCTTAATATCAGCTCCCTAACTATTGAAGAAAGGCCCCAATTTGTTGAAGCAGATTTTCAGATGATGTAGGACATTGTCTGAAAGGAGAGAAGACAGCATAAATCACCAACATTGTGGATCTTTTTATATAACACAGTTTATTTTAACTTTGAGGAGCTACCTAGAGTTGTTTGGAGTTGGTCTAACAATTTAAATAAATAAATGTTTATCCTCCATAATGCTTCCACAAATGATGAGAGCCCTTTTTATCCTCTATGGTTTGAAACACAAAAAGCTAGAAATGTCTGCAGACTTTAACTGTTCAGAGTATTCTCTCTTTATTAAAATAATTCTCTCTTTATTGAAATAATTAAAAATAAAAATCATAAAAGAAAATAGAGATAATAAAGAAAAATATTACATAGTGAAAAAAATAAAATAAACAAAAAAGGAAAGGTTATAAAGATCTTGATAGCAATTAGATACATGTATATTTTGCCCTCTCTCTTTATGGTTACATAATCATCTTCTTCTTTCCATAACCTATCCCTTCTAATCTTCAAGCTCATAAATCATAACTTCATTTTTTTCTTTATTCAGCAAAAGGTCCATAAGAGGTTTCCTATCACTGATAATGGAGCTATTGATCTTTCTCTAATCAAACAAGTTAATTTTGCCATCTCTGCTAATTCTGTTGTCTTTACCAGTTATTTGTCCATTATGGATATTTCAGAGTCTTTCCCTTTTGCACATATAATAGTGTAACAGCAGTAATCATATATAAAAATAATCTTGAATGTTGCTTTAAAATTCTTCGTATCGTTATATGTATTTAAACTCAGAAAATTCTGGCTTTTTTACAAGTTCAACTATTCTCAACTTCTAGTTATTTAAAGCCTTCTGTTTAAGGTTTGAAACAAAATACTAAATTTTTAACCTATGATTGTTACAGATAAAGGAACTCGTTAATTAATAGGTAAACAAGGATCATGAATAGCCTCTTCTTTCAAAACATTGTTCGTGTTTATTCTTCTTTGGACAAACATTTGGCCTCTTCTCTCTTAGCCTACATCTCACTCAAATTTCTATTACAAATTGTTCTACATAAGTATGGTTGTACTCAATCCATATCACATCCTCTTAGGCAGGGGTGAGCAATTTTTCCAAGGGGCCACATGAGAAACTGGGACTGTGGAGAGCCGAACCAATAGGGCTGTGAAGGTGCACAGGCATATGTAAATTGGAAAAAAAAAGTAACAGTCATCTTTGAAATAAAAGCAATCCAGACAGGCTGGACAAAGAGATCCAAAGGGCTGGATGTGGTCGGGAAGGGGGTGTAAAATGTGCAGGTCTGCTCTTAAGTCTTAATTCTCTGGTGATTAGTCAGGTCTTCAAGCCACCTGATTTTAGGAGATCCCAGTATTCCACTTATAGAAGACATCCTGACCTTCCTCCATTAAACAGATGTAATCATCAGGAGCAGCAATTGTCTGTGCCAGTTTAGCTGCAAACTTTATTTTTAAACCTTTTCATACCCTCTGTGTGTGTGTGTGGGTGTGGGTGTAACAATCATTTCATCATATTATCTGATTTTTGTTCCATATGACAGACCTGCATCTGCATTTTCTATATGTTGAAAGCCTTGAGACTGAACTTGTTATAAACAAAAAAAAAATTATTTGGACCATAAGACAGTATCATAGAAAGATAATATTGTTTGAATAGTGAAAGTTCAGAAGTCAGATTTATATTCTCATGAGGTCAGAATAGATCCAGCAAGTTTAAAACAATCAATCCTCATAGCTGCCCCCTCCCCATAAGGAGAATGTACAGAATAACTCAATGAAAAATCATCTATACAAATGGGACCTGCATACTTTATTTAGAGAAGCATAGCTGGTGAAACCTGACAGATTAAGTGTTGTCTCCATGTTTCTGCCTTGAGATGACCTTGGGCTAATGTTGACACTGCGTAATATGAACACATCAATTACCCATAGCAGAAGGAAAAGTCTGCTGAAATCAGCCACTTGTAAAAGGCACTGGCAAAGGCAAAGGCAAAAGGGGGGAGGGTGATTGAGAGAGAAAGAGAGAGACAGACAGAATGTGTTCACCAGAATAGAAATATCCACTGTCATTCACATCATTAAATCATGTCCTTTTCTATGCACCACCATTTAGTTGATTTTCCAGCAGTGACTCATTGGAAGGACTATGTGGTAAGAGGTCAGAAATTCACAGATTATTTGTCACATTATATCATTCCCTTGAAGTCCTGTTCCAAACAAAACCTTGTTACTGTGGCATTGTTTCAGAATCCAACCTTTCAATCACAAATTATAAGACCCACTGTTGTGAACAGAAGGACTGACAGAGGACATTTCATCGGTAGCTGATGTAGATGTAATATTATGCACTTCCCTTGACATCCAGATACCCTATTCCAGATACCCTATACTGTAGTTGTTCATTAACTGGGGGCAGGGGAGGAAAACAATTTAAATTAAATTAAATTAAATTAGCCGGTTTGGTCTAATGGTTAAGGCCTTAGGCTAGAAAACCTGAGACCTTGAGTTCTAGTCCTATCTTAGCCATAAAAGCTAGCTGGGTAACTGGGCCAATCATTCTCTCTCAGCCCAACCCACCTCACAGGATTGTTGTTGTGGGGAAAATAGGGGCAGGAAGGTGTGTTGGGTATGTTTGCTGCCTTGATTTGTAAAAATAATAAAAAGGCGGGACATCAATAAAATAAATAAATACAAAATAGATTAAAATTGAAATTGAAGGGTATTCTAAGATGTTGTTTTTTAAAATGGTGGATATTCTATGCAAATCTACTCCCCCAAAAGTCAAAGGTAAGAGCCTGTAGAATTGCCCCACCAGCCGTCTTATAAATGACTATGTTTTTATTAGCCATGCCCATGATGGAAACCATTTTGTACAGATAAGGTATCAACAGACAAAATATCTACTTGTAAGTGATCATTTTATGAGAAACACTAAAAATTCAAAATATGACACAAGCCCTATTGTTTTAAATCTCTATTACAACATGTGTGCCTTAAAGACCTTCTCCATAATCAGTGCATCAAAGGGCTAAGGCTGAGAAGCCATGTGATCCTGGAAATGGATGCATCAGTTTTAATGAGCCACAGACAATGCTGCCTTCATGCTTTTATACTTTTCAAAATACATTTTCCAAATTGAATCTGAAGCATTGCATAGCCGAGGGCCAATACATGGTTTAAGTGATGGGGGGGGGGGGGTGAGTTAGGTTCTTTCTTTGTTTCATAAATGGCCAGCATGGACATACTATTTAAAATTGGAGTCAGATAAACACCAGGGGGCATAAAACTTTCTTCTCCACATTTAAATATTCTGGTCCCTAAAAATTGGCTTGTATCCTCTGCACTTGTTATTTACATCATGGAAAATTCCTTACTGTATTGAACTGAAGCTACCAGAAGCCTTTTCTTCCTGCAAATGACAGATAACTTCTTCAGAGTGAGCCTTTTGAAGCAATATAGCCTCTCTGCATGATTTAAAACTTTAGAAGATCAAGGCTTTAAATTATACAAGAAGGAAGCCTTCATGGCTAGAGAAAACTACTCACTGCAGAAAGTATCCTCAGCAAATAGCCATATTTAAATTCATATTGCATGTTTATGCCAGTTAATATCCAAACAGAAGATAATAATGACAACAGGAATAAACAAAATTGGAATATCCTTAGACAAGAAAGAAGTATAGAATATACAAAAATCAGGTCAGTACTTGTAATAAGCCAAAATGTAAAAATATTTATTGGCTATAAAATATTCAGCCATCTTGAGATATTCTCATGCAGCACATTTCATTCAAAAGGAATGGAGTGAAATGTGATTGCATAACTTGTCTCTGAAGTGTCCCTTCTTTATCCCAAAGTATTAGAATCTGAGACACAAAGAAATCAGTGGAGAAACACCTCCATAGTTGTAAAAACATAATTATGCAGACACAGGTTTTAGCAGTATATTAGCAGTGGTACATTATATCTCCTCAGAAACTGTTCTGTCTTAAATTTGAAGACATTGAAGAGAAGAAGTTGAACAACAACAAAGTTTATTCATTAGAACAGACACAGACAGAACAGAAAACGAAACTGGCTCCACCCTTTTATACACGGAGCTTTGGTAGAACTTAACCAATACTTGTAGGGGATTTCTCCCGCGCTAAATAGCAAGTCTGCCCGGGCCCCAGACATTCTGTCTCCTTAGCAGCCACGTGGCCGTCGCCCTGCACCTGCTGCCTCACACAACTGAGTACATTACACCCCTCCCCCCTTAGTGAGGAGCATACTGCACCCCCTTTTATTTTTTAGGTTGCTTTAGTAATGCCGCCCCCGGATGGAGGCTATCCATTCACTCCCACTAACCTTAGCCCAGCCTGTGACCTTGTAGGATGTGTCGCCTGCCTTTGTTCATTAAAGCTTTGAAAAAAAACAAGCAGGTAATGGAAGCTTTTGAAAACAACGCTGGGCAATGCCAGCTTGAATAAAAGTACATTTGTACCTTTGAGAACGCCTCCATTCTAGCGACAACTCCGAACGCTATGCTAGCGCAGATAGAGCCTTCACGTACTCCTTTAGGAACTTGGGAGGCCCTCGGAGTTGCTCTGATCTCCGCGGAAGTGCCGCGGTTGCCTGGTCTGCAAGCTTGCCCACCGGGCTCGGCAGACCAGGGCTTGGGGACCCGTTTAAAATGGTCGGGATTGGGGCATGCAAGCTGTCCTGTTGGTCCAGCTCTGCGTGCCGACTTGGAGTGGAATTCCCCAGATGGGTGGTGTTCCCTGAAGGGGTGGTATTCCCCTGAAGAGGGGTGGTGTTCCCTGAAGGGGTGGTGTTCCCCTGAGGGGTGGTATTCCCCTGATCTGTGGGAGCAGATGGTTGGGAGTAGTATCCCGAATGGGCGAACCCCCGAGGAGAGGCTTGAAAAGTCGATCTTGCGCAATGTCCCATGTGCGTAGTGCCCGAGTCAGGAGCCGCCTCGATGGCAAACCCCTCATTCGCTATTTGCACTGAGCCATATTCAAGGTCTTGTTGACCATCCCGATCACTCTTGGGAGCTTCCTCCCCCCCCCAGAGCAGAGCCAGGAGCGGAAGAGTGGCTTTGCAACCTCCAGCGAAGCTGGTCGATATGCCACCGCAGCACCCGACCGTCTTCCAACGCCACTTCGTAGGAAAGAGGGCCGATGACCCTACAAACCACAGCCACCACCCACAAATTACCAGGGCTATAATTTCGGGTCCAAACCAGATCGCCCAAGTTCAGCTGCCTCGGTGCCCGTGGTTGGGACACCTGCGATGCAATGCGGTCCGGATGTAACTGATCCAGCTTAGTGATAAGCCGGCGACGCCATCGGAGCTTGGCGGGGCTTTTGCCCATAGAAGTGCATGGAGTGGTGCGGTGGCACAGGAGAAAGTCAGCCAACCGGTGATGCCAGTTGCCATGTGTGATTCTTTTCAAAGAATCTTTCGTAGTATGCACCATGCGTTCTGCTTGACCATTTGACGCCGAGTGGAATGGCGCCGATGTAGCGTGGTGGATTAGGTTTGCCCGCAGAAAAGACTCCGAGGAAGTAAATTGAATTCCGTGCCAGATCAGGCTCTATGTTTCTTAAGGGCAATCTACTGAGGCCGTCTGCATGGCCTATCTCTTTGCCCGGCTTGTGAATCATGCAAAAATCATATGCAGAGAGAAATATGGACCATCTCAACATCCTAGGACATATTATGTGGGGTGTCTGTTTGTCAGTTGTAAACAGCCCCAACAGTGGCTTGTGGTCTGTGAAGACCGTGAAACGGCGACCATACAAGAAGTCATGGAACTTCTTGATGCCCGCTACGATTGCCAATGCTTCTCGATCTATCTGCACATAGTTACGTTCTGCGGCAGACAGGGTTCTGGAGTAATATGCTACCGGGACCTGAGTCCCATCTGTTTTAAGATGACTTAAAACAGCTCCAATCCCATACGGGAAAGCGTCACACGCTATGCAAACAAGGAGCTGCTCATTAAAATGAGCCAATACCGCATTTGAGGAAAGCAATGCTTTGACTGCAGCAAAGCTCTTCTCTTGGACACTTGTCCATGCCCAAATAGCCTGTTTGTCTAGGAGCCGGTGTAACGGCTCCGCCACGGCTGCCTTGTGGGGGAGGAATGCGTGATAGAAGTTCAACAATCCCAAGAACGCTTGGAGTTCTGTTTTTGTTTTGGGACTGGGTGCTTGCTGGATCGCCTCCAGCTTAGACTGAGCAGGGTGTATGCCTTCCGCGTCTATACGAAACCCCAGAAACTCTGTGGATGTAACCCCAATCTTACACTCATCTTTCCTGAGTTTCAGGCCCGCTTTGCGAAACCGCAGCAACACGGCCTTGAGTCTCTCAGCTAGATTCTCTACTGATTCCCCTGCGATGAGGACATCATCGAAGTACGGGCATACACCCGGGACGTCTCTGAGTGTTCTCTCCATGACACTCTGGAAGATACCTGGTGCTACGTTGATGCCAAACTGTAGCCTCCGCACTTTGAAAGCCCCCCAATGGGTCACAATAGTTTGTGCCTCTGCCGTGGCTCCGTCCACCGGCAGCTGTTGGTAGGCCTGGGCCAAATCAAGTTTAGCAAAAATGCACCCCCCTTGGAGAGATGCCAGAATATGGCTGACTACTGGCACGGGATAGGAGTGTTGCTGCAGCGCTTTATTCAGCGTGCACTTATAGTCAGCGCAGATTCTGACTTCTCCGTTGGCCTTAAGTGGCGTCAATATGGGTGTTTCCCATGGACTGCTGTCCACAGGCTCTAAGATGCCTTGTTGCAAAAGTTTATCCAATTCTGCATTAATCTTGTGCTTAAGGGCGAACGGCACCCAATGTGGCTTGATCCTAATCGGTGCGACAGAAGGATCTAACTTTAATGCAATTGGTGGCCCCTTATATTCTCCCAGTTCAGTGGTGAACACGTCTGCGAATTCTTTGCAAACTTGTTCCAAACTGGCCATTTTTAAGCTGTTCAGCCCCGTTACCTGAATTCCTAGGGCCTCGAACCAATCAAGCCCTATTAGGCTTGTCCTGTCCCCATCGACCACAACTATATTCAACATTCCCGTGAATTTCTGGAATTTCACCCTGATAGTGGCTTCCCCTTTAACTCTGACCAGGGAATTCTGAAAATCAGTTAATATTAGATTTGATGGCCTAATTTTCACCCATTGGCCGCTTCGTCCACAAATCCTGTTTAGAGTGCTCAGGGAAATGATGGAACAGCGGACCCTGTGTCCAGTTCCATCTTCAATGGGACCCTTTGCAACCTTACTTCGAGTTGCAACTTTTTCTTTTTTTTTCTATGTCCCCCAGTTCTATGGACACCGCGCCTGCTGGCACAGAACCCCACCCTGTTTTGGCTTGGTACCCCGGTACCTTTCCGAGGCAACTCTTTCTTTGAAAGTTCCTTTCCATGACTTAAACAAACAGCAGCGATATGGCCTTGCTTGCCACATGCTCGGCAATTTGCTGTCCGGAACTGGCAGTCGGCTCACTTGTGCCGACCCCCACACCCCATGCACCTAGGGAAGGGATCTGCCTTGTCAAGACATCTCGGGAATGCTTTCGCCAGTGTTTGTCACACCAGGTCAACTTCCTGGTCCGACTCGGCCTCTTCCTCAAGTTCGACGTCCTCGTGGTGGATGGTTGGCGATGGGTGAGTGTTCTTTGACAGCCGCAAGGCCCTTACAGCTCCGCCGTCTGCTTCCTCTGCGGTGACCTCTCGCAACGCTTCTTGGAACGATACGGTCTCCTTTGCAAAGATCTTCTGCTGAAGCTCTCTGCTCCGTAGTCCGCAAACCAAACGATCTCGTAACCGTTCCTCTAAGTCCTTGAACTCACACGGCCTCACTGCCTGTCGGAGGGCTGCAATAAATTCGGTTACGGACTCTCCTGGACGCTGGTCCCTCTGCTCGAAGGCATGCCGCCATGTGATGACCGACAGCTTTGGCTCGAAGTGCTCCTTGAGCATCTTTTTAAGCTCTCCATATGGCACTGTCTCTAATGGCACTGGGGACACGAGGTTTTCCGCGATGTCGAAGACGGCTTGGCTACACACACAGAGTAGCGTGGCAGCCTTCAGCTCATCTTCTGTGAGTAATTCTCGGCCCAGGCGACATATGAGCTCCACCGCTCTGGGTGAGCAACGTCAAACTCCGCTAGCCGACCCAGCTTGGCCATAACAAAGTCTCTCATCTACCGCATGCTGCCACTCATTAGAGGTTTCCCGGGCAGTTCCTTGCAGCACTCTCCCCCAGCGTTTGCGTACTGGCGGGTGAGTGAGCCGAATTAGGAACGCCGTCCCTCAACGTGAACTGGCCCTCCTTCACTGTGTTTCGGGCCCTTCGTTAAGGTGGCAGCAGCATCCCATCCTCATCGCCAATTGTTCTGTCTTCAATTTTGTAGACATTGAAGAGAAGAAGTTGAACAACAACAAAGTTTATTCATTAGAACAGACACAGACAGAACAGAAAATGAAACTGGCTCCACCCTTTATACACAGAGCTTTGGTAGAACTTAACCAATAGTTGCAGGGGATTTCTCCCGCACTAAATAGCAAGTCTGCCCGGGCCCCAGACATTCTGTCTCCTTAGCAGCCACGTGGCCGTCGCCCTGCACCTGCTGCCTCACACAACTGAGTACATTACAGAAACTTACACATTTCTTTCATATATGACAAAAAAATTCAATTGGAAAGGTTTTTGTTCTTATGAAAATAGAATACCAGCATTTGGAATGAAGAATTGTTCAACAACAAAGGTCATGGTTTGTATACAAATGGGCCCCATGCCCGTTTCTGTCACATATGACAAAAAAGTTCATTTGGAAAGGTTTTTATTCTTATGGAAAATGAATATCAGCTTTTGGAGAATTGTTCAATGGGAAAAACATGGTATATATACAAATTGGCCCGAGATTTAAAAGCCACACATTCCAATCCCAGCTCAGCCCTTTTCTGAAACCCTTGAAAGCACCAACTGAGACTGACAAATTTATTTATTTATTTGCATCCCATCTTTATTATTTTTACAAATAACCCAAAGTGGTGAATATATCTAACACACCTTCCTCTTCCTATGTTCCCCACAACAATAACTCTGTGAGGTGGGTTGGACTGAGAGAGAGTAACTGCTTCCTCTGCTTTGTATTTTAAAATTGTTTAAAATACAATACCCCCTGCTTAGGAAGGTGTTTTTTTTTTTAGAGAATACTAAGACATCACATCACATTTATTAAGGTAATATATTTAAATGCCTTCTACAATATTTATCCATTTTTTTAAAAAAAAACTGCTTATCTCCCCCACAGAGGGACTCTGGGCAGGGTATAAGTAAAAAATATTAAAACATAAAGAGTCTAGGAAATTCACAATTTAAAAAGGCAAGGTTGGATTAAAAAATATTAAAGTTAATTGAGAGGCGGGGGAGGGCTTTCCGAGTGCCAACCAGCCTTGCAGCTGTGTGCTCCTCTGTGAGCCCCAAGCAAGGTCACAGAGCCATGTTTTTACACCTTTCTAAACGGGGTCCACCTTAAGTTGGTTTTGCCACAGGAGGATTCCAACTAAGTCATAACTAAATACCTTTGCAATGAAGAGGACCTAACATGGCAATTATTATTTTTTACATTTTTAGAGGTATTTCTTATGAATAATAAACAACAATAGTGCGATAGACAGCATATAAATTTAATAAATAAAATAAACAGATAAATAACCTTGTCATGGTACCTCATCAAAACAGCAGTGGTGGACAGCAATAAACTCTGGAGAAAAATAAATAGGTAATATGTTAAAGCTTCTTCCTACAGTTTTGACGCATTTCCCGAAGGCCAAGCACTAACAAAAGAAAAAAGCTTTGTTATTAATTGACAGATGAATTATACATGAATTATATACATTGTACAGGTAGTCTTGTTTAGTGACTGCCTCAGACAGTAACCATTTGCAGTTATGATGCTGATGAAAAAGTAACTTTGCAATCAATGTCCACATTTATGCCCTTCAGTGTATCTCTCAGTGACATGTTTGCAATTGCAGTCCACACAAGTTGTCCTGTGCCTGACCCATTTTTTCCTCCCCCATCCCCAGTGGAGAGATTGCTTAAACAAGCTATCTATTTCTGAGCTGCTTTTCCCAGCACAGCACTGCCTAAAAAAAGAGCTAACCGC
Source organism: Azemiops feae (assembly GCA_023970755.1). Taxonomy (NCBI): domain Eukaryota; kingdom Metazoa; phylum Chordata; class Lepidosauria; order Squamata; family Viperidae; genus Azemiops; species Azemiops feae. The sequence continues at coordinate 2,047,115 of JALGBA010004287.1, forward strand.
AAGTTAACAAGTTGAGTTCTGTGACCTTAATTAGTTGATTGGAATACTCTGCTGACTGACAAGCTGATGCTTGCAATTGACCAGACCCTAATCAGTTTCACGTTAAAGGCTTTTGTTTGCTTCCTAAGTAGCTGAGGGCTTAGAGCTGCCAGCTGCTAAGTAAACAGCCAGCACCTTGCCTTTGGTGTATATTCCCCACTGAGTACCTGCTTACTCTCTTGTAATCTCATCTGCTCCAAGGAATATAAATACAAATGCTAATTCCATTCTTGCTAATTGTCCCAGCAAAGAGGTGAGCATTCCAAAGGGTGGGAAGTGAGGAAAAAGGACTATAGGATTTGTCCTCTTACCCTGCTTCTTTGTGAGTCAAATTTTGGAAAACCTCCCTGCCATTTCGACTCACCTGGTGTTTGGGGTCATAGCCTTCTGATGCTGTAAACTTTACAGTGTAAAGCAAAGGAAAGCTGAAATCAAAGAAAACTGAAGAGCTACTTTGTTAAGATCCTAACCTATAAACTAGGAGATTGTGAGTTCTAGTTCCAGTTTAGGCATAAAAAGCTGGCTGGGTGATTTCAGTCACTTTCTCAGCCCAGCCCACCTCACAGGGTTGTTGCTGTGATGAAAATAGGTGGAGGAAGGAATATCATGTATATTCACTGATTTGAGTTACATATAAAATAATGGTGGGATAAACTATTAAATCATAAGTAAATCATAATCAGTCATGGTTACATGATTTTTCATTCATTTAATTCACTTAATTACCAAATTCCTGGTATCAGTTATGGTCACTAAACAAGAACTACCTGCATTACTAAATAAGGATCATTCCTTAAAGTATAAGACAGGTGAAAACCATGTTATTCTCATAGGAGTGCAAAAATAGCCAGATAGTGGTCAGGGCAGCATGATTGAAGCTACGTCCCCTTTTCACAGGAAAGCAAAGGAAGCATAACTTTGATCTTCCTGCTGTGACTGCCATCTTGCCTTTTTTGAACCCCTTCCCCACAGGCACTGCTGGGTACAGTCTAACTTGTATTGAGTTATTGCTATTGGTTTACCCTTGTGATAGTCCTAAACAGCATGACTTAAGTAAAGACTTCTTAATTCAAACTATTTGGGGGGGGACATGCCAGGAGTTCTAAACATCTGGGAATTCTGATCTTTGGTAATTCCAAAATGACACATAAATTTGAGAGTTGATAACAATGCCCCATATTCTGGCTTTCTTCCTTTGGCATCAATCTGAGGCATTTAAAGTTAAAATGAATGGCAAGGTCAGGATTTAGCAGATTGTTTTCCCTCTTGCAAAAAAGAAAAAATGTGGAATGCAAATCTCTGATGCAGTCATTTGTTGTTAAGCAGCTGAAATAGGTCATAGTGCCTAGAGCAGTCAGTAAACTTTTAAAGCTGCATTAGCTTTTACATGAGCCACATTACATGCTGGGGTAGACAAAAAGCTTTTACGCACATATGTACATCCAAGATAGTGAAGTTATACTGTATAATCAAAGTACAATAAAAATATTTTAAATTGTAAACATTAAAAGGAAATGTTAGTATGTACTATTTAAAATATGTAACATTCAAGGTTTTGTAAATTGAGGGGTGGAATGCCTTTTATTTGTATTTATTTTGTTGAGGCAGTTGGCAAGTTGTGTCAATATAGGTTAATGTAGTCTTTCTCAAACTTGAACTTAAACTCTCAGAGCTCACTGGCAAATTGAAAAGTAAAAAGATATATAAAAATGGAAAGCCGGGCTTGTAACTACACAATAGTGGCCACTGTCTAGTGTTCAGCTGATTGGAGAAGTCCACACATTTTAAAGTTGCGATGGTTGAGAACCACTGGATACTGTTTTTGGTATTTGTGGTTTTGCAGCACAAGCCAAGACCTTAATTGATACAATAATTATTCTGATTGAATGCTGATAGAAAAATAACTCCAGCATTTCCAGATGACATCATCCCATTCATTTTTTAAATGAAGGAGAAGAGGGACAAACAATGCAGGGAAAGATCTTGATGCAAAATAACACCTTCATGTTTGTTTTCTTTAAATATCTATGTTGATTCAGCCTGAAAACACTTATCCTCCTGAGTTAATGAACGTTGGATTGCTAATATAAAAGTAAATCAGCAATAATTACTGAATACCCTAATAATGTTACACCCTAGACCAGGGGTCCCCCAGCTATGAGGGGATTCCAACTGGGCTGTGGAAACGGCCGGCAAGTGCACATGTGCAACCTCACTTGCGCCAGCAGCAGGCAAGCTCATGTGCGCACACTCCATTTGCGTGAGTGGCAGACGCGCATGCACAACGCTTGTGCGGAACCATTCCTTCTCCCCCCCCCCGCCAGTCCCCAAAGCTGGAAATGTTGGGGAACTCTGCCCTAGATTATATGTGTAGTAAGGCATGTAGTTTTACCTACAGTATTACATTTTAACAACTACTTCCTCCTCTTAGTTTGTTTAAATTGATTTCCTTCAAAATTCTTTGCTTTCCAAATTGTTTTCCAAAATTTTCTTTCTTCTGTGACATGTTCTTTTGTTAAATATATCCTAGGACTGAGAATCTTGAATTCAGTAGAAATATGTGTGAAAATATTTAATTTCTTTTTCATAAACGAGAATATCTTCAAGAATAGTAACTATATTGTAGGGATGTTGTATGCAGAAGTGCTGCTTAGCAACCATTTGTAGCTAGGAATATCCGTCCTGCTGTATTAACAAAATAAAGCTTTTTAAAACAGCAGCAACTGTAATTATACAGAGCATCATGAAAAAAACTAACCTTTATATAACTGATATTTTTGTATGCTACCATTCTAATTAACAGTGAACAGAATTTCTCTTCTATTTGGACTACAATCAATAGTTAATCTCATTTCTCTCCATGCATCTTATATATGAGTTTCTAGTGTACTGAGGCAGGATGAGACTAATCTCCTACTGAGGTGATTCAATATATCTGATTAGACTGATTGCACTAAACTGTTAGGAAAAGCTGATATGGAGGGATGACCTACATTTTAAGGCGTGTTTGTATCTGTGAGTGCTTTCTATTTGAAATTTCTCTTTAAGCACTATCAGTATCATAAATCTCCACTCATATTTTACAACTAAGAAGAAAGCATTGAAATATTTGTTTTTAATATTCTTTTGCTGTTGACAAATTATTTATTTCTTGGCTATGTAAGAACTTTCTTTTAAAATATAGGAAACTTTTACTGAATTCCCTATATTCATCAAGTAAAAATTAACCACATTCCAAATGGTTTCTAACATTTCTATAAGATTCTGCCTGTTTAGCATCTCTTGAGTGTCAAATAGATTAAACAAATATGTGAATTGAGTGCTTGCCTCTTTAACTGTTCTCAGGCTACATATTGTTATAAAATTTCAGGCTTGTCAACACAACAGTACTACTTTGATAAATAGATAAATAAATATATGGATTATTTACAAATAATCTAGGGCACAGGTGTCAAACTCGCCACGTTACGTGATGTGTCGTGACATATCGCGACTCTTTTTGCATTGCCGGCAATGGGGTGGGCGCGGCTTTGGTATGATGAAACCGGCCCGCGGGCTGGCAGTTTGTCACCCCTGATCTAGTGATTGAGACACCAGAATAGAAACCAGAAGACTGTGAGTTTCAGACCCAGCTGACTGGGTGACTTTGGATCAGACACCCAGTCTTTCTCTAATTCACCTCACAGAGTGGTTGTTGTGGGGAAAATAGGGCCACTGAGGGCCAAAGAGCAAAAAAAAATAATACTGAACTAATTCTTTTCCAATTTCTTTCCTTCTAAATCAAATGTCTTGGCTCTTGTCTAGCTTTCTCTTCATATGTATTGGTAAGTTTAGGCTAAATGTTTTGCTGCATAGGTTTTTTTGTTGTTGTTTAGTCGCTAACTCATATCTAACTCTTTGAGACCCATGGTGCTACAATTGAAATAAGTGAATCTTTTGGGTGCATTCAGATTGATATATTAACACAGGGGTCTTCAAACTTGGCCCTTTTATGACTTGTGGACTTCAACTCCCAGAATTCCTCAGACAGCATGCCTGGCTGAGGAATTCTGGGAGTTGAAGTCCACAAGTCATAAAAGGGCCAAGTTTGAAGACCCCTATATTAACATATGGGTCTGCCAGGTTGGTCTGGGCATCAAATGGGGGAGTTCCACACTGGACACGGCTGCTAGATTGATGCTAACTTCCAGTTTCCCGCCTCCCGTTCTCTGCTCTCCACTCATCCATCAGTTTGGTTATTATACTGACATATTTATTCTTATTTTGAGTCTTTGTCGGTTTATTTTATTCTATTTTACTCCTGTTTACACTCCTTTAATTTTTCTTCCTTTTTATTCTTGTAAACTGCCTAGAGTAGCCCCATGACGTGATAGGTGGCAAACTTAATAAATATTTTAGCTAAGCTTAGTAATACAAGAGATATATGAGCCTGCTGCCTGCAGACATTGCCCCCTCCAGTCTTTGTTCTTAGAGCATTGGATGTAGTTTACCCCTGAAGTTATCAGTTAATTGCTATCTCTTATACAGCTAATTGTTCTAATTTCTAATATTTTCAGGTTCCAGAGGGATATCAGGCACTGCAGGCAAAGACAGTGCAAAAGTCCGAGTGAAGGAAAAAAGCACAAAACCCAGCTAGGAAAACATAGGCCCACTGGCTGAGGTTTTCCCCTACTATATTACAATAATAAAATATGAGCAACTAAAGCATAGATTGACAGCAAGGGGCTATTTCCAAAACCATGGTGCCCCAATAGCCCTTCAAAGGTTTCTGCTATACTATAATTGTTTATAGAACATCAGAGAGAAATGATTAAATATATGAGGCTGTGATTATTAGATACATTAACTATGCTTCCCTTAATGTAATTGGCTAAATCATTAAATTTTGAGGGGGGAAATGCTAAAATGTTAAGACAGCCAAGTGTAGGAATGGATATAAATAATAAATCCTGCAGCCACTGAAATAACGAAGAGTTGTATTTCAGAATTAAAAGGTGGCTACCACAGAGCAATCATAATGAGCAGTAATGATTCAATTGAATACACACATTTCTGAATTAAAATTAAAAAGGCAACTCACAGAGAACTAGACTTAATTGTGATTAACATCTTTACTTGCATTTGTTGTTGTAAATTACAACTGAACCATTGTTGTGAAATAGAGAGAAAAGAGCAATGGAAATTATGAAAAACAGAAAGATGGCAGTGCTTTTAAAATGACCAAAGATAAGGAACTTGAAATAGATTATATGACTCCTATTCTCTGCTTATATTAAAAATAGATCATGTAGATTCAGAATAGCTAGCGATGAACCCAATCCATTTCTCTGCAGCAAAGGGAAAAAAAAAGAAAATTTGGTGACTCCAGTGACTTGCTGGACATCAGCTGCCTTTGGTTCTCCCTTGCCTTTCACGTCATCTAGCAGCAGCAGCAGCAGCAGAGAAACAAAACAGGCAGAGCCCAGTTCATGCTGAGACTCTGCTGAAACATTTGCTATCTTTAGCTCTTCATTTTCCTCAGCACCAACTCACATTTAAGATGTGGAGTGAGGTGGCATGGCAGCTAAGCCTAATTAGTAAGTTAATTCTGACATAAATACAGATAGAGAGAATGTGACTTTCACGGGACCTGACACACACACTCTGTCAATGAGACCTTATTCCTGACTCCAGGAAATTGACCATATATTCTGACCAGGAAAGCAATGACCAACTAGATTTCAAATAACGCTGCAACATAATTACCTTCCTCCAGTCATAGCTTTACTGGAAAAGCTTTTGTTCAAGCTGATATAAAAGGATATTTAACCTCTCCTTGCAAGTTTAATGTAAAATATAACTTTAAAAACTGAGAATCACTAATGCATCTAAGCTAACTTAGAGTTTGCTTTGATCACTGCGCATTTTCTGATCCTCTCCCAAATATTAAAATTGAACTAAGATGTCAGGGTTTTGACTACTCCTGTATATAAATAGTCAGCTATTATTAAATGCCAATGAGCTTAACTGTATCTGGACCCAGTTGAGAGCTTCCTGCTGCTCTGTTGTTTACAGAAGACTATAGAATTCAAGCGTAGTTTCTCAACTGGTATCATCCATGACACACTCTTAAATAAGAAAATATTATGCCAGTGGGAAGATGCATTCAGACAACTGGAGCTGTTATAAAAATCAGAGAAAGTTGAATTATCTCTTTCTCTTAATTCCATTTTTGTAGCCATTCTATTGTGTCCAATTTCTCTTCCAGAGCATTTTTAAAACTTAAATCTCAGCTGCTTCCTCTTGACAGGGTCCTTTGGAAATAGCACTCAGCACAGATATAGATGTTCTTTTATTTTAATGAGCTTAACTGTTTCGCACTTTTTTTTTTGACAAAAAGACTCATAATACATTTTGATCAATATTATTTCAAACAATATTATGTTTATGTTTTTAGTGAATTCAATTTCCTACCATTGAGGCAAAGTAGAAAGAAAGGAAAACAAGCAAAAGAAATCCCATTAATGATATTTAAATGCCTTCTCAAATCCTGCTCTCATGCATTTCATTATCAGCATCTTTTAAGGCTTGTTCTCCTATCCCAATTAACATTCAAACCACTCTTCTTAAATTTCTCTGTGACTAAAGAGTACATAGAGATGTTGATTTAGTCATCAGCTGCTTGATATGAATAAGTTCATTACACTTAAAATACAAATGAAAGCTAAGATGTTAAGCAGCACTGAGTTTATCATTCAAAATAATATATGTGTGCTGCATTTTTATACTATTCCCTTGTTCTGAACTATGAAATTGTGTCAGGAAGTTCTTTTCTTAAACCTCAGGGAAGGAAGCAATTTACTCTGCCCTTTAAAGGGTCCTAACACATCCAAACTGCTTTAGGAGATCTTTAAAATATCCTGTAGAATACAGATAGAAGTATACAAATTGTAAATAAAGAGTGGATAACCTAGTTCTGCAGAACTAAAATTTAAGTAAATAATGGAAGGGAAACACGGGTGGTAGAAAACCAGAAAAAAAAACTATGGAAAGGATGGAAAGGAGGAGTAAAGCAGGAAGCTGAAATAAACAGGACAATGGGAGAAAATCCTAAAGATCTATGCTATCTTGAACCCTCTGGAAGAAAGGCAAACATTCAAATATAATACAAAGATAACCGAATACAGTATGAAGGTGCTTTACTAAACAAGACACGTACTATTCTAATGTGTGATGCAAAATGGGGAAAACCACACATAAAGAAGCGCTGGAGTCTTGTAGTAACCTCATATGTAAATGTATAAGATAATTGTTTTTCAAACTTGGCAATTTTAAGGTGTGTAGACATGCTGGCTGGGGAATTCTGGGAATTGAAGTCTACACATCTCCTTAAAGTTACCAAGTCTAGGAAATTGGTTAACACATGAACTGCAGTTTATGTGCAGTAGCAGTTTATGAGTGTGACAGTTAGAAAGATACATAAGTAGCCATCCAACCCCATTCCTTTTATATACTTTTCCATTAGGACAGACCCCTGTAGCAGTGTTATGTAGAGCAGAAATAATTGGTTGGGCTATACCAGTGTTTCTCAACCTTGACCACTTTAACATGTGAACCTGAAATGTAACTCCCCAGTGGACCAACTCCCTTTCTGAAGAAGAATAAAGTCATTTGCCCCACCCCATCAGTTAATACTGCTACTAAAAAAAAGTTTCTTTTTTGTATTACACCATACTTGGTATTGTTCAGCCTGGAATATATCCAATTACAACTGATTTAATAGGATTTGATGGCTCATATTACATAAGAGATGCAGAACCTAATATTCTATGATTCATCAAATCCCATTAGATCAGCTGTAATTGGATATATTCCAGGTAAAGCAATATTAAATGTGGTCTGCTACAAAAAGCTGAAAGTTGCCTTCTAATGGTATAAATGGAGAAAAACGTTAAACATGATAAATAATTAAAATTTTGATTTGAAAAACTATTTAGTTTTTGCCCTGGCTCTTCTCATTTGTTGATTCTAAGTTTAAAGTTAGTCTCTTAGCTCAAAAAAAGGCTGTGCGTCCCTATGCTAAATGCAATTGTTCTGATTTTGAAAATGGTTCAGACCTTGGGCAAGCACAGCATCTCTCTTGGTATTCATTAAAAAAGTCCTCTGTCCAAAAACCTGGACAGAAAAGGTGTGGCTGTTTTAAGGAATCAGTTTATTAACATTACTGGGAATTTCGAAGCAGCCACACCTTTTTTCAGGGCAATAGAAGTTCTCCCAGGATCTGGGCTATGGTAGTTGGAGCCCCTTGTAAGTTTATTCAATTTTTTAATCTCATCTTTAAGTGTAACTAAAGGTGGCAAACACACCTAATACTCCTTCCTCCTGCTATTTTCCTATTTAAAGAAAGAATGACTGGCCCAAAGTCACCCAACTGCATTCATGCCTAAGGTGGGACTAGAACTCACAATCTCCTTGTTTCTAGCCTGGTTCCTTAACTATTAGACTAAACTGGTTAAAGACTATTTTGTTACTTGCTTTTTGCCTTATTTATTTTATTGGGTTTTTTAATAGCATGCTTTTATGGTTTTTACATTGTGAGCCCCCCAAAGTCATTTTGAGTTGGGAAGCATCTAAATAAAAAAAATTACATTAAAATTAAATAGAAACGTGTTGGTCTATCTGCTTTCCTGAGAAGCAGGCATGTTAGACAGATTCATGTAAGGGTCATGCAACGATTCTATGCTGGGTAAGCGTGGGTGGTTTGATCTTCTTGTACTATCTCTGTTTGTTTTAGTGTATGTGTGTGTAGATATATGTGCATCATTTGTGTTACATGATGATATTTTATCTAATTATAAGAAAAAAACTACCTGATAAAATTAATAAAACAGTGGAATAGTCTCCCTATAAAGGTTGTGAGCTTTCCATCTCTGGAGTTTTAAAAAGAAGCTGGAGGCTACCTCTCATAGATGGTTTAAATAGTTTTCTTATACAATAGAGACATTATATTAGATTATCCTTGTGACCCCTTCCAACTCTACAGTTCAATGATTCTATGAAATAATGCACACAACTGATTTTAAATGTAACTAATTTTCTTTTTTCCTTTTTTTAACTAATTGTTATTAAGAATTTTATTAATAATTTAAAGTATAATAATACTTAGCTCAACTTGAAGGCATTAATACAATGTAGAACACAACTTATATATCTGAAATAAATTTGTGGCACAGTTTTCTTTTTCCTGGATTTTTAACAATCTTGCCTTATTAAGAATTGTTGGAAACTCAAAACCTTGTATGTTGTTTTGAACCTTCAGTTGGCCTAACAAATGCATTGCCATCATAATGAATGATGTTGTTTACAATTATGATTATTACTATTATCACTATGACTATTATTACAATTCAGAATGGCAGAATATTATAATTATATCATTATTTTTATTAATGTTCAACATAGAAAAATACAGCTATTCAGTTCCAAATGAGTTATAATTTTTACACTGTATTCTACATTATCAAGACTACATTAATCATTAACTGAATTTAAAGTTGGTGGGTTTTCTTCTGCCTATGTTCTTTTAACCAAAACATTTACAAACCTAGAACATATTATTTTCTCTGTTAGACAAAATCTAAATAAGCAGGCTATGAAACTCAGTCTATTGTTGTTGTTTCCAAATTTGCCCTCTAGAAATGGCTCACTAAATTGATTCACATTTTTTTCTACTAACTCAAGCTTGACTCATTTAATCAAGGAAGTCTCTCCTATGGACTGGGCAAGGAAACCCACTGTTGGGAAGGTAATTCAGTGCTTAGAGAAAGAGAAAGGGAAGATAGAAGAAATTCAGACATTTCTTTCTCAACATCCCTCATCTTCTTTCTTATGGGATCAACACAAATTAGTGGTAGTGTAATAGCTTCCTTCTGCTGCAAGTCCTCTAGTTTTAAATAGGCTTCTATTGAATGAATTGATGTTTGTTTAAAATGTTGATGCCATTTCATGGCTATGTTGTCCAAAATATTCAGAGTTTTGAATATCATTACCCCCCCACCCCAACAAACTCTTCTTTCACACAAGGGTCTCAGCAGCAACAGTCCCAAACGGGATCACCAACTCACAAACAAGCAATCACAAATTGCTCCATTACCCACAGGATATGCCCAAATTACTCCCTTGGGTAATTACCCCCAGTTTAAGAATCACTGCCCAAATGCTATGCAAAAGTACTGCAGAACCTCACTTTGCAAAACTGCTTCAGCAGGATTGGTTAACTGAATCGCCATCTAATTTAACTAATCTGTTGAAGCTCTTCACCTTCTTTACTATACTCTTTCCTAGATAGTATAGGAAAATAGAAAAGTTTCTGCACTTGGACAGACTAGCATGTAGCACAGTATAAATAAGAAATTGCTTAGTTCTTATTTTTCTAATACGTGTACTTATCTTATTATGCATTTATATCCAAGTAGAGTTTCCTGACACCTACCCTGTCATCAATAATGGCTCTGTAATTTAAGTCTCTTTGTTCCTATAAAGTAGATATAGCCTGTTTTTGGTGATGGGATGGTGTTTTTCACCTGCTAATGTGTCCTTTGTGGGACTTCCAGACTTTCCAGACCCTTGCTATAAAACTGCATATTTTAATGTGACAGGAAAAATATTGTCTTTTATTTACATATACATTAAACCATTTGTCCTGGCTGAGCCCACTTCTTGAGCATATCAAGAGATCTCTAGGTTTCTACTTAAAACCTAAATGCAACCTTTGGCCTGAAAAAAAAACACAACTACTCCAGCTGTGGGGTCATGTTGAATATCTTTAAAACCAAGGAAATAACTTTAAAAAAAATCAAGGAAATAACTTTAAAAAAACAATATACCTACCCAAAGCACCCAATGAGTTCTGTAAAGTTCAAGACATGCTTTGAGTCTGAATTTAGTAATAAAGAGTCTGAAGAGACAGCCTAGAAGGAAAATACAATGCACAATAAACTGATACTCGTGGCATAAGTATTCAGTATATGGCTTAATACTGAGACAGCCCTTCCCAAATAAGATTATGTCTGCCTAATTCAGACAGTCAAGAAGCACCTACTAAGGATACCCATCTGCAAACTGGTGATGTGGAAGAAGACACAACTGTGAATATTGTCTATGGGAAGTTCTTTCTTATAGGACTGCTTTTTTCCAAAGGGAACATGGTAAGAACTAGCATTTCTGGAGGATCTTTGGGACTTAGCTGTGAAGCCATCAGCACCTACAGTGTTTCTCTATCTCAGCGACGTATATGTGTACTTCAACTCCCACAATTTCCTAACTGGCTCAGAAAGTTTGGAGTTTAAATTTAAACAGCTTAAAAGTTGCCAAGTTTTGGAAACACTGGTATAATATATTTTTGGAAACATTGTTTTTATTCTTAATGTTTTGTTATTTTATTATTATTTTTTAAATATTTGTTAAATATTTGTTAAATATTAACAAATTGCCTAGAGAGTCTTGCAGGCTGAGGCAAGGATAAATTGGAAAAATACATTACTGAGTTTTCCTTTTAAGTTGAACTAAGGAAGGTACAAGTGTTAGTTTCTTTGGCTAATTCACTAGAAATTCTTCATGTTGTATATATTTGTCCTATCATTTAATTTTTATTAATATTCCTTCCCTGGATTTCCATATTGCCATACTCATCATTGTTCACCCATATCAGCAAATCTTGTATTATTGCTAGAATTGCATTTCTTGTTTATGACTACAGCAAAAAAACCCATTGTAATAAATATGCTTATCATTTCAGATTTTGCAGAAAGTGTAAAAAAGCTGAGATTTAGCCAATTACTTTAATCTGCCAGCAGAAATCTTGCTATTTTTTTAAAATAAGGAAATCATGTAAAGAAACTTCAAAAGGAATAACCATGGAGTAGCATTTTTTTTTATCTCTGACTGTGGTAAGAAATGAGAGCATTTGAAAGACTGAGGTAAGCATATAAGTATTTTTTTCTTATATTCCCTTTTTAAAGAGGGTATTAGTCCTTTTAAGTTCTTTAAAAACTTGTCTACTAGTTTATAAATAAAAGAGGCTACATTGAGGTTTAATTGTTGTTAGTTGCGAAGTCGTGTCTGACCCATCGCGACCCCATGGACAACGTTCCTCCAGGCCTTTCTGTCCTCTACCATCTTCTGGAGTCCATTTAATAATTGTTGGTAATTGGCAGCAAAAAGGGAGTTGGAGTCCAGTGAACAGTCTGAGGAGGCTGCAAGTTTCCTTTGTGAACAGATTTCCACCCTTAGTATAACAAGGGCAGGTTATCTTTCTGTGGTTAAGGGCTGCTGGTGGTTGTGTTCCACCTGCTGAGAGGCACAGAAAGTAGTGAGATCATCAGAGGGGGCAGGAATTTTTACTCCTTTGTAAGCTTTTGGGCTTCCCCCTCCTCACTTTCCTGCAAATAAATAGATGACTTATGTCTACTGGAGATTTAACTTATTTTTATCTAATGCCCCAAATTGTGGTTCAGTGGCATAATCTTAATTCTAGGGCTGCTCTGATTAACGTACTGTAGTAGTGCTCCAGTACAAACTGCAGTACGGTCCTTTGTGTATCATCAGGTCAGGACTCTTGCATTTATTGCTAGTTTAGTGTGTATATAATTGTACAACAGTAAACTTCATGTGAATATATTATAGCAAACCTTTTCTACCCTGATAAATCAAGAAACCCAAGTATTAAATTAACAGTGTGTTTTTGCTAGAGTTCAATTATTATTTAAAACTATTTTTAAAAAGTGCCATAATAGTATGCTATGCAGAATGATTGTTAGCATAATGCCCAATAACATTTCCTAATCTGACTGCTGTAAAGAATTACAGTAACTCAGATTGTAAAACTCTTTTAAGCCTTGATGGTTTATATATACACTCACCCTGCATTATTACTAAAAGAATACATAGTCCAGGGTGATTCTGTAGTTTTGGTTCCAGGGTTAGTCCATGAGGAAGGGCTTTATTGCAGGTGTTTACTTCGTATGTTACAAGACCATTGGGACTACACAGGAAAGAGAGTGCTAATGAACATGAGGAGAAAAAGAATATGAAGAGAAAAGCAGAGGATTTCAGTCAAGGTTTGGTAGAGAAATACATAATGGAATCTGCTGATTGGTGAATGAAGATGGAGGAATGGACACAAGGTAAACATTTGAAATGGAACTACCTGCTTTGATAACCAGTTTTGTTTTGGGGCATGATGTAAACCTGCCTTAGATTCTTCGGCCCTCAGAAGGTTTATCAGAGGTGAGCAGAATGGCTGGCACTGCTGACAGGGAAGAGTTGGAGGGGGAGAAACACAAACTATGACCACTATTATCTACAAAGTGGCAGCAACAAGGACATCTGGAGTAGGAATAGCAAACAAAAAAAACAAAAACAAATCCCAGATTCCCTAGAATAGTGCTGGCCCAATATTGGGCACCGAGAGAACCTTCGTCAGATCCAGAAAGATTTCCCTGATGGGATGAAAGATTTTGTGTCTGCAGGTGCCAGAACTGAGAAGTGCTGCCAGGGTGGGTAACTGCAGCTGCAATTAAACTCAGTCTGGGAAGCATCTGAAGATTTATTTTAACATCTGTCAGATGACCTGGATTGAAATATAAGAGTACATTCTCTGGGCAAGAGTTAAGGAAAGCTGAGGTCAGCTTCCCATCCCTTTCCGGGCAAGAGAACAGGAGTGAGATGGAGGGATTTTATGAGTTTTAAAGTTCTCTGGAAAGTTGAAGGCCCTAGGATGTAGGTGATGGGAATTAGAAGAGTGGTCATGGAATTGAGCCATGTAGGGAGGCTCTGCAGATGAAACAGCAGAGGCTCAATAATAAGAAAATGGAACTAGAGCAGGGAGTACTAAGTGTATTGTTGGGGAAGAAAGGGATAGATACATTAGTTCAGGTTCATTCTAAGCCAATGGTCCCCCTCCTAGAGCCAGGATAGCAAGTCGAAGGGTACTTTAGTCTTCAACTGTTGGTAAATGTCAGGTTTCCCTACAACAAAACTGCATCTGACATGGTGATGAACAAATGACTGGATCTGATACTTACATAAGGCTTAGGGGGAGGGGTTAGAGTAAAAAACTTCAGGACGGTGAGCACGACATAATTGGAGATCTGCCCTTTTTGTACGTGTGTGCTGTGATTATTCACAGAGACAGGGAGCACTATCTCAAATATAATCAGATGCAAGTGCCTATAAATGGAATGAGGACACACTGACAAACTAGGGCTGTTGCTGGTGTCACAAGCTTCTGGATCTCATCACAGTGCTGGTGCTGGAGTTCCTAAGACTGTTGCTTGAGTAACTTCATTTTCCTTGCCCTGGAAGAGAAGTCTGGTGTAGCTTGTAAGTTCATATTCACCACAAGCTTGTCACAAGAAATTGCAGATCCAAAATACAGGATATATTTGGTCTTCACATTGGAACAGATGACATTAATAGAGGACATTAATACCTTTCCTTTGCCTTGATCAAATCACCTTGTTAAATTACAGATCACAGATAACTTAAAACTCCTGCAAGAGTAGGGGACCTATTAAAATGTCGTAGAGTAAATTAAGAAAAGGGAATGCTGTATATATGTGCCACAAGTGCTGGGGGAAAGTTGGGATACAAAACATTTATTGCTATGCCAGACTAAGAGATACTATGGAAATTTTGAATTAGTGCCTGTGACTATATATGAGAACTATCATCATTAAGTGAGCATTAACATAACATAGTAATGGTTTTTTTAAAAAAAGAAATGGATTTGTTTTTATGTATTTTCCCTGTTATTCATTGCAAAGTATGTCTGGATTGGAGCAGGAGATTTTGTTAAATAAAATAGAAAAAATATTAAGTGACTTTTTAAGAACAGTTTAAAATTTAAAAACTTATAATTTTTGAATTTTAAAAATAATTTAAAAGTTAGCAATGTTTCAAAAACCTCTAGCATTTGCTCCTCCCTCTCAGGTCTGATATTCTAATATTGGACTACAAGAGTGCTCACATGTTGAAAAAAAGGGGATTTTTTTGCCTTTGCCATAAACTTGACTATATTTGATCAAGGTCACCACTCTACTCTCCTTTAAGTTGGCAAAATATAAAGGAGACCAACCAGGTTACACAAAAGCTCCTCTGTGTAATGGAGTGTCTTCGAATCTTCACCACATCTTGGGTTGGGAGGCATCTCCTCATCATTCCACCACAGTTGCATGAATGAGATATCTTTTATTTAGGTAAAAAAATTGACATTTTTTCATAAAGAAATCTTGCTATAGAAAGAGAAAAATCCATATTCCTAGTGAAACTCAATAGTTAATATTCTGGGGTTTGTCGTAAGTCTTGATTGAAAAATTATGAATTACCTGGCACCTCAAATGTTCTGGGGGAATCAGGAAGGGAAGGAGCCCACGTGAATGGAGTAACCAAATATGGAGGCATGCTCTCAATGTATCAAGGATATGGCTTGTGATTGGTCTGTAAAAATCCATGTATAAAAATACTGAACTCAATAAATGATTACTTGGTAAGAAGACTTCAGGTCATAATTTTCCATTCAGGTTTTACTTTCTTGGTAAATCATCATTCAATATGCATTTCAAGTTAAGTTATCTAATAAAACGAATGTATTAATTTAGCATTAAATGCGCCCAACTCTCAAAAAACTCTTTAAAACAATGATAAAAGAGCAAACTCCAGGCAATGAATTCAATCACTGAAACAAATTTTCATACAAGACAAGAAATTGATATGCTATAGTTTCAATAACTTTTAGAACAATTTTTAAAAACAGTGGGGAAAAATGTCAAATTTGTATTTTCCCACTTTTATCCCATAAGTTGTCAGCAATGGGCTGATTATCTTGCCAGGGAACTGACTTAAGAGATACAGAGAATTTTAGAAATTAAAAACAAAATTTAAAAAATAACTTTTCCCCCCCAAGAAAATAGTTCAAAAGCCACATAAAGTGAGGCCAACCATTTACAAGCAAATTTTATAACAACAAATCTGAGGATTCTCTTATATGTATTATCTATCTCCCAAAATGCAGTTATTCATTGCACATCATAACAAGAACAGATTCATGCATATACCATGGCTATTTCTTTCCAATGGGCAATTCTTTCTCAGATAAAATAGAAAATCACTGAGAAGTCTCATTATAAAGTGAGCTGTAGGCAAATGCAGCTGTTTCTGCTATTACAATGGCAAGGAAAAAGTGATTAGATTTTAGCAGTTCTCTGAATATTAAATGTGTGGTAGATTCCATGTCATAGTTTCTGAAATATGGAAACTAAATTCCTTTTGTGTGTCAGGGTCTACAATATATATGAAAATATATAAAATTGATGCATACATTTATAATATACATACATTTTTAGGAAAGAATGTAAAATGATATATAATCAGGCAGATTTTCTTTCCAGGTTTTAAAAGAGCAACACATACCAAGGGCCACAGAAAAGTATGGATATTACCCTTTTATTTTCTAGTCAATGTTGCTTCATAGATAAAATCAATTAATATTATTTATGCTTAATAAATGTAAAAATCCTTTCTTTGGCATTGGACAGTACTCTTCTGTTTACACTAGAAGGCCATGCAGAGTTCCTTAGGAAATCATTTTCCACTCTAATACAGCAGTGCAACTTGTAAAAATTACAAGCATCTTCTCAAGTTAAAAAAACCTGATCCATAGTTTATGCACTGCCAGTTCGGCATAATTTTTGCACAAGATGTCAAAGAAGAGACAACCCTTATGCTTTCAAAGCATATGCTCTCTGTATTCATTCTTAAGAGACAAGTCTTTTCCAAGTAAATCAAATCTGCAAGGAATGGTTTTAAAAAGGCTTTGTTTCATAAACAATTTAAGCATTCCTTACTGTATCCACAAGAGTTAAGCTTTCATTTCTAAATAATTTACAGATCAAGAACATAACATGATTGCACACTCTTTCAGTAATAAGCAGCATATCTTAAAAGAGAGTAACAATAAATATTAAAATGTAAAATATGATTTGTTTGGAGATGATTTACACCAGTACATTTGAAGAAATCAATAATTTAGTTGTAACCTGAAAGGCTTGTTGTAATGATCAGTGCTGTAAATAAATTGGAATGTTCAAATGCAGTGCTAAAATGTCATAACAACCTCTGATCATACCTATGTAGTACTGTTACTGTAAAATCTAAATGTTGAATATCACAGATGCAAATGCAGTTTTCAGCATTTGTGCAAGTGTATGTGTATATATGTGTGTGTGTGTGTATATATACACAAACAGACACACGAATATCTATATTCATACTTACATCACACACTATAAAGGTTTCTGTGTTAAGATAATTATTTAAAAAAACATACAAAATTAAAGTCAGTGATTTTCTTTCAATATTTTTTTCTTTAAAACACATTTTAGGATGTTTAAAAAAATTACACTGAAATTAGTTTGAAATGCAAGTAGTAATTCAATTATACATTTAAAAACAGTCATCTCTAGTAATGTAAGTACTGAGGCTTAATTTCATTAGCGATTGTTTTCTTTTCTTTTGTTCCCAGTGCAAATCCAGCTACACTGAGTGCAAACTGGACTATTTTAAAGAGCACACGGTTTTAGTGAAACATTTTGTCCTATAATGCAAAACTCATTGCATATGCACATATGATTAATATTAAATAATATATTTCAGTGCTTATCCATGAGTAATTTATTACAGCAAGCTCAGTCAGAAACAAAATTCACATTACATTAATTTTTGAGTGTTAAATTGCCATAAATTTCAGGTATCCATGTGCAAAACATTTGTTTTGTTTCAGTATTCCAAATAAATTTCTTGTCAGAATTTTTCAGTATTCCTTTCTCTTTCCATGTAGTTTCCACACACGCATCTGCACACACACACACACACTCATGCACAAACATACACCTTATCTTCCTATGCTTCCTACGTCTAATAACACTTTTCTGATCCAATCAGGTACCAAGTGCATGACTGCCTACATTGTATAGACAATCTTGATGCAGTGAAGAATGAAGGATGATTTATGTTCATGTGTTGTTCCTTGCAAACATACGGTCCCCTCTGAGCGTGAGGTGCTGGAGCTGATACTGAAGCACTTCTGTATCAGCTGGTTCCTTGATGTTCATTCTGTCTAAATTGAGGTAGTCTAGGGATTTTGAGTGAGCTCTTTTACCTTTGAAAAGGCAGAGAGGCAAAGGACCATGAAATGCCTTGTATGGTTCATAAGGTAGTGGCTTGCTGCATTTATCCCCTGAGCTGGGCATCCGTCGCCTTCTACGGCCATTGATCGCTGGGATCTCGTAAGGCTGGTAATACCTGCTTCTGGCTTTGCACACTCGGGAAGAACGAGAAAGTCCTGAATCAAGCTGTTTGGAGCGCAAAGTAGGCCCTATCATTTCAACATTATTCTGTTCTTCTACAGTGCACTTTTGGGCTAATTTCAGGAGCTCCTCTCCAGTAGTGAAGCCAACCAAGTAGTTAGAATCCATGTGGAGGATTTGGTAACCTGAAACAGTCTGGCGCATTGGTGAACATGGGGTGCTGGAGCAGCGAGGTTTCTCGTTGTCTGTTTTGCTTGTAGCACTCACTTCAGCAATAGGCAAGGGGAGAGGGGCTAGCATAGATCTGGCCTCTCCATTAATGTCAACTTCCATTTTAAGTAAGAATCCAATAACCTAAAAATACAAAACAGCTTTATTAGCATGACACAAACACAGGTGGAACTGGTGTCGGTTGAGAAATGGCATTTCATTTCTGTCTTTAGATCTTACTTTGCAGAGACTTCATTGTAAACAAGCACATGGTAACAAACAGATGACTGGAGCTGGACTTGCATTCCATTTTTGGCAAAACACTGGTCTGTGTCTTTATCTATCATTCTTTTCTTCTTTCCTATCAGGTTCAGCTCCCAACCTTTATCCATAAACTGAAAATAATAATATCCTCTCGCTCTAGTACTACCTGTGAACAGTAAACATAATGATAGTTCTGAATATAACCATATTTCAGTTACCAGATCTTACCCTAGTAGTAGAGCCACAAGACAACAAATTAGATATTACAGCTGAATATTACAGCTGAAAAAAGTAAAAGCAAGGATTATCTTCAAGATAAAATTCAAAATGTCTTTTTATTTTCACATACTACCACCAGTTAGGGGCTAAGTCAGTGTTCAATTTTCTTCATTACATGCAGACTAAATCCTTAAACAGGAACAGCCATGTTTTCAGAAGATGGCTTGAACCATTCTCTACAGAATGGTGCACAGAAATCCACTGGGTGAACTTGGGCCACTCATTCCCTCTCAGCTCTAATCAATCTCAGGCTCTGCAAGAAGCCAAATGAAAAACAAGATTTATTGCATCATGCATTGACAGATTTGAGTGTGGACTAGGCGAGTGCAGTGCAAAACAAGTGGATGCTGCAACCAAGTGGGAGAAACACTAAAAACACCACCATTACAATTTAATGTGATGTCTAAATCTGACTTGGGCATGTCGAATCTGCTATACATATCTCTGGTACTATATAAAACATAAAATGCAAGCAGAATACTTTTATCTAAATATTTGGATTTGCATATTGAGTAGTATGGTTTGTTTCATGCACAAATAATATGGTTCGTGTAAGTTGTGCTGTTTGCAGTAAACAAACCTCTATATAAAAAAGTGTTATAATATTTTGAAAGGCACACAAATTAAAATTGAGTCTCCCCAACAGGAATAAATTGAAGATGTGTTTTAAAATATGATCAAAAGTTCACCTAAACTGGAATGGAAAATAATTTTCCCTGAAGCAACTCTGCCCTTGCTTATCTTTTTCCATGCTATACTGAAATGAATCTAATATTCCAAATGCACAACTAATCAACAGATAAAAAGCCTAGCATGTTTCTAATTACTTTCAGTGGGAGCTCTTGTTTGTGGGGAACCCCCCCAACTCAATTTCTACTTCCTACTCAATCACAGCACATGACTTATAGTACTGAATTTAGCTCAGATAGAAAACAAAGTGATTATTATATCTTAATAAACCCTTTAATAAAAACTGCAGTGATCCAGAGATTAGGTTGATGCCCTTTTGTCAGTAGGTTAAGCTGTTCTTATTTACAAAGGGATATTCTTAGTTGCCACCTTTTATCATATACTTTTTATAATATAACTTATCTGCCACCTTTTATAATATAATTCTCCTTGGCAATTATTTTCTTTTGTGATATGGTGTTGTCATGTATTGACAATAGAAGATGTTGTGGAATTTAGCTGCTCTTAAGTGATGCTTGAGAGTTTTGGAAGGCAGAACTGTATTTTCAAAACAAACATGTTCATTCATGCAACTCTTTGCCCATAAGAATATCAGCCATCATTAGTATACATCTATTTTCTGATATGCCAAAAGGTCAAACGGATGGATATTTCAGAGGATGAATAAGCCACTATTATCTAACCCAACTTACAATTAACAGAATAACAGAGTTGGAACGGACCTTGGAGGTTTTCTAGTCCAACCCCTGCTCAAGAGGAGACCCTGTATTATTTCAGACAAATGGTTGTCCAATCTCTTCTTAAAAACCTCCAGTGTTGTGCACCACAACTTCTGAAGGTAAGTCATTCCATTGATTAATTATTCTTAAGTGTTAGGAAATTTCTCCTTAGTTCTGTCCTTGATTAGTTTCCATCTATTGGTTCTTGTTCTGCCTTTAGGTGCTTTGAAGAATAAGTTGACCCCCTCTTCTTTGCAGCATACCCTTAGATATTGAAACAATGCTATCGTATCACTCCGTCCTTCTTTTCATTAAACTAGACATACCCAAGTCCTGCAATGTGTTTTAGCCTCCAGTCCCCTAATCATCTTTGTTGTTCCTCTCTGCACTCTTTCTGGAACCTCAACATCTTATTTATATCATGGTGACCAAAACTGGATGCAATAGTCCAAGTGTGGTCTTACCAAGGCATTATAAAGTGGTACTAACACATTGCCAGGGTTGGGAGATTTTCTGTGTCTGTCAAAACTTTGATTTCAAATTCCATTTGTGATCATTAGAAATAGTAGCAATTTTGATTTCAGACAATGTGACCAATCTTGAAATGATTTTGAC
Source organism: Azemiops feae (assembly GCA_023970755.1). Lineage (NCBI taxonomy): Eukaryota > Metazoa > Chordata > Lepidosauria > Squamata > Viperidae > Azemiops > Azemiops feae. Next base: position 2,068,275 of record JALGBA010004287.1, read on the forward strand.
CATGTAGGGAGAAAAGAACAGTGTGCACCTTGTCACTATCTAGCCTATGTCTTATCATGATGCATGTATGATGTTTGAAAGTTATTTACACTAAATATACTATCAGGGCCACAAATTAAAAAAAATATAGACATGAGTGCACCTACTGGGATTTGCCAACCTCAAACTAAAAGACCAGTAAATTACAGTAGCAGCTTATTACACCTCTCTCTCTCGCACACCCACCCACAACACACTCCCTCTTTCTATCTGTCACACACACAAACATCTGCAGGACAAAGACAAAAAACCCCTGCAATTGTTTGTTTCAATCTGGCCTACTATTATTGGGACAAATATTGGGTAGGTTCTTATTCTAAACTATTGGTTGCTTCACTAGTTTACTGAATAAATCATAACTGGATGTGTTTCCACATCTTCTAAATTAAAACTATGTTCGCAAATATCTGTGTCAATAAAACCAGCAACAAAAAGTCATGGTTCTTTTTTGTACATTTGTTCTAGTAGCAAATGCTGTTTTGAACCTATCAAACATTACACGATGAATTTTGAGTCCTAGAGTACTGAATAGGCCTAAACCTCTTTCATCTTGGGCTGCAACCCCTGATCTCAGGAGAACACCATAGCAATAGTAATAGCACTTAGACTTATATACTACTTCACAGTGCTTTACAGCCCTCTCTAAGTGGCTTAGAGTCAGCATATTGTCTCCAAAAATCTGGGTCATTTTACCAACCTGAGAAGGATGAAAGGCTGAGTCAACCTTGAGCCAGTCAGAATCAAACTCCTGGCAGTGAACAGAGTTAGCCTGCAATATTGCATTCTAACCACTGAAGCACCATAGCTCCTCAATAACCTCACCACCATCCCTCGCTTACAAAAGGGCTGTATGTGATCCTCTACTGGAATCACTTGATAAGTGAACTGATTTTGAATGAACAAGATCAGGAATAGGATGGCTTTCTTTTTCATCACAATCATAGAGAAATCTTGCACTGATTTTCACAAACGTTACTTTCAATGTGCAGCCTGTTTTACAAAATACACACCTAATAAACACTGAAGGAAACAATATACAATCCATGTGTATAGATGTGCCAAACAAACAAAAGAGGCTACGTTCCATTTCTTATTTTAAAATGCTATTAAAAAAACCCTGTGAAATAATATTCACTATAGAATTGATTTTTTAAAAAACAAATCCTTTACCTGCAATCAGAGAAAAAGTGCATTAGATAAAGAGATTTATATTTCTAAAATGCAACAGCATTCTGCAGGAAGAAAGAGCCAAACTATAATTCCATTTGTGCATAAACCTGCTGTGGTTGCTCTTCATCAAATACATGTGCTTCTTATGTACACCATATAAAGTAAAATAGTGGTAATCTTCACAGAAAAAAATAATTTCGTTAATTCAGCCTTCACAACACTACACTCAGAGTCTGAGGATCACATGCTGTCTGGGAATTATGAGGCTGCAGTAGCAATATATCTTGAAGGCACCAGATATGAAAAGTTGTGCGAGTCTGTTATCCAGATTTCTTTTTATGAAAATAATTGCTCACCATTATCTTAAAGATGGGATTCTTGAAGTGTTTGTGTAAAACAATCCAAAATGAAGCTAACTGAACATGTAATCTCCAAGTGCAGATAATAATGAATGGTAAAAATGGGTACTTTCATAGTTCATCACAGATATGTCCATTTATACATACTGGGCACTCTCAAAGCATATCCTTTTACATGTGTAAGGTTTATTAGGAGTACAATTTACAGAGTATGTGTTCCGTCTTTCTGTCCAGAAGTTTATGATTTATATAGCAAGTATAATTGAAGATCAATGAATTTTAAATCACAACTGAACATTTTACTGAGTAGATAGCCAAAGTCCCGGATGTGTTTGTAGCTGATTCTGGTTTTTTATTTTTGATAAAAATCATGCAATAGGCCTTTTCCTCATTTTTCTCCATCCCAACTGTTCTGGTTGGTTTGAGAGAATACTCTGAAATAAATTTTTAGGATATTCCTGAGGGGTTAATCATCCTCATCTAGTTTTACTAACAGAAATTGGAATTTGCCATTTTTTTTTAATGCTGTTATTGCTAGCCTTTTGTCAACCCTTAATCTAAAAAATAAAATAGTACAAATAAACATTCTTCACAAAATCTTCTGCCTCCTCTCCGATTTCATTGCCCTTCAGAATAGTTGTTCTTCAGAATTTTTTAATTCTAGTTCTGATTTATATGTAGCATAAGACCAGCAAATATGTACGGATATAAGCATGGCACATTGAACTGCAGTTATTATGGATGCACATTAGCAGATCTGCCCAACCTGCAGCTTACCAAGCAGCCTTGTGTGGATGGCTGGCATTTAAAAAAAAAATAGTCAATCCACTGATGCCAGGAAGGATCCACCACTACCTAGGTTTTTGGAGTCACCTTCATCCCAAAAGGCATGTTGCTGAGTACCTCCAGGCCTCACAGCTAGCTCCATTGCTGCTGCAACGCTGAACAGTTGATCTGCCTGCCAGCTATTCCTTTGTGACCTGTAATTATTTTTAAAGTAGTAAACTTTCCTTTCTACGAGTTTTGTGGGCCTGACATTAGCATGGTAATTATATATCTGTTTGTGCAATAAATCATGGTGATGCTAATATTGCTGTTAATATGGGCCAATGAACTTGGAAAGTACATTTGTCACATGAAGCCTGAATAACACTGAGTAACAGTCTACACTACCTTGTAGACTGTGGAATATTGTGAAGAACAGCTGGCTAATTCTTTCTTTGCTGTTTTGTACAAATAATTTTGAAGGTCAACAAACTTTTGTTTTTAATGTAAGGAATAACATTTTAATATAAAGATTGCTAACATTTAGCACGATGTCTGACAAATGTAGAAGAATAACTCAGCATTAGATTTCTCTAAAATGTAATATTTATATCACCTGCTGTTCTATAAGTAACAAATCTCACACAAATTTCATAGACTAAAAGGTTTAAGAATTAAAAATGACAATGTCTGCATGTCCTTACAACTTCCTTATCCAACCTAATGGTTTCCAGTTATGCTGGGGCTACTGTTTCCAGTATTGCCAGTCAACCCAGTTAAATTAACTAGAAATTGTTGATACTGTAGTCACAACATATCTTGAAGGAATCATTTAAGTGAAGGATATCTTACAGTATTAATCAAATAGCATTATAAGATTATGATTATAGATTATGAGCATATGCATTATTTATTGACTAAAATCAATATGCTATTCAACAAAACAAAACTCTTCATGGCTGTAAAGTTTATATTTACCCATTGTTCAAAAAACCCATTGAGATTTAATTCAATTTTATTAATTTTATTGTTCAATATGTGCATGTGTGAGAAGAAGAGTAATAAAAAAATATTCCAGGGAGCATCAGCAATTTCTTTTTGAGCTCTTCTAGACTGTAAAACTGAAAATTACTTACCCAATTAAAGGGGAAATGCTAACCGGAAACAAAAACTTTTAGAATTTCACAAATTATGAACTGTTTCAGAAGACGCCAACAAAAGAGAAGCACGATGCATGGTTTTTCTAAGTCTTGAGTAGCCAGTCAGCTGCATGTAGGGTCATATTTGATAGGAATAAAGAACTTAGCCCTTTAAGGATTCAAGAAATTGCAGCTTGGGTAATGAAGCTATTAATCATAATACTTTAGGCAAAAATTTCTTCTAATGTACAATTTCGTAGAACATAATATATACAATATACAGTAGTTTTACCAACTTGTCTCTCTCCAGTTGTTAACTGTCAACATTTCCAGAGAGCAAGGATCTGCTCAGAGATCATTTTATCCAAGACTTCTGTGTGTTTCATTCCATATGCATCCAGGCAGTGCCTGGTTAGGAAAAGCAGGTAGTAAAAAAAGAGTAAGGTTGTCATCCTCACTGGGATATTGTTCTATAAAGAAACCATGATAAGAGCATGACTCAAGCAATCATAAAATCACAGGAGTGATTTAGGCAATCATGTCTGTACTTGGTATAAAAATCCAAAGTTAAAAAATTCATGTAATGTTGCAGTCTCTACCTCTTCTTTATGTAAGTACTTTTAAACTCTCTTAATGTTAAGGCATAATTTCTAATATTCAGTCAGTTCTTCCTGCAACTTAAATTATTTCTACCCTGCACTCTTAAATGACAAAGAACAGCTTTGACTTTCTGTGTGACATCCTTTCTGGGACAAAAAGAATGCCATCATATTCCCTTCCCCCACAAGTCTAAAGTCTTAAATATTTCCAGTTCCTTCCATATCTTCTTGCAGGATTTTTTTTTACCCTCTTATCATCCTTGTGATCTTCCCTTGACCTGTCCACTTGATCTGAATCCTTCTTAAAATGTGTTTTCTTAAATTGACACATTGCTGAAAATGGAGCTTGACCAATGTAGAATAAAATGGCATTTGTCTTGTTCTGCAGCTATATCACATTGCTGATTCATATTGTTTGCAGTTAACTGCTATTCTCAGATCATCTTCACATGTAATGCCATTCAGGCAGGTAACCTGAATTCAGTATGTATGTATTTTGATTTCTATTTCCTAAGTGAAAAAGTGCACCTGTCTATATTTAATTTCATTCAGTAACTTTCAGCTTATTTCTTTTAGGATTGGATTGTTTTAAATTTCTGTTGTTGTTGTTGCTTTCTAGAGTAATAGCTAGCCCACTAATGTTTGCATGAAATCTGATAAGCATTCTGTCTTCATCCAAGTCATTAAACATGTTTAAGAATATCAATAATAAAAATGTTCGATATTTCAATTTAATGAGAACCCACTAAACAACACAGATTCCATGCAATTTCAAGCCAGCTATAACCATCAAGCAAAGAGGATATAGTTGAATCATTCTAGAATTTTTGTCCACTCAGCTATAATAGAAAAATATCCACTGATACAAGTCTGTATTTTTCCTGAGGATTTTTCCTGAGAGGACGAGATAAGGATAAGAGGGGTTTTCTTGCCGTATCATCCATGTAAAATATCACTCTCAAATATTTTTTTTATGAGTGATAATTAAGCCTGGTTCATTGTGAAAATGAGATCACATCAACCAGTCTTAGTCCCTAGTGATTATTCTCTCCCTAGCAACAGATGTTTCCTAGAAATGTTTTCAGTGTACAGATGTCTGAAAATATTTATGTAGTTCATACATATTATTTTTTGTCATATTCTCCAGAACCTCTATCCTACGTATAATTCAACAGTTTCTTGCACATTCATATTTGAAGATTTCTAAAATTTAAAGCCAGTGGACAATTTCAGAATACATATAGAGCTTACAACAGAACACTTACATAATGGATTTACTCATTTGTGAAATGGCTAAAACTGTCATTTTAACCAGTTAAAAAATAATTCCAAATTATGCTAACAGGGATATAACTTACCCAAGAAACAGCTGAAGTGAGGGCTTCTATTGAATCTAGATTTTTTTACTTTTACTTGTTTGTAAGAAAAAATAAATTCAAAATCAAACTGATGAAGTTCAAAGACAAGCAAAACCCTATCCAATGAGAAAATGACACATAGGCAACATATATTTCATTATGAATAAGAACTGACACACACAAAAAATAGACTACACCAAAAGAAAACTAACAAAATCAGTCAAAAAGTAAAACAGAAGAGTGGCAAAATGAGAGCCAGTTTGTTCTAGTGCAGGTGTCTTCAAACATGCTGGCTGAGAAATTCTGGGAGTTGAAGTCCACAAGTCATAAAAGGGCCAAGTTTGAAGACCCCTGTTCTAGTGGTTAAGACACCAGGCTAGAAAGCAGGAGAGCCTGAGATCAAGTCCCAGCTGGGTGACTTTGGGCCAGTCACTTGCTCTCAGCCCAACCCATTTCACAGGGTTGTTCTTGTGGGGAAAATAGGAAGAGGAAGGAGTCTTATGTATGTTTGCTGCCTTGAGTTACTTATAAAAATAATAAAAGTAGTGAATGGATGGATGGATGGATGAATCAGACATGAACAAAACAATGTCTCCTTCCTACATCCTCATCCTTTATTTTCTAAAATTTATCTAGGGTCCCTAGAAATCCCAGATGTGTTCCTGGATATAAATATGGCACTGGACACTGGATTACAAATAAATATATTATATTCATAAGCGACTGGGAGCCAGGTGGGTACCAATGAAGATATCTTTCCATATAAATATTTCTAGCATATAATTCTGTACCATAAAATCATGCATAAGTGTTTAATAAGGATTTTCTTTTCCAAACTGGCATGTCTCTCTGATAACTTTCATTTGCATGAGATTGTATTAAATCTTACTCTACTGGGCCAGGAATCAGATTTATCTTTATTGATCTACTGATGCCTTTTTATGTCTCTCTCTGTATGTTTGTGTGTATGTATGTGAGTGTGTGTGTGTGTTTGTGTGTATGTAGATTTAGAGAAATAAAGGAAATAAACATACATACCTACAGCACACAAACACACACAAACACGTACACAGAGCTGTCTTCAATCCTAGTCGGATAACAGACCACTTGACACCTTCTCAGTTGTTCTTCATGGATTCATGATTAAATATCAAGAGACAAGCTACAAAACTATGATGCTGTGGATATTAACTTTCCTTTACCCTCTGCCACTCAAAGGATTATAGAATGTATAGTAGATCTTCTGAACCTGTGAAGTATAATGCTAGAAGCAGATCTCAGGTTTTGCATGTTCAAAAATTACTTATGGAAATGGCAATAGATCAAAACACAGCTTACCAATTTTATACCAACATAGAAAATATGTATAGTTTTACTAGATTGCTGGGTATGATTTTGGGGTACAACGTTTTTACATTTAGTATTATTGTTGGGCTTAATATTTTAATGTTACTGTTGCCATTAGTTTTTATCTTACTGTTAACAATGGTTTTAAAATATATTATTGTAACTATTTATATACTAAGAGTTTTTTTCTTTGCTTTTTCTACTCTAAATGGCATCCGAAAAAAACAAATTTTAGAAGTGAAGCTGCAGAACTAAAAGTCCTGGGATTATTAAAAAAAAAAATCAGCTGAGAAATAAAATTACTGCAGGAAAGTATTTATTTATAGTATGCAGTCTTTCCTGAAAATATTCAGCTGTCATCATATCTGCAAAAAAAACCAAACTCTAGCATTTGCATTTTTTAAAACAACTTTGCTGTTGGTTGAAAACCTTACATTTTTCAAGTTTAAATGCTAAATTCATTTTATTTGCAGTCATTCTACTGAGATTCCCCTCAGCATTTAGATCTGATTTAGGGGAGCAGATCTAAGAAGATACATTTGAATGCAAGCCAGACCAAAGAGATCTCTGTGTCATGCAGAGAATCTGTAGCTGCCAAGAGCTCTCCATAGTGCTACTTCCTTTTATGGACAATGAGGCAAGGCAGCAGTACCATGGAGAGTCCTTGAAGCACGTGGGCCATACGCACAGTCTTAACAACTATGCTTCAGAATCAGCTCTATTTCTCAATGGGAATAGACAGGTGTAATGAAGTATATGCTGCAAATAGATAGCAAAACTTCAGAGCTCTACTACCGACTATGAAATTGCAAACAAAAGAAAAAGACAAGTGGATCAAACATCAAAAGCTGTACTTGAAGCTTGCTCAGATTCGTGGCTTTGCTCCTTGGCTTCTTAAAAGTCTTGTAAAATCAAAGGTTTAATACAATCAAATTATTTAAATCCAAGAACTGGACTCCATATAGTATAGTAGAAAAATATTGACATATCCTACAAGATATATCCTACCTATGCAAAATAAGTAGGATACAGCAAAGATCAGAGCTCCATAAAAGCCACTGAAACTAGCAGCATGTTGAAATATAGATGGGGCTGCTTCTCCGAATATGAATGTTATTTAATTTAATAATTTGAATCTTGAACACGTCATAAAATATCTAATAAGCAAAGGCTTTTGGTCCAAGAACGAACATCATACATACTAAACTACACCAAGCTTAAATAAGTGTACCTTAAAGTCAAAGTACACGTATTCACACGCCCACAACCTACACTCGGCATAAAGTAGGCCAAGACAATTTGCACTTGTTTTATAAATACCGGACGCGAGAATTCGACCTCCACACATTCTCCGAACGAAACCCCCCCAACACGTCGCTTTGCCGATCCAGATATACGCAGACACAATGAACACACTGCGTCACGGATGCTCGAGAAGGTGCGCGCGCACCGGGATTTCTACATTTACATGGATTCGACGGGCACACGCAAACCCAGCTAGCGTTGGGAAGTGTTTACCTTACATCCGCGCGTAGGTGACCTCTAGAGAACCGGCGACCTCATCTCCGCCGTCGGGAATCTAAGAGGCTGCCTCCGGCTCTCGCACCAAAAGCAAGGCGCGCCCGGTCTGTTTACAAGCACCGACTCCTCGAGGGTGGCGCCCACCCACCTATTCCCTCCCTCCGCCAGCACACGCGGGCTGGGCCAACGCCGCACCGCAGTCAGCGGGAGGGAGCGCGCCTGCTCACCCTCGCGCCGCCGCTCCTCGTCCGCCTGGCTGACGCTGCCGTCTCTCTCGCCCGCCCGCTCCGCAGCTTACGGCTGCCGGGGCCCAACCCGCCTGCAGGCTGCAAAGGGCGCGCCGCAAACCCTCCGCCGGCCCCAAGCGCCGCCGTTGGTCTCGCTGGCGCCCCACCCCTCCCAGGCCTACCGCACCATCTCGTTCTCCTACCTGCGGTCCAGGATGCCGGGCCTGCGGGCCGCCCGCGACGCTGAGCAGGCTAAACAGCAAGCGAGAGGCAAGCGGCGGCCCCTCCCCGTTCTCTTATTTTGCCGGCTTGGGGCGGGGATTGGGGTTGGCGTGGCGAGGCGAGGCGAGGCGGAGAGCCACTCCTCCTGCCGCGGTCCCGCCCACCGGTGCCTCTGTTAGGGCCTCCCTTATTTCCCGGCCTGGCTCTAACCGTGGGAAATGCGGAGCGCGTAAACTGTTTTTTGCCTTCTCTTAACGGCGCCGTTTTTCTCCCACCCGTCTTTGCTCCCTTGGCCGCCGCCGCCGCCGCCGCCTTTCGCGCGTTTTTGTTTAGTCAGAGCTGATGGAATTTGTGAGGTCATAAAGAAGGAAAAGAAGGTTGCCGGCACTTGAAGGACCGAACTCTTTTTCTCCCTATCTCAATCCAGGACATTCTTAACTAGAAATAAAGCCCATACGTTCTCAGGCACGTGTAGGCCTTCGTGAGGGTGTAAGGCTCCATTTGCCTCAGCAGGTGGCTGACCGGCCCTAGCCCTAAACTGTTAGTACTTGGATGGGAATCTTTTAGGGCTGTTGGTGGCTGGGGAATTCTGGGAGCTGAAGTCCCCGCATCTTAAAAGTTTCCAAGTTTGAGAAATATGTAGGACATACCAGGGCTGGTGGACTTCGCTGGAAAATTGAAAACATCCTGGAAGAACACAGACAAAGATTTTCTTTCCTGTTGTTAAGAAAGCTGTCTGGACAGGTCAATAAAATCACTAGGATTCAAAGTCAACTTTTCCCCTTTATAATAGAGCTTCCCAAACTGGATAAATTACCCATTATTGTGTAAAAGTGTTTTTTTCTTTGGGTAACAATGCATGAACCCATTACCCACTACAAGATGGATATTTTAATAGACTTAAAGATTGCCAGTTTCCTATTCAGACAAAAATTGACCAATGGATATTTTGTTGAAATGACACGAACATTAGTCAGTGGTGTTGTTTTTATAATGCAGGTAGTCCTTGAGTTAGGATTATTTGTTCAGCTACGTCAATGCTGAATGAAGGAACTTAAGATGGTCCTTTAAGTTTGATAACTTTCTGATAAGCTGTTTTGGATAATGAGGGGAAAAGTTTGGGAAGCATTACTTTATAAGTTTCCTTCTTTTTTGAACTGAAAGTTGACACAGTTTTGAAGGTCTGATATTGAAGGAATTATTTCCATTTTTTTATTTCTGTATTTTATTGTTCTTCCAGTCATCATGAATGGTCCCATTTTCTGGCCAGGTTTTAACTAAATACTCCTATGCCTTTTTAATACAATTATTTCCTTCCTGGATAGACTTAGTCATCTGTTGTTGCTATGAATTTCCCTTCTTTGGATTTTTTAAAAAACAAATCCTGAAATGTTGGCTAGGCTGGTGACAGGGTTCTGAAGGAACTAGCTCTTGGTGGGTGAATGAAATATTTCAGTTTCAAACAAATTGTGAGTTATCCAAATGTTTTTATTGATACATTTAAATAGAAAGGAAACATATACTTAAGGAACTATACCTTAATGTGTTTGTTTAAATTCAGGCTGAGTAAAGTCTTCTAAAGATAATTACATTTCTCAGTAGTCCAGATTTCATCTTGCTGTTCTTGTCTCCTTTTCACTTTGACTGGTTTAGCCATCAGCTCTTCCTTAGAAATTTTCTCCTTTTCTCTCTCCAAATGTTTATGCCTCAGAAATGAATGAATGAATGAACCTTTATTATCAAAGTATAACATGTATACAGTGAGATTGGCTGAGCCTCCCTCCGTGCCCCCACCACCACAACTCACAGTGACTACAAACCCCCAACGTATTACACCCTGTGAGCTAATTGCACAGCATGCCGGCCTCTCGGGTCTCGTGCATAAAATTATTATGTCCCATTCAAGAGCCTGACAGCTCATGGATAACAGCTGTTCTTCAGCCTGTTGGTACGGCTGGCTATGTTTCTGTATCTCCTACCCGATGGTAGGAGAATAAAGAGGTACCGACCAGGGTGAGAGTCATCCCTGAGAATTTTCCTCACTCTACCAAGGCAAGTGGTGGCTTGTTGGTTGCAATTCTCATTTCACTTAAACATCATGACATATGAGGTAACTTAGGATGATAGGAGCTAATGCTAAAGCTAATTCATAAGTTTCATGGGCTTATGAGAATTTCAACATGGGACTCTCTCAATTCTTTTCCAGGATACAGATTTAAAGTTAGTGTATCATTGAATACACTAAGTCTTTGTGTTGCAGGTCTTTGGGCACAATGTGTGTGTGTGTGTGATGGTAGGTGGACCAAGGCAGTCATAGAATGGATCCCACTTGATAAAAAGCGTCCATGAAAGAGACCTAAAACAATTTGTTAATGGGGAAAGGACATATATACTTAGGACCCAGATTTTTAGATTGTTGGGTAGATTGTATGTATTTTGTAGAAAGGTATACTTGGTCGCCCACTTTAAACTCCTTTGGTTTGGCATGCTTTTTATCAGCTTGCTGTTTATAGGCTTCTTGTGCTTCTTCTATGTGGCTACTGGCCACGTATTTTGCATTTGTTGTATTCATTCTGACAGTGAGAGGTTTTGGGGTTTTTCCAGAGGTAGTTCGGGGATTGCCACTAAGTCTTGGCCCAAGGCTACTTTAAATGGAGTAAACCCAGTGCTGTTATGCACTGAATTTATATACTTCTGCAAACGGTAGGTCAGTCCAATTATCTTGTTGATAATTAATATAGCATGAGGTATTGTCTTAAAAGGAGTTGGCTCTCTTGCACCCCCATTTGTTTGGGGGGAGAGCTTAAGCCTTGGACAATTCCTGTTAGTTTTAAAAACTCGCACCAAAACTTAATAATAATAATAAAGTTGGAAGGGACCTTGGAGGTCATCAAGTCCAACCCACCGCTCAGGCAGGTAACCCTATACCATTTCGGACAAATGGCTGTCCAGTTTCTTCTTAAAAACTTCCAGTGTTGGAGCATTCACCACTTCTGGAGGCAGGTTGTTCCACTGGTTAATTGTTCTAACTGTCAGGAAGTTTCTCCTTAGTTCTAGGTTGCTTCTCTCCTTGATTAGTTTCCATCCGTTGCTTCTTGTCCTGCCTTCAGGCGCTTTGGAAAATAGCTTGACTCCCTCTTCGCTGTGGCAGCCCCTGAGATATTGGAACACTACTATCATGTCCCCCCTCGTCCTTCTCTTCATTAAACTAGACATACCCAATTCCATCAACCTTTCCTTATATGTTTTAACCTCCAGTCCCCTAATCATCTTTGTTGCTCTTCTCTGTACTCTTTCTAGAGTCTCAACATCTTTTTTACATCGTGGTGACCAAAACTGGATGCAGTATTCCAAGTGTGGCCTTACCAAGGCATTGTAGAGTGGTATTAATACTTCGCGTGATCTTGATTCTATCCCTCTGTTAATGCAGCCTAGCACTGTGTTGGCTTTTTTGGCAGCTGCAGTACACTGCTGGCTCATATTTAAATGATTGTCCACTAGGACTCCGAGATCCCTCTCACAGTTACTACTATTGAGCAAGGTATCCCCTATACTATACCTATACATTTGGTTTTTCTTGCCTAAATGTAGAACCTTACTTTTTTCACCATTGAATTTCATTTTGTTAGATAGCGCCCAGTGTTCAAGTCTGTCCAGATCCTCCTGTATCCTAAGCCTGTCTTCTGGAGTGTGGCTATTCCTGCCAGCTTGGTGTCGTCTGCAAATTGATGATTTTCCCATCTATCCCTCGTCCAAATCATTGATGAAGATGTTGAAGTACTGGCCCAGAACAGAGCCCTGGGGCACCCCACTACACACTTCCCTCATGTAGATGTGATTCCCATTGAGGACCACACACTGATTACGGGCCGGTCAGCAATACGGATCCATCTGGTGGTGATGCTGTCTAAACCCGCATTTTCTATCTTATCAAGTAGTAGGTTGTGATCTACTTTTGTCAAATGCCTTACTGAAGTCCAAGTAAATTATATCCACAGCATTCCTCTGGTCCACTAATTTTGTCACTTGGTCAAAGAATGCAATAAGGTTGTCTGACATGATCTGTTTTTGACAAACCCGTGGCTTTTAGTCTATGAATTGGTTTGCCTGTAGGTGTTCGCTGATTCGTGTTTGATTTCTTTTCCAGAATCTTCCCAGGTATTGAGGTCAGGCTGATAGGTCTGTATTTCTGGATTCCATTTTTTTCCCTTTTTGAAGATGGGAACTACATCCGCTCTTTTCCAGTCCGGTAGTTCCCCAGTTGCTCCAGGATCTTTGAAAAATATAGTTCAGTGGTTCTGAGATCACATCTGCAGTTCCTTGAGAACCTTGGGATGTAATCCATCTGGTCCTGGTGATTTGAACTCGTCTAGGCTGGACAGGTGCTCACTTACCATTTTCTTGCCTATCTTAACTTGTGTTTCTATTCTGTTTTTTATGGCACTATTTTTGATAGGTTGGTCTGCTTTTTCCCTTTGTGTAAAGACAGATGCGAAAAACGAGTTAAATAGTTCTGCTTTCTCCCTGTTGCTTGTCACCTTGCCACTTTCACCCACTAATGGACCAATCGTTTCCTTCACTTTTTTCTTGTTTTTTACATGTTGAAAGAAGCTTTTTTTGTTATTTTTGACTTTGGTCGCAAGCCTTAGTTCATTTTGAGCGTTAGCTTTCCTCACTTCATATTTGCAGGCTCGGGCTATTTGCTGATATTCTGTCTTAGTTACAGTATGTGTCCCTCTTTCCACTTTCTATACTTGTCCTTTTTATCTTTCAATTTATCAGAGAGTTCTTTGTGCAGCCATGCTGGTTTCTTTTGAGAGCTGTTATTTTTCCTCTTTGTTGGTATTGTGCTAGACTGGGCTTTTATTATCTCACTTTTCAAAATTTCCCAAGCATCGTGTGTTGTTTTCCCCGGAGGATTCTCATCCATGGAATCCTTCCCAAACCCTCTCTAAGTTTATTGAAATTAGCTCTCTTGAAGTCCAAGACTCTAGTTTGACTGTGTTCTAGTGCTTGTGCTTCCATAATGTTGAATTCCAATATTGCATGATCACTTCCTCCCAAGGTTCCTGTGGCTTCAACACCTTCTATCATTTCATCTCTGTTAGTGAAAATTAGATCCAAAATGGCTAATCCCCTAGTTCCCTTCTCTACTTTTTGGGAGACAAAGTTGTCTGCTAGGTTTGTCAGGAATCTGTTTGATCTTCCACTTGGTGCAGAGTTTGTCTCCCAGTTGATGTCAGGGTAGTTAAAGTCCCCCATTACTATTGTGATGTGCTTCCTACATACCTTAGTTAGCTGACTAGCAAAAAGTTCATCTATTTCCTCTGTTTGGTTGGGTGGCCTATAGTATACACCTATGGCAATGTCATCCCCCCCTTTATATTGACCCAAATGCATTCAAAACAGTTTTCATCATTGTTGTGCTCTATTTCTGTAGAGATGTAGTTATTTCTTATATAGAGAGCAACTCTACCTCCTCTTTTATTTGGTCTGTTTCTTTTAAATAATTTAAATCCCTTTAGCTGTGTGTTCCATTTGTGGGTTTCATCCCACCATGTTTCTGTAATGGCAACAATATCATATCTGCCCTCATTAACGTGAATTTCTAGTTCACCCTGTTTGCTGTTCATACTCTGTGCATTGGTGTATAGACATTTGAGTCCTTTATGACCGGACCTGTGTTTACTTTCTACATAACCTGTGTGGTGCCTGAGTTCCCCTATTGTCTTACCACCTGTTTGGTTAGTGCACTTTGGCACTCGCTATTAGAAACTTGATTTTGCTTGACAGCAAGGTTGATGTTCTTGTCCACACACACATCTATGTTACATGCACTGCTAGCCCTATAATTTTTAGATTTCCGGGGACAGGGATGTTCTGTATCAACTAGCTCACTGTCCCCGCTGTTTAGTTTAACTATTCCTCCAGAAAATCTGTGAATTTATAGCCGAGTAACTCAGTCCCTTTCTTTGATGGATGCAAACCATCTCTTTTGTACATTTTTTTATTGTACCAGCTGCTGACATCGTGACTAATATATCCAAAGCCTTCCCCTTTACTCCACTCCTTTAGCCACATATTGAATTGTGCTATACGCTGGCCTTTTCCATTTTGCTCCTTATGCACTGGTAGAACCTCTGAAAAAATAAGCCACGAAGTGAATTGCACCTCTTGTTCTGAAATGATGCGATCAGGGATGCCATGGAGTCTGTACGTATGTTGGATAAAGAGTCTGGCTAAGGCACAGGCTGATGGGATCTTTGGACATGGGATAAAGTAGACCTGTTTTGAGAATAGGTCCATAACCACTCAAATCACGGTATTCCCTGCGCTCTCAGGCAATTCTACTATAAAGTCCGTGGTCATTTCCTTCTAGGGTACATGGGAGTTTGCCACTGGTTGGAAGAGTCCCATGGGCTTCCCTGACCATCTTTTTGCTGAGGCACATACTAGGCAGCTAGCCACATAGCTCTCAATATCTTTTTTGAGGGATGGCCACCAAAATTGTCTCTTGGTTAAATACAGGTTTTTTACAAATCCAAAGTGCCCCACTGCTTTTAAGTTGTGGCAGGTTTGTAAAATTCTGGCTCACAAGGAGGCAGGGACGTAGAGCTTTGCCCCACCCAAACAAGTCTGACCCTGAGGGTGCATTGCTCCTTGTGGGCTATTACCCATTCATCTTTTAGAGCTGATTTTAGTTGGTTTAGCATTTCACCGGTTATGTCTGGTTTGATTTTCTCTGGGCCCTCCTAACCACTGCTGCTGCCAGTTTGTTAGAATGAATGACCAGACAGACTATTTTTGGTCTGGCACTATTCTATTGCAGTAACCTGGACAGGGCATCTGCTAGTTCTTCCCCCCTGGAATATAGCGTAAGGAGAAGTTAAACCAATTGAAGTGTGCCCATCGGGCTTATTTTGGGAATACCTTTAGTGGGGTTTTTAAAGCTTCCAAATTCTTGTGATCCATCCATACTTCAGATAGGTGTTTAGCCCCTTCTAAGTGCCATCACATCAGTAACACCCATCGAACTGCATAAGCCTCCTTCTCCCATACCGCCTACCTCTTTTCTGTATCAGTTTTTTGGAGGGGTAAGGCACAGGGTTGAAGGATTCCCTGGGGTTTTTCTTGTAACAATACAGCTCCTACAGCCACATCACTAGCGTCTGTCTGAATCACAAAGGCGGCATCAGTGTTCGGGTACCTTAGCATGGGTTCTGCTGTAAATAGCCGCTTAAGTTTCTTGAAGGCTGTCTGGCACTCCATAGTCCAATTAAGCAGCAATGCTTAATCCTATGCCTTTAAAATTGTATAATAGATACCACTCATAACTGTGGGATACTACGCTTACTAAATTTCTTCCTGTCACACAAATCTAATTTATCATAATTATGTATACTTTGAGCCAAATTAAAAAAAGAGATTTTTTACTGGTCAGTAGTACTTTCCTATGAATAATTTAGCATCACATCTTTGAAGATTTTACAGTATATCTTATAGTATCTGAGTTGACTACGTGGCAATTCACAATCTACTGACATTCCAGATTGTAATAACTATCATCACAGTATAAACCATGGGTCGGCCACCCGAAACATCGAACGAGCCGCACGGACCCGTTTGGCCTAAAAAAAAAAACCCCTGGGAGCCGCGCCCGTCCGCGCATGCTCACGCATGCGCGCGCACCATTCGCGCATGCGCACGCGGCGTTTGCGCATGTGCACCCGTTCGCGCATGCGCACCCCCCACACATGCACCCGCCCGCGCATGCGCGCATGCGCTCCCCAAAATGGCGGAGGAGGCTCCGGAGCCGCAGGTAATGCCTCAAAGAGCCGCATGCGGCTCCGGAGCCGCGGGTTGCCGACCCGTGGTATAAACAATAAATGTATAGCTGTTCCATTATGACATCATGGTATTACTTATGCCTCTGTAAATTAAAAGGCATGTTTCGTTAATAGTTTAAAAATCATTAACATAGCTATCAATAGGTATTAAGCATTTTCTTTAAAGCTGTTTCAAAATGTCACCAACATATAGAATAAGGCAGTATAAAATTTGGTACAAACCCATTAATAGCTTTAATTCTATTGCAGTGAGCTAAAGTAATAAACAGTAATGAGCAAATGTGACTGTAGTCTAAAATGATGTAAAATTGAAATGTCTTTTTCTGAGAAAATTTGAATTTAGACTATTTTGTGTTACTAGCAAAGGAACTACAGAGCACAGAAAGAATCTTAAAAATATTTCATTTTGATTAATGAAAGGGTTAGACATTCTAATGTTGAAATGTTTTATCTATCAGTCTTTTTTTAACCATTCAAAAGTTTATTAATTTTTTTACAAAGCATAAAATACAAAAATATAAAGAAAGATGAAAGTAAAATAAGGGAGGAAAAGGGGAAGAGATAAAGTGTAGAGTCTTTACAGTCTTGTAGGAAGATCCACAAGGGAAAAGAGCAAGAACCATCTTTGTAGAATTACAGACCATTTAACATTTTGAATTCAACTCCCTTGTCACTAACAACATCAAAGCAAACATTCCGCATAGATCACTGCCTAAGCTTTGCTTGAGCAGATCCAGGGAAGAGAACCCACAACTACTTGATTAATTGGATTTATTGTTAAACTGTTCTAATTGCTAGGAAATGGTGTTCTTATAATTAATCTGCTTTCCTATAATTTCCATTCATTACTGTGTGTTTGGCACTCTTATATAATAGTTAACAGGTTTTGATCTAGTGTCACATCCTTTCAGATAGTTGAACAAGATACCCTGAAAAACATCCAGAATATTACATGTATCTGTCAATTAAGAGCTTATCCCTCTTATATTTTGCACTGTGGCTCATAGTGAGGTGTGCTCTTTATTTATACTAATGCATAGATTTATACCAAAGTGTCATATCATTTTGATTTGAATACAGAAGAGCTGTTTTCAACACACTATTTTGTAGGAGGAGTGGCAGAACCTGGGGGCAGAATCAAAAGAGGAATCAGCCTATCAACTCTACATAGCCACAAATGAACTAAGTCCAATACTGCTTGAATTCCGTTGACCCTTGTCCAGCATGTATAGGCATGAGTAGCAATAAAAAAATCCTGTTAAAGATCAAGTAGAATGGATGCTGCTTTTTTGCAGACTCTCTTTTATTCAAGAGCGCATTCAATTTTTATGCCAAAGCTTTGGTTGACTGGAATGTTACACATAATTAAACAACATTTTGTATAGAAAAAGAAATATAACATACACATTCATAGGTGAGCAAGACAAACATTGTCCATATTAAAAACTTGTATTTTAGAAGATGAATGCAATGAGAATTGTGAACCCATCATATATTTGGTATCTTAATAATTAATAATTGCTTATATAATCCCATATAATATGCACAGCAATGCCATGGCAAGCTTTATAAGCAATTACACTTTTATGTAAAATTACTGAATGAGAAGTATTTTTATTCTTATAAAGGCACTGAATCCAGGCCTCTTGCAGCATAAAGGAAAATATTGCCATTCATAAATTACAGTTACTGCAAAGACTGAAAATATATTAACCATTCAATAACTGAACAGGATACATAAGGTAAGTCAAAAGACAATTAATATATAGATGTTGACAAACCTGAATATTTTTTTAAAAAACCACAGTTCCAGTTTTTGGGAGATCTGATAATGCTGATTGTTATCTATAAACATTGTCTACCAGTAGGCATGATTAAAAGATCGGTGATATGCCTATTTTCTATATGGGGTTATGCCCATACATTCAGTGATGAAACAGTTAATTTCATAGAATTGGTTCTGTTGCAACTTTTCATTTGAAAACACGACAAATGACAGCATGTACAGATATATAAAATTACAATCATGAATGTAAACAGACCAGCTGTTTCTGCTTTTCTAAAGCCCTGTTAACCTTTTATAGGAATATACTTTAAACAGTATTCTGCAGAAACCTGTGTTGCAAACATTTTTTTTTTTTTAAAAAGAACCTTTGGAGAGTATGTAAACAGGAAATAAATTCATAAATAATGCAATCAAAATTAATTCATGCCCTATACTAAAGCATAGGTTAGAATAAACTTGCACAAATTCTAGATATTGATGTAAACAATGTGGTAAATCATGTATATACTGCCCATGACTGACTCCCAAAATGCCTCATATTCAAATAGGAAAAAGTAAGAGGTACTTCTATACCAAGACTGAGCACAGGTGTCGGCTTAGGGCAAGATACTAATTTATGAGTACATGACCTTTTGGACAGTGCAACCTTACCTAAGAAATCTCACTAGAGGTACCTCGATATAATAGGAAAGGATGCAATGCTTCCAGAAACCATATTTAAATTGAAGCATGGAGAGAGATTACAGTCTAAACCTTGCATTTGACAGATGAAAGACTGAACAGAATGGAGTTAACACCAAGATTTTGTTCCCTATACAACTGCTGCTGACAAAGAAAATAATTGACATAGGATGAGAATGAGTTTTTAACTTAGTAGTGAGCATGCATGAAATGGATACATTAGCATTAAAAATGTTTTCTTTTTAATTTGTTTTTCCTGGCCCTGACTCTTGTCAAGTTAGAATAAATCTTCAGTGAAGCTGATCTGTGAAAAACCAAATTTAACTTTTAACGATACAATTGTACAATATTATATAGATGCTATTAGTCCTTACATGACTCCAAATATATGACACATTAGCTTTAGAGTATTAATTTCTACAGCAGGTTGTTCAATTTTGCTTGCATTTTCCAAGTCCGAGAACCTAAACAGTTTTCATCTGTAAGTCAAACAACATGCATGTGTACCAGAAATAAAGTATAAGTTGCTAAATTCTAGTTTAGGGATCAGTATTCAGAAAAGTAGCCATTAACCAGAGCCATGTAAATATTTCTTGGTAATGAAAAAAGGCTTATTGTAAACTTTTAAAAGGCCTATTGTAAATCTATCTCCAAATAACAGCCTTTTAAAAATCTTTTTTGTCTTCTCTCCCTTTCTAGCTGTGGCTGCAATACAAACTACTATGCTAGGCTGTTTTGGTTTTGCATTGTGTGCATATTTTAGACAACAATGATGGAAATATTTTGTGCAGTTTTTACATTTAAGATATCGGTACCTTAAAATTACAAGTGTAAACTTTGTTGCTTTTTATATTTTAGAAAGGAAGTCACCTTCAACCTGAAAATATACAACTTATACATTCAGAAATTATTTTATATACAATGAAACACACTCTGTGTGGCAAATATGATTTCAAAAACTGCCTTTTTCTTTAAGAATTTGTTTCTTTATAGAAGAGGCAATGAAGTGTTCCTTCAAGTGAAGGACTTGAAGTGCTTAATTCCTTTTCAGAAAGCATTTCACTACTAACACCACACTAGTATTATTTAAATCCTTTGTCTTCTAATGGTACAGTCAAATATCAGGAACTGAAGAGCAAGTGGCATCTGTACAGAAACAAAATATTATTTCAGTCAAATTTTAACCTGAATTCATAACACCTCATTCTGAATTCAAAACAATTTCTACAAATGAGTTCAAAAATTTTCTCTAACACCTAGTCCATTTGAAACTTGCATTGTACTATAAATAACTGGGTTTAAATTCAGAATGGTGTTTTGCACACCATTAAAATACATGCTTATGTTTTATGAGCAAAACTAAATCAGAACAGCTAAAAATCCTTTTAATGCTTAAAACTAAGCTCCTTGCCAAACCTGATTAGATCAAGAGTTTACTCAATTTTTTCAATTATTTAAATGTGTGTTTATCCACTTTTTTGAATCATTCTTAAAACTAAAACTTCTGGATATGTGTTTTACATCACATATCAATTTAAAAATTGGTAATCCTCCGCTAAACTTAAAATTATAACTACACATAACTTACAGAAATGTTTACATAATTGGCCTCACATATGGCTTTTAATCTGAACTTGCAATATTTAATGGAAACCCAAGAAAGGAAAAGGGCTGGAAGCAAACTGAACAGTTCTGGCAAATGATAGATAGTAAGTCAAGATATTATGAGCAACAATGTCACACAAAATACTTTCAACTATAGTCAGTTAAATCAAGATCTGCAAGATATGGGGAACACTACTTGGAGCATTCAAACTAAGTAAGAGTCTGAAAAATGTGCTGAGCTTCATATTAGACATGATTATTATACAGTACTTTAAAGCGTGTCTCTTTTTTTCAACTTTTTCAAGTCACTGGTGCAAGCAAAAACATTTTAAAAAAGGGATCATTTAAAAAGTTTCTTTTATGTACAGTATTTCACTTCCATAGGTCAAACTATTTTTTCTATTTGTATATTAAGCACAATTGTAAACACAGATAGTCCTTGCTTAGTCCTTGCTTAACAACCTGTTCAATGATTGTTCGAAATTACGATGTAAGAGACAATGCGTGCAATTACGGCTGTTGCAGTGTGTCTGTGATCATGATTGCAATCTAGTTGCTGGCAACCTATTCACACTTATTACTATCAAGTGCCCCACAATCATGTGATCACCATTTGCAATCTTTCCTGCTGTCTTCCCTAGGAAGTCAATGGGGAGGCCAGCAGGGGAGGTCCCAAGAACTCCCTCTGGTTTCTGGGGGCTGGCTGAAAATGGTCCATGCCAAAATCCATTTGCAGCATGAGGTGTTTGCAGCCAGCCCCCAGAAAGGAAAAGGTAATGGGGACTGACTGCAAAGGCCCCATGCTGAAAACACTCCATGCCAAAATCCTGCTTGGATTTAACGATGGACCATTTTCAGCCAATCTTTGCAGACGAGAAGCTTTTGTCTCTGGAGGACAATGTAGCGTATGTCTTCTGATCTTGGGAGGCTGCCTGCAAAAACTCTGCAAATAATTATGCCAAAATTCTGCTGGGATTTTTGGATGGACCTTTTTCAGACAGCCTTTTTTGAAAACAAGGCAGAATTCTTCCAGCAGGCAGTTCTTTGAGAGGAAAAGAGTAGCTTATTGGAGGGATAGAACTCAATATAAAGCACTCTTTTTGCTCTGTCCACTTAATGATCCAGGAGATTACTTAATGACCACAACTAGGAGTACCAGGATTGCATTTGTTGAGTAAATGAATTGTGATATTTTGCTTAATGACTGTTTCACTTAATAACTGAAGATTGTTATCTCACTTGTGGCTTTAAGTTGAGGACTACCTGTACTTATATGTTATCAGTTAAAGTAAAAAAGTTTTGCCTAATATAACATTCCTCATCTTTTTAATTCAATGCTGATCAGATAAAACAGAAAATCAGGTTTGTAAAGATTTCAATTAGATTAAAAGTATATAAATTTGATTGTTAAAAGTATGACCAATTAAAAGCTTACTGATATGAGAACATTTAAACTTTTTCAAGCATTACTTACCTGAGGGGCTTCGCTCAACAGATCTCCGCCCTGCAAAGTCTTCAAATGTTGTTGGTTGGATTTTAGCAGGGGTATATGTATTTAAAGAACACTTTCTTTCTGTAATGGATTCAATAAATGACGGAGAACCTAAAAGATTAACGGGGGCAGGATAAGTTCTGTAACAAAACCACATTATTTTTTGAGCACTGCTAAGGAGAAATTTCCTTAGTAGAGAATAATCAACCTGTGGAATGGCTTGCCTTCAGAAGTTGTGAGTGCCCCATCACTGGAGGCTTTCAAGAAGAGACTGGAGAGCCATTTGTCTGAAATGGTATAGACTCTCCTGCTTGAACAGAGGATCGGACTAGATGACCTCCAAGGTCCCTTCTAACTGTTATTCTATGTCTATGTGAATCTTTAGAAATAAAATTACTCAATCTCCCTTAAATCATGAACCACATCATTGAACATTGGATAGATCATCTTTGGAATGGTAGTGGAGTACACTTTCTGGAATTTTCAGTCATTAGTATGAGCAGCTGGATATTGTTTACTGTTGTATATTTGGCTATTGGTTTATTCTTTTTTTAATTCATTAGATTTATCTCTTGTTCTTTCAGGAGTTCCAGGCACTATACATATTATCTTCTAGTGAGTTTCCATGAAATTAAATCTGGGTCTTCCTCTCATAGTCCACACCTTATCCTGTATATAGGTAGTCCTTGACTTATGATATTACTTCAACGACTGTTCAATTATGACCAAATGGACTTACAACCCATGCCTAAAATTACGGCTGCTACAGGGCCTCACAGGTTGTGAACAAAATTTGAGCACTTGGCAATCCACTGACCACAGGGAAGCTTGCATCACCCCCCCCACACCCCTAACTTTCCCCCATCCTGTCCCATCTGATACCTGCAGGCCTGCTTCCCACTCCGCTAGGTCCCACACTTTCCACTCCTCTCATGGATTGGTCACTCACTTTTTGATAAGATTTCTGGCAAGCAGTCACTCTGCCATGGGGCCTTTCTACACAGTGGAAGTCAGATGATACCATCCTGGAAGTGGATGCCATTTTGGAACAGCCACAATTCATTGCGGCCACTGCCAAAATGGCATCCACTTCCAGGCTGATGCCACATGCGTTCCACTGTGTAAGGTGGCCGTGTGGCAGAACAGCTGCTTACTGAAGATCCATCAAAAGATAAATGACTAATCTGTGATGGGGGTGAGACCCAGCAGCTTGAGAAGCAGGACCAAGGCCTGCAGGGACTCACTGAGGTGGGAAAGCAAGTCCAAGGCCTGTAAGAACTGTGTGGTAGGAAGCAGAGCACAGGATGCTGCAGGAAGTGATGAAGGCCTAGGACAGACCACATAAGATCTGGGAAAGTGCTGCAGTGCAGGTCTGGGCCTGCATTAAGCCTCCCAGGGCCTCCCCTATGCTCTGCTTAACAACCCACAACAGGGATAACAGGGATTGGGTTCATTAAGCAAGATGATCACATAGTTGTCTCACTTGACAACCATCAAAACTTGCAACCGTAATGGGTAGGCTTATGTGATATTGTAATACAAGTAGTCATAGATCAAGGACTACCTGTATTACAATATCACATAAGTTGGTACATGGAAAAGTTTGTAAGTTCTATCGAGCCTTAAGATGTAGGTGAAGCTGATTTAAAAGGTAGTCTTGAACAAGAGATTGTTGTTGGGGATGGAATAATACAAGCAACTTAAGATTGTGAGGATCTTCAGTATTTGTAGAGGTGGAAATAACCTTTGTTATTATATATTATATTCTAAACACATAAATTTGGCAATTGTATAGTGTTGTTAAGCAAGATTCAGCTGAGTGAATCTATCAAAATCCTAAAGCAAAGGAGAAATGAAATGCATATTTGTTTGGAAATTGTCTGGCATCCACTAAAGGGCTGGCCATCAAAATCTGAGTTTTTCAACAGGTCTTAGGATGGAATATGTACCCTGCATTGTTTGGAATCAAGTATTTTTAAATTAAATCTATACAAACAAACAAATTAATACAATTGTAAGATAGCCCCTTCTGTAATCTGAATTTTATGACTATAGAGTTATTTATCTTAGATACTTTTGTACAGTATCTGTGCCTTAGATTCTGTTCTTCTAAACCTTAGGTATATAAAGAGATATGTAAGCAACTCAAAGTGCTAATTCTCATTTTTTAATGATTTGTCTACACTTAGCAATGTTTTGCAGTTTGAAAAATAGAATGTATAGTAAATAATTACGAAAGGAAGCTGTAGATGTATGTGGAAAATTTTCATACGAGGTTGAGGCTGTAATTGAGGCAAGAAATTCATCCACTTGCTTTAAAGACAAGGAGTTATGGAGAGTTTCTAGAGGACAAATTGAAGGCACCATGGAATATAATTCAAAGCCTAAAAAAGAAAAGAAATCCACAGATTTTTACCATAAAAGCCCTGAAGCACTGAATTCTTTTTTGGGGTAGTAAAGTTATCTACAGAAGTTTAAAGATACAATAGGGGAAACAAAAAACTACCCGAGGCCATATGTAGTGAAATACTTTTCAACACAGCAAATTCCTGATTTTGACAATTCTTTTGTTCTCATCAAAAATAGTTCCAAAATTTTGCCTGATTCTACAATGTAAATTTTCAGAGATAGTACATGTCAAATAGGAGAATAAAGAATAGCCAAAAATCACTCTGGCTCTCACTCAAGTATATAAATACATATAAATACACTGACCACTTCACAAACTAAAGCAATATTTAGACCAAAGGATTCAGAGGTTATTTCACATGAAGCTCATAATTCTATATAAACTTAATAGGACATGCATATTTAAATTAGGCAGCAATTTAACCATAACTTACATAGCTGTAGTCTTACAGTCACATATATATGCATTTTAGCAAAAGCCCTATTTTTTAGTTAAGTTAATGTTGCAATATAACCAATGAAACTGTTTCCCACCCAAATATGAAAATAATTTGGAAGATTTTAAATTATACAATTCTGAGTTAAAATGTAAAAAAAGCTCCTTTCATAAAATATCAACATGCAAGACTTTACATGTGTTAAATAATACCTGCCTCATTAATTATATAATTATTTTAGACAAAACTATAGGTATTCTACTATTTAATAAGAAAACTTAACTAAACAAATAAATAGTTGATTGTGTGTATATGTATACATACAGACATACATGAGAGATTTAAAGGATTTTCATGAACTGATTATGACAGTGGCCCACAAAATGATGTCCATATATTATATTGTTTAAAGAATGAAACTGTATTTCATTCAATAATTTAGATCTCTAAATTATTTTCAAGGCATTTATTTCAAAAACAAGGACACATTTAAAATGTAATATTAATGTTAACTCACAATCTCTCAATGATTTCAATATAACTTTTGCCTCCTTATTTTTTTAAACCTGTAATATTTCATATGTAAAGTAATATTTATTTAGGATATTTGGGCATTTGGTTTAATCGTAGCAATTAAGTTTCTATGGATAATTCAAATTAATTGTATTTAATGCTTGGTAAAATAAACTACAACAGTATACATGCAGGCAAGCGCAAACCCTTTCTTTGCATTACAGTAAATTCCACAAGAACTGCAGCTTTTCTTTACCAGAGAAAAATCTATAAGCACAAGTAACTCCAGGATTACAAGAAGGAATTTTATAACAAACTATTTTTTCTCTTAAAGGGCTCATGCCTATCCAAATGGTTAGATATCAGTACCTTGGAAAAAATATACAGGAAAATTGTATTATAATTAGTATCTCTCCTTGGCTATACAGTGGGAACTAAGTAGTCACACATATACTTAACCTTTAGCAGTTTTATTATCTAATTATCAAATGCTCTTAGTTATTTCCTAAGAGGCTGTTTCTGTGTAAAAGAAAAAGAAAACTTCTTTCTTAAATTAATGTCTTAAAAACAAGCCCAGCTTTTAATTAAACAATAGTTCTAGGGTAATTTTTATTGCAAGTCATATCTCTATCTCAAAATGGAAGACAATGAAAGGGTTAGCGCAGCAACAGAAAGCCACCCTGCCGTCTTACATTTGAAAGCTATAAAGACATACCACTGGAGCCTAGAAATTCCTCAGAGGAAACCGACCAGCACCTATAGAGGTCTGGATGCTCTGCATAGAGGCCCAGAAAAGGTAAAGCACTGTCAGTAGGTACTGATTTCACCATATTTCTTTTACTCAAGATGAAAAAAAGGGAAAGACTGAAAAAAGGTTAGGGTTACTAAAGTCAAGAGAAAGAGAGGCTCCAATGAAAAGGTGAGACAATAAAACACACCTGTCCCTAAGAGTCAGTACCAATGTATCGAAGAGTATTTTTAACATTCAAACGAATACCTAAAGCATACAATACTTTATTAAAGATACTAAGAAACGTATTTAATAGATCAGAGAAAGCTTTGTAATGTAGTTGTGCATAATATATAAAGTATAGTAAGAACATAATTTAGATGAAATGTATTTAGCTATTAAACAGAATTTTCTTGCTTATGCAAATATGTAATAGTTAACATTAAAAATCCAATGTCTTTGCTTTGCATTATTGCATTAAGCTTCTTTCTCTTTTTAGTTGGCTTAATTTTAGAGCTCAAACATGTTTTCACGTTTCAAACAAATTTCCAAATCCATACAGTATTTAAAATATATACAAAATGTCTTTAAAAATATTTTTCATAACTAAAATAGACCTGTTACAGGTAGTCCTTGCTTTCTGACTGTTGCTTAACAACCATTTGAAGTTATGATGGACTCAAAAAAAGTTACAACTATCCTCAAGTTACAATTGCTGCACCACCCTATGGTCACATAATCACAGTTCAGGCACTTGACAATTTGCAACCTGGTGCACTATCCTGTGGTCACATGATCACGTTTTACAACTTTTTTGCCATTTTCTGGCAAAAAACACCCATTGGATAAGCTGGATTTGAAGTTATGAACGCATGATTTGCTTAACAACCATTTAATTTGCTTAACAACCACAGTGAGTTACTTAACAATCATTATAAAAACAGTCATAAAATCAAGTCCAGTCATACGGTGACTCAACCTCGGACCACAACAAATTATGACCAAAATTCCAGGCTCAACTATGATCATAAGTCATGTATTTCCTGCGTTATTTAGATTGTTTCTAATAATCAAATGTATCAAAGAGTTAATTATAATTCTGTAACTTCAGTAAGACCCCACATTTCTTTTTACTTATTGATTTTTTTCTTACTTAATAGTACTGGAAAATTTTGAATTAAGCCCTGAGGGTGTATTATTATTGTGTGGCAGTCAGTTCAGTTTCTGTAATAAAAAGATTCACTCTGGAAAAGTTTGTGCAAAATGTTTCATATGGGAACTGAAAAAGTTGTTTTCCCCCAACATTTAATTTTAACAACAAGAACAATTTTGAATTCATTCACAGTCTTGAAGGGAATGCAGCTATATATTGGTTAAATAAAACCCGGTTCCATCATAAGGGGAGGATGATTTAAATAAGGGAAACAACTCGTGATAATGTTAGTATAGTGTACTGTTTTAACTTTTATTTTAATGCAATGCAATTTCAAGAAAGATGATTGATAATTTCATTTTAAATGACTAAGTTAACAAGGTGCTCTTATCAATAACTGTTAATGAAATTAAATAAACAGTACCCCAAGTTTAAAGGCAGTGTAGCTTGGGGTGCTGGAGACAAAAAGAAGTAGAAATGCATTTTCTTTTTTGCCTTCTGCAATTCTCAACACCATCTGATGGTTGCTATTGGAAACAAAATGCTTAAGAAAATGCACTTTGATCTGATTTAGCAAGACTTTTTTTATGCTGTGGTACAAAGGTTCAGGATGAAAATATCTAATGCAGCAAGAAGGCAAAGAATATTATGAAGAGAGTCCAATGAGCTTTTAAAAACATGTATTAAGATGTATTCATTGCAACAGTCATTTGGATGAACGTGTATAATTAGACTTGAACTAATTTTTCATGTTATTTCCCCAAAAGATTTGATGTGTGAATTAAAAAAATGAAATTAATATATGAAAAGGGATTAATTAATTGCCATACCTAATAACTGGATAAATGTCTATGTGCTTAAGATGGAATGTAGAAAGATAGTGGGATAATAATATGCATCCCATTTTTGAGAGGGATGAAGCAAGGGAATATTTTTTTTAAATAAAAGCAAAACATACCATTGGTTGGGTGTCGAGCAAATGTGATAGAAAACCTTTTAACAGCAGAACCACGTGTGGTGTCTGAGAAAGAGAAAAACAGGTACCTGAAATTCAAACCAGCTACCAGAGAAGAGGGACATTTCAAGAAAAGACAGGAAGGTGGGAAGAAGGGAAATAAAAAAAGGTTAGAATTAAGTGGCATGCAAAAGGTATTGGAAAAAGTGCATAGGCCAAATAGATTTAAAAATAACTTTTGCTTGACATTAACTAGGATTTTAATGGAGTGCATGGATTTAAAGGAGTAACTGCAAATTCGATGCACAAAATTATGCATGATTGGCATTTAATGTTCAGGAGGTGACAGCAGAAAAAAGGTGTATGTGTTTTTATTCTCAAATACATTAGAAAATATTGCAATACCACTCAAAATTTTGTGCTGTCATTTCCATTAACTGTCCAAAGCCTAAACTATAATTTTAAAACATCTATATTTTTTATTATTTCATTCCTTACCAATTTCAAGAATTTTCAAAATACATTTTTCAAAACACTTTTGAAGTGATACTTCAAAACGTTAATATTTTGTATAGATTGTATTTCTTAAAGCTTTTATTCAGAAGATATGTTACAGAAGAACTGAAGAAACATTAACCTCAACCTAATGCTGAAAAAATAGGCAGTAAGATTCACTGTAATTAAAGTGACAAATAATAACCTAGCCTTCTTCTCAGTCAAAAGATTTAGGCCTTTTAAAAAGTTTTCCTTTGTGTGCAATATAGAAGGCATGTGTAAATGTAAATGCATGTGCGAAAGTGTGCACATACCATCTATGCAGCCAGAAGTAGTCAGCTTTTTACGATGAGTACGAGCATAATCCTGTAGATTAGGTGCACTTGAAGACCCCCCGAGCACTGAGGTGCTAAACAGGCTCGCACAGTGAGACCCTGATGGGAGTTAGAGAAAATACATACAAAAACCAGGTGTTCTTCTATTCATATTGGGATGCATGCAACATGCAAGCACTTTGATCTTACCACACAGAAGGCACCTTGTGGCATTGCCTTGGACAGATTTACATTATGCTTGTAGCATCTTAGTGATATTTACAGTAATTTCCTATAATAATTTGTGTTTAAAAGTTCTTTTTACTAAAGATAAGGCTTTCCTTAAATGAAGGATAAACAAACTTGGCAAAGGAAAAAGCAGGCAATATAAAATAAAAAGAGGGGAATTATAAAGGTTAGATTTCAGAAACTGTACTTGAACTGAAAAAAAAATGAAGATAGAATTCTAGATACAGCAGAACTGAACACATATTCGTATGCAAATTTTCCTGGAATTCTTGAGTATTTATCAATGTGCTTGTGGCTTACATCCATTTGGATCTTTGGTAGATGAATCCTATGAAATATACCCAATAGCTAAATTCACTCTACTTGTATTAAAATATATTAATTTCAAATTAATATTGAAATTGTATAAAACAACTGTGTTTTTGCTAATAACTAAAAACTTACTTATAAAAAGTAATATTAATATACAATAATACAAGGTTTTTTTCTGTGGCACATCTACACTATCTAATTCACATTTTAAAGTTACAAAAGAGGCTACTGTAAATGCAATTTATTTTTTTTCAACTATTGATATAATGTTTTTCTCAATGGAACTTGTAACAGGGGAAATTTCCTACCGTATTTGAAAACTGATCTATATAACTTTAACCATATATGCCCATAACTGCAAGGAGTTGCAGTTGCTATTAATGACCTAACAAAAAGCAAAACATTACTAGCACCTGTGATGATGAAACCCATGCAATGTAAATGAGTGCTACATCTGTAGCAAAAATTTTGGAACCAAAGATGTACCTTCACTTATGCAAATAAGTATATCAGGTGTTTTTTTCACATTGACAATATGATATAGCATAGAGAGGAAGATTGAAAATTAGAAAAAGTAAATTCAAAAAACCAAGAGCACCTGATGTATATACATTTTTCTAAGGAAACTTCTGATATGATTAACACCAAATAAAGGCTGTATTGAGGGACTAAAGAATTTAATAGAGAAATACAGAAATTTTTAACTGGTTACATGTCAAGTTATTTGACATTATTTATAATTCTGGATGTTCTGAAAGTATTATACAAACTGGATCATCTATATCTAACAACACAAATAATCAACAATGTACT
Organism: Azemiops feae; assembly: GCA_023970755.1. NCBI lineage: Eukaryota > Metazoa > Chordata > Lepidosauria > Squamata > Viperidae > Azemiops > Azemiops feae. Next base: position 2,098,812 of record JALGBA010004287.1, read on the forward strand.
ACTGACAACATATTAGGTTGCAGGAAGTGAATGCCGAGCCTGAAAAGCCTCTACATTTGCTCTGTTAGAAGACTAGTTCCACTGAGCTGGTTCTCTTTCCCAGTTAAATAGTATATAAAAAGAATTTTAGCTTTGAAAACTGGTAACTTGTGATGACTTTTTCCTTTCTTCCTTCATCATCCCTTTTTGGATTTGTGAAATCATTTACGGTAAACCTGTAAAGCATTAATGGCTTTGTTGGTTTCTGATTTTTATTGCAACCCACCCTGGAAATCTTTTTAGATGAAAGCAATAATGCTTTCAATATTGATAATACAGTAAAATATGATTTAATAAAATCAGTATCCTTCTGCAGTATTATTTAGAAAACAGTATCTGGATTAAAATAAAATGTGCTATAAGACAGTAGTTACAATAGCTATCTATGTTTATATACTGAAAGCTGTAGTTGATGGAATTTGGGGTAGTGCAAAGAACTTTTACTGTTGTTTTAAAGGAAAAAGGAAGATAGCAAATAAGAAAAATAAGAATGGCTTGATTTTCAAGAGCATCTTAATTGATACAAAGGAATATCATCCCAATAATCTTAGTGTTTTTGGTATTGATCCAATAATCAGTTGGTATTAAAATTAGTGTGATGCCGAATTGCAGACTTACAAGTTTATCAGAACAATATTAAAACCAGGGTACTTCTATTTCAAAAAATTGGGATTTTATTAGATATACATACCTATACTACTGGTCTTTTGCTCCACAATTGTTCTTGGAGGTCGAAAAAGACTATTATTTTCTGATGGTGCCTGGACATAAGAAAGAGATACATAAGGAAAGCAGTCTAATGGGCTGGTTGAATCCATTAAACTTGAAACAGCCACCTGCTAAGACAGACAAGTATTAAAAAGCCATACAATGGGTTAGTAGAAATACCAACATAATATGAAAGATCATGCAATTATTGCTGAAGGGGTTCCATTTCACTCATGAGATCCTTGCAATGAAGTGGTGCAAGCAGGCATTCATGATAAAACAGGACAGACACCAAGAAAATTATGAAAACACAGATCATTTTAGTTTAGTTTACCAAATGAATACTCCTAAACTGCGCCTGTATTGGAAGGGAAAAAAAAAAAGAGGAAACACAGACAGGCTGATGAAGTCACCATACAATCACTGAACCATATGCAGCCCTACGAGAATGAATTCCTGATGTTCAAAACTTAATACTTATTCTCTACATCAAAATATTTTAAAAAGTTGAGAGCAAATAGAAACAACATAGTTTCTAAAGAAAAGTTTTCACAACAGAACACCATCCATTGTTTATTATAAACAATACAACTGCTTTAAAGTATTAGCCTTTTGACTAACGTATATAACTAAATATACAATATTATATTCATTTTCCCATTTCAGCATATTTTATATGACAATGGGTGAAGTACTGTGAGGAGGAGGAGGAGGAGAGAGGGGAGGGGGAAAAAAGTATATCCAGTTAAGGTGTGGAGAAAATAATGATTAGTACTAATGATTTTTTTTTCCTGCACAGTTAATGACAACTGAAAATATTATTTATTTCTAACCCCAAATATAGCATAATCCAATTATTTCCAATGTCAGCAAAACAAAACAAAAAACCATTTAGATTTGCCTGCCACCAAATTAAATGCTCTATTATTTATTTAGGGAAAAGAGCCTTGAAGGACAGCTAAGCCAGAGCTTAGGTCTCTTTCATTAGGCTACAACCCATAATAATCCATACAGTGCTGAAAGAAACCAATTCCATAACCAAATACGTTCAGTGAAAATTGTGTAGGAAAAAGCGAACAAAAAAATAAGACATGCACTTGCTTTTTTCCCCCCCAGGCATTTTTGGAAGTAACTATTATTTTTAAAATCATATTTTAATGAAAGGTGAAGTAATTTACTTTGAACAAAATCCAGAACAAGGGATTAGATGTCCTTAAAGACAATTGGTTCCTGCTTGGAATGCACAGTAACGTTTAATGAAGTAAAGTTTAAAAACCTGTTGCCATGAGCCAAAAATACTGGATGTGAAAGCCAATGATTTAGGGGAGACAGGGGAAGAAGTGATTTGTTCCCCTGATCTGCGTCTTCGACGCCCAGTAACCACACCACTGGTATAATGCAGCCACTCTGGGCTAGACACACTCAGGGGGCTCTCTTCCTGGAAATGAGAAAGGGGGCAAAAAAACAGCAAAGCATGCAACGTTAGAGTCAGAGCTAAATGGTAAGAAAATAAAATATAGTTCCACTCTTTTCTAAATAGCTCGATTCTAACCAAACAAAACCCATCAGCAACTATTCAGCTACTGGTTTTGCTTCAGGTACATCAGCAATATTAATGGTGATTTTTAAAAGTCTACACAGAAACAAGTAAAACTGTGTGTGTATATGTGTTTGTGTATTTTAGACAAACATAATTCTGGGTAAACATACATACAAACACATACATACACTTTTGCTGCATCCTGTACCATTAATGCAGTATTCTTATGAAATAAAATTAAAAACTCTTTGGAAATTATATAACAGTAGCAGATAACTTCTTAAAGCTGAAGATATATTTTATTAAATTTTTCTAATTAGAAACCAGTGAAATCAATAGTCTGGTTAAGCCTCATTCTTCTTTTAGTTTTAAGTGCAGATAAATGAACCAAACCAGTCACCAGTAAAAAAAACTTCCATATCAATAATGTTCCATACACACAAATCTCAATACAGTATATCACTTGAAAGATAGTTAAGTATCAAGTAACAGGATCAAGTTCACAAGGAATTTTTTTTAAAAAAAAAAATAACAATTTTTGTTTTATAAATGACAAAATTACAAATAATTTATGTTGATATACACTGACGGTAACAATCTCAGGATCTAGAGAAAAAGTGAGTAGAAGTCATTTTATCAAAAAAAATTTGTAACAAAAATATTTTATTTTAAATAACATTTTTCAGTATTTTTCTTTGAGATGAAAAGAATTTGACAATATGCTTTAAATGTATACAAAGGATGCCTTCAAAAGAAATGTAATATAGTGTAACTGTAACAATATTTTCAGGCTTCCATATTTAAGTTTCAAATAACTACCTTCAGTAAATTAAGATTTTAATTGGTATAGAACTAACAGAACTCACATGTATAAATCAAAATCTAGAGAGGATAGGTATAATACTGTTATAGCAGATCTTTTTGCATCCTGAAAGAAAGCATGTTTCAAAAATATTCATATATTATTAAAAATTATAAGCTGTTGAAATTTAATAAAAATATTTATGCTATTATAGTAATACATTTTTCCATTATTGTAAGTGACAAATGCTATGGAAATATAGTAAAGGAAGGACAGGTTACAGAATTTGGTTACAACAGACCAGCTAACTAAGAAGTGTTCTTGTGTCAAAAGAATTCACTGCAACTGCTAGATGAAAGATGGGAGGGCTCAAAATAACAAGACATACATTATGTACAGCAATTTTTGGAAAATAGAAGTTTATGTCACAAGATTTCACATTAACTGGACTGTGAATCCTGAACCCCTGGAGCTAACACTGAATTGTCAATTGACAGAAGGAAAAGCTCCTACAAGTAAGGATTTGGAGACGTCTGCAGCAACAGTTACTGGCTTCAAAATGGAAGTGTGCAATGTGTGCAAAGCACATTAAAAGGGGCTGGGGCTTTCATTTTGAAGCCAGTGACTGTCACTGTGGATGCCACTGAAGGCAGCTTACCTGATTATTTTTGCTACATTTAAGCATTGTTTAAGCTATTCTCTCTGCCAAACCTGAGCTACTGTTCTTATAATGGTTACTAATAGACTTTTATAGGCAGACAAAACTTGCACAAAGCAGAATATATTTTTTTAAAGACTGAGAGGAATGGCAGGTAGTACAAAGACTAAATACTGTCAAAATCTTAAGACCTACAGCAGACAAAGGAAGATTTTCTATAGTTCAAACATGCCATAAGAAACACCCATGGACAGTTTGGACAACTGACCACTTCTGCTGCGGAGTACAAAGCAGAAGCAAAGAAGGTTTGTTGTCAAACCACTACTTCCAGATTATCTAATGCCTCAGTTTTTCGTAGATAAACAATGCCAATTGCTCTTAGCTCTTTGGATTTTTTCTCTCTTCAAGTCAGTTTTTGACTGCTTGCAATTGCCTGGTCTTGTCCCTACAGTTTTCTTGGCTAGATTTTTCAGAAGTGGTTTATTACTTCCTGCTTCCCTGGGCTGAGAGGGAATAGCAATAGCACTTTGACTTACAGTATATACCACTTCATAGTGCTTTACAGCTCTCTCTAAGCTAAGCGGTTTACAGAGTCAGCATATTGCCCCCAACAATCTGGCTCTTCATTTTACCGACCTTGGAAGGATGGAAGGCTGAGTCAACCTTGAGCCGGTGATGATCGAACTCCCAGCAGTGAGCTGAATTAGTCTGCAATACTGCATTCTAGCCACTGTGCCACCATGGCTCATGACTGGCCTTGCCTAAGACCAGCCAGCTGGCTTTTTGCCTGAAGTGGGACTAGAACTCATGAACTCCGGCTTTCTAGCCTGATGCCTTAACCATCACACCAAACTGGTTGCAGTACTTCTGTTTAAACTAGTTAAAAATACTAACATTTAGTTATATTACATTGCCAAATGTTTTGGTATTACTGTACTAATATTACTCTTTCCTCAGAATTAAAATGTAAAATATTAGCATACAGGAGATGATGTAGTTTGGGGTTTTTCTTCTGCCATTGAAACCATTGATAAAAAGGTCAGTGAACATCTTAATCTGTTTCACTACTGAGAAATAAGTTTATTATAGCAAATCTCTCTTCCTGAGTCAGACGACCTCATTTTACGATTTTTTGCTAATCCATATTCCAAATGTCTAGGAGCATCTCTATTTTTTATTGCATGTAGAATCAGGTTTAGGTTCTCTATAGGGTCACATGCAGTTCTATAATTTAAAATTTAGGCTAAAATTTATTTTCATTTATGGCTCGCTTGTCTCTGTGATTCTTTTGGATACATTTCTATTATCTTGAAGAAACATATTCTGAATCTAAAATATTGTGAACTCTTCTGTCCAACTTTTGGTTTTCCTTAGGTTTGAGATAAAATGGAACTGAGGTAAGTATATATTTGGCAATGTTTACCAGACAAAAAATTAGAACATCTTCCAAAAACTATGACAGTAGTCTATTGGGAAGAATTTCAGCCTATTAATACTGCATTTCTGCCTCAGTGGAGAGTGCTTAATTTGGTCAGATTTGATGCTGTGGCATACCTATTTGATATTTTACATACTGTTGTTCAAATATTCTCAGCAGGTTATAATCATGTCATTAAAACATCCATGGTACAAAATAAATTAAATAAGCAATTGTAAATAATCTTAAACAGTTTAAACAAAAAAATAAAAATAGTAGAAATAATCAACCATGCAATCAAGAAAGATGACATCATGTCAACATAAAAAAGGCTTCTGAATTAATTTTTAAAAGCCTAATAAGGGTCAAAGAATGGAAGCAAGTACAATCTCCCAGTGCAAGAGTATTTATGCCATACCTGGTAAAGGAAATTGAGCACGTTATGCATGTATTGCTGTATTGTCAATTTTATACAGCCAGAAACACTGATTTAATATTCCCACTTTATCTAATTGTGCCGGTAGGACTCAAAGCTGATTAATTTCCAGAAATCTACAAAAGGTTCATTAATTCTGTTCTATAACTATTGTTCAGAGTAATGCAGACTTTCTCTGCATATGTTTAAAAACTTGATTTTCCCTTTGCTTCCTTGACTATCTTCCCGATTAGGTATAATATTATAATTAAGTAAACTATATACAAGATTATTGTGGGAATGTGTGCACCATTGGAACACCTCAAAGGCCAGGTTAGGTATAGACTGTCATGGAGAAAATCTATCTTTATGGTTGCTAGGAGTTGACAGTGATTTGATGGTACATAATCAATCAACTAATCACTATAATACTAGTATGTTTTCTAATTTTTCAGTTATCACCAACATTAATTATATTGATTAGTTGGGGAAGAACTGTAATTTAAAAAATTACTGGGATATCTAAACTTACTTCTGCTGAACCCATTTTCCTGGGTCTTGAAAGGGGTGACTTCCTGTGTATATGAATTGGATCCGACACCATTGGCTTGAACATCATTACTGAACGATCAGTTTCATCTCTTTTATAAGCATGGGGGTCCTCATCATTCTCATTTCTATGGGATGTTTGTTTTGAATCATCGTTCTACAAGAAAACGGATATTTCATGTGATATAAAATTTCATCAAGCATACTAAAAGCATCATTCCTCTGAATATTAAATATCATGACACTAACTAGAATTGTGCAGTGTTGCGACTATGACACACTTACAATGTCATTCCCATTCAGTTATTAATCAAGTAATGTTAAGAGACATCACATGACCATCACTTGTGATTTTAGTGCCAGCTTCTCCATTGACTCTGCTTGTTGGAAGCCAGTTGCAAAGCACACAAATGGAAATCACATGACTGCAGGACACTGTGATAGTAAATGCCCACCAGTTGCAAATTGCCCAAATCTCAATCACTTTACCATGGGAATTTTGTAAATGTGAGGATCAGTCAGGAAATTATTTTTTCAGTGCCATCATTAATTTCTAATGGTCAGTTAAACACGACAGTTCTTAAGCAAGATTATACCATGTCCATATTGAAAAGCACTCTAAATAAAACATACCTTATAACAAAAATATCAATTCTATTGTAACAGCATCTAATTCAATTTGTAATGCAAGTCCTTGCTAATTATCACTTAATAGACTGGCTTCTGATTTTATACAATTACATGGAAAAAGTGCAATACTGACTGACTTAAAATAGTTAAATACATCTCCAAATATATTTAAAAGAAGTTTCTAAACTTAAACCAAAAAGAAAACTGGAGATTTTTATTTAAGCAACCAAATGCTGTGAAATGACATGAAAAGTGCTCTTTAAGTTTCATATGAGAAACATTTCTAAAAGCATTTACCTCCCGTGAAGCAGGTCTGTAACCAAAACCTGATGGTAAGTTTTTATCTTCTTCACAGCCTTTAGCTCCTGGACTAAAATGTAACTCCACATGGAAGCGTTCTTCTGACGAAACCTCCTAAATAAATGGATGTCAGGTCATATTCTGATTACATGTAATTGGCTTTTGTCTTAAATTATTTATTGTTTATTGTTTCCTTACCTTATTTGGATCTTCATACAGCATGATAACTATTTGGGTCATGTAATTGAGTTCACTGACAACATTGAGATAATCCATAGCTCTCTTCCACTGTTCATCTTTTGATGCCTTAGATAAAAAAAAATGTACGTAGCACTTGTTTAGTATAGTCTGTGTGTTGACCCCCCTTTTTACCTTAGCACTTATATTAAACTAATTGTAAGTTGCAATCCTAAACGTACTTACCATATAGGCACTCTGAATGTATTTTCAATTGATCTATCTTATAATTCAATGTTATATATTAACTTATCAAGTGATGACAAGCAAAACATCAGAAAAATAAAGACGCATAGCCAGCCAGAAATTAATCTTAAAACATTTATTTTTTGCATATTATTTTTAACTTACTAGCAAATTCATTAACATGCACACCAGGCTATTAAGCTTGTTCAACAAAATATGGCTTTAAACCTTAGTTTAGTTCTATCTATTAACTAGTATTTTAACCTGTTTTAGACCACAATGAAATCACAAAAATGTAACACGATTTTTGCAAACTAATCAGTCAATGTTTCCATTACTGAAATGTTTAGCAGTCAACTGTGATGACTCTTTAGATAATTCTTCAGGTTATTTGATGAAAGAAAAAATATTACTGAATAAGTAGTTTATTGAGTTGATTATTAAATGTGCCTACTTGTATATCTTTGGCGATTCTGAAAAGGAATACCACTGAAAAACTTACATCACACAAAGAACCATAGCGAAGAGTTGAAAGCAAAGAATGGACATGACTCTCACTGGTGAAGTACAGCCTAGTTCGAACATGACGTTCAGGAGACATAACCCCACTAGAATATCTAAAAATAAAATTGCAGAGGTGAGTAAAGGGCACCATACATTGCATCTAAATCTAAAAATCCTAGATCTAAACTCTAAACATTAACAAACGTTCCCAGTTTTCTACTAATAATAATGAATTAGGCACACCGTTTAAGCTTCTGTATCAATTTTCTCCTGTTCATGATTAATTAACCTAGGCATAAAACAATATATTTTTGTTTTTTTGTGCTTAAATTTTATACAGCCTTTATGAATACATACTTACCTTGGACCTAAATCTCAAGTGGGGGAACTCTGAAATCTTAATCAGTGCTACATTTATGTTGAAGAAAAATATATACTTTACACTCTGAATTATCTGAAGCTAAACCCTTGTTTTAAGCTGAAGAATATAATGCTGTGTGTATTTGAAAATCTGCACATCCTTGATCAAAAATAAAATCAGAATCTTATCAGAACCTTTGCCTAGAAGCTAAACTGCGAGTGTGGCATGTGAGATATTAAAACATAATTACTTTTGAAAGTAATGGAAATTAAGTTCAAGTGCCTCAATTTACCATGTTTGCGATCATGTATAAATAAAGACTATAGTTTTTTAATGCTTAAATTATATAAATTTCATAGAAGGACTGGAGGCTATCATTTTAAACTAAACATTTAGCTAAATTTATTGTGATATAAGAGCTTTAGTAATGTCGAAAAAATAGTTTAAAAAACTTACAAAGGATGGAGTTTGTTAACAGTGTCATCATCCTGAGTCCTCTGAAGATCAGACCGAATTTTCCTCAATAGTGGATTGCAGTAACCTTTAGCAATCTCTAGTTTTTCAGCCTCAGTAATACCATATTCCTTAAGTGAAAAAATGTGAAAATAAACTTGGGATACTCCTGAAAATTTCCTCTCAATGTAGAACTCAATTTGTTAGATAAGTACCCATTTCTACCTAAGCCCTTAATGAGAGAATTTCACTTTCAGATAATGTCACAGTAGTAGATGGTGATAGGTATGAGCCTCTGATCCTTGTCCTGCTGCTGGATCTGCTTCTGGACTAAAAAACAAAACACTGCAACTCTTTGCTAAGTTGTAAAGTACTATTTTTTTTGAAGACAGGATGGCATGTCAACTCAGAGAGCAATGATATGGACAAGAATCCCTAGGATTAACCTACCCGTAACACAGAATGGGACCTAAGCAATGACAGCAGCAGTAGAGAACCTGTTTCAACCTGAGTCCACATAGCTTTGAGCAGTGTTCTAGGGGCCGTATGCTAGTTAGTAGGACCATATATCAAAATAGGTGAGGCCACTTGATAAGAATAAGCAGCCCCAGGCACATTTTTAGACAGAGATTCCTCCAGAAAATGCATCTACTGGATTCACTATATATATTTTTAAAGCCTTATTTTATTGCAGGGACAAAAGGATACAATATTCACTGGAGAGAGAATCAGTTATTCCTTCCTTACTTCTATATTACACTAAGGTTTTAAATCACCATTGGATTCAGATGAGATATTTAAAATGGAGCTTCTCTGTAATAAAGATGTGGAGACAAGCTCATTTTTTTGTTGACATTATGGCTAAAAACATCCCATTTTTGGGGGGGATAGGATATTACAGGGGATCATTTATGTCCAGTGGTGGGATTCAAATATGTGAACAACCAGTTCTCTGTGTGGCTGCCGCTTCCGGAAGTCCATTCTGGGCCTGGGCAACAAAAAAATAGCTACCGGTTCTGCCAAACTGGTGAGAACCGGCTGAATCCCACCACTATTTATGTCCAATCATCATAATATTATGAGATGATAAAACTCTTTTCACTTCAATTCTTAAATAATTAAAACAAAACAATTGATTAAAATGGGGGAGGGGCAAACCCATGGGAGGTGGGGAAGAACTTTAGACAAAATGAGGACGACACAGGTCTCATTATGAGTCTCAATTTTGGTCACATTGGCTTCCAGGTGCAAAATCACCACACTTTTTGTTTTGGATGATAATATTGCCTATTTGCTAAGTTCAGAATATAGGATCTGTGTTTATGTTGTTTCATAAACATTATTTTGTTAGTTTGTATTGTTATCTTGTTTATAATAACAAAATTTATATTATCATTGTTATTTTGTACTCTTATTTTGTATTCTGTATGAATCAAATAGCTATTGGTAATAAAATAATTCTCTTTGCAAAATGTAACTTAAGACCATACAATTAGGTTACCTTCCACATGACAGCAATAACCGAATTCAAATCCATCTATAATTCCAATTCCTCCATTTCATTGATCATTTGCATTCCAATCATCCATTAATACTTTTATATGCTTTCTCGATGCTGTATTTAGCAACCCTTGCAGTTTGCCAAATATTTTTTTCAATGTCTTCCATCACTTCCACCGCTTGTTTAACACTGATCATTGTTATAGCTCCATTAACTCTAATCTAGATGATCCTGTTATTTACTGTATATTACTAAAGTACCTACTTAGCAATATTCTTTGAGTATCATTACAATCCTATTTCATTTAGTGGACTCATATTTTGAATAGTGTATTGTGTAATCCTCATATTTTAATTTCTTGAACCGTGTTTGTGCTCCTTCTTATGGAGTAGATCTGAGTTAATCACAGGATACAAGCAATATGCCCCATGATTCTATTAGAAGCCACATTAAAATAATCTACTTATTGGATACAAGGCTACATCTAGGAAAAAACCTAATGAACTGTATAGGATCCACAACTGAGTAAATAAATATAGAATTGCACCATTATTCTGGATTCAGTCTAATGTCAACAAGGTACGTGCCATTTTTTAAATGTCAGATTCCTCAATTTAATAAGGGAAAGAGGTACTGCTTTTCAATTTGTGATAATTCATAAAAACTGCTTTATAAACTACAAATGCATTTTTAGACAGTAAATTTATTCATTTCCCTAACAGTTAATAAATATGGTCTGGAGAATATAGCCATTTTATTTTAATGAGAGTATTATGTAAGCTGCAATGTACATACCTGAGGGATCACAATGTCAGCCAAAGCCTTTGACAGTCTGTATAATTCCATTGTATTTTCTAGCTTTAAAGAGACATTATGCTGAACATCATATTTTATGCAGTCATAGATATCTGGGATTTTACTTATATCATATTTTCCATTCTTTGTTTTAAAGTCTTTTTCAAGCTTGGCCCACCTACGCAACATTAGTTCCAATGTTTCACTGTGATAAAGTTGAATATCTAGTTGGACAAACAATTATTAAAAAGTAATAATGAGAGTTGATTAAAGTAACATAAAGGAATGTTACAATAGACATTAAAGAAATATTTCTACCCATTCCTTAAGCTTCAGAGCAACCAGTTTTCTTACAGCTCGGTTTTGTTTTGTTTTTTTCTTTTACACATTCACACTAAAATAGCTTGTACTTCTGCAATTCTGGTACTTAACTAAGCCTATTGCTATCTTCTTTCCTGCACAAGGGTTACTGCTATTTTACTTACATAGCAATCAACATCAGTGAAGTTAATTTGCTATTAATATATTAGAGTAGCTAAGAGTCATTGAGCAAACTATTACAATTTTTTATTCTGAAAGTTGTTCCTGAATAAAAAGGTGTCATAACAATTAATTATAAAATAAATATGCGTAATTAATATTATCAATCCAGTCTGATCAAGCAAACTATTTACCTGCAAATTTAGGATCTTCCATTCGTTGTTTGATTTGAGACGTCAAACTCTGGATTAAAGAATATACCTTATCACATGTCTTAATAGGATTTTTTATCACTTGCATTGATTTTATCAGAGAAACACTGCCAGATGGTGTCAGCTGTAGTACCAGACCAAAAAGAAATATGTAAGCTATAATACTTATAGTCTACATGTATAGCATCTGATATCCTAATCTCTGAAAAATACCTATTTTTAAAATGTGCTATGCTAATATGAGAAAAACTTATAAATTAAAAAAAAACATTTTGACTTATCTTTTAAATACAGGTAATCTTTGACTTAAAATAGTTTATTTAGTGACCGTTCAAAGTTACGACACTGAAAAAAGTGACTTATGACCATTTTTCACACTTATGACCCTTGCAGCAGTCCCATGGTCACGTGATCAAAATTCAGACACTTGGTAACTGCCTCATATTCACGACAGTTGCAGCATCCTGGGGTGATGTAATCTTTTGCAATCTTTGATAAGCAAAGGCAATGCGGAAGCTAGATTCACTTCGCAACCATGTTACTAACTTAACAGCTGAAGTGATTCACTTAACAACTGTGGCAAGAAAAGTCGTAAAATGGAGCAAAACTCACTTAACAAATGTCTCGCTTACCAACAGAAACTTTGGGTTCAATTATGGTCGTAAGTCGAGGACTACCTGTATACTACTAAAAACCCTATGCTAAAAGAAATACTAATTTGAAATAATTACTATATCCAACAATTTTGTTTATTAGTTCTAACTTGACAAAATCCAATTTAACTGATGTCCATCTTTCCCTTATTTTCCATTAACTCTCCCTACTTTAATATTTCAAATCATGTAAGTACAGCTACATACTAAAACATATATGTTGTATTTAAGAACTCCAGAAGGCTACAAAAAATATACCAGTTTGACCAGGCTTTAGACTAAGGCACATCATAGAATTTGCACTCCTAGTGTTAGTGAATGATCTTTGGAGAGATCAAGATCAGGGAGTACAACCTTTTTAGTTTCCTGATGTCTCAGTAGCTTTCCATAAGTTCAACCATGATACCTTTCTGGACTTTCTCCAGAGGATTAGGAGGTTTCTCCTTCCTGAGGGCAGTTTATATTGCTTCTTTCCCTCCCTCCCTTCTTCCATTTACACAGTCACACATCTCAAGTACATGATTCTAGATGTCTTACAATTGTTATAAAACAACCACATAAACAAAATGCAATATAAAAAAGACATAAACACATATAAAGCATCCATGTAAACAAAATATTAAACCTAATCAGATATCAGAAATATGGATTCAGAAGGATACCATAGTAGATGGTATCAAATGCTACTAAGAGGTTAAGAGGAGCAAGAATGAATGCATTATACCAGAAGTCATCCAAAAGTGACAACAGTGCTGTTTCAATCCGATACCCAGATCTGAAACCTGACTGGAAGGGGTCTAGATAATCCTCTTCTTTCAAGGCACTCCGAAGCTTTGTACAATTGCCTTCTCTAAACATGTAAGGCTGGAGACTGAACAAAAATTGTCTAATATGAATGGGTCTAATGGATGGCTTCTTGAGTGGATGAACCAATTCTTCTTTAAGAAGAATTCATCACAGCCAAGTCTTGGCTAACTGTTTCCTCCTAGGATGTAGGCAACCTGGGGACATGAATCTAATATACAGATGGCCATACTTGCACTCTTGAGAAATCTGTCCCTTTCATAAGGCCCAACAGGTTCAAACTCCTATCAGGTAACACAGCAAGACTACACCTAGGCACCCCACAGGACCTGTATAAAGGCTGGCGTGCAATTGGGAGTGGATTCAAGCAATTTTGTCCAACAGATACCTGACATATTCCTCCAGCCTTGTACAACCTTTCCTGTAAATTCTTTCACAATTTTAATTCATCTGTAGAGTATTTTCTAACCTTTTCATAGTCTTCAGAAGTAAAGTCTCTATCTCTTTGGAGAATTTCATTAAGGCGTGCCTTCACCCGATGTTGGCAACTGCTAAGAGAGTCACTGTCACTGTCCAACAGACCATTCATATTAGCACTTTTGACCATCTGCACAAGTATAGGTGTGAGTTCCCCTTCCAATGCCAACAAACCCTGGGGAAAATAAAGTTACTGAAGAGAATTAAATATATTAACTCTCAAACTAAACAGAATATATAAAATGTATAAGTGTTTTATCCATTATGAATTTGACAGAAGAACTGCATTACAACTTACATATAGATAAAATAAATAATTCTAAAGCTGTCCAAATTCAAGCCCATCACAATATGATACCAAATATCATATTTATATATTTATAATTATATTTATATTTGCAGTGAGGAAATACTATTTTAATTCATTACGGATTTATCATCTCTTCTTTTTATGTGATGATTCTAAGCTTGTATTATGATAGGGGAAAAATCGTACTCAGTTTTTCTACACTATGGTTTATTTTAGGTTCCTTTACAACTTCTTCTATCTTTTTAGTAAGTTAAGCTATAAACATTATATTTTGTCATAGAATCATTTGCTTCAGCTCCGTATCATTTTTATTTTGTTTCGGGCACCATTTTGAACTGTCTAATGTGGGTTTGGGATGTGATTACCAAAATGAGGAACAATACTACAAGCATTTCACTGGAAGTTTTTAAGAAGTGACTGGACAAACTTTTGTCTGAAATGATAAAGGGTTTCCTGCCTGAGCAGGGGATTGGGCTAGAAGACCTCCAAGGTCCCTTCCAACTCTATTATTATTATTATTATTATTGTTGTTGTTATTGAAGACCATGCAAACTTATAAAGTGTTACACAATAAAAACAGCATTAAGCAAAACAAAAACAACCTGTCACAAACATTGTATATACATTGTGCTAAACAATAATATTGTCACGTTTTGGGGTAACATATAGCATGAACTTAGCCATCGTGGTCTGTAAAATAAGGTTTGTAGCTTGCCATGATGTATGAATTCAGCCAATTATAACACAAATTAATAGACATAGTATGTTGAGTGAACAGCCACTGAGATTTGCACTACCACTTCTAAATCACTTCATTTTGATCAAAACGCATTTTCTGAACTTGATGATTGGTTGTTCAAGTATTAATTCGCATTTATGAATAGGTCATTACAGATTGAGTTTTTGAAATGAATTAGTTCATACAGGACAGCCAGTTTAGTTAGTGGCTCAGATGCTGGACTATAAACTGGGACACAATAAGTTTTAGTATTCCCTATAGGCATGGAAATTGGCTGGGTGACTGAGTCAATTACACTCTCTCAACTCAATCCACCTTACAAGGTGGTTTTATGGAGAAAGTAGGGAAGAAAAAACAGACACAAACATACACACACACACACACACACACAAACTAGAAGTGGATATGTCATCTTACACAATCCATTATGAAATTTTGGCAAAGGATTTGTGTGAATTAAAATTTCAGTCTAGTGAGTTCCAAGTTTGGGAAAGGCTGGTTGAGAATGTTTACAACTCATTATCTAATTTCATTTCAAAATGTATTGCTAATAAAGACGGGATATAAATCAAATAAAAAAAAAACCTTGATAGAATTGCTCTCTAATTAGACTCAAATTAATTAGGCTCAGAGAAATACATGCAATTTTTATTTTTAGATCTATTTTTGTATAATATTGCATGCAATTCCTTATGCATACTAAAATATATTTTTCTATGCAATAAAGAAGCAATTTATACATTTCATGCAAACTGGCTGAAAAAACGTTGGTGCTGATTAAGTACTGATGAAATAGTCCATGTTGCATTGAGAGAATGGAAGAAGTTATCTTTTATATATATAAATATAAAAATGCAAAAGAGCTGAACTCTTCCTGCAAGTAACCTATACACAAGTAACATTTCATATTTTCTACTGCCGTTATACTACCTTTGCAAAAGCTGCAGCTGTCATTTGAACTCTTCCTTCATCAGATGCATAGATTTTGAGATCATGCCGATAGGTACTATGCAATCTAAGTAGGCCACATCCTGGAAATCCTGCATAGTCACCTACCAAAGCAAAACAATGAAGTTTCTCATCTGCTTCTGTAGATCTTCTCTTTTTCATAGATATGACTTCCAGCCATTACAAAGAAAAATCAGTTACCTTGTCCACCTGGGTACATACATCGGAAAGCTCTTCCTAGTTCCTCTGCCTGAACTCTACCTGCAGGTGTCAATTCTCCTCCCCATTTGAGAACTAAGAGTAGAGATGGCTCTTGTTTGCGGTTATCTAAATACATACAGGCAAGTAAAAGATTTTTTTTTACTTATGTTCAAAATTTGTTCAGAACTGCAGTTTGATTATATTGGATTTTGGCTATAAAGTTGCCCTAACTCTAACCAAAATGGAAAAGAAAATATTATAAGCTGAATTAATGTATTGATATTAATCAATTCAATATAAGCTACTGATCAATTCAAAGAGTAATCAGATTGGCCCTAATCCTGTTGACATTTCACAAAGCTCTAAAGGCATAACTGTGTTCCTAGGGTTAAATAAATAAACTAATTGATGCAAATTAGTTCCTAAAAATAACCAAAATACCTTCTTCTTCACTAGATGTTTTAGGACAACCATGAGGAAGATATGTCAGTTGTACTTTGCGATTTATGCCAGAAAAATGTCCATACCTAAAAACAACGAGAATAGCATAAATGACATAATACTGGTAAAAGAAACACAACAAATCAGATGAGTTGGTAATATGGGATACTGCAAAACAGCTACAATAAACTATGTTTTGCTGTATGGAGAGAAAGCAATCATGTTTACTGTTCAAATTTTTAAGCAAAATATCAAGAAAAATGTGTCACCCACAGATAAGGCAACCTGCATTTTTATGTAGATAAACCAACCTATATTTTTACCATTTTTTATTTCACACGTACTTTAGTATATATATTCATGGAAAAGCCTATCTGTGGATGAATTAAACCTGTTTTTGGGGATGCATTTTGACACCTAAAAGTCTTGCTTATCTGTGGACTCATTGTCTTATGCTATTAGCAGAGTTCAAGAAGAGCAATAACACATATTACTTTTCTATTATAATTTTCTGTCCATCCTTTAATGATGTAATATTAATTAACATAATTTAAATAAACTGGCCTCATAGAAAAAGATTTCATGCATGCAGAAAAAGTTTAATTAATGAGTGTAATGTGTATGTGTACAGGTGGTTCTCGATTTACAGCCGAATTGACCCCAAAATTTTTGTTGTTAAGTGAGACAGTTGTTAAGTGAATTTTGCCGTATTTTACTATCTTTCTTGACACAGTTGTTAAGTGAATCACTGCAGTTGTTAAATGAATCTGGCTTCATGAGCCTGGGACACTGCAGCCATAAATATGAACCAGTTACCAAGTGTCTGAAATTTGATCACATGACCATGGGGATGCTGCAGTGGTTGTAAGTGTGAAGAAAAAAAACCCCCAGTCATAAGTCACTTTTTTCAGTGCTGTTATAACTTTGAACAGTCATTAAACGAATGGTTGTATATCGAGGATTATATGTATAATATGGCTTAGAAAGTAGAGCAGATTCAGCAGAAATCTCATATTAAATTAAAATGCGGAAGGGGGAGTGCAGGACCTCTTAATAACAGCAATAACTTTCTGCAGACAAGCTTGAAACAGATGCAATTGTTTTTAAGGAATCATATTAAAGATACAGCTGCATTAATAAATAACATAGCATGTTTTTCTGCTCACATGGAAATCTGCTAAAAGACGTGATTGCTCTAAAAAGGTCCTCATCTCTTCTGCATTCCGAAACATTTTTATTATTATTTATTTTTATGACCCTGTAATCCCTTTTATCGGGGTGGAGTCAGAGTGACTGAATGGAGCTGAGCGATTACTGGCCGGATGCCCTTCCTGACGCCTAAGCGGAGTTCGCAACAGATATTTTCTCTTTGCATCCTGACAGAGAAACATCTGTCGCTGCCTAGGATTGAATTCTCAAGCTTCTGAGTGGGAGGCAAGTGGCTTCACCTCTAGGCCAGTGCCCCGCTCCCAACAAGTTATTAACATTACTTGTATATTTTGTTCAAAATAGAAATGGGAGCCCCACTTTTTGAAAATATCATGATTGTTTCTAAAGAAAGGTATCATGAAATTAAGAGGTTGACTCCAATCCTTTAAAGAAACACTAGAAGAAAAAAAATATTCTGCTTTCTTGTCTTCTCAGTGAATCTAATACAACCGACTTCCTTTCAGACAAATAAAACAAGGGTCAGAATCAGGCTTAGTTTAGCAACGAATCTAGCAAGGTACATTGGACTAGTTCCAAAGTTATAGATCTAGCTATGAAGAACATCAGATGATCTTTACATAATCATCCTAAAATGTTTTTTTATTACATCAAAAAAATTGAAATAAAATACTTACATCTCCAATACAGTCTTTAACTGTTCAAGTTTAGATTTGTTTTCTTCTATTTCAGAGTCATTATTCTGTCCTAGCTCAATTAAGAGCTGTCTTGCAATATCAAGTACTTCCTGAAAACAATGGCAATTTTACAAGTCGTTCATAAAAATGGATAACAACATGTGTCTAGAGAAGAAAAAAAGTTTTTTTAAAAAAACAGAAACCTTACCTGTAGCTGCCTTGGCTTCTTCAGCTTTAACTTCCCAGATTTATATCCATTGCATTTTTCAAAAAGATCAAAAAATCTTTAAAAGAAATAGGGAATGATTGAATTATTTCACAAGATAATCACATACAGATTCCAGCATTATCTGTGATAATGGCACAAATATCAACTTCCCACGAATTGATTGATAGAACTGGTATTCATTTCAGAAAAAAAGATATTTGCTGAATAATATCTTATATTAGAATTAGGATTATGTGAAAATTCAGTAAGGTTTATATTTATAATTTTTTGAAGAAAAGTTCAATTTTCTTAAAAAAAATTATTTATTACAATGTATATGGCTGCCCATCTCATCATGATGACTTTTAACAATTAAAAACACAGTGTTACAACATAAGCACATAATCAGCAGCCATGGTAAAAATCACAAATAACAATCCGCTTAACAGGTCGCTAAACAGTGAGAAACTGGTGAAGCGGGCACAGCAGCGCCTGCATTTTCTGCGCCGCATGAGAAAAGCACATCTTCCTTCCCCTGTCCTGACCACTTTCTACAGGGGGACAATCGAGAGCATCCTGTCATACAGCATCACAGTCTGGTTTGGAGGCATCACTGCTTCAGACAGGAAGGCGGTGCAGAGAGTGGTGAGGATGGCCGAAAAGATCATTGGCAGTTCCCTCCCTACCATCCAGGACATAGCACAGAAGCGTGGCTTGAGCAGGGCCCGCAAGATTTTCTGGGACACTACACATCCTCTCCACAACCTGTTTTCCCTGTTACCTTCTGGGAGGAGGCTTCGTGGTATCCGTAGCAGAACATCCAGATTCAGCCATAGTTTCATTCCATACAGCATTAACCTTGCGAACTCTCAAACTTCCTCCTTGCGTTATATATTCAAGATGGACAGTATTTAATATTTATTTGCTATGTATATGTAGGGATGTGGGTCTATATATATGTTGTACATAGTATGTTTAGGTGTGTGTCATGTATATGTTTCACTTTGAGAGCGGGCAACTAAATTTCATTTTTTATGTGTGCCATTGTGCCCACAATATAAAAATGACAATAAAGGTTATTTATCTTATCTTTATCTTAACCATCCCACAGGCTGTGCCACATTCTGACCTCCATTCCCAATGACATAGCCAACTCTTCAAGACTTATAAAAAATAAACAGGATTAATCTATGCCAAAACCGGGGGGGGGGGGGTGTGATAAGCCAAAGTGTGTGAGCCACCACAGAAAACAGTCTCTCCTTGGGTCCCACCAGATGTAACACTTTAAAATGAAGTCGCAGCATGCTTTCTCCACCAGATTTGATAAGAAAGGTAAACACAACTGGGGAGAAGTGATCCCCCAAATAACCCATCCCATGCTATGAACTTGATAGGTAACTACTACCACCTTTATGTGAACCCATAAGCATGATGGCAACCAATGCCTCTCATAGAACAGAAGTGTAACTTGGATCAGTCAAGAACACACATAATTGCACATGAAGGCGAATATATGTGTCCCAGAATAATGTTGCAGGATCCAATCTGGATCAGTCACCGGGACCAGTGGTTTTGTTTTCTGAGCTTTTGGATTCTTGCTGGAGCCCATTATGACCAATCCAGATTGGACCCTACACATAATTGTCCACACTGCTGCATTATGAACCAACAGCAGTTTCTAATTCTCTTCAAGAGTAGCCCAATGTAAAGCACCTTGCAGTAATCTATTTGGGAGGCAACTATAGTATGCATGATTGTGAGCAAAACATCTTGGTCCAGTAATGGTTATAGGTCGAGCACAACACAAAGCTGACCAAAAGCTCTCCTGTCCGCAGCTGCCACCTGTTCCTCAAACAGGAAACACTGCCCAGAAAGACAGCCAAATAGCACTGCATCTGTGTGGGGTACTACAATATCCTCCAGAACTAAAGATAGAAAACCTTGTATCTTGGAGGCTCTAAAACCAGAGCCACTCTGCGTGCTGGGTTGAGTTGAAGCCTGCCCTTCCTCATCCAGACCACATAGTTTCCAAACATGGAGACAGAACCTCCATAGTACTGCTTGGTCAGCCATGGGTAGAGATAAAAGCTGATACATATATTGTATAACTGATGATATCTTCACCCTATGCTGTCAGATGACCTTTAGTTTCATGTAGATGTTAAAAGGAGCAATCTGACCATGACAGAAGAGCAATAAAAGTCTCTCCCAACTCCAGTTCATGTTGCCACTGTTTCAGCAAGAAAATCAGAGCAGATATGTGACCACTGCCATGAATTATATCATGCCCATAGCTATAAGTGACCATGAACTGCCATGCTACCTCATACTCTATTCCCATTTTTTTTTACTTAAATCAAGCCGGTAAGGTAGGAAGTTTGGTCCATAGCAGGGAGACTGGTACAATAGCAATAATCCCTAATGATCCCTAAAACCCAATAAACAGGGTCTTGCATTCAATAATCTATGAATGCCACCAATCCTGGAAACATAGCCCCTTCTCCACCCTCTGCTCTTGGGCCTTGACTGGTGGCACAAAGTAAAACCTGTGTGGATTCATCCTCAAGATTGGAACACCTCCCTCAGATTCCATCCAAGTTTCAGTATTAAACACTAGGTCATCTCTCTTATTTGTGATAGATCACTGGTGAAGGAGGCCTTACTGCAGACTGAACTCTGATTCAGAAGACTTCTGAAGGCCCGTTGATCAGAAAATGGGGTCAAACAAACTGTGTTATAATGTAATACCTGTGAAAAGCATAGGGGCTATGTTTCCCAAGTGAGCCCTCTCCCATGGTCTCCCACTATGCCTTCCTCAACCATTACCATACACATGTTCTAGCCTATCCTTAACACACACAGCCCAGATGTCCTCCTCCCCCAATTCACTGGCCCATCTCTGGATTAAAGAGTCCCAATCACATCACAAACCAGGAAGTCCATCCCCCGGGGTACTTCTATTCATGCCATCAGTTCCTCCAGCAGCCCTAGACCATACACTTTACCCCTACAAACTTCACAGTTGTATCCTATCGTACTTTAATATCATAAGAATTTCATCAAATTTAGAAATATCTAGGATGATTTTTCCCAATGTGATGCCCCTCAGTCATGTTTAAAGTATAATCCCGAGGATTCTAAGTCTGCAGGCAGAAGTAACAGTCCCAACATACGTGGAAGACACTTGTTGTATAACGCCTCTTAGCTCAAACCCTAAATTTCAAAAAAGTATTCAACTTAAATATTTCACTATTTCTTTTTATCACCAGATGCTTACTTTTGGTGTTTAACTTCCATTTTCATTTTTTGCTTTGGTGTCCGATCTCCATGCCGTATTACAGCAATGACACATCTAAGCTCCATCCTACAAATATATAAGGAATGTGATTATATGTTTCTATTTATTATTGAAATGAAACAATCTGATTTAATGATAAGCAAACTATATACTAAACTGTAGAAGCCACCAACATACAAAGTCTAAAAAGACTTAGTAAGCATCCAATTTAAGCATCTTAAATTGGAATAAAGTGTCAATGGCAACTTTTCCCATAAAACAGCAACTACTATGGAATAATTATCCAGAAAAATGGTGGGCTTGCCTTTACTATATGCTATATACTATACTATATACTATAAGCAGAGCCTGCAAGTATCATAGATGTTTTATTTTGGATTCCCAAACTGAGCAGGGGATAGGACTAACAACTTAAATGCCCCCTTCCAACTCTATGAATTTATGAAATTCATATTCCTGAAAAACACCCAGACTTAAGTTAAGGTTACCTCCATAAGTTAAGCATGGGAATTGGGGAACAACTCAATATGACACTGGGCAAAGTGGGTGGAGGTCTAAGTTTGAATGCATTTGTTTGGAGTAGATCTAAAGTCCATTCAAAATAAAATATTTTCACTGAACTCAAGAAAGATATCTAGAGTTAGAAACTCTTAATTGTTGCAAGTGTAACAGCATTTAATCCTGAATTTAAAATACTACTTTTGTGAATAGAAGTCTGTGTTCATGATATTGCAGGGGGTGAGCCTTGCATTAGATAGTAAATATTTATTCTGAGTGACGCATTGCTTTTGGTCATGTATGGAGGTGGATTACTTCTTACTTGGAGATAGCAAAATTTAGAGTCCTTTTTAACAAAGGAAGCAAAAGCTGAAAAACTACGAATAAGGGAAATATTTGGATTCTATTTTTCTCTTCAGCAGCCTTGAGCTCTGAGGAATATGAATAACTACTACTTTCGAAATGATAAGTAAAATGTTTAAGAGTGTTGTGTCAAATGTAATCTTCGCTTTGCTATGCTCTGCTAAAGTCTCCTATTACAGTGGATATTGTGTGTAGGTAGTCTTCAACTAATGACCATAACTGAGTCTGGAATTGTAGTCATGTCATACCAGTCATCATATGATCATGCTCAATTTTAACTTTTTTTGTGGTAGTTGTTATGCAAACACCAAAGTTGGCCACAATGGGTGTTTTTTGCTGGAAACTGGACCACCAGTCCCTGGCAAAATAAATAAATAAATCATAAAATGCAATCACGTGACCATGGGATACTGCAGATGGCCGTGAATGTAGTCTAATTGCTAGGTGCCCAAAATGTGATCCCATGACCACAGGGGATGGCCATTGAAACTTCAAATCTGGGTTTTAAGTATCTTTTGTAGGATCCGTTGCTACTTCAAAAGGTTAATAAGCAACCAATTGTAAGCCATGGATTTCAGGTTGCATTCATGACTTTATCATTAGAATCTATTATTTTTGCTTAGAACTTTATGCTCTAGATTCTGAACATATCCAGAAAAATTTCATTTTATCTCCTGTAAGAATAGTTTATTTTCTATAGGGGGAATGAAATGAAAGATTGTACCATCTAGTCTGATGATTGTATGTCACTCAGGGGCAGATTATATTATCAACATCAATATTTTTTTTTGCCATTTTTAACAGTACAGGTTGTGAGAGAATTACCAAGCCCATAATCTAAAGCAAGAGGCTTAACCAAAATGTGAACTCCACAGGCCTACTGGGGGAAGAGGACTGGAGATATCTAGCTTTCCACTTGATAGGCTCAGCTCTTCTGCTATAGTTATGTGGTGGAATATGGTGCAGAGTCGCATGAGGAGGGGATCGTTCCCAAGGACCAAAGAGGCAAATCAGCCTGGACTCTTTGGCATGCAGGAAGGAGCCAGAGAGAATCCTCCCTAATCTTTCACAAGGTTTATCTAATAGTTATGCAGATTGTGCTTCAGTCTGTCAAGATTCCTGGCTATTGGTGAGCAATAAACTCAGAAACTATTCTAAGTAGATCCTTCTGTTGTTCTTGGTTCCATGAGCCTGACAAATTGCTATCTATGGAACATGTATATTTACAGAACCTAACATGGATAAGAAAAAAAATCTTGGTGTAATTTTATGCAAATATTTTCTTCTTACATTGTTCCTGAAGTGGTTGGCACAATAGGAATATCTTCTGCTTCCAAAGGTATAGACCAAGGGATCTGAAATTGTGGAGCAAGTTCTCTCATAACCATATTTCTGAAAGAGGAAAAGTAAATGACTTATTAAAATGTCTTAATTTATCTGAATAATATTTATATACTATGAAATGAATAATTTGTAGCAATATCTAACTATAATTTTAAAAATTAAACATATTAGGTTTTTTTACATTTCAGTAAAGAAAACTCCTCTGAACAATTTTGAGAATAGCCAATCGTTATCATTTAACAGATTAAGACTTCCGCTTAAAAATGGTGATGTGAGGACATATTTATGAAGTCTGTCGGGAAATCAAAAGCTATAAACTATGGAAGTTCCTTATTCCACAAAAATCACTTTCAAAGTTAGACTTCTAAAAATGTGCAAGTTTTTTAACTATGGCAGTTGTAGGCAACCTTGGCTCTTTTATGACTTGTGGACTTCAACTCCCAGAATTCCTGAGCCAGCCATGCTGGCTCAGGAATTCTGGGAGTTGAAGTGCACAAGTCATAAAAGAGCCAAGGTTGCCTACCCCTGAACTAGGGCACTCATGTGCTCTATATCGCTAGTATAATTGTCACAATATATATATAAAAAATAAATATATCAATTTCTAGTAACTCCTGAATAGCAAAACCTACTTTTGAACAAAGTAAGCACATCTTGATAACTCTCTCTAACATCTTATCCAATGTTGTTCTCCCAAAGCATCACTAGGAAATTATTTTTTTTTATTAAGTTTTCTAGCACAAAAATTACAAACATGGGAAATGGAATTTGAGTCAAACCAAATATCCTTATAGGTCAATAATAGTGTCCCAGAGCCCACTCAAGTTCTTTAAACTCTTACCCAAGGATTTTAGCGCAATCATCATAATACTTCATAGAATTCTTCACAAAACTGAAGCCATTGACATCACAGACGTAGGACTGCCCATTTGCACGCAACAAGTCAAATCCACAAACTGTTTGCTATCAGAGAAAGCAACATGCTCAAAACTTGCAAATATTATCTATAGACATTTAAAATTCAATAACTATATGTAGCAGAAACAAAACATCCCACATATTAATAATCTAAAATATCACAGTATAGTGTTCTGTTTTCTTATATCTCTTTAAATGTTTATCCTATCTTAATCTATGCTTAATGGAACATTTGGAAAGACATCTCATTTTGAATTTAACATTCTTCTAAATTCTTATCTTATTCTTTCTAAAATTCCAAAATACCTTTATAAAACAGGTTAACAGTACAAACAGCTCTAAGAAATGCCAAACATCTATTTGTAGGGGCTTGCTCCAAGTTGATGTAAAGAGACTTCGTTACAGATTTTCTTAATAGATTTTCTCAGCTGATCAAAGCAGGACAAACAAACACAGAAAAACAGTAATAATTGAAAAGCAGGAGATACCCTCTGTATTAAAAAGAACAAAAATGAGTTTCTACCCATTTTTGATGCCAGGGGTCAGCAGTATGATAGTACCAATGCTGAGCTGTTTGCTATATCATAAAATAGCACTTGCTTTGTAAAATTGAACAATTATTTTTTTAATGGCCTTATTTTATGAGATCAGCATTCTCATTTTAAATTTCATGAAATTTGACCATTTGGGGGGGAAGGGTTATCTGGTCCATCATATGAAATCATTCAATGATATCCAAGACCTGAAAATGGTTCGGACTCCTGGAATAGGCAATAATTTCAGGAAATAATAATTTGCTTTGAGATGTAATGTTATTGTAGTCTTGTTACCTTAAAAGCTAGGCATACTTTCCAAGCTATTAGCTTTTCCCGTGCATTAAGTATCACTGGATACCTCACTTCTTTGCCTTCACTATCCCGCTCCACCTTGCCATCAAGAGCAGGGGATTTACGTGCTTCTGCATGTGCATAATCTGGACCTACAGTGTACACCTATATTTGAGAGGAAAGGGAAAGACAAAGAAAGTAAAATCTTCTTGGTTAAATACATGACATTAGGTATAGTTTCACTTCATAGCCAGTTCCATCTCCAAGTCTCCTAATTTATGCTTTTACATTTCCATGGTGAAAAGGAGACAAACTGAAAAGCACTAGAATGTAAATAAAACTGCCAGAGCCTATAGTGTGTTCTATCATTTACCTACTAGCTAACTGATCATCCTGAAACAGATTACAATTTTTTAATGTTATTAATGGCGGGAACTTATATCCTACTTATTTCAGTTGATTTCTCCTAAAGATGGTTAAGTCTGGAATTTATTAGATTCCCTAGAAATAATTTACATTTAAAGGAATGAATTTTCTCAAGTAATTTTAGAAGTGAAATGTTAAAATTATATAATAGGTCGTATTTTTAAAGAATGGGAAAGTAGAATGTTCTTTTCTAAATGTTCTTAGAATTGGAACTAACAATGCTATTGAAATAATTGATAAACAACTTTTAATACGGCTGTGCATATTCACTGGAAGGTGGGTTCAGGAACACTAACATAAAACCTCTTTTTGAAATGCTAAAGCAAATTGATGGTGAAAACCACAAAGCAAAATAAAGAGTTGGGAGTGAGGCTTCTAGTGTATATGGCCAGCTTACCAGTCTGGATAGCTCTTTCCAGACCGAAGCTTTTTCAATTTACAAGCAGGGAACTGAGTTGCCTAAGTTTATACGACTCTCCTAGGTTAGGGAGGGTCCCACAGTCATCCTACAAGATATAGCAATGAGAGTCTGGAGCAGCATTCAGAAGTAGCCAGGTGAGTCATTCTGCTGGGAGGCAGGGCTGCAATCATGTTCTTGTTAAAAAAAGTAGCCAAACGCACAGTAAGTCATGCCTTTCACTTAAACACCTTATTGATTATATTTACTAAGTTAAAAGAGGCTCTATTCAGTCACAACCTATTATTCCTTTTTGAAGATCTGTGCCATTTTTGAGAGATCGTTGTACAGGAGAATGGTCGCCAGAGGTAAAGTAAAATAAGGAGATGTGGAGTATTTTTTTTTAAATTTTTAAATTTTTTAAAATTCTCCGGGGCGGCTTGGACCCATTAGGGTCTCCAGGCAGGACAAAAATTAGCCGCGGGGGTGCAGCAGTCCACAAGCCCGCGACCAGTCGCTACTGCGCAGGACCGTAAGTCTGCAAATTATAACTCTTAATGTCAGATAAAGTTGACAAATTCATGAAAATTCGTCTTGGGGAAAGCCTTCTAACCCGACAGGAGAAAGGCTGTATTTCATCGATCAGCCCAAGCTACTTGCAACCAGAGTCCAAAAGAACTAACCAGCACTACAGTAAACAGCGTGCTTGAAACTGGGTGAGGAATCTGATTTTCCCTTTTCTATTCTACACTTAATTTCCTGGAAAAGATCCCCAAGAAGCAAAATACCTCTGAAAGTGAAGGAGGGAGACTTCCGCCCCACCCTTATACTAATGGAAGCGGCGAATTAAAATTTCCATGGAGGATCAAAATATATGGTAGTGAAATAAATTTATAAACTTGAAAGCTAAAATTTAACTTTGGACAAGTTTAAAATTGTTGAATGGTTAAGACTCTCATTTTAAAGACTATTGTTCATATTGAAAACTAAATAGATGCTGACACCTAGTGGTGGATGAAGATTATGACAGTTAGGATTTCCATAGAGAACTTGCAAAACCCTGGGAAAAGCTAATCTGTGTTTGTGACCTTCAAAGCTTTAATAACAAAGAACAGCTGTGACAAAAAAAAGACAATAATCTGGGCTGCAGACAAAGAGAATTATAAACTTTAGGGAAAAAAATTTTTTTTTGAACTCTTTGTATTACAAATATCTATTTAACCGGGACTCTAAAGCTATTTGCAGATAAGAAGGAAAACTTTCAACTTTCGGCCATCATGGATCAGAGACATATAGATAGAACACACCAATAAAACATAAATACCTCTCAGGAGGATATATATAGTATACTGCAATTAATTCAAATAACACTGAGTTCAAATCATAAAGAAATCCAAAATAAATTTGAAAATATAAATCAATCTATTTCTAAGTTAACTCTACAACAAAAAAACTTCCAGGAAACAACAACAGAGAAGGAGCAGACAAAACAAATAAGTGGACATAAAATTGAAATAGAGACTCAAAGACGAAACTTAACAAAGCAAGAAAACATGATTTAATCCTATGGGAAAAAATTTACAAGAAATGGAAAAAACAACTCATCCCTTAAGACTACAAAATAAATCTGAGGACAAAAAAACAGATTGGATAAAATGGAATGTAGAGATGTTGAAAACATCAGAGAGAAAGGAAGTGATAAGAGAAGCAAAGAAGGAGAAAAAGAAAAAGATTTTCAAGAAACATGGAAAGGCAAAAGCCTCATATAAATATACTTTATTCGATCTACTTCTTATACCTACAGCAACAGTCATGAATATATGGGAAAACTTTTTGATTCAGCAAAACACATTGATCAAGAAAGATACTGGTCAAAGGAAAAAGATTAAAGTGAAAATTAAGAAAATAGATGATGGGATTTACCAGAGAGAATATATAAAAAAGAAACATTTGTTTGAATATGATTAAAGAAATAGAAAAGATTCTGAATACATATGTCATTCTAAGAGGGATGAATTGCTTAAATAATACTGTATGCTTCCCCCCCCCTTTTTATTTTATTTCTTGATATAAGTAATATAACAGTATAATATACTGTTGAAATGGCTTAGATGAAGGAAATGTTTTAGATATTTAGGGAAATTATAATGTACAAAAAAGAAAAAAATGTTTTGAATAAGAGTTAAAGGATTAGATGACTAGACACATTAAATGGAACATTTAAAGATTAAATATATTTTTAATTATGGTTAAAAAGAATAAGAAATTTTGGGAATGATATATATTAGCTTAAGTAAGTAGTATTTTACTTTTTATGTTTCTTTACTCTTGCTCTCTTTTCCTTTTGTTTACTGTTTTTACCTATTCTTTAAGAAATGTAAAAGTGTTGAGATGGTTTATATGAGAAAAATGGATTTAAATCTTTAAATGTAATTAACTGTTGAGAAAATCTTAACCAGCAAGAATACTTTGAACTTTATGGGAGAAACAAATCTAAATAAGGACTGTAACAGGATAAAAGATGAGGCAACCAGAATTATTAGATATTGATGTGATCATTATTTCTAGGAATATTGGGGAAAAAATCATATATGTAACTGTTATTTATCAAAATAATAAGAACTGTATTAATTCAAGGTTTGCAAAGAAGACATCTTGGGGAAAAGGGGAAATCAACTAAATGTACTATGTGGATTATGGATTATAGAAACCAATTGTTAATGATTTTTCTTTACAAATGTAAACCTAGCAAGCACACGGTTTACCAACTATTAAGTGATTTATGTTTTAAAAAATCAATAAAATATATGGGGGGGGGGGGAAGTTATAATTTGCAAGTTTGGATTGTATGTTATGGGAAGCTGAAATTTTCCAATTTTAGTGAATTCTGATTGGCCAGGAGATACCAGCTGATTTACAAATAGCTTTAAAAAAATTCTTTGATCAGAAGAAGGAACTAAAGAACAGAAGACCAAGCAATACTGAAGGTATCTAAGCCAGACAGAGATTGCAAAAATTATTCTGGAATATTTAAACAAAACAATTCACTTTATAAAACATCTATGTTCCAAAGATGTCCAAAGAGAGCAAGACAAAAAAAATATTCAAGTAAATGGAAAAAAGATAAGTAATTCAGAGAGGCAACCAAGTGTAGAAAGTTATCAAATCACTTAGGAGGTTATTGTATTTATAGAGTATTTTATAATATTTATGCACTTAGGTTACTGTATTATATAGTATTTGATAATAGAAAGGACATCTTTTTCTCTCTCCTTTTTTATCCTGCACTCTCCTCCCGTTTAATCTTTATTTTCATTGTGTTTTATGCTATAATAAACCTTAATAAATCATTTTAAAAAAGCTGAGAGCAGGTTATAATGCAGCTGTACAACACAGGGAAAAATGTAAGTATTTCAACAATTCAAAAAGACATACTTCATTTGCACTCTCATGCATATATATTTATAATATATATTTATAATATATATTTAAATTTCTTTAAGAACAATTAATTTTCACTGAAGAAAACAAATTATTCAATTGTTTCACATCTAACTACAGCAATACTTCAGCAATAGTAAATGTTTCACAGGGTTGCTAAATTCCTTAATCATTTGATTGTTCCAAAATTAAACCTAAATATGCAATTATACCTTCACATCAGTACCATCTGTAGGCATGAATTCCTCATAGATGTATGAACCAGTTTTTCTCACGTTGCTTTCAGGAGAGTAAACACTGCTTCTACTACCAATCTGAAATACATATTTCGATCAATGTTATTTTATGCTAAAAATACTCACAAACACGTTTTTTCTTAAAAACTGCTTTGAAGTAACACTGTGTATTTATAAATGTTTATAAAAATAAAATGCAACATTCTTACCATACTATACTGTGACAGCTAGGAAGGAAAAAGGAAAATACGTTGCCTGCATGGACTGAAAAAGAAATCTCTTTCAGAAAGGTTTCCTGCGATATCTTAAATTTATAGAACAGGATATTTTTTTAATCTCTCCTTCTGAAAAAGGTCACTGCTCACTTTTCAGTCTTAACTGCATTTAATTAATAAATGGAAAGGGATAATTAGAAAAAACTTTGGTTTTATCTTTTTAATTGAAGGAATGGCATTTTAAGTGGCTTAACAATAGATATGAGAGCAGAGGGGTTATTTGGATAAAAGGCAGGTTCTCAAATACTATTTCATTTTTTAGAAATTCCTAGGATTGGATTGAGAGGTCCTTAGCATTCCCTGAGCTTGACTGTTTCTTCCCTACCAACAATCAATTCTCAGATGAGCAGAGATTAATACCAAAATTAACATCAGACCAACAATCAAGAATTAAACAATACCACAACCACGCTAACAGTAAACAGTCCAATAAAGAATCACCAAGACCACTCCCACCAACACGGACAGGAAAGGCCACTAGAGTAGGAACTGAGATCAAACCCCACTCCCTATTAGCACTGATGATGTTACTACTTGATTTGGGCAATGAAACATCTGCAAGAAAACAATCAGACTCAGAGCACCAAGGAACGCTCATTTCAACTCCGAGTTACAAATAATATCAGTATTATTGGATTGACTGGTGATAGTACATGACTTTTAATATCATGCTTCATTACATACAGTATAATAAATATTCTACTTTTTACTCTATTGTTAACATTATCCTTTATTTTTATTTCATTTTTTTTAAATAAAACAAAATCACTATTCTTAAAAAGAAACCCCCTCCCTCTTTAGCTCAGATTCAAGGAAACCGTGTTCCTTGGAGTTGTGAATTCTTAAAAATCATTTGGAAATTCTCAGATGAAGAAAAGAAGTTGAAAATAGCATATTCTATCCTGTTATGAACAGAGAATTTACTTAAAATTTATTTCTGCATCTTGAACCTGTTATGGGAGAAAGGCAAAAAGCACTCATCATGCTGATAGGAATACTACAATTCAGTGGTTTTCAACCTTTTCTTCACCATGGATGCTCTTTAAATACCTTGTGCAACCATGGACCCTGGCCACGGACCACCAAAACTTAACTCAAGATTTAAATCATAATATTTCTTCAAACCTTTGCAAACCCCCCTGTGATGACACCATGGCCCTCCAGGGGTCAGCGGACCACAGGTGGAGAATCACTCCTATAATTGAGGTATTCCTGATATTTTCTTTATTTATATGGTGGGAAGGGGAATACGTTCAATAACATTTCTTTTAGCAGAAAGATGGAATACAAAATGAAATCTAAACTAAACTATAATCTAATCACTTGTTTACAGATCAAATCTATTTTGTGGTATTTAGTAGCTATTTTTTGTATCCAATATTTTCTTATTTCTGCTTCATTCTATCCCACCTCTCATTATGAAACACAAGATATACAAATTACCTGTAATTCTTCAGATAATGCAATTTACAAGATAACTCTCAGAATGGAATGCTATTCTTTTCAATCATGACCACCATCATCACAGAATATTTAAAAGAAGGGGCAAACTAGATTATTCTTGTGTAATTTACATTAATCTTACTTTCCGAAAGAGCCTCTGACTTCCCCCACCAGCAGATGTTGGATAATAAATATACACATTGTGGTCCTCTGCACTAACTGGTTTTTCCACAAATGGCTTTTGGAAAACTTCTCCATTCACTTCCACATGATCTTCTCCTTCAATCAAATTGCATTCTGGAAAAAGAACATAAATAAATGCAGACTTCAGGCTTCAGTCACAGATAAAAATTCCATTATATATTGAGACAAGAAAACTGGCTATAATCTCTAAATGTATTTGAACCCATGAACTTCAGCAACTTCGAAACTCAACATACTAAGCCAGAGAGAAGCAAACATTTTTTTCCTATTGAGGCTTTGTATGTCAAGACCATACAGGAATAAAGTAATAAATGTATGTACAGATTATCTTTTTACTCTGTTTCCCTAGTTATTATCATAAATCAATTTTCTAGTGCAAATAAATATTTCTTCCAAGCTTTAAAGTGTGCTGTTATTATCATTACCATAAAAATTAAGCAAACAAAAAGTGGGAAGTCACAAGGTAGAAAAAATGAATACTGAAAGAGCCAGTCTGGGACAGAAATAGGACCATGGTAATGCCTGGGAAGGAGAGGCAAATCAGAATGAGTTGAGGAAGAATTAGAGGAAGTGCTTTAAAAAGCAAAGCAGGGAGGTTGTGGAAGAAAATGGTAATGGGATCTGTTGAGCATTTATTGAAGCCTAGCTGATTCTTCATATGCTATGATACAGTAACTCATTAAATCAGCCATATCTCTTTTTTCAGAATTTGAGAGATGTCTGAAAAAAGATGCAGTTATTTTGCTGAGATGCTACAATACTTTTGCTATGCAAACAAAAGCATGCTTTCCAAATAATTTTGAAAGCATGAATAGCCCTAGAAATGATGCCTAGTAGTAAATGGAACGGAAGAGCAATGGAAGGGCAAGATTAGAAAGAATAGAATATTAAAAAGAGCAGACAGAATAAACTAAATCGCCTGCACTGCCTAACTTTACTTCACGTAGAACACATTTGGATATCAGTGTGCCAAAAGATTTATCTGTCCAGCAACAACATGGACACACTATCTACTGATTACTTTTAGATTGCTATGTTGTTTGAATACAGTGATAGCTTTTTTGGCCACAAGCCAGAAAAGGAAAATCAGAAGAAGCCATGGGTTCCCTCTCTTGTTACATTTAAAAGGAACACTGAGGCTGAATGATACGATAATCTAAAAACAAACCATACATTTATGATTTGCAACCTCATTGTTCATAAGGAAGAGGCTGTTGATAAAATGCAGTGGACTTGTGACTATAATGCAGTTGTGTGCTGTGGATAAAATGCAGCTGCTTGTGGCTACATTGCCTTAAAGTGTTCTTTGGGAAGCTGTAATGAAGGCTATTTGCAGACAAACAAACAAGCAAACAAACCATTAAGACTGTTGAGGGCCAAAACAAATGAGTGCCTAAAAACAAAAATTCTGCCAATATTTACACCAAAACTTATTATATTTTCGGTATTTGATCCTAGCTATTACAGGAAACTGAACATTGAAAGATATAAAAGGAGCAATGGAACCAAATTTTCGCTAAC
Organism: Azemiops feae; assembly: GCA_023970755.1. NCBI lineage: Eukaryota > Metazoa > Chordata > Lepidosauria > Squamata > Viperidae > Azemiops > Azemiops feae. The sequence continues at coordinate 2,132,415 of JALGBA010004287.1, forward strand.
TAAAGGAAAGTTTAGCCTATGGAAAAGAAGGATCAAAGAATATACCCATAAAATATGAATCATTTTGACAAAAAGCATCTACTTCTAAAGTTTTCTGAAATAAAGAAACCATTGTACAGCTTAGTAAGTCTAGCAAAAAAAAAAGAAATTAAATATTTTTATGAAGTAAATTCCTATAGAACTTTATTCTGAAGTTCCACTGGGTACAGTGGATGGTTTTAAAAAAGCTATTACATACTATCAGTTACATAGTTCTTTTTCTTTTTAACCTTGTAACAGACACCAATGCGATCTTCCACTTCCAATTCATATGTTGATTATAGCCACAAAAATAACATTTTATTAAACAGACAAGAACAACTATTTGTAGAGAAGTCCTTTGAAATGTCAATATAATAATTACCTTGGGGATTGTTTGGATCCCTGTTTAGGACTGCATAACGAGGAAGTAAAATGCCTTCATCTTTAAGGATGCCATAAACTTCTCTCCTGAAAAGAAATAATATATCCCACAAAACATTGCAACTACTGGAAAAAAACATGAAAATAACTTTTAATGATTCCTAATTAAAATCACAGGATGGTCAGAAAATTTTGTGTAAAGTTGCAACAAATATCTCATTAGAAAGTTACACTGTTAAAAATGGGAGTTGGAACAAAATGTTGCAAAATGTAGAACCTATAGTCCTAGAGACCTAGACATAGTACATTTCTAATTCAGTTTTAAAGTATTACATGTACCTATTTGCACAAGAGAAAGAAAACAAGACGGTGGGAATTAGGACGAAAGCCTCCTCTCCCAAGTTACTGTGGATTTTGGTGAAGTACAATCAGATTAGAGGATAATTGTACAACTGAATTTGAGCACTTACTTCTTCAGGTTAGCATTATTGATGTCAAATTCTCACTGAAGGTTATAATTGCTGCAGTCTAGAAAAGGAAATTATCAATCCAGAAAATGCTACCATGGAGAACACACATTTAAGATCTGTACTTCGTCTGCAACAGCTTGATGCTGATAATAACCACAGTGATACGGCCTTGACAAGGGAATTAGTTTGAATGTGTACCATCAAAAGAAAAAAGAAGAGGAGGAATCATTTAGAAACACTAAAGATCCTTGAGAAAAATGAGCGACATGTTAATAAAATATAATAAAGATGAACAAAATACATACCTTGAAAAATGAAAACTTGAAAATTAAACATTTTCAGAATTACTTTAACTATGAGGATATTCTTTGCCAATACAGTAACTAATGCTCCACTTTGATAAAGCTGGTACACTAGAGCAGGGGTCCCCAACCCCCGGTCCGTGGACCAGTACCAGGCTGCGGCATGCCAGCATGTCCGCACAAACAAGCAAAGCCCCATCCACAAGATGCAGGCAGCACACAAAACCACGCACCCTCTGGTCCGCGGAAAAACCTCTCTCCACGGAACTGGTCCCTGGTGCCCAAAAGGTTGGGGACCTCTGCACTAGAGGCACACTTGCAGGTTGGTAGTTAACAAAATGCAAGGAAAAAGAGCCATGGTGGCGTACTGACTAGAATGCAGTATTGCAGGCTAATTCTGCTGATTGCCAACTGCCAGCAGTTTGGCAGTTCAATCCTCACCGGCTCAAGGTTGACTCAACCTTCCATCCTTCCGAGGTTGGTAAAATGAGGACCCAGATTGTTGGGGGCAATATGCTGACTCTGTAAACCACTTAGAGAGGGCTGTAAAGTACTATGGAGTGGTATATAAGTCTAAGTGCTATTGCTATTGCTAAAATACCTTAGCAGGCGTTTACATCTAGGAAGCAGAGTTATTTATTTACCTGTCTTGTATATGATACTGCATATTCAAATCATTAATAACAAATGGATTCCTGAGTTTAGAATAGGCAACTGCTTTGTCCAATGGAAATCCTAAAGAAAATGTAGCAAAGAAAATGTATATTTAATCTTTTACATAGTTCTTAAATGCATAAGAATTACAATTTATACTTTCATAATTGATTTATTTTAGATAAGTTTAGAAATTATTTTAAATTCCTTCATCTATATAATTACTCGGATTAGTTTCATCCATCCCATTTTAAAACTTTCCTCTATTTTGTTTACCCTATTTTGTTCAACTGAAACACCAGGTATCCTATATCAGTTAACTATCAATTTAAATATAACAGTAAATCAGCAATCTAGTATTTTATTAACATATTTTTTTTAAAAGTCAAGGAGAAAATAACATTACAATCATTTAAAGTAGGTTTCACTGAATTGGACCTATTTCTGACAAAACATTAGTGCGATTAAGCATTCATTAGAATTCCAACATTTTTTAAATAGCAAAACAACAAAATAATGGGAAAATTGAGAATAGAAGAAAAATTTATTTATATCAATTTAAAGGCTCAAAAGGTTTTGTTATATACATGCTTCCATGCACTATGTACTGCCTTCCAAAATTAGCATTAGCTTAATTTGGCATAAATTGTTTCCAAGGTTAAGTATTTTTAACTGTTGTGTAAAGTGGACCGATGACATTTTTCTGTAATAATATCAGTCAGTCAGTACTGTATTTATTTTGAAATACTGGACTCCATCTATTCTTACATACCACTAGATAATTCCAATACATTATTCTTTAAATATAGTTCAATGTAAGACAGATTTCAATAACACCATTCAATATTATTAAAAATTCTCAAAATTGTAGCCAAACTTTTCATAGTTCTGAAATTTTTACATTGTTCCGAATAAAGAGCAATCACCTTTAGAATGAAAAGAAATGAGACAATCACATAAAGGCCAGTTTTCTACCACTTCATTCAAAATGACATCTTCTTCAAATATCACCACTGTGATATATTTAAACATGGAAAGCCGTTCAAGGATTTCATTCATTGGTTTTGATTTTGATTTTTTTGCCATAGAACATATTCCAACCATGATCTGTCTTTCTGGTGGCTAAGAAAAATAATAATTATTAAGGGAATGTTTCTATTCTTGTTTGATAAACAATTTTCATGATTATATTATCAAGTTCATGGGTTTATTAAGAATAAAATATGAATTGGAAATCAGTGTTTAATTTTGCATCTGGTATATAGTAAAAAATAGCGTAAATAAAAAACTTTATGATGCATAGAGAAAAAAAACAATTATGCCCCTTTCACAATATTTTTTTAAACAAGTATATAAATTTGAAGTTACCATTTGAAAGTGAAAACATCTTCCAGTGCATTAGGTTATAAAATTATAGAAAGCACAATCTGTAGAACCACCCTAAATTTTAATGGGACTTCTAATGAGTTATAATACAATTATGGTGAGAAGCATTGTTGAACTGTATCTACATAGTTTGTATTTAGATGGTATTTGCACTGCTCAACTCCACAAATGGAGGAGAAATTTCTGAACTATTTTCAACAGAAAAGAAACTATTTTCTATGCAAAGTATGAATAATGTTTTGATACTATAGGAATGAGGGATTAATGTTAGATACTAGATTTTACTTTTTAACCAAAAGTCCATTTAAAAAAAAAATCTTAATTTTAGAAAGTCTTCCAAACTCTGATACATAAGTTACTTGTAGCAAAACACTAAATCCCTAGATAAGCCCAGATAATGAAGTTTAAAGACAAAACTATGGACAGCTATATAAATGCTTTAAATAATAAAAATAAAATAAACACAGTACATACAGAATCATACTCTTCATCATCATCCTCAGGATCATAGAAGGAGACAAAATCGGAAGATCTGGCACAATCCAAAAGTTCTTCCCCATCTTCACCGCCCACAAAAAATCTAGGAATGTCACTCTCTGTGGCATTAACAGACATTATTATAAATATACATAGAAACCGTAATTACTCGGAGTACTCAGGCACTGCACATAATTCTCAATGCCTGGAATAGTAAAAATCCTTGCAGTTTGGATTGCAGTTGCTTACGTAGTTGCTTGCTGTCTGACAGTTAGCTGCCAAATGCAGTTTAACTGATATCATCTGCCCATTGTTTTCATTTGTTACATTGGTGAAAAAGAATCCTGCAGATTATTTCCCTGAGACAAAGCAGCAACTTTCTATCCTAGAAAGGAAAGGAAAGGAAAAAAAGGGAAGGGAAGGGAAGGGGAGAGGAGGGGAGGGAGAGAGAGAGAGAGAGAAAGAAAGTCAACTAATATCATTACCAAGAGACAGCTGAAATATCATTACCAAGAGACAGCTGAAATAACCTTTTGAAAATATTTGCATTATTACAATGCCAAAAGCTACTCTGTATGTTATAAAAAAAGTACTACATGTGGAAAATAACCATGTAAGGGAAGACTGGGTTTATGTATCATACTACACCACACGGTGATTTGTTTAGTTTCACTAATTATGATATGCTAATTCAGCCATAGTGCTTTATAAATCATGATTTGGCACTTAGCCTTATATTAACCAGGTTGATCTGGGTTTTGTTTTTCAAACCATATTTAAAGTAAATCCTGGCAGAGTGTGGGGTGAACAACCTATGGTTTCTGTTTGAACAGGACAAATAAATGCTGCACAGGATATTCGTTTTTTGGTATTTTTTTCTGCCTCCCAGTATCTGCCCAAATTTTTGCAATCCACTTCTAATGGCCTTACTAAATAAAATGAGGAACTAATAAGCTAAATTATCATTACAAAGTAAACCTGATAAATAATAAATACCTTGGAAGTTTAAATAATGAAGCAATGGCTTAAATAGTTTAGATACATAATGCAAAGACAAAAATAATTGGAGAAGATCCTACTACTTGGAAAAATTGTAGGCAAGCAAAAAAAGAGGCTGACAGAAGACAAGATCACTAGATGATGTCATTGTTGACACATGCTAGAGCTTACAAGAACTCAAAGAAGTTACTGACAAAATCCTGGTGAAAAGATGACATACAGCAAAGAATCAGAAGTGACTGGATGAACAATAAGTAAAAAGAAATGTGGGAATGGAAAAATGAAAGCAATGCACAAAATTAATTTCCAAACCAGTTTTCCAAGTAACAGAAAGACTTTTTCTCAAATTCTCAAAACAGAATAAGGATATAATTTTTTTTCTTATACTTTTAAATTTCATTCATCTAGTATACCTTCCAGGTTTTAACTCACAACTCTGAATGGATGAGAGTACCAGAATATATTAGCAAGCATGGCAAACATATTAAGAAGATATATATCAAATGTATAAAATGCAAAAACAACTGATTAAACAAGAAAATAAAAGGAGCAAAGTAAGCTACCACATTATCCAATGTGCCAACATATTTAAATACTCACTGCTTTTAGGATTAATATTATAGTTTCAGTGTCAGTATTATTTAGCACCTAGAAAGCTTCTTTAGCATCAAACAAAATCTATAGTCCAAACAAAATATAAAATGCATCCACAGAACAAAGTGAAGACTGTATTACAGTCATGTATTACAGATGCTTCCAAGTATTAAGTATAAAAGTATGAAATCTAGTGACCTATATTTTTATAAAGTATTAATAATTTATTTTTTTCATCTCTAATACATTTTCCTATCACCTTTGAAAAGTCCATTGTTGGAAAACTGAGTCCATAGTCAGTATCAAGCACTTAGCTTAACCCCAAGAAGGATGACATCAACAAGCTCTAAGGGTAGTATTTATTACCTCACTGTTAGTATCTAACCAACAAGAAGCAGCATTGCAAGAAAATGTTTATAATAATCAGATGACATATAAGGTAATATTTTGCATTTGGTTCAATTGAATATCTATGGCCACTATATATTGTCCATATCAACAGCAGAAAGCAATATTCAATTTACTATATTTCTATTTCCAACATAAATTATTCCAAGTTTACCATAACATTCATCTGCTAGTTTGCATGCAGACAAAAATTAAAATATAAAAACAGTGCCTTCATTTTCAAGAAATTTGGAGAGCTAATGAAATTCCATGTTTAGATTCTCTGTTTTTCATACAGCTCTACGTTTACACTCCAGATTCCTACAGTGTTAGTAAGGTGTTATATATCCACTCTCCCCTGCCCTCTCCTGCTTGGGTGGGTGGTTGGACTAGATGACCTACAAGGTCCCTTCCAACGCTATTATTCTAATTCTAATTTCCCGCCAGGCAAGCAGATGGAGGGGGGTTCAGGTTCATTTACTATTCAGGACTCCTAATAGACAGGAAGGAGGAGTCAGTATTTGTCTCGGTACCAGCAGCTGTTGTCTATCAGCAAGGGAAAAGATAAGTCTCCAAAATATTGTTAAAGTTCACAAGACAGCAATACTAGGCTCAGAATCCATGATGCTCATCCTTTCCAATCATAATATACAGCTGTATGATTTTGACATTATAAATTAAATTAAGTTTTTCACTATGGAATTTGGGGTATATTAAATAACCAGCACTGTTTCTAGGAAAAATGGCTCTTGGATTTCTGAACAAAAATCTAGAATATACTTATCTCTTTAATTCAATAAGCAACATGCTTTTTTCTCTTCACACAAAACTGTCATCTCTCCCTCTTTTTTCACATTCTTTCACTCACTCAGTTCCACTCACATATAATCTTCTTAGTTGATCCTTACCCTCCAACCTCAGAAGACACCCCCCCCATTACTAAATGGGACTACAAATCTCTTTGTTGCCAATCTAATGGTTGTCTATAAAGTCCTGCAGATATCCAGTCCTTGCCTCCAAGTCATCTCTCATCCAAGAGGTCACCCTCTTCAGGAGTCATTATTTACATCTGCTGCTAGAATAACCTACCTTGTTTCTCTTTCAATGCTTAACTCACAATTTCTCAACCCTAGCAACTTTTAACATGTATGGACTTCAATTCCCAGAATTCCACTGAAAGAGTATTGCGATTTTTATTATTATACATAACACTGCAGAAAATATTTTAAGTGTAGCTAGAAAGATATAGTATTTCTCACAATGAAAAAAATGGATGGGGAAAAATTGAGATGGCAATTTAACTTTTTTAAACAGAGAAGATTTTATTCTGTTTATTCTGTTTCCATTGGGAAATTGCTTCTGAGTTTTATGCTCAAAACAGGAAAAAAAGGAACTTAAGACTTTGAAGATTGAATAATTGTGTTGTTATAGAAATGATAATTATTACAATTATGCAAAATGTTGAGGCTGTAAATGTAGTTAGTATTCACTGTACTGAAAAGAGTGGGAAGTCAAATGTTTTTCTCTCTCTCTTTTTACCACCCCCCATTCCTCCCCTTTTTAAATCTTAATTTTCATTGTATTTTGTACTATAATAAACCTTAACATTTGGAAGAGAGAAATACTGCTCTAGCTTGATGCATTTAGGGAAGAATGGCGTGGTATGCAGTTTTTAGCTCAGCCAGGAACGTAGCTGGTACAACACAAAAGATTGTCAGAGCAATATGCTAAAGAAAGGGAGTGTGATCTGGGTAGGGTATTTGCTCAAGCAACTATTCCACTTTCCTAGGGCTGTGTACAGCTGCATGTACTGTTAACTATGCATAATAATAGTAGTAGTAATAGTAGTAGTAGTAAATAACAACAACAACAATAATATTGGAAGGGACCTTGGAGGTCATCTAGTCCAATCTCCTGCTCAGGCAGGAAACCCTATACCATTTCAGACAAATGGCTGTCCAGTCTCTTCTTAAAAACTTCCAGTGTTGAAGCATTCACAGTTTCTGGAGGCAGGTTGTTCCACTGATTAATCCTACCCCAAAAATAAGCCCTAGTTTTGGGGCGAGGCACACACCTAAAAATCAAGGTAGGGCAGGGGTGGGGGTGTGGATCTGCCCCACACGCCCCGCACCCACTTACCTTGCAACCAGGCCTCTCCTCATCAGTCCACTTCTTCTGCTGCATCTTCTGCAGCCAGGCCTGCATTTCTCAGTCACAGGCCTTTCCGGAAGGCCACTGCAGCCAAGGACTGAGCTATGGATTGAATCCGTAGCTCGGTTCTCGGCTGCATAGGCCTTCTGGAAAGACCTGACTGCGAAATGCAGGCCGGAATGCAGCTGCAGGATGAAGCTACTCCTTCGGCTGCAGAAGAAGTCGACCTGCTGGGCGGTGCTGTCGGTGAGTATAAAAGACACCCCCCAAAAATAAGACCTGGTGCCTCTGTTGGAGGCAAAAAAAAAATAAGACCCGGTCTTATTTTTGGGGAAACACGGTAGCATTTATGATGGCTGCAGTGTCCCAAGGTCATTTGATCCCCTTTTCCAACCTTTTGACAAAGTCAATGGGGAAGTCAAATTCACTTAACAACCATATTACTAAGTTAACTGCAGTGATTCACTTAACAACTGTGGCAAGAAAGGTCGTAAAATGGAACAAAACTCACTTAACAACTATCTTGCTTAACAACAGAAATTTTGGGCTCAATTGTGATCGTAAGTTGAGGACTACCTGTAGGTCAAAATACTGGAAAGAGAAATACATATAGACGAAAGAGAAGTGTAGATAGAAGATAGAAACACCTGAATTACAAAAATGGAAAAAGCAGCATGCACGAAGTTATAAAAATCCAGACGTACAGTTGAAGTTGAAGTAGAGAGACAAAACAGTGAGAAAATTTTAGTTGCATTCAGCTTATTAACCCAACGAATGACTTAAAGAAACTTTACAGAGGACATGGCCCTTATGTTGTCAGTGGTAGAACACTGTCTTTAAAAAGGCAAGATTTAGAGAGCACCTAAAACTCAACATCATTACAACACTTCTCCTCAGCCTCAAACCCCTCAAAACTCTCAGCAATGGACTGGAGTATTAATTATCTCAACTTTAAGGAAGTATACTGAAAATTTATGATTTCAAAAACATAAATAATACTGTTGCACATTTTTTCTTCCCAGGAACCTAAAAGGAAAGCTGAAAAAGGTAGAAAGAACAACCCATGAGATAGCATACTGGCTCAGCTCCTTAGATGCAAAACAGTATATTCATCTTTCAGTTATATACTTGGCACTGCTTTTCATCAGATAATTTCCTAAGGTAGAGGAAATAATCAAATATAAATAAATTCCAATGTACTGCTGGAGGAGTTAAATCATTATTAACTTCTCTCCTTTCTCTTTGTCTTTTCGCCCTTTCCATAATTTATCTATTAGCTGTGAGATTATTTTAAGCTACTAAAAACATACACCAAAATGAGCACTTGATGTTTATTGATGTCCTTTGTTATATACCAGTGATGGCGAACCTTTTAGAAACTGAGTGCCCAAACTGCAACCCAAAACCCACTTATCGCCGGGTGCCAGGTGGGCATGGCCCACTGGGTGGGCATGGCTGTGGTAGTCATGGCAGACTGGGTGGGTGTGGCCAAGGTGGGCGTGGTCACCTCGGTTGCTCATGGGGAGGGACGCCTGGGGGGGCTGGGCAGGGTTGGGGGAGATCCAGGGGGTCTCTGGCAGGTGGGACGGTGGGCAGGAGGCTCGTCCTGCGGGGTGAGGCAAGGCAGGGCGGTGGTGCCATTGTCGCAGGACAAGGCGAGGCAGGGGCCGGGGCGGCTCCTGCCTGATACCATCGGCCACCGCACACAGAGGCCAGCGAGCACATGGGGGCCGACAGTGTCCGTCAGCAGCCACAGCCTGCCGGCCCCTCGACCGGCGCACTCTGGGGCTCTGCAGCCCACCGCCAGCAGTTCAGAGAAGCCGCCTCTGAGCTGGATGGCCGGCCGACAGCTGAGGAGGCGATGCAGTAGGTCGTGCCCGGGAAAAGGAGAGCATGCGAGGCTAGGGGGGAGGGAAACCAGCCATGCTGGGATGCATCCGGCCACGTGGGACCTCAGCGAGTTAGCGGGTGGCTGGTTGAAGAGGGACGGTTGCCATCTCCGGGGTATAGCGCGAGTGCCCACAGAGAGGGCTCTGAGTGCCACCTCTGGCACGCATGCCATAGGTTCGCCACCACTGTTATATACTTACTTCTGAAGTAACACAAGTATTTTCATTGCTTGTAGTCCTTATGAAAGACTAGTAAGCCTGAAAGTCCACTGGTTCAATTCATTTAGTTATGTTTAAAATAGTAGATATACAAGTCAGCTGGCAGAGGCATACACTATGCATATCCTGAATATATGTAGTTGAGTTATTCATTTTGGTTAACCCCCAACTATTCAAAACAAATTATTTATTTAAAAGGTTATGCTTATCTACTACTAAAGAGGTGGAATAAACTGTGGGATGTTTTGTATATTTTTGGTAGTTGGGATTTTTTTTGTATTTCCCTGCATTCTTTTAGAAAAAGCATGCAATATATATGCCACTATAAAGCCATACTTAAAGAACTATTTCATTATAGGATAATATCAGGAGTTATAATAAATTGTTACCATACCAAGATATAAATTCTGTTTGGAACAGTTACAATTGTTTTTAATTTAACATCATAGAAAAAATACCACAGTAGAACAAGACAGGCAACAGTACTGTAACTTATCTATTTGAAATTACAAAGTAAAGAAGTAATAACCAAATTATGTTATCTTAAATCAACTAGTGAACAGTGTCACATCACAAAAACTAACAAAAAACCCCTAAACAAAACATAACAAAAGCAACTTACACCTTTTCTATTAGCACAGTCAAACTTCAAGAGAACTATGTTGGGGATACTAATATAGTTTCTGAGAGATTACAAAGAAATGCTATAAAGATTCCCTTTAACACTCCCAAACTATCAATGGTGCATCTTCAAGTCTACTTCAACTGTAGTTATACAGTTCATTTATACAGCACTATGTTACCTAAAACTCATTATCACACCATTTTATTATATCGTGCTAGCACAAATAAAATCAATGCCTATAGAATTTCAACTTTAGTAAACTCCTTTGGCTTATTTCTTCTTAAGCCTTTTTTTTAATTTAGCTACTAATTAATGTACAGCAAAAGTGTAATTTAAGTATCAATATTATCTGTTTATTCTTTAAGTTTTACAGAAAGGAATAAAGAAAAATAACAAAGTGCAAAAGAGGAAAAAGAAAGAAACCAAGAATGAAATGCTTGGGGTATACCCTGAAGGTGGCAAATGTGCACTGTTAGCCTGAGTGATAAAGGTCAAAGCATAGTACTTTTAAATGTGCTGAAGTTAACACTGCAAAACGGAGGAAAATTATGAAGCATACATACAGTGTTCACCCAACATACTAAATCATACATCAAGATTCAGAAACCACCATCTGAAAATCAAGGCTTTTTTGTTTTATATTTTAGCATGATGCATGCAGCAAGCCTTTATAAGGTGTCTTTTTTTAAAAAAAAATGTTGCTTCCTTCAACTCCCTACGTTAAACCATAATCTGCTTCATATATATTTCAGGTTCCTATGTTAAGGCAATACAGCTATTAAGATTTATTAACCTCAGGTTGAATTGCAGCGTGCTCGGAAGAAGCAACGTTGCAAAACGACCCGGAATCCCAAATAATCGATGCTACCAGTGTCACACTGCCCGACCGTAATAAAACTTGCAGCCGTTCCTCCTGCTGCTTTTTCGAAGCAGCAGCGATTCAACCGCCAGGACCCCGGCAACACCTTTCACTTCTCCGGAAGGCTTATCAGGGTGCGAACCGAGCGGAACTGAGGGGTGGCAGTCCTAACTATCTCCTCGGAGTCAATGCATCCAAGGCGGAAGTTTTATTCTGTGCTTTGGGAAAGGAAGAAAACACCTGAACGCAAAAGCACCTTCGGATTTTCTCCTCGGCTGCGCCCAGCGACACCGCAAGAGACGAGAGCAAAAACTCGCAGCAGCTGCAACGCTCAGGAGCGCGCGCCTTTGCCCGGGCGGGGGGGGCGGGGACAGCGAGGGTAGAACGCGCGCGCCATTCACCTTTTACCTAACGTTCCACCCCAATCCACACACCTGACAAGCTCGCGCCCTGGATCCGCCCCTCGCTTCATTGGCGCCCTGCAAAGTGAGCAGCGCTCAGGGTGGGAGCGGTCCGCGTTACCCGCCAGGGGAAGAAAAAAACAAACCCGCTCCACTGTCGACCAGCAAGAAAGGCCCTCACCTGCTTCCCCGGCGGTTGCCATAGCGTGTCCGCATCGTGCTTTACTTCCTTCCCAATTGAGAAAAAAAGCCGAGGCTACCGTGGTTACCGCCACCACGCCCCTTCTTACCCTTGACCCGCTGTTCTTTCTCCGCCCCCTCCTCCTGCGTCATAATGTCGGCTGTTCGGAAGAGTGACGCCTCTATCGGCCGTATCAAGGACTTCCAGGTTCCTTTCCAGAATTTTCCCCCCCCCTTGCTCCGTGAAAGAAACGTGAGGTTCGTTCACGGGTTGCGGAGGAACTTGGGGGTGTAATTCTAACTCTTAAGTGGGCTATCCGGAAACCGAAAGAGGCTGCGCCTATCCGACTTTGGCTAAGGTCAAAAAGGTAACTCGAATCAGTTGAACTGAACTGAAGATGCTTCTTGGATGAGAAGCGAAACGTCTTCAAGGAAAAACAAAGTCCAGTTGCCTTTTGAAAAAGCACCTTTGAGAATCAACTTTAAAAGTAATTGTCTCCCAGGCCATGTCGCTTTTACATTTCCCCCTGCAATACCTCCTGGGTAATCATCTCCCAGCCTAAAGCCCAGCTGTGTGCCCTTTCTTTCCTTTTCCAAAACCATGTGGTGCCCATGTGGAAAAAGGAAGCCTTCGCTTTTAAGCCAACCAGGACAGGAAAGCATCGCTCTATTTTTATCTCTATGATTGCGACGGATTCCGCCCTTTCTGTAACGTCACTTCCGTAGCGCCAGAAGTATCTTGAATCGCCGCAGTGATTCCCGTCTATGCATAACGAGCTGAACGTTGCGGTACAAATCTCCCGCCGAATGGCAACTTTCTCCCCGGCGTGGGGAGGGGAGGATATTTTTGGGCTCGGAAAGAGGAAGGGAAGAGAGGCGGGAAGAATCCGTCGCCGGAGAAGCGCCCTCTCTGCTGCCGCAAAGCAGGGTCCGGGATCGCGAAGAAGGAATCTGCGCCTTTGGAAGCCAAGAGCGCTTCTAGTTCAGTATTTTTCAATCTTGACAAGTTTTAAGATCTGTGGATTTGAACTCCTGGAATTCGCCCTAAATATTTTGGGAGTTGAAGTCCAGACTTCTTAAAGTTACCAAGGTTGAAAAACACTGGGCTAAAGCGATAGTTGTCGGTCAGCACCAAAAATGAGCCTCATTTCATGGTGCAATGCATTTCGAATAGAATAAAATGACATTCAGGTATTGGGGTTTTGGACTAGGAGTCAGTCGTGTATGACAACGAAGGCGTGGAAAAAAATCGGGGAAAACATTCTTAAGCTTTTTTGTTTATATTTTGCAGTGATAAAGATGGTCAATAAATGACAACCCTTGCCTGGGCTATTAATGGGGTTACTACATGTGGAAGAGAAGGCTGAGATTAAAAATCCCCTTTTCTGTGATTTGCTTTTCTGCAAAAAAAATTAAATGGCAATGAATCCTGGTTTTTTTGAAGCAGTAGAGTATTTCTTCCTTCATATTATAAGGACTCAATACTTTGTCATAATTTATTTTGTTAAGAAGACATTGTAATCAGCATTTCTTTCTCTCATTTTCCTCCTTAGATTTTTTTCTTTCCCTTATATATAATTCTGATTCACTTCTCAGTCCAAGTGTATCCAAGCATTCATTTTTGCTGAATTTGTTATCAGCATGTGACAAATTGCATCCATTTGTTATGCTTGCTATTTATATAATGACCTTGTTATTTCAAAAAAATATGCAACCTAAGCATTTGTGTAGTTTTTTTTTTAATGGAAACTTTTCTAAGGTCCTAAATTGAAGACTACTGCATCTTTTATTCTTTGGTTACTATACACATTGTTCTTTTTACTTAATACTATATTTATATAATCTTCAAATTGTTACATCACACCAGATCTTGAAGATGTATAATATCAATACGCTATACAAATATATCCTCTCTTTTTCTGTCAAATATATTATATATATTGAAACATCAGTAGGCATTTTTCCTCTGCCTTCTCTTTCTTTTAGGGGCAGTTGTTCAATAATATTCCTCACTATTTCTTTTTCTTTTTAATAGATAAAGCTTTTCTGAAAAATCAATATTCCTAGTAAAATGTGAAGATAACATCCTAATTAATTGTCTATACTAGATTTCTGTATGCTTGGCAAAATTTGCAGGTTTCTGAGCCAGCTTTATTGGGATGATAGCAGTTTGTTGCTTAGTGGCACAATGTCAGTTGAAGAGATTCTCCTAATGTAGACATTTTATATTTTTCTTATTAAATATTACAACACCATATTTCTGACTGATGTATTTCTGAAAATTGAATGATAGCAAGCTTCCTGCAACCCAAAATATTCAAAGATGTATAAAAGAAACATCAAAGAAATAGGTCCAGGATGACTTTACCTTTTTGATGATTTGGATAAGGCTACATAGAGCCCTGGGAAGAAGGGCTAGGCCAGCATGCCTTGTCACCAGCAGGGGAAGAAGACAGTGAAGATCAGCTGAGGGAGTGAGGGCAAGCTGAGCCAGTGGAATGCAGAGTGGCCAAAAGGGCCAAGATGGGGTGGGGAGTGGGGGGTTGGAGGAGACAGGCAGATGGAGGGAATTGAAACATCCCTGCAATCCTAAATGTGGGTGGGCTGCCAAACACCTGAATTTTGATCAAGTGACCATGATATGTTGCAGACATAACTGGGGACTACACAAAACTATTATTCAGCACCACCATAACTTTAAACAGTCACTTAACAAATGATCATTAAGCAAAAACTATCTGTAGAGCTCCTCAGTTTTCTACTCCGAAGGCAATTAGCATTCCAGAATGGCTTATCTTGAGCATGAAAAAACTCAAGCTTCTTTTAGAATAAGCCCATTATCTCCCAGGAACTTCCTTCTGAAAACACCCCTTCGAAGTGGATAGTGCATCCATCTGAATAGTAAAGGTCACAATTATATCAGACTATTGGTGAGTCAATATAATATATTTTCCTTGTGAATCACCTCTTGCATATAGATTTATTACTTTCCCATGTTAAGAATCTGACAGTTAAAGTTTTTAGATGCTGTTTCTGCCTAATTAAATTATTTTATTTTAAGGTTATATGTGTGTGTGTGTGTGTTTGAGGAAGAGACAAAAAATATTTTTATATTTTTGATCTCCCCAGTAAAAATGTGCTTTTTCTATTACAATAAAAAAGAAATTCCTGTTCATTGTACAGTAGTGGCCAAAATTGTAGAAACCTTTTGGGAAAAGTGTACATTTGAGGTTTGATGGCTAATAACACCACCTTTTTTTGGAGTAGTACCATAAAATTATATATCAATGGAAAGATAATCAAGAATGTAATGCAACAAAGTTTGTTCAATTATCTGTATTCTCTGAAAAGTTATAGCCAAATAACCAGAAAAAGGAAGCACAACTTGCTTAGGTTGATATCAGGTAGCTTTCCTTCATCTGATTGTAGCCAATGAGCATGAGTGTTTAGAGAGCCAATCAGGTGTCATCTTGTTTTGGCAATGAGCCAATCAGATCACAGTAGGATTCAGTTATTGATGTCATGTATTGAAGCTGAGAGGAGGACATTTGTCAGTGTGTTATGTGATCGCTATCAAGTTGGTTGGGTTTTTTTGTGTTCTTTCATTTAGTGAGCTTGTAAAACGTAATAAAATTAAAGTAATGGTGCAAAGAGTTGACTGGTCGCCCAGAAAGTGATGTAAAATAGTATTGTTAAGTGAACAAGGCTACAGTTATAAAGAAATTAGAAGAAAAATTGGTGGAAACTTAACCAAAGGTGGCATTTCTAAGTTTTTGAAGAGGTAAAAGGAGACTCAGTCACTACAAAACCACACTGGTAAAGGCAGGAAAAGGTGCACAACAGAAAGTGATGATAGAAGAATTAAGAGACTGTGCTACGTGACAGAAGAAAATCATCTGGGTGTATACAAGATGAAATGGCACAATGCAATGTGAAGCTGAGTGCAAGGATTGTTCGGCGCAGACTGCAGGAATTTGGCCTAAAATCTAGAATTCCATGAAAAAAGCCACTTTTATCTCTCAAACAAAGGTTGAAAAGACTAAACTGGGCTAAACCCCTTGTTACCTGGACAGAGGAACAATGGGACAGTGTTATTTGGAGTGATGAGACCAAGATCTCCCTGTTTGGTAGTCATGGCATAAAATACGTAAGGAGAAGAATCGGAGAAGATTTGCATCCTGATTGCATTACATGTACCATGAAACACCCAGTCAGTGTTATGATCTGAGGATGTATGACATCAAAAGGTGTGGGTAGAATTTGTGTGATTAATGGGAATATAAATGGCCAAAAAATACATTAATGAAATACTTGAGTCCCAACTGAAGCTTTCCGCACATGATCTTTTCCAAGACAATGAAGCATTTATATTTCAACAGGATTCAGCTCCATGTCATGTTGCTGCTGTGTGCAAAAAGTGGTTTCAAGATAATCATATTCCACTGCTGGAATGGCCTGGGAATAGTCCAGACCTTAATCCAATTGAAAATCTATGGAGCCGACTAAAGAAACTTGTTAGTCAGAAGCGACTCAGCAATAAAACCCAGTTAATAGAAGCAATCATTCAATCTTGGTTTCACATTATAACAGCTGCAGGACTTGGTTCACTCCATGGGAAGACATTGTAAGGCCGTAATTCATGCTAAAGATTACCCAACTAAGTATTAACTGACATGGTGATAATTTTTGTATATCTCGTTTTTTCTATGATGATATTTTTTGTATATCTCGTTTTTTCTACATGTTTCACTTTTCTTCTTTATAACTGCTATTCTAATAGCAAATCCTTCATAAAAGTTATTGCATTCATTACATTCTTGATTAAATTATCTTTCCATTGATATATAATTTTATAGTACTACTCCAAAAAAAAGTGGTGTTATTAGCCATCAAACCTCAAATGTACACTGGCCACTACTGTATGGGAAGTATGCTGTATGTAAAATACAAAAATGAAATAGGTGTCACATTGTCAAGCAATTCAAAGAAATAGAGAATAACATCATCATCACATAGTAATTTAAAACACAAAATATATATGTTATTTCAATTAAAATAATATAATTTCTTTTCACCATGTGTGGTAGTTTGCGTTTGTCAATGAAAATGAAACAAATAATTTTTAAAAAAAATATTACAAAACAAAAGCCTGAAATTAACATCTTTTTGAGTGGCCAATAAAGAGGAGCTGAGCAGCTCAAGTGGAGTTCATCACTTCATATTGAAACAAAGATCTGATTAGCTAGGTTTTGTTTTTTTTACCTTTTCACTGAATTTTTATTTTTATGGTTTTTAAAATTATTTTTCTAATGGATTATTCAAGCATCCAATAAATACCTGTCATTGATTTGATGTGGAACTATTGATGAACCCTCTTTGAAGGCAGTTTTCAAGAGAGTTGGGAATCTATTTAATTGCCTGCTAGTTTTGTTTGGCTTTGAAATTTATCTGTTGAGAAACACTATTTTTCTAGCCCCTTCTCCTCAGAAAATGACATGTTTTTGCTCAACTCATTGAACCAATATTCACAGTCTTTACCCCAAAAAAAGCTCTCTTAAGGGAGTAATTTGAATTTGATGGTCCAGTTAGTGCAAATTCAGTCAAGTGTGAGTTTGAATGGCCCTTCCCTTTTAAGAAACATAAATTAGTTTCCACTAGAGAGTCTGCTTTTCATGAGCAGGCTTGTAGAACTAAATTATGCCCCAACCCCAAAAGATATATGTGGGTCTCAGGAAAAAAAAAAGGATAATTAAAGATAATTAAAGAAAGAGCTATAAATCCATTGACAAAAACTTTGGCCTCATCAATCCATAGTCAGATAAGTTCAAAGAGAGACAATATAAATGTTCCTCTTCTTTAGAGTGGTTAAAAGACAAATGGTATTTCAGGAGTGGCTCGCGCTCATGACAGTAGCATAAATATTGCAACTCATGTTTTGTGTAATGAAAAGATGTACATCTTCCTCATGTTAGAGTTATGAGAATATTTTTGAAGATTTTGAACCTACATAATTTATTAGAAGCAGTCAATAGTGCTTATGAAAGAGGTGCCTTAAACATCAGGTATTCAGCAGTTGCAACTGCATATAGATGTTTTGAAAATATGTGCATGTTATATATCAATTATTAATAGTTTGGGGTAGCACAGTTATAAACAACCGTTTCAAGTTTATTTATTCATATTTGTATAGCCACCCATCTCACATAGTGACTCTTGCTATTTCAATAGGAATATGAAGAATTTTTAAGCATTCCTCCTATTAAAGTTCAACAGGAAGCTGACTGAACTCTTTGGGATGAAGGAATGAATAGTGCCATATCCTCAAACCGAGCATGAAAAAGAAATTAGCAAGCCAATCAGATCTTTTCTTTTCAAATTTTTTATGGAGCACAGCTGGAAGCAATGAGTTGGACAATCATTTGCCAGTTATTATATAGATGTTCAGTTTGATCCATTCAGTATGTATGGACATGGTATACGTTGTATGAACTGAATGTTTTTTTAGTATCACAATATAGATAAGAATGTGTTTCTTTTTAAGTCCTTTGAAAAAAAGGACAGTAATTCAAATACACCATATTTCAAAATGTTTAACACAAATCCTGATATGCCAAAGATGCTTTTTCACGAGGCAACTGGACTTTCTTGTTTTTCTTTGAAGACGTTTCGCTTCTCACTCAAGAAGCTTCTTCAGCTCTGACTGGATGGTGGATGAGAAGCGAAACGTCTTCAAAGAAAAACAAGAAAGTCCAATTGCCTCGTGAAAAAGCATCTTTGGGATAACTATGACCTGGATGACTGAGAATCTCCTTGACAAATCCTGATATGCCATCAAATTTACAAGAAGGGAAAATCATGTTCACAAGAATTGCAACTGCAGTTAAACAAGCCAAGAGAGTAATGAAGAAAAGAACTTTGCCAGATAAGTCTTTATCTCATTAAAACAAAGTCAGTACTCATTGAGTATAATGTGGTGGTATAATTTTACTTGATGCAGTCCTTCAGCTTTTAGAGTTAAAAATTGCTCTTACTCTTCGAAAATGGCCAAACTGTTGTAATAAGGCTTACGTACGCTTCCAGGGTCTATGGCAAAAATGTGTTTCCATCTTTGGTCCCATTTTTGGAACAGGTTGTCTACCATACACAACTCTCCTATTGCCAGTTATTAATGAAGAAAAGAAAAAGCAATGGATTTTTTCATATTTTGGGGGGGAGGGGGGATTTGCTGGAGATGGCCATTAGCATTGGGAGACCATGCCAGGGAACTGAATGATCATCTGGCTGTTAAGGATGATAATTTTTAAAACTTACAATGGCAGCAAGAAACCAACAGTTGGCATTCTACCACCTAGTGATATCTTTGCTTAAGACAGCAATTAAGATGAACTGCCAGCTAGCAAAGCTGCCTGGAATTGGGCTATGACAGAATGCCCATCAGTCAGCTCACTATCAGAATTGGAATGACTTACATTGTCAAGTAGGAAGATCTTGACAGTGAGAGATATAAATGGGAACAGAAAGGTGCAGAAAGATAGGGAAATGAAGCATAAGGAGCAACTTGAGCCCCCTGGATCATTCCAAAGTTCAAGAAATTTGTCAAGAGGGAGTTGATCGTCTATTGAGAGAGACAAAATTGGATTAGCCTACACAGTGAGGGAGATAAAGGAGACCACCAAGTTAGCTTAGCAGACCCTCATGGGTTGGAAGAGTGGAAGGCAAAGAAGAAAAGGGACAGCTTGGGTAGAAGGATTGGCAGTGCATTCTGCAGTCTATTCAAACCCTTTTATATGCTTTTATCTCGAGTTCATAATGTTTGGAACCTGCATGAAACAGCAAGAAGTTTCTGAAGCCCAAATTTTATAAGATCACGAAAAATGGCATGTTACTTATTTGTGCTTAAACATGGATTTAATAATTAGTTTTTATTAGTTTTTAATAATTTCTATATGGAGGAAGCCAATATGGAGGAAGTCATATGAAAAAATGGGTGGTACTTCTAACAACATTTTTTTTAGCTGAGAATTGGAAATTATCCTCTGTATCCAACAATCCAGCATAGATCTAGGTTTAATTCTTGGCAAATACTCAAAACCAGGAATCTTATTAAGTAAAGCAACATCATCCATAGGAATTATTTTAGACAGAAAATAGAGATCAATTATTTAGACACATACAGTATAACCAACAATGAATATATGTTTTATACACACACATAATGAAACAAAATGATTGCATCAAGTTTATATCTATCAAATATTCTGAAATCACATGCTATTCTCTGTATACCTTCAACCAAAATAGTCTAACTAAAAGATCCTTTACTTTCTTAGAATTTGAAGAAAATAGATGTGGATCCAGAGTAGGAACAAGACCCACATTAGAAAAAAACCTGAACAGTTGAATACTTTTTTCCCTTAACGTTAAACATGATGTCCTTAGACAAAACAAAACAAAACAGTGGAAAGATGGGTGCTTTTATTTTTTCATCTGAATAGGTTGGCCTCCTGTATTATAGATTACATCACTAATAATGGATGTGCAATACTCGAGATGCTGCAGGCTCAAGATTGAAACAATCCATCAAAATAAACCATCTATAAAAGGATCACGTAATCAAAGTAAAAGTTGATGTTTCTGATTCTTTGGGTAGGGGAAGAGTTTTATTATAGAACAGTATAAATGAAAAGCCATTTCTGCACCCTTTCAAAAAACCCGTAGTCTGATGTTTTTGATCTTGTGCTTCTACTCTGCCTCCAGTTGGCAATACTTTTCCTCCAAGTTACTGTTTGTAAAAAACACAGGTTTTCCCCCTGAAATTTATTTGTGTGTGTGTGTGTGTGTGTGTGTGTGTGTGTGTGAGAGAGAGAGAGAGAGAGAGAGAGAGACGTGAACAGATACTGTCCACAAGCAACAATTGCTGAGAGCTCTGGATTTTATTATTATTATTGCTTTACATAATTTCTGATGACAGCACACCAGTACTAAATAAGATATAAAAGATGCTTCCTATCTTTATTTCTTCCCTAAATTTAAATCATTTTGTCTAATCTAGCCAGTAAAAATAATGAATTTTTGAATGCCTCTGAAATTGGTACCTCTTAAACTATTTTACGCTTTTATTGAGGGGATGTCAGTAAGTACTTCACAGAGGAGGTTTTTGATTTATTTTTTGTACTACTTCAGAGGAGATTATAGAAATATTTAATTCTAAATACCAGCTTAGTTGTGATAGATTCAGCAATTTTATTTTTCTCTTGTGTTATTTCATTCCCTTTAAATTAGTAATGAATCATTGAACATGATCATTAGAAAGAAGCCAAATAGTAACATAGTTTAAAGATCTATTTGCAACACAGAATGTGTGTATTTTTGCAGCCTTAACTGTAAAATGTACTAGTGAATTATTTATTTATTATTTTAGAAAGAAGCTTCTCCATGGTCAGTTTAATTGCTAGGATTCTTAAATGAATAAATGTTCTCTTAATTTATTTCTATTAAGAAATGATGAATATGTAGTTACATAATTAAAGGAGAATGTGTGAAAATGCGTTATAGAAAGCTAATGATTTTGGCTTTCTATAACATGCAGCTTGCAGTGTATCCGCAGTCGTTACTTTTACTATTTACAGTGCTTTCCAGAGAAATTTCCACATATCAGTCTTTTTTTTACTTTGTTTTCAGTTTTTAATCTAAGATTGTTTGTGCCTACCATAAAATAAAAGAAAGAGAATTGCCTGTTCTGCTTTATTGTTCTTGCTGTTTTTATATGAAATGTAATATATGTTTTGGGCTTTGTTTTTGTATTTTGCAGACATTTTATCATCCTTACTGCAAAACTGAAGAATGGTCAGTGGAATTTCTATCCTGTTAATACTTCCGATGAGATAAATGTACGTTTAATGAAGGTCTATGTCTGTTGCAGATAGCAGATATATCTGACAAAATGCCATTGTGGTTGACCATGACTATGTTGGTTTATTCGAAACATCCACAAAGCAGGGCAGAGCAGAGTAGAAGTATTCTCTGCAAAAGAACCACTTATTTCTGCCCATGGTGAATCTTTCCTGAGGAAGGACCTTCTTTTTTCAGAGTGTAAAAATACCTGGAATTTGCTCATCCAAACTACTGCTTTGAATCCCAAGCAATGGTTGGCATTTCTTTTGGACTTATAAGGCAACCTGAGTAAAATAAGGCATAGACTTCATTAGAAAAAATGGTTTCTGAACTTCTCAGTTGAATGCAAATTATTAAGTCTTTGTTTAATTTCCTATTCACTGGACTGCTCTGAACTCAGCTACTACAAACACACATACCCATACTTTAAACTACTCTTTTGAAACTTGCTCAGAAATAGTAATTCTGTGCTTGCAGATTCTGTCCAGAACCATCAAGGGATAAAAATATTGGTAAGTTCCTTTGAAAAATAAAGGTCAATATTTAAAGATTCCTAAAGAACATACACACACCTCAAACATACCAATATGTCTGAATTTGCTGTACTTCAGTTAAAAAAAAGCTATTTCTATAAAATATATCAATATAACAGAGTATAGGTGTCCATTGATTTGATTTTATGTTGAATGCAAAAATTTGAATTTAATACTGAATTAGATCAGTAAAAGGATAGCAGCAAAGAAGGCAGTTCAGATCAATCCAAAGCGTATTAAACTATTTTTGTAATTGATATATTCAGGTCTGAACCAAAGATTTGCAACCTTAGAAAACATTCTAAGAAAATTCCTTTCCCCCCACATTTTCTCAGCTAAGCAACTACGGTAGCAAAACCCTATTCCCAAATAGTTCTAAGAAAATTATCTGGAACCTTTCAAGCCATCACATAAATAATAATTGAAGAAAACTAATACTTGCTTTTAATCTCAGCTATTGTTCCTTTCCTAGCCTGATAAAGAATGCAAGAGAAATTTTAGTTACCTTAATTTGAAAGGTAAAGACCCAGTGAGGTAAACAGTTGTTTGCGAATTCATTCTGTGTCCCAAATCCATTTCTTTAAGCAAGAGTCCATTTCATAATTAAAAAAACAAAAACAAACCCAGTACATTCCACTGAAATACAACATCGGAATGTGATTTTATCATTCAGACCTATATTTCAAGAAGCGCCACATTTTTCATTTTAGATGCACTTTCCCTTAACTTTTGATCTCAGCATTTCAAAAATCTGGAAAATGCCTAACTTGAATCTGCTGGTATATTAACCCCCCACCCACCCCCAAAAAAGAGAAACAATTCCCCTATCTCTCCCCACCTCCATAAGGGCCACCTTGAATAGCGGCACTTGGTGGCAGCACCAAGGCTGGGTCTGAAATAGAGGCCCAGGCTTCAACTTCAGCTTTGGAGAACTGTAAAAAGGGAATGGTCTTCTGAGGCTTCAAAAACTGTGCGAAAGCATGTCACATTCTCATGAGAGTTTTGGAGGCTCTAGAGGCAACATGAGAATGCGGCCCTTTCAGTGCAATTTCTAGAGACTGTAAGAGGACAGTTCATTCTTGTGCAGCATCTGCAGCCCCACAAAATCATGCGAGAATGGGACAACTATTTTGAAAACAGTTATTATTGCATGCCATAGTTTCATCATCACTGCCTTAGAGCCTTGTATTATCTAAAGTTCCACTGGCTCTACATCTTAATTGTGTAATTTCAGACTGTAGGTGAGGGATCTATAGAAAACTAAATCCATAGAAAACTAGAAGAGTTATAGTTAAAAGTTTGCACTGATTTATAGCTTTTCTGTTTCCAGGGGATATTTGCATTAATAAATATTCAATTTCCCGCAGATTCTCATGGGCATATTCGCTCTCTTGGAAGTAATTTTCCATGGCTCAGGTCTTGGTCTGACATTGCTTTTTTGATTCAATGCCACTGTCCTGCTATGAGATTTCTGGCCATCAGTATCTGAGATTGGAGACTTAGATACACTAATTCCTCATGTTTCAAAAGAAAGCCAGTTTTTACAGCAATTCAAATATTACATCTATCTATCTATCTATCTATCTATCTATCTATCTATCTATCTATCTATCTATCTATCTATCTATCTATCTATCTATCTATCTATCTATCTATCTATCTATCTATCTATCTATCTATCTATCTATCTATCTATCTATCTATCTATCTATCTAATCTATCCATCCATCCATCCATCCATCCATCCATCCAACCTAGAATATAATAAATAATAATTCAGTTGGATGGCATAAACTCTATGATACACAACTGTTGTACCTAATGCATCCTAGCACAAAATTATAATACATAATAATCTGTGTTTGGGTTATTATCCCATCAGTTGGGATAATCATTTGTACTAAAACTTCCTGCATTTTTTTGTTTTTAGCAATACTCTGTGGGGTTGCTGGGAGTTAATATACAAGGAAGTCCCAGAGTAAATTTGTATCTTACCATTAAATATTTTGTATCTTATGATTAAATATTTTGGAGAAAAGAGACACTAATTTGGGTCTGTTATGTATGAGCAAGCATATAAAGCTTATTTATATTGTTTAAATAAATTGTTGAACATTTAAATCTATAACTGATAAGCAATCAAGTTCCTGGTGCATCATTATTATACAAATTAGAAAAACAAGATATTTTTGATTGACTGGTGACAGTAAAACTTCATTCAATCTTGATTACAAAATATAAGTTATTCTTTGTCTTTTAGCCACTAGGTGTCAATCACTCACTGAGTCTCATGGCTTCAGGGCCTTTTGGCTGAGATCAAGCATAATGGATACAGCATTTAGTACCACTATAGTCTTAGCCATTAATACAGCAGAAAGATAAACCTAAGATTGGTTAAAAGGTACCATTGATTATGAAATGTACACTGTACCTATTCCCTGTAGGAGAGTAGGAGGACTAATTCAGCTGATTGAGGTAGCTAAAGATAGCATAACTAATTCTCACTCACCAAATTAGTTTACTGTGAGTTTCATTGGAAATAGCAGCTAAGTGACCTGGACAAGTTTTTCCAACTTCCTAGTTGTATATTTTGCCCAAGTTTGGGCTGTTATATTTGTACTTTGAACAGCATTTCCATTCACTTAAAAAATTCTTCTGGGAGATTAATCTGTTAACGGAATTGTTGCCTCACAGAATGGGACTAGTTGCAAATCACAGGAAGTCTTTCCTCTAGTCTACATTCTTGAACTCCTACTCTGTTTAAAGCATATTCTTCAAACAAAGCACTAGGTCATCCTTTATATTTATTTATATTTGATGTTATTGCTTTGTTGCATTTTTGCTTTTCATATCTATGCTTGGGGGCAAGAAGCTATGAGGTATGGTAAATTGTGTGCTTTGCAGCATGCAGCAGTTGCATCATTTATTTGCTTATTTATTTTTAATGCAACGAACCAAGAGGAGCAGGGATTATGTAACGTGAAGGGAGTTCTAGACACGTGGTGCCAAATTCTAGCTGTAGATTGAATCCCAAGGACTGAAATTATTTCATTAATTACTTTAATACACTGAATGTTGCTGTTTTATTTCTTACCCAACATTTTAAATCTGCTATTATTTTTGGCTACAAAAAAAAGCCAGTTTGTAATCTACTTTTTATGGATCAGTTTTTGAAGGATAAAATCTCTACATGGATTGCATAATCTTCCAATGGCCACTGTAATTCCTCAGATGGGGAGAGAGATTGGGACTGATGGAAAACTGTACTAGCTCCTGAAACGTAATGTAGAATAGACTGTATTTTATTGCATTTCTATTTCATTATTATCTTTAATCACAACAGAAATCGATGCTCTCTCATCTCCTCCAAATGCTGCTGCTATAATAAAAGGAGAATACTATGACTAGCACTGATGATGTTACCTAGTTTGGGTAATGAAACATCTGCAAGAAAACAAGCAAGCTCAGAGAGCACCAAGGACCCTGCTGCTGCTATAGTCAGGCAAACACTGTAGTTATAGTAAGAAAGAGGAAACCTGGCTTAATCTTGATGTTGCATTGTGAATAGCCTCAAACTTCCAAGCAACCCTGGTTTCAGATGTATAGCTAAAACTTTCATTTGTCTTGCACCTTTTATAAATAGCATGTTTGTCATCCTGATTTGGGGTTGCAGGAATTAGTATCAGAAGTGATAGCTAGACATTATGGTCGGAAGGAATACTCATAAATCAAGCTAGGAAAGATAGGATAAGGATGGGGGAACTATATAGACACTATACCGTGCTACTCCAATATACCACATTGATCTATAAATTCTGATTAACTACTTTAGTGCACTGCTTAATTGGAAAACACTACTTAATCAAGATGCCTCCCAGGGAACCAATTTCCACCTAATGATATTTGATGGCAAGGACAGCTGTTTAATTGGGATGGTAATTCCACATAATTGGAACACCTTCAGGTAACTGCATGATGCTTAGGTTGGCATGCTTGTCTGTGGCGCCTTGGGCCTTATCTGCTCTGTGGATAAAGGGTGGGATCCTAGTTAATTTCAAACTCTACTGTATCCATCAGGATATCAGTAGAATCTGATCAGGTTTCATAGCCCCAATATTAGAGATAATGAAAAGTGTTACACTTCAGCAGTGTGTAAACAATGCATTACTTGGCTTACTGCAGCTATCACTCTCTTTCTATAGCAAGCTCCCCTGCTGACAAGATTCTTCCTCTTGTTCTGGCCTGATGACTTCTATTTTTCTATTTGTCACTAAAATTCCAGCTAAAGGTGCTTTGAGGTTTGCTTTTACAAGCAACCTGTTTGTGCATAATTGGACATTTACTTTCTTTTTTGGTCTGTGTGTGTGTTTAAAAGTTAATATACTATTGCAATATATTGCACAGTATTACTCATATGGGGACAAAATAAATGACATTTATTTTGCTTTTGCTAAAAGTACGCAGAATGGCCAAATAAACTAAACATTTGCGAAAGACGTATACTTTAAAGTTCAGGAAAAAAGGGGGAGGGAGAATGGCTGAGACAATTCTAATATTCTGCATATTTTCTGCTCCACTGCAAGCAGCTTATTTATTCTCTATTTCCAATTTTTCTCTTTGCATAATGTTGGTTTTACAAAGATATAGAGTAATAATCAATAAATTTCTTTTCTTACAATTTTGTTTCATCAAGAAATTTTGCTTCCACCTTTATTTGAATTGCTTCAAGAAACTTAATTTTCAGACATCAAGAAAAATAAATCTGGACATATGCACAAAATTGTCATCCCTTTCTATGAAAAATCATCATCTTTCAAACAATATATTTTTAAGCTTTATATGGCTGCTCTTAAAATTATATTAATATAATGCTATCCTCAGCAAAGATAGAAAGGTTTCAGAATTAGACTTTCTGATCTCTACTCTCTTTTGTGGAGGATTTTGCATGGGACCCCTTGTTCCCTTGTTAAAACAGATGTGGCCAGAATCTTTTTGAAAAAGAACATTTTTAAATATTTAATTTTAGTTCTTAAGATTATGAAATACAAAAGAAGAGTCTACCGTTGTCTGTCAGAGAAACCTAGTATGGAATATGCAATGGAGCTTGTCCTACAAGAAGGATGTAGGACTATCACTGGAGATTAGATGAAGCCACCAACATAGAAAGGGGCCTTAGGGTTCTTAAGCCAAAGAAGCTAAAAAGAAGCATATTATAGAATGGTCATGTGATCCAAGAAGAAAGCCCTTATTAAGCCTGCATCTGAAGATATTCAAAGATTTCCACCAACGTTGTGACAACGTGAATATAAAGTAGTGTTGTGTTTGCCAAGTCACATAAATGCTTGTATGGAAAGATATTTCAGTAGTAGTAATACTAACCTAAAAAAAAAGGAAAAGCATAGCAAAGATTAAAAAATGTAAAAGGTATATGTACGTATAGCTTAAAAGAAAAAAGAAAAACATTCCTGAGGTTACAGTTGTGTTGGAAAAGAAGAGCAAATTAAATCAAGGGAATGGGTGTACTTCCGACCTACTTTCTTGTTCTAATTCTCAAACTGGATTCTGTAGAAACATACAGCCTATGTATGATACATAATACAGGTATATTAATGATGTATCAATACGCACATTTTTTCAGTAGTGAAATAAACTGGGACTGTTTGAAAAAATTATTTGTTCACACAATGAGACTTGCTTCTGAGTAGACCTGCCTAAACTTTAATGACTAATCAAGAAGCCCCATTTCAAATAATACATTTGCCATGAATTTCCTTTTTGATATTTAACTCATCTGCAATATGAAGAATATTGGTTGCTGTTTGAACTACTGGAATATATATCAATTAAATATTTTGAGCATTCTAAAGGGCTTTAAAATGCCAAATTTTAAAACAAGCTGACATAATAATCATATGTGGGCTATATGGTATTACTGAGGAAAGATACAGGAAGAAAAACAGTTCTTATGCAAGTTGACACACATTTCCTGTTCCAGCAATGTTTTATTTTGGTATCTGCCCCGGAGGATGGATATACAGGCCAGATTTAAAAAAAAAACACAAAAAAACAAAAACCCTCCCAACAACATGAATTTATACAGGTAATGGAATTTTAACTTTTTGATTTGCTTTTTTCTCTTTAAAAAAAGCATTCTTTAACAAAATATTTCTTTCATACAAAATACCATTTGAGTCATCTTTTCAGTTACTGTGTTTTTTTAAAAAATCGTTTTGTAGCTTTTTGGGGGATTGGTGGTTTTTTAAACTGGACTGTTTCCAAAGGCATTTCCCCTTCACCCCAAATACAAAAATTCCACTTTGACAGTTGATGCTCTGCGAACACTTTATTACACAAGTTACATTCAGCTTCTGAAAATAGTGTTCTAACAGTATAGCCATCTAAAAATAAGACATCCTGGAAACACACAAAGTCTGAGCAAGAAGGAAGAGAAGGGGAAAAAAGATCCAATTATAAATAGAGATTTTTAAAAAATCTTTCCCTTAAAGTAATAGAATACTTGTGATATATTTTTTTAAAAAATAGGGGATTTAGTGGCTCTGTTTCATTGTGGCACTGTATTCTCTCTGTTCTGTGATAGATTAAGGGCATCGAAAGTGAAAAGGCACCAAAGAAAAACTGAAAACCAAAAGTATTCTTAAAGCTGAGGCTGGGACTTATTTACAAATATAGAGATGGTCCCTAATTGAAATGAGTAAATATTACTATTTTAAAGCATTTTAAAGCATTACTGCAATAAAGTGGGATTGCTCTGCTTTATTAAAAGGTTCACATAAAACAATGGCACTGATAGGAAATGTTCACACTCCAAAACTGAACTGAAGCAAAAGGGGAGGGAAGGGAAGAACAAAAACAAAATTAATCTGTGT
Organism: Azemiops feae; assembly: GCA_023970755.1. Lineage (NCBI taxonomy): Eukaryota > Metazoa > Chordata > Lepidosauria > Squamata > Viperidae > Azemiops > Azemiops feae. Next base: position 2,161,724 of record JALGBA010004287.1, read on the forward strand.
ACAGCCTCACAAAGGACTAGTACAGTTTACAATTAAATACGTAAAATCTTAAAACGTGCTAAATCTGGCAATCTTTGTAGACTCGGACCATGTAACAATTAAAGGCCAGTTTCAGGAAGAAGATGAGGGTATCGCTGGAGGCTGAGAGACGGGTTCTTCCTCTTCTGAATCTGTGGCATCCTCTTCTTTTTCCTGATCACTCCCTTCGGTACTAAGTCTGTCAAACCCTTTTCGACTGTAACCTGCACGGCTTGCAAAGAAATTCCCAAGATTGAGGCCGCCGCTGCCTTTTCCTGCAATGGAAATCAACTTTAGGACGAGGTTCATGTTATCTTTCAGACATTTTTTATTTATTACTGAATATATTGGCTTCCCATCTTACCACAGGGTAATTCTGGGTGGCTTACAAAAAGACATGTTAGTTACTATACATTATTATTTTGGTTTTTCGGATTTCAACTTTTTCAGCTTATCAGTTCCTTCTGGTCAACTTCAAGGGACACCTTAAAAGACATTGAACTGTCCTCTGATCTCTCAACCAAAGGCAACATGTACCCTCTTCCTATTTCTTGTCAAGTGAGACATGATACAAGCACAAAGCAGAGTTTGGACTTTGAGGTATAATAAGTTTCGCTTTCTCTTTTCTCTAACCCTTTGCCCCTCCTTCCTTAAAATTAACTCAGAGATATTTAGAATTTAGGCTGACAGAAACTACTACTATTTTTCTTCATTTTAGATAAAGGTCAGGTCTGGGAAAAAGAAATCAATTTCTTAGTCCTGTTCTTTGTTTTGCCTGTGTTCTGCTAAGAAATTATCAATTCCCAAAGGCTTTGTCTGGTATATAAGTAGATGACTCACCAACATCATTACAGCTTTCTCATCAAGAGTAACTGCTGGATTCATTATCAGAGGAAAGACAACGTATACAAGAGAACATGCAAGAGAAATAACATTTAAGTTTTAGAAAGGCAACACTAGTTCTTTTATTGTACTTACCTCTAAATCTGCCCAAAATTCTACCTGAGCTTGAATCATGTTTATGATCAGCATCAGCTATAAGATTGAGAGACAAATGTAAATTAGGAGCAAGAATTTTAAAATGAAATTACATGAAGCAAAACATGGAAGAGAAACCAAACTATGCAGAATATTACCATTAAGGCTGTGATTTACAAATGATTCTAGTTGCCACTGATTCCTTGAACTATATTTTACTTATCAAGCCAAACATAAAATCACTTTTTCTGATTGATACTTTTTCTGGTGTCCCTGAAAAAATGGTGAAGTCAAACTAAGAAGCTGAAACAATATAAATTGTTTTAATTTCTTTTTATAATAGACACCAGTTAATTCATAATTAATATTCATCTTTTCTTTCTCTCTCACACACAAACACACAGCCTTTTAAACTTAGCAAAACTAAGTTGGTTTTTGTAATATAGTATTCAAGCTATCTTAAAAAAGTTAATAAACTTTCATTCAACTTCAGATATTTAAAATACTTTTTTCTGGAAAATTTCATACTTGGGAGAGAAAACTGGACGTAATATTTGTGAATCGAAGCTCGTAAGGTCTATCTTGATTACAAGATGTTTCTTGCATAAAGTATGATTTTCCTCATAAAAATTACACTTACTCAAAACATTTTATATGTTCAATTGGGGGCAATAATTTTCAGTCCAAGGGTAATATATGTACATTATACAGTGTTTGGGAGGAGAAATACACCAAAAAAAGTGAGCATAAAAAAGGAAAGAGTGTATTTCTGTTACTAATCATCCATCCAAAACTGAAATTTAAAGCTTTAAAAGTAACATTCAAATTTGGAAATAAACTCTGATGGTGAATTTTGATAACAATTAATGGGGTTTGGGGGCCTACAGGAGAACATAGGAAGAAAAGGCATTTGTGGCCTAATAAAGGCGATGAGAGGATTATACATCTTATGTGCTTTCATCCCTTTTCTACTCAAAAGCACACTTGAAGCTGCCTTTCCTTAAAGAACTGGTATGGAGTTTAAAGAGGCATTTGTCCACAAATGCAATTCTTTTCTGAGAATAATGCTTAATAATTGCATCGACATGTTTATAGAGCTGGCTAGGGAACAGATTTTAACAGTATGCTTTTACCTTTGATGCTGCTGTGTGTATTTTTAGTGCACACAAGTTAACTGCTGCTATAATTCTGGAGCCTTGCAAGCACTGTTTTACGAGAGGTTAAAACAGAAAGTAGCTGTCTTTGGCTGGCACAGAGAGAATCAATGCCAGAATAGATTCTAACGAATACAGGAGAAACATCTGAAGGAATGGGTGTTTCCATTCTGTCTTTTTCAGGAAAAGCTAAACGAAACGGCAAGACCGTTCCAACAATCCTTTTTATGCAGTAGACATATATATTCCCTTTTATAATAAGCAATGCTATAAACTCAGAGTATTATCTCAGATAGCACAATAACATTCATCCTAATTGAAAACTGAACTGAATATAAACAAGAACATTACAACACATCCTGATTTCTCAGGACAAAGATCCCACGATGTGTGTTTTTTGCAGTCAGTTAATATAATCAGAAACTGACTATTTTGCGGCAGTGGGAAATAAACATTTTTGAAGTTCTTCTATGTTATAAAGGTGTTTATATGCTTGTTACCAGGTTAAACACAGATTAATTACCTCCATAGATTCTTGTCTTTCTCCACCAAATAAACATGGCAATTGCCAAGAGGACAACTATTGGAATAATTAGAAGTGTTGTAATAAGAACAAAAGAAACAGAACTGCTAGCCTGCTGGACAACTTGATGTCTTTCTTCTTTCCTTAAAAATTCTTTTGATGTGGGTTTCTTTGCCAGCGTGCCTTCTATAATTGCCTCTGCTTTTTTTGGAGAGAAGGAGAGATTAAAGACAGATTAACTCTTTTGATCCATGCAGAATCTGCTACAATATAACAGTTCATTTCAGAACACCTATTGCCACTTTTAAATACCAGCTTTTAGATACTTGCCTTGAAGAGGGCAAGTATGATAACTTCCTAACAGAAAGTCAAAATTATTGACTGTGCAATCAATTGTTTGCAATTCCTCTCAAGTGTCTCATGTAATTGCTGGAAATTTCTATAATTGTCTTTGGTAGATATATGATGGATTTGTAATCAAGGCTCGCTAAACAGAGAGAACTTTACTTGTTAAAATTCATTCTTTGTGCGTAAAATGAAACACTATTTATCCTCACAATCAATTTATAAAGTTTTGTTCTTCAACAATCTGTAGTTGTGGTGAGCTCTACAGTACTATAGATAGCAATGTGTGACTTTGAATCCTATGTTTGTGGCCAGTCCAAAAAGACCAAAACAGATGGAAGAGAAAGAGGATGAATGTTTACCCACACGATTCTATGCAAATGTTTTTACGACTACCTAACAGATAAAATACTGCTGTTACTTTATACTAGATCCTTTCCAGTGGCCAAATCATATCCTTTGCAGCTAATTTTTCAAAGTACTATAAATAATACATGATTAAAACAAACTTCATAAGGATTTTAGAAATAACAGTATTATTCTCTTAATGTTCCTCCTCCTTATAATTCATTCATTCTACTCCATTCTCCTACTGTCATAATTTTTGGACCAAGGACACTTAGTTCCTATCTGGTTGTAACTCATTGCCTAAATGAAGCTGATCATACAATTTAATATTTAACAAAAACGTGTGTGTGTCAAGCTATATCCTTTTATTTTACATGCACAAGTATTTTCCAGACAAGCATCTATATAATCACAGAATGTCATTTTGCAAGGATAATCTAGTCTAATCCTCAGCAGTGTGTAGGAAACACAATTAGACTACTAATGAGAGATAGCTGTACGGACTCTTTAAGATGTCCAAAAATAGAGAATCTACAACCTCTACAGCTACAGTAGTGGCCAAAATTGTGGAAACCTTTTGGGAAAAGTGTACAGTAGAAATGCCACCTTTGATTAAGTTTCCACCAATTTTTCTTCTAATTTCTTTATAACTGTAGCCTTGTTCACTTAATAATACTATTTTACATCGCTTTCTGGGCAACCAGTCAACTCTTTGCACCATTGCTTTAATTTTATTACGTTTTACAAGTTCACCAAATGAAAGAACACAAAAAAACCCAACCAACTTGATAGCGATCACATAACACACTGACCAATGTCCTCCTCTCAGCTTCAATACATGACATCAATAACTGAATCCTGTGATCTGATTGGCTCATTGCCAAAACAAGATGACACTTGATTGGCTCTCTAAACACTCATGCTCATTGGCTACAATCAAATGAAAGAAAGCTACCTGATATCAACCTAAGCAAGTTGTGTTTCCTTTTTCTGGTTATTTGGCTATAACTTTTCATAGAATACAGTACAGATAATTGAACAAGCTATGTTGCATTACATTCTTGATTAAATTATCTTTCCATTGATATATAATTTTATGGTACTACTCCAAAGAAAAGTGGTGTTATTAGCCATCAAACCTCAAAAATAAACCTTTCCCAAAAGATTTCCACAATTTTGGCCACTACTGTATACTGTTCCACTTTATACAGGTCTAACCATCAGAAGTTTTTTTCTTCTTCTTATACTTAAACGTAAATAGCTGCTATTAATTCTAGCCCTAGTTTCTGCAGCCATGGAAAATAGTTATTGACTATCCTTCCTGTAACTTCCTTTTATGTACTTGAACATCATATCTCCATTTAATCATCTTTTTTCCAGGAGGAACTTTCCAAGTTCCTTCAATCTGTTATTCAGTGCAGGACCTTAAGTTCCTGTTTTATTTTCCTTGACCTCATTTGATCCCTCTCTATTTAGTCAATATCCTTCTGGAAATGTGGCACCCAGGATCAACACAGAATACTCTTGCTTTAGTCTCACTAGAACTGAGAACAGCAGAATAATAACGTCAGACATCTTAGACATGACGTTTCTTCTAATGCAGCCCAGAACTGCACTCACCCTGTCTCCTACTGCTGGCTCACGTTTAATTTGTTGTCAGTGAATACACCCTTGTCTTCTCAGATATAGTGTTTCCAAGCCAAGCTTCCCCCTTTCAAACATATTAGAGACTGCATATTTTAGAAGGGAACTCCTGTGTTGTATGTTGAGGCTTTGCTGGCTCTGAGTTTTGCAAGCCAATCCCAAGAATTGTGTAGACCAAAGCCAGTCCACTCCCACCCCCAATTGTTGGAAAATAACAATGGAAAGGCTGGGACAACCAGTCTTCAAACTACACAGTCACACATCAACATTTAGTCTTTCTATTGCTATGCAGCTCTAGTTCAGGGCGATATGGAACACTTAGGGCACTGCTTGCAAACTAGAAAGTACAAAACATTCTTGATGCTTTGGGGATGGATGTCTTCAAAGAGAATTCATGCATAAGTTACAAAACAATTGCTGATCACAGTGATCAGAACAGTTGCAATACTCAAAGCAATTGCTCTCGTAACAAACAAGTTCCATTTCATGCCTGGGTTTTGTTCCAATCTTTAAATTAAACTCTCAAAACACAAAATCAGGGAAATCAGAAAAGCTTCTTTGTGGTCAGATTGTTTTGAGTTGCAGCACTTTGCACATTCCTACACAGAAGCAGCATCTTCCCATGAGCCTAAATGGCAGAAATAAAGACTAACCTTTTATTTCCTGTATTTCAATCCCAGCCTTTTTAACAGACCGATGCTCCATTTCTGAAACACAGAAATTGCTTTTGAAACACCGTGATGTCTATGATTCATTGAACCAGTAATGGTCACCAGTTGTGATACATAATTGATGTTGCAAGTATAAGAATGCACAACACTCTAGAATAGCAGGGGTTATACTATAAGTAGTATACAGTAAGTAGTACATTTCTTTCAGAATAAATAATGAAAGGTTTTCTACCCAGGAAATCAGAAACATAAACCAAAATGTCAGCACAAAACATTTATTCTTGGCGTATAATAGGTTGGCAGAAGATTTATAACAATCACAAAAATTGTGATCAGGGAATCTTTTCAGTTCTTTCATTCTTATCTATTTCTGCTTTCAAATTTCTTCACTTTGTTGTTTTATTACGCTTTTAAAAAATATAAAATGAGAAAAATATCTACAATAGAATGATTCCTTGAAGACTTTAAGCCAGATACTGAAAGAGACACTTTCAGCCAAGAACTAGTGCCAACTTCAATGACCAAGTGACAGTAAATATTCCAGTGGGTACAACTTATTTAGGTTAACAAGATGTGAAAGTGGCACAGGAAAATGAAAATCAAACCATTTGCACAGCAGAGTGACTACGATTCTCAGCTGGCCTGTCAATGGACATTGCATGCCAGATGCTAAGGAACAACCTGGGATGAAGAGCTCTCTTTAACAAGATCATAAAGCCACACATGGCAACACAGCATTTAATATTGCAAATCATCTTGGTGAATCTCTAAAAGAGCAAAAGTAACAATCCCCGTTGGTCTTGTTTGGATTTGATTACAAGTTTAGACTCTCACTTAGTCTAGCTCTGATGATTCAAAGCATTACTTTTCCTTACCAATAGTCACTGAAAAAGAATAACTGTGTATTAACCACATTTAATTCACAGTAGTTTCATAAGGCTTCTGAGTAATACGGGGAACAAACAATTATTTATTAGCTAAAACTCTGGACAGTTTAAAACGTTACAAATATTATAATTTAAAAACACAATTAAAATATGACTGCATGTACAGAACAATGATAACTTTTTAAAAAAATCATCTGGGGTTTCACAAACACCTTAACAAAATAGAACTTGGTTAATCCATCAAATAGCATTACAACCGTTTTACAAGAATCTTGCCCCACATGTATTAACACGTAATGTACAGCAGCTTTAAGAATATCATCTTTTTATATGGAAATATTAATGCTTTGATGATATAAGGCAACAATATCTTACTTTCTGTGGATGTAAATTTCCACACCGTGTTGGCATGAGCATCACCAACATATACCGTTCTGTCTTCTGAAGCAACAATGTCATGTGGCATCTCAAAATTCTGTGGAGGTAAATAGCCAACATATTAAAATAAGGAAGACATTGGAAATTATTCAGTAATTCAAGATGCAGAATTACAGGAATCCGACAAACAGTGTTTGAACTTTTAACCATAATTCGTATAAATTGTGAAAGATTCATAGCAGGGATATGGTTGAGGAAACAACAAAATATACTTTTTAACTATAAGTGGAAGATCTGGAGAGATTTCATTCTGCAAAAATCCTAGATTACTTCTAAACCGTCATTCTTTTGATCAAGACAGATGTTGGTGGTTTTTTACTAAACAATGTTGTTTGTTTCCTATTCTCAATAATCAGAAAAACACATAGGTGGAAAAGGGAATTTATTCAAGTGTGCTTGACATTTGCTTTAAGTTTTCAAAGCAGACAAAATCCTAGAATACTGATTAATTTTAATCTGATGGCAAGCTGATTCTACATGCATAGTGGCAGCTACAGACAAGCTGAAAATAACAGAAAACACTAATACAGTACTTGCCCTCAGTGAAATCTCTCTTCTCTCCCTACATTAACAAATCAAATTTATTTCTTGGCCTGTACTCTTATCTCTTTGTGGCTGTAGCCTAATTAAATAAAAGCCTTTCCATATGAGGCAATAAGCCACTGTGTGCTGCGTAAACTCTGAGCCAGATATTGCATGTAGTATAGTTAAAGCTAAGTAGAAAATGGAGAGTTCATTGAAATATATTGGGAGACCATTTCCTCTTTCTTCCTTGAATTATTTTGCAGATTAAAAAAAAACCTAAAGAGGACCAATGCATGCACTTCAACTGTTATAAAGCATCAAGGTGAGACTATTAATTTCTATTCTGTATTTTCATATTTCTATTCTGTATTTCATGTAAATCATACCTATAAAACTCAAATCAACAACAAGGCAATAACATCAAATCCGGTCCAGTATTAGTATATAAAACCCCAATTTCCAAATATATTCATGCATGCCCTGTAATGTTTACAATACATTGTTAGGATCCAGAAATCAGAATTCCGTACAGATAGCTTTTCTCTTTGGAACATATTTTTCTCTCTAGTTGGCATTCTCGCTTTAAAGTTTTTCTAATAGTGTTTCATAATTCTCTGGCCACAGGAATTTGGTGATTCTCAGACACAGATTAATGAAGCTGTTTCATCAATGTATTTAAATTTACCATCCTTTTGTTCTAGTTTTGGAAAATTCAACTACAAAATAGAAAGGGCAATCCAAAAAGTGCAATACCATCTGCTTCTGGTTCAGCAAACTAAGAATACTTTCGGAATTTGGCAAATAAAAAGTTATTGAATTCACTGCTTCCCCACATCGAGGAACATCCGAAATCCTTAGGATAACTCTAGATTTAATCCAGTCTTCAGTGCATTACTTACATTTAAGGAAGCATCTTATGCAACAATTGATGCAGTCCAATGGACCACCTAGTATGTAAATCTTTAAAGGGAAAATATATGCTGATTTCTTATTGGCTATTGCCACATTATTATTAAAATACTGTTGCAGTAGTTTATCTTGCATATTATTTTTTTTGGCTGAACTCTTTTAATAAATAATTCAAAATAGTTTTTCTGAAACATCAAACCCCATGCGTTGTTAGGTTAAACATTTTAGGGTTAAGTACCAGATTGCATTAATATGTTATTTAGTGATATTCTCTAATATGAGAATTCCATTACATGAGTTAGAGGGATAAATCCATAAAAGATTATTTTAAATCTGAGATTTTTCATAATGAAATTTGAAATGTGCACAAGATATAGAAAAGAAACAAAAAGAGCATTCATGCATTTTTAATAATACCAAGTCAATTTTCACAATGTGTTAGTTACCTTTCTAAGTGGAATGAAAGTATCAATGATTTCTCCAGTTGAAAAGTTCATCACAAATGCTTGCACTGGCTCCCGGTCTCCAGGGTAAGGCTTCCCATTAACTGCATACAGGAGGCCACCTATAAACATATATTCATACTTTAATACTATGTGTATAATGAAAGGTTTATTCTTTCTTACAATCCAGTCTAAGCACAACAATACACAATTGAGAAAAATTACACATCCATATTATTACTGTTTTCATTCCCCCAATGCTCAGTTGCATGTTGAAAGCCATCTGTGATTGTTTTTACTATTGCTGATTTGAAATACTAAGAACGAGGAGAATCCACCCTGACCCATCCTGCAGATTTTGCAGGAACTAAAAATCCCTTTCTTACTACGCCATGTGAGAGAAAGTACAAGAGAACAAAAAAGACCACGCTTTGCATTTTGGCTGATCTACTACTATACAGAAGGGGCAAACTGACAAATTTCATGTTCACTTTGTTTGGAATGCTGAGAAAATGCTAGGATTCCCTTTATAGGGACCTGAATGTCAAGAGGAGGAGAAATGAAGCACGTGTTCTCTCAGTTGGAAAAATGGAACCACAATGCTTCTAAAACCAGTAAGCCAAGCATTGTAGAATGCTTTACTGCTCTGCAATCAAGTTTGGGATTTCAGAACTGCAGAACTCTGAAGTTGTTTCTTGTCTAACAGAATCTTTTTTGAGGAAGTACTCTTAAAATCAACAAAACTACCAATAAACATGAGCTCATTGCTTCTGCAACAGTGAATTAATAGCGACAATCTTGTACCATCACACAAATATTAATCCTTTTAGCTATGACTATTAGGAGATAATTAGCACACCTTGCAGAGTGCAAGTAGTATAATCTTTAAGGAGAAAAATACATTGGAAAAAGATTAATTAATTGCTGCAACAGGATATTTATTAATAAAATGTACACATCACACATCTACCTCTTTGTCTGGGGTTCTCACTAGTATGAATAGAGATAAAAGCTAGAAGTTCCCAGCCTTTTTTGCCTTTCCAGAGGGTTGAAAAGCATCTTGAATATTAATTATATAAAGGAATGGAATCTCCTACATTGTCCCAAGAAATGTTACAGTTCCATTAGGTTCCTTTTACTTTTTTCTTTAGGATTCAAGGTATCATTTACATCTTGTAAAGGGATAGTGTTTGGTTTAGGGCTACTGATAAGACAGTGTTGTGATGGCTTTATAGAAACATTTAGTTCTAAAACAGTAGAAGCAAACACTTTAAAAACAATATGCTCCAGTATAAAGGATGGACTGGAGCCCAGATGGAGGTAAAACTAATACCCTTCCAAGTCCACCTACCCCCCAACTTTATCTTCTGATTTTTTAACAGAGTTTATTTTTTCTTAAATTGACTGAAAATTGTAAGCAAAACAAACAGGTTTCCAGTACAGCACTATCACAAAGAATCTGGTCAGAGTCTTAATCAAGATAAGTCCACTGAACATAAGAGGGCAGCCTTGTCACAATGTGTTCTTACAGTAGAGTGAGTGACTGACAAACATTGTGGCAAGATATTTTCTATAAATAAATACTGTATAATGGCCTAAAAATTCTTCATGGGATTCAATGATTTAAGTTCTCACCACTACATTCTTTTAAAACTCTTTAATATCACTTACCCCAATTTTTTTTTTAGTCTTATAGGGATTTTAGGTAGGTAAGTACATAGATAACTATTATTGTCATGGGTAGCTGAAAAACAAAATATAATAAAATCCAGCCGTGCAAGTGAATTATCCTTAGGTAAGTAAAATAACGCTTCACTGCATGTATTAAGACTAAAGTTAGGAACCAAAACTGATATTTAAAATTAGATAAGAAAAATGAACCACAACCTTAATTTTAAGTGAATTTTAAAATTTTATCCTCAGTATATTAACCAGCAGTATAGTAACAATGTAAAAATAAATTGTACTGTACAGTTTAATAATCTAAAGTATAAATGTTATAATTGCTAATTTATTCATATAGGACCAAAGATTGGTAGAACAAATATAAAGCTTACTTATGTAGATCATGTTTGCACACATTTTTAACTTTCCATAGCTTATTATGAACAAAGTCTTTCTTATTTTATATAAGGAAATTAATGTAACATTACTCAGACTGACTTGGAATATGAACAACAAAGGAAAACTGAATTTTCTTCAAGTATCGTTATAGAAAGTAAAGTGTAACAGTACATGGAGGATAGATTGATTCAACTGAAACATCAACACAAGGGCAGTTCAACCAGCTATGGAAACCAGTAACTAAATCTCTTATTTAAAAATATAGAAAGGAAGCTAGTATTTAATCCCAAGAAAAAAAATCTTTGTTGAAATGGGGATAGTTGATGTCACTAGTTGATTTCTACCCAGGGTAGTTAGATTGTATTTGGATAAATGCTAGGAGAAGGCTTCTCTTATCTGATATTCAATATCTAAGAGCCTAGATATCTATTCTCTGATAACTTTCTTTAGCCTGAGAATGGAGACATATTAAATGTTTATAGTATGTCTCACTTGAAAAAATAGCACTCTGATTTCTATTCTTGACCTTTGGAAAGAAATCTATATTTATAGATGATTTTTGCTTCTTTGTCAATAACTATTAAGATCTATTAAGGAAAGATCTCAGATAAAGAGATAAAATAATCTCTGTCTTAACAGAAAACAATCTCCCTAAACTTTAGATCATAAAATGGTTAAATAATCAATAAAAGATAAGGTAAAGGGTTCCCTGTGGGTTTTGCTCTGCTAGTTGTAGCTGACTTTAGGGTGTGGTACCCATCTCCATTTCAAGGCCATTGAGGCAGAGCTGTCTAAAAACTTTTCCGTGGTCATGTGGCCAGTGTGACATCACACTGCAGAGTGGAATGTGCAGCAAAACATGAAGCGCTGTTTCCTCCCCATCAAAATGGTACCTTTTTATCTATTTGCATTTGCATGCTTTTGAACTGCTAGGTTGGCAGGAACTGGGGCAAGTAACAAGAGTTTACCCATTGTGCAGCGCTTTCCAGCCAACAAGTCCAGTGTCTTAACCACTGAGCCATCGCGCCACCTAAATAATCAGTAGCTGCATCTTTATGCTTTGGTTTTCGTGCAGTAGCAATGTGGTATGAATCCTAGAAAAAGTATATATCTCTCATTACTACTTTTCTTATAGCCCAACGTGGCCTACAATTTGCAACTGAACTTTCTAATATAAAATTAGGAATTAATGAAATAGCTCAATTAGGTTAAGTTCCTCTGTTGCCCAAGTCTCATTGCCCTACCTTCTACTGGAGTCAGACCTGCAATTTACATTAAAAAATACATCAAGAATTCCAATCATCTTGTGCAATTTAGTCTTTCTATCTATCTATCAACAGCAGCATATTTCTCTGGTATTTCTAATAAACCAGGATAACAAAATAGAAGGACCAGGCTAAAAAAACTAAATGTATTTAGTTTATTTAGGATGAGTTAAAGACATGATTACTTGACATATATTTAGTAATTTTCCACTTCTGTCACATTACAATTTATAATTCAGCAGGAATAATTTTGAGTGTTCTCTGAGGACCACATCTAAGACTGGGGAATGGAGGCACAGATTATGCCCTTCTACCAAAGTATGTTTCTCTTTTGAGAAATGCAACATTTATTATATCTCAGACTAAACTAGAATTATTGTCCAAACATATTAATGAAACACTATTTGATTTTGATCAGGAGTTTTAAGATACATCTTTATTACTTGTTTGAATTAATACATTTAGGTTTATACTGTTTATCTATGTACTTGCAAAACGTTTAAGTACTGAATTTTATTAAGGCAGAGTTTCAGAAGAACTTGTCTGGATTTTGTGTTAGGAGTAGCACTTCTATTCATTAAAGCAGCCCAGCTTTTACAGGCTTTCACATATTTGAAAAAAAGGGGGTTGTGGCTTTAAGAAATTTAAGGAAGCATTCTGCTGAAAGGACAGAATATAACTTTAAAAAAGTATCTGTGTGTCCCAGTATATTCTTAGATAAGCCTGTCATTTCTCTTACCAAAGATATTGTCAATTTCTTTATCTTTATCTTTGAAACAAACCATACATCATAGAGATATTTCAAATCAGATCAATATTCTGAAATGTGTCTCAGAGTAGATACTGCACCATTATCCATAGAAAATTTAGCTGAAAAGTATCAATTTGTAATACAGACAAATAATGAAAGTAACAGTGGTAAGATTTGAATATGACAAAGGTCAAGCAAGATTAATTATTCCTACAAGTATTTGTAAAAATAAGATGAATACATAAGATGTATTCATCTTATTAGAGGTAATAATTAATAGTCAACTGTCTTGAAAGGGAAACAACACGTCAGTGTAGTTAAGATAGATAACCATCTGTGAATGGTGCAGAAGAATAAAATTTGTTGAAGGAAACATTCTAATTATAGTATAATAAGGATATCCTCAACTGCTTCCATGCAGTTTTCTTGGTAATGTTACAAAAAAGGTTTGCCATTGCCGCCTTCTAGGTTTTTTTTTTTTTGGGGGGTAATTTAGCAGTCTAGCCTTGGAATCTCTATTGGTCTCCCACCAAGTACTAAGGGCCTTATAGAATCTCTTTTAAATCTCCCAGAATTCTATGATTACCTCCATTAAAGCAACTCAGGGCACAAACTCTGAATGCAAGTAATTTGACACAATGAGAGAATCAAGCTTCTATCTCCCCTATCTCCGTGGCCTTACAGATAACTCTAAATTCCATTGTTAGTTAAGTGAAACCAGCATGCTAACTGTCACACATCTGGGACAAAACTCAGCCAGACTGCATTCTGCTAGCTAGGAAATGTAAAGTCAAAGCAGTGACCTGCATGGATGATGATCAATGTCATAGAAACTATGAGAAAAATGACAGCTCTCCTTTCAAAAAATGAAAATGCTGCTCAAGTGGTAACTTTTTTTTTTAAAGACAAGCTGGCACTAAAGAACTAATGAAATACAATAAATGATGCAAACATGCATTCTGTGAAGCACATCTCTAAAGATATTGAAAATAACAATGACTTCACAAATGAGAAAACAGAGGAATGTTTGGACTACTGAATAACAAAGGAAGAATGAGTTTGCAAATAAGATTGTTAAAAATATTTGATATGGATTGAGAAAGACCCATGCTTAACTTCCTATTTCAGTGTGAACCAAGCACTCTCTCTTTCAGCTCAAATCTCACATGGCTGGGGTTTTCTTTGGCGATAAATAGGAGAGACATTCTGTTTTGTCTTGAATTATAATGAAGCAGTGGTATATAAAAGCAGAAATGAATACATATCTTTGCATTTTTGTTATAGAAGATATGGGATGATACTGAAAATAGCAGCTCATTTTCAGGTAAAAATATGTGAGGAACTGAGGCTAGTAGTGGTGACAAATTGAAAACCAATTCAGCAATGGTAAAACTTTCCGGCTTAAAAAAAAAGAAAAACGAAGCAAAGTTATACTAATTGTGTGTGTTTGTGTATTGTGTGTGTGTATGTATATAATGTGTGTATATAATGTATAAAGTATACATTATAAATGTACTGTAAACATTACTGTGCATCTAATAGAGAAAGCAGTGTTGTGAGAACAGCTTTTCTTTCTTCCTCTAAAAAAATAGTACAGCCAGATGTCAGCATATGAAGTTTGAAGGAATAAGCAGTTCACTCAGAGTTTACACTTAGCAGTATATAGTAGTTATGGTAGGCTACTAACTTGGGTGTGTGTAAAAAACAACAACAGACAAATTCTTGGAGTTTAAGACTTAGCCCACTTTCCATTGAAATAATTCTCAAACAATAGTAACAAGAGGTACAATACCTCTCAATACCAGATGCTAGGAAATATAAGTGGAGGATGCTGTAACTGTCTTTCCGTTGCTGAATGATTTTGAATTGTGTGGCTCTTAGGTTTTAAAGTTCCCTAGTTGGAATTGTTCATTCTTTGGGTAGTTCATTGTAAAGAACTACCTCTATCTGGAAAATAATACATTGAAGAAGCAAGCTGGATGGATTGAAAACTGCTATGTTCCTGAGAATTATACAAAAAATTCCAGACTTCCGGTTTGGCGTCAGCGGCAAGACGGATGCAGGAAGGCAGGGCTCTGCCTTCCATGCCTGATTTTGCCCTGCTGAGGGCCCTAAAAGGGCCTAAAGTCGCCCCAAAGAGGTGATGAAGAAGGAGGGGTGCCTCATCAATCACGGAGAGATGGCAGTCTTTCCGTTCGATCTGAGGAAAGCCCTCCAAACCGTCCTGTGGCCGGTAATTAGCCACTGACAACAGAAGAAGAAAAGCACCAATTAGCAGATCATAAACAGCATGTTTGGAAGTGGGTGGGAATATTGATCCTTTTTTTAACTATTTTACAACTGAATTTCCTGGGAAAGGCTCCCAAGAAGCTAAAAATCTCCGAATGTGAGAAGGAAGGAGATTGTAGCCCCACCCTTCCAGAGGAATGGAAGTGGCATTTTAATTTATTTTATGGGGGACAGAAATACATAATACTGAAGTGGAAATAACATAAAGCTACAGTTTTGATGAATTTGAGAACTGAGATAATTGTTAAGATTTTCTCTTTGGAAAAAAAATTGAAGTGAAATATAAGAAATCAACCCTTTGTCTTAAGAGTAGAAAATGAATTTTGAATGACATCTAGTGGTGGATTTGATTATAGCACTACAACTAGATTCCTGGCTGCTTGGTGACTCCTAGCTTAATGGAGAACAGTTGGCAATAAAGGAAAATAGTTTGGCATACTTATCATCCTGACTTTCTTGGATTATAAACACCTACTGAGCTTGGACCTTTAATCTCAAGAACTATTGGGAGAGAAAGAAAAAATTGACTTTTGACTACGTTTGGCTGGCAGAGACTTCTGAACTGTTTTCAGGGTGGTTGAACATTTTGAACACTTTGAACATTGTGGATTACAACCTTGCCTGATCGACACTTCTTGGATGCCTGAGACAAAGGATCACTACAAAATAGTGCTTTTAGGATTGGACTCATATTCTGGAACCTATTGGATTACAAAGGCTACACATAAAGATCAGAAAACTAGATGAAACTTTGTTCTACTCTTATTAAGATTGGTGATACTAGACAAGACTTGTATTTGGAGAACATAAATGTTTTGACAGATTATCTGGAGGGGAAAAACAAAATGGATGTTTTACACCCAGCTAAAAGTGGTAAGAAAATATACCTTGCACCTCCATTTGAAGTCCCCACCCAGGCTAATCAAGGATCTCCAGGAATGATGCCTCAAGAAAAAATAAACACCTTTCAGAAGGAAATATACTCTATGCTACAACTAATTCACCAAACAATTGTCGCACACAAAGAGGACACAAAAAGAAACCATAATGAGACTAAAAACAATTTAGATAACATAAATGAGCAAATCTCCAAATTAAATCTACAATTAGAAAATTTGTATGAACAAATTTGTATGAACAAATAAACCAGAAATCAGAAGATGAAGCAGAGGAAATTAACCCAGAGACGGAAGAGATAAAAGAAGGGAAATATAAACTGTCATATACAAATAAAATACTGCAAGACTTAGCCATAACAACGAAAATGGAAAAGGCGTTTTGTCCCTTAGGTCTGCAAAATATACCTGATGATAAGAAAGATTTTAAAAAATGGAATATAGAGCTGTCAGGGGAAATGTCACAACTTGGGAGACAAAAAATGAAAAGAGAAATTGAGGGAGAAGGAAAGTGGGAGTTGTTTAAGGAATATAAATGGGTGGAATTCCCCCCCCCCAAAAAAAAACAAATACCCTACCTAAATTGTCTTCCTCATGCCAAGCAACTTTTACAAAAATAGAAAGAAAATTCCTGGGCGATTTAATTGCCTTGGCATGGAAAGCGAGAGTTAGACTTAAAAAACAGAAGATTTGACCTATTAGAGGGAGCATTATATGATTAAATATCTGTTTGAATATGATTAAAGGAACGCATGACCCTTAGATATAATTAGACTTTTATAATGAAAGATATGATTTAGAATTAAAATAGTATTTTTTTTCTTTTTTTGATATGGGAAATATGAAAATAAGAGGATGGCTGGTATGAATAAAACTCTTAGCCATATAAATGTAATTAATATTGAGAAAATCATAACTGACAAAGTTATTTCAAATATTGATGGGAAATCAAATTTTAGCAAGAACATAAAAACAGGATACTGATTTATGAATTGATATTATTGTTATTTGTATAATATTAGTAAAATATGATGAGGATGTTTATATTTAACTTTGTATGCATCAATAGTAGCAAGAATTGTAACTGTGTAATGAGGGAAAAATAGAAAAAATATGGGGAAGAAAGGAGGATCAGGGAAAAAACACTGGATTGTGCAGTATTGAATAGATTTATATTGAAGAAGTTAATGTTAAATATATGAACCCAGACAACACATTGTTTACTAAGCACTAAAGATTGTAATTGTTAAAAATCAATAAATTATAAAAAATAATAATTCCAAAGGCTTAGGAGAAAACATGCAAATTAGGAATGGTATCAAGCAGAACATATGACTACAATACTATGAAGCCTTATATAGCTTAGGAAGAAACATCAGTTTAGCTGAACAAACACAGGACTTTTCTGTTAGGTTAACACCCTCTGCCCTTTCTCTATGTCATATTCATAATCAATTGCAGATAGTCTATGCATTTAGGCTCTTTTTCTCTCTAACAAAAGTTCTGTTTTGGAGTTCCATTTCTCTCCTTAACAAATGGCTAACAAACATAGTTTTGTTCATATATACAGGGAAAGCTCTCCCTGACTACTAGTTTTTATAAAACTCGAGCACTGAAAAAGAAAATCTGCATGTGTTGACAATAATTAAATTTTAATTTTTTTAAAACTGTAGAAAAAAATCTTAAAGAGCCACAGAGACCAAGAATAGAAATGATCGATGCAACACTTTTTCATATTTACCTGGAGTGTAAGCAACTGCAAAAACTTCTCTTCCAAATGATGGATGTCTGATCTCTCTCACAAATTTGCCTGTTTCTGGCTTAAAACACTGAATCCGACCATTCTCTCTGTCTGCTACACATAGCTGATCGAAGTCAGATGCAAGAGTTAAACTGTGAGGGATGCTGAACTGACCCGGTTTAGCATGACCTACAGAAGTCTCTGAAAGAAGAGATATTTATTTTAAATATGACAAAACTAAAGCTACTATTAATGGTCACATTTGAACAGGGGTCTTCAAACTTGGCTCCTTTATGACTTTGTGGACTTCAACTCCCAGAATTCCTCAGCCAGGCATGCTGGCTGAGGAATTCTGGGAGTTGAAGTCCACAAGTCATAAAAGGGTCAAGTTTGAAGACCCCTGCATTTGAAGAAAAAGAAAGTGAACAAAAAAATGTGAAGCAACCACTGCAACTTTAAGTCTCTGAACAGATATAATTAAGCATCTTTTCCCCTTGTTCTTGGGTTAGTGACTAAATTTAACGAATGGCTGTATGTAAAAAGAATTAAAATATCTGTATCTTGAAAAATCCAAATGATTAAAATATGGTTTAATATTTTTTTATTACCCATTTAAATTATTGATGGTAATTTAGG
The DNA here is from genome assembly GCA_023970755.1 of Azemiops feae. Classification (NCBI taxonomy): domain Eukaryota; kingdom Metazoa; phylum Chordata; class Lepidosauria; order Squamata; family Viperidae; genus Azemiops; species Azemiops feae. The sequence goes on from JALGBA010004287.1 coordinate 2,180,249, forward strand.
TTCCTTATACAATGTGTTAATGTTAAAAATATATTATGTTATAAAATATTTTATCAGCCTTAGCAACTTTAAGATGCGTGGACTTCAACTCTTAGAATTCTCCAGCCAGCATTGGCTAGGAATTCAGGGAACTTGGAAGTCTGCACATCTTAAGTTGCTAAAGTTGAGAAACACTGCCTTATACCCACAAATCTTTGATTTCAATGTGACTTAGAGGGAGAGAGGAGGGCAAAATCTGAACTTTATTTTGTATATACATTGTTATAGCCATTCTCCAAGGAGGAAAAAAAAGAATTAACTTTCTATCCAATACCTTCTCCCCACTGCATGACAAATATTCCATTTGGAGAGAACTGAACAATACGACTATTACAGTAGCCGTCAGACACATAAATATTCCCAGTTGCTGGATCCACTGCCACATCAGTGGGTTGGCAGAAGTGATATTTGTCGCTTCCAGGTTGCAAAGCACTCCCTAAAGTCAGCAAAGGAGATTCCACACCATTTGATGCCAGTTTGAACACCTAACAACGTAAAGGAATAAAAAGCTTCACTTAAGTGAGACTAATACAAAAATGCTATAGCTTACAGGAAGATCAAACATTTGACCTGTAGAATATACCTTTCTTTAGAGAACAGCTGTATAGACATTAATATTCATAAGATCATTACAAAATCTATTGTAAGAGCTGGATTCACAGGTTTTGTATAAAATGTCAGCCCATGGGTTGACTGTATTTTACCGAAATACAGTAAAAAAATATTGACAAATATTTTCCTCAAACCACACTAGACTAAAACAAATATTATACCCAAAATGTTAGTTAGAGGCAGAATGACAGTAGATTTAGATTTTCTTGCTAATATAGAAACTATTTCTACATACCTGGTGAAGAGCTACATCTGTCACCCAGTAGTTACCATTATTATCTATACTCAAGCCATGAGGTAAATAAAACCTGAGAATAAATGAAAGTAATAGTAATTAGAGGAAGAAAGCAGAATTAAAAACAACTGGTTTTGTTTAGTTGTTTTATTCAATTGTTTAGCTGTTCCAAGAGGTGGACCTAGTGTTATCTGATTTTGAGAGAAATATTACAGCTACCAAAATTAATAAGAGTTTTGCAGCCCTTTTCTTTTTTTCTCTTTTCAATTAGTTCCTGTCTTTAGTATTATGCCTGTGACAGATGCGAAGGTCAGGTCCACATATCAAGGTCCAATTAATAAACCTATTTTTTTACTAATTGTGCCTGTGCACAGGAATCCTTTCAACTAACAGTTAGCACCTGCTTAGATTTAGATAAGGGTCAGCAGAATTCGGGGGGGGGGGTGGATTTAATTTGCTTGTGGCTACATAGAGATTCTAGGCTGATCTCACTTTTAACTCTACCCCCAGGTTCTGCCACTCCTTGTCCTACAACTTGTCATTTGTCGAGAATGGCATAGGGTCGCCTGCTTCAGCAGGGAGTTAATCTAGATGATTTCCAAGGTCTCTTGTATCTCTGTTATTTTGTATTCTGTAATTTGCAAATAATTGATTCCATTTAGTGTCAACATGGTGCTACAATTACTCCACTTCAAAACTGATAATCAGATAAAAGTCACTAGGAAAGGAAGCATTCCATCCAGGTTATGTTAGAGGCAACCATAGATACTTTCTTTCCCAACTATTGATGGGTGAAAAGGAACAGCCAACATATCAGGGAACTCTTCATCCCCTGTATAATCCACAAACACTTATTACTGAAACTAACCTGGTAAACTCCAACTGGAATTGACCAGTCATGCCCCCTGCTCCTAACCCCCCCAGCTGGTCCAGAAGCATATTGCATTTGACAATATCAAACATTACTCAATTATGGCAAGAACATTAATTTATGGACAAAAAATATAACTCTATTTATCTGAAAAGCTTTCTCCCCCTAATCCCGCCAATATATTTTAAACATTAGATTAACTGAGAATATGTAAAAGAAGTAGGAAGTTTTTCTAGGTAAACTAACTGATGGGGTTCATCCTCCCCTTGAATAAACATTGTATCTGAACCTTTTAATTTGGGTTATTTACAGGTTCAGGAAACAGATGATTTAAGAAAGTATAATCCTCTGCAGATATTCAACTTGCAAAAGCAATGGTTTTAATTATTTTATGAAAATATGCAAAGAAATCCCAGCCTCAACAATTTCCCAATATATCTTTATTCTTTCAGGTGTTGACAATCAATGTTCCCTGGATAGTAAAAGCGTATTCAGCTAAAAATGTCTACAGATTTCATTGCAACTGAAAGTCCTGGTAAGATAGGATTCTTGATCATGGGGAAGCCTTGTAAATGTATTCAGCTTAAAATTCCCTAATGAATCTTAATTGGCAGTGTATAAAGCTTTGCAAAGTTGATGGGCATGCAATAACATTCAGGGTAATTTGCAGGAATGATTTTGAACCCCGATGCATACAGACTGAAAAGCTACCAAGAGCTAGGATAGTACGTTGCATGTAAAGAAAAGTCAATCTTATCACAATCTTCATCTCAAAAATTCTATTCAATCAATCATGTCACTCAAGTATAAGAATGTTTTGGAATTGCTGTTTACAGGATGCATGAAAACAAATACATATTTAGAGGGAATACAGAAGAGAAAGGATGCCTACTTTGCTTACTAGAGTGATCCAGGCTAAAGGATCACACCTATTTCATGTCTAGAAGGAACATGTGAGATATGTGAGAAAAGTAATTTTTGTACCACACTGAAGCAATAAAATAGAATACAGGATGACTTTCAATCCCATCCCACAGTACGTAATTGAGTGATAGAAGTACATCCATCTCACATAATATTTATAGCCAGGTCAAGTATAAGCAGTCATTTGGCAAACTTTCTGTGTCCTTGCTTTTTTTCTCCAAGACAGATAGACAGACAGACCGACAGACAGACAGACAGACAGACAGGCATATTTATTTTTGACTAGAGTTGTGTTCATATGAATCAGTAAACAGTAGAGGCAAAAATAAGAATTATTTCCAAATACACTGGTCAAATAGAAGAAATTTCAACACAAAAATAGATTATTATACACAAAATAAAACAGAATTAATCAATTCAAATTGATCAAAGAATACATCAAAGATTTTTTGAAAGAGCTTACATATTTCTTCCTGTGGAATGAAGAATTGTTGAAGTACTAGCCTCTACTACAAGAATGGTATTTTCTTTAATTGGTCCAAGTCTTTTTTGTTGATAAACATAGCTACTGTTGAATGAACTAAAGTTAAAAAAAGAAAAGAAATATATATTAGTATAAAACTGCCTTCTCAAACATAGATTTGTTGGACCACATTTTAGTTAACATGAATTAGAATTCTGGCCTGGAATATTAACATCTGGCCGTTCACTACTGTGTCTCCAGTAAAAAGCTATTTTGTGACTGGCTATGTTCAACGTAGCGTTCATTTTGGAAATATCCAAGTAAATACGGCAGCAAATTTGTGAGTATAGTACACTGTAATAATTTAAAGTATGCTTATCAGTTCCAAAGACCAAATAACCATAAGATCTCAATCGACCTCACAATCCCTCAAGGCTTTAATGTTTTTCTCTTAAGTGCTTCTTTTAAACCGTGAACATTCTTTTAAGTTCTTTAGATTCTATTAAAACTTTTTCCTAGCTCAGACTCTTTCTTTAATAACTATTTCTCACTCAGACAGAGTTTTTAAAGAGTCCTTGATACTCTGAGCTTGGCTGATTGCTTGCAGACATTTCATTATCCAACTAGGTAACACCATTGGTGCCTGGTAATAGCTGGAAAGCTAGGAAGATAGCTTTCTAAACGTTGACATCCAGTGTCTGCTTCGTTCAGGAATTCTCCATGTTTCATCCTGCAGGTCTTTCTATTAACAACCTACATGTGTTCCTGCATTAAAGATCTATACCAGTGATGGCGAACCTTTTAGAGACCGAGTGCCCAAACCACAACCCAAAACCCACTTATTTATCGCAAAGTGCCAGGGCCGCATCAGCATTGTGGTGCCCTCAGGGGGGGCATGGGGGCGTGGCCCACTGGGTGGGCATGGCTGCGGTTGTCACAGCAGACTGGGTGGGCATGGCTGGGGTGGGCATGGCCACCTTGATGTTGCTCATGGGGGGGACGTCTGTGAGGGCCGGGCAGGGTTGGGGGAGATCCAGGGGGTCTCTGGCGGGTGGGGCAGTGGGCAGGAGGCCCAGCATAGATGGGGGGGAGGTACACAATCCTAGCTGGGACTGGGGGGCCATGGCGCCGATGGGCATCTGGCTTTCCCTGCTCAGGGTGGCCTTTGGCTTGCTGGGCGTGGGAGTGCTCTACCACCTCTACTCGAGCTTGCTAGCTGGCCACTTTGCCTCCTTTGTGCTGGGTGGGGCTGCCGCTCCATGTGGCGGCGGCGGCCTAATGGATCTGCGCAAGCTGCTGGCAGCGGCGGCGCGCGTGCCCACAGAGAGGGCTCTTGAGTGCCGCCTCTGGCATGCATGCCATAGATTCGCCACCACTGATCTATACTGTCCCCTTCTCACTGATGTGACTCAAAACTTACATTTTAAAACTGTATACATTTGAACTTTGTGTTACAATGTTGTCAGCATAACCCTCACCTTTATGGAAACAGCTGTCTAGTAACAAACTTCTTTGAAGGCTTTTTTGATGACTTTTCAAATATTATATCAGATATAACAAAAAGTCATGGAAAAGCCTTCAGAGTAGGTTCTTACTAGACACTATATGTATACACAAACACACTTACACAAGCAAATATGAATCTTAAAGCTGTATATTCTTTCTTCCCTCCTCCTCCAGTTTCTATATCAAAGTAACACCTGATTTTAAATGCACCATAGACACCATAAGATAACTTTTAAGTAATTCAATCTATTTTAAACTAGAATTAAAGTATTTTGAAAATTATACTAGGATCATTATTAATTATACACTTGATATAAACACTCATGCCATTATCCCCAGAGAAATTATTAACTACTGTATATTTCCCTCTCATTGCAAGTTGTCTTTTGATATAAGCATTAGGCATTGACTGAAGTATAGTATTAACTGTATGGGCATATTATTATTCTTTCTCATATATTTATAACTAAAATGCTAGAATGCAACACAAAATACAAACTACTAAAATTACATGTAAAATAATACTGTAATAAGAAACATATTTCTTACATTCTCCTTACCGAATCAATCCACAACATAGTAATTAAGAAAAATCCACAGGAGCCGAACAATTACAGTTATTTTACATAAATTAATTGACTTTTAAGTATCTTTTTTATTATTACATTAATTAGGTCACTATTCTTATTTATAGAAACCCTTCTGAAGAAATGCTTAAAAATGACATTAATGAATCCAGGGCAGATATTCTACATAAATTCAAGAGCACCAAATTGACTTAGTTCATCTATGAAGTTTTGTGACTGAATAATTTCAGTTTTATTTTTTTAACAATGAGTTTTTTCTGGAAAGCCAGGAAAGGAAGTTGGGGGAGAAGAGCAAAGCAGTGTAAACTGTTAACATATTGAGAGATAAAAGAAACTAAATCTTTATTAACTTAAATAACATTTGTTTCTATTCCAAGTAAGACTAAGTTTAGATTTAACAACAGCATATTAAAATATTTTATTCATCTACAAAAAGTCTTACTATAGGGAAAAATCCCGGTTGTTTTTTTTCAGATATACACTATCAAGACGGATAACAAGGTTACAAGCAGATTTTCAGACTTGAGGCATGTTCCAAAAACATTTGTTTATCTGTTATTTGGCAGGGTTCTCTTGAACTTGCTATCTCATCAGAATAGAGGAAAATGATCAAGCAAAAGAGCATGCACCCCCAAAGGCAGCAATTTAAAGAACAGACTGCTTTGTAAATGTGACAGTGGCTTAACTTGTTTGGGGCAGAACAGCTGATATAGACACGTCGCACCAGATCCTGACCGTAGAACTCTATGGATAATACTAAATGAAGTTGCCTAATATTCTCAAGCAGCTGCTACATTTACTTGTAGGGATGCTCAGCTTTTTATGTTCATGTATTATTAATACAGTGCTGCCATTTTGTACTCTGCCTGAAGCACTGATAATCTGTTTGCATCTTTCTTGTTGTATGATGGGGAAGCAATCAACCACAAAGAATGAACCAAATTCCTAAGGCTAACAATTGAGTACCTCTATGACTGATAAAGAATATTATACCCAATTAATAACTGTGCATTAATTTTCTGATTATGTGCATATTTTTAGTCAAGGCTGTTAATGAAGGCCAATTCTCAAGGGAGGGGAAGGAAACTATTCCATCTGATAATAAACATTCTTTCTCCTATGTTATTGCCTTCCTCTTATTAGTAATATGCTCTTATTAAAAAATTTATTTACAAATCTCTGAGGGATTCTCACTGCAGAAATATACAAGGCTCATTTATTTTCACTACTACTATTTTATGCTATGTTGAAAAGATAACTCTATTTCTAATCTCTTGATCTACCGAGAATAAAAATGCCATCCTTGACAAATACTGAAATGCTCATGCCACTGAAGATGGTTCAGGCAAATATAAGCAAAAAAATATTTGCTTATTTATTTTGGGCTTTGAGATGTTCAAATTAACACCAACAGTTCAGATAGGCTGGTTGTTTGGAAGACAGGTCCACTTGGAAAACCCAAGCTACAATAAGGATATTTTAAAATAAAAACAAACAGCCAATAAATTATAGCGGTTAAGGTGTTAAAATGTAGATCAGGGAGAATCAGAATTAAGCCCTGCTCAGTCATGAAGCTCACTTAGTAATTTTGAGCCAGTTACATTTTCTGAACCAATCAAGCAAACCTATTTTGGGGACAATATTAGGCAAGACTCTTTGGGTTTTCAGAAGAACATAAATGGAAACAACAAAGTAAGTACATTGGTAATGAGCATCCATCTATTCTCTTACAACTTATAAATCATTCATTAAAATTATCTATCATGCTTTTTCTACATTTAAGCAGCACTCTGAAATACTGCAAAAGCCTGGTTTACTGCCTTTTACTACATGGTTTTACTACATGTAGTACCTGGTTTAGTATCTTTTCTACATGGTACCTTTCGAATTATTTGCGTAGCTCAAGTTTAAACACAAATTTGTAATGATGATATGCCTAATGAGTTTACTTTTTTAAGCATAACTTGTTTTTCAAAATGTCATAAAGCATTTGGAATATATACTCTCAAGAATGTTCAAAGTCCAAGGTTCCTTTACTCTGTTATCACAAACAACGACCATCATAACTTCCACAGAAACTTGCAACTTCTCTTAAATTATGAAAAATCAAAATCCTATTAAAGTAATTAAGGAGATAAATGTCATACCATTTGTCTAGATGTATTCAAATTAACAGCCATTGAATTATGAAACCTGATTATGAAAAAAAAATCTTGCTCTTTTAATGTGATTTCAAATAAAATCACCTGCTTAAGCAGCTGATATAACTTGATCTCACACACAAAGAGCCAGGAAAGAGTGAGATTAAGGGATAAACACGAAAGCATCGAAGATGGATATATAGACTTAGGTTTGCTTACTTTGCATCCCATACATGGTCACCTCTGTGAAAGATGACTAAATTGTTATTAGGATCCAGGGCCAGCCCAGAAACCTGGCCTAGTTTGAGGGTTATGCCTGGCCAGTCAGCTACTTCTTCTATCTTTAAACCTGAAAAAAATCAATGAGGAATATATTTATTCTATGTATTATGATAATGTCTGTGCTTCTTACAAAACTTGAACATACAGTAGTCCTTGACTTACAACCATACGTTTAACTATGGTTCAAGATTACAAAGGCCTTGGAAAACATAACTTACAACCCATCCTCAAGTTACAATTGTTGCACCACTCCCAAAAGTCACTTGATCATAATTCAGGCTCTTTTCAACTGGTTTGCATTTACAACAGTTGTAGTGGCTTCTGGTCATGTGATAGCAACTAGATTCCAGCTGGCTTCTGACAAGCAAAGTCAATGGAGGAAGCTAGATTTGCTTAAGAACTGTGTGATTTCCTTAACAATCTTGTGATTCACTAAAAAAAAAAGTGGTAAAAATGGACATAAATTGGGCCCAGTAACGTGATGACCTGCTTTATGACCACAGCAACTCATGACGGAAATTCCAGTCCCAACTGGGGTCATTAAGTTGAGGATTGCCTGTACTTTTGCATGCCATGGTATAATGCACATAGTATAATAATTACAACATAGCTAATCCCAAATTTTCAAAGATTTGCTGGACAACCTTAATGGACTAATACTTAGGCTGGTGAGGGGCCAAAACTCTGCAAGCTATAATGTTGTTATATAACTGCAATGAATGAACCTGGCCAGTGTTTTTTTATTCTTTAAAAAAAAAAAAAAAAAAACAGCCTCAGCATAGATCTCTCAGGCATGTTCCTCAGCAGTTTCCAAAGGCATGAAAACCATATCTTCTTTTAGAAGCGTAATGTAAAATGAACTCATCTCAACATTCTTTCTATATCATCTATGCTGTAAATGCCAATATTTCAATATTCCAATAAGTCAACTGTCAGTAGCAATATGCTTGCCTACAACAGAGGGAGACAGCAACTGCTCATTCCATCAATTTGATAGAAATAGCAGTAGCCACAATTTGATGACTGCTGCTCAGACTCATTTCCCAAAAAATTGTCTATAATAACTGTATAAAATTATGCTGAATTTTATTCGTGTTTCTATTCTCTTCCTACTCCCACTCTCAAACAAGAGTTTCTTGTTTGAAACCTTGCATACACAGAATGAAAACAATTCCAAATATGTTTGTGCAAAAAGTGATTTCAGTAAAACACTTGCATGCTTGAGTTAGTATTTCTTTGATTGCTTGGTTAATGCCATATATTTCAGGATTCTGGATTTTTTTTTAAATTACTGAATTTATTATTGTTGGGAAAACCTTAGCTGCAAAAGTAGGAATACAATTTGTTTTCTACTTACAAATCAAAAGAAAAATAAACTTTCAATAAAATAAAGCACCAAACAGATAATATTCATACTAATTTTAAAATAAGTCCCAAAGATTTGAAGGAAACATATCCAAGAATGTAATGAAATTCTTTAATTTATTATATTTACAAGTAATTTATTTACAATATTTGTTAACCAATGCAATCAAGCGCAACATAATAATAAAGCATTAGGTGTATATATATATGTATATATATATATGTCTTTGATGACTGCAAAAATACGAATCCCGGGCATATCTGTTCAATGACACAGTCCTCGATCTCCGGGAGAAATATAAACCAGCTGTTTATTGTTAAAAAGTTTGAAACAATAAAAACAACTATTTACAATATTAAAACAACTTAGCTTTCGCTGGTCCCCTGCCAGCGTCCTCAGAGTAAAGTTTTGGGGTGGAGATTACTTTTATAAACCTTGCTAGCCTAACTGCTTACTCATTGACCGTGTGATAGGGCCATCCGTCCTGGCTGACCGTAATTGCCTTAATTGTCCCGCCTCCTCTTTTTTGCACTCCAGTTCCCCAACCTTCCTCCCTCCCATCCTTGTCAATCCCCTCCTTCCTGGCGTTACTGCCGTTGGCTTGCTTTCCAGCTGCTCCCCCGTACTCGTTCTGGGCCTTACACCCAGATCCGGTGTCTTAGATGCCTTCCCATTGCTGCTCCCCTCCTTTCCATCCCGTTTATCTGCCCGTTGTTCCTGTCTTCCACTGTCTATCCCTGTTAGTGCTATTTCCTCCGATTTCCTTCCCCGCTTGAATGTGCGTGCGCACAGCCGTATCCCGTCCCTCTGCCTCGTCTGCCTACGATCAGCTGGGCTATCTGCCGGCTCACTCCTGAATTCACCCCCTCTCATCCTTGCAGATCCTATCCTTCCTAATGTTGCTGCCATTGGTGCGTTTGCCAACTGCCTCACCTTCCCCCCCTCCTTCTTATCCCTTTGAACCATCCGCTGTACCTGCCTTCCATTATCTATCCCCCTGGGTCCTATTCCTTCCCATCTTTCTACATGCCTGGGTGTGCGCACGCACAGCCGCATCCTATCCTTCTACCTCATCTGCCTAAGCTCAGCTGAGCCACCTGCTGCCTCGCCCTCAGTTCCACCCTCTCCCTTCCTTACCGATCTTATCCTTCCTAGTGTCATTGCTCTTGATGCGCCTTCCACCCCTACCCCCATACGCGTTTTGGGTCGTACGGCTAGGTCCGGCATCCTCGATGCCTTCTCATTCTCGCCCCCTTCCTGTTGGTATAGGTCCACTCGTTTGTCTAGCTTTCCACCATCTGTCCTTGCTGGCCCTATTTCTTCTAGTTTCCCTTTACACAAGGGTGTGCACCCGCACAGCTGCGTCCTATTCCTCCACCTCGTCTGCCTTTGGTCAGCCGGGCTGCCTGCTGACTCACCCCCGGATTCACTCCCTCTCATCCTTACCAACCCTAACGCCCCTGCCATTGGTGTATCTCCCAACCGCCCCCCCCGTGGCCATTCCGGGCCGCACGTCCAGATCTGGCACCATCGGTGATTCTCCATCGTCGCCCTCCCCCTTTTTGTCCCGCCAACCCGTTTGTTCAGTTGGATCATCTCTCCTCTCCTCCTTTTTGCGGACCATGTTGTTTATCTCCGATCGTCGTTCTTCCTCCTCCTTTGTTCCAGCGGCTCGTCGTGGGTCCAATTCCCTTTCCATACGATGATTGCCTTCTTTAATTCTGCCCCTTGCGAACGCCGTCCGCATCCTAGCTTGTTCCTCATATGCTTTTAATGTCTGGTATGCCGGGGGCAATTCTACATGTCGATTAATCGAGCCCGCATCTGAGAACCAGGCCTCCTTCAGCCATCGCCCAAGATGCCTCCAAAGGAGGGCGCCTACTGAAGGAGGCCTGGTTTTCAGATGTGGGTACAGGTATGCAGGTCTTGGCGTATTCGGGTCTTTTCCCGTGTAAGATTGAGAGTGTCTTGGCAACGTTTCGACGAGGTCCCACTCGCCATCTTCAGGCTAGTGTCTTCGGCATCGTGCTTGTGCGAGCAAAGCGTGATCGGAGCTGCCGTCCTTCTATAAATACTGGAGGGGGTGTGTGGTGTGTTGGCTTTGTAACTGTAAGCGGGTTGGTTGGCTGTGTTGCTACATCTTGATTGGAAGATGGAATTGATGTAAGCAAATTAGCTGATGTAGCTGTAAGCGGGTTGGTTGGCTGTGTTGTTACATCTTGATTGGAGGATGGAATTGATGTAAGCAAATTAGTCAGTTGTTTGGTAACATCCTGTGTGGCTGAGGTGCTGGCTGTGTGCCCATTGTTCTTTTGTACCTGGGTAATGGGCTGTGTAATGTGGCAGCACAGGACTCAGGATATCACTACAATAGAGCTCAGAATGTTACCACACAGCCCATTACCCAGGTACAAAAGAACAATGGGCACACAGCCAGCACCTCAGCCACATAGGATGTTACCAAACAACTGACTAATTTGCTTACATCAATTCCATCCTCCAATCAAGATGTAACAACACAGCCAACCAACCCGCTTACAGCTACATCAGCTAATTTGCTTACATCAATTCCATCTTCCAATCAAGATGCAGCAACACAGCCAACCAACCCGCTTACAGCTACATCAGCTAATTTGCTTACATCAATTCCATCTTCCAATCAAGATGTAACAACACAGCCAACCAACCCGCTTACAGCTACAAAGCCAACACATTACACACCCCCTCCAGTATTTATAGAAGGACGGCAGCTCCGATCACGCTTTGCTCACACAAGCACGAAGCCGAAGACACCAGCCTGAAGATGGCGAGTGGGACCTCGTCGAAATGTCGCCAAGACACTCTCAATCTTACACGGGAAAAGACCCGAATGCGCCAAGACCTGCATATATATATATGTATGTATGTATGTATGTATGTATGTATAATAGTATAAAATCTTTGAACACTGGGATAATAATAATAATAAAGTTGGAAGGGACCTTGGAGGTCATCTAGTCCAACCCCCTGCTCAGGCAGGAAACCCTATACCATTGAATGTAAAAACAGCTGTTTATTGTTAAAACAAGAAAAACAAGAAAAACAACACTTAAAACGTCTACCTTAGCTTTCGCTGGTCCACTGCCAGCGTCATCAGAGTGAGTGTTTGGGGGTGGGGAGTTTGCTTATAACACGATCAATGGGTAGAGCACGGAGTCAGCTGGGTTTATAAGCAAACTCCCCACCCCTCACTCTGATGACGCTGGCAGTGGACCAGCGAAAGCTAAGGTAGACGTTTTAAGTGTTGTAAATAGTTGCTTTTATTGTTTTTATTGTTTTAACAATAAACAGCTGTTTTTACATTCATCCCAGTGTTCGAAGATTTTATACTATTATACAAATATGCCTGGGGTTCACATTTTTACAGTCATTAGGGATATATATATATATTACATAAACATTCACAACATTTTCTTTCAGCCTTCTATCCTTGTTAGGGCATGATGACTAATCAAAAAGTCTAGTCTACTGTTTCTATCACTTGAGCTAATTTTGATTTCAATTTTGATTGAAAATTACAATTTATAAAATTTACTTATATAACTTTTAAGACATTCCTGCCCAGTTGTCTGTATGTAACTACCTAGTACAGTAGCTCAGTTTCTGAGTTTAAAGAATATAATAAGCAAATAGATGAAAAGCATGAACAAAACCCATAAAGAATAGGGTTTCCTGCCTGAGCAGGGGGTTGGACTAGACGACCTCCAAGGTCCCTTCCAACATTATTATTATTATTATTATTATTATTATTATTATTGTTGTTGTTGTTGTTGTTGTTGTTATGATCTCTACATTGGCGTAACACCAGAAAAGTTGTTATTTTACTTTTCTGTGAAACACAGTCTCCAAAGAGGGGCTGCAATTAGGGTTAGTTGTGCTGCAGTTAGACTAATATTTTGTTCATCAGGTTACAAATAACGTTATTTTCTCTAAGTAATTATGAAAAACTGACCTAATTAACAAGCATTTTTGTCAGCTGCTTTTCAACAGAGCAGAGATGCAACAGCAAATACTATTATACTACTTCCTGTGCAATGTCAGAATAAATCCTACAGCACGGATATCAAACTCGATCGCATCACGTGACATATCGTAACGTTTTTTGCCTTTGCAGAGCCGGGGTGGGTGTGGCCTGCACGTGACGCATCTGGCCTGTGAGCTGCCAGTTTGACACCTGTTCTATAGAACGGAAAATATTTTCCATATATAGGATCATAATGTCCACATTAGCAATTAACCCCGTCCCCAATTCCTTTTTATAATCTGAGGAAATTCCTTTAGGTAACAAAAGGCATTGCTGTTTTAAATCAAGAGTACAAACACATGGCCTCTGAATTATATACATCCCAAATAGGAGGCAAGCGATGGCTTCAGGAATTGTAAGTAACAGTTGGAAGGGGCCTTGGAAGTCTTCTAATCCAACCACCTGCTTAAGCAGGAGACCCCATACCATTTCAGACAAATGGCTACCCAATCTCCAGTAATGGAGGAATCACAAGTTTTGAAGGCAAGCTGGTCCACTGGTTTATTGTTCTCCATGTCAGGAAATTTCTTCTTAGTTCTAGGTTGCTTCTCTCTTTGATTAGTTTCTCTCCATGAGAAACTTAGTAAACTAAGCAAACAAATAAGTAAATAAAGCAGAATTTTTTGCACTCTTTGTTTTTGCATTTTTGGGTTTAACTGCAGCTCTTAATCTTCTATTGGGAAATGGAAGAAAAATCAATACAACTTTTCTAATCAGGAAAAAGAGTTGCTGTTTCATACATTTCCTTTCTCTGATTTATGCTACTACAGCATCCTGACTTATTTCCATAGATAAGCTGGCACCAGCAACTTATGCACCAGCTCTGGGCTTCTGGAGAAAACAATATTATATACAGAACAATAATGCTTACACTTTTGGAAAGGTAACATATAAATAGAAATGCAGAAAATGCAATCATATATTTCATGTAAGCGTGAAATAAACATCTGTAAGAAAAAAAAAATCTGGCACTTGTCAGATTTAGCTAGCTTTCTCACTTTTTAACCTTTCCCCTTTTTATATCCATTCTTTCCCTTTTTTGTTGTTTTGTATTTTATTTTCTCTTGAAATTTAATACAATTGTTTTAAAAACAAGCTTTAGCTTGCTTTCATTAAATTAAAGAAATATTTTTTCCAGTTTGGTTTTCCATCGAAATCTCAAAATAGTATATCCATTTGTAGTATCTAAATGGAGTATTTTCCATTTAGCTGTCCAATTTATAAAGAAATTATCTACAGGTGATTATATGATGAAATAAAATTGTGACAAGACTATACAGCTTAGATGTCTAGTAAAAAAACAACAATATACTAGTCCTCTGGGAAAGAGAAATACAATATGAGCATCGTTTCAATAATTCCTGATGACAATACTGAATGGAATGCATTTTTCGTTTAAACATTTGGTACAAGGAGTGTCAAATGATACATTTTTAAAACTTAGCCCCAAACACATCAGTTAACATTTCCTCCTCACCTTGCACAGTATGGAGCGCAGTACTGGATACTGAAATATAAAAAAAAATACTCCAAACCTACCTCCTGTCTGTTCTTTTTCCCAGTTCCCTACACTGGGTTTATTTTGCTGCAAAGCAACATGCCTGTTTTCCGGTGGCCTCAGAGTTGATTCTAATCTGTGAAACTTGTGGATTCTGTCTCTGACAAGAATGGTATTAACTCTTTTGTCATTCTTGGAAAATGCTCTGGCATCAGGCCAGCCAAGATCCTTCTTCTGGACTACATTAGCAATCTCGGCTACAAAATCTGATTCAGCATTTTCTGCAGGGTTATACTTGTGCAGGTGAACCACGTCTTCCCTTTCTCCTAGCAGCCTGGAAATGAGGGAATAGAAATCACCTGTGTAGAGAAAGAGAAAGACGGGGAAAGAATGGCAGGCAAGTCAGGCAGGGTGCAAGATGCTGTAGCAAAGCTGACAAAGAACAGATGGAGAAGCAGCAGGAAATGTTTTCTGTAAGTTCAGCAAGTTATTCCTCAAAGCTTACTTGGGTCACAAGTGTTAGAACTTTATGAATTCTTGGCATGAACCAGAGATAGATACAATATTTACATTGTCAAAATAAGGCCATGTAAGAACCCAGACATGGGAAGACTTTCTGGAAGATTATCAGGAGAGAGAAAGAAAATAGTTATGTAAAGAGATTTTATAAGGAATATTTGGTGTAGAGCTACACTTACCTTTGAAACTTGTTTAAGCTAAACTGAATTATACCCTGAAATACAATGACCATTTTTTACATTCTCCAGAAATTCAGTTGAAAACAGTTCAAGAGAAACTATATTTGCTCTCTACTAAATACTGGGGAGAAGTCATGTATATGTAACTGATCATATCTTTAGTTTATCTGTGTTTCTCAATTTTGTGGCACTGTGTTTAGCAGATTGTTATTGTTACTATTTTATTAATCTGATCTCTCCAACTGATATAAATACTTTTCTATGTAGTTAAGGGAATATCAGTTAAATTCTCAGTGATTACTAATAATATATGGTACTAATCTGTAGATGGGGACCTGCGGACTCCCGCACTCATTTTCAGGATTCCCCAATGTTTTTGGTGGAAAACAAAAAATAAATAAACCTTAGAATACATATATAGTAGGGTATTGCTACTTTTGAACTTTGATGTTGGAGCGACTCCTGAAAATACCCTGGACAGCAAAGAAAGCAAAGAAATGTATAATCAAATCAATCCAGAGTTCTCATTTGAGGCATAAATGATGAGGCTCAAATTATCCTACTTCATACTTGTCACTCTGGAGAAAGCTCTAATGCTGGGAAAAATGCAAGGAAAGAGAACGACCAGCAGCAAGGTAGATAGATTCAGTTATAGTGGCAATGAATGCACCGAAAGACCAGGTTAAGGATAGATCGTTGTGAGAAAGTTGGGGGTTGCTGGGAATCAACCGTGACTTGATGATGCATAATTTATCACACATTATTTACTGAAATTTGGGGGTGGGGGAAATCTTTCTTGAAAAATGCCTGTGCCTACTTACTTGTCTTAGCCCTATTTAATTCATATCACTATCTTTCTCTTATTGAGGACCTCTTACAGTATCCACCCTGCTTTTACTCAAATCAGTTTCCAATAAACTAAATAACAGAAATATTAGCAATAACAGTAATTTAGTCTAAACCTTAACAGCTATCTTTTTCAGTTCATTGGCTTTTAATGGGTTTGGCTACAACTCTCCGCAACTTGGAAAATTCAAGCAATTTATATATTATATGCATATTTAATATTTTTGATTTATCTATCATTTGTACAGCATCAAATCTGAACAAGGTACATTTCCCTTGAGCAATCTGTACTGCAGTAAAATCTTTCATCACAAATTATTTGCAAATGAATCACTGTTATTATACTACCCCAGGAGAAGCATCTTCAGGGATAGGTGTAAAAAATAATAATAAAAAAAAACCAGACTGTGTATCACAGATAAAAGGAGTAGCCCTTTGATCAAGTGGTTGTGATCGCTATCTTGAGTTCTTTGACACCTAAAAGAAGAAAATAAAATGCACTGGAAATAATCAAGATTTTTTTAAAAAATAAATTGCTTAAGCACAAACCTCAGTAATATTTTGTCCCCTTTAGCAGCAAAATTCAAGGCATGTGAATTGTTAGATTTGTCCTAAGCTTATTTCTAAGTTGTCCTATGTATGAACTGGAATTATCATCATTATCAATGAGCCTGTTTTACTTCTGCTTTGGACTCTAAATATGAGTAGCGAGGAGGAATAGGAATACCAACTTCCCTAACTTCACCATAGCTTCACAAATATGCTGGCTCAAGGCACTTCCATAAGATTTAAAGGGTAATTAAGGGAAATGTTAAATATTTCTAACAGTCTTTTCTTTAAAAAAAATCATTTATGGAATTATGTCATAAAATATTTTAAAAGTTTTGTGCAAAAACAATAAATGCAAATAAGAATGAGCTACTTATTATTAGGAACCAGCAAAGAGGAAAATTCTTTTTAGAAACGACCCTAAGGAGGGATTGTCATGTTTATAAACAGTCTTGTCTCAATGCTTTCTACTAAATTTGCAGCTTTACTCTTTTGACAGGGAATATCCCAAATGAAATCTCCTGTCAAGAAATAATTATCAGTTAATATGGCCAATTTGATGAAATTAACAAAGCAAATTGGAGCTGAACAAAATGTGTTAAGCCAACCTTGATAACACATTTGATAAACCACTCTCAGTGTTAGACAGCTTCCTTTCATTAGCCCTCTGGAAGCTCTGATTTAAAGCATTTCTCACATGATATTTGTTATTCTGCTACAATACTATGTATCACACACTCACACTCCTATACATGAAAACTGTAGTTTTTTTCTTCTGTTTTCCCTATGTTTCCTACTCTAACTGGAATCAACCTTCTCTGGAATAGCTTGCAATAAATAGGATAAAATAAAATAAAGAATTAACTGCTTATTCAGCAAGTCAGTTCTAAAAATTAGATTGGCTGAAGTAAAGAACATAGGAACATGGTTTCTGGTATCAGGCAACACATGATAGGTGTCATTATTATCTCCCCTATCTGAGCAAATTATTTAGGGAAAATAGGATAGTGGCATAAAGCCAGCACTATCAATCTCCCTCCCAAATCCTTCTTGTTTGTTTAGAGCAGATCAAATAGGAAATAAGTCTAAGTGGCAAAGGAAGAAAAATTAACAGATCATATTCATCAGAAATTAAATATCCCACAGAGAAAATAGACTTCCCAAGTCTTACTGAATGGAATATGGAACTATTTTCAGTATTTTAATTGCAAGTGTTTAGTGTCCCCTATTGCTTCCTTTGAAGAGGCCAAGAAAGTCGGGAAGCTTTCCTGACAAGTGGGATGACTATTTTTGGGTGTAGAGACTCATCTCTGAAATCCTCTGCCAAATCATCAGGCAAGTTCTCCGACGACTTTTAGAAAAATAAAAATGCTTCCCCTTCCAGTTTTTGCTTTTTTGCTGTGTCTTATAATATCTTAATTGCATTTTGTTATGTAATGTAGCTACATTAGCTACATTTAATTAAAAGATGCAATGCATTTTCTTTTAAATAAAATATTAATTGGAAAGTATCAGAGAATCCCTATCTGCTTTCTATATCTTTCTGGCATTATTGCAGTATTTCCTCAGTTACATCAAGGATTTTACATCAATAAGTAGCAGTGGTGGTGCAGTGGTTAGAATGCAGTATTGCAGGCAAACTCTGCCCACAGCCTGGAGTTTGATCCTAATGGGGCTCAAGGTTGACTCAACCTTCCATCCTTCCAAGGTTGGTAAAATATGCTGACATTATAAACCACTCAAAGAGTGCTATAAAGCACTATGGAGTGGTGTATAAGTCTAACCCAATGATTTTGTCCAGGAATAAAACTAGTATGTTTTTTTAAATTTTAGTCTCGTCTCATCTCAATAGGCAAACACATCCTTTGTATAGAGATCACCCTAGTATTAATTATTTAATATAGCTGATTCTACATTGCTTCAACCCTTAAACAAACTGCCACTACAGCAAGCTCTGTTTCTCATTGAGCACTATATTTATACATCTCATCTCTCGCATTGAAAGGACAGAATATGAAATCTGATTTAGGAATAATGAAGCAGATGGCTAGGAAATTTAAAAAAAAATGTTATAAGGCTTATGCATCAAATGCTAGAAATTTAACTTTACTGATGCTTTTGTAGGCTTTCATAATCTACAGTCCCAATCCTACTGAATAAATTCATTTTTTTAATTGAAAAAGTTCAGTATTTTTCAGATACTGCATACAATAAAGCATGGCATCACTGGTGTTTTACCTGAAACTGGAAGTGGGTTACATATGTACTACGGATATACTTTACATTCAATCACAGAATTCTGAGTCAGAGTGGAATAATTCAGAACACACAGGACAGAACAGATGGATCTGAACTCAGTCCATTCTAGATCAATATTATTTTTCCAATATAAGATTATCTATATAAAAATAATTACTTTTATTTTTATAGTATTTTGTTTGTGTATAGGTTTTGTACAGTTTTATCCTTTTAACATTGTAAGCTGCCCAGAGTTACTCTGTGGTAAGATGGGCGACCAATAAATTTAATAAGTAATATATAATAATAATAATAAAAATACCATGAAGGTGGAAGAAGTGAGGAAAAATATTGGATTCAGGGACTAAACAGTCTGTCCTCAAAAGAGATTGATGCTTAAAATCAGATCTCAAAGTTATTTTTAGTTTTTAATATTCATTGGTACACAGTCTCTGTCCTAAACAACTGTGTGATAAAGCTGTGTAAACTGTGATAATTAGTTGACCAGCATAATGGCTGCTTTATTTCATGAAAAAGAACAGTGAGTTAATCTCTTATTGTTTGTCTCAAACAGCTCTACCATACTGAGAAAGAGCATAATGATTTTATGAGCTATCTTTCCCTCTGAGTAAACCATAAATCTGCCATGCTAAATGTAACACAGGTATATCTTACAATCTTATATTTTATCATAACTTAAAAAAAAAAAAGTGCTTAAAATGGTTTTTCCTGGTGTTTTAATTAGTACATCAAATTGGTTCTCAGTTTCATGTTGGTGACATACAAAATAGTTATAACCATTTGTGTTTCTAAATGCCTTTTAGAACTCTGAAAAAAATAATCTGTCAATTTCCTGTCAACCTACTGCTTGGGAAAGACGTTGATGGGTTATAAAAAATTGGAAAGAGGGCCCTGACCAATTTATGGTTCAGTTATACCATAATTGTCATCCTACCGACAACAAGTTATCTGGAGGAAATATAGCCTTCACTAGAAAAAAAGACTGCAGCTCCCTGAATTAAACAATATATTGCCAATAAAACATTCAAAATCAATCCATTAGCCTACAGGGGCCTTATTCATGGAAATGAATTATTTAGAGAATTATATTAATATAATATCTTTGTCATTAACATCCTAAGTGAAAACCCAATATTGGTTTTATTTATTTTTTATTTATATATAAAACTAAAACGATTGCAATAAAATTCAGCAGGAAAAAATACTTTATATCAATTATTAAAAAATTATAAAATTCATATACAGTCTTAAGAATTTTGAATTCTTTCTTAACCAATAACAGTTAAAGAATATGTTGCCATATAAACATCTTGGGGGCATATCTACATCTAAGAAGCAGAGATTTTTATTGAATAAAATAATAACGTAGCATCTTCTTAAATGATGCTTTTACAAGAAAAATCCCAGAAGAAACTTTCTAATGTTTTTTTTAATGCAACATGTTCCTATTAATATCAGATGCCATACTGAGAGTACATTAACTGCTATATTAAGCAAGAATTCCCAAGCAAAAAATGTTTCAGAATATCACATTAAAATCTACAGGATTTACCTCAGAGGAAACCTTGCAAACAAAGGCTTGTTGGGTAATACTAAGCCAGTGGAGAATAAGAACACACATGTGTTCAATGCCTATGCATGGTATCCGGTACCAGTTCAGTGCTAAGTTGTAATATAATTTATAGAAACAGCTGACTACTTACTCTCCCAGCTTTGATGCCATATTTCATTCTATTGTATATTGCAAACTGCAGTCTTTCAACAGTATACAAAAGGTCAAGGAGGACTGTCCCCCCAAATTGTTGTGATTTGGAGTGGGGCTGGTATTTTGCTGAGCATACAGCACATAGAACATTATCATATGAATGAGAATGAGGAAATGGGTAGGCAGCACAAATAATGAACGACATGCTTGAAAGAGCTGTCAGAGAAGAAAAGAAGCTGCTGCCATTCCTTCAAAGAGGAAAAAAAGTGTGTATATTATCTTCCTCTCATTGGCATGTATATGTATAGCAGTATTTCCAGCAATCATGGTCATAACTGAGAATTCTAGGAGCTGATACATATCTGGAGATTGTCCAGGATGCAAAATTCTGGAATAGACATTGTTTATCTCAGAAAGCTTCCCTAAAGGCTGTCCAAGCTAATAGAGATTCATGAAAATTAGGATCATTAGTTACTGGAGACCTTAAAACTGAAAGAAGTGTCTTCACCCTCTGGATATGATGAAAAAAAGGAGGAGAATAAGCCTTAGCCTCATATAAATATGTTCCTGGAAGGAAGAGCCATTGAACTCCACCTCTCTTTCCCTATGGGAATTACTATGTTCTTCTATTTACTTATGAAGATGACTGGATCTGTGGACTTTTATGTACTTATGTGTGTGAAAAGTGATTGTTAGTAATATGATATGTGATATACAAGTAAGTGATTAGATAATTTTACAAATACTTAATTTCCATCAGTAGTCATATAATTAATTAATATAATTTTTTCCTCTTGGCTCTGCTCTTTTTGGGGATTGACTTGATCAACACATATATAAACATACATTTATCGAGGTGAGGTGAGTTCTAAAAGGCTGCGGTGGCTGAGGTGCTTAGGATGCTGAGGCAAAAAAACCATTGAGACCAACCTGGACATAGCCTGGATTGATTATAGGAAGCCTATGTCTTGGCACTATACAAAGTCAGTATGACGTGAAGGACCTTCCTCAAGAACTCAATGGGATTGTGAAAGACAACACTGAAAATCAACTCAAGATAGCTCACACAAGTGGCCATCAAGTGTGGAATATACCAAGCACTATCTCCACTGCTGTTCTGCATGGGCTTGAACCCCCTCAGCCTTGGAGTTTAAGAGCTCTACACAGTATCTTAGCTGTTCCTAACACTGCACTTTTCTGG
This sequence comes from Azemiops feae, assembly GCA_023970755.1. Lineage (NCBI taxonomy): Eukaryota > Metazoa > Chordata > Lepidosauria > Squamata > Viperidae > Azemiops > Azemiops feae. The sequence goes on from JALGBA010004287.1 coordinate 2,202,094, forward strand.
ATAGAGAGCTCTGATGTGGGATCTGTTGGAGACACAGCTCAAGAATCACAGCCCTAAGTGCTCCTACCACCTGAGACCACTTTGGACTTTATTTTCCCACATCCTCTCTAGTTCCTCCTTCAGGTCCTGGTACATCTCTAACTTGTCATACTTCTTGATGTTGCTGTCAATTGACATCACTACATGTATCATCACCATGAGGATCCAAAATTGACACATACCACTCAGAGGGGAATTTTTAAATTAATTTATGCACTGCTAACTGCCAATGGACTCTGGGAGACTGTGCACACTAACATGAGTTTCTGAATGAAAGGTGGGACATAAATCTGCTAAATGATTAAATAAACCATGTGCATTTAAATACATAACTAGTCCATATGCATGTATCTCAGAGCAAAGTATCTAAATTGTTGGTTTCAATGGACATTGAAAATCCTGGCTGATATAGAAGGAACATGGGAAGTGTACAGGAATTTTGTGTCAATTTATAAACCTTTCCACTCTGATTTTCCTTTTTATCTATGGGAGATGTTTTTTTCCCCTTTAGTTCAACTTTGCCTTGAATAGAAATGTACTTTTACATTTTTTATTAGCCCCTTTAGCAGTAACACAACTGCTAAGAGAGTTAAACATTTCAAAATTCTAAATAAATGGACATTCACTGAAAACCAAAAACATTAGATAGAAATACCAACTTGTTGAAATGCCTACCTAGAAAAGTAGCATTTTGTTTTCTAATTTATAGCAATTTAAACAGCATAGAATTATGACAAAGAGGAATATCAGGGCAATGAAGTATAGTTAGTCCTCAACTTATGACGATTGACCCCAAAATTTCTGTTGTTAAATGAGACATTTGTTAAGGGAGCTTTGCCCCATTTTACAACCTTTCTTGCCACAGTTGTGAAGTGAATCACTGCAGTTGATAAGTTAATAACACAGTTGTTAAGTGAATCTGGCTTCCCCATAGATCTTGCTTGTCAAAAGGTTGCAAAAGGTGATCACATGACCTTGGGACACAGCGACGGTCAGAAGTATGAACCAATTGCCAAGTATGTGAATTTTGATCACATGATCATGGGGCTGCTACAAAGGTCGTAAGTGTGAAAAATGGTCATAAGTCACTTTTTTCAGTCCCATTGTAACTTTGAAAGGTCACTAAATGAACTGTTGTAAGTTGAGGACTAACTGTATAAGTTTATCAGTTTAAAGACAGTAACACTTATCTGCTAACTATCCCTGATGATCTCTGGAGAAGGGTGACCAGCAATCTAGGTTGCTGAAATATGCAAATGCACAATTAATCATTGAATTACCAATATAAAGAAAATGGATAGCAAAGACTTCATCAGAATAATTTGGTCAATCTTTTTCTACTGAAACATTTCACAGATGAATAAATAAAGCAAAAAAATTAATTATTAGTTGCTGATGCTTTTTCCTAATACACTTATTTTATATGATTTCATCTAATAGACACATTTTGCAAGCAAAGTTCCCATAGATAAGAGAGGTAAACACCTTCACAAAATAACATTTGCAAACACATTTAAGGTACTGATTGAGAAAATACAAGCTAGGTAATTTCCCTTTGCATATTGATTGATACCTGATTATGTATACACGTGTAACATTATATATGCTATATAAATAAAGAACCTATAGCTATATTTTTATAAGTAAGTATTATATAAATTCCATTAATTCCATTAACCATTCTTTGGCCTACAGTGAACCACAATAAATCATGTCCCCAAAGAACACTTTAATAAAACCCTATAGATATTAATGTTCAATTTGTTTAATATAAGCCTTGAAAAACATGCAATTAAACCTATTTCATACATTTATACTGAAATAAAATTAATATTAATATGAAATATTAAAATACAGAAATATACTTATTTTGTGCAGATTTTGAGTTTCTTTCCAAGCTGTTCCACATTAGGGCAAACATACTAAAATTGTTATATTAGATATATCAGTGTCAAAATGTACTGCTTACAAAATATATATGCATTATTTTTCTGTACTTTTGTAACTAAAAGCTACAAATTAAGTGTTAACTGAATTTGGAATCTAGTAAAATCTAATAATATTTTTGTGGTGTATACAGACAAGTAAGATTATAATTATACAAATCAATTAAATAAATTAACTTTGAAAAATCAAATTGAGTGTTAACTCAATTTGGAATCTAGTAAAATCTAATAATATTTTTGTGGTGTATACAGACAAATAAGATTATAATTATACAAATCAATTAAATAAATTAACTTTGAAAAATCAAATTAGGTTCTGCTAACGGAGACATTTGTAAGATTAGAGGTTGGCAATAACTGCTTTTTCTTAAAATATTTGGGGCACTACAAAAGAGTGGCAAGGATAGCTTTATGTGTTAGCAAAAAAAAGCTTCAACTATGTTTATAACACTACGACAGCTTTAACTAGAATTATAAAATACGTAATTAAAGGGATAAGTATAATACATACCTTGATCTAAAACCTCCTCCTCTTCTCTTTTTGGCTGCTGTATTATAGTACCCATGTTTTCATTTTTGATTTCTAAAAAAGAAAATAAAAGATGTTTCATCAAGGAATTTCATATTACAAATAGGACATAAATTACTAGAGAAATTCACAGAAATTCTTATTCCTCTATCCAATCACATTTATATAGATATTCAATCACCATGAGTTGAATCTAGATATAATCACAAAAGGCAAGAGCTTGCCTGAAAAGATACTGGCAAAAGATTAGGCCCACCAGATTTGAGCTAAAAATCTGGAAGACCACTAGATAGGAACAATAGTTGAGTTTGTTGCAGCATAGTGATTGCTTGGAATTTTGTAGTCTAACAGGACCCTTATAAAATGAAGGTATGCATACCGGTTTTACAGGGAGCCTTCCCTTTCTATTTAGATAAGAGCCTATACAGTTCAACCATTTCTTGACTGTTGTCATACAATTTGGGATTTCTGGAGATGTCACTATAGGGAGGAAAAATAAGGAATTTTGCTTCTTCTGGCTAATCCATATGCACCTAAATTTAGGTTGAATGCCATGAAGAAACAGAGTATTAATTTTTGGAAGAGAATCATTACATTTGGGGATAAGATTTAATTAACTAAAAATATATTATCTATAATTGATTTATAATTATCTGTAACTTAGATCACTGCTGTCCATAAGTTATTAAGCCACTTATTCTTTAATGAGTCACAGATAATCATATATGGTTCACAATGGTTCTTCAATTGAAAGAACCCTGCAATGTATCAAATTCTTGTCAAATAAATTACTATAGGAAGGGCAGATATACTAGTTAAGGAATATTTTCTCACAGAAATAAACTGGAACAAACCAGGAGACAATTTCTAACATTTATAAATATTCCAATAGAGATTTGCTCATTGGATATAAAAATTATAAAAATTCTTTCAGGTTACAAAATGTTTTACTTTCTCAAGAGATTAGTGCAATATTATCAATGATCTGGAATGTAGATTGTATCTGGAACATATTTTGATTAATTTATAACCAAATGATATAAAATTGTTTGGAGTATGGAAACGTAGTCATTGTTGGTATAGTCCATCCTGATATATCACCTGATGCTAGAAGGCATTATCTCAATTCAGATAGGGCATTACTGTAATCATTTCTCTTCTGGAAAGGCTATGAAGAGATTGGAAACATCCATGTCCTATTAACCTATTGGTTATTTAATCTTTATTTTAGTCCCTTAAAACTATGATTTATTATAGACCTAGTTTAAAAAGTATCTTTCAATCCTCAGTACCACATTATCTTAAAATTGTAGTTTGACACAGTTTCAATATAACAAATTACAGTTAGTTTAAGTCAGAGGATTGCTTTTTTTGAAGGGTTTATGTTTAACCCAGAAGAAAGGGGAAAGAGAAACACCGGATATGCGATAATCAAGCAGGTTGATTTCCATAAGATTAAACTATATCTTATCTACATATTCAAGTGCATTTACTAGTAAAACAGAATAGTTTCATTTAAACTGAATCTCTGCATTATTTTCAATTTTTATTTCTCTTTTCCATCCAATCTGGATAACAAAGAAAACTAACACAAAAGATAAGAAAAAGATAAAGGAACAGAATTAACACTCTGTCAATAAACATTAACACTATTTTTAATTTCACATAGAATTAGACCTATTCTTATAACAGATTTTGTTTTGAATCTGGTCCATTTATTAATATTTATTTATTTGGCAAATAGTAAGATTTAGAACAAAGTAATATGACAATTAACTCTTAAACTATTAAATACTTCATAATTCCCTACCAGCTGAATGTACTTTGACCACCTGCAGGGCTGTGCTGGATTTTTTTTTGCACATTTTTTTTGGCTGCATATCTAACTTTTGAAATGTTTACACAGATACCACAATCACCTTGGTTGACTTCCTCACAAATACTCCATATACTCAGCCATATCATTCTTTCCCATAGTGGTATTAGCAAAGGAATAAATATTTTTACCTTCATTATGTCCATGGGCCATCATAATCATATCAGGCTTGACTGGAATAGGAATATTTGCTTCTTGAGGTATGCTTTTGAATATCTCTGGCTTAATGTTCTGTGTACACATCATGGATGAAACTGCATATTTGGCTTCCATGTAATACATAATGTAGAAATTGCACATTTCATCCCTGGCTGTGCCCCTTCATCACAATATGAGTAGAGAGAAAAGACAAAATATAAATTTTAGCTAGAGAAGAAACATACTTGTAAAGTTTAATATAAAATGTAGAAGAGGGAAGGACATCTCCTTCCAATTACTAAATTAGACAGCACTGTTCTTTAAAAAATATTTCACATTAAACATGCATGGAGCTCTTGAAATAAAAGCTATTATCTCAACTGTTTGCTTAGCATTTATTAAGAACATTGTTTTACATAGTTTTATGAAGTAGATTAGACCTTAGTAGAAATTCCTAGCACTTTCAGCCTTCAAAGCAAACTTTTTTCCACTGCCAGCTTCTTACTTATCACTCAATCCTATTAAGTCCGTGTCTGCTTAATTGTGGCTTCGATACAACTCATTTTTGTTTTATTTTTGTAAATATATTTCACAAGCTTCCATCAAAATGCATCCAGCAGTGCAGATTTCAATCAAGATCACTTATATGGAATGCAACAGTATAAACTATTTATTCTTTCCTGCAGAATTCTCCCCCACTGTCCTACCACCCATCCCGATGATATATTCCATTTACAAAATCATTAATAATTTACTCTTTTAATTTAGGGCTCTTCTATTTAATGCATGCCAGATTCATTGTATTGCCTCTCCTTTGTTCTGCAAGGCCACAAAGTATAGATCCAAGTAAAAAAAAATAGTTTCATTATGTTATTATGGGACACTAATTGTAGCATCTTTTATTTAGATTAAGTGATGCTATAATAGTGATGCTGCAATTTCCCCTCAAGCTTAGATTGCAAGCTTTTTTCCTTTTCTTTTAAAGAATTAATGCAAAAGAAAATTAATGAATACAGTACCAATGTTTTTAACATGACGAATCCATTTATTTATTCATTACAAGTATTTCTATGCCACCCAGCTCAAAACATACTCCTGACAGTTTACACAAACTATTAAATATAAAAGCTAAATGAAATTCAAGACAAATACAAATCCGTGCCCACCCAAGTAATAGTCAACCACTAATCTACAAATGACAGCTCCAACAAACTTGTCTGCACGAGATCTAGCTTGCAGAAAGCTAGTAGAGAGGATACCAAGTGCACCTCTGAGAACAAGGGATTCTGTAATATGGGGACAGACAAAAAAAGATTACTTAGGATCTGCGTTGTTTGCTATTTATACAGGGACAGAAGCATGAGCATTATTCCTCTGCCTGTCCAGACATAGCAAATTCCATCTAGAAAAGACAGTCCTTAAGGAACACCAAGCCACATAGGGCTATATTAGTCAAATCCGTAATCTTAAAATGGAACTTGAGATAATCCATACAGTAGCCAGATAATAGATATATTTACACGGCAGCACTCACTCACTAATCACCTTTGTTGCCTCATTTTGTACTAACTATAGCTTCCAAAATAGTCTCATGTGGAAAGTGTTATAGTAATCTAAATGAGTAAGTAATAAGAGGATTGCTAGACTATCTTGGTCCAAACTGAGCAAAAATTAGTATATAAATCTCAGCTGGAAAACGACCATCCAGAGTTGTTGCTCTTGCAACAACTTTATGGAGAACATAAGAATATGAGAATAGCCTGATTGGATTATGCCTAAGCTATCTATCTAGCATTCTGTTTCAAACAGTGCACCCCAGATGCACCTAGAAGTCCACAAATAGGAAATCCAGACAGCTGTTCTCTCCCATTGTTGCTCCTGGGTATCTAATATGTGATGCCAAATTGCATCTGTATTTGGAGGCAGCACTCAGTAATCAGGGCTAGTAGAAAATTCTCTAATCTCCTTTTCCGCCAATACCACTAGGTTGATTAAATGCCAATGAAAAAACTTTTCTTCTTATCAATTTTAAATTTTCTATTAGTCATTAGGTAATTTCTAATTCTTGTCCCAGTATTGTCAGTGATGGAGAAACATGTTCTTTGCTCAATTTACCATCCATAATTCTATAAATCTGAAACAATTCTAAGCATTTTTTGCCAATGTAAACAGCCCAAATCATTGCTTCCTATGCTTACATGGAAAGTATTCATGCCTTCTGATCAACTGACTTTTCTGTTGTCCTCTTGTGTATGTTTTTCAGCCCCATGGTATCTTTTCTTGAGACATGATGACCAGAACTGTACCCAAGATACTACATGTGGCGTAACATTTCATAGGGATGTTAAAATATTAGCTGACTTATTATGTATTTCCTACTGACCTTTATCAAGGAAGTTGTCTTCTTTACAAATTCTGAACATTGTGTAAATGATTTCATTTACTCCAATATCTCTTTCTTGGTTAACCACTAGCAATTCAATCATCATTATTTGATTACAGGAATATGAATTCCTAGCTCTAATGTGGATCACTTTGTACTTCCTGATATTGAATTGTACTTGCTTTTAACGTCCTAATCAACAAGTCTAGAGAGAAGCAATTCACAGTCTATTTGTTTCTTCACTCCTTAAATAATTTTTATCTCCTCAGAATCAAAAACTGAGAGTTGTAAACTGTATAAATTGAATTAATTAAACAAAGAAACAAAATTTTGCCACCTCACAGGGTAAACTAGATTGATTTCTACATCAACATATTAAATAGCACTCGGCCTGAAACAGATCGTAGTGATGCTTACTTCTTATCTCTTTCCACTGTGAAAACTGCCAATTTATTCCTATTCTTTATTTTCTTTTGTTCAATCTGTTACTGATTGTTCAGCTGCCCCAAGTCTTTGATGAGGAAATTTATGAAAAGCTTCTGGAAAGTCTAAATATACAATGTCAGTGACCTTATCCAGAACTAACAATGAAGCAATTGTGAAACCAGAATGTTTGTGAACAAACATTAACTCTATCTTACTGGGATTGAGTTGAAGCTTGTTTCTACCTCTTTAATCCCACATAAAAGTTCCAGATATTAGGCTTAGATACCCATAGCACCTCTGTCCCAGCGTCACCCTGGGTATAATTGTATGCTACTTCACTCTGGAGTGATGAAGTAGCATACAATTATATCTTCCACAAACTAATGATGATTTCTCACAGCAGATGTATATAGCGGTTGAAAAGTAATGGGGACAAAGCTGAATGTTTACCCATTAGTATAACTGTTCCTTATCTATCACTGCTGATTAGAAGTGTCTACTAGGGTGGGTAACTTTGAAGAAGGAAGATAAGAAGAAAATTGACTCTTTTGAACTTTGATATTGGAAAATATTTCTGAGAATGCTATAGACAGTCAAGAAAACAAACCAATGAATCACCAGATGACTCAACCCAGAGCTCTCACTTAAAGGTTTAATGACAAACTCAAATTATGCTACACTGCACATAGTATACAAAGATGTAGCTTCTCAGAGAAGGTTCTAATACTGGGAAAGATGAAAGGAGAAAGAACAGGATGACCAGCAGCTTCCTAGCTGAACTCAGTTACCAATGGTGGCACTGTTGGAAGATCTGAAAGACCAGATTAGGGACAAATCATTCTGGAGAAAATCTATCTTTGTGGTTGCTAGGAGCCAACATTAACTTGATGCCACTGATCAATTAATACAAATTAAGGTAGAGTGTAACCACTACAAAAGATATCTCCAGCCTTCAATCCCCATAGGCGATCCAGTACCACAGTTGAAATATTGAAATCCACAAAGAGGTCTAAAATGATTGCTAGATCCTGAAAATATTATCCACTAGAACAGCTAGTACTATTTCTATTCTGTGCCCAGGCCTGAACTCAAACTGAAAAAGATCCTATAATTTGTTTCATCAGGAACCTTGCTTCTTAAACAAGAATTAATAGAATATTTAAACATCTTTCTTCAGAAATAAAAAAATATATTCCTGCATACAGAATATCTAACATTTGCTTCAAGAGGTTTATACTGATAATGCATTCATTTTGAAATCATTTTGTTAAGAGGGCTAAATGGAAAGAAAAGATGTGTGAAACACAGAAAGATATAGAAGGGGGAATGAAGACCAGTGAAAAGCTTTGTCTATCTCTCCCCCTATCAATTAATTTTCACAATCAAATCAGTCAGCCTACACTTATAAAATGATGTGGGGGTGGACTATTTGCAGCTTCCAAAGACATCGGTGCTTACTCTTATCCTGTGGCATCATGCAGCATTCATTTATTCACCATAGCAACAATAATGACATCTGTCAGGAAGCGAATGAGACCTTCCCAAAAGAGAATTGGTATCCAGTCTTTTTAAAATATGGAACCATTCCAGAAAGCTGCTTTGCCTCAGCAAGATTAGTGTTAGCCTCCTCCTTTTAAAATTCATTTCCTCTCCTTCCAGTTGATTTAGATAGCTGTCAGAAAACTGCCACCTCTTTAAAACATAAATAAAACACTGAAGTGTAATTGAGAAATAAAACTAACTTTCCTACATGTATTAACAATATCCAAACATTGTCAATATTTTTAACATAGCACATTTGTTTTCCTTGGAAGATAAAGAAGTAGGTTATTTGTTATAACTTTAGTTATTAATGAGAAACAAGATATCAGTGGCAGACAAAACTGGTTTCCTTTTTTATTTGTTGAAAAATAATGAGCAATTAAACACTTGTTTGCTCTACAAATATGAATGGGGAGTCTTTTTCAACCAAAGAGTTATTTTTTGAAAGTAACTTTTCAGAAACCGTGTGTCAATTGTTGAGAACAGATGGCAACAGAAGAGCTGGACATGACAAGTCCTGCCATTCAAATACGGTTTCTCCCAAATTTTTCTAAGAATTACTGATGGATGCAGAACAGTTGCAAAATATTGAGTCTGATTGAATTATTATTTAGGTAACTGTTTCAGCTTCTTAGGTATCATTGTAGAAGGCTTTTTACCTCCTCTATCTGTCAATGTGTCCCATTTTATTTCACACTAGTGCTGTATTTATCTATCATCAACAGCAGTTTGTTTGCTTTTTTTCTACCCAACTCAAACAAAGAGACTGGGCAGTGTACCAAAGAAACAAACACAATACATTAAAAGTCAACTCATACCACAAAATCATTACTAAACTAGAACATCCAAGACCAAAGACCTGGAGAAAGAGCCAGGATTTGACTACCCTTCTAAAGACATGCAAGGTCAGGACCAACTATATATTTGGAAGCAAATTGCAGGGGCTACAAACTTGCCTCCAAGGTCCCATTTTGTCATTGAAAAGACTTGGGTATGTTGTCCTTCCTAAAGTATATGGGATGGATAGATACCGAGAGAGCGGGAGGAGTCCTGCAAATAACTCCTTTTTATGTCTATTTATTTAAAAGATTTGTTTGACCATCCATCTTATATATAATAACCCTGGGAAACTCAGAGCCTTGCGATAAAATATAATAACAAAAAAAAATACCATCAACAAAAATGTATCTCACGGTGGTAGAATCTGGTATAGAGTCGCTAGTGGAAAGAAGTGTTTCAGGAGGAACTAAGAGCAAATCAATCCGGAATGCTTGCTATGTAGGAAGAGGTGCAGAGTGGACCCTCCTTAAGTGTTCACAGGGTATATTTGACAGTTATGTAGATTGTGTTTTACTCCTGCAGATTCCTTCTATAGCTGAATGACAATAAAGAAACTACTCTGAGTAAAATATCATGTCGTTGTGCCTGACACAGTACCCACAGGACACCACTTCTCCATGCATCCACTGGATTCCACTCCCATCTTAGTTCAATGCTTGGGAGAAGACCAGGTCTTTATAGTTTTGTGGATAGCCAAGATGACTTGGGATCTCAGGGAGGAAGCTGATCTGAAGGGCAGGGTCAGTTATGGAGAAGGTACACTTCATCAGACAACATTTAAGGGAACAGAGTGCTTACCCTATCTGACTGTCATTTGATTTCATTTTGCCATCCTGCCCAGCAGACAGCATATAAAATCTAGTATTAAGTTTAAACAAAAACATAGCCAAAACAAAACAGCCCACACTAAAAACAGCCATTAAAAGACATCCCAACAGGACCCTCTTAAAAGGCTTTATAGGTGATAACCAGCACCTTGAATTGCTTCTAGAAATTTACTGTGAGGTATCAAAGATTGATAAGAGGTCATGGATGAGTACTCACATCCAGAGTCCATAACTAGTCAAAAATAAGCACAACCAAAGTTGTCTCAGTACTAATTTGCTTGAGGACCACAGTGGAATGGACATTGTATAAAGGATGGGTTCATGTGATTTTTCTGCTCTGCTCTGCTCTGCTCTGCCCTGCCCTGCCCTACCCTACCCTACCCTACAAGTTTTATAGTTGGTGAATTTGGAGATGAAGGTGATCATTTTTGTGCCATATTATATTAATTCTATGAACAAGGTACAGATACTGTATTTTAGAAACAGCATCTTCATCATGCCACATGTTTACCACTAGAACAAATTAATTCTTTATTCCTTGAAAATGAACTAATTTTACATAATCACTATGAATGGTAGCATATAATGCCTTTAAAAATGATCATTTATACATCCAAATTTCATTGGGATATGTAACATGATATACACTAATTGATGCTTGCTGATTCTACTAAGTTGCAGAATAGATGTCATTGTAAGGGCTTCACACATATACTGTGTGTACTAGATCAAATCTGTCAGGCTTCAGAGGGCTCAGCAGCAAATGCTGACTCTGCAGACCTACAACCCCTTATTCATTGCTTGGCTAATCTTGGCAGATGATTCTTAGAAGCTAGATGAGAGTCTTTACTGGAAAAAGACTAAATCCTGTAACACAACAGTTGACTGTCATAGCACAATAAGGAATTCTGACCATATTATGTCTACTCTCCAGGATTTAAACACTTGGGCTTTCTTGTCTTGTTTTTCTCAGCCAACTGAAATTTGGCCAGTCTCTTGATAGCTTTGATACAAATGGAATACATTTTCACAATACTACTCGCTAACCTCAAAACTGATGATTCCAGATTTGTCAAGTTACATTATTAGCCACAACAATGATCTGATTAATGGGAAGGTGGAAAAAAAATATCTTTGGGGAGTCTTCACCTGTAGTATCAATACCCTGATCTGTTTTCACTGGCAAAACAGGAAACATTAACAGTTAAGACATTCTGCATGGAATAACCATTTTGATTCTCAGACTTTTATATAAACACTAAGTTAATACAAATACTAACACACACACACACCCTATATAAGTTTCTGAGGATCTGCCTTCACCAGTAAAGACGCATCTTGCGGCCAGAATATCACCATATTTGACTTCTACAGGATTTTCCACAGGATAAAATGCCTGAGAAATGAAACAACAGGAATAATAATTTCAAGCTGTTAAAAAATTGTCTTTCCTCTATTATTTTATTAACCATTAGAAATGTATAAAATGTATCATCCGAATGTGTTTTGTATTTCATATTTTGGGCTCTTTGGTATACAATTTAAAAATATGTTCTTTTTTATGGATGAAAATAATTTATTATTTTATATTATTAATCAAAATTTATTATTTGAAGCTTGCCTAAAGATGGAAATTCTGCTTTTCTGCCACTTTCATAAGATCCTGTAAAAGGAATCATGTTGGGTACTGTAGTAGCACTGATATTGGTTGAATTTTGTAAACCTGACTTATTGGCAAGTCAGAGACTCACTGGGTATATTCTTTACTGTGTCAAATGATCTATAACGCACAGCATGCAAACACTTTAAAACACACAAATTTTTCCTTTGAGACAGAAAACAGAATAGAGACTACTCTTTATAAAAACAGGAGAGAAAAGAAATTATGCCTCCAGGTTATTTACCTTAAAAAAAATACTTGATTAACAAGTTAGGGCATTCTCCATCTGTATTAGTTAATTATACAATATATATGGCATTAAATTATATAAATTGAAATGATTAGAATGTTACTAAGTTTTATGTAATTCTGTGACAGTAAATGGAAGGGATATTATGACCTGTTTTCAACAGTGTGGCGGCTGAGTGCTGTCCCCATTTCTTTCTATTTGCCAAAAATAGACATAGTAAAAGAATCCGATGAAATAAATTTAATACCAAAATGTAATACATCGTTTGTACTTAACTGTACAGTAATACATATCATTTAGTATCAACTACAATATTAAAGATATCTGACTACATATTAGTCACTGTATTCCACCATTTTTTCACATGTATATTAAATATACATTAAGCGTCTGTGTGTGTTTGATGTGTATATATATTAAATAAGCTCTCTATTTTCACCTGCATTAGAGTACTTCATAGCATTTTATATCCTATTCTTGAAAATTTCTCTCGCTGAACACAGTGCTGCTTATTTCTGAGTAAAGTGACAAAAAACAGTCTTTCTAGCTCAAAATTTGGCTACACAAATAACAGAAAAAAATGGAAATAATGCAAAGTCTCTTACATTGCATATATATTTTTCTTGGGTAGCTTACTCATATACCAGCTGCAAAAATGGAAGTAAGAGAAGCAGAATGAGAGATACAGACATTTGTAGTATGAAAAGGGAAAAAAAACTCTAGTGTTTGGTCTCTATTTTTCTTCAGTGATGCTCATCCATTTTCCCTTATCTTGGAGCCTGATGTAAGATAAAAGGTCAGCTAAAACACTTGAGAAATTATTAATGGATATTAATGGCTGCCTGTGACAGTATTTTTGTCCATCTTTTATATAAGGTTGCAATCAATTCAAACTACTTATCTAATGTGCCATTTTAATTTTTTTAGGTTTAATCTGCAACTACTGATTTAGTGACATTAGTAATAATAAAAGTATTTTTATTGGGTAATGTGCTTATATTTAATTTTGTCTTTAGGCAAAGTCCTTGGACAAAGAAATTGACTCTGGGATCAACAAGGCCAATGTCTGCATGTCCACAAAGCTGAAAGTCTTCAGAGCTGTGGTTACCCTTTCTCTCACGTGTGGATGTGAGTCCTGGACACTGTACTGATGACACATGACAAATTTCAGATGTGCATCCTACATTCCGCTCTTGGCATCTGTTGGCATGATCATGTCTTGTTATGTACTGAGCTTAATTGGGAACAGGTGCAGGGAGCTGCCCTGAACAGTCAGCAGACCATGTGGCCTGCTGGGCCAGACTTGCTGTCGGCAAGGCTGACTAGGATGCATTTGAGCGGGAAAATACGGTGCATTCATTGGTTGGCAACGCCCCAGGCTGAATGTATAAAAAGGGGCAGAGCCATTTTGTTCTTAATTCTGTTTAGCTGCAAATAAAGAAGTACCTGTTTGTGAGTCCTACCTCTTCAATGCCTACCAACGCAAGAAACAGAACATGTCTCTAACCTGGAGGTCTTGAATTGCATGGAGTTCACCAGCACTGATTCCCTGATTATCAGAGACCCAATGTGGTGGGTGGGACACATCACTGGAATGGACAACTATGGTATGCCTCACCAGTTGCTCTATGATGGACTGGAGATTGAAGAGACCTTGAGGTCATCCATACAAGTGCTACAAAGATGCTATGAAGGAAACCCTGCACTATTGTGACAGGAACTAGAAGCTGCGGCTGCTGACACAATCCTCTGGCAAGCCTTATGCTATGAAGCCTGGAGTAGCTTCAAAGCCAGGCACCACCAAAAACTGCTTTCAGGCTGGGACAGCAGAACCACCTCAGTGTTCACAAATGAATTGTGCAGTAGCATATCTTCTTTGAATTCAAAAAACTACCTATTATAGTAACAAAACATGTTTTCTCGCCACAACATTTCTGTGAGATGGAAAGGGCTGAGAAAGGAGGGCCGTTTCAAAGTCTTCTAGTGAGTGAAGTTTTCAAAACTGAGTGTAGAACCTTATTTTCCCCATTCCTGTTCCAACATTTTAACCATTTTATCATGATGATTCTCCTGTTTACTTTTATGTTCTAACTATTCACCTGTCCATTAAATTTTAAGAAAACAGAGTAATTATCCTTTCATAGTGAAGCACATTAACTCAAGATAGCTTTAAAATGCAAGTAAACATACCTGTGGCAGTTGAGGACTTTGGTGGCCAATTGGCGTCCATTGACCATCTCTAACTCGATACCCACTTACTACTTTTCCTGCAACAAAAATTATTTATTTTGTAAATAAACACATTTTATGGATTTAAACCTTGTGTGGTACCACCATTTCACTGTTTAGCAAAATAAATATGCAGAAATGACAAAAATACTTTACAAGTTCACCGTTTAAACCATATGACAATGCCAAAGGTTTGGATCATTGATTTTTTTTCTCTATGTTTTCCTCCTTAGAAATGCACAGATCATCCCCACATACTTCTATTCATATTGCAGTGCATAAGATTTTATAATATGATAACATTTAATAGATTAACTTATAAAAAGCTATCGTAATTAATTGGACAAAATGTGTTTATTATACATCAGTTATATAGTAGTTGTTTATACTTTTATGTGACAATTGTTTCTGAGTATGACAACCTGTCTTCAAAAAATCTACACTATCAATATTTTGAATCACCTAATCACTGTAAAAAATTCTAAAAGAGTTAAATTGGCATTTGTACCATCTGTTTAAAACTTATACTGGCAGAACTGCATTCATGGAACCAGCCCAATTAGGGTTAGTTTAAGTGTAACAAAACAACTCATTATGTAGTGATTTTTGTGGCTGACTCTAATAAAAGTACTATCTCACTGGCTTCATATACCGTTAGCTTCCCTCAGTTAGGACAATTGTATCTGGTGCAAATAACCAAACAACCAGTAAATACATATAGTAAGGATTTTCTGCACAGCTACTCCTCACTTAATGACAGTAATTGGGAGTGAAATATCTATCATTAAGTGGTGTGGTCATAAAGCTTAGTGATGGCAGTTCTGGCAATCCCCACTTACCATTGTTAAGCAAATCACTCTGAGTTGTTAAGTGAAAACTTCGCTTAATAACTGATAGTGATCAGGACTGGCTTCCCCACTGACTTTGCTAGCAGAAAGTTGGCAGAGAAGGTCCCAAATTATGGTCATGTGACTGTGGAATGCAGTGACAGTTAGAAATCCCGTCTGGTTATCAAGTGCCTAGATCATGATCACAAAACCACAGGGTGCACAACAGCTGGAACTTTGATGATTGACTATAAGTAGCACTTCTTAAACATCATCAAAAATCTGAATGAGCACTGAATGGTTAGTCATTAAATGTGGATCATCATATCGCTTTACTGCTATTTAGTGTTTATCTGGATTTCTGCAGCCCAGATATGGAAACTGTATACTAAGTAATATGAATATCTATCAATCTGGACCAGATAGTTAGCAGATGTATTTAAGAGGATTCCTACCCTAACATTCTTCAGTTTTAAGTAAAATTAATATGCATGTGTGATACACTATGTGTGTATGTCCGTGTGTGTGTGTGTGTGTGTGTGTGTGTGTGTGTAGTGTAGATATTACAGAATAATTTACATTACAGTTAATAATAATAATCCAATCTCATAACATTCAGTAGGTATTACTATCTCACTCAGGATGTCCAAAAGTGGGTATAAGAATTAGACATAAACTACTAAGGAAAGAAAATTATCAATTAATATAAAGACTTACCTAAGTGATGGGTGTGCACTCTATAAGCAAATGGATGCATTGGATACATTTTGTAATGGCACGCAATATCTGCATTAACCACTGTTAGAAAACAGATATGAAGGACATTAAAAAATATGCTTACATGTTGAAGACAATGAGAACTATGGTTGCAAAGTTAAATGAAATATTTGGCAATATACTAGTACCAGCAGGGCTGTGGGCAGAATTTTTTCTTGCATATATCCACAAATATCTTTGCATGGTGTTTCATTCATGCATTGCCATTAATGGCTATAGTGCTTGATTAACTGAAGAAACATGTATTCATATATTCATATGCATAATACTGTTCTTACCATACAGAGTCATTCAATCAATCCACAAATGCATGGAATTATATCAGCGGGTTTGGGGGAGGGAGGATTCTGTTTGCAGATAATGTTAAACAGATATTTCTTAGCAAAATATGCTATTTTGAGGTTTTAAAAACCCTCAGTATTTTAGAAATATGAATCTAAGATTAGGAAATGTGGGGTAGGAATGGGAGAGAGGCTGGAGAGTTCAACAAATCTGGGAACGCCCAGTATAAGGAAGAGAAGTCTAAAACCTATGAAACTGAATTGATTCAGAAAATCACTGTAAATATTAAGTATAATTTCAAATATGGGGTCTATGGTAAGGTTACTTAACCATGGAAGTGAAAATCTTCAGTCTTTTGCTTGCAGCCAATGAGACAAGACAACCCTGAAGCTGAGCCATATTAACTGGAAGTTATAGTCTATTGTGAAACTTGGATAATAATTAAGAAAAATTAAAGATAGTATATTGTACATTGTATTGTATGATTTGTTCCTTGATTATGCAGAAATACTCCGGAGGCTCACTAATTTCTGTGTAAACGTGTGTGCGGAAAGTCAGAGAGAATGAATATGATGACTTAAAACTAAAATAAATACCTAAAGCATTAGAATTTTAGTAATGCAGCTCCCTTTGTTTGATTACAAGTGCGTGCTTATGTATATTCCCATCATTAAAAAAAACATGAAAATTGGAAAAAGTACCGATTAAAGGAATATTTCCCCCTTTTTACAACCCTGTAGTCCCTATGCAATAATAATAAAATGCATTTAGAAATCAGTAATTATCACAATTTGATACTTTTTCTTAAATTGCAATGTTCATGTTCTGATATGGTAATCAAAGAAACTAATATTGTAACTTGTTCTAATATTCTTCTAATAAAGCTTTTAGTATAAAAAGTCCACACCAGTAAGTGTTACACTGTTTCAACTGAAAAGATTGCAAAGACTGAGGGACAGCTGGGTGGACATATTTATTCACCTTTTTCTCCAGGTGGTATAACAGTATCCATGGACATCATAAGATACATGCCAGCAATCAGAGGCTGTCTTTAAAAGAAAAAGAAGAAACCCGTATCAAACTTACATATATTGCCCTGAGTTATGACTTACTATATTTTTACTCTACTAATAACAAAGCAACTTTAACTGAATCTACCCAAGTCACTTGGAAGAAAGTATTCATTAAATAATCTGTCTTGTTAAAGGATGTACCTGAACTACCACTAGAATTTTATTTTGTTAAAGCTCATATTAATCCTTGCAAAAGAATTGGAGAAAATATTTAAGAAACTACATGAAAGATACTTACTTTTGATTAGTCAGATGTAAAGTCACTCCAGAACAGTCTTTGTGTTTATCTGCAAAAATATTAAAATTTCTTGTTAGTATTAAATAGATGACTAGATAATTGCTTATTGGAAATATCAACTATGAAGACCAAATATTTATAATCTAAAAAGTTAAGAAGTCCAATGGGCGGGACTAGAGAATCTCTTTTTTTAGTTCCTACTTTGGGGTTCTTGTCTTTTTAAACTATAAACTTTTGGTATTTCTCCTCATCTTTTAAACACGCGGATTGCTTTAGGAGACAATAATTTTTTTACAGAAAATACTTTAAATAGCTAGAACATAAATAGTTAACTAGTTAGAGAAAAGCTTAGAAAAGCAAATGAGAAAGGAAGATCATTTCAGAGATATAGGAAATTAGAATTCCTTTTAGAAAACGCAATCACATTATAACTTTTGTTATTTCATCCTAAAACAATCCTGTGAAGTAGTTTAGTTTCATTTTACTAAGTCAGAGATGTTCCATTGACTGATTATAATTTGCCAAGAGCACTCATTATCTTTAGCCAAGCAAAGAACTGGATTGTTTTTCTAGATCTGGTCAGGCATTGTTGATCCAGAAAGGGCAGATGGTATGAGAAACAGAAACAGCATTGGAATAGGGAATGTTATACATGTATTTTCTCTAGATTAAATGGTCTTATAACAAACATTCATATATTTCAGTTCTTAATTCATTAAATAAATTCAAAACAAACACAGTAGTTATAAAACAACATTGTGGGAGATTTCTAAGGAGGTAAAAATCATATGTTATTGCTATTTTCTGAAATTTACTTCTCCCAAAATTGTAAGATTGCAGAATTCACAAGCCACCATTATCACATTTTCATCTGTAGTAAATAAAAACAATATGTGAATAAACTAACATCACAAGTCAAAACCCCAGGGAAATAATTGCTACCTCTAAATCCATATAGCTTCCCTACTTCAAAAAAATTGCCTGCTGTACTAATGCAAAATAAAATCTTCAGCTTTGCGTAAGTTTTTTTATTTTTGCAAATAACACATTCCTATATTAAATAATATGATATATAAATATTCTAACAGAATTTCAACATATGGACCATTTTTTTTAGTCCTTATGCCTCTATTTTCAAAAATGGCAATGTCTAACCAATTTTGTCTTGGAAAAAACAAGATCATAAAATTTCCTTTATTGGCAAGTACTACATATGCTATACGGGTTGCCTGAACACAATGAGCCGTATAGAGCATATGTTCGTCCCCATTTGCCTCTCAGTCTAGGATAATTCCTTTGATTTTTACATTTCAGTTAGACAGCAAGTATATATTCCATTAGAACAAGTGAATTATTAGCTTCTATTGCCCTATGGCAATGAGTGGAAAATGTATTCAACCTACTCTCGGAAGCAGATTTCTTTCAAGCTGATTCTCTAGGCAGCATTTCCAACAGAGATCAAACAAGAATCTATGCTTACTACTGTGGATTTAATAGCACTTCTGAACTGCAGACTCTCTATAGCAAAATCCATTGTCATAGGAGTATCAGCTCCTGATTCTTTGATCACTAAAAAAAATAAATGGTAACTGCCACTCAAACAATACATTAAAGGCTTATAAAACTAAAAAATCCTAAAACCCACTTATCGTACCATGGTTATGTTTTTTAAAAAGCCCAGAAGAAATAGAAAGCAATTTTCCACTCCTAACGTATTTGTGAAATATTACACATGGAAGTAGTGATAAATGTACCCAATGTTAATAAAATCATTTGTTACTGACTATTCTAAACTAGACAAAAATACAGGGCAAACGTAGTCACAAATAAGAAAATGATAAAAATGTTTACTTAAAAGTTTATCTTAAATGTCATCTCTTGCTACATAATGTATGAAGGCATGTGGAGGAATGCTTGTAGATGCACATCTAAGATATATTTATAAATGCACATTTCAAAGATTAGGAAAGAGTCTATATATCTAAATAGGAAATGGCCATTTAAAGCAAAACTAACTTTTTAATTAAGTTAATACTTATAATAAAGAATACAATAGATTTTGATCTTCTTTTGCAGTTTTGCCAATGTAGCCTATGACAAAGACCTAATGAATCTTATGAAGATCTGCCCCTGAATAAAGAAATAGTGTCTTGTGCATCACAAACTTTGTTAAATTAAACAGCTGGAAATATTGAGGTGATGTTCCATGATGACTGTTTCACAAACTTTGTTAAATTAAACAGCTGGAAATATTGAGGTAATGTCCCATGATGACTGTAATTTTCTTGGCAATAATATGGAAATTGTTAAATTTTTTAGTTTAGCCTAGAAGTTCCTAGCTGTTTCCCATTCAAATAATAACAGTTTCAACACTGCCTAATTTTTTCAGGAATAATCAAGATCATCTGTGGCAAAAATTTACTGAGAGTGGAAATTAACATAGGCTTAAAACTATGTCTAATTTTTCCAGTCCTTTACAAGCTCTTCATTGGAATGTATTTTTACTATAAACACATTGGAGCTGTTTAAAAACAGAATAAAATATAATCATCAAAATGAACAGAAAAAAAATCAGATTATTTTGGAAGAAGAAAATCACATGTATGTTAAACATGTTGCAAAGAACAATAAAGACTCTACTATAAACTTCTCAATGCAATTTAGCCTTGAACAGAATTGAAAGGGGGGAGGAGAGAGATAAGTAATCTACAAAATATTATCTAAGTGCAGTACTGAGCTAACAGTGACTATGAATTACTGATTTGCTGCTCTTATCAAGCAGAGGTCTTTGGCATTTATAAATCGGAATCCATTTTCACTTGCTAAAAATTAAACCCACAGACACAATATGCAATCATTATTGGAACGTGCTGCAATGGCATGCTGTGAGATTTACATGAACAAACTACCAAAATGGTCTATAATATTTGCAAAACTGAAATAGATTCAAAGAGTCTAATAGAAATATAGCGAATAAACATAAACGTTTCTTAATTTAACATCAATTTGATTTTATTCAATTTAATTAGTCTAGCATCATGATTTCAGAAGACTAGTTAACAGATTGAAAAAATAAAAGCACTGTAATGAGTACTTAAAATTTATCTTTTTAAAAAAGGTTACTTAAATTTACTGAGTCTAACATGAAATGGATCCATTCTGTCCTGCCTCAGTTCCAAGAAGATATTCTTGCTATCTGCCCTGCCCAAATCTCAATGTGGAGGAGGATAGCAGGAAGAAGCTCAAGAACTTCAATGGAAATCCTCAAGGATTATGTGTTTATAGATATCAGAGGAGGCCATGTCAACTAGCACTCAAAACTGAGTCTTCTTGTATTCTTAATTATGCAGTGAGATGTGCAAGACAGAGACTGTAACATCACCAGTTATAAAAGTTCCATTGTGAAACCAAAGTAATTTTGGAAATCTAGTGTATTAGCCTATTGACAGATTTATTCTAAATTTAATAAAGGAAGCTCTGCCATCCTATAGCAGGCACATTTATGAATTCATTACTGATGGAACTTCAGTGACCAGATTAGTTCCTTTATTTATCTTACTCATAACAGCAAGAATAAAGATTTTACATACCTTTGAATGCACCAACATCCCCATAATGGACTTGGAGAACAAAATATTTGCTCCCCGTTTCTCCTCCAACTTTAAACCCAACACCTTGAGGAGGAAGAAAAGGTGAAACTCGCATAATCATATTCAAGCATATCCTTAAAGTAAAAAATCCTAAAGTAAGGAGCATGTTATTTTAAAGATTTAAGATACAAAGCAACATTTTGCACTTATATTCTCTGAAGAAACCTAAAGTACGTCCTTCAAGGAAAATAAATACTGCAACAGATAGGTCTGCTTGATAGTTCTGTATTGTCTCAATCTTAAGAAGGACAAAAATCAAATAGAAATAGTGAGATATCCTAGTTCATATATGATTTATTTATTTATTTATTTTTATTTGCTTTATAATGTGGGAATATGAAAAGTTACTGTTATAATACAAGATTTTGAAAATCTTTTTGACATATCCTGCTGCAAGCCAAATGGATTTACTAATTTTTCATAATTTATTAGCCATAAAAGTTATTGGCAACTGCAGTTAAAAGAAAAAAAATCAGCAGGAAGATGTACTACATAATGCGTTCAGCTGTACATTAAAAGTAAAAAAAGGTGGGAAAAAATCCCCAAACACCCCTTTTTATAGTAAACTGCTAAGTTAGCAATTTGTTCTCTGAAAGCCCAATTGTCTGAGTAAAAATATTCACTACTATTAGAGTAATAGAGAAATTAGTGCAGTAATGTAACATAAATTGCTTTTCCTATTATTACATCTTGTGTAGAATGCTATATTACAAAAGATCTCATACCTTTTGGTAATCTTGTTGGTGGTGCATTTCTTGCCCAAGCATATAAGATATCACTTGTGTCCATACATGTTCCTCCATCGCAATTCCTAGAAAACACACACACAAACACAAACATAGAATCTCTTTTAACTTGTGTTCTCCCAACCTCAGATCTCTCATTTCACATGTCATCGGAAAAGCTGCTTCTATAATTAGGCTTCTTCATTTAAAAAAATGCTTCTGAATAATAACATGTTTTACAACCTAGAATCATTTTAAAATGCTTTTCAAGGTATTGAAGCCTTTGTCGTTGTTGTCATCATTGTAAGCAGCAGCAGCAACATGTCCTGAATGTGGAATATTTTATTTATTATATTCGTAGTCTTCCGTTCCACCAAAATATTTAATACAGTCTATATAGCCCTATCCTTTGAAGCAGCTTCTAAAGTAGGGTAAGATAAAAAGGCAGAACCTGATATAAGACTGTCCCAGGAAATGGATAAGAACTGGAATCTTTCCAAACAGATCCCCTAGCTACTATATCATATTGGCCTACACCAATCAATCAATAAGTTATACTTCTCAATCACAGTTATACGTGTCTCTTATTTATATTTAAATATTAAGATACTATAATATTGGTAGCAGAAAGGGATTCAATAAGAGAAAGCAAAAAAAAAAAAAAGACTGGCTCATGTATCTGTCATGAATTGTGTGATAATTTAGTTGAACCAGCTGATCAATAACCTGAACAATGCTAATGACATTACTCTGATAGCTGAAAGTACAAATAATCTGGAATGATTACTAATGAAAGTCAGGGTACGCTGTGAAAAATGGCACTAATATTTAAGATACAAAAAAACAAATCAGTGAGAACAGGTAAAGCAACCAAAATTAAAATTCATACTGATAGCTTCTGTTTTTGAAGACTGCCGTGTGCAACAGTCAAGAACTACACCATAGACTAGTACTAGGTAGGAATGCAATGAAAGCTTTGAAAACGTATTTACGTCAGTTGATATGTATATACTTAGGATAGAAAAATATATTGATCTTTTGAAGTTTGGTGTTGGAGAAACCATCTGAGAATACCATGATAGCCAAGAATTCAAACTAAAGGATCACTGAACAAGTTCTAGAGTTCTAATATAAGGCACAAATGGCTAGGCAGAAATATTGTATTCTGGGCACCTTATGCAAAGACCTGTTTCCCTTGAAAAGTTCATAATGCTGTGAAAGATGGAAAGCAGGAGAAGGGTTGAACTAGCAGAAAGATGGACAGATTTTTATAGTGGCATTGAGTGCATTGTTGGAAAACCTAGCATAAAGTTAGGGCCAGATCATCTTGGAGAAAGTTCATCTATTTAGAGATGACACTGACTTGATGGCACATAATCAATTAATTATGTATCTAACTGAACTCCCATTTTTGACCCCCTGGAGAAATTAGTCTTTAGCATCACAAATTTAATTAGATTGAACATCATTTCTTTTCATAAGAAATGACTTAGCTTTCCCCTTGGACTGACACTAGAGCAAATATGTTTGCTTTTTTACTCTGAAATTACATTCTTACTTAAGTGAAAGAAGTGTAACATTTTGAATAGTGCCAGTAGCTACTTCCACATATACATCATTTTAATACTTGAGAAACATATACAAAATGAATGTTTTTGTTAGTGTTTGACCAAGGAAATCATATATCTATTCTAGCAATTTAAGCATTTATAACATCAAGGAGGCTATGCCAAAAGAACTGAAAGGATAAAATGTAGGATAGCTAACTGCAGAATCAACAGCAACCATAATCATAAATTACAATAAATAAATTTGAAGATCTAGACTATAATTTAAAAGCTTGAATGAACCATCTGCCTTATGTTTTGAAAGAAATTTAAAATCAGTTTTGTTAAGTAATCCAGTGCTATTGTACTTGTTGTCTGTCTGTCTGTCTGTCTGTCTGTCTGTCTGTCTGTCTGTCTATCTAATTTAGATACTGTCCATCTCACTCACAGAGTACTCTGGGCAGTTTTCAAATAAAAGCATAGCTTCTGATACATTGCCAATCATAATTGAAATTGCTGTATCAGCATTTCAAAGACCAGAAGGTTTTTGGTTAAATGGTTAAATGGCTATCATAATTCTTTCCATATAATCATATCTGCCCATTGGCATAAGTAGAGAAGGTTATATATATTTTATTTATTTTGCGGTCACAGACCAAAATACAAGTGCAACAAAAAAAAAAAACACAAGAAAAATATCACAAACAATTAAACACCCGAAGCCTTGGCTAAAGAGGAATTACAACGTTCTCCTCTGGTAGTTACAGCTCTTAAAAGAAATTTAGAAACCTGAGAAGTAATATAGGAGGAGCCATCCCCTAGACAATATAAAACCAGATTACTAACATTAGAACCAGAGGGATCAATTCCAAGGAGAAAGAATAATTTAATTCTGGCTGTGTTATACATAGGGCAGTATAATAAGACATGCTCCACAGTTTCAACTTCGGCCCTATCATAGTCGCTCACTAAACAGGAGCCTCTTAAATCGCCCATCAAGTAGTGCTGAGGGCAAGACATTGAAACGGGCCAGGGAAAAGACTCTTCTATACTTGGGGATGGTTAGAGTATAGAAATATGAGGCCATTCTCAATCCATAATTATTAGAATGGCTAAAGATCAAAGGGGAGCAGGTTTTGTTGGCTCTGGCTCTTAGATATTGCAAATCTATGTCCACAAGCCGTTGGACTACCCTAAACTGGGCGTCCTCGAGACCATAATCTCCCAGAACATCCCCCGTAAAACCTAGCAAGTGGAGTTTCTTCATTAGTTCCCTCTCCCAACGAGAGGTATGAGAGTCAGCAAACACCAGGGAGAGGTAGCTACCAGGGACTGCCGAAAAGAGCACCCGAAACCACCATTTGAAGGTGTTAATCCACGCCATGCATTCGACTGAACGAATGCCCAATTCCAGGTAGATCGAAGCAAATCCAACACAGGGAGGAAGACCCAGAAGTTTCCTAAAAAAAACAGCCTGGGTTCTTTCAATACAATCTTTGAAGCCTCGTACCCATATGGGAATTCCATAAAGAGTTTGGGCCAGGGTTTTGGCTTCATATATACACAGAGCAGAAGGAATAAACTGGCCTCCTTGGGTAAAAAAGAATCTTATAATCTGCTGATGGCTACAGGAGGCCGAATTCAGCACCTGGATTCGATGTTTAGTCCAAGTACCAGTATTCTGAAATTGAATACCTAAATACTTGAAATGGAAAACCTGCCTAACAACATTACCATTAATAGCCCAGTTGTATGATTTCCGGGCTCTGGAGAACACCAGTACTTTGGATTTGTCATAAAGTAGAGAAGGTTCTGAATTATGCTCTATTTTTCCCCCCAAAATTATGCTAAATCAGCAGAATATAGTAGGCATATTTCCAATTCTGTGGAGATACTTATGTTTTTTATGAAGTTGATTATTTTCAGGACTATCAGTCTTGAAAATAGTCTTACCTCTAATTTGGAGCAACTTTCCTCCAAATATTAAGCACAGAATAATAACTATGGGAAAAGGGTATGCCTCCATTTCCTGTACCTGGTTGGCTACTATGGTAAACAAAATGCTTAATTAAGATGGCCTTGGCCTTAACCACCAAAGCTGTTCTTATGTTCTTTGAAATGCTGCTTGTCCAAGTCCAGGCTTGTTCCAAGTCCAGGTTAAGAACCACAAAAAAAAAAAGAGAGAGAGAGAAGATGACTTTTGGAATTGTCCATCTACAATTACACCTGGAAAACAGACTGAAAGAAAAATATATTTATCTGGCCATCCCCAGTATGGTGAGATGTAATGAATTATTTAAATTATTATATTTCAAAATTGGATATAATTATCTACAGTAGCATATATATGTTTTATGCTCCTTTTCATTAATAATTTTAATGACACAGCCATGCGATAATAAAGGACTATATTTGTAATAGAATCCATTTTGTGATATCCACCTGCTTTCTCCTTCACAATATTTTTGGTCATGCTCTTTTTATTCTGACAAATCTTTGACCTGACTCAATTAAGGTTATTTTTTAATTAGATTATTTTTTTAATCATATAGCTACCAAAAAATGAATTCTCTTTTTTTATTATCACCTTTAGCATCTTTAGAAGATGGAATACAGTTTTGAGTAATAAACTATGACTGGATGACTATTAACAAAGTTTCTAATTTTGAATGGTAAATGTTGTATAAATATATATGTGTGCGTGCATGTGCACATGTGAGCGCCTGTGATGTTTGCAGCAATGCTCATGTGAGTGGGGCCGCAAGCACCCGTGATTATACTCGCGTGAATGGGGCTACGAATGGCCACAATGCTCACACGAATGGGGCTGCTAATGCCCACTACAAAGCTTGCGCATCTGGGATCAAGACCACCCTCAACAACACTCGCATGAGTGGGGCTGCAAGCACCCAGGATTACGTTCGCGCAAGTGGGGCCACGAACACCTCTGATGATGCTCATGTGAGTGGGGCCGCAAATGTCCAACTCTCATGGCACTGCTCGTGCAAACAGCGCCTTGCGCATGCGCAATTGTGTGTGCACCGGCTGGCCACTCACGTGGCCCTGTAGTGATTAGGCCACAGCCCAGTAGTGTTGTTTTCAAGAAAAATTCAATGTATATTGCAATACTCCATATATGAGGTGATCAAATCATGAGTGACTGTCTGAAAGGGCCTCTACTCCAGATGGGAGCACAGTTCTACCAAAAGATGGATTTGGTGAATATCCTTTTAACTACAGCTGCCACCTGCTCCTCAAGCAAATTGTACAGCACTCCTGACATGACTCAAAACCCCACAACTACTCAATCTTGTCAGGGTTGAGGTTGAAGGTATTTCTCTCCATGTGTCCCCCCCCCCTCAGCCCTGAGACAATGGGACAAGGCTTTGATAACATCATCCAATCAGCCTGAGGTTGAGAGTTACAAATGGGTATCGTAACATATTGCTCATATTTGATCCAAACAGAAGTTGACCTCGCTTAATGATCTCATGTAGATGTTTAAAAAAGGGGTAAGAGCTCTAATAGACCACACACATTAGGGGCCTGGGATGAAGTCCTAGGACTTCATCTCTTCCTCTCCCCACAACTAGATTTGATCACAAAGAAAGAAGAAGGTCCACAAAACCATGCCCCAGACTCCCAATACTCAGAGATGAGCCAGAAGTATATAATGGTTGGCAGTATTGAAAGTATCTGAGACAGTTTCTCAAGTACAAGCTATTCTATTCATATTAAAAAAATATTTTATATAGCTGAGAGGAGACTTTCCTGATAAGTGCTGGCCCAAAGTCATTCAAGGCATTCAAACCATTTCACTGAAACAACTGGAATGGCCTCTTCACTTTAGCAAAACCAAGCAGACTGCTTGAATCATGTTGTCAAAGCTAATCTTAGTCTCTTTGCACAGGTCTATGTAATAGAATTCTATAAGAGTTATATGGTATTATAATGGCAACCATCATTCATTCAGTGTACCACATCTCCTCTTCATTATGTACATTTTGATTTCAAATATTTTATGGATTCAACCACATTGAAATAGAAATCTTAGCACTCCAATAATGTACAAAAAAGACCTTATCTTAAAATCTTCTGTTTCACTGACCGAAACCACTTTCACTCTTGCGCAGCCCATGAAGAATTTCATTTAGCCCACTGAAGGCAACCACGAATAATGCAAAGCAGCTCAATGTGACAAGAATAGCATATAAACAAGAGAAGCACAGCAAAGAAGAAATGATAGCAATTAAATTATAGTTGGCTATCAAATCCAGCCTATCTTTTGAGAAAACTGAAACTATACTTTTACTTTAAGCATTATGCGATACATGTCGTTGATAAAATTAAATGACAAAACTAAATATAAAGCAACCTCTATAATATGTATGGTATAAGCTGAGTTTATCAATTATGAATAATAGAAATGTGCGAGAAGTATTGAAAATAAAAAGTTGAATAAGTCGAGTAGAGCTTCAATAAATAGGAGGCCTTTTCAGTGGTATATAAATAGAACACCTTCCCATTTTCAGAATCCTTTAGGGTTTTGCTAGCATTTCTGGTTACTTGCTTTATAAACTGCCCTTTTCAAATATTAATGGCCCAATCAAAATTTAAAAGGCATTTCAAAGTTCTTATTTATTAATAGCAGTATCTTATTGATGAGAAAGAAGGTGCAGATATTTGCACCTGTTTGTTTTTGCTGGGAATTTAAAATTGGAGTTGCAGCCTTTTATCTATTTAAACATAAAAGCAATCCATTTTAGTTAATTAATTCATATGGTGAATCATAAATGAGTGACTAACAGTACAGTGCAATGGTTGTTTTCTTTGTTTATTTTTAGCTTCAGTGTATCACAGTGATGTAACATTTTTAATAAATACAGCTCGAATTTCTGTTCAAGAAATAGCTGAGGTTTATTAAAGTTGTTTCTATGAGATGGTGGCCATATAAAGGGAAGGAAGGAAGGAAGGAAGGAAGGAAGGAAGGAAGGAAGGAAGGAAGGAAGGAAGGAAGGAAGGAAGGAAGGAAGGAGGGAGGGAGGGAGGGAGGGAGGGAGGGAGGGAGGATAAAAATTGCGCATTTCCCCTCCTTATTTCAAACGAGTAAACATAATCAGTTTATTAGTTGATTTAGATTAATCAACCTGAAATACGAAAGAATGAATACTTTTAAAAACATTGTACTAACAACTCATATATGCCTTAAAACTCAGCATGTTTAGACATGAGCAACTCTGTCTTCTTGCATCATTTTTCTATTAGGAGTCTGGTGGTAATACTTTGAGATAGTTCTGTTCCTATCTCTCCAAACATAATCAGAAGATGGGGACCCATAAGGTTTTGTCTTGTGTGCCATGTCATTTAACATCCGTATAAAGCCATCGAAAGAATCATTCACAGGTTTAGAAAAGGCAGTCATCGGTGCTGATGGTAGTTATGTTTCCTTTTCTGTGATTTAGAGGTTAGATTTCATTTAGGCTTCTATGTGCCCAGATTGAAAGGGTCTGAATGGATAAGATAGACTGGGACTCAGGGTAAATGACTATTCTGAACAAAGCTGCATTTCCTCTTACTGATCAGGTTCGCAGTCTGGAGTTTCTCCTGAATTCAGCATGATGCTTTCAATCATATATCATCAATAACAAAGAGAGCCTTTAAGTCTTTGACCAGTTCTGTCACTATCGGAAGAACAAATGGTAATGCATTGAACAGTCTTGAAAAGGCTCAGAAATTGCACTTAGCTCAGAACATAGCAAAATATGTGAGGGTTGGTGCCTCCTAAAAGTTTTGCCTAAGTCCACATACAAACAACTTCACTAGTTCCCAAGACCAACTCACAATTATCATATGTACAGTATAAAATGCTCACACAGCTTAGTATCAAGCTCCTTATAGAACTGCCTATTCCTGAACTCTCCATCCAACACTCTTAGAACATCAATGTAGCCTCTTTTGCAGTTTTACTGTGGATTTATTTGACATCTACACTTAACTCTGCCTTCTCTTTGGCATATCCATGTTGTCGAACAAAGTTATTGGAAATCAAGCAACCTCTCAGTTTCTGGTGCCTCCTGATGGCTTCAACTGTCTTAATACTTTTGAAATGCATTTTTAATGTTATAAAATTTATGTTTAATGTGTTTCTGCTCTTGTAATTCTATTTCTGTAAACGACCCTGAGCCTTTACGCGAGTGGGCATTATAGGAATGCTCTGAATAAAATCAGTCCATTTATTTACTGATTTACAGTTCAATAATGCATATGTATTTCATTCTAGCAGTCATGGAAACAATATAGTTGCACATTTATCTGTTTTTAAAAGTACCAGAACAATTCATATCTTTACTTAGTAAATGAATAAAGGCTTGTAACCATGTGACTGAGGCCATTTGATTATAAAATTGATATCACTGTTTTACCATTGCTTTTATTAACTTATTTGGTGATATTAACTTGTACAGAAGTGCCTTCAAGTCAGTATAACTCCCGGTGATTGCCTGACCAGTCCTTGAAATTTTCTTGGCAACATTTTTTTGGAAATAGTTTGCCATTGCCTCTTTCTTAGCATTGATAGAAAGTGTCCTGTCCAAGGTCAGTCATGTGACTTTGTGCCTCAAGTGGGACTAGAATTCATAGAGTGCCAATTTCTAGACTAGTGCTTTAACCACTATACCATACTTAGCATAAACGTTAATAATATAATAATGGAAAATTACCTGAACATATTCTTTCTTAAGAACTATTTCCTATCAAATAAAACTTTTTAAATTAAAACTTGGCAAACATTTCAAAAGCTTACATTATTCACTATCCAGGTAATGGCAAACAATAACACAGGAACTTAAGTCTTCTCACTTTTTTAGGGAATAATAAAAGCTAGTTTACTTGAGACCGAGACTCATTAAGGAGTTGAGCAGTTTCAAAATTGGATTAAGTAAATAAGTAATAATTACAGTAATAGTGAGTTACATGTTGCTCATTACTAGAACTGTGATAATAACAAAACATGTTTTTCTATTACTTAATTAATGGAAGTGGAAAATACAAATATGATTGTAATAAGTAAAACTGATAGTTTTCCATTAGAAAAAAAGAAATAAATACACTACAAAAAAAAATCCCTCAGTCTATTTTTGTCTTGGGATATGCATAACTACAGTAAAATGAAGATTAAGTTAAGTAAGTATTAGAATGCTTTCTCTATATATTCACTAACAGTATTGTGCTTGGAAAATCATAAAAACGTGGATCAAAAATACATTCCCATTTTTCTGAAAAAATGTATTTCTAGTTCTTCTAGAATATTTATTTTTGTATAACCTTTTTATTAATGTAATTTGGAATCTTTCTATGCAAAGCTTTTCATCTTTAAAAGGTACTATAACTATAGACATTGTATAAAAACAAATGAAACTGGGAAGTTTTGCCTATCTCTGAGCAATGTTGACCATGCAACACTGATTAATCACTACCAAATTTCTTATAAGAAATGGTGATTTTTTCCTTATCCTTCACCGTCTCTCTACTAAATCCCTCCATCCATACGTTTGCTATACCGTCTGCCTTATGTGCAAGCTTCCTCTCTTCCTTCTTCACTGAGCAACTGTAAATATTGAATAGGGAGGCTAGCAATAAGGACATAAAGGTAAGTCCCTGATCTATGACCACAGTTGAGCCCAACATTTCTATTGCTAAATGAGATAGTTGTTAAGTGGTGGCACAGTATTTACAGGCTAACTCTGCTCATAGCCTGGAGTTCAACCCTGACTGGCTCAAGGTTAACCCTAACCCTAACTCTTCCATCCTTCTGAGGTCAGTAAAATGAGGACCCAGATTGTTGGGGTCAATATACTGCCTCTGTAAACCACTTAAAGAGTGCTGTAAAGCACTATGAAGTGGTATATAAGTCTAAGTGTTATTGCTATTGCCCTATTTTACGACCTTTCTTACCAAAGTTGTTAAGTGAATTTAAGTCACTGTACTTGTTAAGTTAGTAACATGGTTGTTAAGTAGCTTCTCCATTGACTTTGCTAGTCAGAAGTCATAAAAGGTGATCACAACACCCCGGGCAAATGCAATTGTCATAAATATGAGTTAGTTGCCAAGTATCCGAATTTTGATCACATGACCATGGGGGTGCTACAACAGTATGAAAAACGGTCATAAGTCACTTTTTTCAGTGCCATTGTAACTTTGAATGGTCACTAAACGAATTGTTGTAAGTCGAGGACTACCTATATTGAATAGGGAAGCTGGCAACAAGGATATGAGTGGAATAAACGTTAGTAGTAAACTCTGTTTTCTAATTAAATTTACACTGATCTCATTCCATGTTTCTCCACTATGTATCACCAGCCCATCTTTAAGTGAATACCAAGTAGAATATTTAACCAGTGCAATGGAGCAATCTCCTTACCAGTAACCGTTATCTGAAGCAGGATTGTTACATCCAAATAGTAACATATGGTGGACAGTGTCCATACTGGCATGAGGTTTAAAGTCAACTGAAAGACAAAAATTATAATATAAATATAAGTTTGTTTTCTCAGTTTAACAAACCATTAAGTTGTATATGAATGCTTTTCTGCAAACACTGCAGAAAGAATAAAACAAGATGTCATCTACATTTGGCTGTATCTCTTACAAGAAGCGGGTCATTGAAATGGCTGTTCAAGAGTTTTTTCAAACAGAAAAATACTTGACAATGGGTTATGCTGAATACCACAGAACACCCCTTATCAGAGCAAGATTTGATCAGCTCTATTGTTAAATACAGACAATTCAGCAAGTGCCCTATTCTGAGGAAACATATATTTGTGAAATAGCAGTTGTAGCACATGTCCTTTTCAACTATCAATTATATGGCCCAGCAAGGGCTCTGCACTTATAATAGATAGAATCATATATTGGGACTGTAACAAAGGACTTTTTTATTACCTTAATGACACAAAAACATATGTAGTGATTAAAACTGTTTAGATTTATAATTAGGGATGTCCAACTGAGAATGCATTTCATGAAACACATTGGGAATTAGGCAATAAATTCACCTAAAAACATGCTGTTTTAGGATACAATCTAGGTCAGTCACTCGGACCAGAGGTTTAGTCTTCTGAGCTTTGGGGCGCATGTTGAAGCCCATCCTCAGGGAACTTCTCTCTCACCAGAATGACACATTCACATTCTGGTGAGAGAGAAGTTCCCCGAGGATGGGCTCCAGCATGAATCTGAAAGCTCAGAAGACTTAACCTCTGGTCCCGGTGACCAACCCAGATTGGATCCTGCAACATTATCCTGGGACATATTTGCCTTCATTGTGACATACTATTTTAACATTCATTTTATGTCTCTGCATTCTGTTTTATCTTATACTATTTTATCTTGCTCTTTTCATTTTATCTTACCTTACTATATTTTATCCTACCTCAATCTATTTTATCTTATTTTACTGTATCTTACTGTGATTGATGCCCATTGCTTTGATATAAACAACTGACTAATCAGTAAAGTTATACTACTGTCTGTCTATCTATTCAGTTGCCATTCAGATATACATATTTTGAACACAAAAAATTTCTAAAACAAAAATAATACAGCTTGTATTTTCATTCTATTATTATGAATCAAAAAACAAAAATCAAAAAACAGGTAATCAAAAAACAAAAGAAAAAGGACAATAAAAATATGTCATCACAGGTCTATTTAAATTCATAACTGAGAAAAACATTACAATTAAGACAATTTTAGTTTCTTTTGATAAAACGCTCACAATTCTTTTCTGTTCTTTTTTTGGGGTAACAGATGACAGACTATAATATTTGTTATTTTGTCTCTTAAACATTTGTGAGAATTCTAAAAAGTAGTAGAGTTGAGTTCTTGAGTTCATTGCGGTATTAGAACCACAGATGTTTCTTAATACTGAGCGAAAGAATGTCTTTGAATTCTGATTTTTGAAGTTCAGTGATATAAAAGAGTATTTCTGGGAAGGAGAAATGGAATATATTAATGGAGAGAATTCATTTCTGTGATATCCACTAGAATTTTACAGTCCACTGGGATTCCATACTGTCTTATGTTAAACAAATGAAAACTTTTGAGGGTTCTTTGGGGGCACTTCAAAAATCTATTGATATTGTTATAACCAGAACTGATAATTCAGAACATGGTGATTCCAGATCAGGTGATAGGATAACAACTGATGAATTTACTATAATAGCTTTATCAAAAGCAAATCCAGTGTTACAAACATAATTTATCTATTTGGAAGCATAATCAGATAGGAACAACATAAATATTTTTGGAACTGTGCAACATTTAAAAAAAACCTACTATTTCAAGATTTTTTTTGAACTCTTTGAATACTAATGGGAGAGAGAGAGAGAGAGAGAGAGAGAGAGAGAGAGAGAGAGAGAGAGAGAGAGAGAGAGAGAGAGAGAGAGAGGAGAAGGATGATGATGATGCAAAATGTTGGCTGATTGATTAGGGCAGTCAAAAGCTCCAAATTTTATACCAGTGATTCAGGACAAAAATAATATATATGTAACACATGTTTGTTTACAAGGTTATCTCCCTTGATTTTTACCCAAGAAGCTTCACTTAATTAGAAATGATTTAGTCATCCAAATCTAAGTTCATATTTTTAGCTATATTTTCTTTTTCTTTGCCTATTGGAAACTTGCCTTCATGAACTGTCTTGGAATTGGCATATTTAAACTCCTATGTTAAGGGGGAAATCCTATGTTATTATGGTTTGAAGTATTTTGGAAAAATATGAAATTCCTATATATTAGCTAGTATGGAGGTATAGCAAACAATACCATGAGTTCATTTTACTACTACCGGCAATTTTTTTAAAAAACAGAACTAAATTATAATCATTATAATTCATTACACTTGTTCCTGAGATATGATCTTGCAGTATTGCTCTATTTTGGACAAAAGTTATTTCAATATTTCATTCTCAAAGTCTCACTGGTTTCTGCAGATATTCTTATTCTTCTAAATTATGTACCAATGGTTTGTAAATTAGCATAAGAACAATGGAAATGGATATGTTATGTGTTTATATCATAAACAAATAATATACAAAGCTGGAAGAATGACTGTTGTTTGTTAATCATTTCATGGTCTAAAGAACTTAACTCAGTGGCTCTTTGTAAGCTATAAAGAAGCAATTAGACCACATTATAATTGATACCTGAACAAATCTTTGATCACCTATAATCCCAGCTGGGGAATTATTTAAAAATTTGGCCTGCATGTACTAATTTATATGTGCAATATCCTACTGTTATATTGCTTAGTAAACTGACTTAAAATTAATAATTCAGTGTGAAATAAATATGCAAGTACAGTAGCTCTGATTAATAAATAAGATATATATTATGTGTATTTTTTCTACTTGGATATAAAATTTTAATGACACAAAATTATAGGTGTAAACTTTATGTCTCTCTGTGTATCTATCTCCCTATCCATATCCATTTTGGGGGGAAAACTTGAACACTATGAAACTAGTAAATAGCATTATTTTATTTTTATCTTACTGACCAATGCAGAGGGCTATGTGTGCATTTGCAAGAGGAAATTTCAATCATTTAGATTGGCTGAGAAACACTATTAAACTATTGGGGAGGGGGGGTTGAAGAAGTAGGGAAAAGGGTGTATCTGGTAACATATGTTTTATTACTTCTAAACATATTTTATTACTTCTAAACTAAGGCAGACCTGCAATTAAAAGGCTGGAAAGAATTCCAGAAATTGTGCTTTCTGTATATTACCTAGGAAATACTACTGGCTTAGTAAAACTATTATTATTTTTAACTCAGTATCTTGATTGAAAATTAGGATAGGATAGGATAGGATAGGATAGGATAGGATAGGATAGGATAGGATAGAACTGGAAGGGACCTTGGAGGTCTTCTAGTCCAGCCCCCTGTTCAAGCAGGAGAACCTATACCATTTCAGACAAGTGACTGTCTAGTCTCTTCTTAAAAACCTCCAGTGATGGAGCGCCCACGTTTCTTAATAACATTATATATAACTCTCTTTTGCTACATGTCCTAATACTGGGTTTATGTTAAGCGATCAAGAAAGGTATTTGAGTTGATTCCTTTTGTATCTATAATTTACATATCATTTGTTTCTTATTTACTTTAATGGTGAGGTTCAACTGCTTTTAATTCTCCATAATTTCTTTGAGGTCTATTTTTTACCAAATTAAGAATTATACATCAGATAACTTTATTCATTTTTACATGTTACAAAAATTATCATAAATTGTATATATAGAGTTATACCTTATCTATATATATATGCATGTTTGTGTGTGTATATTAAAGATTACTAAAGTAAATGCATTTGCCCAAGAAAAGGTAATCTCAATCTGCAGTAAGATTTCTATCGCAACAGTTCTGCAGCTGTAAATTCAAATAAACAGGTAATGCATCTTCTCATCTACTGTATAATACAGTTTATATGGTATTGTTGACAAATGGGGATTACTATCAGCCAGCAAAGGGAAAAATATATTATGTACTGCTGGGCATATTCATTAAAATCAGGGACAGAGAATGGCAAATACATTTTCTAGCACTGGCAGAATGGCTTGCTTTCAGACATAATACTTCTCAACGTCAGTAGAATGGCCTTTAGTTATCACCACAGTTCAATAATAAACAACACATTGTACAGACCTGCACAGTACAACAAAATTCATTTTAGCTTTAGGATTTGCCCTTATAAGGTAATTAAATATCAAAATGTTAAATGGAAAAAATAACAGTTTTTCACAAATGCAGTTAATTGTATGCCATATCTGCAAAACTCTGTGGAAGAAAGGCACACAATACAATTATATGTTCTCAGCAAAGAATTAACTTTGATAACTTACCTTTATGTATAGAGTATTTTTATGTTTTTTAAGTGCCAGTTTTGCCTTATATGACTGTTTTCAGTGTTTATAAAACATAAAAAGTTAATTGGCTATTACTGGAAAAATAGATACATATTTTATTAAGATAATAGATAATTTGGTCTACTGGTTAAGGCACAGGATAGAATATTGGGCAATTTGATAGTTTATGTATTTCAGTTCACCTCTATGACTTCTGATACTCAGTGTAATTATTTACTGTTATCTAAAGCACTTTTATCTTAAATTAAAATTGTAATGGGGTTTTGTATGAATATAGGGATGCTTGTAGAAATAGAAAATATTTAAAATTCAGCCTAGGCACAACACAGGCAAATAAAATATAATCAAGACCCATTTAAACTCACCACTGTGGTTAAGCAATATATTTCAGTCACTGATATTAACATTCATAGAAATATTCATGAATTTAATCCTAACGTATTCAAGATTCACTCTATTCTTCTTAGTGCTAATAATTTTCAATATAAAATACAAATGCCCCTTAACAGTTTGACAGCCACCATATATCTGTCCAAATGAAATGTACTACTTCTAAAGGATTTTCCTGCCAGACTGGAGAATATGCAGAGAACAGAGATTACAAATAAATGAAGGTGTTTTATATTGAATCAGACCCAACTATATCTTTTCTAATTGGTTTGAGATCTCCAGGCCCTAACCTTTAAATTCTCTCCTGAACATGTAGCATTCTGTCCCCCTTGCTATGGGTCTAATCAAATATGTTTATCTATAATCCCTATTAAGATAACAATGTTCACTCAATGTTTGTATTGCTCCTGTTGCTGTTATTATTATTTTTCCTTCAAAGAATAATGTGGCAAAATGTGGATGCACAGGTGGTGTCAAATATTCAGCACGTGTAATATCATTTCTGTGTGAGTTACCTTTGTTGCCTGTGTGCTGGTTGTTCCTTTTAAAGCCCTTCATAGTTTGGGACCAGGTTGCCTAAGGGACCATCTTCCCCCAGTAGTTTCTATTCATCCAGGCAAGTTG
Organism: Azemiops feae; assembly: GCA_023970755.1. Taxonomy (NCBI): domain Eukaryota; kingdom Metazoa; phylum Chordata; class Lepidosauria; order Squamata; family Viperidae; genus Azemiops; species Azemiops feae. The sequence goes on from JALGBA010004287.1 coordinate 2,239,831, forward strand.
GGCAAGGAATCTCAGCTGGTGGTACTAGGAAAGGTATCTTTTCTACTTTAGCCCCTGCCCTCTGCAACATTCTCGTCTCAGGATTGAGGATCACCTAACCCTGTTGGCCTTTCATAAGGGCTTGAAGACTTGGCTTTGTGTCCAGGCCTGGGGCTCCGGGGGTGGGAAGGGTCCTGTTTCCTGGCTATATTGATGTCTATGACAATTTTTTTTTCTTGGCAGCTCCATATATTATATATTACACACACAAATTATTACCAATAAATCATAGCACAACCTGCTGGCATTTTTCTTATAAAAGCAATTTTTTTAAAGAAAGACCAAAAAAAGTAATCATTCTTCATTGCATTACCAAACCTATGATCCCTGGAGCCCAAATTATATTCTTTAAAGCTCCAATCCACACATAGTATAATAATTTAGCATCTATACAATTAAAACTTTTAAAATAATAGGATTATTTATTTATATATCATATTTCTAGACCACTCATCTCTACTTTTTTTTTTTTTTTTTTTTACCAAAAATGTCTTTCTACAGGCTTTACTGTTCGATTGATTTGCAAGGAAAGCAGCATCATTTCACTCTTAACCCTATTTTAAAATTTTAGCACTCATCAACCACTTTACTTAAAATGTGCTAAAAGTTTACCAATACATTTTCAAACTACAATTAGCACTTTCCTGCCTTCCGACTGTTATAAATTTCCATTTTACTATTGACTCTTAGTAGGTGTAAATATTTGCAAGGGGAATGAAATAAAAATTAAGATGGAATTAACTTGATAAGCAGATGGTGCTTACTTCACTGATCTAGTAAATTAAACATTGATACAGTGCTTGTCATTTACCTGTCATTTTATCCTTGCCTCAACATAAAGCAAGTACATTTTGCAGATAGGTAAGATCTTATTGTGCCAATGCTTATTGTAAGTGCAAAGAGATTTACAGCCTGAACTAGCAGGTAAATAAACAGCTTGTGCAATGGAGTGGAATTAAATATCCAGCCACAGACAGAAAGCCAATGCTTTACAAATGAGAATGCTTGGGCTCAGCTGTCAAAGGCATCTACATGAAGCTCCTTAAGTACTATTACTCACCAATCTCTCCAGATGCAGTTCTCCCCACCTTAAGTGGTTCCTTCTAGTTTTGCTTCTGTATTAGGCATGATGAATGCATTGCAGCAACTCTATGGAAAAGCTTAAGCTATAGAGAAGCCACAGAAACCTTGACTGATTCATATAAAATTGACCATGTTTTTCTGAATCTTAAATAGTACTTACCTACATAAGCTTCGTCTTCCACTGGCAAACGCAGCGACATGCAAAGGTAAGTATCAGACTATATGGAAGGACAGAAAAAGTAGAGTATGTAAAATGTTAGAGCTTTTTTCTTCAAAAGTTAAAAATACAAGAGGAAATAATAGTATCTTTAACTGTTTTGAAGTATAGTCAGAACTATTTGCTAAATAAAAATAATTTAGCTGACAAAATGATAAAACACACCTTTCTTTTAATTCCCTACCTAATAATACCTTTGGTTACTTTTTACCTGATCAGGGATAATACATGTATATACAAAATCCAGCTACATTAATCAATGAAAGCTAGAATCGATACTTTACGGCATTATCCTTTTCGTTATGTTCAACCGCACTATTAAGCCAATTCCAAAAGCAGGCAACAAGCACAAATCACATATGCAGTAATATTCAACTGTTTAACTGAATATTAAACATCCAGGTGAAGCAATGTCAGATTACACCTGCAGCAGTTAGTACTGTAATTCTGCAATGAGACTAAGCAAGCAGATATCCTTCCATTATGACAAGGAAAAGTAGGCATCATATTGTAATAGACTGTAAAGCATATAATGGCATATAATCAATCAATTCATTAAAAAAAAGTTTTCCATATAAATATTTGGAAATAAATGTAGACAAGTCAAAATAATGCTGCATTATAAACTAAATATAATTCAAAAGCTTTCTGAAGATATATACTTCAAATATATTCAAATCAATAGTGCTTCAAACCAAAATACATCTTCTTAACCTACCATTTTGTACTTTTTCTACTTTTTTCAAGCAATAATGAGGTAAAGCTGTACAGAGAATATATAAACTGGAAACCCTTAATGGTGTCAGTAACAGTGAAAATTAATCAATATAATACTTTCTATTGTAAGCGCTGGGAAAATTATTTAAACCAGACATGGTTTAGCAACAGTCACCGCATACTAGAACATGACAATCCTGAATTGATTATTTCAATGGTCCCAGAAGACATAGCCAGCAATAATATATTCCCTCCATATATCACTGTATTAGTTTTCTATAATACAATCAAACTTTTGCTTCTAAACAAAGAAAATGTGCAAGGAAAATAATTGATGAATAATAATGACAATGGCAGCAGCAAGATATTTCATAACTTTTACAGATTGTTTGATAATATTACTGCAACTATATTTTGTAAGAGTTCTGTTAATACTAAAATAAATGGCAGTTTATAAATCATGCTTCATAAAATCTTATAATCCCTTGCATTAAATGTCTTTTAATAAACAATATTTTCTAACAAAATGAATTATATTGCTATAATTTAATTTCATAGTTTTATATTTTCTACTGAACATTTTTAAAATAATCTGAATCTTCAGATATTAAGTTCCAATTTCCAAATTGCTAAACCAAATTCATTATTTATTTTATATAATATACATTTCCTTGGTTAAAATAAACTTTTCCTGAGTTTACTTATTTAAAAATCTAAAAATGTTGATCATATGCAAAAGTACATAATTCTTCTATTACTTTTCCATACACATACTTCCAGATGTAAAAATTACATAGAGTGATCTTTATTATATTCTATTTCAGAGTGGCAACTTCAAGTACTTACTTATGTGTTGTTTTCTAGTTTCCCAAAGTGCATAAATAAACAATTTACTCCAGTATAATTCTCCCTAATTCATCAATTTGAAGTAAATAATTTACACGAAGAGAGAGAACTTTAATGATTATACAAAGACTCATTGCTCTTTATCTTTCAAACTGTCAGGGGCTGACAGTCATGCATGCTAATGGATACACTCCTATTAATACAAAAATAAATGAGCAATGAAAATGTCAATTGCTCTGCAATCTACTGTCATTATTTCATATCTTAGTCTACAAGCAAACATTAATGGCTTGGGAGTGGTTGCAAATAACATACAAGTTGAATTGCCTAATTTCTTTAAAACACAATCACCTAAATAATTAAAACTGAATAATGAAAATGGAAATTTCTTTTTCCTTACATTTCTCCCTCTACATTCAGTATAAAAAGTTGTTTTAGCATCCGAAGATTGGTTTAACTTCAAAAGATTAAATCATAGGTAATTCAAAGATGCTAATGGTATGGTTGCTTTAACATATTTTTATATGTATCCCACAAAAAAGGGCAGTCTGGGTAGAAAGCTCTTCAAAAGGTCTAATAACTAAGAAAAAATAAATTATTGAAGATTGAAGACAGAGAGGCATACTACAGGTACCCCAAATTATAGTTATGAATGCTGTATTAGCCCCATAAATGATTGTTACAATTACCTTTCGTCTACAAGATGCTATAGATTTGGGAAAGATGATTTATTTGGGCCTCATCACATTTTTGTTGCTATCATCATCATCATCATCATCATCATTTTAGCTTATATAAGCAGCATATTTATTGCCAAACTTATGTTTTCTATGTATCATGAAAACTACATCATGGTCATGTACAATTTAAATTCAAACAGCCAATTTCATATATTATCACCATATAAATTAGTTTCAAAAGGATTCATTTTCCAGTTATATACTGTATATGCCTTAAAATTATATTAGCTCTATACTAATATATCACATCATAGGATGAAACTGAAATGTAAAATGCAAATCATATGCTCTGAACTGATAGCAAAGAACTGTAGTACAATTATAAGGTTGATGCAAGAAAATATCATTCTACCTTTGCTAGAGGTAAACCTACATTAAGGTTTTCCTTATTCTTTAAGATATCTTACATCACAATGGAAGAGACTTCTCTTCTAATTAAACCCTTTAATTAATGCACCAGCATATTTATTAATCTGAATTCTGTCAATATTTCACAGATTGTAATAGATGCTGCATTTTTCAATGTCATATTACTTCTATCAAACCTCAAAAATTAAACAAAGTCTACCTAGAAGGCTAAATATGGTGAAAGTCGGATTAAATCCTAAAAGGTTCATTTACAGAAGTCCCTTAAAGAGGTGTCCACAGAATCTAATGAAATGATAAAACTAGAATAATGATGCAAGTTCCATCCCTTGTAGAGGTATGTGGATACTTCTAAATATTGCAGCTTTACAGTATCAAGAATATCAATGCGCTGCAAAGGCTTCCACATTCTATAGTCTTTAGGCAAGAAAAGAATAGCAATGTTTGAGATGAAAGTGTCAAGGTTGAATTGCTAAGATGCTTGCTAACCTCTGTCGCTACTCAACTTGCCATAGAAACAGGGGGGAGGGAGAGCCTGGGAAAGAAACAGTTTCAAGAAGGCGTCCACAGACTGTGAGACCCAACGTCACAAAAGCAGGTGTCTGATGGAGAAGTGGATCATTCCCATAACAAACCGAGATGTGATTGGGCAAGGTGAACATTTGGTGGGTGGAGGTTATGAAAAGTATTGTTAACTAACCAGATTTTTGCATGGGAAAATTAGAGTTGATTTTGCTTCTTCAGTGCCAGATGTGTATTCAATAAAGTTTATCTCTTATGGCACCTCTTCGATATTGAATTCACTAGCTGGACTGTTTACAGAAGGTTTACCACAATCAGGATCTTACTCTTGCTTTAAGCAACAGGATGAGAAAGAAATTTAATAAATATGTTGAACTTGCTTCTCCTTCCATATCACATTCAACTGTGGCTAAGAAGAAGCTGAAAGCATTCAACATCTATATGTACATCTGAAGTGTATTTTGAATTAAACTCCAATCTACAATTAGCCCTCAATCTAATATGCTGCTGGGCAATTGCAAATCACAATGCCATAAAGAGTCCCACTTAATATTTATTAAGGTGATCCACTGGAGACATGAGAACATATGACTGACTTTCCATTTTCAACAGCAGCAGGAAACCAGCCGTCCGTAGTGGATACTGGGAAGAATTAAAAAGGTTTGTTTTGTTTCAAAGAAAAACTTTTTTCTTCCAGTAGCCCTCCTTAATGATCACTTTTCCTGAAACCATTAGTATCAGAAAACCATTGCTCTGGAGCAGACTTGCTAGGTGATCAAGGAATTAAACCTCCCAATTTCCTTTCATGCCAGCAGGGCTTTTTATAATCAATGTTTCTTACAGACAAAAATGAGAAAGCTTTATTGCGCTCTCTCTCTCTCTCTCTCTCTCTCTCTCTCTCTCTCTCTCTCTCTCTCTCTCTCCCTCTCTTACACATAAAACTAAATGATGGTAAGAACAAGCAGTCGACTGAATGAAAGATAACATTCCAATGATTTTTTTTAACTAAGCAAATGCCAAAACATAATTATGGTGAGAATGAATCTATTAAATTATATCACTGCTTTGAAGATCCTTTATCACTGAAGATCTTTACAGGTAAGCCTCAACTTACAGCCACAACTGAGCCCAAAATTTCTGTTGCTAAGCAAAACAGTGCTTAAATGAGTTTCTCTTTTATGACTTTTCTTGCCACAGTTGTTAAATGAATCACTGCAGTTGTTAAGTTAGTAAAATGGCTGTTAAGTGAATCATTGCTTCCCCATTGATTTTGCTTGTCAGAAGGTCGCAAAAGATGATCATATGCATCCAGGATACTGCAACTGTCATAAATACATGCCAGTTGCTAAGCCTCCGAATTTTGATCATGTGACCATGGGGATGCTACAGCAGTCATCAGTGTGAAAAATGGTCATAAGTAACTTTTTTCAGTGCTGTTGTAACTTGGAATGGTCACTAAATGAATCATTGTAAGTTGAGGACTATCTGTACTTCACTATCTGTTCTTCTTCCTGAAAAGTAAGAATGAACTAGCTGAGAGAGGCAATCTGGGTATCAGAATTCTTAACTAGTCATCACCTCTCAAAGATTACCCCCCCCCCAAAAAAAAAATAAGACATGCAACAGGAAAGGGGAAAACATGCTGTATGTTCACTCATTGGGGTTTTTTGGGAAACCAACATGATTAAAAATAACTTCTATTACTAATACTTATTTTGCTGCACAGTGCCATCTACCACACCATTGTATATACTGTACTTATCATAATCCCTTACTTTATTAAAGAGCTGAGGTTAGGGTAAATAACCTAGCAAAGCAGAGCATTCTCAGAAAAGTGCAATCTGTTTTGGGGTGACTAAGATGGCCACAACCACAGTTTCAATCACTGCCTCTTATAAGACTCATGTAAATCCTTCCAATCCTGAGAGGACCTGCCCTAATTACTCACAAGACTGGAGGATGTTAAAAAGTTAGTTCTAATCATAAATTGAAACCTCAGTTTTATTAAAATGAAACTTGTTATGTAATTCACATTTCAACCTGGCAGCACATTCATACACCTGCAAATTCTTTTGTATGTTTAGATTTATGGGAGGGAAAAAACTGCCTACAGTAGGGACCATTTTAGCTGAGTATTTGCTTTATATTTTTTTCTAGCCATTAGGTTGAAACAGCTGGTTCTAATCATAGTTTCCAGGAAATGATCCCCAATAACTAGATCACTTGCTTTTCTTCTGTTTATGAATGAGCTAACTGCAGTGACTCATCTTTTCTATTGCTGATTTTTTTGTCATAAATCTAAAGGTCGGGGGGGGGGGAGGGAAATAGGAGGGAAAAAAATTCTATTAAGAGAGTTAAACAAACACTTCTACAATGATTCACAATATGGTCCTATGTATGTTTACTGGATGTAATGCAGAGTTGATCTTTAGAACACACTTCTTAAATGTGGTGTTATTGGAAGGTTTTCTACACTATAAAGCTCGTTGTCCATGACATGGGAGGAAGAGTGAGCTAATCAAGACACATAATAGTTCTTTAACTATTTATACATATTGTAGCTTTTCTAAGCACATATTTGAATGTTGAATTATCTTCACAAACAATTTATTTTACATATAACTCATGAAAGACATGTATTTGGTTAATGATATTTAAGTCGGTCTTAACTGAATGGTGCACTGGTAGCAAAGTTTAATGTATTGCCTTATGAATATTTAGGACACGAAAATTGTAATTGGCTCAATAACAGGAGGTACCAGTTTATACAGCCTGATCTAATAATGACAGCATTTGTACAAAGGCTATAATGTAAAAATATACTGCAAGTAAGTTTCACAGCAGCTGCCAGATCGTTGTTGCTAAACCTCAAAGTCCAATGATACATGCAATATTTCATCGGGATCTCACATGCTGCTGCATATTAGCTGCCAGTTTTGATTATCAGCGGTCATCTACTATAGAATGACAGAGGACTGCTATCCTTGCACTTCCAGCAGATGTATTATATAGCCAACGCTTACAGCTTCGGCCATCTGTTAGACTCAAGTCCTGAAGAGACAGAAAAGCTACTTCTATTCTGTTTATTGCCAGCAGAAATCTTTGAAACACAGCCATAAAATCTAGTAGCAAATTGTCAGCCCACTAGGTAGACCAGACTAGGAAATCAACTCCACAGGAAAGCTATAACTACTTTTACTGAAATTGGTTAGCCCGCAATATTTGTAAAAATCTTACAAGTCTTCTTAAGTTGTCCCATCTCCTCCTCCTCCTCCTCTGCCTCCCCCTCCTTTTTAGTTATTTAAAAGATTTATATAACCTCCCATCTTATAACCAACTTTGGGCAGCTCCCAATCAAAAGTATAAAACAAAATAAAATTATAATAAAACTGTAAAACTAAACACATTAAGAACAACAAAAATCTGGCACCAAGTCATATAGTTTCTAATCCCAGTATGTGGGGGGAAAGCTGCTACAGAAAAGGCATATTTAGTAGTTCAGTGAATTATAGAAGTCTCTCTCTGAGATGCTTTTGAATGTGACTTTGTCTTAAATTTCTGTGGACTGGCAGCGATGGTGGCGGCAGTGGCAGGGACTGCCTTTGTGCATGTGCACACCAGTTGTGCATATGGAGTTTCCCACGCGTGTCCACCGCTTGCACAGCCCAGTTCCCAATAGTTCACGGACCAGTAATGATCCACAGACCAGGTGTTGGGGACCCCTGTACTAGGCAATAGACCCTGCATACCTATGTTATGATCATCTTCCTTACTCTCTCCATATATGTATTCATTAGCACACGGACATTTTTTTTACTGTATTCTTCCACAAAAAATAGCAAATTAAAAAAATATAACACTAGTTGATTAAATCATATTGTTCAAAATGGATTGGTGATGAACTTCTCACTTGATAATTTTAAGGTTTGCTTTGTACACCTTAACTCTAGCATTTTAGTTCTGTCTTGAAAAGCCTACCATAGAAGACTTCGACCTACCTCAGGTAGGAAAGATCTCATATATCCCTGGTCACTTACAAATTAACTGGAACTGACAGAACAAGGAATTACAGACAGAACTAAGTTGACTCCATGTATCCTTAGAAATTCCTTTACGTGTTATAAAGTAAATATTTAAAAAAGGATTATTCTAAATATAACTGCCAAGACAGATGTTGAATTCATTAAATCAACTGGTAGTAAAAACTACCTGCTGCAAGAGAGAACTTATATTCTGTTTACTGTACTAGACACTAACAGCTACAATGTTGTGTGAATTTAGAGCTTATGTTGGGTGCCTCAACTATGGCCTTTAAATATTTTTAAATATTTTTTAACCTGCTCCCACAGAAGAGTTGACATTTATTTATTTTTATCTCACCTTTATTATTATTTTAAATAACTCAAGATGGTAAAGATACCTCATAGTCCTTCCTCCTCCTATTTTTCTCACAAAACCCCTGTGAGCTGGGGGGGGGGCAAAGTCATCCAGATGGCTTTCTGGCCTAAGACAGGAATAGAATTCACAGACACCCTGTTTCTAGCCTGCTGCCTTAACCACTAGGCCAAACTGGCTCTCAATTTGGGTTGGTATAGCCTTCTGTATGAAACTAGCAACTCCTTTACTGTCTATTCTTCCTCTACAGAGATGACATTAGTGGAGGTATGTGGTGACTGTTAAAAAATATGAGCCTGCGGGGGGGGGGGGGAAGCATGAGAAAGAAACTAAAGATTGTTCCGTTTTAATTTTCTTTGGTATAAGAGAGAGGAAAAGAGAAATGTTGTCAGGACTTTCAAGATTGATATCAGCCCTTTGGGATAGGCCAGATAAAAAAAATAACCCCCAAATACTAGTGTTTTATTGATACAGGATATTATAAAGAATCTTAAAAGCCCTGCTTTAATTTCTTTCTCACACATTTTTGCTTTCCTGAGTTGTGCTCATGTTTTACTAACAGTCACCACATACTTTTTCTGTGCTCTACAGTTCATCCAATTTCATATTACTATTGTTGCAACAAACAGATACCAAAAAATGTCACTTATTTCAGGAAATACTGTTAGAACATATAAATATCTAAGGGGCCAAGATGTAGGCCTTTTCTAAACATGGCTGCTTATCACAGAAGACAACTTCTGAACTTCCCAGTAAGACAGACAACATTGTACGTGCCCTGTTTGTGTTCCAATCACTTCCCTAAAATAGTTGACACATATTTCACATTTAATTCTCCATTGGCCCTCTGAGAAAGGCCATGTCATGAAATAGATACTACAGGGATTCCAGGATTCTTACTTTATTGTGCAGAATATAACAGAATCTTAAAAGCCTATAATTTTTCTGTCTCATTTTATATTAAGCAAAATCAAGGTAGGCTTATCTTGAGTTTCTTTATCCTATTTCCTTCTATCTCTTTATTATATTGTAAGATGCCCAGAATCATTGTATTAGTAAGACAGGAGGCATAGAAACCCAATAAATAAATATATAAATCTCTGGTCTGGGTAATCCCTTGTCCAAGTTCCCCCTCAATGGCTTTATTATAGCTTTTCTAAATTAGTTCTAAATTCCTTAACATTCCTTTATACCAAATTCTTTTGCACTATATTTTCTTGTTTAAAATCCTTACTTACTCTTCACTATCATCTTTCACTACCAATTCAGTGTCCCTACACTCCCAAGACTTCCATTAGCCTCTAGAACTGCTGGTCATATTTTTAGCAATCTCCCTTCAACCTTATAACTATCCCGTTAGCACTTCTAACTTAACTATTATACTACTGGTAACAGCAGTATATTAGTTATCCGACACTTCATTGATTTATCTAATCAACTTTTTCAAGCTGTAACAAGGTGTTTGGTAATTGTACATTTAAGTTTCAATAATATTCAGTATGTATTAATATTCCCTTTACAGTTGATGGGAGACATACTGTAACAATTGCCTGGAGCAAATTTATCTTGGCTAGAACTACTGTATAAAACATTCAATGTTTGTAATACAGGGTTGTACAATATAAATGTAGAATTGCTCAGAAGCCACCAAAACAAACTTGTTCTTTTAATTAATATTGTCATTTCTCTATTTTCAGAGACCCCAGAAAACAAACCCTGAAAACAGTAACAGCAACTATGACAATAATCAGCTCCCTGTGAAATCTGTCTTGAAGCCATTTCAAAAGAGATGTACCAAATCATGCAATTCATTCTCTTAATGATTTTATTTTCTGTAGATAAATAAGGTATAAGTTAATATTGTCCATTTGTTTTTACCTCTTTAGGAGTCACTCCAGGCATACGAATGTCCAGTGCAAATTCTGATAAACCTAGTGGAACCAGCTGCCTGGTGCTACCAAGACATTCATTGGAATTAGATCTAGTAGCATCTTTATACCTAAAAATTAATAGGAAATTTGAACATTATAACGACACTTATTATTTAAATATATATTTTATTGGCTTGTAAGATTTATCTAGATGTTCTATTAACTCCCGTTACTGTTTTCAAACTTCAAAAGTATCCCTTTTAAAGCAAAATGGATTAGCCACCAGCTCACCTATTAGCTAATATATTATGGCCATGAACAGATGTACAGATTGCCATGTATAGTTGGAAAGGAGAAAGGTATAATTTGAGAGAAAAGCTTACAAATTATTAAAATTTTGATGTGTTAGTTAATCAAGTTAACATTATAAATGTACTAATAAATAAATTTTATGTTGCAATAATACACTAACCAATTACAATACATTTATGCATAATGCATTATCATGCCAATTCAAATACTAACATTTATCTGTATCTAGTGTAAAGTTTGAAAAGTCTAAGAAAAAGGGCTTGAATTTCAATTCACAGAATATATTAGTAAACTACTGTTTAATCTCTTGTACTTCTAGCTTTTGCCTAATCAATTTAATCATAATTTTTACACGGAATAGTCTAGAGACAGCTACATGGAAAATATGTTTTTCAAATTAATAATAACAGATCCGCAATATGATATAAAATATATACATACATATATGTACATTGCACATATAACCATAATGTCTTGCAAAGGAAAAAAAAGGGTAAGTTTGCTTTAAGAATTCATCCTAAAACAGATATGTTACAAAAGATTAATCTAACAAGCTATAGATGGCCTGAAACCTTTAAAAAGAGCTATTCAAACCCAAGAGGAAGAAAAGTCACCACAAGTTTCCATAAAAAAAATTACTCAACTATAATTCAACCACTGTTATTATAATTACGTACCCATGAAAAGCAGTGAACATTTCAATGAACATTTCACGCATCCAGTGACTAGCATAAGCAACTAAATTCTTCCAAATGAGTTTATTGTTGTTTACCATTAGAGGCTATTGTTTAAAACATGTAACACATTTATCAACATTTACTCTGAAGTGAAGCAGCAAATACTGATAACACAAAATGTCTCTAAATCACTCACCTCTTAAAGACAGAAAGAGGGCTTCTGAAAGCCCAACAGCTGTTTTGAAAAATAAGGAACAATATTAGCAAGTTGTTAACAAGGCCAGCCATGTCCACCCTGCTGTTCATGACCCTATTATGGCAGCAGGGAAAGGGCAGCACAGCTTTATCGGCTGTGATCCTGACAATTAGGCAGTGGCACAACTATCCATTTTCTTCTTCATTATGATGTTCTCTGCAGGCATCCTACAGCATTTGACAGACCATTTGTCTCAGAAGGTGATATGCTTTAAATCAAAGATATGCCAATACTGTCCTGTCTTCATTCGAAGTGGCAGAAATTGGGGGGGAAATTGCAGATGGTACTAAAGAGATATTTCCTTTGGAGTATTTTTGTCCAATGAAAAGAAAGTAGGGATCACTGTTCCAGAGTTTTCTTAAGTCTGCTGTCAAATCTCCAAGACTCTGTTGTCAGTCCATTCCACAATGAAAAAAGCTCCTAGTGGCATCACAGAAAACCTAGGTCACTCATGATTCAAAACCTGTAAAAATAGAAGCAATGGATGACTAACATGTTATGTATTTATTTCTTAGGAAATTGCTATTAAAACTTTTTCAGACATTAGGTATTTTACAAGCTTCAGCTCAACTCACAAAATGTTTTACAAGCTTTGTTGATCTACTTCTGCGTCTTTAAACATTACATAGCAATTCTCACAAGTCTGAGGTGTGAATATGTCTATCTGTCTATCTATTTATGGCTACATCTATAAGTATATACAAACATTTTTTTGTGAACACGGTAGTCTATTAAATTAGTCTATCAATTTCCCGCAAGCATTCAAGTGACAGGATTTATAAAACTAAAATCCATTCAGTTCTAGCTCTCTACTTCAGAAAAATCTGTAGGCTGAATTTGAAATGAAGCATACTTTCCCCAATTCTTTCTATTTTTGTACACTTTAGAGCATGGATATGCTTAGCATTCTACATATAATATTAAAAAAATATAATTTAAGAAAAAACGCGTGAGGTGTCTATTCTTCCAATCTAGAAGCTAAAAGCAGGCAGCAAATAGCTATAATGTCTTACAGATTTTTAGGCTAATTGTGCAAATGCTTTCAGCAAATTAAGTTGCGGGAGCTGAGTGTCTGTAGTTTCTAAATATCCATTATTTTCTTTATATTTCCCTTGGCCCATTTCATTTCAATTTATGATACAGTGTATTAATACTTTGCTGTTATTTCTACTACAGCAATTACTTGGCACTCAAAAAAAACTAACATATACATTATTCCTAGAAAAACAGAAATATTCAAAATAGCTAGTATTTAATAATACCATCTCAATTTTTTATAAAATATGTTATTAACTGTCCAAATTACAATTATAAACATGATCTTGAAATATGCCTTCCACATTCATAGAGTTATATCTGCTTATGATTATATACTCAATTTTAACTAACAAATAGGCATATTAAAAACACAAACACAATGTGCAAAAGATTAAAAAAAAACCACACGCCAAGGTTAAGTTTCATTAACAGTGTTTTCATTATTTATGAAATGCCTGAATTATATTAGGCTGAACAAGTAACAACAAATATTTTTCAGGAAAACTTTCTGTAAGAAGGGAAATAGAAATGAATAAAAAGAAACAAGACAAAATAAGGAATATAATCACAAAATTACATGATGCTTTTGGTTAATTAGATCTGTGCTTTGGCTTTGTGCTAAGACATGCTTCTGACAGAAACATCAAATAAAAGAAGAGACAGGAATAAGGTCAAGCAGAAAGCCTAGACAACTATTTTGATTTTTTAGAAGTCAACACTGCACATTAAGGGCTGAGTAAGCACTAAGAGGAAAGACATCTGAAACAGAGCCCCAGGGCTCTGCCACTCCTTTGAAAAAGGTGTTTCTTAATGCATGGAAGAGTGTACCAAGCATCTCTTTCTGAATCATTCAACTGCACTGGAAGCTGCTCTAGGCTATTTCTGCATACACGTGCATGGCTAGCCACTTTGCTTTGCATCTTTCCCAGCAAAACAAAGTGACGTCACTTTTAGTATACTTGTGGAGACAATATCTCAGCATCAGGAATAAAATTTGTTTACCCCTAAACTAATTTTATCAGGTTTTCTTCCACCTGGCTACTGTTTTCAGATATTCTTCTGCAACAGTTTGTTCATATTTGGAAGTATGTATAGCTAGTCCACATCTTTTCCATTAGGAAGTCAGTTCCAATAAACTCTGCATCAACTTACCATTTTAATAGTAGGGCATTTGTTTCTTTAAGAAACTTTCCTAAATATATGAATTTCTATATGTCGCTTTTGAGTCAAAGCTGCACTGCAGACCACAGAGCTGATCCAAACTGCATTTTAATTTGAAAATTTAATTTGGGAAGCGTGCATTAGAATCCCTCTTTAAGGGAGATAGATGGTATAGAAATATATGAATGAATGAATGAATGAATGAATGAATGAATGAATGAAACAAGCAAACAAACAAGTGGTCTTCCCTAGGCCTATTTATATATCCCACCTTGCATATATATTTTCCATCCCTTCTCAATCACTCCAAAATATATGAACTGTTCACTTTTGGAGATGAAACTGACACTGACTTTTAAAAGCATATTTCCTGCTTATTGGTACACTGTAAACCTGTAATCTTTAATTTCTCTTGAGAGAATTTCAGATTGCGCAAAGAGCTTTTGAATGGTTATGCAGTGTTGCAGACTGCTCATATAGTAAAATTATACTATGTGCATGTAATATTCCATTGCCCAAACCATACATATTCAAGAACTGATCCATCTAACAAAGAGCACAATACTGATTAACAAGGCAGCAAGACTCTCATGACATATTTGAGTTTTTGCAGACCACAATGAAATCACTCAGGTATGACATACATGTCAAAAAGTAATGGAATTAGGTTTTACTTTTCAATATATTGCTAAAGAAACTGGCAAAGTGGCTCTATGAAAGTAATACATTTTATTTAATTAATAATATCCTTAAAGAATTATGTAGTTAATGCTATATAAAATATAACTTAATACTTGAATCATCAACATAAGAGATGTTTAGTGCTGCTAGCATTTAATATTCTGAAGGCCAAAATATATCTTAGTATTAACAAAACACTTATGCTACTATTGCCAGAAATAATTTGAAACAAATAGTTTGACTGTTAAGTTTCTGCAGAGAATGATATGGCAGGAGTCTAATATATGCTAAAAAATGTATTTATCTTCTCAGACTGATATTATTAATATGTATATCTATCCTGCATATGTAACCCTTTGATTTTATAAAATTTTGAAAAAAAAATTTAAACAAGAAATTAATTTGTACAAAGAATGTGCATATTTCTGAAGTGTCCAAATGTTGCCTTTCAAAATTCTAAAAATAAGCAGGAAGTATGTAATGACATCTGACATTCTTTTCTCCTTACTTAATAGAGAATTCTCAAGCAGAGATTCCCTCTCTTAAAATCCAGCATATACGGAATTGTAAAAATGTCCAGTGTTATCATCAGCAAAAAGATTTTCCCAACCTCTTGATCCCTCTGTGAGTTGAGAGTACAACCCTTAGTCAGAGTTCCTACCCAGTGGGGAATTGTATTCTGAGGGTGCTTAGAGAAAAATAGGTTAGGAAAAGTTAAAATAGGCTCTTAACTTCCTTAATATTCTGGAAGCACAAAGCAGGACACAACCATGAATGCTTAACACTACATGTACTTTCTAGTTATTCATTTGCAACTTACTATTCATTATTCATACATTTCCTTAGAAAATGTCACAGTCACACAGATTCCCCAGTAGGATGAAGATTATCCAGATGAAATCTAATATCACACAATATATTTCCACTAGCACAGTGAAACATTATTCTCCTATGTAGGAGCTCCTATGTAATATACTAAAATCTTGTATGGGTAGATTAGTATGTCTTATTGAGGATCTGGGGGTCTTGATGCATGTTTTTACATTATGAGGTAAATATGTTTCCGCTGATGGAAACATAATGGTAAATTTTCTTTTCCTCTCAACAAAAGTAGCAGTGTTGTAACTAGCAGTATAAAAGGTGTATAAAACAAAGGTTGTTACATAATTACAACTTAGACAATAGCTTTGATTATGAACTTTCTAATGGTTGCAATACTGCGTTCTATTTCCCACAGGAAAAAGGAACACGCTATAAGGCATGAGTTCTGTTTGAAGCAATACCATCTTGAAATTTTATTGTAAGAAAAGTTCCAGTTCTGCATAGAAATGCTAGTTCATTTTAAATGTAGCTCTGTAAGTCTAATTTTAATATTTCACAAAAGGGTTTTGCATAGGACTATAGAAACTGATTGTTTAGAAAACTGCATTGTGAGAAAATAAAGCCTTCATACTATAAAAAAGAGAAGCACTAATCAAATCAAAGATATGTTCCATGAACCTTTTATCTCAAATAATGCAGTGAATGAAGGATTTTAAATGGAAAGGGGTTTTTTTCCCCAATCTTCCATAGCACAAAGCAATTACACTGTTGAAAAATCTGAAATACAGCACTCTCCTGGCCTAACACACAAGATAAATATCCATGAATACATCCATTTGATTGGAAGACAAATGTCTGGGGAAACATCACAAATTTAGTTAGTTTACATAAAAAACAGCTGAAACAATAAAAATGTTCCAAACATACAGCACAGTAAATTGTAAATCTCATTTACAGTACAGTCTTTTAAAGCAGAAATATGTTAAGGAAGAGGATAACACTATAGCTAATTATCTGGTCTGCAAAACTCCAGATAACCAGTGGATGGCAACAAAAATGTTATACACCATAAATATGTGTTGACATCTTGTGGTAATAAGATTTTTGCAGGCAAGATATGGTAGACCTACTAAAACAAAGATTGTTCTAGAGCACATTAGTTCTCTTACTTCCAGCTCTTTGAATCCGAAAAGCTTTATTATGATTAGACTACTAGACTATGGAAACATTTGAGAAACAGGGTTAATGTATTTATTTATCATTTTTTAAAAAAGAAATGAGGACTAATGGATTTAATGACTAAAAAAAAGATGAACTGAGCTGAAGATATTTCTGGAATAGTTAACAGGGACAGGAAATTATGGGTTTGTTAATATCTGTTGAAAAGAAACTAGAAATCATCTACTTTAGTTTCCTTGGTTATTTCTTTCTCTTTTTTGTTTTCCTTTTTTTCTTTTGCACTTGATTATATTTTTCTTTTCTCTTTCATTCTTCCTTT
Source organism: Azemiops feae (assembly GCA_023970755.1). Classification (NCBI taxonomy): domain Eukaryota; kingdom Metazoa; phylum Chordata; class Lepidosauria; order Squamata; family Viperidae; genus Azemiops; species Azemiops feae. Next base: position 2,257,072 of record JALGBA010004287.1, read on the forward strand.
TCTTTATTAGATTTGTTTTGTACTAATGAAAAAATATATTTAATAAAAAGAATTATGATATAAAAAGTTTTATTGTTCTAGCTTTCTATTCTCAGACTTTATTGTGAGGAGATAATCCTGACTGACTTATTATATCTGCTGTGAGAAAGCAGGAAAAATTCAGATGTTTGCATGAATTTTTTAAAAAAGAGTTGGATAAATAGTCTCTGGATACCCTGGGTCAACAAACGGGAAATTAAATTGTTTCCCCACCTGCTAGTAACTGCAATACAAAAAGGAACAGAAAAACTTTTTCATGTATGCCCATCAAGATAGTAGAACATACAAAATAGACTGAACTTAGTGGATAGATAAGCTTGTTTTGAAAGTCACTTTATTTTCTTCTGCGCAGAAACTAGCCCAAGATCCTTACCATTCATACAACTATACATGGTTCTCTGAAGGCAAGTCACTTTTAATATTACATATTGCAAGAGGTTTAAAGAATTCCACTAATTTATATTGAGAAAGTGATTGTACCTTACGAAGTCTGAAAAAATCTTGACAGTTACTAGGTGGCAGCAGAGAATCAGAAACCCTAACCCAGACATATAGACCTATAGAGAAAATAAATATGCTTTGACTATTGAAAGTCTATAAAACACTATCCATCAAACAAGAAAAAGAGCATAATGTAACATCTAGGAACAAGATGACACTGAATTATTGTACCTGGCTAGGGACATTGTATTCTCAATAGCTTATGCTGTGTACTTAGATAATGGGATTTAATGATGCTTGAGAACAATGCTGAAATTTAACTCAAAGATGCACAAAGAAAAAAAAAAGTCCATAAAATTTCAGGAACATTTTGCACTTAGTTATGAATTTTATTGAAACTACGGTGTTCAAAACTTAGTATTAGTATTTCCCTGTGCTTTTGTGTACTTTACATACTTCATTAATTCATATAAATGTATTTACATTCTGATAATAAGATCAAAGCTTTTCTTGACATTTGGAGCAAAAGAACAACAGATTCTATTTTTAATTATTTTGAGCTGCTTCTGTAACCAAATTAGTGCCTATTTGCTCTTCAAAAGCATGTATTTTCTCTCCATCCCACATATCAAAACATCTCCTGAAAAACTCCTTTGAAAAAGGTAATCATAATTATATTATGTGGAGTAGCAAGAAAATCTAAAGAGAGTCATAAATTTGGAGGTGCTTGAAGATAGGGAAAGGTCGCTGACATTCTCCCTAATAAGTACTGATACAGGAGAAATGGTTTGTCATGGATGTGCCTGTGGCCTGGCCATTGTGTAGATGAGTAGAGAGATGGCCCAGGACAAACTCTTTCAGGAAATTCTAGATCCTGAAATTGGGATTTGTTGCTGTCTGGATCACCATCAGAATTTGTTCTTGCCTTTTTGTAGTTGCTGACCCACAGTACAGAGTGAAAATGTGCCAGAACAACGATATAGGGTATTTCACAGGCATAGCTTGCATTTCAGGAAATATTGTCAGGGTTGAATTGGCATATTCTTCCCAGAAAGGGGCATGCTTTTCAATTTGATTAGTTGCTGTTGGCTGAAAAAAGTTTTGTTTTATAATCTTTCAAGATTTTATTATTGGTTTCGTTTTTGTATGTATACTAACAATTTTATTATTGGTAATATTTGGTGTGTTTATTTCTTGATCAGGCATAGCCCAAAGAAATAACTGGTTTTGTTAGATGAGGATAACATGATACTTTTATTGGGAGGGGGAGTGTCACAGCACCTGGAAGTCTGAGAAATCTGGAGTTTGGTATTCGGAAACCCAGATTCCAAGGAGCACAAATTCAGTAGGGGATAGTGCTATTGTCTTCATAATATTGTGTGTGCTTTTCCTATAAAGAAGGAAGAAGGAAGGCAACAAGGAAGAAACAGACTAATTTAGGACTTGGTCATTTCTCACATTTATGACAAAAAGAGAATCAGCAATGTTATATCAGGCAAGTCTGCTACCAAGCTCCCAGAGTGATTTGGAGGTGCAAGTCATTTGTTCTTCTGAAAAACTAGCAGAGGGTAGGCATACTGCCTTGAGTTCTAGAAGAAATATGGAATATACATTTAACCAACAAATATTTTGCTTCCTCTTCCAATGGTTTCTTGGTTTCTTTATGTTGCTAATTTAAAAATCATAATATAACTTTTAGAAATCAGAATAGCTTAATATCATATTAATTTTATTATCTTTAGTTATTGGGTTCTGCAAAGCTATGCTATCCATGAATTTATCATTCAAACTGTCATATTGCAAAATTATAAAGAACGCATATAAAAAATTCTCATCTGATTCACAATATTAATAATTTAATAATTTTGCTAAACTTGCTAAAATATACTGTCCTACATTCTGCGTGAATAAATAATACCTTTTTGTAGATGTTTATTCAAATGATGCAACAAGACTGCAATTCACATAAATAGTTTGATGAACAGTTAATAATTTATGGAAGGCCTTGCCTAAACAAAACATCTTCATACATGACCTGGTACACATGGGTTTTTTTGCCAATAGGAACAAGGGGAAATAAGAAAGCACAGTCTACAGAGACTTGCTGCTTTACCCACACTTTGTTTCTAATACCTTTCCTCACCTAAAGGTTCACATTAACCAACCATTCCCAAATCTGATGTCCTACAAACTTGCTGGCCTTCACTATTTCCCAATGAGCTAGCATCCAGAAATAATGTAGCCCCACACATTTGGACGGTACCAACTTGGGGGGAAAAACCTGTGCCTTCAGGTCAGTCTTGAGTCCTGGAATTTAGACAGACAAACACATGCAATTTTCTTGGCAACGTTTTTAAGAAATGCTTCATCACTGCTTTCTTCTAAGGGATGAGAGAAAATGACTGGCCCCAAATCATCGAGTTGGCTCCATGCCAAAGGCAGGACTGGAACTCATAGTTTCCTGGATTTCTGCCCAGTGCTTTTAACTTCTAAACTAAATTGACATTCAAGCTAGGGAAGGAGACTATACAAAATAGTATAATACATATTACAAGTCTTTGCAAACCATTAAAGGCGATCTTAAATGAATTGAAGGACTACAACACTATTGTATTTCTTAATCTAGAACCGTCTGTTAGATCCTAATCCATTGTATTCTTAAATGGGAATAAATCCTATTAAACTCAGTGAGATTCCATCTGAGTATTTATGCCCCTGATTCCACTATAAGGCAGACAAAGATGATCTCCACCTTCTAGGTTTATTACTTTGTAGTCCATGCATGTTATTAATATTTTTATTAAACAAACTGGTTTCGTCAGCATGCCTAGTAATCAGAAAGCTGATTTATACCATGGTTCAGGCTGCTCCTACCATTAAAATATTTCACTTCTATGACAATACTTTTATAGAAGCATAAATGTAAATGAAATCCATAGTTATCAATCAGACATACAAACACATTTTCTAAGAATTAGCAACAATAACATCGATATGTAGCCAATAAAACCAATAAATCCTAGCCAATGAAGTCAATTGCTATGGGAAAGCAAATCTGTATAAAATCCTGAACAGAAGTGTGCTAAAGACTATTAAAATGAAATTTATTAAAATGAATCTGACACATTTGGGGTTTGAAATGCTTTGTTATGATTTCCAACTGCTTCTTCTGCAATCTCTTAGACTGTGAATCCAACTCACAGAGAGATCAGCAGTTATCATATTATTGTTAAATGGAAGCATTCGCATCAGGGGAAAAAGACTGTGTAGCCTTTGTCACAGAAAATGCTTAACTACCGTACCTAGCAGTTGCATTTTTTAGCTTCATGTCTTTATTGTTAATTTTAGAACATTTTCAAAGGCAAACGGGAAGAAAGCATGCTACAGATTTGATTAACTAAACCGGACAGTGTGCAGTGTCCAGTTAAACAGACAACTCAACCTGCTTTTTTCTAAGATACCATCCATGTTCATAATTCTTCTAGGAACTACTCAAGTCCACAGAGCCTAAGCATCAAAATCTGAGAGTAGAATGCTATTTATACCACAGCCAGAGCAGTAGGTGTTCCATTTGCATTGCAGTTTGCGCTCAGCCCATTTAACACTTGAAGAGAAGAAAAAAACATTTTTCATTGGTTGTAAATGAAAAATCACTAAGGGCTTTATTTTTGCATAACGTTTCATGCAGACATGAACACAAGTGTTTCAAACAATTGGAAGACGGATAGCTGAATCCCATTGTAAAGTTTTGTAGCAGTTTCATTTTTAACCAAAAGGTATAAAAAATCAGTGCCGAGTAATTTTCAGTAATACTCCTTTCTAAAAGAAAATCAGGGTTAATTTATACCAGCTAAGCCACTTAACCAAGTGCTCTAATGTAAGTAAAGTGTTTCATTGCATCTGAGTCTGCAAAATATTGGCCTGGGGTTTCCAGTATAGCATCAATGGAGTCCTGTTGTACCCACAGAAATTCTCTTCTATTTACCAGAGGCAAATTCTTACAAGTTACATAACCCAGAAATTATGCCTTCATTGTATATTATATACTTATTGTATGTAAGTATATTTTCCATTATATCATTGTAGTTTATTTTTATTTATTTTAAATATACAACACCTCAAAGCTATCAAAATAAAACAACAGGCTGCCATGTACAACTGCAGTCCTATGCTTCATCGTGGGATTCGCCCTGATACCTAGAAAACTTAAAACGTAAGCTAGCTAGAAGGTGACTGGTAACACTGCAGGGTTAAATCTGGCCGGAAGCTAGAGATTATGGGTATGAAATCCTCTCTCTTCTGTATGCTCAGTTTGTGTAACAAAGTATTTTACTCTCCTCAGTTGCCACCTGGGAAATGAATGTTTTAACAGTTGATTGCACTCAGGACAGATTCAGAATTCCAATGGGTCAACTTCTCCCTAAAGATTATGGACTTCAGGGTCAATTTAAACAGCTAAGCATTCAAACAGAAATAATGTATTGGCAAGTATGCTTTATAGACATTTAAGCACAATAACATTTTAGCTCTCTCAAAGTAAAGTTACATGTACATCTTCACAAGGCATGAAAGCTTTGCAGTCTTTTTCTCTCATTCACTACTCATGCAGAAAGTGAATTCAAAGAACAATTTAACAAGTAGTAGCATATGGTAGCATGGCATTATTTGGAAAGCCAATCATTTGCATAATTTTGTGCTAAGCAGTTTACTTCAATGTTAAATGAGCTCAGAAAACCACAAAATGCAGTAAAATTCACCATGCCTACTTAATAAATGATAATCTATGTTTATCATTTTTGCCACATTTGTGATTTGTGACTTCCTGGCCAATGCTTTTTCTTCACCCGCTTTACTGAAAAACAAAATAACCCCACCACCCCTGCTCTCCCTCCATTAGATAAGACCCCTAAGAGAAAATAAATCAAATTTACGTGTACCCTGAATAAATTTCTGGGTGACTTTGGCCAATTACTCTTGTGGAAACAAAATTAGGAGAGATATCCATGTATGCCATATTCTCACAGAAAATATGGGATATAAATTTAGTGAAGAAATAAATTGTGAATGCTCTGAACCAATTACTCCCTTGCTGTACCTTATCAGTGGCAAACTTGTTCCAAAGATACTGAAACAACAAAAACATTTTTTTAAAAAAATACTTTGGCTTGCAAAGAGGAAACAGACAACAAACTCCCATTCCTCAACATCAACATAAGGAGACTAGACAACGAAGAACTGGAAACCCATGTCTACCACAAACCCACGCACATGGACCAGATCCTTCAACTTTGCAAGCAACCACTTCACCACACACAAAAGGAGCTGTGTCCAGACCGTCTTCAGAAAGGCCATGACACACTGCAGCACCACAACACTAAGAAAAGCAGAACGGCTATCCAAAAAACTTCGTATTCTGACACACAGAACCCAAATACAACACATCACACAGCCGATTACTACGCAAAAACTAACCCTACCATACACAAAAGGGGTGTCAGAAATGACAGCCAGAATTCTCCAACCCCTAGGAATAGCAATAGCCAGCTTGCGGGGCTCTGCACCCCACGGCTGGTTTTGCCCTGCATTGATTCAGAAATTGGCAAGATGCCCAGAAATAAAGAACAACTTGTTCCTTTGAACCTCAGTGACTTCTAGCCAAATAGAGAACAGCTGGGAACAGAGGAAAGAAAATACACTGGGCCACCTACTATAGAGTGAGAACTTTATTTGTTTTAAAAACTGCTGATCTTCTGGGATTATAAACACTTACTGAGATGTGATTTCTAAGCTCAAGAATTGTTTGCAGAGAAAGAAAAACCTTAACTTTTGGCTAATCTTCTAGGGGGGGATTTACTGGAAAGCTCTTAGGTGGTTAAACATTCTGGACTGCAATTTTGGCTGGCTGATAATTGTAAGACCCCTGAACAGAAGAAATGTTATATAATACTGCTTTTAGTGATGCTTTGACAATTGGAAACGCTTTGGATTATAAAAACCATATACAAATATAAGAACTATATAAGATTTGTTTTTTTGGATTTTAAGATAGGCTGATTTGACAAGGCTAATCACAGAGACTATGGTATCGGTGAAAGACTATCTGGAGGGGGGAGATAAAATGGATGTTGCATACCTATCTAAAAGTGGCAGGAAACCACACCTAATATTTCCTTCTGAAGGCCCCAGCCTGGAATATCAGAGATCTGCAGGGACAATACTCCAAGACAAGGCAAATATTTTCCAGGAGGAAATGTATGCAATGCTGTGACAGATTCAAATGACAATTGTTTCAAATCATGATGAGATTGACAACAGCTTTGATGACATAAATGAGCACATCTTTAACCTAAACCAGGGGTAGGCAACCTTGGCTCTTTTATAACTTGTGGACTTCAATATCCAGAATTCCTGAACCAGCCATGCTGACTCAGGAATTCTGGGAGTTGAAGTCCACAAGTCATAAAAGAGCCAAGGTTGCCTATCCCTGACCTAAACTTACAATTACAAAATTCTCAGAAAATGATGACAAAGAATGAACAAACAAATCAGATAACAGAACACAAACCAGAGGACAGTGACCCAAAGAGGGAAGCTACAAATGAAGAGAATCACAGCTTAATACAAACAAAAGAAAACTTGCAAGATTTTGCTACCACAATGGAAATGGAAAAGATATTTTATTTTTCAGGGCTTCAAAACAAACTTGAAGATAAGAAAGAAGATCTAACAAAATGGATTATAGAGCAGCCAGGAGAATCATTAGAGTTTGGGAGAGAAAAAACACACATCCTACCTAACTTGTCTTTCCTATTCCCAACAACATTCACAAAAATACAGGAAGAATCCCCTGGCAAGCTGAACACACTGACTCAGAAAGCTACTTGACAAAGAAGAAGGCTAGAGTTAGATTCAAGAGATTTGATGCAACTTACCAGATGGAACACTTGTTTGAATATGGTTAAAAGAATAGATAAATTATGGATATAAAGGTGCCCTACAGTAAGAGGGATAAGATATATAGCTATAACAATTACAGCCAATTCTACATGGAACAAACATCACATCAATTAAAAAACAAGATCCATGAACACCTGCTGGCAGTTAAACGCCACGATCCCAAATCCTTAGTCTTTACCCACACTGATACCAAACAGCACCAGTTTGATTGGAGCAACACAAAAATCATCAGCCATGTTACCATCCGCCACGCTCATGAGCTGATCGAAGCCTGGCACTCTACAAGCAATTCCGTCAACAGACACATTGACCTATAACAAGCATACGAACCCTTCAGAATACAAATCAACTGCACAGCTAACCAGAGACAGCACTGACCCTCAATCATCCCATGCAACCTCCCCAACCAGCACTTCACCTCCCAATGACCGACCTGATGTAACCTCCCCATCACAAGTCTCCCACTGATGACTCACACTTGACCCATCAGAAGACCCATTACAAAATCCTCACTTGACACACTGAGACCTGACTCATCACAAGACCCACTTGACACATCCACACCTGACCCATCACAAGACCTACCGACCACACAAAGCTCTTATAAACACCTTCATCCTACACCCAAGATACAGATATTCGCCACTATTGCATACCAAGAACTTTATGTTTTACATGTCAATGGCATGTAAAAACCTTGTGGTACACTTAGAAGCACCCAGCCTGGATTGTTAAAAAATGAAATGTGTAAGATGCCTTCAGCTTTGCAAGTTATTCTGTAACAAACTATCAGATCTTTGGAAAGCTGCTAGCATGTGTAGCCAACCAAGGTTAATGTTCTTGCTACATATAATTCTATCCAAACATAAGAGTTTTGAATAGGCTGGGAGTACAGACCCTATCTCCATCATTTTCCATTTGTTCTTTTAAAATGCCTGAAAAGAGCCTAGAAAAAGAATAAAACAAAAATATGCACTACGTATGTTATCCTCAAGATCCATCTCTATAGGTAACTACTAAAATATTGAACAATCTTTAGCTTTAGGGAAGTATGAGTACAAAGCTATTTACCTGAAGTGGCTTCACTGAACTGTATGCTTTTTATGTGGGGAGGACCTCTCCTTAAAACAGATCCAAAATTAATGTGGTCACTACAACGAGATCAATGTACATTATTCTAAGAAACACTTAAACCAACTTGTCTGATGCAGGGTCAGTCATTTCCCCCTCCCCCAGGTTGCTAGCGCCTCACAGTAAAAACTAAGAAAAGAAATAGGAAACAAAGCCACAGTGTGTAATTGAAAGTGTATTGAAACAGTTGGCATCTTCTCAGAATTTGCACAGGAAAGCTTCAAGTTCATAGTGGAAAAGGGAATAAAGAACTGATATCTACACTGCTCAATGATTGGTGAGAAATTATGTCCCAATGGACATATAAAAGCATTAAGCATCCAGTTGCTCACAGAAAATCTTATAGTAGAAAGGAAAAACTGCTATTCTAGTGTTATCAACCTTGTGTTGTACTATCAACATTTTCAGAAAAGAGGCTGCTTCTCTAAGTTGCATAAGATGCATTACTGCCAACAAATACATTTAATAATAGTTTTAAAAAATAAGTTAATTCTATTAATTTTATAAAATCTATCAAGAATTACATAGAACTAATATAAAATACACCTAGACAACAACTCTCTGAGGGAGGTGAGTGGTTCAGAAATGTGATAAACAAACTTATATAAGAGACAATAAATAGCAAATAACGCAACCAGCCAAATAGCAAATAACGCAACCAGCCAAATAACAGGAAGACTGAAAGATATTAAATAAAGCTAAGCATTATATCTTAAAAGCCTAGCAAATTGCAAATACGTAGTGCTACCACTTTTATATATAGATAATGGCAGCACAAATCCCACATCTGAATTTTCCAGAAACAAAAGCAAAATATTGGTTCATAAATCTCTTTGATAATCTGCTTATGCATTCACTGTTATTTTGCACTAACCAAATGTACGGTTAAAATAATATATATTGGATGCAGCAATATTTGTACCTCCAAAAACAGAGCAAGATACCAAGGGATGCAGTTCATTGGAAGACTTTGTTCAGATCTTCGCTGGGGTCAGCTATCAAACTTTTATTCAAAGAAGCAGGATTGCTGCATTTAAATTCTAATCCCTGTGGGTCTCCAGGTCACAAAATATCTCTCAGTCAACAATATATAAACATTTCCTGCATTTAATATGCAGGTTTTTGAATGGGCTGAGAAACAAAGGCTGTTTGGTTTTTAGATTCCTGAAAATCCCACCTTCTTCATCAATAGCAAAAAAAAAACCCTGCTTTCTTTCTGTTTTCAACAATAAAATAGTGTCAATTTAAAATACAAATGGAAAACACAGGCACTGTTCTCAAACTTTTTTACAACATGACATCAACCTGGCACACTCATGTCTACTGGACTGTGCGTTTAACATTACATATAATATTCTTGTTGAGGTCCATCTATAAATCCTGGAAATTTGTTAAACAATAGTTCAACTCATTTGGCAATGTGTCTTTCCAACAAAATATTTTAAAAGCGTTTTTCTGCAAAAAGGACTGTCCTTGAGGGCTGTGCAAATCCTTCATAACACATGCTTCAAAATGGGGGTGTAAGAACAAAGCACTTCTTTTCAAATTGTTAAAGGAGCCAATCTTTTCTTTTAGCTGCTTCAGAAGCTGCTTCCAGCTGTCTTTTCTTGCATCTTCATGCACACATATGGAGAAGCAACTTTCAAAGCTGCCGTGTAAGTCTGGAAAAAGTTGTGATAGTTTAACTATTAAATTGCCTTTAGTTTATTTGTTAGAATAAATGTGTTCATGTAATGTCTATTTAATTTTGTCACTCTTATTCCCCAAATGAAATTATCTAATTTTCTTACATTAAGTAAATCTTGAGGACAGAATTATTAACAACTTCTGTAGGAATGAAGGCTATAATTCATTCTGGGACCAAGGAAGCAACAAAGCAAAATGTAAATCAAGATATTAAGCAATACGAGCCCAGAAATACTTTCATTCATCAGTGTGGTGCAGTATTTCAGACTGAGATATTACAAGCATGTTATTTCCAATCTTTATCAAATGATGCAGCTAGCCCTCAACATCCTCATTTGACAACTGAAAGGCAACCATTTATGAAAGTCAATATCGGATGTATGTGCATCTTGTCTACTGAAAGAGTTATTTCTTGCAGCAGCAATTTCTTTGGATCCACACACTCCAAAATAGTACATAAACTTCCTGCTCTGTGATCTTCATTAACCACAAAGATATTGGTTTATAAATAATACACAATACCTCAAGCAACTGCTATGGCATTTACAATAAGAAAGCAAGAAAACAAATTTAAAAATGAAAAATAAGTTGGAAGGGATTGACCACTGTTACCACTCTTATGGAAACCAATTTATTTTATATATTTATATATTTATACCTCACTTTAGCTTAAGACATGGAATAAGATATTTAATGATGTTTCCCAATGAGACCTGACTAATTTACTGATACTCAGTAAATACAGCATGTTTTGTTTCAGCAAAATGGCTGGAATATATGACATCCAAATTTGATCCAGAACTGTATGAGTGATTACTGTATGCAATAACCCATTATGAGGCTGAAAAATGATGGTTCCCAATATAGTGCTTATGAGTTTCAATATGCAATTTCTTGGCAGTCAAAAATCTTTTGATCCATTGGATTTTGGGAGGAGGAAAAGCAGCCAATTTGTGAATGGGCAAACCCATCCATTCACTCTGAGAATTGCTCTCATTCTCTCAAAATTTGAAATATGCCCAATTCAAAAATTGGGAAACTTTGAAATAAAACTGCAGGTTTTATTATTACTATTATTATTTCCAAAAAGGGTGCTATTTACTATTTCTTTGAAAATACAATGAAATCATGGTTTAAAAGACTTGGGGGTGGGTGGATAGGAATGGGAAGGAGTATCCATTGTAGCTGAACATGTATTAACACTGAAGGTGGAAAAAGAAAGAAAAAGAAAATTGGTGGGGATGCAAAATAGTGAGAGAAAGAGATGATGTTTCTTCCCCCCCCCCCTTTCTGGTCTGAATTAAATCAAACGGGAATGATGGATGTCATACTTCTTCACACACATCAGAAAATATTCAGACTTGGAAACTAACAATGAAGAGGTAGAGAACACACATACATAATAAAAGATTTATATAATAAACTATTCATAATAAAATAATTAATGTGCAGAATTACAGAAGTATTCTTGGCATGCCTAACATGCAAAATAATGAGAAAAACAGATGCACCATTTACAAATTTATTTATAACATTTTTACTTTGAAGATATGTTGGAAGAATTTTAGATTCAAGAATAATTTTATTCATGAACTCTCTGTGAACTCATTTAATCATCAACATGATCTATCCATAACTGAAAGAAAATATGTTGCAAACAAAGATAATGGCAATGTTGCAAAAAAAACACTTAAGCCGTTCTCCTGTTTATGTTGGAACTAATAAAACCACATCTCTCTCAAAAGAATAAGCAAACAGGTAAAATCCCTTCAAGATGTAGAGCTTTCCTGAACACACAAATGTGGCACCTAAAGTCAGCACACAGGCACTTGCTAAAGGGAAACGATCTACACACTCAGCAAAATAAGGGAAGGATATTTCCACTGGGGCTGCATGTCCACCAGAATAAACATTTCAAAGGCACATTCTCATACCTCTCAAAGAACCACTTTTCCTATAAATATCACCAGCTCAAAACCCCAAATTGGAGCTACCTTAAATGCTGTTTCTATGCTCTCAAATAAAATGCCTCCTTTTCAAGCAGCATGTCCAGTGTCATTCTCACACAATCCTGGCTTAGAACCAGACCTCATTTTCTTCTAACAATTTGGTGACTCTTGTGGGACTCTAGACTAACCTGGCCAGCAGATGCAGCCCAGGTCGGCACTAGACCATTTGTCTGGAGGATGCTGCTCCTGGACTCTGCCCACTTTGACATATGAAGTAAAGGAAGATTTGGGCTTTGAACCAAACAGATACTTGAACAGGAGGATAATGGGTAAGTACCTCACTTTTGTGTTTGTGCTCAGGAAGTGAGTGTGAGTGCATCTCTCTTTACCTCTTTCCTCCCTGCCTCGTTTTCAAGCAGCGTATCCAGTGTCATTCTTAGGCAACCCTGTCTTGGAATCAGACCTCATTTGCTTCTAACAACTGTTTGTTTAGATGCTAAGTTGAAGCTATTTCAGAAAGGAACAAATTTAAGTCATTTTAAATGAGTTTATTTAATCACTTATCTAGTAATATAAATCCAGCAATACAAATGTATATCTGTTCCCTAGACTTTACCATCTAGAATGCCAATGAGACAAATAGCTAGTACTCTGAAGTATTGATTTTTAACTACTTATCACAGAGTAACTTCAATTAGAAGATTGTCACCTGTAATAAAGCAGCTGAATACTGGTGCCTTAAAGTGTCTAGCAATAGGTCCTTATGCTAGAGAAGCCAGATATGAACCCTATTAGCTTAATTTTCAATACATTATGGAATGAACAACATTGAGTTTCAAGCTAACAATGTAACTGGAAAATGACTGTCAAATATTGCTTTAGACATATTGTGTAATCTAGAAAAATATTAGGTAAGATTGCTGTTTTTTCTCAAAACAAAGCTTACAAAGCAAACCAAAAGCAAGCATTTTAAAATGAAAATATTTAAATGTTTGACTGAACAATAAAAATTTCCAATAAAACCAGATGAACCTTCAAATTATTATTGTTTACCCTGATTTCTTTCCTTTTTTTTTTTTTTAAATAGTACTGACACTTCCAAGCCAACTGGAAATACGGTATAGGCTCCACTTGAGGATTGATGGTCATTTACTTTTTTCTAATTCAAAACATGAGGGAAAGAACTGAAGGATAAAAAAGAAAATGGAAATGGAAAAACATAAAAGAACCTTTTTTAAAAAAAAACTAAAAAATATATTTGGCTACTAGCTTTAATCTTTTTTAGAAAAATATTTCATGTTCTACAGATATTTAATTATATTCATAATTTAAGCTGTAAAGAACTACACTAACTGTTCCAAAATTGAGATTGGCTTGCCACATTGGTAGGTTTTTTGAAAAAAATACAATTTATATTCAATTTGGAATGCCACCTAACTTTGGGCAGAGTATTGTATAATATTAAAAGCAGACAGAAAAACAACTATTGATGTAAACTGATAAAGACACAAAAGAAGCAAAATATCTCTAAGATATTCCATTATTTAAATCAACTCAAGCCTGTGAGAAAAAACAGGTGTTAAGGGCTTTTTAAAATAAGGCAAAAGTTAATAATTCCCTCTTTTTCATTTAATTGTTTTATTACATTATAAACTGTAAACCTTGTATTATTGAATGCAGATGATAGCCGAATGCAGTGGTGTTTATGCAACAGAAAATAGAAATTGTTAATACTATAATGATTAAGTAAATCGAACCTTTATAGATGAAGGGGGAAAAGTCTACATCAGTATTAGTTATAACTTCTGAACTGTTAATGAGCATAAGGTTGCTTAAGCTGTACAATTAATACTATGTATAGCACTGATAAATAGTTTCAAAATATATTGAATTGTTTTATGAGAAATATTTTGATCTTTGAGATTAATAGCCTCTACTGTCTTGTCATTTGTTGTTATTTCTTTATAAATATTAGAAGAGGAAAAAAGAAGAAAAAGGAGCTGCTTGGTATTTAATTTTTAACTTCCCCCTTCTTTATACTCTGACCAATTTATAGTGTTTGTAAATATTTAGACCCCATTTAAAACATGTAGAGAGTCAGTTTCATATAGTGGTTAATGAATCAGGCAAGAAACTGGGAAACTGAGTTTCAGTTCACTTTGGGCACAAAGCCAGCTAGGTTACCTTGAGCCAGTCAACATCTGTCAGCCCTAGGAAAGAGGCAATGACGAGCCACTTATAAAAAACCTTGTCAAGAAAACTTCAGGGACTTGCCCAAGCTGTTTCCAAGAAGAGGACACAATTGAACAGAAGGGGAAAAAAATCCGTAACTACTGTGTTTCTATTAGCCTTGCTGAGAGATGTATTGTAGCCAATTTGTTAAGTTACTTTTAATGTAAAGCTTGAGTTACTGTAAACTTTGCACTGTTCTTAAATAAACATCTGAAAGACATCTAAGAAGTTGGGCTCTGCTTCTAAATATACTTTTAAATATACATTTGCTGCTAATCTTTTTACAACTGTCTTCTAGAAATAAATATTAGGTGCTAGAAAAAAAAAGTCTGCTAATGTAATGAAGTGTCCAGCTTCAACTTTTTGGACAAAAAAAGCCAGCTCTACAGAAGCGGCAAACAGATTCTTTAATAAAATAGGCCTTGAATTTCATCATCACCATTTTTTGTAGTTGCACTCATCTTCCACCTTCTTGGAAGATCTAATTAGAGCAGCATGGTTAAAAAGACTCAGAAAACCCCCTAGGACTCTGGATTTTATCCAAGTAAATTTTTTAAAAATGTGCCCAATGAAATTACTATTTTAATAAGGTACAGTAATTATCTTATCTTTAGAGAGAAATCAGCTTTGATTCAGACTCTATATTTTGATACGGTGGAATGCTTACAAATTTGTTAAACAATATGTATTTTACTATTCTGAGCATAAAATCCTCAGTGACGTTAGTATTGCTCCTTTATCTATATCTGTATTCTGCCAAGTGATGTAGTATATCTAGTATTGCTTTTTGCTCTATTCTTTTTGCCTCTCTGTGCTTACCCTTTCACAGAGCCAATTATGTGTTTTATAAAGGAGACTCTAACCATGGAAATCTATTTGATCATGTTTAAGAGAGTGTCCACAATTCATGTTGGTGACATGCCTTAAAACTGCAATTTTTTAATGTATAAATCTTGACATCTCTATTTTTGTCTGAGTCAAGTATGCATCGGCCTGAGAAGACCAAGGTTAGATGGAAGACTAACATTAAGTAATGCAATAATCATACTTCCAAGATCACTTTTTAAAACCAAAATGAAATTAATACTTCCTGTGTATTTGGCAACGCTATCCTCAATGTCTCTCTCAATCAAATACTTGGAATGACGGGTTTCTTCTACATTTAATTTCATTTAGACTAACTGACATTGCTTCACATTTTCATAAAGTGGTAGAAATTTTCCCATTACTTAGAATATGTGTTTTATTAAACTGATACATATATTTGTGAGCCTTAAGTGCTATTTGCTTTAGGACATGCAGATAAATCAAAGCAAATTTTAAATAGAAGCAACAATGGAAGAGGCTATCATCTTATTTTGTAAACTGTCTAGCATTATGATTTCATTAAATATTTCATCTGAGACAACATAATACATATTTCTATGTCTTACAGGTATTGCGTGCAAATAAAAGTATTTGGACAGCAGTGAACATATGCTGCAACTAAAACAAAAAATTCAGTTAAGCAATTTAATTCTCAACAGAAAAAATATAGCATTTTATATGAAAAATAATGCAAAGTGGGATGTGCGAAAATCTACAGATGTGCTTTGAAACATGCACTGACATAAACAAAACATCCCTCTTGAAATAATTAAAGCAACTGCATTTTTGGCAAGACTAGCATAATTGCTTTGATGTCCTTCTTTGCAAAAGACACAGCTGCTTTAACCATTTAAAATGAAGTACTTTGTTTACATGCCCGTGCATTGCAAAGTACGTATTTTCAATGCTCTACTGTTTTTCTTTATATCTGAATGATGACAAAAATATATATAGTTATGTGTTATATTTATTGTATTAATAAATTAAACTATACTTATCTGACACAATATTTGGTTCTAAATATAGGGAAAAACGAATATAAAATAAATGAGTTACCAAAATTCATAAAGGTTAACAAGATGTGGAGTTCACAGCAAAAATTTATTTGACTATACTGGGAGCAGGCTTTGCAACTAAAATGACAGATGTGCAGATCAAGCACTGTCAGCCGTGCTCCTCTTTCAAATCTTCCATGGAGCTATCTGCCTTTTAAACATTAAAAAAGCCAGATGAAGTGTTTTGCAATTCGTAATATTTGGTCTTTTAAAGAAAGAAAGTCAAGGGTGCTTGCTTTTGATTTTGTCTTTTACAAAAAAAATGGTAACAATGGCTGAATATTGGCAAAAGAGAAAAAGAGAAGGAGGGGAAGAGTTATGCCCAATAACTATTTAAATACATACTTGTAGAATTGTGCCTGGTTCTTCTCCTAAACTTGACTGCAAACAGAATACATACATTTAAATGAAACAATGAATGAATAAATATATTCAACCAAAAAATGGATCTAGAAAATGCTGGGCAATATTCTGCTAGATTCAGATATTCTGCATACCTGAAAAAAGATCACTCAGATTCTTAAAAATTCATATGTTTTTCTAGCTCTACAGTAATAGAGCTAGAAAAACACTAAGTATGTCATCATACTTTCATCATATTATTTTAGAAATCTGAAAGTGACAGAATATTTATTAATTTTCAAGTAAAAATACATAATATTATGGTACTTCTTCCTCTAAGAAAAACCCCATTTCTACTTTTTCAATTAGAGTCCAAAGAGGCAAACTACATATAGATAAATTTTGCTGCATTCAATTACAGTCAAAGGCTCTTTCAGGGATTTAGCCTGCCCTGATCAGTGAACAAAGAAAACAAATGGGGGGAAGGTATTCTCCCCATGTATTTTCATCCAATATCTGGATTCATGGAGAGGTAAGCATGGAGATTTCTCTTTACCTAAAAGGAATATGAGATTCTCAATCACATGAGCTGGATCCTCCATGAACACCTTGTACACAGAGACTATGATGTCTTTCTTCAGCCGATAACATTTGTGGAGAGAAATGTTCCCTTTATATACTTTATGGTATCTTTTAGATAACCAGATACCTAAACATAGTTTTAGTTAGCTTTATTTTATCCAGTCGGTCCAGCTGAACTATGCAGGATAGGTACATGAGCCTTTTACATGGATTCTCCAGCGTCTCCAAAGTTATTCTCAGGATGATTTGAATACATGTTGTATTTCTGGTATCTTGTATTTCTGGTACTCTAACAAGTCAGGCAGCATTTACGTAGTGTGTTAACATGCCAGAAAGGTTAAGCAAAGCTTATCTCATTATACTGTATAGAACAGTCTCCACTTATTTTGTTGGTATGATTATATTTATTTGATTTGATTTTTATATCTTCCCATCTCAACAAGTGAGTCTGGGTAACGTACATCATAAAACAATTAATACTAGATAAAATAAATATATATGGTCACCGAGTATGTTAACACAGCCAAGAAATGGGGTCCTTAACATACTTGGCACCCCAGGAACGAGCACACAACCATGTCTTCGTGGTCTTACGAAAGACCAATAGGATCAGGGCTATCCTAATCTTTAAAAGGAGAATATTCCAGAGGGCAGAGACTATGGAAGAGAAGGCACATCTCCTGGTTTGTGCCACCAATATTCATTCACAGACAGACCCATAAAATGCCCAAACTGTGGGATAAAACGGAACCAGTAGAAATAACTGGAAATGAGAGTCACTTACATAACCTATCTTCAAGCCATGAAGGGCTTTAAAGGTCATGACCATTGAATTGCACCTGGAAGAATGCTGGCAGCCAGTGTAGTTCACAGTGTAGTGGTTTTACATATTGAATATTCAAACCCTTTACTATACATGCAGCTGCATTTTGCACAAGTTGAAGCATCTGAAGGCTCTTCAAGGGCGGCCCCATGTGGAGTATGTTGCAGTAATCCAGATGAGAGGTCACAAGGGCATGTGTGAATATAATCAAAACCTCCCAATCCAGGAACTGGTACAACTGACACCCAACCTGACCATGGTTGCGAACTGCTCTTCTAGCAGGGACAGTGCTAAGAAGACCCCAGATTGCACACTGGCTCCATCTGGGAGAGTTCACCCCAATAGGAGTATGAAATGCAATTCTGAACTGCTAAACTATTAAGTGACTTCTTTTTGGTTTTGGAACCAGAGCTTCAGAAGTGTATCATTTGTATCAGGGACACACAACTTTATTTCAGAATGAGAACCACAATTGATCCTTCAGTGGCAAGTCAGGAGCCACACTCCAAAATAAAAAAAATGTAAAAGAGGTAATTTTACTTAATTGACCAATGTACTGTACAAATGCAGCTAATATAATTACTAATTTCCTCTTTCTGTCACATTATAAATCATGATTTGATAGAAATGCCTGGAGGAGCTTAAGGACTGTATGCAGCCTGGAGCCTCAAGGTCTGGGTCCCTGGTTTGTACAAAAAAAATCAAAATGCTTTCGATGCCATTACAGTGTAGCCAAAGCTGCGTAGTGCTGGATAAAGATGTGACAAGTGAAAGAAGCAGCATTTATTTCCTCTATGCCTAAATAATATAGTTGACACTATTCTAATCATCAGCCAACTAACCATCCCAATTGTTCTAAGGTTGGGGTTCACAGAGTACATAGGGGTTCACAGAGGTTGTATTCCTAGGTATTATGTTATGATAAGAGAGAACAGTTTAGTCTAGTGGTTAAGGCACCAGGAGAGATACCGGGAGACTGTGAGTTCAAGTCCCACCTTAGCCATAAAAACCAGCTGGGTGACTTTGGACCAGTCATTTTCTCTTAACCCAGCCCACCTCACAGGGCTATTGTTGTGGGGAAAATAGGTGGAGGAAGGTATACTAGGTATATTCACCATCTTGAGTTATTTGTAAAAATAATACAGGCAGGATACAAATGAATGAATGAATGAATGAAAGAATGATAAATATAAGAGTTTTCTATCTATAGGCCTGTCTTTACTAAACTGACCCATTTTCACTTTCCATACCTCATTCTGAACACCTGCAATATAACACATTCAGCAGCACTATAAGAGCCAGAATTGTTGAAATTTAATATTTAAAAAGAAATTGTGTGTGTGTGTGTGTATTGTAAACTGCATTGAGATATGAAAGAGCAAAATTTACATTTTAATAAGTAAAGTGCAAAATATTTGGGCACAGCAACCCTTTTAAATGAATACAATTCTGCATATACATTCAATGTTAAAAGTTTTTGAAGATAAAAATTAATTCCTTCTTTCTAGGATAATCTTATAAAGGTCTGTTTCCACAAGAGTTAAAAATCAGCAGGTGAGTAAGCAAAGAATTTCAATTGATTTCAAAGACTAAGCCTCTACTTCTAAGTAACAAATCTATAGGAAATAAGACAGATGTTGTAAAGGATTTTTTTTTAATGAGCCAGTAGAAGTTTTAATCTATGTTTGCACTAACAAGCTCTAGAATAAAAAACAACCCTAGCTCATTTTTCCGTGCCACTTCAAAGCATGAAACACTTTAAAGTGAAGAAAAAGCTGAAGTATTTAATCTAGCAAGGTAACCCCATTTCTGAATTTGCTAATACCATATAACATGATTAAAAAAAACACATTGGGTTATCAGAAATTTTAAATATAAAATGTCTTCCATCTATCCTTTACAATTATTTATTCTAAAAAAACTTAGGTAGTTTTAGAACCATGATGGAATACAAGGTTCTGAAGTATTTTGATAACTTCTGACAACTTATTGTTTCCCAGTCTGGTATCTTTAAGCTAAAATTCACATCATTCTCAGCCACATCAACCACACTATTGTAGCTGAGGGTGATATTAGCTCTATACATCTGGCAAAACTAGATTGAAAAAAAAACTACCTTAAAAATTGATAAACACTACAATATATTTTCATATTAAATGCTTAAAAGTTACCCTTTTTATTTCTTTTCATTAGCCTTATAGGAGCACATATAAGGAATACAGACAGTATGAAACACGTACATGGGGACAGAAAGGGACAAATGTAATTATTATTATTATTGTTGTTGTTGTTATCATTATCATTATTTTCGGAAAATACGACTTGCCTGTGTCCGAAAAGTCGTGGGAACATCGGATGGAAAAAGGTTGTTGAGAATGAGAGGGTGAAGATCTTGTGGGACTTTCGAATACAGACAGATCGCCATTTGGAACACAATATGCCAGATATCAGAGTTGTAGAGAACCGAAGCGTACAGCTGATTGATATCGCTGTACCAGGAGATGCCAGTCAAAGAACTGGAAAAAATTACGAAATATCGTGACCTAGCCATCGAAACTGCGCAATTATGGATGAAACGTGTAACAGTGATACCCATTGTCATCGGGGCACTGGGAACTATGTCCAAAAACTTCGCACAATACATCAAGAAACTGCAGCTTCCTGCAATAACTCCAGCAATGTTACAAAAAACTGTGCTACTCGGAACATCTTATATTTTAAGGAGGTACCTGGTTGACACTTAGGATGCTGGTAGCAACCCGTGTCAACCATCAGCGCCAGCCAATTTGAATGTTCAGTTGACTGAGGTTCATGTTTAATGAATAAAAGATTAATAATAATAATAATAATAATAATAATAATAATAGTAGTAGTAGTAGTAGTAGTAGTAGTAGTAGTAGTAGTAGTAGTAATAGTATTGGAAGGGACCTTGGAGGTCTTCTAGTCCAACCTCCTGCTTAGGCAGGAAACCCTATACCATTTCAAACAAATGGTTGTCCAGTCTCTTCTTAAAAACTTCCAGTGTTGGAGCATTCACAGCTTCTGGAGGCAGATTGTTCCACTGATTAATTGTTCTAACTGTCAGGAAATTTCTCCTTAGTTCTTCTTCTTCTTCTTTTTTATAATATTTTATTAATTTTCCAATTTTACATTTAAGTATTTAAAAAGCAACATGGTGGCTGGGTTAATCAATAGTTCGATAACAAAATCTTTAGTACAAATCTCAAGTTACAACATCAAATATTTCTTCTCTTTTTCCCTTAACATTTGCTGTCTCGTATTTAAGCTAATACAGTTCTTATTATATCAACTCAGTAAAAACATCATTACATTTATCAATACATTTTTAGCTTATATGTATCTTGATTATTTTTTACATTCAATCTCCATAGTCCATATCCTGCTATTAATTTCCCCCAATTTTTAGTTTCCCATCAATATTCCAATTTAACCTTTGATATTTGTAATTTTCATGCTTTAGGTAACCAAGATTTCCCTTATCTCAATTCATAACAGAATCTAATATCCAAAATACACATTTTATCTATTTGAATATAATCTTGTTCCATTTCCTAAAAGTTATCTATTTCCCACCCTATTAAATCATCTACTTAATAATACAATATCCCCCTTAATAAATCAAAACCATTATATATATTACCTGGGTTAATCAATAATAATAATAATAATAATAATAATAAAGTTGGAAGGGACCTTGGAGGTCATCGAGTCCAACCCCCTGCTCAAGCAGGAAACGCTATACCATTTCGGACAAATGGCTGTCCAGTCTCTTCTTAAAAATTTCCAGTATTGGAGCATTCACCGCTTCTGGAGGCAGGTTGTTCCACTGGTTAATTGCTCTGTCAGGAAGTTTCTCCTTAGTTCTAGGTTGCTTCTCTCCTTGATTAGTTTCCATCCGTTGCTTCTTGTCCTACCTTCAGGCGCTTTGGAGAATAGCTTGACTCCTTCTTCTTTGTGGCAGCCCCTGAGATATTGGAAGACTGCTATCATGTCCCCCCTCGTCCTTCTCTTCGTTAAACTAGACATACCCAATTCCAGCAACCGTTCCTTATATGTTTTAGCCTCCAGTCCCCTAAAATCAAACATATTCATAATAATTATTATTTTTTCTTTTAGGTCTAATTTCTAAATATTAAACAGATAAAATCCTTATTTTCAACTAATTTCCAAATATTTTAAATCTAATGACCAAAAGTTCCCTTATCTCAACTTCTCCCTTTAATCCTCTAATAAATAATATGAAATCCCCTCTAATAAATCAAAACCCCAATTTTCTTCAGCCTTATTCTGGCTTTCCTCCTTTGCCAACTAGGCTTCCATATCAGTGCTTTTAGATTGTCAAATAGATCTCCCTCTATTATTATATATGTTATTTGAAATAAAGGAGACCATTTAATTGCCATTTTTTTGGAAGGGCTAGCCCATTTGTATTCATTAAATCATCTCCCTATCATTCCAATTCCCCATGATTGCCGTGATATGTTTATCTTCCATTCAATCTGTTCTTCTTCTTTGTCAAATTTCTTCTGATTTATATAAAAAGTCTTTTCCATTTTCAGTGTTGTCACTCCCTTTTCTGGATTTTCCATTAACTGTATTTGTTGGTCAGTTGTCTTAGTATTTAATTGTTCCACTTCTTCTGTTATCTTCTGCGTTGTTAGTTCTTTGGTTGTAGTCAAAGTTTGGGTTTGTGTATCTAAGCTGGCGTCTTGATCTTTTATCTTAGGTCTTATTTTATCACAAGCTGAAAGAATGGTTTCATGTATTGCTTTCAGCATGGAAAAGATCTTTTCCTGGTCTTCATCCATCTCTTTCACGTGTTTATAAATAGTCTTTATAGTAGAAATTGTTTGACAAACAAGATTTTATAGTCCAAGGTATTTCATCATCTCATATAGTAACCAATATTCCTCAAATAAAGAGATAGGAAAGCAATTCCCCACACATAACTCTGAAAGTCAGTAAAAGTTTACATTCACAGTTCAAGTAGGCCAGTTATGCCGCCCAGCTGTTCTCTTATAGCTGAGTTTCTCACAGGTAGTGCCAAAGTCAGAAGAGTCTTATCTAAGGTCTGGGCTTCGAGCCAAGTCTCTTTTAGGAAATAACAAGCTGTAATACCAAACTTCGATACAAGATGTCACTGATGCCGTTTAAGGTTTTTTTAAGTCCAAAAATTTTATAATCCTTTTTTCAATTTTATTTCTTTTTTTGTAGATAAAAGCAAAAGTCTCCAATAAAAATAGGAAAATTTTTGGTCCCCAAGTTTCAGGAACATATAAACCCAATTAAATTAAAGTTGTTCTTTTAGTGCTTTAATTCCCCTGGGTAGTCAGTCACCGCTATCCTTAGAGGGTGGGATAGAAATTCCCTTCCCTCTCTCCTCACAGGGGGAAAGATACTTCAAGCAGCTTTTACAGGAAAAGAAAGTGCTTAGGGTAAAGAGAAGATCGGATCTCACCCAGTTTCATCCGTGTTGCTTTCGAAGTGCTTGGTGGTAAGTTTGACTTTGTCTGCACCCTAGTGACAGGCCATATTGCTATGGCCGGTCTTTCCTCCGCTAGTTTGGAGGGCTACCCCAGATCGAGCGGAAGGGCTACTGCCCTTCCACAATCAAGCGGGGGTCCCCTCCTTGCTCATCACCCCTACAGGGCGACTTTCTACCCTTTCCAGGGTCCCCCAGCAGAGTGAAACCGAACACGGAAGACGGAACTCGCCTTCCAGCGGCCGCGGTGGCCGCAATGGCAAACCAGAAGTCGTCCATCTGTTGCTTCTTGTCCTGCCTTCAGGTGCTTTGGAGAATAGCTTGACTCCCTCTTCTTTGTGGCAACCCCTGAGATACTGGAACACTGATATCATGTCACCCCTCGTCCTTCTCTTCATTAAACTAGACATACCCAATTCCAGCAACTGTTCTTTGTATGTTACTTGTATTCATTTATTTGAAAGAAATATGACCCTAAATATGACCCTAAATATGACCCTAAATATGACCCTAAATTTAAGACAATCCTTTGTGCAAACAAGAGACAATTTTTGAAATATCTTTCAAGGGAATAGTGCTAACACTTGAAGAAGGATGCTCCACAATCACACATTTTGCAAACTGTCCCTTTCAAACGCTAAACAGTTCTAAAGTTAAATGTTAATGTTAAATATATGTAAGCTCTGTAGAGATGTTTTCTATCACCAGATGAAACAAGACAGCACCCATGAAAGTGTGGATTTCAATCCTCTTAACCATTTCTGATTCACTTGGCAACCTATGAACTTCAACCCTAGATTCCTTTATTCCTGGACAGTATTTTCATGATATACAACCACAATTTTTCAGAGAACCTATAGAAACAGAAATTATGTCCTGCTCCATGTGTTCAATCCAAACACATACAGACCTACAGTTTGATCCAAATTCTCTCCCTCAATACGTAAGACAATGACAATAGGACAAACAGAAAATAGGGGAGGGTTATCCTTTTTAGTTAAAAAACTTCACGGTGAAGTAAAAACAATTTTCATTAGAATAGTAATATGAGGGCAATTCGGAAATAAACTTCCATTTGAGCATGTGCGAGAAATAGGCAGGGATAGCGAATCCCGTCCTATGGCGCTGTGTGCAGTAGTTCAGTAGGCAGTGAGGAGTGGAAGGAGAAGGTTGTGTTGCATTTTCAATTGAAAATGAACCCTGCCATAGAAAATCCTGCCAAATGTGAAGTGGGTGCCGAAAAACGTTCGGCAGCTGTGATTTATCGTGAACTGTGTAATGTTTACAGACCAAACGTGATGAGTGAAGGTGTCATATGTCAATAGTGTCACATGTTTAAAGATGGATGAACTGACGTGCACGATGAAAACATTACGAAAACTCAGACGAGCCATCCATAACATGCATCAGGGCATGCTGACTTCCGGTGTGGTGTTGGTTCATGATAATGCTCGCCCGCACACTGCTAGACGCACCCAAGAACTTTTGAAGCAGTTCCGTTGGGATGTTTTTGATCACCCCCCTCCCCTATAGCTGAACGACTACGTCTTCAGGCACATGAAACGGTGGCTTGCATCACACTGCTTCATGATGCTGTTACAGGGTGGTTTCATTCCCAGGTGGGAGATTTTTTTGCAGAAGAAATTTTAAACCTTGTAGGACGTTATGACAAGTGCCTCAATTTGAATGGCGATTATGTTGAAAAGTAATGTAATGTTGTAGTTTTTTATGTGTATAATAAAAGTTCTATATCTGCGAGTGTCTGTCATTGATAACCAAACGGAGATTTATTTCCAAATTGCATTTTTCGGAGATTATAAATAGAACTAACAGAATTAGTTCGGCATTGCTTTCTAAATTTGTGGGCTTTACCACAGCTCAGTAATCATCTCAAATTACCCAGCACTTTCTGTTTTCTTTTTAATAGTTTTAAAAGTGCAATCTTCAAGCTAGGCTTCGTTTTCCTCAATGGTACTCACCACAAATTGTTCTAAGAATTCTCATGCATTTTTATTCATCACTGTAAGCCAGGGATCCCCAACCCCTGGTCTATGGACCAGTACTGGGCCGCAGCATGCCAGCAACCGGTCTGCACAAACAAGCAAAGTCCCATCCATGGGATGTAGGCAGCACACAATACCACACACTCTCCGGTCCATGGAAAAACTTTTCTCCATAGAACTGGTCCCTGGTGCTCAAAAGGTTGGGGACCTCTGCTGTAAGCCATCATCACTTGAAAACCAGAACTTGCTGGTTTTAATAAACAGGCTCCTGTAGAGCATGAAAGAGCCAAATTGAGAGGCCAAAAAAATAGGAGATATACTCTGAATGGGGTTGGGAATAGTAGCAAATTCAAGTTAACAAAATACTATTGTTGTGTTCATGTAACATGATATGTCCAAACAACAAATAACTCTACAATAGGTTAACATGATGGTATGATTCACATAATGTGCTAAGACAAGCCTATGTTACTACTACACACAGAAACCCCAACTACCCAATCCAATTTTAACATAATCTAGGTTGTTTTGCAAAACAGAATTAAAGAATATTATTTGTCCAAGGTGTTTGCATATGAATTTATAAAACAATTTTACAAACATACAGTTCTATAAGGGAATATAACAAATATCCATTCTTTAAATACAATAAGAAAGAAAAGGTGATTTAAAAGCAGGTGTTTAAATTGTATGATATAACAAGCTATAGCTCTCTTGATGCTATTTTATGAAGAGTAGGATAAAAATACATTAAACATTATCATGAAGTATAATGATAGGTATCTATTATATTTTATTTCTTAGCTACTAGATTTATATCCCATCTTACATTCAGAAGATCATGGCAACATACATAGCACTCCATTCTATTTTTCCTTCTAAGAACAGCCTTTGAGAGTTGGTATACTACTGAAAGAAACTCAAGTTCTGTAATTATTGCAAGTCGGAAGAGAAAAAGAAAGATTCTTCATGCAACCTCTCTCATGCTGAAGACTGAAAAAACAAGGTTTTATTTTGCTTTTGTTCAGTTTCCAAGTCAACCCACTAGCTATACAAATGACCAATTTCAAATTATCCTACTTTGAACACATTATGCAAAGACCTATCTCTCTTGGAAAGGTAGAAAGGGAGAGAGAGAGAGAGAGAGAGAGAGAGAGAGAGAGAGAAAGAAAGACAAGACAAGACAAGACAAGACAAGACAAGAAAAGGATGCGTAGCAGCAAAGTGGATGGACTCAGTGGTGATGAATGTGCCATTAGGAAACCTGAAAGACCAGGTTAGGGACAGATCATCATAGAGTAAATGTGTATGACCACTAAGAGTAGCATAAACCTGATGGCACATAATCAGTCAGTCAGATCCCAGACATCCACAGGCTCCACTCTTTTTGTCAAAATGAAGAAAACAGTGCCATACTGTTGTGATTCAAACATGCATGTATAAAAAGGGTGGAGCCTGTATTACATTGCATAATCCTGCTTTCATCATTTATATCTCTGCTTCCCCCTGCAGATTATGATACTCCAGATGAAGAATTATCTGATACATGAAATGTGCACCATGATAATACAAGCAACATAACAATGTCATAATGTCACAGCCTTTCGAATGTCCAGATTATAATATGTATCAACTCCAAGCAACACCTTAACAGCCCACATGTAATACTAGTGTGAATTTTAAAAGACTATCAGACTATCAGACTATTGGAAATGGCTCGCTTTGGGCCAGTCTTTCTCTCTCTCTCTCTCCCTCTCTCAGTCCACCTTTCTCAGAGTTGCTGTTGCAAAAAATGGGAGAAAGTTGTGTTGTGTCCTGCCCTGAGCTCTTGCAAGGAAAGATGGGATGTAAATGTAACAAAAAATTGCTAGGAGTTGTCTTATTTTTGATAACAAAAAACTGTCCAGAACATATCAATAATTATATATTTGTCAGGTGTGTGAATGTGTTAGATACAAATACACAAGAGAAAGAGTGAAGAATCGACATTTGGATGTGAGCAAAGATGGGTCCACAGGTATATCTAGTCTTCTACTTTTGACTAGCTATCCAAAGATTCTGTTCTTATGTCATTAACTTGGTTATTATGTAATCCCCATTTTTAAACAAGTTAGAGATGACTTATTCTGACAGCAACAAATCACAGAAAGCTTTATGTTCTTGTTTTTTTCCTTTCTTCTGGAAAAGTTGAGAGAACAGAAGGGATGGTTCCAATTGTTTTGTTATGCCCCAAAGCTAAATTGTTGTTAAATATTGATAGACATAACACACAATGGAAACCATATTGACCATGAAAAAAATATTAACTCAAAATCCATACAATAACTTCATTAGACCAAACATATTTTTAGTAGATGTATTTGAATGTCCTAAAATTCTTTTAAAAAATTAAGCCTCGAAAAAATATGGCTATGAGAGCTTTCTTCAAAATCCTGATGTTACCATCTGTTCATTTGGCACTATCTGTTCTACAATAAGAGTTTAGTCAGACCATTATCTAGTTCTTTCAGTGCTTAGGATGCAAATTATCAGGCCCTGAAATTTTAAATTTATCCAAAGTAATTTTAGCGATCATGTTTCCAATAATCTATGCCTTTTCCTCCTGCTTACTACCACTTCCTGGAGAGAGAAAAATTCTTGTTCAAGAAGACTGAATAAAAGAGGAGTTTAAAGTTTAAGTTTGGCTTTTTTTGTTACTTTTGTTTCCCTATCTTCAATGAGCATACCACTTTTCTCATTTCCTTTTGTTTTCAGTATACCTAAAGAAGCCCTTGATGTTATTCTTACAACCTTTTATAAACTCAATCCAAATTTTCCCTTTCTTAAAACAAATCTCTACAGTTCTGGAATATCTCTTTGTTTTGTTCTTTGGTAACATGGTCATGTTCCCTCTCCTATATGTGCTGTTTTTCATTTTCAGATCTTTGCTCTCTGTGGCCATATTTGCTTTTGATATACTCTTTTAAATTAGCGTTTATCCATCAGACTAAATAGTTAAAACACAAGAGAAAGGAGATAAAAAATTGTGGCTGGTGTTCCGCATAATTACTGTACCAGTTGCATTGTTAAGTGAAATCAGAGAATGCAATTTGGATGCTGTCTGATGCTGAAAAATGTAGCACATATAATTCAGCCTTGAAACTATGCACAAGTTACTAGACCACCAGATAGAATATATGTTCAGTTTTCATACAAGTGGCTATGTTCAGTATCAACATCATATAAAAACAGACATATTACAAGTTATTCTATAGTAGTTTTTGTCTGATGCCTATTTACCACAGACAAACGTGGTCTCCACTGCTTAAAAATAAACGAACAAAAAAATTAATCATTGGTCATTAATCACCAGAAGTGTTATATATTACATATTGAAAGTTTTCAAAGTACTTTGAAGAGTTTTCAGTAAGTCATTATTTAAAGAAGGGGTGGACCATGTGTGATCTTTCAATTATTACTGAATTGTAACTTCTATTATTCCTTACCATATATCATTCTAACTAAACATGGTAAGGACTTACCGTATATCCCACAAGTTCTAGATACTACCACAAGCCATGTTCTACCATTCCCTGTATGCCAGTGAAAGAGTAACATGAAAAATCTTACCCAGCAACTGACTTTGTGGTATATAAATATACTCTTAGCTTCTATTCTAAACTAGTTGCCTCCTTCAGTGCATATAGCTAAGCAGCAATGTTAGTAAAACAAATTGAAATAACATACTTTTTAAAATAAAGTTACACTGCAGAAAATGCTATTACTGGTAGCAAGACGTCTATTAATTCTTTCTCAAAATTACACTGTCTAAAACTATACACAAAAAGTCTTCTTATATTTTCACCACAATCATGATTCATACGATTCTAGAGTGTCTTTACGTATACCATCCAAAGTCTGACTGAAGATATTTAATATCAATATTAATGCTATTGTAAATGAAGTTGAAGGGATTTCTTTATATAACATTTTTGAAAGAACAGTTTTGATCATAGCACTGTTTTAGGTTAGCATATGTATTATATGCAGTAAGTACTTACCTTGTGCACCTAGCTGTCTTACATAATGCTAAGTAGAAGAGGATTTGCATGGGCTTATGATTTTTCAGGAAGGGTGAATCATCTTCACGTAGATGCTGTGAATAACCCCTGTTATGCATACTGACATCATCAGTAAAGGCTTGGAGGCAGGGGATACCATGGTAACCAAGCAATGTGCTGAGGGACAGAAGCCTTTAATTGCTTTAACAACTTCCCAGGGCTATGATACTGGATCTCAATTTGCCTAGTAGGAAATGAAGGTTGTCAGAAATATAGCAATTGCTGCACCAATTCCAAAGAACTCAAAAGAATCCAGGGTCTATTAATTCAGACATAATTTTTAACAAGTGTCATCACCTGTATCAATTACTGACACCCTCCTGGTATCTGCCAACTCAGTATAACTTAGAGGAAAATAACAATGCTATCATGTAGAATTTCCTCAGGAATCCTAAAGCTTCATTATTTATCAAGTTATTCATACTGTCAAGGCTGTTACTAAAACAACAAATACTATTTACTTGTTTTAGCTTTTAATTTTTTATTAAACCTGAATATTGGTTACATTTAAAGAATAAAAAAAACCACCTTATATAGAAAATGTTTAAAAAGTTTCTGTACTGTTCATTATTATTGCTATTATAATCTTTCTGGCGACTTAAATGTTACAGGTCTACACTTGTTTCCTGAGTGTCTGATACCAAAAGGGCAAAACTGAAAGTAATGAGGGAAAAATGAAAGTGATGAGGGAAAAATAGCAAATAATCAAGAAAAATATGTAGAATAAGATTTATAGATCTATTTTTGCAGCATGCATTTCAATAAAGAATGTGGGGGTTTTCAGTCCTTTGTTAAATCACCTGTCAAAGGACATAGAATCTGGAGACTCTCGTAAGAAGATGTTCACATGTTCTATTTAAGAAAGGAACACTTCTTTTGGAAAATATTTGTAAGAAACAGTTTAATTTGCAAGAGAAGCCAGACATCCAAAGTGCAAAACAAATATCAATTTATTTTCAGTATCATTCCACTGAAATGGAGTTGCTCTGTGTTATGATGGTACATATATATGTGTGTGTGTGTGTGTGTGTGTTTGTGGTGTGTACAAATAGTGATTTAACTTCATCATTCATTCTGAGTAGAAAGCATAAAAAAACATGCTAGGTATCTGATCTGCAATGCTTAACATTTTTGTGGGATACAGAGCTCAAGAATTTTAGCCACCTGGCAATTGTTTGACATAGGCTGAAAAAAGAACATACACAATATCCCCAAGACAGTTCTAAAGAACTGCTGAATGAATGAATACATGAACTGCAATACTGTTTGGAAGCTGAGTTGTAGACTGAAGTCAATTAGTGATAATGTGGCACTCCTTAATGAGAGATATAGGACAAGATTATGGAGTGCCTTGTCTGTTAACATTGTTATACTAGTAGAGCTAAGGGAATATGGTAGATATGCATGGAGGTGGCAGAGATTTTATGTTTTGTACTTGCAAGACAAAGAAAGGTTTTTTTAATTAGAAATGTGTAACCAGAGGAAATCCCTAAGTGTGCAAGCTGTTTAATTCACAATTTGCCTTCCACAGCTATGGCACAATCCCAGGAAAAGTTGGATTTGATTTAAGGAACTGCTGATTGGTTTAAATACTTGCAGGGATGTGTTATGCTCATTTCCACCACCATCAACAACAACCTGCATAGTTCAATATGTAGTATGTGTATATATTTTTTCTTTAGTTAATAGGTTTCACATAATAAAATAATAAATAAAAGATAAAAAGAAGATTATGTGGTTGTTAAACTAAAAAAGGTATGAATATGGCAGTAGTATCAAAATTAGCTTATGGGCATGCAAAATTCCTTCCATGTGCTAAATAAAAAAGTTGTTAAGGAAATTGTTAAGTGCTAAAGTCTTGAAAGATTTGATATAAGATTTCAGTCACTTCGAATGATTAATTATTTGATGGCATGACAGCAAAGGTGCAAACTTTACTCTTATAAGGGGTCCAGATTATAGTGCTCCATATTAATATAAGTTTCCTTTTCCCACTTAAATGGAGGTATTTCCCATATAAGTTTTAAAACAGATGCAATCATAGATATTTTTCCAGAGAAATTATCCTAATCCTTATTCATTTCACATAAACAAAATAAAGTAAAAAACAAAATACTTAATATAGGAAACATGGAGAGGAGGAGGAAGAGAGAGGCAATGTAATTGTATTAATCTTCCAACATATATAAGCCAGAATTATATCTAGATTTTTAGACAGAAATAGATATGTAGATGCTTGCTATCACATATGGCATGATAATAATAATAATAATAATAATAATAATAAAGTTGGAAGGGACCTTGGAGGTCATCGAGTCCAACCCCCTGCTCAGGCAGGAAACCCTATACCATTTCAGACAAATGGCTGTCCAGTCTCTTCTTAAAAACTTCCAGTGTTGGAGCATTCACCACTTCTGGAGGCAGGTTGTTCCACTGGTTAATTGTTCTAACTGTCAGGAAGTTTCTCCTCAGTTCCAGGTTGCTTCTTCCTTGACTAGTTTCCATCCATTACTTTGTCCTGCCCTCAGGCCTTGGAGAATAGCTTGACTCCCTCTTCTTTGTGGCAGCCCCTGAGATATTGGAATACTGCTATCATGTCACACCTAGTCCTTCTTTCATTAAACTAGACATACCCAATTCCAGCAAACGTTCTTGATATGCTTTAGCCTCCAGCCCCTAATCATCTTGTTGCCCTTCTCTGCACTCTTTCTAGAGTCTCAACATTTTTTTTACATCGTGGTGACCAAAACTGGATGCAGTATTCCAAGTGTGGCCTTACCAAGGCATTGTAAAGTGGTATTAATACTTCACGTGATCTTGATTCTATCCCTCTGTTAATGCAGCCCAGCACTGTGTTGGCTTTTTTGGCAGCTGCAGCACACTGCTGGCTCATATTTAAGTGATTGTCCACTAGGACTCCGAGATCCCTCTCACAGTTACTACTATTGAGCAAGGTACCCCCTATACTATACCTGTACATTTGGTTTTTCTTGCCTAAATGTAGAACCTTACTTTTTTCACCATTGAATTTCATTTTGTTAGATAGCGCCCAATGTTCAAGTCCACCATCCCTAAAAAGGCAAAAACTCTAAAAATTCCTAGAACGTATCACTGTGGATTTTCTAATGAAACCTGGCCACATCTTCCATTTCTTTAAATAATGTATTTACTGATGCTTAAGTGAAGCCTTTCTTTCTAGTTCCCAAGATAGAATCCATTAAAACTCATTTTATTTATTTAATTACTTACTTACTTTTACTGTACATTTATATAGCTGCCATCTTTCAACCAACTCTGTGTGGCTCCCAATCAAAAATTAAAAGACATATAAAATCATATTAAAAATATAAAACTCAATTGATAAAAAAAAATATCAAAAACCCAACACCTGGTGCCAAATCAGTTCTAATGTGCAATTACCTTCTTCCAAGCCTTGGGGGCAAAAACCAGGTCTTCAAAATCTCCTGGAATGCTAAAAGGGTGGAGGCTTGCCAGTCAGGGGCAGAGTGTTCCTTAGGGCAGAGGCCATTATATAGAAGCAATGAATTTACAAACTTGAATCTATCAGAAATAATGTAACAGTGGTAGATCAGATGCAACATCTAACTACTGTATCTTGTTAAGGTATCCAGGTTTTGCAGAGTCGTGACCTCTAACATCATATTGTGCCCCCATCTTGGCCCTCAAATTCAGCAGAGCACTGTGTTTAAGCGGCATGAGTTCTTACTTTTTGGGGCTAAAGAAACGAGCACAATGGAATACAGTAAGCCCGTGTTTAATGTAATAATGATTGCATACATATGTACGTAACAGAGATCAGAGATAAAGAGAAGTGTAATGAGTTCCTAATGGCCAGATATGTGGCACAATGAAGATGATCTGAAACAATCTCAGAAAATTATGGAGGGTTGGACTTAGTCAACATTGGGTGGGTGACCATATGAAAGTCCAAGGCTTATATTGGAAAATTAAAATACATCTCAAAAGAATATAATTCCATACCACATCCTTGCTTTTGTTAAGAAAATTATATGGGTGTCTCCATAAAATCATTAGGAGTAGAACATGACTCAAAAGAAATGTTACCTTTTCCACAAGTTTAAAAAATAGTCTAGAGTCCTTCCTTTAGGTAACAAGTGTGCAGATAGCAAGCATTTTTTTAAACTTCAAAGGAAGGATAGATAACTTTTGTATTATCAGAGATCACTATTCTTAAAATAAATTTAAGGAAAATAACATCTTATTCATGAATGAGAAAGGTTATTTAAATTGGCTTCACTGAACAAACAAGACTTTGAAGGGTTAAACCGCAACCATTCGATTAGACTTGATGTCAACGTGAGAACAAGGAGCAAGTATTGTTATGAAAGAATGCTTCTAAAAATTGAGATGGGGCGTTGTCTTACCTGAACGCCTTTTCTCAGTATGATGATGGAGAATCCACGAATGGGTTAACTCTGTCTTCCTGCCCAATTAGACTAAGTCAGTCAAACTTGCCACGCCCGTCCTGGACTAGGACCTCCCAGTCTCGACGAAGGCGAAGCTATTGACAACAGTCCGACGTGTTGGCTCCCAGACCCCTGACACTGGACCTGACGGACCCTAAGGGGTGGGTGTGGATTCTCCATCATCATCCTGAGAAAAGGCGTTCAGGTAAGAGAACGCCCCTTCTCCAGCATGATAGATGGAGAATCCACGAATGGGACATACCAAAGCCACACTGTCGCTATGGGAGGGAATCAGTCTGGGCCTGTGTCCCGCCCTTTGGCACTACTTGCTGTAGCACTCTCCGGCCAAAGGAGGCATCTGCAGAGGCTAACCTGTCCAGTTTATTATGCCTCACAAAAGGGGAAGGCGAGGACCATGTCGCCACCCTACAAATGTCTTCCATAGACGCCTGTGTTGCCCATGCTGTGGAGGTTGCAGCACTGCGAGTGGAATGAGCAGTAACATGACGTGGAACCGACAGGGAGTGCGACTGATACGTCCCTGCAATGCAAGCCCTGATCTACCCTATGGTAGGGGCAGACACCTTCTGCCCCAGAGAAGAAGGTTGAAAGGAAACAAAGACTTGCAAAAGGCCGCCATCCGCTTGATATAATAACGTAATGCCCTACGGACGTCCAGTGCATGCCATTGACATTCCAAGTCATGAGACGGATGAGGACAAAAATCTGGCAGTACAACTTCCTGTGAAACTAAGTGTTGACTTTGGGAATAAAGGCAGGATCCAATCGAAGGACCACTCTGTCTTGATGAAATACGCACAGGTCATCTCTGATAGTGAGAGCTGCCAGTTCAGAAATGCGTCTAGCCGACGTAACAGCTATCAGGAAGGCTACCTTGAGAGTCAAGGACTGCAGTGTACAGGTTCTGATGGGTTCGAATGGCGGCGTGGTGAGGGCCTGTAAGACCCGCGGTAACTCCCAAGAGGGATACCTATGAACCACAGGCGGTTTGGTGTTGGTTGCCCCTTTGATAAAGGAGCGGACCATGGGATGTTGAGCCAGTGGCTCCGAATTGTCACATGTAAGCACCGTGGAGCCGCCACCTGTCTGCGGATAGTATTGGGCGCCAAGCCCTTACTGAGGCCTTCCAATAAATAATCCAAGATTCTCAGAATAGTAACTTCCGAGAGAGCCAAGTGGTTTTTATCACACCAGTGGCAGAAATTTCTTCATGTGGAGTCATAAATTCGATTCGTCTCTGGCCTTCGGGAGGCCTGAATCATGGAAATTATGCCTGACGAGTAGGACTCCTGTGTCAGGATCCGGCGTTCAAGTGCCAGGTGGTTAACTGGAGCCACTGGGGTTCTGGATGCTGCAGAGCTCCCTGGCTGAGTGCAATGTGACCTGGAGGGATCCTCCACGGAGGAGACATGGAAAGGCTCACAAGGTCGGCAAACCACGGCCGTCTTGGCCAGTGAGGAGCAATGAATATCACCTCTGCCCGCTCCTGCAGTATCTTTCGGATGACTGCCGGGATCAGAGGGAGAGGGGGGAACGCATATAGCAGGCCCCTGGCCATGGACTGTGGAGGGCATCCGCTCTCTCCGCCCCCTGAGAGGGGAACCGAGAGAAAAATCTTGGGAGCTGGGAGTTCGCCGGAGAAGCGAACAAGTCCAGAATCGGGTGACCGAACCTCTCTGATATCTCTGTGAAGAGATCTGGGTGCAGGTGCCATTCGGAATGATCCACTGTCGACCTGCTCAAGAAGTCTGCCTGGTGATTTGCCTCTCCTGAGATGTGCTCGGCTGTGAGGGAGGAGAGGTTGGTCTCTGCCCAGGATCCCAGCAACTGGGCTTCGGCCATAAGGGACCTAGAACGGGTACCCCCTTGCCGGTTCACGTGGGCTTTCGCTGCCACGTTGTCCGTGAGGACCAGCACGTGTTGCCTCGCAATCTTGTTGCGGAAGTGGCAGAGAGCCAGATGTATGGCTCTGAGCTCCAACCAGTTTATGTTGTGCTTCAGGTCTAACCGGGACCACCGGCCCTGAGCCAAGTGTGACTGAAGGTGCGTTCCCCAGCCAAACAGACTGGCGTCTGTAGTCAGGGTGAGCCGAACGGGTTCCTTGAACAATGACCCTCTGGCTACCGCTGGGGAGGTCCACCACTGAAGGGATTTTAGGGTCTGAAATGGAACCCTTACCCTTTGGTTGGAGGAGCTAGTACCCAGTCTCTGAAATTGGAGCAAGAACCATTGAAGGTTTCTGGAGTGTAGTCTGGCCGAAGGCACTATTGCTATGCAGGATATCATCTTTCCCAACAGTTGGGAGAGCATAGCCAGTGTCACTACACGCTCCCTGCGGACCTTGAGGACCAGGGCTCGGATGCTCTCCTGACGTTCCCGAGACAGATAGACCTGGCAACGGTCTGTGTCTATCACTATGCCCAGGTGCAGAAGGCGGGTTGAGGGAACCGTTTGGCTCTTTTGAAAGTTCACCGAGAACCCGTGGTCTTGAAGGGTCTTGATAGACAAGGCCAGGTCCGACTGGGCGGCCGGAATAGAGGGCGACTGAATGAGAATGTCGTCCAGATAGCACTGAATGCGTACCGGCACCAGCCTCAAATGTGCGGTGAGCACCGCCAGGACTTTGGTAAACACTCTTGGAGCCGACAAAAGGCCGAACGGCAGGGCTCTGTACTGGTAATGGTGGTTCGTGTAACAGAACCTGAGAAACTGCCGATGATCGGGAAGGATGGGAATATGGAGGTATGCTTCTGTGAGGTCGATGGACGTCAGGAAGTCTCCCTTTCTGACACTGGCCAGGATGGACTAGAGCGTTTGCATTTTGAATTTTTTGTATGCAATATGGGAGTTCAGATCCTTCAGGTCGAGTAGCGCCCTCCATCCTCCTGAGGCCTTCAGAACCACGAAGAGGATGGAATAGAATCCTCTTCCCAGTTGACCAGCCGGTACTGGTTCTATGGCTCTTATCTCCAAGAGATGTCGAATGGCCTTGTGCATGAGGTCCTTCTTGACCGGATTTTTTAATGGCAGGCAAGAAATGAAGCGCTCTGGTGGAGTGGACACAAATTCCAGGGACAAATTCCTGATGGTGCTGAGGACCCAGGAGTCTGTGGTGGTGGCTTCCCACTTGTGGGCGAAAAGAGTCAGTCTGCCACCTATGGGAGGAGTCTCCCTTGAGTCACTTAGACCTTCTGAAGGGATGACCTCCCATGCCCCAAAAGGGCCGTTTGCCCTGGAATTGCTGCCTGGGTCTGTTCCTGGTGCCAGAACGCTCAGATTGGCGGTCCTGCCTGACAGGGAAGGAGTGGAAGGGCTGCACAGAATCTGAGCCTGCCCCTGACCGAAAGGACTGTCGGCGGGCATACGGATTGGAGCGTCTATCTGCCCGTCTGCTAAGGTGGGCCATCACCTTCCACTTATCTTTATTTTCCACCAAATAAGGTGCAAGGGCCTCTCCAAACAGCTGGCCACCTCGGTACGGGGCAGCCGTCAAACGCCACTTAAATTTGGCGTCGGCTCGCCAATGCTTGAGCCACAATAGCCGTCGTGCGGTGATGTTGGAGGCTATAGCTCTAGATGAGAATCTGGCGGTGTGCAATGATGCGTCAGCCATATACTCCGAGGCCGAAACCAATTTGCCCAAGTCTTGGTGCATGCGTACCTCTTCTGGAGGAACTCTTGCCTGGAGCTGGCGCAGGCAGAGGAGGGAGGTTCTGGTGAAGAAGGATGTGGAAGTAGCCGCTCTCACCGCCCATGCCACAGCCTGGTGAGTCCTGCGAAAGGACAATTCCGACTTCCTGTCCTCTGCCTTCAAGGCTTCGGCCATATCCCCTGACACCGTGGACAGGTTGCTCCTGATCGGCCCTGGAAGGGAGGAAGGGGCCGGGGACCCCTTCTGGGGACCAAACGCCCTGGGTAGAGGCAGGGGGTCCAAGTGGTAGGTCAAAGACCGAAGCCTCTGCGTACTCCGTTTCCATCATGGCCTGTCTTTGTGCTTTGGAGAATTGTTTCTCCAGGGCCTGTTTCTCCGCCATCTTGGAAGGTTTCTTCCCCGAGATGGCTTTTGCCTTGGCTTTGATCTTGCCTGCAGCCTCCTGCTTGGAGGACTTATGCTTCTTTTTGGCTAGTAGAGGCGATGGTGGCACCTTGTGAAGGTTGAGGCCCCGTATTGTCCGCCATCATAAGGTGAGATGTCTCAGTGGTGTGCTGAGAGGGATCTCAATCAGTGAGCAGCTGAGTACTGGTTGTGGCTGTGTGCCACGTGCTGGGATCAGACAAGTACTCTTGATAATGGTGGCTGCAGGACCAACTTAATGGACTCTGGCACACCTACAACACTCCTGATGGCTACCAGACCGGATGGTAGTGCATGGTCAGATCTACGGCAGCGGCAGCGGCAAAATCACCTGAGTGATAACGGCCAGCTCGCACATAGTACGCTTAGTGGCGACAAAGCCAACGAGTAACGACAGCCAGCACACTAGCATTGATAGGTTAGACCTACGGTGGCGGCAAAACCACGTTAGTGATGACAGCCAGCTCACGCATAATTCACTTAGTGGTGGCAAGACCAGCGGGTGATAACGGCCAGCACACTAATTGTAGCTTGTGGCGGCAAGGCCAGAGTTGGCATGGCTAGCGCATTTTGCCTGTTGTAACCAGCAAATGAGGCACCTTGGTTGAGGCCTGGAACTGATCTTCAGTTACTGCGAATGGCTGCCCGCCTGGGAGGCTTTGCGCCCGCCTGGGAGGCTTCGCGTAGGGTGGGACCCAAATGGATGGTACAATGGGCCTTCAGGTGGTTGCTGGTATTGACTTCAGCAGCGCTGAATAAGCCTATGTGTGTGTGGGCGGGCCCCTTTTCTTCCGCCCTGTAACTGCTGATGAGCAGAAGAGGGATGACTAGTGGTGTTAAGGCCTCCAATCCGGTGAGTGAAGGAAATGGACTGATCCGTCAGTCCGTTGTCCTGCCGGCCGAAGCTGTGAGCGGCCGGTTTGTCTAGTTTTGCTGAAACTAGAGCAGATTTAGCTGTTTGGCCGTTAACTTCTCTTCCCCCGTCCTCCCTCCGGCCGGAGGGATGCCCGCAACTGCCAACGGCACTTCAAAATGGCGGCCACGGCTGACTGCCTCAGCGAGGCCTGACTCGAGGGGGACTTGGACGGATCGAGTCTGTTTCCACTGAAATGGTTGTCCGCCGATTGCCAGCTGGTTCAGAGACAATTAGAAGCCAAAAAGGCAAGAAAACGGCCAGGCGGCTGTGGCGAAACAGTTCACTGTGCGGTGCGCAAAATGGCGGCCACGACGATCGCGCTGAGGCGTTTGTGAGGCGAAGGCTTCCAACAAGTGAAAGAAAAACCTTTCAGGGAAGTCCTTAGCCTCCTGCAATGCGATCGAGAACAGCGCTGACCGTAGCGCTGTCTGGATGGCAGCAGAGATCAAAAATCCACGAATGGGTATAAAAGTGTAATACAACCTGCTTTTGCTAATTAGCTTGGAGCCAAAATTGCCACGTCTGTTCTGGGCTGCAGACTAAGTCGAGACTGGGAGGTCCTAGTCCAGGACGGGCATGGCAAGTTTGACTGACTTAGTCTAATTGGGCAGGAAGACAGAGTTAACCCATTCGTGGATTCTCCATCTATCATGCTGGAGAATATGGCAGTCTTTCTTAACCTCACAATAAAAATACTCCCTTTTTACGACACTGTAATCCCTTAATTTGGTTTGCTTTGTAAAACCAACTATTGAAGATAATTATACCTTATAGTAAGGTTTTTTTAAACCCTTCCTTTTTATGACCCTGTAATCCCTTAATTTGGGGTAGAGTCGAGCCAACTGGATGGGGCTAAGCATATACTGGCCAGATGCCCTTCCTGATGCCTATGTGGAGTTCACAGATTTTTCTCTTTGCACCCTGAGAGAGAAACATCTGCCACTACCTAGAATTGAACTGTCAACTTTCTGAGTGGGAGGCAAGCATATTCACCACTAGCCATTACACCACACTGTAAGGTATATTATAATTATATTGATATATAAAATTTCTAAATTATTTTTCAATAATTGATTTTACAATGCAAACATATAATAAAAGCTAAACTTTGTTGAATACAAAATGTAAAAGCATCAAATGCTCAAGAACAATACAAAAAAACTAATAAAAAATATTGACAAGGAAAAAGAGAAGTGTCACTTTTTCCCTTGCCAATGAAATGGTGAACATATTTATCACAACTTAATTCAAATATAGAAAAGTCATCAGTTAAGAGTGGTTACTGTGAAGAATTGAACTTAGGCATGTTATGGAAAGCAATGGTATATTCCTTGTAATATGCCAAGAATCAAACTGCTCTTAATAAACAAAGTCACCTTTTGTGTTATTATGGAGAGTCACATTTATTACCTTCTTATAGATCAGGGGTGTCAAACTGCTGGCCCACGGGCTGGTTTCATCATATCGAAGCCACGCCCACCCCATTGCTGGCAATGCAAAGAGAGTCGCGATATGTCATGACACGTCACGTGACGTTGCGAGTTTGACACCTGTGTTATAGATAAATAACACATGATGTCAGAAGTGCAGCTGTACTTCTGTGCAGCAATAAGTATGTGCTAAAACATACTTGTTAAAAAGATTTTTAAAAAGGGGCAGCATTATTGCACAAATCACAGAAAATCAGCACTGGGCTAGAAGGCCAATCACAATATTACTCAGCAGACATTAGAGAATAACACTCTTCTTGGAGTTAGCTAAGTAGTGACATTTCATTATTTTATTTATATGGATAGTCTGAGCAGCCACCACCACGTGAGCTAAAACGTACTACCAGTAGCAACATGGAAGGTCAATGATGATGCCAGCAATTATACTTTTGGTAGTGCATGAGAGCAATTGGCGGCCACAAAGACGAACAGAAAACAGTAATTTTAATAGTGACTAGATATGTACAATACATTCGTGCATGAACACGAATTCTACAATATAGAATTCTAAAGCATATGAAGTACCATCGTCTGCCCCCATTAAATGTATGCATGATTTCTTTTCAGATTGTGGCTATCGAAGAACATTCATAGTTGAAGTAATGTGTAACAGATCCGAAACTTAAAAAGTAAGGCTTTTGACTTTAGTAATAAGTGAATGTCTGAGCACAGATAAATTTTTAATCATAAGAAGCAAGAGAGTGGAACAATGCTTCTTCCAAAGGAAAAGAAGAGTGATTTGGGGAAGAATGGTATGCTTATTTCTCTGATATGGACAGGTGAGAAATCAGAATAAAGGCTGGGATGAAACAATGCTTATTGTTTATAATAATAATAATGCTGATGTGCACACTATTCTAATAGTTGAAAGTGATTACAACAAATTGAAATCTAAGCCAGACCCATATCCTTTAACCATGTATCAAAAATCATACAGTCAGATTGGGTGATTGTGAACTCACTTCAAATGGGAAGGCACTCTATATATTATAAAAACAGCAGTAGTACCAAATCCCTGAAGAACCATCCTGAAACTAGAAGCATCTGAAATGTTACAAACAGTAAATCATATTGACACTGTACTTAATAAAAATGCATAGCCAGTAGCAAGTACTATAAGGTATCTACCAGCAAAATTGAGAATAAACTGAAAGCAGATCTGGGTTGAATGGGAAAAAAAGGAATTATTTGTAGTACTAAAGATCCAACTACATGAGTTCATTGCATGGTTATAGTTCACAAGAGACATTAATGTCTAAAAATTTGCTTGCCCTTCCCCTCCCCCCCAAAATTAAATGTGTATTCACAGAGACAATTATGACATCCTAACATGAATGGGGCTCTACAGAAATGGAAGTCAATTATGGGCCCATATCACTGAATTAAGAAAGCAGCATTTATTATATTTAATATGCCATAAGGTCAATGTCAGTTTGGTGTAGTCAATAAAGCATTAGACTAGAAACTAGGAGACTTTAGTCCAACTTTAGGCACAAAGCCAATTGGCTGACCTTGAACCAGTTACTATCTCAGCCCTATGACAATGACAAGCCACTTGTGAAAAAGCTTTCCAAGAAAACTCATGCAAAAAACTGACTCACAAGGCACACATACATGATCAATGCAATTTTAAACACATGCCCTTTGGGTTATGTCAGGGGTCTTCAAACTTGGCCCTTTTATGACTTGTGGACTTCAACTCCCAGAATTCCTCAGCCAGTGGGCCTGGCTGAGGAATTCTGGGAGATGAGGTCCACAAGTTATAAAAGGGCCAAGTTTGAAGACCCCCCCTGTGTTATGTTCTGCATCTGAAGCCTGTCATCCAACCATGCACCAACCAATGAAATGCATATGAGGAGAAAACTTATAAACTGTATTGATGGCACACCATGAAAGAAAAAGTATGACAATTAAAACTGGTATCAGAAAAAGGCAAGTCTTCAAACATTAAGTTGGCATGTGGTGAAGAGAAACACCATCTCCTTGGGAGCATACCTCATCATTAGATAGTGAGAATTTTCAGACTCAGTGCTAAGAAAAGAAAGCTTGCCTTTCAGAGAGGAAAAGGAAGGATGAGGGAGACACTGAAGTCAAGGTGACAGCTGAGAGAAAGCAAAAGAAACTGCTGCTGGACTTCTATACGCCCTCAATCCTTCAGAGACCTGGCCTTCAAATAGTTCACATCCTTGGTGAAGAACAGAGCTGTTCACTCACATAAAAAACCCAGGTGGAAGTAAATGAGCTGGTTATTATAAAGGGAAAGGAATGCCTAAAGTCATCAGCTGGGGCTGCCATTCCAGAATTGCCTGTAGGGGAAGGAATGAGCAAAATGATATAAACTTCTACTGCCAAGACAGCTTCTAGCTGGATAATTTGCTTTAATAATTAGATAGACTGAACCTACAAAGAGGACTGCATTTGTTTTAAATCTATGTCTCTTGAGTGCTTAAGAAGCTAAGCAGTTTTAACTGAACAGAGTTTATTTGTTAAACAAATGGCTGCCCAACT
The DNA here is from genome assembly GCA_023970755.1 of Azemiops feae. Lineage (NCBI taxonomy): Eukaryota > Metazoa > Chordata > Lepidosauria > Squamata > Viperidae > Azemiops > Azemiops feae. Next base: position 2,300,240 of record JALGBA010004287.1, read on the forward strand.
CATGCCCTGGGTGGTTTACAAAATTAAAATTTCACAGTGTAAGAACCCATATCTCCCACATGGTGGCAACCACACAATCACCCCAGCACTTGGTTGGCCCGGTATCACCCTAGGGTCCCCAGGTCTGCTGATAGAAAAGTATCAAGGTAGTGTTGTGTGAATAAGTGATTTTGTTTTGAAAGAAACAATGAAAGGGATGTAAGGAAGTTGAGGTAAGGCAAGTAAGGGTATGTTCCATGCAATCTGTTAAATTCCTTCTTTTTCCAGGTCAGAATCTTAATCCAAGCTGATCTTAATAAAGACAATCAGTTACCACTTGTAACATTAACTCCTCATAAATGAAGCCCACAGATATACTTTGCTATTATTTCTCTAAGCTTTGGATGGAGAAATTGGGATCCTTTGCATGCTGACTCAACTGTAAGCAGCCCAAGCAACCATGAACAATAAGAATGGAATAGACAAATGGATAAAAAGGGTTCAGAGATAGGAAAACCCCAAATTAACCTCAAAACAAATTTAATGGCTATAGTGCTTAAATGACACGGTTTCCAATTATTTTTTTCTTCTTCAAATGGCCTTTACCAGGGAAAACTAATTATTCTAGCAAATACACTTTCAAATGTTATTCTCCCTAGGTTAACAGATCTAAAAACAATATTAAATGATCTTTGGTTTTACTACTTCTGGGAAGATCATGGTTCATAACTGAAGTGTGATGTGATATTTAAGCAACCAGCTCAAGCAATTCCAGCACCTCCCTCTGCCCCAGCCCATATGCAAAAGGCTGTCATTTAGTTGCCACAATTGTACTGGCAACTTACAGTAGTTGTTAAGTGAAATGGTTGTCAAGTGGAACTGTGACTGTGCTTAGGATCTTACTTCAGCTATTCTTTGCTTTGCAGACCCTGAAAGGATTGATTGTAAATTAATTGCAAATGGTCACTAAATGAGGACTATCTGTATAAGATATCTAGATAGACAGGATGCATTCTCACACTGAGCTCTTATTCAGCCACAGTAAAATGTGTGAGGATGATTTTTAAAATTCTCTAAGACAATTTATTTGTATGGGCCACTCCAGAAAGGAAAAGAAATAAGAAATGTGCCATTCCATTATTCTTTTAATACCTATGTGGGATTACTAGCCCAAACCACAAATCATTGCAGTAGACTATATATCCATTTCCTACATACTCATCAGAAAATACAAAGACTCAAAACACAAAGTTTGGAAGAATAGCTTGAGTTCAGTACCATCAAGAAATGATCATGAGCAGTGGTGGGATTCAAATAATTCTCTTAGCCACAACCCCAGCTAATACTTGGTGGCCTGGTCCCCTTTCCTATACGCACCAATTGGGAAACTAGTGAGATGAAGCATCTATTCCTGAAATTACCTCTGAGAAGCACCACCTAGTTTTCGCCTGAGTGACGTGATAAAAGGCGCCGCATCTCCATTTGGTTTCCGTCACTCCTCTCTTGGACTTTTGGAGAGGGTTTTTTTTTTCCCCGCCTGGAAAGAAGTTGAATGAAAACCAGACATGTTCCGGAAAAAACAGATTCGCTGAACTCAACAAAATTTAAGTATCAGTTCTGCCAAACCGGTGCGAACTGGCTGAATCCCACAATTGAGAGAAAGCGAGATCGTGAAGAATCAAAAATGGGGGTAAAGACTGGACGAAGAAACATCAACAATCTTCAATATGCTGATGATACAACTCTTCTCTCAGAAACCAAAGAAGGCCTGGAACATATGATCAAGAAAATCAAAGAAGAAAGTGAGAATTTTGATCTCCTTCTGAACATCAAAAAGACCAACTCATGACCACTGCAAGGAATGGAAATGGCGAAGAGATAGAATACGTGGAAAAACTCATTTTTCTAGGGTCACAGATACAGTAGCTCAAAGTAGTGAATGCAACCCAGAAATAAAACATCAGATTACACTAAGTCACACAGCAATGATGAATATGAGCCAAATATGGAAAAGCAAGGACATCAGTTTGGCAACCAAATGTAGGTTAGCCTGCTCTATTGTGTTCCCCATAGCAACCTATAGTTGTGAAAATTGGGCCTTAAAAAAGCAAGACAATAAGAAAATCAACTCATTTGAGCTGTGGTGCTGGAGAATGCTCTTGCATAGTCCCTGAACAGCAAAAATGACCAAATACTGGAGCCAGACATATCACTGGAAGGAAAAATCACAAAACTGTGTCTCACTTATTTTGGCCATGTCATGCGGAGGAATTCGTTGGAGAAAGCAATTATGTTTGGAAGAGTGAGCAGTAAAAGGAAACCAGGCCATCAAACAACACAGTGGCTGGATACCATAAAAGCTGACACCAGCCATAGAAAAACTTAAAGAAGTAGTTGCAAGATCAAGAGATGTGGAAACACCTGGCCCATAGAATCACCAAGAGTCAGATATAAATGGATATCATCATCATCACCCCCACCATCAGGAAGCATTACAGAAACATTGATCCCGCAATGCAAACAGAATGGTTTTGATTGACTTAAAATAACTCAACAAGAGAGAAATAAAACTCAAAAGAGAAATACTACAGTTTACAGCAAAATTCTGTACCCACTGGATCATCATTTCAGAAATATTTTCTTACCTAAGCAGAGAAGCAGAATGACCATGGATGGCCAAATCAGTGGGAATAATTTCTAACATGCTGTCAGCTTCCTTATGTTTTCTTAGGGGAAGTCGGCAGTGAGATTCGGAAATCTTCCTTTCTTCTCTCCTTTTTTCTTTTTTTCTTTCTCCTTCCCTCCCTTGCTTTCTTTCTCCCTCCCTCCTTCTCTCTTTGTCCCTGCCTGTTCTTTACACGCTTCTTCCACTCTCTACCTCTTTCTCATTTTTCCTTCTTTTTTCCCTCCTTCCCTCTCTCCCCTTCCCAGCAACAGGTATGTACCTCACTCCATCCTCTTTTCTCCTCTCTCCCACCCCTTCACAGTAGGCAGATAAATGGTTAATGATGGGTGAGAGAGGAAGTGAGGGAGAACACAAGTGGCTGACAAGTGAACATAGGGATTGGACCATTTTTCCACTGACTTTCTCCCTGCAAGCTTCCCATGAGCAAAACTTTGTTAGTGGGAAGAGTATAGGAGCATCGGAAATCATATTGGCTCCTTCTGGGTTCCCCATCAATTTGTGCAAAACTGTCAGGGAATTTGAAAGTGAGGATCACGTGACAGCAGCTGACGGTGGCAGCAGCACTGAACAGCAGCACTGCAGCCACGCTAACGCAGCAAAAAATTTCCAGCATTTAATTCCCCTGGGAGTAACGGGTCTGTACTTGAAGCATCTCTGTTGAAAATGTTTTGCAGCATTTCACTCAACTGAAGGTTACAAAGTATCAGACAAGAAAACTTTAGTAGTATATAGCTAAATATTGATCTTAGACTATATAAGATTATTTTTGTCAAGAACCACCAGCTTACTTTTATTACACCTGACTAAAAAAATATTACCAGAATAAACAAAGAATACCTGCTTAACTTTAGCAAAATTAGATGTAATTCTGAATATTAGGACAAAAGACAATTCAGATTTCTCTTAATCATAAAGAAATAAAAGGCCTCCACTGAATGGTTCAGATAATTATCCATACAGCTATTCATTCAGGAGTAACAGAAGTATGAATTCATCCCAGTCCCTTAATAGTTCATTTAACAGACCATCACAAATTATTCTGTTGATAATATCGCAGAGAAATAGTTCAAATTATGGATCTATACTTTTCAAGTCTGCCATACATCTAAAATATATGCTGGCTGGGAAATTCTGGGAGGCGAAATCTACATATCTTAAAGTTGTTCTAAAAACTCAGCAGAGAGGAAGAGCAGATTTTCTTTTTAAAACTACTTAAAACAAAACAAAGAGAACATAAACAACTGCGATACTGAAATCTTCAATAAAGCAATGTTAGAAACATGAGCATTCACACTAACAGGGGATTTTGTTTGAGAAAATGTGTATCATAACATCATAACACAAGATCTGCTCCTTACTTATTACACATAACATCACAATATAAAAAAGGCATCATCTGTCCATGTGTGTTTTGTCATTTTCACATTCTTCTGTGGACACACAGTTAGAAACCAAACATGTTTCAAAAGCAAGCACAGATGTGCATGTAGTAGCTGAATCAGGTAAAAACTCTTAAATGGGGAGCACACTGAAACAAGAGGATGGAAAGATATTATGGAACACTGGCCTACTATTATATGTTTGTTACATTCTCACTCATTATTGTGTTCCACAACATGCTAAGCCAGTGATGGCGAACCTTTTAGAGACCGAGTACCCAAACTGCAACCCAAAACCCACTTATCGCCGGGTGCCAGGTGGGTGTGGCTGTGGTGGTCATGGGTGGGTGTGGCCAAGGTGGACATGATCACCTCGTTGCTCATGGGGAGGGACGCATGTGGGGGCCGGGCAGGGCTGGGGGAGATCCAGGGGGTCTCTGGCAGGTGGGGCGGTGGGCAGGAGTCTCATCCTGCGGGGTGAGGTGAGGCAGGGTGGGGGTGCCATTGTCACAAGGCAAGGTGAGGCAGGGGCCAGGGTGGCTGCTGCCTGACACCATCGGCCCCCGCACACAGAGGCCAGCGAGCACATGGGTGCTGGGATGCATCCGGTCACGTGGGACCTCGGCGAGTTAGCGGGCGGCTGGTTGAAGAGGGACGGTTGCCACCTCCGGGGCATGGCGCGCGTGCCCACAGAGAGTGCTCTGAGTGCCGCCTCTGGCATGCGTGCCATAGGTTCACCACCACTGTGCTAAGCTATATGTTATGACTGAGAAAATAAATGGCCCGATTTGCACAACATGGTAAGCCAAAATTTGACATTGGGTTAGAATGTTGAATGGTCCATGTCTAGGAGCCACTGTAGATCAAGTAACAGCCTTGGTTGTCCATTTGTTTTGATTTTATGCTTGTTTTTAATTTGTGTGCTACCCATTGTTGCTATAAACTAAGCACTCATACAAGTCAAAGAAACACATTTTCTTAAATCACAGCTTAGGATGTTATGTGGAATCAAATCCTTCTTTCTTAGCCAATCATAGCTCACAGAGCTATTGTTGTAGAGATCACATCACCTGAAAAGTTTATTATAATTGTTAGGCCAGGAATCAAGATAAAAGGATGATAGAAAAAGTCTAAGGCTAAAAATAAAAATTAGTACTAATTTTCAGACCTAAGAGAAGAGATAAAGCTAATGAGCTCTATATACAGTATGTCTATCTGTAAATGTAACAAGCAACTCAATAAAATAATATGTAACTTCAAAGACGTCAGATTAGCAATATACTAAACTTTATTTTAATGCCTTAATAATCTAAGATGGCCAATACTCATTCTTTATGCAGTGTATTCATCAGCTTGTTGTCCTTAACACAGTTTTCACTTCTCAATTCTACCCTGGCTACAGGTTATGGAGCTGGAGTCGGTAGGCACTAATAAACATAATTCAGAGTTGCAAGGTCAGAAAAGAGCATTTTAATTAATTAAACTTCATGTGAGGTATAGGAGAATTTCTTTGTTATATAACACAGCATCACATTGTACGTACGACCCCATGCATATTTTAAGGCACTGGTTCCATTATGTGAAACTCTCCTAGCCATATAAAATGAAACTTGACAAGAGCTTCAGGGTTTAGAAGATAACTGCCTTTTCACCTGTCTGAAGCATGTAATATTTAAGTCACAGCATTTCTTCTTGTAAGTACTTTCCCGGGCCTGAAACTGACATCAGATTGACAGAACTAATCAGAAGCTGCAAGGTTGACAGCTGACTGAAGTTGTACATTCTTACACATCAGAAGCTAGAATGCTATCCTAGGGCAAGGGAAGAGCAACAATGTGAGGTCAAAAGCCAACATACGCAGCTGGCTATAAATCCATCCCCCAATTACCAGTTTGCTGTTTTATTTTAAAATAAAAGACGAGAAAGAAATTAACAATTCTTTAAAGAAATACATTGTTTTTCCATCACTACAAATGTGGAAGCTGCATTTTATGTGCATGAAGGTACAAAATGTGAATTTTTATCTTGATTAGGCCTACATCTCTGGCAATCGGAAATTAGATCAAAACTGGGCCTCAGACGTTTGCCCTGAGAAGCAGATATAGAAAAAAGATGACACATTAGAACAGAGCCTGCTGATAGGCATTATCTGCAGCTATTCTCTCCTACAAAGTATCCTTCAAGTAAAACAAACCCATGATGACTATTTTTTGTGAAATGCCCTAAATCAGTGGTTCTTAACCTTTTTGAACGAATCGCCCCCTTGAGCCAATGAGGAAGTTGTCATCGCCCGCCTCCCCCAACATAACCTCTCAATCACAACATAGGAAATAATTCTTCAATTTATGCAAACACTTTTTTTGTTTTCTTTAAAATTGCCATCAGGACATATCGATGCAAATAATTTATTTCCAGTCTTTTTCCCATATCTCAACTGTGTGAAAAAATTTGGTGCCACTCGCCACTTTATTCCCAAACTTCGTGATACATGTATTTCATTATTATCTTATTTATTCAAGACACTTAAATGTAATGATCACTGAAAACAAAATTCAATTGCAAGAAAGTGAAATGCCCGAAAAGGAAAACGAAGCTGAAAACTCAAACTGGAACGTGAAATCCAATGCAAGCAAATACAACGATAAAAGCTCAGACAATTATTAACGAAAAAAATGTATGTACACAAAAAGCAAAAAAAAAGAACATTTTCTTCACAAAGCTTGTGAAAAAGTCGGTTGTTCAAGGCATTCGACTTAATTTTATTCACAGCATTAATGATGTAACGTAGAGACGCGTGCAAACTTTGTTTTCTCACAAAGAAGACAAAACGGAAGCTGTACGTTGGAAGGAGATGGAATGAATCCCAATTTTAGGTATTCCATCGAATATTGGCGACACTTCCTCTTCTCGGCCATGTTGAGAGGTCTACGAAATAAAAGGCACTACCTGCAAATTAAATTTTCAACTCCACTGGAACACTAGAAAAACACACGTGGACGTCGATAAACCTAGTTTCAACAGTTACGTTGACATTACAGCTGATGTCACAGGGGACAGCCACTCAGCATGCGATGTTTCGAAAGAAGCGCTCCCCCCTCCATCACTGCCCATTCTGGCCAATGGCGCGCCACTGTATGGGTAGAGGCTGCTGCGCAACGCGCATGAAGATAAGCGATGCGTATTCACATATGTACGGCGTTCTGTACTGAAGCTAGCTGGAGGAACATTTGAAAACACAATTCAATCCACTAATAGCGAGCGATCTGATGTTTTTGTATGACAGATATACAGCGATTCACTGTACGAAAAAGTCTCAAAAGTGTCCCCAAAACGTCTCGCTCCATCGCCCCCATATCGCCCCCTTTTCGTTCCTTCGCCCCCGCATCGCCCCTTTTCATTCCATTGCCCCCCTGAAAAATAAAATCGCCCCCTGGGGGGCAATATCGCCCAGGTTAAGAATCACTGCCCTAAATGTTCAAATAAATAAAACTGACTATATGCTAGGTGATTGAATTTGTATCTCTTAACAATAGGCTTAAACAGATTATACTAGGAGTTTCATACAACAGTAATTTGATTATGTATGATGGAATACTAGGCCAATACAGTATTTTTCAAATTTGGCAACTTTTAAGGTGTGTGGGTTTCAATTCTCAGAATTCATGGTGGCTGGAGAGTTCTGGGAGTTGAGGTCCACACATATTACAAATTGCCAAGTTTGATCAACACTGCACAAGGATGTTCTTGATCACTCTTGTACTGACCAATGAATAAGATTTTGTCAATTTGTTAAACTTTCCTCCTTTCTTCCAAGCTGAGATTGGGGAAGATATGGAAAGGGAGAGAAGGGAGGATAGCAGGCAGACAGACAACTGCAACTCAAGGCTTTTATATGACTGCAATTATATGACTTTTGAAAGACATATTTATACAAATGGGCTAGTGAACTAAGCTAAGTGAAATTGAATTGTCTAAAGCAGTGGTCCTCAACTCCCGGTCCATGGACCAGTACCAGGCCGCGGCATGCCAGCAACCGGTCTGCACAAACAAAGCCCCATCCGCGAGATGCAAGCAGCACACAAAACCACGCACCCTCCAGTCTGCGGAAAAACCTCTCTCCACGTTACCTGGTGCCCAAAAGGTTGGGGACCGCTGATCTAAAGAATAAATCAGCTGACAAATTATTAAAACTTACTGAAAGGTATGACTGCACACAAATTTCCTCAAGACATCTTTTTTAAAAATTATTTAAAAATTGAGTATTTCTCCCTTTTCAGTTGTTGTTGTTTTTTTGGCTAGGTCAGAACTAACTTGCAAAGAAAGCACCACAATTAAGGATAATTTACTTCAGCATTGTCCAACAGATGTCATGACAAATGCAAATGAAGGACAGGAGGTTAACAATGCTTTCTTACCAGTGTTTACCAGCAAGCAGTACAGGAAAGTATCCTGCCTATGATTCTGTAGTTTGGTGTTTTTTAAACTTGGCAACTTTAAGATATGTGGACTTTAACTCCCAGAATTCCCCAGCCAGCATGCTTCTAGGAGAATTCTGGGAGAATTCTACACATCTTAACATTGTCAAATTTGGTTAGCGATCATCAATCAATAGTATAATTTAATTTTTCATGAATTTGTCTAATTCCAGTTTCAGTTATAACACATTGTTGTTCATGATTATATCTGAAGGTATCAAATTCCTATTGGTCAACCATGTGCCATGTGAACCAGTAATTCCTTTTAATGCCTTTAATACAACTTTTAGTATTATGGGGATTGGGAGAAAGGAAGAGAGAGGAACCTCTTCCTCTTCACCATTTCCATTTTATACAGTTCTATCATTTATTTATTTTTCTATCCTAAAAAGATTTAAATGATATATTTTCTTCAAGGAATTGATCCAGATCTTTGCTCATTTTGGTTGTCCTTTTCTGTACATCTTATGGATGTAGAAAATCCACTTTGGGAGATGGTAATTGTTAAAACCTTTTTAATTCAGATTCTTTAACATGAACAACTTTAAAATGTACATTACAGAATACATAACTTTGTGGCATTCAGCACTAGAATTATACCGCTAAGTGTGCCTTACAGACCTATTAACACATAACACGGGCCTACTTACAAAAATACCCATACAATGAAAGAACATCTGCTTATATACAAGGTGGCCTAGTTAGCCATAAGATTAAATTCATCTTGATATGATTAGGAAAAATGCTAATAAAGTTGGTCAATGTCAACGAAAGATGTATAGAAGTCAGATAATATACTCTATAATAAAGTATCCTGAAACAAGCCCTTGGTCATAAAACAATTTTGACTTTCTAAAGAAAACTCTATGTGACAGAGACAACAATTTGAAGAAAAGAGGCATGAATAAATAATAATAAACAGCTTTGTATTTTTTTTTTAAAGTTGCAAAATTAATAGGAGTTGATAGCAAGATTAAGAAGCTAAATTTTATCCCAGCTTGTTCATCATGGAGTACAAGCAAGCAATCCCTTTTCTTTTTATAGTAAAAAATGTTCAGCAAAATTTATTTTGTGCCTTTGAGTCAGTGTTTACTCCAGTGATTTTCTTGGCAAAATTTTCAGAAGCGGTTCACCATTGCCTTCTTCCTAGGACTGGGAAAGAGTGACTGGCCCAAAGTCACCTGGTTTTATGCCTACAGCAGGACTAGAAGTCATAGTCTCCTGGTTTCTAGCCTGGTATCGTAACCACTACGTCAAAGTCGCTCTCTTCAATGCCCTACCATAAAGCAAAATAAGCAAACAAACACACAGACATGCTGGATATGCTTTGGTCATGATACAATATACTCCTTTCTAAATATGAGCTAATAAGCCCAAGAAGAGTTAAAATTTCTAATATTAGTAATAAGTGGTTCATATAACCTCTGAAACAGCACCAGCTACCCTGTTGCCTTTCTTCTCCCTTTAGCTAAACCTTTAAAATTAGCTGGTGCTTTAAAATCCTTAAATTAATGGTAATAAACTGCACAATATACTATTCAGACAGTAAGCTGCGAAGCTGTATTAATGTGCCTTGTAATCTACTTCCTAAAAGCTAAGTATGATTAAAATAAGAAAACTATTTAGAGATCTGCTGTATAGAAAAGTTTTCCAATGTAGAATGGCACCCATATTTGGATTTTCTGACCTACTCCAAATCTGTGAGAGAATTACTGGCATCACTATTTCTAAAATGTCATCTGAATGTTCATTGTATAATAATATGAAAATTGTTATAAGGTAAACAGAATAGTATATGCTTATGTCAGCGTCACTGATCCTACAGCGTTTGTTGAATTGAATGTCTAGCTTCACTTTACAGAGGCTTTTAAAGTGTGATTTTGATTCAAACAAATTCAATGAATGGATGAATAAATAAAAATGGCTCATGTAAGACCACCTTTCATGAGCAAATTACTTATAATCATTACATGCTCCAAAAGGTCAAGTTGAACACTAAATACATATTTCAATATTTATGAGTAGTACTTATCTAGAAATCAAATAGCAACCACAAATTCAATGTTCTTGAAACCATTACTTCCACTGAGAAGTTATAGTCTCAACAGTGCAATGAAGTTTATGAAGCAATGCCTGCCTCATATATTTATTTATCAAATTTGTGCAACCGCAACTCACCAAAAACATATAACAAACAACAATGCTTTATCTTAAGTAAATTATGCTAGTCCTGCGCTATGTTCACTATTTCATTGTCTGTTAATAAAATATTTCAAAAATCAAACCTGCATAGGAAGCAATACATTTTGTGGATTATATCATTTTAGCTCTCCTTATCCCATTCAAAGACATTATGAAAATCAATTCTTCTAAAAGTCAGTAAGACTTATAATGCAGAATTCTGGAAAAGGTAATCAGGCTTGCCCTATAATCTAAAAATGTAATTCAAAGAATTATACTTATAGCATTTTAGGGGGCCTTCTCTCATTTGCCAAAATTTTATTTTCTTACTACATGGTTCTTGATATAATATGCAGAAAAACAGCACAATTCAATCTAAAATTAAGTGTAAGATGTTGCATGTTTATCTTGAAGTTAAACACTGCAACACTAAAAGTAGTATTCTCATAATGCCATGCCTGCCGAAGTCTCAGAAAGCACAATGACAATAGTTTACTTCCCTCCATACTCTGAAACCAAAAACACCATTGTTCGAAGAAATAGAAAGTGATATGTTTAAAAGTATATTATCACAAAGTTAGGAACCAAGCCATACCCTAATAAACGTAGCTCAGCATCGTTATTGGCTTGATGGCAGAAAATGGAATTTTAAGAGTGAGAGACAGAAATAAAGTGAGCAAGCATTTGGAGAGTAAGCGCATCACAGATAACAGAAACCAGGAACTCTTCCCCTATTTTTTCAAAGTTCTATTTTCTGCATTTCTTCTGACCTTTCTTATACGTTAACTTTCAGACAAGCCAACTCTATGTCTGGAGAGTCGGCTCCTCTGGCACTCTGCGATCCACTCTTACCCTATTGTTACTGCAAGAACAGTTAATAATGTCAAAACAATGCGCACATTACTTAAAAGCCACAAACATCACTTTCCCCTAATTAGACAACGACTGCTACAGAACCGCTTTACATCAGAGGTCCTCTTGAATCCCAGCCTCATTTACAGGCGCCTTCGCAAAACCGAGCAAGTACAAACATCGAGTGACGTGCACTCCAAAAGCGTCAAGGAGCGTTTCTACACAACCCCGGCGTCAATTAAGAGAAGACGGGATAGAAAACTTGAAGGAGAAAAAAATACAACTCGTCACTCCGGGCTGGCTCACTCAATCTATTCTAGCGGGAAGGAAGAGCGGGGGGGGGGGGGGGAGTTTGCTGTGACAAAACCCGCTGTCGTTCCCCCTTAGGCGAATCGTAAATAGAAAGGGGGCAAAAAGAAAAACAGAAAGAAAAACTCGGCAAAAGATAAATCCCTCACAAAAGCGGGTTTATCTACCGGAGGAATCTTTCACTCACTCAGTAGCCGCAGCTCCCAAGGCCCTTCGCGGTCGCCGATCTCCGCCTCGTCCAGGCTATCTCGGAATAAGCAGCCTCTAAAAGCCTCCTAATCGCCGGCTTAGAAGAGAGGGGGATGGGGCGTGGGGGGGGGGACAGCCAAATTATCTCAGCCGCTTCCAGCTCGGGGATGCCCCTCGTACTCGATTCTTACGCTCCCTTCGCCTAGAACAGGGCAGTGCCCAAGTTTGCTCTTGCAATCCAGCTCTGGCCGGGCAACGTCCAAGATGCAAGGGGAAAAAAAAGTTGTTCAACAGCAAAACCCGAAAAGCTGCAGCGCCGGAACCGCTCTCGGCCGGGGAGGGAGCCGACGAGAAAAGGCGCACGTTCCCAAATAGACAAAGCGGGCGGGCGGGAGGGAGGAGGCGAGAAGAGGCAGGTGCCCGGCGGGAAGCCCGGACGCGGCGCGGTCCAGAGAGAAAGAAAAGGCACCGGGAGAGGAGAGGAGAGGAGAAGAGAGGAAGGAAAGACGAGCAAGAAGCTGCCCGGAGGGCTGGATCAAGCGAAGAGCAGAACACGCAAGCCCCACCATGAGGACGAGGGCGAAAAACACGGGAGTCGACCAGGAGTCCGGAAAGGAGCGGCGAGATGGCCCGCGGAGCAAACGGGAAAAGCTGCCGCCGCCGCCGCCGCCGCCGCCGCCGCCGCCTAACTGGCCCCGACGCGGAGCCGGAGCCCTGGCGCAACTTATCCTCCGCTGAGCTCGCGGGGGACGCTCTTCGGCCGCCCTCTCCAGCTACTCACCGCCTTGCCCGCTGCTGCCTCTCCGTCGCCTTCTCCAACTGTTCGACGACCACCTCCGGGGTTTTTTCCTCCCGGATTGGAGTAGACGGCCGCGATCACTGCCTTTCTGACGACGAGCCAAGAGCCAGGGCCCACCCCCGAGTTGCCCAGGCCCGCCCCAAGCCCTCCCACTGCCAGCTCGCCGCTCCGCCTCTTCCAAACCCAAATATGTACCGGCGGCGGCCCTGCTTTCCCTGCCTGCTGGGAGGGGGAAATGTTTGTTTTTCCTCAGAGTCGCCGCCTTTGCGAAGAGGCTTCGAGTGAGATTAGGAGGCCAAGGCGAGGTCTGAGAGGCCGGACGCGGCGGCGAAGGGGAATCTCCTCGCCTTGCAGGGCAAAGAAAGCGGTCCCCCCGTTCTCGATGAGAGCGGGAGCAAAGGAACGAAAGGGGACCTCCAAAGAGTTTTTCTGAAGCCAACCGCTGGAGCCGCTGACAGATGTGCACACCCGGACAGTATGAGTGGGTGGCATGTCAGGGGCAACGAGGACTTTTTTTTTTTTTTTGCAAGACCTGCTCTGAAACTACACTTGATTGTGGCTTCGTGTACACACGCGGACACTTAAGATTACTGACTCCTTAGAGTGATTGCTGTCTGTATGAGTCACTGTGGCCAGATAGCAGTAGCTCTTGCCGGTACAGGTACAAAACAAGTTATATCCAAATAATAAAATTGACTGAATAAGACTAAACTAGGTCAGACCCTGTGGTGAATTATTTTCATTCTTCTCATCTTGAAGTTACAGCGAAAACCACATTCCTTGAAGATCTATTTGCCAAATTGGGACATTCTCCATGAGAGTAAGGGGATATCATCCCCTCTTCCCCCACCCCCAGGCTATTCCGATGAATCTTCCTCCACCCACCCCACCCCCTGCTTTTTTACAGAGACATTTTGATAGGACCTCTGAGCAACAACAGAAAAAGCAGGTTGATGAGAGGCTTTAAAGCCTAGCTTCCAAGTTGCTGGGTAAGTACAAGGGTATTTTACCGCGGTGTAATTTGCCTTTTTCTGTGAATGACAGTTTCAGTAAACTGGTAGGCAGAGTGTTTCCAGGAATCCCCATAGCCAAGAAATAGAGAATATGGCCAACACTCAAGTGAGCTACTTTTATACTGCAATGACAAGAACAAACTCTTGGGGAATTTATAAATACAATAGTACAGTAGTTCTGGCACAGAGGTATTCTTCCTAGTAATTCTGTCTTTGAAAATTCTCAACGTTCTGTTAAGACTCCCTTTCTGAATGTGTCTGTAGCTCTGTGCTGTGCAGCTGCTGAAAAAGAAACCATTGAAAATATCTAATTCAGGACTAAATCTAGAGAACAATGCCTCCATAATGATTTGCCGTCAGAATGGAGTTACTGAAATTGTGCACAGAAAATGAAGTGGTATGAAAATTAGCAATTTTGACTATGCAGGGAAATTTATAGAGACACGCAATGTATTTTGAATTTGAAGTGTTTTTAGCTGAAGCAGTTGCTCTGAATGTGAAATGGTACAAGTGTCCTATGCTCACATGGTAATACAGTGCTTCCTGGCAGGTTCTCATCTGGCCTAAGCAGATGGTTCCAGGTGATGTGTTTGGGGAAACTCTGGTCACATCCATAGTTGCACTACTCTGAGTTTCCATATACTCAGCACTTGCCTCAATGTTTTTTTTAACATCTGCATGAAGTTACTGGAGAGGTCATCCATCATTTTGGTTCTCAGTTGGATGTTGTCATTTCAGGCCAAACTGTAGAAGTCCACTTTTTTTTAATAGATATTTTATTAATTTTTTATAGTTACAAATCTTTAGTGCTTAATAAACAATGTGTTGTCTGGGTCCACATATTTAACATTAATAATAATACAACTTCCATTCCTACTCTCTATTCTGTTTTTCTAGCCATTTGTAAAAATTATCCCATGTTTGAAAATATTCTGTGTCTTCTTTCTCTTTTATTTTCAATGTAAGCCTATCAATTTCTGCACAGTCCAAAATTTTCCTAATTATGTCTTCTTCCACTGGTGTTTCTTCATTTTTCCAAAACTGTGCAAATGTAATTCTTGCTGCTGTTAGTACATGTAATATTAAATATATACATTTTTGTCATAGTTTTCTGTGATTATACATAACAGAAATAGTTCTGTTTTAAAATCTACATGTTTTTTTAGCATTTTCTCTAACCACATATATATTTTTGACCAGAATTTTTTTGCTTTGGGGCATGTCCACCAGAGGTGATAGTACATGCCTGGCTTTTGCTTACATTTCCAACAATTACTAGACATGTTTTTAAACATTTTTGCTAATCTTGCAGGTGGTAAATGCCATCTATAAAACATTTTATATAAATTGTCTTTATAAATAACTGCCCTTGTTATTTTATAGTTTCTTTCCCACAGGTTTTGCCATTTTTCTAATTCTACATTGTGCTCAAAGTTTTTTGCCCAAGTTATCATTGTTTCTTTAACTAGTTCATCTTCCATCTTTTAAGTTTAACAAAAATTTATAGAGTTTCTTAATCAATTTTTCATTTGATGATAATAGTATCTGGTCAAACACTGTTTGGTCTTTATAAAAACCAAATGTTTTGCCATCTTTTTCGTATCTCATTTGCATTTGCCATCATGATAGCTCAATGCCCTGTTCTTCCAAACGCTTCCATTGTCGAGATGCATTCTGGTATTTTCATATAAATTTTTATTTTTATCTTTTCCCATGTTAAAAGCAAGGCATTTCTTACATAGTGATTTTGAAAGTATTTATGGATTTTGTTCTTCCCATATCATAGAAAAGTGTGCCATTCCAAGTTGTAAGTTGTGTCCTTCTAAATATCTTTTGTGTCTAAGTGTTATCCATTCTTTTAACCATATTAATGCAGCTGCTTGATAGAATAGAACCCAGTCTGCTAACCCAAATCCTCCATTTTCTTTTGCTTTTTGTAACATTTTTAGTCTTATTCTGGATTTTTTCCCTTGCCAGATAAATTTCAAAATTGATGCATTTAACTCATAAAAAAAAATTCTCTAATTTTATAGATAT
This sequence comes from Azemiops feae, assembly GCA_023970755.1. Classification (NCBI taxonomy): domain Eukaryota; kingdom Metazoa; phylum Chordata; class Lepidosauria; order Squamata; family Viperidae; genus Azemiops; species Azemiops feae. The sequence goes on from JALGBA010004287.1 coordinate 2,316,139, forward strand.
AGTTTGGAATAAAAAAGTAGTTTTTGTAAAATGTCCACTTCTGATGCCCAGAGGATACTTGGTCCCGTGGGGGTCAAAATAAGTAAAGTCAAAGGTTGACTCAGCCTTCCATCCTTCTGAGGTCTATAAAATGAGGACCCACATTGTTGGTGCAATATGCTGACTCTGATTCCTACGAGAAACTGTTGCTCTTTGTCAGTGGCTGATCTGGTTTGATCCCAGCTCTAACGTTGAATAGGGTCCACTTCATCTGAAGAGACAGGTTCACAATTTGGGTATCCTCCTGGAGTGCAGCATATGGAAGCCTTATAAAGGAAGATCTTTACTTAACTCCAGCTGCTATGCTAATTTCAGGACTTTTGAGATCAAGGTGCTCTGGCTCATCACTTTGCATATAGACTACACTAATACACTATTCAAAGGGCTGCCCTTAACAATTATTTAGAAGTTTCAAATCATCCATCTGCTAACTGGAACTAGTTGATTCAACACTCTTATTCTGAGGGCCCTATATTGGATTTAGGTTTGCTTCCAGTCCAGCTCAAAGATCTGGTCATCACTTTTAAAGCTCTTCATGGCTTGATACTTAGGATTTGGGGGATCATATTTCTCAGTCAAACTCAGCCTGTCACATACAATCATTAAGGAAATTATGCTGAGGGTCCTAGCTGAGGAGAGGTGAGAACTGTAATTGGCTTCTCAAGGGCTGCCACACTCTTTAGAACACCCTGACCCAAGATTAGGAATGCTCCCACCCTTTAAAAATGTTATTGCTCCACAAGGCATTGAAACACTGATGGAATAAAGGTGGGCTGGATTAATTTGCTGAGGTATGATTTTGTGCTCATTTTGTACTATAAATTAACTTGAATCCTTGCTCAAGTGGGCAGTCTATAAAAACTTGTTTCAATAAATAAAATCAGAGAATCACAAATTCTGCCAGTAGAACTCCATGGCAAGGAAATAAGAAAAAGTGAAATTATCAGAATAAAATAACAGGAAGTTCTGATAAAAGGCAATTGACTTTCTGGTTTGCTTATGAAATTAGAACATTGGCAGTAAAAAGGCTGGTTGTTGTTTATTAATAGATATTTAGGTAACTTGTGTTAGAATAATATGCTTTTCCCATTTTGCTTAGGGCAAAATTTTCACATTTGAAAGGAAAAATGTAATTTGGATTTCCACTAGCCTCCCCCCCCACACAACTGTTTTAAGGCATTTCTGGCAGGTGCTATGTGCATGTCCAAAGCAATGCACAAACCCAATAGTTTATATTGCAATAACATCAAAATATCTTTCCCTTTCCTAAATTAAGCTGCTAAATTAAAGATAGGATTTATAACATTGGTCTAATGTTGTTCCTAACAATAAAATTTAAATTTAAGCACATGCATGAATTACTTGGTCCCTACATTCACTGGTTGATTTGCTAATTGCACTAAGCCTTAGTTAATTTATGATTTATTGAATAAATCACAATTGGATAGATTGGCATAACATACTAAGCCAGAAATGAACAAACTACAATTTGGCTTTCAAATAACTTTTGTGAAAGCCACTATGTAAATTGTTGAAATAAATAAATACTAAAGAGGCTAATATTTACTATTATAAATAAATAATAATCTATTCTATACCTTTTTGAGTCATTGTTTAACCTGTATATTTTCCCAGAATTAAGACAGGAACTGGTCAATAACAAATTGTTGTTTTTCCCCCTCTTTTGTGAATGCTACTTAAAACTTACTTGTGAATACACCTACCTACCTATCATCTTTTGGATTTTATTGCTTCTTTATTACTCCATATTTTTGTAACATACAGCTTGATAACATCTTTGGAAGAACCTAAACTAAGCCAGTTTGAATAGTGGTTAAGGTATTAGGGTAGAAGCCAGGAGACCATGAATTCTAGTTACAAAGTCAACTGCATATGCTTGGGCTAATCACTCTGTCTCAGGTCTACGAAGAAGACAATAATAAAAACTACTTTCAAAATCTTGTGAAGAAAACTGCAAAGACTAGTCCAGGAAGTCTCCAGGAGTCATTGCTGACTCAAAGGCACCAAAAACACCTAACAAATCCCCTGTATCATTTTAGTTGTTTAAATTCACAGTCTCCTGGCATCTAGCCTGCTGCCTTAACCACTTTATCAAACTGGCTTAGTTTAGGTTCTTCCAAATACATTATCAAGTTGTATGTAAAGCCCACACACTTAGACGTGATGTGGCTTTTTAAAATTGATAAACCAATATGTATTTCAATTTCATACCATGACTTGCTTGATGGATTCTAGGATAGTAAGAAATAAAGAAGCTGATGGAAGAAGGGGGTGGTGGTCTGTTCTGTTCGCAACACAGACATGAAGACGAGGCAGTTTGATGCAAAAGGTGTTCTTTATTGTGCATGTGCACTGAACAGAAGCAAAGGAGAAAATGGCAACATGCCCTTTTATCCTTCCCCTGCAAGGGGAGACTCAACCAATGAATGCAGGCTATTCTCCCGCCTTGCGCATGCGCACGAGGCTGGAGACAGCCTGTCTGGGTCCCGGGCAACTTATGGGCTGCCCGGGTGTGTACAACCGGTCCCGGGCAAACACGTGGTCTGCCCGGGTCTCTGCAGTTACCCTGCAGGTTGCCTGTGCCTTGCTGATTGACTCAGCAAGGCTCAGGACACAACACCCCTCCCCCCTAGGCTGGGACAATGCCGTCCCGGCCTATATCAGTACCATGTAACATTTAGTCCAAATGTCACCCTGGCTATTTCCCGTACCCCTTCGTAACCTGGTTCCCTGGGGATTCAAATTAACCCACGGTCTTTCAGTTTTTGACAACAATCACCCTTTAGGGACCGCACATACTCCTGCAAGTATTTAGGCGGGGCCTTAATCCGCCCCAATCTTCGCGGATCCAAGGTAGGGCCGGGTGTGATGACCTGTGGGGGAATTAATTTGGGTGCCTGGAGTGCTGGCTCCCGGTCTGCGCACAACAACCTAGGACTTTGTCGCCCAGAAAACTCAGGGGTTCCCCCTAACTGCTGACTGGCTGGGTCCACCAAACCCAAACCAGATTTCCTTGGTGGGGTCGAGTTCCCCAAGTTCCTAGGTGGGGTGGAGTTCCCCGAAAACCCTTGGAACTCCCCTTGGGAGCAATGTCCTTTGGGCCCAAGGCCAGCAGCAGGGGTGCCCTGAGTAGCCGATTTACGGCCATTTGCCCTAAACCAGGGACCTCTGCCAGAGTCAGGAGCCGCCTCCATGGCAGAACTCCCTGCTTCTATGCCAGAGTCAGGATCTGCCTCCATGGCAAGACCCCCATCTGGGACATTTGGAGACCCCTCTGTTTGGAGAGACTGTGATCCACAATCGTAATTGGGGTCCCCCTCCCCCCCAAGAGCGGAGTCAGGGGAGTAATGCCGGCCCGGCATCCGCCAACACAGCTGGTCTATGTGGCGCTGGAGGACACGCCCATCATCCAAGACCACTTCGTATGACAGAGGCCCAGAGACCTTAGAGATTACAGCGGGTACCCAGAGATGCCCCTGCCCATAGTTCCTGGTCCAAACCGGATCACCCACTTGAAGTCTCCTAGGTGCCCGCGGCTGCGACACCTGTGAAGCCACCCAGTCTGGGTGAAGCCTGTCCAGCTTTGTGATGAGTCTGCGACCCCAGCGGAGTTCAGCTGGGCTCTTTCCAGTGGCAGTGCATGGTGTGGTGCGGTGTGTGAGAAGAAAATCAGCTAACCTGTGATGCCAGGGTCCTTGAGTGATTCTCTTTAATGCGTCTTTAGTGGTGCGCACCATGCGTTCAGCCTGACCGTTGGTGGCAGGGTGAAAAGGAGCAGATGTGGCGTGCCGGATCATGTTGGCTTGTAGAAATGCCTGAAACTCAGAAGAGGTAAATTGTGGACCATTGTCTGAAACTAAAACATCAGGAAGGCCGTGGGAAGCGAAGATTCCTCTGAGCACCTGGATGGTCCTGGCAGTAGTAGTAGAGGACACAGGAACGACCTCTAGCCATTTGGAATGGCTATCCACAAGGAGGAGGAAGAATTGCCCCTGAAAGGGCCCAGCATAATCAATATGAACACGTGACCAAGGAGTGAGTGTCTCCTCCCACCTATGTACAGGGGCCTGGGGCATTTCTGGCCATGATTGCTGGCACACTTGGCATCCCTGAACCTGGGCCTCGATGTCTTTATCGAGGCCCGGCCACCAAAGATGGCTGCGCGCAAGCGCCTTCATCCTCACTATTCCTGGATGTCCCTCATGAAGAGAGAGCAATACTCTAGTCCTCAATGAGGCCGGGATGACTACTCTGTTGCCCCATAGGATGCACCCCTTAAATGTGGATAATTTGTGCTTCCTGCGCCAGAAACTCTGGAAATCAGTACCAGGACACATGTCAGGCTATCCTGACAACACACGTCAGCATGCGTGCAAGTGTGTGATCAGTGGCTGTTTCTGCAGCCACATCCCTAGCATTGAGGGGAGATTCTGGTAAGTCCTGAATAGACAGAATATGTACAGCAGGGGCAGGGTCTGCCTCTATTTGCTTAAGAGGTAACCTGCTCAGGCCATCTGCATGGCCCATCTCAGTACCTGGTTTGTGCACCAGTGTGTAATCATACGCTGCTAAGAATATAGACCATCTCAGCATCCTAGGAGATATTATCTGGGGAGTTTGTTTGTTGGTTGTGAACAACCCTAGCAAAGGCTTGTGGTCAGTATAGACTGTGAAATGGCGTCCATACAAGAAATCATGAAATTTCTTTATGCCTGAGATTATTGCCAAGGCCTCCCTGTCAATCTGAGCATAATTTCTCTCTGCAGATGAGAGGGTCCTTGAATAATAGGCCACAGGGACCTGTGTTCCATCTTCCTTGAGATGGCTTAGTACTGCTCCTACCCCATAAGGGGAAGCATCACAAGCGATGCACACTGGCAATTTCTCATTGAAGTGAGCCAGTACAGCATTGGAGGATAATAAGGCTTTGACCCTTGTGAAGGCCTCCTCATGGACTTTTGTCCATGCCCATGGGGCCTGCTTGTCTAAGAGCCTGTGAAGCGGCTCAGCCACAGTAGCTTTGTTTGGAAGAAAGGAATGGTAAAAGTTCAAAAGGCCCCAAAAGGCCTGAAGCTCAGTTTTTGACTGGGGACTAGGGGCCATTTGGATGGCCTTGAATTTGGACTCCGAGGGGTGGATGCCATCTGCATCAATGCGGAACCCCAAGAACTCGGTGGATGACACACCGATTTTACACTTGTCCTGCCGTAGCTTCAGCCCAGCTTGGCGGAACCACAGCAAGACAGCCCTCAGCCTTTCGGCTAAGTTTCCTGATGATTCTTCTGCAATGAGGATGTCATCAAAATAGGGGCAAACCCCGGAAATCCCTCGGAGTGTTCACTCCATCACCCCTTGGAAAATGCCAGGGGCTACATTGACCCCAAACTGCAGCCTCTTTACTTTGAACGCACCTCTGTGCGTGACTATGGTTTGGGCCTCAGCAGTAGCCTCATCAACAGGCAACTGTTGATATGCTTGAGCCAAATCAAGCTTAGCAAAGTACTTCCCTCCTTTCAGTGAGACCAGAATGTGGCTCACCACGGGCACGGGATAAGCATGCTGCTGCAAAGCCTTATTCAGCGTGCACTTATAGTCCGCGCAGATACGGACTTTCCCATTGGGTTTTAAGGGCATTACTATGGGGGTTTCCCACAGACTAGAGTCCACAGGTTCCAGAATGCCCTGTTGGAGCAGCTTGTCCAACTTGGCATCAATCTTACTTTTTAAGGCAAAAGGCACCCTCCTAGGCTTGACCCTTATGGGTGTAATGCCTGGATCCAATTTTAATGTAATGGGAGGCCCCTTGTACGATCCAAGTTCCGAGCTGAACACATCTGCAAACTCCTTGCATACGCCCGCAAGGCTAGCCGTTTGCAGCTGGTTCAGACCGGTCACCTGGATCCCAAGTGCCTCGAACCAGTCGAGTCCGATGAGACTCGTTCTGTCACCCCAACAACTACTACATCCAATGCACCGTTGAAGCCCTTTCACTGCACTCTGAGCGTGGCTTCCCCTTTTACGCTTACTCTCGTGTTTTGAAAATCAGTAAGGACAAGGTTGGAAGGCCTGAGCTTTACTCTCAAGCCACTCCGGAAACAAATCTTATTGAACGTGTCCATTGAAATAATAGACAACGCGGAGCCTGTATCCAGCTCCATAGCCAGGGGAACTCCCTGCAACCTTACGTCAATACGGAGCTTTTTCTTAAGGGGCCTATGCATTCCTGTCTTGAACACCCCCCTCCTAGACGCGCAAAAATCCACCCTGTTTTGGCTGGGGACCTTGGTACCTTTCAGAGGCAATTCTGGGGACCTGTTCTTTGGACGGCCCATGCAGGCCGATGCAATGTGGCCTTGCCTTCCGCACGCTCGACAGACGGCAGATCGAAACTGGCAGTCGGCCCTCCTGTGGCGACCCCCACAGCCGAAACATCGAAGGGTTGCAGGCAGTGGCCCTCTCCGCCCCGGCAGTCGTCTCTCCGCCGATGGCTGGATCTTGTCCACCTCTTCCTCCTTGGAGTCTTCTCCCGAGGCCTCACGCGCGGCCTCCTGGTGGATCGGGACGGTCACTGAATGGCTCTTTGTAGACCGCAAGGCCTTCACGGCGCCTCCGGCTGCTTCTTTTGCTGCGATCTCTCAAAGGGCATCTTGGAAGGTGACGTCCGTCCTCGCAAACAGTTTCTGCTGTACTTCGCGGCTTCGCAACCCGCACACCAGTCTATCTCGGAGCCTTTCCTCCAAGTCTTGAAAGGCACAGGGGTGTGCGGCTTGCCTCAAGGCCAAGACGAAATCCGCAGCTGATTCGCCAGGCCGCTGGTCCCTTTGCTCGAATTGATGCCTCCACGCTATGATTGAGAGCTTGGGCTCGAAGTGTTCTCGCAGCATCTTTTTCAAATCGGCATATGCGATTGATTCTAAGGGTGCCAGTGCGACAAGATTCTCAGCTATTTCGAATGTCTCTTGCCCACAGACACAAAGTAAGGTAGCCGCTTTCAGGCCGTCTTCCTGGATTTTGTTTACTCTAAAATAATTTTCAGCGCGAGCCGCATACGAGCTCCAGCGTTCAGGATGTGCGATGTCGAATTCGCCCAAACGGCCCAGCTTGGACATCTTCTTACTTGATGGCCTCATCCACGCCTCTCGCCATAAGGAATTGAGAAGGGGTCTGACGAAGCCAAGCCTGCCTCCAGCGTATGTATGCTGGCCAGCGGCTGCTCCTCCTGGACGCCGCGCTTCTCTTCACTTTCTGGCCTAGGTAAGTAGGCTTACTTCTGTTTCCTCAGGATCCCCAACGGCGGATCCCATCCTCGTCGCCAATGTTCTGTTCGCAACACAGACATGAAGACGAGGCAGTTTGATGCAAAAGGTGTTCTTTATTGTGCATGTGCACTGAACAGAAGCAAAGGAGAAAATGGCAACATGCCCTTTTATACTTCCCCTGCAAGGGGAGGCTCAACCAATGAATGCAGGCTATTCTCCTGCCTCGCGCATGCTCACGAGGCTGGAGACAGCCTGTCTGGGTCCCGGGCAACTTATGGGCTGCCCGGGTCTATACAACTGGTCCCGGGCAAACACGTGGTCTGCCCGGGTCTCTGCAGTTACCCTGCAGGTTGCCTGTGCCTTGCTGATTGACTCAGCAAGGCTCAGGACACAACCGGTCAACCTATCTATTCTCCTGAAGGCAGAACAAGAAGCAACAGATGAAAACTAATCAAGGCGAAAACCAGCCTAGAACTAAGGATACACTTTCTGACAGAACAATTAATCAGTGGAATTCCTTGCCTCCAGAAGTTCTGGGTGCTCCAACACTGGAGGTTTTTAAGAAGAGACTGAACAGCCATTTCTCAGAAATGGTATATAGTTTCCTGCTTCAGCAGGGGGTCAAGAAGACCTCCAAGGTCCCTTCCAACTCTGTGATTCTGTAGTAGTAGAAGTCAAAAGCTAACCAGTGTGGTTTACAGTGGCTATTGCAGAATAGGCCCTGAGGGTTTAGACAAATGACGCATTGTCTTTTGAGGAAAGGTACAAGCCTAATTTTACAAGCCTAATTTTGGGGTAGCAAGTAATGTTTATATTCCAAGCTAATATATCTGAATCTCATGTTATAGATGTCATATCTTTTAGATGTTGCTGAATTATTTTGGATAATGCCCTTGGGAAATTAAAACTAAATAATTTAGGGGATGGAAATATTTGCCACCAAAAAGGGCTCAAAATAAACACGTGTGACTTTAGTGCATGCATCACTAAGCAAGACTATTTTTGAGGAACCATGCAACTGCACTGAGCTTCCAGGAAGGGCAATGAACTCCACCAGAGGCATGGTAGCAACACTGCTCTCAGTGGAAAAGCCTCCTTGGCAGCCAACAACATCAATCACTGGCAGAAGATTTGTTATGACAACATGAAGGAAAGAAAAGCTCAAGCTGCTCTAGATGTTAACTCGGTGTTGGTGCCCTTGAAATAACATTAACTCTGTGTATTCTGTGCTTTTTTACTTTTTACTTTTTAACAGGGATAAAGCTTTATTTTTACCAACAAGTAAAGAGATGATTGCAACTGAAACGCGGTACACAAATACAGCTTTGAGCTGCTGCAGAAAAAGAAAACAAAAAATTAACAAACAATTAGAATTTAAAACAGTTTCAAACATTACCTTATTTCACACATCATGCTACCCCAAAATTAGGCTTGTGCTTAGCATGTTGTGAAAATTCAGTTGAAGTTTTAGCACATTTAATAGGCTGCAAGAATCCTCCTCCTCTCACTTTAGGGTTGCTCTGTTCACGAAGCAGCAAGAAAAGTGAGCTGTCGGTGCCTGCTTCTGATGTTTTGTCCAGTTGCACAGTATTATAAGGACTAGACCCAGAATATCCCATATACACATTACACTAAGCAAGTCACATTAGAGCTTTGTGTTATGCATAAAACTGATATCTGAGAGTAAAGCCACATCTGAGTAAATACAAAGCATGAATAAGACTAGATAATAGTATTTTGAATCTGAAATGATGCTGGTATGCATTATCTATCTAAAAATTGCATTCTCTGTTTCAGAAAGCCAATGTATTAAGTCCAGGTAAAGGAAGATATTCTGATTTTACATTTCTGTCTGGCTGCTTGCATTATACTCTATTTATGTTAGATTTATGGTTTGGCAAAGATTTCTTGGATGGGTTTCAGTTTCTAAAACTGATATTTATGTTAAAATCAGTATGGTAGATTCAGGTGCAAAATAACCATGGTGTGAATGACTTGGAGCAGAGCCCTCCCAACTGAGAACAGGAACAATTGCCAAATAAGAAGTCTTTATGCAAAGGCCTTCCTAGCAACAACTGCCACCTATTCTTCAAGGAACAGTGGTCTAAGAGGACTTCAATTTATGTACCAATTCCATATGAGACAACTCTACCCTATTAGAACCAATGATGGAGGGTCAAGAACCAGGGGCCCTAAAACCATAGTCATTCAGCCTTGCTAAAATTGAGCCCAAGCCAGTTCTTCTCCATCCAGACTCTTAAAACTGAGAAAGAATCTTAACAGTATCACTTGGTTGGCCCAAAGTGAAATCAGCATACTGATGATACCTGTTCAATGTTGACAGGTGACCTTATCCATCAGCTTCATGTAGACAATAATAGAAGTGAGAAGTAGAAGCATATGAAAGTCTGCAAAAGAGGGGCTTAAGCCTAGACATTCCACCTCCTCACTACCAATTGAAATCAATCCTGTAGTGATCCCCATTCCTAACCTCCTAAACTGGCCCAGAAGGATACCATGACTGATGGTATAAAAGACCCTGAAAGATCAAATAGAGCCACAGTGATTGTACCACCACCATCCTTATCCTGCAGAGTTCATCCACAAGTGCATTCATTTCAATATTATACCCGTGTCTGAAACTGGAGTAAAATTTCCTCTTTTCAACAAGAGAAAACTAGAGCCAAGTAAAAAATTGTCTAGAGTTTTGGGATGTAATTATATTTTTTTTGAGGAAAGGCAGACCACAGCCCTCTTAAGTACAGGTGGGACCACCCCCTTAAGATTGAATTCGGCATTGCCTGGACCTACCCACACACCTTGAATAATCAGGAGGGTCTTGACCACTCAGGAGTGAAATGGATTTAATACATAGGTAGTTGCACTTGCAGGTCAACTAGACTCCATCTCAAAAGATCCAACTCATGTTATCTGACTGATGCTTCTCACAAGAACAACCCCAAGCTCATGTTGCAACTGCCCTGATTTTCCTGGATGACTGTAGTCACTTCATTACTCCTGCATGGGATTGCATCTGGTGCCAAAACCCAAAAGGGTACACTGCCCCCATGCCCAGCCAGGTCTCTTTTATACATGCTGGGTCATCCCTCTCATTTCCTGTTGAGGAAGGCCTTATTACAAACTGATCTGGTATTCAGAAGCAACAGTTATTTTCCTAACTATTGACCATAATGTCAGGTTCTGATCAAAAAGATTCATTCGCCTACAATGTCTGGATAGTGATTAGTTCCCTTGTAAAAACGAGTTGAATCTCAAACAATAAAACGATATAAGAGTAAAATGCTTAAACCATTGCCCAACCCAAAATAAGTGATACATATTAATGAAGTGCTACTTTAAAAATAGAACAATTTGAAGGACTCATTCTGTCACTCATTTGGTATACTTTTGATATTAAATAAAAAATAATGTTCTCAAATATAATTTGTTGAGCAGCTAAAGAATTACATTAACAGGAATTCAACTACTCTGACCCACCAATAGTACTCTATCACCAAGATTCTGCAAAAATACTAATATTACACCCTGCTATTTTTAATATTTGCTTTTGAATTTTGAGGGTGAAGACGGTTTAACTAACTAAACCACTTGCAAAATATTGGTAAAGTACCTTTACACAAGTTATACCTTAAGCAATACTGCTTGTAAGCAAGCAAGCTATTGCAAACTATTTCCACAAGAACTTCCTACTTAGGTCCCTGTGCCCATAATTTCCAAATAGCAACACATAGAAAAAGAGCACTTTTTTCTTTTTACTGAATTTATTAACTGTTTTTAGCTCTGTTGTACACTGTCTAGAATCGCTTGTTTGTGAGATGGGCTGCTATATAAATTGATTTAATAAATAATAAATAAATATTACGTATGGAAAGCTTTAACTTCCCTTTCTTTCACGCAATGATAATTTCTTCCTCACCAACTAAAGTTTACAAAAGCCCTGGAAACAGTAATTAATCTTATGGTAAGTAAACAATGCATTAACAGTGTCACTCTATGAGGGAGATGAGCAATTTATAAACGTGATACATAAATAAAATAAATAAAATTAGTTGTTCCATATGCCTTTCTAACTCATGCTTTACAAATGAGAAAGACTGGATTCACAGAACTCTTCAAGCCAAATGCTCTATGTCATGATTTAGAAAAATGCATAAAATGAGTCATATTTTTGTTGCAATGTCAAAACAAAAGGGCAAACAACATACTTGATGGGAAGTGGACTCTCTGAATATTCTATTTAAAGATTTACTCAGGTTGCTACTGAGCTAGAGGAAGCACACTGTATAAGTCACTGAAGTTACTGTATAAAGCTGTCTGCAATTCAGCAAGTAATCTGATTAATTTCCTCAGTAAAAGTTTTTCTGAAAGTTTTTTTTCTGTTCAATTTCTTGTGTACTGTAATATATATATTACTATAATTAATATATATTGAATATATATATATATATATATATTCAAAATTTTGTGGCTGACAAAGAGTTAGTGGGAGACTAGTATAGCTATTTCAAGCTATAGCTATACTAGTCTCCCACTAACTCTTTGTCAGCCACAAAATTTTGAATTTATAGTATTCACAGTATGTGACGTCTGCCTGCAAAACATGCTCTAGATTGGAGCGAAACGCAGAACAGACTGATTTATATTTGGTAGACAGGGTGCTCCACCCAACAGATAAGATATATTATACACACACACACACACACACACACACACACACATATATATATATATACATATACACACATATATATACATATATATATATATACACACACACACACACACACACACACCATATATATATATAAACATACACATACACGAACCACACACACCACACACACACACCATATATATATGTTTTGTTGTTGTTGTTGTTAGTTGCGAAGTCGTGTCGACCCATCGCGACCCCATGGACAACGTTCCTCCAGGCCTTCCTGTCCTCTACCATCTTCTGGAGTCCATTTAAGCTCACGCCTACTGCTTCAGTGACTCCATCCAGCCACCTCATTCTCTGTCGTCCCCTTCTTCTATTGCCCTCAATCTTTCCCAGCATTAGGCTCTTCTCCAGTGAGTCCTTCCTTCTCATAGGTGGCCAAATACTTGAGTTTCAACTTCAGTATCTGGCCTTCTAAGGAGCAGTCAGGGTTGATCTCCTCTAGGACGACCGTTTGATCGCCTTGCAGTCCAAGGGACTCGCAGGAGTCTTCTCCAGCACCATAGTTCAAAGGCCTCAATTCTTTTGCGTCAGCCTTCTTATGGTCCAACTTTCACAGCCATACATTGCAACTGGGAAAACCATGGCCTTGACTATACGTACTTTTGTTGGCAGGGTGATGTCTCTGCTTTTTAGTATGCTGTCTAAATTGCCATAGCTTCCTCCCCAGGAGCAAGCGTCTTTTAATTTCTTGGCTGCAGTCCCCATCTGTGGTGATCTTAGAGCCCAGGAAGATAAATCTGTCACTACCTCCATTTCTTCCCCATCTATTTGCAGGAATTGAGAGGGCCGGATGCCATGATTTTTGGTTTTCTTAATGTTGAGTTTCAAGCCAACTTTTGCACTCTCCTTCTTCACCCGCATCAAAGAGGCTCTTTAGTTCCTCTTCACTTTCTGCCATTAGAGTGTATCATCTGCATATCTTAGGTTGTTGATATTTCTCCCGGCAATCTTAATTCCAACTTTTGATTCATCTAGCCCTGCCTTTCTCATGATGTGCTCTGCATATAAGTTAAATAGGCAGGGCGACAGAATACAGCCTTGCCGGACTCCTTTCCAATTTTGAACCAATCAGTGGTTCCGTGTCCAGTTCTCACTGTTGCTTCTTGACCCGCATATAGGTTTCTCAAGAGACAAATAAGATGGTCTGGTACTCCCATCTCTTTAAGAACTTGCCACAATTTGTTGTGATCCACACAATCAAAGGCTTTAGCATAGTCAATGAAGCAGAAGTAGATGTTTTTCTGGAACTCCCTAGCTTTCTCCATGATCCAGCGTATGTTGGCAATTTGATCTCTAGTTCCTCTGCCTCTTCGAAATCCTGCCTGTACTTCTGGAAGTTCTCGATCCACATACTGCTGGAGTCTAGCTTGTAGGATTTTAAGCATAACTTTACTTGCATGTGAAATGAGTGCAATGTGCGATAGTTTGAACATCTTTGGCATTGCCTTTCTTTGGAATTGGAATGTAAACTGACCTTTTCCAATCCTGTGGCCACTGTTGAGTTTTCCAAATTTGCTGGCAAATTGAGTGTAGCACTTTTACTGCATCGTCTTTTAAGATTTTAAATAGCTCAGCTGGAATACTATCACCTCCACTAGCTTTGTTGTTGCTGAGCTTTCCTAAGGCCCATTTCACTTCACATTCTAGGATGTCTGGCTCGAGGTCAGTGACCACCCCATCGTGGTTATCAGGGATGCTAAGCTCGTTCTTATATAGTTCTTCTGTGTAATTTTGCCACCTCTTCTTAATCTCTTCTGCCTCTGTTAGGTCTCTGCCATTTTGGTCCTTTATCATGCCCATCTTTGCATGAAACGTTCCCTTCATATCTCCAATTTTCTTGAAGAGATCTCTGGTTTTCCCTATTCTATTGTTTTCTTCTATTTCTTTGCACTGTTCATTTAAGAGGGCATTCTTATCTCTTCTAGCTATTCTCTGGAATTCTGCATTCAATTGGGTGTATCTTTCTCTTTCTCTCTTGCCTTTCGCTTCCCTTCTTTCCTCAGCTATTTGCAAAGCTTCCTCAGACAGCCATTTTGCTTTCTTGCATTTCTTTTTCTTTGGGATGGTTTTAGTTGCTACCTCTGTACAATGTTGCGAACCTCCGTCCATAGTTCTTCAGGCACTCTGTCTATCAGATCTAATTCCTTAAATCTATTTGTCACCTCTACTGTATATTCATCAGGGGATGATTTAGTTCATACTTGAGTGGCCTAGTGTTTTTCCTACTTTCTTCAATTTAAGCCTAAATTTTCATGATCTGAGCGAGCTCTTCACCAGTCAGATTTACTGACTGTATAGAGCTTCTCCATCTTTGGCTGCAGAGCAATAGTCAATCTGATTTCTGTGTTTTCTGGTGATGTCCATGTGTAGAGCCGTTCTCTTGGGTTGTTGGAAAAGAGTGTTTGCTATGACCATCGTATTCTCTTGACAAAATTCTATCAGCCTGTGCCCTGCTTCATTTTGTACTCCAAGGCCAAACTTGCCTGTTATTCCGGTTATCTTTGGCTTTCCTACTTTAGCATTCCAATCCCCCATGATGATAAAGACATCATTTTTTGTGTTGATTCTATAAGGTGCTGTAGGGCTTCATAGAACCGGTCAATTTCATCCTCTTCAGCACCAGTGGTTGGGCATAGACTTGGACTGTGATATTGAATGGCTTTGCCTTGGATTCGCACTGAGATCATTCTGTCATTTTGGGGATTGTATCCCAGTATTGCTTTTCCTACTCTTTTATTGACTATGAAGGCTACTCCAGGATCTTTGCCCAGTAGTATACCTGATGGTCCTCTGAATTAATTCCCATTCCTGTCCATTTCGTTCGTGATTCTAAGTGTCGATGTTCAGTTTGTCATCTCTGTTTGACCACGTCCAGTTGCCTTGATTCATGGATCTTACGTTCCAGGTTCCTATGGAGAAAAAATCTTTACAGCATCGGACTTTCCTTTCACCACCAGATGCATCCACAGCTGAGCGTCCTTTTCGGCTTTGGCCCAGTTGCTTCACTCTTTCTGGCTACTAGTACTAGCCCTCTGCTCTTCCCCAGTAGCATATTGGACACCTTCCGACCTGAGGGGCTCATCTTCCAGCGTCATATCTTTTTGCCTTTTAGTACTGTCCATGGGGTTTTCATGGCAAAGATACTGGAGTGGGTTGCCATTTCCTTCTCCAGTGGATCACATTTTGTCAGAACTCTCTGCTATGACCTGTCCGTCTTGGGTGGCCCTGCACGGCATAGCTCATAACTTCATTGAGTTACACAAGCCCCTTCGCCATGACAAGGCAGTAATCCATGAAGGATATATATATATATATATATCTTTAAACTGTGTATAACAGTTGGGCAAGCTCCACTCATGTGGACAATTGTGTTAATTCAGATATTTGAAGATTAGAATTGTTACACTTATGATTGAGGTCTCTTGCGAAAGATGTCAGTACATCTGTAGCTACCTTCTTCTACAGTAGCAAAGCTGCATGCAATACAATACAAGAAACTACTATAATTTTTTGGGGGATGGTTTAAAAAAAAAAGCCAAAGTTATGCTATTAGGATAAATGATAGCTGTTTCTGCCAGCAGTAGAACTTCAATTTCAGGCAGAATGTGAGCTGTTTTACATTTTAATGCAAAAATGTAATTTTATTACTTGATTTATGCTACTCTAAACAACAGATTATTATTCTTCCCCAGTCAACCCATGGCACACATACATATACACATCATGTTATTCCTTTTCAGCTAAGCAGCTTTATGCAGTCTACAGAAAAGAGTAAGAAATATAAGCTAAAAAATTAAAATATGAGGTAAGAAAAGGAGATATAGCTAAATCTAAATTAGGCGAACACCACTGACTATATTTCTCCTCACCTATCTATCATTATAAACCATCCATGGGTCCATAATATTTGTACATTTGTTTATATGCTGCAGCCTTTTATTATTTACATTTTACCCTTCTTGCCATTGGAACATCTCAAGAACTCAGAACTCCATCCAAGCACAACTTTTTCATCTTCTTCTCAACCTATTCGCTCTCACTTCATGTATTTGCTCTGAAATAAGATCCTGAATAAATTCAATATATACATTTCATAGTAATTATTCACTTTTATTCAATATACATTCAGTTAGCACCCATTCATTACTGATCTTACTTATTTGTTATTTGTATTTGTTGTTTTACTGCACTAGTTCTTAAGTCGCCAATTCCCATGGCATTTATGTTTCTTCTGAGATCCCCAGCTTCCATATAACAAAGAGAAAAGTTATGTGCTTATGCATAACCATTTTTACAAAACTCATTTTTCTAGCTTTAGAAAATTTTCAATCAAGCACCCAAATTCAAATGTTTGTTTTTTCCCCTAGAGATATATAATTTGTAATAACTTGCAACTCCATTTTCTCTTTTAAACCTAACTACTAACTACTGCTGTCTAACATTCAACACAGTGTACAAATATATATGCATATTCATGTTTCCAACAATACATCACTAACATCACCATGTATGCGGGCTGGGGCAGGAGCTAACAGTTTTTAAGCCAGAAATGACTAGTAAACAACTACTCAACTTCAAGGCCACCAAGTACTATGCCAAGAATTCATTAATTTGTGGAAATGGCAGCCCAGGTATCAAACAGATCTTCTTAGTGGCAATAGACAATCAAGGATCTATATGGCTTTATTTTCTCTTGCTAAATTTAGAGTCTGAATAAAGAGCCAACATAAGCCACGAAGTGTCAGAACATTAATGTTTTACTGCCAGAGTCTAGGTAGGGAGCCAGACACCACAAACAGTCTTTTTAATTTGTCCATAAATAACATTAAACAACCTAGTGGACATCACACATCATCTTATTCAGTACTCAATGCTGAACCAATTATTCCATTTATCCTGGCTAATTTGAAGAAACTACTGGGAACAATTGGTTCAATATTTAGTTGTCCTGACTAAGATGTGGAATTGCAAATGTTGTACTGATGCATTTATATTGATTTTTCTATGTCTGTTATTTCACTTCTGCTAATGACTGTTGACCTTGTAAGCTGTTTAGATGTGGCCAGAATGAAGCATCATAAACATCACTGTAATAAATAAATAGATAAATTTATGGCATTCCTTCATTTGAATTCTACTCCTAAACACCATTCACATTCAAATTTCTAAACTGTCCTTCCAGCATTCTTTCATTTCAATTCCACTCCAAATTATTTATTAGTTTTACTTTTAATTCTATTCATACTTGTTGAGGACCCTTATTCAGCCCTTTCCATCCACATCCAAGGCCTGTTTTTTCCTATCAAAATGGTTCGGCCTTCCACTTTAAACAGTACCCTCGTGATTATCTTTTTTCTATCTATACACATTAAAAGATCAATTTCCCATCTTTATTTTTGCAATTTTTTCTCAACCGTACATAAGTCTTGAGGACTCAAACCCACATTTTGATGCTTTTTAGTAATACAGAGAAGGTATAGATTAGATTATCAATATTAGCCATACCCATTCCTTATGCACCATTGCTTTTTAATAATAAAGACAACCTATCACAAATACAACCAAATATCAGTTTTGCATATTTATTTTATTTTACGGAGACAAGAATCTCTAGAGATCTAATCTAATTTAAACATAGTTGCCTGCATCCCACCAAGAGATACATACTATGTAGTGATATACCCATTGTCATTTGTTTACTTATTTATTAAATTTATATGCACTTGTCTCACTATCAAGCCATTATATACATACATGTATACTTACATACACATATATACATCCTTGATAGCAAAGGCAGGTTAGTTATGGCTTCTTTAAAATGCTTTTTTTTTTAAGAAAATATCTGAACCCTTAAATACATATTTCACTTCCTAACTAAGTACACTGATCCTCCAAAAATGTTCAAGAGCCCAGGACCAGTTAGAAAGTTGTTGAGACAATTCATTGTTTCATTATTGTAATGGCTTACATACCGAATGAGTTTCTGAAACCATTTTGATGTATTTTCCAAATGCATTGAATGAATGAAGGTCCAGTGAATGCTAAGTCTAAAAATATTTAGGCTCTGCTAATGAGAACTAGTTCCTCAGGGGACATTTGAAATTATTTTAAGAAATAGTACTTTGAAGAAAGCTCTGGTTAAGGAAAATAATATTTCAGCCAAAAAAAATAAAATAAGCTTCAAGAATATTTCCAGAAAGAGCTATATAGCTGCAAAATTCTACTTCAAAAATTGGATGAGCGTTATCAGCAATGATTGACAGATAAACATTACACATTCTTAGATCATTGTTGTCAGTTAAAAAGGCAACAGCCTTGATTTAAGCTTGACTCCTTGTTATTGTACCTTGGTAATTTATGAGAATGAATTGATTTTAAAAGATTTTTAAAATCTCAGAAAAAAAGTAAATAAGCAAATAAAGACAGAAAAATGTACCTCAAATCTATAGTAATACAGTAATGTTTTTTATTACTTCATCACAAAAATGCCATTTAAAAAAAATATACAGCTTTTAAAATCTCCAAAAATATCTCATTGGGTGCAGTGAAACAAAAATCATGACTAAAGAAACTAAATGAATAAATCCCAAAACTATGTCAAATGTTTTAGCCATGAGAATTAAATTCTTCAATCTGCAGTTTCTACAGATTGCTGACTCTATAAATAAAAACACCTGGTCTTAGTTTTGAATTTTTGCTTTACCTAAATAAATTTCTTTTTCTTCATGGATGGATATAGAAATATAAATATAAACAATTTCAGAGTTGATCTTTATATAATCTAGAAATTCTTTCCTCATACCAATGCAAAAATAATGGCACGTGTCCTGGCACAATTTGCTACTTAGTAAAAAGCATGAAAGCATGCATTGAAAAGTCAGTCATGGGTTTGATGCGCCATCAAATGTCAGAAATAAGAGTGATTATCTTAAGACATTATCTTACGCAGGAACAATATTTAACCATTCATGCTTTGCTTAGTCTATTGTGAATTTGGGAAGCTGATGTTAGCAAGCATAAAGTGTTTGAGTTTCCACAGGTTTTCTTCTCCCCCCCCCCACTTCAAAAAACGGTGCTATTATTTCCATCCTGCAGATTTTATTCAGCCAGAAAAATGATTGGAAATGTGGGAAGACTGCAAATGGAAATAATCATTATCTGATCCTTGTCTAATAAAATTTGGGGAATGAATAATGCATAATTAAGGCTATATTTAGGAATGTGTCTCATAAAAAGGTTATTGTATGGGAAAAATGAAAAATAACAATTATTTTAATAGAAAATATATATTTGCAGATATAATTGCAGATATTGCAATTCAGGATCCAGTTCCAATTGACTAGAATAGATACTACAAGTATCCTTGTGCTGGGCCATAAAGCCAAGAGCAATTATGAAGTTCCAAGCTCACATATCAGTACTACAGAGCAATATTTCTCAGTACTGTAAAGCAGATGGAGGTGGCATATAAATTACTGAGACAGAGAGATTACTTTATGGGGTCCTCAAAACTCCAGCATTGTACTGTTTCTCAGATGCCATTTCAGCTGCAGGAATGCCAACTATTTTAGCTGAGGAGAAACAAATCTGCATCAGAATCCACCTCATACACAAAATAGAATAGTCGACATCTAGAGAAGGGATACTAGATCTAGACTACCACTAGATAGCAATCTGGACAACCACTAGATAGCAAGCTGGTGTTAAAATGTTCTATACCTCTTTGCCACTATCTAGTGATCTGGGTTTTTGCACAATAAATCTGAATTTTCTAATTTATAGTGCCTTGTTTCTGGTTCCTGACTTAGCAAGACCTCCTCTTTTTTTGCAGGGATAGTTATGGTGGCGAGTGGACCATATGCATGGATAAACAGAGCATTCAATTGTCTTTGATCCAGAAGGTACAAGTGATTATCTTTCATTCCCCTATCAATTTAGAAATATACTTAGTGTCTTTGTCTTTAGAATGAGATTAAATGTTGAGTACTAATTAAAGTTATTATACTATGGAAGTTAAAACTGAGGAAAAAGTATGACAACATTAAGATTATTTTGACTCTGATAGCACAGCTAATTGCTACATTTAATTGTAATTTCTGTTTAGGTATTTTCTCTATATGATGAATCATTAATTTACCAGAGCTCAACATAATGGACTATTACAGCATCCATGGAATGGAACAAATTTCTGTTGTGATTTATATCATTTGCATAATAACATACCATACAACTAAAATATGTGTGATGACATCATCATGCAAATGTGGTAAACTGCAGTATACCCCATTCTTAAATTCAGCTGACATTATTGAATAATGGATAATCCATTGAGTGAAGAGGAAAAAGAGGTGTACAATTAAAAGGTTCGAGTCCAATGGAATTCAGCTGTTAACTCGGAAGAAGTTCCCACCCCTCATCTAGATTAATTGCTATTGACATATCTAGAGTTTGGATTTTCAAAAGAGCTTGCATCTCACAGAAGGGGATCCAATTTGCTGTTGTGTTAAAAATTATGGCATGACTGACAGCAGTTAAATACCAAACCACAGGCTATTTCTATGTATGAGACATTTTATGCTGTAATATTTCTGAAAGTTATTAAGATTAAATATGCTGCCAGCCTCACCTTTTTATTCAGTTTGTATTGAACAATTTATCTGCATAAGGTGACACTGGGGAAGTTTTAGTTTGTAAAAAGGTTGAAAACATGCTGGCAGCAAATGCTTTGAGGAGAGCAGACTAACTCTGAGTTCCTTCAGGCTGAACTGTTATTCACAGCTACTTCCAATGCGTTACTTTTTTCACTTAATTATTAAGATACAAAATATTGCATCTGAACACATGCAAATGCAATAACTCATATGCTCCTTGTTAGTAATCTCCAGAGCAACCAAAGGCAAGGTGAAAGGGTCCTCTGTTTTTACTTACTTACTGTAATAGAAAAAGGAATGGTAACATGTATAGATTTTTCTACAATGGCATTAAAAGAACAGGAAGCATTTTCTCTTTTGTAACTGAACATCTTATCAGAAGTAAGCTACAAGCAGCGTAACTGGTTTCTCTTTCAATATAAACAGCTTCTAGGCTTTCCAGTTTGCAGTCTGGAGAACAGCATCACTTTTCAATCTGCTACTGAGATACCATTCCTGCCTAGGTCCCTCTCATGGCTCCTGCCAATCACCTCCTTCTGATGATAGCAATGAAGGGTCCAGATGTTCAAAAGAGCACATAGCTGAATGCAAAACAATCAGGCGGAAAATAAGAAAAGAAGCCACGATTGGCATCACCTTCTGAGACAAAGGGTTCTTAAATGTACATGGAATATCAATGTTGCAACAAATTAAATATTGACAATATTAATAATCTTAAAATGAAACTACATTCCCATTAGTCAAATGTAGCAATACATTTTATCACTCGTCTTCCAGAATGAAATTTCCTCATGCTGTTCATAGGTTTCTTTTCAATCTGGAGCAAAAGACCCTCACTAAACCCAAACTCTGCAGTATTAATAAATATGCCTAAATCACTGCTATCAAATCACTGCTATCTGTAATTTATTTATTCTAGACTCTAGAAAGAGTACAGAGAAGAGCAACAAAGATGATTAGGGGACTGAAGGCTAAAACATATAAGGAACATTTGCTGGAATTGGGTATGTCTAGTTTAATGAAGAGAAGGACGAGGGGGGACATGATAGCAGTGTTTCAATATCTCAGGGGTTGCCACAAAGAAGAGGGAGTCAAGCTATTCTCCAAAGCACCTTAAGGCAGGACAAGAAGCATTGGATGGAAACTAATCAAGGAGAGAAGCAACCTAGAACTAAGGAGAAATTTCCTAACAGTTAGAACAATTAATCAGTGGAACAACTTGTCTCCAGAAGTTGTGAATGCTCCAAACACTAGAGGTTTTTAAGAAAAGATTGGACAACCATTTGTCTGAAATGGTATAGGGTTTCCTGCCTGAGGAATGGATTGGACTAGAAGATCTCCAAGGTCCCTCCCAACTCTATTATTATTATTATTGTTATTGTTGTTGTTGCTGTTGTTGTTATTGTGATTATTGTTATTATTATGTCCTTTTATATGGTGGCCCATCTCACAACAGAGACTCAGGGTAGCAAACACAGTGAATAAGAAAATAAACAGCCAATAATAATCACTATAACCCATGTCCAAGGCCTAAAAATTAATTTGTTCCAATAGAAGAGAAACTGTGAGAAACTGGGAATCTGTGCAAAATTGTTAAATTGTAGAAGGAAAAAAATTGTAGGGAACTGACAACCCTAGACCAAACTTAATCTAAAAATGTTAGGGAATTCCTGGAAACTTGGCATTCAAACAAATCAGCAATCAATAGATTTTAGAAATAAACCACATTTACACACCATTTAAAAGAAACAATAAGAAAAGCTAAAAAGAAACAAAAATGCCAGAACAGCCCATGCTCAGATAAGCAGGAAAATCATGACAAAAAAATCAAGCAGGAAACAATATTTTAATCAAGGAACTACCAAAACCATACCTGCATCAACACTGACAGGCCAAGCCACTGTATATGCAAACCCCACACTCACTAGCATTGATGATATTACCTTGTAGAACACAGGTGTCAAACTCGCCACGTCACATGATGTGTTGCGACGTATCGCGACTCTTTTTGCATTGTCGGCAATGGGGTGGGCGCGGTTTCGGTATGATGAAATTGGCCCGTGGGCCGGCAGTTTGACACCCCTGCTGTAGAATAATGAAATGTCTGCAAGCAAACAATCAAGCTCAGATAGCACTAAGGACCTCACAAATCATTTTCTATTTATAATCAATAACAAAACAACAGTCAGGCAAAACAATCAGCAGGGCTTACATAATATCCTGGCTCAAATGCCTCAGGAAACCACAAGGTTCTTAATGTTTTCTGAATCTAAGTGCAGGAGCTGTATGTAACACATCCTGGACCCCCAAGATGATTTGGAGTCTGTGCAGCTTGTATAGCAGCAGCATTATACCATGTATTTCCAATCTCAATAGCTCAATAGCTGAAAAGTTAGGCTGATGGTTTATAACCATTGAAAGATATTATTTAAGAGTTAACCACATGCTTAGCACCTAACAACTGATTCTGAATATATGAAACAGTCACAGCTAGTTAGAATGGAAACTATCAAGTTGTTACAAAAGGTTTCATAGATGATACCACTTTTCCCCTTGCAATGACTTCTCTAGGTCTTAGTTCATTATATCTGTGTTGTCCACTGCTTATATGAGCTGTTTTGTTTCATTTGTGTAAATTAATTACCTTCAGCATTGGAAGACCTGCACTTTTCATTTGTTTATCCAGAGCTTAAAACATAGCTTTAATAAACATAGCTTATATGTACTGAGGTCCTGGCAATTAAATAGCCTTTGCACTCAAATAGAAACACAATTAAAAATGAACAAGTAATAACATTATTAGCTAAGTCAACGGATGAAGGAGCTTAGTGTTTAGATGGTATATAAGTTATTATTAACTGATGAGTCAACATTGATTAATTATTGAGACAATAGCCCTGCAAAGTAGGTAAATGTCTATCATATCACTATGCTAATTTTATCAAGTCCAACTTTTTCTGAAATGTACCTAAGGTAATTATAAGAAACACAAATTAGTACAGATGTGCACAAACTGAAGTAATGAAATATTAATTAGAGGTTGCTGGATGTGTTAGATTCTACTGCCTTCAGAGCCTAGAAACTTTATCATATTTTTGAATTCTATCTTTCCAGTCAGAGTATTCAAAAGGCTGAGAAGACGGACTCATGGACAAATTAGCCCATAACAATTGGCCAAAGAAGAGTAGCATATCCAATACCACAAAACGGGCTTCATGGAAAAACACAAAGGCTTTAAGATTATTATTATTTTTGGTATTCAATGTCTCCATTACATAACATAAATTATGTGCATGGGTTTTTTTGCTTGTTCTTTTTTTTCTTCATTTTAATTGTCTGCTTCCCAGAGTCATCTGAAGATGGGTGGCCTCAAAATGTCATAAAATAAATCAAAGAGAAATTTCAGTAAAGATCTGGCTAAGATGTATTTTGCATTTATGTTATGGAGAAATTGAATAAAGAAAACCTTGTGCTTTGCTCTGAAGCCCTTTCTGTAGTATAAGACAAAGTGCACTGTCCGATATTACGGAATAAGGGTACTGTGCAGATAGTCCTTGACTTACAACCACAATTGAGCCCAAACTTTCTGTTGTTAATTGAGAATTAAGTGAATTTTGCCCCATTTTACGAATTTCTCCACATTTGTTAAGTGAATAGATAGAGATAACCTTTATTGTCATTTTTATATTGTGGGCACAATGGCACACATAAAAAATGAAATTTAGTTGCCCGCTCTCAAAGTGAAACATATACATGACACACACCTAAACATACTATGTACAACATATATATAGACCCACATCCCTACATATACATAGCAAATAAATATTAAATACTGTCCATCTTGAATATATAATGCAAGGAGGAAGTTTGAGAGTTCGCAAGGTTAATGCTGTATGGAAGGAAACTATGGCTGAATCTGGATGTTCTGCTACGGATACCACGAAGCCTCCTCCCAGAAGGTAACAAGGAAAACAGGTTGTGAAGAGGATGGGTAGTGTCCCAGATAATCTTACGGACCCTGCTCAAGCAACACTTCTGTGCTATGTCCTGGATGGTAGGGAGGGAACTGCCAATGATCTTTTCAGCCATTCTCACCACTCTCTGCACCGCCTTCCTGTCTGAAGCAGTGATGCCTCCAAACCAGACTGTGATGCTGTATGACAGGATGCTCTCAATTGTCCCCCTGTAGAAAGTGGTCAGGACAGGGGAAGGAAGATGTGCTTTTCTCATGCGGTGCAGAAAATGCAGGTGCTGCTGTGCCCGCTTCACTAGTTTCTCACTGTTTAGCGACCAAGTCAGCCTACTCGTTAGCTGCACACCCAGGAATTTGATGCTGGTAACCGTCTCCACAGGTGAATCGTCAATGCACAGAGAAGTGTGGCTGTGCCTGCCTTTTCTGAAATCAACAATGATCTCTTTGGTTTTTCCTGTATTTAAAACTAGACTGTTTTCCTTACACCAGTTCACCAACCCCTCAACCTCCTTGCGGTAAGCTTCCACCTTGTCATCCTGAATAAGGCCCACTACTGTTGTATCATCTGCGAACTTCACAATATGGTTGGTGGCAAACCTAGCACAACAGTCATGGGTCAACAGGGTGAACAGCAGCGGACTTAAGATGCAGCCCTGAAGAGAACCTGTGCTCAAGAAAATGGTATTAGAGGTATTTGTTCCAACTCGCACATATTGGGGCCTGTTGGTAAGAAAATCCAGAATCCAGTTGCACAAAGGAGTGTTTAAGCCTAAAAGGTCCAGTTTGTCTACTAGATGCTGGGGAATGATTGTGTTAAACGCTGAACTGAAGTCGACAAACAGCAAACGCACATGAGTATTTCTTTCCTCTAAGTGCTTCAGGCTCAGATGGAGAACGGAAGAAATAGCATCCTCCGTAGAGCGATTTGGTCAGTAGGCAAACTGAAGCGGGTCAAATGCTGGCAGGATCACTGCAGTTGTTACGTTACTGACACTGTTGTTAAGTGAATCTGGCTTCCCCCTTGACTTTGCTTGCCAGAAGGTCACAAAAGGGGATCACATGGCCCTGAGACTCTGCAGCCGTCATAAATATGAGTCACTTGCCAAGAGTCTGAATTTTGATCACATGACCATGGAGATGCTGCAACGGTCATAAGTCACTTTTTCAGTGCTGTTGTAAATTTGAATGGTCACTAAATGAACAGTTGTAAGTTTTACAGTAGGGTTCTCTGTGCTTCAAAAAATAGCTGCAAGTGTTTTCAGGAAAGCCCTCCAACTTTTTCCAGATTTTTACATGGGGGGGGGGGTTTCAGGTGGTTATGGTTTCAGAATTGGATAGGAATCGATTCTTTAAATCAGCAACTTTTTTCAGGTTCACATGAAAAACTTGAGTTTTGAAATTATTTTCAACATGTTGTCATACTGTAATTATAAACAGGTCTGATCATTTTGTAAACTTTGTGTTTTCATGTTTTGAAAAAGCAGAGAAAAACTCTGATATCAGCTCCAACGGTACTCAATTAAAAGTGAGCCTGATTTTCATGATCAAACGTCCTTCCTCTGTCAGACCAAGCTGATGTGCAATATGTTTTAATACAGCACATCATTTTTTAAATCTGTTATTAACAATAAAAGGTTGCATTTTAATTAAGGAGATGGTTTCAGTGGGAAAAAAATAATAAGCACATAGGTGAAAAATTGTATATAAATATATAAAGGGATGCTTATAGTTACAAGCAAGCAAACAGTGATCTGTGTAATTAAGACCAGGTTAATTTGGAAATGTGGGCATAATTGCTCTCCAGTTCTTTAAAGAGGGTTCCCATCGCAATTACCCACTGCCTGGACAAAAGGCCATTATATTTCAGTTCCCTTGCTTTTAGCTTTTAAGTGTTTCTCCTTTCTGAATTGTTTGTGAATACTGAGGGTTGTCCTTTGATAGAGGAACATATGTGTGAAGCGCAGCACAAGGAATTTGTTTGCCACATATAAACAAATCAGATTGGCAATATGGCTGAAAACATGCATGTATTTTACAATAAACACTATACATTCATGTTGGAGGTGGGGTCTACAACAACTCGCCATGGCCAACTTGCTGCAGCTAACTCACTGCAGGACAACTCGCCATGGCCAATTCGCCGCAGGACAACATGCCACGGGACAAGAGTTACACTAATATCGAAGAAACAGTGGAATAGAATCATTAAAGAAAGGATGCCAAAGGAAGGACAAAATGAAATGTGAATGACAAAAATTAAAATAATTTTTAATTATTTTAAATAATTTTTAATTATTTTAAATAATTAAATTGAATTGTTGAATTGTCCCACAGCGAGTTGTCCCATGTTAAGTTGGCCATGTTGAGTTGTCCCATGTTGCGTTGGCTGTGGTGAGTTGGATATGGCAAGTTGGCTGCGATGAGTTGTCCCATTCCATTGGAGGTGAGCAGGGGGCTGGATAGAAGTAATAATAATAGAGTTGGGAGGGACCTTGGAGATCTTCTAGTCCAACCCACTCCTCAGGCAGGAAACCCTATACCATTTCAGACAAATGGTTGTCCAGTCTTTTCTTAAAAACTTCTAGTGTTGGAGCATTCACAACTTCCGGAGGCAAGTTGTTCCACTGATTAATTGTTCTAACTGTTAGGAAATTTCTCCTTAGTTCTAGGTTGCTTCTCTCCTTGATTAGTTTCCATCCAATGCTTCTTGTCCTGCTCTCAGGTGCTTTGGAGAATAGCTTGACTCCCTCTTCTTTGTGGCAACCCCTGAGATATTGGAACACTGCTATCATGTCCCCCCTCGTGCTTCTCTTCATTAAACTAAACATTCCCAATTCCAGCAACTGTTCTTTATATGTTTTAGCCAGTGGTGGGATTCAAATATGTGAACAACCGGTTCTCTGTGTGGATCCCGCTTCCAGAAGTCCATTCTGGGCCTGGGCAACAAAAGATTAGCTACCGGTTCTGCCGAAGTGGTGCAAACTGGCTGAATCCCACCACTGGTTTTAGCCTCCAGTCCTCTGATCATCATTGTTGCTTTTCTGTACTCTTTCTAGAGTCTCAACATCTTTTTTACATGATGGTGACCAAAGTCTATGATTCATACAGTACTCATACATGTATCTCCTATGGTTCTCATTCATTTCAGCAAAGCTAGACTATAGCAGTGTGCTCTGTCTGTCTGTCTGTGCTATAAAGCTCTCTAAAGCAGGGGAGCTGATTTCCAACTGCTGCTCTAGAATGTTCCCCAGGAGTTGCTCATACAGAGCATTTTGAGGGCTGCAGTTAGATATTATACAGTCTGTTAACAGCAGGGGTAGGATGATATAATTAAAGCAAACTTTCATTAAAGCTTCAATTTTAACAGCAGGGGAGGGGCAGTGGGAGATATTGTTATAGATGTATTATTCATTGTAATCAATTAGTCCAATAAACTTATGAAAAGTGGAGGGGGGCAGGAGAGAGAAATGCCTAGCTTCACTTCTAGCAATAAGCATCTGTGTTTCATATTATTTGAATGATGCATATTTTAAAGAGGTAAAAATATGTATGCCATCAAAGATTCTTAGGCAGGTAAACAGAAATACTGGGCAGGGGCTGCACCTGCCAAAATAAAGCAGGTGAAACAATGCAGAGAAAATGAAATCAAGGATTAAAATGTGACATTGTTAAACTAAAACATGCAACACAAAACCTGTTTCTAAACTAGCAGCAGCTTGGATCTTGAGTTGCTGTGTGTCCCATTTTAGGGAGGGCGGTCCTCTGTTTGAAGATCTGTTGAATCTGGAATCAATTAAAATAATAAATCAAAAAAGCAGGAGCCTTGACACTGGGCATCAGCAATTAACATCTGCACAGACCTTGAGCTGACTTCCCACAGATTTCCATGCAAGCTAAGATACATTGTATTCCACTGAAGGTACAGTCATTATTTATAAATGTGAATTTATACATATAAATCAGTATATGCAAATTTTATGCAAGCCTTCTCAGGAGAAGATGCATTTTCTCCCTTTGATGCTGCAGCGTCTCATTTCACATTCATTTAGTAAACCATGGCTTAATGCCATCAGTGAACCTATATGAATCTAGCTAACTGCCTCTTTCAAATGCCACCACAGGAGTTACAGGTACTCTCACAAAAAAAATTAAAATGTAAGGGGTGAGAGGTTATCCTTCTCAGCTGTGACCCTCCTCCTCTAGAACAGCTGGAGGCAAGGATGTCCTTCACCCTGTTATTATTTCACTTAAATCCTAGTCTATCACAGGGAATCAAGGGATCGATAGTGAGGAATGATGGAAGTTAATCACAATTTGTGGGTGGAAGGCATCAGGTGGAATGTTCTATAATCTGAATCCTGGCTTATTGATGTTTGAAATTCATTATACAGACTTCTTGCAATCGGTTTGTAGTCTAAGGACCAAAGTGATATATAAGAATAAGTAATAAATAATAAAATTAATGAATCCATTAACAGAGATTCATATGCAAAACCATGGTTTACCATGTTAGCCACAATTGATTGACTATGCATAGCAAGCTAAATTCAAGCAAGCCACATTTTTATATAAATTTCATTCTAGGTTTTAAAGAGAACATAAAAACACAAGCCAATATACCATAAAGAGAACAAAGAGAGAAAGAAAAAGAAACGGTTCAGAAAGAAAAGATAAAAAGAAATAGAAATAAGAAGCTTCTGATTTCCTTTGCAGCAAATACAAGTATGATTACAAAGACATCTCTTACTCTGTGACAGGGGTCTTCAAACTTGGCCCTTTTATGACTCATGGACTTCAACTCCCAGAATTCCTCAGCCAGTGTGCCTGGCTGAGGAATTCTGGGAGTTGAAGTCCATGAGTCATAAAAGGGCCGAGTTTGAAGACCCCTGTTCTATGATTACAAAAAAGCTCACTTTTTTCTATTATCCATTTTTTTCCCTAATCATCGAAAGCATGTCATAAGTGCATTTTTTTCTGTTTCATGCAAAAAGTCTATAAGAGGTTTCCAGTCAGACATAAATATAGATATTGTCTTTTCTCTAATCAAAGTACACGCAAAGTGCATTTTGAATCAACACAACATGCACATCTGTTCATTAAGAGTTTTAGACTAGCTAGAAAAGATAAGTCAAACTTTGGTGTCAATTTATCCATTTCTACTATGAAGCAGGCATTTAGAGATTTTTGGTAACTGTATTTTCACATTTGTACTTTCCAAATCCACATTAGTAATCTACATTTTTTCTGTTTATAAATGTTAAAATGAAAAGAAAATTTATCTTTTCTTGTTGATGGAGATAGTGCTGTATTTTTTTTTTGTATATTCTCAATAAATATAATAAAAGAAGGGTTTTTAGAACAGTAATGGGACATTTTTGCAGATAGTTATAATTTTTAAAAAATATGTATAACAATGGAAAGTAAATTTGTAAAGAAATGAAGACCAAATTTAATGCCAAAGAACAAAGTGTGATCGCTAAATCCGTCATTAGAACATATAAAAAAAAATACCGTATCTTTCCGTCTATAAGACGCACCCTTGTATAAGATGCTCTGGCATGCGAGTTCCAAGCTTACAGCAAACAAAGTCAGCGCTGGGAGCAACTGCCTCCCAGTGCTCTAAATAGATGCCTCCCGGCCGGCCCCACCCCCACCCACCTAACCAGCATCCGGCACGATGAGCATGCATAGTCAGTTCACAGCAGCAGCCTTCCGACCCTGGTAAACAAACCGGCATGAGCACTGGCATGACAGCAAGGCAAGGGAAGTGAAGGCAGGGTTTAAACTCCCCACCGTTTCTCCCCGCCGATCATCTGTTCGGCGGAGTGCCGAACAGCTGAGCCGGCAAATCCGGATGTTCGGCTGGCCGACGATCTTACCCCCTCCCCCCTCCCATTAGTGGCAAGCCCACAGGGGCTTGACACCTGCACCAGGCGGCATGGCAGCGGCATGTAAAGAACCCACACAGGTATGCCCTGGGCTGCGGAGGTTACCATTATTTTTTCGTGTATAAGATGTTGCACCTGATTTTTGAACAGGGTGTTTGCAGGAAAAAATAGCATCTTATACACAGAAAAATACGGTAGCCATTTAGTTTCACATACAAGGAAAGCAAAATAATATGAAACTGGATCTGTTACTCTCACCTAAAGTTCTGACTTGACATCAGAAGTTGTGGGTGCTCCATCACTGGAAGATTTTAAGAAGACATTGGACAGCCACTTGTCTCAAATTGTATAGGGTCTCCTGCTTGAGCAGAGGGTTGGACTAGATTCTAGAAGACCTCCAAGACCCCTTCCAGCTCTATTCTGATTATTAAATCCTGTCAAATTTTAACATTCCTAATTTGCCAGTCCTATTCAGACATCTTACTAAGACATGCACTTGCATCTCTTAGTAAAGTTTGATCCCCAGCTTACTGGGTGGGAAATTCTGGGAGATGAAGTCCACACAGTTGCTGAAATTGTGAAACAATGGTTTAATGAATGCAGGGCTATGCCTCAATCCTATTTGATTATCTGGTTCCTTCATAAATGAAGGATTATAAATCCAGGGTTGCTGAAAAGTTTCTTTAGATATAATCTAAAAAAAAGTTTCTTTAGATATAATCTAAAAAAAAGTTTCTTTAGATATAATCTTAAAATAGGCAGTTTTTCCTTAAAAAATATTTCATGATTTTTTTGGCGGGTGTATTTTTTTGTTTGTTTCAGCAATTTTGCCAGGCTTATGGATGTACTCAGGAGACATAAGCAAACAGTTCTTTGTAGGTTTGTGTGGATTATTTATTAAAGCATATCTTACTTTTATAGTTTTCATATATATTTCAAAAGCAGAAGTACATTTGTTAGGAGAATGATACTCACTGCAGCTACAGTATGTAAGATAACTTCATTTCCATTACCCATAGTCTGAAATATACAGCAAATTCCTGGAAAAAGTAATTCAACATTTACACCTGGAACCCCATATCCAAAGAAGCCTTGTAGAACCTGTTTAAGCAATTTTGCTATGTAAGACAAAGAACAAGAGGATACCTTCTATTTCAGGAGAAAAAAAAGCTGACTGACTAGGCAGTTGGATACTTCTTCAGCAAGGGTATTTGGCTGGCAGAATCAACATACTTTAAAAACCCAGCAAAATGCTGTGGACATAGTGTATTTAGACTTCAGCAAGGCATTCGACAAAGTAGACCACAACCTACTTCTTAGTAAGCTGGAAAAATGTGGGATAGACAGCATCACCACCAGATGGATTTGTAACTGGCTGACAAACCATACTCAACGAGTAGTCCTTAATGGTTCTACATCTACATGGAGGAAAATAAGCACTGGGATACCACAAGGTTCTGTCTTAGGCCTAGTACTTTTCAATATCTTCATAAATGACTTAAATGATGGAATAGAGGGAATAGAAGGGGAACTCATCAAATTTACATATTACACTAATCTGGCAGGAATAGCCAACACCCCAGAAGACAAGCTCAGGATCCAAAAACGATCTTGATAGACTTGAACAATGGGCACTGTCCAACAAAATGAAATTTAATGTGGAGAAAAGCAAGGTTTTACACCTGGGCAGGAAAAACCAAAGGTACAAGTACAGCTTAGGTGAAACCTGGCTCTAAAACAATAACTGTGAGAGGAACCTTGGAGTCCTAGTGGACAATCACTTAGACATGAGTCAGCAGTGTGTAGCAGCAGCTGAACAAGGCAATACAATCCTTGGTTGTATAAACAGAGGCATAGAATCAAAATCACGTGAAGTATTAGTACTGGCTTATAAAGCCTGGAATACTGCATCCAATTTTGGTCACCACATTACAAAAAAGATGTTGAGATTTTGGAAAAAGTGCAAAGAAGAGCAATTAAGATGATTAAAGGCCTGGAGACTAAAGCATATGAAGAACGGTTGCAGGATTTGGGTTTGGCTAGTCTAGAGAAAAGAAGGACTGGGGCAACATGATAGCAGTATTCCAATATTTGAGAGGGTGCCACAAAGAAGAGGGGATCAATTTATTTTCTAAAGCACCAGAAGGCAAGACAAGAAACAATGGATGGAAACTAATCAAGGAGATAAGCAACCTGGAGTTAAGGAGAAATTTCCTAACAGTGAGGACAATGAACCAGTGGAACAGCTTGCCTTCAGAAGTTGTGGGTGTTTCATCACTGGAGGTTTTAAAGAAGAGACTGGACAATCACTTGTCTAAAATGGTATAAGGTCTCCTGCTTGAGCAGGGGGCTGGACTAGAAGACCTCCAAGGACCCTTCCAGCTCTATTCTGATTCTGATTCTGAAATCGGCTGGCTAATTTAAGAGCTATACAGCAACGCTATATGCCACTCGTCTATTTCTTGTTGCCATCTTCCAGTGTCTTGACACAATTGCCTCACTTTGTCTAAAGGCAAAGTCAGCCCTAATGTTTCCTTTTTCTTTGCTGCTATTTTGCAATATAGATGGAGGAGCGTGTATAATACAAAGAATGTTCTCATGAATGTAGCAGAACTGCAGAGGTAATGCAGAAGAGACAATGCTTGGTCTCATACTACTTTAATTGATGAAAAAGGATGTAAATTGGATATGATGGCATAGATTGTATTCAGTGTTGCATTCGTATTGTGCAATAGTGACCCATTAGGTATGTGGACATAGTGCCAGAACCTCCTCTGGAAGAAAGGGACACCATTCATACAATTGTGTTAAAAAGCAAATAGGAAGATTTCTCCATGTATCAAATCAGCAAGGTTAAATATGCTGCAGTTGTAGTTCTGACAGGTTAGAAGGCCTGATCCTCTGTTTACAGGTTGTTCAGCTGACATTTTTAATGGAAAGCAGAAGGCAAAAATTGCAGTCTGTCTCATGGGTATATGTTAAAAGACATGTCAAAATTCTTCCCCAGTAATTGACCTTGGTCCTAAGGTTCAGCATCAACATATTTTTTTTCTTGTTTATCTTTATTCTACAGGATACAATCTTCATAATATTTTACTAGATGTTTCTCATAATGATGCTTGAGCAGAAGGATGTAGTATCTTTGACTTCAGGAGTATGACATTTCATTTCCAGCTTTTACATCATTTAACAATCTGGAAAAAAAAACACCAATGATTTTTCGTTCCTTGCAATGATACAGGCATGACATGCCTTGAGTTTGTTCTGAAGTCCTTGTTAGATCAATCAGGCATTTATGTTCCTTATTTGCTTTGGAAGCCAGTGAAAGAGTTTATACGTTTATAATTTTTTCAAACTCAATGATGCAATGTTTTTATTCCTGGCTTGATATTTTTCCATCCAAAAGAAAAATGGAAGATGTATGGAGATAGGATTGCTTGGAGTTCAATCAACCTGAATAAGATTTACTTTTTACATTATGGTTATGGCAGTTTACTCTTAGTACAAGGAGATCTTCCAAGTAATTCTCTATCTTCATAGTGGAAGCTACCTTTAGCTTGATTATGTTCCTCATTAGATTTCACATGACAGCTTCCAGAACATCCTCCTCAAAATCTTTTCTCCAGACTTAACATCCAACCCAAATCCTGCATTGCATTTCTCCAGAGATCTAATGTTACCTACAGTGATGGTTTCCACCAATGTGGATTGCAGCTGCAGTTCTTCCAGGCTTTAGACCTTCAAGCAAGGTTACAATAGATGAATCATAAACTGGCTTAGAGGCTCACTTTGAGGAAGCTGTCTTGTGCATCAAAGCTTTTCACTGCTTTCAACTCTTCAGAATTTGAAACCTGTCCTATGGGACTTTACTGTTCAGATAGTACAGTAATAGTGCTCTCTATAAACAAACAAGGAAAACGTATAACAAATTCTTACACATTTTATCATTGATCTCTGGAACTCATGTGCTCTTTAGAACGTTTTTCTTGTATTGGTTCATCCTACTGGTTCCTATCTTCAATAGGTCTACAACTTCTCAAAAATATGTCTTCTATCCATGCACTGTCCTGAGGCTACACTTTAGTTTTGCTATGACTCGGGCTGACCTAAGTTATATAGAAGGGTTAGTTTGCTGCCTGAACAAGATTTAGAAGATGGTCTAGTAAACAGCTGCAAATTTCTCTGTTATCTGCAAAGAGATATGTCTCCTCAGCACTTGAAACAGAGTAGATGCCCATCCTAAGTTATTTCAGGGAATAAATTAGTATTGTAAAAGAAATAATTCAGTTGTGAAAATTCCTGTAGTTCTATTCCTTTCAATTCAATAAATCTTATTAATAAAGTTTCTGTGAGAATCTGACTTGGATGAGTTATTTGGGTTTGAGGCAATTGCCAAAAATTTAATATTTTGAAGGCGGCGTCAACAGGGTGCCAATGTGGCATATAGTAGCCATTAATGGATTGAATCATCCTTTATGCCTTTCTACCAATCATATTGATTGCCAAACTTTTCAACAGTTTTGAAATGTTGTTTCAGTTACAGATATTCCTTTGATGCTTAAGACACCTTGGGTTATCTACAGTTTTTCTGACATGCCTTTCTGAAATGACAGGTTCCCTCATCCTGGAAATCTATGTCTGATGGAAATTACAGGTATACTAGAGATAGCATGAAATCCAACTTGAAAATTTTATACCCTCAAGAGGGATTTTTTTCAGCTGCAGTCTCTCTAATGATTGGGGATTCTCTTAAGTGCCCACTTCAAGATATTTTTCAATTCCATCTTCATTTAAAAGTGAAAGGTTGTGAATTCACCGGAGATAAAATTAGAGGCTATTCCTCCAAGCGCATTCCTCTTAGTTGTTCAAGGTTTTTTTACCCACCAAGTTTTTTCTTAAAGAGCCAATACTCTCAAAAGGTTACTGCTTCTGATTGATCTGTTCCCATCATCGGTACTTCTTGTGCAACAGTCTACACTGAAGATTTTGTTTCTTAAATGTAGCCATTTTAGTAGCAAAGATCTCAGTATGTCATATCAGTGACTTATGTGTCTTCTACATTGAACTTCCCTAGCTTCTCTCCCATAGTGATAAAATTACTTTCTGGCATATTTTGTTTATCAAAGGTAATGTCATATTTCTATTTAAGTTAACCTGTTAGCTTTTTCACTGTACAGGTAGTCCTTGACTTACAACAATTTGTTTAGTGACTATTTGAAGTTACAACAGCATTGGAAAAAAAGTGACTACTGACCGTTTTTCACACTTATGACCATTGTGGCATCCTCATGGTCATGTGATCAAACTTCAGATGCTTGGCAACTGGCATGGATTTATGACAGTTGCAGTGTCCTGAGGTTATGTGATTCATCTTTTGCAATCTTCTAACAAACAAGTAACGGAGAAGCCAGATTCACTTAACAACCATATTACTAACTTAACAATTGCAGTGATTCACTTAACAACTGTGGCAGAAAAGATCATAAAATGAGGCAAAACTCATTTAACAAATGTCTCACTTAGCAACAGAAATGTTCGGCTCAGTTATTGTCATAAGTCAAGGATTACCTGTACTTTTTCCTTGACTTTCTATTCCTCACATGTTGCCATAGTATAAGTATCCACTGTTAGCCATACTCAATGCTTTTTTTCCTCTTATATAAATGCAAGGAGTAATTTGCCAGTGTCCTTGAAGTAGTTAGTGAAATGGATAATAAAGGTTATTGACATTCCTTACCAGACCTGATGTTTCCAGTGCCAAATGGGTACCTTGTATCGGGGCAGTATCAGTTTTCCTAATTCTTCATCAAGGCCTGTCATTCCAGGATATGTATAAAACTATTGTCTCAACATGCCATAGTGGTCAGAATGTATTCCTTGTCTACAGATACCTCCTTTGGGCAATTAGTAGTGTCTACTCTTCTTCATTGAGATAAGGGCAGTGTAGAAATTTAATAAATAAAATAAAAATTGATTGTAGTACTTACGCAGTACCCAGAGAGATTGTTGATACTCAACTGTTTTGTGATGCTTCTTTAATTACTCCATGATCCCTGATCAAGTGTCTATCTTGATATGTGTTCTGTTCTTGACACAGACATGAAGACGAGGCAGTAGGTGCAAAAGAATGTTCTTTATTTGGTACTTGCACTGAACAGAAGTATAATGAAGATTGAACAGAA
This sequence comes from Azemiops feae, assembly GCA_023970755.1. Taxonomy (NCBI): domain Eukaryota; kingdom Metazoa; phylum Chordata; class Lepidosauria; order Squamata; family Viperidae; genus Azemiops; species Azemiops feae. The sequence goes on from JALGBA010004287.1 coordinate 2,352,899, forward strand.
ACAACAGGAATCAGCTACTAACAACAACAACAACAACCTGGCCACACTGGCCACTCCTTCTTATATTCCCTAGCCAGGGAATGCTCAGCCAATCGATGCAGGCTATTCTCCCGCCTCGCGCGCGCACACGAGGCTGGCGACAGCCTGTCTGGGTCCCGGGCAGACATGTGATCTGTCCGGGTCTTTGCAACGGTCCCGGGCAGACATGTGGTCTGTCCGCGTCTCTGCAACTGTTTCCAGTCATCCTGGGCCTTGCTGAATGACTTCAGCAAGGCCCAATACATAACACCCCTCCCCTCTTGGATTAAACAATACATACATTGTTTAACCCTATATACACAACAATATCAATCAGGCTGGATGGCCCGTTTTACAACAGCCTTTACTTTACAACCCTTCCCCAGTTCCTGGGTGAATCCACGTTTTTTTCCTTTTTAACAATATGTACACCTCAAAGACCTCACAAGGGATTAACCGGTATACACAGCAATATAACATTGGCCAGCCGGCCTTTATACATACAGCTTTTATACAATAGGGCCCCTTAGAGACCTCCATCTTCTGTACTTGCTGGAGGACTCTTAACCCATTCTGCTGCGTGGAAACAGACTGGGTTTAAGTACAGTTGTACTTATTTGAGGTAGGTGTTGCATAGGCATAAGTGCCTTGAGTGCCTGTTAGGTGTTACAATAGGCATAGGTGCCTGGAGTGTCTGCGAGGTGTTACAATACCCCAGGGCTTTTCCCTCAAAAGCTCAGGTGTTCCCCCTGCCAGCTGACTGGCTGGATCCGCTAGACCCAACACCAGAGTTCCTTGGGGGGGTTGAGTTCCCCTAGTCCCTTGGTGGGGTGAAGTTCCCCAGAATTCCCTGGGACTCCTCTTGGGAGCATTGTCCCTTGAGCCCAAGACCAGCAGCAGGAGTGCCTGAGTGGCCCATGTACGGGGATTTGTCCCTAGCCAGGGACCTTCCCCATCTGGAGCTGTCCGTAGCCAGGGACTGCTGCCAGAGGCAGGAGCCGTCTCCATGGCAAGACCCCTCTCATCTGGAGCTGTCCCTAGCCAGGGACTGCTGCCAGATTCAGGAGCCTTCCGTGGCAAGACCCCCATCAGGAGCATTGGCAGATACGCCCTTGTGGGGAGACTGTGATCCCCCAATCATAATCATAATTGGGGTTCCCCTCCCCCCCGAGAGTGGAGCCAGGGGAGGAACCGTGCCCTGGAAAGCCGCCAGCGTAACTGGTGGATGTGGTGTCGGAATGAGCCACAAGATGAAAAATGGACTTGGATTCCTCCCATTGAATGAACGCCCTATGATCAGAATGTGTCACCATCGCTTCCACATCCTGAACATAGGAGCAAGAGGAGAGTGTATAAATTTTTCAGAAGTTCTTACATCAGGGTTACATGCAGGGTTTAGCATCTGTAGCCTTAGCAATTGTTGGTACACAATGCTACATTCTAAGTTGGAATCATACATTTAGCAATGGTGAAACCCTTGTTTTCCCCATGACTTCTCTGATGTAACTCTTTACAGTGACTAACACATGTACAACATAGGCATTCTCTTTGGTACAATCAGGAGATGGTTTTCCTTTACAGTAACATGATACATACAACCAAGTGTTAAGGTAACCCCTTTATTGATGAAACCACTTGGAGTCCCAAAAGTGCCTGCAGCCGTGATGCCTGTGCAGCCACCCGGTCTGGGTGCAACCTGTCCAGCTTCGTAATGCATCTGCGACCCCAGCCGAATTCAGCTGGGCTCTTCCTGTAGTCATGCATGGTGTGGTGCGATGTGTGAGAAGAAAATCAGCTAACCTGTAATGCCAGGGTCCTTGAGTGATTCTCTTGCATGTGTCTTTGGTAGTTCGCACCATGCGTTCCGCCTGACTGTTTGTGGCAGGATGAAAAGAAGCAGATGTGGCATGCTGGATCATGCTGTCTTGGAGAATGCCTGAAACTCAGAAGAGATAATTTTGGACCATTGTCTGACACTAAAACATCAGGAAGTCCATGGGAAGCGAATATTCCTCTGAGCACCTGGATGGTCCTGGCAGTAGTAGTAGAGGACACAGGAACGACCTCTAGCCATTTGGAATGGCTATCCACGAGGAGGAGGAAGAATTGCCCCTGAAAGGGCCCAGCATAATCTATGTGGACACGGGATCACAGGAGTGAGTGTCTCCTCCCACCTATGTACAGGGGCCTGGGGCATTTCTGGATGTGATTTCTGGATGTCCCTCATGAAGAGAGAGCAATACTCTAGTCCTCAATGAGGCCGGAATGAGTACTCTGTTGCCCCACAGGATGCACCCCTTTCATGTGGACAATTCGTGCCTCCTGCACCAGAAACTCTGGAAATTAGTACCAGGACACGTGTCAGGCCATCCTGACAATACACATGTCAGCACGCATACAAGCGTGTGATCAGTGGCTATTTCTGCAGCCACATCCCTAGCATTGAGGGCAGATTCAGGTAAGTCCTGAATAGAAAGAATATGTACATCAGGAGCAGGGTCTGCCTCTATTTGTTTAAGAGGTAACCTATTCCGGCCAGCAGCGTGGCCCACCTCAGTGCCTGGTTTGTGAACCAGGTTGTAATCACAAGCTGCTAAGAAAATAGAGCATCTCAGCACTCTAGGAGATATAATGTGTGGGGGGTTGTTTGTAGGTAATAACAACCCAAGCAAGGCTTGTGTGTGGGGACTGTTTGTTAGTAGTAACAACCCCAGCAAGGCTTGTGTGTGGGGATTGTTTGTAAGTAGTAACAACCCCAGCAAGGCTTGTGTGGGGGGATTGTTTGTAAGTAGTAACAACCCCAGCAAAACTTGTGTGTGGGGATTGTTTGTAAGTAGTAACAACCCCAGCAAAGCTTGTGGTCAGTATAGACCATGGAATGGTGGCCATCGCATTCCTCATGCTGAACTCTTAGCGTGCCCTCCCCCTGCACACTGACTCTTGAAACCTGACAGTCAGGGAGGGAAAACTTGGAGGGCCTGACCTGGACTCGTGAGCCCCCCCTGGAACAACCTGTATTAAAGGTGTCAGCAGCAGTAGGAAGAGCGGACCCTGTGTCCAGCTCCATAGCCAGGGGAACTCCCTGCAACTTAACAACCATGCACAATTGTGTCTTAAGGGGCCTGTGAGTCCCTGTTTTACACCCCCCCCTACGGGACGCGCAGAAGCCCACCCTGGATTGGCTGGGGACCATGGTACCTTTCAGAGGCAACTCATTAGGGGGCTTGTGTATCTGTCGATCCAAGCAGGCTGATGCGATGTGGCCTTGCCTGCCACATGCCCGGCAACAGCAGAAGGAGAACGGCAGTCGGCTGTCCTGTGGTGACCCCCACAGCCGAAACATTGAAGGGATGCAGGCGGTGGCCCTCTGTGCTCTTGCAGTCTTCTTGCCGTCACTGGTTGAAGTCTGTCCTCGGATTCGTCTCCGGAGGCCTCTCGCACGACTTCTTAATGGACGGGGACTGCAGCTGGAGGGTTCTTGGTCTCGAAGTGTTGGACAGTGCTGTACCCGATAGCCTCATCCACGTCTCTCACCGCAAGGAAGAAGGAAGGAAGGAGAAGGAGTTCCACGAAGCCAAGCCCACCTCCAGCGTTTGCGTACTGGCAGGCGGCTGCTTCTCCAGGACGCCGCGCTTCTGGGAGAAGGGGTCCCACAAAGCCAAAAGCCCACCTCCAGCGTATTCGTACTGGCAGGTGGTTGCTTCTCCTGGACGCCGTACTTCTCGGAGAAGGGGTCCCACACAGCCGAGCCCGCTTCCAGCGTCTTCATACTGGCAAGCGGTGGCTTCTCCTTGATTCCTTCCGCTTCAATTCATGAGAAGGGGTCCCTTGAAGCCGAGCTCCCCTCCAGCGTATGCATGCTGGCAGGCAGTCGCTTCCGTTGGACGCCGAACCTCTCCGCAAGGAGTGAGAAGGGGTCCTTTTGAAGCCGAGCTCACCTCCAGCGTCTTCATGCTGGCAGGCAGTCGCTTCCATCGGATGCCGAACTTCTCCGCTCGTCAGGCCTTCTCCGCTCGATGCCTAGCAGCATCATAGCAGTCTTCCGATGCGGCGGATCCCACCTTCGTCGCCAATGTTCTGTTCTTGACACAGACATGAAGACGAGGCAGTAGGTGCAAAAGAATGTTCTTTATTTGGTACTTGCACTGAACAGAAGCATAATGAAGATTGAACAGAAACAACAGGAATCAGCTACTAACAACAACAACAACAACCTGGCCACACTGGCCACTCCTTCTTATATTCCCTAGCCAGGGAATGCTCAGCCAATCGATGCAGGCTATTCTCCCGCCTCGCGCACGAGGCTGGCGACAGCCTGTCTGGGTCCCGGGCAGACATGTGGTCTGTCCGGGTCTTTGCAACGGTCCCGGGCAGACATGTGGTCTGTCTGGGTCTCTGCAACTGTTTCCAGTCATCCTGGGCCTTGCTGAATGACTCAGCAAGGCCCAGCCTCTCTGCAGACTTTCTGAGCCTTGCTGAATGACTTCAGCAAGGCCCAATACATAACAATATGCATTATGGGTTTTTCTTGGTACTATACAGACTTGCTGAAAGAAAAGATGGGAACTGTATCCAGACCAAGAAACATGGCTGTACATTGACAAATTGGCCTTAGTTCTAGAATATTCTGGTAAAAAAACTTGCAAAAGCATTGACCCATATGTGTGAATGTAGAGATGATTACTAAAAAAATTCATTTGCAGGTAAGCAACTTGTTCACTATAGACAATAAAAAATAAAATAAGGGGAAGTAGCAGATAATATAGTTTGAGAGAAATATTGTATGTAGTAAATTGGTTTATTCAATCACCGTCAGGCTCGGATTGGGATCAATAGCACTGTGGCCTGTAGCATATTGTTCAATACTGAAATAATCTTTGTCTTCCTCCCTCAATTTACTCAGGAAAGAAAAGATGATGATCAGAGAGAAATATATTCTTGCATTTGCCTCTGGGAAGAGCAGTTGAGAATTGCATGCTATATTGTTTGAATGGCCAGTCAGCAGGTCCTTTGAATTTGTTTAAGTAATTAACCTGGGGCAAAGATGGTATCTAGCATGATAGTATTGCATAAAAGATGCCTTCTTCATTCTGGCCTTGAGGCTGTTGAATAATGATCATCACCATCAGAGACAAGAGGCACAATCTACACCCCTGCCTTAAATGTTCTGAAATGAATAGGAGCTGTGAAAGAATATAGCCATCAGAACAGGTGATGATTCAGAATGATGTTGCCAATGAGTCATAACACAGCTGAAGCTGTATTATCAATTGTTTTTGCTGTCAGTGTGATATTGCCCCTATCTATGACTATGATTGAAAAAAAAAAACTATATTATTTGTTAGCTTTACATCCCATTTTACATTCAGAAGCTCAAGCCAGGATATATAGTGTTCCCTCTTCTCATTTTCTTTCCATTGCAACTCTGTCATGAAAGTGGGAGTGAGAAAGGGTGACTAGCTCAAAGTCATCCAGCAAACTTCCACACCTGTCAGTATAGGATGATGGAAGGAAGACCCCTTAGGACACTTTGCTCTTACGATAACAAACCCTCAAGCTGTTCCAGAATTTAATTCCCTTAGGCATAAAAGTGGGGAACATATGGTCCTCTATTATACCCAATCTGAAGCAAATTCTAGTACAGTAACATTAGGTTCCCTACTTCAGAGTGAACAATAGGTGTTGATTTATAGTTGGACTACTTAAGGCAAATAAGATTTAAATGCCTTAAATCTTACAGAGTAAGATGAGGGGATAGATGGGGAACTCATCAAATTTGCAGACGACACCAAGCTGGCAGGAATAGCCAACACTCCAGAAGACAGGCTTAAGATACAGAGGATCTGGACAGACTTGAACACTAGGCACTATCTAACAAAATGAAATTCAATGGTGAAAAAAGTAAGGTTCTACATTTAGGCAAGAAAAACCAAATGTACAGGTATAGTATAGGGGGTACCTTGCATAATAGTAGTAACTGTGAGAGGGACCTCAGAGTCCTAGTGGACAATCACTTAAATATGAGCCAGCAGTGTGCTGCAGCTGCCAAAAAGGCCAACACAGTGCTAGGCTGCATTAACAGAGGGATAGAATCAAGATCACGTGAAGTATTAATACCACTTTACAATGCCTTGGTAAGGCCACACTTGGAATACTGCATCCAGTTTTGGTCACCACGATGTAAAAAAGATGTTGAGACTCTAGAAAAAGTACAGAGAAGTGTAACAAAGATGATTAGGGGACTGGAGGCTAAAACATATAAGGAACGGTTGCTGGAATTGGGTATGTCTAGTTTAATGAAGAGAAGGACGAGGGGGGACATGATAGCAATGTTCCAGTATCTCAGGGGCTGCCACAAAGAAGAGGGAGTCAAGCTATTCTCCAAAGCGCCTGAAGGCAGGACAAGAAACAACGGATGGAAAATAATCAAGGAGAGAAGCAACCTAGAACTAAGGAGAAACTTCCTGACAGTTAGAACAATTAACCAGTGGCACAATCTGCCTCCAGAAGCGGTGAATGCTCCAACACTGGAAGTTTTTAAGAAGAGACTGGACAGCCATTTGTCCAAAATGGTATAGGGTTTCGTGCCTGAGCAGGGGGTTGGACTAGATGACCTCCAGGGTCCCTTCCAACTTTATTATTATTATTATATAATCCCAGGTTATTTAATCTCAGGGTTATGCACCTGATTGTATATACTTTCCTGATTTTTTTGGAGAAAGGGATAAAAAAACTAACCAGAAATAGATTGCTGTCAGCAAATGTTGTGTTGCCATTGGTTGTTAAATGGAAGCCTACAATGACTACTCAACAATGTGCTTTAAGCAATGCACCATGATTTAACCTCCACTAAAATTCACCTTCAAATGCAGGTTGCTTATTATGTTGGCTGTGTTGATGTGATAAATGGGCACAGTGGAACCAAAATACATAAAGACAGTGAACCAGGAAGAGCTGATTTGTGTGTTCAAGAATGATCTATGATAGCAACTGAGTTACACATGAGGAACTTTGATGAACTGATTAAAGACAATCAAAGATCAGTCAAAGGGAAATTGCTGTCAGCTTGGCATTTCGCAGGACCGTGTGGGTCACTGTGTTGATGTTCTTCAATACTGAAAGGTTTGTGCAAAATGGGTTGCTCAAATATTGATGGGCAGAGATAAAAGCTTCAAAGGTTGATATTTGCCAACAATTGCTATCATGCTAATAGAGTAAAGGTGATGGATTTCTTTGTTGCATCACAACTGCCAGTGAAACATGGATTCAACATTATGGTCCAGAAACAAAGTGCAAATTCCTCAAATATCATCCAAAGCTTAACCGGGCAGAATAAAAAAATCAGGATTTGGCAGGAAGATTGATGGTTACATTTGGTGGGGGGGGGGATGCAAATGGTGTTATTCACATAGATTTCTTTAAACCTGGCATCATTATGAACTCAAAGCACTATATTGTAGCAATTAAAACTTTCACAGGATGGCTAAGCAGCATTGAGAAGCAGAAGGAAATTTTGGTGCAACATAATGCTGGGCTTTACATCTCCTGTGACACCCAAGAGGAAATTACAAAGTTGGTTGTTACTGTCTTTTCCCATCTACTATAAAGTCCAGAGTTGTCGCCATAGGACTTCCATCTTTTCCCCAAATTCAAGGACTACTTCTGTGAGCATCTTTTTGACTCAAATGAAGCAGTGGGAAAGACTGTCAGGACTGTGTCGAAGAAACAAAAAGTTGGGTTCTTAAATAATAGATTTAAGAAGCTTGTACAATGTTTGGCAGACATATGTAGTGAATGATGGTGATTATATAGAGAAATACAAAAAAAACACACCACTCAGGAGCTCACTTCAAGGATTACCTATATATTAAAATATTTAAACTAAAGTTATGAAGCTGGAGGCATTCATTCAATAGTTGTACTAATTTTATTTCATTATGTTCAGGAGAATATTTGTTCAGATATATTTACTGTTATGTCATCCTGGCTCTAAATAGGTATGTGAGCATCTTCGTACTGTGCTATGTTATGAGTGAGTTGGTTGCACATCAAATAGTAATGTATACCCCATAATTTAAAATGCAGTGCAACTACTATTGCAAAATGAATAATGACATTTACAATGGAAACTAATATTTTCTTTGACAGCCTGTCTCTGTGTAAGGTTTTTTTTTTCCAGGTGTACTTAAGTACCTTTCTTTTCCTAGTTACTACTATTTTTTTGTGTGAATGACAGCAAAGCTGCAGATATAACACGACCTGGTATTTTCAAGGGAAAAGACTCTAGAATAGTGGTAGAGCACAAGTACTGTTTACAGTCTATTCCCAGTTCAATACTAAACAATTCTTGTCTAATACATGTTACTCTAGTTAGAATCGTAGCCATTATTGAACTATATAGTCCAACGGCCAGACTCTCAGAGGATAATTTATTCTGTTTCCATGAAAACAAAGACTGAAAAATACCACAAGGTCTTGTATTATGTTAAAACAAGAATGGGAAAATAGGTTTTTCCATGAACCACATGACTTTTTCTTAGATTCTCTGAATTTAGAACACATATAAGAAAATAAGCTGGAGAACATCTTTGAAGTCTAATTTCTTCTTGTATATAGGTGCTTTGGACTGGCCCCACCCATCATAGCAACAATTTATGACTGAGTAAGCCCATGTGCCATTTGGTAAAAATATTGATTACATGTTCCCAAATTCCATATAAGCCTCCCAAAGCAGCAGCTGCTATACTGTATATGTTAAATGCTGCAGTCCTATGCAGGTTCCTATATTCAGGTTCTCTGAAGAAAGAGGAGCTTACATTTGGATAGAGATGCATTGAATTACCTTATGAAGCTTTTAAGAGGAAGAAGATCAAACAGAAGTCTTTGGCAGAGCCAAAATCAGAGGGCAATTTGAAACAGAATACATGAAATTTGTATAACAGATTAAATTTCAACTGATATTAATAGCCTAGGGTGAGATAGTGAAATTTTGTGATGTTACCTTCCTGAATGTTTTTATTCTTTTTTTTTTTACTTCTATAACAAAACAAAGTCGTTTTTTTTTTTTGCTTTCTTCATAATTTGTATCTGTTTCCCATGTGGGCGCTTAGGCTGTCGAATTTTGTACTGACTAGGATTTTGCAAAATAATAAAGTTTTCTTTTACTTTTATCATTACAGGAAAGGCAAAGATAACTTTAAGAATAATGGCATTATATTCACCTAGAAGTATAATTATCATTGATGGGGAAATCACTTAGGAAAAGTTGTTAAATGAATGTGACTGAAGTGAGATCACAAAGCAGGAAATTTTGCATCTGTGAAGCAAAGGAGAAGCATGGCAGGTACAGAAAATAAACAGAGCCTTGATTTGTTTTGCAACAACATATTAGGACTTTGGGGGGCCATATTCTTTTATTAGGGTCTACCAAAAACTTTCCATTATTAGCCTGAGGTGTAACTTCAGGTTCTTAATGAGTTTACCAAGCTTTCCAGTATTGCTGTCTGATTATTATAGCTTCACTATGGCTTTTGCTTTAAAGAAACTCGGCTCACAGTCTGGGATTTAAATATTTAATAGAGTTTGAATGCTTTCATGGCTTGTTCCCACAGAGAGTCACTGTACTTGGAGGGAAGACTGAACTTGCTAACATTTTCTTCTAAACAACGAGGCGGGAGCTGAGCACAAGCAAAATCTATCGATAGTTCAAGAAGCTGCCAAAAAAGCAAAACAACAAAAGAACAAGAGATTGTGGCAAAGGTTCCAACAGCGGGTCATGAGAAATAAATAAATTGTGTCCAGCATTGAATCATCTCAACCTGGCTATAATATCCCAGGTTTGAAGCTTCTGGAATGGCAGATGATTAAAGTCTTGGATTAAGAGAAGGGAGACCCAAGTCCAGCCTCAGCAAAAGGAGACTTTGAGCCACTCACCTTCTCTCAGCCCAGCCCACCTCTGTGGGTTGTTGTGGTGGGGGAAAATGGGAAGAATGAGCACAAGTATGCTGCCTAGCGCTCCCGAAGGAAAAGTGGGATATAAATGTAACAAATGAATCAACAAATAGACCAGTTGGATTGCATTGATTTAGTTTAGAGTACCATCTTCCCCCTGAGTAGAAGTGTTTCCTGAAAGGAATCATTCCCTGCAATTTTTAAAATTCTCTGTTCATCACCCTCTGATTCTTGACTCTCTGCCACCATTGCTCTTATGGACTTTGAAGGCATTTGGAGACCTCCCCAATCAGGAGCCAGAGCTCCATCCTGAATCCCGGTAGCAAGAATACTTTCCCCCTGCTTATCCTGCTATATCCCTCCCCACATGATTTTGCATGGCTTCTTCTGGCTTTTTCTCATTTTTTAAAAAAATCACTGTGATTTGTCGCATGGCAATATTTACTGAGAAGACATCCATTCCGTATCAATCCTTCAACAAAAAGACAAAGCCAGACACTGCCAAACCATGAGTTCATACCTACATTCTTTATGGGAAAATAAAACTATCATGGTAATTTCAGTGTCATGTCTGTGCGGCAAAAATGGTTTTCTGTACTTCTTTGCCATCATCTAGTGATCATCTGGATTTTTGCAATCTTGATATAATAGTTTATAGTAGACTTAGCAATTATGTACCCTTGGGATAACATCCACTAACCCGGATCCTGACTACAGGGTGAACATCTGTTCAAGTAAAATGTATAAAATGATGCAATGCAAGACAGAACCTGAGTAGAGTTACTTTTTTTTTTCAGATATGCATTATAGCTGAATTTTAAGAAAAGGATACAGGAAAAGTTTCAGTTTCAGGTTTTGTGCAGATAACCCTGTTATTAAAGGTTTAAAAGCAGCCAGATTGTCTGAGGGTAGTGTCACTTGGCAATTGTAACAGAATCTCCTAGTTTAGACATAACCCCAAATAATACGTCCTTAAAAATGAAATATATTTACGTTTGACTGTCGAGTACAGGCTATTTATCTGTCTGTCCCAGTATTTATGCCAGGAAAGTTCTGCCAGTTGTTTCAAATTGTTTTGAAAGCAGCAGTACATTATTTTTGCATACATTATGACTTTTTGTTCCCTCTTGTATATTTAATTTAATATTTAATATGTTTCTTTCTTCCTGTCCCAGGGTAATATATTTGCTTTGTTCTTTAGTAGCGTACAGTTTAGAACTATCCCTGGAAGCAAAGTACCGGTATGATCCTTGGTGAATTTTCCAAAGGAAAAGCCCTTCATTATTCAAGCAATCAATATTGCACACATGCAGAGTAGAATATCAACAGTGTTTGAAATACTGTAGAGAGCAGATCTGTTTCCCATTTAGTCTGGCCTAATGGGTTTTGGATGTTTGCAAGTGAATGCTGCATGGTTAATGCAATGATTTAATTTCGGATTGGGGATAAAATGTTATTTGTTCATAAATACGGTACAAGCTTAACATCAAGAGCTGAAAAATGTATTTGGTTTGATGTGTTGTCTTTTAAAGTTATTGATAGAAGAGAATATTTACAAATCAGGATTGAACTGTGGGGTACTTGGTGCTCTCTGAGCTTGGTGGTTTTCTTGCAGACCTTTCATTATCAAACTAGTGCTAGAAGGGAGTGAAGTTTGTTTTTTATATGCTAGTGGCTTGCCCTGTCAGTGTTGGTGGGAGTGCTCTTGGAGGTTCCTTGATTAGGCTCTTGTTTGTCTGCATTAATAGTTCCTTGATTCAGGTATTGTTTACTTGGTTGTTGGTCTAGTGTAATCTTGGACAATCTCTGCTCTTATGGGTATTGATTGCTGGTGAGGTGGTGTTTTGATCTTTTTGTTTCCTTTTGTGCTTTTTGATTATCTCTTCTGAGTGGTAAGCAGATGCTGTTTATTTCTATATGCCTATTGATGGCTGATTTACCTGGGTGCCAGGTCTCTAGGAATTCTCTGGCATTTTTGGACTTGGGTTGATCTAGAATGCTCATTTTCCCAGCTGAAACTATGGTTGAGTCTGTCCATGTGCTGTGAAATTAAGGAGTTTTTACCATGTCTTCTGATTGCTAGTTGGTGTTCATGGATGTGCTAGCTAGTCTTCTGCCTATTTGTCCTGCATAATGGTTGTTACAGTCCTTACACTGTGTGTTGTAGATGACTCCTGTTTTTTCTTCTTCTGGGGCTGCTGTTTTTTTTGGTTTACTTAGAATGTTTTAGAGGGCTTTAGTAAATTTGTGTGTACAGTGATGCCACATGGTTGTGATAGACTGTTGGTGGTTTCTGAGATGTTTTTGATGTATTGCAATGTTATCCCTTTTGCAGCTTGTGTTGGTGCAATGGTGAGTTGAGTGGTCAGGCACTTTTTGATAAAGTTATGTGGGTATCTATTTTTAAATTATTATATGCTGAGGTTTCCATTGAGCTACTAGTAAAAATAAATCATTCCTTCTGTATTGTAAGATACAAATGCAATTTCAATCTTGTCTTTGCACTAGTAGGAATATTGCAACTTTTCTGATGCTGATTTCACTATTTTCTATCCAGACCACTGGGTGTGGCATAACTGTTGATCCTGGGTAGGTATGAAAGGAAAGCTCTAATTCACTTGAGTGGTTAGTGGAAAAATATTAATAGTTCCTCATCCTCTCAATACATTATTTAGTGCTAAGCACTTAATCCTTTAAAGGTGATTGTCCATTACTTGGCTTGAAATGTCAAAACAACAGGTAATTATGATTTGTTTTGGAGCAAATTGGAAACATCTGGAAAAATACAGACTGCACAAACAAAGAAGTTTGCTGAACTGGAATAGATTGACTTATCTTATTCCATACTGCACTAGTAAAATATGTCTTTAAAAAGTTGGCAAAATAGCATATAGATGGCAAACCAATAGCTTGCAAACAAATTACTAGTTTCAAAAAAAAATGGGGGGGGGATCCTGCTTTGCAAGGAGTGGGAACTAATATTGTAGCAATGTATTAATCAGTACTCAACTGGAGGGACAATAGGTGTACATGTGTAGGGGTTTTTTAATGCATTTTTAAAAAAATCTTGTATGTTTTGTGTTTTTTTGTGTTTTTAAGTTTTACATTTTTTGGAGTTTTGAACTTTAACTTTTCTTTGAATAAAAGAAAAATTGTTATGAAAAAAATAGCATCAAGCATACTAGTATACTGTATATAGTGATTGTGGTATGTTTGTGCCTTCAGATGATGATGATGATGATGCAAACCCCTCTTCCCCAACAAATAAAATATAGGAAACAGCTAAAATGGGGGAAAAGTGAAGGTTATTAGATTGTTTAGCAGCATGCAAGAGTCTGCCAATTTCCTATGCCGCTTTAAATAATTTGACTGGGTTGCAAGTAGTCTGATTTTGAGACTGTCATTATAGTTATTTGTAAAAAATGTTTATAATAAAAATGCTAAATTTAAATTATACATCTAGAATAGAACTTTAATAATTCTACTAATGTTGTAACTTTTATATAGAAATAATATAGAAATTAAGCCATTTTGCAGAAAATCATATGAAATAATTACAGAATTAATGTCTTTTAACCTTTAATTCATTAATCAATCAATCAATCAGTCTTTTAACTGAAACTCTCTAGTAAATTTGTCTGATATTCATATGTTAAGGGCAAGATTTGGAATTTTTTTTGGGGGGGGAAGGTATGCATTCCTATTGCTTTATAATTTTAATTCCTTATTGTTCTGTATATCTATGATTACATGAATATTGTTATAAAAATATGCCAGAGATAACTTTGTGTCCTACCACAGAATTTTATCTTGCTTCTCAAACTTTTCAGAATTGTTGAATATTTGCAACAATTTGATTTGCAATATTATCGAAAGTTGAATATTGAATGTCCAATGTACCTTGATATAGGTAGTTCTTGTTTAATTATCCTAATTCAGCAACTGTTTGAACTAACAACAGGGGTGAATAAGTGGTAGTTATGATTGATCCTTGAACTTAAGGCCATGGTCTGATAATCACAATTTGTGTCCTTCCTTGATGGCTTCCAACAAGCAAAACCAATGGGGAACCCAGCAGGAAGCTGTAAGTTGGGATTATGTGAAGTCCTTACTTAATGTCTCACATGATCCTTGCTTAACCACAGCAACCAGGACTACCAGAGCTGCCATCGCTAAGCAGTGCAGTCATGTGGGTTTTTTGACTTATGACTTAATGATAGAGTTCCTGGTCCCATTTGGTGTCATTAAGTGAGGACTACCTGTACTGGAACAATTAACCACTTCTCATGGATTGTTAAAGGCAAGTTAGATCTTATGTTCTATAAGCTTCAATGTATTTTCCAAAGCGCCTGAAGGCAGGACAAGAAGCAACGGATGGAAACTAATCAAGGAGAGAAGCAACCTAGAACTAAGGAGAAACTTCCTGACAGTTAGAACAATTAACCAGTGGAACAACCTGCCTCCAGAAGCGGTGAATGCTCCAACACTGGAAGTTTTTAAGAAGAGACTGGACAGCCATTTGTCTGAAATGGTACAGGGTTTCCTGCCTGAACAGGGGGTTGGACTAGATGACCTCCAAGGTCCCTTCCAACATTATTATTATTATTATTATTATTATTATTATTATTATTATTATTATTATTATTATTATTATTATTATTATTGTTGTTGTTGTTGTTGTTGTTGTTGTTGTTGTTGTTGTTGTTGTTGTTGTTGTTGTTTATAAAACTGTTCAATAATAACATTACATAATTGCATACAAAGTTTAGGCACCCCAATCAAATAGTATGTTTGATTGAAATTCTAGGCAAATAGAAATTGCACAACCACTACAAAATACAAGGTTAAGCACCATGTCTTTCTGCAAAATTGAATGCATACTTACTATTTGTGTGGAGTTGTCAACAGTTCCAAAATAAGAAAAAGTGAATATGGCATATTTTTCCCTTTGTCTTTTTTTAATTGTAAAGTTGTTAACAAGACCCCCAAAGGACAATTGATTCATTAGGACAACAATTAGCCAGGTGAAGACAATTTCACAGTTGAACAAATATTCTGACCCTTCTAACTTCTCTGGTTGCAATTGTTTTTCTGTCTACTTTTACAGCAATCATGGGCTCTCTAAACAGCTGTCTTAGCAATTGAAAATAAATGTGACTATTAAAAAGCAGGGGTAAATCTTAACAACAACAACAACAACAATCTAAATTCTTCTAGCGAGCAATTTCAAGTGGGAGAAACATTGTCAAGAAACACTTTGAAAACTATTAAGCATGGGGGAGATTTTATTATGCATTGGTGTTGTGAGGCAGTCAGTAGCACAGGAAATTGTGTGGGTGGATGGAAGAATCAGCTCAAAAAAAATATCAACATATCCTACAATGTAATGACTCACAGTTAGTGAAGTAGCTGAAAAGAGATTGGATATTTCAGCAAGATAATCTGAAGCACCTCTCCCTCAAATTAACCATGAAAAACTTACAGGAAAACATGAAGGTTTTGGAATAGCCTTAACAGTCCCCAGATTTGTATATTATTGAAAATCTGTGAGGAAATCTCAGACAGGCAGTGCATACAAGGTTATTTAAAAATCAGTTAAATAACATCTAACAGAATGCATGTAACAGACCTCAAGGCATCTTGTCTTTGAAATGAGATTCCCCCCCTCCCGAAATCCATGTGACTCTCATCTTCTTGATGTTTCCTAAAACTTTGAAGACTTGGTTGTTTCACCTTGTGGTGAGATGGATGGGGCTGCTTGTTAGGTGTGTTGGTTAGATTTTCTCTATATCGGGCCTGAATCTTGTTTGGTTTTGGTTTCTATTTGTTGTTATGTTATTATATCTTAACTGCCAGAGTCAGCTGGCATCAGGTGGCACCTCCATTGAATTAAATAAATAACAAAATACAGTAGTGGCCAAAATTGTGGAAACCTTTTGAGAAAAGTGTACAGTAGAAATGTCACCTTTGATTAAGTTTCCACCAATTTTTCTTCTAATTTCTTTATAACTGTAGCCTTGTTCACTTAAATAATACTATTTTACATCGCTTTCTGGGCAACCAGTCAACTCTTTGCACCATTACTTTAATTTTATTACATTTTACAAGCTCACTAAATGAAAGAGAAAAACCGCCAACCAACTTGATAGCGATCACATAACACACTGACAAATGTCCTCCTCTCAGCTTCAATACATGACATGAATAACTGAATCCTACTATGATCTGATTGGCTCATTGCCAAACAAGATGACATCTGATTGGCTCTCTAAACACTCATGCTTATTGGCCACAATCAGATGAAGGAAAGCTACCTGATATCAGCCTAAGCAAGTTGTGCTTCCTTTTTCTGGTTATTTGGCTATACCATTTCATAGAATACAGTACAGATAATTGAACAAACTATGTTGCATTACATTCTTGATTAAATTATCTTTCCATTGATATATAATGTTATGGTACTACTCCAAAAAAAGTGGTGTTATTAGCCATCAAACCTCAAAAATATACTTTTCCCAAAAGATTTCCACAATTTTGGCCACTACTGTATTTATTATAGAGAAAACCTCTGCATAGAAATATAGGGGGGGGGGGGATTCCAAAAGTATGTATAGAAATACTCTTAGGTAGCTATCAGAAGTGTTATTCCTGCCAAAGTAGTTGTTACCAAAATATGAGCTGAAAGAATGCACAGAGTTTTGTATCTGCTATATTTACTCTTTTTATATTTTGATTCTAAAAAACACAGAAGTAGTAAGGATACATTTAAATCTGTAGAATTAACCCTGTATCCTGTAGTTTAGCTCACATAATTTCCCTGAAACATGTAATTTGACTAAGGATGTCTAAAATATAAATACAACTGTATTACCCTTAAATAACTTATGGTGCTATGCTGAGAATTGTTTACAAATCTAATCAGAATAGAGCTGGAAGGGACCTTGGAGATCTTCTAGTCCAGGAGAAGGAGGAGACCCTATACAATTTAAGACAAGTGGCTCTCCAGTCTCTTCTTAAAAACCTCCAGTGATGAAGCACCCACAACTTCTGAAGGCAAGCTGTTCTACTGGTTAATTGTTCTCACTGTTACGAATTTTCTCCTTAGTTCCAGATTGCTTCTCTCCTTGATTAGTTTCCATTGTTTCTTGTCTTGCCTTCTGGTGCTTTGACCCCCCTCTTCTTTGTGGCAGCCCTTCAAATACTGGACTATTGCTATTATGTCATCCCTGGCCCTTCTAGCCATATCCAGTTCTTGCAATCCTTCTTGTTAGAAATTCTGTTTATATAAAGCACCACACAGAACAAAGAGTACAGTCACCATGTGCTTTACTGCTCAACTATTTAACTGTAATAGGAAACAGGAAACTCTACTCAGAGCATAGACTATATACCATAGATCCAAACCAATAAATACTGCCATCTACTGGCTGAATACTATTGTAGTTATTGCACAGAAATACATTCCAGCAATGAATTCCAACAGTTCTTCATATTTTTTAGTTCCAGGCATTTAATTTTTCAATAATTCTAATTTAATGGTGTGAAAAATGCACTGTACCAAGTTTTGTTTTCCGAGGGAGAAAAGAAGTTTGGTGAAATTCCCATAAAATCTTCATAATGCAAATAAAGGTATGTGAAAGTTTCCCATCCTTCACAATCTGTAGGACATGACCAGACTGAGCCCGAGGGAGAGGGTCAAATACGTCATCAGTCTCAAGTAGCTTTGTGCTCACAAGTCCAGTCCACCTTGAATTCTGTTGACTTATATCTATCTCCTATTGGCTTTGATCAGATTTGGTTCAGATTCTTGTAGAGAGCATTAGCATACAGTCAGCCTATATTCATTTGAACTGCCTGAACTTCTGATTTCCTGTGCTTGACATCATCTTTCCAATAGTCTCCTGCCTCTTTGATTTTTCATTTTTTTCCCTTAAATCCCAAAGAAACAATACATTAGGAGGGAGCTGCTCTCATGGTCTTTTCTTTTTTGAGATCATGAATTACAGTTAACTAGAAAACTGCAGGGTAAGGAAGATTTAAGTAAGTAAAACAGTAATAAAAGTAAAATCTTTTATTACCTGCAAACAAGAAACAACACATACAAACACCAGTAATCAATATATATATGAGTAGTGCTCTCTGTTTTGATCTGAAATGTGCTATTCTGATCCAGGACAAGGCCATTCTGAGTCCATTTCAGAGATAGAAAATTCTAGAACAAAATATCTAATATATCCCTAAAACACAAGCTCCTTTTGCAGAGGAAGGAGTCTTTTGTGAAACTAGAAGGCAGAGTTTGGCACATATATAAATCAGAAAGTGTCTAGAGGGCATGCTCAGCAACTATGTATCTATTCATGATATCCCATAATATCCTTAGCATGATCTTGATAATGACTCATTGAATATTCACAGGTATGTTTTTTACCATTATAACGAGTTTTCAAGTTGTTAGAGTTTATTATTCTAGGCAATTCTTGTCTTCAGCCAGACCAAACTGGTTCTTATTAGGACCACATTTCCACATGGAGAATCTGCTTTTTACTTTAAAGAAACTAGAAACATTAATTAAAGGCATTCCTCGATATTGAAAATATTACCCTAATGGACCACTTTCTGGACCCATCATAGTTAATGAGAAATTCCTATTGATTTCTTTTTATTTCTTTAAAAATTATTTCCACATAAATGTAAATATTAGCTCGACACTCTTGTCTGGCAATAAGCACCATTATATGCACCAAGATCTCTGGTTAGAAATGAACTGGATGTTGTTGTAGCATACACTCTGTCATTCCACATGTGAAAATGTTGTTGTATTATCACACCCATAATTCTTACTATTAGCCATGGTTATTGTTCCCAACTATAGTGGATGTATAGTTACAACTAGACAATGGACTGGAGGTACCTAATCTTAAAGCAAATAGAATCTGATCCAGCAGTAAAAATTGCCTGGAGCTCTATGCAGTATCAGCTACTCTAAAATATTCAGAGAACAAGGGGCATAATAATTGAACAAGCGTAATAATTAATAACAATCCATAGCAGTCTATTAAAAGTAAAAAGAGGTCCAATTCAGTTTTGGTATTCCTATGTAAGGCACACTGCTGAGAGACATTTCTGCACCAAAGAGAATGCTGTGTTCCAATTCACCTTAAAAGGCATACTGTGGATCTGAAAAATATACATAAAAGATGAACTAAGTGATAGAGATCTGGAACATGAAAAAATGTGATAACAAATATTGAGATTCTGGTTCAGAAAAATAGTAGAGAGAGAGACAGGGATGTCGTGGGGGTGGAGAAAGGACGTTCTTTATCAAAAGAAGATAGTTACAGTGAAGGTTTTCTTCCTTTGAATCCTGAGGTTATCTAATGAAACAGACTTGGGCAAACAAAAACTATTCCTTCAAACAATGTCTATTCAAACTGTCTCTTGCCTCCACTAAATGAACTCATGGCCATATATCTATATAACTTTTAGCAGGATTATAGAAACTGCAGAATATAAGGCTTTCAAAGACTATTACTCACAATGGTTGTACTGTATATCTCCAAGGTTAGATAAAACATCTCTTTGAATAACACTTTCTTTAAAAGAAGAGAAGATAATTGTTGTGATGGCCTGTTGGTTACCAGTTCAGATGATGAAGATGAGCTGGAACGGGGGTCATCAGGCAAGGGTATCATGGATCCCCAGGAGTGCCCATGGAGCCAGATGGCTGAGGAAGATCCAGTGCCAGGTCTTTCTGACATTGTGGAGAACAGTCGACTGGATGGACAGCCACCTGCACAAGCAGAAGTAAGAGAGGCTTGGCTGCCACTGGTTAGTGTGGATGAGTGGCAACAGGCTGCCTCCAATGATGAACAGTTGCCACTCCTGTCCAATCCACGGACGTGAAGAGCAGAGCGAAGCACAGAGGAGGTCGGTGAGACCACTCACAAGGAAGCAGCCTACCCCCCCCCCAATGAGAAACATTGGGCTTGGGTTTATTTAGCTAGGTGCAGAGGTGATTGTAGGAGACAACTGTTCACTTCTCCTGTGCATCCTCTTCGGCTTTGTGGACTTTGGACTTTGCTCTTGCTTTGTGGACTTTGGAACTCATTTCGTGGACTTCAGACCTTGTCCTTGTCTCATGGACTTTGGGCTTCACTCTTGCCTTGTGGATTTGGGATCTTGCTCTTGCCCTGTGGATATTGGATCTTGCTCTTGTGGATGTCAGACCTTGCTCTTGTAGACTTTGATGGTTTCACTGTCCAGGAGGCTGCTCTTGGGAAAATTGGCTCTTGGAATAAACCACAAAACTTCAGAAAGTTTGTGGATTGTCAATTAGCATTGGGGAGTTTTGGAGAACTACTTTATTTATGTACAGTTGTGCAATAAACATATTATACTTGCACCTGTCCCCATTTGCGTGACTTGGCTCAGAACAACTATCATATCTTGCATGTAGGTTTCTGATGGACATCTGCTTTAATACCAAATTACACCATGTTATTGAATTATGATAGTTTACCCTATTATCTCTATTATGCATCCATAAAGGCACCCAAAAGGCAAAACAAACATGATATTATGTCACAAACTCCATCCTCTTCTAGACACACTGACATTGCATAGATATACAGACAGAGCAGGATTTGGCAACCAACATTGTAATCACTATTTCATCACTTGTCCTTCTTTTCCCTCCTTTTTGTGGACATAATGTATAGAGTTCTTTTTATGTCCATAAGTATGCATGAATATTTCCCGTTGGATGCATAACTGCATCCAGTACTTCTATGTCTAGAATAGCAGTAACAAAGTAGAGCTGTATGTTGAAAATAATGTAAGGCTCTTCTGCTAATCTCATTGTGCTTTAGTATGTTTCTCTGCTTGCATATACTATAAAAAAACCTATCTCGATAGTGAAGTGTATCTTACACATGTGGAAGATTTCAATTGCAGTTTCCAGCATTTCCAACTTTAGAAACAGTAACCTAGAATGGTTATTTTGCAATGTACAGTATAACTATGAAACGAGCATACACCGAGGGGGCAGAACCTGAGGCTCACAAACCTCAGGGAGTGCATATAATCCTTGGCTGTAGTCCAGACAGCTGTTTCAAAATTGCCATGAAATTCTCATTTCTAACAGAAAGGATAAGTCGTTAAATATCCAGAGAATAAGCAGATGAATTGTATTTAATTAACTTAATTTAAATCAACGTTGCTTTAGTCCTGCTTCCAACCATTTATTTGTCCAAGTCTACATAATTTCAGAGGTTACGCCCCCCCTCCCCTCCCCTGCCCAGGGTCCCAGTTAAAGAATCCCACTTGTGCGGCCCTGATGCAGGCAGCCCTTGAGAGTTTCCTAGGATTCTACGAATGAGCCAATTGGTAATTCTAGTCAGAGTTTGAGTGAAAAGAAACTATGTAAAAATATCTATCATTAATCAGACCGCTGAAATGAAAAGAAGCAATAATCAGCAGAAAATTTACAATGAGGAAAAGAAGGAAAAGAAAGAGAGAAAATGGCAAGAAGGTAACAGAAATGCAAATATCAAATTTAGGGATGGCCAATCTATATCAAACCGAAAAGAAAGGCAAAGTAATAAAAGGAATATGGAGTTGATTATGATGCAACATTTTCCATTCAAGCAGCTGCTTTTGGTACCTATCTAGTAAGCAAATGAACATGAAAACAATGCAATATAAAAAGTTACTTATATAATGTTTCCCATGAGATTTTGCAAGCATGAGCCAAACTCATAGCATTGCTTTAGGATTTAGCACGAATAATTAAACAAGATGCATAATCCGGCAAACTATCAGGGTAAAGATAACAGGCCCATTAATGTAACGACTGAGAACGCTAGCATAATCAGAACTATTTCCTAGAACAAAATTTGACCAATCTTGGAATTTTGGAAAATTCGAGACAGCAGAGCAAGAGGACAAGGCTAAAAAAGAAAAAAAAAATGTCTTGGCCAAGGCTTCCTTTTTTTAACCAGTGACTTAAAAGTAAAAAAAAAAAGAAAGCATTATATATTACTAAGATGCCATTCTCTGTGTGCAATTTTATATCTGAGGACTCCAACAAAGAAGAAGAAATAAAGGAAGAAGCTGCTTGAAGGCCACTTTTTAGAACTCTGAACATTCATTTCCCCTTCTGAAACATTTAAAATCTTCCAGAAAAACAACCCTTTTGTCTGATTAATGTATTGCTGAACCCCACCATAGCTGAGAAATAGGCCTCGTGGATGTTTATCGAAAGGAAAGGGAAAAACATTTTAACCTCTCTTATCCTTTGGAATTCTGCCTATAGCAGTGCACAACTTGCCTCTGACATCTAGTTAGTCTTTGGATGCAACCAGTCTTTTGAGACTACCAAAGACAACTGCAGTAATATTTACAAGGATGCTCAAGGTTTGTATTTCTGGCTAGAATTTCTGATCAGAGGAAACATTTCTTCACCAGAAGATGAAAGTCTCTGAAATCCACTCATAGAGAAGAACTGTTTTATGGCAAACAGTTTAATAAGGAATTACCCAGCGGCACATTATGTAGTATCATTTTCTCCTAAAATTGATGTGATAATGATATTGCAAATGGAAAGTGAGTGAGTTAATGATTGTGGCATTCTGTTGAGCATTCCAGACATTCATTTCTGTAGTTGTTTTGCTACAGTATATTCATCAGTTAGCACCAGAAAAACCGATGCTTCAGAAGCTTTGGGAGAAACTATGCTACATTTATGATATTTCAATGCTGGTTATATTCTACCGCAATATAAACATCTAGCAGATAAAATAAACATATTCCAACATGTTTTAAAACCAATACAAACAGTTCAAAACAGACTAATAGTTGTTGTAAAAATGAAAGAAAGCTAAAACAGATATTCCCAAAAAGAGAGGAGGGGAGGAGAGAGCAGGGGAAAGTTAATTTTTTAGTAAATTCTTTTGAAAAATTATTTCACATTTTTTAATTAATCTTTGCTACTTACTATGTCATATGAGAGCCAGACAATAAGCTGTTTATTGCAGGTGTGCATACAGTTGCCAAACTTAAATGGGTAGATGTGCATTATAGCTGTAAAGGAGCTTTGCCTTTTCTTCTGATAGCTTTTCTGACTTTTTAATTGATTCCAGCAACATGCAAGGCCTTAGGGCTCTCATTCCCCTTTTAACCCTGTGCTTATACCCCAAATATGAGTTTCCAGCTTAAAAAAAAGAAAGAAAGCACAATATCTGTGTTAAAAGTCTGGTAGGCTTAACTATCCTTTTTATACAGACAGATGCTGAAAATAATAATAATAAAAAAATGGGACTGATCATTTTGCTTTTCTTGGGAATATTACTATACCATGGCAATGCTCCCTGAAGTTCATAGAGGCTACAAGTAAAAATTAATAATGTGCAGCCTTGCATACAGAAAACAGTCCTGATTTAAACATTGATTACCTCATTGTCAAGTTGATAAAGCTCACATTCAGGTTGGGGAGAAGTCTTCTCCAGATAAGATGGCTAAAAGAGAAAAGGAGCCCCAGAGTCTGTTCTGTGTTCCACTATCTCAAACAAAATTTGGGATTCATCTGTAGTCATCTAGAATAGACTCTCATTAGGTGGAGAAATGGTTTGGAAAGAAAGTAGGATTCTTGGAATAGAGAAACAAACAGTGACTTATTTCCCATTTTTGAAATATCCCTCTTTTTTTCTCTTGAATCTGTCCCCAAACCTGATTTCTCTTTTCTAATTCTGAAATTCCCTGCAAAATTCCTCCTCCAAAAGCCAAATTATTTCCTTCTGATCTCTATTCTTTGGAATGCTTATTCTCACAGATATGTTATGCATAAAGATTGGATTCATGGTAGACACTTGGTATGTAGGTTTCTTTTTCAAAGAACACAAACAGTTCTCTCTCTCTCTCTCTCTCTTTTTCACGGAATTGTCTGCAATGTTTCCTCAGGATTCTGGCTCAGCTTGCTCTCTCCATGCCAGCGTTTTCTACTCCTCCTGCTATTAGAATAGAATACTTTTTATCAGCCAAGTGTATTTGGACACACAAGGAATTTGCCTTTGGTGCATAAGCTCTCATTGTACATACAAACAACAAAGTGATAAATCATAAATCATAAGATACAATCATACATCATAAGATAAACAACAAAGTAATAAATCAGAACATACCAATAGGAGGAGGTAATAGGAAAAATGAGAAGGATAAATCCTTAGGCATAAGGGGAATTAGGTGTTCAACAGAGAGATAGCATGAGGGGGAAAAACTATCTTTGTGTTTAATTGTTTTGGTATGCAATGCTGCATAGCAGCATCCTGAGGGGAGGAATTGAAACAGTTTATGTCCAGGATGTGAGAGGTCTGTAGATATTTTCTTAGCCCTCTTTCTGTCTTGTGCAGTATACAGGTCTTCAGTGGAAAGCAGGCTGGTTGCAATTGTTTTTTCTGCAGTCCTAACTATCCATTGAAGTCTGTATCTGTCCTGTTTGGTTGCTGTACCAAACCATACAGTTATAGACCTACAAATGACAGACTCAATAGTTCCTCTGTAGAACTGCATCAGCAGCTCTTTGGGCAGTCTGAGCTTTCTGAGTTGGCGCAGGAAGAACATTATTACAACTCCAACTCTTTTTTATGAAGTATTTTTTCTTTCTGCTTCAGAATTTCATTCTCTTAAATCATCTGTGGATCTGCCACCAGTTTCTGTTGCTTCTCTTCTTATTTAATTTCTCCTCTAATTCAGTTTTTATCTAATTGGTTACATATGCTTGAAATCAATTGATGAACTGTATCTTAACCCGGCCATGCCACTGGCTATTAAGGCTACAGAAAAAATGCTGCTGCCTTCCCCCAGATATCAGTTTTATACTGTAGACAGCAGCACAACTGTTTACTAAGTCTTTCAATTCTTATCTAACTATCTTCTGAATTTAGAGGAAAAATCCATACCTTGAAACTAATGCTAACTCTATTCTGATCAGAGATACACTTTCAAATCAGTGAGCACCATAGCCCAGGATGACCTGGCACCTCCCTTTGGTATTGATGACAGAAGGCTACATTACTTGCCTTCCTCTGTTTGCTTTACTTTGTTTCTAATTGCCATCATTTCCTTGCTATTGGCTTTCCACTTTTACTAAGCATTTAGACTCCTAGTTTATTTTACACTTAAAGCATTTCTTTGAACGCTTGCAAATTCAGCTGGTTTTTTTTAATAATGACTTTTTTAAAAAAGCCTTTAGAAATGTTGGGTTAAAGAAAAAGCTGTATATTTTATATTCTCTGGAAGATCCTTTCATGAGTGAGAGTAAAGCAGCTGACTAATTTGATAGAAAAAAAATCTATTAACTTCAGAGAAGAATAACTCCAACTCCACTATTTAAAATTTGAGTTGCTCCCTGCTTCATTTTTAAGTGAAGGATCAAATCTTGGTCCAGATTCAAGGCACAAAGCCAGGCCAAAGCTAATCTGGGGTATTCTCATAAGGTAGAACATAGGGTATGATGACTTCCCTGGACGCTTCCCCAGATGATAGTTTGGATGAGGAAGAGCCGGACCCAGGGATGTTGGGGAGAGATGTGGAGGAACCTCCACAGACTGCCAGAGGCTACAAGACAAAAGCGGAAGGGCCGAGCACAGTGGAGCAACAGGCTGAGCTAGGGACAGGAGAGGCAAAGCTGCAGCTGGGAAGCCTAGAGGCTTCAGGTAGAGAGAGCACGCAGCTGCAACTGGTCAGTGAAGATGAGGAAGTACTACCTCCTCCTCCTCCCAATCCAAGAGAAAGTAAGGCTGAGAGGAGGCAAGCATAACAAAGGTCAGTCAGGGTACTTGCGAGGCAGCATCCTCACCCCTCTTGATGGGCTGTACTGGGAAGTGGTTATTTAGCTCAGCAAGTGAAGTGAAAGGCGCTGGGAATAATGTATTCTCGGACTGGATTCTGTACCTTTAACTTTGGATTGTGCCTCTTGAACTCTGGACTTGCTTTTGCCTCATGACTTGTTTTGCCTTGTGGACTTGCCTTTGCCCTGTGGACTGGCTCTGGCTTCTCTTGAGTAGCCTGTTGAACTCATTAGGGGTGCACTGATGTTGGTGAAGGCAATTGCTGGGGAATACTAATTCAGGCTTGGAAGCCTTCATAAAGACTCCTAACACCCATGGTGTGTGTATGTATGTGAGCAGGACAGCAGAATAGGAAATGCTTTGTAGTGAGTTCCTTTGAGCTAAATATTGTCTTAGCATCAGCTATCCAGCATTTCAGATATTATTTTTTTCCAGGGCCTAATCAAAGATGCCAAAGATTATATAGCTTTTTACCTTTTGCATTCAAAGCATATAACATTATTTTATTTATTTAAAACATTTATATAGCCAGTCATCATATATCAAACTGATCAATTCCCAATAGGCAACCATTAGGCAGTTGGAATAACGAAGGGAGTCAGATATATTTGAATCATTCTGGGGTCAAGAACCTGGATTATATTGTAAATGCCAAGAGGCTACTGAAGAATAAGAAATATGGGCATGTACCATAAGAAAAAGTTAATATCCACTAAGTTTTCAAAATCTCTGACATTTTTATGATCTTTTGTAAGATCTTGTAAAATTTTGTGCAAGAACACTGAATCTTGCAAATTGTTTTAAAATGTAAAATTTTGTTTGGATCGTACAGGAGAATTTGGTAATATATATAATTTGTATCTACATGTACTATATATGTAAGATGGGAAATAGAAATAGTGAAATAGATGCATTATATCATGCTTTGTTTGAACCTATACATTTTAACCTTGTCAACAGTTTTGCAGGCCAGGTCCTACAATATCATAATTATTTTTCTTTCTTTATTAATTAGATTCTATTCAGTGATCCCTGAATCATTATTCCACGACAATGTTGGTGTCAAAAGCAGTGAGAAACGAGATCAGAAGCAGCAACTGGTAAGTATTTGTGAAACAGAATTTGACACCACTGAACAAGTTCATTCTTATCTTCTTTTCCTTAACCTTTCTGACCCTTTCTCTGAATATTGTTCAATAAATAGAAACTGCACAAAATGTTAAGTGTACAGGCTGAGATCCATAGACATCTAATGTGCAGTCCAAGGTACTTGTCTCTCTCTTTCCTATACAGTTAACAGTCAAATGATACTGTCAGACCTGACTTAGCAACTGAACAACAACATGCACCCCTTGTGGATCAAGCCAAGTAAACTAAGTTAAGATCATTTTGAAGACCTCTGACCGCTTTGCTATATACTGTATATGGACACACTTCATTTTTATCAGGTTTTTTCCTGTGATTTAATAAGTAATACTGCTCACTGCTTTATGTTCAATATACTTATTATTATATTACTTTTAATGTATTGAGCATTAGTATTTTCTTTATATTTTATGCATTTGCATGTATATGTGCACATATTTCCATTTCCATTTGGGTGAGATATTCACCAATGCAACATATACTGTAATTCAGAAATACTTTTGCTACACTTTTTTTGTATCATATAAACGTAAAACTCTCCAGAAATGATATGACTTTGAAACTTTCACTTGCCTGCTCCATAACCTACCTTAATCTCTCCACCAAACTGTGAATCTTCTTCTTCTTCTTCTTTTTTTGTACTCAGTAAATTTCCTTTGGCCTGTACCCATTAAAATAGGTTACACTATTTGCTTCTTGCTATGCTTACTGATCAGTTTAGCATCTTGTAGAGGATTTGTAATAACAGAACTTTCCCGTTTTCTCAGCCTATTTTATTAGTCCAACATTCTCCAGAACTTGGCTAGTGTGCACTGAATTTTGAAGTACTGAATAATTTACAGTACTTCTGAGGGTAAGATGCTATTTTTGATATAAAAAAAAAAAACTTACAGAAGCAGAGTATCCAAAGGTTACTCTGTGAACAAAAACATATGATTTGACTATCTAATGCAATAATTCATGGAACATTTATTCAAACCCATACAAGGAAGGAGTTCATTATTTATTTTGACTACATACTGATATGTTGTCTTTCTTGCAATGCATCATGAAGGTTCACATTTTAAATTGTAGTCTAATGGAAATGATGCTAAATATAAAGCAGTTGAAAAAAGTAAGAAAATAAGATAATATCTAAAGATTTCAGCTTTATCTTCAGCTACATTTTCATATTGGTAATCGAAATTAAAGGGGAAAAGATTGGTGTGATGATAAACAGGTTTCAGAAGGAAAAAGGTCAGAATTATTCACTTTGCCTGGCCAGTAGCCCTGAGAACACTAAATCCATACTTAAAAACAGTTGGCAACACATGGTGTATGTGTGTGTGCGCTGTGTGATGCAATGCATTGATGGGTTGTCTATATTTAAAGATGGATTTAACATTCTTAAGGGCCCTGCCAATGGTAAATCTGACAATGTTGCTTCTCATCTTGCTTAGGATCACACTTAGATGTGCTGGCAGGCATGAGTGGGGTGGGGGAGTAGTAGAAAGGATGGGAAGTCTTTTCTTGCTAGAGCACATAACCTCCTGCTGCTTTTGTCAGTTGTAAAGGCATGGAAACTCATATTGCCCTCTACTATTCCATGATTCAGAAAATAGGAGGCTAAATTCAGGAGACAGCTTTAAATAGCTAAGCATTCAGACTCTCCAAACCCAACATAACTGCAACCATTTAAAGCCTGATACCATGCTGGCTTAAGCTGGTCAGGGTCAAACATTTGATTTTACTATGCCAATTTTAGCTAAGAGACTTCTACTTCATCCTGCCAACAACTGCTCAGGTAGTTGGATAGCCACAGAGCTGCTTTCAGGGAATGGCTCTCTCCTTCCAGGGCACTCCAGCAGAGCCAGTTCTGCTGTTATGCTGAGTAAGTTACCTTTGATGAGATGTTATAACATTATTCTGCTAAGGCTACTGTTTTTTCTCCCGAGTCTCACTACCAGCTGTATCCGTTCCATTATCCTGTACGTGCTTCCCAAGTGATGAAGTTCATTGCTGGATGTATGCTTATCTTGCATCTCCTAACCTAGCCTGCTATGTTCAGTGTCAGGAAGGATAATGATTGAATAATGGTTCAGTTATCAGTCTGAACCCTTTCTATACATAAAAGATGAGATGGCATATTGTCATGTCTTCTATTGAAGGCAGCAAGATGTCACAGATCTTCCCACACTACTCTGGCCATTTGCTCTTGAATTAATATTTATTTCCTTAGTTACATAGAGTAAATAGATAGTATATGTTGCTATTACATTATATTTTCAGCAATGGCAGCATCAGGTTATTTTCTGAGATGCTGTTCATTGAAGACTATGTTTAAGGTCTGCTGAGTATTAGTTACAGTTGCCAGATTAGTTTTTGACTCAATGCTTTTTTCTCAGTCATAGCAAGGACATGAAGCCGAGTCCTTTACTCAGAGCAAGACCAAACATTATCCAGATAAGTTTTCTTTAAATACCTAAAATAGTATCTGT
Source organism: Azemiops feae (assembly GCA_023970755.1). Taxonomy (NCBI): domain Eukaryota; kingdom Metazoa; phylum Chordata; class Lepidosauria; order Squamata; family Viperidae; genus Azemiops; species Azemiops feae. The sequence continues at coordinate 2,382,336 of JALGBA010004287.1, forward strand.
CCCTGGCCACTTCTGGAGTTTTCAGTATGAATGGCACTATGACCTGGTTCATTGTTTGATCCATGGAAAGTTGTGCATACACCTGCTATTTAAGATTCAATATTTTTTCTACAACATTTTAAAACTTTATAACTAAATGTTCTTCAATTAACTGGCATTACCTTACATTGTTTTATCAGTGGTCTTATGTAGTGGCAATTTGCCTTCCAATACAATTAAAGCAATGATTTGGGCTTTGTGACCTTAAGGTGATAAAGATTCAGGTTTCTCCCTTTCTAGACTTGCCTGTCATTTGCCCATTAAACTCTTTCAGATTTCCTACAATTTAATTGATTAACACTAAAAAGAAAGTGTAGAGTTAGCTTCAGCTGTATCCAATTCCATCCCTAATATGTGGAACAGAACAGTGGTATTTTAATATATATTGACTGCCTATTCAAAGTTGCATGTTGTCTGTTGTGTCGAATACATATCTATTATGTTTTTGTGAGTATGTTGCATTATAGTGGAAGGAATTTAATCGTTTCTATTTTCATGTTTTCATGTTGCCAAAATATGTCCACTCAAAACTAAAACTGAATTTTAGTTTTCTTTGTGGGGGGTTATGACAACATTTGCACTTTTACCCTTTCTATAGGATGAAGTATCATCATCACCATGTTTACTGGAACTGATCCTGAACTTAAGGCAACATTTCCAAAAAAGAAGGAGTAGGCAGAGAAATATATATAAACCCAGATAAAAAGTCCTGTCCAGTGCTCAGCTTCCTCATTTTGTCAAACCAGGACTGCAATTCCAACTGAAAGCAACTCTGAAGATTTCTGTCATGCTCACTTGTATGTGTATGTAACAGCAGACCTACACATGATATGAATATGCATATTCTTGCCAGAAGTCACAAACACATGGGCAGGGTAAGAATAAATATGTTGCACACAATTACTAATGGAAGTGTCCATAAAATAAGATATAGCATTTACAAAATTAATTCATCTGCATACTGTTAGCATTCTCAAATCAATCTCACACTGGGGTGATGGGGAATAAGGTGCTCTAGAAAGAGAAGGAAAGGGGAAGAAGAAATGGCCAGGATAAGAAAGAAGAATTCTGCTTAGGCACTAGATAGAAGAAAGGTTACATTCAGCAGGAAAACAGCCCTGCACAAGCAAGGACCATCCTTTAAACTGATCTTGAAAGCATCCCTGGTTTGTAGTAGTGAAGTTTTCAGCCATTTGCACCTCTTCTTCATTCCTTTGTCTTCTTATCAGCCAATGTCAAAAGCTCCCTGCACTTCCAATTATTTGGGAGAAAGCTTGTCCTTCTATCAGGTAAGCATGGTCTTTCCTCATGATGTATTCCTTGTCATGTAATGGTTAAAGCAGAAGCACCTTGTCAGAATAATGAGAGCACATACCACATATATAGCTGAATGCACAGGGATTCAAATCTAAAGAGCTATGCTCTTGGGATTTCTGCACCAATGGCCAAATCAATAAGCTCTGCTTTCTTTCACATTCATATATTTGAAGAATCTTTTTTTGTCCTAATTATAAAGACATTTACCAATGTTGGTAGGTCTGGAAGCCAGTGTAGCATGATAGTTAAACCGTGGTCCAATGAAAAAGAGATCTAGTTTTAAGTTCCACTGGATATAGAACACAATGCAGAAATTTAGGTTTTATCATTATGCGTACGTGCTTTAAGGGTTTTATAAGTACCTGAATCACTTGGAATTTTATAAGATATATTTGAAGTAAAATCAACAGTCTAATTTTAACTTGGTAATTTTAAATAAGCCGCTATCCGATCATACGGTTTCATAGATACTGGTTGTGAGGGAAACTGAAGGGAAATCCCTTATTTTCTATATTTTATTCCTAGAGGACAAACTGAAATGTAAAACTAATAATAAACAATAAATAAACCAGATTTCTGGTTGAATTCACACTTAGTCTTAATGTGATTTTTCTTAGTACTTTCTACTTTTTCCTTTTCCGCTCAATTTCCTTCTTTTTTATATATATTGCAATATATACATTGGAATTCCTTGTGTTTCTGAAACACACTTCATTCTGTTATTTTTATTAATTTATTATACAAGTTGAATGAAAAGGAATACCTCCACCTCAATAACTTTAGTTCAGATAAAGATATTTTAATAACAAGAAAATGAAGTGAACTCTGCATTTACTTCTTCTCATAACTATCACCTTTTGCTACATATTTCTGCTGAGCCTTTTAAGGATTTCTTGAAAGAACTCTTCACTTTGTCTCTTCAACCAGGTCCTAATAGGCCTTTTCCACCCCTTCATTTAAGCCAAATAGTTAGTTTTAAAGTATTCCTTCAATTTTGGAAAAAGACAGAAGTTTCATGGCATCAAGTTTTGTCTGTATGGTTGATGAGGTGAGATAGTGAGATCAACTTCACAACTGCCTCTTTGATAGCTCACGAGACATGAGGCCTAGTATTGTTATGTTGCAGCAACTTTTCCTTTTTGGGCTTCCAAACTCTACTTGTTGTTTCAAAGTTTTGAATATTGCTTTGTAACACTCTGAGTTGATAAAAGTGCCAGGTTCAAGGAAACCCATGTGAATAATGCATCCTTATTCCCTCAGAGTATAAATGTAAGTTTTCTTGCTGAAGCCTGAATTTTGAATTTTTTTCTCCCTCAGGTAAAGTTCTGTCAGTCCAGGGATTGTTTCAAGCTCATAATGATGAACTGACATTTTATTGGTTGTCACAATTTCAACTCTTGAAACTTGATAGAAAGTCCTCTCTGTCACCAACATGTGAGAAATTCATCTTGCACAATCCTTTTGATACTAAAGAACTTCATTTCATATTGTTGTGAAATAGAAGCTTGAGAACTTGAATGTCAAAAAGAGTTGAATTTATATTTCAGTGATTATAGAAAGACCATCAGTTGTGTTATTTATTTGCTTATATCTTTCCTTTATTATTTGGCAGAATATAAGTAAATAAATAACAAAGTCTCTCAACCAGTTTTCATATTGTGTTAATTGTGATTATAGAATGTCTTTGATTGTGTTGCTCACATCTAGGTATTGAATGTACTTAGAAAAATGGGAATCCCAGAACATGTCATTGTCCTGATGTGAAACCAATACACATAACAGAAAGACAGTCTAGACAGAACATGGCAAAACAGACTAGCTCTAGATTGGCAAAGGAGTGAAACAAGGCTGAATATTTATTTATTCAACCCATATGCTGAATATATATACTGAGGGAGGCTGATTGGAAGATGAGCATGGTTTTAAAATTGGGGGAAGAAACATCAATAACACTACCATGTTTCCCTGAAAATAAGACCCGGTCTTATATTTTGTTTTTGTCTCCAAAAGAGGCACTAGGCCTTATTTTTGGGAGATATCTTACTTGCTTACCTTAGGACCTCAGGAGTGCTGCAAATGGTGGCACCAGCGCAACATGCCACATGGTGTCGTGCCGTGAGTGACGGCACCGGTGTGAGACACCATGCAGCATCATGCCATGAATGTCCATAGAAGTCAGGTGGTGGCGCAACAGCATGAGAGGCCTGGCTGTGGTGGTCCTGAGGTAAGCGGGTGCAGGGTGCGTGGGGCAGCTCCAACCCCCCACCCCCGCCCCTGCCCTAGCTTGATTTTTATGTGAGAACCTTGCCCCACTTCGTACAACCAGACGGTGGGATGGAGTGGGTGGTGGAGTACAAAGGAAGGCCTTGGAAAAGATATTCAGATGCTATAATGTGTCTATATCTATAAAGATCAGAAACATGCAGGCAAAAGTTTTCCCTGTGACAGTCTTTGAAAACAAAAGTTGAATTCTGAAGAAATGTAAAAGATGTATTTATGCTTTTGAACTTTGCTGTTGGAGAAGACTCCTGAGAATATTATGGATAGCAGAACTGAAATCAAAGGATCATAGAACAAATTATCTAGAGTTCTCACTTGAGGCAGAAATGCCTAAACTCAAAGTATCATACTTTAGTTGCATTATGGAAAGATGAAGCTCTCTGGAGAAGTCTATCATTCTAAGATGGAAGGAAAAAGAAGACAACCAGTAGCAAGATGAATGGAGGTGGGTGCACTTTTGGAAGATCTGAAAGACCAGATTGGGCACATCCATATGGTCACTAAGACATGGCACATCAACCAATCAATTCTATTTCTGTCACCTCCTTTAACAAAAGTTCTGCTTTTTCCTCTTCTGATTTCTGACTTTCTTATTATCTAAATGCTTTAAATTTCAGTGATTAAGTTTTAAACATCAAAGCACAAACAAGAGGTGATGTTAGAATCCCCATGCAAAAGACAAAAAAGGCGATAAAAAAAAATATTGTACCTTCATTTATAAATGAATAGAATTGGCTTCCTTCTTATGTGTTTGTTATGAATGCCAGCAGGTGCATTTCGTCCTTTGAAATTTCATCCCTGAAGGATTTATATCAAAGATTAAAGAATTCACTGAACCATTTGAAGCAAAAGAGGATGTTTTATACTTCAGTGATACTATTGCAGCAGAAAGGCCCAACTGTTGCCTTTATCTTTTGTTACAGAATAATGTAATAAACACTGTTATGAATTAGGGCTTAGTTTACAGATAATGATGACAGAAACTAAACCACATACCGATTATAGAACTGATCCTATAATTAAATTACTTCAGCACAAACAAAGCAGCATCCAGCTTAAGTGGGGAAAAATAAAGGAAATTCACATCACAAACAAAGAAACACATTTGCAACATGATATTTTTGGTATCATACATTGTGTTAACCCATAATGCAGTTTCTTTGGTTTTTGGCTCAGTTCTCATCTCTTTTATTTTAAAATCATAATTGCTTATTTGTTTTAAGCCACAGTTTATTTGCATGTGTTTGTGTGTGTGAATTTCCTAGAATAGGATGCAATACAGATGCTTGATCCTGTGCTTTTCACTTCTTCACTTCTTGCCTGGTTTTTAATGTAATTTGCTCTAGATGGGCTGGCTCTTCAATTCTATCTAGAAACTTTAAGCCATTGCAAAATATGGGACCTCATGTGTTTACTGGACAGACTTGATACTGCCACATGACACTGCTATTACAGTAGCTGTAATTGCTTCAAGTATATTTCCAGGGAAGATTGGTTATCACCATATGTAGCTCAGGGCCTGGTTTATCCATAAAATCATCTATCCCAGATTGGACACCACACACACATTCTAGGCAAACAGAGAATACTTACAGTATGGGGTGATTGGTTTATACTTATCAAGAAGAAGAATAGAAGAGGGTCTGGTGGCAAATATACTTGGTGGTTGAATGATTTGCTCCTAATTTCATGGCTTACCAGAGGCTTCTTAAGACATAATTTTCCCAGGAAGCCTTTGGTGGTTGAACAGTGCATGAATCTGTAGATATTAGTTATTATTTTACTGCATTAATATTATATTATTGTTTCTTGTATTTTAATTATTGCATACTGCTTAGATTTTAAATTAAATTAATAATTCAATCACATGATATCATAGGATTTAATTGCTCATATCTTCTTGATGTCTGGAAATTGAAAAATGTGATAATTTATCATGCATTTTTAATGTCTGGTTTGTTTGAGCCTGAAACTCTGATATCGATATGGGTAGCTTTTAAAGCTAAAGTACGGACCTGAGAGGGGAAAACAGATCACTTCTTATATGCTAAAATTGTTTTTCCACAGTATTTTGCTCATAGTTGGTATCCACTGTTGGAAGCAATCCCCCTGGGAGAGGTATGGCGAAACAGTTGGTTTGCTGAAAATTAGCACAGGTGGTAAAGCAGGGCTAAGCTTCCTCAATTCTTTTAAGTTGACTTCCACTTACACACTTGTGTATGAATTTGGAATGAAGACATTATGTAGCCTGCATCTGTGACAAGATCAACCTGGCCCCCATGTTCCATCAGCCCCATTTTTTCACTGCTACTGCCCACTCTGTTTTTTCAATTTCTATTGCAGATAAAACTAGAGGCTTGATTCTTGACTAATTTCACAGATATGATTCCCCCAAAGAAAGATATTTTTCTCTTTATTTCCTATTCACTATATCTACGGCTTCTTGAGGCAGTGGAAACAAAATGAAATTTGCAGGATAGCTTCCACAGTATTCCACTGATGAATTAAAAAAAGGGTGGGTAGCTATGATAGCATTACAAAGCATAGTGTGCACAGCCTAATGGATGCTAAAGGCATTAATGGATGTATTGGTGCCCATGAATACCACAGTGTAGATCAAAGCATCAGACTGAGTTTTTTTTTCAGTTTTGAATTAAATAAACAAATAGCCTGATCAGTAAAGAGAACCAAGATTTCTCCACCTTGTAACCACAGAAATAATATTGTTTCATGATCATGAAATGCCAGGTATGAAAGCTGTTAAGTTTGGTGCTCGGTGAGGCATCAACGATGCAGCAGGTGAACAAACAACTCTTTATTGCAGGTTAAAACAGAAGCCTGGTTAACTACTGCTCCACCTCTATTTATACATTCAGCAATAGGCGGCAGCCAATAGAATTCAAGTATCCTTCCTGCTTAAACATATTATAATGAGTCTGCAGACAGCAAGTCTGCCACTTAACTGACACAGTCTAAACATATTATAATGAATCTGCAGACAGCAAGTCTGGCACTTAACTGACAGTTTTTTCAACAATGCCAAGTAATTCACTTCAATACATTACACCCCTAGATACATTATTCCCCTAGATAGTTCATAAGGTTATATGTTGAACATAGTCCCTTAAATAAGTTGGTGGCCTTTTTGCCCATTCCGAATGCCTCGAAACTGCTGGAGGCCCCTGGTCTGTCAGCTCGCCTGCCAGGCTCGGAAGACCAGGGCTATGGGGCCCATCCATCACTGGTAGACTCGAGTCTCTGTGGCTGGGCTGTCCTGGTAGGACCGAGCCAGTGTCCACAGGTAGAACAGAGTCCACCAGTCCTGGGCATTGTCCGTTGGTTATGAAATCAGTGGTTGGGACTGACTCACCAGACGCTTGAGTCTCGTCCCTTAGTCTGCTAGCTCTGCCCTCACTGGCAGAATCTGATGCACTACTGCCATTGTGCTGCTCCTGAGTTTGACTGTCACTAGAGTCATGGGTTACTGGCTGGTTTGCCAACCTCCACCGCAGTTGGTTGATGTGCCTGCATAGCACGCGACCGTCTTCCAGGACCACTTCGTACGAAAGTGGCCCAGTCACCTTACAAACCACAGCTACCACCCACAATGCCCCTTGCCCATAGTTTCTCACCCAGATTGGGTCACCAACTTGCAAGTGCTGTGGTGCCTTTGGCTGTGCTGCTTGTGAGGCAACTCTATCTGGATGTAAGTGATCCAGCTTTGTGATCAAGCGCTGGCCCCATCTTAATTCTGCTGGGCTTCTCCCCGTGGAAGTGCATGGGATTGTGCGTTGGCAGAGTAGGAAATCTGCCAGTCTGTGTTGCCAGTTACCTGTGACTATCCGCTTTAAGGACTCCTTTGTTGTTCGGACCATGCGCTCCACTTGGCCGTTCGAAGCCGGGTGGAAAGGGGCGGATATGGCATGTCTGATCATATTTGCCCTTAAAAAAGACTGAAATTCTGAAGCAGTTAATTGAGCCCCATTGTCTGAGACAATCACGTCAGGTAACCCGTGTGTGGCAAAGATCCTGCACAGCTCCTGGATGGTCCTGGCAGTAGTCATAGTGGGGACAGGTGTGATCTCTAACCACTTGGAGTGACTGTCCACCACAATGAGGAAGAGTTGTTCCTGGAAAGGCCCTGCATAATCAATGTTAATCCTTGACCAGGGGGCATGTTTCCCATCTATGGACTGGGGCATGGGGCATCTCTGGCCTAGATTGCTGGCAAATGTGGCAGCTGTGTACCTGAGCCTCAATATCTTTGCCCAGCCCAGGCCACCAAAGGTAGCTTCATGTGAGTGCCTTCATCCGGACTATTCCCGGATGTCCCTCATGCAGAGACTCCAGGACTCTAGTCCTCAGTGAGTTCGGGACTACAACCCGACTACCCCACAAGACACATCCCCTGTGAGCTGACAACTCATCCTTCCTCCTACTAAAACTCTGGAAGTTAGGCCCTGGACTAGTTTCTGGCCACCCTGTGAGCACCCAATTTAACACGTGGCTTAGCATTGTGTCGGATGCTGTCTCCGCAGCCATGTCCCCTGCATTAAGGGGAGACTCAGGCAGATCCTGGATAGCCAGGATGCACATGGCTGGAGCGGGGTCAGGCTCTAAATGTGTCAATGGCAGTCTGCTAAGGCCGTCTGCGTGGCCCATTTCCCTACCTGGTTTATGAATCAAATTGAAATTGTATGCTGACAGAAATATTGACCACCTCAACATCCTAGGAGATATGATTTGGGGTGTTTGCTTGTTTGTTGTGAACAACCCCAGGACTGGCTTGTGGTCTGTGAAGACCGTGAAAGGCCTGCCATACAGGTAGTCATGAAACTTCTTGACCCCTGCCACTATGGCCACGGCCTCTTTATCTATTTGAGTGTAATTATGCTCTGCAGAGGACAAGGTCCTCGAGTAATAGGCTATTGGAGCTTGCCTTCCATCAGCCATTACATGACTCAACACAGCCCCAACCCCATATGGTGACGCATCACAAGCGATGCAGACAGGCAGCTTTTCGTTAAAATGCATCAAAACAGAGTTTGAAGACAGCAGTGATTTGACTGCTGAGAAGCTCCTCTCGTGGATGCTGGTCCACTTCCACTGTGCATGTTTGTCCAAGAGCCGGTGTAACGGCTCTGCCACTGTGGCCTTGTGAGATAGGAAAATAAAAATTGAGCAGTCCTAGGAACGCTTGGAGCTCCCCCTTTGATTTTGGACTGGGGGCCTACTGAATTGCTTTGAGCTTGGATTCAGCAGGATGAATGCCTTGGGCATCTATACGGAACTCAGTTGAAGCTACTCCAATCTTACATTTCTCCCACTTCAGCTTCAGCCCCACTTCGCAGAAGCACTGAAGGACGGCCTTGAGCCGTTCAGCCAATTTTTCGACTGATTCCCCAGCTATGAGGACATTATCAAAATATGGGCATACGCCTGGAATACCCTTGAGCGTGCACTCCATCACTCCCTGGAAGAGGCCTGGGGCAACACTGACCCCGAATTGTAGGGCTTAACCTTGAAAGCTCCCCTGTGAGTAACTATGGTTTGAGCTTCCGCCGTGGTCTCATCCACCGGCAGTTGCTGATAGGCTTGAGCCAAATCTAACTTGGCAAAGATGCGACCTCCCTGTAGTGACGCCAAAATGTGGCTGACTACAGGCACCGGATATGCGTGTTATTGGAGTGCTCTATTGATAGTGCACTTGTAATCTGTCCATATTCGCACTTCTCCGTTGGCCTTAAGTGGCGTGACTATGGGGGTTTCCCATTGACTGCTATCAACTGGCTGAAGGATGCCTTGCTGCACCAGCTTATCCAGCTCTGCATCGATCTTCTGCTTGAGGACAAAGGGCACTCTACGCGGCTTGATCCGTATTGGAGTTATGGCAGGATCAAGCCGAAGAGCTATGGGAGGACCTTTATATTTCCCTAAGTGAGGGCTAAAAACGTCAGCAAACTCCCGGCAAACTGCCGCTAAGTCCACTGCTTGTGTGCTGTTTATTCCAGTTAATGGATTCCCAATGCATCAAACCAATCAAGCCCAATGAGGCTTGTGCGGTTGCCCTCAACTACTACGACTTCCAGGGCCCCCTCAAATCCCTTGAATTGCACCCAGAGTGAAGCTTCCCCCTTGACTGTTACTCGGGAGTTTTGGAAATCCGTTAAGACGAGATTCAACGGCTTGAGCTTAAACCTTTTGCCGCTGTGACTACAAATGTGTTTGAAGGTTCCCTGGGAAATTATGGATAATGTGGATCCCGTATCTAGTTCCATGTTGCATGGAACTCCCTGCAGCTTGACTATGAGCTGCAGTTTTTTCTTAAGAGGGCGATGGGCACCTGTTTTAAGTATGCTCCTCCTAGTGGTGCAATAGTCCACCCTGTGTTGCCCCGGGGCCCCAGTTCCTTTCCGGGGAAACTCTTCTGGTGGACTCACTCTCCGATGACCCTGACAGACTGCGGCGATGTGGCCTTGTTTGCCACACGCCCGGCATATTGTGGTGTGGAACCAGCAGTCCGCGCGTTTGTGTCGGCCTCCACATCCCGCACATTGAGAGAAGGCAACTGCCTTGTCAACTGGGCGTGGTGGTCTTCTTTCTGCAGGCTGCTGTAAGCGATTGACCTCTTGATCCGATTCGGAGTCTTCGAGCATCTCAGCGCCCTCCTGGTGGATGGCCTCTGTGCAGGGAATGCTCCTGGAGAGCCATGAGGCCTTGACAGCTCCCCCGGTGGCTTCTTCGGCTGTGATCTCTCTTAGGGCATCTTGGAACAAAATAGTCTCTTTCGCGAACAATTTCTGTTGGAGATTCCTGCTTCTTATCCCGCACACTAAGCGGTCTCGCAGCCTCTCTTCAAGATCTTTGAACTCGCAGGGTTGGGCCGCTTGACGAAGGGCAGCTATGAATTCTGCAGTCGCTTCGCCCAGTCGTTGGTTTCTTCATTCGAAGGCGTGCCTCCAAGCGATGACCGATAGCTTCGGCTCAAAGTGTTCTTTGAGCATTTTCTTAAGTTCTGAATATACAACAGATTCAAGCGGAGCTGGAGCGACTATGTTTTCGGCGATTTTGAACATCGCCTGGCCACAAACGCACAGCAGTGTTGCGGCCTTCAAACCGTCCTCGCGAACTTGGTTGACTCTCAAGTAGTTCTCAACTCTCGCGACGTACGAGCTCCACCTCTCTGGATGTGCAACGTCGAATTCTGAGAGTTTTCCGAGTTTGGCCATGGTGAGTTGTTTCCGTTGTTTTCGGCCTCGCGATGCCTTGTGCTGCAAGGCTTCTTTTAAGCTTCCAGGGATGGTTCCTGGGAGCGCTCTTCCTCCAGCATTTCCATACTGGCAGGAATGAGGGGGGGAACGGGGCCCCAACCAAGGCGTCATCGCTTGGCTTACCCCCTTAGTGACTCAGCTCTTCGAATTTGGCAGCACATCCCACTTTCGTCACCACTGTTAAGTTTGGTACTCGGTGAGGCATCGAGGCAGCAGGTGAACAAACAACTCTTTATTGCAGGTTAAAACAGAAGCCTGGTTAACTACTGCTCCACCTCTATTTATACATTCAGCAATAGGCGGCAGCCAATAGAATTCAAGTATCCTTCCTGCTTAAACATATTATAATGAGTCTGCAGACAGCAAGTCTGCCACTTAACTGACACAGTCTAAACATATTATAATGAATCTGCAGACAGCAAGTCTGGCACTTAACTGACAGTTTTTTCAACAATGCCAAGTAATTCCCTTCAATACATTACAAAAGCCTCTAGACCAAATGGTGCACAAGATGTTGTCTTGCACAGTTCTTTCAAGTCAACTCGCAGTTTACTGACTTTGTATTCTTTATTTTCCATTTTTCTTGCATCTTAATTAATGCTATTGAAATCCTGCACTGTATATTAATGCATTCTTATTGTAGATTTTCCAGTATGTTATATTATTTTATACACACACAAATACATATATGTATGTATAGAAATTTCTATCTATCAACCCACAATGGACCAGCATAGTAGATTGCCATCTATAACCTTCAATAAATAGGCTTTCATATGGCAATGAATTGATTCAGGCTGATCATCATCTACTTCATCAATATGTAAGTAATGTATATCATCTTCGCCTTGATGGTTCCATAAGGCATAAAACAGACTGAAATATCAGAAAAACTGGAAATCTTTCCCTTCCTCCTCCTTCTCTGCAATCAAACATTCAAAACCTTGAAAAGAGATGAATTAGACTGTGCCATAGGGTTATTTCATTAGCATCTCAAAGCTGAAAACATAGAAAGAATGTTAGTTTGAGATGCTTAGATAGTGATCCAATTAACTTGCTTTTACTTCTTCTAAGAAGCTAATCCAGTAAGAAGCACCATCTTGACCTTTTCAGTGTCTCTCAGTTTGTGAGTTTTGCTTTTCTTATTGTAAAAACAATTTGGAATATAGACGGCATGGATTGTTGAAATTCTGTTTGAACTAAAATTGTGTGGCTCTCTACAAAAATAGATTATCACTCTGCAATTATAAAAGGAATATAGCATTGATTAAGCACGGTAGAATGGCTTTCCATCATAACTAATTCTACTTCATCCAGTGGTGAAAAGAAATTTTCACAGCAAAGTATGTCTGTATTGCAGATTTCCTTGATATTTGTTCAGTGCTGAAAGATTATATCTGGGTCATGGCAGATACATAGAAAAAAATCATAAAGAAGAATTTTCTCCCTTTTGGTGTAAAAACTACAGTATGTGTAGAGATCTTCATATGAAATATAAATCAGCAATTATGGAAACTCCGTGTTTCTAGCAGGAAGCAAAAGAATGGTTGTGTCCAGTTGTGCTATACTTCAAACCATATCATTCTAAACCATTATTAGTCAAGCCATGGGGAAGCCATTGGGCATTCTGTATAGGCTTCCCTTCTATTCTTTTGCTTCCTGCTAGAAACACGGAGTTTTCATAATTTACATTATACAACATATATTAGGTTTGCCCAAAGTTTGACTCACAGGTAAAATATAGCCTGTCAGTCATGTGGTGGGGCTTCCCTGGGCCTTGACCATTTATCCAACTCCTCGGGAACATCCTGTCAACTTGATCAAGAAGTTTTCTTGGGAAATCTTCTTTACAAGTGAGAAGATCAAGTTAACAAGCTCCGTGCAGAAAGACCATATATGAAATTCTGGAGAAATGAGAACCAGTATTTACTAAAGAGTCACCCTGGACTTCATCATTTGGCACCACCTTAAAAAATAAATTCCAGACTACAATCATGGATTTGTCATAGAAGTACCTCATGAAAGGATGCTGCCTGTGAAGGAGAGACAATTGTCTTTGTCTATTAAATAAGAACAGCACACATGTAGTAACTGGCAAGTCCCAATGAATAATTGACAAGCATTCAAATCTACTGAGGATTTTATTCTATCAGAATGTCCTTTCCTGTATCTTACATCTTAGTCTATTTCCTATGCTCTTTGGTATCATCATCAGATTGATTCATTTTTAGTTTGCTGGAATTTCCTTCCCCTATTTTTTTTAAAAAATAAGGTTATTTGTTCTTGTCCAGTCCTTTCACACTTTATCAGATCTCAAGGCCAGAATTTCTCAAATGTAAAGATTTGCCAAGACTGCCAGCTAGTTCTTTCAGTGAGGGTAAAGGTTTGTTCCACGAGCTTGTGGGTTGGTTTCCGAACTTTTCATTACCAGGCTAGGTAATATCTGCAGCAGAGTTTATGTGGTGATGTTACTTAGCCTGGTAACAAAACGTTCGGAAACCAACCCACAAGCTCAGAGAACAAATCTCCACCCTCATCCTACACCTGTGCTACAGATATTTGCCGCCATCGCAGTTCCTTCAGTACTGGGAGATACTATTCAGCTGGTTCTGAAGATTTATACTAATTTAAAATAAACAACTATTCTATGACCCTGTTTTTAGCATTTGTAAGTTTCATGACTGTTCATTCTACCTTTCTCAATTTCCAAATAGAACTTATAGTGCTTTGACCTAAATCGTATTAGGGTAACTTTCCCTTTTCTTTCTTATCTGTTAACATTTTGCCCTTTTCATTGTGCAACTGTTCTCCACTTTTTCTCCTCTTTGGAATTATTTGAGAGTGTGCTTTTATATCCTCTTCATTGGAACTCCCACCTATTTTGAGCACATTTTACCATTATTGTTTCCTGCCATAGCATTCAGTTTATCATTGCTTTGAGTTGATTAAAGTCCACTTTTTTTTTAAAAAAAAATCCAAGATATATAATTGACTCTGGTTAGTTTTAATTTCCCTTAAAATTAAGAATTCCATATATGCCACTGCTGTTCTAACAAGCAAATTCTCTATGGAAACTAGACCACAAGAGTGAAAGCCAAGTTCATAGTACCAAACTATTCCTGGTGTTTCTACATTTCACATTGTTCCCACAGTGTTAGGAAACAAAGAACACAGCATGCTGGCATGACCCATGGACAGCATTACACATCAAAACATTCTGCTGTACTAACAAAGAAAAGGCCACAAGACGATATCCTTAACAACCCCCCCTTGTTTTGTTCCATATCTGGCAATAATTTATAGAATTATTTACAGTGTACATTTGACAGTAATTTCCAATAGATCCCACATGACCAGCAGACTCATTGGCTTTCTAGGCTTGATCAGGAATGTGGGAATATCTTTGTAAAATATTTCATCCCAGAAGATACAAAACACTGCTTCAGAAAAAATATGTCATCTGCTCCTCAAAATAGATGTTATGCTCCGTGGCTCAGCAGCCCAGAAAATCACCTTAAATAGAGCTAACCAAGCAACGACATCCATGTTGAAAGAGCAGCTCAGCTTCCCTGACAAGCTACTAATGACATTTTCCACATCTTGTAATAATAAGGAGGAAGAGGGCTTCCCAAATAAGGTGACTTTGAAGATACTGCATGATCACTCACGTAGTATCTTCTACTCCATAGCTGCCAAGATTTTACCACGAAAACCAACATAGCAGCCAGTATGTTGTTGCCCAGATAAGAATTATCAGGTATTCCTTCAGAAAAGACCTAGCAAAACAATTCTGTGAAGACTTAGAGAATAAACAGAGCAGTAAAGTTACTTTTCTCTTTTGTCATATCCAGATTGCAACTCACTGCCTTAGCTATTAAATGCAGAACAGAACCTTCAAATTGCTACCATCTGAGGAAATCACTTACTAAACAAGAAAGTTCCTTGAGGATGTCCTGAAATAATAAACAAAGCATAAGCAATGGCAACTTATTTGAAGACATCTACAATAATGTATCAACATACATTTCATGTCCTGATGAAATTTCATTGCTGATTGACAATGTATGCATTGTGACCACCCTAGTGCAGTGCCCTAGAGCAGGGCTTTTCAACCTTTTCACCGACTGTACCACTTTTAGGATATGGTAATATTCGAGTACCACCTAGCAAGGTGTCAAAAACTTGATGACCAAAAAAAAACACCTGTTCAAAGTTGCATTTGCACTGAAATGACTTACGACCATTTTTCACACTTATGACGATTGAAACATGCCCAGGGTCATGTGATTTATATTTGGATGCTTGGCAACTGATTCATATTTATGATGGTCACAGTGTCCCAGGGTCATGTGATCCCCTTTTGCAACCTTTTGACAAGTAAAGTCAATGGCAGGGCTGCTGGTGGCCAAGTGCTAAGGCGGGACTTCCCTCCCTCCCTCCTTCCTTCCCTGCCTCCCTCTTTCTCATTCCTATCTCCTTCTGAAGGAAGAATTTGAACCCCTCCCCCCCATATTTTCTATCTTCCATATATTCATCAAACAAAGAAAAGCCTCCAGAGACAGAAAAGACAAGCTGCTGAATGAACTAGCTTAAAAAGGCACATTCCCCTTTAAGAATTAGCTACTGGCTAGAAAGGAAAGTTAAGAAGCGCAGCCAGCACTTAAATAAGAAAAAAAATGTAAATAAGTACTGGCTGCCGGCTAAGGCAGCCTCCCCAAATGGCTCCACAGGCAAAATCCATTTGGGAGAAAAATACTTCAAAATCCCTTGCAGCAAAACTTACAGCTAACAATAGCAGAGCAATAGAAGCTAACACAAGACATGAGCCATCAGCCAAATAGAAATTGCCAAACACTCTTTAAGAACACAAAGCCCACATTGCACAAATCCCAGAACTTTAAAGTCACAAAAGCACATAAGAATCCTTCCACTCTCCATCTCCCTCCTTCTGTCTCACCTCCAGCTGATGCTACCTTTCTTCATTCCTTGTGGAGGGCAACCCCTCCCCTGCTGCATTTCTTGCCTGTTTGTTGCTGCCAGCACAGGTGGCTGCCACAGCAGTTGTAGATTGGCTCATGGCCGGCCGGCTTGCTTGATGATTTCTCCTCTCCTCTCTCCCCACCCTCCTCCTTCCCCTTCGGTGCAGCTAGAGCTGACTCCACCTCCGCCCAAGGCTGCCTCTTTTTTTCTTTCTCCCTCTCCTGTCTCCGTCCCCCTCCTCCTCCTTTCTCATGGGGGAGGGTGAGCAGAAGTGAGCCCAGGGCCTTTGCCTCGCCCCAGCCAAGCTCCAGAGGACTCTCACAGTAAGTCCTTGCTGTGCTGGCTCTTTCCCTCCCCCACTACACTTGGCTAGGCAGGGCTGCGTACCACCTGCCACTCGTTAATGTACCACAAGTGGTACGCGTACCACAGGTTGAAAAGCCCTGCCCTAGAGGGAGCCAGAAAATCTGGGAAATTAGACAAGTGTGTGGCTGAAGCTATGGATATTCCAGTGAAATTCTTCCTTATCTGCTCTGCAATTACAACTCCACTTAATAGCATGAAAATGTTGACATTATGGAATAATGGTTTAACTTAGAGGTCCCCAACCTTTTGGGCACCAGGGACCGGTTCCGTGGAGAGAGGTTTTTCCGCGGACTGGAGGGTGCATGGTTTTATGTGCTGCCTGCATCCCACGGATGGAGCTTTGCTTGTTCGTGCCAACCGGTTGCTGCCATGCCGCGGCCCGGTACCAGTCCATGAATCGGGGGTTGAGGATCCCTGGTTTAACTTAAGCAATCCCTGTCTTAGTGGGCCCTCTAAACAATCTGTGCTTTGGACAGGAAGCCTTCTGAGGTATGACACTGTTCTCTCCAAATCGAAGATCATCATGGTCAACATGTTATCTCATTTGAGAAATGGGAAACTGCTAAAAAGAATGCCAAAACCCCCCACCAAAAATGTACACTTTAGCAGATGCTCTGAGACAAAATAATATATAGTAATTGATTGGTTATGTATCATCAAGTGAGTGTCAACTCTTAGCAACCACACAGATAGATTTTTTTCCTATAATAATCTGTCTTAACCTAATCCTTCAGGTCTTCTAATATCCTATCACGACTGTAACTGAGCCCATTCAGTTTGCTATTATGTTCTTCTCTTCTTAACTTCTGTATTTGCTATCATTAGAGCCTTCTCCAGAGAGCCTGACTTAATGCTTCATAGCTAGGACATGAAACTGAGTCTTTGCATAATGTGTCCAAAGTAGGATAATTTGAGCCTGTTCATTTTGCCTCAAGTCAGAACTCTGGGTTGATTTGTTCAATTATCCATGGCAAAAAGTATAAAATTATACATCCACTAACCAGTGTGAAGACAAATCCCAGAAAATAGCTGAACTGGTCTTTCTCAGAGGAGAAGGAGCAAATGTTTGATTAAAATACCTAAAGTGGATGGGTCAAAACTGCAAAACACAGTGAGCCTCATTCTGTCACTTCTCCAAAAGAAAGATGGATTAGGGATAACGTTGCATTGTGAGCTTTTTTATTTTTATTTTATTTTGCTTTTTCTCCTTTTCACAGAATGGCCGATGAAATATTTTGGAATTTCAGATGCACTCAGATAGATCCAGAGGAAACAACATGATTGGCTACAGGAAGACATTACATCTAGATGTATTTCCCAAGGACACATTGTAAACCATCAGGCTCCATTGGACAAAACTGGAAAATGACTTAAATAGATGTCTTCTGAGTGACTTTTTAAAAAATTCATAGTATGAACAGAACAAGCTCTTCCTATTTGCTTTTGCAAGTTGCAAGATAGCAAAGTTCCTGCTTTAGTTAAATAATTATTTTCCACCCGATACCTGCTAGATACTTAACATAAAGCTATTTTTTTGTACTTAAACTAAGCAACTCCATAGTGGCAGGTTGAGAGAGGTCAAAGGGCTATAACATTCGCCCAATTAAAGCAATCCTTTTGTAAGCTAATCAATGGAATTTTCTCCTTGCTGCTACTTTGGCTCACTGCAGTGGTCCAGGAAGAATTTCTCTGATGCTATAAGTATTAGAATTTCTTTAATAAACTTTAATCAATTGTAGTCATGCTGACATCTTCTCCTGCATGGATCCTCTTTGACAACTGACCCTAAAGTTAAAGTCAGCAACAATACAAATGCTCCAAAAGAGAACATCCTATGTATTACTCATCCTTCTATTTTCTATTCAGCATGTAAACTTTGCTTGGGAACTGCTTTGTTTCTATGTCTAATCCCATTATGTTAATAAAGTAGCTAGAACTGCCAGAAGCTTCTGCTGAGAGTAACTTGAAGGACTCCCTTGACTTATCAATGATCAGTGGTTGCATAGAGTGAAATTGGCTTGGCCTTGAGCTACACATAATTCAGTCTTTGGATATTTCTTATCCTGCACCTGCCACCTCATTTTTTAAACAATACTACTCTGAACTCAATTATTATTAATTAATATTATTTAGGAATAATTGAGTTTAATATTTATAATAGTAATATTAATCTAAACCTCTATTTATTACAGGTTTAGACTTAGAACTTTATAAAATCCTTCCCCCCCGCCCCCGCAAAACAATTCTTTCTTTTTCTATGCAACATTATTCCAGCAAAATCAGATAACTTTTTGGCTTACAAACTGTGTATGTGTGGGTGGGTGAATGGGTGTATTAAAAAAATGTGTATAAGGTAATGTTGCCAAACAGAAGCATAATTCAACTTTGGAACTGCATTAATGAAAATAAGTAGCCCAAAATGAAACAGAAACAAGGAAGGACTCATTGTCATCTCTTTCAGATACTTATTTTCTCTTTCCATCCTTAATCAACAAAAGGCTGCCATAACAGCTTGATATGATAATAATCTTGATAATAATCATGGTCATTTGTGCAGGCTGCCATTTTTCCTAATAATATAAATCAACATTATCCAACTCAAAATCCTTCAGAAGTGCTAGATTTGTAACTTCTAATTAAGAATGACACAAACAAAATAAGGTTGCTATATATTTACATTATGAAAGGATTGCAGTGGAGGAGAAAGGCAAATGTAGCTGCTGATGGTTTATAGAGCATCCCAGACTTAAACTGAATTATTGATAAATCCCATTTCTGCAGGAAATATTGGGCAGCAGATAGGCCAAAAGGAAAAGGTGATCTAGTAATTTCAGTCTGTCCCAGAGGACATGAATGGAGCATGTTGTAGTCTGAAATATTAGAAAAGCATCTGATTGTCTATTCCAGAAGAGTGAACTCTAGCAGAAAGGCTCAGCATCCTACTAAATGAGGGTTCCCAGGATTCTTTGTGTTAAGCCATAATGGTCAATCTAGTATAATGAAACCAATTTAAATGTATAACACAGATAAATTGAGTTTTTAGATGCAGAAGCCTGGCTGGAGTGTACAGCTATTGAGAGCACTTTTGTAAATTCTGGGCTGACTACGTAGCCAAGTCCTTGTTTTCTAGATCTCTAAAAATGAGGTACCCATATTAACATCAATTTAATTTGTCATTTACTCATCTATGTGTCTATGCATGCTGCTCCTTTTCTTTTTGTGTATTTCAGCAATGGTTACTTACAATTTTTTATGCTTTCTTTTTTTAAAATTGTAAGCTGCTTTATAAACCAACTAATCAATCGGAGCTTACACAGACTGAGAGCTGAGCACAGCATTGTGTGGTCTTCCAGCTCTAAAAGAGGTAAGGCTCAATAGCTTCCATGGACTAGACTAGGAATGATTTAGAACAGCTGCTAAATAGTGCTACCGCAACCTTCCGCTAACTGGTGTCCTATAGTTGTATTGGACTTCAGTTCTCATCATGTGCTGCACAGAAAGGGTCTGGCTTGCAGTTCGACAGATCTGGAGAGCACCAGGTGAAAGTTGTTATTCAGAGGCTTTCCCCTTTCAGATAAACTCTTGGTAAGATTCAACAATAATCCAAAGTAAAGGTTTGACATTCCTCGAAAGTTTTGGGGGTTCATAATTAGTTTCCATGGAATAGAGTTCAATTAAAGCAAGAATATGTGCAGCAGCCCTGAATACTCAATTTAATTTTCTCTCTTGGTCTCAAATAGCCTGAATCAGTCAGGCTTCCATATGTGGTGCAGAGCTTATCTGCTTGAATGGGCCTTCTGGGACAAATGAGGTGAAAGGGGCATAAGAAAACATAGGTTGGGGATTTTTCTTTTTCCTGCATGCTTGATTATTTCCCTGCTTTTGTGTGTGCACACACTTTGTCTCCCTGATCAACAGCATCACATTACATTCCAGAGTTCTTTCTATTGCTGTAGAAAGAACACACACACACACACACACACAGAGATGCTACAATTTCCGGGCACAAAATTTAGTGACAGGACTAGAGGACAAAGGCTTATTATATTTTGATAGTAGCTATTATCTATTTCCTTTCCATTTATTTAAACTCTAAAGGATCTGCAGGTTATTATTCATAACGATCTCATTTTTCCTCAAGCATGGCATAGCATTTTAACCTCAGAACAGCCCTACAAGTAAACTATGCAGAAAATAGGTATTCACACTCCCTGGCTTCAGTCACATTTCAAAGTATATGCCAGGCTATGTTTAGCTAGAAACAACATTTATCATGTTAAATTACTACAGTATTCAGTCATTGTGCATGATAGGTAGCTGTTTTGGAAGATGGAATGAAGCACAGGGATAATTTAATGTCTTACTCTTAACGTTTTGTCTGCTTAAGATCCATGGATGAGAGAATTCTGTAGTTATGTTATTATTCAACAAAGAATAAATATTGTAACAAAATAAGATTGAATTTAGAATATTTTCTAGAATTAGTAATATTTATAAGCAATATGAAATAAGTAAAATACTAGCATAGGTCAACTAGGTTTCTCCTCACCACAATTTAACCTATTCAGATTAGCAATGTATAAAATAATTCCACAAGTAAAAGGAGAAATCCAAAACAGTATTCTGTAATAACCTGTAATAATTTGTTATCTGGGCAAGATCCTTCTACAATGCTTCTGTAATACATTAAAGGGTAACAAAGGGACAATTCAAGAATTCATTAGAAACAAAACAGACAAAACAATTATCTCTTTTAAAAGGGGAAGCTTCCAATTAGGCACACAAGAACCTTCACAATATCATTTTTGAGTCTGCAAATGACAGAGTGGCATTGTTATTCCATTTTTATCTGGGTCACTGCCCCCCCAAATTGTATATATAATTGTATACATAAGAAGAATATTAAAGGTGACACATAACACACTGGAATGTAATGAGTCATTAATATTATTAGGGATTATAAAAATGAGGGAACAAATATGACACTCCCACTCTAATGTGGAACTGTCATGACAATGTTTATAAGTAGCTAATGCTGCTGTCAAGAGGATATAACAACCATCAGTTTCTATAGTTACATGACTAGAAGCTCCATGTAAGTTTATTTATTTAAAAGATTTATATGGCCACCCATCTTAAGCAACTTAGGGCTGCTTACAAAAATTATGAAGCCAATAAATAAAACAATCACAAAAACAAACCCTGCACTGTAATTGTTCCCCTTGGGGGCAACACCCAGCAGGCTCTTTCTTCCATACTTTCTATTTATACAATCCCAGCACCTCAGTAAAAAGTGAAGTCTGAATGGCCTTCTGAAAGACTAAAAGGGAGGGGACCTGCTGAATCTCTGGTGGGAGAGTGTTCCATACAGTAGGGACAGCTAGGGTAGAGGCATACTTCTGAAGTCCCACTAGATGGCAAGATTTCAAGGAGACGACCTGGAGCTTGCCCATGCTATCTGACCTAGGGGGGCAGGCAGACAGATATTCTTAGGGAAAGATTGTCTCACAAATAACCAGGTCCTGTGCCATGTTATCACCTTTTAAGGTGATGACTAGCATCTTGAATTGCACCTGGAAGAAAACTGGAAGCCAGTGCAGCCCATGCTACTAAGGTGTAACATGGGTGAACCTATGGACATTCAGTACTGTGCACATCACTGCATTCTGAACCACATATGACATCCGAATTGTCTTTAAGAGCAGCCCATGTAAAGTTCATTGAAGTAATCCAGCTATGAGATAGCTATGGCATGAGTGATTATGAGCAAGGCCTTTCCTGATGCAGGAAAGGGAAAAACTGAAGTACAAGTTGCTTTGGGCCAGTGACTCCCAACCTGTGATCCAACTAGATTGTCCCTGGTATGAGCAGCACTAATAATCATAATAGAAATACTAGTAATTGATTCATAAAAGTGCTCCAATCTTTCAAGGTTATCATATTTTGTAAGATTTTGAGATCTCATAAAACCATCTCACTTATTTTAAGGAATGCTGCATTGCTGACCTGTGGCTTGCCTGCTTATGTTGACAATAGAATGATTCATATAAAGGCAGTTGTTGGAAACTGCTGTTATAAACCTTTTAAACAAAAGAATTATAATGCCAGCAATCACTGGTAGGTGGAATTTTATAGAACATGAGAAGTTGCAATGGAAAGGACAATGCTGCCAATTCAGTATGGTTATATTAAGTACATGGGCAAGGCTGCCTTTTCCTTGTTAGGGATGGGGAGGGGAAATTTGTTTGTTTGTAGTAAAAACAGTGTTCGGTGCACTATAGGCTTTATATTACAGTTAATGACTTCAGCTGCATTCACCACTGCATTTATTCTTGCTTTTACCCAGCAGTTATAGATGAAGAAAAAGAAAATCAATCATGTTTCAGGAACTTTATGATTTGAGTTTAAACTATTTACTCAAAAGTACTTCACCCTGAGTTTAATAGGACTTTTTGGATCAGAAAGGCTGAGATCTTTAGATTTCCCAGTCAGAGCCTCAGAACACCAATTGATAAACTGCTTGAGACTGGGCGTTTTTATTTTTCCAACAATATTGCTCTGCACACTTGTCTTTTCTAAATATTAAATATTTTGTAAATAACTTTACAAAACTATTTTTATTCTGGAAATTCTGGATATTAGGGGATTTTGTATTAGTGTCTTTCTGTGTAGCTGGGTATGAGGACCGGATCATTCAATTGGTCTTGAACTTTATCCTTTTTTTAGCACGAATTCTAATAGCCACATTGTCTGCAGCTGAAGGGAGTTGTTTGAATAAAGACACATTTTGGCCGGGAATCATAGCTTATTTTTACATTACTAGGCCATATTTCTCACTTAATTATGCAGAAATAGTGTCTTCTAAAAATCATGTTTTGCTTTTGATGTCTTCAAGCAGACTTACATTAAGATTTCTGTGTTTTTACAACAAATGTCTTGTTTGCAATGGAACATAATTCCAATCCACGGTTTTTTTCTTTTTCTTTATTTTCATCTTTAAGTTAACCTCATGTCATCCATTATTCATTCAATATCATATATAAAGCCTTCTTTCCCTCTTTGCTCACAATCTGTGTCAAGTCCCAAGTGCCAATGTCACTGTCTAACTCTGTGAATATTTATCAACAAGAGCCAGTCTCTAAACGCTCAGAAAGACCTTTTATGTCCAGAAGCAGCCAATCAAATCCTTCATAAACACAAGGCAGAGAGATATGCACTGACACACATATTCCCAAATCAGCCACACAAAATAAAACAAAATAAAAGCCAGATTACCCAATTAAAACAAAATTGTTGAACAAAAACGATTATTGGGGGGGGGGGAATCTTTGTTTTGTCCAAATGCCAGTGATTCTGGACAAAGCTTTTTATGTGCAATTGTTTCCCCCTTTCATATAGTATTTTGTGTGTGTGTATGTGTGTATGTGAGGGAGGGAGGGAGGGAGCCACATCAATTCATATTATATGCCAGTTGTAGCAGATATATATTTGCCCATTGTTTTTCCTACTGCAAAGGAATGATTAGGGAAGGAAAGGACAGAATAGCAACACATGTTTCTTGTAGATTTGGAGTTATCCCTGGAAGGAGGGATTCCTTGTTTCCTATACCTTCATAACTTCCAGATGTGTGGATTTCAACTCCCAGAATTCTCTTGCTAACGTGACCATGGTTAAGAATTGGAAGTTGAAGTGCCACTCATCTGAAGGCTGCTGAAATTGAGAAACTCTAGATAAGAGATAGGCCTTCCTTCCTTATTGTATACCATTTGTTTCCTGTTTCAGGAAACTGAAAGCCCTTTTCCTGCAGCAATCTATTTGGTTTTAGATTGAAATAACTGTTTCTGAAAATGTGGTTTTTTTTCAACCCATATTTCAGTCAATTATTTCATTAGACCAGGTTTTCTCAACTTCAGCAACATTAAGATGTATGGAGTTCAGCTCCCAGAATAAGCCAGTCAGTGTGTTGGCTGGGGAATGCTAGAAGTTGAAGTCCAAAAAGTCCACATATCCTAAAATTAATCAATCAGAATAGAGCTGGAGGGGACCTTGGAGATCTTCTAGTCCAACCCCTTGCTCAATCATATACCATTCAGATAGGTGGCTGTCCAGTCTTTTCTTAAAAACCTCCAGTGATGAAGCACCTACAACTTCTGAAGGCAAGCTGTTCCACTGGTTAATTGTCCTCATTGTTAGGAAATTTCTCCTTAATTCCAGGTTGCTTCTTTCCTTGATTAGTTTTCATCCATTGTTTTGTGTCTTGCCTTCTGGTGCTTTGGAAAATAAGTTAACTCCCTCTTCTTTGTGGCAGCCCCTCAAATACTGGAATACTTCTGAGTATTCAAATACTGGAATTGCTGAGGTTGAGAAACACTGCATCAGCCAATCTCCTTGAAAACAACATAAATTATTTCTGAGTGCCCATGTATAGATTTTGGTTGTCATTGTGTAAGGCTGTTGTCCTCTGGTTCTCTGACATTTCTTCTCAGTGAAATTCTGTGGTTCCAGTTATAAGGTTGCAGTTCCCTAGCCTGGATGATACTTCATTTTTTGATGCTTAGAATTTTGAACATAAATAATCTGAGATATCTGGTGAAAGAGAAAAAAATATTTTTCTAAGTACTTTACACCCACAAAATAGTAGATCCAAAAAGTTAAATTGCATCTCAAACATTGCAATAAGGAAGGGTGCAAAAAAACAGTCTAGAAATGCCCCAGCAACAATAGCAGTAGCAATAGTACTTAGACTTATATATTGCCCAATAGTGATTTACAACACTCTCTGGGTGGTTTACAATGTCACCATATTGCCCCCAACAATCTGGGTTCTCATTTTACTGACCTCAGAAGGATGGAAGGCTGAGTCAACCTTGAGTTGGCCAAAATCGAACTCCAGGCTGTGGGCAGAGTTAGCCTGCAATACTGTATTCTAACCACTGTGCTACCTTGGGGCTACCAAAGCTGTTAGAGACAAACTGGTATTTTTTTTAATCTTAAATTTTAAGCATTGTAGATGATTAATTTTCATCCTGTAAACTTCTTAAGTCCACTTTTGGTTATGACCCTACCTACTTTTAGAGTATGTTTCCAGAACTGGCTATGCATGATTTGTTGAATAATCACAATTAGCTATATGAATTCACAGCCCAACAAACTCCATTATGGCATTGGCACTATATACAAACCCAGTCTAAAGGAACCCAGGCATTACAACTTGTTTTAGAACTACTGCTAAGAAAACATGTCATATACTATACGCTAGCTAAAGAAATGTGAAAGAGATTTGTCTGTTATCCTTACTAGTAGAAGCATTCTTTCAAAAGGTTCATGAAGCTGAGGTGATGAAAACCTACCATCATAGCTGTTCTGTTCACACAGCAGACATGGAGACGAGGCAGTTTGGTCCAAAAGATGTTTCTTTATTTTGTACATTCACTGAACAGAAGCAAGCGAACAATGGCAACAAGCCCTTTTATACTCCCCTTGCAAGGGGATGCTCAACCAATGATTGTCGGCCATTCTCCCACCTCGCGCATGCGCGCGAGGCTGGAGACAGCCTGTCTGGGTCCCGGGCAGACACGTGGTCTGCCCGGGTCTCTGCAGCCATCTGCAGAGTTCCTGAGCCTTGCTGAATGACTCAGCAAGTCCCAGGACACAACAATAGCAATAATCCAGAAGCATTACTGCTCATTCATTGGGGCAGTATGTGCCTTAATTTGGGACTGAGGAACCTTTCCCCCCCCAGCTGGTGCTGGATTTTATTTTCTATAATCCATAGCCATAGTTATACTGGCAGTGAGTTATGGGAGTCAGACACTAGCAGGGTCTCAAAGCTCTCCACCCCACTGCTAAACATTGGTAACTTCTGTGCTTCTTTTTCATTTGTAATCTATCTACATAACACTGATACTAGATCATCTCTTTAGTCATTCATTTAAAAGATTTATCTGTACAGGTAGTCCTTGACTTATGACCACAACTGAGCTCAAAGTTTCTGTTGCTAAATGAGACATTTGTTAAGTAAGTTTTGCCCCATTTTACGACCTTTCTTGCCACATTTGTTAAGTGAATCACTGCAGTTGTTAAGTTGATAACATGGTTGTTAAATGAATCTGGCTTCCTCATTGAGTTTGTTTGTCAGAAAGTTGCAAAAGGTGACATGGCAACCGACATAAATATGAATCAGTTGCCAGGCATCTGAATTTTGATCACCTGACCATGGAGATGCTGCAATGGTCATAAGTGTGAAAAACAGTCATAAGTCACTTTTTTTAGTGCTGTTGTAATTTTGAATGGTCATTCAATGAACTGTTGTAAGTCAAAGACTAACTGTACTGCATAAATATGAAATGGCTGGTCTCAAGAATGTCCCATGATCAGATTCTTGCCCTAGTTCATTTTCTTGACTGGGGAGTTGGCAACCAATGCTATCTCCTATTTCTAAATGGGAGGAATCCTGTAGGTGACTAGTGATAATGAAACAGTTGTTGCTTCACATTACAGAATGTGTCTGGAGTCACTCAGCCATGACAAACAAATGTCTGAGTTGCCAAATGTATGTGCTACATAGTCCCTGGAGGGAGAAGGAATAACATTTATGCCATCATTCTAATACACATCCGCCCAAAAAAGAGACCATATCTGGCATCACGTTTAGTCTAATAAACATGATGATAATAAAAAAATAAAATAAAACATGCTTAAGCATCGGCAGCATGTATTTGCTACCATAAGCCTATTAGTGCTGTCAGGTTGCATAAGGAAAGTCTTATCAGAGAACAGCTGTGGAGAGAGTATAGGTCATGTAAAAAGATGAAGGGAAGGGAAATCTAGCACAAGATTAACAGTATTACTGTCAGCTTATCCACTGAATTCCCCCTCCCTCTTATGTTGTTATAAGAGCACAGTGATTAGAATACAGTATTGCAGGCTAACTCTGCCCACTGCCAGTTCAATCCTGACTGGGTCAAGGTGGACTCAGCCTTCCATCCTTCCGAGGTTGGTAAAATGAGGACCCAGCTTGTTTGGAGCTTTATGCCCAGAGAGTTCTGTAAAGCACTAAGGGGCGGTATGTAAGTCTAAGTGTTATTGCTATTGTTATTGATATTCAGGAAAACATTCAATATCTTGAAATGGGGTTATCCTGAAAACCAGCTAAGTTCTAGGATTGGGCAGTTTTGATGTTTTCTTGCATTTAAATTGGTTGCAAAGAATCCAGAAGCCATAAGCTCCAAATTCAAAACAAACTGAGAGATCATCCATCATATGAAGCCTGAATTACCCCAAGTTTAATTGTAAATCAGGCATCAAGTAGTCTTTTCTTTAAAAGAAAAAGAAAAGAAAACCCTATTTTTTCTCATTACTGGTAACCTCATTTCTAAATTGCTTGTTGCAGATATCCTGTCCATGGATCATAATAAATGAAGAAGTAGCTTTGTGGGTTTTTGAAGGAAAATGCATGTTCCATAATTTGGTTGAAATTATCCTTGAGAAGAGCAGTGACAATTCCTGGCATAAATAAATGTTCACGGAGAAGGAAAGAAACAGATTGCTGGATTTACAGGACAAATTAAAGCATGGGCAGTTGGAGTTGTGTGGACATCTGGAAGCACATAGATATACATAAGGACAGAAGATGGAAGGTCTTTCACAAATGTAGCCTTTTTTCTGATATGAGACTGATGGCCAGTGTTACCCTTGCTTATAACTAATCTAAGTGTTAATGTATGCTTTACCTGCATATTTGTAAATAAAGAACTTATTTAAAAAAACTTGCATTCTCTTGAAACAAAAAGCAAACAAATAAAATGCCACTAGGTGTTGTATTTAAAATTTGTCCCATGCCAAGGGATACATTTTGCTATAGTTGCTCCTTTCTGCATAACTGCTAAATTGTTGTTGTCGTTGTTAGTTGCAAAGTCGTGTCCGACCCATCGCGACCCCATGGACCTCCAGGTCTTCCTGTCCTCCAGGTCTTCCTGTCCTCTACCATCTTCTGGAATCCATTTAAGCCTACTGCTTCAGTGACTCCATCCAGCCACCTCATTCTCTGTCGTCCCCTAAATAGCATCTACCAAATGCTATCAGTGTCTGAATATTTGCAAATACGCAAAGCATCCTGACCTTCCCATTTTGTTTCTTACACTGAAAAGTGAGGTCACTTTAAATAGTCAATAACTAAAGCATAATGTAGTGTTTCCGAATAATATGGGAACAGGGAAACACATTACAATATGTTTATGTGATTGTGACCATTTTATGTAGACATGAGCAGATTACAAATGTCAGAAGGCAAATGCTTAGATACAGAGGAGATTAATTCATATATTCACACCTGCCCATTTAAATTTTTAGAGACAAGGCTTTAGAAGTAATAAGCTTTATAGCAATTTGCTCCGGCAGTTGTAACCCTCTGATGCACAAAGTCTGGTGATTTTTATTTTTTTTTGAAGGGGGGGGGGGCAATAAAATTAAGACAGTGGCTGTGACAGTATGATCAAAACTCTACTTTTTTGTATATATACTACCATCACACACATTGACATATGATCAGAGTTTGGATTAGATGATTATGATGCCATCTTAACTTTTTTGACCCAGTGTGTATCTTCCTGATATTCAGGCTCTTTATTGTGATGTTATTTGAAACTGAATGTTATATTTATAATATTACCAGCTGATTTCTCATGAATGTTTTTGACTGAATCTTGAATGCTGTTTAGCTAATGTTTATATTTATTTATTCCTATCCCACCTTTATTATTTTTACAAATAACTCAAGGCAGAGAATATATCTAATACTCCTTCCTCCTCCTATTTTCCCCACAACAATAACTCTGTGAGGTTGGGCTAAGAAAGAGTGCTGGCCCAAGGTTACCTAGCTGGCTTTTATGGCTAAGGCAGGATTTGAACTCACAGTCTCCCAGTTTCTAGTCTTGTGCATCAACTACTAGGCCAAATTGGCTGAGTTTTTAATGTTGAGGCAGACAGATGAACATTTGTCACAGTTTCCAACACATCACTGATGCTTTCAGATTGCTTTCTACACTTTTATTGCTCATATTCTACTCTCAGGATTGCCAAGAGTTGGAGATAATGAAAAACATTACTAGAACACAATATTGACATGTCTTCATCCTGAAGAAACATATACACACTTCTGTTTCATAGATGTACTTGATTTTAGTAAGCTTCCTTGGACTTCCTTCTCCAATTCTTTTTTTTCTGCACAACCAGAGGGAGGGACTGGAACCAGCTTTAGTTCTATACCTATCTTTGGAGATTCTCAGTCATAGTTCTCCCAAAGATGCTTTTTCATGAGGCAACTGGACTTTCTTGTTTTTTCTTTGAAGATGTTTCACTTCTCATCCAAGAAGCTTCTTCAGCTCTAACTGGATGGTGGGGAATGAAAGGATTTATACTCCTTGCAGACAGGTGATCATTTGCATTCTTTTAGAGAGCCGTTGAGGCCACTTGGAAGTTTATCTGTGTTATCAGGGTCACCTGAGTAGTGCAAATGGGTGTGCAGCCTTCTTGGAACTGTTGAAAGGACTGTGTTATAGATTGCAGGTAGATGATGTCTGTCTCCCTCTGTTGAGAAAGGACTATTCAATTTTGACATAGATGGCCTCTTTGACCTCTCTTTCAAACCAGTGGCCCTCTCTGTCCAAAATGTGGACTTTGCTGCTTTTGAAAGAGTTGCCTTTGTCTTTTAAATACAGATGGACTGCTGAATCTTGTCCTGATAGGTTTGTTCTCTTATGTTGTACTATGCGTTTATGAAATGGTTGTTTTGTTTCTCCAATGTACAGATCTGCACATGGCTCACTGGATTGTACTGCATAATTTGTGTCTGGGTATTTTATCCTTGAGGTGGACAAGCTTTTGCCTTAGTGTATTCTTAGGTTTGAAGTATGCACATATGTTTTGTTGGCTGAAGATTCTACTGAGCTTTTCTGATATTCCTGCAACATATGGAATGACTATGTTGCTTCATTTATTGTTTTCCTCTTTGTCTATTATGGAGGAGCTCCTGCTAGGTCTTTTTTTGGGATTTGATGAAGGCCCACAAATCACAAAATAGACCCAGCAGGAGCTCCTTGGATGAGAAGCGAAACATCTTCAAAGAAAAAACAAGAAAGTCCAGTTGTCTTGTGAAAAAGCATCTTTGGGACTCTATATCTATCCTGCAAGGGCAGGTGCAATTAATGTAATTACAGAGTTGGAACAAGCCTTGGAGGTTTCTAGTCCAACCCACTGCTCAAGCAGGAGACCCTATACCATTTCAGACAAGTGGCTGTCCAGTCTCTTCTTAAAAATCTCCAGTGATGGACCATCCAGGAGCAGGCTTAAGAAAGAGCAGGTCTCCCCTGTCATTCATTTCTCCAGTACAGAAGGCATGGGAAACTGTCCCTCCAGTAAATCTTTTTGACAATTGTTATTAAGCCTGAAAGAGACAAATACATAGCAAAGAGTCATTCTTTCCAGACATTGTTAATAAGTGTGGGCATAGGTTTATGTCCTGGAGAAACCTAAAAATGCAATTCTGACCAGGGCTTCTGCATTTATGCATCAATCAAATAGTGCCATGGGCAGAATCTGATTTATTCTGCTTTCAACATATTAAATATTGACAACACACTTGATAATCTCTATTGAATGATAGGAGACATGTCCAGTACTAATGTGTTTAATCCAAATAAATAAACAGGATATGCAGTTTATAAAGTTTTTTTTTTTATTAAAACCCCGAGTAACAGTTAAGGCTAATCTGTCATTTGATAGAGACAAATTGAACAGAAATCAAAAATATGTTATTTGTTCTGGTTGTAAAACAGTTTCAAAATTACTCTTTTTTTTAGTGATGACACATATGATAAAGCTTAAAAAATAAGTACACACCAACATAGCAGAGTTAGAAGAATACATTGCATTTTTAGTTGCCAAAATTTATTTTTCCCCAGGTGAACCATCATTCAATCAAATGCAATTAAGCGTATATGTATGTGTGCATATGTGTGATGTATTATCAAGTCTTAAATTGGAAGTGCTTGGCCTGATGTGATAATGAACAATACATTAGATACAATACTTTATTAATTGATAAAGTATCACTTCCTCTAGAAACATGAAGAACAATGCAAACCACAATAAAAACACAGGATCACTGCGCAATAATTCAAAACAACACAGAGAAAAAGAGAAATAGATAAACTCATGTCACAAACCAAAAGATGGATCATAATAGGTAACAGGTAATAATCTTAAACAATCAAAGAGAATGAACAGCTCTGTATGAGTTGATGAATCACAGTTCCCAGCAATGATAGCCCTGAAAGTAAGGCCTGACCACAGGTATAATTCATGGGTGGCTCCCTACCTTTGCCCTTAGGCTATACTATGAATAACCTATTGTTTTTCTTCTATCTTATCTTGAGAGTGTAGGTACCAAACTCTTTTTTTTAAAGGAGACACCTTAACTTGTTCACCTTGCTTCCCCAGACTTAAGATGAGAAAGCAGTGGTTGTTTTTAATGCTGGCAGTTAATAAGTGGAATGAGAAACAAAGCCAGGGTTAAATTCATTAAGCACATTCTTTAAAACAGTATGGATGGCACTTTAATTAATGCTTTTCTATAAGTTCAAGGAAGGAAGAGATGAAAAAGACAGAGGTATCAGGTAGTAACAGGACAGGTCTGAAGACTGGTAAAATGTAATCTTTATGGTAACTGGGTGTTTTCTGATTAACCACATCTATTTAACAGGTGGGTTTTATTGTGGGAAAACTCATAATAAATTTTGAAAAAATCCAAATAGATCTTTCACCTCAAAAAGGATGGATCCTATGGTGTCTCATCTATAAGCTGCTATCCTTTATGGAGGCATTTATGTTTTCCTAATCTTAAAAAGGCTTTACAAAGAGTTTACATATTAATTATTGCAAAATTAGACATGTGACTGTTCTTCATGAGAAAAATACTCTTTTAAGTTTTATAAAAAAGAGGAAATTAGAAAAACCTATAAAGGCATGACATTGAATATAAAGACACCTAAACATTCAACATTCATTGTCAGTTGGAGAAATAAAATTAAACAGGACACAAAACTATATCCACTAATTATGCTACAGAGTAAAAATGATTGCAGAATCAAGTTTAACGTTTTCTTTGCCACTTCCCTTTGAACATTGCTTTAGCTTACCACCTGTTTGATAACATGCATTAAGAAAAAGTATGATTGGTTTTCAATAACTGAAAAAAATTACACAAAGAAGGGAAATTACCTAACATGAGCTTTCCAAATTGAAAAGCTTTTCAGGATAAGTTAATTGGGTAACTGAGATCTCTGAAACAACACCATTTTTTTAATACAACAACATCTCAGAAATTATATTACATGTTTTTCCAAGTTCCTAAACTTAAAATTAATTAAAATTAATTTAATTTAAATCACATAATCATTTAGTCGTTGTCTTATATTTTTTAGCATTTTCCTCAAGGACTTTCTTTTGTAGAAATAACAAATGACAAAAAAAAAATTCTCACTAGACATTGGTGCCAATATTGGAGATTCTCTAGTGCAGGGGTCCTCAACCTTGGCAACTTTAAGCTGGCTGAGGAATTCTGGGAGTTGAAGTCCACAAGTCTTAAAGTTGCCAAGGTTGAGGACCCCTGCTCTAGTGCAGGGGTGTCCAAACTTGGCAACTTTAAGACTTGCAGACTTCAACCTCCAGAATTCCCCAGCCAGCCATGCAAAGTTTGGCATGGCTGGTTGGGAAAATTGCCAAGTTTGGAGACCCCTGCTCTACTGTATCAGTCTGAGGTTTCTTTAAAGCACCTGATCTGGGGCTTCATTAAGAGAGATTAAGAGAGCATTTAAATATTCCCCCACAAATGTTTTCTTTCTTTCTTTCTTTTTTTCCACTTAGCAAATAAAGAAAAGAAAATTGACCACCAATAACAATATTCCTGCATAGACATAATGACTTGCTAGTGGACATTTGATTCATAACTCTCATCCTTTCAGAGAAGCAGATGCATCCATCATAATTGCCCTAGATTTTTTTAGCTGGGAAAGCATCCCTAAAGTTCAAGAACAAATGTTCTCTCAGAGTATTAACAATTTGTACAGAAGATAATTTATTAGCAGTGATGTTTTCCCCATTTGCCTGCAAATATGAAAATGAAAGTCTTTCTCATGGTGTGAGATAAACATAGATGATAGATAGATAGACAGACAGACAGAAAGATAGAAAGACAGACCTGTAGGCCAAAATTATTCCACGCCTCCAGAGGAATTGTTAATGTCCCTGGGAATGTTCAAAGATCATGCATTGAATGAGTAAGGAAGTATTTAGAAGAAAATGGCTACCAATTTGAATACTTAATGTAATTCATTGTCTGACTTTGTGGGGTTTCACTTTTGATACACTTTCTCTCTATATGTATTTAGTTATTTATCTCACTAAAATTTCATTAATAGTGTTTCTAGAGTTTACAATTATGTGTTGAGAGAGTATTTATATAAGTAAATATAAATACTTATTTTTTCATTCATGCCTTATTTATTTGGTGTCCTATCTACCTATCTCACTAAAATTTCAGTTGTAGTGAATGTTTTCAGATCTTATAAATAATATGCCAAGATAATATTTTTAATATTGGTTATTTATTTTTAATTCATATCTTATTTATTTTGGTGCCACTTGGCTTCAACCAATTCTAATTTATACCACATGAGTTGCACTAATTCTTTAGCATGACAATTTTTCTCTATCATTTCCCTTCCCTTTTTAAAAAAGTGTACAGTTTCAATTAGCTATGCAGGATGATTGAATGTATTTCAGTCATTAGTACTTTAAACATTTAAAACTTACTAAATTTGGTGGGACTTATTTCTGAGTCTTATTTATCACAAAGAGGACTGAGCTGTGAGCAAAGCATATGTTAGATTCGTGTGCATGCTTCCATTTTTGTTTATTAAGATTAATTCCAGTCAAGATGTGGCTGCACTAATTAGCCTAACCTAGATTATTAAACTAATGTGGAGTTGGAACTAAAAGTGGGAACAGGAGTTGTAGAAACTGCCCTTCATCAAGAGAGAAATGCTTTCTTGGCACCATAGGATAACAAGGCAGGACTAATGGCCTAAAGTAAAATCTAACCATCTGGATGGGTATTGCAAATGTGACTTTTTATTCCCTTTGGAATGTTAAGCATTACAGCAATCAACATCTCTCCATGGACAAAGTCTGCAAAGTTTGGTCATTTAGTGGGACAAAAAGCATATGCATAGAATATATGCTTTAATTCATAGTGAATCTTGGTTTTAAATTACACAAATACTAAACATTTCTGGAATGAAATCATGTCGGTTCATTCATTCAAGAACTACAAACCCACACAATTTAACCTCTTACCTGACAAATGCCAATATTATCATAACACGTTGAAGGCTATTGTAAAACCACAAACTCACCCAAATATTTTACGAACCCCCTGATTTTGATTTTGCATCTGGCTCTGCCAGATTCCATATAATTCTGCATCAATATATCAAAATAGAGATCATTTTTATACTTCAAAAATCATGAAGGAGTGCTTCAGACTTCTTGTTGGCATAGCATATATAAATGTCATATGAATACAGGTACAGCTGCTTTAATGAGTTGACTCATTAAAAATATTATGACTTATAAAATAATTGAACATCTGAGTCAAGTTTGAAGTATACACACCCTATCCAGTATGTCAATATGCTGAGGCTTGAGGGTGAAGGTTCGTTCTCCTAGTTTGTGGGTTGGTTTCCAAACATTTAGTTACCAGACTAGGTAACATCTTCAGTGGAGTTTTGGGGGATGTCAGTGTCAGTGTTCTGTTTATAAGGGCTTCAGGTGTGGGTGTGTCCACTGAAGATGTTACCTAGCCTGGTAACAAAACATTCAGAAACCAACCCACAAGCTTGGAGAATGAACCTTCACCCTCATCCTACACTTGAGCTACAGTTATTTGCCACTAATGCTGAGGCTTTTCAGCTACTTAACAAACAAAACAGAATGAAATAATGTCATTGTGGGTTAAATGCTTGTGTGAACTTTGATCTTAAGATTTATTAGCTTATTTGTGTTTATACATATTTTTATGGACAATTTAAAAAATGAGATCATTCTTTAAAATAAATATTTTTAAAAATTATACTCTGAAGGACAATCTGTCTCTTATCATCTTAGCACCTAAATTCTTTATAAAACTTTGTAGCTTTCCACCAGCCTTGCACAATTTTTATTATTTCAGAGGGGTAATTCACACAGAAGAATAAAACAACAGCAGTTCCTATATAGCTAATTGTTATGCAGCTATTTTCTAACCTTCATCACACCATTTTATTTCTATCTAAAGGAATAATTAATACGATAATACAAAATGCATAGTGCCAACGGTTTAAAAATGGCAAAGGCTAAAATACTGGGAATTTAATATTTTGCTACATTGTGCAGATGGTGTCTTCAATTCTACAAGATGGCTACCACTGTGCTGCTGTTTAGAAAAGCTGTGAAGACTTGGCTCTTCACCCAGGCCTTTGGTGAGGGAGAGTGAATCCCCTCGCTTAATTTGATCTGGTCTATCATGCTTGCCATCTTTTATCATTTATGTTTTATTCATTTTATGATAATTTTTTAATTGCTTGTTGTGAGTTACTTAGACAAGTTGGGTAGCATACTAGTTTATTATTATAGTGAATTGTCCGATAGTCAGATATTTAGATTGGATTTAGCATTTTTATTCACCTATCGAGTCCTTTTGTGAGATAGGCAGATATTGCTGTTTGTTGGTGTTAAAGATATCATCACAAAGTATGAGTTGTTCCAAGTGAAGTTGCCTTTTCCAATTGACTGATGATGATTTTGTCAATGCTGATGGTGTTCAAGTGGTGCTCCAGTTGTTTTGGGGTGGCACCCAAGGCTATTACTATCTTTACTTTCTTTTGCCAGTCATTCTATTTCTATTTGCAGGTTTTTATATTTTGTTATCTTCTCCAGATCTTTCTCTTCTCTTCTTCTGTCTCCGCATACCATCATGTCCTACTATCCAGACATTTTTTGTCAACAGTTGTAAAGTCTGGAGTGTTTTGTGGCAGATGCTTATCTGCTTATCTGCTTCAATACTAATTATTATTAATATTATTATATACAAAACAATGTGAAATTCTAGCTGCCACTTCCTTAGCTGGTGTTGGTCTTTATATGCACTGAATTCTTCCCAAAAATCTAGAAGTCATAATATACCAGCGTAGTAAATGTGGGGATCCAGGCAGTATGGCCTTTTGTAATTGATGAATGGAAATTTTGTCAATGTGCAGATTTCCTAAATGCAATCCAAGATTTTTTTTAATATGGCATCCAGCCTGCCAATAACCGCTGGGGCCATCATGGGTAGTTTATGCCATAATCTTTCAATTTCAATTTTCAGATCTGTATACTTTATGAATTTCTCCAATTCTTTGTCTTCTACTTTGCTGTTCCCTGGTACTTTCACATCAAATATTTGCATTTTCTTTTTTTCAACCACAGTTATATCTGGTGTGTTATGAGTCAAAACTTTATCAGTTTATATTTTAACCTGCTCAATTTTGACAACTTTTTCAACTCTATGTTCCCATCAATTTTTTATTATTGGTACATGATGATTTTTTTAGATATTACAGTGAATCATAACTGTGTTATCTCATTATTTATATTTAATTTGTGCAATTTTCTTGCACAAGCTGAATATACATTATTATTTATTGTTTCTTCTGCTTCTTTGCACAATATTTGCAATCATTTGATGATGATGACAATGATGATCACAGAGAAGGAGAGGAGGGAGGAGGACAAGAAGAAGGAGGAAGGAGGAAGGAGGAAGGAGGAAGGAGGAAGGAGGAAGGAGAAGAAGAAGAAGAAGAAGAAGAAGAAGAAGAAGAAGAAGAAGAAGAAGAAGAAGAAGAAGAAGAAGAAGAAGAAGAAGAAGAAGAAGAAGAAGAAGAAGAAGAAGAAGAAGAAGAAGAAGAAGAAGAAGAAGAAGAAGAAGAAGAAGAAGAGAAGAAGAAGAAGAAGAAGAAGAAGAAGAAGAAGAAGAAAGAAGAAGAAGAAGAAGAAGAAGAAGAAGAAGAAGAAGAAGAAGAAGAAGAAGAAGAAGAAGAAGAAGAAGAAGAAGAAGAAGAAGAAGAAGAAGAAGAAGAAGAAGAAGAAGAAGAAGAAGAAGAAGAAGAAGAAGAAGAAAAATGGACTTACTTGATTTGGAAGTAAAAACCAGGAAATAAAACTGAGACTGGAAATTCTCATGGTTGCTAAGCAAAACACCACATGACCATGACTTGCCATTTTGCTATCTGCTTCTCCATTGACCGCATGTTAAAAGCTGGTGTGAAGCACCCAAATGTCTATCATGTGACACAGTGATCAATACTGGACTGGTTGTAAAATTACCTTTTCAGTGCCATTATAACTTTGAACAGTCACTAAAACAGGGCAGTCATAAAGTGAAGTTTACCTATAGAGGAAACTCAGTTCCTATGGTAAAAGCCTAGATCTTGTGGATTCAAGAGTACATATCAAGAAAAAAGATGTCTATACATGATCAAGCAGTTTAGAGAAATAAAACAAAGGGAACCAGTGATGAGATCCAGAGGCAATTAGGAAGAATTTTGCCTGAGAATGTGGAGTTCTACCAGATGAAGGGAGAGTTCCCACAGTACAAGGGAACAGAGAGAAAAATTAGTAAGATATCAGAATAGCTGATTTGTGTGTGATCTCTGTGTAAAAAGAAAGCCTACTGCTAAAACAACAGTATTTCAAACTTAATATAGAAAAACAGTACTTAGGAAATATTTTAAGTGCCAAGTAAAGCTTAACTGTACTAAGAGCTTTGAACAAGGAAAATCCATCTGGAATTAAATAATCAAAAAAGATGGGTAAGTGGTAATTTTAGGAAGTAAATAGTGATTGAAAAAAGAAGAGTGAACAGCAGGTCTCTGCGTGAAGTAAATTAATTCATGCTGGAGTTTTATACTCCTGGAGAAATTAAATTGGCCACTTATTAATCAGCAGCACTGTTCCAGGTCCCTCAGTTCTTTGGCTTTGATGACCCCATTCTTATTTAAAACTTTCTTTTTATGTAAAAGCTCCACAATTATTTTTTTTAATACTATTCAAATCATATCATTCTATGGTAGAATTTGATTTTTTCAATATTTTGAGATTCTACGTGGGAGATTTTCTTAAATGTTTCCATTTTTTTTCTTTTAGCCATTTTCTGTATTCTAGATCTATGTATCTCTTCTAAATGAAATAAGAGCGAAGCCAATAGGCTAGATCTTGACATAAATTCAAGAACCATGCTGTCTAATTCCAATTTTAGATTTATAACACTTTCAGGGGTGTCCTGATGCACCCATAAAAAGATGGAGCTTTAGTCATATGACTTTGGTCAACATCCTGACCTTTTCTCCCCTCCATCCTGGAGACATTCCTCAACAATTTATTTAGTCAATATTTTAGGAGGTGTAATAAGATTTGAATGTGATTAAAATATATACTCACATATAAGCAGTTGTGGGATTCAGCCAGTTCGTACCAGTTTGGCAGAACCGGTAGCTAATTTTTTGTTGCCCAGGCCCAGAATGGACTTCCAGAAGCGGCATCCACACAGAGAACTGGTTGTTCACATATTTGAATCCCACCACTGCATATAAGTGACTTATATAACTTAGCCAGGACTAAAAAAAACATTTTAAAACAATAAAAAGGACTTTTATTGAGTTTATAAAACATTTTAGACATATAGCTTGTAGAATTGACGTAATTCAGAGGGCACATTTGTGTGAGAAACTTTATGTAAATGCTAAGCCACCTCTGGAGATTTTTTTGCCAAATAAGACAGCAGCTTTCTCTGTAAGCAAACTGGAATCTAGAAAATGATGAGGGTTTTTGAAATGAGCGAGTGTCTGGGACTGGAATGAAGACTTGGAATAAAATGAAATCTGAAACTGGGGAAGAAATTAATTCTTGACTTTAGAGTTAGTTAAATCAAAGTCTTCGTATTATCCAGAAATAATGTTGTATATTTCTAGAACAGAGGTAGGCAAAGTAATTCCAGTTGGAATCATCATACCCACAGATATCACTCTTGGTGCTTGGTGCCACATTAGGCTTCTACAAAGTATTTTGAAATGAACAATAGTTTAATTTTCCTGGCATGGTGCAAAGTAAAATGCCAGCCTATAGCAATATGAAATTTATTCTCAAGAATTCTAAAACTACTAAGCTCAGGAGCATTCTTTTGAAAACAAAATTAATGAATGGCTACAGCCCAATGTTTTCTTTAGAATTCCCCCCCCCCCAAAAAAATATTATCTACCCATTGCATATTGCTAGATTCCTGAATTTGGGGCATAGATCAAGTAGGCACAATCTACATTAAATGTGCACAGGCTAATTTAAAATATATGTAAACATCTATAAACAATTATCCCAGTTGATTTACATTTCACAGACAGTAAATTATGACTAACCCTTTCCCATGAAAATCTCATAAGAGGGTTATGAGGAAATGGGGGAAAAAAAATAACCTCTCACTGCAAAGAGTGAAAGTAATGTTAGGTTTTGTTTTCCTTATTAATCCTTTCACAGAGATGCCTGCAAAAAAAAATTGAGTGCTTGGATCAAGGAATAGCTAAATTGCCCTTGAGCAAGGCTAGATCTATGCATTAATTTAACTTAATTTAAATTTAAGTTTCAGTGACAATGGTTCCCACCTCCAGCCTTCTGGCATTCATTGGAGCATCAGACGAAGAACAGTTGAAAAAAAAAGCCCAGGGTTAACTTCCTGCTGAGACTCAAGGAATATCCAATAATCTTGTGGTCGATAGAGATTACAGAGCAGAATCCAAATTTCAGTAATAAATACTGTATAGCTATTGCATTTATATTGCTATTCCAGATCAGTTGATAGTTTGAAAACCCCCAGTTACTATTAGCAGTCTGAAATTCAAGCATGATAGGCAATTCAGAAGTATCTCCAAACCGATAAAGTTAATATTCTGAAACCCCAAAGAATATTGAAATCACTGATGCGTTTGTTATTTTCCACCAGTGATATCAATTTTCATTATTTTAATCAGCTTTATGATAACATTAGTAGTAAGACCTGGAAGTTCGGTGGGATCCAAAAACAGAAGGAGCTAAAAGAAGTCCTTGGGGCAATAATGCCATTTCATTCTGTGGTCTCAGTTCATTCAATATTATTGTTCCTCATCTAACTAAATCAAGATTTATGGCTACATTGCCAGAAATGAAAAATATTACTACAAACTATATGGAGCCTTGGGGATAAATCATAATCTTTTGGAAACATTGCTAGTCTTGGAATTCAGAAGGCCAAAACAAAGGCAAAGATGTGCATGCAGAGTTTGGGGTTATTTAATATAATACATTTTTTTAATAAATAAACTCAGTTACACGTAGCTAACTTTCTAAAATTATTACAATTTTAGATATTATTTGTATGCCTTAAAAATGTGTTGATAAAAAGGCAAGTGTACTGAAATTTTACAGACTATATTTGTGAATCCACATGTCATTAAATAACATGAAATACTTTCCCTGGATAGTATCTGGGGATTTGAGTTATTGGGATTAATGAATCAAGACACAATCTGTATCACTACTTTTCCAGATGATCATTTGTACTTTTGTTGTTCTGATATGCACTCAGATATAGGAAGTGCTTGGTCAAAAACAGTTGCATGTCATAATAATTACTTGCCTATGAGGTGAAAGAAAGCACCAGATGGAGAAAAACTGACATGATTAATTCCACTAATATTGCTCCATAATTCACATGTATTTCAAAAGCATAGAATATCTCCTTGGGGATATTTTTATTCATTTTATTTATTAAATGGGCTGATTAACTTGCATAGCAATAAGTAATGATTATTTTTAAAGCAGTTTCAGGGTGACCAATCTGCTTATAAATTTCTTTGTGAAACATTCACCCACTATTTTATGTCCAGGTTCATCCTGTATTCTCTTCTTGTAGATTCCATTTCACATCTAATATGAAATGGCGATCATGCTGTTTCTTATCTTGTTTCTGTTTCCTATTCTAGTTTTTCCCCCTCTTAGTATGTTTATTGATCCTTCAGCATAAAATTGGAGTTTGGAGCCACATATTCCTCTTGGTGGTAGGAGTACACAAACATGATGGCCTTTATTGAATAATCTAATTTCTGCTTTGCCATAAATTTGGTATAGATTACCAGAGCAGTTATTGACAAGTATGCAACATATGACAAAACATTTTCTTAGCATTATGGATCTTCATAA
The DNA here is from genome assembly GCA_023970755.1 of Azemiops feae. Lineage (NCBI taxonomy): Eukaryota > Metazoa > Chordata > Lepidosauria > Squamata > Viperidae > Azemiops > Azemiops feae. Next base: position 2,423,951 of record JALGBA010004287.1, read on the forward strand.
GTTTTTGTAGTTTTCAAGTATGATCGATGGCTTTGCCATCAGTTTTTATAATGCTATAATGCATTCAGATCAAATTGATTTCTACACTTTGCAATATTCATATTTTCATCAGTAGTATTTGCTTTGTAGACTAAAACAGTTTAACTTACTGACCTCAGATCTTAGTTTAGCTGCTGTATCTTGTAAGAGCAATGTCTGGAAAGCAAGATTAAACTTTTCTCTTCTTCCATCTGGAATTAATATGTTTGAAGCAAATAAATCAGGCATAGAATATGATGGCCCAACCAAACAAGTTTGAACATATTATTATTTTGCTCACTGATATTTTATATATCTGTCCTTGAATAAAAGGTAGCCCAGGAATACTGCAATCTTATTATTTATATCTTAGTCTTTAGATCCTGTCTTTTCTAGATTTCTATATATTGGGGTCATTCCTTATAATAGTGTCATCTTTGAAATGAATGCTGATAATAATGAAATTTGCATGAATCCTTCAAGCATGTGTCATGCTGGCATCAGCATTGACTGCTGTGGTCAGTACTGGCAAGGATATTCCATTACCTCTGCAGAAAGAGCTGCTACCTTTGGCTCCACCTATACTGAGGGCAGGTTTCAGGAGAAGGAAAGATAGCTTTTTGACTACCTTTGCTGAATGAGAAACCAGCTTTTTTGGCCTTCCTTCAGCTATTTCATAGAAATAGAAATTTCTAGATACATCTGTTTCAGCAGGCTTTTTGGACTGCTTTTATCCCAGCTGTTAAAAACATTTATAAAAACTTTATATTTAAGAATGGCTTCCTTCCTTCCTTCCTTCCTTCCTTCCTTCCTTCCTTCCTTCCTTCCTTCCTTCTGTCATCTTTTCATTATTGAATTACAGCTCCCAACAGTTCTAGCCAGCATGGCCAATGATGAAGCCTTTCGTGAGGTATGGTTCAGCAATATCTGGAGATATTCTCTTCTGTTGGAATATCTGGAGAACCCTTTTTCTCATCTTTGGGAAAAGAATAGCAGAGTAGCTAAATGGCCAAGAAGCCTACCTTCTATGTAGTTTTATTCTTGCACCATTTTGGGGGGCAGTATTATTGAAATGAAAGAAAATGTTTGTCACTAGAACAAAAGCACTTTGCTTTACCCACAAATTTCTCTCTCCCCATGTCTTAGCTAAAATTCCTCCCAACACAATCAATTGATATAAGTAGCCCTTGATAAAAACTGACAAAGTGTTGTGTAGCAGTTTTTTTAAAAAGCCATTTAAATTCCACCTTTCAGCTCATAAGGAATGTGTTCTCTTTTTGTCAGGGAAAATCATTGGAAACACCTTCTCCATCTCTGGCAATGCAGAAGCAGAATAATGGAAGGGAGATTTACATTCTAGACATTTCATTTCTTTTAGCTTTCTTCTTCATTTACAGCTAACATGTGGTCCCAAATTTTATTCTTTATATACAGGGGATTGTTTCAGGTAGAGCAGGAGTCCCCAACCCCCAGACTACTGGACTGTGAGTCATTGAGAACTGGGCCACAGAAGCGACATCTGCACATCCCCACTTCAGCAAGCAGTGGATGAGCATGAGTGCAGGCCTGCTGCTCAATCAAATAGAGCTGCATGCACACACTTACTGGCCACTTGTGCGGAACCATCCCCTCTCCCCATTAATTTAGCGGCCATTCAAAGTTACAATAGCACTGAAAAATGTCACTTACAGCTTGTCCTCACATTTATGACTCTCGTGACCATCCCCATGGTCACATGTTCAAAATTCAGGGGCTTGGCAGCTGGCATATTTTTAAGATTATGTAATTATGTAAATATACAATTATGGGGACATGTGATTGCCATTTGTGACCTTCCCAGGTGGCATCCAACCAGCAAAGTCAAAGTCAAAGTCAAAGCTGGATTTATTTAACAACTGTATGATTCACTTAACAATTGCAAAGATTTGCTTAACAACCATAGCAAAAAAAGGTCATAAATCGGGCATCACCCACTTAAAAAACTGCCCTGCTTAGCAAGAGAAATTCTAGTCCCAGTTGTGTTCATAAACCAAGGACTATCTGTATTGTTCTTTTTTCATTCTAAAAATTTAAGGGAAATTTTCAAAAAGGTCAAATGATAAAATATGTATTTTGCATAGTCAAAAACACTTATCAATTATTGTAGGAGCCTTTGGCTGAAAATCTCACTTCTAAAGCCATTAGTAAGGTATTTATTTTCAATGAGTGCTGTTTTATGAGTTCAAGATTTATTTACATTATATTTTCTTGGAGTCATAAAAAATAGTTAAAATAGGTGGCAGTGAAAATTATCAGATTATCAGTTCTTTTTGGAGCAGGCAAAGAAAGCTAAGTTATTATCTCCCATTGATTTTAAAAATCTAATGGCTTCTAACAGTTGTAGCAAATGACCATCACTTCCATTTTCACCCACTACCTTACTATACTGTCTTATTTTCAGATGTGAACCAGCATCAAACTTTTGCAGGGTTTCTGGAATACTCATTTTACTACATACTACATATTTAGTGTCTCCAACTTTATTAGCATTATCTGGAAAACAGGCTCTTTTTTTCTTATTTATACTAGGAATTTTACAGGCCCAAATGTACTTTTCCCCCACTTCCCTGATAAGAACATGTACAATAGGTGCATTTTTTTTAAAAAAAATATTTTCATGACTCATGGCCATTATTTTTTCAAAGTGATTATACCAATGAATTCTGGTTCCTTGACAATACATTATCTGGCAAGTTAATTCAAAGGATTCAATACTGGAGGAATAACAAAATGCTTTAAACAAGAAAACACTTGCAAGTTGTCAACACCAGGGAACATTTCGTTATGTACACTTCTTTATCCTATATTTGTTAAAAAACACTTAAGGCATATGAGTGGTTGAATTTTCTTACTGAAATCTAGTTTTCTAATCCAACCTACTCAAAATGAAGTGCTGAATTACAGTTACAATCATTACCAGCCAGCAGTTGAAATCCAATATATCTGAGGGGCACTGGACTGGAAAAGACTGGTCTAATCCAGTGTTTCTCAACCATGGCAAGTTTTGTGGACTTCATCTATCAGAATTCCATAGCCAGTATAGATCTAGTCTATTGGAGAAATAAAATTAGTGGCTTCTTAGTTCTTGCAAAAAATGTGCAGGGTTCTGAAAATACAACTACAATACAACTGATTCTGGATCTGATAGGTAAGCAGACTCCTTTTATAAATTTGTTATCTATATTAGTAGATGATAGGTCAATATTTTCTTATTATGGTGATTTATCCCAAGACAGATTATATAAATGATACGACAGAGGTCAAGTTTCTTGACACATTTAACTGTGCAAGTCTTGATGCATATACAAAGTAATAGAAAATAGGCTGACAGCGAAGCATAATTTGGGCCTCCTGTGAATTACAATAGGTTTCTGTTCCAGCATAATATATAGCACTGATTCCCTATTTTGTTGGTTTTATTATTTTTTTCTGTTTATGAAGATCACCAGTATAGTATTAACATAACAATGCAGTGCTGATATGAATAATAATGTGACTGCTAGTTTGCTTCTGGGTTCAATTTAAGCTATTAGTTATCAACTTTAAAGCACTTCATGGCATGGGATCAAGTTACCTGAGGAACCATCTCATCCCTATCATATCAACCCATCCCATCTAGTCTGGCTGGGAGGTTATGTTACAGATCCCATCAATTAAAAAAATTGAAATTGGCTGGACCAGGGAAGAGTGTCTCCTCTGCCATTGCTCCCGTCCTTTGGAACATTTTACCCCAGAGGTAAGGTGAAATCCCATTCTCCTGACCTTCCCAAAAAGCCTTAAGACCTGACTCTGCCAACTGGCATAGGGGTCTAAGAGGGAAATGCAACCCTGGGGGTGGTTGATCCATTGAGGATCACATGCTGAATACGGCCAGTCAGCCAGCTACGAATCCATCTGGTGATGATGCTATCTAACCCACATTTTTCTGTCTTATCAAGTAGTAGGTTGTGGTTTACTTTATCAAATGCCTTACTGAAGTCCAAGTAAATTATACCACAGCATTCCTCTGGTCCACTAATTTTGTCACTTGGTCAAAGAATGTAATAAGATTTGTCTGGCATGGTCTGTTTTTGACAAACCCATGTTGGCTTTTGGTAATGACTTTTATAACCTTTGTGACTTTTTAGTTTGATTAAAAAAAATCAGTAGTCACCTGCTAGCACCTTTTCTAACTAACAAATCTTAATAAAAGGTTTTGTGGCCTGGAGACCATATTATAAGATGCACAGTATAGAATGGCTGGACTGGTGTAGGATTTAAATTGGGGTGAGAGAGGGGCGAGGTGGGGAAGACAGATTGGTTATGCAGATATAGGTGATATGTGAGACAGATTACAAGTAATTATTACTTGTAATTGTTGACTGTTTCAGTCAACTACTGCTCTTAGGATTTTCAAATTATAGAAACATAGAAAACTGACAGCAGAAAAAGATCTAACGGTCCATCAAGTCTGCCGTTTGAGGTTTTTAATTTACATTTTTTAAATTTTTGCTGGATGATAGACATATGTTTATCTCAAACCTGTGTAGATTCAGTTACTGATGACTGACCTCCGCTGGAAGTTGGTTCCAAGCTTCTACTACTCTTTCTGTGAAATTATTATGAATAGTTTTTACCAAATTTGAGCTGTTCCAAATAAAGAAGACTTCACAGTGAGGATTCTCTTCTCTAGAAGTGGGACACATGGCTGTTCTAATAGCTAGGTCAGTGGACAAAAGAGAAATGCATATAGTGTAATAGTATTAATAGAGGGGGAAAAATCCAGCAACTGAATCCACAAAATCGTATCATCACCAATTTCCCCAATAGCAGAGTACTGGCCTTTTAAATCCACATCCATAGAGAATGTTCTGTTCTAATGTGATCTTACTTGCAGAGCAAGCACTTAAATTAATATGCCCAAATATAACAGAAATCCCAGCATCCACATTCAAACTAGCTCTCAGACACTCAGGCAGCTCCGGTGTTGAGCAATAAAGTAGAATCACAGAACACAAAATTATATAGGCAGCACACAGCAGAATCTGTTGATACTGTTTGAAGAGCAATTACTGACATACTTACTTCATCATTTGGCTTATATCCATTACTACTAATTCCCAAGTCTGCAAGTAAGCAGACAAGTATATTTGAGGAAACAGATGAGGCAGAGATACATAAAAATTGCATGGAGAGATTGAAAACACACTCACAAATCCTGTGAGTTTATAGCTTGTTAAAGAACCATCTGAGAAATTATTATGCATCGTCGAGCTTTAGAACGTAGATTAACGTGCACATTCCGAAAAGATTAGCCAAGTGCATTTAACCTACATCCTATAAATGTATCAGTTAAATTTCACAATGGCATAATATGTAGTTCACCATCATTCTTAGCAAGCAAAATAGACTGATGATCAAACCATGATTTAAAATACTATCTTTTAATGTGTTTTTCCTCATTATCTTTTGATAATTGGCTGCTTGATCTCTGTAAGATAGATTTTCTCTCTTTAAATCTAGAGAAACTAAAGCAGATATGTATGCTATGTGAATGCTCACTCTTTAGAAGAAATTACTGAACTATCTATTTTTTTTTAAAAAAATAGCTTGCATGTAGATATGGTTAATGTTTCACCAGTATATAATTTTAATATAAAAAAGCTATCTTTGTGAAGAATTGAGCCTGCCACTGGATGTTTAAATTTTCAGTGTCTGTTGCTATGGCAACCAGAACGGAATCTGGTACCCACTGTGTTAAACATAAATTAATTTAAAGACATAGCATCCGAAAGATTTTATTTATTCTCTCTCCAAAACTCTAATATTGTATAATTCATGCACAGTTCAAATAGCTCTACTTGATCTATCATTAAAAGTCTTTTATCCTAGGATAATTATTATTTTTATTAGCAGAATTCCATATTTTGAAGTTAGTGAATAATATATGGACAAGTATTGCTCTTAGGTTTCTTGTGGAATTAAAGCAGAAATTTATGTAAGCAGAATAGCTAAATGAATTTTCAGTTCAGAACTTATTCTTACATAATTGAGGCTCCTTATTTTAAGTTTCCTATTACTATATGACATTTACCACATGAACTGTTGATGTTGCAGTATTATAATAATTTTATTAAAAAGCAGAATGATTAAATTTACTCTTTAAATTTTGTTTTTTTCACTAGGTATTACGAAAAGGAGAGATAATTTAATTTTAAATTTAAGAATTTAATCAGAGATACTTAATTTTTTTAATAGGGACAGTTTTATTACTTTCCATACGTGCAGAGAATTTCAAGTATAGATAATGTAAGAACTGTAGGTGAGGTGAAAAAAGGCATAACATAATTTGGCATCCTGAACAATAGTCCTAAATGACATGTATAGTTAATTTCCTAAACTAATTGTTTTGCATATAGCTTACACCAATCTGCACTTAAAACAACCAGAGCTTACAAGAGACTATTAGCCTCTAAATGGATTGATACTACAAAGAGGTTAATGATGCCACTGTTTTCCATAATACAACACATCTTTTAAATGTTCCTATTTAGCCACTCCAGCTGTTGCAAAATCTGACACTTTTTAGAAACACTTTTATTGCCATACTGCAGATTACTGTTAAAGTCTGCTTTTGATTATGTCCTTTAAAAAATTGTATACTTTCAGTTTCTCTTTATCTGCTTGTGATCTGTGAATAATTCAGCTTAGCAAAATATATATTTTTAAAAGCCCTAGAAATTATAGAAAAAGAAAATTGCAGGATTTGGTCAAAGCATGCAAAATGGGATTTCTTTCCTTCAATTCCATTTCTTTAGAAACTCCCTGTTGTGTCTATAAATCTCCAAATACAGCGCTTACTTAAAATGGGAAGAACCACTATGTTGAGGTGAATTCAACAAAATTCCTTGTTCAGTCATAGCAAAGGATAGCATTGAAGAATGTTTCAGTCAAAGGGTTAAAAAAGCAAATGTCATATTAAATATTTAGACTGCTTGCACACTACTGTTGTGATCACGGTTTCTGTCAATGTCATTGTCTCTGTGTGCCTGGTGGTTATAACCTTGCCATATTGACACATGCTATAATGAGAATGTGCTACATGCTACAGCTCAGCATGACCCATTTGCACCAATTGCACACCCTCATCAACCACACAGCCAATTCATAGTGCTCCTATGGGGATTTGCTCAGCTGAATTTTCTTTGGCAACACTGAATGGTGGGAATATTTTTTCTCCTTTGCCTTAAATACCCCTGATCATCCTTCCCCCTTCCTATTTTAATGAGGATACTGCCATCCCATTACGTTAAATGTCCTTTAATGGGCTTTAGAAATAACAAGCTCTTCACCAATACAGATGACACAACTGAGGAAGACTCTTCTTTTAATGATCTGCTGAGATGAGTTAAAAAGGAACCAGCTTTCTAAGAAACTACTGACAATGGTGGTGGTAGTGGCGTGGGGATGGTGGGAATATATTTCCCCCACAGTTCATTCAAAATTTACTAGAATTTAGTTGCATTGCAGAAAGGTGAATGCTGATGTAAGTGCACTGGAAAGGATCCACATCAATGCACACAGCTACGCTTGGGTTAACTGCATCAATAATCCACTTTATTTGTTTTAAAGCTCTTTTCAGATGGCAGGTAGTTGACTGAAATAAATGAATTGATTGAAGTCTCCCTATCCATTATTAAGTCTCAATGGGCAGAAGACCATGTTGTAATTTATCAGCTATCCCAAAGATTAATTTTACTGGGGTTCTGTCCAAGAATCAGATGAATATAATCCATGTTAGATACACTTCAGATAGACTATTTCACTTTAATTGACTGCATACCTTGGTCGGTCACAAGAAGTCTCAGATGAATGCCATAGTTTGATTAAAATCTTCAGGTGACCTTTTGCCCTACCAAGTCTGAGTTTCTTTAACTGAAAAAGGCAATATGCACATTTTCCTAGTCATTGCACTAACCTTTTCAAATTCTCTCCTAAATGAAAATCAAGTTTGCTAAGCAAATATTTGATATATTTAGGAAACTGGTGAAATTATTTCCTTTTTAAATTAGATTTGGGTCTTCTGCCATTTCTGTTATATCAAATGTTCTGATGTTGTTATACTGCTTTTATTGGATTCTATTTTATTTATATTGATATGTCTTGGGCAATATCACTAGGAAGGCACAAGATAAATTCTAAAATTATATATTGATAAATATATATTAGCAAGATATGTGAGATCTAACAAATCACAGTGTTTTCAGGGAAAGATGTTCTCAGCTGATTAGGAACATATTCTTAATAAGCAATGTATTTTAGCCATCTATTCCACTTCTTTCACATTGCAGACCAAAGTGGATAAGAGAAATGAGAAAAAAAAACCAAAAACAAAAGGTATTCATAGGGTTCCCCCCCCCCTTTTAGAACAAGAGTGGCATTCTCATTTTAACATTCTTACCCAAGCCTTCCTTCTGTAAATGGAGAAAATGTCTCTAAAATTACCAGGCCTTGTCGAATCATTTCCTACCATATACAAAATGAAACTCTATCCTTTCACTGCTTGAAGATGAGCTTCCAATAAGCACTGTTCATTAATGACTTTCCAAGCTTTTCCCAGAATCTATTCCTAAAATGTTCTTACTTATAATACCCAATAACATTTGTTACCTTACTGTGATAGTGTTGAAAACAGATCTATTAGATGCGGAAGATAATTCCCAATAGCAAGTCTTATCACTATATAGAGTATTTCCCCTAGAAATAGCTAAGACCGGTGTTCATTAAGTTCTGCTGGGAACACAGTGCTAGGCTACATGAACGTTTAGTCTATCACGGTGTTTCTAAGCTCAGGAACTTTAAGATGCCTGGACTTCAACTCCTAGAATTCCCCAGCCAGCATGCTGATTGGGAAATTCTGGGAAATGAAGTCCACACATCTTAAAATCCCAGAGCTTGAGAAATATTGGTCTATTGTGAGTTCTAATGTTTAAGATATCACTTTCGTTATCTCTAATCAGTTTATCTAATTATAAAGGATTTCCATAGCTGCTATGGAAAGTCATTACCTTCATAAATTTTGCTGCTTCAGATATCGAGTTCATACTCTTTGAAACTCAGGATTGATAAAGAAATTAATTTGTAGCCGGACTTAAGGCAAGCAGGAGTCAAAGCAGGATCCTTTTTTCACTTCCCCAAACCTGATGCTCCTGCTATTCTTTCACATTGCTGTTGTTACCTCTTTGTTTTGTCTTTCTAAACATGTACACAATGACAGAAGTCTTGCACTTTCGGGGAAGATTGTAGATAGGGATAGTAGCTGTAGAAGTGAAGAGTAAAAAAAAAAATAGTTGCAGAAGGGAAGAACTGATTTGCTAAAAGTGAGCAATTGTTGAAGGATATCTTGCCAAAATGCCCACAAATTTTGGAACCAAGTCTCATGAGATGCCTAATATTTTGTTTCAAACAGTAGGTGGGCACTTGGAATACTGCATCCAGTTTTGGTCACCACGTTGTAAAAAAGATGTTGAGACTCTAGAAAGAGTACAGAGAAGAGCAACAAAGATTATCAGGGGACTGGAGGCTAAAACATATAAGGAACGGTTGCTGGAATTGGGTATGTGTAGTTTAATGAAGAGTAGGACGAGGGGTGACATGATAGCAGTGTTACAATATCTCAGGGGTTGCCACAAGGAAGACGGAGTCAAGCTATTCTCCCAAGCACTTGAAGGCAAGACAAGAAGCAACAGATGGAAACTAACCAAAGAGAGAAGCAACCTGGAACTAAGGAGAAATTTCCTGACAGTTAGAACAATTAATCAGTGCAACAACCTGCCTCCAGAAGCTGTGAATGCTCCAACACTGGAAGTTTTTAAGAAGAGACTGGACAGCCACTTGTCTGAAATGGTATAGGGTTTCCTGCCTGAGCAGGGGGTTGGACTAGATGACCTCCAAGATCCCTTCCAACATCATCATCATCATCATCATCATCATCATCATTATTATTATTATTTGTGTTTGCTAGCAATTCTGTATTCAAGTAAGCATCCTAGAATTCCCTCTATTAGTCTCCATCCATGTAGATTGCAAAGGCACAAGAACAATCCAGAAATATAAAGGAAGGACTAGCATAAAAGTAAAGTGATAAACACTGTCAGCATAGGCACTGTCTAAATTAACAATTATTTTTAAACTCCATGAGATTATTTCTAACAGCATGAGTAGCTTTACATCCCTCTTTGCATAATCATGAGTCCTCCTACCTGTTATCAGACAATAGACCTTTTAGCAATGAAGGAGAGGGAAAAATGATATAAATGAAGAGGGAAATTGGTTGTGTTTATAATGGAAAGCCACATCCCTCTGAAGAAACAGATCCCCACTGTGTTATTCCTTCTCAAAGGTAAAAGACAGCTTGCAAGTCATGTCCAAATTGAAGAGCTTGCCTTGGTGTATATAGTAATTCCCTTATCTGGAGCTGCTAATGATTCCCACTAAACAAATTAGTCTCAATAATTTCCTTGTGTTATTATGAGCAAAGCATCTTTGTGTCTGGTAATGCTACCTTTGGAGCATGGGAGAACTTAAACTAAACACATTGTTCTTGTGTGTGGTTTTATTTTAAGGCAATTTTTCTTCTGTTATAAGAATGTGGAAAATAATGTTAACATTACTTGGATTATTTGTCCATCTATCTCAGGTTTATAACAGAAGAACAGAATAGGTTTATATTTTCTGATTAGTAGTAGCTCTCTAGGGAACCCATTGTCTCCAATGATGTATGTCTGGCAACAGACCAGATACTGATGGCTGCGTAGGTCACCTTTGCTTCTTCTATTTCCTCACACCTTGCCAAATTTGCTATAGAAAATAGGGGGCTCCATGGAACAGGCATGTGTGGAGAAATTGTAGGGGAGGAAAAGAGGGGGAAGAAGTTCTGTTGTGAGACTGGAAGTCTGTTTGTACAATCCTGGATGTAGAAAAAAACCCTCCCATAGTTAGAAAAGCAGACACTGATCTTGCCCACGTATCATACCATATGTACTCCTTCTTTAAGCTCTGGCTTCTCCCAAAGGAGCCCTCCCCCAATTCTGAGAATACCGTTAAAAAAAATCAATCATCATAAATGTGAGGTTTTACCGAATGGTTAATTTGTAAGCCTTTGTGCAAGGCTATGCACATAATACAGTCTCCACTGAGACGTTTTCATCCCATTTGCCTGCCCCTGTAAGAGAGAAAGAGAGAGAAAAAACAAGCAGTCTTTCCCCCATCTCTATTAAATCTTGACATTATAGCTGTAGGTTACTCTTTTTTAAAAAAATTCTTCATTGTCTTTGCAATCAATGAAAATGTTTTACACTTAATTGCTATTTAATACCACTTGCTGCTGCCATTTGAAATATGATGTTTTCAGTGAGTCAAACAGTCCAAAGCTGGAAGACAGTCAGCCATTTATTTCCAGGGAAGTGCTAGCAACACATCAGCTAACTAATTGTTGCTTCTGAAAACATTAAAGATTGTGTCAAGATCTATGTTGCTCCAGCAGCTGGCATTCGACATGTGTCATATTTTGTCAAATAGTTCTTCCTATTTTAAATAGACTGTGCTGAATAGGAATGGTTTATGTAGTCTATCTTGAACTACATGCAAGAAAGAAAAACATATCAGAATTCACGTTTCTTCTGTTAATTTTGTACAGAATTCATTGTTTTCAACATAGGGGAAAAAAGAGGCTACACAAACAGTAACCACTTGGAATCAACATGCATGCTCCATAGTTGCCCGGACATAATCTACACACATTTCTACACAATATGCAGCTTATTTTTTGTGTTCCTGTTCTTTTCTTTATACAGTAGCTGCTGCTGATTTGGGGTAAGTTAATCCTAAACTTAACTGAAGTTAAAAGAAGGTGGATGTTGGACACACACACTTTGCCTCTTGTAGCCCTGGACACACTGAACACAGACCATCTTCAGAAAGGGCTCAAAAAGTCAAGATGATGATCATGCAATCAAATCCCTGCCCTCATTGGACAAGAGCCACAAGTTCACATTATCAGTATGTAAAATGGCTAAGTGCCTTTCCTTTCCTTTCCTTTCCTTTCCTTTCCTTTCCTTTCCTTTCCTTTCCTTTCCTTTCCTTTCCTTTCCTTTCCTTTCCTTTCCTTTCCTTTCCTTTCCCCTTCCTTTCCCCTTCCTTTTTCTTTTTATTCAGTTTGTATAGATCCTCTCTTTACCTCCATCCAGAAGAGGCAGACAGAGCCAGGCCAACCTAGGGAAGGTTTGTAAAAACAGTCTCTGGAATCCAGTTGTAAAGATTCTTCTCATGTCAGAGATATCTACACATGCTAACACAAGAATGGGAAAAGTGCTGCTGAGGACCAATACATTTTTTTTTGTAAATGTTATAATGGTCAGGGTGATGACCTAAAATATGTGAAGTAATAATGCAAAATGGATAGGATCACATAATACACGAGGGTAGTCTGGGATCTTCCATTCTCTCTGTAGATTTGAGGGGTGTTAGATATTTTTATTTTTTTAAAAAAAACTTTGTTAACCTGTTTAAATCTGTACTTTCCAGTTTGAAGGAATGTGAAACTATAGCAGATTTATTGGCACATTCAGAGGATGATCTGTGGGCTCCCAAATGTGGTTTGAGCTTGCAAATGATCCAGGGACCATGAGTTGTTACCCTTGCTTCCAGGGTGTAAAAGGACCAGAGCAGTCTTATCTTAGTTTGTCATATAAAGCATGGGACCATTAGCTCAAGGAGACTTTCCTTTATGCCCATCAAACTCTCCAAACATTTTAAATAAACAATTAGAGAGCTGGCACGATGCAAAGCAAAGCACCAGCTGCTAGCATGATTTCCAAGTTTGCCCCTGAGACAGATATAAGTTTAATTGAATTTTGAGGGGGGAAAATGGTGGTGGATGCTGTTTGCTCTTTTGTTAGACAGTTTGCTCCTATGGGTAGAAACAAACCTAAGGGAAGAACTGTGGGTAGCCTTGCACAGGGCTACCGTATCAGGTCTGCAGCACAGTGAATGACCACTAGATGGTAATAACAAATTATTTTTTTGTATCTCTTTACTGCTATCTAGTGGTTATCTGAATTATTTTTGAAGTCCATATGTGGTACCCCTTGATTTGCTCATGGAACTGAATTGCACCATAGTCATTTAGAGAGCTTGCTATGAATTCTGTGAGTTTGATATCTGAAGGTGCCAATCTCAGGAGAGATAATCTAGCTGTAAGAAAATGCCTAACAAATGAATATAAATCCAAACTACCTGGAGTTTCAAGATCCACTGACAAAAGTGCACTGTAACTGAACTCTTACATTGACAACTGTAAATCTCCAGTTAGTAATATTTGAATTCCAGGACATTCGCATCTGAGCACTGTCACTTTGATCCATGAAATATGTACATTTCATAGTACTTGTTTTTAGTTAAATATCAATAACTTTTTCACAGAGTGAAATAGTTGCAATCTACTTATGGTGGAAATGGATATGAGATCATAGAATTTTGGCCAATTACAAGAGCTTACGAAAATAAATTTCTGAATTTGGCCTGCCAATTTAAATTTGTAGATTTTTATTGTAGAAGCCTGATTAAATTTAAATCACTAGAGTGATCCGGTATACATCATTTGCCCTGTGAGATTATTCTACCTCATAGATCTTCTTGAAGGCATTTTCTAATAAACCAGCCTATGTTTGGCCTTTTCTGATCACTTAGTTTTATGTTCTATATCATAAGCTTTTCACCCTATTCAGCTGTGTTCTTTTCAATTTTTTTAAAGGAATGATGGGAATGAAAATAAATGTTCACTGGTTTTGAATACCGCCAACAACAAAAATAAATGGTAGTAATATATGTTTTCAACTAAGATTGACTTTTTAATTTTTTGTACATGCTTGACATTTTTTTATAATTATAAAATGGAAAATGAGTCCTAGCTGCCTTGGTGCATTGTTTTATATGAAGGGAAAATACACATAGGAACAGGCAGAAAGATACAGAAAAGCTACTGTATGATATCTATAACATTTATATGTAGTATTTAATATTTAAAATGCATTAATAATATTGTATTTATCTTTTATTAATGTATTTAATTATTAATTAATTATTAATTGTTATTGTCTCTTTTTAGCTTACTATTTTTGGAAGGATCAGTGTAATAGCTTAAAAAGCTTCATTCCCCTCTATTCTCATCTTTGAAATATTATTGCTCATAGGAAATACATCCTTTTATCTCCCTTAAAGCTATTTGTCCCATCCATCCAGCTCTGGGTGCATGATATTTGAACTTGTGTATCTGTTAATAGTCTACTTTGCAAGGCTGCCAATGGATTGGAAGAGTAAAGGTAATTTGTTAAGCTTTGTTTTAGTTTTCAAGTGTTGTATGGAGGCTGCTGCATACATTTATGGATGAATGGTATCTATAAAAATTGCTTTCTGGGTTTGTATTTGTTTAGATCAGACTCTATAAAATCACTGTTGATAATTCCATCCTAAGGATACAGCATTAGCAATGGGTAGGTTTATACTTGGAACCCTTTATGTGTCATACAGTGAATGAAGCAAACTGAAATCCACAAAAATGCCTACCGAGACAGATTCCTTAAGATGCCAAGAAATCTCTCTCAAATTGACATAGAAAATATTTCATGATATATTTGTCATTTGTTGGGTTGCACTAAGCACATGCATTTATGATTCCTCAGTGTCTCATAATAATTATATATATTTAATTTATTAGGACAAATGCATGACAAATATTCTGGTCATTTTACAGTATTCTTGAGATGTCTGGATCTCCATCTGGTCCAGTTACCATGTTTCATGTGTAAAATAACTCTTCTTTCTATGTCAGGAATGATTATAACAGCTCTCAGGTATGATAGATTAGGAGGAACAGACTATGAACTATGAAGCAGTCAGGAAAGTAGATATGAAATATAAGCATGATTCAGAACCAAACACTAAGATTACATATTATGCTACAAAATAGTTTGCTTAGCCAGAATTTATTGAATAAATCACAATTTGCTGACTTGTACAACACACTAAGCCACAATTGAGAATTATAAGCTATAAGCGTTCATTCCATATGGTATTAATTTGTAATGTTTTGTTAAATAAATCATTTAATACATTTATTAAATGAACAGTTGCATAAGTTCACAAGAACAATAAGTTATAATCACTATGAATTACAAACCATGATGGTTGAGCTTTTATGTGCTAAACTGTTGCAACCATTTCCTGAGTTAAGAAAAGTTTCCATGCCTTTCAAGTCCTGAGATAAGATTAGTCATGAGTTATGTCTTCCTGAGTTATGTCTTCCTGAGTTATGTCCTTCAAGTTATCTTTTCCTGAGTTATGTCTTTCAAGTTATCATTTCCTAAGCTACGCCTTTGAAGTTTACATTTCCTGAGTTAGGATAAGGTACCCTTTTAAGTTTAATTGCTTGGCTAAACCCGCCCTTTATGAACCTTTTGCTATGCTGTAAAAATGCCAATAAAAGAAAAGCACGCAGATCCTTCTGGGCTCTCACTTGCTAACTCAACCTGAAGAAACATGTTGTCTGTGTGTTTCCTATCTACCAAACGCGAGGTCCGTTGGCCTAGGCTAACGTACGTCACTGGTCCGTCCAGCAGAAGCTGGACCCCGGGATTCGAACTCCCACAACCACTGGTCCATCCAGCAGGCGCTGGACCCCGGGATCGGATTCCCACAACTGGTGACCCCGACGTGATTCACTCTACGACGTGATTCACTCCACGGCGTGTTCTCTGTCTAGGGAAACGCTGCTCTGGCTCCTGTATTTACGCACCTGGCAAAGGCTTGATCAACGTAAGTATCGGATCCTCACTTTCCAAAGTTCTGTCCAAGCATGTGGATGAACTTTCCTCTTTAGTCAGAAAGGCAAATTGTTTGCAAAAAGTTAACGGAACAACTGTCTATCCCCAGACCCTTCCTCTCAACCTGTGTCTATTGCGGAGGACGCTCCAAAGTCGGCACAGCCAAAGGAACCCCCCTCTTCACTATATCCTTCTCTCTCTCCTCCAAAACAGAAACAGGCAACCCTGTATCCTGTTCTGCAGAGTTTTGCAACCGCACTCAATGCTTCCGTTTCATCAAACTATTTTGAGGTAGACCAAACAATAAATTTTCAGAACAATTTAGAGACATAAATTAACTCAAACTGCACTTCTCTGCAATGCGTTTTGAACAATTGGAATGTTTTGAAACTCTTTTGTAATCTGTTAAGTTTAACCCTGTCAGACAATGTCTGGTGGTGCTTTGTGTTGATGTGTGTGTTTTGTTTTATATATGTTTAACTCCTAGAACGTTACGCTTGGACTTGGAATGGTGAGAAAAATAGGAGATGGTTAAAGGGCCCTATAAAAACCACATGTTTGGTTGGAATCATCTCATGATTTTCTCGCTTCTTGCAGGACAAGCCATATGTCTAAATAAATGTTGTTTTAATGGTATTTGTGTATATATGTCTGTCTGTGTTGTTCTGTGTTATTTCCAAGACTTGGAAAAGGGTTAAAACCCTCTTTGATAACAACAAACAAAAAGGCCTTAATTAAAAATAAAAAGTTTTGCTTGGAAAATGTATGAAATGAAATATTTGTATGTGAAATGGTGTAAGCAAATAGAATGGAAGTGAATGAGTTAATTTGCTGGTGTAAATGTGTGTGTGTTAGCCCTCACCCCTCCACCCATCCCACGCTGTGAAAGGAATAGTAAAACTGTAGTTTTTATTGTTGTAACATGGGAACGCAATGGCATGAGTTTGCATGTGTAAAGTTTTATGGAAGAGGTATAAAAGAATTTATAAAAAATGCATGTGAATTTTTTTGGTGGTGAGATTTTTGTAAAGTTTCTTTTTCTTCCCCCCCCCCTCCTGCCTCTTTCGTTTTTCGCTGGCTGTATTGTTTTAAGAGCAAAGGAAGGGCAGACAGAGGAGGGGGGGCAGCTGTTCGTTTTAACTATTTTTTTTTTCTTCCTCTGCCTAGAAGTCTGGGTTGAGGAAGGGGGGTGGATGTGAAATTTGATGCCCACTCTTGCAGTTTCAGCTTGCTATTTTTTTTACTCGAAAGAGGAGGCAGTAATTGTTGGGCAATTCTTTTGCAAATTTTTGAGTTTTAAATTGTTTAGTTAGACATATACATCCATCAACCAAAAGAAATGACTGAATTGTTTTGCTTAGATTTGTAAATGTTTTCCCTATTTAATGGAAATTTGATTCATTTGAATGGAATTTGATCAAATTGGAACCTTTTTCATATCTGGGTCACAAACCCCTTTCTTCTCACTCAACACCCATTTTTCCTCATATTTTTTTTAGAGAAGGATACCACGTTAGTGCAGCTGCAACAATATTTAGGAACACTTAATTGGGCACGATCTTATCTTTCTCTCACCACGGCTGTTCTTTCCCCCTTTTTCCAAGCTTTAGCTACACTCAAACACCCTGCTGATACTTTACATCTTACTGATGTTCATCACACCACTCTCCAACATATAAATTCAATACTGCAGACCACTTGGGTCAACCGTGTCTTGAACAACACACCTTTTTCCCTTGTGATTTTATCAACACCTTCTCTATTCACTGCCATTCTTGTTCAAATATCTGACAAAAAATTAAACTGGCATGGGCATATTTCATGTCATTTGCCCGCAGATCCTCGCTTACAACTTGTCAAGACAGTCCCTATTTCCTTTTCTTCTCCTATTGCTCCTTCACCCCTTAAGGACTGTCTTACCATTTTTACTGATGGTTCAAAAACATATGGTGCTTGTACTTGGCAATACAAAGGAACATGGCACAAAAAGCAAACTTCGCCTCAACAATCAGCTCAACAAGCAGAACTAGCTGCTCTTATTTTGGCTTTAAGCTCCTTTTCTTTACAACCTTTAAACATCATTACAGATAGCTTATATGTTTCCCATATCACTCACAACATTTTTGACTCTTATCTGTCTCCCTCCATTCCACCTGTCCTTATGAAGCTCTTTCTTTCACTACAAACACTATTACATGATCGTGTTCATCCCTTATTTCTAGCACATATTCGAAGTCACCAACATTTACCAGGATTTCTTTCAGAAGGGAATCATATGGCCGATGAAGCCTGCAAACTTTTACCTGTTGTCATCAAAGTTCCACAGCCAGCTCCCATGACAGCGGGGGAAAGTCACAGCTATTTTCATCAAAATAAGAAGGCCTTAATGAAACAATTTGGAATCACTATGGCTGAAGCTACAGCCATAATTCAACAATGCCCAACCTGTAGCTTACAGTCTAAAGGTATCCCACAGGGCGTTAACCCTAGAGGCACTGAAGCCTGTGATACCTGGCAAATGGATGTAACTCAATATCCTCCATTTGCCCCGTGGAAATATCTACATGTTACAGTAGATACGTTCTCCGGATTTATTTTGGCAACCCCACAAAAAGGGGAAGCTGCAAAACAAGTGATTAATCACTGTATTCGTACCTTTACAGTGCTGGGATGTCCAAAAATATTAAAAACAGACAATGGCCCAGCTTATGTCAGCTCACAATTTTCACAGTTTTGTCATCACTGGTCCATTGTCCACAAATTTGGAATTCCTTTCAATAGCCAAGGGCAGGCTATTGTTGAGCGAGCAAATCAAACTTTAAAAAATGCATTAGATCGTTATATGGGGTCCAAGGGCTTATGCCCCCCAAACCTCCCGGCACTGCAAAACGTGTTAAATGTTTGTCTGTATACTCTCAATTTTCTAAATCTCACTGGCACTCCTTCTTTGTCTGCTGCGTCTCGACACTTTACTAAACCTGTTGTCCCAACTTCAAGACCACTTGTATACTACAGGCAGCTCCCGGATCCAACTTGGAAAGGTCCAGCCGAACTCATCACCTGGGGAAGAGGCTACGCTGCAGTTCAACTACCCGACAGAGTTTTGTGGGTCCCTGCTCGTTGTATTCGCCCATATTTCATCACTCCACACAACCCACCAACTCCATCGGATGTGCCATCATTGCCTTTGTGAGTGCGGATGTACATGCTGTTATTGGTGTAACAACTGCATATTGCACCACCCATATTGTCCAGGGGTCCAACACTTTTGCATCAATCATGTGGACCCTGCTTTTGATGACACTCTTGACAAGTTCCTTCCCCATGATGTCCACACTGCACCTTCCCATGATGACAAAGCACCTGAGAATTCCTCTAAATTTTCATAAAGGCCTATATTGTGGTCCTGTTTTTTCTTTTCTTGATCTCAATACTACTGCCCTTTTCCATTGTTATGACCGAGGTCAATCCTTTTGTCCCTTTGTGTTTTTTCAGTATCCTAATCGTGGCATTCCTCTTCCACCATCTCCCTCTATTTCCCTCACCTATGCTCATTACCCTTGTCACATAACTCTTGCTATTCTTGTGACCCCTGAGACTACGGGGCGCTATTATGTGTCTGGATTTTCATCCTATGGTACTTATACTACACATTCTTTTGAACTCGCATCAGTGGCGAGCTATGCAAAACCTCCTTTGTCTCCTCGTTTACTTGCCTACAACTTTGTTCCTCATCCCCGCTCCTTCCTAGACCTGGCCGCCCGTATTTTTACCTCACCTCACTTACAACATTTTCATTCCACAAAGCAACCTCGCTCACACCAACGCATCATTCATTCTCGACGACGGCGATCTCCTGATCCTAATCCTCATCGACCTCTCAACTACACATGGATTGTTCGTGACTTTGAAAATCAGGTATTATTCCAAATCTCCAAATACACAATATGGCCCTGGTTCCCTATCTTACATTTTGACTTTGCCAAAATGGGTACCGGGGTCAACAAATTTGCTTCAAAATCTCTCCAAACTAACATTTGGGACAAACAAGGTTCGTGCACACCTTCTCCACTAGAAGCAACATGGTGGGACCTGTATTTTTGTCCCGAACCAAAGACGCCTGAGGAAAAATATCAATGTGGCACTTTATTGGATAAATACTGTGCCTCATGGTCTTGTGTTTCTACGGGCGCTATATCCTGGACTGCCCCTCGCTCAAATGATTATATCGCCATTACCCGTAGTAATGGCAAACCCCCTTCTCCCTTCCTGCCCTTCTAATTTGCATTGCTGTGGTGAGCGGAAAAATCCAATGAACATTACCTTCACATCCCAAGGAAAGACTTTGACTACAGAGCAATGGGCTGTCGGATATTCTTGGGGTGGTAGAGAATGGAGCGGTTCTGAAGACGACGGCGGAGTTTTTTCCATTCGCCTCACAATCCAGTCACCACATTCCCCTCCTATAGGTCCTAACAAAAGCATTCAACCTGTTTTTTTACAGTCCGTTGTACATAATATGCCTAATCCCTTGATTAACCTTGTCAATGCTTCTTCCTTTTTGTTAAAAAGTGCTGTTAATTCTTCTTCACAAACCGACCACTGTTGGCTCTGTTTATCAGCCACTCCACCCTTTTATGACGCCGTTGGCTCTATTGAACCTATTAAGAATGCTACAAAAGATGATTCCTGCAGATGGAACTCAACGTCTATTACCATTACTTCTATTACGGGACATGGTTGTTGCTTGGGAAACATTCCTGCAAATTATTCTCAATATTGTGCTAATATCACCACTGGCAAATACCAATGTGATGTTTGGCTCACCCAGAAAAGATCGGGCAGTGTAAATACGGCAGGTTTACCTTGAGTAATGGTACTATTTCTGCCAGCTTAAAGGGCCAATTCTTCATCCCCGGCAACAACTCCATCTGGGCTTGCTCTACAGGTGCCACAGCCTGTGTATCAGGGGATGTCCTTATACAACAAAAAGCCTTTTGTATTCAGGTACGCTTAGTCCCTAGAATCACTTATTATTCCCCCTCTGATTTTGTTTCCCTTATGGAACCACCGGAATACCACCTACATGCAAAACGTGAATTTGTTACAGCTCTAACCCTTTCAGTCCTTTTAGGGTTAGGTGCTGCAGGAGCAGCCACTGGAGCTGCGGCCTTGATTGTTAATCAACAACAAATACAAAAACTTAGTCTAGAAACAGATAATGATCTTTCCCGCATTGAGACTTCAATTTCTGCCCTTCAAACTTCTTTGTCATCTCTTGCTGAAGTAGCTTTGCAGAATAGGCGTGCCCTCGACCTTTTATTTTTAAAGGAAGGTGGAACGTGTGTAGCCTTAAAAGAAGAATGTTGTTTTTATTCTGATCAATCTGGCATTGTGCGCGACTCTATGAATGAGTTACGCAAACGATTAAAAGACAGGGAACAGGAAAGGTTCTCCCAACAATCCTGGTATCAAAGCATGTTTAATTTCTCTCCCTGGATTACTACATTGCTTTCTGCTATTTTAGGACCTTGTATAATTTTGCTTATATTATGTATGATTGGCCCATGTGTTTTTTCACGCCTTTTGCAATTTCTCAAGGATCGTTTGAATGGTTTGGATTCTAATCTTTCTAAGATTAATGTTATGCTTGCCTCAAACAATATATATGAACCCTTGAAACCCAAATTCCACCCCTCTGAAAAGGTTGCCCTACTGACACTGTCTGACACGGACTCCAACTGTTCCGATACTGAATCAGACTTAGCCATGGAGGCTCTTGCCCCCAAGCAAGAATCTCGTATTCTTATGGAGTTGCCCTCTTCTGTTTCGGAGGATGCAGATGATGGCCACGAGTAGGATGGAGATTGAACTTTAAAAAATAAAAACAGTGGAGATGTTGCAACCATTTCCTGAGTTAAGAAAAGTTTCCATGCCTTTCAAGTCCTGAGATAAGATTAGTCATGAGTTATGTCTTCCTGAGTTATGTCTTCCTGAGTTATGTCCTTCAAGTTATCTTTTCCTGAGTTATGTCTTTCAAGTTATCATTTCCTAAGCTACGCCTTTGAAGTTTACATTTCCTGAGTTAGGATAAGGTACCCTTTTAAGTTTAATTGCTTGGCTAAACCCGCCCTTTATGAACCTTTTGCTATGCTGTAAAAATGCCAATAAAAGAAAAGCACGCAGATCCTTCTGGGCTCTCGCTTGCTAACTCAACCTGAAGAAACATGTTGTCCGTGTGTTTCCTATCTACCAAACGCGAGGTCCGTTGGCCTAGGCTAACGTACGTCACTGGTCCGTCCAGCAGAAGCTGGACCCCGGGATTCAAACTCCCACAACCACTGGTCCGTCCAGCAGGCGCTGGACCCGGGGATCGGATTCCCACACTAAACCAAAGCCAGATCAGCCACACTATGTGATGTGTGAACCAGATAAGAGCATAATATGGGACCAACAGAAACCAAAGCTTGAAACAGTTCAGAGTTTTATGGTTTCCATAATACTATGGAATACTATCTCGGTACTTGGAATGATGTGGAACATTGAAAGGAACAGGGAAGTTCTCAGGTAACTGTAATCCTAACAGATATCAAAAGGAAAACTCTCGGATTAAACTGATCTTATCTTAGATGAAGGCATCAACTGGCATGGATCTGATTTTATCTCAGGGCAGTGAAAAGGTGACCTGTCAATAGAGGAAATTAGCATCAGCCTATTATCGGGGATAGAATACTTTCTGGTTGCCTTTCAACCCAATGGTATAACCCTTTCCTACAGGGAGACACGGACCATTCAATTGACCCAGGCCAGGCAATTGATGGACTGAATGGAGTTCTAGAGAGAATTTGGGGTGTTCCCTGAAAATCTGGTGGGCAATTATAGCTGAGACCCTAGTTGCTGCCTGGAATAGATGAATGGTCATATTGTTCCTATGTTGTCTCTCCCTGTATGTCAACCCTCGTGGTGCACCTTATTTTTCTCTGTCCCTATGCCAGAAGAGATGCTTAGGACACTATTGGAAGAAGACTTGAAGAAATCTTATTAGACATGAGCCCATGTTATGGATTAATTTATGGTGATAAGGATGGCAAAGTGCAGTATTTTCCCATAGTTATTGTGTCTGCTAATAACTATTCAGCAGCCCTGTTTAGGGCAATCTCATCTGTATTAGATAGAGAGAGCGTCTTAGGATATTTGCTGGGCCATTATCAGGATTATTCAAGCTATCTTACTGATAATGTTGCTCAGATCCAATCTGCCTTGAATTTTGACTGAGTAGAGCAGGCCATGATGCCTGTGGCATAGTTTTGTCGTGTGATCTGGCATGAGTTTGAGTTAATGACTACTGAGGATGTGGATAGGGCTCTTAATGCTGTCAATTCAGTCACCTGTTTACTGGAAAGCAGCCAGGAAGGTGACCTATGATTGGGTCCATGCTGTGCTTGATGGAGGGGGTAATCACTCCTCTTTTAGGAGAAGTGGTGAGGCACCTGCTCAAGAACTGAACATCTTGAACTGAACAGTTTCTAATAACAATAGACAGTCTCTGACCTTCTATTTTTGGGAAGATTGTTCAGAAGGTGGTTGGTCTGCAGCTGATGAGAACCCTGGAAGAAACTGATTATCTATGCCTATTTCAGATAAGTTTCAGCTGGCATTTAATGCTGAGATAAGTTTGATCATGTTTGTAGATAATTGGTGATGGAGCCAAGATGGTGGTGGAGTATCTATCTTTGTGTGCTTTGATCTTTGGCAGCTTTTGATACCATCAATCATAATAACTGTCTGAGCCACTTCTGTGGCTTGGGAATTGGGGGGGGGGGCGGGTACCATTTTACAATGATTTTCTTTCTTTCTTTGGGGCTGGTTCCAGTTGTTATTGGTGGGGGGAGAGATTGCTCCCTAGGTACCTCCTTTGTGAGGTGCCACCAGGTATTCTTTCTTCCTTCCTTTTCAACATCTTCATGAAATTATTGGCTCTGGTCATCAACATGTTTGGGATTTGGTATCATCAGAACACTGATAATACCCAATTATATCTTTCAACCCTGGACTAGCCAAATGAGACTGTTAAGTTTCTGTCCCAGTGCCTGGAGACTGAAGATTTGAATGGGGAGGAACCATCTCCAATTCAATCCTAAAAGAACAAATGTTTGGGCCACCCTAATTTGGGGATATTTTACCTGTGACCTGTGGTAACACTTCCCCATTCAGAGTGGTATACAACTTGATGGTTTTCCTTGATTCGCAGCTGCTGCTCAATGAGCAGGCAGAAGCTATGGGCACAGCTTCACCTGGTGCATCAGTTGTGTCCTTTCTCAGATCAGGAGATCCTTCAGACAGTCACTCTTGCCCTGGTTACCTCATGGCTTGGTAACTGCAATTTGTTGTACATGGGGTTGTCCTTGAAGACCACTCAGAAGCTTCAAATTATCCAGAATGCTGCAGCATAGGCAGTGATGGACATACTTCAGTATTTCCATGTAACTTCTCTGTTTAGTGAGTTGTACTAGTTGCCAGTTTTCCTGCAGGTACAATTTTAGATGCTAGTAAAGTCCAGCATGCCACAATGCCTGATTACTTGAGGGACTGCCTGTTTTTCCTAGTATCTGCCTGACTGGTTCAATCTGGCAGGTTTGGCATGTTCTGCATTTTCTCTCTCAAGCAATGTATCTATGGCAACCCTGGAAGCACACCTTCTCTGTAGCAGCTTCTGGAATGAGATTCCTCTTGAAATTTGAACAGCTCCCACTCTGCTGGTATTTTGAAGGGCCTTGAAGCCCTGGCTCTTTGCCCAGGCCTTTGGCGAGGATGACTGAAGCCTCCTTTGAACCTGGGATGTTTTCCTTTGTTCCCATCTTGTTTTTCATCCTGCCATTTTTATCCTTCTTTTATTGTTGTTTTTATTGTTTTTAATGTTTTAAACAATTTGTAAACTGCCCAGAGGTACTGAGAGTTAAGCTGGGGATGATGATGATGATGATGATGATGATAATGATTTATCCTAACTCCATTAACCCAAGGATTATGAACTGCTAACCGGAGAACTGGAGAATTGAATGCTCTGTGCCAAGCTTGTCAGTTCGAAGAGTTTAGAACCAGAAATCAGTTAATCAAGTATTTTTCATTATAATATAGGAATCATAAATGCTCTTTTTCCTGTATTATCACAAACCAATATTATCACATCCATTAAATGTGACAATTACTCTGAAGGGGCATTTATATGATATATTCAAACCACTGATGAGCATGATAGATCACCGTAATCCCTTTAGTAAATAACTATTTATATCCCATGGCAATGCATTTTCCTCAAATTATGACCACAGGATTTGGATATGAAAATCCTATGTGAAAATGACTGTAGATGCTACTCTGGGCCTCTAGATAATGAATAATATTATTTAGAGATGGCAAGACAACAGTTGCTATGATACACTCTTGCCCACCAATCCATTCACTAAGCACTTGCTTACTGAGCTTTCTGACAGCTTCATCTGTCAAACAAGCCAACTGAATAATAATTAATAAAATCATCCTAATAGTAAAAGAAATAGGAATACAGCTTATTTAAACACACAAGTATAAGTGAATGTGAGTGTTATTATGCACTTGTACCCACCTTCTGAGTTATGTGAAACTTTAGGAGTACCATCAGTTCAGTTTATTTGGATGGAGGTTCCTAGAGAATTGTATAAAATGTATTAATATTTATATGCTGCTGTGTATTAACAATTCATCAGATTTTTCTTTTTCAACTGTTTCTATAAGATTGCATAGTATCACAAGCTTTCTTGTAGACAACATAGTCAGAGCTATTTGCTTTCTTAGCTCAGTTTCAGCGAAGGCTGAATAAGCAACCACCACCAGAAATCCCATCCTGTCCTTTTGGCCTGATAGGATAAGAAGAAGAAGGATCTTTCATTCTGGTAATTTTACAGGATATGTTTGGGCAAACGTTAGCTGTGCTTGATTTCTTGTGGTGTGTCAGGGAAAAGCAAACTAATGACACCCTGAAACTCTTTGCAATCCAAGTTCTAGGTTTGAGAAACTTCTTTTAAAGGGCTGCAGTGTCTGAGCTGGAAAAAATTTGGATGGCAATAAAGAGCTAATTTTTTTCTCACTCTCTTTGCTGCCATATAAAAATGATGCAGCGAATTTTGAAAAGATTTTTGAAACTGAGATATGGTAGACCTTATAAAAATGCATTTTCTAGAAAACAAAACCATTTTTTAAATAAATCTTGACAGGATAATGAAGAAACCTCATTGTAGGATAAAGAAATCTATTAGAGAAAATGCAATGTTCATTACCTAGAAAAAAGAAATCAGAAGCCCAGATATTGAAGAAGAAAAGCTTCACCTGAAAACAATGCATGGAAAAAGGATGTTGGAATTAAGCTGAATATGAGTGAACAATGTGATGTGGCCACTAAAAAAAATCAAAGGATGTAGTTATGGTGACATGGTCATCTGTTTTCAATAATCTGTCCAGTCCTGTTCAAGATTTTGAATCAGTGTCACCTGGAAAAACAGCATGTTCTATTCTCTTTCATCTGAAAGGCAAAATGATCTAAAATTAGAAAAAGGAAAAAAAAGGCAGATTTTGGTTAAATAATAGGAAAAGCTACCTGTACCTAACAGGGCAATTTGACAGTGATTGCCTGTCACTAGACAATTCTTTGATACTAGGAAGGTGGTGGCTTGACCCAATCACTCAATGTATTCAGGTAGAAGCTGGACAGCCACCTGACAGAGCTGGGTTACATTTGATTTCTGTTTTGAGCATGGAATGGCCTTGGAGGCCTAAACACTTCCTCCAGGTATGATTCAGTAAAATTTCAGGGCTACATATTGTACATTCTTGCTTTAACCCTATAAATGGCGTAGCTCTTTATAAGGGTACGGTTTAACATTTTAAAGGGTAATGGTAGCCTGTAGTTAATATGCCCTCCAAGTGCAGCTAGGAGGTAATTAAGGTAGGAGATGTTCAATCACATGAGTCATTAAAATTGTTAGAAGTTTTTTTTTTCAGTGGGAGGGTTTTTAAACTTTCTTTTATCATGAATTAAACTCCACATTATCTGGTGAGCAAATGTAGAGAGATTTCAGAGTTCCAGTTAGCGTAAATGGCAGTCTACAACAGGATTATGTTCAAGCCCAATATAAGCAAACCACAATTCATTTAAGGGTATTTAATGGGATAGTTTGCATTTAATTTTAATACTCAATTTGAATAATATATTATAGTCTGAGAGAAGAATAACCATCCATCTATTGATCTTCTTTATCAGGAGGGAACAAAAACATTTTCTTCTGGCAGCTCTTTGATTATGAGAATTGCAATTAGGAGTGGGTTTTTATGTATGATCCTGCTGAGATTTCAAATACTATGAATTATATTGCTTTTATGTTAAGCAAATCAAGTGACACAATATTTATGGTATTGCCAATGAAAAGGAAGGAATTATTTAAAATGTTAGTGACTTTACTGCTCCCTCTGTTATAGCTGAAGAGTTTTGATAAAAATATTATCCGTTATTTCTTATCATAGATGTACCTCTTTTTATTGCATTAACACATATTTTAAAGCAATGGCTATCACTACACGTAAGTATTTATCAAATCCTATTTATTCCAGTGAAACTCTGGCTTTTTCAGTGTAGTTAAGATTGGGGACAGAATTAATTTTTACCTTGAAAGCACTTTGATAGGTAGTGAAGAGATCAGGATTCTTCTACAAGAAATATAGCACCATTTTGTAAGCAATCCTTGATAAAATGATGTTTTTTATCTTATGAATGCAAGCACAAGTTGGTCATTTGCCCAGATTAATATACAACAACATGAATCTGGGCAAAAGTCCAAACAAATAACAATATATATTCATATAATGCTGATGAATGTGCAAAAGAGAAACAGATCGCTGCTTGCAGCCTCCCAGGATACTGATGACAAAGATAGAAAATTATAGAACAGTCAAAATGAATACCGGAATAGTAAACATACGCAGAAAAACAAATTAAGATAAAAGGAAGGTTAAAAGGAAAAAAAAATCCTGCTTAACACTCAAAGGTTCTTCTATACTAGCCAGCAGAGATAGTGTATGTCTGCATGTGCTTTAATACAGAGGATGTGGCATAAGTATGTATCTATCCTTATCCAGGCCACAATGTCACCATGAATGCTTTATTCATAATGTGACCATTAAATACAGCAAGACCTTTATAGGAAAGTCTTTGATGACAAATGTAGCTACTATTATAATCAATGGGTATAATGTTGTCAGTTAATTTTATTAAAATTGGAAAGAAGAGAAAATAAGAATAATGAAAGGTAAAGAGCATTAAATCAACAATTTAAATTAGAGCCTTTTCCTATTTGTTATTCTTGATTTGTGTTGGATTACAATTCTATGATGAGCAATTATTCCTATCATCCCATCCACATAGTCAAATATGATAAATGTTATAGTCAATATATTTGGGGAATATCAACTTGGGGACAATTGATCTAAGGATTTGAAAAGGTCAGAGTGAGCAAAGAAATTGTAAATATAAAAGGTAGTCAGGAATGAGATCATCCCATATCTTGGAGTGATGGGTTGATACAAAAATAGAGGAGAAAGTACATTTATATCCTTTGGAATATTCTGGAGAATATATTTTTGCTTCATATTGCTAGCTTCTATTCTTAACAATTTCTGGACATCTCTAAGGATCCAGTTTGGTGAGGACATCTCTAAGGATCCATGGTGAGCCTCATAGGATCACTTCATGAAATCATTTCCTTGGCTTAGCACATTTCAGAAGACAATCATTAATTTATACCAGAGTGAAAAAAAAGTCAATGCGTCTATGGGTCCTGTTTTGTTTCTGCAGCATCAGTACAAGTAGTCCTCAACTTATGACTGCAGTGGAGCCTGCCTATCATGGTCATTAAATTGTGATGGTTGTAAAGTGGGTCATCACGTGATCAACCCCATTTAATGACCTTTTTTGTGGTGGTTGTTAAGTGAATCTGCAGTCATTAAGTGAACCCATTGTTCACTATGGGGTGCTTTTGCCAAAACCCAGAAATAAATGCCATTTTTTGGCAAAAACATTGTAAATCATGGTCACATGACTGCAGGACACTGCAAATGACTGTAAATGCAGGCCAGTTGCTGAGTGGCTGAAATGTGGTCATATGACCATGGGAGGTGTGGCCATGAGAATTTTAGAACTGGCTTGTAATTACCTTTTTTGGGGGGGGGGATGTCCATCATAACTTTGAACAGTCACTAAGCAACTGGTTGTAAGTCAAAGATTATCTGTACTTTATGATCAGAATGGCAGCATGGCTTTTCATACTTTGAAGATGGGAGAGACTCACAAATATTGTACTGTGGCTCCTAAGAGAATTTAATGTTTTATTATAACTGCCCCTCATACCCATACTCCAAAAAGGAGGAAGAGTTATATTCTTGTGACATCGTTGCACTAACTTTTGCAGTCTCTCATCTCTCAAAAACCTTTTGTGCTATCTCCAGTGTGGATAACAAACCTTCAAATCTAGCAGCTTTCATTTAAACATTCAGGGAGTTGTTTTAAGGGAAGATATATATTGGGCAGTTTTGCTTGGACATACTTCCAAGGTATCAGCTGTCGTTATTATAAATGGACTAAGAAGGAGGAAAGATGATTTTTGTTCTCTCTCTCTCTCTCTCTCTCTCTCTCTCTCTCTCGCTGTGACAGGAGAAGGATTTAAGGAAATAGTTTTCTCTATATCACTTTTCCAGATGTAGCTAAATCTAGAAAAAGAGGACTGGGAAGGGCTGGGATGATCTACTATGCTTATTGAGAATGATGTTGTTTTAACAGGTTAGCACCTAATGATTACTGTTAGCTTGCTTTTGAAGTGCAAGCCACCAAACCTTTATACAAAGGTGTCAATATAAGACCCTTTTGATGCCATTAAAATTGTAGCCTGACTCTTAATGGAAAAGCCTTACTAAATTTCATCTTTAATGAGAGTTGGTACCTCTTTTCAAAACTGTGGTATTCTGAAAAGCCAACAGGAGCTGGTTTGGGACTCTGCATAAAGAATTATCTATTTTAAAGACAAAGAACAAAGGAACTGAAAAACAAACACAGCAGTGATGTGTGAGGCAATTTAAAATCAGAAGTGCAGAAGAGGCTGGGGAAGAATAAAAGTCTCAACATTCCTTAAACATAATGTCATCTTCTTTCCATCAACCTGCTTCTTCCTTAAATTAGCTGCACACTCATATTAAGTCTCTTGGCTACAGGGCCTTGCTTTTGATTTGCATCTGAATACCACTGGATTCTTGTGGCTGCTTTTTTCATTATAAGCTGACCCTTTTATAGCCGCTGCATTGTGAGAAAAAAGAGAAAAAAGTGAAGGACTTTGCTTTGTGAATGATTTCTATTTACATAGGAATATCCCATCTTCCCCTGAATGTCATATTTATCCTTTTTTAAACCTTGCCACAGATTTATTACTGAGAATTCATGTTTAGAAGGAAACAAAACAAATAGGACAAACAAAATCTGTGTACTGTATTATAAACGCAATTCTGCACTTGAAAATTACTACTCTAGCTTGGCTTAGAGACAATAATTTGATTTAATTTCATGCAATGGAGGCCATTGATAGATTTCTTACAGAATAAAAAAGAATCATCTTTTGACTTTGGGTTTTTGAGTAGATTTGAATTGACTAGAAAAATATTATAGCTTTTTAAACATAAGGCTATTTACATTTGATAACTTGCTATCTTTTAGATGAAATTAAGGAAAGAACATTTATGAACACTTTTTAGTTAGTATTTTAAAATATTTTATAAATTGGCACTATTTCTTTATACTTAGACATGGTTGGATTGTTAACATCTCTGTACTAAAAGAAAGTTGGATGTTACCTTTGTTATATTTGTTAGATGTATTATTTTTTGGCACTTTTAATGTGTTTTGTCACTGTCTTTCCCTTTTATGTTAGTTTGTATTTTAATGTCTGCTGTTGAAACTTTATACACACACACACACACATACCCTAGGGAGTGATATATGGCTTTCCTTGTCAAGTTAGGCTAAATCACTGATTCACAAGCAAAATGGTTAGAAATGTGATCAAAGCCAGATCCCAAAAGGCTTATTACTGTTAAGAATGTGGCAGAAGGAGGTCTCCATGTAGGGCAGGGGTCTTCAAACTTGGCCCTTTTATGATTTGTGGACTTCAACTCCCAGAATTCCTCAGCCACCCTGGCTGAGGAATTCTGGGAGTTGAAGTCCACAAGTCATAAAAGGGCCAAGTCTGAAGACCCCTGATGTAGGAGTTGTGGCATAGACAAGTCTTTGCCTAGATAGAATATGGAGTCCTCAGCCCTCTCTGAGTCTGGTTGTTTGCCTGCAGAGATTTCATTACTGACTAGTGAGTGTAGAGCTTGATGTAGTTTATTTTTATGTGTGTATTGATGGCTGATTTTTCTGAATGGCAAGCTTCCAGGAATTCCCTAGCAATTTTGGATTTGGTTTGGTCTAGAATGCTCACAGTTTCCAGCTGAAACTATGGTCAGCCTTCCAAGAATTGTGAAAATATGAGGTTTCCATTGTATCTTCTGACTGCTAGTTGGTACGCCTTTCTTCCTAGGTTACTGGGCTTTTGATTTACTTAAGATGTGTTGGAGAGCTTTGGTTGGTTTGTGTCCTATGGTGATGCCATGTGATTATAAAACTCGGTTGGCTTTTTCTGCAGGGTTTTCTATGTATGGCAGTTTTATTCTTTTCATAGCTTGTGTTGGTGGTGCTGTAGTGATCAAGCACTTTTTGATAAATTTGCACTGATATCCATTTTTGTCAAAGATGATCTGTTTCTTTTTTCTGATGTTCTAGGTTGCTGCAATGTGTTTCTACTTGTCTAAATAATATTCTTACACAGCTCCTTTTGCGAGTTGCTGTTACTTTGGTAATGGAACACTTGATTATCAGAATCAGAATCAGAATAGAGCTGGAAGGGACCAGCCCCCTGCTCAAGCAGGAGACCCTATATCATTTCAGACAAGTGGCTGTCCAGTCTTTTCTTAGAAACCTCCAGTGATGAATCATCCACAACATCTGAAGGCAAGCTGTTCCACTGATTAATTGTCCTCGCTGTTAGGAAGTTTCTCCTTAATTCCAGGTTGCTTCTCTCTTTGGTTAGTTTCCATCCATTGTTTCTTGTCTTGCCTTCTGGTGCTTTGGAAAATAAATTGACCCCCTCCTCTTTGTGGCAGCCTCTCAAATATTGGAATACTGCTATCATGTCCCCCCCCTAGTCCTTCTTTTCTCTAGACTAGCCAAACCCAATTCCTGCAACCGTTCTTCATATGCTTTAGTCTCCAGGCCTTTAATCATTTTAGTTGCCCTTCTTTGCATTTTTTCCAAATTCTCAACATCTTTTTTGTAATGTGGTGACCAAAACTGGATACAGTATTCCAGGTGTGGTCTTACTATGGCTTTATAAAGCAGTACTAATACTTCATGTGATTTTGATTCTATGCCTCTGTTTATACAACCAAGGATTGTATTAGCTTTTTTGGCTGCTGCTGCACACTGCTGACTCATGTTTAAGTTATAGTCCACTAGGACTCCAAGGTCCCTCTCACAGTTACTGTTTTTGAGACAGGTTTCACCCAATCTGTACTTGTACCTTTGGTTTTTCCTGCGCAGGAGTAAAGCCTTGCTTTTCTCCACATTAAATTTCATTTTGTTGGATAGTGCCCTTTGTTCAAGTCTGTCAAAATCTTTTTTGGATCCTGGGGTGTTGGCTATTCCTGCCAGATTAGTGTAATCTGTAAATTTGATGAGTTCCCCTTCTATTCCCTCATTTAAGTCATTTGTAAAGATATTGAAGAGTACTGGGTCTAAGACAGAATCTTGTGGCACCCCACTGCTTACTTCCCTCCATGTAAACATAGTACCATTAAGGACTATTCGTTGAGTATGATTTGTCAGCCAATTACAAATCCATCTGGTGGTGATGTTGTCTATCCCACATTTTCTAGCTTACCAAGAAGTAGGTTGTAGTCTACTTTGTCAAATGCCTTGCTGAAGTCTAAATATACTATGTCCACAGCATTTCGCTAGTCTACTAATTTAGTCACTTTGTCAAAGAATGAAATAAGATTGGTTTGGAATGATCTGTGTTTAACAAACCCATGCTGGCTTCTAGTTATAACTTTATTTGTTTCTAGATGTTCACAGATCTGTTTTTTTAAATTATTTTTTCAAGTATATTCCCAGGTATTGATGTTAGGTTGATTAGGCGGTAGTTTCGTGGGTCTGGTTTTTTCCCTTTTTTGAAGATGGGAACCACATCATCTCTTTTCCAATTCTCTGGTAGTTCCCCAGTGCTCCAAGATTTTTTAAAGATATGATAAAATGGTTCTGAGATAACATCTACCAGCTCCTCCAGAACTCTGGGATGTAATCCATCAGGTCCCGGTGATTTATATTCATCAATGTCAGACACGTGTTCTCTTACCATTTTCTTGCTTATTTTATTTTTTATTTCTAGTTTATCTTTTACAGTTATGTTTTTGGTAGGTTGGGCTATAGTTTCTTTTTGTGTAAAGACTGATGCAAAGAATGAGTTAAGCAGCACTGCTTTGTCTCTACTACCTGTTACTTCCTTGACATTTTAACTCTTTAGTGAACTGTTTTCTTGATTTTTTTTCTTGTTATTTATATGTTGAAGGAAACTTTTTTTTATTATCTTTTACTTTGTTGCAAGTCTTTGTTCATTCTGAGCCTTTGCTTTCCTGACTTCACCTTTGGAGATTCGGGCTATCTGCTGATATTCTACCTTAATTATTTGTCCCTCTTTCCATTTTTTGTTCTTATCCTTTTTGTCTTTCAGTTTATCAGAGAGATCTTTGTGCAACCATGCTGGTGTCTTCTTGGATTTCTTGTTTTTCTTATTTAGTGGTATTGTGTTGGAGTGAGCTTTTATGATCATGTTTTTCAGTGTTTCCCATGCTTCTTGAGTTGTTTTTCCCTTTAGGATTTTTATCCATGAAAATTTGCTTATGGTCTCTTTGAGTTGGTTAAAATCAGCTCTTTTAAAGTTTAAGACATTGGTTGGATTATATTCTATTGCTTGTGTTTGCACCCCTGCCATAAAGGACAGATTTGAAATCATTTTGAACTTAATTTATATATCAGCAGCATTATTTGAGTAAGTTTTTTTCTATTTTGTTTTCTTTTGCTTTTTAAATGTGGCTATATTAAAAATGTTGATTCATTAGTATTATGAAATATGGGTAATTACATTTAGGATGTCGGGATAAAATTTTCTTGCCCTTCATATGTAGACTTGATTTTTTTATATATATAAATTGTCAATATGTAACTTCTCCTATTTAATATATCAGCTTG
Source organism: Azemiops feae (assembly GCA_023970755.1). Taxonomy (NCBI): domain Eukaryota; kingdom Metazoa; phylum Chordata; class Lepidosauria; order Squamata; family Viperidae; genus Azemiops; species Azemiops feae. The sequence continues at coordinate 2,458,286 of JALGBA010004287.1, forward strand.
TATGGTCTCTACTGTTTTTCATTCTTTTCAGCAAGTTATTTTTCAGAATTTAAGAAAATATTACAAACTAAAAATTAAAACATTTTGTCCCATCTAAAAGTGCAGGGTAGAAATCAATTAATCAAATCTATGGCTTAATAGTATGGTGCCATCCTGTGGCATGTTATGGAAATTCAAATCACTTTGCAATATCCTACATACAACTGTTTTATTTGTATATAAACATAGATGCTCTACATACCAAATGACAAGGAACTCTTCACTTTCTTCCAATTGCCTAAGAAAGGAATATCTCCCTTTCTAATTGGATTGATTCCACGCTATGTTGCTAAGTGTGGAACGCATCATTCTCAATCATCGTACGCAGAGAAAGGGTCAATATGAAACTCTAGCATGAAATTGCTTTTTGATTTTCTTGTACATCAAAGTGCACATTGGTAATCTCATGAGACTACCAATACAAATATTTGTGATAAAGCCTTAGTATGTGTATATATAAATTAATGTCCATTTGATTTGCAGATTTGAAAATGGAGATAACCACACAGCCTGGAATTGTAAAAAAAAATGATTGGGATCAGGGCAGATTTCCTCCTCCTAAAAAGAACAGCTTCAAAGGAGAGTTCCCCCCCCACAAAATTAGCATGAGAACCAATAATTAAATTCCCTTTCCTCACTTGCCCCTATCCTATTAATGGACATCCCTCCAGATAGACTATCTGCATTTTTAAATGTGAAGATGAAATACAAAAGAAGCACTTGATTCAGTTTGATTTGATTTTCTGAATTGTCAGATCAATAGGAGGCATCCAATTCAATTTGAGGAATAGATCAATGTGGTTAGTTTGGAAAGTCAATTCAGTCTGGGAATTCAATCAAACTGCATTTGAACTGAATCCAAATAGAATCGATGTACAGCCTTGTTGATCCATAAAGCTCACTATATAGGGAGAACACTGAAGGAAAAGCCAAACTAGCTTTGTGGTGTTTTACCAGTGACAAGGAATTCAAAAACATACAAATCTGTCCAGTGATTTAATTTACCATCACACTGGCATAATTGATAGATGTCATCTTTCATTGCTCAAAGTCTGCAATACTATAATCATTTTAGGCCATTGTGTTTACTGTCTATGATGTTTTTGATTTTTTTCAAATGCAGATGTAGCCCTATTGCTGAATGTCCTCTTTAGATATATTTAGCAGGTTATTGTCTCAAAATCAATGGCGGTGGCTTGAAGCCAAATTAAATAGATGATGTTCAAATAGAAGCAAGACCAAGGTGGAATTGGATATGACTGAAGCAATGATCTTAACATGCAGGCTAGTAACAAGTTAAACACTGTTAAGAGTCCATGATATTGCATTTAATACATGGAATCTACAGTTAAGTCAGTAAAGACTCCAATTTGAAGTGATATCAATAAAAATATTTCAAAAAATTGGGAAAATGATTTCCCATTCTGATAGAAATTAAATAAATTGTACTCCCACATATTTGTTCAGCGCACAATTAGAAGAGACTTACATAAAGAATATTGAACTGATTGAACCAACATTATGTATTAAATTAAGCATTTTCCAACATTGCTTTGCTAATCAGTTGTAGCTAACAATCTTGTTAGCATTAAATTAAAATCTAATCTCAAAAGAAATTAAAACATTTTTTAAACCTTTATTCAGAGTCACTAAATGTCCCTTAGGAGGGTAAGTAAGAATTATCTACATACCTATCTACCTACCTATTGGAGATATAGGAATAAATATAGATAGGCATGCATATAGATATGGATAGAGAAACTTTGGAGCAAATATAGAGATATTAATTTTATGATGTACATTTTGTAATTTAGGCTCTGTTTTAAGAATCTTTTCTACTAAGCAAGTCCCATTGAACTCAGAGGTACTCATTTCTAACAAAATATTCTAGGATTACATTCTTAACTTCAGCAGGATATGTTGCTTGCACATTTTAGTTGATATAATAATATACACAGCAAGTCCTTAGACAAAGTTGAGTTTTAGCAAAAGCAGCAAACAAACAAGAGTCCACTGACGTCAATGAAATCCCAATGGGGTATATCTAATCAACATTTGGAAGAAAGATATCGGTGATTAAAAGAAGAGAAACAACAAGAAAATTAATCTTCTTACAGAAATTGTCAAATGGCTTTTGTTATCAGTAGAGTCTGGGTATTGTTGTGAACTGTGAAATTAATAAATCATGACATTATTTTTCTGAATTTATAATACAGACTACAAGGCCAAAGATTAAGTTTCCGGTGCCATTGCATCAGTGAACCAGCAATTTAATTAGATCTGTGAGCTTTGATTTCTGTCAGACTGTATCTTGAAAAACCTCATTAAATGTATCTGTTAAATATAGATTATGTACTTGAAAATCCAAATCCACAGTGCTACTCTAAAAAGAGCAGGTGTCTCTATCAAGATACAGCAGGAAGGTGAGAGAAAATCACGGGAAAATGGTACTTCAATAGAAATCTCTCTATGTGTATCTGGTGGTGCTTTAAACTGTTCAGCATCTGCCAGACAAGATAAAGCAATGTGAAAGTACGGAAATTATGTCAGAATCTGTGTCGAATGTAACATGGAGCTTTCTTTATTTTCAAAAAGAATTGATAGCAATTCTTTTATAAGTTACCCTCCAGCTGAAAGTGAAGGACTGAAGCTTGCAGAATGAAGCCAAAGGATTAAAAACAAATAATCAAGAACACATATTTTTTAGCTGGCAGTTAAGGAGAGACACTTTGTTGCTTTTTACTTCTGCCTGCACAGAATAAAAAAACAAAACAAAACAAAAAATTGATTATAGTTTGTTCAGCCTAGATGCTTTCTACCCAAGCCACAGGCTCTCCAAATCCTCATTTGAGCCCCTACTGACCATCATTGCTGCAAATATTACTGTATCATGCAATGTGCAAGAATAATTTTTACAATTTTGATGTAGGAAACATAGGAAAACTGTAGAGTATGTGCAGATAGAGTACCAGGTAAAAATGAAGAAAGTGTAAATATTTCTCCAAACCTAGCTCCACACATGTACTGTATGTTATGATCAGCTCTCTATGCTAAGGTATAAAGATTATACCTTAGCATCTATTTCATTCTAACTTATTACAGGGGAGAAACCTTCCTAACTAGGACAGATTCTGCTACAAAATGGATACTGCACTATTTCACCAAGGGGAAAATTAGGATGTCTATAAATGTGGTATAAAGTGTGTATAATAGAATGGTACAGCTAAGCACCGTCTGCCATGTGATCTCCATAGAACATAAAATGTACTTTAAGATGAAAAGCTCAGACTGAAAAAATTACATCTGTGGTACATATGTTACATCTGTGTGTGAAATAGATAAATACATTCACACATATAGAATTCCCAGGAATTTTGTCATGGTTTCGACAGACAGAGACAAATAAAGCAGAACTCTGAGGCTTGGAAATTCCTCAAAGAACATGTTTATTAGTTACAAAGTATCGGCACGTCAAAAGTGAAACCAAGTCTGAAAACACACGTAACAATTCCCCAATACAAAGTTAAGAAATCCCACCTCTAAAACTATGCAAGCAACTACGTTCCCCAATACATCTTCTTGGCGGGCTTTGCACAAAACACCCAGCCAGCAGTCTCGGGAGCAGCTGATGACCTTGGTTCCCATGGGACAAAAGATTATTTTGACTAGCCAAGCACCTGGCCATCCCCCCTCCCTCCTTCAATGTGTCAACCGAAAATGAATAGGGAAAATGGCCACAGCCATGCTCATTTTCAAAGTTGACAGGAAAACAGTTGTTGGAGTTCTTTAAGAAGGAGAAGAAAATGATGGCTAGCAAACCAAGATGGACTCAGACAACTTGTGCTGAAGAAGAACTGATAGTTCTAGAATAATAGGAAAACCAATGAAGCCCAATAAAAATCCTCAAAGATGGTGAAGAACCAGACTTTGAGGGATCATGCCAAACTCGCCAGAGAGAAAGAAAAGATCCAAAGAAAAACCCAAAAGATCAATATTCTGCCAGTCATGACAGATTGTCAGCTGTCCATTTATATAGACCGCCAATAATAAAGCTCTTGATAAATATTTATGTATCTGTCACTATTACACACTTGTGCATTTTCTGTGTATGCATCCATAGGTTTCATGAACCATAACTGGTACTGCAATTTATTAAAACTAAAAAAAATATGACTGTAGTAGTTGAAACATTGCATATTGCATTATTATATCTTTTTGTTAATTCTGACAATTTTTGATCCCTTTTTATTTTGTTATAATTTAGTTTTGTTTTTTTAAATTATTCTTAATTTGACCCTTAATGCAGAACTTACAATATTTCCCAACACAACTGCACGGATGTGTCTTAAAACACTTTGTGTAGAATTGTGCCTAAAAAGTCCTATACCAATAAAAACAAAAAAACTCTTGAGCCTAAGAACCAAACAAAATCCACCAGGTTGATTCCATACAGATCATATGTGTGTGTGTGTGTCTATACATACATATATATTCAGGTTAGAACACAGAAGAAGAGATTGGACATATGACAATTCAAAGTTTTAGTAATTAGAAATTCTGATTCTCTCTTTTTCAGTCTCCCATTATAAGCGTTTAACAATCTTTAGCACAGAAACTTTTCTCAAATTAAATGGCATCTCCTTTGTCTAACTGTAGATTATTTTGACATGACATTTGCTGATTTAATTAAGCAAAGTGTTTTTCAACCACAGTTTTCTTCTCCTTGATCTACCTATTATTTGTTTTAACATCCATCCTATCATTGCCAGATGGTTGTTTTCCTGAATAGGAAACTAAAGTATGTCTCATTGTTGTGATGAATCTGACTTTCCTTTACATTCAAGTTGATTGCATTTACTTTGGGTAGAAACAGAGTGTTTCTTTAATTCTTTTTGGGCATGATTTTATTACCAAGGAGCTCTTTCCAATCTTGTCATTAAAAGCAAACTAGCTGATAATTTTCATTGTAGCTGGGGAGATTTAAAAAGAACTAGTGTTTGTTTAGCTTCTGTTCCAAAAACATCCTGAGTGAATGGCAGTCTGCTATTGCTTATAGACATTTTAAGCTGTGTTATTCACTCCTCATTTCAGCTGCCTACATGTACGCCTACTCACACATTAATTCTATGATTCATCTCTCTGGGCCTTAGTTTGCGTTCACGTCTTCTCTGTTATGGAAGTAGAGATGCTGACATTGTGACCTTAAAAAGCAGAAAAGTAAATTTGTAATCCCCGATTGTAACTTCTGATTTATTGGATGTTGGTAACAATAAAAAAGCATTTGTACTTGGCAAACAAAACTTAGAAAGGCTTCATATCTTCTTTCTTAATAGAGACTCAGATTGATAAGTACCCTTATAACTTAGCCTCATTCTACAGTACAGTGCAATGTTAAGGAACTGCTGAGCTTTAAATGCCATCTGAATTTGTATGATTGGGGCTTAATGTCCAAAAAAAGACACTTTTCTTTCTTTTATACACTGCTTTTCCCCTCTGCTGTGACAAATAGAATCTATTTTACTAAACCAACATGCAGGGCCTTTCAAGGAGGCCATATTATGATGCTGCATCACCAGGGTTACTACAGGAAAAAAATGGCTGCCTTCACCCCACTTTCACTCCTTCTCTGGCGTAATGGAGTCCGCATAATTTATTTCATACTGGAAAATCCACTGTTGAATTTACTCAGAGTGTCCATTTTTCCAGTGAAACTGGTTCAATGCATTCATGAAAATGATTAGAGATAAAGCTTCTTTATTTCTTTTCTTCTTTTCTCCCCTTTCTCTTGAATCCAGAGGCAATCCAGCAGTGCATCCAACTGCTACTGCTTTTCTATTGCCTGGCTATACAAATCGACACTTTAAAGGCCTCTGGGACACAAAGGTCCAGATTGACTGCCTGGAAGAAGTTTCAATTTGCACATTGTGACAAAAGGACTATAGTGGAAATTGAGTCACTAGCTTGCTTTATACCTAGGTAAGGAAAATTGCAGCAGGTGAACCTGCTTCTGCCAAAGCTGTCTTTTCTTTCCATATGATATTTTATTTCTAATTAAGCTTTTGCACATATTTCTAACCTTCAAGGCCAAATTTGTTCCAATTATATAGGAGCTCTTTCAGCAGAAGAATGTGTTTAGAAGAGTAGAAAAGAGGACAGTAATAATCAGACAGCCAATGCATCAAGTTATAGGGCAGAGATGGAAGGAAGGAAGGAAGGAAGGAAGGAAGGAAGGAAGGAAGGAAGGAAGGAAGGAAGGAAGGAAGGAAGGAAGGAAGGAAGGAAGGAAGGAAGAATAGAATGAAATATCCCAGAAAAATAGCATGATAGATTGAAGGTTGGCCAGCTGGAACACTGAACAAAAATTCTCTACCTATTTCTTGCTAAGAAGGAAGGATGGGGGAATCAATTTAGACAGAAACACATATCAAAAGGATCTGTATGTTTCAGTAGATCACAAATTGAATGACATCTAATAGTGTGATTCAACTGCTAAAAAGGCAAATGCTCTTTTGAGATGAATTAACAGGAACATAATGTCCACGTCACAGAAACTAGCTTTCTAGCCTATTCTGCTGAGGGCTGATCAATATTTCCTCTTTGCCCCAGCATAATAACTTGCCACTCACAATTTTAGGAAGGTAGGAATGGGCTATATTGTCTTTAATCCATCTCTTGGCTTCTGGGAAAGCAAGAATTTTCCTATTTTACATAATGATTTTTCTCCTCCAGGGCGATCTGGTCTACCTGCTGTATTTCTGCTCAAATGCAATTGGCTGGTATGTTCTCTGTTGGGCACAACCCACCAATCCCTGCTCTCTGCCTTTGGTGACCATTTTATATTGGGTTGCTGGGATCCGTAACATGAAAGGCTAGATTTTTGCATGCTAGGTAAGTGCAATCCTGATTATCCATCTGCAAATATACATTTGGACAGAAAGGAATGCCTGAACAATCTGGTTGTTGTTATTTATGGAATGCCTCAGATTATTAAATCTCACTTGAGACCAATAGATAGCAGAGCTCCATAAATCAGATTAAGGACTGGAAAATTGTTAAGAACTTGAGAATCAAAGCAAGAGAAGACTAGGCACTAATACTAGCAACCCCAAAGATGTTCTGTGAAGTGAAATGAAAGTGCATGCAGATTCAAGTTGTGCCTTGAATTGATTCTCATTATTTAGAATAGAAGAATCTGGTGGTATAACGCAAGGATTCTTTATGGCCCTCCTCTTATTTTCATGGCTTTGTTTTTCTCCTTGAACAATACTTTGAAGGAATTAAATCTGGAGAGTGAAGAGACATTAATGTTCCTGTAAAAATACAAAAGTATATCTGCCATCTGCTTATTACTGGAGAATGGTGAGACAAAAGTGCAAGCAGAACTAAGGTTCACATTCACATTATGTTTTGCTCTAACGTTTGATCTAATGGCTACAGTTGTCTAAGATTCTTTTAAAAAAACAACAGTTTTTTTTATTGTAATAAGGATATATGTCTCTCTGTATATGACACAGACGAAATCTTCCCCAAACTAATTTATAGAAAGGGCAACTACAAGAATTCCCAGTCAGCACAGTCAATGGCTGTTGCAAATTTCACAAGTGTAATTCCAACTCTTCTGAAGGCATCAAGTTGGAGAAGGTTGATATAGATAATTTGAGGTTATTATAGATAAGGAGACACATTTTTAAGTAAACAGAGGTGCAGTGTTAGAATCCGAATGCAGATATATATAATGTTTTCAATAATACTGCTATTTTAGAAATTATTATGTATCCATGTTATATTCCTTTTATATGGTAAGTTTGGGGGTATTGTTTAATATTTTTATAATTATATTTCATATATATTTAAATACTTTAGAATTTTACTTATTTTGTTGCTGAGTTATTTTAGAAGAATCAAGGTGATGACAAGAATCCAGCTTGAAATTAGTCAGTGTTGTTATCACAAAATATTCTAAGTCTTAATTGAGAATGATTATCCCAGATGGCTGGAGGAATCCTAGTTTCCTCAACTCAATCATTTCTTCTTTTAGTTTCCTAGCAGCCAAAATCCTGGAGGAACTCATTCAGGCTAAGAGTGCTGCGTCATTTGCAAATCTGATGTTTGCTGATGTCTTTGCTTTGAAATCTAATGTTTATCACCAACACAGCCCTGAGCAGCTGTGATGTTTTAGTATCATTGACAATGCATTTTGCTGATCATTGACAATGCCTAAAATTAAATAAAACAATGCTTTATTCACTTTGGAGAATTATCCATACTAATTAGCAAACAATGACTTTTACAGTTATATACAAAAAACATTACACTATATTATATAGTGTATATAATAGTGTATTATATATACTATATTATATATAGTATATTACATTATACTATTATTATGGAATATTAAATTCAATAAAGTTATGAGCCCAAAAATGCTTATAATCCACATATTGAGACTGTCTTCAATTTTTAAGAGCTTTAAGGCTATACTTCACTGCCACTGTTTATACACACAGCTACCATAAAGTTCCTTTTCAAACCTCTCACCAAGAACTGTAGTAAGGCATTAAAACGGGTAAACGTAAATGCCCTTCTGTTTATCATATCACACCTAATCTTCAAAGAAAGGTTGAAAATTAGGTTTGATATGATAAGATTCCTAAACTAAGAGGTAAATAGATCTCATTTTCTGCTAAAATGTAATTCTTGAAATCTGAATTCTTGAAATCTGAAACATCCTGAATAGATTGAATGATAATAGTGTTGAGATATTCTACAGCCATTGGAGAAAAGTCTACAGCACACAGCTTAAAATCCAATATTTATATTCACAAGATAATATGTACTAGCAGAAAAGTAATTCTATGTGGAATACATAAATGTTATGCATAACTACTACTTTAAGTTCAAACCTTAATATCCATAAAGTCCAGGCCAATTTTTGATTTTTGAAACAGCAATAGGTTGAGTCAGCTTATTTATAGGTGACTGAATTTTTCAACACATGAATTAAAATCCATAAGCCAAAACCAAATAGAATTTGAGCAAGAACTTAACCATAAAATGCATATCACAAGAGAAATTCCTTTGAAAAAAGATGTTTCAGATAGGTTTCCTAAAATTAAGTACCAAATTATATGAAAAGTGGTACAAAATTCATATACTTATCACTTGCCCTACTAGATATTTTTATATGATTTAATTTATAAAGTTGTTCATCTATGTAAAAACGTAAAACTATATGTGTTCTTAGTTTTAGATATAAAAACATCTTGAAACGGTTTTATTATAATGGATAGAAATATCTCAACTTTAACTTCAGCTAAACAATTCCCTAAATGAACAAACATTTCAGGGCCTCTGAATAAATAATCATTAGTGCAGAATTTAAACTCTGCATTTGATTTTAGTAGTGGTTACAAAGCTTGTTAAACAATGGATGTAAGTAAAAATGGAAAAGGTGAAAAGAAATATATATGTTTTGAGGAAGAATTTTCTGTTTTGATAAAATGTTTTCTTCTCCTCCATCTCTCAAACTGTTCTGAAATGTTCTTAATGTTCTGAAATACTGCAACCACAAATACTTGTAATGTAATTTGACACATAAGCATATTTGTTGAAGAAAAAATTCAGAAGCATATTTGAACAAGACCATTTTCAATAAATGTAAAAAATGTGTTTTCTATTTCAAATAGTAATTTGAATAACCAGCAGCAGATTTCCTGTGCATATGCACTGGACATTTTAAGGAATCAATTGTCACAATAGACTTGGTACAAATTTGTTTGTGTTCGAAATTACCAGACCCTGGGCATGATACATTTTTTTGGGCTGATTTCATAAGTATTACATGAAATTCTAAATTCTGGCCTTGCTAATCAATGACATGCCAGTTATTTTGAATGACTCTCGTTGTTTCATTTTCCATATTATTGGTGAGAATAGCTGTTTATTTATTTCGTTTTTAGAATTATTTGCATTAGGAAATATATTATGTTGCATCATTTTCCATAGCAAATTTATTTTCAGATGTTATTTTCCCTTGTACTGTTTTAGTTATGGTAGTACTGAAGGGAAAATCCATTTTTATTTATTTTAACTAATTCATAGTTGCATTTACTACTTATTTTGCTCTCAGGAGTTTAGTTAATTAGCCTTTGGGCTAATTCTAATTTGAGAAAAGTCAGGGGAAGAAATGAGAATCCCAACTGCAAGTATCAACTTATGGTAAACAATTAGTCTAGAAAAAGCAAACAAACAGCCCCAAAGGCATCAAATTCAAACAGAACCCCAAAGTTATCTGGATCATTTGTTTAGCCCAGCAAAGTTCATCTGGCACACCTGACTGTATAATCTCAGCATCTTATAGAAGAGGAAAAGAAGAACGATTTTGTCATTATCATCACTCTATTTGATGAAGTTTTCTGAGCTGTTCTTGGACTTCAACCAAATAAAATACAGCATAGTATAATTAAGTGAGATCTCAGAGACATGAGCATAGCATGGGTGCCAATAATAGACAAGACATTGCTTTTCAACATTTTTGCAATCATGGACCACATTTGGAAAAATGTGGGGACTGCTCAATTAAACAAAACACTTACCTAGGTTTTTGTCTTAAAGACCATGGGCAAGCCAGCAGAGGTTGTGAGGCCATAGGCAGATTGACGGGAGCTGTGGGCAGACATTGTGGGTGGGTGGAGGGGCTGTTATGGGAGGGTGCATGTTCTGGAGTCCAGGCAGGGCAGGGTATGCTGCAAAATATGAGTTTCCTAGGATCTTGTACTCCACAGTGGGAAACCTCTGGAGAAAAAGCCACAGGAGTGTCTTGCAACCTTCCCTGCTGGCTTCCCTATTGACTTTGATCATAGGAAGCTAGCAGGGAAGGTCACAAACGGTGATCATCTGACTGCGGGAGGCGGAAACTGTTGTGAGCCAGTTGCCAAGTGCCTGGATTGTGATCATATGATCATGAGGTGCTACAACAGATAGAACAGAGGACTGGTTGTAAGTACTATATGTTCAATGCTGTTGTAACTATGAACAATCACTGAAAGAGTGGTTACAACCTGAGGACTTGACAGACTTGAACATTGGGTGCTATCTAACAAAATGAAATTCAATGGTGAAAAAAGTAAGGTTCTACATTTAGGCAAGAAAAACCAAATGCACAGGTATAATATAGGTGGTACCTTGCTCAATAGTAGTAACTGTGAGAGGGACCTCGTAGTCCTAGTGGGCAATCACTTAAATATGAGCCAGCAGTGTGCTGCAGCTGCCAAAAAAGCCAACACAGTGCTAGGCTGCATTAAAAGAGGGATAGAATCAAGATCACATGAAGTGTTAATACCACTTTACAATGCCTTGGTAAGGCCACACTTGGAATACTGCATCCAGTTTTCGTCACCATGATGTAAAAAATATGTTGAGACTCTAGAACAGACATGTCAAACTCACGACATATCGGGACTGTTTTGCCATTGCCGACAATGGGGTGAGCGCAGCTTCTGCATGATGCGTCCAGCCCGCGGGCTGGCAGTTTGACACCCCTGCTCTAGAAAGAGTACAGAGAAGAGCAACAAAGATGATCAGGGGACTGGAGGCTAAAACATATAAGGAACAGTTGCTGGAATTGGGTATGTCTAGTTTAATGAAGAGAAGGATGAGGGGTGACATGATAGCAGTGTTCCAATATCTCAGGGGCTGCCACAAAGAAGAGGGAGTGACCTGCAAGATTGTAATTATAAAAACATTTGCACCTTCCCTCCATTTTTAAAGGCTTTTTGCATCAACATTTTAATCCCAAATTAAATATTTATTTATGACTTGATTTATGTTACTTTCTTGATAATTATGTGTCATCAAGTTAGTGCCAACTCTTGATGAACTTACAGATATATATATATATATATATACCTAAGATAAGTTGCTTTTAGATCCTTTTGAATCAGATCCTTTTGAATCAATGAACACTGGGATTTCGAATATTCAAAACTTATACTTTTTTGAATCAACATACACCTTGATTCTTAATCATACCTCCAGATGGCAGCAGAATTCAAGCAACCTAACTCCATATCTACTTACATTACACATGTGCCTTTGAATGCAGAGATAATAAAACTTAAAAGTCTTCTTCCGTTCAATATTGAAATGGGAAGGGAAAAAATCTTTATTCTCTTCTGCTACATCTAAGGGCAGGCATTTTGTTTGAACAGCAAAGATGAGCTTCAAAATTCACCTACAATATATCACTGGTCCCTAATATTACCCTAAAATCTAAGGCCTGAGATAGCCAGTCCACTCTGTCTCAGGATTGATTCTACATATCAACTTTAAAATAGTTTTTCCCCAATACCCACTCAAGTATTTAGCACACAAATGTTCTATAGGGAAAAAAAATCTGTTACTTCAGAAAAAATTGCATTCCTAAGAGCTACTCATAGTTATCATCTTATACTTCTTCTTTCCTTTGGGTGGGATCAAGGCAAGGTGAATGCATGTGGTCATAAAAGTTTAAGAGCTTTATTTAAAATGAATCAAATTATAGTTGCTGGATAATGGTAGACTTGTTATGTAGAGCAATCAGATAAGAGAAAACTATAGTTATTATTGTCTTGCTAGTATGTTTACCTGTTAATGTGAATACCTTGGGACTAAACAAAAAGAAGATTGAGGCAATAAATACACTGAATGTCTTCCAGAGAGCAGGTTATTGAGATTCAACTTTGGTGTAGATATATTGTCTTGATATTAAACATCTTGCACCATAGTTTTAAAGCAGTGCTGGAAAATTCTGCTTTTAATTGTGATAGACAGAAAATATTTCATTAGCAACCTTCATCCCAGTTGGATTTTCGATGGTTTAATAATAAAGCATAAGTAATATATAATAGAATAGTAATGCAGCATTAGTAGCAGTAATGAAAGACAGCCCCCCCCATCCTCAGAAAAACACCCACACATAACAGAGCAAACCAAGACACTAATATCAATTATAGTGTTCAGACAAATAACCCGGCACCAAAAAAAGTGCTGTGCAGGAGCCAAGCATGTTTGATTTTTTTTTAATGAAAAAACAATCCCCCTCTTTTGGTTGCTGTTCAAGTGGGTTCTAGTACTAGTTATGTCACATTATTTGCTGTAAGAAAGAGAAGCAATATTTAAAAATTGCTTGCAATCGCCTTCCCTGCAAATTGAACATTTGAACCGACATCAAATTGGATTCCAAGAACGAAGAAAACAAAACAATATAAAAGAACACCATGTCCTGTAAGGTAAATTGTATTTCAATAACAAAGTCATGTCTTATATTGCAGAGGATCTCTGACTTAAGTCAGCAGATTATGAAAGATAAGAATAGGTTAAGAAAATATTATCTTTTATATTTGATGCACTAGTTGCCACTATCTACTTACATATCAGATGAAGAATTTCAGTATCCAAAAATATTAGTTGTGTGTGTATATGCTCTTTAAATTCCAAATGTATTCAACTAAAGTAGGAGATGAAATGTATTTGATTTCAAAAGTATGTTAATATGATTAGAGAATTATTTACACCTTGATAGTCTCAGTTTAGAAATAGTTGTTGCAATATCCTAATGTTAAGAAAATATGGAATTGCTGAGCTGAATTTCATATTGTATCTTCCAAAGATTGCATTTAGGATTAAATGCTTTGATGCAAAATCATATTATCCAGGATAAGTTATGAGATAGGTGATTCTATCTAAGTCAATGTGACATAACAAGTACTGAAAAACATGGAGTGGATTGATCCCTCTATAGCAGCAGATCTTATATTTGAAATACATAATAGCTTTGTTCTCTTTTTGTTATTTACTTGTTTGAAAGAGAGAGAGCGAGAGCCAGTTTGATCGAGTGGTCTAGTGGTTAAGGAACCAGGAGACTATCAGTTCTAGTTCCATCTTAGCCATGAAAGCCAGCTGGGTCACCTTGGGCTAGTCATTCTCTCTCAGCCCCCCCCTCACAGGATCATTGTTGTGGAGAAAATAAGAGGAGGAAGGTATTTTGGATATATTCATCACCTTGAGTTATTTTTAAAAATAATAAAGGCGAGATACAAATGGGGAACCCTGGTTAGAATGCAGTATTGCAGACAAACTCTGCCCACAGCTAGGAGTTCAATCCTGACTGGCTCAAGGTTGTCTCAGCTTTCCATTCTTCCAAGGTTGGTAAAATGAGGATCCAGATTGTTAGGGGCAATATGCTGACATTGTAAACTGCCCAGAGAGTGCTATAAAGCAGCAGTCCCTAATCTTTCCAGTTGGCAGACTGGCGAGGGGGGGGGGAAGATGGCATGGTTCTGTTTTAGTGGCAGACATGAGCACACACAACTCCATTTGTGCAAGTGGGGGGAGGGTACACATGCCCGCTGCTCACGTAAATGGAGCTTCATGCACAAGTGCCCGCCACTTGCACAAGTAGAGCTGCGTGTGCACACATGTTCGCCTGCTGCTTGTGCGGCCTGGTTCTGAATGGGCCGAGGGCCACTAGCAGGTCATGGCCCAGGGGCTGGGGACCCCTGCTGTAAAGCACTATGGGACAGTATATAAGTTTGAGTGTCATTGCTATTGTAATACAAATAAATAAATCCAAGTTTATTACTGAGCAGCAGATGTTTCAGTTTGAGTTAGGTTAGATTGAATGATGGATTAAGTTCCTGGAGAATATGAGGTGATACTCCTAACTTGCTGCAGATAGCAACTAAATATAGACTTGTGACTTGAACAGCATTTCTTCTCTGCTTGTCATCTGATACAATTAAATGCTTCTAAGAGCTGAAAAATGAGAAAAGGTTTGTGATTGTGTTAGCTCAAAAGCAGGTACTGCCTGAGTGTTTTAGTTCTGACCAGCATTCTTGCTCTTATTCTTTCTTCCTCTGTTGCCTTCATTTGTTTGTTTGTTTGTTTGTTTGTGTGTATGTCAGTTTATTTAGTTTGTATTGGAAGCAGTTTTGCTACCTACCAAATTTTGCCAGGAACTGGCAAAACTATAGACATTTTCTTCCTTTTCAAAATAACTATAGCAGTCATTTTTTCCTGTTCAGTTTTTAGAAATAAAAGCAAGCAAAAAAAGAAAAAAGAAAGAAAGAAAGAAAAGAAATCTACCCAGACAATTTATTTGAGTTTTCAAATTAGCTTAGGAGTTTCCAGAATTGAAATCTATTAGAAGCATTTTTTTTCTTTCAAATGAGAGCTTACATTACATTCATTGCATTCATTCACTATTTTTATTTATGGCCTCTACCCACTTTAGTCAGGTTTCTGATTTGGGTTGGGTGCAGATTTAACAATTTCAGTGTAGCATGAATCTTCCACAATGGCCTACAGCATATATTTTAAATGATGATAATAATAAAACAACCTGTTATATTCTTTGTCCAAACCACTTATGCAAAAATCCAGGATATTTTAAGTTCATCCTGGAACATTCTGATTCATTTTCTTTTCAGTCTTAGAGGGCTGGAGAGACTTATTGATAGCATAGTGATGTTACTGAGAAGTTGTGACACTCTTTTGACATTTAAAATGTGGGCTTTGGGAAAGTTGTGGTGGGAGGTTGAAAGGAAAGGATTACTTAACTCTGTGGATGTCAGTATCTATAGCTAACATAAGGGTACCAAAATCATAAAATGAGCATTGTGACATTGCTCTGCTTTTCTGTATTTGTGATATGATGTTGCATGCAGGTTGGAGGCAGAGTTTTGCATCACAATGATATGATATACATTTCATCATTTACTTCCCCACTCACAAGTGGATTTTCATGCCTGGGGATGCTTAAATACATTTTTTTAATATAGATTCCTCTTTTTAAAAGATGACTCAAAGTCACTCAACTGCACTTTTGTCCTTTCCACTGAGATAGAGTGATAGCTTTGGGCGTAGAAAAGAATAGAGTAGACTGTGAGTCATTCCCCTGCACAATTAAAGCATCTTTGTATGGATCCCACGTTTGTTATTTTCAGTTGTTTTGGTCTTCCTAAATAGACTGTCTTGCTCAAGTTCCATGGTACTGTAGCTCAGGCTTTTCATAATAATTATGATTCAGTCCTGACTTTTTAAAGCTAAGGCTCAGGAAGATTCATTTTTGAAGTCTTAGGAAATTCCTATATGAATACCTGTATTGTATAATTCCTATATTTCATGGAATTTCATGATATCACATTGGTTATCGGAGTCCTGAATGCCCAGATTGATGGACACAGATATAGAACATGTCATTGGGCAACACAGTTCGGCTCTACAAATGAATGATAATGGTGAATGCCTTACCTTATTCTGCGATATGAACAGACAATGCATTGAGAACACCTATTTTGCACATAAGCACATTCACAAGGCAACATGGCGCTCTCCTGACAGTTCCACAAGCAATGAAATTGACTATATATGTATTTGTAAGTGGTGGAGCTCAATGTTGCTTGATGTAGGCACCTACTGGGTTGTAAATGTGAATTCAGACCATTATCTGGTTATGGCATCACTCCAACCCAGGTTAAAGAAAATATATCAACACTAAACTATACACCATTTTGCAGTCGAGAAATTGAAGGATGCTGCAGTTGTTGCACAGTTCCAACTTACATTGACCAACAGATTTCCACAGCTACTGCAAGACAGCATAGATATCGAAAACCAGTGGAAACATTTTAAACTAGCCATTGTCAACAGTGCTGACATAACAGTGGGGCCACGTCGAGGTTCATGGAGAGAATGATGGATTCAAGATGGTACCTGGAAACTCATTGGCAATGCAGGATTGTGAAACATGAAAGGAATCAGGCAAAGACATTGACTGAAAGAATAGCAGCAGAGGACAAATACAAAGGTCTGGACTGCCAGGTTAAGAAGAGTAGCCGAGTTGATAAGCGGATGTGGCTGGAACGCAAGGGCATTGAGGCATAAGCAGCAGCAGATAGGAGTGATATGAAGGTACTATATTGTATTGTTTCCAATCTAACAAATGCAAGAGGCAGTCTTGATGTTCCTATTAAAAATAAGAATGGGAAGCTTTTGCTCACAAAGGAAGATCAAGAGGGGAGATGGGTGGAACAAGCCAAAGAAATTGAAAGTCAGATGTCACATGAAACAAGATCTAATTCAGAATAAAGTAGCTGTCTATATATCATTTTATCACATATAAAAATCATATATTACCTCTTTGCCATTTGAATGGTATTTCAAACAATCCTCATATGCATATTTCATTATATGAAACAATTTTGGTAACAGTTAATGATAACTTGGATGTTTGTTGGATGATGAAGCATTCGTTGAGTTGCCAACCTCATGAAAATATCACTTGGAGGCAGTTTTCAGAGACATCCATATAATAGGCATTAGGTTAGTTTTTATTTTGTTGAAAGTAAATTGTTCTAACATGATTAATAATTTAATGATTTGCTGAATGGAATCTGGCCAAGACTGGGAATTTCCTTTTCTACAGCTTGTGGAAGGACACCAACTGCAGCAGAGTATTATGCCCAGAGCATGTGAGACGTAACAGATTAGTCAAGCAATACAAAAACACTTAAAAGAAAATAAAAATATTTTTATTATTGTTTATGATCCTGTGATTCAAACCTGGAACTCAACACTTCAGGCATCTTTTCACAAAATGTATCTCTCTACAGGGAAGGCACAGAAAGAGGATTAGTGACTAAAGACAGGTTTTCTCCCTTTCCCATTCTCCAATTTGCCGACGACAGCAAGCTGGCAGGAATAGCCAACACTCCAGAAGACAGGCTTAAGATACAGGAGGATCTGGACAGACTTGAACACTGGGCGCTATCTAACAAAATGAAATTCAGTGGTGAAAAAAGTAAGGTTCTACATTTAGGCAAGAAAAACCAAATGTACAGGTATAGTATAGGGGGTACCTTGCTCAATAGTAGTAACTGTGAGAGGGATCTCGGAGTCCTAGTGGACAATCACTTAAATATGAGCCAGCAGTGTGCTGCAGCTGCCAAAAAAGCCAACACAGTGCTAGGCTGCATTAACAGAGGGATAGAATCAAGATTACTTTACAATGCCTTGGTAAGGCCACACTTAGAATACTGCATCCAGTTTTGGTCACCACAATGTAAAAAAGATGTTGAGACTCTAGAAAGCGTACAGAGAAGAGCAACAAAGATATTAGGATACTGGAGGCTAAAACATATAAGGAACGGTTGCTGAAATTGGGTATGTCTAGTTTAATGAAGAGAAGGATGAAGGGGGACATGATAGCAGTGTTCCAATATCTCAGGGGCTGCCACAAAGAAGAGGGAGTCAAGCTATTTTCCAAAGCGCCTGAAGACAGGACAAGAAGCAACGGATGGAAACTAATCAAGGAGAGAAGCAACCTAGAACTAAGGAGAAACTTCCTGACAGTTAGAACAATTAACCAGTGGAACAACCTGCCTCCAGAAGTGGTAAATGTTCCAACACTGGAAGTTTTTAAGAAGAGACTAGACAGCCATTTGTCCGAAATGGTATAGGGTTTCCTGCATGAGCAGGGGGTTGGACTAGATGACCTCCAAGGTCCCTTCCAACTTTTTATTATTATTATTATTATTATTATTATTATTATTATTATTATTATTATTATTATTATTATTATTATTATTATTATTATTATTATTATTATTATTATTATTATTATTATTATTATTATTATTATTATTATTATTATTATTAACATGTCCTTAATCATTGGAAACATTTGAGCAGTTGGGGTTCCACCTTGATAAACTTTTCCTATTCAGGTGATCAGCAGTTATTAACTTTGCTCTCCTTCAAATTAAAAATCAGAAAGGGCAATTCACACATTTTCTCAATACTGACTTTGCATATGTCACACAAAATGCTGTCTCTGCTGGACCTATTCTAAATTCAATGGGGGTATTCATTGATGTGAAGAGTTTTGTGTGTTTGGGGGGGCAGCTAGCTTGCTTCTCTCTCTCTCTCTCTCTCTCTCTCTCTCTCTCTCTCTCTCTCTCTCTCTCTCTCTGTCTGTCTGTCTGTCTCTCAATTATATCTATCTATTTATCTATCTATCTTCATCATCATCATCATTTTTAAGCTTGTTGGTGGTTTTGCATAACTTGGAATTCACAACTTTATATTATAGAGTTACCTTATGGTAAGATGGGCAGTCAATAAATTTCACAAAAATAAAAAATATATTTATTTTGTTTCTTGATTAACTTACTTGGCAACCAAACCTTTTGGAATTCAATCATTTGTACTCACTACTACTGTAAGCAATGAAACAGTAGGTGTGATGCTTATTGATGGGCTTTTGCCATTTGCCCACAGATGTTGGTTATTATCCCAGATAAAAATGAATGTAAATGAAATAACCATTGTTTACATCATGGGTGTCTAACCTTTTGGCTTGCCTGGGCTGCACTGAGTGAAGAGGAATTGTCTTGGGCTCCATATGAAACATATAATATAGGTAATGTATATAAATCACATAATAATGTTAAATGTTTATGATCTTATGGAGAAGCATTACTATCTGTCCAGGGCTACGTGTAGACCATGGGTCATGGGTTGGACATGCCTGGATTGCACCATTATAAATTATTTTACTATTGGGAAAAGTAAAATTAAATTGTAATGAGAATGAGAATGTTATCAGCCTAAAAGCTTTGAAATAAGATATTCAGACTGCCTAAGACAGTGGTGGTGAACCTATGGCACGGGTGCCAGAGGCGGCACTCGGAGCCCTCTCTGTGGGCACATGTGCTGTTGCCCTAGCCTCGCCTCCCCCCATGACTCCCTCCTCACCAGCAGCCCCCCTGGAGGAGTGTTGCCCCCGAGTGTGGCCCACGCGGAGCAGCGCAGCCAAGGACATGGCAGCCAGGCAGCATAGAGAAGACTCTGCCCTCATGCCCCATCGTGCACAGTTGATGCTGTGGGGTGCGGGCAGAGGGCGTGGCCGCCATGGCGCTGCTGGGCTGCCCGGGTGATCTGCGACGGGTCCTGGAGGTGGTGAGTGGCTCTGCGGGCAGGCGGGGTGGGGGACAGGGTGGGGGCGGAGCAGGGGCGGGGCAGGGGGTGGAGTAGGGGCGGGGCCAGTTTTTGGGCACTCGGTCTCTAAAAGGTTCGCCATCACTGGCCTAAGATGTCTAGTTAATTAATTAGTAATAAAATATTTTTAGCTTAAACCTGTGGAACCAGGCAGGATGAAAATTTTGGGAATGATAATCCAACACATTTAAAAAGCAGTCATCAGAGACTGACAAAGACTAGTCTCAGGAGTAGCAGGTAACAATGGCCCATTTGTCAGACTTCGGGAAGTACAACTTTTCTGTAGAGAAACCAAAGATTCTTGTAAAGTGGGAGGCAGAGGTGCTTGAAAATAATAGTAGCTTAGGTCTGGGCGGGGGGGAGAGCCAGATTTAAATTAACTGAGAATGAAATAGGATTACACAGTGGAACTTGCAGCTGAAAGTAAAAGGTTGGGAAAAAATAGTCGATATACAGTAGTTGTAAATAAACTTCAAATGAATATAAGAAAGTAAAATAAACAAAGGTAAATTCTAGAGTAAAAAACCTAGGGCAAATTTATTTGAACTTAAAGAAATACACTCACAAACTTTATTAGTACATATATGGAAAAATGAGTAGAGATCAAGGAGGTGCAATTTACTCTGCTAGGTCAATCTTTTCCAGCCCAGTTTTCTTTGAGTAACAGTTTCCAAGATGTGTGCTGTTGGGTCATCAGCTTGTGCTAGATTGCCCAAGTTCCACCAAGGAGAACCAGCTACAAACCAGTGAAATGTGGAAGTTGGAGGATCTTGATGGAAGTCAGACAATTATTGCAACATGAAGTACAAATCTAGATGTCTATTCATATAGTTAAGGCAATCTAATCCAATTCCAACATTGGCCATCATATAATAGTTGTGCAGCAACCTGACGAAAAATGCTTAGCACAAGAAAATTCTGATATACTGTATTTCAGCTTATTATGTTTTAAAAGTAACACAATATCTGTCTGGAAACAGCTGCTGCAGCTATTTTGTCCTACCCTTTTATATCAAAGTTCAAATTGAATATATGATCACACAGAAAGAGAGAACATGCAAACATTTTATAGATAACTGGGTAATATCTGAAATAAGAGTGGACTAAAACTCTTGGTGTTTTCCTGAGAAAATACACAGAGAATCTTGCAGCTTGAATGAAATCAGGTCCAGAATTGCATGGCCATTCTGTAACTCCCATTTTCCGGAACAGATAACAACAAAATGTTAATGTGTAATAATTTATAAATAAGTACATGGACAGTGTTTGCTTTGTTGGCAAAATGTTGTTGCTTTTAGATGAAAGAACTCATTTAACCACTTAACAATATGTTCTCATGCAAGGCTAAGAAATCTGTGAGCCTACAGAGGTTTTGAGATTGGGGTCTTAGCAGCCCCAGTCAGTACAGTCTATGATGAGGGTTGCTGGGAACTGTAATTTAGCAATAGCTGAACAGCCACAGGCTTCCCATCATGGTCTAGTGCTTAGAATGTCAGACTAAGAGTAGGAGAAAACAATTCAATTATCTGCTCAGGTATGAAGCTCACCAGGTGACCGTAAGACAATCATAATCTCTTAGCCTAACATCTCCACAGGGATTTTGTGAAGATAACAGGAGGAAGGGAATATGTTCAGAGAAAGGAAGGAGAAAAATGAAATAAACATTTATTTAATAACTACCATTAGAAACAGTGTTCAAACAACTGCTTACATATTTGCCTACAAGAATACATTTAGACTTGGGTTTGTTATTCAGATGGTGACATTATTTTGGCACTTGCATAAAGCATATAACATTATTGAGATGTAATCACTTGTTATTTGCGTCCACGCTTAGTCTTCAGTTCTTTTTACGAGGGCATTTGATGCATAACTGGATTCAAAATACTATTCCCTCCCCTGAAGCTATGGTTCAGCGAATTGAACTTTGTGTAATGATAAGTGATTTTCTGATAAAATATGAAGAACACTCCTTGTACCTGCTCTATAATAGTTGGTGGCAAGTAGATAAGAGGCTTGTTTAATTGGGCTATATAAGGGAGTCAAGTTCTGATTTGAATTCAAAATTCTGAGATCCAAAGATATCACGGTTCTGTCTGAATTTATAATTCATGATTTGAAGGCAATGATATTTTAATTATTCCAGATTTTGTTTAATTAAAAAAAGATCATTGATAATGCATCAAACCTCCTGCAGTTGCTTAATTTTTTGGTAGGCATAAGTAGCAGGAATAGTAGGATCATGTGTTTTGGGGCTGGCAGACCAAAATAAATATTGTACAATATTACAGACTCGTCAGCATGACTCATTGCCAAGGCTAACCTCTGCTGTGAATGTTGTATTAAGCATTGATTGCATAATTTTATTTTAATATATGCACTACTAATGCATATATTAGACAATATTATGTGAGGAAAAGCTTTATATTGCAAGCACATTACAATATCTCAGGCCCACACTAGCCAGTCCCATGTAGTTGGCAAGACCAAAGAAGTAAGAACAACATGGATTTCAGGAAGGAATCATTAGTGCCAGACTAGGGTAAATATAGAAATAGTAAAAACTCTAAGAGAGATTTCTCAGCCTTGGTGAGTTAACTAAGGTGGACTCTTCTTGAAATACTTTTGCTCAGCAGCTGGACTGATATGCCTCTTCTGAGATAAATGTTCAAACATCTCATCTTTGCTTTCCTACAACCTCTCTTGCACAAAATAGATAAATCTTAACCTCTCATTCTATATAAACCTGCCTGAACATATTCTAACAGAAGGATGAGACATAAGTAGCTGAATAGCATTCCCTAAGTGCTGATAAGCCATGTTTGCACAGCTGATAAAAGTATAGGCCAGCTACTCATTAATATCAGAAAGCCCAAGACATTATTCAACTGCCCTCCCCTCTTTTGCCCCTACATGGAAATAGGTGCAACAAGGTCTGAGACTTTGTAATTGTGCTATTCAACACTTCATATTCAAATGGGAAATGTCCTTCAAAGTGTGCATGGGCATGTATGAAGAATTAGTTGCCAATCCAGATATTAGGATGTCAGATGTTAACAATTTATTATTAATTATAAGAATACTAAGGTCTTATTGTGCAGAAGCACAATATACCAGGTTATTTGATAGAACTATACTGAGGTGAAAAGAAGATTTCATGTCTTCATGACATTTTGGCTCATGTTAATTGCTAGGATGGTCTGTTTGGAAAAAAAAAAAGTAGTCTGAAGCAGCAGTTCACTTCATTTGACAATTTTAGCAGACCTAATTTTTGAAATTTAGTCCATTTGCCATTTCTATGATTTCTCACTTGCTAGGAAGACTTGTTGGCAAAACCTATGATTCTAGGCCAGAAACTGCTTCACTCAGTTAAGCAATATTGGAGAAATCCCTAAAAATCCATACAGGTTATTTTATAAAGTAAATTTAAAAAAAATATTTAAAAATAAATTTTAATTATTTAAGTTTCAGAACATTTTGAGAGAAGATGCCTTCTATTTGTAAAGTAAATTTTGGGTATAGCTGGCTGGGGAATTCTGGGAGTTGAAATCCACACATATTCAAATTGCTAAGGTTGAGAAACATCGCTATATATACAGTAAACAGAGTCCCAAGTGAGAGGAGTTGAAAACCAGTATGATCAGTTCCAGCTTTATAAATGTAAATATTTACAGGAATTGTGCAATGTTCCCTGAAGCAGACAATAGGTAGGCATGCTGTGTTCTACCATGTCACATCCATAACAAGAACTAGTTTAGAAAGTTTCTATAATCATAATGCTAAGCCTTCATTAATCTTATGTGCAAAACAAGTTGTCAGTTAAAATCTTCTGTATTTCAATTTAAAAGGGTTAATTCATAACTCCCCCCCCCCAATTTTTAAATGATCATCCAACTGCTTTTGCAAATCCAGTGACTCCATCTCAGTTTTAAAACAGTTTCACCAAACCTTAGTATTTATAAAGCTTTCTAAAAGCAACTTTAAAATCACCTCTTTGTTGTATATTAAAAAAAATTACAAAAGATCTTACAAAAGCTGGAAAGATGTGATTTTCTTTCTTGTTAAACAGACTGAAGAGAATCCCACCCACAACTGTTAAACTTGTTGCTTCAAAGGTTTTTCAATCTTAGAAGAGCAATAAGAAAAGTAAAACTCTGAAGTGATTACATGAATCTTCAGTCTAAAAGGCTGAATTTATACCTCAGAGAATGATGAAATCTGCAACTTTCAGCTGATCACAAGTGGCTGTAAAAATAATAGTTTCTGCTATCTGCTCACAAAAACCAGCTGATATAGAGATATAGACAATCTCCAGTGTTCTTTTTCTTCCATAGAGAATTTTGGTAGCCTGGACCTCAAATCTAGCTGCCACTTTCAGCTGAAATGCCCTTGCAGAAATGGATTTATTCTCCAGCTTATCCTTTGTTCACTTGATTTATTTTAAATATTTATGAGATCTACTTATCTAGAACAGTGTTTCTCAGCATTGGCATCTGGAAGATATATAGATTTCAGCTTACAGAATTGTGGAACTGAAAGTCCACATATCTTCAAGTTGCCAAGATTGAGAAACACTGATCTAGGAGATAAGATAGGAATGATATATACATATATTTGTTTTCTACTAACTAGAAAGTTATAGTGTAAATTCAAATAATACACGCATTTCATGGGATGTGTTAAAGGAAAAGTCTTCATCATGGTTCAGTCCAAGCTGGGAATAAACAACATGGCGACTGCTTTAGAAAGAAGGTTGCAGTTTATTGGAGAGGAGAGCCAGACAGAAAGATGGCTCTGGAAGAAAAGAGAGAGGGCACATGTAGGGAGTGGGTTTTTATACCCACTGGGGCTCTTGAGGTTGTTTTCTGTTCCTGTTTGAGGCTTTGTATTTCCTGTGTCATGTATTTTGACCTGAGTCTGGGTGTGCCCTTTGGCATCTGTGGGTTAATCCTATTATGTCCTGTCTTAGAGTTTGGGTGGGCTATGTAGATTTTAGATGTCTTTGTCTTCCTAAGCTTCTAGCTAGAGGCCTCCAACCTTCCTGGATTATTTACATCTGCATTTCTACAGAACTGGTTTCTGCTTGGGGGAGGGAGACTTGGGGCTATTAAGAAAAAACTGGGCATGCTTTTCTGCCTCTTTAAGATCTTTTGAGGAAATATAATATTTTGCCCTTTTAATATTTCCTTCTCTGGGGGGCTGACTTCCCACAAATGCATTGTCAGTTCTGAGGCCTACCTATATACACTAGAATTTATTTTTAATGAGTTTCTATTTATCTGTAACATGCAATTGTAAAATGTATTGTACAAATGCAGTTACTACTACTATTGCAAAGGTGCTGTTCAAAAGACAACTGGACTTTCTTATTTTTTTTTCCTTAAAAACATTTCGCTTCTCACCCAAGAAGCTTCTTCAGTTCACTTCTTCAGAACTGAAGAAGCTTCTTGGATGAGAAGTGAAATATTTTCAAGAAAAAAACACAAAAAAGTCCAGTTGCCTTTTGAACAACATCTTTGGGACACTCATGATCTGGATGATTGAGAATCTCCATAGACATTTACTACTGTCACATATTCACAATCTAAGAAACTAGAAAATGTGTGTGTGTGTTTCCTGATTTTCACAGTTAACTTCTTTTACTTCTTGTATTGATGGGTTTTTTTTCCTTCTGGTTTGCTCCATCAGTATAGTTGCCATACCACCCCTACCAGTGGGCCATCCTGCTGATATTAGACTTCCTGATGGGATGGGATGGTTAATATTTAAAAGATGTCTGTCCAGGCAAATATTCCTCTGTCTGTACGACCCAAGGCAACTCTCTCCCCAATTTTGGCTATATTTTCATTACTGGAATAGCTCGTAGATATAAACAAATAACACACCTTTCCCATTCAACATTAGCTGGCATGCATTTCCTGGTTCTTATGTTTCTAGGCCAGGATAATCAATATATTTTTATTTCCAATGTACAGTACAATGGAAAATAGTATACTCTTTGCCAAATAGATTTGTTTTCTGTAGGCTTCAGATAGTAATTGTATACAATGTCACTTAGAGATGTAATATCATCTCTAATGAAGTTATATTAAATATCAGTCACTTCTTGAGCAAATAAGGAACTGATATGGTAGACCAAAGTCCATGTACAGTTGAACTTTGTCTGTGGGCATGGACTGTACAGCAAATCAAAGTACATAGATTTAAAAAAATCAGGTAGAACATGAAATATTTATTTTCATTTTTAGGTCACTCACCCAAGAGATTTTTTTTTTTTACAGACAGGAGCATGTTTCTCCTGCGTATTAATAGATTAAAAAAGATTTGAGAAAAAGAAGAAACATAGATAATCCAAAGTAACAGTTGGTCAACTTTGCACCTCTACAACAGCTTTGAGACATTTTTAATGGTGAGATGCCTGTTCCATGTTGGATCAGAAAATCAACAAGATGATGTTCTCTTTCCTCATCCTGCAAAATATCCTGACTTCATTTTATAATAAATACCACCATCTTGACAAAAGCAGAGTTGTGTATCACTAGTGTTCCACCTAATCATGTCATGGTACATTTCCTGTGGTGGATTTATACTCTTTTAGGGTATTAAAATCTGCCAAGACATCTAGAACATAGATGGACCAAAGTGATGGTTATTATCTCATTGATGACAGGGTGTAATGACTAAATAATTTGGTACTTTCCATCTCTGTAGAAACTTGACACTAAGATTGGAATTCCTACACTTGAATCTATTAGGAAAATTTACTAGGATAATTACATATGAGATAGGGTCTTTTCTACGGTGGCAGCAGTCCTTGTAAAATATCCAGCTATCTGTGGATGGTTTCTTCTTTGCTAGCGACTGTAATGTCAGAATGATGAAATATGCATTGTAAAATCAGGATGTAAACTTCACTCTTGGATACATGAGTTGCAGATACAGGTATATCTGGGGCAGAATTTGTGTTGAATACATGCATGTTGCCTATTTTGTTCTTCACTTCATGAATGTTTTATAAACAGGTGGTGAAGTTTTGGATGTTCCTAATAAACTATTAAATGAATTGATGCTTCATTTGTTTATTTGCACAATGTTTACATATGTACTTACATTAATTGTACTATGTTGTTGCTCTACGTTAATTTTTTTTAAAAAGAATTTTAATTTTTAAATATTTCAAATTGCCTAAAAAGTCTGATAAACATGGTTTCAATTAATCAAAGTCCAAAGAGAGCTCTTTTTTCCCCTGCTGTTCACTGTTTTAAAATTGTGCACTAAAAGGAATCATGAACACCATTATTCTTATTTTGTTCATCTGAGTCAGTTTCCATTGCATAACATATGTAGCATAATATGTAGCAATGGATTCTTATGTAGTGATTGTGGGTTGTTGAGGAAATGTCATACTGCTTCTGCTGTTGTGGAGAAACTATAATTGACATGTTCTTTCTCTCTAAAGCAGTGTTTTTCAACTCTGATAATTTTAAGATGTATGGACTTTAATCCCCAGAATTCTAGGAGTTCAAGTCCAGATACTGGTATCTTAAAGATGTCAAGACTGAAAAACATTGCTCTACAGAATACTTCATGCTCCCAGTGATTAGTTGGGGGAAACTCATTTGCTCCCACACCTCTTAGTGTACCCCGCAGAGATATTCAATTCCCGTGCTTTGGGTATAGAAAAAAGATGATAGTCCTACATTGCTATTACCTCCAAAAGCTGTTTTTGTTCATTTGTTTTCTTGGAGTTTTAGTAAGCTGCCCACTCTAATAATGGCTCAGGACTGCATCCAAGAATACAAAGAAAGCAAGCTTTAAAACACTATAAAAACAATATCACAGTACCTTTTAAAGCAATTAAAAATATTAAAGCAATTAAAACAAAATTCCTGAGAGAATAAAAGGGCCTGGATAAAAAAGTAGATTTTGATCTCCTAACTAACTCATGAAAGGGGGGGGGGTTAATTACAATTCCGCTGGCTTCATTACAACAACAGGAGAACTACTAGCATCCTGAAAATAAAAGTAGCAAGTGCTCCCATCAGCCCATGGAGAGTTGTAGCCAGATGTGTCTGACTTGATTTTTAAAAAGGCAAAGTAGTAGTTTTTTTTTAATATAAAGATCAAACATACTCACTTTTATCGTCTTTCATCAGTGGGTGACAGGGAGACATAATACCCCCCCTCTTGAATAAAGTATTAACAAATTCTTGTTAATCACAATAGAAAATCATACTTACACCAGACAGGAATGTTACTTTGCCATCTTGGTGGGATTGGAAAGATTCAAGTTTAAGTTTAAATTTTGTCAATACTTTAAACTGAAAAGGAAAACTCACCTATCATTCTTAATCCTTTCAATTAGTCATTTATTCGTCCTCCCACTGGCTTTAATGAACTCCCGTGAAATCCCCAGATATGTCTGACGTATAAAATATTCACTTTTTTCTAAACTTGGGGACGCCTAGTGTTAATGTCTACAGGTCCAGTTCAGAAAGAAAGTGTGCTTTTGGCAGAGTGATGTCATGCCTTCAGTGGTGCCATTGACAACTGTCATTTTTAACTGTCACAAAGCAGACTGTCTGCAACATTCCAGATGGGTTGAATGTCCTGCAATTAACATGGTTGGCTAAGTTGACCCATTGTTTTTGCCATGAGCTGTAACAATGATCTGGAATCGCCATTTATTAAGACCATAAACTGGAATGTCTTGATACATATTTCCATACTCAAGAAAGCGTGGCGAGCGGACATGGGAACGGAATCTCCCAAACCCCGAAACTGCAAATATTAAGAAGCCAACTCAGCTCAGAGTCCGGAGGAGAAACGAGAAGGCAACTCCAGATTTAATACGGACACGGGTGACATCTACCGGCTCACTCTTCTTTACGAATTCATGCGCTTACTCTTTACTCTCCGGTGGCTGCTATTTAAAGGTGAGCGGGGAGGCAAAGGGGAGCGTGGGGAGAGGTGTGTGTGTGTGGGTCGGTTGGGCTTGGTCTTCCTGGCGGCTGTCCCGCTCGCAGCTCGCCTTTCTGCCCGCTGGACTGATTTCACAAGCTGATGGGAGCAAGGGTGGCGCGTCTCCTTGGGCATACGAGCAAACTGGTCATTCCAGTAAGGAGAAACCTCAAGTCACCAAGCTGCTCGTCCCACGCCGAGGGTTCCACCTCCATCCTCTCTCAAGAGGGCTGGCTTTCTTTATTGCCCTTCTTTTTCTTCTTCTTCTTCCTAATTTTCACTTTGCCGGTTCTCGACAGCGAGGTCCCGCCTTGAATCGCCTCTTCTTCCTCTGCCCTATGTAGGCGGGCAGGCGCTTGGACGACAGGTGCTTCGGTGCTGCGGCTGAGCCTCTCCCGGCCCCTCCGATCTCGCCATGAAAAAGGCTGGCCTGGACAACCCGGCTTTCCAGACCTCCAACCCGGATCTTCTAGACCCGCAACTCCCCTCGGTCACCCCGAGTATCTTGCAGTCGCCGAGTTTTGAACCGGACGAGCAACTCTGCGGGATCGGCCGGTGCACCCCTCGCGCCCTGCAGGTCTGCAACAACGTCAAAGGCTACTTGGTCTTCTACAGCCTCCTCTCCGTCTTCCAAGGTAAGCGGGACTTTTCATCCGGACTATTGAGTTACCTTGGAGACATTAGCGTTCCGCCCTTCCTCCCTCCCTCCCTCCCTCCGATCTCCAGCTCCCTGTCCTATCGAAAGGGAGGATGAAGAACGGAGGAACCCCACTTCCGAGACGCTGCTCCCCTGAGCGAATTCCACAGGCTTTAGTGGTCATTTCTGCTGCGGGTAGATCGTTCCCTAACTTGATGCCTTCCCATCTGTGACGACGATTCCGGCGCGGCTGTCAAAGCAATTAGCAGTAATAGAAATATAAAAGTTAGAGCAAAATGAAATCCAAGGCTAAAATTCACCAGGAATTAAAGTCCTGGGGAAGAGGTTCATCTTTACAGGCATTCCTAACACAAGGCAAAACTTCTTGCATGGGGGGGGGGGGGCAAGAAGAAGCCCTCATCCTGTGTGTCACATAACCAGCCTCTGACTGGGGGCAGGGAGACCATCAACCTGACATGTCTGAAAGGGAAGAAGAGTTTCTTTGGTCCTAAACCACTTATAGATTTAAGGATTAGCACAAAGGTTAAATTGTGTCTGTTAAACAATTGGTTAACCAATACAGGTCGCTCAGCGCAAGGAACGTGCATTCCTTGCACTTTGCACTTTGGCACTTTGCACTTTTGGCAACTTATTTGCCATTCTTTTGTAACTTAGGGATACTTTTCAAGGTTAACTTGGTGTAGAACCCACAGCAGTAAACTAAGTGGCTTGGATATACATGAAAAGTCACAGATAACTATTGAATGAATTTGGACAGCTGCAGCTTGCTCCACCAATTGTAATAGTTCAGGTGCTCACTACCACTACCACTACTCACCACTGCCATCTGAGAATCCAGTGGCAGGTGAAAATCAATGAGGGTCCCAGCCTTTAGGTTTCATTTTCTCCAGCAAGTGCAATTCCATCTAAAACAGGGGTCTTCAAACTTTGCCCTTTTATGACTGGTGGACTTCAACTCCCAGAATTCCTCAGTCAGCGTGCCTGGCTGAGGAATTCTGGGAGTTGAAGTCCACCAGTCATAAAAGGGCCAAGTTTGAAGACCCCTGATCTAAAACATCTGAACCTTAATCTCTAAATCCAACTTTTTGTGAGGCAGCCCTGACTGGATTTAACTTCAGTGTGTTCTTCCTAATCCAATCCATTCTGTAATGCAACAGCATTAAGAGTAGTACAGGTAGTCCTTGAGTTACGACCACAATTGAGCCCAACATTTATGTTGCTAAGTGAAACACTTGAGTTTTTCCCCATTTTATGACCTTTCTGTGGCTTCCCCATTGCTGCAATGGTCGTGTGAAAAATGGTCATCACTTTTTTGAGTGCCGTTGTAACTTTGAATGGTCACTAAATGAACTGTTGTAATACGAGGACTACCTGTACTGATCATTCCCTTGGAGTTAGAAGGCAAGAAACAATAAAGCATTGTGATGACAGGGCACTCCAGAACTTGGTATTATCTCTTAACTGCAATTTCATATAAATATTGAACATCTCCAGGAAATCCTGTGGGACACCATAAATCAATAGCCTAAATGTCCAAGAGTAGTATAATGGTGAGTTTATTTATTTTTATCCTGCCTTTATTATTTTTATAAATAACTCTAGATGGAAAACATACCTAATAATATACATACCTAATATATACCTAATATACCTAATATTAATTAATATGCATAATAAACATACCTAATACCTCCTAGTTTCTCCACAACAACGACCCTGTGAAGTGGGTTGAGGTGAGAGAGAGAGAGAGTGGCTCAAGGTTACTAATTGAATTTCATGCCTAAGGTGGGACTAGAACTCACAGTCTCCTGGTTTCTATCCTGGTGCCTTAACCACCAGACCAGATTAATACATATTTAGGAGACTGTTATGTAAATAGCCAGCTGCAGGTTTTTCTAGTAATGATGAGAGAGAAAAAAAAGAAACTCCCAGATTATCATTAGAAAAAACAAAAACAAGTCTCTTCCTCTATGTAATAAGAGATAAATTGGTCCTAAATGGAAAAATCCATTTTGCTCCATTTTTATAACCCCATCACTTTTCTCTCAATGCATTTTGATAAAAAAAAATTGAAAATACCTAATATATAATAATAATTGCAAATAATTACTGTCAGTTTGAGACAATTGTCAAAGAACCTGACAAGTCGCCTTTCCACCCTACTCTCTGGACATAACCCAAGATTCCAAGGATTGGAACTATTGTAAAACATTGTCTCCAACAGAATGCCATAAGGCCACCAATCTCTACTTCAGTATAAGAAAAATTAAAGCATTTCTTATACCGAAGCAGAGATTGGTGACCTCATTGTCCCAGTTCTGCAATTTTGTAGAAAAGGAAACATGATAGATGTTACAATCCTGCTTAATAGAACTTCGTTTCATAATTATCAAGTGCTTATTCAATACAAGTGGATTTAAGCTGTGGTGCTAATGTGCAGTATACAATTGTTTCTTATTCAGACATATGAGTAACAGAAAGCTTTCCATCCTCAAAAAAAGCACCCCAAACCTCTGTAGTACTTCTAAACCCCTTGACCTTGACCAGTTCACAATGTAAAGTGATCTTGAGTATATTATATTACATGATTATTTTATAAGCCCTTGTATATTAGAACAAAAAAAAAATCACACTGGAGAGATGTGTTCACTGGCTTTCTCTGGTTTTCATATGCAGATGTGACAAAACTAGGGTAGGTTGGCGATGTGTGGCAATCACCTTACAAATGGAACACTGTCTTTTGGAAGAGAAACCAGAAAATAATTGTCAACTTTGTGTTGGGATGGAGTGGAGGCCCTTGAAGTCTCCCTTGATTCCTTTATCTACATCTAAAGTGAGGTTGAATGCTTGACCATCTTCTTCACCAGGCGTCTCCCATCTTATTTTCTCTGGCAATGGGAATATGCTTCTTGTCTTTGGGTAATGGCTTCTGATATCAGGCATTCCTGTGCCATGAGGTAGACTGAGAGGTGTGTTTTATAAAAAGAGTTTCAGATCTGAGTGCTGCTTTATTCAGTTTTGTATCACACTTTAAAAAAATGTCACAGACTGCTTCATAGCCAGATTTTCTAGGGAGCTTACAATGGTCAAACATTTCATTTCAGTGAAATAATACAACTCGGCACATAATTGTTTTGCAACATAGCATGTATGTTCCATCATTCTGAATTTTAGTTTTTTTTAAGACTAGGGATTTATAGCCAGGAAAGGGTTAGGTATAAGATTTTGTAAAAAATTTGTTTTTATAAATTTCCCAACTGTTTAAAAGCAGCTATTTTGATGATAAAATCTGATTGGAACAAACAAAGGTAATAGATTTTCTTTGATCCAAAGAACCCCATAGAGGTAATAAAACAGAAACTCTTATTGGTCTCCTTGTTTTTCTAGTCTCTTAACTCCTGTGCAAAAGTTTCTGTTTCCTTGACATGAAGAGAAAATGTCACTGCAGCAAGGGGAGTTTTTATACCCTATGTCAACTTGTCATAGTTTGTTAAAATGTGCCCAATGACTTATCTACATTGATTCCGATGAACACTGGGGTCAATTAAACAATCTGTACAGTCAGTGGTGGGATTCAAATATGTGAACAACCGGTTCTTTGTGTGGATGCCACTTCCGGAAGTCCATTCTGGGCCTGGGCAACAAAAAATTAGCTACCGGTTCTGCCGAAGTGGTGCGAACCGGTTGAATCCCACCACTGTGTACAGTGTACAGGTTACATGGGTGGATGGTCTATGCATATAGGATCCGTGTGTGATTAGATAGACCCATTGAAATCAAAGGGACAAATTAAATTCAGCTAAGTGGACTCCCATGGAGTTTGACGGTTCCCTAATCTGCTTCAATTCATAAATGAGGTTTTTATTCCAACAAGAAACTTGTTCAGCAATGTGTCAAATGGTGTCTCAGCTCTCTTGCCACATGATATGTGAGGAAGCAATGGGTGGAGGACCTGAAACATAAACTTTAGCTTTTAGATTCAGAAGTGATATTTACAGTTGGCATTTGACCAGAACTAAGCAATTGGAGTGTTAGTTATCTGATCCATCTAAATCTTCCACAGTGATAATTTGGATTCAATCAACTATAACTGAGATTGAAGGTTATGGTTGCCAATGCCTATGATTTTGTATAAAGTTGTTGTTCAAACATTGCTGTTGAAATGATACTGACTTGAATAAGATAGAACTAGAACTACTTGTGGAAATATTCTAATTAAATATGAAAATAGGCGCTTCTTAATGATAGCAAGCGATCGTTCTTTGGATTCTATAGGCTGGAATCAGAATTAAAAACTTAGAAATCAATGAATCAATTAGATGGTGAATGTCCGGTAGCGAACACTGTAACCTTATGCACAATTATTTGGAAACACAACAAATTTTCTTCTGCATTAATTAGATATATTCAGACTGATGTGTAATACTGCAAGGAGCTATGTATCTGGGGAAAAGGAAAACCATTCCATTTATTAATGTAGGTGAAAATAAGTGGGGAAGAAATAGGAAAGGAAAATGGAGACTGTAAATATAAATTGTAGAGTCTGAGAAATTCCTTTGTATGTCTCTAGTTTTGGCCATCAGGTTAAGGAACCTAAGAGTTCTCTTTGAAGGGAATTCTGGCTAAAGTATTGTATGTGTTTCTTTCTTAAATGGGCAATATTTTTTTTATCACTGTTTAACCAAGAGTCAGAAAAGGATGGTCTGAAACAAAACATATGTAATCTGATTAATCGGCCCCACTTTCAAACAGGTTCTGAAAAACTGGCTTTTTCTCCAAGCTTTGGTTTAGGGTGTTTGACGATGACATCAAGTTGATGACGATGTAAGGAGTATGTTTTGCTTATTCTCTTGGGGTGATTATGCCTCTTTTCCCCGTGTTGTTTTTCTTATGCTTTTTCATTTGTGATGCTATTAACAATTGTTTTGGAGTACAAATTTGACAGATTAAAAACATGAGTAAATAAACTAACATGTCTCTCTTTTTCTTCTAGGGATTATTGTAAATGGATTGATAAACGTGAGCATTTCTACCATTGAGAAGCGTTATGATTTGAGCAGTTCCCTCACTGGCATAATCTCTGCTGGTTATGACATTTCATTCTCCGTGTTATGCCTTTTTATATCGTTCTATGGTGAAAGAGGTCACAAACCAAGATGGCTGGCTTTGTCCTCTTTTCTGATTGCTTTAGGAGCATTAGTATTTTCTTTGCCACATTTTACTACTGAACCATACACATATGGAGAAAAAGTAGAAGGTAAGTTCATATATCTTAAGCTGGTCATTATTTCTTTTATTGTTGCTCTATATACCCAGCATGTATTTATGCAATATAAGCATTTGTTTTTCCTCTGTTGCTTATTGGGAATTGACAACACAATCTTGGAAGAGACCTCAGTACAACAGACCAAATAGAATTAGCATTCTCTTCTTCAATGGAAGAGTGGATGGTAAATGTGATGGAGTTAGGGATGGTGAAGTTGTCTGTTTTAGTTAAAGAAAAAAAATGGTCTAATCTTGTTTCTATTTGAAAACTACTTCTGAAAGTTTTGTTCAAAACTGAAAAAAATGAGAATTTGATTTTAGGTTTTGATGATTAGAAATATTTTGTAATTATAGAAATGGCTTGAGGTGTTGTGAAACGTAAAGCAAACCGTTGATGTTGAATTATTTTCATAATCTACTGCACTGAAGAAAATTGGAAGTCATTATTTTTTTCTTCTTTCTTTGTACTTTTCTCTTTCTTTTCATATTTTCCTAACTCTAATGAAACTAAGTAATAATAACTACCAGTGGAATTAGCTTTTTCAAAATCAAATAGAAAGTAGTGGTCCCAATGACAGAACCATTAATGTTTTTAATCAGAACAAAGAAGATAATCTCAGCTGCTATCTTTACAAATAACTGCTCTTTGCAAAAGACTACGTGGGAGTAACATCTCCAGTTCAGTGTCTGATAAGCTAAATCTCTTTTGTAACTGGCTTTTAGGATGTCATTTATCTCCTTATTTTGAAGTCCAATGTTACCCTAGTTGCACAGCTGTCTTCAGGGGGAAACCTCCATGTCTATGTGAAGACTTCCATGTGAGCTATATAACCTTGCATTATTAGGCTCCCATTGTTTGTATACATCAAAATTCCCTTTTGCTGCAAATATGGAGAACCAAAAGTAATCCATTCATTCTGTTGTGAAAATGACCAGCCCCCTCTTTGGCAACCTATTATGTTGAGTTGAGTAAAGAAAATATAGTAAGAGAATGTGCCAAAGAAAAGAGAACGAAGATGGATATCAAAGAAAAATGAACTATTGAGATAATGGTGACTTTTTACTATGCCCATTGCTTGCTTAAACCCATCCGCTATTGATGCACAGACGTAGCTAATTATTTGCAAGGTCATAGGACTCTGATATCTGAATTACTATCAATTGAAGAGCTGCAAGATACTTTAATTTCATTGTAAAGTTAATGTTGCCCCATTCCTCTGTAATCTAGATGGGCCTGGCTCTATAAGCATGAAGTGCTATCAAAAGAATATTTTTTTTAATCCACTTTTGTTATTCCACATACTGTACATGGCTCCAGCTCTAGTTACAGACTGAAATACTGCAATGGATAATGATACTACATCCCACTTTTCCTATGGAAAAGGAACTATCAGTGGTAATTCCATTAAATGCTTTAGATAGAGACTTGCCAAGTTAGTCGAAACCATTGTTGCAAATGTGTTTAGAGGAGTGAAGTAATTAGCCACTTTTCTTAAAGAACTGTCACACTGCATATTACACACCCAGTATTAATCATTAAATACTCAATGAGTAAGAGAAGGTTTTTTTTTCTTTTTCATCAAAAGGCAGGGGTTTAAAGTTAAGCCCTGAAAGGAAAAATAAGGGCTTTTGGGGGTTAAAAATTAATATTAGATCTGGAGCAAGAGAATTTTTCTCTTTTTTTAAACCAAATGTTGTATTCCTTTGGAGGTAATCTGCCAGAGATTATATGGTAGGTAGACTGTAGCAACATATAGACTGCTCCAAGATGTCAGTCATTTTCTCTCCCATATATTTTTCTCTCTTTTTAATATTCCTTTTTTCCCCCTTCTCATTGCTGGGGGGAAAGTGTCCGTGTGAATGCACTTTTGTCAGTGATCTGATTGGATCTATCAGAAGGGATCTGAATTTTTTTTAAAAAAAGGTCACCTGAAATTAGGTGAAAGGTTGCAGAGAATGTTAGAACAACAGAATGCTGATCCCTTCTGATCACACAACTTGACTCTTGTCTGCTTGGGGAAAAAAAGAAGAGATTTTACATATATAGTGGCTTATCAAACTTTATTGATATGATAGTTATTTTCATCTGAGGATTTGCATATTTTCATAACTTTTGTTATTTACCGAAATATTTGGACATTTTTTTTTAGTAATGATGAACATTAAATTGCTAAGTAGACATATCAATCTGCTATGCAGTAGTGAGGTCTAGCCATAATACAGGTAGTCCTCGATTTACGGCCACAATTCACCTCAAAATTTATGTTGTTAAGTGAGACATTTGTTAAGTGAGTTTTGCCCCATTTTATGACCTTTCTTGCCACAGTTGTTAAGTGAATCACTGCAGCTGATCAGTTAGTAACCCTGCTGTTAAGTGAATCTGGCTTCCCCATTGACTTTGACTTGTCAGAAGGTTGCAAAAGGAACCTTGGGACACTGCAACCGTCACAAATGTGAGCCAGATGCCAAGTGTCCAAATGTTAATCATCTGACCCTTGGGATGCTGCAACGGTCATAAGTGTGAAAAATGGTCATAAGTCACATTTTTCAGTGCCGTTGTAACTTTGAAAAGTCACTAAAGACACTCTTGTAAGTTGAGGACTATCTGTATTTTTCCTTTTCATATGCAGTATATTAATTATGATGATTCTCTATTCTCCATTTCTTTAATGAGGAATGTTCTTAGGTTCATTTGCATGATAATTTCATAATTATTTTTCTTTAATTAGTTAAATTACATCACAAATAAATAACCACCTGCAGTTTTATTTATATTCAACTGCCTTTTTTACAGCCCAGCAGATCCTCTGTCCACAGACTCTGTGATTTGAGTACAGTAACACTCACATTTTACTCTTTTAACAACCTAATTTTTTTTCTTTTGGGTCATACTTGCATCTCAGTATATTCTCATTGCTTCCACAAGATTTCACCTGCAGTTCTGAGAATGTGTATTGTTCATTTATGAGGAACAATGACATCATATAATTTTAGCATATTTATTACAGTCAGCTTGGATTCAAGTCTGATCTGGAATAAAACAGATTTTAGAATGGAATACGATATTGCTTCCTATAATGTGCGTATGTTCAATTCTTTGTAAATGTCAGCTTCCTCATACCAAGGGCATAACTTTTGAATCTGACAGCCTTTATTTTTGTGAAATATAAGGTGATACAAAAATTAAGCAAGGGGCTACCATGAGCAACTGAATGAAGTCTCCCCAATGGCTCTTGTCATCTGCCTAGCACAGTGATGGCGAACCTTTTAGAGACCGAGTGCCCCAAAACCACCACCCCACCCCATCCCCGCTCCGCCATGCCCGCTGGACCACCCACCACCTCCACAGCCCGCCACAGATCACCCAGGCAACCCAGCAGCGCCATGGTGGCCACGCCCTCCACCCGTGCCCTGCAGCATCATCTGCACGCGATGGGGTGCAAGGGCGAAGTCTTGTCCCCGCTGCCCGGCTACCATGTCCTTGGCTGCGCAGCATTGCGTGGGCCGTGCCTGGGGGCGACTCTCCTCCGGAGGGCTGCTGGTGAGGGGGCCGTGGGAGGAGACGGGGCTGGGGCGATGGTGCATGTGCCCACAGAGAGGGCTCAGAGTGCCGCCTCTGGCACGCGTGCCATAGGTTCACCACCACTGGCCTAGCATATTCCTAGTAGCAGAGTTGAAGAAACACTGTAGTGGTTTGAGTAATACAAGTAGTTGCCTAACTGGCCCCTTTTTGAAATGTAAGTCGAAATCTATTTTGCATCCTGCTAATGAAATTTGTCTTGACACACCGAATGCATCAGAAGGACTTCAGAAGAGGTTATTTGGGAGTGCAGTGCTGTAGCATCCAGTTGCTGAGCAATTCTTGAAAGGGTGAAACTGTTATTACCCAATGCCTTCTATTGTTCTATTTGTTTCTAGTGAAACTGTCTTGAAGGGAAATAGCAGTTATGCAACAAAGAGGTGTATCTTCATTACTCTCCTCCTGAAGAAGTGTGGTTAACACACTATCATTGCTGATTTGAAAAAAACAAACAAACACTGGAGCTGTTTTAAAAATAAAAAAACATACATTAACTAGAGTGCTTTATTCTATTTTCTTCTCAGAAGGAAATGGCAAATGAGAAGAAAATGAAAGGAACTAGAGTTGAGGAAATGTTGAAATTCTGAGAGGGAGGTTTACTGAAAAATGGTTTCTGTTGAGGATACTGATTAGAAATGTTTTAAAACTACTTGCCTTGAGTCCTCATTATTCAGTTTAATAAATAGGTAAGTGTGCTCAAACACGTTGTTGTTAGGTGCGAAGTCGTGTCCGACCCATCGTGACCCCATGGACAGCATTCCTCCAGGCCTTCCTGTCCTCTACCATCTTCTGGAGTCCATTTAAGCTCATGCCTACTGCTTCAGTGACTCCATCCAGCCACCTCATTCTCTGTCGTCCCCTTCTTCTATTGCCCTCAATCTTTCCCAGCATTAGGCTCTTCTCCAGTGAGTCCTTCCTTCTCATTAGGTGGCCAAAGTATTTGAGTTTCAACTTCAGGATCTGGCCTTCTAAAGAGCAGTCAGGGTTGATCTCCTCTAGGACTGACCGGTTTGATCGCCTTGCAGTCCAGAGGACTCGCAGGAGTCTTCTCCAGCACCATAGTTCAAAGGCCTCAATTCTTTGGTGCTCAGCCTTTCTTATGGTCCAACTTTCACAGCCATACATTGCAACTGGGAAAACCATGGCCTTGACTATACGTTCTTTTGTTGGCAGGGTGATGTCTCTGCTTTTTAGTATGCTGTCTAGATTTGCCATAGCTTTCCTCCCCAGGAGCAAGCGTCTTTTAATTTCCTGGCTGCAGTCCCCATCTGTGGTGATCTTGGAGCCCAGGAAGATAAAATCTGTCACTACCTCCATTTCTTCCCCATCTATTTGCCAGGAATTGAGAGGGCCAGATGCCACGATCTTGGTTTTCTACACATACAAAGAGACATAGATACCTGTCTACATCTAAACCAGTACTTCTCTGAGATGTTCTGTGCTAAGTATAATTCAACATTATCCTTCATTTTGGGGAACTTACGTAGCTTCCTTCTTCCATACCTCAAACAACAGCAAAATTAAAACGTAGTGTATAGTTCAGAGAAACAAAACTGCTGAACACAGAGGCACTATGTCTTGAATAGAATGTAAGCTTGTTTGAATATAAGTTACATGTGCAGGACTGTAAATATTCTGTTGATTTTGTTTGTTAAGGCTGTTCAGTCATGCAGTACATTTTTGGCTTCTTGCTAGTGGTGTTTAAGAATATAGAACAAACCATAGAATAACAGAGTTGGAAGGGACCTTGGAGTTCATCTAGTCCAGACATGTCAAACTCGTGAAGTCACGTGACGTTGTGCAACATATCAGAATTTTTTCCCCAATGGGGTGGGCGCGGTTTCCTCGTGACGCGTCCGGCCCATGGGCCGGCAGTTTGACACCCCTGATCTAGTCCAACCCTCTGCTCGAGCAGGAGACCCTATACCATTTTAGACAACTGTCTCTTCTTAAAAGCCTTCAGTGATGGAGCACCCACAATTTCTGAAGGCAAAGCATTCCACTGGTTAAATGTTCTCACCGTTAGGAAATTTCTCCTTTCTTCTAGGTTGCTTCTCTTCTTGATTAGTTTCCATCCATTAATATGGATTTTATGGACTGCTCCAAGGTATATAGCTCTTATCTTATTGGTTTTATGTTTAATGTTAACCATTTACTAACATCTTAGTGTCACATAAGATTCATGTGGAATTGTATTAGAGTACTACATAATCAGAACTGTCACTTGAACTGCAGCCATGGGGATCTCATAACATACAAAGGAAAAGTCTATATGCAATAATTATCTACTGTTTAAATTGGGATTATTCAAAACACACGCCCAATAGCTGCCATTTATGACTTTCTCAGCTGGTTCAGCTGGCTTCTGACAAGCAAAGTCAATTGATAAAAATGTATTTGCCTAACGACTACCTGATTCACTTAACAACTGCAGTGATTAGCTTAATAACCATAGCATTAAAGATCATAACATTGAGTGTGACTCACTCAACAACTGCCCTGCTTAGTAATGGAAATTCTCGTCCCAATGAGTGGTTGTAAGTTGAGAACTATGTATTTTTGTTTTCTATTACAATGAAAGCTGGCTATGGAAAGTAAAAGTCCATGGAAGATTATAGCTCTTATTGGTTTAATTGTTGGTTTTTATTACAAATGGTTTGCTAAAGATATCATGTCTAATCTTACCTTCTAAGATTCTGTTAATGGCAAACATAATCTTGTTTCTCTTTATTGCAATGAGAGTTAATAAGTACTGAAAAAGATGATGCATAGGTGTTGAAAAGAGCATTAGCCAAATAGTTCCATGATCATTATGCCCTTTGAAAGGATATCATGCTGGGTTTTAGATGAAGTCCTTGCTTTCAGAATCTTGTCTGCTGAAGCGCTGTGTAATACTTGAATTAAATTGAAACAAATAAATAAACTAAGAGCTATTATGCAAGACTTGGGAATTCTGGTTCATTCTAAATATTACCCTTAGATGTACTTGGGTGCACTCTGAGTGTGTTTGTTTGCAGACATTTCATTGCCCAACTAGGTAATATCATCAGTACCAAGGACTCCAGAGTGACTTGGAGTGCACCAAGAACTCCAGGGCTCAACCCTGAGCTGTATTGTTCTCTTCCATTTTATACAATAAGCATCAGGCTGCTGATTACATTTCAGTGTTTAAAGGTGATCTGTTAGTAAGCACCCAAACAGAAAAAAATGAACTACAATGAACTTTTAAGAGACTTTCAGCAAGAGAAAGATTAAAGCTAGCTTCATAAATTATACTAAACCACTTAGACCCTGTGATTTGGGCAACATGGTTTAGTCTTTCACGGTGTATAATTCAATCCACTGTAACTTGTTTTAAAAACTATGGTTAAAAATCTCCTGAGTTGCTGCTATATAAAAACTAGCCTGGAAGAATGCTCATATGTCTCCAGACAGCTCCCCCCCCCATATTTTAGATTTATGTAGCTAATCAAATGTATCTCAGGTGGTTGGAAAAGGTTATGGGGAAAAATATGAAATTTTGGAAATGAGGTAGATCCACAATAGTATAAACACATTATCAAAAAGAGACAATATAAATAAATTCCAGCGGACAGGACTGGAGGGAAGACATGAGCCCTTTTATAAGCTGAATTTGAAAGACAAAGACAAGACAATTTTTTATTCTTATACAGATAGAAACATTTTGCCATAGATATGGGAGGAAGTATAGCAATCAAAAGCTATAAAAGCAGTTGCTCTTCCTGGATTTTAAGCGATTTATTCCCTAGTGGTATGAATATGTGAGTAAGAAGAATGAGAAGTGTCTTATCTTCTACAATAGATGATTCTTACAATATAAGGGCCCATGGATATTTTGTGCACCATAATAATAGGCCTGTTATTTGAAAATAAAATATGTGGCATTGTTATGTTAACATGGTTACCATTGTATGCATTGTTTATTGATTATAATGAAGCATTTGGCAACAAAGATCAAGTTGAAAATTGAAACTGAAGCAATTGATTACCATTCTCCTTTATTAAAAAAAGAAAACAAAAACCAGACAATGTCACAAACTATCTAGCTAGGCCCACGTTGTTTTAGGAATGAGTTCCATTCTCCAGATGTATTAAATAGCAGCGCCCTCTACTGTATGTCATTATTGCAACTCTAAGAGGAAACTGAAAGACACTACTAAAAGTAACCAAAGCACCACTGAAAAACTCAAAGGATTATCAACATCATTTAGAATACCCCAAAATTTTCAGTACAGCAACCAGACAACAGTAATATAAAACAATCTTCATATTAGGTCTGTATATATTCAGTAAT
Organism: Azemiops feae; assembly: GCA_023970755.1. Taxonomy (NCBI): domain Eukaryota; kingdom Metazoa; phylum Chordata; class Lepidosauria; order Squamata; family Viperidae; genus Azemiops; species Azemiops feae. The sequence goes on from JALGBA010004287.1 coordinate 2,501,144, forward strand.
GCAGAGAGTTGGAAAAACATGGAATTCAGGAAATCTGAGGAGTGGGATGTTGAGATTAGAAGGAAATGGTGGGGTAGAATCCTAACTGGGATGCTTCTTTTAAAGTGAGAGAATGTTTTGCTATGTTTAGTTACTGCTCTTATCTCTTACATTCAGTGGTGGGATTCAGCCGGTTCGCACCACTTTGGCAGAACCGGTAGCTAATTTTTTTGTTGCCCAGGCCCAGAATGGACTTCCGGAAGCGGCATCCACACGGAGAACCGGTTGTTCACATATTTGAATCTCACCACTGCTTACGTTACTAAGAGTGCACCATGTTCTCTCATTATTTTTTTAAAGAATTGTTAAGCCATAATATGTTTTGATTGATTTTGATTTAAAATGACAGGGAAACACGATTTACAAGCATTGTGGCTTGTAAATCATGGATTATAATTTAGCAAGTTGAGTGAATCTGGTCAGTTATGATTTATTAATGAATTATACTTAAACACACCATCGCTGCCTAAGTTATATGAAAACAGAATATAACTAAGTTAGATTCTCAGTAGTTTCAGTGAAGTGGCTTCTATTTTCTAAACACTCTGAGTACCGTTCTTCAGGGATGACCAGTCTTTCCCAAATTCCCAAGCAGTCCTTAAGCATTCTGAGAATTTGGGGACTTGAAATCCCAGTGTATTTGGAAGCACTAGATTAAAGAAGACTTACTCAGAAAATGAACTTATTATATGTTGGTTTTCCCCATATTGTCTGAATAATGGCTCTATATAGTTTTCAAACTTTGGAGCAGTTTTGAAATCTTATGACTGTTCTGATTGTGGGTTATATAACTACTCTGGAAAATCTGGATAGCTACTAGATGGCAGCAAAGAGATAACAAACTCTTAACTCTTTGTTGCTGTCAGCTAGATTTTTACAGCCTAGGCGCAGTAGACTTATTTCAAACAATTGCAAACAGACGACAGTTTCTCCTAACAAATAAAAAAGTTCCACTAACTTACTGCTCCTGTATTTCCAGACATCTGTCCAGTACCTCTTTCTGGAGGCCAAACCATCTCCTGCCACCCTGGCAGCAAATCAAAACTTTCCAACTACTTCTACATTTTCTTGCTGGGTCAGTTCCTCTTAGGAGCAGGTGGAACTCCTCTGTACACACTGGGTACAACTTTCATCGATGATAGTGTCCCAAAGCACCAAGCTTCAGTCTATATAGGTAAGTTACATTCATTTTGATTTCTTGAAATGCCAAATTTACCTTCAGCATCTATACACGTTTGGTAATATCTTTTTGTATTTTCTATTTGCTTATTTAACTGCTTGTAGGATTTTTAGTTGTTTGGCATACAGGATGTATTTTTGCTTACAGTTGCTTATAGTAGGGCTATATTCATCTTCAGGTATTTGGAGGATGACCTTATCCCTAAGGCCTCAGTTCCCATGAAAGGGAGTTTCAGCCCTTTTCATGATCAGCACAAAGACCTGAAGGGGCTTTGTAAGTATGTTATACTGAATACACTTAAAAGTCAGTACCCACCCACATTGGGAACTTCCCAACCAAATGCTCATCTAAGTGATTTGAACATTCATCTATGTACACCTTCCCACTTCATACCTTTATATGCTCAATATGCAAAGAATTAAAGCTGGCATGTTTGAGGATGCTGCTTACCCACTTCAAACCACAAGCATTTAGTTTAATACTTGCACGGGGATTATAGTTTCTGGTGAGTGGGGTGGCACTTAGATCCTATTTTGGGAGCCTGGAAGAATTCCTTGTCACATTTCAGTTGCTCCTTCTCATCTGTGCAAATCAGTAGATAAGAACCAGATACTGTGCTCCTGCAGTGTTGACCTTGGTTTCCCTTTCTCTTGCCTAGCCGCAACCAGCCTCATAATCATTTTAACCACAGAATAACAGTATGTGAATACTACAAATGAATAACCAGCAAGAATAACAAATGTATTAACTGTGACAACAAGACCCATCATTCATTAATGCAGACCCATGGAAAATTTCCCATGCACCAGAAAGCAAATTTTTGGTGGTCCATTAAGGCAGTCAGAAAAGGTGGAAAAAATTGTGAAAGAGAAGGAAGTCTCAGTCCCTTCAGTATATTCTGAGTTATTGCCTTCTAGAGGAAGTTGGAAGCTTTGGGAAGTCCGTTCTTCTTCACTAAGAATATTGTGCATTCCTGGAGATTCCACCCCAGCAGGTGAACTGCAGGAAGTCTTTCTGCATTTTTATCTCCTTCTGGCAAAGGATGCACAGAATCTGAAAGAAGTTCATTAACCCAAATCATCTCTTTCCTCTGAATAGTATCTGGCATTTTTGGAGTAAGCCTTCAGATGAAGATCAGGAGCTCATGACACGATTGATAAATGGAGAAGCATTCCCCTGATGATTCATCAGGAATTGATAGGTAGATTTAATCTGAGATATTTATATCCCACCTTTCAGTTTCCGAACATTTTCCTAAGGACTACAGAATACAGAATAATAGAGTTGGAAGATACCTTGGAGGTCTTCTAGTCCGACCCCTGCTCAAGCAGGAGACCCTATACCAGGGTTCAGACTAAGATTAGGTTGAACTCAATGTCTGGAATTTACCATAATTACATTTATGTGATGAAGATAAGTTGCATCATTTGTCTTTAGCTATATGTTTAATGCATTTTAAATGAGACGGTATGCTGGGAAGAAGAACCATGTGGAAGCTGGGCCATCCTCCTCCGACTCTAAACAGGGTCTTCCCTAGGGTAACCTATTTAGGATGCATGAACTTAACATTCTCAATCTTTTATCACCTTACACATTTATACAGTGGATATGGGATCCAACATGCATTTTTGTTCTCAATTTCCAAAATGCAAACTATTATCTTCCCTTCAGGAATTGGATATGCCATGTCATTGCTGGGTCCTGCCATTGGCTATGTTTTAGGAGGACAGTTGCTGAATGTCTATGTTGATTTCAATCGTAATATAAGGCAAGGACATTTTGTTTTTCATCTACATAAATAAGTATACATTTTTTAAAAAGCCTTCTCCGAATAGTTCATACAGAAATACATATATTTTAGTTACCTATAATAATTTTAATGAGTTTGTTTGGTTGGGGGGGGGGTTGAGGTTGTTTTTTTTTAAAAAAATAATCACTGATTTGTATTTGGGAAACCTGGATTAGAACACCAGAGCAGTCATGAGTAATGAGCAATTTTTAGTCAATTTGATAGATGTAGATTTTGATTGTTTTATCTTTAGAAGGGGTCTATGCGAAGAGATATGCATGAAGCCATTTGTGCTGTGAAAGGCCAACCAATTTACTTCAGTGAAGCAGTCTGGTTGCTTGAGGCCTCTTTGGGCCTCTGCTGTGGGAGAAGGATCCTTTTAGCCTTCTTTTCTCCAGTGTTGACTAAGGTCCTTCTAGGCTGGGAAAGGAAGACCTTTCACACATGTTAAGGTAGCTCCAGACTGGGCAGCTTCAGTGTGCACTGTAATCAATCCCACAACTTGTGGTGAAGCTACATATTCTGAAGGCACTTCAGTCAGTGTTATAGATTTCTCAAAGCCTTTTCTTGTACCTTGAGCTCTGAATAGGAAAAAGAGAGCAAAGATACTGTTCTCTTTTGCTTTACCTTCATAAGTAGAGTGCTCATATTACTATGCATAGCTTATAAAGTGGTGCTACGTTTGAATCTTCCTTGAAACAAAACACTTTTTCAAGCTTTCTATAGTCCTGAACAATAATACTTGATTGAACTCATTACTACCTGAAATACATTCAATTTTCTATTTAGTAAAACAGCAGTAATTGTTTTGTATAACTGCATAAATGTGGGAAGAAGGCAGCAGAGTTGTAATAAATAAGCTAAAATGTATATTTTATCATACAGAATAGCTTTGCAAAAGGTATTGTTATTTAATTCATAAAACCTTCATTAAATATGTGTTCATTAAATAATATTATTCTAGTGTAGACCTCACTCCAGAAGATCCACGCTGGGTTGGAGCTTGGTGGATAGCCTTTGTGATATGCAGCTTCTCTACATGCCTTTTAGTAGCACCATTTTCATATTTCCCAAAGCATTTGCCAGGTAAATAAGTATTCTAAAATAAGAAACTAGTGTAATACTAGAATACTGTAACATATTGAGCCTTAGATAAGTTGTTTGGATTCCTAAAGTTATAGTCTAAAACAGTACAGAATGAATGAATAGTTGAATTGTACTGCAATAAATATTCTGATAAATAAATATGATTACTGCAATAAATATTCTAGAATTTGCAACTTTCATATAGCTCATCACAATTTTAAATTATTCGTACTGCAGTAGTGTAATTTTATGAGGAACATTGGGAAAAAAGAAAAAAGAGAAGATGATTGCTAAGAGGAACACTGATCATTTGGATGTGGACATTTCTAAGACGAAGATGAAAAAAACTGAATGTATTGAATAGCAATAAAAATAAGGATGTATGAGGAAAAACTTGGTAGTCTTTCAATCTTTGAGGAGAAGATCCTTTTTAAACATCTTATTCTTTAACCAATGTTTGAAAAAAGAAATCACAAGAATCAGTCTTTCAAAAAGATCCGAGAAAAAGTCCCTTCATGATGTCTTGAGCCGAGGCAGAATTTTCCTGTGGCACAAAATCAAAGTTCTTAAAGGCAAAGCTTTGTTTCTACTTTTCAGTAGACAAAACCGGTTGAACAGGGAGAGAGAAATTCAACCCATTTTTGGATATTAGCCAATCCTACTTCATTACAGCTGGTAGGAATGAATGTTATTATAACATTTATAATAATGACATGATGATTCCAATCTAAAATCTGCTTTCAACAAACTTAAATATCTTCTTATATATCTTTTTACCTTCATGCCACAATCTGATTTTCTGAAACTATTTGTCCTTAACATACCAGAGATCTGAACAGGCAAAGGACACAATTGGAGGACAAATGGGTGAAAAGGAGGACACACTAACTGTTTAATTTTCTTACCATCTGTAAACAAAAATTACAATGCAAATCTACAAAAAATAAAATAATAATATAAAATAACACCCCCTAATTGTATATGTATAGGATCTTATTTTTTCCAGTATCAGGTTTTCCAATGGCAGAAATGTACTAGAGTCAGTTAGGAGGCAAAAGCCTTTAGTATGTAATTAAAGTCTTGTCAATTTCTGGCAGCAGAGCAAGCTTGCTGAAAAGTACTCTTCAATTAATTAAGGTCACAGAACAGAGCTTTTTAACTTGCCTTTAGCACTTATTAAGGAAGCACTGTGCCATGGAGAAAAGTTGCTATGGAAGAGATACTTAAAAAGCCTGAGAATGTTTAATTTTAAGGCTATGCCTGTCTGACAAAGGACATGAAGACAAAAAGGAGGAATGTCTTCCTTTTATTTAGCTGCCCATCTTGCCCCATGGTAACTCTTTTGCTAGAAGTCTGGTAACCCTGTTATTGCATCCTCTTCAAGAGGATGAAACTATTTTAAGTGGGAAATATCTGACAGAAAGATGATCTTGAAATCATAAAGAATATAGATTTGGGTCTAAGCAGACAAATTTACTGAAGTTATTTGACCAAACATTTAAAATTACAGCTGATTTCCACAAAATGTGTGTACTTCTTGCAATTACAATTGTCTTTTGTCAAAAGTAAATTATTTCTTCTTCTAGGTACAAACAAAATACGAGCAGAGAAGATTTCTGAAGCACATCATAATGGAAAACAGATATGTGAATATACTGGGAGGAGTATTAAGGACTTTCTTATGATTCTCTGGGTAACAAAAGCAACACATTCAAATCAATATGTGTAGTTAATTTGAATCTGGCCACATTTGGGAGTCATTGTGTCAATAATACTTGCAAGTCCTCATTAACAGAATGCAACAAGGTTAATAGCATTATTCAATGTCTGAAATGGTTAGATAAGTCAGTACTTTACATTCAAACCAATACAATTTTATAGTCTCATAAAACATAGAATAACAGGGTTTAAAGACACCTTGGAGGTCTTCTAGTCCAACCCCCTGCTCTAGGAAACCTTATAACATTCTGGTTGTCTTCTTAAAAACTTCCAATGTTGGACCATTGACAACTTCTGGAGAAAACCCTGTTCCACTGATCCATTGTTCTCACTGTCAGGAAATTTCTCTTTAGTTCTAGTTTGCTTCTCTCCTTGATTAGTTTCCATCCATTGCTTCTTGTCCTGCCTTCAGGTGCTTTGGAAAATAAATTGACCCCTTTTTCTTTGTGGAGCTCCTCAGATATTGGAACATTGCTATCATGTCACCCCCAGTCCTTCTTCAAGTCTTAAGGCGGCTTTGTATATGTGTGTATATAATTGAAGCCCACAGTCATATTTCATGTGTAACTGAGGTTTAGGCAAAAGTGATTGCCGAACAGAATAATGAGATCTACGACTAACTGGTGAAATTTAAATAGAGAAGATTAAGGGATACATGATAGTGACCTTCAAATGTCTGAAGACCTTTCATGCACAAGATGGAACAGAGTTGTTTATATGATTCCAGAAGTGAGCTCTAAAACCAATGAATGGAACTAATAGGGAAGCAGATTTGGCAAAATGTTAAGAAGAAATTCCCAACAGCAAGGCCTGTTTGTGGCATGGATTATTGAGGAGGATGCAAATCCCTTCTGCTTGAAAGGTTTAAGCACAAGTTTCCTGCCTAGGGACAGACACTTCTTTTGAGTTGATAGATGTTTGGATTTTCAGCAACATATGTGTGCTATAAAAAACAGCTGCCACAGAGATGTGTCCCATCACAAAATACTCATTAACTACAAAAAAGAAAAAGAAAAAAAAGAAAGAAAAAGAAAAGAACAAAGCTCTGGTGAGATTGTTTCCCATTATCTGTCATCCCACAGATCAAACCCTATCAACTCAAAACCTTTATATATATATATATTTTTCTGGGAAGTAGTCACACTTCCAAACAAAGCACTAAGGTGTTGCAGTCATCCATTCTTATTTCCTAAGCATGCCTATAGGGCCAATACGAGGTTGAGAAGTATTTTTGGAAATCAAAATGATGCTAGAACCTGAGAGTTTACTTGCAGATATAATTTGTTCTTCCTCTTTAAAAAAAAATAAAGGATCTAAAACCGAATCAAAACATGAGGCCAGAGGAATTGGGCATTGGGAATATAGTTGTTCTTCCTTAGAGCACATTCCTAATGGAAAGATCTAGTTGGAGAGGAATAAATTGCCTCAGAAAGTTGCAAGGCATTTAAATAAAGACCATCTTTATTTAAGGATGGCATGTTGCAATATTCCTGAACTGTAAATGGTGCTTTAAGCCAAAGACGGAACTAAATATCCCCCCCCACCCGCAAGATGTCTTGCAGCTCTAAAATTCAATTATTCTTTGATTTTAAATGGACATTTGATCACCAAGACACATTATTATTTGAAAACAAAGCATAATAAAAAGGATAAACATATTAACCATGAATAATAACTTTTATTACCCAGTATATCTTTGCAGATTACATTAACAGCTCTAATTGTCTGTCACTATCCTATTTTCCAGTTTATGGCCACTCATCAGTAACTAATAATGTTTGTTTTCACAACTTTTTGAGGGCCAGCTAGATACTAAATTAAATTATTTTAAAATTAAGTACCAGATAAGGGATGAGGTTGACAGTTTCATCTCTTTCCCTTCCATGCCCCTGGAAACCTTGAGAGAAATCATAGCCATTTGCTGTGTTGGCTGTTTTCTTCAGCACAAGCAGAAAGAAGTTGACACCATCATGATGATTTCTTACTGCAACTGATGCCAGTTAAAGCTTCAGGCGATGATATCTTAATCTTACTAAGTTATTACAAGGGGGTAATTCCACCTAATATGATATCCTGGCTCAGTCCATATGCTGTGACTAGATGAGGGAATAACCAACGTTTTTTCTTTGTTTTCATGCATGCACTGGTGTCAATCCAGCCAAACTCTTTGTATGCTTATTAAAAAAAACCTCCTACAACATATTTGTGGCCTGTGAACTAGATTTCTACACATTTTAATATTTGAATTCTGAAGCAACCACCTCTTGTGATGAAACAGTTGACACTGTTCTAAGAGATTTGTCAAGACTGTGGTAGATCTAAAACCCACAACCTGCTGAATTTTAAAAACCAAACAGAAAAGGAGGGAAGAATAGCAAAATATTGAGCTAATGCAATTTTTTGTATATATGTATGTCTGTACATTTGTGCATAATTATTGTCATGCATGCTAAGAAAAACTTGGCTAAAGTGTAGTGTTTGCAATAGTGGTGAATATCTGTAGCTCGGGTGTAGGATAAGAGTGAAGGTTCCGTTCTCTGAGCTTTTGGGTTGATTTGTGAACATTTCATTACCACCAGGCTAGGTAACATCTTTAGCAGAGTTTAGAGGATGTCAATGTCAGTGTTCTTCTGTTTATAAGGGTTTCTGGTATGGGTGTGTCAAGTGAGGGTCTTGGGATGGGTCTTGGGATGGGTCAGGTGTGAGTCATCAGTGAGAATCTTGTGATAGGTGTTGTGATAGGGAGGTTACATCAGGTCAGGGTCATTAGGAGGTGAACTGCTGTTGTGGGCGGGGACTTGCGTGGGTTGGTTGAGGGTTGGTGCTGTCTCTGTAGTGTTTCAGTCAGAAACCCTGTCTTTTTCTGCCTCTACTTGGCCACCTTTGCTAACTTGTGCAAAAGCCAAGATTAGGCATTATTCATTTATATCTTGGCATCTTTATCTCTTGACAGGATTACGGAAGCCAAAATAATGGCTCAGATATGCAGAAAATCAACAAAAAGGGTAGTTGATTAGCAGGAGGGATTGTTTTTGTTGGTTTTTAAAAGAACAGAACGTTTCTAAAGTTTATTCAGACTTATAAATATATCCAAGGTAGTCATATGAAAATGGGGTAAATATTAGTTCTAGCTGGCTTTTCCAATTGGTTTAAATGAATTCCAAATCTCAAACCAAATTTGACTAGCTGAAGCTCAGGATATAGATTCAAATAATTGGATAAATCAGCATTATAATAGCTAGATCTGGAGTCTTCTGGCCAAAAAGTCCACTAAGAACATTTTTTTCTTCTTAATGTGCCCTTCTTTTTCATTGAAGAGATGGAGAAGGGAATAAACAATTCTAACAGTTTTTAAATGATAGATTGAAAAAATAGCAAAACTGATGTTATAATGAACATTTATTCTGAAAAAATAGATAAATTTCTTTGTGGAATAATCTAAACAGGTACTATGTATGCAACATAACACTGATTTAAGAAGTCTAACTAAAATATGTAGGGAGAACTTAACCAAACCTCCTCTTCTAGATGCTGCTGAGGAATCCCGTGTTGATGTATCTTGTAATAGCAGCTGCATTAGAAGCTTTAGTCGCTACTGGTTTTGCAACTTTCTTGCCTAAATTTATAGAAAATCAGTTTGGATTTACATCTAGCTATTCAGCTACCTTAGGAGGTAATGTATTTGCTTCATTATACACAAACACCCTTTTAATTTGGTTAATGATGGGATTTACTACTTGGAAAAAAGGAAAACTAGACCATGAAAAGAAAGGCTGGAGTTTTAAGAGTTTTACTAGAAAATATCCTATTGAATTCTGTGAATTTTTATGTATGGTAAAATTTGTTTTCTTTGATAAATTAATCAGAATAATTTGGGAATCCAAGCAATATTTTCTGTTCTTCAGGTTATTGTCCCTTGAGGGGCACTGACTCAGGGTGGGGAATGAAAGAAGCCTGGATCCTCAGTTGATAGAATGTTTTAAGTAGGCCCTAACAATTTCAGATTTGGTTTTTGCTTTATGGTTATAACAGTTTTTTCTGAATTAGTTTAAATATTTATTTCCAAGCTTGCCTTTCCATTTATGGTAATCAAATTGGGAAAAGGATGCAGTCTCTAAAAAAAAAAAGTCAGAAACTGCTAAGCAGATCAACTCAAATCAGTATATGAGGCAGCAGATAGAAAGCTAGTGTCTCTTAGGATGCAACATATATTGTTGTGGCTTCTATTTGGATTGGCTTCCCACAAAGAAATAAATCCCACTTTACCGCTTCAGTAGGGAGAAGAGTTGGTGCTCCATGCAGACAGTCGGATTCTTGTTGGCTCTTGAAACTTCCTGGTTGTGATGATTGTTTGAAAGGGGGCTCCAGGGAAGGGAAGGGGGCCTTTGGTGACACTGTAGGAAGAGCCACTTGTCTTACTTTCTGGTGGTAGTAACCAGACTACAACAGTACTGTGGTCTCCTAGCTAATGTGACAACACCATATGCTGTTGTTGTTGTTGTTGTTATTTATTATTATTATTATTATTATTATTATTATTATTATTATTATTATTATTATTATTATTATTATTATTATTATTATTATTATTATTATTATTATTATTATTATTATTATTATTATTATTATTAGTATTATTATTAATATTGACAAGTTATTTTTAAAATATATTCAACTATTCCAAAAAGTCCCCAGAGTAAGCCCTGACCGTACTGCCAAAAGTTGGGAGCATGTACATTTATTTTTGCAAATGATTTTTAGCATTGTAAAGTAAAAAGTGCAAGATTTAGCCCACTTACTTTGCACATCAGGTTATAATGTACAAATGAATAACATACCTCTGATAAGATGGCCAAAAAGAACTGTAGATTTAAGGAAAACCAGGTTTGATAGTAATTAGGATGCATAAATCCACTATAGGCATTTCCATCTGCAAAATAATAATAATAATGAATAAAACAAATGGTTATTGATGACAATAACCCATCTTTTCATATCTGGTTTTGTGAACCATCAGCTGATCTTTTTTGAGCACCTGAACAAACCAAAAAGCTTTCTTGTAAAATGGCATTTCAGTGCTGTGTTCATCATTTGAGATCTTTGATTAATAATTGCTTTACTGGGATGCCATTTTGAATGGAAGGTAAAGAGCCTGGAATTGCCTACAGCTGCTGTTTCCACCTGCTTTGTTGTACTTAAAATCAGGAACATGTTATTGAGTGAGAGAACATACCAGGCAGGGAAGAAGTACAGACGTGATCACAGAGGATCAGAGTTGTACAACCTTTGGCATTTTATGTCTGAAAGCTGATTTACACATGTATAATCTCATGACACAACCAGTTAAGTGAACTGGCATCATTATATGAAATGAAACTTTAGTAGCCAAGCACATGGAGATCAAAAATAAAATTTATTTGTGGTAATAAAACCCATAAACACTGAAATATAAATGTAATAAGTATTTAGATATTATTTAACAGTGAAGATATTGGTGCTTGTATTTTTATTCCTCTTAACATCTAATTCCACATGTAATTAAAAGCCCTCTCTTGTTAACGTTGAGCACCGTAGTAACTGTATTTGCAAAAACTATTGAACTATAAACTGGACAACTGAACACTTTTTAGCCCAGTGTGTTGTGCAAACACAGTATGAGAGCTAAGTTTATGGTTCAGTGTATCATATACTGTAAATCTTGAAATTGACTCAGTCATATAGATAGGCTAAACTTGTTTGTGCGACCAGAGCTATATAAGTAATTGTAGGAAAATGTATTTTTTTCACAGATTAGCATTACAAACCCATTTCTTTTTTTATTCATAATAATTTCATAAAAATGAAACATGCAAAGAGAGAGAAAAGTAAAAGAACGACTGTTTACCATACCCAATAAAATAACCATGTTTAGTTCTCTTTTTAGTAGTGAATATATTTATTTTATTTTAAGTGAAATTATTACTTTGATAACTGTTTTCCTTTATTTTGTTTTTAGGACTTGTCTTAATCCCAGGAGCAGCATTTGGCCAAATCATAAGTGGTACCTTAATTTCCAAGCTCCAAATGAATTGCAAAACCATAATCAAGTTTATTATTGCTACTTGTTCTGTGGCACTGCTATTAAATTTGGTGTTTGCAGTTGCTAAATGTGGGAATGAACCATTTGCTGGTGTTTCTGAAACTTATAATGGGTAAGTATATGATTAAAAGTATATGTTAAAATATATAATAGGACACAAGATGCTGATTAAACATTCTTCAGAATTCATTTTATGTTTTATATTTTTATACATCTCGGAGATAATGAAACATAAAATCAAAATTGCCCATATTGATGTTGAAGAAAACAGCATACATAATATATTTTCTTCACATTGTCTTTATAGTAAAAGTGATATTATGCAAAGCATGGAAAACAAATAAGAAAAAGTAGGGCAAGCTATAAGACAAATAAAACTACTACAACTATTCATTATACATCATCAGACCTTAATTGTCTTTGTGAATCCTTCACTTTTCATTCACATGCTTGTTTTGTAAATTAGTCCTCATTCCTTCTCCCAATGACACTACAGGTAGTGCTCAGTTAACAATCCCTCATTCAGCATCCATTTGAAGTAACAGCAAAGCTGAACAGGTGGTAATTATCATCAGTCCTCAAAGTCTTCAAAGGCTGTCTCAATACAGGTAGTCCTCAACCTACAATCACATTAGAGCCCAAAATTTATGTTGCTAAGTGAAACATTTGTTAAGTGATTTTTGCCCCATTTTGTGACCTTTTTTTACCACAGCTGTTCAGTGAATCACTGCAGTTGTTAAGTTAGTAACACAGTTGTGAAGTGAATCTGGCTTCCCCATTGACTTTGCTTGTCAGCAGGTCAGAAAAGGTAATCGGGACACTGCAACCATCATAAATATGAGTCAGTTACCAAGCATCTGAGTTTTGATCACATGACCATGGGGATGTTGAAATGGTCATAAGTGTGAAAAATGGTCATAAGTCACTTTTTCAGTGCTGTTGTAACCTTGAACGGTCACTAAATGAACTGTTGTAAGTCGAGGACTACCTGTAGACCCACAGTCATGTGATCACAATCTGGGCACTTGGCAACTGGCTTATACTTATGACAGTTGCAGTGGTCTGTGATCATATGATTACCATTTGCAACTTTCCTTGCCAGCCTCCCTATTGGAAAAGGAAAGGTTGCAAATTGCTCAGGTAAGTCTCTCCCATCCACACACTCTCCCTGAGCCTTGCTGCACTCACTTGGAAACTCCCTAGCCACTCGTTTACCTTCACACCCTCTACTCCAGGGCTTTTCAACCTTTTTACCGATTGTACCACTTTTAGGATATGGCAATATTCGAGTGCCACCTAGCAAGGTGTCAAAAATTTGATGACCAAAAAAAAAAAACCTGTTCAAAGTTGCAATTGCACTGAAATGACTTATGACCATTTTTCACACTTATGACCATTGCAGCATGCCCAGGGTCATGTGATTTATATTTGGATGCTTGGCAACTGATTCATATTTATGATGGTCAGTGTCCCAGGGTCATGTGATCCCCTTCTGCAACCTTTTGACAAGCAAAGTCAATGGCAGAGCTGCTGGTGGCCAAGTGCTAAGGCGGGACTTCCTTCCCTCCCTCCCTCCCTCCCTTCCCTGCCTCCCTTTTTCTCATTCCCATCTCCTTCTGAAGGAAGAATTTGAACCCCACCCCCCCATATTTTCCCTCTTCCATATATTGATCAAACAAGGAAAAGCCTCCAGAGACAGAAAAGACAAGCTGCTGCATGAACTAGCTTAAAAAGGCACATTCCCCTTTAAGAATTAGCTACTGGCTAGAAAAGAAAGGAGCGCAGCCGGCACTTAAGGAAGAAAAAAAATGTAGTAAATATTGGCTGCCGGCTAAGGCAGCCTCCCCAAATGGCTCCATTCATAAGTAAAGCAATGCTATAGGCAAAATCCATTCAGGAGAAAAATACTTCAAAATCCCTTGCAGCAAAACTTACAGCTAACAATAGCAGAGCAATAGAAGCTAACACAAGACATCAGCCAAATAGAAATTGCCAAACACTCCTTAAGAACACAAAGCCCACATTGCACAAATCCCAGAACTTCAAAGTCACAAAAGCACATAAGAATCCTTCCACTCTCCATCTCCCCCCCTCCCTCCCTCCCTGCCTCACCTCCAGCCATTGCTACCTTTTTTCATTCCTTTTGGAGGGCAACCCTTCCCCCACTGCATTTCTTGCCTGTTTGCTGCTGCCAGCACAGGTGGCTGCTACAGCAGTTGTAGATCGGCTCATAGCCGGGCGGCCTGCTTGATCTCCTCTCCCCCCACCCTCCTTCTTCTTTCCCTTTGGTGCAGCTAGAGCTGACTCCGCCTCCTCCCAAGGCTGCTGCTTTTTCTCTCTCTCTCCCTCTCCCGCCCAAACTGCCTCCTTTTATAGCCTCTCCTGTCTTTGCCCCCCTCCTCCTCCTTTCTCATGGGGGAGGGTGAGCCAGAAGTGAGCCTGGGGCCTTTACCTCGCCCAGCCACTCTGCAGCTCCAGAGGACTCTCTCATTGTAAGTCCTTGCCTATGCTGGCTCTTTCCCTTCCCCACTACACTTGGCTAGGCAGGGCTGCGTACCACCTGCCACTCATTCATGTACCACAAGTGGTACGCGTACCACCGGTTGAAAAGCCCTGCTCTACTCCACCCAGCAGAACCTCCACTGCCCTCAGGCCATGCCTCCCCTGCAACCCACACACTCTTAAGCCCCTCCATGAACTTTGCTGTGCTTGTGCTGTCCCTCTCTGGCCACTTGCACATCCTTATGCACCCTCTCCCACCCAGCAGTAGCCATCCCAGGCCCTGCCTCACTAGGGTCATACCTTCCCAGCTACCAATTCATTCTCTCGAGCCCACCTTGTAGCAACCACCAACTACTTGCTGGCCTGCTTGCTAACTGCCTGAGACTTGTAACTTCCTGGTGGCTCCTCCACTGAGTTTGGTTGTTGGAAGCAGTGGTGGGATTCAAATATGTGAACAATGGTTCTCTGTGTGGATGCTGCTTCTGGAAGTTCATTCTGGGCCTGGGCAACAAAAAATTAGCTACTGGTTCTGCCGAAGTGATGTGAACCGGCTGAATCCCACTACTGGTTGGAAGCCAATAGGAAATTGTGAGAGATGGTCACTTAATGATACAACTGTAGGTATGATCATTGCTAAGTGGTATAGACATTATGTTTTATGACTGCATTGCTTATCAATGAAAATTCCAATCTCAATTGCCATCATAACTCAAGGGCTACCTAGAAACCACTTCCATGAACTTCAGTGGTCTCCCATTTCTTTACAAAATGAAGAATATAAGATTTTTTATTTTAAAAAAATCCTTGCACGCACATTTAGAAATATTTAGCTCCAATTGTTCATGGTTATTAATGAATGAAAACATGCTATTAGGGAAAGTTTATTTTTTATTTCATCTATATATTATTTCTCTGTTTCAGGACAGGCATGTTATCGAACTTAACAGCACCCTGCAATGCCCATTGTAGATGTTTGCGTTCAGACTTTTTGCCCATCTGTGGTGCAGATGAAGTCCAGTATTTTTCTCCATGTTATGCAGGATGTACTGCTATTGTTCCTCAGAAGCATAGAACGAAGGTATGACCATGTTATGTCATAAAAGAGGATGCTCACTCTACATCAGATCTAAGTTATGAATGTTAAAAATGCTTCAGACATGTGTCTTGTTTCAAATGTATTGTTAGCAATCCATTGAACTTTGGGCAAGTCAGTAGTTAAATTTGACTACTTGGAAAAGTAAAACAAACAGACAGCAAACCCAGACAATAAGAAGAGAACATAGGAAGACAAATGAAATATCTATCCTCAATAATGGCATGACTAGCTGGACTAAACACTGAATAAGAACAATTATTAAGAGTTGCAACATTTTATTTCACTTCTTACCTACTATATTCTTAATTCCAATAGCTGAGAATAATCCATAACTCAGTGCTAAACTGCTGGCTTCTTGGTATTGTCAAAACTTAATTGTTTTCCTGTAACCTGGTAACAAAATATCTGCAGGAAAACAGCCAAGCTCAGAAAATACCAGGAACTTAATATATTCTTAATATTCTCTGTTTAAGTAAATGAAAAGTGGAGAACAGAAGAATAGCTATTTGGATTTTAAAGATAAGATCCATATATGGAAACGGATGTTATGCCTAAAATTTGGATGTGGTACAATTGGTTTATTTAAGGGCCACTGAACTGGCTGGATATATTTTGATATGAAGGTAGATCCATGATCATCAAATGTTCCACAGTTACACTTAGAAATAGAATTCTGTTGCTACAAGAACAATTTTTATTTTACAACTGGCTGAATCGTTGGTTATATAATCTTGCTATATTTGTCTGTGTATATCTAACTTTTCAAAAACAATTTATTTTGCTGTCAGATGAATTTTCAATTAATTTTGGACAAATTAGTTACTTATTTTGTTTATTTGTATTTTTGAATGTACTATTTATAGCACTACAGCAATTGTTCCTGTGTTGTGAATCCCATAGTTGAAATTCAGAATACCTTCCATGGGGCCACTTCTGGAAAATGTAAATCTAAATGCACAGTCCTGCCTTGGTTCCTTAGCTTCTTCTTTTTTGCGGTTGTTTTTACTTTTATGGCAGTTACACCAACAACTGTGGCCATTCTCAGGTAGTTATAATGCTGCTTTTATCCTGTGTTAAATTTTGTAAAATGCAATACAGTATAGGAATTTTTTTTTTAAAAAAAATGAACTTGTTTCTTCCACCATCATTTTGCAAACACACCAGTGTACAGTGAGAAAATGATTTCCATAATATGCATATGAGAAAACTTGAGTCTGATTCCTGGTGCTAGGGCATTCTGGGAAATTAAATTGGCAACCTAGCACTGAGGAAAGTATTCAAGGGTGCAGGAATCAGCAGTAGACCTCCACAAAAGTCCTGGGATGTCCATCTATTTGAAATATTCAGCTGAATATATTCAAACAAGATACTAATTTTTAACTACAGCTAAGAGTTAAAATGTAACCAAAAAGAATAATAGAATAACAGAATAACAGAATTGGAAGGGACCTTGGAGGTCTTCTAGTCCAATACCCTGATCAAGCAGGAAACACAATACCATTTGAGACAAATGGTTGTCCAATCTCTTCTTAAAAACCTCCAGTGTTGGAGCACCCACAACTTGTGGGGGCAAGTTGTTACACTGATTAATTATTCTAACTGCCAGGATAATATTTCTTGCATATTGTCTCTATTGTCTCTATTCCCCTGAAGACAGTTTTTCTTTTAATCCATTGAGATGGAGATTTTGAAATAGAGTAGATGCAATGGTTTTCTTCTTTCTTGTTACATGGATATATTCAACAATTATAGGTTGAACAATTACAATGAATTTCTGCTTAGAATTCATGCTGGCAGCCTAAATAGTCAAATCACCTCAGAGGAGACATCCATTTCTTACCACAAGTGATGGTAAAACAATATATGTTGTACTGTTATGACAGACGTCCTGCCCTACCCTTTTATAATTGTATTACAGCATCTTATGCACATTCATAGTGGGTAAAGTTTGTGTCATGATATACATCATGGTGCACATTTAGTCAATTTTGTTATTTCTAATTTTTATTCTACCATTTCTTCTGGTCCTATTCATATATCCCTAGGTGTCTGTGTCCATGTGTTGTTTTACAGAACTCTTGTGTAGTATGAAAATTGTTTATTGTTTTTTAAAAAGCATTTTAAAATTTTAAGTATAAAGAAGTAAATAGAAAAATGATTTCCAAGTGACAGTGAACAGAAGAAAAATGACTGGAAAGTCACTATGTTAACATTTTCTTGAATTACTATTTACATGTTTAATAACTTACATTATTAGTTTTGTCTTCTATTTTAACCTTGCCTTTTCAAGAAATACACTGCACAGTTAAAAGAATAGCAATCATATCATAGTATCTGTTGAAGGGTGGTATATATCATATTAAACGGTGAAACAAACTTTATTTGCAGATGTGTGCCAGAAAATCACAGATCATTTGCTTTGGGTGTTCATATGCTCTTTCTACGAATATTAGGTAAGTTTAAAGCTTGACAAAAGAAATTTCATGGTAGGAATAATATTGTCAGTCTAAGGACTATAGATTTAAGGGGCAGACAAATTTGACCCCAAACCTGAGAGTTCTTCCAAAGGCCGTTGGCTGTCATTTTTGTTCTTCAAAGTACACATGAGTAATATATTGGAAATTCATCCCTTCCTGGTTGGTTTGACCATCATAAATTTGACTAAAAAGTCTTCATTGAGAACTTTCAGCTCAAGTTTCCATTTTTTCCCCTATGCATTGCTTTATACAAGGCTTCTAAAAACAGAAAAATAGTTTTTCTCATCCCCAAAATAAATTTTGCTTCTCATTTTGCTCCTTATAATAAAATTTCAAACTATACAATACAATTTACTGCAATATAATCCTATAGCATGCATTCTTTATTTTCAAAGACCTCTTTTTGTAAGTAGTCTTAGTCACATCCTCTCCTTCTCCAAAGCAAGTTGCAAAAGCCTGTACAGCTTTCTCTAACCTCCCCAAAATCATGGTGCTATGTTAACTTATTTCTTGGCCAAGAAACTGGGCTAAGTGAAACTATGCACAGATGCTGCAAGGGATTGCTGGCATCATTTCTTGAACATTTTCTTGAAGAAGAAGAGAAAGTTAAACAGGAGAACAGATTCTAGGTCTTGACCTAACTGAAAAAGATAGCATTTTCTAAAAGGAAACTGATCTATTTTCTGAATAGGATTGAAAAGGTCAAGTAAGCAATCACTGGTAGTTACAAAGCTTTTATGAAACAAACTGCAGCCAGGAAAACACACTTCACAATTCAGGAAAACCTGCTTTCCATAAAAAGAGACTGTGCATCAGAAAACCTGTATAGGTAATTCCTGAGGAACATCAGTGGCTAAGGAAGCATCAAGGATTCATTCAATTAATTAATCCCTAGACTCCATTCCCTAATAATGAGCTTTAAAACTATAAAGAGATGTCCAAATATCCACAAAATCATCTCCCTACTTGCAATGTTGACAATTTGATGTGAGACCACATGAAATGTTACTATTTGTTGATGTGAATTTGCAAAACCTAGGAATGAGATCGCCAACATCTTAAAGATTTTAGCCACTTTGAAGATTTTTCAAAGATTTTAGCTCTTATGAAATCCCGTGGGGGTAGAACTAAAAATAGCTAACTTAAAGGGATAAAGATTTATTCAAAAATGAACTAAATGATTTGTCTACAGTTTTAGCAAGGGCCTTCTTGTTGAGTTCATTTGCACATTAGCATTTCTAAATGTCTCTAGATCATTTTCTATTTTATAGTTTCAGTCATCTGTAGCTGGTATTTTCATATAATTTTGTATCACTGCATCTTTTGCAGGCACTATTCCTGGCCCGATCCTTTTTGGTATCTCAATAGACCATTCTTGCACTCTTTGGTCTGTAGATAAATGTGGACGTAAAGGAGCATGTTGGACCTATAACAACAACAAAATGGCATATTTGCTATTTGGTATAAGTAAGTATCTTTGTTTTCCTTAAACATGATGAAAATATGCTGAAGGGATCAGCTTATACTTTCATAATTTACTTCATTCTCTCATTTCTTTGATTTGGTATATAAACAAAATATGTGTTAAAAGAGTCAGTGTTTTTTTGATCTTCAATGTCTAAAACAGTGTTTCTCAACCTTGGCAACATTAAGATATATGGACTTCAATTCCCAGAATTCCCCAGCCAACCATGCATGGAGAGGAGAAGTAATTTCCTTCTGTGCATGGAACGGAGCTGCCTGCCCTTTTTTGGTAGGCAGATCTTTTGCTCCGTTGATTTAATGACCTGCACAGTCACTTAATGATTGCACTTGGGAAGGCCACATTAGTGATCATTGAGCAAGGTAATCATGTGAGCACCTCACTTAATGACTACAATTACTTATGACTGTAATGGACAGGCTCCATTACGGTAATAAGTTGATAGCTATTTATAGTAGGGATCACCTCATAAGTTGTCTAGGTGAACCAGTTCAAGCCTATAACCAAAGTTATTTGAAACTTATATTGAACCAATCTAATATTATGTCATGGTTCCAACAGATGAAACTCTTCAAAGAACTTTGGATGTTTTTGCATTGACATATTAATTAATTACAGGCTGAATGGATCAAACACCAGTTCAGCAGTTTTAATCAAAGAAAAGTGTTAACTGGCAGAGATCAGAACATGGGAGCTCCTATATAATGTGCAAATCTTGTTTTTACAGACTTTTAAGCAGTGCAGGTCCAGCCCTATTGTCATGTTATAATGATACATATAGAAATCTATTGTTGCTGTATAATTACTGCTTAGAAGTTTGTGTTTTTTTCCTTTTAAAGCAAGATGATAAATAAATAGCAATGTTTAATTTAATTTTTGGTTAATTTATTTTTGCAGGTGGCTGTTCCAAAGCAATTTCTCTAATTTTTACTATCATAGCATATGTGTTATATAAGCCTCCCCCAGATATTATTGCAGATTCGAAAACACAAGATCAAACAAGCACTTCAGTACGTCTTTAAATGAGGAACAACTATTCTTTCAAGAGAAAGTCAAAGAAAAAATCTCAGTGATGTCCAATGGCAGCTGTAACTTCTGAGTACCAGCACTGGAGGACTCTGAGCAAGTCATTTAATTCTTTAATAAATAAATAAATACACTTTTACTTTAAATCCATTTTACTTCAAGCGCACCTCAGTCACATGAAACTTTTTTCTCTCTCAAGAGAATAGTATGATTTTTGTAGCATAGAACAAGGGTCCCCAACCTCCGGTCTGTGGACTGGTACTGGGCCGCAGCATGCCAGCAACCGGTCCACACAAACAAGCAAAGCCCCATCCACGGGATGCAGGCAGCACACAAAACCATGCACCCTCCAGTCCGTGGAAAAACCTCTCTCCACGGAACCAGTCCCTGGTGCCCAAAAGGTTGGGGACCTCTGGTGTAGAATGTCTAAATGTTTTAACCAAAAAGTCATCTTTAGAAACTCATTTAATTGGTTGTAGGAAAATAAAGATTTCCATGGGATATGAAAGTACTTTGATAAGAAACAGTGTCTTCAATTTTGGCCTGTAATGGGCAAGCTCAGTCTTTCAGTCTGAGTGCCACCATCTTACCTGTTAGGATTCAGGACTCTGAGAAGATTATGGGCCAGGATAAAAACAAAACAAAATTAAATTAAATCTGTTAACATGACTACTAATCAAGTAGTTAATTTTTTTCAATTAATACATTTTAAAATTATGCCTTTATGTATTTTATTTACTTTCCTATTTCTACTTTGGTAAGTACTCAAAGGCAGCTTTCAAAATTAATGTCCCCTCCTCAAAATACCAGCTTGCCCAAGATTAAAAACATTTATTAAAATTAACCCTAGCTTGTGCACTTAAACCATTGAACAATTAATTTTCTAAATACTGAAAGAGTGGAGGCCAGGTATTATTCCCAAGGAAATACACTGCAAAATGTGGGAACAACACAGAAGGGAGGTCCAATTTTACAAGCTATAAAAATTGGTCTTTTAAAGCTCATTTTCAGAAGAGCAGTCCTTCAGATAGTGAGATCCTAAGCTCTTTAGGATTTGGGGGATCAATGCCAACACTTTGGGGTGTTGGATTAGAAGACCCCCAAGGTCCCTTTCAACTCTGTTATTCTGTTACTTTAAATTGTTTCTAGTAACAAACAACTGGCCCTGTACAGATATTTTGATATAGGTATCATATAATGCTTGAAGCATATACCAGAACAGCCTAGTTGTCAGAGCTTTTTTGCTCCAAATGTAATTCCTGCATATTTTTCAGAGGTAGGCCGACATTAAGTATATGGGGATAGTCACGATAGGATATAATCAAGGCATGGATAGTCATCATTAAATCTGACTGGTTCAAAACAAGTCCCAGATGATGTATTAGGTGTAATTATTCAGAAGTGCTATTTACCTCAGCTATGATGTACAAATCTGATGATAGCTGAGAATCAAGGACCATTCTCAGATAGAAAACTGTTTTCCCCCCCTATGGGAAGTGAATTCTATCTGAAAGATGCTGAATCTTAACTCCCACGTAAATTTTCCTATTTACCAACAATATCACCATGTCCTCTAAGTTTTATTTCAGCATATTTTTCCCTCATCCAACTCTCTTGTATCCTTGGAGTTGAGTGAGATAGACGAGGATGGTTTAGGTTTGTCAGCATGACACCCTCTTTGAAAATTTCAGCTGAATTTCCCCAAGATAGAACCCCGAGGATTATCAAAGATTGTCAGCCCTGGTGCTGAACAGTAGTCCCCCAACACTAGATTCTGTTCATGGCCTGATAGGCAGTATTAGAGCTATTATAAAGTGATGCCTTCATGGCCAGTCCTGCCAGGCAGCTAAGAGGATATCATGAGATCCAAGAAGTCTGGCAGAGTTTATACTATTTCCTTTCAGCTTCTGACATAAGTCATTTACCAAGGGAACTAGTGTAGTTTCCTTATTATGACCAACTG
The DNA here is from genome assembly GCA_023970755.1 of Azemiops feae. Lineage (NCBI taxonomy): Eukaryota > Metazoa > Chordata > Lepidosauria > Squamata > Viperidae > Azemiops > Azemiops feae. The sequence continues at coordinate 2,523,583 of JALGBA010004287.1, forward strand.
AAAGGCTAATTCATACAGATGTAGAAAATTAGTACCATTCACATTTGCCTGAAGTTGCAAGGCAACTTGATCACCTTTCCCAAAACTAGAATATTTGAGAATGACCTATAATTGTATAAATCTTTCATGTCAAGGAATGTTCTCATTAATAAAAGCATTATTACTTCCTCTTGCAAAGAGATACAGATCACTTCCTTTAAGGATTGATCCATTTAATCAATCAAGGAGAAGTCAAGGATTATTATGGCCAATTTAATCATCTGGAGGTACAAATAACAGATTAAGCTATTGCTAGGTTACAGCCCTAAGACCTGCCCTAAAGCTGGTATTAAAACTGAGACAGATCTAATCAACTCGGTTCACTAAGAACAATGGAAGTAGCCCATACTGAGCCAGTTACTGTTTTACCACAGCAATCAAAACAGCAGTTCACCAGCTCTATTCAAAATGGGTCTTGGGCCATTTCCAAGGACTTGATGGGCTGTGACTAAGACTTTCAGCACTGACATATTAATTTCAGCACTCATAGCATTTCAAGTATTCCCTTGATTCATAAATGCTAAGTGACATTTTGGCCTCTATTTATAAGAAATCTCTGGATGCAGGTATCATGAGAGACCATTGTTATTTATATTTATGAAGCATGGAGTACATACTACCCTGCTATACTGCTCATCTATTTGTTCTGTTTCATACTGTTATCTGAGAATTGTTTGGATTGTCAATAGCAAATCAACATTGTAAATAAGGCTGCTAAATGGGAGTTCTAACTGCAACATGTAAACAAGATACTAGATCAGGGAAAGCAGCTATAACTTAATCAACCCCACTCTCTCTCTCCGTGTATGTAAGTGTGTGTATATGTGTGTATGGCAAAATGGTTTTATTACTTTAAAGAAAATTTATAAAATGATTGTAATTTCCTTTTCCAATGCTCAATGTATACTAGTCACTGTAGTGTGATAAGTGATTTTATAATGGTTACATATGTTCTCAATATTTTTTTTGAGAATATGGGTTTATTATATTAACAGTTAACTCTGTGGATAGTTTTGTAACATCATTGAAAAATGAAAAGATGGAGAAAGAAAACCATCCAACCTCATTTTAAGCAAGTTAAAATATGTGAAAGTGCCTTCAATATTTGAACCTTGGGGTATGTAGTTGCTTGCTGCTCCAGATTCTTACATTTCAGAGATTTGCATTTGACTTCTGCATAGAAATGTGATACTGTACTTTTCAAATTGCTTTGGAGCTCCCCCTTACGATTTAGAAAAGGTAGTTTATTTTGTTCCAAAATTGTTCTTTTTAAAATTGCTTACTTGAAAACAGCAGACAGTTCATTATTAACCTTGTTATGCATATTTTTCTATAGAATTTTTTTAAACACCTTTATTTCAGAATATTTAAATTTCATGAGTGTATGGAAGTTTAGTTATAAATAAAGACATAGATAATAATTTATTAAACTTACATGCTGCCCAACTCTCAACTGCTGTGAATAGAAGGAATATTGTAGTATCTTTTGGCCTGCCTTACCCCAATTTACATATCAATTTAGCCACTCTGCACATCTGATGAAGTGAGCTGCAGCCAAGAAAGCTTCTGCCTTTTAATAAAATGTTTTAGTTGGAACAGGTGCCATCAAACTCCTTCTGATTTTTGTCACCATAGACTAATAAAGGTTTCCTCTACAAGATAATTAGATTGTATTGCCAGAAAATCATCTGTGAATATGAAGACATTCTGTCTTCCATAGGAAACTTTTCTAGCTGCAGTCAATAAGCTGTTCTTTAAAAGTTTCCAGGATGCAGCTCCTAGGCTCCTGTTGAGTGCTGGCGTGTAAGCACGTCAGGAATATTTTTTTTTTAAACAAGACATAAAAGGCAATATTTTATGCAAATAATCTGAATTGACAGCATTCAGTTGTGTCTAAATACTTTTGCACAATATTTTAAATGAAAGAGACATTTATTTTAGATAATTGTACAATGTAAATGATTATGAAAATTTACTTTGTTCAGTGAGAACCTATGCAATTTATTTATACTGATTAAAGCACTTTTCAAAGTTGGCATTACTGCATTTGTATTGTGGACTCTGTTATTCTTGCAAATGACTAACCATGGAGATAAAATGGAGGCATAAGAATATATGTGGACATCACACATGATGTCTGGGGCTCTGTCCTGGCACTGTGGCACCTGAACAACCATTGTTGTTTTATGAACTCTGCTATCCTTGCAAATGACTAACAATGGAGATACAATGTAGGCAATGGAGTATGTGTGGATACCCATGTGTTGATGGTCTTCTTTTGCCACTTCCAGTCTACCCCATGACTTTTAAAAATATATGCATTTCAAATTCTGAAGAATGAGAAGCTACATGCAGCAAACCACCATCTTATCTATATCAGCTATGTCTATATCTGTCTTTGACTTTTACATATAATAAAAATAAGGGGTAAGTGCAGCTTAGTGCTTTGAAGAAGTGTCTGCTTATCCAGAATGACCACTGAGTTTCTATGACTACGTGTTGATTTGAACTGAAGTTACCTTCAGTGGTGTCCATGGAGTGTAGAAAAAATTCAAGATGGCAGTCACAACAGAGTAATCAAAGCCCTGCCTAATTTTTTTATGTATGTCATGTGCAACACACACAAAACAGGCATGCTTTGATTGTATCATCAAGACCATCATTTGACTTTTTTTTTAAAAAAAAAAACATACCCACATCCTCTTGGCCATCTTAATTCAAGTCCAACACTTCACCATTACACCACCTCTGAAAAGTCCAATTGTTGCCCTTGGCATGGTCATATTTATTTGCCATAAATTGATAGTAGTTGATTCAAATGAAATAGAATTAGTTTTACAATTATAATCTTGATATGCTACCCACTTGCCTTTCATTTTTATTTTACATTTTTATTCTTAAGATGACCCAAGCTCCAATTAAAAGTTAAAAGTGAGACTTATAGACACGTTAGACACTTTTCAATGAAGAAATTAAAAAAAATGTGACCAAATGTATTATTCTAGGAAAATGATTAGAAAGATTAAATAAGAAAGGCCGGTGTATTTGAGGTGGGATTGGGGAGGAAGCAAAGGCATTATTTCATCCATCAATTAATATACATTCAATTTTACTTGGGACATCTTTTTCATCTAACAAGAAACAAGCAATTGGATTAAAAGCACCTTGGAACATCACCAGAAGCAAATATGCCTTTACATATACTTGTTTTAGCCAAAGGAAGGGCACTTCCATGAGATGTTATTCTGTTACCCAATTCCTATGCAATGGCAACTGGAAAGCAACCCGTTCTCAAACCCCAAATCACAAAGCAAAAGAGTTGCATTTTGACTTGTGCTGCACTTTTGAGAAACGGAACTTCCACCGTGCTTTGCAGTGTAGATTTGAGAAGCTGCTTTGCTTGAAACATCATAGCAGAGAAGCACTGCTTTGAATTTTGCAAGACTCTACAAACACAAAGTAAATAACGAACGTGCTGTTTGCTATTACTGGTCAACAGGTGGTGCTATTGCCTCTTATAATACTTGGTAACTAAGTATTTAGGGTTTGTTCATTTGCAAAAAATCCCAGCAAATACCTTGTAGTACATGTAATACTTTTTCATGAAAGCTCCTACCATTTTTTTTAAAAATGGAGACTTTTCTCTTTAAAAACAAACCCTCAGATCACTTTTAGTATAATTGAAAAACAGGTTACCTGCTCAATTTTAGCTCTGCACTCAAAAGATGCCCAGGAAAGGGCTAAGCTCAGCAAAAGAAACAATAGTTGCTGCTGTTGCAGTTACTATTGTTAGTATCTCTTGGGATCTCAGCATGCAGCAGCAGAAGTAACTGTTGACTCATTAGCTGAAAGCAAACAAATCACAAAAATAAACAAAACCACTTCTGAATTTTGCACTAAGAGGGAGAGCATGGATCCTAAAAACAAGGAATGTTGTTACATTGTTGTCAAATGTTGCTATTCTGTACAACCCTACAAAAATGTTAATCACCTAGACAGGTCTGGGATTCTGTCCATCACCAAGATAACTCTATGAAACCAATGGGACTGGTCAAAAATTATGGTCACATCACTCAGCATGATCTGCTGTTAACTGATTGGAAGAATTCCAGAAGCCATGTTCTGCCTGCTTTCCCTAACTGTTAATTCTTTGCAATCTAATGAAAAGAATTAAATAAAATGAGGCTCAGCAGTCTGCCCATCAACATCATAACAATCAAAAAACTGAAGAGAATGGGACCAGGTTTGCTTTTGGAGGGGGGAAGGTGTTGGGAAATGAAAGATGTTGAAAAATTATCGAGGTCTGTGAAGGAAAAGAAGCAACACTCTCCCTCTTATACTTAACAATGTTACAACATTAATTTTTCTTCTTGACCCTACAGCACTGTCCGTTCTCATTCTTGGTCCACGTGTGAAGTAGCCTAAAGTTATTAGCTGTGCCAGTGGTGGGATTCAAATATGTTAACAAGCCGCTTCCGGAAGTCCATTCTGGGCCTGGGCAACAAAAAATTAGCTACCGGTTCTGCTGTAGTGGTATGAACCGGCTGAATCCCATCACTGAGCTGTGCTGATATAAAAGTAATCTCCCCTTCCCTTTCCTCCACTCTGATTTCAACATATGTTAAAACTGTAACACTCTCTGAACAGAGATGAGTGATCTTCCCCTGTATTCTGTATTCTCTAGCCACGCTTGGCACAACCATTTATCTCCCTATCCATTGGAAATTGGTTTCTTCCTAATTCTCATCACCTTTTTCCTTAGAGCTAACTTTTTTTCAGGCTTCCAACAAGGGAGAAGATAGAAGAGCAGAATTCTACTGTTTTGTATGAAGAACTAGGATTTTTCTAGCACTATTGCACTCAAATAATATTCTGAACTGTACCTTTATCTTTTGATAAACCTATTTTCCTTGTTACAATTTCTGTGGCATTAGTCAAGAACATCAAAATGGCGGATGCAAATGGCAGATGGAAGCACCCATGAACAAAATCGGGGCATGGCTTTGATCATCCAGACCTACCTGCCACTTTGACATTATGAATAGCTCTTTCAGATTTTCTTAGTCCGGAAAATAACGAGGGATATATTGAAAAGCTTTTATTGTTTATTCACCACCTTCTTCATATGGTCAGTTTCAGTTACCCTCTCTCCTCTCTCAAGGGACTTTCCCTTGGAAAGAGGAGATCTGGTTCCTTACTAGTCAATTTCATTATCCACTCAGAGGACAAAAACAATACACGACCATGCCACTGGCTGCTTCTGTCCTCTGTGTGGCTATTTCTTCTCTGACATGTGCCTTATGTTTCTTTATTCCATATTGTTTTAATTTGGAAGTGTCAAAGGGAGCATGGGAGGAGAAGCAGACAAACCAGCATAGAGAATCCCAGACAGATGTTTGAAGTGAAATTCTAGCTCTCCATGCTGCAAAGCCATGATAGGTGTCCATTTCCCCCTTCTAGCTTGGTAAAATACTGAAGGAGGAAAGCATCAAAGCCAGAGGAGAAATCCAGTTACGGTGCCTTTAATAAATGGCACAGTTGAATGGGGTTATACTGATTGGCTGTGCCATTTTTTTTTTAAAATGATTTTATTAAATGTACATTTAAAAACAAAAGTGGACATAATTCAACCTCCCTGGGTATAACACTGCTATTACAGAAAGAAAAACAGAAACTTAAAATACCTTCTATAACAGGACAGAGTATAACAAGCTGTACATATAACTTCTGCAAAAAACTTCTGTATTTACATATCTTTCCTTTTTGTCCTGATATAGATGCTAATAGGAAATCCTTGCGTTATCTACTAATCAATCAATAATCAATAATCATCTCAGCGATCCTCCTTATCTCTAACCAATCGTACAATTTTTTCCAAATTTCATAATACTCTGTTTCAGTTATATTTTTGATCTCTAGAGTTAACCTGTCCATTTCAGCGCAGGACAAAATTTTATTTATTATTTCTTCTTCAGTGGGGGCTTCCTTTCTTTTCCATTTTTGGGCACATGCCAATCTTGCTGCCGTTAAAATATGCAATAGTAAGTAGAAAGATGCTTTGCTAAATTTATCATTAATAATCCCTAATAAGAAGATTTCTGGTTTTAAATCAATTTTTTGTAGCAGTATTTCTTCCAGCCAATTTTTTATCTGGTGCCAATTTTTTTTCGCTTTTGAACATTCCCACCACATGTGATAATAAGTCCCTGGAAACCTTCTACATTTCCAGCATGTCGGTGAGATTTTTTTATCTATTTTTGCTAGCCTTGTAGGGGGAAGGTGCCATCTATAAAACATCTTGTATAGATTTTCTTTATAAGAGGTGGCTAGCGTTAACCTCCTATTTCTGTCCCATAATGATTGCCAATTATCTAAGTCAATATTGTAACCAAAATTTTTGCTCCAGATTAACATTGTTTCTTTTACCTGTTCTTCTAACAAATCTTGTTCTAATAAATATTGATATATCTTTTTTATCATTTGATCTTCTGTTCCTAGAAGGATTTTATCTAATTGGGTATACTCTAATTTTATCCCTGGTTCTTTTTTGTCTTTTCTGTATCGCGACTGTATTTGTAAGTATGCCCACCATTCCAACTCTATACCATCTTCTAATAGTCTTTTCCTTGTTTTCAAGTCTCCATTCTCATCTAAGATATCTTTATATATGGTTACTCTTCCTAAATTTATGAATTTGGGGTGCATAAATATCTCTAATATGGATAGCCAATTGGGGCTCTCTATATAATTAATTTTTTTAATTTTTATCCACATGTCTAATAGTGCCCGTCTAATATGATGGTTCTGGAAATACTGGTGAGCCTTATATTTCCCATCCCACATTATGGCATGCCACCCTATTTTCATATCATGGCCTTCTAATGCCAGTAGTCTTCTGTTCCTTAAGTGTATCCAATCCTTTATCCATACCGATATTGCTGCTTGATAATATTTTTCCCAATCCGGGAGGCCGAGCCCTCCTCTTTCCTTTGCATCCTGTAATAGTTTTAATTTAATTCTCGGTTTTCTACCTTGCCAGATAAATTTAGATGTAACTCTGTTTAAATTTTCAAAAAAAGCCTTACCTAATTTAATTGGAACACATTGGAATAAAAAGAGTAGTTTGGGAAGTATGTTCATCTTGATTGTCGCTATTCTCCCCATAAAGGAGAGCTGCAAATTTGTCCATCTGTCTAAGTCTACTATAATTTGGTCTATTAATTTGTCATAATTTTCTCTTTTGAGTGTAGTACATCTTGCCGACAGTTGGATCCCCAAATACCTTACTTTTTTAGATGTCTGGATATTGATTTTGTCTACTAGCTCAGTTTCTTGTAAATTGGACATGTTTTTAAATAACATTGGAAAAGCTTAACAGAAGAAAACAAAAAAATAGAATTAGAATTACAAAAAACCCCACAATGTAGAGACCTAAAACAACAGCTAGATTTAAATAAGCACAAATTGAATATTATAGAAAAGGGAGAAATGGCAAAAAAATTAAAAAGTATTAGACAAATTTTTTTTGAACAGGCAAATAAACCCGGGAGACGGTTGGCCTATAGATTGAAAAAACAAAAAGATAAAAGATGGATTAGTAAATTATGTAATCAAGCAGGGGAGATGGTATATCAAAATGAAGAAAAAAAATGGGTGATATATGACTTCTATAAAAACCTTTATAAAGAGGATGGAAAGGTTACTGAGGAAAGAATATCACAATATCTTATGAAAGCGGACTTACCGAAGGTCCCGGAAGAATTTCAAAATATATTAAATAAAGATATAACAGTCCAGGAAATTATAGAAGCAATTAAAAAGCAAAAAAGTAATAAAACACCCGGCCCTGACGGATTACCGTCCGAAATATATAAGAACCTCCAAGAACTTTTGGCCCCAACCGTACTGGGCATATTTAACGATGTATTAAACATAGCAAAAATCCCAAACTCATGGAAAGAAGCAATCATCTCACTAATTCCTAAAGAAAACTCTGACTTGACCTGCATTAAAAACTATAGGCCCATTTCTTTACTGAACACGGATTATAAGATTTTCATGACTATAATGGCAGAAAGATTTAAAAAATATTTAGTTGAATTCATTCACACCGACCAAAATGGCTTTTTGCCTAAAAGACAAATTAGACATAATGTTAGGATTATACTAGACATCTTAGAATATTATGAATTACATAGCGAAAAACAAATGGCATTGATTTTTGTGGACGTTCAGAAAGCGTTTGATAATGTTAAATGGAATTTTATGTTGACTCAACTTAAACAGATGGATTTTGGGGAAAAAATTATAAACATGTTTAAAACAATCTATTCCAAACAAGAAGCAAAAGTAATTATAAATGGAGAACTAACAAATAGCGTCCAAATACAAAAAGGCACAAGACAAGGTTGCCCACTATCCCCTCTATTATTTATTCTTTCTTTAGAAGCACTCACAAGAATAATTCGAAAAGACAAGCGGATCAAAGGATTAGAAATTAGAAAAGAGACATTTAAATTACAGGCTTATGCAGACGATTTAGTTTTCATTTTGGAAGACCCCTTAGAATCTGGAACAAGATTATTACAGGAGCTGGAAAATTATGGAGATGTCGCGGGGTTGAAGATTAATAAAGAAAAGGCTGTGCCATTTGTTAAAGGCACTGTAACTGGATTTCTCCTCTGGCTTTGATGCTGGGCTTGGGCTTGGGATGGGCAATGGTGACAGCAAATGTTGTATGTTGAACTCAGTGGTGGAGGAAAAGCCCAGAGAGAGACAAAGAGAGACAGATTTCCTAATCACTTCTGGCAACAATTAGCAGTGATGCCTCTGCTCCACTGAATGCTTCTGAAGTTAGATTTTCCTTCATGATTCAAATGGGCCTTGCATAGTGTTTCTAATTTGGGCAAGGACCTGTAATCCGGCTGGCCCAAACACACTCGAGTAAGGCAAGAATGAGACATTGTATGTTCTTAACTCCAAACTTCCTCCTCTAATTGCTATAGTAATGCATGTCAAGGGATGGCATACAGATAGTCCTTGCCTTATGACCGCAATTCAGCCCAATATTTCTGTTGCTAAACAAAACAGTTGTTAAATGAGTTTTGCCCCATTTTACAACCTTTCTTGCCACAGTTGTAAGTAAATCACTGCAGTTGTTAAGTTAGTAAGACGGTTGTTAAGTGAATCTGGCTTCCTCATTGACTTCGCTTGTCAGAAGGTCGCAAAAGGAGATCACATGACCCTGGGATACTGCGACCGTCATAAATATGGACCTGTTTCCAAGCATCTGAATTTTGATCATGTGGCCATGGGGATGCTGCAATGGTCGTAAGTGTGAAAACTGGTCATAAGTCACTGTCTTCAGTGCCATTGTAACTTTGAATGGTCACTAAATGAACTGTTGTACGTCAAGGACTATTCTTCAGAAGATTGTCTAGACTCTTTTAATTCCTTTCCCTGCAAATGTCAACTTCTCTGTATTTTTTTCTGTGAGCTGTAACCATTTTAATGAGAAAAGAGTTTTTGGAGTGTGGGGGGGGGGCATTTGTGAAAAATAACACTTCGTGTTAGACATTATTGACTGCTTTTGCTTTTGTTCCAAAGCTGCTTGTCTTTTCTTAATGCTCCTTGTTTCAAATTATCAAAGAAAAAATGCAATCTCCTAACGATTCTTCATTAAAAATAGATTACAAGCAGTAGATTTGTTGCCAAAGTGTATATATCATTTTCTAAACAGAATGGAATATTTGGAGAGTTAAAAAAATAATTTAAAAAGTGGACATCACAATTTGATATCAGGATAGATAGAAAAATGGGTAATCTTGACATTACCTGAGTGCAATTAATCATGACGGATTAACACATTTAATTTCACAAATGTTTATACAGGTTGTTAAAATAAGAAAAGAGGAAGCTGCCGTATGCAGAAAGGATAACAAGACCATATACTGCAAAAGAATCCAGTCTCTTTGTCTTCTCATTGTAGAACTAATTCTTAAAATCTTAATATATATCTTCTGATTGCAAGTACAGATTCTTTAAAAAGAGAGGCGTGCACATTCATATTTAATTATTATCTCTTTTTACTGAGAGAGAGAGAGAAAAAATCGCACTAACAAATTGTGCAATTAGAACAGTGGAGGGAAGAGGGAATGGTTCCGTGTGAATGGCAGGCACACATACAACCACTCGCAGCTCCCTTTGTGCAAATGTTTGGGCAAGTGGAGCGCAAGCATCCCCTGTGTACACTTGTCTGTCGCTTGTGCGGTCTGGTTCTGAATATGACACGGTCTGGTAGTGGACTGCCACCCAGGGACTGGGGACCCCTGAGTTAGAAGGAAGTACAATGTGCTCAGTTAAATTGTTTGAAGGAGGATCTGAAGTGGTAAACTGAATTTGTTAATAAAGCATTTATGCATGGATTTTTTTTAAGGTTTCAGCTTTCAGAAAAGCTACCCATACAAATCACTTTTCTCTATCCAATTCTAGTTGGCTGTCATAGATGACATTAGTCCTATGGTGCGTGGATGAAGGAGCTTTCTCTTCTGGTGCTGCTATTTTGTGAATGCTTTTTTCTTTTTATCTTTTCAAAAAAAGGAAAGACAAAAGGTGATATAATCAGTGGTGGGATTCAGCCGGTTCTCACCACTTTGGCAGAACCAGTAGCTAATTTTTTGTTGCCCGGGCCCAGAATGGACTTCTGGAAGCGGCATCCACACAGAGAACTGGTTGTTCACATATTTGAATCTCACCACTGGATATAATGATTATGTAAGGAACAAGGTAATATAAGCCCTCTAACAGATGAGAATGGATGTAAGGACAGGCCCAAAGATGGATCAAAGACATTTATGAAGAATAATAAATGATTTGAATGATTTGCTATATTTTGTGTCAAAAGAAGACATAGAAGGCCACAAAATGGATGCAAGAATGGAAGTTGTATATTTTTTATGCACAATCAATGTCAGATCCAGCACCTGGCATTTTAAAACATGGCTGAAAAATGCTCCTTTTTGAGAGACAATATCAAAAACTCAAACCTAAGTGGTCAAATAATCTGACTGTGACTCTGAGCATATACACCCTAAGCCACGGGTGTCAAACTCACCACGTCACGTGACGTGTCACGATGTATCGTGACTCTTTGCATTGCCGGCAATGGGGTGGGCGCGGCTTCGATATGATGAAACCGGCTTGTGGCCCAGCAGTTTGACACCCTTGCCCTAAGCCATTACCCCACTGAATCAAATTTGGTTCAGTTTGCTTTTGGTTTAAGGAATTATGTGAATCTATCAATTATGAATTATTCAGCAAATCATAGTTAAAATAAGCCATTGTTTAGTAATTCATGAACTATATGTGAAACAATTGTGGTTTTGGGGTTAAGATCAAAGCCAACAAATAAGGTTATCTGTTCACTTGCAGTACAATTACCATATTATGTTCTCTGTTGATATGTCCATTGCCATTCCTTGCATATTCACACAAACTGGCCTATGTTAAAAGTCTCTGCTACAGGTGACAGAGGCTTAGAAACTCTGAGCTAACTGCTACATTAAGTGAACTGGAGCCATTCAAGTGAGATATTGGAGATTAAGCATATTGCAGCAGCCATAAGAGGAGATGTGAAATGAAACAAAAGAAATGAGGGATGAAACTGTAATGCTTGGAAGAAAAAAATTCCACAAAATGAAGACAATGACATCACTAATGGGTTTCAATCTCTCCAAAGAGGGTGACCTTCATTAGTAATTTTAATGTAAATTACTTCGTTATTCATTAATTAGTTGCATATGGCATAACCTCTATACATAGGGAAAGGTCCTACAAGACAGAAGACACCACCATCTAATTTCATCAATTCTGAAGCCTGTTGAGAAGAAAATGAATGAATATTCAGGCTATGTAAATAACATGATGACATTTACAATTGTCTGTGAAGCTTTGGAGATTCAGTTTAGTGTAGTGGTTAAGGTATTAGGCTAGATACCAGTAAGTTCTAGTTCTGCTATAGGCACAAAGCCAGCTAGGTGACCTTGGGCCACTAATATTCTTTTAGTCCTAGTAAACAGTGTCAAACTGCTTCTGAAATCTTTCCAAGAAAACAGCAGGGATTTGTCTAAGTGGTCACCAGGAACTGAGACTGACTTAAAGGCATCCTTCCCACAAATGATTTTACTGACATTGTGTGCTAATCTAAAAAAAAAATCTTATTAAAAATGTGGTTCGATTCTACAAGGTTGGTATTCCTGCTAATACAGCAATGTTGCTTAGTATTATGATATTAGTGAGCACTAACCCAAGATCATTGATTAAAACCCATTTGTATTCAGTTATTTTAATTGGGCCTATAAAATATATATATCTTACACACAGAGACATAGACACACACAGACACACACACACACACAGAGAGAGAGAGAGAGAGAGAGAGAGAGAGAGAGAGAGAGAGAGAGAGAGAGAGAGAGAGAGCCTTTAACCACATATAGCCTATAAGATTTCTGGGCTGCAGAAATAAAGATGATTACTAGATTGTAGCAAATGGGTTGCAAAAAATCTTGACCCATGCTCCCATCTAGTGGTCTTGTAGATTTTTGCAATACCTAGATGGTAGTCCAGCTTTCTTGAAACCCAAAGTTGAAAAGTGTCTTATTTCAGCTTTGTGAAGTGTTAGTTCTTGAACTTGAGTCTGAAATTTTTCTGTTATCACTAATTAATCATGCAACATATTTCCATATTGTCATCACATACCCATTTAGAAAGTGCTGCGTAAATGTACGTTTGTACAGAAAAAGTACAGAAGATTAACTTCACTTGTTTGGTAGGAGTCTTAGGTGCTGCAGTACTGTCCTGCATTTAATATTCTTACAATATAAGTAATACATTTCATTTTTTTTAAATGGTAAAAGTAAATCTAAAATTTCACAAGATACAGTAGTTGTTAATAAGCAATTATTTCCTACCAAGTTCTCTAATTAGATATTCAGCTCTATAAGCTTTATAAGTAATTTCAATTTCTTTTTGCAACATAGAAATATTTTAACTATTCTCAAACAATTATTACATGGATCACCAGTTTTCCTAACAGAGTTTCTAGGTTTTTAACAATTATTATTAATTCTCCACCCACTCACCCACCAGCTTACTTCTAGGATAAATGAGTTTGGAGACAGCTTTTTGAAAATAGAATCTATGTTGATTTAAAGGATTAAGCATTATTAATTTACTTTGATGAGGATGAGGATGATGATAGCAATATCATTTATACATACAGACATTCAAATTATATTGCTTTTTTCCTTCAGGAACAAAGTGCTGTTATCCTGCAAGTTTCTCTGAAATAGTCTTGTAAGATTGTAGATGTGTTCATAAAATGCTAATGCATGACAAACATGTTTTAGTGAATTAATTCAGTTGTATGAATTTGGACTGTAATGTATATTGAACTATGAAGTAGCCAATTCCACTGCAGCTTATGAGGTTTTACAGACCCACTCAAAGACTGATCTATTTCAATCAAGCAATGTTGATTGATTCAAAGACCTTCTATGCAATTTCAGAACTGCGTGTGGGTTTGAATCTGGACTTCTCTAATCTGAGTCCATTTTCTAAAACACTTCCTTTCATATCAGGAAATTAGAGGTTGGAAACAATGATTTGCAAGGCATGGCATAGCAGGAGTGTGCAGACTCTGGAAATGGTTCAGAAGATGTGCTTTATACGTTGCATGAATGCAAATACAGCTGTTCTCTCTTACTCATGCCTGAGTTTTTTCAGACTTCTGAGCTTCAAAAAAAATAGTGTTTCTAACTTCTGGTTAGGCGTTGCGGTGTAACGGGCTCAGGAAGATGGGACTCCGTCTTCCACATTCGATTTTACCCCGCTGAGGACCCTAAAAAGGGTCAAAAGTTGCCCCGGAGAGGCGAAAAAGAAGGAGGGGACCCTCATCGATCATGGAGTGGTGGCGGCCCTTCCTCTGGATCCGAGGAAGCCCTCCAAACTGGCAGGGGAAAGACTGGCTACATTTGTGTGGCCACTCAGAAGCTGCTGACAACTGAAGATAAGCACTAACTAGCAATTTTTGAGCAATGTGGATGGAACTGGGTGAGACTTTATCCTCTTTTTATGACCTTAATACTACTCTCCTGGAAAAAAGAATGCCCAAAGCAAAGAATCCTCCCCGATGAGAGAAAGGAAAGGAAGTTTTTGTCCTGCTCCCTCAGGAAAACAAATGCGGTGAATTAATTGCTTGGGGGAAAATAGAGAAAACTACAAGATCAATTTGGAATTAATACAGATATATAGCTTTGAAATTTGGGGACTAAAATATCTTTGAGAATTTTTTTTAAAAAAGATATTTGAAAGTCTGTAAAATAGGCTTGGATATGGAAAGCTGGAAGGTGGTGTCAATGACATCTAGTGGTGAATCATGGCATTACAATTTATTATGCTTAAAGGAAACTTGGCTTGAAGCCTGGACTTAGATAAGACTCTTTGTTGTTCCTGGAAACTTTCACTTTTGCAGACTACAGCTGGGAAAAGGAAAAAAAAACCTCTTGGGCTGCTTATCTGTGTTGGGGACCCTATTGGACTATAAAGACTACATACAAAAACAAAAATGGGTGTTTCATATTTAGCCTCAAATGGTAAAAAAATATCTTTAACACTTGTCTCTGAAGTCCCCAGCTTGATATACCAACAAGACAATGTTAATGAATCTCAGAAAGAAATTCTTTCTATGTTGAAATCAATCCAAGAGACAATTGTTTTATTTCAGGATGAGACTAAAAATAATGCAAATGAGATAAAAGAACAATTTTCTAACCTAAACTTACAAATTCAGACAATGACTACAAAGAAGGAACTAGTAACCCAGAAAACAGAAGGAAAATTAGAAGAAATGGATCTAAAGATGGAGGACCTAAAGGAAGGAATTAATAGACAGATACAGACAAATGAAAAATTAGAAGATGCAGTGATAACACTGGAAATGGAAAAGATATCTTACTTGTCAAGATCTCAAAACACATTTGAGGATAAGGAAGATGAGCTGATCGAACGGATGATAAAGCTGTTAGGAGAAATGCTGAACATTGACAAACAAGAAATGAAAAGAAGACTTCCAGTTCCAGTCGCAGTGCAGGCGGTCGCGCAAAGAGTCTGCTCTCTTTGCCGGCCGGTTTCCCCCCACCGGTAGACCCTGGACAGGGTCGAAAGTCGCCCTGGAGGGGCGACCACCGTGGAGGAGGCCACTCGTCAATAGC
Organism: Azemiops feae; assembly: GCA_023970755.1. Taxonomy (NCBI): domain Eukaryota; kingdom Metazoa; phylum Chordata; class Lepidosauria; order Squamata; family Viperidae; genus Azemiops; species Azemiops feae. The sequence continues at coordinate 2,538,891 of JALGBA010004287.1, forward strand.
AGAGGGAGTGGCAGCTCCCTCTGCGGTCCGAGAAATCTCCTTTGGGCCGACGGGGAAAAGATCGGCCATTAACATGGCCGATCACTTAGCTGCTTCAGCCGAAAGTCACAGCAACATCTAAGCGAAAAGAACCACCGTGGGTGATCCAGGTGAGACCTTTCCTTCCCTCTTGATACCCTATTTACCTTCCTGTGAAAAGCTTTTAGAATTACTTCCCTACTTTAAGAAAGCAGCGTTCAGATACTTGGGAAAACGAGCTTTGAGAAAAAATCATTAATTTTTACTGACTATTTGAGCTGTTGGATTTCGGGGATCCTGAAAAAAAATCCTTATTGTGAAGGTGGACCTTCTTTCTTTTTGCCTGCTTGTTTTTAGCTTAAGTGGAAGCCTTTAGGGAGGGGGGTGGAGTGTTTTTCTTCCTCCCCCCTTCTGAACATTACTGTTCATTTTAAAAAAAATTCCGGCTGTCTGGGTGTTTTTTTGTGGAATGAAAGCAACAAAGTATCTATTTTAAGCTGTTAACTTTCACTTTGCTCTGAACTTGGCGTGACGCCCAGACATTCCTATCTGTATTGAAACCAGCTCAAGGGCTCCTTTTTTTTTCTTTCCTTTTTTTTCTACTAGTAGTTTATTTTGACTTTACAATACAAAATATATTTCCTAGAAAAATGGATTTTTTCTCTCTTTTGGATTACAATATAATAATTGACTTTTAAGGCATCTTTTTATATTACTATTTTGGATTACAAATTGGACACTCACAATACTGACTTGGATTCTTTCTGCCTTTATCTTTTTGTTTGGCTTGATGTTTTGTTGTTTCTTATTCTTGTTTGGATGTTACATTTTATAACATTGCTACTATAGAATTTTATTTTATTATTGAAACGGAAGTTTACTTACAATTTGGTTATGGACTCACACCAGAAAAAGTTTTGGAACTTAAAGATTTTATTATTATTTTGGATTACATTTTCTCTGGCCTGACTTTTTTGCTTTTTTCTATTCTTCCTTGGATCCTAGACCTTATACACTCCTATTACAGAATTCTTATTGTTGTATTTACCTTCTAAGCTGAACTTTCATAAAAAAATGAAGACTATTTTATTATTTGAAATGGAATCCCACCCACAGCTTGACTATGGACTTTTACTACAAAAAATTTTGGAACTGAAAGAACAGTTCAGAATGGACATGAAAGATGATGCTCCAGAGTTAAAAATTGAATCTCAAACTTTGACTGACCAAGTTATAGACCAAGGCTATTCTATTATTGAAATGGAATCTCACCCACAGCTTGACTATGGATTTTTACTAGAAAAAAATTTGGAACTGAAAGAACAATTCAGAATGGACATGAAAGATGATGCTCCAGAGTTAAAAATTGAATCTCAAACTTTGACTGACCAATTTATAGACCAAGGAACAACAGAGGAAGAACAGATCAACACTAAAGAGGCCGACATGCAACTATATTCACAACTTAATGAGATGGAGGAAATATATCTACAATCTATTGAAGAGGAACCAATCAAGACAGAGGAAGATATTACACATATGCAAATTATGGAGAATTTTGATGACCAAAGGCAGATTCCAACTAAAACACTTATAATCCTAAAAGCAACAGGAATTGATTTTCAAATACGAGACATTGAAAACGCTGACAATATGGACAAACAACGAATAACTACCATACTGATTAAGACTGACTACATAGTGCAGACAACACTGGGAAAAAGAGAAGAGGACTATGATCAGACTCAATTGTGGAGAAATATGTATAGCCAAACATTAAGATTTGAGGAGTTAGAGGCTCTTTTGTGGAAACCTGCTTGGCACAAAAAGAAAGCTAGAATTAGGTTTAAAAATGAGAGTTAAAATCTTATCTGACGGGTTAAAAAGGATTTTAGAGATTTTGACTGAGCTAATACTATTGAGATGTTAAAGGCTTAGGATTTTGGTCTGAGATAATACTATTGAGATGAAAATTATTGATTTGATTATGGTCTGGAATGGTAATATGGAAAATTGGAAATTTTAAAATAAAAAATGAGTTGGATTGATATTGGTGAAATATTACTGATATTTTTTCTTACAATGATTGAATGCTAATTAGAAATGCATTAATGTGATTATGTTAAAGCAACTGAGGAACCTTTAGAGATATGGATTGATTTATAAAATATATATTTGATAGAGTACAGGAAATAGAATATAGTTGAGAAGTATTAAAATATAATAGTTATATAATATGTATATTTTAGAAATAATTATTGCTTTATGGGAAATTGGGAGACCCGAAATGTAACTTATGTGTTCATTTTAGGCTAAAGTGGAAAATGGTAATTTTAAAATAGTTAAACTTAAAAACAGGATTTTGATTGATATAAGTGAATTACTATCGATATTCATTTTACAATGATTGAATTTTATTTAGAACTATATTAATACTAGGTTATAGCTTGAGGGAAATAGAGAAGAACTTTTAAGGAATTATTGAATTATTTATGTTTGATTATATTGTTTTCTTTGGATGATTGACCACCCTATCTCCACGTGGATTCTTAAAGCACTCTGATGTAAAACCCCAAAAAATACCAATAAAACTTGTTTTTTTTTTAAAAAAAAGAAATGAAAAGAAAAACTTAAGGAGAAGGATGGAGGCTGCTTAATGAATACTAATGGGTTGAGCGTTCTTCCAAAAATACTTCAATCAAATTTTCTTCCTCATTCCAAACAATATATACAAAAAACAGAGGAAGAATTACCTGATGATTCAAATGCACTGACCTGGAAAGTTATTTGGCAAAGAAAGAAAGCTAAAGTAAAACTGAAGAAAATAGAGGTTTTGACCTATTAGATGGGATATTATATTATTAAACAGATGTTTGAATATGGTCAAGAAAATAGATAACTGTTAGAAATAAAAGTATTATTATAATTAGAAGGATAGGATTTGTAACTAGAACATTATACTTTGTTATGAGATGGGAAATATGAAAATTCTAAAAGGGTTTGAATAAGGGAAGCTTTTGGTTACCCAAATATAATTATGAGAAAATTATAAGCGATAGAGATATTTTGAACATTGATGAGATTTTTTTTTTAAAAAAAAAAAGCAGGAAAAACAGGATATTGATTGAACAAATGGAGTTTAAGTGCAAATGCAATTGAGATATGTTCTGGCTAGAAAAGATATTATAAACTGACACTATTGATATTATGTATAATACAGAAAAATGTGATGAAGATGTCTATATTTAATTGTATATGTATTAACAGTAACAAGAATTGTATTTGCCCAGTGTGGAAAAATGCATACCACCGGAAGAAGAGAGGATCAAGGAAGCACTGGATGGTGTAGTATTGGAACTAGACTGAGAAAGTTAATATGTACCACTGAATTACCAATGGACCTAGACAATACATTGTTTATTAAGTACTCATGACTGTAAAATTAGAAAATTAATCAAATATGTATAAAAAATAGTGTTTCTGTTTTAAAAATCTCTGTTAGTAAACTACATGGCTGGTGCTGGAAATCTGTAATTTTCCATCTTTAATTAGAAGACCCAAGGCAATTTTGAAGTTTTCTTTCTTTTTTTAACTAGATTAGCTAAGCTAAGCTAAGCTAAGCGAAGCGAAGCGAAGCGAAGCGAAGCGAAGAGAAGAGAAGCGAAGAGAAGAGAAGAGAAGAGAAGAGAAGAGAAGAGAAGAGAAGAGAAGATAATCTTTATTGTCATTTTTTACTGTGAGCACACAGACCCACATTAAAAATGAGGTTCTGTTGCATGCTCTCAAAAGAAAGTATATATCTAGTTATACACATATATAACACACATATACACATATAGCTGCTGTGGCATTAATTATAGCTTCAGATAAACTCTAAACCAACTGTGAATTTTATTTAAGTAAAGCTTTTACAAAGCTCTCTTGCTCTGACGTTTCTTTCTCCCATCTGGTCAAGGAAGTGGGTGTTATTCTTAGTTAATGTCTAGTTCCTTGCAGGAAGTACAACATATTCAATCAATATCTAGCAGTTTTTAACAATAAACAGCTGCTTGATCTCAGTTTGATAGATTTCCAGCAAAGCCATTGCTGATTTGCAATTGATGCTTCATACATACGAATGATTATCCACTTGAGAAGTTAAACATATTGGGCAACGTACTGCTGATATTATACTATGAGAGAACATACCATGTTTTCCCCAAAATAAGACCGGATCTTTTTTTTTTTCTGTTTCCAAAACAGGCACCAGGTCTTATTTTCGGGGGATGTCTTTTATACTCACCTCTGGCACTGACAGCCCTGCCCAGCTGGTCCACTTCTTCTGGGTGAAGAAACAGCTTCAAGTTCTGCAGCTGCATTCTGGCCTGCATTCCACAGTCAGGTCTTTCTGGAAGGCCTATGCAGCTGAGTACCGAGCTATGGATTCAATCCATAGCTTAGTTCTCGGCTGCAGTGGCCTTCTGCAAAGGCCTGTGACTGAGAAATGCAGGCCTGTCTGCAGAAGATGCAGCAGAAGAAGTGGGCCGGCAAGGAGAGACCTGGCTGCAAGGTAAGTGGGTGCGGGGCACGTGGGACAGCTCCACATGCCCACCCCACCCTAGCTTGATTTTTAGGGTGTGCCTCACCCCAAAACTAGGGCTTATTTTTGGGATAGGGCTTATATTAGGCCCACCCGGGGAAACACGGTAGTACATAGAATAACAGGGTTGGAAGAGACCTTGGAGGAGATCTTATACCAGATCTTATGTCCAATCTCTTCATGATAACCTCCAGTGATGGAGCTCCAACAACTTCCAGAGGTAAGCCTTTTCACTGATTAATTGTTCTCACTGTTAGGAAATTTGTCCTTAGTTCTAGATTAGATCCTTCTGTTACTTCTTATCTTGCACTCAGGTCTCACAATTACAATCTAATTAATTTACAATTGTAATTTACAATTACAAATGGACAAAAACATCATTCCTGAATTCTGAATAAGAATATTGATGTATTACAAGAGTGGTATACAGCTAGTCCTCAAGTATGACCACAATTGATCTAAAATTTCTGTTGCTAAATGAGACATTTGTTAAATGAGTTTTGCCCCATTATATAGCCTCTCTTGCCACAGCTGTTAAATGAATCATTGAAGTTGTTAAGTTAGTAACACGGTTGTGAAGTGAACCTTGCTTCCCCATTAACTTTACTTGTCAGAAGGTTGCAAAAGATGACCACATGACCTCAAGATACTGCAATGGTCATAAATATGAGTCAGTTGCCAAGCATCTGTATTTTGATCACATGACTATGGGAATGCAGCAACAGTTGTAAGTGTGAAAAACAGTCATAAGTCACTTTTTTCAGTGCAAATGTAACTTCAAGCAATCACTAAATGAACTATTGTAAGTCAAAGACTACCTATATAGGATTGCTCAACAATACTGTCTGATCTTTATTTCTAACTCCCAGTTTGCTCTTAACTAATATCAGATTAAGGCTTACACTCCTAACACTTTTGTGATGGAAGAATCTGAACAGCATTTTGTAGTCCTGGGAAACACAAAGTCTCAGATTTTATAGCATATTAAAATTACCACATTTTAAAAGTAAGTCTGGGTAAAAATATCTGACCAGAATAATTAAATTAAAACTGATATTATGCATTTTGGTGGTCTTATTTTCCCCCAAAGTATATGTATCATATACTGGTTAAACTTTCTGAATGCTTTAAAGCCCAGACACATCTAAACCATAGTACAAAAATCTAATCAGAAATGTTAGTGACTCATTGTGGCTACTTTCCTTATGAAAAGGCATAAATAGTATATGAACTGAGGTTGATAAAAGGTATTGTTAACCTCTGCCCTACCTAACATTTAAAATTAGTGCCAGATCATTGATACTAAACATGTTGAGCTTTCAGATAAATTGCATCTTCATCCTCCATATTACAGTATTTTTACTTATTGTGGTTTGTTATTGTTTTTACATACAAACCTTCTATTTCTTCATCTGAACACTTCATTTTCCATTATCTCCCTAGAATTAGAAGAAAACAAGTATCTCAGATCATTTTATCTGATTGTTTCTGTGATGTTCAATAAGCCAATAATAATAATAAGCATCACCTTCTTGGAATGAGTCACTGAAACATAGTAGCCTAAAAGATTTACTATAGGCTATTTCACAAATAGTACTGAGAATTCGGGATTATAAACAATCCATACTCCTTCTGCTTGAAGCAATCATCTAGCAACCATCCCATAGAATGATGTATAAGTTTCAGACCGAAAAGGTAGCTTAAATCCATTTCGAACAAACTGAACAGTGGATTAAGTATGGCTGAGTTTAGGATAACAGAATCAGAAATATTGCTTAGTAATAAAGCTCTATTTGTAATATAGATCTAGGTTTATGCCCATAACTAACTTTTTATCTAATCTATTCTAAACTGTAATGCATATTCCCATTCATTGGTAATCAAAAAAATCAATTTAATGGTTGAATATGTAGTCTAATCTATTTAAAATCTATAGGAAGACATAGCATTTCTATCTAGGAGAAAAAATAGAATAGGCTGTAGAGTAAACATTCCAAATAAAATGTACCATTCTAAAAAACTTAGTTGCTTGCAAATAATTAGGTTGTTGCAATCAAATGTTTATCAGTGTTTATATTAGTAATTTATAGTGCAGTAATGATTGTTTGGTCTTATTTTTTCCCCCTTATCTACATTATTTTGTCTTTTAAAATGGAATTTAGCTTTAAAGTGGCTTCAGCATAGTGTAGGATCCTTAGTATAGGCTCCATCTTAAGGACTCAAAGTAAGTTAAATCAAGATAATGAAATTTCTGTTCTTTTGTAATCAGATCAAATCAATCTTTATTTGGCCATAGACTTTTGCAAATAGATTAAAACTGCAGAGAGTTTCCTAATTTCCATGAAGTATCAAAAATGCCATTCAGTAACCCATCTCTGGAATCTAAGTATTTAAGGTTTTAAACTGTTGATGTAACATGCAATATCTTTCTGATTATATACAAAATTTCACTGCAAAAGCTTGAATGTTATTCATTGCCTTATAATATGGTGGTACTCAAAAATGGAATTGCTGCTAGTTATTGTAAAGTTTCCTTTTTATCCATGTGCTATAACATTTCATTTGGTATGAGCAAAATTATTTTTACTTGCACACTAAAAGATTGGAGAACCTTAACCTGTATTTATAATGTCCCTCTAATGAAATTTTCCTCATTAGAGTTTTGATTGTAAAAGCAATGTATTTGGAACCATCCATGAGACTTAAAGACTTCTGAGATTTGCCTTTGCCAATAGCTATAAAAGAAGTATGAACAGAACTGTAACATATAAATACATTTTCTATGAAGTTCTGACCTCTCTGAGAAAGACTTTAATCTGGTTTGATGATTTCAAACTTCCTCTAATAATGGCCACAATAATCTGGTACCTGGTTTCAGAAAGCAGAAGTTCTACATATATTTAACTGACAATGCCAAAGGAGGACTTGAGATAAAATATGTTAATTTTAGAATCCATATAGACAGTAAACCATACTAGAGACTTAATCATCTATCTATTTTTAGAATGTAGTATCAGCAAGTAGCTCTGATAAAAGAGAATAAAAATTATGACTAATTAGAATATCTACTAAACCCTCTCTTTAATATTTGTGATACCTCGCATCAATTTTTAATTTACAGTGCATCACATGCTTCTTGCTAGTTCACTTCCCTGTCTTTCTCTTCCTAATTTAACTTGCTTGAAAGCTGAGTTCTTTTATGTCATATTGAATAAATATTTATTGGAATAAATAGGCAAACTGGTGACAAGTCACCGAAGAACATTAAAAACATAACAGAAAATGATTCAGATATTTAAAACATAATTAAGCAAGCAATTACAATGTAATTGACTAAAATGATTCATTTGTAATAATTGCTAATCAAGGTATAACCAATAACAAGGAGCACATTGTTTCAAATTAGGAAAAAACTGATGGGTTGCTCAGGTTCAGAAACAATCAATCAATCAATCAATCAATCAATCAATCAATCAATCTTAAATTCCAGCTCTTGCCAGGCAGATTTTTATTGTGAGCATCTAAACATTTTAGCCTAAAGGAATCTATACCTGTATCTATTATTTATTTATCTGTTATTTACTTATAAAATGTATATGAATTGATGACAACAGCAAGTATTGCTGGTCCAATTGGCAAAAGAAAGCTGAGGACCATATTGGTTGGAAACATGCAGAAGAGGCCTTCATCCTGCAGGGGATAGACAATGGCTAAAATGATGATGATAACACCATCTATCATAAGGAACATCCTAGCTCAGGGGTCCCCAACCCCCAGTCTGTGGACCGGCATCAGTCCACGGCATGCCAGAAACTAGTCCGTGCAAACAAGCGAAGCCCCATCCACAGGATGCAGGCAGCACGCAAAAGCATGCCCCCTCTGGTCCGTGAAAAAACCTGAGCATGGCTGGCTCAGGAATTCTGGGAGTTGAAGTCCACGAGTCATAAAAGAGCCAAGGTTGCCTATCCCTGGTCTAGGACATGTGACTCTCAGGGGAGATCTCAGCTGTTCTAAAGGGCAGACACCACAACCATGAAGACTCTTAGATAATGTTCAGATTCAAGTGTTAGTGCCCGAATAGTGAAGAAAAGTTAAGAGCAGTATTCTGAAGGAGATTTTTTATTTTTTCAACAAATGGAATGGCCTTACTTTCCATCTTGGGGAAGGTTTAAAGGCCTAGTATTTGAAAACTTAGCAACATTTTCCGTAGTATATAAGAAGTTTTTTTTTTTTTGTATCAGGATTTTTATGCAGTCTTGTGTCTCTTAGATTTATTTCATAATCTGAATTGTATCACCCATACATAATATGGATGTTGTAGAATGTAACCAACCCCTTAGTTGATGATTATATCCAAGAGAGCTGCCAATTAAAATTGACAGTCATGGGTTGTTAAATCTCAAAAATACTAATTTCTTTGACCCCAGGCTTTTCATTAACTCTCTCTATATCTGGATTCTCTGACAGCATTTACACCATACATTTGCATATTGTATTTCATATGTTCTCTTTTTGGAACTATAACCATCTATTAGGCTGCCTTTGCTTCTTACCTGAAATTTATATTAAGGAGTAAAAAGTAGGAATAATATTTTTTTTAACAATAATTTAATTAAGAATCATTGTTAAGAATTAAGAATACACTGATTCTTACTAACATATACCAACATACACTGATTCTTACTAACACATTTAAAGCTAATACTAAAAAAAATGATTAAATCTAAATAAAATCATATTTGTGTCTATTTTCTATTAAAATAAAACTTGTTAGTTTCTCTGCAGGTATTATGTTACAACAGAGATGGGTGAGAAAAGTAATAATAAGGCAATAATATCCAACGTTAAATGTATTTAAGTAACAACAGTATATTTTTCCTTAAAATTAATTATATCAGTTTTGTGACTTCTAATAAATTCTCACAAATTTTGTATTCCTCCATGTAAGATGGTAGTGCTCGAGAAACAAAGATTAATTTTGTTTTAACTGTTTATTTTAATTAAGGAATTGCAATCATGTTATTCCCCTACTTCAGATTCTGAAATAGCTTTCCTCAATATGCTATTATTTGTTGCAGATCAAACTTTTCTATGAGAAAAATTGTAATTTTTACTTTTGCAACTCTGCTTCTTTCCATTTCATAAAATAGAAAATCTCAACATAAATTCTTTAAAACAATTTTGGTTCAGACAGTGGCATGTCAGAGCACGTTTTACAGATCTGTAATCCTTTATAGTCTATTTAGACCTGATCTCATGTTGATGATATCCTTGAAACATGAATTTGGTTGAGGCTTTGTTTGAATCAAATCTTAACAAGTCATATGGTTCCCTATTTCTTCTTCACAATATTAAAAAGTGACAAAATAAGCTCTGTTGATATCTACCCTTTTCAACAGATTATAGCTTTACTCCATCATTCCATTCTAATTCCTGCTGCGTCTCCTGTCCTTCTTCCATATATTCTTCTGTTGCAGATGGCTCAGGAAAATCTTAGTGACTATGTTGTAAGTCACAAATTTCTTTCTTTTTATAACAGTTTCCAATAAAATAGTTTGGTTAATTTCTTGTAGCAAAACAACAAAGAGATGAGAAGCACCTTAAAAAGCAATACATTTAATATTACCTAGATTTCTGTGAATAAAAATCCATTTCAGTAGAAAGCAAAGAAAGCAGCTCTTCAACCATCTCTGGAAGCCATGTTAAATGGCTTGTAAGGAAAGAGTCAATAAAGTGTGATGTTGATGGAATATATCCTTCATATTATTGTGGATATTTTCCATTTCCCCCAATATTTGTGTTAGACATAGCAGTTTCCATGAAATGAGTAAGAACAGACAAAATGATGAATGTCAGATGATTGAAGCTCCATCCCTTTGTACATGTATGCAATATCAATGCACATATAAAAGAGGTGGGGCTTTTGGGCCACCTCTACATCTTACCTGCTTTTATCTCCAATCCTGCCCTGTCATTCCTTTCCTCTTAAGGATGGAGAGAGAGATACAGAAAAAGCTATTTACAATATTTTGCCCCCTGAGATGAAGGGCAATTTGGTGCTTTCCTCTGATAATAGACCATGTTAATAGATGACTCTTTCAAAGTGGAAAATAATACCATCTACTTTTAATGGGAAAAGAACAAGGTAGTTTAAGGAGACTTAAGAGAAACAAAAGCAAGTAGTAGCTTTGAAAAGCTCTGTTGACTGTTGAGCAAAACTATCACTCACATGGATGTTAATAGATATGCCAGAATGTGGAAGTAATGACTTTGCATATTTTAAGGCTGAGTTGCATAATATATTAAATACATATTGTGTAGTTAGCATTCTGGATTTGTTTCCATTAGTGTAAATGTGAGATGCTCTCATTCTGATTGATGGCCTTTGAGTGATCTGAATAGGAGTGAAGTATTTCTAGTTTCCTTTAAGAGCACTAACTATCCTACAACATCTTGTAATCTTCTGTAGCCTGTTTGTAAATTCAACAGCCACAGATGTTTGATTAAAAAAGTGAATATTTTATTCATGCTAGAAACTATAGATTTCCTTGTAAGCCATGTTTTAAACCTTATAGCAGTGAAGCCATAGGATCACTGTTATTATTTGTAGGAGCATATAATCATTTAGGGTTGTCCCTACAATTAGACAGAATGAGACACGTGCTTCAGGCACAGGTAGTAAGAAGGAAATTGGTATTGACATGTTGAAAAAGAGTGTTCATGACCTTAACTAAGCTAGTTTTCTGTTTTCGAGTGCATAGAGGATAACTTTCCAATTGCTGGTATTGAAAATAAAGTCAGCTGCCTCTTTGATTCAGTTCTGTAACTCAATGCCTCAGGAACAAATACAGTATGATCAGTATTACAAAATAAATATTATGACTCAGTTGTTGCTAGTTGCAACTTGTTGAGCTTTTTATCCTGTCAGCTTACAATTTTTTCACATTTTTCATTATGGTCCCCCCCCCCCACTGGGCTAAAGAGGATGCTATCAGTGACAGGCACAGAAAAATAGACAAAACTTCTTAAATTTCATACCTTAATATAAAAACAGAATACACAAATTAAATTGTGTATTGTTTTATGATAAAAAAATCATTTAGCTGTCAATCATGTAAGTGTAACTGTTCTAATATATCAGAATGTTATTTTGTGTCTCAGAAAGGTGAATTTCATTTCAAGTATGTAAAGGGCCTACAGGAATTGGAATGAATTTTTTATTTTGGCAACATTTGTATGGGGCTTCTGTTAGCAATATATGACAGAAATTAATACAAATAGTCACAAGGGAGTACTGGTCTTTAAAGGAAAGTAGGAAGAAAATGTTCTGATTCTATAAAAGAATACCATACTGCTGAATTTATTAGTATAGGTGGTCCTCTACTTACAACAGTTCATTTAATGGCCATTCAAAGTTACAATGGCACTGAAAAAGTGACTTATGACCATTTTTCACACTTAAGACCATTGTAGCATCCTTATGGTCATATGATCAAAATTCGGATGCTTGGCAACTGACTCATCTTTATGGCAGTTGCAGTATCCTGGGGTCATGTGATTGCCTTTTGCGACCTTCTGACAAGCAAAGTCAATGGGGAAGACAGATTTACTTAATAACCATCTTACTAACTTAACAACTGCAGTGATTCATTTAACATCTGCGGCAAAAAATGTCATAAAATGAGGCAAAATTCTCTTAACAACTATCTCGCTTAGCAACAGGAATTTTGGGCTCAATTGTGGTCATAAGTTGAGAACTAGCTGTGGTACACAATAAATAAGGCACCACGTACTCCATACCTTCCCATACACCCCTATGTTTGTTTCACCTGAAGCAGATGCCATTAAAAATAAATGTTTATGAATTTGTTTTTGCTATTGTACCATTTGTACCTATTTAACACTCACTCAGGGATGAAGATATTCTCCCCCAGGTATTCAGCTTCAACACAATTCCAGAGCAGGCTTCACTGCCTCTGAAGAGGTCTATTCTTCCCTCCAATGCTGGAATATGAAAACATGCTTGCTTGAGAGATTCTGAAGAGTTACTTGAGGAATGTATCCTTAGAATATCCCTGCAAAATATGCTGGTTGGATGTCAACTATGTTTTTAAGTAATGCCTTCCAAGAAATCATTTCAAAATACAATGAATATGCATTATGGTACTATTATTACTCACAAGAATAGGCCTGTTTAGAATAGTGAGAGCACCTTGTGATTGAATTTGGTTTGCTCTTTCTTCAGTGTGCTGTATGCAAGATTGCTTCCTTGGTTCTTGCTTCCTTTAATTATTCTTATTTTTCTCTTTGGAAACCCTATTGCCTAAGCCTTCTGCAGTTATTCTGGTGATTGAGGCAGCCAGCAATAAATAAGTGGTTCTCTCTAACAGCACAAAGGAACCTATTATGTTGGCGGAGTAGAAGAATGTATTTTACAAGCAATCTATTACTTTTTTTTATTTCTAACCTGTGAAAAATTTGCATTCTTCCATCCGGTACCAGGAAGAATCACCTCTGGAGGGAGGGGTCACGATGAAAGCAGCAGTGTGGCATTGCAAGGGAGAAAGATCCTGCAGGTGTCACTGTTAATAAAACATAGAACTAATAATCATAATCATAGTTATAGCATGATATTCCTATCCCCACTTAGAATAGGTATAAAATGCTCATTCTATCAACTATTACATAACATGACATTTTAAGTGTAACATTTTTGTAGACAGTAATTATTGGTGTGGGGGAATAAAGGTAACATTTAATCACAGGCAAAGTGGCCATTAATCAGGAAGAAATGTTCAGAGTACTTTAATTATATAGTTAATATTTATTCTGTGTTTCTAATTCAATTATTTCTAGTGATGTAAATTCCAGATAGTGTGCATACTGTTTCTTTATTTTAAATAGGTAAACAAGCACACATAATATAACAAGTAGAATAAATTAGAGTGGCATTGTGGCCTAGTAGTGAAGATGCTCCCCTCCCACTCAGAAGGTTGAGGGTTCAGTCCTAGATAACGGCAGATATTTCTCTCCTAGAGTGCAAAGAAAAAATATCTGCTGTGAACTCTGCATTGGCATCAGGAAGGGCATTCAGCTAGTAAAAGCTCAGCTCCATTCAATCGCCCCGACTCTACCCCAAATTAAGGTATTACAGGATTGTAAAAAAGGAGATTTTTAAACAAGTAGAATTAATAGATACATAAACAGTAAATTGTTTGCATTCACTTTTGCAGAAAAAAAACATCAAGGGTAACTTCCTACCAGTAACTTTCCATCAGCTTTTTTTCATTATTGTTTCTGTCTTACAATATACTTCTTTTGTTTCTTGTATTAGATCTTCATTTTAGTTAAAGAAAATGAAGCATTTCTATAGAAACAAAATACATTAAAAGCAAAACTAAAACAAGTATTTCAGCAAGTCAGAAAAGCAGCCAGCAATAAAAGCAATAAAGCAGAAATGATTCAACAGAAGCAGCAGCCAAAAATTAATGCAAATTTAATGGTGCAATTGGTCCAAGATCAGCAAGGAAAGCTATGGATTAGTCAAAGGGTGAAATATAGTTAAAAGAGTCCAGTAGGGTCCTCACCCCCCCCCCCATCCAAGGCTGCAGATTCTACCAGTTGTTCTTTCTCATTGTATTTCAGTTATCAGGGCACTAAGGATCAAATAATGTTGACTAGGCAATTCCAAGAAAGAAAATGGTTGAACAATTCAGCATACATCAATGTTGGTTTGTAGCATCACTATCTTGAAATGTCTTAGAGATTCTGCTACCTACTTTCCCTGTATGTTCTTGATCTGGGGAAGAGTGTTTTTTTTTAAAGCAACTAATGGATTTTTTTTTTAGCTCTATGCCAATCTAGATTTGACAGACAGACAAAATGTATTGACTGCACTGAATACACTGATGATGTTACCTAGTTTGGTAATGAAATGTCTGCAAGAAAACCACCAAGCTTAGACAGCATCAAGGAACACACAATCAGAATTCAACTTGTGATCCAAAAGGACTGAGTGGTATTATATTCAGTTTAAAATTATATTGCTTTGTAATGCAATTCTATCACTATGGATTGGTTGAAGCAAGTGCAGTCAAGTTGACCACAAATGTTTTGAACTTCAAAACTTTAAGGATGTGAGTTTTCCTTCCTCTGCAAAATGCAGAGAAAAAAAAAGCTGGGCTGAATGAATTGGCCTTCTAGTGTTAGAAATAGAGCATTTTATGGCCATGCTTAACTTCATGACATCAGATATTCTCCCTATAATTTAAAGATTATTTCAATTGGTCACCAACCCTAACCCTGTAGGTCTTTTAAATTTTAGAACAAACAATAGAGCAAGACTATAATATGGTTGTTTCTTTAGCCTTTTGAGGAGCTAGGAATGAAGAGTCCAAGTGATGGAAGACTTAAGGCGATAACTGTCCACAATGGTCCATATTAGTACTCTGGTACTCTGTTAATGATGATAATAAATTTTAAGACCATATCTGCTTTGCAACACTTGACAGAGATGTCAGAATTGAAGAAAAGTACAGTAATCTGCAAAATTGCAATTGCAATTGCAAAATTGCAAAAATGGGGAAACTGATAAAACAATTTCTTCCCTGCTTGGCATTGTTTTCAAGAATGCTATAAATGAACTTATTTCCAGATCAGAGATTAAATCTTTCTGGTTAGGCTTTCATAAATCTTTCAGATTTTTTATTCTGAATATGTGGACAAAATCCCTGAAGAAGTGAAATTTGTATACTTAACATAGCTTCTGCATCTTGACTGCTTAAACAGTTGTGTCAATTAAAAATTTTTTTTTATTCCTTTGGAAAATGCCAAATTAGAGATACAATGAACAAAAGAAATTTATTCATAGAAAGGCTTTTTAAAAACAAAACATCCTGAGCTATTATGCCATCATAACCTGTTAGTCACCGGAATTAGTGAGTTGGATGAGATTATTATCATTTGCTCCAAATGGAATTTTTAAATTTAAGATATATTCTTCATTAATATATTTTATCATTAATACTTCTTAAGTTTGTGTTCATAGCTTTTGGCTTGTGACTGCATCTTAACCGAATGCTTTATGATATTTGTATTTACTCATTCAGTCTTTTTTACAACTTCACCATGTAAACATTTAGACTAATTGTTTGTTTGATCCCTTCTCTGTTCTACTTTTCTTTTTCCTAATTTGACTATTGTCCCTTCAGGGAATTCTTCTGTCCTTTTCCGCTGCAATCAGGACGTACTTCCCTTTATTCTGAAAACTCTCTGCTTCTCTGTCTGGAATGGACTGTGGCTGTCTCCAACAGAAGGGGTTACTACTGTTTTTTAATTGAATTTGGTTTCCAAAGAGCAAAATGACAGATACCTCCCTTTGCAAAAGTTAAAGAAAAATCAGAATAAAAAAGTATATGGATTTTGAAAGCTCTTGCATCTCTTCAGGTGAAATTACATGGCTTCATTCCTTCACAAGTGTCTAATCTAAAAAAGAATTATTTAGATGAGTTACAAAGTCAAAAGATTTAGAGTTGGTTGTGCATTTCCATGTGAGAAGTGAAGGGGGGGAAATGATGCTCTGCTTTCTAAATCTGACTTTGGATTCTGGCATTGCATCAGATCAGCCTGATTCAGTCTGAGGTCATTAGAATAACAGAATAAACAGAGTTTGAAGGGACCTTGGAGATCTTCTAGTCCAACCCCCTGCTCAAGCAGGAGACCCTATACCATTTCAGATAAATATCTGTCCAAACTCTTCTTAAAAACCTCCATTGCTAGAGCACCCACAACTTCTGGAGGCAAGTCATTCC
This sequence comes from Azemiops feae, assembly GCA_023970755.1. Classification (NCBI taxonomy): domain Eukaryota; kingdom Metazoa; phylum Chordata; class Lepidosauria; order Squamata; family Viperidae; genus Azemiops; species Azemiops feae. Next base: position 2,555,298 of record JALGBA010004287.1, read on the forward strand.
ACTGATTAATTATTTTGTCAAGAAATTTCTCCGTAGTTCTAGGTTGGTTCTCTATTTGATTAGTTTCCATCAGTTGCTTCTTGTCCTGCACTGTGGTGCTTTGGAGAAAAGGTTGATCAACCTCTTCTTTGTGGCAGCCCCTTAGATATTGGAATACTCCTGTCATGTCACCTCTAGTCCTTCTCTCCATTAAACTAGACATACCCAATTCCTGCAACAGTTCTTTATACCTCCAGTCTTTAGCTTCCAGTTTTCTAATCACCTTTGTTGCTCTTCTCTGCACTCTTTCCAGAGTCTCAACATCTTTTTTATACCATGGTGACCCAAACTGGATGCAATATTTCAAGTGTGGTCTTACCAAGCATTATACAGTGATACTAACACTTCAGGTCATCTCGATTCTCTCTCTCTGTTTCATTTCCAAAGCTTATCTGAAACATTCCTTCAAACAGATACTTTAAGTCTGGATATTTTCTACATAAAAACATGGTATTCTCATGTAATTTTAACCTATTGTAGATACATTGCTTTCAGTTTCAGCTCCTAGCTCCCATTTCTCCCATCATGAACTTCCATGCAGGTCCCTTCTAAAATTATCTTATATGGAGAAACTATTTAATTCCTCTCCTGCTGTGGGAGATGGCAGCTTATTGTTTATGGTTGTTGTATAAGCTTGGTCAATTTGCTACTGCCTCAGGGACCCAACAGGAAGAATGCGGGTGACCGAACTCTTATTTGTCAAGATGATTAATGATTACATAAATCTATGGAATTGGTGTGTAGATGGTGGGGGGGTGGAGGTGTTGGGGGAAGGAGGGAGAAACAATAGAAGGAAGCTTAGTATATTCAAGGAAATTTGCAGGTATTGATTTTAGCTTAATATTCACATTCAGAGTCAGAGACATGGCATTAGAGATGTGAAAATGGATCTCCCAGTGTCTTCTAGTGGTTGCTAAAAGCAACAGGGAAGGGAAATAATGAAGACAAAGGGGCTATTATGTTTATGTGCTAATTCTCTGAGGGAAATCAACAGTGCTAGCTGTGGAAAATGGCAGCATATAATTAGTGCTAGCTCGTTGAGTTGAGACTTTCAAAATGAAAGGTGAATATAGTAAAAGAGATCCTGCCAAATATCTACTGCCCTTGTGACAGTGGCTCATGATCTTATCCTGCAACTAGATTACTCTCACATTTTATACAGAACTGTCTTTGAAGACCCCCCTAGAAACTCAGCTGGTCCAAACCTAACCAGCCTATGTGATTCTCCTGGAAGTGAATGCTTAAGGGATGGAGGCTCAGAGGAAAACTTTTCTGTAAGGATCCTGACACTGTAGAAAAGTTTACCCCCAACAGTCAATTAGTTTGACCCTGGTGGCTTTTTATAAAAACATAAAAATAGTTCTGTTGGACTTGGGGGTACTAGTGTCAGTATTGGTTTGGTTGGATTTTCATTCAAGGTATGTGTTTTTAAGTTAATGAATGATATGGATGTTTAAGATGTTTATGATTAAGAGATGTTTTAATTTGATATTTGTTAATACATTTTGTTCTTGCAAACCACTTGGAGTTTTTGTGATGGGCAGTATACAAATGTTTGAAATGAATGACTGAATAAATAAATAAACAAAGATGATCAGGGGAATGGAGGCTAAAACATATAAAGAATGGTTGCTGGAGTTGGGTATGTCTAGTTTAATGAAGAGAAGGACTAGGGTGACACAATAGCAGTGTTCCAATATCTCAGGGGTTGCCACAAAGAAGAGGGAGTCAAGCTATTCTCCAAAGCACCTGAAGGCAAGACAAGAAGCAATCAGTGGAACAACCTGCCTCCAGAAGCTGTGATTGCTCCAACACTGGAAGTTTTTAAGAAGAGCCTGGACAGCCATTTGTCTGAAATGGTATAGGGTTTCCTGTCTGAGCAGGGGGTTGGACTAGATCACTAGAAGACCTCCAAGGTCCCTTGAAATTATTCTATTCTATTCTATTCTATTCTATTCTATTCTATTCTATTCTATTCTATTCTATTCTATTCTATTCTATTCTATTCTATTCTATTCCATTCCATTCTATTCTATTCCATTCCATTCCATTCCATTCCATTCCATTCCATTCCATTATTTTAATAACCTTCCCCCAAGGCCACTTTTTTTACTCTTGTTAAAAATTGTTGATGTGATATAGAATCTGTCAGAAAGGTCTATAGAGCACCTCTGCTTAAGCTTTCAGAGACAGTGTTACAGATGTTACATTATGTCATGCCCCATATACAAGGTTTTACATGATTTCTACAAGTCATTTCTTGGAGGAGAGGAAATTCTCACGCTATTACACAGTGTATGAGAGATAGGAATACATTTCTGATGTCGTTTTTAGTTTGAATCTCAAGCTAAGAATACTAAAATCAGCATAGAAATCCTAATATTAAGTTCATTCTGATATTGTAGAGCACTTTAGCTCTTCTGTTTTTTCCTCCAATCCAATATAAGCAACTATGTAATAATAACAGTCCTCCGCTGTCTGTCTGTTCATCTCATCTCTGATTCCATTATTTGAATATTTGATTGTCTTGTTTTGGCTTAATTTTGGTTGTTTGATTTTAAGTACTTAGGCCACTGAGCGGCATTTTCACTACCCTGTTCTTTGCTTTGTGGTAGTTCTTTTCCTATCCTATTTCATAAATGTATATCTCATGCTATAAATGCTTGCAACATTTTTTTAATTTGAACCCTAACCCTGCCTTTTTTTCATATACAATTCATTCAAACATGTCAATATTCTTCCTCTTCCTCCTCCTATTTTCACACAACAACCCTGTGAGGAGAGTAGGGCTGTGACAGTGTGACTGGCCCAAAGTCACTCAGTTTGATTTTTATGCCTGGGGGGGGACTATAACTCACAGTCTCCTGGTTTCTAGGCCAACATCTTAACCACTACACCAAACTTACTCTTGTACTTATTTTTTGTTGCATTAAACCTATCACTCCTCTCAGTAGTTTACAGACAATTGTAGCTTCTATTTTTCTTGCTTTCCTTTATTGAAACAAAATGCATCCTCTAAATATCACAAGCCTTACTACAGTCTAGAAGAAATTTCTGAGAATTTAAGAGGTTCTAAGAATACATCTGGTTGTTATTCCTGGGGGTATTATAAAATCCTGGTTCATATTTTGGGATGAGTTCATTCTTTCTCATTCTTGACTAGAAGTTTTTATACACATGCTGGCTGTGTCCATAAAAGGGGATGTAAGTATACTACTGTTTAGGGTATAAGAGCATATCTTACATTTTAATTGTTAATTAGAGAATAGTCTTATTAATGGTGTACTGCATGTACTTTTTTCCTTCTTGTCAAATTTAACAGCCTTACAAATCATGGATTATTTAAAACTGAATTGTAGGCAGCCCATTGTTCTCAAGGCTGGAATATTAGATCACCCATCAAGCAACTGCAAAAATCATGATGAAATCTAGTTAAGTAGGAGTAATCAAGTTATCATGTCAATCTAAAATATTCCAAGTAACAATTTTAATTTATATTAAATGAGAACTTTTAAATGTAAAAATACTGAGCCCTTAAGTAATATTTTTAAATGTCCAAAAATTGATAATCTTTGTTTTCATCCAGAACAGAACAATTCCATACTCACCTTGTACCAGGAATATTATCAATATTATCAATATGAAAACACAAAACACAAGCATAAAAGACGTATTAGATGTTGCTGAATGAGCCATTTTCCCATTCTCTTGCTGGTTCAACTCAAGAGAATAGTGACATTAACTCAACATTAATGCATGAATAATAGCAATAGCACATAGACTTATATACCATTTCATAGTGCTTTACAGTGTTCTCTAAGTGGTTTACAGAGTCTGCCTATTGCCCCAACAATCTGGGTCCTCATTTTACCAACCTCAGAAGGATGGAAGGCTGAGTCAATCTTGAGCCGGTCAGGATTGAACTCTTGGCAATGGGCAGAGTCACGAGAATGCCAGAGTGTTCTCTAAAACATCAGCTCAAGCTAGTGCAGACAGCAGTGACTTTATTAGTGCTATTCACCTAGCAACTCATCAGCCAAGTATTTTATTATCAAACATCAAATCACAATAGAGTACATTAGAAAGTAGTGTGAGAGCTCTCATCTAGAAAGGTACCTAGGTAGGAAGCCTTTAGACAGCATACATAGAAATTGTAGGACAAAAGATAGTGACCAATCCAGTGAGGAAAAAATCTCTTTCAGAGGGCACACCTGACAGTTAGCTTAATATGCTGCTTCCATTTCATGCCATCACAAATTTGCTCTGTCTTCATAGCTCATCTTTATTTTCTATCCTCTACTCTGCAGTGAGGCTGGAGAATGAAACCCTTCTAAGAATTTACTGAGGGAAAAGATGAAGGATTGTGATGGATGAATTTCATTTATTTATTTAATACAATTTACAGACTGTTAAACTGAACTCGAGATAATGCTGGGTATTTAAATTTTAAAAAGTATGATCAATAAAAAAGGAAACAGACATGTCTAGAAGGCAAACTTTTCATATCAACAACAAACCACCAATTTGCCCTAAGGCTTGGGAGAAGAGCCAGGATTTCATGATTTGTGGGCAAAACATCCATCAATAACTCTCCTTATTGTGGGACATGGGTTTTTGATCAATGGCTAGAATGATTGATTTAGGCATTTGTCAGAAACCAGTCTGGGGGGGGGATGGAGACTTCCTACTCTTGATTTATCTGGAAATCGCATCCTACTCTATCCTTGATGAGAAGAAGAGGTGTCTAGCAAAATGGGGAGGGGGGCTGTCTCCTGTTCCTTTAATGGAAAGACCCTATTCCATACAACCTGACCACATTCATGCTAACATGTCACCAAAGGGGACTAGATGTACTATATATCAAAACAAGATGCTGCCATTTTAATTGTATTCTGTCAGCTGTCTGTGTATAGATATATTCCTGTAAATAGATCATTAATATTGCTTTTATCTGCACATGTTATGGTTTAGTCTAATTTATTAGTTTAAACTAGTAGGTAGACTTGTTGGCTGGGCCAAACTTTAACTATCATGGTTAGTATAAATCAGTTTACTGTAATCACAACAAAGCAGATAAGTCATAAGGAAGCTAACAATAGATGCTAGCCCCCTCCCCCCCACAATACAACCTTACAAATTGATCCTGCTTCAAAATTCTCATTTGAGGTTTACAGGCATGATTTAATACCTTATTAAACTCCCTACAAATACTTTTCAACTTAAATGAAGGCACTCATGGGAAAACCTGGGGACTGTAAGAGAATACACTATTTCATATTATTATCTTAGAGCTGTCAACTGATTAAATAATTTCAGTTGATTAATCACCTGTCATTTGATTCATTAATTGATCTCTGAATTACATTTGAGCATATTTGCATATTTCCTAAACCTTGGAAATAATGTCCTTTTGAGAGACTGAAGTGTGACAGAAGTTAGCTGTGCAATAAGCAAAAGCTACAGTTAATTTTTAAAGGGGACTTTTAAAATTCATTCCCTATTTCAGTAATACACCAGGAACCAAATGTAGATGTAAAATCTACCTTCAGTGCTTTTTTTCACTGGTAAAATTTGCCCCTCCAATGAATCAATTAAAGCTTTATTGATTCAATTGATTAAAATTATAATTCTGTTATGCACTATATAACATATAAATTGGATGCTTAATTAAAATGAAGGAACTTTAGCAGAGGGTTTTTTCCCCTTTGCTTTAATGCAGGGGTGTCAAAATGGCGGGCGCCCACCCCAGCTCTGCAAAGGCAAAAATCATCGCGATACATCATGATGCGTCACGTGACACGATCACGTTTGACTCCTGTGCTCTAATGGTTATATTGAGCTATTGATTAGGGTATGTGCTTCAGTCAAAGACAATCCATCTGAGGAGGCAATATATGTTTTTGCCTTTCCAAGAGTATGAATATGAATATAGACAAGGAAACTTTTCATTCAAATTACAAAAAAAGTACTTTCTATCAGACACCCAATTTCAATAGCTGGAATGTTCAATATCTCACACTAGCAGATGGCGAGTTCTGAAGAAGAACAAAATGACTTCTTGTATCAAATTTACAAATAATGTGGGCAAATAGGAAATCTTGGACATTTGATGTATCATGTTAGTTCTTCATCCAATTAAGATCATCATGAATTCCAGTGTTGTGTTGTGAAGTACAAATTATTGCCCTTGAAGTTCTGAAGAAGCATTTTTATTATAAAAAGATTAGTCCTGCTTTACTTGTTAAGTGTGGGAATCCAATGATGATTTTTTTCCTGAATATTTTGTTAATTATCTACAAATCCATTTAGCAGTATCTTGTTAGTAATGGTGGCACGCCTCTTTGTGAAATCATTTTTCTGATTATTGCAATTCTTAAAACTATGTACAATGAGTTAGATTTTCTGATAAATTGACATATTACAATAATCATTTCCTAAATATGATGTATATTTCTGTCTTGGTTTTAGCTACTCCAATAGAGGACTGTAATTTTTTGAATCATTCTGCTCACTGGTGGCTAATATATCATATTAATGCATAAATCAGCAATACACTAGCTGGAATATTGTATTAAATTGTGTCACACTTCAGAGTCTCTGAAATCCATAATTAACCTTTTGGTAACACAGCTCATTACATTTAAAAGTAAACTTGTCTTTTCTGACTTTCATCAGATGTCATCACGAGAAACCATAGTTTGGGGCATATTAATGAAGAGAGCATTTTTCACCAATCTGTCTTGATGGCTAGATCTGGCAATAATCTCAGATAATTTTCTAACTTTTTGCCTTGGTACCTTTCTTTGTTACAAATTCAACAGACTTTTGAGAAAGAGATAAGGCAAACTTTTTAAAACAGTGAAGGTGCCTTGCAAGTCTAATCAAGAAAGGCTTTAATTTAAATCCTATAGGTTGCAGAAAGGAAAACAAAACTGTAGAACTAAGTACTAAGTCAAATATTTAAAACAAGACCATGCTTGATAAAAGAAGCAGCAAAACATTGTAGGTGGGACTTGACCATATTTAGATAATGGCAGCAGTTCACGTCCCAGCTACAATACATAAAACTGGCATTGCACTACAGATCTACAGTTCCCTGGAATAGATTATTGCTTCCTGTAGCACACTATAATATTTTCAAAGGGTAAGCTTTTTTCAGATACATCTCTGATAAGAATAAGAAATCAAAGCAAGTTTTATGTTTTGTTTATTTGTTGTTTAGTTTATCTGTCAGAAGAAGGAATAATGACTCCCATCAAACCGCTAAGAACTAATTGCTGAAGTAAAAAAATTCAGGAACCTGAAAATGGTTATGACTGAACATCTAACCCGCACTTTAGGAAAGTCGTTTTCAGAATGTCTCAAAAGTTGGACAAGATTATAAAAAAGAGGAATTAAAGAAATAGAAGGTTCTGGCAAATGAAATACTGAACCGACAGCTGCAAAACTTGCCATTGAGGATGTCAAATGGTAAACTTCAGAAGAAACCATTGTGGCTACCACTGTATTCTTATAAGTGAACTCTTCAAAATATATTTATGATAAAAGATGAAGTATACAACCAGAAATGACAAGTTGCTAATAGGGCTGTTACTGTCATACAAGGATGCAGAATTCCACTTAGTTCCCACAAAATAATATTTTAATATTAAAAATATACTAAATATAATTAGATAAGAAAAATAACCTATTGAGTCACATGTATAGGTTCCCATCACCAGTCTTAATGGCTGAGTGTGTACGTGCAAGTTAAGGAACCTGTATTGTGATATTGCATCTCCTTTTCTCTTTTTTTTTACCTGCAATGGTGCCTCTCTCATGCAGTGCCTTCACGTGGTACATAGTTTGCACACAAGATTGAGGTAGCCCTGGTTGCAACCAATAAAGATTTGGTTAGAAGAGTGAGTTGAGTCTTTATGAAAGACAAGAATAAGATGCTCACTACTTGAAGAATGTGATTAATTTTTAATGGACTATGGAGAGAACTGAAATCAGAATTTCTCAAGCTCATATTTAGTCTTAATTGTCTGGTATAAGAAGAGCTATTTTTAATTTGAAAAATGTGAAAAATAATGTACAATATAAGGAAGAGTATACATCAAATGCAGGTAAAGCAAAACTTAATTAAACAAACTGTAAATGTATTGAAGATAACAGATAAATTATATTCCAGGGTACTGGAAGACCAGGTGAATTGCATCTCAAAATACTGAAGGGTGTTATAGATATTAGAGTTATTGGTAATTTTCTTTGAGTAGTCATCGGGTATGGCTTAGGTGCATAAATATTCAATCAGGTGTGGTCCTTATTAGAATGAAAATAAATTTTTAACTCTATTGACTGTTTTTGAAAAACAATTGATCAGTTGTAATTTTTTCTCCAAGCATCTGAAAAAGAATGTTTTAAATACTAGAAGCTAGTCATAATTTATGAAGAAAAAAATCATGCCACGTTAATCTATTTAATTGCCTTGCAGGAATTCCATATATTCCTTTTTGGGGAGCATAGAAAATAGCAATAGCAATAGCACTTAGACTTATATACCATTCCACAGTTCTTTAAGCACTCTCTGAGCGGTTTACAAATGCCAACATATTGCCCTCAACAACCTGGGTCTTCATTTTATTGACTTCAGAAGGATGGAAGGCTGAATCAACCTTGAGCCGGTCAGGATTGAACTCGCTGTGGGCAGAGTTAGCCTGTAATACCATATTCTAACCATTGCGTCACCATGGCTCCTAATACTAGTAGTTGGAGCCACAGCTGATGGAACTATACCAAACAAACTTGTAATTAATGTCTCTGTATAAACTAAAGGGGAACCTTAATGGAGAGAATTTTGTTCTGGGCAGAATTCAACATTTAAACATGACTTGCATGAGCATGAAGAGCAGATGTTTCTCAGCTGTGCAGTGACATCAACTATGAAATATTGCTAGCATAAGAAACAAAATCAAGATTCAGAAAGATTTGAATGGGCTAAACACTGGATTGAAAGCAGACAAATGTAAAGTCCCATCTTTATGTAAATAATAATAGACGCTAATATAGAAGAGTGATTGATGAGAAACAGATTGAAGTATCTAACGAATTACATTCTGAACACGATCTATCAGTTCCTTAAAAACTGGGGAATTGGGGGTTGTTGATGTATGTAGTTTAGTGGAGAAATCCAATCATAGTTTGTGAAAATGGAATTTTTTTCCTGTTCATCCTAGACAGTTATGGAGGCAGGCCATGAAATAGTGAGTTGATCAGAATGATAGATGCTCCTAAAAATAGATGCAAATACATGATAAGAATTTTTCTTTTGTTCTCTTTCCTCAAATACATAGACTGGGAATTTCCAAAGCTGTGTTCAGAACATTTTAAGGGCACCATGGTGGGAAAGGCTGAATGAAAGTAACTTACAATAGTTTTCCATTTGTGAAAATGGAAGGGAAATTTTCTTTCCAAAAAGAAGTCTCTGAAACATCCCATTATAGATATCTGGATTCTTCATCTTGTTGCTATTAGATTTGTGTTCATAATCCCAGAATCTATGCTGAGACCTAAGTGAGTACATAAAGCAGATTAGCTTTACTGAAGTATGACCCTCAGAACTTTTTACTTCACATATTAATTATATAACTTCAGACAGCTGAACTATAAATGGACTGCACATGTCACAAAGGGTAGCCCCAGAGATCTACTAAATGCTTCAGATTTTGTAAACGATCAATGCAGGATGCCTAGGGCTGAGAGAACCAGCTGATTAATTGTACAAATACAGTTAAACATTAGAATTTATATACTGGTCAATAGTGTAGATGACCAATGAGTGCCATGGTTGCTGTTTAAAAGAGATAAAACTAAAAGAAGATGTCTCAGCTGAAAAATATTATTTTTCCACCAGAAGGTATGCAAATGGATATCTTGAATTAACATTCATTTTGCCTGGCATTGCATTCTCATTTTTTTCCCCTGTAGGGACTGTGGAAAAATAGAAGAAAATCAGAGTATACCTGACAGCAATTCATCTTAAATAAAAGGAAGAAAACCATAGTGAGTGTTATATAATATATATCCAAATTAATCATTAACCTAACCTTTAAAGCCATTAAATATATTTGGTTTATGATTATTAACCTAATAAATAATCAAAAAATGTTTTTTTTCTATTACAAAACTATTTTTTGACCAAATAATTGATTTGTTTTTATTCTGAAACTAATTTTCGCATATGCATTTCATTCAAAGCTGTCGTCTGTTGAATAAGTATTAAGGGGATCTGCTATAACACACCGTATTGTGAAGACAGAGGAGGGTTTTTTGGAAGTCATGATAGTTTAAAAAATATAGAAAAATGTTTGAATTTCAAATGTCTTTTATTTTAACTCCCCCCTTTTCCCCTCCCCCCTTACTTCCCTTAAGGAAGTAATAATACTAAAATCTGAAAATGTTTTAGTAGTAGCCTTTTTGCTCTTACACTGTACATAAGGAGATACGGTATACATTGGCAGGCTCAGAAAACCTGTTTTCTAGTTCCTACCTCACCCTGAAGATGGGATTAACTTTAGCAGTTAACATGTTGGAATCAGTTCCAAGAAATGGCTTCATGGAATTGCTCTGCATACTAATACGCTAAAAATGCCCAAATTGCTTAAATATAGATATATGCATCTCTACATGACTAAGCAATTTTGTCCCTACTTTATTAGTTGGTTGGAAAGTTCAACTAATCTGGATGTTAATTTTCCTCCTTTTTGATTATGGAGTGCCATAAAACTACTGTAGGACTGGTCACAAATATCCAACAAACCAGGCAGCAAGTTTTTGTCTCCTCCAGAACTGGGTGAGGACGTAGGTGGAGACAATCTTGGTGCAACTTATTTCACAACCCATAATAACTTTATTTGTCACAATATTCTCCTTAACAATTCATCTGAAATATGGGATAGCAGTTGCCCTCAGTGGAATAATTATTGCAATTTTCAGCAAATATTATCTGGTTTATCTTGAAATCTCATATTCCAGTATGGCTGAAATTTAGTTGATCTCAAAAATTAAGGTTGCCTTAAAATTCCATTTTGCTAAAATCTGCTAAAGAACAAAATAGTTACAACTCCCTCCTCTTATTCTAGCGAATAGAATGGACAAAGCTGTTTTGATATACGTTTCAATCACATAAAACAATCTGTTTTTTTAACTGAACAAATTGGGGCAGTCCTAAAATTTAAAATTAATGTCATAGATTCAGTATTTTGACTGCTGCTTACTCCTAGTTGATTTTAAATTCTGAGTTGTGGAGAGAGGGAGAAGAAAATTGCTTAGCCTTTGTTGAAATCTGCAGGACAACTGCAGAGACCCGGGCAGACCACGTGTTTGCTCGGGACCGGTTGCAGAGACCCGGACAGACCACATGTCTGCCCGGGACCCAGACAGGCTGTCTCCAGCCTCGTGCGCATGCGCGAGGCGGGAGAATAGCCTGCATCAATTGGCTGAGCATTCCCTTGCAAGGGAATATAAGAAGGAGTGGCCAGGTGGCCAGTCAGTAGTTAGTAGCTTGATTCCTGCTTATGTTTCTGTTCTGTTCAATCTCTCTCCATGCTTCTGTTCAGTGAATGTATTCAATAAAGAACATCTTTTGTACCAACTGCCTTATCTTCATGTCTGCTGTGCAAATAGAACAGCCTTCTTTCAAACCTCATTGTTCTCATGAACTTCAGATAACTGGAACAAAAGAAGAGAATATTCTATATGTTTCAGTTCTTAAATATGTCACGAGACTTATTTGATCATGATTTCTGGGTTTGATTTTTACTTATTTTCACCCCTGACTATTGACTTTGTCATGTCTCAATGTTCCTCATTTATCGTAGAATGATGTGTGTCTCCCAGCTTAAGACAAAGTCATAGACCAATTAGACATGCTCATATCAATGAATGGATATTTATAGTATTCAGGGAAACCTTGCAGCCCGAAGCCATATAAAAACCTAGGCCACAAAAATTTAATACACAGAATTGCAGGGATCCTGCCAACTTTGCCAACTGAGCAGTTTATTAATATGATCAGGTGGCCATCAGAAAACAGGTAGGTAGTTTCTTATTGTCTTTAATGGCAGAATCCAAACCATTAATACCTTAACACATTTTTTAAAAAAAGTAATAAAAATCACCACTTTTAGAAATATTCATTCCTAGGTATCACCTGAAAAGAGAAGAATATTACGTGGGAGTGAACTGTTAAGCCTAATGGCTGTGAAATAATGGTAAACAACACAACTACTGAAATCTTCCAATATCTGACAAAGCTATAAGGGGCTGCTAATGGTTGTTTGTAACTCAGAGAGATGGCTTAATATGTGGCCTGGAGGTATGAGTTCAGAACAAAATACCTCAGTGTCATATGTAAAAATATATCAAGGGCTGAAGATGCATGCTTCACAGGTATAATATATAGTTTACTCTGGCATATCTAGCAACCTATTGATTGCTGATCACTAAATTAATATATTGCAGAATATATAACACATTTAATTTATTCAATTTAGACACTCCCTGTATCCAGATGACTCTGGCAGCTCACAATATAACAACAATAAAATACAATAGGAACAGGGAAAAAAAAAAAGAATAAAGAGAGTAACTAGATTTACTTTTTAAAAAAAATCTCTTTGAGAACATATGGAAAAATACACCCGCAAAAGGATTTTAATTTTAAAAATATAATTTTCTTTCAAAAGAAAATATGCCTCCTTTGAGCAACATAAAAATTATTCAAGGGGATAAACGATTTCTTTTTGAAGTCAGTTTCATTTTTAATCATAACAAAGAGATGAAACTATTTGATGAAATGCAAAAAACAGAAGTCTTAACTTGGAAAAATGTTTTTTTAAAAAATGAATGTTCATCTCTCTATGTTCCATGTGCATTACCTATGAAATTGACTTCCTGGTGTCCCCCAGAATGGCGTTATAAAAGTATTTTCATAGGAAACGGAAAATAGAAAGAATAATTTCAATTTCTGATGGAATCTATATTGAGACAAGCCCTCTGTTTTCATAACTTAGGAGGTTGCAAAGCTGCACAAGTTCTTAACTTAGTATTTCCCCCTTTTTTACCTGAAGATTTTGCCTAAGAAACGCACCAGCTCCTTGGGGACATTACCAAAAGCAGTGAAGACATTATAGTCAACTACCTGCTACTTTAAAGAAAAATAAATAAAAACAGCAGCTTTTCCCCCTCTGCAGTCCCTGTTCACAGAGGTAAATGCAACGTTTCCACTCTGAATCAAAGACTAGCGTGCAGCAGTGAAAACATTGACCTTTGGCATTTTCAAACACAACAAATCCTTTGTGCCTACAACTTGCATGCCAATAAGGATTTCATTGAAATAAATGTATTCTTTTTGGGCAAGGCAAGTATCATACCTTTCTCTCCTGTCATCCTTGCTAATATAGATTTTGACTTGAATAGAGGGCAAAGGGTTATCCTTGTTATTCCGTGTATAAGAGGTATGAATTGTTCTCCATGTTTTGATTATGGGATCCAAGATGGAGGCTGTTAACTTCATCTTTCAAATAGGATAGGGAATTGTGACTTTCCAGATGTTAGTGAACCACTTCCAGCATCCTCCCTATAATGCAGAGTTGCTTATAGCTCAGCAACAGCTAGAGAGCCACGGGTTCTCAACTCCTGCTTGAAGAAAATATGCAAAAATGTATTGGAGGCAACCTTTTACAGAATTATACTTCTATGATAAAAAGCTTCTGTTTAAACCTTTTGTTGTTTCTAACAATTCTCCAACTATCACCAGTGTCATATGAAACTTAGTCCTAGAGTCCTTTTTTGTGGAGGGGAATGGGTCTCCTGTGACTATTAGCGTGCTGCAGTTACATTTGTTATATCCTCAATTTCTCCTTTGTTATCGCAGGAGTTTTCTGATTAATAGTTTACCACTTTCCAGTCCTCACAAGAGATCCTTTAATAAGATGGTAACAAATGCAGAGAACCTTGAATGGTGAAAGAGGTTTTTAGTTGATTTTATAAGAATGCTGATAGGACTAGATGACTATACTTCCTTATTTACTGTTGCAAATATATGCCAACTGCTGGTAGCTAGTCAAAATTAAATTCATAAACCTGTCCTTATGGAGCCCTTGGGAACTCGTGCAGAATAAATTGAAAATTAAATGTAAATAAATGTTTCAAATGAATTAATAGATTACCTGCTTTTTTTCCTAAAATCAGATAACCAGTTTCTACCTTTATTTTAAGAAATTATTGGGCTGTTATTTTGATAAGAAAACTAATATTAACACACTGCCCTTCTATTATAAATCTGTCTCCTTCCACTGCTGTACCTCCTTTATCTGGTTATAAACAAAGTCAATTTGCATGTTCTTTTTTGTTATGAAAGAAGGTCTCCACTCAGGACTATTCTAAATTGCCATAAATATTTAATGAATCCTTAGTTTCAAATTAAAGTGTTCACAAGATGACAGCATATGATCAGTTTGTCTCTCTGAATGGGGATAGCTACAGAAACTTAAATTTATTAATACTAGCAGGAGGTCTTAGTACCCTGCTGCTTCATTAATCAGTTTTTTCTTTAGACATGTGCCAGATTTTAATTTTAAAACATTTTTTCCTACTGATTAATTATCCCAAAATTCACAAATACGTGAATCTTCTATGAACATCAGAGTGATTTCAACTAATTTAGAAAAAACAAGAGGGAGAAATGGGGCATGCAACATATTTCTGACAACATTTGCGTCAACATATATATATTGTTCAATGTTAGTCTTCAGCCCTGGAGAAGTCTAACAACTTAGGATCCCTCCTACCTTTTCCTAACAAAATGAAAACTTAAATAATTCTGATTGGCTTGGATGTTCTTGGAAGGAAACTATTTAAGTAAATCTTAATATCCTCAACTATTGAAGTCCATATTTAGCAAAACATATAGGAGAAAATAGAAACAAGTTCATTAAGAATTTATAGAGACAGTTGCTCAAGGTCCAAAAGGACAAGTAACTTCACTGGGAATATTATATACTATGATAGAAAGCCTACCTCTCTTTCTTTCCTGTTCTAACGTGGGGGAAGAAGGAAATATTGAGAAGCAGGAGTTCAGATTAAAATTAAGAAGAGGATTTGAGAGAATATTAATGAGAGACAGAGAGAATGAGACAGACAGACAAATACATTTATTTATAATCCTCATGCCTCCAGTGATCATTAGAAAAAACAATATAGCACTTGTTCAGCCACCTCTTCAACACCATCAGCCTGCCTTCAACTTTCATTCTTCTTTCTCCCAAAACAAATCTCTCACCCACAAGTTTTGTTCTCCCCAAATTCTGTTTCCCCCAAATTCTATTCCCTCCCCCATAAATTCTGTTTCCTGTCTTTTCATTGTTATTTTCTCTTGTGGACAATAGTATTTTGATCAACATATAGAGAAGGCATTTTAGTGAATGAATTAAGGAAATAAATTATCTCCCAGTTTGAAAATAATCATCTATTTCCTTGGATGTCATTTGTAAGGCACCAGTTCTTTCTTTCATAGTTGTTAATTAATTAATTAATTAATTAATTGCGCTACCCATCTCATGGTTTGAGGCAACTCTGGGCAGCTATGTTATCAGTGAAATAACAAGAAAGCTTTTGGTCCATGACAAAGCATGATGATTTTGTATGTGAAATTTAAGAGATACTGGATCCAGGGGAAGAAATTGTTTGATTTTAGTTGATTGGCCCAGAGAGTCACTGCCCATCTAACTTGGCAATTTCATTAAAAAGTGAAGCAGTTTATAATATGCCAGAAATGGCTACTTTTCTGAAAAATCTTTAAAAGCCTGTAGGGATATGAGTAAGATGGAAGTGAAAATATATACCATAATGGATATTGTTCCTAACGTTGCAAACTGCTAAGGTAGGATAATTCAATATAGAAAATATTAACATGGGATTTGAGAGGATTTATTTACAGTTTTTGCGTTATCCTAGGCTTCTGCTATTGATCCTATAATAATGTCTCTTTACATATCTGGATATTGCTAGTTTGTCCAGAGTGATTCATACTATAACAAATTGAGATTTACTGAACCTTGTCATCAAAACTCTACCATTCTGTTCTGATACCATTCTGCTTCACAGAATATATAATAACTCAGAAAAGATTAGTCTTCTCAGACTGTTCACTTGGTGTCCAGTTCTTTCAAATACCAGTTAATCACAGTTAAAACCAGGCTACTACTTAATACTTAGTACTCTGTAGTACTAAGAGACTTAAGACCTTGTTTCTTTCAATAAATCATCCATCCAACTGTCAAAATATAAGCTATACAAAGCAGAAAAATTCTAGAAATTAGAAACTGCAGTATGATTTCTAAGTCAGCGACGTTGGTATAGTGATGGACAGATGACCAGCTAGAAGGAAGCAGACCCAGATTGTCACAGTTCTGGTGAATAATGGCAAGTCAGTAAAAGTCATCTTCCTTAGAATACCACTGCGAGTTATTTCAAGAAATTCATTTTTGTTTGCTCTCTTCTGTTGGACATAAGGTCAGTTTAATTATGAATTAAATACTCTAAAGGAATTTGCAGATGGAACCAGCACCATAGGGTGATCAGTAGCTAAAACCAGTGCACATTTTCACATATGAATTCATTAAACCTACTGTTTCCAGAAAGACAAGTTGCTTCTTTGTCTTTTAGTCTCCCATTTCATTTAGATACTTTATACCAATAAATATTAATTGAGACACTGAAACAAATACTTTATAGTGTAAATTCACTCCAGGAGCAAACCAAGCCATATCTCTCACCACTCATGAGAAAGAGTCTTTAAATCTCTTTACTTCATATTAGCAGCTAGTTTTCATCTTCCATTTAAAAAATCTGGGATATTATTGATAAACCATTTTCTGCAATCTTATTAAAGCTGCTAGGGTGCCATGAGGGCCATAATCTAGTAATGATATTAAAATTCAATTATCACTCATATGATTTTTTTAAAAAAATATATATACTTAAAATAACAATGACTAGTTACTGCATTTTAGAAAGAATAAACAGCTCTGAAATCCTTGGTGCATTAAGATATGAAATACGGCAAGAGCCTCTGATTCAAATACTCATGGGTAGCAATTGTGTTTGTTCTAGCTTCATTGCATTTATAAGGAAATGAATCAGAAATATGGTGTTCATTTTATTTCCTCCATACCTAGGAGGTTACAGGCAAAGAAAGCATCCAAACAACAGTTATTTCTTTTATAATTTGCATTTTGAAGCCTCAAGGGATCTGTTATGGGATGGATATGCTAGTTGTGCAAATCTTCTTTGCCAAAAGCACATTGCTATTCCAAGAGAATCATAATGCAGAGATGGGCAACTCATGAACTGCATGCAGCCCAGGCATTTCCTTTACATTTCCTTAAGGCCCCTGAGATTGTGACACCAAAATAGCAGTAAAATAATTTTCTAATATTGTTTTTTTTTAAATCAAATGCTGTATTAAATCCCCAATTAAGCTTATTATGTCCATTTTACTCCTAGAAACTGGGGAAAAAAGAATAAAAACACAAACCCTGATGTTTCCAGTGATGGTATTGCTACAGGGATAGAGTCAGGAAGAGCAACAAAGATGACAAGAGATCTGGAGGCTTAACTATATGATGAATGGTTAAGGGAGCTAGGTATGTCTAGCCTAACAAAGAGAAGGATTAGAGATGATATGATAGTTATTTTCCAATACTTGAGGGGCTGTCACAGAGAAGAGGGGATTGATTGATTCTCTAAAACACATGAAGGCAGGACAAAAAGCAATGGATGGAAGCTCCTTAGATGGAGATCCAATCTAGAAATAAGGAGAAATTTTCTGATAGTAAGAACAATTAATCCTGAAGTTGTGGGTGCTCCATTGCAATAACACAGCATCCAAGCAACCAATTTGTTATTGCAAACAATGGTGAAATGTCACTTATTCTTAGCTCATCTACAAATGATGAATAAGTGCTGTAATATTAATGCATGCTTAACATAGCCATTTCTGAATAATGTCATCACATCTAATTTTTAGAATACAGTATGTAAAAAGGAACGCCAGATTTCCAAATGTTAATATTTGCATCATGAATTTCTCAAGATAATCAAGAAGGCATTCTTCTGTGTGCCTATAATTGAATTACACACCCAGTATGGCACAAGATTAGTAGGAAGGTGAGGAATGATTTTGATTTTTTACTTTACTTTGGGTCCAAGACTATAGCATTCTTTAATTCTTTCACAGTAACTACGAACTAAAAAACTAGGAAAAGAATCCATACTAGACTTCTTAAACACATTATATTTTACTGAACAGTTCTAAGTATATGTACATGTGTGTGTAATATTTAAGGCCTTTAATTAAGTTGTCATCCCCAAACATTTTCACTTCTTGTAATTAGAATTTATATGTAGATAATCTAGAAAATAAGGGTCAGTTAAGTGCATTTGTTATTTTGTTTTTTTAAAATGAGTTTTAATAAATTAATATTTTTTATAAGCCAAAGAATAGTATAATTGAAACACTTGATTCTGTCAGAATGCATTATTTACTCTGTTGATTTTTGTGTGTGTTCTATAGTGTATATTAAATATATCCATTTTGGAATTTTTAATTTTATGATGTCCCAACAAATGCCATCCACCAATGCAACCAATGCTTGGACATAAAGCATGACTGGAAACAATTTCCTCTTGGCAATTTACAGCTGATTCCACATAATATTCTCAACAATTTTCCCTAAAAAAAAAATTGGAGTCCAAACAGTAGCAATAGCAATAGCATTTAGACTTATATACCACTACACAGTGCTTTGCAACCTTCTCAAAGTGGTTTACAGAGTCAGCAAATTGCCCACAACAATCTGGGTCCTCATTTTATCGACTTTGGAAAGATGGAAGGCTGAGTCAACCTTGAGCAGGTTGAATCGAACTCCAGGCAGTGAGCGGTGAGTTAGCCTGCAATGCTGCATTCTAACCACTGTCCAAACATGGCTATGAATTATCCAAAATAGCTGAGTTCAGAGAAGGCCACTTTAGAAGAAGGAACACCAGAACCTCTTAAATGCAGCTGGGACAACTGCTAAGCTGAAAACCTCACAGCCCCATCTCCAGTTTCTCACTTTCCTCTATGGTTATCTAAAGAAGATAAGAAGAGCATGGATCCAGAATCCCAGGTAACAATACAGCAAAAGCAACATAGTAATCAGGGAGCAGATGATCCTGTTCATTTCTTTAGAACAGGGAATGAATAAAGCTTTAATAGAACCACTGGGTGATAATACATTGATACAGTATAGGTAAAGAAATGAGAAAATTCTACCACCATGATCTCCACAGTGTAAACCACAACATGTGGTCAAGTTTACTGTTAGGTTTTTTTTAAAACCAGTGCTCTAGGAATTATTACTGCAATATCATCCCATTAAGACCTTGGGAGGCCACTTGGGAGTAATGATGGGAACACACTTTTACAACTTCCAGTCCCAACATTTGACCAGGCACCCAATAAAACTGCCTACCAGCCTGGATGGTCTGACTATAGGACTCACAGTCTGTTCTTCATCTTCAGTTGATCCAGAAATTGTTCAAACAATGGCAATCACCTATGTTGATTGGTCCCAACATTATTTGAGAACTAAACCAAGGTTGCCACAGAATTCGTGATATCCCGAGTCTTTCCAATTCCTATTCTCAAGAAATTAATAAATTTGGAATACTTCAACACCAGCCCAGAAAGAAGCTCCAACAGCTCAGGAAATGATGCTACTGGGCAGAGGGATGGATAATACATGAGCATATTGCCATACTGTTCCTACAAATCAATTTAATCCACAGGCATTCATAGATTATTAGCTCTGGAGTGAGCCTTCTGATCAAAAGTTAGTTGTTTTAAAAGTTAATTGCTACTCCTCCCTTTCCTTGATATTACAATCGGTACAAAACCTGAAACCCAAGGAGCACATTCTGTTGCAAGATTCTGCTAATACAGATTTACAATAAAGTAGAATTAGCTCATTTGGTTGGGTTTCCTGTCTGATTATCTGGGAAGGCTAACATAAAATCTTGCACATCAGAAATTATGCCGCTGTCTCCTTTACAGTCCAAGAAACTAGGGAGGGTCTTTTCTGAGTCTCTTACTCTGCTTTCTATCCAGCTGAGGACTATGTTCTCTCTTATCTGAATCCAGGAAATTACAGACCTATCAGCCTGACCTCAATACCTGGGAAGATTCTGGAAAAGATAATCAAACAACGAATCAGCGAACACCTAGAGGCAAACAAAATCACTACTAAAAGCCAACATGGATTTGTCAAAAACAGATCATGCCAGACAAACCTTATTGCATTCTTTGACCAAGTGACAAAATTAGTGGATCAGAGGAATGCTGTGGATATAATTTACTTGGACTTCAGTAAGGCATTTGATAAAGTAGATCACAACCTACTACTCGATAAGATAGAAAAATGTGGGTTAGACAGCATCACCACCAGATGGATTCGTAGCTGGCTGACCGGCCGTACTCAGCGTGTGGTCCTCAATGGAACGCATCTACATGGAGGGAAGTGTGCAGTGGGGTGCCCCAGGGCTCTGTTCTGGGGCCAGTGCTCTTCAAACATATTCATCAATGATTTGGGACGAGGGGGATAGATGGGAAACTCATCAAATTGCGGATGACACCAAGCTGCAGAAAGCAACCAACACTCCAGAAGACAGCTTAGTACAGGCGACTGGACAGACTTGAACACTGGGCGATATCTAACAAAGAAATTCAATGGTGAAAAAAGTAAGGTTCTACATTTTGGCAAGAAAAACCAAATGTACATGTATAGTATAGGTGGTACCTTGCTCAATAGTAGCAATTGTGAGAGGGATCTCGGAGTCCTAGTGGACAATCACTTAGATATGAGCCAGCAGTGTGCTGCAGCTGCCAAAAAAGCCAAAACAGTGCTAGGCTGCATTAACAGAGGGATAGAATCAAGATCACGTGAAGTATTAATACCACTTTACAATGCCTTGGTAAGGCCACACTTGGAATACTGCATCCAGTTTTGGTCACCACGATGTAAAAAAGATGTCGGAGGACTCTAGAAAGAGTGCAGAGAAGGGAACAAAGATGATTTTCGGGGGACTGGAGGCTAAAGCATATCAGGAAGTTTTGCTGGAATGGGTATGTCTAGTTTAATGAAAAGAAGGGACCTAGGGGTGACAAGATAGCAGTATTCCAATATCTCAGGGGTGCCACAAGAAGAGGGAGTCAAGCTTATATCAAGGCGCCTGGAGGGCAGGCCAGAAGTACGGATGGAAAAATAGTCAAGGAGAGAAGCAACCTGGAACTGAGGAGAACTTCCTGACAGTGAGAACAATTAACCATTGTAACAACCTGCCTCAGAAGCGGTGAATGCTCCACACGGAAGTTTTTAAGGAAGAGACGGACAGCCATTTGTCCGAAATGGTTCTAGGGTTCCTGCCCTGAGCAGGGGGTTGGACTGCGATGACCCTCCAATGTCCCTTCCAATTATTATTATTATTATTATTATTATTATTATTATTATTATTATTATTATTATTATTATTATTATTATTATTATTATTATTATTATTATTATTATTATTATTATTATTATTATTATTAATCTAATTGTTCCCTAGGGAGCATTTCTTACTCCATTCTCCCCAAGGTCTTTCTACATACCATTACACAAAATGATATATGCCAGTTCAAGGTGATTGATGGAAGCAGTCCAAATTTCCACCCAGGCAATTATTATCAGTTACCAGACTTTGGCTTCAGTTGTATAGAGTTGAGGTTTTGATCTCAGTGTTGCATTGGTGATGCATCTCATTGTCATAAAAAGAGAATTTAAGAAACTTGGCTGATTTTTTTTTAGATAAGTCAGAGATGGAATAAGGGTATAATTGGTTCCCATAAAGACATTGTACAGCCATTTTTTTACTACAAATAGTTTAACAAGGGTTATTATAGTTTTTCTGTTGTCTCTTCAAATAGTTGCAACACTCTTTTGAGCTAAGGAGGAAGCATTGTTAATTTGAGCAGTTTTTCTCCTGGGGTATCAAAAACAATTCCTAAATATTTAAAACATTTGACTTGTTTTATAGATTGGTTGCCTGTGAACCAGCTGTGAATCCTGAAAAACCAATACTTCTCTTGTTTTGGTAATTGATAACCAACTGCTCTTCTAACAGTGTTGTGCCAAGGCTCCAGCAGCTGTTCTGAAGCTGACTGGACTCTCAGAGAAAAAAGCAACATCATCTCCATTAAGCAAGATCTGTTACAGTCCATTTGCCAGTTTGGGCAAAAACAGATTAAGCTTCTGTAAACATTGTGTAAACTAATTTATATAGACACTGAATGTAATGGAGCTAATATGCAGTCTTTTCTTATCCTGTTCATACTTAACACACTGGAGAGCTGACTGACCCAATTTTATTTTATTCTAAGACAGAACTGTACCTTCTGCTCTGGCTCATTTCCAGTATGCACTCCCCTCCCCCCACCTTCTGAGTGCAGGGACAGATAATGTCATCCTTTTCTGATTCATACATTATTGAGAATGGACATTATGTCTGGTTTCCAGATTCAGTTCAAAGCGGCTGATTACTGACCTGACCCATCTTAAGTCTTTCAAATCACAAAGTCTAGGGGGCTTGTGTGCAGTGTCTGGCATGCCCCATCTCCTCCAGCAATGAGTGGCCATTCTATCCTGGATTACTGGCAGCTATGTTCTTTGTTTTGGATTTTTTTAAAAAAAATATCTTGTAATTAATTCAACAAAGGCTCATTAAGTCAATGAACCATCCTCATCCCTACCACACATACTCCATTCAACACTTACATCTCCCAGTGGCCACCTTCTTAGTTTGTGTCTAGGCTGGATGAGGTGTGTTCTCCTTTCTTTCCTAGTCTTGCCCCCATATTTATTTTTGAAACATAAACTTTGCTATTTTGTTTCATGGAGATAAATTATTCATTTCTTCCTTTTGGCAAAATTTCCAAAATTTCTCTGGACCAATACAGGATGTCAGGAATGAAAGGGAGACTTATTCTTATGCTTTGATTATTATGGCTCCAGAGCTATCATACTCAAGAGAAAGAAAAGAAAAGAAAAGAAAAGAAAAGAAGGAAAGGAAAGGAGGGAAGGAAGGAAGGAAGGAAGGAAGGAAGGAAGGAAGGAAGGAAGGAAGGAAGGAAGGAAAATTGGTTCTGTGTTAGTATCAATAGAGATAATGAAAGAAAGAGGTGAGGAGACATCCATGTATGCAAGTATCTGGGAAAGCAAAATAAGGGCATGGAAACTAGTAGGAGGGAACAATCCCTAAAACAAAACAAAAAAGGCAGGCACTGGGAGTCCAGTCCACCCAGGGTCCAAACAGAAAGGGACTGAATGCCCACTCACATTTTGTAGGGGGCATAGTCCAGGCTCAGTAGTAACCTGCCTCATTGCCACCCCATTGCAATCTGAACTGGAATTCCTGAATTGCTTGAGAAGTAATTCAGGCTGCAGTGTGGCACTGCTCTAAGTCTAGTGTTTCATAAAGCGTATATATCATCAGTAACAGGTGTTTGCTGGTTGACATTTTGTTAAAAAAAAGCCAAACTGAATATAGTGATGACAACATTTGACCATATTGGCTTACATCAGGGGTGTCAAACTGGTGGCCTGCAGGCTGGATGTGTCACTTGCCCACCCCTTGCTCCGCAAAGGCAAAAAAAATCACGATACATCACAATACATCATGTGACACAGTCGAGTTTGACACCCATCGCTTCCATGATCAGCTTATTCTTTAAAAAGAGGTAACAATACCTTTTGTGTTTGACTGTATCTGGGCAGGTTTATAGGAGATGTTTGCCTCTGCCTTCCTCCAGAATGTTTACTCAACTTTCCAGTCTTGGCAACAGCCCTAGAATTCCCAGACATTTTCCTATCAGATACTTGTCAAGATCAGCTGAGGTCAGCTGAGCACTACCATCAGCTGAAACAAGCTTATTTTCACTGAACAATTTTCAAAAGCTCCATAATCCTGTGTTCCTATATAAACCCAATGCATCTTATTGCTGAAAATGCAATAATGTTATTCCTTCCTTGCTTGCTTGCTTGCTCTAGGACTATGTCTACCTCTTAAATTGGGAATCTGTATACAGGGAGGGGTGATAAAATGATTTGTTCCTCAGCTATTTTTTTCAGATCCCATAGTAAAGGCCTTGATGATAGCTATGGGAGTAACAGGAAAATTACTGTTAAAATTTCAGCACTCAGCCTTCTTTCCCATGTAAGAGAGCTTTACAACAGCCAGGCCTTCCATGGTAAAAACAGATATGCAGCACTGGCTGCATCTTTAGCATAACCTGTCATTTTTCTTGAAGTAAACATGAATAGCTTTGTGCTCAATGGTGTTAATATCAGTTGATGTTGATAGGCGCAGCACAGATTAGAAAACAAAATATCGCCTTGAGTTTCCAAAGTATCTAAGCATCCGGGAAGACAATTGCTCCTTGAAGATTCATCGTGAATTGTTTATTATAGATTTTCATGCTGTTTTACTTACTATACTCAGACCATAAGTCTCTATCATCTGTGTGCTCTATTTCAAGCACTTAAAAATATAATGAAATATGCACTGAACAAAAGACAGAACTGATCACATTCCACAAGATTATTTTCTTTTCCTTGTTTAAACATAATACCGGTGTTATATAATTTTCCAAATCCTGACAGCTTCCAAATATGTTGAACTACAATTCACATCATCCCCAGCCATGCAATGATGGTGACTATGATTGATAGAAGTTGCAGTCTTAAGAACCTGGAAACTGTCAGATAGGGAAGACTGAATGATTTGATAGCTTCCTCCTCCTCCTCCTCCTCCTCCTCCTCCTCTTCCTCTTCCTCTTCCTCTTCCTCTTCCTCCTCCTCCTCCTCAGCTGTAACCCATGCCAAAGCAATTTATTTTTAAAATGTCTTTGATGGAGGTAGAAGGAAAATGACAGCTTTTTGGGTCAAACGATTCTTCTCAATTCAACAATTGTATATTATTTAGCACCAAAAAGTGAAACCTTCAGAAGTTGCCATCTGTTTCCCATTCTTCCTTTGCACCTCTTAGACTGCAATCCCCTTTTTTAAAAAAAGTGATTATTTTCTATCTCCTTAATGTATTCTTGTATAATGTTTTCTCTAGGGCTGGGTTGTCATATCAAAAAGCAGGAAAGAGACAGAAGGATGCTGCTGTCATATAAATGGAAACCAATATCGTAGTACAGCTGAACTGTTTACTTCAGCACATAAGCTTTCATCTTCCTAATGTGCTATTTTTTATTCTCTCACAGTAGATATATGAAAAAGTAGATATATGAAAAGAATGGCAATGAGACTTTACAAAGACTAACACATTAGCTTCAAGGTTACACAAACCATTAAATCTATCTTCACATGATCTTTTAAGACTTTTTTCCCTTCATTGTTAGAACTCAAAGCTTTGTGCTTAGCCTAGGGCTAGTTTAAAATCTGGAGTCCCAAACACAGGCCTACTTAAACCAATCAGAAAGCAAATGGTTATGCTGTTTGTATCCCATTGAAATCAGTGAGACAAAAGCTTCCTAAATACACATAGGATTCCAGCTCATATTTGTTCCTACAGTACACAAATCATGCCCATTTTGCAGCCTAAAGTCCCTCCAGAATAATGATGCCAAAATCTGGTTGCAAAATAGCAATATTCAGTCTCTTTTCTCCATGTGAAAATAAATTTGAAAATACTTATATGAAGTCTCTGCTCAGATTAAGACTAAACTCCCCAAGCAGGATGAAAATGTCAGCCCCACCCCTACTATGATGATGTCATCAGATGGCTCTAGAGACCCTTTTTTAAACCATAGCCCTAGACTGCAAAAGGTTTGCTTGTCCCTGATACAAAAGAGTTAGTTGAAAAAAGGCTTTGCAAATGAGGATGTGTGATACGGAGTTAGCAGGCCCCATAAAATAGTAACTCATTAATGTGAATTATGTGTTAAGAAAGAATGTGGAACTGATTATAGGTGATGCTTATAAAACTGCTATTTATATCAGCTGTCACTTGCTATTTTTACTTGAAATAAAAATTAAGTCCCTCCCCCCAGCAAAAATCCCATTCAAAAATAACTTGGATGATTTTCTTAGATTTTATAAGAATGTGATATCTGAGAAGATTGTATTTTCTGTTTAATCTGTCCAGGGGGTGGAGTTAATTTAAAGTAGGATTTCTGGATTAGTTGTGTCTATAGGCAGAAAATTCCTGGACTGGGTTGGGATCTTGCAGAACCAAAATGAAAGGAAGCAAGATTGTCCAATTGCTTCCCCATTGTATGATCTCTTCCCTTCTTAACGTCCCATGCAGAGCAGCAGTGCAAGAGGAGTGGATTATAAAGGGACTACTAGCATTCTTCATCCCACCTTTGCTTGCATTGTGGATACATTTTATCCAATAATAAATCCCTCAAATCTTCAACAAAATGAAGAAGTAATTTTGCATTCAGCAAATAAAGCTACTGTAATTTTGCAGGTGCTTTGACATATTCATGAATCTAAACAGATAAGGATGGTTGCTGACATTATTGACACAAAAGGAATGCAATGAGTTGTAGGAAATACATAAAAGCTATATTAAAAATATAGCAGCTATCCGGACTTTAGCTATCTGGTGCCTTCCATATGTGTTAGACTTCAATCCCTGAATTCCTGGCCAGAACACAGCTGTAAATCGTAAGCTATGGAAACCTCTGATTACATGACCTCTACATTAACCTCAGATTGCCATGAAATGAGATGGTCATATAATAGGCAATATATACAGTAAAACCTAAATGTTTTACTTGTTCAAAAATGTGGATGTCCACTCATTCTATCATAAAAGAATCCTTCACTCATACCCTTTTCCTGCGTGGGCAGTGACACTACCATGTCCCCTCTGCTTTGAGCTCTACATGCTGAATGTACATCGGAAGATGGTTTCAATGGATAGCCAAAATTATATTTGAGCAAGAAATCCTCTTCCCTTCACTAGGTCTGGAACTGTGATATCAAACTAACTCTGCTGTTGACTTTCTAGCTCCTTCTAGTTATTTTAAGTATGGAAATTAAATAGAAAAAGAACATATTTATTGTAAGCTGCTAAGCCTAGCTTGGTTTAGGAACAGTTGCAGGAGAAAACAAGCCTTCTGTTATTTAAAATTTCCAGCAGAATATTATAGCAATCAAGAGTGACTTCAAGACAAATTTCTGTGCATTGCTACTGACATTAGTTTAATTTAGTAGCATTGGCAGGAAAGTCACATATTATTAGATGGGTGAAAAAGGTTACAATATGGAGAATACATACTGTATTCAGATGTATTGTGCATGTACTGTGCATTCAGAAAGTATTCAAACCTCTTCATTTTTGTCAATTTTGTTATGCTGCAGCCTGATTCTACAGTTGTTGAAATTCATTTTTTTCTCATTAATCTACACTCAGTACCCCATAATGACAAAGTAAAAATAGAATTTTAGAAATATCTGCAAATTTATTAAAAAGAACAAACTGAAATATCACATTGGCATAAGTATTCAGACCCTTTGCAACAACACTTGAAATTTAGCTCCGGTGCCTCCCATTTCTCTTGATCATTGCTAACATGTTTCTACACCTTGATTGGAGTCAACTTGTGGTAAATTAAATTGATTGGACATGATTTGGAAAGGCACACACCTCTCTGTAGACCTCATAGCTGACAATGTATACTGTAGCAGAGCAAAAGCCATGAGGTCAAAGGAACTACTTGCAGACCTCAGAAACAGGATTATTGCAAGGCATAGATCTGGGGAAGGCTACAATAAAATTTCCACTGCACTGAAAGTTCCTAAGATCACAGTGGCCTCCATAATTCTCAAATGGAAGAAGTTTTGCACAACCAGGACTCTTCCAAGAGCTGGTCACTCAGTCAAACTGCCTAATTGGGGGAGAAGAGCCTTAGTAAGAGAGGTGACCAAGAACCTGATGGTCACTTTGACTGAGCTCCAGAGATCCTGTGTGGAGATGGGACAGTTCCAAAAGGACAGCCCTCCACCGATCTGAGCTTTATGGCAGAGTGGCTAGAAGGAAGCCTCTCCTCAGTGCAAAACACATGAAAGCCCATTTGGAATTTGCAAAAAAGCACCTGAAGGACTCTCAGATTGTGAGGAACAAGATTATCTGGTCTGATGAAACCAAGATTGAACTGTCTGGTCTTAATTCCAAATATTATGTCTGGAGGAAAACAGGCACTGCTCATCACCTGCCCAATACCATCCCAACAATGAAGCATGGTAGTAGTAGCATCATTCTGTGGGGTGTTTTTCAGCAGCAGGTACTGGGAGATTGGTCAGGGTTGAGAGAAAGCTGAATGGAGTAAAGTATAGGGATATCCTTAATGAAAACCTGTTCCACAGCACTCAGGACCTCAGATTGGGCCGAAGGTTCACTTTCCAATATGACAATGATCGTAAGCATACAGCCAAGACAACACAGAAGTGTGTTAGGGACAATTCTGTGAATGTCCTAGAGTGGTCCAGCCAGAGCCCTGACTTGAACCCTATTGAACATCTCCAGAGGGACCTGAAAATGGCTGTCCATTGACGGTCACTGTCCAACCTTACTGAGCTTGAGAAGATTTGTAAGGAAGAATGGCAGAAAATCCCCCAATCCAGGTGTGCAAAGCTTGTCACATCATACCCCCAAAGACTTGAAGCTGTAATGGCTGTCAAAGGTGCTTCAACAAACTACTGAGTGAAGGGTCTGAATACTTATGCAATGTGATATTTCAGTTTTTTTCTTTTTAATAAATTTACAGACATTTCTAATTCTGTTTTCACTTTGTCATTATGGGGTACTGAGTGTAGATTAATGAGAAAAAAAATGAATTTCCACAACTGTAGAATCAGGCTGCAGCATAACAAAATTAACAAAAGTGAAGGGGGTCTGAATACTTTCTGAATGCACTGTAACTACTTACAAACTGAGTGGAACTTTTCATATTCCTCTTTTTTCATTGCCATGTCACTTGCATGATGCAAGAAACTAATCTCTCTGTTTTGCCAAGGAGAATGTAAATATGGATGAAAAATTCTCAGTGCCATCATGAAATGTCATAACCAAAATTGTCTCTGGATATTGTCATATAATTCAATAAATTGTTTTCATATTTTTACCTAATTTTTACAACTCTTTATTGTTTTGGTTTTACTTAAATAAAGATAATGAAAATATACAATCAAATATGTAGCTTGATATTTTTCATATGTTAAAAGGAGAAGGAGAAGAAACAAAGTACCATATTATCTTAGGCTGAAACTTAAGCAAATTTAACCAAACTGAAAAATATATTGCTAGATTACAAAGGTTATATTTTAAAAATCTTTAAGCATTCTTTCAGAAAGTGTGACATAGTATAAAAGTTGAAATTGGAAGGGAAGTCAAAAATATGCTGTTTATAAGCACTTTGAGTTTATCATGGAGAGAAAGGGTCTGAGGTTTTCTTTTAAAAAGAAAGATAAATGCTGTTACTTGAGAGTAGCTTTGTTCTTCTTGCTTATATAAGGATAATTCATGTTAGAATCCTTCAGCCAGTTTGATGGAGTTCCAGATTGTCAATATCCCCCCTAACAGTGACCCCTAAGGTATACCCCCATCTTTGTCTCCTTGAGAACCAGTTTGGTATAGTGATTAAGCTGTTGGCCTATACACTAGGAAATTGTGAATTCTAGGCCTCCCTTAGGCATGAAAACTAGCTGGATGATTTTGGCTCAGTCACTTTATCTCAGTCAACCCACTTCACAGGGTTATTGTTGTGGGGGAAATAGAAGGCAGGAATATTATGTAAATTTTCTGTTTGAGTTTACCAAATCCATCTAATCTAATCTAATCTAATCTAATCTAATCTAATCTAATCTAATCTAATCTAATCTAATCTAATCTAATCTAATCTAATCTAGTCTAGTCTAGTCTAGTCTAGTCTTCCTGGCTATATATTTATCATCTTTTATAGCATAGTCCCATAGGAGATTTGTTCAATATTTTGCTAAAGTCAAGGTTCACTATGTTCATCACATTTTGGTGGTCTGATAATACTATCACTTTAAAAAAAATCAGATATACTTAGTATGAGTTATTCTTAATAAATCCATGCTGATTCCTACCGAGTAATGCATTCTTTTTAAAAAAATCCCACAAAATGACTACTTAATCATCTGTTCAATAGTTTTGATAGGACAGACATGAAACTGAGCACTATAATTACCAGAAATGGAAATCATATTCACAATCTTTTTCAATGTCTCAGAGGTATCAGTTGGGTCCTGAGATATAAAATGTGATTGTGATAGCCATATGTAACCATCTTATTACAAAGGCTGTGTTACCTGTTTTTAATTATTTTACTTAAGCCTATTTGAACATAATTATTTTTTGATGAAAAGACCAAGGCAAAGTAGGAATTTACTCTTTTACTATCACTTGTTATCTTCCTATTATCTTCCCTAAGGGCAGCCCACCCTTTTCTTAGGCATGTCCCTTTTAAGTCTTAATTCAATCATGAGCTTCTTATGCAGCCACAATAGTTTCTTAAGTTGGTGATCTTTGTTTTTCTCCTGGGCAAAGTAATTCAAGGTCAGACAGTTAGTCCCCAAGCATGCCATTTCAGGCAAAATATGTTCTTCAGCCTCTTAAAATGCCCCCCTTCAAATAATCTCATTTATATAATAATTGTAATTGGGCTAATGATTTCTCTTTAAATTAGGACTGTGCAAAAATGATTCTTCCAATTTTGGTGCCTTGTTTAAAGTTGGAAAACATGCTGGTAATTTTCAAGGCCAAGTGTGGGTCTAAATTCTGATAACAGCTTCTTTTAATCCTAGCAGCTCTTGATGTTACTAAGTACCAGTGCCATTTTTTCAATATTTTACGAAATCTCATGGTAAACATTGCTATCTCTCTTACTCAGTGGCATTCCACTATGCTGTCATAAAACAAAGCAAGACAATAATTCTTCACTACAGAAGGCATTCGTTGAAAAAAATTGCATTTACTAGCAGGTGGGGATTGTCACTTGCTATGTTGTGTCTCACAAAATCACAGGAAATAAAAGGTGTGACAGAGTGTACACTCACTTGGCAGCAAAGTAATTTGATCCAGTCTATTAATTAAGAACTAAAAGTACAAAAGGAGTTGGGGAAAATTATGACCAAGATGTAGTTAAGAATCAAGAAATCAAATCGTAAAAGGCAAAGTTGAGACTTGAAGGTGCAGAGCATAAAGCAGGTGCCTCTATTTTTGGGGTGAATAGTAAACATGTCTGGTTTGTGGTCTGGGAGGGTATCCTCCTTCTGGATTTACAAAAGTTCTTTTGTGTTCCTCCTGGGAATAAGTCTTGAGACTGCATGTAGGTTCAGAACATGATGTACAGCCTAGTAGTGTTTCTCATGCATGCTGGCTGAGGAATTCTGGGAGTTGAAGTCCACCCACCTTCAAGTTGCTAAGGTTGAGAAACATTGGCCTATGGAAATAGAAGAGATTAGATCCTCTTCAGATCCAATAGTAGTAACAAAAATCCCAGGTTAAAGAAGTTCCGGGAACTCAATTGCTATGTTTTCTGCCACCAGTTTTCTTCTTACTAAAAATCAGTTATGATACATTGGTGCAAGGACAAAAAAAGCAGGTGGTAGTAGCAACATAAATAATCGATGAGCAATTTCATAATGCCTCTGAACCCACTTCAAGACTGACAACAAAAAAATTAGCTTTACCTCACTCTTTTATCATAGGACCTAATTTCTTCAACTTGCTAACCTATAATTTACCTTCCAGGCACTTGCTTATCACTTACTCACTTTTGTCAATATCAGCCTTGAACATTGGTGTCCAGAACTGAAAGGACTTGTCCAGGTATGCTATTCCCAAAATAAAATGGTCTGGTGAGAGCAATGATAGAAGCAGCTGTCATGAATTATTTCCCAGATGCAATGACAGCTTTGTGATTACAAGAAACCCTACAATTTGGATCATATGGTATAATGGGATCATTTTGCCCATAATATCCCTCTAGCGTCTAGCTGTTAAGCATTGCACAATGAGCCATGTATTGTTAGTACCATTCTGCTCATATCTCCTGATAGGCATGGTGTCAAAATACTGTATTAATCTCTTTGCAGCTGAAACTCAGGGGAAAAAAAACCTTTTCTATTTCGATACTGTGCTTAGGGGCAGTGTATCTCTGCTCTCTCAATAAAATTATTGCAAATTAGTTTTGTTTTTTTGTTTTGCTTTTTTTAAAAAAAAGCTTTTCTCAGAGAATTTTGCCAATTGAAGTGACCGTTTGCAAGGATGACAAATATGCTACATTGTTCAAGGTTTGACTGGATTTCATTCTAGATCAGGGGTCTCTGAATTTTTAAGAGTTGTGGACTTCAACTGCCAGACTTCCCCAGCAAGCCACTCCCATGAATTCTGGGTGTTGAAGTCCACATGTCTTAAATTTGCCAAGGTTGGTTTAGAGTTTAGACTTTTATCTGAATGAAATAAGTGTGTGGGGTGGGTGGATGGAGGGCTGTACAGTGTGTGTGTGTGTGTGTGTGTGTGTGTGTGTGTGTGTGTGTGAGAGAGAGAGAGAGAGAGAGAGAGAGAGAGAGAGTATATACACACACTGTAACAACATGGATCATTTTCTTTCCTTTACTCTCTCTCTCTCTCTCACACACACACACTCGCACACATACTGTACACACATATACTGTACAATATATATTTTCAGAAACGTCTCTAGCCATGACTTACAGAAGCTTTTCTCTTTTCTGGCAAATGGGATACATATTACAAATAATACAATCTTATATTATGTGTTTAGAGTGTCCAATACAAGGAGGAGTTCCTGACCTTTTCAGATGAAACTCATACCCATAGCTAAGATTTTCTATTTATATTATCCATGTACAGAGTATGAGAATG
Source organism: Azemiops feae (assembly GCA_023970755.1). Classification (NCBI taxonomy): domain Eukaryota; kingdom Metazoa; phylum Chordata; class Lepidosauria; order Squamata; family Viperidae; genus Azemiops; species Azemiops feae. The sequence continues at coordinate 2,588,388 of JALGBA010004287.1, forward strand.
AAGCTGCTCTCTCTTTAAAATTCATTTCACTTGTTTATTTAGTCATCTTATTCACTTAATCCCTACAAGCTGGAGGCAGTCAGTAACATGACATGATAAAAAGAATCACAACAGAATCAAAGCAGCATGCTGTAGCCAATTGCATCAGAAAAATACCAGGGATGTGCAAAATTCATCAATTTTGAAATGATATCTTCTGGAGAATTCCAGGATGTTCTTTTTCCCTAGACCCTGTGGCCCTGGAAGCAATGCAGGAGTTTCTAGAAGTGAATCTTCCAAGTTGGATGCAGTCTGAAATATTCTGAGCATAATGGTCTGCATAAAACAAGTCTATTTTGGAGTCAGGCCATCCCAGGAACATTTCAAGCTGTTTCCAGTATGGAGGGTTTGTTTCCAGAATCCTTGAATCACCCCTTCCTGCATCCTGTGGGCAACAATGCCTTCACTTTCTTGTTTTAGCTAGGGAAATGCTTTACTTTTTTTGTGCTCAGGACATAATACATGGAATAGTTAATGCTCAAAAGCTTTATAGTCCATTGTTTCTTATTAACCCTTCATGTTGGGCTCAAGTCCCAATATGTTTTGACCTGCTTCATACAAAAACACTTGTATGTTGTTGTTCCAACTGTTGTGGAAATAGAAATGTTGTCCATATCAGAAGTATCTATGGTTGAAGAGCAATGCTCTTGGGGCTCTGTAGTTTGGGGTTCTTTCTACACAGATAAGATTGGTTCCAGGGATATTTGGTATTAAATAGTTCAATCATGGAGAAACTAAGACTCTGAAAAAAGTATGACTATTTCACTTTAAAGGAATATAGTTTACTAGTAATGAATATTTCAATTTGTTTAACAAACACAGATTTCTGTTTATTTTCATTTCAGATAATAGTTCTCTAGGTGCTGTTTTTCTCCCTTGAAATAATAAATTCTGTTGTCATTTGAAAAGGACATCAATAGTCTGTTTTCTAAAGCAAATTGGATTATGGGTTAGTAAAAGATACCATTTTTTTAAAAAAAGAACAAGAGCCCGCATCTTTTAAATAGATGGTTGAGGTGTGTCTTGCTTAGATATTTTTTAAGAACTTTCCCAAGTGAGTCACCTTCATATGTATTGAAAATGCTGAAAACTATGGGAATTGTAGACCAAAGTCCAACAAGGCAATTTTCTATATCCAGGGATTCTACTTATGAGTGGAAACATGGAATGTTTTCCCGAAAATAAGACCCAACCAGAAAATAAGCCCTAGCATGATTTTCCAGGATGCTCATAATATAAGCCCCACTCCAAAAAAAAAGCCCCAGTTAAGATTGTCAGCCAGATGGATGCATTTAGTACCATATTTCTCCAAAAATAAGACCTAATGGGAAAATAAGCCCTAATGAGTCTTTTGGAGCAAAAATTAATATAAGACCTGGTCTTATTTTCAGGGAAACACGGGTATACATCCTATTGCTGTATTGGCTATCTGCTCTTCCGTGATCTTTACTCACATCGATCTGATCTGGGGTCTGGTGTTTGAGCTCCTATGCCTGTTGTTTTTGGGTGACTTCATCTCCATGGATTCAGAGCTGGGTTGGTTAGAGTTCAGGAAGAATTTATGGGTTCCAATGTGTATATGGACTTGTGCTAAGCAATCCCAAATTAGATGCATATAGAATACAGAATAACAGAGTTGGAAGCGACCTTGGAGGTCTTCTAGTCCAACCTCCTGACCAATCAGGAGAACCTATACCATTCTGGACAAATAGTTGTCTAGCCTCTTCTTAAAAATTTCAGTGATGGAGCATCCACAATTTCTGGAGGCAATCCATTCCACTGATTAATTGGTTTCAGTCAGAAAATTTCTCCTTATTTCTAGGTTAGCTTTTTCCTAGAAGCTTCCATTTGTTAATTCTTGTCCACTCTTCGGGTGTTTGGAAAATAGGTTGACTCTCTCTTCTCTGTGACAGCTCCTCAGATATTGGAAGATTGCTATCATGTCATCCTTGGCAAAGGCTGAGTTGTTTGCTCAATCAATGCTAAAGCAGCTGGGGTGCCATTAAAATTGAATATGAATAATAATTTTATTGTCACTTTGAATGTACACTAATCGGCATACATTAAAATGAAATTTTGTTGCATTCAGCTCTCAAAGGGTCATCACCTCCGATATACACTACATAAATATGACAAAAATAAATAAATAAATAAATACAGAATTATGCATATACCCACATATATTATATGACAAAGCTATTACAGAATTGGGTAGTCCTGCTGGAAATTCCCCTCCCCATCAGTCACACCTCCCTTGCAGAGACATTCACCTTTTTCTTTTCTTATAGATAGTCATGTACTAGATTTGGTTTTGCCTCAAAGCAGTTAAGGAGTTATTGGACGCAGAACAGCATAAACAATAACTTTCTAATGCATTAATTGCCACCTATGATCTCTGGAGACTAAACAGATCAGTTAAGAAGGTCTGCCTCAGATACCTTATGGATCTGGATGGTTCTGGCAGGCAGCTGGCTTTTTACCCGCAGAAAGGTTTTCCATTAAATACTTGGTTAGCCATTGGCAATAAGAACTGAACTGGATATTTCATTTGGTTGCTTCTAAGAGGTCTTTCTCTGCTGGCTAATTTTGGATGGTTCCCTAATTCAGGGCTTTTCAACCTTTTCACAGATTGTACCACTTTTAGGATATGACAATATTCGAATACCACCAGTCACCTAGCAAGGTATCAAAAACCTGATGACCCAAAAAAAAGAAAAAAGGAAAAAAGTGTTAAAGTACAGGTAGTCCTTGACTTACAACAGTTTGCTTAGTGACTGTTGGAAATTACAACGGCACTGAAAAAATGTGACTTATGACAATTTTTCACAGTTGTGACTATTGCAGCATCCCCAAGGTCATATGATTTACATTCGGATGCTTGGCAACTGATTCATACTTATGACGGTCACAGTGTCCCAGGGTCATGTGATCATCTTTTGCAACTTTTTGACAAGCGAACTCAATGGCCAGGGGTATGGTCAGTTCAATGTCACTCAGCTTGCGGGGCAACTGTGTGGGGTGTGGGCGGGGCTGTGGGGGGATCCGTGGGTCTTGGTGGAGGGGGGTGGGACTGGGGAGGGCGCCACGGCATGGTCTACCGGACGAGCCTTGCTGTCCCTCTTGGGCCACAAGGGGGACTCCCAAACAGTGACGTGGGCTGCCCAGAGCCCTGGGCAGCAGAGGGCAAGCACCCAGCCCAGCCTTCAAGCTCCTGGGGCACCAGGACCCTGCAGCCCAACCCACTCCAGCCCGACTTCCCCGAGGGGGCACCTGGCTATGCTTACTTCCTTGTCAAAGCTGCTGCTGCTGATGTGCCCATTCTCCTTGGCCAGATTGCTTATGGTGGGTACCGGAGGGCAAAGTGCATGGGTCAAAGGGAGGCCCACTCCCTCTCCATGTGAGGAGACTCGGCTTTGTAACCAAAGCATCCTTATTGATAGGATGGGAGACCGTGAAGATAGGCCAGGAGGAGGGGCAAGGGGATGGCAAAAGAGCAGCAGGGCTGCTATTAACCAAGTGCTAAAACAGGACATCCCTCAGACCCTCCCTCCCTCTCATTACAATCTCCCTCCTTCCTTGCTCCCTCCATCCCTACCCTCCCTCTTTCCCTGCCTTCCTGCTTCTCATTCTGATCTCCTTCCTTCCTTCCTTCCTTCCTTCCTTCCTTCCTTCCTTCCTTCCTTCCTTCCTTCCTTCCTTCCTTCCTCCCTCTCTCCGTGCCCAGGAAGGGACAAGGGGAGGGGGGAGAGACTGCCAGCATGGCTTGTGGCCGTGCTGCTGGTGGCAATGGCTTGAAAGACCACTGTAAATTCCTGGACAAGAGCCACACAGCCTTAAGAGCAGAGTGGCAGGAAGATATTTGTAATGAGGGAGGGAAAAAAACAGATAAGAAATGCAGCTGGGGAAGGGTCGCCCTCCGGGAGGAATGAAAAAAGGCAGCATCCCCTGAAGGAGATCAGCAAATTGCCCTCGCCCACTTCACATACCCGTGGACTCTGGGGGAGGGGATGTCACAAGTGGCATAAGAGTCCACGTTACCTGCGCTACACCACCCAGACCCCAGCCTGCCCAGAATGCGGTCAGCCTGTGGGGCAAAACAGTCATCCGGGACACCAGGCACCATGCGCTCACTTCCATCTCTGTGTGCACCCAGGCAGGTTCGGTTCTCGCTGGTTCACCTCGCCCAGCCCAACCTCTCCGTGCGGTGAGGAGAGCATGCCACTGCCTGCCAAAACTGGGCAGGCTGGGGTCTGGGCAGCGTAGCGCAGGTAACATGGACTCTCATGCTGCGACCCTTCCCCAGCTGCATTTCTTGCCTGTTTGTTACTGCCACCTGTGTGCATGCCTGGCCTATTTTTTATCCTCTCCTCTCTCACCCCTCCTCCTCCTCCTCCTTTTCTCTTCAGTGCAGCTCCAGCTGACTCTTCCTCCTCCTCCTCCTCCCAAGGCTGCGTCTTTTTTTCCCTCCCTCTCCTGCCCAAACTGCCTCCTTTTATATCCCTTCCTGTTTCTGCCCCCTCCTCCTCCTTTCTCTTCTGGGTGTGCTGGAAGTGCAGATCCTGGGGCCTTTGCCTCGCCCCAGCAGCCCTGTAGCTCTCGAGGGCTCTCTCACGGCAAGTCCTGTGCTGTGCCGCTTTGGCTCATTCCCTCCCTTGCTACACTTGTCTGGGCTGGGCAGGGCCGCGTACTACCTGCCACATGCCAATGTACCACCAGAGGTATGCGTACCACCGATTGAAAAGCCCTGCCCTAATTTACCAAGTAGACATACTGTATGCAGAATAGATGCCTATAGCACTGAAGAATAAAAACAAAAATATTGCTGACAAAGCAAGTGTACAGCTTCAAGTTTTAGTCTGTATCATAGTAATAGTGGAGGTGAAACATCACTCTTTCCTGATTGCACTGGTGGTTGTTAGGCAGTAACCTTGTTTAGGATAAACGGCTCCCTCTTAGGGAGAGTGAAGCAGTTAGATCTCCTGCCTTGCTCTTATTACTGTTTTGTAGAGCATTTTGCCAATACAATCACTCATGTTCACCTATCACTCATCTCAGTTCCTTCTGGATGAGTTTGATGGTGGCAGGACAGAAACTTGTCTGATTATATCTGGGAATATTTATGTTCTCTTGTCTCTGATGAGGTGGATAGATTGCTGATGGGGGTTTACCCAGCAATTTGTGGGCTATTTACCCAGCAATTTCTGTCCCTTCTGAAGTCATGTCTACGGAATAATGCCTACCACCTGAAAGAGGTTTTGAGGTACCCCTATCTTTCAAAGGACCATCCTGGATCTATCTATAGTTGACAATCATTGCCCCTTCTCTAGCCTACCCTTTTAGGGGAACATTATTGAGATAGTGATTGGTGTAGAGCTCAAAGCAACATAGAGTAAACAGAGCATTTGGTTCCCTTTTAATCAGGATTTAATCAGGATCTGCCCACAGAAGAGGAATAGCATGTGCCTTTGTTAGGAACTGTTGTGGGCTTTGTTATGAACTGAAGGTGGCCCTTCTAGACCTCTGGGCAGCCTTCAGTGATATTGACAGGGACATTTGTACCTCAGTTATCATTTCTTTGCACATTCACTAGACTGGGGGACCATTGTTAAGAATTTAGGAATATGGATTACTGGTGCATTTTTTGAGATGGTGACCAAGTCATTCACATTAATTATATGATCAAGAGAATGATCCTTAGTGCTAGAGCTAAGATTTAAGATTTATTAGCCTAACATAGGACCAATAAGTCTATTGACTGGAAGAGGCTTCACGTTAGACCTTATATTTTGTGGTATTGTAGCATACAATGTACTATGCTGTGAGCATGTTATCTGTTTTTCAAATGTATCACATTTTCTTCCCATGCTATCATCTTTTCTGAGCATTACTATGGTTTGTTCTTCAATGCTTCTGTCTCAAAGCCTTGTCTCACTATCCCAGTACCAAGAGATTTTGCTTCAAAGTACTGTAAAACTCTGCTCCTTCTGCCCCATAGATACAATTTTGTTTCTTATAATAATATGAGCTGTGTTGAAATAGATAGTAGAATGTAATCTTTTGCTTTAAAGAATGATTCACAGTGTAGCAGCCAGTGGGAAAAAGCAGGATAGGCTTTGATCCAAAATGTATTAAAATTTCAATGGAATATAAATTCCTAGAACTGCATTTAGGATGGTGTTCTTAGAGGAACATAATCTAAACCATGGGTTTTCTCAGATGCAAAATGGTCCAACATAATTCATAGAAAATACCTTGTTGCAAGTTTCATCACCTGGACTAGCATAGCATTCTAATTTTGTGGCAGAAAATGATGGTAAGAATTTTTAAGCATTAGTTGTAGAATGACAATGAATGATAATTATAAAAATAAATTGCACTTATCACGGTCTTCCAGGTGGAAAAACAACTATGAGTTCCGCAGCAAGAACTGTCAGGGAATGCTTGATAACATTAAGACATAGCCATTTGTCCTAAGGCTTTTAGCAAACAACTAATTTCATATCTGCTACAAAAAAGCATGAGCCCACATTCTGCTTGTCCTGTGGCATCATAGGTATCATTAACAGGACTGAAATTCTGAAGCTTATTAGTTAATTTCTTGAACAGTATTGAATTTACTTGCTGCATAATTGTTTTTCAGTCACTTCCAGTGTAATTGCAGTTTCATCTCCAACCCGTGTAATCCATATATTATGGTTTATTTACTTACTACATATTATTCTCTTTTCCCTGCTACTGTTTTTTGCGGATTCCTATGGCTCCATGATTAGAGGAATAAGCCTGTGCAATTAGTCCTCATTTAATGACCACAACTGGAACCAGCAATTCGGTTTTTAAGCAAAGTAGTTGCTAAGTGAAATTGCCCCTGTGCTTATGATCTTACTTCAGCTCTCCTTTGCTTTCAGACCTGTGAAAGTTGAAAACATGAGGCCTAATCATAAGCTTGCTTTTTCAACACTGTCATAACTGCAAATGATTGCTAAAAGAGGCAGTCGCTAAACAAGGACTACGCCTATTTCCTGAGGATAGCCTTAAAAAAACACTTCAGGTCAATGCCTTCTTCCTTTTCCACATTTCCTCCATCGCATACAGAAGCTGAGTAGATTTTTTTTACTGAATTTTACACTGGCCTTGATAATGCAAGAGCATCTGCAATCCCACACAAGGATAAGAGGTACATGGAGCTAATTAGTATAGATAGCATGACACATAGTTGTTTCTTTCATCCTATGAAAAAAGCTGGGCTGGGGTTCAGAGGACTGATTTTGCTGCTTGAGGTAGTTGCCTCAGTCTTGGTAATGGGAATTCTTGCCAAAGAATTGATGGGTCCTTGGTGCTCCTTGAGCTTGATTGTTTTCTTTCTTTTCTAGCCCTAGCACTGATGAAATTACCCAGTTTTGGGTAATGAAACGTCTGCAAGAAACCAACCAAGCTCAAGGAGCACCAAGGACTTCTCATTTCAACCCTGAGCTACAAATATTCTCCTTTATTGGTTGGTGATATGTTTGAAAAGAGATAGCACCAGTTATATTGCTCCTTCCCAGTTGTTGATTTACCTGCTGCCTTCTACAAAAATTCATCTTAAACCCTGTCCTCAAAATTTTGTTAAAGCCACCAGTCCACTTCTTTTATTAAATAATGTGGGCACTTTCAAGATATATCCCTATATTATAGGATTTTAATAATTCATTAAAGTGAGTATTTGATTTGTACTTGAATTTTGCTTTGCTTTCTAGAATTATATTGAGTATTCTCCAGCTCTGTTTTATGAAGAAAAGCTAATTGTTTTAGTGCTTTGAGAGGAAAATAATCCTCCTTAGATCATGTCGATGTTATTTCCCTTAAAATGTTCTTCAGTATGATTTATTTATCTTCCACTTGCTACAGGAGTAATATAGAAATTGTTGGAAGTAATCTAGCAATCAATTTCAATTTATCACTTCCCTTCATGTGAATTCTCATTTACTTTTCTATAAACAGAAATGCAGACTATGATATATTATTCTATGTTTACACCAACTTTTTATATTCTAGTGTAATATAATAAAATAGAGTGCAATAATTGTTTTAATGGTTTTTCATATGTTATCATGGGGGCCACAAGGGGGCAATGTTATTCTTTGAAAACCTGATTTTTTATAGTATCTTCTGTGATCTCACAATAGTCTATAGTTTAGAGATACTTCTGTTTTGTCTAGTAGATTATGCAGGGGGGGGGGGAAATAAAGCTTTATAAAGCTCCCAGCCAAGCAAGTATGATCTTTCATTCTATATTTCTGCTAGTATAGCCCTCTCTTCATATTCATTTGGGCAGATATTTGCAGTTTATGAATTGCTGGGAATCTAATGCAACTTCATAGATTCGTGGAACTAGATGGGATACCATCTGCCTAATGCAAGAAGAGATGAGTATAGTACAATCTCTTGATGTCTTTTCCCTTTAATATTTTCTACTTGGGATCTACTTACTCGTGGTGATGGTGGGGTGGGGAGTAGGCAATTTGTGGGAAATTGCCATTGAAAGATAACGGCTCTTTGTAGTTTCTTCAAGATGCAAGACTTTTCCAGGCCTGAAAAAATATGTCAGTGTTTTAAAGAAATAAAATGAATGGAAGCCCCTTTTCTGGATCATTTTTATTTGTCCTGCATCTTTCTACGTATATCATCGACTGATCCCATGATGAAAGATTGCAAACATTCAGAATGCTGAGTGCAGGGGATTGTTTTTAACTAGCATGTCTTCAAGGTTGATTCGGATTTCTTCTCATTTTGTGAACAATTTGTATTCATAGCTTTCGGATTTCCCTTGAGTTACCTTTAACATCTCAAAATTAAATGGGAAAGAGATTCCTGATATCTCTGAAATAAAGAGACACAACAAAATGGAGAAGATAATGAAATTCCACCAAGCTTTTATCAAGCCAGGTCCAGTTAGGTCAATATCTCCAAGAGATTGACGTGTCATATACATGTACATAGGTCACCTTTATATGATGCAGGTCATATACTTTCCAGGGTTATGCAATCTCCAGATCTGGAACTTAATATAGAGAATTGCATATTTAGACTCTGCCTTAATAATTTCATAGCATTATAGAATAGATTAGTCCATTTGTATCACCTTGTAATTTCTGTAGCACTATATAATCCATTGCCGGCTTGCTTCACCGGACCCCCTTTAGCCAGGTCATTTCAGGATGACCCAGGATGCTTTTATGGCTGCTGTAACAGTCCTGTGGCACAAGGCCATGCCATACTTCAACCAATTCTAGCAATTCCTTACTTTGTCCTGTTACCATCTCTCATGACTTGGACATGTGGTTGGACTTTGAGAGAACACACTACAACAGCTTCAAATAACTATGGTTGAGGCTGCCAGAAGTGCAAGAACCAGAATGTTGTATCTCCCTCGATACCTGATGGTAAAAAAGGAAGAGAAGAAGGAGAAGGAGAAGGAGAAGGAGAAGAAGAAGAAGGAGGAGGAGGAGGAGGAGAAGGAGAAGGAGAAGAAGAAGGAGAAGGAGAAGGAGAAGAAGAAGAAGAAGAAGAAGAAGAAGAAGAAGAAGAAGAAGAAGAAGAAGAAGAAGAAGAAGAAGAAGAAGAAGAAGAAGAAGAAGAAGAAGAAGAAGAAGAAGAAGAAGATTATAGAACAGAGGATGATGATGATGATGATGATGACCTTTGGGTACAGGGTACAAATTAGTTATACCCTGCCTTTCCTGAAAAGGTTCTGGAATAACACGCTTTCTTTTGATTGAATGAGCTGAAAGAATGACTGGCACAAAATCTCTACTTAACTTGTATAGCCGATGTTGGATACCATAGTGCCCCTAGTTTCTGTCCAAAAGTTTAACTACTAAATTTTGATGATGATGGTGGTGGTGATGATGATGATTATACAGTTTATAAAAGATTTTATACTCAGACGACATTAAATTTTTTTAAAAAATCATCTAATTCAATTGTCTGCTAATGTGGGAAGTCCACTATGACTAAATGGAAAGCAATACTAGAGTATTCATCAATAGTCATCTACCTCTCACTTATCTATTTATAATCTATTTATAATAATTATTTATATTTGAATATTGAATGAGCAGGAATTTGTTTCTAATTTGTAATCAAAAGAGGTAAGTGACAGCATGTGTATCATGGCATCATCATGCAAATGACACAAATTATGCAGTTCACACTATTCCCAAGAAACCCCTGTTCTGGATGGCCTGTACAGAGCTTTGTATTGCATCCATTCACCCACCCAAGGAAAGATAAAAAAAATCTTCTAGAAGTTAGACATACGGGGGTCAGAAGACACACTATGGCAAAGCATTCTACTTTCTAGTGATGCTTTTGGCTTTCTTTCTACCTTAAGGTTGGAAACAGGAGCAGCCACAGGAGGATGTCAAAAAGGTAAAAATGGCAACTGTAATCTTACACCTAAAGTTGTCATCTTGACTTTTTTGACCTCTCCTGAAAATGACCTTAACTATAAATATCTTTTCCAATGTGATAATGTGATAATGTAAAGAACAAATTTTACATGCAGAAACATCTAATATGACAGTTATGTATAGCTTAACCTTAATGTCCTAGCCAAGAGGAATGTCATGACTGAATTCTTGTCAGTTTGAAACAGCTTGTTGATTTGCATTTTTAGCATTAATAGATTTGGGGGGGGGACTGCAGAAACCAAGGAACAGAGCTTAGCTCAATAACTCAATAACTCTATTCTCAATTGGAATAGAGAAAACATTTAAAGAAATGTTAATATCCCTCCCCTTGTGCTAAAGATATTTTCCCATAATCTGACATTAGATTTTATCTGTTTATCTTTTAAAACAACCAAAGTCCTTTTGTTTTGAAAATCAGTTAATAGAAAAAAAATAGCTGTGTTGATGAGCTGAGACCTTTGAACTTACTTTTTTTTTCTTGAGAAACCTAAGTTTCTCAAGGACTCTACGTTGAAGTCTATCACAGTCTAGCTAAGAATCACCTTTTTAATTTAAATAAAATTCTGCATGCATATCTAGAAAAATGTTAGCTTGCCTGGTATGATCATGGGCCTTCTTACTTGTAATAACTGGTAGAAAATACTTAATTTAAGTATTTTTTAATCAGAAAATTTTCTTAATGGGTGAGAGGACAGAAAGCTAGCTACTGTAGTATAGCATTCAGCAGAAAGTTTATATAGAATTTACAATGCATAGGGCTTTTTTATTTTAAAATATTTATTTTATATTTTACATCTGCCTTTCTTCTCATTAACTTATATGCTGATGGAATTCAGTTGGGATACATCATCTTTCCCACTTATTCTTTTGGAAATCCTGGGAATTGTAGTCCAAACATATTTAGAGGATAATATATTAGAGAAAGCAGATGAAGACAGAGCCATGGCAGAGAGAAAGAGGGATAGGGGGAGGAAGCAGAAGCAGGGCGGGGGCAGGGAGAGAGTTTTGTGTTGGGAAATTAAATTTCCTTTCCCCCCCTGGCTAATAAGACATTATACCCATATTGTGTAATTTGTATCAATCATATCAAAATGTAAATGACATGCAGAGTGTAATTTCTGAGATAATATCACAATTTATGTCACATCACTTGTCCCCTGTAGATGCCCATGTTTCCTAATAAAAGTCATTGAGACTGAGAAAGAGAATTTGCTTTAGAGATCTGTTGAAAGTTTGCAATGTGGTGAATTTACATTTATTTAGCTATGATATGGCCAAGGAGTGGGTGTGCCATGCCCTTTCCCCCAGGAATTCATTTTCCTTGGTTCCCACATGAGAAAATATTACAAAATATTTCTTTTCCTGGGCAGTTCATTCACAAAATCTTCATACTTCAAATATGGCAGAGAACTTAGAAAAGTAATTTGTGACTTAACAGAATAATAGAGTTGGAAGGATCTTGGAGGTCTTCTAGTCCAACCCTGCTCAGGCAAGATCCCTATACCATTTCAGACAAATGGTTGTCTAATCTCTTCTTAAAAACCTCCACTGTTGGAGCACCCACAACTTCTGGAGGCAAGTCATTCCACTGATTAAGTGTTCTAACTGTCAGGAAATTCCTCCTTGTCTGATATAATTCATAAAATATGATTTTATTTCAACTTAATTGCTAAATGAATTATTCTATTACCCACATCTCTGGCTTTATCTTTCTGTGTATACTAACAATCCTGATAAGATGAATAAAATTGTACAATTGGAAGCTTGGATATTGCAGGAGTGAGAATTGTATAATCCTAAAACTGGCAGATTGTCCATCATTTTCTTTTTAAAAAAATATTTGATATTAAATTGTTAGATATTTCATAGATTGAAATAGTAATATAAACTCCAGTCTTATATCCACTTGCCTGTTTGATATATTCAATTGAATTCAGTTAGCCTTACTTCAAAATAGATCTTCCAGTACAGATAGATTACATAGATACAGTAGATGATTGATTTATAGATAGATAGATAGATAGATAGATAGATAGATAGATAGATAGATAGATAGATAGATAGATAGATAGATAGATAGATAGATAGATAGATATAGAAATAGATGATATATAGAGAGTGATACTATCAGCAATCATAAACATTAATAAATTACATTCCAGGAGCCATCAGAATGATTTCCAATATTATTGCTTAGTTTTAGGATTAATTCCACAAATGAACAAGAATGAAGCATATTTCCAGTGATCACTCAGAAATTAATTATTATGTTCATAGACTCTCTCCTGATATTTTTTCTCCCATAATACTTCAATATAAATTTAAATTTAAAAATGCTTGAAAGATGTTGCAGATATAGAATATAAAAAGCTAGCTCATTGTTGAAGGATACTTTCCTTCCCTCCCCCCACACAATTAACATGTAAAAACATGTCATGTGACAAAACAATTCATGCTTTTGGGAAATGTTTGCTCATGGTCACATTGTTCGATAAAAATGAAAAAGAGTTAATAAACCTACAAATGACAAGAAATGTAATAGATTATAAAGCACAGTTAAAACATCTGTAAGAATTCAGTTGACTTTTTCCCAAATTTGCAAAAATACAGCTGTGATTAGAAGTTTATGGTGCCACATAAATTGAAAATCTCATCTCATTGACATTATTGTGATTTTGATATTTCTCATTTTCAAGGGCTGTTGGCAGAATTGGTTGCTGCCTACTTTAAATAACTCTCCAAAGTTTAGCTGTACATACAGTATGGACAGAAGAATGTTGTTCCTTTTAGAATGTATCTTGAAGAATTACACAGCACAGGTGCCTATGTTTTTGCATGAGTGAGCATTTCTGTATGTATACAAAAGAGAGAGAGGCAGATACAGATGTTATATTTTGTCGTTACTGCATTTACTGATATGGTCCCTGTGACTTTACCTTGTTCTACCCACATGCAGCTCCTTAGATATTCCATAACATGGGGACACATGGCAAGAAGTCATATGGGCACTTTATTTATGACTTGAGCTGCATGATAAAACAATAACGGGGTGGATATAATGGTAACTTAAGTATCATATGCAATATATTTGAATATTGCATACATATAAATAAATTCCCTATAGAGTGGTTCTTTTTTTAAAGAACAGGAACAAGAATCTGCAGTAGGTACACTTATAAAGTTGACTTTCGGATTACAAGAAAGCTAACAGTGCCTAGTAAAAGAGGGACAAAATATTGTTCAGAAATCGGCATTTGTTTGCCTCTTGATTTAATGGAAATGGGTTATTCATTAACTGCTCAGTATCCAGTAGATATGTTTTTAGCTTTGCAGAATTTGCAGAAGTCAGTCTGACGTGGAAAGAGGATTTTGTCAAATATTCAAAGCATACAATCTTGACAAACATTAGTCCAATTTGGATTATTAAACTCCTTGTTGGCCAGCTGTCATGCTGTGCATAAATGCCTACTTTCAAAAGCAGGCACTTACAAAACCCAGCTGGGATGTGAGTAAAAGAGAGCACTAGAGTCCAAAACACATGCAGATGTCTAATCTGTGACTTTGTGTACAGGAAAAAAGAGACACACCCATTTCTCAGATTGTCTGTGACATTTGGTTCAGTAACAGCACTTCAGCCATTGCTACCTGATGTTCTTGGAATCAAATAACTGCATAAAAAAAATTCTAAACAGAGTTTATTTTCTGAAAAATATTTCCCAGATATTTGAACAAGAATTCTCTCATAATATAAATTAATCTGGGAATTCATTTTTAGAGCATTCACCTTGCCCCAAAGGCTAAGATTTAATGAATACCATCTATCCATATCTGAAGAAGTTTATTTATATATTTTATTTATATTACATCTTACTGACTGATTTATATCTTTCAGTATACACCTACCTAAATATGTAATAGATTAGATAAAAATACAGAATGGATTTTCCTGAAATGGATAAGAATCCAAAATTTCACCTATTGGCATCAACTCTGATTTGGATCAGTTAATAAAATATCCTGCTATTCTACTAAAGGTATCTATCATTTGAATTAACACAGTAATAATAGAGTGAGGTTTATAAATAAACAAAAGAATATCATCTGTAAATAAACTAGTTTGTGTTCAACCAAATTATGTTCTATTCCATAAATCTCTCTATGGGAAATGTGAATATCAGCAAAAGATTTATATGAAAGATTGTAAGCATATAACCTATTTTTAGTTTCTATGGATAGTTTTTATCAATAAATCAATTCAATATGCATATGTTAAGAAATAAATGGAACAACGAATTTAGAGATTCCTATATTGGCTAGACAATGGGCAAGTGTTTTAACTTCCATATGTAGAGCATCAATGGAGAATAAATGACTTATACAACAAAAAATAATATTTAGAATTTATTGGACTCCACTACTTTTGTATGGAAAAGGATTGTGTAGGACAGCACTTTGTTGGAGATGCAATAAGGACAATACTTTTTTAAAATACATATTTTTAAAATGTCCTGTGTACTTGCAAAGTTTTGGCAGAAAGAGGTGGGCTATTTAAAGGTGACTCTATGATAAGAGCTGAAATTTTCAGAATATTCAAGAGAAAAAAATATTCTCTCCAATTACATACTTAGTACATGGAATTTGAGAACTGGACAATCTAAATGGATTGACCTGTGTATATTATAGCTAAGAGACTGATATATCATCTTTGGAAAGATAAATGTATGGCTTCACTTACTCAATAGATTGAAGACCTGGTTATACTTGCTACCAGTAAACGAATTACTTAGAGGTGTGGAAAAAGTTGGGTCTTCAAAGCCAACAGGTAGAGGCCTGCTGAACAGGTAGAAGGCTAACAGGTAGAGGCCTGCTGAACTTCTGGGGGCAGAATGTTCCATATGGCAGTCACTGCCACAGAGAAGCCATGCTTCCTAGCTCCTATCAGATGGCAATGTTTAGGGGAAGGAACTACCATAGGAGCATGCCCACTCTATCTGACCTGGTAAGACAGGTAAATGTCCTTAGGGACATTTATCTTGCAGATAGCCTAGTCCAGTGCTATATTGGGCTTTAAAGGTGTAAAGTAAAATAATACTATGATCTTAATAGGGCCCAAAGTGGCAGTAGATGATGAACCAGGTTTTGAGATTGGTAAGTTGGCAATGAAAATGGACTTATTTTTCTTATTTTGGAACTGGAATGCATAAAAATCATGTATACAAAATCAATGATCAAAATAGGAATATAAACTCTTTTTACTTATATAGATAATTCTATAGGCCAGTGATGGCGAAACGTTTAGAGACCGAGTGCCCAAACCACAACACAAAACCCACTTATTTATCGCAAAGTGCCAGAGCCGCATCAGCATTGTGGTGCCCTCAGGGGGGAATGGGAGCGTGGCCCACTGGGTGGGCGTGGCCCACTGGGTGGGCATGGCTGCGGTTGTCATGTCAGACTGGGTGGGCGTGGCTGGGGTGGGCATGGCCACCTTGATGTTGCTCATGGGGGGATGCCTGTGGGGGCCGGGCAGGGTTAGGGGAGATCCAGGGGGTCTCTGGCTGGTGGGGCGGTGGGCAGGAGGCCCAGCACAGATGGGGGGAGGTACGGAATCCTAGCTGGGACTGGGGGGCCATGGCGCCGATGGGGATCTGGCTTTGCCTGCTTGGGGTGGCCTTTGGTTGCTGGATGTGGGCGTGCTCTACCACCTCTACTTGAGCTTGCTAGCTGGCCGTTTTGCCTCCTTTATGCTGGGTGGGGCTGCTGCTCTGGGCGGCGGCAGCCTAATGGACCTGCGCAAGCTGCTGGCAGTGGCGGTGCACGTGCCCACAGAGAGGGCTCTGAGTGCCGCCATAGGTTCGCCACCACTGCTATAGACAGTGAATTATCCAAGCAATGGGCAAATGTTTCATAATTGTTTTACATTTGTTGTATATTTAAAATCATATTGAGAAATGCAATCACTTTATAGATTGTTAGTGACGATGGAATTTGAATTGGATAAGTGTACAGCACTTCCTATTAAAAAAAGGAAAAATTGAATACCTAGATGGAATTGTACTAAGAAATGGTAGTAGCAGAGGAAGTAAGTATTTGGATATCTTAAAAATAAATAACATTTTCCATGTCCAAGTAAAAAAGAAAACCAGCACTTAGTATGTAAAACAAGTTAGAAATGTTTTAAAATCGAAGATGAATAATTGTAATACAATAAAAGCCTTTAATAATTGAGTTGTCCTTGAAAACTGTACAGAGCACAATAGTGTTGATTGGACACAAGTAGAATTAGATACTTTAGACTGCAAGACCTGAAAACATATTACAATAAATTATACACTGCATCAAAAAGGGGCACAGATTGTTGTATTTAGCAAGGGAAATGGTGGTTGTAATTTATTCGATGTGAACCAGATATTGGAGGATGGAATTAAAGATTTAATGGTTCCAGACAGGAAAAAAACTGAGAGTCTACATTTGCAAGACAAGATCAAGCATTAGCAACAAATGCCATTAAAAAAATCAGAACTGGAAATATGAAAAATACAAGTTATATAAAGAGAAAAAAAGTCTGTTGACCACCTAATCAGCAGCTGTAGCAAAATTGCCCATACAAATTATAGAAGATATGATAACATGGTAAAAAAGTTTGATTAGAATTTATGCAAAATATATAGATATCATTTCCACAAATTATTGATATGATTATAACGTAGAAAGTGGAGCATTATGAAATGTTCCAGAATGACCATGTAAAATCTTATGACATTTCTGAATTTAGATGAACTGTTTATATGCGTGTGTGTGTGTGTGTGTGTGTGTGTGTATGTCTCTCTGTGTTTGTCTGTATTCTTGTTGTGTCTTTTTCATTGTTTATTGTTCTATTATTTTACTTCTGTTTATACTCCTTTCATTTTCTTCCTTTTTATTATTGTAAGTCACCTAAAATAGCCCCACAGCGAGATAGGTGGTGGCAAATTATTTTAACAAACAAACAAATATAAAATATATATTGGTGGACATTACAGTAGTTGAGGAAAATAAGTTTTACTTAGAAATGTGGCAATACTAAATGACACTAGAATAGCTCAAAAGGAACTGGAAAAATTGTAAAATATTGTGATTTGTCTTTTAAAGTACTGAGATCATGAAATAAACCAGCAAATTTTCTCTCATAAATGTATTCTCTCTCACTCTCATCTTCCTATTCTAGAATATTCTATTCTATTAATCACTTAAATATGAGCCAGCAGTGTGCTGCAGCTGCCAAAAAAGCCAACACAGTCCTAGGCTGCATTAACAGAGGAATAGAATCAAGATCACGTGAAGTATTAATATCACTTTACAATGCCTTGGTAAGGCCACACTTGGAATACTGCATCCAGTTTTGGTCACCACAATGTAAAAAAGATGTTGAGACTCTAGAAAGAGTACAGAGAAGAGCAACAAAGATGATTAGGGGACTGGAGGCTAAAACATATAAGGAACGGTTGCTGGAATTGGGTATGTTCTGTATTCAGTTGGGTAGACATTTACGAGATGAAGTTGAACAATAACAAGGTTTATTCATTAGTACAGACACAGAACAGAACAGAAAATGAAACTGGCTCCACCCTTTTATACACAGAGCTCTGGTTAATCTCAACCAATAGTTGCAGAGTATTTCTCCCACTTTAATTAATGAGTCTGCCCGGGCCCCAGACATTCTGTCTCTGTAGCAGCCACATGGCCGTTGCCCTGCACCTGCTGCCATAAACAACTGAGTACATTACACCCCTCCCCCCTTAGTGAGGTGCATACTGTACCCCCTTTTATTAGGTTGCTTTAGTAAGCCGCCCCTAGAAGGAGGCTACCCATTCACTCCCCTAATCTTAGCCCAGCCTGTGACCTTGTAGGACGTGTCGCCTTCCTTTGTTCATTAAAGCTTTAGCAAGCAGCTAATGGAAGCTTTTGAAAATAATGCTGGCAATGCCAGCTTGTATAAAAGTACATTTGTACCTCTGAGAACACCTCAATGCTAGCAAGAACTCCGAATGCTAAGTTAGCGCAGATAGAGCCCTCACGTACTCCTTTAGGAACTTGGGAGGTCCTCGGATTTGCTCTGATATCTGCGGAAGTGCTGCGGTTGCCTGATCTGCAAGCTTGCCCACCGGGCTCAGCAGACCAGGATTTGGGGACCCATTTGCAATGGTTGGAATTGGGACATGGAGGCTGACCTGTAGTTCCAGCTCTGTGTGCCGGTTTGGGGTGGAATTCCCCGGATGGGTGGTGTTCCCTGAAGGGGTGGTATTCCCCTGAAGAGGGGTGGTGTTCCCCTGAGAGGTGATATTCCCCTGATCTGCAGGAGCAGGTGGTTGGGGATCGTGTCCCAGATGGGCAACTCCCCCCCGTGGAGTGGCTTGAAAGGGGGTCGTGTCCCGGATGGGCAAACCCCCCCCATGGAGAGGCTTGAAAAACCGATCTCGCACAATGTCCCATGCGTGTGGTGCCCGAATCAGGAGCCGCCTCGATGGCAAACCCCTCATTCGCTATTTGCGATGAGCCATATTCACAGTCATGGTGACTGTCCCGATCAATCTCGGGAGCTTCCTCCCTCCCCCCAGAGCAGAGCCAGGAGCGGAAGAGTGGCTTGGCAACCACCAGCGAAGCTAGTCAATATGGCGCCGCAGCATCTGACCGTCTTCCAATGCCACTTCATAGGAAAGAGGGCCAGTGACCCTACAAATGACAGCCACCACCCACAAGTTACCAGGGCCATAATTTCGAGCCCAAACTGGATTGCCCAAGTTCAGCTGCCTTGGTGCCCGTGGTTGGGACACCTGTGATGCAATGCGGTCTGGATGTAACCTATCCAGCTTAGTGATAAGCCGGCGACCCCATCGGAACTCGGCGGGGCTTTTGCCCGTGGCAGTACATGGAGTGGTGCAGTGCACAGGAGAAAGTCAGCCAACCAGTGATGCCAGTTGCTGTGCATTAGTCTTTTCAGAGAGTCTTTCATAGTTCGCACCATGCGTTCTGCTTGACCATTTGATGCCGGGTGGAATGGCACCGACGTAGCGTGGTGGATTAGGTTTGCCCGTAGAAAAGACTGGAACTCCGAGGAAGTAAATTGAGTTCCATTGTCAGAGACAATTACGTCCGGAAGTCCATGAGTGGGAAAAATGCCACACAGAACCCTGATGGTGATAGTGGAAGTGGCAGCGGACACTGGAACCACCTCCAGCCACTTAGAGTGACTGTCCACCACAATAAGAAAGAGTTGCCCCTGAAAGGGGCCAGTGTAGTCGATATGGATCCTTGACCAAGGATCCTGTGTTGTTTTCCACCTATGGATGGGAGCTTGGGACATTTCTGGCCTGGACTGTTGGCAAATGTGATACCCTTGGACCTGGGCTTCGATCTCCTTATCGAGCCCCGGCCACCATAGGTGACTGCGCACAAGCGCCTTCATTCGGACTATCCCCGGATGTCCCTCATGCAGAGATACTAGGACTCTAGTCCTCAGTGAGGTCGGGATGACTACCCGACTGCCCCACAGTATACACCCCTTGAAGGTGGATAGCTCTGATTTTCTCCTCCCAAACCCCTGAAATTCTGTGCCTGGACACGTGTCTGGCCATCCCGATAACACCCAGTTCAACACACGTGTTAACGTGTTGTCAGCAGCTGTTTCAGCTGCTACATCCCCTGCATGGAGAGGGGATTCCGGCAGATCCTGAATAGACAGGATGTGGTTTGCTGGTGCCGGATCAGGCTCTATATTTCTCAATGGCAACCTACTGAGGCCGTCTGCATGGCCCATCTCTTTGCCCAGCTTGTGAATCATGCAAAAATCATATGCAGCCAGAAATATGGACCATCTCAACATCCTAGGAGATATTATGTGGGGTGTCTGCTTGTCATTTGTAAACAGCCCCAACAGTGGCTTGTGGTCTATGAAGACCATGAAACGGCGACCATACAAGAAGTCATGGAACTTCTTGATGTCCGCTATGATTGCCAATGCTTCTCGATCTCTCTGCGCGTAATTACGCTCTGTGGCAGACAGGGTTCTGGAGTAATATGCTATCGGCACCTGAGTCCCATCTGTTTCAAGATGACTTAAAACAGCTCCGATTCTGTACGGGGAAGCGTCGCATGCTATGCTAACAGGAAGTCGCTCATTAAAATGAGCCAACACCGCAATTGAGGAAAGCAATGCTTTGACTGCAGCAAAACTCTTCTCATGGACACTCGTCCATGCCCAAATAGCCTGTTTATCTAGGAGCCAGTGTAACGGCTCCGCCATGGCTGCCTTGTGGGGCAGAAATGCGTGATAGAAGTTTAACAATCCCAAGAACGCTTGGAGTTCTGTTTTTGATTTGGGACTTGGTGCTTGCTGGATCGCCTCCAGCTTAAACTGAGCAGGGTGTATGACTTCCACGTCTATGCGAAACCCCAGAAACTCTGTGGATGTAACCCCAATCTTACACTTATCTTTTCTGAGTTTCAGGCCCGCTTTGCAAAACCGCAGCAACACGGCCTTGAGTCTCTCAGCTAGATTCTCTACTGATTCCCCTGCGATGAGGACATCATCGGAGTACGGGCACACGCCCGGGAGGTCTCTGAGCATTTGCTCCATGACACTCTGCAAAATACCTGGTGCTACGTTAATGCCAAACTGTAGCCGCTGCACCTTGAAAGCCCCCCAATGGGTCACAATAGTTTGTGCCTCTGCCGTGGCATCATCCACCGGCAACTGTTGATAAGCCTGGGCCAAATCAAGTTTCGCAAAAATGCAACCCCCTTGTAAAGATGCCAGAATATGGCTGACTACTGGCACGGGATAGGAGTGTTGCTGCAGTGCTTTATTCAGCGTGCACTTATAGTCAGCGCAGATTCTGACCTCACCGTTGGCCTTAAGTGGCATCACTATGGGGGTTTCCCATGGACTGCTGTCCACAGGCTCTAAAATGCCCTGCTGCAAAGGTTTATCCAATTCTGCATTAATTTTGTGCTTGAGAGCGAACGGCACCCGATGCGGCTTGATTCTAATTGGTGTGACAGAAGGATTTAACTTTAAAGCAATTGGTGGCCCCCTATACTCTCCTAATTCAGTGGTGAATACGTCTGCGAATTCTTTGCAGACTTGTTCCAAACTGGCCATTTTTACGCTGTTCAGCCCCGTTACCTGAATTCCCAGGGCCTCGAACCAATCAAGCTCTATCAGGCTTGCCCTGTCCCCATCAACCACAACTATATTCAGCATTCCCATGAATTTCTGAAAGTTCACCCTTATAGTGGCTTCCCCCTTAACTCTGACCGGGGGATTCTGGAAATCAGTCAATATTAGGTTTGATGGCCTAATTTTTAGCCGTTGGCCACTTCGCTCACAGATTCTGTTAAGGGTGCTCTGGGAAATGATGGACACGGCAGACCCCGTGTCCAGTTCCATCCTTAATGGGGCCCCTTGCAACCTTACTTTGAGTTGCAGCTTTTTCTTTAAAGGCTTTTGTCCCCTGGTTCTATGGACGCTGCGCCTGCTGGCACAGAACCCCACCCTGTTTTGGCTGGGTACCCCAGTACCTTTCCAAGGCAACTCTTTCTTGGAACTCTCTTTTCCACGCCCTAAGCCAACAACAGCGATATGGCCTTGCTTGCCACATGCTCGACAACTAGCTGTCCGGAACTGGCAGTCAGCTCGCTTGTGCCGACCCCTGCACCTGGAGAAGGGATCCGCCTTGTCAAGAAGTCTCGGAAGTCCTTTCACCGGTGTTTGTCACACCAGGTCAACTCAGCCTCCTCCTCAAGTTCGACGTCCTTGTGGTGGACGGTTTGTGATGGGGGAGTATTCTTTGAGAGCCGCAAAGCCCTTACAGCTCTGCCAGCTGCTTCCTCTGCGGTGACCTCTCGCAACGCTTCTTGGAACGAGACGGTCTCCTTTGCGAAGATCTTCTGCTGAAGCTCTCGGCTCTGTAGTCCGCAAACCAAACGGTCTCATAACCGTTCCTCTAAGTCCTTGAATTCACACGGCCTCGCTGCCTGTTGGAGGGCTGTGATGAATTCGGTTACGGACTCTCCTGGACGCTGGTCCTTCTGCTCGAAGGCGTGCCGCCATGCGATGACCGACAGCTTCGGCTCGAAGTGCTCCTTGAGCATCTTTTTTAGCTCTCCGTAGGGCACTGTCTCTAATGGCACACAGAGTAGCATGGCGGCCTTCAGCTCGTCTTCAGTGATTCTGTTAACGCGGAAGTAATTCTCAGCCCAGGCGACGTACGAGCTCCACCGCTCCAGGTGAGCAATGTCGAACTCCGCTAGCTGACCCAGCTTGGCCATGACAAGTCTCTCGTCTACCATGTGCTGCCACTCGTTAGAGGGTTTCCCGGGCAGTTCCTCGCAGCACTCTCCTCCAGTGTTTGTGTACTGGCAGTTGAGCCAAAATAGGAACACCGTCCTCACGTGGACTGGCCCTACTTCACTGTGCTTCGGGCCCTTCGTTAAGGTGGCAGCAGCATCCCACCTTCTTCGCCAATTATTCTGTATTCAGTTGGGTAGACATTTACGAGACGAAGTTGAACAATAACAAGGTTTATTCATTAGTACAGACACAGAACAGAACAGAAAACGAAACTGGCTCCACCCTTTTATACACGGAGCTCTGGTTAATCTCAACCAATAGTTGCAGAGTATTTCTCCCACTTTAATTAATGAGTCTGCCTGGGCCCCAGACATTCTGTCTCTGTAGCAGCCACGTGGCCATTGCCCTGCACCTGCTGCCATAAACAACTGAGTACATTACAGGGTATGTCTAGTTTAATGAAGAGAAGGATGAGGGGGGACATGATAGCAGTGTTCCAATATCTCAGGGGCTGCCACAAAGAAGAGGGAGTCAAGCTATTCTCCAAAGGGCCTGAAGGCAGGACAAGAAGCAATGGATGGAAACTAGTCAAGGAGAGAAGCAACCTGGAACTGAGGAGAAACTTCCTGACAGTTAGAACAATTAACCAGTGGAACAACCTGCCGCCAGAAGCGGTGAATGCTCCAACACTGGAAGTTTTTAAGAAGAGACTGGACAGCCATTTGTCTGAAATGGTATAGTTTCCTGCCTGAGCAGGGGGTTGGACTAGATGACCTCGAAGGTTCCTTCCAACTTTATTATTATTATCCTATCCTATCCCATCCTATCCATTGTATGTTATACTAGCTACCTATTCTAGTTATCTATATTTTACAGACATATTTTAACAATTTTTAGGCTATGGATAAATTGATCCTAAATTATCAGCAGTTTTCAGGAAAAGCTATGTAGTAATGCAATATAAATAATAATAATATACTTTGATGTGCTTGTGAAGCTTGTATGCTCCAAGGAAGATGATAAGCTATGCTAGAGGTTCATCCTACTGGGGAGGTCTCCTCAGAGGAGCCAGATGAAGAGTATCTGTCCTATAAACAATATGGTGAGATGTATTTTACAAAACCTCATATCAGATCGGTCATTATACAGGTTAACAATGATTATTCTTGGTATAGGAGTTCCTGGATATCTGCTCAGGACTGTTGGCTGAGCAGCCAGGGTCAGCAACTGCAGGACTACTGACGAAAAGTTGTTGACCTGTCACAAATATATGAAGACTGAAAACAAATAGGTAACTTGGGTACAATCCCAAAACATCTGGAATACCATCCACAGTGACACAATGACCATCAATCAGTTACCAAAGGCATCTTATTGGGATAGCTTACATCCTGCGGTGATACTTTTATCTCCATCAAAAAAACTGTGTATTCCAGGTCTTTGAGAAGGATTTCATTGGTGATTAAAAACATGCATAAGATTGCCCGCCTAGTAGGACTTTTCTGTGTTTCTCTGTCTCTCTCTGTCTCTCTGTCTCTCTGTCTCAGTCTCAGTCTCTCTCTCTGTCTCTCTCTGTCGCTGTCTCTCTCTCTCTGTCTCTCTCTCTGTGTCTGTCTGTCTGTCTGTCTCTCTCTCTGTCTCTCTCTCTCTCTTTCTGTAGCAAATACTTCATCAGTAGCAGTGAGCTGTGGGTCTCCAAATATTATTACATTCAACCACTTTTAGCCCATTTTTCCAATGATGGAAGTTGCAGTCCAGTATCTTACAGAAATATACACCCCTGCAATAAGTATTATATATCAAAGTAAAATATCTTTTTTCAGATCCAAATTCCAGGTAGTATCACTCTACCATTTCCAGCTATAGACTGTGATGGTTGGTGACTTAATGAGAGTACTAGGCCAGCAAAACTGCCAGATTGTCCCCTTGCCAACTGTAATGTTTATTGATCAATAAGGGGGAAGAGGGAAATAGATAAAATAAGTAGTGAACAGTTATTGTTGCATTTCTCAGCAGCTGTTAGACATTTGTAAAATCTATTCAGCATGTCCAGAGCTAAGTCTGGCTTTTAAGTCACTGCAATGATACCAATGTTCCAGTACTTGAGGGGCTGCCACAAAGAAGACGGAGTCAACCTATTTTCCAAAGCACCAGAAGGCAAGACATGAAACAATGTATGGAAACTAATCAAGGAGAGAAGCAACCTGGAATTAAGGAGAAATTTCCTAACAGTGAGGATAATTAACCAGTGGAACAACTTGTTTGTATAAAGGGATCCTCTTGAGAGAGCATGGTAGGACACTAATTAATGGCTTTTGATTACCAGTGGCTATTCATTTATCTAGCAACCTACTTGTCTGCCTAGGGAATGAAAGGACAGCTTTCATAGTTAGTATGTATCAGGTTGGGAAATAAAATAATAAAATAAAATAAAATAAAATAAATAAAATAAAATAAAATAAAATAAAATAAAATAAAATAAAATAAAATAAAATAAAATAAAATAAAATAAAATAAAATAAAATAAAATAAAATAAAATAAAATAAAATAAAATAAAATAAAATAAAATAAAATAAAAAAATAAAATAAATAATAAAATAAATAAAATAAAAAAATAAAATAAAATAAAATAAAATAATAAAATAAAATAAAAAAAATAAAAATAAAATAAAATAAAATAAAATAAAATAATAAAAAAAAATAAAAAAAAATAAAAAAAAATAAAATAAAATAAAATAAAATAAATAAAATAAAATAAAATAAAATAAAATAAAATAAAATAAAATAATAAAATAAAATAAAATAAAATAAAATAAAATAAAATAAAATAAAATAAAATAAATAAAATAAAATAAATAAAATAATAAAAAGACTAAAATAAGAAATTAAAATAAAAATAAAATAAATAACATAAATAAATAACATAAATAAAAATAAATAAAATTAAAATAAATAAAATAAAAATTAAAATAAAATAAAAATAAATAAAAAATAAAATAAAAAAAAATAAATAAACGAAAATAAAATAAAAGAAAATAAAATAAAATAAATAAAATAACAAATAAAATAAAATAATAAAATAATAAAATAAAATAAAATAAATAAAATAAAATAAAATAAAATAAAATAAAATAAAATAAAAAAATAAAATAAAATAAAATAAAATAAAATAAAATAAAATAATAAAATAAAATAAAATAAAATAAAATAAAATAATAAAATAAAATAAAATAAATAATAAAATAATAAAATAATAAAATAAAATAATAAAATAAAATAAAATAAAATAGAATAATAAAATAAAATAAAATAAAATAAAAGTAAGTTTGAATGAAGCATGCTGGAAATGATTGCAAAAATTATATCAGCCTTCCCCTCCAACTTTATTGTAACTATTATTCCCAGAATTCTCAGCCAGTATGACTACATGGATACTCCATTCTATGGATACATCTTCCATTCTATCACCTTCTTCTTTCCCAATCCTGTTTCTCCACTATGTTTTCCTTTACTTACATCAACTAATTTTCACAAATTTAAGACATTCTGGGAAAGGAATACTGAACAGTGTATGTTTTTCTTGGATTTTCAGTTTTATTTTTGTCATTCCACACTCAGTATGTCAGGGACCCTCAAGATTTTTCCAACTATCCTAATACTACTTTTTAGCTGAAATCTTGTTGACATTTATGAGCTGGGCTCATTATTAGGAGAAACAATATATTCTGTTGGGAAATTAATGGTTCCAATATGGCAGAAATATTGGACCCTTTGATTTAAACACTTTCAAAAGCTGGCATAAATGTACAGTAGGCTCAAGGTAAAGTGTTTTCCCCCCCTATTTTAATAAGTGATGCTTTTATGGAAATTGATTTTCTGACAGCACAGTGGGAAGTTGAAACAACATCCAAGAAAAAGACAGTGACAAACTGTTTCCATATTGATGCCAAGAAAATGGCTTGGATGTGTCCATGTGATCACTAGGAGTGAGTTTTTCTGAAGAGTATCTTAAATACTTACTATTTTATAGTTTAAATTAATCATGTATTTTGTACTTTCAAGTTCTATAACTGTACCTTCATTCATTAAAACATTTTTACGTGTGCTGCTAATTTCTTTGTTCACCTTCAGAAATACAATTTGATTAATACAACTTCCTATTTTCTGATGGCCAAGGAAATGTTCTTTTGTGTTATGGATTTACTGTATAGTCCATGGAGACAGATATTTGTGAGAATGAAAGACAGTCAAGCTTTAGAAATGAACTCTACCAGTTTCACAAAGAGAATTATTGGTGTGTTATTTTCAAAAGACATAGTTACAGAAGAACTAATCTCAACAGAGAATCCAGGTTATGGAAACATTAACCTTCTCTCTCTCTGGGGGTCAAACAGGGAAATGAGAGATAGAAAGAGCACCATGTGAACAAATGAAAGTTACACCAGGCAAAAGGGCAGTTTTGGATTTTGGAAAGATAATTTGGGGAGGTCAGAATAAGGGAAAATAATAGGATACAGAAAGTTAAAAGAGTAACTTGCAGTAGCATTGATAACATTGCAAATGGTCAAACTCATTACTGAACTACAGATTTGTGGAAAATGTGTTGCATCAGGGTACAATGATACAAAATGATTTGTGGTCCTAATTTAATTACAGTACAGATTCTCATTAATTGTTTCCTTTATCTCTCCTCAAACTGTAAACTTTGATGCAGCCTGGCTCAGACCCTTGCCAAGGAACTCTCTCACTTCTCTTTTTATAATAATGCATATAGTACCTATACTTGTATTGTGTGTGATTAATACATTAATATAGACTGAAGAGATAACACAAAGTTATTCAGGTAGTGATGTCCAAATAGATACACAAATGCATTGCAAAAGACAAGGCTCTCTTCTCATGTTATTGCATGTATGGTCTAAAGCAGACATGTCAAACTCGCGACGTCAAGTGACGTCACGCAACGTATTGGGACGGTTTTGCCATTGCCGGCAATGGGGTGGGTGTGGCTTCCGGATGACACATCCGGCCCTCGGGCCGGCAGTTTGACACTCCTGGTCTAAAGAGATCTGAAGAGCACTTTTTGTTTACATTCAATTTAAAACAAATAGAAGAATGTATATTTAATGTGGGTGTTTTAATGGTTTTATTGTTTTAAAATTATTTAGTATTTTAATTGTAATGTATTTTCTGAATTGTAAGCCACCCAGAGTCATCAACTGAGATGGGTGGCTATAGAAATTGATTGATTGAATGAATCAATCAATGAATCAATAAATATATCAAGATGTAAGCATTCTTCCATGAGTATATAATCACTCTTTTCTCAACAGTCCAAAATTGAAATATCTAAAGTGCTTCATCAGTCAACAGTTTCTAAATTTGAACAATTTAACAAAATATATTTAAACAAAAACAGTTTAACAAAATATTCATATTTTTAATCCTTATGCACCTTCCAAGAACCTGGTTCACCATAGTGATAAAGTTATTAAGGAATCAGTTCAGAGAGATTTCCTTTAAAAATGCAAATGCAGCTCCTATAATTAATATCCGTCCGTCTCTATTTCTTTCTCTCAATAACCAAGAGGCATCTTTTAATAGAGATAATAGTTTGTTGCAACCATTTCAATAGCTTAAGGTTTCATTTATGCTTTTAAGTTTCCATTTCCTGAGTTAAGTTAAAGGTTTCATTTATGTCTTATTAAGTTTCCATTTCCTGAGTTAAGTTAAGGTACCCTTTTAAGTTTCATTTCCTGGCAAAACCCACCCTTTACAACCTCCTGCTGTGACGTAAGTGTACCAATAAAAGAGAGGCACGCAGATCCTTCTGCGCTCTCGCTTGCTGATTCAACCTGAAGAAACATGTTGTCCGTGTGTTTCCTATCTACCAAACGCGAGGTCCGTTGGCCCAGGCTGACGTACGTCACTGGTCCGTCCAGCAGAAGCTGGACCCCGGGATTTGAACTCCCACAACCACTGGTCCGTCCAGCAGGCGCTGGACCCCGGGATTCGGAATTCCCACAACTGGTGACCCCGACGTGATTTACTCCACGGCGTGTTCTCTGTCTAGGGAAGCGCTGCTCTGGCTCCTGTATTTACGCACCTGGCAAAGGCTTGATCAACGTAAGTAACGGGTCCTCACTTTCCAAGGTTCTGTCCAAGCATGTGGATGAACTTTCCTCTTTAGCCAGAAAGGCAAATTGTTTGCAAAAAGTTAACGGAACAACTGTCTATCCCCAGACCCTTCCTTTTAACCTGTGCCTACTACGGAAGACGTTCCAAAGCCGGCACAGCCAAAAAACCCCCCCTCTTCGCTCTATCCTTCTCTCTCTCCTCCAAAACAGAAACAGGCAACCCTGTATCCTGTTTTGCAGAGTTTTGCAACTGCACTCAATGCTTCCGTTTCATCAAACTACCAAACAATAAATTTTCAGAACAATTTAGAGACATAAATTAACTCAAACTGCACTTCTCTGCAATGCGTTTTGAACAATTGGAATGTTTTGAAACTCTTTTGTAATCTGTTAAGTTTAACCCTGTCAGACAATGTCTGGTGGTGCTTTGTGTTGATGTGTGTGTTTTGTTTTATATATGTTTAACTCCTAGAACGTTACGTTTGGACTTGGAATGGTGAGAAAAATAGGAGATGGTTAAAGGGCCCTATAAAAACCACATGTTTGGTTGGAATCATCTCATGATTTTCTCGCTTCTTGCAGGACAAGCCATATGTCTAAATAAATGTTGTTTTAATGGTATTTGTGTATATATGTCTGTCTGTGTTGTTTTGTGTTATTTCCAAGACTTGGAAAAGGGTCAAAACCCTCTTTGATAACAACAAACAAAAAGGCCTTAATTAAAAATAAAAAGTTTGCTTGGAAAACATATATTGAAATATTTGTATGTGAAATGGTGTAAGCAAACAGAATGGAAGTGAATGAGTTAATTTGCTGGTGTAAATGTGTGTGTGTTAGCCCTCACCCCTCCACCCATCCCACGCTGTGAAAGGAACAGTAAAACTGTAGTTTTTATTGTTGTAACATGGGAACGCAATGGTATGAGTTTGCATGTGCAAAGTTTTATGGAAGAGGTATAAAAGAATTTATACATGTGACTGCATGTGAATTTTTTTGGTGGTGAGATTTTTGCAAAGTTTCTTTTTCTTCCCCCCCCTCCTGCCTCTTTCGTTTTTCGCTGGCTGTATTGTTTTAAGAGCAAAGGAAGGGCAGATAGAGGAGGGGGGGCAGCTGTCGTTTTAACTATTTTTTTTTTTCTTCCTTTGTTTAGAAGTTTGGGTTAAGGAAGGGGGGTGGATGTGAAATTTGATGCCCACTCTTGCAGTTTCAGCTTGCTAATTTTTTTACTCGAAAGAGGAGGCAGTAATTGTTGGGCAATTCTTTTGCAAATTTTTGAGTTTTAAATTGTTTAGTTAGACATATACATCCATCAACCAAAAGAAATGATTGAATTGTTTTGCTTAGATTTGTAAATGTTTTTCCTATTTCATGAAAATTTGTTTCATCTGAATGGAATTTGATTAAATTGGAACCCCAAAAATACAATTTAATTGGCTTTTTGAAATACAAAATGATTCAAGTATCTATGGATTGCAAGTTGCCTTGGAAAAGATACAGTTACACTTTATCTTTATTTAGGGCATAAAATGTTGCAATCTTATTCTGTTCCAGTTTTTGTTATAAACAAGAAATCAGGCAAATGGCGTTTCCTCCATGATAATTGACTTAAAGGATTTTTTTTTTTCATTCTTTTGCATCAACAGGATAAACATTTATTTGCTTTTACAGTGCCTGAGTTGAATAATTCTCAACCAACTCAGCGCTACCAATGGAAGGTTTTACCACAGGGCATGCTAAATAACCCTACAATGTGTCAGTTTTTTGTTTTCCATGTTTTGCAACCATATCGGGACCTTCATCCCTCCTTTTTGGTTTACCATAACATGGATGATATTTTGGTCGCAGCACCAGGCCCAAAGGGTACTGTTTTTGCAACTTTGCCAACCCTCACAACAATTTTGCAAAAAGGAGGTTTGCACATTGCTCCTGACAAGGTCCAAACCTCCCCTCCTTTTCAATATTTGGGCCATAAATTATTGGCCTCCCATGCTGCACCACTTTTTCCCTTATTAAAATTACCACACCAACCAACTTTATTTCAATTACAGCAATATTTAGGTGCTATTAATTGGATTCGACCTTATATAGGTCTCACCACTTTTCAATTATCACCTTTTTTTTCAGCCTTACCCAAAGGCAAACATCCTGCAGATGTTATTTCACTGCAGGACAGTCATTTAAAAGTGATTCAATTGGTCAACCAAGCCCTACAAATTCAGTGGGTTGACCGAATGACCCCAAACATTCCCTTTTCTCTTTTATTGTGTAATACTATTTCTTTACCTACATGTGCTATTGTCCAAACTATTCCCTCCTTGCTGATTCTAGAATGGCTTCACCTCCCTCACACTCCTAGAAACACAATTAGCCAAAAACCTTTTCAATTTGCCTCTCTCATCTCTAAGGCTCGCCTTCGAGCAAAAGCCCTTGCAGGAATAGAATCTTCTGTCCTATATGTACCATGTTCTTTCACTACATGGGAAACCATCTATTCTAACTCTGAAGCCTTGCAGCTTGCTCTCACTGAGTGGCCTGGAAAGATATCCTGCCACCCTCCTGCTGATCCTCGCATTCAGCTCCTACAAAATATCCATGTTCATGGGATACCCAATTACAACGCTTTCCCATCCCACATGCTGTCACACTCTTTGCAGATGGCAGTAAACAATTTGGTGCTTGTGCCTGGTATATTCATGACCAATGGCACACAAAAATAATGCCACCCCAACGGTCTGCTCAGCGTGCGGAACTAGCCGCTGCCATTTTAGCTTTTCAAACATTTTCCACTCAACCTATAAATCTCATTCTTGACAGTCTCTATGTCACTCAAATTGTCACCACTATTTTTCAATCATACCTCTCTCCATCCCTGGACCCTGATTTAACTTCTTTATTTTCCACCCTACAAACTGTAATATCCAACAGGAAACATCTTTACTTTGTCACACACATAAGAAGCCACCAACCTTTTCCTGGCTTCTTGCAAAAGGGAAATGATATTGCAGACGCTGCGGCCTCTGCTACCTGCCTCATGTCTCTTTCTCCTGTCTCCCCTTGGGACAGTCATGCTTACTTTCATCAAAATAAAAAAGCACTAATGAAACAATTTGGAATCACTATGGCTGAAGCTACAGCCATAATTTAACAATGCCCAACCTGTAGCCTACAGTCTAAAGGTATCCCACAGGGTGTTAACCCTAGAGGCACTGAAGCCTGTGATACCTGGCAAATGGATGTAACTCAATATCCTCCATTTGACCCGTGGAAATATCTACATGTTACAGTAGATACGTTCTCCGGATTTATTTTGGCAACCCCACAAAAAGGGGAAGCTGCAAAACAAGTGATTAATCACTGTATTCGTACCTTTACAGTGCTGGGATGTCCAAAAATATTAAAAACAGACAATGGCCCAGCTTATGTCAGCTCACAATTTTCACAGTTTTGTCATCACTGGTCCATTGTCCACAAATTTGGAATTCCTTTCAATAGCCAAGGGCAGGCTATTGTTGAGCGAGCAAATCAAACTTTAAAAAATGCATTAGATCGTTATATGGGGTCCAAGGGCTTATGCCCCCCAAACCTCCCGGCGCTGCAAAATGTGTTAAATGTTTGTCTGTATACTCTCAATTTTCTAAATCTCACTGGCACTCCTTCTTTGTCTGCTGCGTCTCGACACTTTACTAAACCTGTTGTCCCAACTTCAAGACCACTTGTGTACTACAGGCAACTCCCGGATCCTACTTGGAAAGGCCCAGCTGAACTCATCACCTGGGGAAGAGGCTACGCTGCAGTTCAACTACCCGACAGAGTTTTGTGGGTCCCTGCTCGTTGTATTCGCCCATATTTCATCACTCCACACAACCCACCAACTCCATCGGATGTGCCATCATTGCCTTTGTGAGTGTGGATGTACGTGCTGTTATTGGTGTAACAACTGCATATTGCACCACCAATATTGTCCAGGGGTCCAACACTTTTGCATCAATCATGTGGACCCTGCTTTTGATGACACTCTTGACAAGTTCCTTCCCCATGATGTCCACACTGCACCTTCCCATGATGACAAAGCACCTGAGAATTCCTCTAAATTTTCATAAAGGCCTATATTGTGGTCCTGTTTTTTCTTTTCTTGATCTCAATACTACTGCCCTTTTTCATTGTTATGACCGATCCTTTTGTCCCTTTGTGTTTTCTCAGTATCCTAATCGTGGCATTCCTCTTCCACCATCTCCCTCTATTTCCCTCACCTATGCTCATTACCCTTGTCACATAACTCTTGCTATTCTTGTGACCCCTGAGACTACGGGGCGCTATTATGTGTCTGGATTTTCATCCTATGGTATTTATACACATTCTTTTGAACTCGCATCAGTGGCGAGCTATGCAAAACCTCCTTTGTCTCCTCGTTTACTTGCCTACAACTTTGTTCCTCATCCCCGCTCCTTCCTAGACCTGACCGCCCGTATTTTTACCTCACCTCACTTACAACACTTTCATTCCACAAAGCAACCTCACTCACACCAACGCATCATTCATTCTCGACGACGGCGATCTCCTGATCCTAATCCTCATCGACCTCTCAACTACACATGGACTGTTCGTGACTTTGAAAATCAGGTATTATTCCAAATCTCTAAATACACAATATGGCCCTGGTTCCCTATCTTACATTTTGACTTTGCCGAAATGGGTACCGGGGTCAACAAATTTGCTTCAAAATTTTTCCAAACTAACAAATGGGACAAACAAGGTTCGTGTACACCTTCTCCACTAGAAGCAACATGGTGGGACCTGTATTTTTGTCCCGAACCATAGACACCTGAGGAAAAATATCAATGTGGCACTTTTTTGGATAAATACTGTGCCTCATGGTCTTGTGTTTCTACGGGCGCTATATCCTGGACTGCCCCTCGCTCAAATGATTATATTGCCATTAACCGTAGTAATGGCAAACCCCCTTCTCCTTCCTGCCCTTCTAATTTGCATTGCTGTGGTGAGCGGAAAAATCCAATGAACATTACCTTCACATCCCAAGGAAAGACTTTGACTACAGAGCAATGGGCTGTCGGATATTCTTGGGGTGGTAGAGAATGGAGCGGTTCTGAAGACGACGGCGGAGTTTTTTCCATTCGCCTCACAATCCAGTCACCACATTCCCCTCCTATAGGTCCTAACAAAAGCATTCAACCTGTTTTTTTACAGTCCGTTGTACATAATATGCCTAATCCCTTGATTAACCTTGTCAATGCTTCTTCCTTTTTGCTAAAAAGTGCTGTTAATTCCTCTTCACAAACCGACCACTGTTGGCTCTGTTTATCAGCCACTCCACCCTTTTATGACGCTGTTGGCTCCATCGAACCTATTAAGAATGCTACTAAAGATGACTCTTGCAGATGGAACTCAACATCCATCACTATTACTGCTATTATGGGACATGGTTGTTGCTTGGGAAACATTCCTGCAAATTATTCTCAATATTGTGCTAATATCACCACTGGCAAATACCAATGTGATGTTTGGCTCACCCAGAAAAGATCGGGCAGTGTAAATATGGCAGGTTATAACTCTCTTTTTACCTTGAGTAATGGTAATATCTCTGCCAGCTTAAAGGGCCAATTCTTCATCCCCGGCAACAACTCCATCTGGGCTTGCTCTACAGGTGCCACAGCCTGTGTATCAGGGGATGTCCTTATACAACAAAAAACCTTTTGTATTCAGGTACGCTTAGTCCCTAGAATCACTTATAATTCCCCCTCTGATTTTGTTTCCCTTATGGAACCACCGGAATACCACCTACGTGTAAAACGTGAATTTGTTACAGCCCTAACCCTTTCAGTTCTTTTAGGATTAGGTGCTGCAGGAGCAGTTACTGGAGCTGCGGCTTTGGTTGTCAATCAACAACAAATACAAAAACTTAGTCTAGAAATAGATAATGATCTTTCCCGCATTGAGACTTCAATTTCTGCCCTTCAAACTTCTTTGTCGTCTCTTGCTGAAGTAGTTTTGCAGAATAGGCGTGCCCTCGACCTTTTATTTTTAAAGGAAGGTGGAACGTGTGTAGCCTTAAAAGAAGAATGTTGTTTTTATTCTGATCAATCTGGCATTGTGCGTGACTCTATGAATGAGTTACGCAAACGATTAAAAGACAGGGAACAGGAAAGGTTCTCCCAACAATCCTGGTATCAAAGCATGTTTAATTTCTCTCCCTGGATTACTACATTGCTTTCTGCTATTTTAGGACCTTGTATAATTTTGCTTATATTATGTATGATTGGCCCATGTGTTTTTTCACGCCTTTTGCAATTTCTCAAGGATCGTTTGAATGGTTTGGATTCTAATCTTTCTAAGATTAATGTTATGCTTGCCTCAAACAATATATATGAACCCTTGAAACCCAAATTCCACCCATCTGAAAAGGTTGCCCTACTGACACTGTCTGACACGGACTCCAACTGTTCCGATACTGAATCAGACTTAGCCATGGAGGCTCTTGCCCCCAAGCAAGAATCTCGTATTCTTATGGAGTTGCCCTCTTCTGTTTCGGAGGATGCAGATGATGGCTACGAGTAGGATAGAGATTGAACTTTAAAAAATAAAAACAGTGGAGATGTTGCAACCATTTCAATAGCTTAAGGTTTCATTTATGCTTTTAAGTTTCCATTTCCTGAGTTAAGTTAAAGGTTTCGTTTATGTCTTATTAAGTTTCCATTTCCTGAGTTAAGTTAAGGTACCCTTTTAAGTTTCATTTCCTGGCAAAACCCACCCTTTACAACCTCCTGCTGTGACGTAAGTGTACCAATAAAAGAGAGGCACGCAGATCCTTCTGCGCTCTCGCTTGCTGATTCAACCTGAAGAAACATGTTGTCCGTGTGTTTCTTATCTACCAAACGCGAGGTCCGTTGGCCCAGGCTGACGTACGTCACTGGTCCGTCCAGCAGAAGCTGGACCCCGGGATTTGAACTCCCACAACCACTGGTCCGTCCAGCAGGCGCTGGACCCCGGGATTCGGAATTCCCACAATAGTTCAAAAGTACAAAACATTTCAAAAGTACAAAGCATATTTCCACAGTCAATTCTACCTCTATCTCCTTACTACTACTTCAGTGGCCTTGCTAAAGTCAGACCCAGCAGTCTGCATATTCCCTTTGGCTTGGCTTGGTTTCTTTTGCATCACCTTCTTGCTGGCCCTGATCCAATTGCAAGTTGGTGGCTAGTTTACTCTTCTACTCTATGGAGTCCTTGGTGCTCTCTGAGCTTGGTTGATTGCTTACAGATGTTTCATTATCCAACATCATCAGTGCCAGTGAGCATGGTGTTTGCTCCCTGTTTATATACAGTAACTTGCCCTGCCAATGTTGGTAGGGATGTGACTCTCCTAGATAGTTCTTTGATTAAGGTATTGTTTTTGTTTGATTGCTTGTCTGGTGTTAATTCTGGCTTATCTGGGTGTTGGCTGCTGGAGGGGATATGTTCTGATCTTTTTATTGTCTCTTTTCAATGGTAGTTTATTTCTATTTGCTTAAAAAAGGGAGCAAAGGAGTCAGATCTTGCACTCTTGGGTTTATGTATCAACCCCAAACTAATTCTCTATTTGAAACCTTCCTCCAGACTGGGATGGTTGCTTTCCAACACTTTTAAATGTAATCTTTAATTCTCTCTAGTTTAGGGCCCAAAAGCACTTAACAAGCATTTTCAAAAAGTGATTAGAAAAGGAAGTATGCAAACGAAATGTTATTTCAAAGGCACCGATTGCAGTTTGGGCAAGATAGCTATTTCCTCATCTCCCAAAGTACTAAACCTGCTGGAGATGGCTGTTTTGTGATCTCTTCATGGGGAGCAGCTCTCTGGAGAACTTGTGGGCAATTATCGAAGAGCTGTCTCTTCATTCTGCTGTGGTCATTGTCTCTGTTTTTCAGAGCCGTCTTCATCATTTCTTCCCTAAAAGTCTCACAACTCCACACACTTAATATCTTTTCCCAGTCCTTCACTTGGAAGAACCCTGGTTCTGTCTTCTTTGCAAGTTATAGTCTGTCTGGTATAATCCCTTCATTTAATCCCATAATCTCCTAGCCCTATTTCCTTCTGTTCCTCCTTTACATCCAAAGTCTACTGAGTATATCTTCTAATTTCCAATTCAGAGCATCCAAATTACTATTAAAAAATTAATTATTTACTTCTCATGCAAATAGCTACTGTTTGTACCAGCTTCATTTATTTATTGCAACTCTCTGAGTTACATATTGTTTACATAAATTTAAAATCGGACTAATGAAATGATACCGACTGTTTCTTTTGCTCTGCACTTTGGGACATGTTTTCCATTTGTAAATTCTGCCTTTTAAAACAGTGAATAGATTAGCCTTATTGTGAATGTTGCTTGAATTTTGCTGCATTCTGAAATCTGGTAAAAATGGGGTGACCTTATCAGCGTAAATGTAGGCCTTGCACATTGGGGGAGATAGTATATGTCAGAGTTTGCATATGTTCCAATCAATGTGTGTAGAATTCTTGCATCTCTCTATGCCAGGATAATGTTGAAAGCAAATGTTAAGGTGCATATTCCATTCTACTTTAATGAATTTTAAATGGTATTCAGTATATTGACTGAACAGAGCTCATGCCTCAAGAAATCTATTTTTCTCTTGAATATATCAAAAATTCACTCTTTGGAATTATTTACCTCATATGACTACATGAAGTGATGCAAAGTGAAAATAACTGAGTTTGAAATGTTAGGAGGAAGAGCTTTCTTACATGCAAGCAAATATCCATTTATGGATTGTTTTAGATTTATATCCCAACTTTCTGCATATAGTATTCTAAATGCTTAACGATGATAGTAAACAGAGTAGAAATGGTTGAAACAGTATTTCAAGAATGGGAGGATAGAGTTGACTTGAATTAACTAGTCCCAATTTCATTTCTCTGCAGCAATTCTGTTTTATTTTGAGTTCAAGATAAACAATCCTAATAAAGAGTTTATTTGATTTACAAAGATCACCATCATAAATTGTGAATTTCTTTTGGCTTTTTACTGTTATCTGTGGAGTTTTCCAAAGAAAGTTGATTTATCTGACAGTGATGTTGAACCAGGTCTGCCCTAGACATATTAATCCTCCATATTTTTTGCTGGATATTTTTCTTTCTCATTCATAATTTCTTCCACAATCTCATTTGGCACCTTTCTTCTTTTTAGCTTTGCTGTGCTTAGGATATTAGTTTTTCAACAATGTTAACAATGACTTTGGAAGAGATTCTGAGGATCTCAGAACTAAGAAAAGATTATTTTTTGTCACAATAAAGTATAAATTTGATATTGCTGGTCTTGAAAACTCTCCCTGGGAAAAATTGTTCAATCTCCTTTGAATTATTTTTGCCAGAATAAAGGCAATACAATGTTGATACATTGTTTATGCTTCTATTTGGAATGCTCAAATATTTATTTATTGCATAAGCCACCCAATTTACAAATGGACTCTTGACGAAGTGCAATAAACCAACATAATGATAACCATAATGTAGAAATAATGCAAACAAATCTTGAAAACAGGCAAATCAT
The DNA here is from genome assembly GCA_023970755.1 of Azemiops feae. Taxonomy (NCBI): domain Eukaryota; kingdom Metazoa; phylum Chordata; class Lepidosauria; order Squamata; family Viperidae; genus Azemiops; species Azemiops feae. Next base: position 2,626,909 of record JALGBA010004287.1, read on the forward strand.
ATTCTTTACTAATATGATTGTAGTACGCATATTGACAACAAGGTCTTAAGTAAATCCCCTTCAGAACAACGTGGGTTTTGAAGATCAAAAACAGCACTCAGTTTCAAATAGTTTATTAATAACCAATATAAAGCTCCCATTGGCCTATAGGCAGTTTGCTGCATTTTAGATCAATTGCAGATCCCAAGTACTTTTCAAAGGTGACCCATGTAGAGTGTGTTGCAAAAGTCCAAATAGAAAGTTCAAGGACCTTTTCAGAAAAGATAGGAGCTGGCCGGGACTTCCGGATCCGGTTGCAGCACCAGCGGACGTGCAAAGAACTTGCTCTCTTTGCCGTCCGGTTTTCCCCCGCCGGTAGACCCTGGACAGGGTTGAAAGTCGCCCTGGAGGGGCGACCACCATAGAGGAGGGCACTCGTCGATTGCGGAGGGAGCGGCAGCTCCCTCCGCGGTCCAAGAAATCACCTTTGGGCCGACGGGGAAAAGATCGGCCAGTAACATGGCCGATCACTTAGCTGCTCCAGCCGAAAGTCACAGCAACATCTAAGCAAAAAGAACCACCGTGGAAGATCTGGGTGAGACCTTTCCTTCCCTCTTGTTAATCTATCTACTTCCCTGTTAACAGCTTTAAGGACTATTTCCCTATTTTGAGAAAGCAGCGTTTGGACACTGGGGAAAACGGGCTTTGGAAAAATAATTATTTTTTTTTTGTTTTGTTTTGTTTATATAAGCTGTTGGAATTCGGGTATCCTGAAAAAAATCCTTACTGTGACTCTCTCGCTTGGCTTGTTTATCTTCAGTTTAGGTGAAAACCTTTAGGGAGGGGGGTGGAATGCTTTTTTTCTCCCCCCCCCTCCTGAACAGTATTGCCTACTTTAAAAAAAAAAAAACCTTCCGTTTTCTGGGCGGACTCATGTGGATTGTTTTGGTTACAATGCAACCTTGAACTTGGCGTGAAGCCCAGAAACTTTGACTGTAACTATCTTCAGCTGAACTCCCACTCCCTGATTTTGGCGTGATGCCCAGACTGGACTATAATATAATAACTGACTGCTACTGATTGGGACTCTTGCTGCTTTTTTTATTTCTGTGCTGGACTTGACTATTTGCTTTTTTTTTATTTCTGTTTGGAAATATATTTCTGTTTGGATTCTATATTTTATAACGCTGCAATCTATTTTTTAAGCTGAACTTTCACTAAAAAAAAAAAAGAGAGAGAGGATGGAATCCTACTCACAGATTAATTATGGACTTATATTAGAATTTTTTTTGGAAATGAGAGTGGAACTTAAAGAACATATTAGAACGCTTAGGGAAAAGGAGGTATCAGAATTAAAAACTGAAGCTCAAACTTTGACTGACTATGACACAGAATCAGATCTACAATTTAACGAGATGGATGAAATATATTCACAATCTATTGATGAGGAAGAGGATACATCCCACATGCAAATGATGGAGATTTCTGATGACCAAAAGCAGAATTCAACTAAAACATTTACAATTTTAAAAGCAACAGGAATGGACTTCCAAACACGAGGCACAAAAAACGCTGACAATATGATAGTGCAGACAACACTGGATAAAAGAGAAGAAGACTATGATTGGACTCAATGATGGGAAAAGGCTTATAGCCAATCACTAAGATGGGAGGAATTAGAGGCCCTGCTGTGGAAACCTACCTGGCACAAAAAGAAAGCTAGAATTAGATTTAAAAATGAGAGATAAAACTCCATTTGATGGGTAAAAAGGGCTTTTGGACTTTGATCGAGCTAATACTTTTGAGATTTTTAAGGTTATTCTGGTTTGAGTCAATATTAGATCTAAATTATGGATTTGATTATGGTTTGGAATGACAATAAGGAAAATTGGAAAATCTAAAACTAAAGGAGTTAGATTGAGATTGGTGAAATATTACTGATATTCTTACTCACAAGAATTGAATGGTAATTAGCAATGTATTAAGTGGACTAAATTGAAACAATTGAGGAATTTTTAGGGATTTGGATTGATCTATAAAAAAATATTGGATAGAGTATATGAAATAGAATATAGTTGAGAAACATTAAAATATAATAGTTATAGAAATAATTATTGTTTTATTATTTTAGGCTAAAATGTAATGGTTTTAAAATATATAAACGTATGTTTACTTACAAAATATGTATGTGAAATAGAATAGAATAAGAGATATAATCTGATTGAGAAGTATAAATTGAAATTGGAATAATAGGTATATGTGAGAAACAATTTATATTTTAGGAATGCTCGAATTGTATACTATATGTTTATGTAAGACCAAATTGAAATAGGTTAATTGAAAGTTGGTTAAGCCTGAAAACGGGTGAAAACATGATTGATAGCTTTTGTTTTTTGTTTTTGTGTGTTTTGTTTTTTCTTTTCTCTTTTCTCTTTTCTTTATTGATAAAATAGAGAGGGAACCTTTAAAGAAGTAGTTTAAATTGTATATGTATCTTTTGCTTTGTTCTATGGAGTGCCCTATCTCCATGATGTGTTATAAGCACTTGGCTGTAAAGCAAACAAAAAAATTAATAAAACTTGTTATTAAAAAGAAAAGATAGCAGCTAGCATATTACGCAAAGAAAGGCACCATCTCCACATATGTTTTAACATAATGCTAATGAAATCTGATCTGGGCATAGAGAAGAGATGAAGGTGGGTCGGTTCAGGCCATGGACCACCTAAGTGATTTCACCATCAATATATGCAGAGTAAAAAGGCATTCAGGAAGCCTTACATAAGTTATAAACAAAAGCCTTTAATGGCACACCAATGACCTCCCCTTAACATTAACAGTCATATAAATATCTTATCAAAGTGAAGAAGTATATGACAACTATGGGAAACTGGCAAATGTTGATTCAATACCATAAATCTGACAGATTTCAGATCTGGGCTTCATTTTTCTGGTATTTAACAACTTGAGCTTTCATAGTACATTCTCAAATCAAGTATGTGTATTGGTATGGGAAGTGCATTATAAAGCCCTACATGAAAACCATAGTAGGCATTATACAGTTCTGTAACAGAGGTAGCAGATCTTGAAACATAGCTCTCAATCTCAGTATCAGAAACAGAACTGATAAGATCTCTGAAAGTCACAAAGCTCCAGGCATTGACTAAGTTATACTATATCAGAAACAATGAAATCCCAACTGATAAATACCAGCATTTGCTTCCTTATTTATACCTACCAGCCAAGGTGACCTCATATCAAAGCTTTGGCGATACTCCTGTTCACGTGTGAGGACAACAAACAATATATGGCTAATTATAGACTTAAATCTACTGAGCAAGACCAGTAAACTGTTTGCCAAACTTAAACATTTTCCAGATTGGGTTGAAGTTGGAGATGAACAAACTGGCTTTAAGGAGGGCTGGTTAACTTGTTCTCCACTGTCTTATGCAGAAGCAAAATGGAAATCTTCCTTGTACATGTTTTTCTGGATTTTAAATTTGCTTTTGATTTCATCCCCAGAAGTATTTATGAGAAAAACTCTACAGCAAATTAATTGATAATCACCTTAATTTTCTTCAAAATTTAATGCATGATACCGCTGATAGCAACTACTTGGAAGGATTAACTGTAGTCAAATAGCTCTTAATAAGATAGCTTAAAGAAAAGGGAAAAAAGCTTTGCCTTGCACACTGAACCATTACTTTGCAACTCCAATGCAAATAATTTGTTTGGTACTTCTTGTGTCAAATAATATTTTGTAGTATCATGAATAATGTTATGTGCCTAATTGTGAAAGAATCTGCATGGAGCAGAAAGTCAATATAACAGATGTTCATCACATTTTTATCCTCTCCTTTCTCCAGGAATGCATACATTACTTTCTCGCCTATTTCTACTTTGAACTCAAGATTATGAGGGGTTTTTTTTATGGTACCAGTGGCCCTACACACACCATTCAGTTAACTTCATTCCTAACTAGGTATTTAAACTGAGCTTCTCCAATCCTAGTTTATTCCTAAAAGAGTGTTTCATACATCAGAGATACAAAGAAATAATAGATTAGCTAAATTACAATTTCCTGAGTTCAGGCAACACAGTATGCAATTGTTTATAAATTACAGTAGCTCTCTGGGTTCACACAATACAGACATGAAGAACAGACCCTGAATCTTAACAAAACAGAGAAAAGAGCTTCCATGTGTCTGAGAAAACATAATTCCATTTTATAGATTTCAAAAACCCCTGTATCAAAAGTCTATAAAACATAAAACATGAACAATTTAAATAAAATTATATTCCAAAGTAAATGGAAATTTGACTATTTCAGTAAATCATGCATAAAACTCTTAAGATCAACCCTATGATATCAAATAAAAGCATAAGAAATATTATTTCTGCTTTGTATATAATGAATCCTGTTGTAATTAGAGGATAAAACCATGGAATCAAACTTTTCTCCCAGTGCTATGTTTAAGCTTATCTAGCATCTTTAAATCAGCATGCCTCATCTGTGAGTTATTCTAACAACTGTATATGCTCCAGTATATAATTAAACATCTCACTCATACTTGCCAACACAAATTTCTGTTCTCTCTTTTTATACTTTCTACCTTTGTTGCCTGATCTCTGTTGAGCACACCATGGGAAACTGAAAGAATTTAATGTTGATTCAGTAGTAAGAAATATCCATGGTAATATAAGAAGACCACTGTTGAATGACAAAGAATGGAATTCATGCTTGAAATGTTAATAAAGAATGGATGCAAAAGAACATATACACTATACAAGAATCTAACAATAGCAGTAGCACCTAGACTTACATGCCGCTTCATAGTGCTTTACAGCTGAAAAGAAGAAACTGGAAATGTTGCATCGTGAAAAATCAAACTAAGATGTGATATGATAGTGTTCATCAAGAACCTGAGCAGAGGCCACATAGAAAAAGGCCAAGATCTGTTTTCAGTTTTCACAAAGACTAGAATTTGGTTTTAAGTGATAGGAGAGTAGACTCCAGTTCAATGATAGGGAAAAAAATAGCAGTAAGACAAGTTATAGACTCACCTTCGCTAGAATTCTTTAAGCAGAGTTTGGTCAGTTTTTTTCATAGACATTTTAAATTGGATTCCTGCATAGAGCAGGAGATAGGTTTAATTTTCTAAATGGCAAGTCTTCCAAATCTATGATTCTATAACCATGATAGAAAGATCAACATATGTAACACAGTTTTGAAATTCAATTTTTCTTGTGGTGTAATCAGAAAACAAAGAAACAAATTCTGCTGTATATGTATAAGCTTAAGGTCAGGTATTTGGCAAGTTGTGTTCACATTGTATTACAAGAATTCCTTTTAAAGTTTTTCTTTGAAATCCATTCATTCCAGATTCTGAATAAGATAGTATAAAAATATGAGAATGTCACATGCATAGGAAGAACCACTCATTTTATTATTTAATTTTGTTTTGTATTCCCTACCTTACTTTATTTTGCATCACAAACTTTCATGTACCAGTTACTAAAATAAGTACAATTAAAAATAAATACTTCAAAAGGACTGAGTGTTCATAAATTTGTAATATTAGCTGCAGCAAAAACCAAGATATTGTGCATCAGAATCAGAATTGTGTTCAGTATGAAAGTAATAAATAAACACAAAATCCTCTATAGGGTTTCAAGTCCAATTATTATTTTAGTCACAAATAGTGAAAAAATAGGCAAAGTCGGGTTTTTGACAGCAAGTACATCATAAAAATTTCTAGGTGGTAGGAATTATTTTGCCATAGTTTACTATTTGTTAAGAAAATCCTCACTGTGGTGGCCACTATTAAATATAGTACAGCTAGCTAGGAGAGTGTATTCAGATTTTTTTTTAACTATTACATAAGTACTTTTGATATGTAGCTGTTTGTTCAATGACAATTCTTTGCAGTATAATGATATTTATAATTAGTTTGAATCTCATTAAAATAAAGTACAGCCACCTATTGAGAGACCATCAGAATTCAATATCAAAAAGCTTTTAAACTTTTGGGAAATGTGATATCTTTGAATTGAACAATCAAAACTTTTCAGTTTGTGTATCTCTTTCAGTTTCTACAATATATACATGTATACTGTATAGTCCCACATACTTTCTTTTGCCAATTGGGCCCGCAATATGATGATGATACTTTATAAGCATTCAATACACTATACATTATAATTATATGTGTTGCGATATATGTTCTATGGTATAATAATATTCCATACCAAAATATGATTCTATCTCTATATACATAAGCATAAACAAGACAAATATATTTCTGATGTAAAGGATGTGTTTCCATATGTATTGGTGGACTAAAACCACCACTTCTGATATTAGCCTGAGTGCTTGTTATGTAGCTAATATGTGCAAATATCAAGTGCAAAAGGGAGATCAGAAACTGTTGTGGACTATCTGCATGTGAAATACAATAATAGATTGTTAACAAAGGGCTTCGAAGTTTAGTTTTGTTGTTGGGTTTATCTGTTAACTGTTTTTTTTTAACAGATAGATTTTAACAATAGATAGAGCAGTAGGTCAAATTAGCTGGGCAATAGAGCTGTAGAAGTTTATAAATAGATCTGTTTTGCAAGTAGGGGGGAACTATTATGATTGAAATATATTTATCAGTATTCAACCAGGGAAATAATTTATGTGTATGTTTGTTGTTTCTTTTCCTTTCCTTTTATTTTTCATGCACATTTTTTTTGTCTTGTCTAGTTTTGCTTTGTTGTTGTTTCCTTTTTGTTGACATTTGTATTTTAACTTTGGAAATAAAGTTATTATAAAATATTGATTGGTTATTTGGATAAAAATTAGAACATGTGAGAAGGAAAAGGGAATAAAGATCAATACATGAATAAGGTATAAACAAATTACTATATAAAGTCTAGGACTACATAATACTGGATCACGTAATATCAAAAATTATTTCTCTGCATGAAAAGCTGAGGGTTAATGTTCTGTTCTTGCAAAGCAGACATCGACACGAGGCAGGTTCACAACAAAGGATCTCTTTATTAAGTACATTCACAGAACAGAAGCAATAACACAATGGCCACTGGCCTTTTATATTCCCCTTGCAAGGGGATGCACATTCAATCGTTGCAGGCCATTCTCCCGCCTTGCGCATGCGCGCAAGGCTGGAGACAGCCTGTCTGGGTCCCGGGCAGACACGTGGTCTGTCCAGGTCTCTGCAGCCTTCCTGCAGCCTTTCTGAGCCTTGCTGAATGACTCAGCAAGGCCCAGGACATAACACCCCTCCCCCCTTGGATTAAACAATAAGTAAGCAAATTGTTTAACATTTCACATAAACACAACATGGCAGGCCGGTTAGCACATTATACCATCCACCTTACTCCTTGCAGGTTCCCCCTGACTGCTGACTGGCTGGATCCACCAGACCCAAACCAGAGTTCCTTGGTGGGGTTGAGTTCCCCAAGTCCCTTGGTGGGGTGGAGTTCCCCAGAATTCCATGGGACTCCTCTTGGGAGCACTGTCCCTCGAGCCCAAGACCAGCAGCAGGAGTACCCTGAGTAGCCGATTTACGGCCATTTGCCCCTAGCCAGGGACCTCTGCCAGAGTCAGGAGCCACCTCCATGGCAAGACCCCTGGAGTCTATGCCAGAGTCAGGAGCCGCCTCCATGGCAAGACCCCCACCTGGGACATGTGTAGGAATATTTGGATAAGTGCCCTCGTGGAGAGACTGTGGTCCACAATCGTAATTGGGGTCCCCCTCCCCCCCGAGAGCAGAGCCAGGAGCGGAAACGTGGCCAGGAAGCCTCCAGCGCAATTGGTCTATGTGGCATCTAAGCACACGACCATCCTCCAAGGCCACTTCGTAGGACAGTGGCCCAGAGACCTTGCATACCACAGCTGGTACCCAGAGATGTCCATGCCCATAATTTCTCGCCCAAACCGGATCACCCACTTGGAGTCTCCTAGGTGCCCGCGGTTGTGACACCTGTGAAGCTACCCGGTCTGGGTGCAGCCTGTTCAGCTTCATGATGAGTCTGCGACCCCAGCGGAGTTCAGCTGGGCTCTTTCCTGTAGCTGTGCAAGGTGTGGTGCAGTGTGCAAGGAGAAAATCGGCTAACCTGTGATGCCAGGGTCCTTGAGTGATTCTCTTTAATGCCTCCTTGGTGGTACGCACCATGCGTTCAGCCTGACTGTTGGTGGCAGGGTGAAATGGAGCAGACGTAGCATGCCGGATCATGTTGGCTTGAAGAAAAGCCTGAAACTCAGAAGAGGTAAATTGGGGACCATTGTCTGAGACAAGGACATCAGGAAGACCATGGGAAGCGAAGATTCCTCTGAGCACCTGGATGGTTCTGGCAGTAGTAGTGGAGGATACAGGAATGACCTCTAGCCACTTGGAATGGCTATCCACGAGGAGAAGGAAGAATTGCCCCTGAAAGGGCCCAGCATAGTCAATGTGTACGCGTGACCATGGAGTGAGTGTCTCCTCCCACCTATGTACAGAGGCCTGGGGCATCTCAGGCTGTGACTGTTGGCACACTTGGCACCCCTAAACCTGGGCCTCGATGTCCTTATCGAGTCCAGGCCACCACAGATGGCTATGCGCAAGCGCCTTCATCCTCACAATTCCCGGATGTCCCTCATGCAGAGAGAGCAAGACTCTAGTCCTCAATGAGGCCGGGATGACTACTCTGCTTCCCCACAGGATACACCCTTTGAATGTAGAAAATTCATGTTTCCTACACCAGAAATTTTGGAACTCTGTACCAGGACACGTGTCAGGCCACCCTGACAACACCCATGTCAGCACGCGTGCAAGCGTGTGATCAGTGGCAGTTTCAGCAGCCACATCCCTAGCATTGAGGGGAGATTCAGGCAATTCCTGAATGGAAAGAATGTGTACAGCAGGAGCAGGGTCTGCCTCTATTTGCTTTAGAGGTAACCTACTAAGGCCATCAGCGTGGCCCATATCTGTCCCTGGTTTGTGAATCAGGGTGTAGTCATAAGCTGACAAGAAAATTGACCATCTCAGCATTCTGGGGGAGATGATGTGTAGGGTCTGCTTGTTTGTTGTAAACAAACCCAGCAAAGGCTTGTGATCAGTGTAGACCGTGAAATGGCGGCCATACAAGAATTCATGAAATTTCTTGATGCCTGAGATTATTGCCAAGGCTTCTTTGTCAATCTGCGCATAATTACGCTCTGCAGATGAGAGAGTTCTAGAGTAGTAGGCCACAGGGACCTGAGTCCCATCAGCCTTGAGATGACTTAACACTGCTCCTACCCCATAAGGGGAGGCATCACATGCGATGCACACAGGCAATTGTTCATTGAAATGCGCCAGTACCGCATTGGAAGATAGCAAAGCCTTGACTTCTTTGAAAGGCTTTTCATGGACCCTTGTCCATGTCCATGGAATCTGCTTGTCCAAGAGCTGGTGTAACGGCTCAGCCACTGCAGCCTTGTGGGGGAGGAATGAATGATAAAAATTAAGTAGGCCCAGAAAAGCCTGGAGTTCAGCTTTTGACTGGGGACTAGGGGCCAGTTGAATGGCCTGGAATTTAGACTCTGCAGGGTGGATGCCTTCAGCATCAATATGAAACCCTAGAAATTCGGTGGATGTTGCACCAATTTTACATTTGTCTTGCTGTAACTTCAGCCCAGCTTGGCGGAAACGCAGCAAGACAGCTCTCAGCCTTTCAGCCAAGTTCCCAGATGACTTTCCTGCAATGAGGACGTCATCGAAATAAGGGCAGACCCCAGGAATACCACGGAGCATTCGCTCCATCACCCCTTGGAAAATGCCAGGGGCTACATTGACCCCAAACTGCAGGCTTTTTACTTTAAAAACCCCTCTTTGAGTAACTATAATTTGTGCCTCAGCTGTTGCCTCATCAACAGGTAACTGTTGGTAGGTCTGAGCTAAATCAAGCTTAGCAAAGACCTTTCCCCCTTTCAGTGAGGCCAGAATGTGGCTCATCACAGGCACTGGATATGCATGCTGCTGCAAGGCTTTGTTTAGAGTGCATTTATAGTCCGCACAAATTCGGACTTCACCATTCGCTTTTAATAGTTTCCCATGGACTAGAATCCATAGGTTCTAGAATGCCTTGTTGGAGCAGTTTGTCCAACTCAGCATCTATTTTACTTTTGAGGGCAAAAGGCACCCTCCTTGGTTTAACCCTGATGGGTGTGATGGCTGGATCTAACCTTAAAGCAATGGGAGGCCCCTTGTATGAGCCAAGCTCTGGGCTGAACACATCAGCAAATTCCTTACAGACTCCTGCAAGGCTGGCAGTTTGTAGATGGTTAAGACCAGTCACTTGGATCCCAAGTGCCTCGAACCAATCAAGTCTGATAAGAGTTGTGCGATCACCCCCAACTACCACCACATCTAACAACCCATCAAATTCCTTACGTTGTACTCTAAGCGTGGCCTCCCCTTCACACTGACTCGTGAATTCTGAAAGTCAGTGAGGATGAGATTGGAGGGCCTGAGTTTGACTCGTGAGCCACTTCTGGAACAAACCTTTTTAAAGGTGTCTGCAGAAATAATAGAAAGAGCGGACCCTGTGTCCAGCTCCATGGCCAGGGGAACTCCCTGCAACTTTACATCAATGCCAAGCTTTTTCTTAAGGGGCCGGTGAACCCCAGTTTTGAATACCCCCCTACGAGACATGCAGAAACCCACCCTGTGTTCCTCGGATTCTTCTCCGGAGGCCTCTCGCACGACTTCCTGATGGATGGGGACTGTTGCTGGAGGGTTCTTGGTCGACCGCAATGCCTTCACCGCGCCGCCGGCTGCTTCTTCAGCTGCAACTTCTCTCAGGGCATCTTGGAACGAAACATCAGCTCTAGCAAACAACTTTTGCTGCATCTCACGGCTTCGCAATCCGTAAACGAGCCGGTCTCAGAGCCTCTCTTCCAAGTCTTGGAACGCACATGGCCTAGCAGCCTGCCTCAGAGCCACGACAAAATCCGCAGCTGATTCTCCCGGCCGCTGATCCCGCTGCTCGAATTGGTGCCTCCAAGCTATTACAGACAGCTTGGGCTCAAAATGCTCGCACAGCATTTTCTTTAGATCGGCATAGGCGATCGATTCCAGTGGTGCTGGGGCTACAAGGTTCTCAGCAATGTCAAAAGTCTCTTGCCCACAGACACACAGCAAAGTAGTAGCTTTCAATTCATCTTCTTGGATCTTATTCACCCTGAAGTAGTTCTCGACGCGAGCTACGTAAGAGCTCCATTGTTCTGGGTGCGAAGTATCAAACTTGACAAGACGGCCCAGCTTGGACATCGTTGTGACCGATAGCCTCTTCGATGTCTCTTGCCGCAAGGAAGGAGAAGGGGTCCCACGAAGCCAAGCCCACCTCCAGCGTCTTCGTACTGGCAGGCGGTTGCTTCTCCTGGACACTGCGCTTCTCTTCGCTTCAGGCCTTCAGGTGAGTTGGCCCTAGCTTCTTTTCCTTTGGCTTCCTATGCGGCGAATCCCACCTTCGTCGCCAATGTTCTGTTCTTGCAAAGCAGACATCGAGACGAGGCAGGTTCACAACAAAGGATCTCTTTATTAAGTACATTCACAGAACAGAAGCAATAACACAATGGCCACTGGCCTTTTATATTCCCCTTGCAAGGGGATGCACATTCAATCATTGCAGGTCATTCTCCCGCCTTGTGCATGCGCGCAAGGCTGGAGACAGCCTCTCTGGGTCCCGGGCAGACACGTGGTCTGTCCGGGTCTCTGCAGCCTTCCTGCAGCCTTTCTGAGCCTTGCTGAATGACTCAGCAAGGCCCAGGACATAACAGTTAAGTTAATGATTTGGCGAGGACATAGTAGGAGAAGAGATATGATGGCTAAAAGTCAAAAGGAGTTTGGTAGCATTCCCCCCCCCAACTAACACCTTTTATTAAAAGGCAAGATGTTTTCTTGAGCTTCAGTGCACTTCATCAGATGCAGCTTTTGACTTGACTAAAATGAGCCATGTCCAGCTTCAGTCTTCCAAAAATACTGCAGGAACATATAATATATATTGAGACATTAGTCACTTGATCATATCTTTGCTCATATTTCTATTTTGGGAAATGAATTTTGAAAAGACTTAGATAATATAATACTTTAGCATTCTTATTTACCTTCAATAGTTCATTTTTGCAGAAATCATCTGGTACCATTAAGGAACATTTGATTCTCACATGGAAATGTCAACATTTCATCAAAGCAAACAAAATCCTTCGCTTTTAAATCTTGAACTAATGACCCATCTAGCCTTGCAATCGTGCCAAATCCATCTGTATATGCCATGCAGCATCATCTACAGGAAGCATCAAAAAAGTCAAGATGGCAGCAGCAACAATGCAATGGAAGCATATCTCATGTACATTACTTTCTAGACAATGTTCACTTTTCTCTTTTTGTATCTTACAATCTGTTTATATAAAATATTGAGAAGATGAAAATTGGAGATTGTATGTCTTCCTTCCTTCCTTCCTTCCTTCCTTCCTTCCTTCCTTCCTTCCTTCCTTCCTTCCTTCCTTCCTTCCTTCCTTCCTTCCTTCCTTCCTTCCTTCCTTCCTTCCTTCGTTCCCCAGTCATCCACCAAAAGAAACTCTTGGACTGTGAACAAAGTCAAACACAATATAATAAAACAACCACTTAAAACAATAAATAATATTGAAGCCCCAATAAAATTCACATCAATCCACCAACCATCCCATGCCATTGTCCTTTGGCTTATTCCAATTCCCTTTTTCCATCAGCTGAATTCCAAGACTTTCTACTACATTTACTCTCATTTATTGAAATAGTGTCCTTCAGACTGGAGTTAGTTCCACATTTGGAAAAAAAAAAGAGAAAAAAATGATTAGTATAGTGGCTGCATGTAAGCATGTTTTATATGCTATCTTGACATGTATCTGACTCAGTTCTACTCTGGTTTATATTAATCTAACTGTAGACAATGGATTTTAAGTACCTGTAATAGATATGCTTCTTATAAATACAGTGTCTAGAGTTTGGGGATGGTTACTTTCATAGGCTCTGCTCTTTTATTGCAAGTTTAAGAAACAGAAAAGGTATTAGACCCTTAGGTTTGCCTAGTCCTATTTTAGAGACAGATAGCCTTTGCTGTAATAAGCGAAGAAATTAGATTAGTCAGCCTTTTAATAAATGTACGCAATGTCTTGATAACAAGGTTTGGGAGACAGAATTAGATTTCCCTATATTAAATGGGCAAAGGCGTGAGGAAAGGACATTGATAAAGGTTGAACTCAGCCCCAAAAATGCAGCATTTTTGCAATGGAATCTGACAAGAAATATCAACTCTTCAAGAGACCTTTAAACAATGTTTTATTAGAATGACATAGGAAACTATTATATTAAATATTAGATTTGAAAGAAACTCTTTTATGTTTGGATAAAACCTCACTCATTTATTTTATGTTTATTAGCATCAACAGGATAGAAGAGGTATTCCGGTTCCTAAGCCGGAACTTGCCCAGTTAATACAGGGAAATCTAATTCTGTCTCCTAAACCTTTTTTTAATCAAGACATGCAGTTTTGAAGGAGGGGGGCAAAACTGAAAATTCTGTAGAAAGGAAGGTGACAGTTGAAGTTGGTAAGGTAGGAAATTAGGAACTTGGGAATAGGAATGACAATTTTATAAACAAAGACTAGATCCAACTAACAGGTGGCATAAAAATGGAGTCTCTTACAAAAGATAAGAAAAGGAACTTAAGATTTATACATTGCAGTATAATATACATGCCTACAGTACCTACTCACATACAGAGTGAGAGAGTAAGAGAGAGAGAGAGACAGAGACAGAGACAGAGACAGAATCATATTCCTAGTTTGTCAGAAGCTGATCTTCACATTAACAAAGGTTGTTCATATCTACAATAAAGGATCTTATCTACTCAAAGTGAGTGTTATGCTTTCAATGGCTTTTCCAGTAAGAATGTCAAATTTCAGAGAAAGAATTATTGCAGAAGGCTAGGGACAATCTGGTGACAGTACTCTTTTCATTGGAGGACTATCATTCTCTCTATTATTATGAGAACGTCAACTAGAAGCCTGAAATAGTATAAAAGGTCCTCGATTAATCCAATAATCTTATCTTGGGGAAGAACTACAAAGCTTTTCATGTTACCTAAGAATGTAAAAAAGGAATTGAACTCATAATTTGCTTATAATTGTACTAATAAATAAAAAGAAATGTGAAAGTTTGGCTCTGAAGCACTGATTGTATGAAGAGAAACATTATCCCTTTGATATTCATGGATAAAACAATTCTAATAAAATTTAATAATTTAGCAAATGCTCAGATTCAATGAGTTTAGACTTGAAAGGAGAAGCAGTACCAGTGTAAACTGCATATAGCTTATTGCCCAAAGCTAGTATTAGGATTCTTTCTCTACATTTATTAAGTTATATTTTCTTTTCCCACATCAGATAGAATTTGATGTTTACAGTGTGGACCTCCTTCCCAGAAACATTTGATTGAGCTGGATGGATTACCAAATCAAATTATTTGATGACTGTAGAAATATTTTGTCTTACTGAGACTTAAAAGAATAACAGAGTTGGAAGGGACTTTGGAGGTCTTCTAGTCCAACCCTCTGCTCAAGCAGGAAACCATATACCATTTCAGACAAATGTTTGTCCTCTCTCTTCTTAAAAACTTACAGTGATGGAGCACCCACAATTTCTGAAGGCAAGCTATTTTACTGATTAATTGTTCTAACTGTCAGGAAATTTCCCCTTATTTCCAGGTTGGTTTCCCCCCCCCCTTGTTACCACTGAAGGTACCATTTTGGTGGGAAGGTAACAGTTTTTGTGCATTAACCATCTTGGCCACATGACCAGGGAAAATGTTTTCAGACAACATTGGCTCCCTCAGCCAAGAAACAGAGATGAGCACTGCACCCTAGAGTCTAAAATAACTGGATAGTGAAACCCTTATTTTTATCTCTCCTTTATTAGTGACAGTTGATTAGTGAGGGATAGTGTCCCCTTGACTTATGAGAGTTTCTTTGTAGCTCTGTAATATCATATGTTTTACAATTAAATGCTATCTGAACGTTATACTAAATGTCTTGCTCTAAAGATCAGGAAGAGTTACCAAGTCCATAAACCATATTCTGATCATCTTCTCTGTACTATTTGGTATTTTGGCTGTGGCACAGTTCTTTTCAATTGTAGATACAAAGGGTAGGTGGCTGTTTTCTGTTCTCTGAAGAATTATACTCAGGTATACAATAGCAAGAGGCAGATAGTATTAAAACTGCACTGGCTTCTATCCTACGGACTGTGTCTCCTTTGTGTGTGGAAATAACAGATTTAATTTTGCAGGCCTGAATGAAATCTCCTGTCATACATGTCACCATAAGCTTCTCTTATCCGATCTTCAGATTTTGGCTTTTAAAGCAAGCAGTAATCTACCAAAATGGAAGGAAATTGAGGAATATATTATAATAAACTAAGCACGATTCTTTCTAGGAACAAGACAACTATCCATACTAACAATGCTGGGACACTTACAAATTAATTCACAAATATATGATTGATGTCAGCCTCTTATCTAGTGCTCTGCCAAACATTTCTTCTATGTTTTCTTGCTGTTATTTTCTTTCAATATAATGGAAGAGAACCTGCTTTTCATTATTTTAAAAGGCGACTACTTTGATGAAATTCTTATGAGTAGAGTGTGGGATTCAGAGGTTTATGAGATCCATAATCTTGGGTGTTTTGATCTTCATTGTATTCGATTAAGTCAGGTGTGCTGTGGAACAATGCGGTCATGGATTTTGTTTGACTAATTCTGGATCTATGGACGTGAACAGGACTGTGACATCAAATGAGAGCATGATTTTGTAGTCATCTATAGTTGCACCCCTGATTGTTTGAAGCCACTGTAGTGGAGAATTAATGGAGTGTTTGCTTCCTCTTGTGGAAGTGCCCAAGCTTTTTTTGTTAAGAGGAAGCAAATACTCATCACTATAGATGACGACAAAATCATGGTCTCACTTGATGTCACAGCCCTGTTCACATCCATAGATCCAGAATTAGCCAAAGAATCCATGACTGCATTGTCCCACAGCACACCTCAATTAACCAAATACACGAAGATCAAAACACCCAAGATTATGGATCCCATAAACCTCTGCTTAACTACATACTTCCAATTTGATGGACAAATCTACCAACAAATTAAAGGTACACCTATAGGATCACCGCTTTCAGGACTTATAGCGGAGGTTGTCATGCAATGTCTAGAAACCATAGCACTTCATAGCTTGTCTCTTCTTCTTTGTGGCAACCCCCGAGATATTGGAACACTGCTATCATGTCACCCTTAGTCCTTAACATTAACAACATCTATAGACTATGCAAAAGAGACAATCAACCAGCCCAAAAGGGAACAAAAAGACCTAAGCACCTCTCCAGCAACAATCAGCACCCAGATCAACATAGATTAACTCCCAGGTTAACATCAGATCAACAATCAAGTAAACACAATGCCAATCAAGAAACTGCCAAAGAGCAAACAGTAAACAGCCCAACCAAAGAATCTCTAAGATTACCCCCACCGACAGGGCAAGTCACCAGAATATAAACTAGCAGGAAACTGCACTCCTTACTAGCGCTGATGATGTTACCTAGTTTGGGTAATGAAACATCTGTAAGAAAACAAGCAAGCTAAGAGAGCGCCAAGGACCCCTCAGTATTTCTTCTTCCCATAAACAATCCCTTTTCCATTCACAAATCCATAAATCATTAGCATTTCAGTCCTGTTGTCAGCAAAAATCCTATAAAGGAATCTCAGAATGTTATGGGAATTTTTTTTATTTTAATCTTGGACAAACAAACCAATTTTGTACTCCTTCCTTTTGCTTCTAGTATCCCCAAGGACTTTTGTGTGCAAGATAGATATTCTCATGATGAGCTACATTTCTTCCATGAGTTGGAAAAACTAACAGTAAAACTAGAAGCCCTGTTCTGGAAACTTGGTGTCAATGTTCAGACCTGAAGATTATTATTGAAGTGAGTGCGAGAATTTTATGAAACGAGCTTATGGAGCAGATCATTTCATTACCTTCTAGTTAATGAATTTTCAAAGATATTAAGCTGCACTACCTCTGCAACTCTACCACATACAGAACATTTTTATGAATGATTTCATACCTGTTCTACCAATCTCTGATAGTTTCATTGCCTCAAGTTCACAAATCTCAGCTGTGAAAGGAGAAGTTTAAACCATTCACAATGAAGCTTTGCCAAAGTTGTAGATCTCTTTAGATGAACACAAACAGAACCAAGCATAACAAAGATTCCTGAGGAATGTAATTTTTATTGAGATGAACTTAATATTAAATCTGAATGTCACAGATCAGTTGTTGTGGTTTATGTAATATGATTAATATGGAACATCATACTGAAAACATTGATGTACTATAAACTAACAAACCACATGTAATTACTCCATCAAAGGGAAACGTTTTATATTGCTCTGAATGTTTCTTCTCTAGTAACAATGAATACTGTACTGTGTAGTACATCTGAACAAATCAAGATGCTCTTCCATTTTACTCAACATGTCACATTCCTGAATAATAACTAAAATATATTAGGGCCATCCTATAAAGTTATGTTTAAATTGTACAAAGAAAATTAAATTCAAATTGCTTTCAATGGATGTAAAGGTTAGAGAATAATATTCATACTTCACAGTCTCATAAATCAAATTGGTACACAACATGAAATGTTAAATGGAGTTCTTTTCATGAAGAACTCTGCATTTGAATTCACAAATTAATGGACACGAAAATGAAATGAGAATTAAAAGAAATAGAAAAACATGCATTTCTAAGATTATTACTAATAAAACAACCAGACAGGAAAATTTATCACCTGGTTTTCTTTAAAACCTGTCTGTTTTCCAAGTTTTCAAAAATGAAATAGCCTTATATATGAATGCCAGTAATTTACTTTCTATTGTCTTCAAAAAAGTGTTCAGCTGCACCACTAGCAGCCAGACAAATCTTCTCATTATGTAGAAGCAGAAATATAGATGAGAGAAATTTATGAATAGGGGGAAAAGACAACTAATTAACATTTAAATTGCTGAACAGAAAACATTTGTCAGCTGCAAATATGATCAGCCTTAGAAAAAGGTTCTCTTTTTATTCTATTATTGTAAACTGACATTGTTTTGTTTATTAGGACCTCAGTCCTTGTATCCTCAAATTCTCCAAGGCAAGAGTAGTTTCAAATATTTATAATTAAAAAGTAAATAAATTATTTAGAATTATACAATCACACAGTGCAATATTGGTTTTCTTCCAAGTCAAGTCATGACAATCACAAAACATATTGTGTATGTCTAGAATAAGACTTAACCCAGACACAAGGCCCATGGGCTGAATCCGGTCCTCAATTGGCTCATATTTGGCCTGCGGGACCACCCCGGAGATGACGAGGGACCCGACCCCATCGCTCAAACCCTGCCCCCATCCAGCCTAGCCGGATGTCACCCCAGGCATGCACACAAGAGGTGGGGTTGGTGTCCAGCAGCAGGTACAGTGGCGGCACCGGCAGAGGGGGGGAAAGGTGCATTGGGTGTGCGAGAGGAATGCGCTACACGTACGGGCCAAGGGTAAGACCCATGAGGAGGCCGAGGAGATGACCAGCAGTGACTTGTTCTCCAACCCCAAGCAAAAACAGACGAAATGGAGCAGGCATGTCCGGCAGTCCGCATCATGTGCTTCCCCCTGACTATGCCTGCTGCTGGTACCACCACCATGCCTGCTGTTGGAGGACTGGCCTGGTGGTGCATCGACCAAGGGGCCGGCAGACTGTGTCTGCTGATGGACACCAACAGTCCCTGTGCGCTCACTGCCCTCTGTGTGCAGGGGCCAATGGTGTCTGGCAGCAGCTGCCCTGCCCCCTGCCCCACCTTGCCTTACCCATGGTGGCAGCACCCCCACCCTGTCCCTTGCCTTGCCTTATCTCACTCTGTGGGACGAGCATCCCTCCCACCATCCCACCTGCCAGAGACTCCTGGATCCCCTCAATTGCACCCGGCCTCCACCAGTGCTCCCCCAGATTGAGCGATGTCGAGGTGGCCACACCCACCCCAGCCATGCCCACATAGTCAGCCACGACCACTCCAGCCACACCCACCCAGTTGGCCGTGCCCACCCAGCCTCCCGAGGGCAACCACAATGTTGATGCGGCCCTGACTTAACCCATTAGAAATAAACATAAGCCTAAAATCTCATTCTTCCCACTGAAAAATATTTCTTTCCCTGCTCACATACATCAGATGCCCCTATTCATTTTTCACACGAACCTGTTCAGTAGGATAGTTTGTGATTGAACTGGCTTCTGTAGCATTCTTCATGAGTTATTGTGAGAAGTCTGATGATATCAGGCTAGTTTAAGTGTAAGAAGCTAGATAGGTTGGTATTTATATCATTTTCATGCTGAAAATGTTCAATATTTTTGATAAAAAACATTTCAAGGAGTCTCCTGAATGTGAAAAATACTTTGCAAACTAAAGAAATAAACTACCTACAAAGAAAAAAATATTTTTTTCTACACAAGTTTTTTTTTCCCAAACTTGGCAACTCTAAGATGTGTGGATTTTAATTCTCATGCTAGATGGGGAATTCTGGGCATTAAAGTCCATGTATTTTAGGATTGCCGTGTTTGAAAAACATTGTTCTAAACAAATAGCTGAACTAACTCCAGACATAATTAGCTGGTGTTGGTACTTTTTTCTCTTTAAACCAAGAACCAAGTGCATTGTTTAGTTTCAGATAATGTCTCTTTGAAATAAAAATGTAGGGGTTTAGTATTGTAAATTCAACAAATTTGGACTGTTATTATCTTGTAATGGTGTTTTGTAATGCTACCAGTTTAGAAATAAAATATGTTTTAAGATCAAAAATGTTATTTTATTGCTGAATTATCTTTAGTTATAGTGCTCTTGCCTAGATTTTGTTATGAAATAAAACACTAAAAATATAGATTACTGTATTTTAAGCAGAAGATTTCTCCTGTAGGGATTAAAATAATGAGTAATAAAAGAAACTCAGTATATTTTCGCTACAGGGGCAGGAAAATTCAGAATGTGACATTATTGTCAAGACGAAACTTAAGCCATAAAACTGCTAGACCATTTATATTAGTCATAGAATGAAGGTTGTAATCAATCATGATCTGATTGCCCTTAGGTCAATGGTGCAACAATAAAAGCAGCAAACCCATCTATTTAGAAATAAATGTGTAATGTCAAATCCTAATTGAGTATTATAAAGCCAGGAACACACTTCACTCAATCATTCATATTGAAAATTTTGAGAGTGATATACTGTAATGTGCTTAAGCTTTAGGGAGGTGATGTCTAAAGGAATGACTCTAGTAAAAAAGAAATAGGATGCTTATTAGAGACTCATAAACCAGAAGCTTCAACTAATTATCTTCAGAAATTAGAAACCTGGAGGAAATAAAGGTAGAACTCTTTTGATTCTAAGTTAAACTGTAAAGAACATTGTGAAGAGGTGTAATTACTGAACAACTCCTGTAATTAACTTTACTGCTGCAACGGCCTTGCCTTCTTTGTATTATATTGGGGAAATCATTACAAAGTGGTATATAAACAGCACTTGCTGCCATTGAATAATTTAATCTGATGAGATCAGTGTTGGAATTGTAGCCAGCTAGGACTGAATTTCTTTCATATTTGGTGACAATGTCCTAAACTAAGGTTATCCTGGAAGGAAAAAAAAATCTAAGTAATGAGAAGATGTCTAGGCATGCTAAAGTAAATGCTTGGAGAATAACACAACAACAACAACAACAACAACAACAACAACAACAACAACAACAACAACAACAACAACAACAACAACAATAATAATAATAATAATAATAATAATAATAATAATAATAATAATAATAATAATAATAATAATAATAATAATAATAATAATAATAATAATAATAATAGAGTTGGAAGGGACCTTGGAGGTCTTATAGTGCAACCTCTGGTTCCTGTTAATGTCCATACTCCTCAAATTCTCACAGCATTCTTTCAACCTCCAGCGCTCTTCCCCTGCGAAATGTCCCCTTCCCCCCAGTTATGGCAGATGCTTGCAAGCTTCAAAGAAAGCGAAGATAGGCATCTGAAATCTTTCCTGATTTATGCATTTCCCATACTATGCCTGGAATGACATTTTGCTAGCTAAGCCCTATGCTTGCTCTCAAAAATTAAACTTTTATAGAACTTTTATTGGAGATTTGGGCTTTCTTTATTATAATCCAATTGGAAATGGGATAAACATGAAGAAAAAAAGATAAACCAGATGACTTTAAATCTGGCTTTCTATACAAGCTGAACCAGAAACTTTTCTCTAAAAAATGCTTGAGACAATATTTTAGCCAGCATAGCTTAAGTGTGCCTTAGCAGCAATATATCTTATGTCCAGTCAAAGGACAGCATTGGTGTCTCAGCATTAATTCTGTAATGGTATGTGGGAATGACTTTGGGAGAAGGAGGGAAGAGATGCTACCTAGAAAACAATCAGATAAAGAGTGGGGTAGTGAGTCCACAGTTGTATAAGAAGCAAAAAAAAGAAAAAGAAAAAAGAAACTCAGATCTGCCCTAATTTATCAAGCTGTAAAAAAAAAAAAAAGACAGTGGGCGATTTGGATTTTCAGACTGGCAAGATTCTGTTAATGTAGCGTAGAAAACAAAATAGAATTAACTCATCTGGCTATGTTTTCAGTCTGGTGTACCGAGGAACGTTAATTTCAATCTTGCAAGATTATTGTAAGACCCTGTTTCATTCATGGAAGAGCATCTTTGGTTTCAATTTATTTATTCTTTTTTTTTATAATATCTTATTAGTTTTCTATATTTACAATTCATAGTACTTGGTAAACAATGTGTTGTCTGGGTCCATTTGTTTTACTTGGTAATACACATTAAATTCTTAATCTCTACCCCATTTTTCCAGCCATTGATAAAATGCGTCCCCTATTTGCAAATATTCTGTATCTTCTTTTTCTTTAATCTTCATCGTAAGTCTATCCATTTCTGCACAGTCCAGTATTTTCTTGATTATTTCTTCTTCAGATGGCGTTTTTTCATTTTTCCAGTGCTGAGCAAATACTATTCTTGCTGCTGTTAATACATGCAACATTAAATATACATTTTCTTTATCATATTTTTCTGATATTATACCTAATAAAAATAGTTCCATTTTAAAATCTACATGTTTTCTTAACATCTTTTCTAACCAAATATGTATTTTTGTCCAATTTTTTTTTTTTGCTTTAGGGCATGTCCACCAAAGATGATAGTACGTGCCTGGTTTTTGCTTACACTTCTAACATGTTTTTAAACATTTTTGCTAATCTCGCAGGTGGTAAATACCATCTATAAAACATTTTATATAAATTTTCTTTATAGGCAGTTGCCATTGTCAATTCATAGTTTCTTTCCCAAAGGTTTTGCCATTTTTCTAATTCTATATTGTGCCCCAAAATTGTTGCCCATGTTATCATTGTTCCTTTCACTTGTTCATCTTCCATTTTTAAATTTAATAGAAAATTATACAGTTTTTAAATCAACTTTTCATCTGATGTCAACAATACCTGATCAAACATTGTCTGGTCTTTATAAAAGCCATATATTTTAGCATATTTCTCATATCTCATTTGTATTTGCAATTGAGGCCATCACGATTAATCAATACCCTGATCTTCCAACTCTTGTTTAGATTTTAATTTCCCTTCCGTATTCAAAATATCTTTATAGGTTACAATTTTCTCAAAGTTAATTTTGGGTGAACAAAATCTTCCATTGTTGAAAGCCATCCTGGTATTTTCATATAAATTTCAGCTTTTATCTTTTCCCATACTAAAAATAATGCGTTTCTTACATAGTGATTTTGGAAATATCTATGGATTTTATTCTTCCCATATCATAGAAAGGCATGCCATCCAAGTTGTAAATCATGTCCTTCTAAATATAGTACTCTTTTATGTCTAAGGGTTAACCATTCTTTTAGCCATGTTAAAGCACATGCTTGGTAGTATAAGACCCAATCCGGTAGTCCAAATCCTTCATTTTCTTTAGATTCTTATAACATTTTCAATCTAATTCTGGCTTTATTCTTAATGTCTTAAGTAACATATGCCCCCAGGCATGCATGCCCGCATGTGTGTGTGTGTGTGTGTGTGTGTGTGTGTAATAAACCAATGCATTGATCTTCACCATGAAGACCCAGTCCCTCAATAGAAAAATCATGTTTCATACATCTAATACAATGCTCTGAATAAAACTGATATTTATTTAGATGAATTAAGCTATGCAGTAGACTAATAACTTTTAAAATACTGCAACACATTTTTCAGTTTTCATGGTTTGATACTTGAATAAGATCTGTATCTTACTGAAACATTATAATAACAGTTCAATTTATGCTATTCTAATATATTGCTTTAAGCCAGTGGTGTCAAACTGCCGGCCTGTGGGCCGGTTGCATCATACGGAGGCCACGCCTACCCCAGCTCTGGCAATGCAAAAAAAAGTCACAATATGTCGTGACACGTCACGTGATGTGGCAAGTTTGACACCCGTGCTTTAGGCATTCTGTGAAATTGGAAAGACTTCTCATAATACTGAAAAAAAATGGGTGGATGGGCTTATTTTCCAACCTGCCCAATTTTTGCTATCTGACCTGCCCAATTATTACCATTAAAGATATATGGCTTTCCTCCCCTGCATTTAGTTTCCCATTTCCCATTTCTATCATCCTCTTAAATGATTAGCCATAGTGATGGTGATCTAAACTTGCTATCTATATTTGCTATCCTTTCTAATGTGAGATAACAATAAATTGAGCTAATCGAATACTGTAATCACCTGTTTAGTCAGTCCACAGAAAATGTATTGCTTTCTCAGTTGATACAGTTCTAGCTTCAAGATTCCATATTTTAAATAAATGGCACATTAACAATAAAATGTAAGACTTATTTTATTCATATGTTCATCAATCCAGTTATTCTCAGCAATTGAATAATTATTTCATTACTGAAAAAAGAACAGTGATAGATGTGGAAGGCGACGCCACTAAAAGATGTAGAAAACCACACAGTCAAACCTCATTATTAATGAAACATTAATATTTTAAAATCTGGAATAATGTGTGCCTTTTTCTCTGTAAAGATCAAAGTGAAACAAGGACAAGCTTAACTATTTGTCTCCATTATATAACTTATTGTACATCATTTAAAAATTATCTTTAGTACACTTCCAAAATAGGCAGAAAGAAAAGAAATAATAGAAGGTGAATTCAAGCAGGGAGGATAGAAACTCCAGCTGTGGAAAAAGAAATAGAACTATGATTTTTAGTCCTTGTATTTTAGGATCTGCATTTTATATCTCCTTCTTGTCAAAGAACACCACATGTTTGTACCCCTAAGCTGCTTCTTGACAAGCACGGCATATCAGCAACTGCCTGAAATGCTTTGGTGGTTTGCAAAGAATTCAGTCCAGACCGCCAGCTACTCAATGCTATCCTCTCATTCGACAACTCTCCTGTTGCAGAGAAACAATTTCCAATAGATTTCTGTGGCTGGGTCTTACAAAATACAAATATTGTTGAAGTGTTGAAGATGAGGCAGAAAAACAAAACAAAAAACAAGATGGCAAGCACCACTGTGAAATTAAAGCTTCACATCTTTTTAATGTGCAGCACATATGCCAAACACCCATTTTAAAAAGTGGAGGAACTTTTCATGCAGTCCCAGCCTTCATCTTAATGTTTTACTTTTTTGAAGCTCCTGTAGATGACCCTGATTTTTACATGTAAAAATTACACATATGTTCAGATACAAAATCCAGCTCTAAAATTGTGTTTTGTTTCTTGTTATTTTCCCAGTTTGGTTCAGTAAGCTCTGCTACAAATACTTTTCAGAAACAGAAGTCTCAACTGCACAGTGTTTATAACACTTGCCTGAAAAGTAGAATGTTATTGGTTCAAAATCTGACAGAAATATACTTTCCTTAATTTTTCTTTCTGTGCTGTGAGGTGAAACTCTTTTGTCAAGTTGCTAGAAAATTTGTGAAATAGTAAACTGGTGGACCTATTTTTCTAAGAAAATTAGAAATGTAAGTTATTCAAGAAAGTAGTAATTAAAAAAACATGCAAAATTTGTAAATCAATGCTACCTCACGTATTAGGCCATGTTATTTAGACTCCTAATTCTCAATTGTAGTTGCTAGAGGAATTAGAGCACTACTGGATGGCAATGCCTGATTGAAGCGGGAGGACATTGTTGTCCCTGTGTAACATGCAGTTGAAGTGCAGGGGTTTGTGTAGGCAAGTCTTCTTTTAAACTTGGCAACTTGGCTGGAGAATTCTGGAAGTTGAAGTCCACATGTCTTAAAGCTGCTGAATTTGAAAAGGATTGACTTAGAACAATATTTCTCAACTGTGGCTACTTTAAGATGTGTAGACTTCAACTCCCAGAATTCCCTAGAAAGCATGGCCAGTGGGGAATTCTGGAAGTTGAACTCCCCACATGTTAAAATAGCCAAGTTGAGAAACACCAGTCTAGTAGTAAACAAAACACAACAGGGAAAACATACAGCAATGTCTAAGCCAGAACAAATACTATTTTCAACTTGGAACAGAAAACATAGCTGAAAGTTACATTTGTGGTGAGCTGGAGATGAGTAGAAGATGTTGTTTCTTGTTTTTGCTTTCCAGAAATGGTTCATGGCTTGTTTTCCTGACAGGGCATTTTGACATTGAGGAAATTCCCAAGCACAAGTGTAAAAAAACATGAACAGCAAGGTAAAAGACTGAAACCACAGTTATGGTCATTATAATGTAATGTTCCTCACAATCATTATACAATGATTTCAGATTTATTCAAGAGTTTATGGTTGTAAAGTGATTATCTAGACTTTTGATTTGCAGATTTTATTTCATATCACAGAAAACATTCATATTTTATGCTTTTAAAGAAACTACATATGCATTTTCTTCAAGGAAAAAAACAAAAAAAATCACAGTGGGCTTAAAAGATTTATGTAATGATTGCAGTATATATCTATATGTCTTAATCAACAATAAAACAAATACAGGCTGGTTGAATTCATTTTTTTGGTTTCTAAATTAATCTCTGTTCTCACTATTCATTATGTTTTGTTGTACTGCTTGTATTATCAAGGTAGCCATCATTTATCTCTCTCTTGTTGAAATATATGCCAGGATATTCAGATAAGTTTTATCTTGCTTTCTCTTATCAGATAATAAGTCTAACATCGCACAAAGCTAAATGTTGTGTTTCAGCTATTAAAGCATGCAAATTACTAGATTTAAAATTTTACAAAATTTTGAAGGAAAGAGGAGGGTTACTTGGATAAGAGAATCAATAAGATAGTTGAACATTTGGATATCAATAATAGGAGGAGCAGATTATATTAGCAGATCTAGGTAACTTCATAGGTGTGTATGGTACAAAAAACAGAAGAAGAATAGAATTGAAAGGAATTACAAGACAAAGCCTTTTAAAAATCTGGAATCTTTCAAAAGCAAGAATAAGTCTGGCAATTTCACCACTAGCCTCACCATGAAATATTTTTCATTTTAGGGATAATTACCCTAAAAAAATTGCATTACATGCAGGCAGTCGTGGTTGAACAACTGGCATGTCTTAGTACCATAATTCTAGGCTCAGTTATGGTTGTGCAATTCGAGGACTACCTGTATGCTATCATGATCTATCCTGATTCAAAACACAGATTAAAGACACAATGGGAACTGCAAAATGAAGGGAGGAATTTACAATATTCTGATTACTATAACCATAAAACAATGGTCTTAAAAAAAGAAAGAAGGGCTTTGAGAAAGATGTCAGAGTTTAAAATCCCTATGAAAAACCAAAATAATTTACTAGGCCATATTTATAAATTGTTGCCAAAATATGATATATTGGGAAAGGAAATTAAAACTGCATGATAAAACAGATGAAAAATTTAAAATAAGTAATTACGGTAGACTAATGGAAAGTTCTATGAAAACAAACAAACAAACAAACAAATAAATAAATAAATACAATTTACAGAATTCCAAGCTATAATTTAAGGAAAATTATATAACTATGTCTGCAATTGCTAAGATAAATATAGCATATAACAAATGTTGGAAATGCCATAATAAAGATGGAACATTTTACTTGTGATGAACATGCAAATACATTCAAAAGTACTGGAAAGAAATGCATCAAAAAATAAAAAAAAGTTAAGAAAACAATTAAACAAACCACAAGCATTTCTATTACTCATAGTTTCAGACAACATAAATGAAAAATATCACAATTTACTAAGTTACATATTGACCCCAGGAAGCTTCTTTGCCCACAGTATCAAACTAGGAGACTAAAATTGGAGAATATGCTGCAATAGCAAAACTAACATTACCGTATATACTCACAACAGAAGTTTAACTAAATTCAAGCAGGAATGGTTCCAATATATGTAATATATCACACAGCAAGGCACTCAAATGAAAACTCAAATAGAAACTAATAACAATTACATGTCTAAATTGTGACAAGGGGCTAAGAATACAAATAGTAGGGAAGAGATGAATCACTAAAAAGTAATTAACCTTCTTTTTTCAATACAATTTTTTTAAATTAAAAGTAGCTTCACTTTGTATCTTCTTGCTTCTTGTATTTCACTATTTGTTTTTAATCTGATCCAGATTTTAGCCTATCTTCGATTTACATATATTTGAACTATTTACATTAATATACCTGGTTTTACTTACTGATACAGCTGATATTTTAGTGAAAATCAAGAAAGAAGCAATTAAATGGCATTTAATTATGTTTCTCCACTGATCTAATAGAAAGATGATGAACTTCACTTTTAAACATTTGTCTTTTGCCATTTATAATAAAAGAAAGTTTTATTGTAATAAAAACAAGGAATTGCAGCTCATAATGAGGAACAAAAAGAGAACAAAAATAATCAGCTAAAAGGACTTTCAATTAAGGACATTCTAGTTAATACAAAACTTACAACCTGTTGTTAGTAAGCAGTTTTCTTGGATTTGTCACAACAGTAACTGATTCATATCCCCTATCTGCCTCTCAGTTGCAATGATGCTATAATGTTTGTGACAGATCAGTGGCAGGCACAGACACCCTCCCTGCAGCTGAATAAAGATCCTGCCACCCTTAATAGCACACAGCCAATGTTCTCATTGTCTGGTAGGACAATGGAGTGATTAGTGATGTGCTGTGTTCTTTGCCACATTCTTTGCTCTGCTGTAGGGACAACTGTAACTCCTCCAACTTGCCTTCTCTCATTAAAAAGGATAGACTTATGGCATACTGCATGCTTAAAATGTCATTGTGCCATCATGGTTAATGAAGTCATGGCAGAGTACAGAATAGATCGCTAATATCTCTGCTTATCTATGGCACAAGAGAGGTCAATAGTCATACCTTCTAATCTGCCTGACTTCTTTATATCTTAGTTATGGCTAGTATTAATACGCGTTGAAATCTTTTGGCTTTTATGTTATTATTAATTTATTTTAATTTATATGCTTTGCTTGTTATATTGTTTTTCTGGTTTCTTAAATCTTGTTAGCCATCTTTAACAGAGGTAATACGAACGGGAACTCTGTCATTAAGTGACGCGGTCATAAAACACTATGTCATGTGACACAGCTAATTAATGATAGCAGTTCTGGCAATTCTAGTTGTGTGTTTAAGCAAATCCTGTGAAGTTGTTAGGCACAAGTTTATGAGATTGCCATTTGTGGCTTCCTGCAAGCTTTCTAATTGACTTTGTTTGTTGGAAGCCACAATGAAGCTTGCAAATGGTGATCAAGTGACCATGAGATGCTACAATTCTTGTAATTGTGAGTTGGCTACTTAGAGTCCATGACTGTGGAGACATTGCAATGACCACATCTTCAAGGATTGGGCATAAGTCTCTTTGTTCGGTGCTGTCATTACTTGGAATGGAATAGTTTGGTTCAATAAATATTCTAAACACTTCTTCAGAGTAATGGTGGAGAATAAATGGGACATAGGTTCATTAGCTTGAAAGCTGGAAGAAGGATGTTTTCAATAGAAAAGAGTATCTATAGTCAGTGTTGAATTGTAGAGTTCATGGTCCTCTCTGCTTGCTTGCAAATGTTTCATTACCCAACTAGGTAACATCATCAGTGCTAATGTTGTTGAGAATCGAAATGTCTGTAAGTAAACAACCAAGCTCAGAAAATGTTACTTAGAGCACAGGTATGAAAAAGCAAATGTCCAGTGGAGTTGCTGTACAAAAGGAAAATTGAACCTCAACATTAAACTCTGATTCTATGTTTGGAAAATTGGTTATGGGAAATATGAGACTGCAAGTGTCTATATGTCTTCCAGAAGGATAGCATTAGAGCAGGAGTCGGGCCGGATGAGTCACAACATAATTGTGCCCACCCCATTGCCGGCAATGGGGAAAAAGTTCTGATATGTCGCGCGACATCACGTGATGTCGCGAGTTTGACATGTCTGCATTAGAGTGAGACTTAGCAAAAAGAAAAGGCATATTTGTATAACCAAAAACAACTTGTATCTTGTGGTTTAAGTCTTGTGATTGCAAACTCGGTTAATTTCACTGACCAGGATCAACAGATTTGGATAAATGCATTCTGCCCAGAGATATTATTAAGCCATCTGTAAACCAAATTATTTTGTGCTGTACATTCCTTAGAGGATGGACAATACTTTTGGTTGTTTTGAATGTGTTGGTTCCAAAATAGAAAATGTTTTGTATTTATTTTTGTATGTATATGTGGTATTTGTTTATTATTATATGGTGGGTTTCTTTCTTTTCTGATTTAGTGTTTGTTTTTATGCTGTGTACTGCCCAGAGTCACACTATTTGAGTTGGGTGCCATTATAAATCTCAAAAATAAATAAAATCTACAGTTGTCTACAATATGCTGTGTCAGAACGTTCTTCCATTTCATGTTGTTTAGACATCTTTCTGTAGTTTATTTCAAATGACTTAAAATACCTTAGGCAGGTATTCTACCATGGTTGAAGGCAATTGCAGGGGGATTTTTTCCCCACTGCTAATGTTTTATAAATGTTATTGTACTTTTAATCTGTTTTTCTGTCATATTTCACTGATGTTTTACCAAGATTTGGCAATCACTTTTCTGTCAAGCCTCACAATGCTGGGAATAGCCAAAAGTAGCAATAAGGGGAGCCAGAAATAAAACTGGCATGATTTTTTTCTTTTTATGGCATTCCTTTCTTTCTCTTTCTCCCATTTGTCACTTACTGGGCTGTCAGAGAAAAAACAATTTTTATTTTGATATCTCACCATTCATCAAGATTTTTAAAATTAAGCTGAGGTCCACATAAAATAAAACTAAGGGTTTCTTTGAGCTCTAGAGTTAGAGACTGCCCTCTGTGCAGCTGTTATGCACGGTACTGCATAGTTTGTGCATAAACATATACATGCACAGTTTTGAAAGAGCTTCTGTCTGCAGCTTGTTGGACTAGATGATCTTCATATCTTTTTTATGCTTGAAGCATTTTGACTTTATGAAACAGATTCCCATATTGAATGCTTAGCTTCAAGGGGGTAAATACAATTTTCTTTGCTAGACTGATCTGAATCACTTCTCTCTTTATATTGCATTATATTTTTGTCCTCAAGATATCAAAACCAGTTTGAGGCAATTTTATGATGCAATCTTTCACAAAATGCTTTCCTGCCATCTCCCAGTAAACTTTACTGAACAAGAATAACTACTGTTATAAATACATCTTTTACTCAAACTTTCCTACATTTACCAAATGGGATTTCTGATTGCAGTGAATTATCTATTGGTTGCATATATCCCCTCCCCTGAAGTTAGGCTGGAGAGTATGACTAACCCGGTTATAAAATAAGCTTTTGTGAGAAGAGATCTAAAACTGGATCTTCCCACTCTTCATCCAACAACTGAACCACTTTGTCTAAACTGTATTTATAATTATATTACCTATACATGTCCCAGGATAATGCTGCAGACTCCAATCTTGGTCAGTCACCAGGACCAGACTTTTTTGTCTTCTAAACTTCTAAACATCTTCAGGGCTCCAGGACAAGTCCGAAAACCCGGAAGAAAAAAAAACTCTGGTCCCAGTGACCAATCCAGATTGGATCCTGCCTAATTATAATAGTACATTTGGGAACGTCCAAATGGCATTGCTAAACACTAGAAAAGGAACTGAAAGTGTGTGTATGTATGTATGAATATGTATGTGTGTATGTATAAAATCTATCTGGCCTGCCCTTTTGCCTGCTTTTTTATAGGGGTGGTTTGTAGGTACACCTTTTCCTCCTAATCTGCACTCTTTTTACTTACCTGATTTTTTTTCTGGAAATGCTTCTCAAGAGAAGTCATCAAGCTGGTCCCATTAATGAATGGCAAAATTGCCTCTAATGGCCAGAATATTGACAGAACCCTTCCAGGCTGTTTCTTGCTCTAGGGGATAGAGATGGACACGTTTCCAAGAAAGCAGAGCAGGTGTGCATGCAGGTAATGATTAAAAAAAGTTATGTTAGTAGCCATGATTATGCAATCAAAGCTGTTTTTAAATCTGTGTCGCATCCTGCAGATACACTGGACAAAGAGACAGGAAGAAAGAAGAGAATGAGCAAGGATATGCTGAAATGAAGACCATTACATTTGTTTGGGAGACATTATTTGGCTATTGGAACTGGTTCATTTCAAGTAAATAGTCTTTCCCCTGTCTTTGGATTTTAAAACTCAAAGGTACCTGGACTGAGAATTTGAGATTCTAGTCTAAAACGTTACAGCCAACCAAGAAAAAATAGTCTTTTGTAGCTGAAGCATGAACAAACAGTAACAGAATGGAATTGGAAGGGACCTTGGAAGCCAACTATTCCAATATACTATTTCTGATAGATGGCTGTCCAATCACTTGTTAAAAGTCTCCAGTGTTCGGGCACCCACAATTTACGAAGGTAATTTATTCCACTGGGTAATTGTTTTCACTGTTAGGAATTTTCTCCTTAGTTTTAGGTTGCTTCTCTCCTTGGTTAGTTTCCATCCATTGTTTCTTATTTGTTGTTCTTCTCTGAACCCTTTCCAGTCTCAAAAACTTTTTTATATTGTGTGACAAAAACTGAATGCAGTATTCTAAATGTGGTTTTACCAAAGCTTTGTAGAGTGGTATTAGTACTTCACATGATCTTGATTCTATCCCTCTATCAATGCAACCTATTATTTGCAATCAATGCAAATAATAGAATATGGTAGTAGTCAGAGAAGAGTCTGAGAAAGCCTATGACATGTTCTTAAATCTCCAAATCATGATTTAGAGATTGAAATATGTATGGATACAGACACACTCATCCTTAAAATATGCCCATTGAATTCTATATCATTTGATTCCTATTGCTGTAACAGGTCATGCTGATTTTACTGGATCTGCTCTAAGCATAACTACATCTAGATCTGTCTTATAATATGCAAAATGAATTTTATTGTTGAGCTTTCTACTGCTCATTTTCAAAATCTCAAACATACTGATGAAGTCTTAGTCCATGGATGTTAAATATTTTTACAAAAAGAAACAGTTTACACTAGTTTTCAGGTCCCACAAGTTAAGAAAAGAGATAGAATGCATGTATGAGATGGGAAAGAATGGATAACAGATGTACTGAAGTGAACTGAAAAGCTACATTTTTCCATTCAAGTCATTTATCATAAATTCCAGGAATGTGTTAAGGAAAGGGAAAAAAGCTTTGGAGTGAGCTCCTCTCACCCACAATCATTTTCAAATAAAGAGAAAAATAGAGGCTATAGATATTCACAAAGAAGTTGAATTACAGTAAATATACTAGCACTTTAATTACTGAATGACATTCCAGATGTACTAAAATCATTACAGCATTCTCTAAAAGGAAATATTATTCATGTGTACTTTGCGGCATAGGCATAAATGGTAGCAGTTCTTTAAAAGATACATTATTACACTTAGATTGCATTCCCAATTCTCCCAAAGGTTATTATTATCAATAATCTGATGGACTGCCAGTTGAATCAGCAATATTAGGTAAAGAGAAACATACATACAAGGCTCTAGTTGTTCTCTCTTTGAAACTATGATGACTTACCTTGATTATTGGAAATATTGTGGCCCAAAAGATTAATAATGTTTTCTTCTTTTCTCTTTTTAATTTGTAATGAAAAGAATAGGACACTGTACTTAAGTATCAATTAAGTCCTAGCCACTGTTTCATTTTGAGGATCTCTGCCTGAAAAACATAAATGGACATTTCTTTATCTTTCTATCTTAAATTAAGCTATTTTTTTTAAAAACAACAACAGACAAAGCAAATTTTAGAACTCTAAACTGAAATATTCAGGCATCATTTCCATGACTTCAGCGGGGCACTGACAGCTGAAGGCTATTTTTCTCTGCAAAATAGCCAGTGTGTGAATAGCCTATGTGGAAGAGAAGGGCAAAACTGTTGCTTCAAACCATAGCATAAAACTGTCTCTGGTTAGTAGGGAATGAAAATAGGGCAATCTCTATTTCTGTCCCTCAAATAATGCCGCTGTCCTATCTGGCAATGGAGTCACAGAGTAGTACGATAGGCCCTGAACTGCCCAAAATATCTTTTTTTTTTTTTAAAATAGCTCTTGTTTTCATGCAACATATTGGATGTGTACACTGTGATGGCGTCCCTAGCATGGTCAAATACAATAAAGCTTAGAATAATACTTTTTGAAATATATAATGTATAATTTAAATGTGGGTTTAACCATTCTTCTATAATGTCTATTTATTATTAGACTCAAGATAGACACCAGTTAAAGAAAAAAAACAGCTGTTATTTAAATGAAACAGAGTAAATGAGAATGTGAATGTTATTAGGCTAAGGTCATTGATATATGATTGGATTAGTTTCATTAATGTGTATTAAATCTTGTAATCATTCCTAAATAGAGGCACCATCTGGCTGTCAAATGTGCTGTGAAAGAACACTAAATCATTCAGCAAGAAAACACTTGAATACTTTCAGACTTGAAGGATATGTGTTTCTTGGGCTACTTAACTACAAACCCCATTAATCTTCCAGATCATAGAGTCAATACCAATGGCAATGGACAATCTATATAAAAAAGATATACCCATTCAAAAAATATTTGTAAATATTTGCCATTTATATGGCAGGATTTGGAAAGCAGTAAGTTTATGATGGTAGGTTAATGGGTTCCACAGTATGCTGCCTGAAAACTCAAAAGATGTTGTATAGAGAGGGAAAATGGTTTAAGTGCTTATATCTGATACTTTCCACTGCTGGTTCTTTAACACAAAAGACTTTGCAAGGTTTGTTAAGACAGAATTACTGAATTGCATCTATAAACCCTCCTCCAAATAATATAGCAGTAAATCCATAGTATAAATCAGATCCATTCTTTCAAAACCATTAGGAGTAAGCAGAAAATCCAACAAGAGCTTATTTAAAGTAGGAGGAAATGCTTAAGACTGGTAGAGCTAGAAACCAAGTAATCCCCCTGTTCTTGATTCCTTTTGTGTACATGTGCGCACCCAGACAAAACTGCAGGAGCTAAAAGCTGCTTCTCTTTTTTATAACCTTTATCTTGCAGAGATGAGAGTGAAACCAAACCAAACAGAAGGATTTCAATATGTAGTGCTGTAGAACTGCTAAAATGGATGACATTTGTCCCCAGAACAGCTTAGCCCTGGGATTCCTAAATAGTAGGTCATACTTGCTAGCTGA
Source organism: Azemiops feae (assembly GCA_023970755.1). Taxonomy (NCBI): domain Eukaryota; kingdom Metazoa; phylum Chordata; class Lepidosauria; order Squamata; family Viperidae; genus Azemiops; species Azemiops feae. The sequence continues at coordinate 2,661,755 of JALGBA010004287.1, forward strand.
TGGGGTCACTGTGCACTCATCTTAGAAAGGGCTAAAAATCTCAAATGATTTTCCCAAAATAGGTTTCCAGCCTGCATGGCTGTCAGTTCCCAGCAATAATGCTAGAGTGCAATAAATGTTTTGCGACAGTAAAAGTCAAATAGAAATAGACAAAAATGGAAAATGTGACTATAACAAGTACATATCTGATCATTCCCTTATGACTTTGACACAGTTAAAAGTCATATTTAACTTGATTCATATTGTTACGAAGTGGGTAAAAAGCTTGTTGATACATGATGTATCTTTCCCCCCCCATGAGTTTTCACCAAATTTGTTTGGTGGATGATGAATATAATTGAGTGATCTGGCAAATTACTAATAGAGGGGTTTGTGTGTGTGTGCGCGCGCGCGCGCGTGTGTGTGTGTATAGTATGTGTGTATCTACTATACATTGGATTGTTTTCTCTATATTTATTCATGTAGTCACCTATTGTATTGCAAATAATAAAATCAGTCCAAAGAGACCTTTTGATTTCAATTGAAATTCTTTCTGTCATTTATTCTCTTAATTTCAATACTGACGTTTTCTATCCCCCAATTACTGTGCAGGGACAGTTTGACCCTATGGGAGGAACCGGTTCAGAGCTCTCCAAATGGGCTTGTTCTGAAATTCTGTATTATTTAATTCCTGAATCCAGAGATATGGGAGTTCAGTACAATATGGGGGAAACAACTCTTAACTTTTTTCTTTCTTTTTTCTTTTTACTAGAATGAAATGAACTTTTCTAAGTCAATTACCCATTACAAATTTGATGTAGTGTGACATGCACGTGTGTTCCAACTACTGTACATTTTTAAATCTATTTTTTTAAAAAAATATGTAGAGTAGAAAAGTAGAAAAGTAGAAAAAAAGAAGCCAACAGCAAACAGCCCAAACAAAGAATCTCTAACTCTCACCAACACTGACAGGCAAGCCACTAGAATACACACTGACAGCAAACAGCACTTAGTAGTGCTGATGATGTTACTAGTTTATTATAATAATAATAATAATAATAATAATAATAATAATAATAATAATAATAATAATAATAATAATAATAATAATAATAATAATAATAATAATAATAATAATAATAATAATAATAATAATAATAAAATGAGGAAGGGACCTTGGAGGTCATCTAGTCCAACCCCCTGCTCAGGCAGGAAACCCTATACCATTTCAGACAAATGGCTGTCCAGTCTCTTCTTAAAAACTTCCAGTGTTGGAGCATTCACCGCTTCTGGAGGCAGGTTGTTCCACTGGTTAATTGTTTTAACTGTCAGGAAGTTTCTCCTTAGTTCTAGGTTGCTTCTCTCCTTGATTAGTTTCCATCCGTTGCTTCTTGTTCTGCCTTCAGGTGCCTTGGAAAATAGCTTCATTCCCTCTTCTTTGTGGCAGCCCCTGAGATATTGGAACACTGTTATCATGTCCCCCCTTGTCCTTCTCTTCATTAAACTACACATACCCAATTCCAGCAGCCGTTCCTTATATGCTTTAGCCTCCAGTCCCCTAATCATCTTTGTTGCTCTTCTCTGTACTCTTTCTAGAGTCTCAACGTCTTTTTTACATCGTGGTGACCAAAACTGGATGCAGTATTCCAAGTGTGGCCTTACCAAGACATTGTAAAGTGGTATTAATACCTCACGTGATCTTGATTCTATCCCTCTGTTAATGCAGCCTAGCACTGTGTTGGCCTTTTTGGCAGCTGCAGCACACTGCTGGCTCATATTTAAGTGATTGTCCACTAGGACTCCGAGGTCCCTCTCACAGTTACTGCTATTGAGCAAGGTACCCCCTATACTATACCTGTACATTTGGTTTTTCTTGCCTAAATGTAGAACCTTACTTTTTTCAGCACTGAATTTCATTTTGTTAGATAGTGCCCAGTGTTCAAGTCTGTCCAGATAATGAAACATCTGCAAGAAAACAACCAAACTCAGAGAGCACCAAGGACGTCAACCCTGAGTTACAAAAATTCTCCTTTATTAGAGTAAAAAATAAAAGTAGTTGAATAGGTTGAAAGTTTTTTGTGCAAAGCAAAATTGTTTTTATAAAGATGATGATGGTGGATTTTATTATCACAGATTGAATAATGAGCAAAAGGATAAATTCAATGATATTTCCAGCTATTCTTGCTGGAATAATGTTGTGGAAATTTTGTATAGGAACATCAGAAGTTTTGAATTAGCTTGGTTGTGTGACAAAGAAGTAAAGCTTTGAGGAGCAAATGATAAAATTCAACACTTCTACACTTCCACAATATTTCCACCTTCAGATATGAGATTGAAGTAATCAATGCTTTTAGACTTCACTTTAGGCTGTGTTTGTCAATATAAATACTTAGTCAAGCATTTAGATTAATCAAGTTTTCCTTTACTGAATAGAGGAACAATTGTGCATTGCTTCATTGATCTGATTTGGTGGAAGCAGCCTCAAAAACACATGAAAATTAGGGTGGATCTTGGTATATAAGAGGTTATTACTCAGTTATATTTGACCTCTCTATCCCCGTTCAGACTCACCTAGGTGAAATTATTTGGAGATTTCAGTCCTTGCTATGGAATGCGTAACTTTAAATGACCCAATAGGTGGATATTATTCTGAGATTCTGGCTAAGTGTTAATTTATCCTTCAAAAAACTGAAAACATAGTGGTCTGAATGGAGCTGGAAAAATATTGAGTCAGGGCAAGAGCTATGATATGCGATGTACATATTATGAATGCATTAACTTTCCAAGGACAGTCCACAGGATTTAACTTACATTTCACTGAGTAAATATTAAACTGTATCATTTTAATGGAGGCATTGTTGTCTTTTTATACTGTATGTCAATGGAGATTCTTCTTTTGAAAACGTTTCGCTTCTTATCCAGGAAGCTTTTTCAGTTCTAACTCTCTCTCTTCTCTCCTTATACTTTCTAAGTGTTGTTCAAATGTGGAAACATTTTATGTTCCCCAGTGTTTTTCCTCAGACCAAATTGATAAAGAATCTACTTGCTTGTTTCCTTAAAACCATAGCAGAAGAAAAATAGAAAGCATATGGTAAAGTGACCCATTTTTTTGGATTAGATAAAGTAAGATCTCTTAGATCAACTACTAGGGGATTCTGTTTAACAGTCTTGTGGTAGACTTTTGTATATGGCATTTCTTAAATTGTCACTTATCTAACTTATAGTTCCTTAACTTATTTTAACCTAAAATCATATATTGAAAACAATCTCTTTCATTTTTAGTGATTAGTTTTTTAGTTTGCACAAAAAAAAAATCACTCTCATCCACCCTCCTCTCAAATTAGTCATTAGCAAAGCAACCGGAAATGTGCACATAGTATGCTGATCAATTTCATTTTAAAAACACTATGCTATATAGAATCAAAAACTAGTTAATCAATACAACATAAATTAATAATATGTCATATAAAATTACCATTGATATTATTACAGTTACAGGAGTGAAATTGGTGAAGTTTCTTGCCTGAACCGAAGTTTTGATTATTTTCATTTTGGAAATAAAAAAAGAAGAAGAATGGCTAAGAAATTAAGCAACCCCCACACACCTACACAATTGCTTTTTGAATTATGAAAAAAAATATAAAAGGAAACCTGTTTCTTTTTCTATAGCAAATTGATTGTCAACAAAATGGCAGCTCCTGTTGATCTGTGAGACCAATAAAATAGTGTTTGTAAAGACATCATTGTATCAAAGAGACAAGAGATAATTAAGATTAAAAGAGGTAGAGAAAATTCAGTGTGATCTTGATGGAAGTAAAACATAGTTTTGGAAGTATATGAAAAGGGCTAAATAAGGAGAAGAGTGAAAGGAATTCAAAATAGAAGTGGCAAAATGATGTGAGATGAAACTGAAGTTAGGAAATGCTGCAAAGAGCATTTCAGATATTTCTGTAGCAATGAAAGTGAAATATTGAAGAGAATTGAAATGGGTGCTATAAATGTATTCAAGAAAACATTGATGAAAAGAAAATAATAAATGCTATGAGAAGGTTGAAAAATTTAAGGTTGTATGTGTAGATGGTATAACAGGAGGAATATGGATATAGTTTGCTAATGGAATAACTGTGATGACTTTAACCTGTGTAGGAAGACAGGTTTGTGCCTTAAAATTGAAAAAAAAAATATCATTAGAGGAAGGGAAAAATAGCAAGAGTGAACACAAAACCTATTGAGGAATTAGTCTGCTAGATGTACCTGGAAATGCACTTGGCAGATTTCTGATGAAAATGACAGAAGTAATGACAATGAACATTTGGGAAATACAACATGGCTTCATTCTCGGCAGGGGAAGCACTGAACAGTTTTTTGCTTTTCAGCAATCATTTAGAAATATACGCAGGGCTTTTTTTCTCATAGAATGCCCAGAACGGAGTTCCAGCACTTTTTTTGGATGGAACCTTGTAGGATAGGCAAGGCGGGTTGTATTATGTGTGTGAGTTCCGGCACCTTTTTGTTTTACAAAAAAAGCACTGAATATACGAATATGAGAAAGTGGATGTACTGATTTAGAATGCATTTACTAAATAAAGAACATTGACTAGGATTATGGAATGTTTCATATAAATATGATATTAGTTTGTTGCAAGATGTTATAAAAGTGGTGTACAATGGAAGCAAAGTATGTGTGGGAATAAATGGACTGCTTAATGAATGACACAACATTGTGTAGGGATTAAAATAAAGATATGTGATACTTTTTTGTTTACTGTATTTATGGATAAATGTCTAAAATATGTTTGTGATAATGTGAGGTGGGATATGTTATACATGTAATAGATGGCTTGTTGTCAGAAATGAATGCTGAAAGAAAACTGGATTAAGAGGAAGGGTAAGAATAAGTACTTGTTGGGCAGAGCTGAGATCCTATAAAACATACAGGTGAGAAGTTGAAAGAAAAGCAAATCTATAAATGTTATGTGGATGTGATGAAAGGTATAAAAACACATAATTAATGGTGTTCCTGTAAGTCTGTTCTAATTATACTTCTTTTTCTTTTAATTCCTTAATTTATTTTGCTTACCATTTCTTACTCCTGCTCTGTGCTCTACTGAATGTTCTTTATTCTCAAAGGAAACAGCATGATGAGCATGTATTTATGTAGAAATATCCTTTAGAACTTGATGATAGCAAAAGAAATAATAAACATAGAGGCAAGAAACCTTGGGGAAAGAATTAAATATGTGGTTAATTGGTTGCATTTTATATGAACTGCAGCTATAGGAAATATCCCCCAGCTTACATTATACACAGAAAAGCAACCAAAGGGGGATAAAATACAATTTGAAAATACAATTCAGTATTTAAAATTACAATTTTTAAAAAATTAAGTCAATAAGCCAAACTCAGTAAAATCTAATTCCAGGATCAAGAATTACTTCTGTATTTTAAATTTTTACCAACTACTTCATTTACCAACACATTGATCTTGTAATTTGACTGGCAAATTTAGTTAGGTAGATTACTAGGGTGTTCTTTGGCTGTGTTATTCATACAGGAGGAGGCAATGACACAAGAGGTGAAGAAGCTGTGCTTATTAAGATCAGTTTGGACTCATCTGGAAGTAGAATGAACTTAGTAGATAGTACTCCATATGACATGGGAAAGTTTAATTTACAAATTAAAGAATTTACAAATCAAGAAAAAGTCCAGCATTGGCAGTAAAACCAGGAGATCCATTAAAAATGTCCCTGGATAGCTGAGTGTATTTCTGCAATATGGGGCCAACTTTGAAGACTACTCACAAGCTGCATCTGGTCTCTTAACACATAGAAGCTGCTGTACAAAAAGAACACCTATGTTCCAGGCTCTCATTGGTTATCAGTATGCAGCTCATTAAAAGATATTTTAATGGTTAAGGTTATTATTAGTTGGGGACACCTAGTAATAACTTTTTTAATGTATTGTTTTCATTATTGCTTTGTTTCTCTAGATTGTAACTCACCACACACACACACACACACACACACACACACAGTGCATTCAGACCCTTTTCACTTTTGTTAATTTTCTTATGCTGCAGCCTTCTACAATTATTGAAATTCATTTTTTTCTCATTAATCTACACTCACTACCCCATAATGAAAAAGTGAAAACAGAATTTTAGAAATGTCTGTAAATGTATTAAAAAGAAAAAAACTGAAATACATTGGCATAAGTAGTCAGACCCTTCACTCAGTAATTTGTGGAAGCACCTTTGGCAGCCCTTACAGCTTCAAATCTTTTTGGGTATGACGTGACAAGCTTTGCACACCTGGATTGGGGGATTTTCTACCATTCTTCCTTACAAATCCTCTCAAGCTCAGTCAGGTTGGATGACGACTGTCAATAGATAGCCATTTTCAGTTCCCACCAGAGATGTTCAATAGGGTTCAAGTCAGGGTTCTGGCTGGACCACTCTGGGACATTCACAGAGTTGTCCCTAAGCCATTTCTATGTTGTCTTGGCTGTGTGCTTAGGATCATAGTCAGGGCTGCTGTTCTGTTCGCACAGCAGACATTTGAGACGAGGCAGTTCATGCAAAAGTTGTCTTTTTATTTGGTACATTCACTGAACAGAAGCAAGTGAACAATGGCAACAAGCCCTTTTATACTCCCCGTGCAAGGGGATGCTCAACCAATGACTGCAGGCTATTCTCCCGCCTCACGCATGCGCGCGAGGCTGGAGACAGCCTGTCTGGGTCCCGGGCAGACACGTGGTCTGCCCAGGTCTCTGCAACCATTCTGGTCTCTGCAACCTTTCTGCAGAGTTCCTGAGCCTTGCTGAATGACTCAGCAAGGCCCAGGACACAACACCCCTCCCCCCTTGGCTTGGACAACACTGTCCCTGTCGTTTGACAGCACTAGGCCAAAGTCAGCCCAGCAACAGCCAGGTGGTCCCCCCTACTCCTAGCAACCTCTTTCTTAGGGTTCCGTGTAATCCACGTTCTTTCATTCTTTGAAAACATGGGCCTCGCAGGACCTCACATATTCTTGCAAATACTTAGGCGGACCCTTAACCCGCCCAGTTCTTCATGGATCACTATGAGAGATGGGCGTGATGATATTTGGGGGAAGTGTATTAGGTGCCTGGAGTGCCTGCTCCCAGCTTGCGCAAGACAAACCAGGACTTTGTCGCCCAGAAGACTCAGGGGTTCCCCCTGACTGCTGACTGGCCGGATCTGCTAGACCCAAACCAGAGTTCCTTGGAGGGGTCGAGTTCCCTGAGTCCCTTGGTGGGGTGGAGTTCCCCAAAAACCCTAGGAACTCCCCTTGGGAGCAATGTCTCTCAAGCCCAAGGCCAGCAGCAGGAGTGCCCTGAGTAGCCAATTTACGGCCATTTGCCCTAAACCAGGGACCTCTGCCAGAGTCAGGAGCCGCCTCCATGGCAAAACCCCCTGCGTCTATGCCAGAGTCAGGATCCGCCTCCATGGCAAGACTGGAGCATTTGGAGACCCCCCCGCTTGGAGAGACTGTGATCCACAATCATAATTGGGGTCTGCCTCCCCCCCGAGAGTGGAGTCAGGGGAGGAAACACGGCCCAGAAGCCGCCAATGCAGTTGGTCGATGTGGCGTCGCAGCACATGACCATCCTCTAAGACCACGTCGTATGACAGTGGCCCAGAGACCTTACAGATTACAGCAGGTACCCAGAGATGCCCATGCCCATAGTTCCTGGTCCAAACCGGGTCACCCACTTGAAGTCTCCTAGGTGCCCACGGCTGTGACACCTGTGAAGCCACCCGGTCTGGGTGAAGCCTGTCCAGCTTCGTAATAAGTCTGCGACCCCAGCGGAGTTCAGCTGGGCTCTTTCCAGTAGCTGTGCATGGTGCAGTGCGGTGTGTAAGGAGAAAATCAGCTAACCTGAGATGCCAGGGTCCTTGAGTGATTCTCTTTCATGCGTCCTTTGTAGTGCGCACCATGCGTTCAGCCTGACCGTTGGTGGCAGGATGAAAAGGAGCAGACGTGGCATGCCGGATCATGTTGGCTTGGAGAAATGCCTGAAACTCAGAAGAGGTAAATTGTGGACCATTGTCTGAAACCAAAACATCAGGAAGGCCATGGGAAGCGAAGATTCCTCTGAGCACCTGGATGGTCCTGGCAGTAGTAGTGGAGGACACAGGAACGACCTCAAGCCACTTGGAATGGCTATCCACAAGGAGGAGGAAGAATTGCCCCTGAAAGGGCCCAGCATAGTCTATATGGACGCGAGACCATGGAGTGAGTGTCTCCTCCCACCTATGTACAGGGGCCTGGGGCATTTCTGGCCGTGATTGCTGGCACACTTGGCACCTATGAACCTATGAACCTGGGCCTCGATGTCCTTATCAAGTCCAGGCCACCACAGATGGCTGCGCGTAAGCACCTTCATTCTCACTATTCAGCTGCAGTGATGGTTGTCCTTCTGGAACTCTGTCCCATCTGCCAACAGGATCTCTGGAGCCCCAGTCTGAGTGACCATTTTGTTCTTGGTCACCTCTCTTACTAAGACACTTCTCTCCTGATTGCTCAGTTTGACCGGGCGACCAGCTCTTGGAAAAGTCCTGGTTGTGCCAAATTTCTTCCATTTGAGAATTATGGAGGCCACTGTGCTCTTAGGAACCTTCAGTGCAGCAGAAATTTTATTGTAGCCTTCCCCAGATCTGTACCTTGCAATAATCCTGTCTCTGAGCTCTGCAGGCAGTTCCTTTGACCTCATGGCTTTTGCTGTGATGCCTTCTATAGAGAGGTACATGCCTTTGCAAAGTATATCCAATCAATTTAATTTATAACATTTGGACTCCAGTTAAGGTATAGGAACATATCAGCAATCATCAAGAGAAATGGGAGGTACCAGAACTAAATTTCAAGTATTGTTGTAAAGGGTCTGAATACTTGTGCCAATCTGATATTTCAGTTTTTTTCTTTTTAATAAATTTACAGACATTTCTAAAATTCTGTTTTCATTTTGTCATTATGGGGTAATGAGTATAGATTAATGAGAAAAATGAATTTCAACAAATATAAAATCAGGCTGCAGCATAACAAAATTGATAAAAGTAAATTTTATACATACATACACACACACACACACACACACACACAAAATCTTCCCAAAACATGTCCTTTGAAAATTTGAAAGATAAAACTATGTGATTATAAATGACAACAATAAATTTCTTCGCATTACTGATAAACCCCTTCAAAATCCTTGCTGGTATTCTAATCCTTTTTACAAACTATTCAGTTTCATCATTCATTTTGTGTACTTAATCAGAAATAAATATTCAAATGATGGTATAAATGGTAATATTCATAAAAGTGTAATAATAAGCCTAACAGATCTCACAGTTAGACCTAAAAATGTTGTCATATTTGTCCTATCAAAATAGCATAGTCTTTTAAACTTCAGTTTATAAATACCTTTCATTCATTTAGTTAAAAAAACTAAACAGCACAGAAATACACTCCTCTCTTGGCATAAACTCATCCTTTTTCATATTCCAGACAATGGGTCATACTCACAACAAATGTTCATAGAAATATACTATCTATACTTGTAAATCTATTATTTCTTAGACTTATTTCTTTGGAATAACTGAAATTTATAAATCTTAAAATGCTTCTTATATGGTAGAACTTTTTCCTAATCAACTTAATTTGACCACCTCAAAAATGGTGACTGACAATACTTTTGGAATTCTTTTTGATGTATAAAATAGGCTACCCAAAGTACATTCATTCATTGACATTTACTCTATTTCTTGAACCTTCTTGTTGTTTTGCCAAAGTTATTTCATTGCAAGGACCAGTAAAGATGTAAATATCATAAATATATTGCATTTGGTCAACATCTTAATCTATATTTAATATTATTTATGTTATTAGTGATGTCAGTGTCCAGAATATTAATAGAACAAGGGCCATACTTGCAAGTAGCCTGTGAACCTATTCATTCTAGGTTGATTTCAAATGAGAATATCAGTATGGATTGATTTGTCCTTAATGTTAGTGAACTAGCAAAACAAAACTTATGCTTTTAAGATCATCCATATATGTTCGTGCATCTATATGTATATACGTCTATAACAAATTTGGAGCTACATGAAATCAATTAAAATATCCAGTTTTAATTTGGATATATCTTAAATTATCTTTTTATTGGGATGCATATGGAATAACATTTTTTTAATTGATGAAACTGCACTTGTTGAATAATTCTTGGTGGAAAGCCTTAGTGTAAAAAATTATAGGGAAAACTTTTCTGCATGATATTGGGTATTGCATATTTATTTATTTGCAGATATATAACTGGCCCTACAAATAATTTGAATGTAGTATGAGTGGAAACTATTAAAAAGAAGGAATGCATTCTTATCAAAAGGGCACATATCATTTTCAACTATTCTTCTATTCTTCCTGATTGCCACCTCCATATCGATTTTAACTAGGATATACCTGTTCATTTGATTGTTCATCCTGTAGCTTTCTAGAATAATTGGAAACATTAAAATATTAATAATGCAAACCAATAATGACACATGGAGATTTTTCCAAGCTGAGTTCTTTTATTGTTTTATATCTATAGACAAAAGCTTGCCAGATCTAGAACTCTACTATCGGCCTCTACAACAATAAAAAAACCCTCCATTTTTATGACCCTGTAATCCCTTAATTCAGGGTACAGTCAGGGGCACTGGATGAAGTTTAGCATTTACTGGCTAGATGCCCTTCCTGACGCTATGTGGAGTTCACAGCAGATATTTTTCCTTTGCGCCAGAAGAGAGAAACATCTGATGCTACCTAGAATTGAACTCTTAACTCTCAATTCTCAACTCTCAACTCCTCACCACTAAGCCATCATGCTGCTCACTTACTATTTGCCTCTACAATATATTCTGTAGACTATTAGAGAGGGGCTGTCTTCACTCTCTTTCTCTCACACATGGTATTTGGGCTGATTTGGCTCCATTCATCTGGAATGCACTTCTTCCCTCCTGGAAATCCATTTCCTTACTACTATCACACCAATACCCACAAAAATCCTTATTGTTATATAAAAAAAGTTTTTTTATTTGTATTTAAAATACAATGACTCCTAACTTTACTATGAATATATTAACAGCTGAAGGTTGTACTGCAGAATCCTTGATAACCTTTTTTATCTGAAATTAAAATGGATTCTCCAACCTGAAATAGTTCCTTCTCATGACAATAACTAACAAGTTTAACAATAATAAAAAAAATCTTGGTGGAGATTGTGAGTGCCTTTAGAATAGAAAAAACAATTTATCCTTGTCATTACATAATAATGCATACACAGAATAAATGCATATTTATGCGATTTGAATATCTTCTATGAACTCAGTATGTTCTAACTTTATGTAAATGGGAGCATCTCTCATTCTTGATTATAAACAATGATTCCAAAATGTGTCTAATGGATCTAAAATTGAATTGGTGTTAGAAACAATGCAGTGATCTTAAGGTGCTATATCTGGTTTAAGTACTTTGAACAGAAAGTAAAATAATGCAATGCTTAATGTTTTATTGATATGAAAAAGAAAAATGTTATCTTTCCTCCACCCTAGTACCCAGTGCTTCTTGTACTAAAATCCGAATGATGTCTACAATATCTTTTGTGGATGCTTCAAAAGTAGCTAAATAAAAAAGATTAATCACCTCCCTTATCCTTTCATTTGTATATTCTAAATTGTGTGACATTTGCTCACCCTTTAACCACAGATTTAAGGGTAATTTATTACTTTTGGATCCTTTTCCTACTGCTGAATTGAGATGCTATTTGCCCTTCCTTGATTGGCACAAAACTACAATGTTATAACATTTTTGGTCTCTACCGCCAATCCCTTTCCTGCTTCTGTCACATCTGTTCTGCATCACTGCCAAAGGCTATGGTTCTGATTACATGTGTGCATCGCATGATAAACAGAGCAACTTGTTGAGGCCTCTGACTTTGCTGCTCCCCCTTCCCCTCTTCAACATGACAACAGCTGGCAGAAAAACCCTGCAGTACAGCAGGAACAGGGTGAATTAGGCACCAGGACACTGCCAGGCATCTCTACTGCTTTGTGTACCCTCTCCTTTTCCCTTTCATACATTCTGTCAAGACACAATTTTAACAGAGCATTTTCAGAAGCCAAATAGGAATTACAAAGGGAACAGAGTCACTTGCAGTGAATCTTTAGATTGGTTCTTGATCTTATTTTTCACAGTTCTATATTGCAGTAGAATTGGCAAAAAGGAAAAGAAAAGAAAAAGGAAAAGAAAAAACCCCAAAATACTCCCAATTCCACCTGGTGGTCTAATGCTCTATTGCAAATCCACTCAGCCACCATCACTGCATTGTGATGCTTCTTTGTTCAAAAGTAATATGAAATCTCCTTTAAGTCGAGTCCAGGCAATTCAGATAGTTTTCTTTGCAAAGTAAGGAAGTGAGGCAGTGATTGAAAGAACAGCTCTTTGGGGAATGCATTTCATAATGGTGGCAGAAAAAGCTAACCAAGGACCAGAGTGGTGCATTTGTGATTTCATCAGCCTAAAACATCCAATACTTACTTCTCTGATCATTTCAAATGCTGATCACCCATTTTTTTCTTTCACATGTTTGGTCTGCTATTCAATAGTATTGGAATAAAGGGGAGAACATTATTTTAACATTAGTACAGCTAAGAATGATTACCTTGCTTAAGCTGTCTCTCATGTAGGCTAGGAACAAATTAATGGCCACATTGTGGAGATAAAAGGTTAAATTGCTGTTATCTAGAAATGATTGTGTCATGTGGCTAGTTTTAAGTGAGACTTATTAAGACTTCCTAAGACAGTTTTCTTGTGCTTTTTTATGTCATACCAATTCTATGGATATTAATATTTATTTATTTACAAGTTTCTTATTCTGCCAACTCATTTAGACTCTGACAAGAACACTCCCAAAACATAATTCTCACTTCCCAAATTAAACACTCACAAATAGTTGCTATTTGGATTAATGTTTGAATATTTAAAAAGACATGGCTCCAATGCTTTTGGAATGCAAGGAGTGAAAATCCAGGCATACTTAATGGGATTAAATGAGGGCCCAGGGATATTTATAAGACCATATCTCCTAGTGGTGTCTACCTCTCCTGATAGATCTGTAGGAGAGTGAGGCTCCTGATCCTTTCTTTAGGAGAGTATCTTTGTCAGGACTCAGGAGAAGAGCATCCCCTCAGAAATTAGACTTTCCTGACTCTGATGGTCTTTTGCAAGACACTAAAATACTGGGTGTTGAGCTTGGGGGGGTCTCCTGATTGAATGGGTGAGTCTTCTCATGGCTTGTTTGAATGTTTGTGAAACTCTTGGCTGCTTTTTTTTAAACTTTAATTGGTTTTTACTGTTTTTATTCTGTTTTAATTGTGAGTCACCCAGAGTTATGTACAATATATGAGTTGGGCATCCTATAAATTTACTAAATAAATACAAACTTTAGGGGTAATCCACAATGTAGGTGCAGTATTGAGAACACTTGTCTTCTGGGCCACACTCCCATAACTTTTCAGACAAAACTGTAACTGATCTGCTCTGCATAACCTTAAGCAATAGGCAAAATCATTTTTGTCTGGCTGTCCCTGATATGAACTAGTATTGCATCAGATAGCAGTGGTTTCTATTTTTTAAATATCCTTATATAAATGTATATGTTTTCATAATATGACATGACATATCATGACATACCATGACATACCATCCCATACATACAGAGCAGAACAAGAGAACATGACACAATGTAACATAACATCCTTACATAATTTGTCCAAGAACTTTAATGTAACAATTATTATCCTATACTACAAATCTAGATTTAGTCCAAACATATGAAAGAAAATTCTCCACTGTTATTATAGCTAGGCTTAACGCTAAAACATTAAAAAGAGAAGAAAATCCCAGAAGGTAGTGACAAATAACTCTTTCATCAAAAAAGTAGCAAGAATAAGTCCATAAAATCAAAAGCAGTTGAACTTGACTTGAGAAGACTTTAGTTACTCACCCTTATCTCAAGTCATTATAAAGTAATGTGGGAACTCAAGAATCTCCTGTGTTCAACACCTGGTTTTAAAAAGATATTTCATAGTGAGTCATATTTATCATTAGATTTCATTTCTTCTTCTCAGATTTTCTGCCTCATAATATATCATGAAGATGTGTTCTTCATGGCCTGGCCTTTAATAATGGCATCAGAGAGTCCATAAATCTATTCCCGCATATGACATTGAGAAGATTAACTAAATCGAACCACTACTTTATTTCTTTTATTCACTCAGGTATATAAATGATTATACAAATAATCCACTTAGCTCCTTTGACATTTCATGCTTTTTCTGTCCCTAAGCTGCTTTTCAGATGTATCTAGGAATTTTTAATAACATGGTTTAATTGCAGTTATATATCTTTCATTGAAATTCTACCTAAAGCAAACTAAACTTGGTAATATCTATGTTTGTTGATTTTTAACTGTTCTTTTCTTTGTAACATTCTCTTTCCAATAGCATAAGATCCAATGAACATTTACTGAATATGTAAAAACCATTTTTTCTTAAACTCTCAATTCCCTACAGATATCAGGTTGCTGAGCCTCAATTCATAGAGGATATAACAATTTGTAAGGATGGAAAAGTGCTGTTTGAGATGAATGTTTATCATGAACAACCATTTTGGCTTCCATTTCATGCCTATCAAGTCCTTCAAAGTAATCTGCATCAAATAATGACCTACCAGACAAAATATATGTGCGTTCAGATTCATCATGTGAAATTATTGGTTTCCATTCTGTCTTACTGAAACTGTATGACTGCAGCAAAATGATTCACAACAAGAAACAGTTTCCCATAGGAAACACTCAAATTCCTTACTACACAGTTATATTGGTCTCAAATCCAGCAGTTTACAGGTGTAATATAGCTCTTTCAAAGTAGTAAAATGATTTGCTTGAATATATATAAGCAGGTATTAATTTGTCATATCCTTTATCAGCATCAAAGTTTCTCTGAATGTACAAGGCCACATAGTTCTGTAGGGAAAATTAAACTGCAGGCAAAGAAATACAGACTTCTTCCTGATTATGTAAGTACAGCTTAGGCATCTGAGTAAGGAATGCTAGAAAGGAATTCTTTTGATTGCAAGGAATAAATTTATAACCACAGTTTAATTTTATATCTGAAATAAAAAGCATAAATATGGAGTATCTCTTGGTTGAAAGAAACAATCAAGGTTAGTTATATACTTCACAAAGATAGTGCAAAGTACTAAAAGGTTGTACTTAGGATATGTAGAGCAAATAATTTAGTAGTTTGCTAGTAGATGGAAAGAAATTTCATGGCAGTTTCTGATTATATGTCTGAATCAACCTTAAGTAAATGACTTATGAAAAAGTCCTGCTACCCATAAATAAAGCAAAAGGTAACAACGGAGTTAACAAAAAAGTCAAGAGAGGAATAGATCAAGACCACAGGATGTGTTATCTCTGTTCTATAAGGCACTGTGGAATATTGTGTACAATTCTGGTCACTGCAGTACAAAAATTATGCTGAGGCTCTAGAAAGAGTTCATAGAAGATCAACAAAGATGTTAAAGGCTCTGGAGACTAAATTTCATGAACAAATAGCTAAAGGAACTAAGAATGTTTTGTTTTAAAAAAAGGCATGATAGCAGTCTTTTGATAATTGAAAAGCTGCCATAGGGAAGAGGGCATTGATTTATTCTCCATAGTACCTGAAGGTAGGACAAGATGCAATGGATGGAAGCTCATCAGAGGAAAATCCAGAATGGAAATAAGGAGCAATTTCCGGACCATAGGAATTATTAAGCAATGGAACAGCTTTTCTCCTGGGTTGTGGGTGTTCCATTGCTGGAGGTTTTTTTTAAAAAAAATATTGGACAACTATTTGTCTGATATGGTATGAGAATAAAATAGGGAGATGGTATGGATGAACTAAAAGACCTTAATTGTCGCTTCTATCCCTATGATTCTATGAAAGCAAACAGTATCATTAAAAAAAAAACCTGTACAGCAGTTTGGAAAACAAAATAATAATAACAACAAAGTTTTAGAGTGACATAGCTGTGCACATAACAATTGTTTGCAATTCCTTGAACCAAGTGTATATCCTGGGGTATTTAGGACAACTCGCCATGCCTTTTCATCATGGCCATCTCACCACGGGACAACTCACTGCAGACAATTCCACATGGGATAACTCAATGCGATAAAATGTTATCCACCACTATTTCTTACATATTATTTCCACTGGAAAAAATGGAAATAATGCTGAAGAAACAATGGCAGATAACATTTATTATGTTGAGTTATCCTGCAGCAAACTGTCCTGTGGTGAGTTGGCAGCGGCAAGATGACCATGGTGGGTTAGACATGACAAAATGGCTATGGCGAGTTGGCTGTGGTGAGATGACCAAAGCGAAGAGTTGGCCACAGTGAATTGTCCCATTCTGTTTCCTAGGACTGCAGAGCAGCTACACTAACAGCCATGTGAAATAAAAATGCTTTAAAAAGTGACAGATTGATATTGCACGAGATCTCTGATTGCTCTAAAACACCTAAAGCTATTTGTTGGATTTTCTTATGGTATGCATATTTTTCCTAAGTCTAAATGAACAAAGAGATGTAAAGATTCATAAAAGCAAATTGGAAAGTGCACAAGATTGAAAAAACAAAAACAAAAAATGCTTCAGAATAATTTTGAACACATCATCCTTGATCTTTTTAGTTTAAATGCCTCTTCTGATTGCTAGCATTTTACAAGAAATAGTTTTTACTTTGCTTCAATGCAGTATTTAGATGTGACCTTGGCTATTTTCTCTTCAGTTAATTTGAAAAAAGAAACAGAAAGAAGGAAGGGGAGAGAATCTTTATAGTCAGATATCAGAAATAGCATTTCTTCTTCATGTACTTGCCTTGTTTTTTTGTGTCCTGATTTTCTCAGAATCATGAATACACATGCACACAATCCATCATTCTGAAAAAAACAGGTCCAGCATCACCTTAACCTCTTGAGTAATATACAAAGCACAAAGTCATTTTTCAATATTGGTATTTTTTTATGAAAAGCTGTGCTGAATGAAAAAATAATCAGTTTTGTGAATCAGCCAAGAAGAATATTTAAGCATGTGAACTGGGTGGATACACAGTATTGCTTAATATCTGACCTCTGTGTAGGAAGGTAAAAGTTCATGCAAGCATGGTCCAATTTGACTTCTTCATCCGGCTGTAGTGAACACTCAGTGAAGAGTGCAATAGTACAACAATGATGGTAATGAAAAGAAAGACAAACTAGTAGATGCTGTGAGAATGTCTCGTAAGATAAAACGAGAAGCAACCCCAAAAGGCTGGCCCCAAAAGGAAGGGATTTCCCCCTCTCTCTTTTGTGACTCTCCCTGACATTCCCTCGAGTTCTGTGCAATCCGTTGTGTAAAGATTCTCCAACAGCAACGTCCTCACCAAATGACAACTGCCATCTTGTCCTACAGAAATTCCTCAGAAGTAGTGTAAGGAGCTGCTGTTCTTCTTTATACTTGTTACTCCAAGGGCTCCTTCTGAGCAGGACAGTAGAAGAGCAAGCAAGTCAAGAAAGTCCTGAGTGCAATAAAGCATTTGCTTAGACTGATGAATCAAGAAAATAATGAAAGAAAGCTTCACACACACACATGTAGGAAGTCAGGAACTCCCTCCTAGAGAATGAAATATTTTGGGAATATTTAAAAAGGCAGCATAGAATACTTCCCCTGAAGGAGAAATAGAGAAAAAAATCTTAACAAAGGCAGAAACAGCCCCAGTCGCCCTGCCTCATGCAGAAATCTGAAGAGGCCAATCTTTAGAAATGGAAATTTTGTAATCCATTCAGAGCAACAGCTCCCATGGAAGACTAGAGTTGATGGGATTAGAGAACCAAAGACTCCATCAGCACCTTTTCTCCTGGCTTGGAACTAGACCTGATTTTTCTTCCTACACAAACACATACACACACACAGAGAGAGAGAGAGAGAGAGAGAGAGAGAGAGAGAGAGAGAGAGAGAGAGAGAGAGAGAGAGAGAGAGAGAGAGACCCTTAGCTGCCTTCTCCAAGTCCAGTACAAATGTTACATTGCCTAATATTTAAAAAAATAATCAGCACACACGTATGGAGATTATGGAAACTTCTTCTTGTGCAGGGATTTCAATGTCACCTGAACTTGCTGTAAGAGAAGCAGCTATATCTGCTTGCTGTTAAAGCACTTTGATGCATTTGGACTGCCTCTTATCCTGTTTCTTTGTAGAGAGGCAGTGGAGGTAATTACTAAAGAATCTTTATGTGAAGTCTGTTTTATTTATATATTTCAATGGAATAACCGTTGGGTTTCTAATTTGTCTCACTAGTGCTGCTAAGGAAGTTTACCAGTATGTTTAGAGACCTTGTTTTCTGTCTTTTTATATATGTATAAAAAAACCTTGTGTTTTCATTACTAGATTTGCATCCCCAAGCATAAAAATAAAGAGTATTTCCATTAAAATGACCTTTCCTACAGAACCATTTTTGTTCCAATTTTTGTAGAATCATAAAAGTGGAAGATTCTTTGGAAGTCAACTTTCAGCATAATCTAGTATTT
This sequence comes from Azemiops feae, assembly GCA_023970755.1. Taxonomy (NCBI): domain Eukaryota; kingdom Metazoa; phylum Chordata; class Lepidosauria; order Squamata; family Viperidae; genus Azemiops; species Azemiops feae. The sequence continues at coordinate 2,680,401 of JALGBA010004287.1, forward strand.
TCAAAGCAGGATAAACTCACTCCTGACAAATGTGTCTTCAAGTTCTATTTAGTTATCTTGAAGAAATCTTTCTATTTAGAAACATGCTCATTTTTAGCTAAAATGTGCTTCACTGGGATTTTTAAAATCCATTAACTTTAAACCTATCTTCTGGAACAGCAGAGACTGTATCTGTTTTCTCTGCTATAATGTCATCTTTACATCTGCTCTTCATTAAATGGAAATACTTGAGTTCTTGTAATGATTCCGCACATGACTATAGGACTTCCTCAGGCCCTATTTTGATCAATTTTCCTCTTATAGGACATTCTTATAGGTAAAATGCATGCACAAGTAGAAGACATGAGGATGTACATTGGATTCTTCTCCTTCAGGACTATTCTGGTTTCCTATATATGAGAAATAGGGGTGAAATCTCTACAATGCTCCAGATTTTTGCTTGTTTATTTTTCTTTTTGGTAGCCTCTGGATGCCAAAAGTGGATTTTGATCCCACAATTGCTGAAAAATGATAAATGCTTTCCTTATATTTTTGGTGGAAAACACAAGTCCTGGAATGGACAACACATCGAGAACTCAGAAATAGAAAATTTTGACATATAGTTTTGCTCAAAGAAGTGTTGCCAAATTTGGATTTGAAAATGACAAAAGACTTTGGCACTCTATCTGTATTTCAGTTTTAAAGCAAGAGTTATTCAACCATTTGTATGCAACACTAGTTAATAACAATTTTGCTATTTCCACGTATCTTTTTTTATATTATAGTCCTCATCCATTTTGTGCTATTTCAATTACTGCCTTCCCTTAGTGCAAATAATGGGTATTTACATATATTTCATTTATAGTTTAGATTTATAAAGGCCTCCCTGCTTTGTTCTCAGAAGGTATCTCTCCCCTTGTAAGACTGGTGTGAGGTAAAACAATAATTATTATTATTCTCTTATTCTGCCTGTTTTATAAAGCAGGTTTTGGGAAGTGATTATCATCCCATTTAAGGTATTCTTATGAATATGAGTGTTAAGTTTCTCATTTTCTGTCAGACCAAAGGTTGAGCATCAGCAGTCGTGTGGCAACATTTCTTGTTTCTGTTCCTGCAACTCACTGCGTCTGCTCCTGAAAGTAATTTAAAAGCTGTAGTTGGCTTAAAAAGCAGCAGCTTAGGATGTAGAGTAACACCAATTTTGTGGGGAGAGGGAGGAGGACTACACTGGTTGCCAGTAAGCTTCCACGCTCAGTTCAGGGTGCAGATTATCATCTCCAAAGTCCTTTATGTTTCAGGTCCTCATTACTTTCAGATCATTAATCTGGTCAAATATGAATGAGGAAGCATATTCACATGAATCAAAAGAAGTCCTTTGGATGAGCACCTGAATACAAAATATTGACAAAACAAAAGAAGCAAAATTTATAAGACTGTCACATCTCCTGGGGCAAAAAATATATACAGCTAATTTGAATATACAGTTTAATTTAAGGCTATGACCCTATGCCATTTACATGTAAATAGGACTTCTGAAAATGAATGTCAATGCAAAATTACCTTTTATTTTCCCACTGCCCAGACAAAAATGTAACCTTGTCCTGACTAAAACTTAATCCCACCGGTCCACAAAATATGAGAAATGTGGTTCAACAATATTGGTTCAAAAATATTTTATAAATGTTTTTTACATTGACATCTCTACTAAACCAATTGGGGAGGGGAGTTTATAAGTGTGTCAGTTTGTGTTTTGTACTCGTGTCATGATGGCACAATGAATCTTTCATCCCATGGACATATCTTAGTGGCTGATGTCAAATTTTCACGGTGTCAGATGAATACAAATAGATTTTATCTTCACAGAGGTTTATGTATTGTTGTATAGTTGCAAAAGTAGAATTTTAGCCGTACTAACAAAAGTTCTAACCTGAATAATTTCCTAATCCGATCTTATCTTTCTGATTCTCAGACTTATTTCTATTATTTATAGCATGCTCCAGTTCTTTCCTTTAACTGTATGTACTGAGTCTCATTTTTTTCTCCGTCCCTCCTTCCTTCCACAGCTGCCTATAAATCAAGCAATTACATAGGATCTGCCCAAAATTAATAGCTGTTTTTGAATTGAAGTATATAATGACAATCTTAGGACAACTTTTTCTTATATTTATTCAAAGTTTTTAATAGGTTTTCTCTGACATAATTATTTTTAAACTCAGCATTTAACCTTATTGTACCAGAAATACCCTTGTAGACCATATCTGAGGTTATGCGCCTCCAAATTTAACAGTCTTCTATTTGTCAATAAGCTCTACTCCTTTAACCATTCTAGACAGCTTGCCACAAAATACAATTTCAAATTATATACTGCCAACCCCCACTTTTATTTAGCATTCCATAACACTTTCGTTTTAACTTGGGTTTTTTTGCATTGTCATATGAATTTATTGAAACCCTCTTGCTGTTGAACCAAGAGCACATCATTTTATTAATATAGGTATTATCTGGGACAAGAAAAGCATTCTAGGTAATACATTCATTTTAGTTTTAATTGCTGCTACTCTCCCCAATGAATATGTTTACTTCCATATATTTAAACATCTCAGTTTCCAGTGTGAAACCAGTCACATCCACTGTTTTTGTTCATCTTCAGTCATGTTTTTAGTTTTTCCCCTTATTTATTTTAAACCAAACAATTTTCCATATTCCATTAACTTATTCATTAAAATACCAACATTTTCCTTAGGATCCAATGTTATTAAAACCTGATCATTGTCGTAAAGTCTTAATTTATAATATTTTATCTAATGCATTCTTTATTCTCTGATCCCATCTAATGCCTTCTATCAACACTTCTAAAGCTATTATGCAGAAGAATGGAGAAATTAGACAACTTTAGTTCCCTTCTGCTTTGACTTGCAATTCAGACCATGAGTATGACTTTGAATTTGACAAAGTTGCTCCAGATGATTGCTTCAGGATTGTCAGCCTCAGGAATCACTAAGCCAGGATTCAAGTGAGGGTGATCAGCCACAGGCACTTACTTTTCACCTGGAGCAGTCAGATGAGAAGCACAACCCCCAAGCCTCAGGTTTAGGAACATACAGAAGTGAGCAGAACAATGTTCCTCAGTGAAGCTTCTTGCTAAACAAATGGCAGAGCATGAGTAATTGCTGCCAGTTTGCTGCAGACAGATTTAGGTAATTCATTTGCTTTGTTGAAGGCAACTATTTGGCTTCCCAATCTTATTCCTGCTTCTTGTTCATGACTCTTGATTCTTGGACTGGCTGACTATGTGATTTGGCAACCTGTGATATTTGAAATGTATTTGGAATACACTATTGCTTCTTGGACTGTATTTGGCTTTCTTCAGGCATTTGAACCCCATTCCTGTCTGCTATTATCTGCCTAAATTGTCATAAATAATTCTGCTTCTGAGTATTGAATTTGGGTATGCACGTCAGCAACCATCTGAATCATAGATGGTTTGGATAATTTCCCATTCACACCTACCAAAGCTTATTGTGAAGTACTTAATTTATCAGATTTATTCATTGGGCACCTCATTATTTAAATGACTGACATATTGATGTCATCCATGTCATGAACCTTTATCCAAAATTTGTTTTTTCCAACACCTGACATGGAAAATTCCATTTCAAATTGTTGAAAGCTGTTTCAGCATCAAAAAGAACAAAGCTTCTTTTTTGTCATTTTGAACCTCCAAATATTCTAAAACATGCCTCATGTTGTTGCTTAACTGTCTATTGGGAAGAAATCCAGACTGGTCTTTATAGATTATCTGTGGTAGAAAAAAAATTACTTTTTGCTGAAGCATTTTATTTTTAAAATTTATATATTTATTTATGTATGTATGTTGCCAAGAGCTTGACAAACTTGCAGCCTCCATAAACTTTTCTTATAACACAAAATACTAGGACGGGAAAGGATGGAAGACAAGGGAAGCAAGGGTTATTCTTTCCTAAACTTTAAGTCAAAAACAGATCAACATGGAAAAGTAAATCTGATATTTTTTTTCTGTGCCAGCTTCTTTCTAAACCTGCTTTACAAACAATGAAGTGTGGGCACTTCAAAATGAGCAATATATCTTTCTTAGATAGATAGATAGATAGATAGATAGATAGATAGATAGATAGATAGATAGATAGATAGATAGATAGATAGATAGATAGATAGATAGATAGATAGATAGATAGATAGATAGATAGGTAGGTAGGTAGGTAGGTAGGTAGGTAGGTAGGTAGGTAGGTAGTGTCAAGACTGCTAACATCGAATGTTATGCTTGACAAAATATATAGATGCAGACATTCACGATTTAACCTGTGTATTACTTTAAGAGCCACTATTAGATAGTATGGGGGGAGGGAGTGAAAGAATGTGCTGAGAACTATTTAGCCATAACAATATCTCAGCACAGTGTCTTCAAAGAATGAAATGTGAGAAGATAGATAGTATGGCGGGAGGGAAAGCTCACACTTTAAACTAATTGGGGAATGTGATTTATGACTTGTTACATTGAGGGAGGAGGAAATGCTTAGACACTGTGGAAAGAAGGAGGAGACTTTAGTTTTTGGCTTCACTTTATGCGTACTGAAGTAATGTTGCATAAATAAAGAGTTTTCTGGACAAAAATGTCTCAGATTTCTTTGGATTTGCATCTTCTCTTCGGAACCTTACAGGTAGATGATAGATAGATAGATAGATAGATAGATAGATAGATAGATAGATAGATAGATAGATAGATAGATAGATAGATAGATAGATAGATAGATAGATAGATAGATAGATAGATAGATAGATAGATAACCTTTATTGTCATTTTTTACTGTGGGCACAATGGCACACATTAAAAATAAAATTTAGTTGCTTGCTCTCAAAGTGTACACATACATAACACATATTTAAACATACTATATACAACATGTATAGACCTATACCCTTACATATAAATAACATAAATAATCACTGTCCATCTTGAATACATAACAGAAGGAGGAAGCTTTAGAGTTCACAAGGTTAATACTGTATGGAACAAAATTGTGACTGAATCTGGATGTTCTGCTTTGGATACTCCCAGAAGGTATCAAGGAAAACAGGTCGTGAAGAGGATGTGTAGTGTCTCAGACAATCTTGCAGACCCTGCTCAAGCAATGCTTATATGCTATGTCCTGGATGGAAGGGAGGGAACTGCCAATAATCTTTTCAGCCATCCTAACCATTCTCTGCACCGCCTTCCTGTCTGAAGCAGTGATGCTTTCAAACCAGATTGTGATGCTGTATAACAGCATGCTCTCGATTGTCCCTCTGTAGAAAGTGGTAAGGACAGGGGAAGGAAGCTGTGCTTTTCTCATGCGATGCAGAAAATGCAGGCGCTGCTGTGCCCGCTTCACCAGTGTCTCGCTGTTGAGCAACCAAGCCAGCTTATTTGTTAACTGCACACCCAGGAATTTGATGCTGGTAACCATCTCCATAGGTGAATCATTAATGCATGGAGGAGTGTGGTTGTGCCTGCCTTTTCTGAAATTGATAATGATCTCTTCGGTTTTACCAATGTTTAAAACTAGGCTGTTCTCCTTACACCAGTTCACAAAACCCTCAACCTCCTTCCGGTAAGCACCCTCACTGTCATCTTCAATAAGGCCCATTACTGTTGTATCATCCGCAAACTTCACAATATGGTTAGTGGCAAAACCTAGCACAACAGTCATGGGCCAACAGGGTGAACAGCAGCGGACTTAGAACCTGTGCTCAAGAAAATGGTGTTAGAAAATTAATGAATATCAAGTTCTACTAATGCTTTTAAAGTTTAGTTGTTCTCTGACTCAGAGGCAATCTAAAAAGTTCTCCCTCTGATCCAAAGCTCACTGAGAAAATACAGAGTTGAACAAACCTCATACTGTAGTTTTCCTTTGTAATGGACTTCTAATTTCAAATGATCTCCTGATGATCAGAGTAAAATCAAGGCAATGTATTCTAATTATTCCTATGACATGGATTTTTAAGGCAATTTCTGATGGCCAAAAAGAAGAACAATTGCAAAGAAACCGAGAAGACCATAGTACCAGTGAGTGTGTACCTCAAAGAGAATTCAGACATCCTGGGACAGTTGTCCAAAGACAATGAATAAGAGTGGATATTTTTTTATTTATTTATTTATTGTAAATTTTTATTGATTTTCTAATATTACATTTAAATATTTGAAAGCAACGTGGCGGCTGGGTACAATAATTCTATTACAAATAGATATCATTAGTACAGATCTCAAACTGTTGCAATCCCCATTCCCTCTCTTTCTCCCTTAATATCTACTGTCTCATATTTTAACTAATACAATTCTTATTCTGTCAATCAAATAGAAAGTAACTTTCTAACATTTATCAATAAGTTTTAGTTAACATATATCTTAGTTGTTTTAACTTTCAGTCTTTAGACAATCAATGACCTAATCAATTTTTCTCAGTTTTAATTTTCCATTAATATTTAAATTTAACATTTAATAATTATCATTTCAACATTTTAGATGACCCCAATTCCTTTATCACCATTCCTCCTAAAGTCTAATATTCAGGATACCCATCTTATCTATATAAGTTCTCACCATCTACATCAACAAGTTAATAATGCAATAATATTGTTCTTATTTTCTAATAATTCTCAAGTACCTTAAAATCTTAAATTTAATAACCAAAATTTCTTTTATTTCCACATTTAATACTTCCTCTCTCTTCCTCTTTATATCAACATCAAATAATAGATGTAACAACCCAAGGAGATCTGCTCGATGAACCCAAAGCAAGGACATGGAAGATGATTTGGCAAAGAAAGAAAGCTAGAATAAGACTGAAAAAGAATGGGGTTTTGATTGATAGATGAGATTTAAAATAGAATATACTTAAATAGATAAGATGGGTATTATGAGAACTTAAAATAGAATATACTTAAGCAGACAAGATAGGTACTTTGAATATAAGATATTGCCCTTTTCTCTGCATCTCCTCAAGAGAAGATGATTCAGGTTCTGTTCTTGTATCACTGTGTCGTGCTTCCCTTTTTGGGACTGGATTTTCACAAACATACCCAAATGCATTTCTTTTCCATTTCTCTTCTTGCTAAAAGTACAGTTTATACCATCTTTCTTGAGACTCCGTTAAATACATGAAAAACCTCCCCAAAAAAGGGGAAAAACACCTTGTTTTTAACAGAATAACAGAGTTGGAAGGGGCCTTAGAGGACTTCTAGTCCAACCCTTTGCTCATGCAGGAAATCCTATACCATTTCAGACAAATGGTTGTCCAGTCTCTTTTTAAAAACCTCCAATGTTGGAGCATTCACAACTTCTGGAAGCAAGTCGTTCCATTGAATAATTGTTGTAACTTTCTTCTTAGTTCTAGGTTGCTTCTCTCCTTGATTGGTTTCCATCCACTGTTTCTTGTCCTGCCTTCAGGCACTTTGGATAATAGGTTGACTCCCTCCTCTTTGTTATTTCCTGTAACAATTAAGTATAGCCACTAGTAAATATGGATCAGATCCAGAAAAATCCTGAATTCATAACCAAAGTAGGTTTATTTTGGATACAGTAGGCTTGGTAGATATTTGAATTGGACTTTTCTAAAACAAATTTAATCTGAAAGCATCTAAAGTTCTGTTTGGGATTTAGGAGATACACAGAGTTACAAACTGTATCATTCTGATACTTTTCTCAAAATTGGTCATATCGAAAATAAGTTATATACAATAATGATTTTCATCAATACCCAATAGAAGATTCAGATATCAGAAGTGACATATAAATTCAAGCCCTAAATTATATCAGAAATTCTAGATCAGTCCTGGTATAATAGCTGAAACCAATTTTGCAGATTCTGTTCAAATGCCAACCATGAGTTATTATATATAATAATGATTTTATCTTAAGAAACTTATTTACGGCCAACCAAACTAGTGTGTAAATGTGTGTTATGTATGTGTACACTTTGAGACCAAGCAACTAAATTTCATTTTTAATGTGTGCCGTTGTGCCTACAGGAAAAAATGACAATAAAGGTTATCTAATCTAATCTAATCTAAAGTAATCCTGATACAGAAAGTGGGGATGAATTATTTTGTTCCTTCCCTAAAAAGAATGCTATGAAAATGCAGAACAGATTCCTTTGTCTCTCAAATCCAGAAAAGGAATGTAGATAAAAGTCCATCAACTGAAAGGATCAGAGAAAATGGCCTAGGATTTAAATCTTGGGGTTGATACACACATAAGAGACTTGGCTCCTGTCTTGTGCATTATGTAGATCATCTGCGCATATACATATATACTGGGGCCACAGAAAAAAGTTTGGGAACAATAGGTTGCTTACTCCTGGCCTAAGCAGCACATGGGTCTGGACATTTTCTGACTGACTGACCTAAAGTGAGTGGTTAGACTAAAGACAGGGCTCTCTCTTTTGCCTCCTTATTAGCACTGCAGCCATTTGTAGGCCTTTAGCTGGCATTATAGGATGAAAAGTTCTGTAACAATCTGCCTTTGCTTCTTCTTTGTGCTAATACTGTCCACATCCATTACAATAGAAAATGAATCTGCTGTAATGTCTTTTCTGGGCTTTATTTGGCTGCATTAAATATTAATTCATTACAGAATGCAAGGAATGATAGCATTGCTTTCTAAAGCCCTAGCGCTTCATTTTATTTTCTGCAACTGAAACTAATATCAATGATATTGGAAATAAAAGTGGCCCATTAATACAAATCCTGAATGTCTTAAAAACCTAAACTACCCTTAATAGTTGAAAGAATCTTGTGGATGGATTGTTTCTACATGCATGCCTACTGCTGTCATTTGCAGTAAATTTTAACTACATTTTCATATTTAGTTGAGTCAAGAGGAAAAATGATATCTTGGAGATGAAAATGTTAGGTCACTGAGCAGGTCACAAGTGATGAAAAAAATGAAAGTAGGTAAAATCAAGATGAGGTATAAAAAGAACCATCCAATTTCTGTGAAACAATTAAAAAAAATGGAGCCATGAAGACAGCATTTAGAGAAAGAGAGCTGTTCATTCGCGGGGTCTAGTCCTGAATCCAGCTATTATTTCTTCTTAACACAAAGTCTAATTGGTGGAAAAGTTATATATTAATCTGTCTGATGAGATGATGGTATTAAATATGGTATTTAAAAAATGCTGGGGAGAACTAGAGCAAAAATCAAGAGATAGTAAAAGATTCAAGAGATCTTTCAGACAGTTCAGGCCTAACCTCAATAACAAAGAGCTATGTCAGCATTTTGAGTGTCCCATATTCAGAGAAGTCAGATTTCTCTGAATATATGACTGAAAGAGGCATGCTGGCCTTTGCAAAATCTACTTCTAAATGCTGAATTAGAAAAACGTGCAGAAAAGAAATGGGCCCATAAATGCCATCGTTGTGGTGAATTTGCTGGTCACATTAAGCAGAGCTTTAGGATTAAAAGGTTTCTTTCTGGAAACCTCTTCCCAGGCATCCTTTGGCCAAAGGAGGGTGAAAAAGTACAGCAGAGACCAATTAACAGTTTTTGTGCACTAGAATCACAATTATTACTCAGATTATGAAGAAAACATGGGCCCCTAAAAGTGGGATAGAAGACCTGCAGCAAGAGTAATATGAACAGAGGTAAAGGAAGAATCCTCTTTAAGTTACCACTAGTGTCCTTAAAACTACTGAGGGCTAAAAGTACATTCAGGGCACTGTTATTCAAAAATGTTTCAAGGCTGGGAAGCCTAATTCTCACTGGAACAAGTTTTCTCATTGGCCCAGAACTCTCTACAAGTATTTCTTGATTTTACTCGAACAGCATTCTAGTAGTTTAAAGATGCTTCAGGTCACCTGAATTAACAAGTAAATATTACCTGCTGCATTTCTTCCAAGTTGTTGGAGATTCCCTTGCCCTTTCCAATAAATTATGTAGTCCATATACATCTTGTGTATTTTGAGCCTACTACTAAGTAAGATATAGAATCTTTATAGTAAATCACAGTATTTGCTCATCTAGCCCCGTGTAACTTTCCTTTTAATAGTTCTAGAAGATTTTTTTTCCTTTATTATCTTAGTCCTTTTAGAGGATGGCAGGGATTAGAGCCTGTGGTTTCTTTATGTAAAGCAGAGTCACAAACCCCTGGGTCACAGCCCACTACTGGGCCTTGAGCCGTTCGGAACTGGGCTGTGGAAGTGGTGGGCAAGCACACATGGGTGTGCATCCCCATTTGCACACAAATGAAGCTCTTTGTGCAGATGCCTGCTGCTCATGAAGAATCATCCTCTTCCCCATCCACCCCAGTCTGGAAAGCTGAAAAGTTTGGGGAACTCTGATGTAAAGCATATATTTTACCATTATGCTATAGCAATTGCAGAGGAAGGGAATCCTTCAGCATAAGCTCCCTGCATGAAACCTCATTTATAGTTTGACAAGAGAACTTCATTTCTTAGCAATTCATGACAAAAACAAGGAATGTTGCCCAAACTAAATATCTACTGCCTAAGTTACAACTTTTCCACATCATTTACATATCAGTCATTTAAGGGTCAATGATACAATTTATAAAAGGATGATGCTAGCTTAAATACAAACTAATTAGAGTGAAGAATGTTTACTTGGCAACCCTTATGCCCCTTTAGTATACATTTGAAAAAAAATCCAATTAGAGTAAGAAAATACAAGGACAATGAATGAACTGAACCTGTTCTTGTCACACATCGTAAGAAGATTTTTAAAAGTTGTCTTTAAGAAAAGGGGAAAAAAGGATAAGCAGAATATGTGCTTTGACATGACCAGTCCCCATCCAATCACCCAAACAACACCAGAGGATTTAAAATTCTTTGCCATGCTCTCAAGTGAATGATTCAGAAAGCCATTTGCCTTGACATCATTCTAGATAACTCTCATCCTTTTGATATAGGAGTGCATTGGAGAACAGATCTGTACAATTAAGTGGATCCCTTCATCTGTGATGTAGATTCTGGTTAAGAAATTCTGCTTTATTACAGGACTCCTGAATGTCCCTGAATGACCTCAATATTTATTCCACAGTGCAAAAGATTTGTATGTGCACAATTTTTATTTTGAATCTTGTGTTATGCTTTTTTGTTTTCATAGAATGCATTGGAAATTAATTAGCATATTTTTATTCTCCCCCACCCCCCTCCCCAGTTTTTGGGGTAGCGGCCAAACCAGTATGTTGTACTTTATAGAAATACTGTATTTATAACAGCAATAAAGGATAAGACAACAGACCAAAGTATATATGATTTCTGGAGTAAAACAAGATAAAAAATGTGGAAGAGATTCACAGAATAGGTATCCACAAGAAGAAATTATATTCTTGGTCTAAAAACCTGAAGTATAATTGGCTATGTAATGGTTTTGAAAAGAGAAAAAAGATTGTGCTTTATCAGATTTACTTTTCAGATGTAATAAAAAATGCTAACTATGAAGACCTTGACAGAAAAACTTTGCTCCAGTTTAAAACTTCCTCTGGATTTGTCTGATCAGATAGTGCTGGCCCATTGGGTATTTCCGCCCTCTCTTTGCTTGGGGGTGTTATCTTGTATTAACAAGAACCCATGCTTCTGTCATCTCCTGGGACCCATGATGCCATACGAAACAAACAAAAAGCCTTAGGTTTTCCACAATGGTTGGTCGTCTACTGAGGAGAAAGAGAAATAGAGAATTCTTGCCAATGTTACTCTCGCCTGCTTTGGCTGAGTTACTCTGCACTCGCAAAAAAGTTACAAGTATCTTAAAATAATCATAAAAGGCCCAATCATCATGTCCTCCTCTTTTCCTAATCATTATTATTTAGAATGGTATCCATGAGGTAAGGAATTGTTAAATAGGCAAGCTAGCAGAAAGAGCATTGTTGTTGTTGTTAGTTGCGAAGTCGTGTCCGACCCATCGCGACCCCATGGACAACGTTCCTCCAGGTCTTCCTGTCCTCTACCATCTTCTGGAGTCCATTTAAGCTCACGCCTACTACTTCAGTGACTCCATCCAGCCACCTCATTCTCTGTCGTCCCCTTCTTCTATTGCCCTCAATCTTTCCTAGCATCAGGCTCTTCTCCAGTGAGTCCTTCCTTCTCATTAGGTGGCCAAAGTATTTGAGTTTCAACTTCAGGATCTGGCCTTCTAAAGAGCAGTCGGGGTTGATCTCTTCTAGGACTGACCGGTTTGAACACCTTGCAGTCCAAGGGACTCGCAGGAGTCTTTTCCAGCACCATAGTTCAAAGGCCTCAATTCTTTGGCGTTCAGCCTTTCTTATGGTCCAACTTTCACAGCCATACATTGCAACTGGGAAAACCATGGCCTTGACTATACGCACTTTTGTTGGCAGGGTGATGTCTCTGCTTTTTAGTATGCTGTCTAGATTTGCCATAGCTTTCTCCCCAGGAGCAAGTGTCTTTTAATTTCTTGGCTGCAGTCCCCATCTGCGGTGATCTTGGAGCCCAGGAAAATAAAATCTGTCACTACCTCCATTTCTTACTCATCTATTTGCCAGGAATTGAGAGGGCCAGATGCCATCATCTTGGTTTTCTTAATGTTGAGTTTCAAGCCAACTTTTGCAGTCTCCTTCTTCACCCTCATCAAGAGCTCTTTAGTTCCTCTTCACTTTTTGCCATTAGAGTGGTATCATCTGCATATCTTAGGTTGTTGATATTTCTCCCGGCAATCTTAATTCCAACTTTTGATTCATCTAGCCCTGCCTTTCTCATGATGTGCTCTGCATATAAGTTAAATAGGCAGGGCGACAGTATACAGCCTTGCTGGACTCCTTTCCCAATTTTGAACCAATCAGTGGTTCCGTGTCCAGTTCTCACTGTTGCTTCTTGACCCACATACAGGTTTCTCAAGAGACAAATAAGATAGTCTGGTACTCCCATCTCTTTAAGAACTTGCCACAGTTTGTTGTGATCCACACAATCAAAGGCTTTAGCATAGTCAATGAAGCAGAAATAAATGTTTTTCTGGAACTCCCTAGCTTTCTCCATGATCCAGCCTATGTTGGCAATTTGATCTCTAGTTCCTCTGCCTCTTCGAAATCCTGCCTATACTTCTGGTAGTTCTCGATCCACATACTGCTGGAGTCTAGCTTGTAGGATTTTAAGCATAACTTTACTTGTATGTGAAATGAGTGCAATCGTGCGATAGTTTGAACATTCTTTGACATTGCCTTTCTTTGGAATTGGAATGTAAACTGACCTTTTCCAATCCTGTGGCCACTGTTGAGTTTTCCAAATTTGCTGGCAAATTGAGTGCAGCACTTTTACTGCATTGTCTTTTAAGATTTTGAATAGCTCAGCTGGAATACTGTTACCTCCACTAGCTTTGTTGTTGCTCAGATTTCCTAAGGACCATTTCACTTCACATTCTAGGATGTCTGGCTCGAGGTCAGTGACCACCCCATCATGGTTATCTGGGACATTAAGCTCATTCTTGTATAGTTCTTCTGTGTAGTTTTGCCACCTCCTCTTAATCTCTTTTGCCTCTGTTAGGTCCCTGCCATTTTGGTCCTTTGTCATGCCCATCTTTGCATGAAATGTTCCCTTCATATCTCCAATTTTCTTGAAGAGATCTCTGGTCCTCCCTATTCTATTGTTTTCTTCTATTTCTTTGCACTGTTCATTTAAGAAGGCATTCTTATCTCTTCTAGCTATTCTCTGGAATTCTGCATTCAATTGGGTGTATCTTTCTCTTTCTCCCTTGCCTTTCACTTCCCTTCTTTCCTCAGCTATTTGCAAAGCTTCCTCAGACAGCCATTTTGCTTTCTTGCATTTCTTTTTCTTTGGGATGGTTTTAGTTGCTACCTCTTGTACAATGTTGCGAACCTCCATCCATAGTTCTTCAGGCACTCTGTCTATCAGATCTAATTCCTTAAATCTATTTGTCATCTCTACTGTATATTCATCAGGGATATGATTTAGTTCATACCTGAGTGGCCTAGTGCTTTTCCCTACTTTCTTCAATTTAAGCCTAACTTTTGCAACGAGAAGCTCATGATCTGAGCCACAGTCAGCTCCTGGTCTTGTTTTTACTGACTATATAGAGCTTCTCCATCTTTGGCTGCAGAGCACATAGTCAATCTGATTTCTGTGTTGACCGTCTGGTGATGGCCATGGGTAGAGCCGTCCCTTGGGTTGTTGGAAAAGAGTGTTTGCTATGACTATCGTATTCTCTTGACAAAATTCTATCAGCCTGTGCCCTGCTTCATTTTGTACTCCAAGGCCAAACTTGCCTGTTATTCCGGTTATCTCTTGGCTTCCTACTTTAGCATTCCAATCCCCCATGATGATAAGGACATCATTTTTTGGTGTTAATTCTATAAGGTGCTGTAGGGCTTCATAGAACCGGTCAATTTCATCCTCTTCAGCACCAGTGGTTGGGGCATAGACCTGGACAACTGTGATATTGAATGGTTTGCCTTGGATTCGAACTGAGATCATTCTGTCATTTTGGGGATTGTATCCCAGTATTGCTTTTCCTACTCTTTTATCGACTATGAAGGCTACTCCATTTCTTCTGAGGGATTCTTGCCCGCAGTAGTATACTTGATGGTCATCTGAGTTAAATTCACCCATTCCTGTCCATTTTAGTTCGCTGATTCCTAAGATGTCAATGTTCAGTCTAGTCATCTCTTGTTTGACCACGTCCAGTTTGCCTTGATTCATGGATCTTACATTCCAGGTTTCTATGGAGAAAAGATCTTTACAGCATCGGACTTTCCTTTCACCACCAGATGCATCCACAGCTGAGCGTCCTTTCGGCTTTGGCCCAGTCGCTTCACTCTTTCTGGCGCTACTAGTACTAGCCCTCTGCTCTTCCCCAGTAGCATATTGGACACCTTCCGACCTGAGGGGCTCATCTTCCAGCGTCATATCTTTTTGCCTTTTAGTACTGTCCATGGGGTTTTCATGGCAAAGATACTGGAGTGGGTTGCCATTTCCTTCTCCAGTGGATCACATTTCGTCAGAACTCTCTGCTATGACCTGTCCGTCTTGGGTGGCCCTGCACGGCATAGCTCATAGCTTCATTGAGTTACGCAAGCCCCTTCGCCAGGACAAGGCAGTAATCCATGAAGGAGAAAGAGCATTGTAATGAAAGACAAATCCTTTTATACATGGATTCGACATTGATCCATATACAAAAGGTGGAGCTTGCATCATGACACTACTTCTGTCATCTTGCTTCTTTCTGACCTAACCTATTTGTACCACTAGCTATACCATCACAGAATATATATTCACAGCACAGAAACAAAAATGCTCCTAGAAAACCCAGCAATTACTGTCATGCCCCAGCATATAATTTATATATATATTGTTATTGCTCTCTACCTCCATCTAGTGGTCTGGGATGCAAATAATAATATAATAATAATAATAATAAAGTTGGAAGGGACCTTGGAGGTCATCGAGTCCAACCCCCTGCTCAGGCAGGAAACCCTATACCATTTCAGACAAATGGCTGTCCAGTCTCTTCTTAAAAACTTCCAGTGTTGGAGCATTCACCACTTCTGGAGGCAGGTTGTTCCACTGGAGGCAGGTTGTTCCACTGGAGGCAGGTTGTTCCAAATACAATATATTGTTTTGAAGCTAACCCAACCCCTTTACCTATGGACCCTCACTCCCAGAACAAGTGAATGCTGGGAAGCCAGACTCCATTTCCTTTAGCATTTGGAGGGAAGCAGAAGCACTAGGAAGAATCCAGCCAAGCTGTGGCACATGGTTATCTGAGGACAAAACCCACATCCCATACAAATAATATCACTGGTGATATTTATATTTATCTATATTTGTTAATTGTTATGTTCACCAGCAACTCAGTATTGGTTATTTTGTATTTGGATTTTTATTATATGTATTTCTATTTTTTCCCAGTTTCACCCATCCTGTTTCTTTAATAACAGTAATGTGTAGGAAATGACAGAACAATTACAAACCATTCAAAAGTAGACACCTCACAATTTATAGGTTAAAAGATGCATTTTAACCTATGTATGAAACTGATACTTGAACCATTATTTCTTCCTGAAATAATGTAGGCTTGTGTTTGCTGCCATCACACTTTGTAACTAGTCTTGTAACTAGCAACATTTTTCCAGGTCCCAGGAAATTGTCAAGAGCTCCCATCACATTTCTGGTTGAGTTTTTGCAGCCCAATCTTCAGCTATGATGATTGACTGCATGTCCTCAAGTTAATGTCAACTCTTAGATTTCTCCTGGATCACATACTGTTGTATGCACTCCCAGGTGTGGCGCATGGTCACTTACTCACACAGTCATAGCTTGTTAAGGCATATGGATCGTTAACCAGCTTGCTTTCTACCTGGGTTTTTCAAATAGGTGGGACTAGAGCAGACAGACACACAGCCAGGAAATAATTAGGGACACACCACAAATCATTTTCAAGTAAACACTGAGGTACAACGTGTTCTTTGGAATACATGGACCCAGTGAATTTAAAGTAACAACAAAACTTTACTGGTTACAATGTACAGTCACTCTTTCTTGCACACATAGACACATACACACTCATCCACACTTAACCACAACCTTCTCAACTAGGCTGCCAGGCACTAGCTAGAAGGATGGAAATCACCAAGTCTGGATCTAAAGATGATTCAAGGATTGGGCAAACTTTAGGCCCCCTTTTTATCCCCAAAAGTTTTTGCATTATTGGTTAACTAAGATGGGCTATTTATCCATGTTCTGAAGTCCAACTTCCTTGTTTGGTTCAGGTGATTTTTTCCCCCTTTGTTTCCTTAATGACTTCTACCTCCCCAAAGAGATTTTGTTTATACATATTCCTGTGTTTTTGTGCTCACTGTTTATGTGCCTGCTTCATCTTTAATTATGGCAGCTTCTGCCTAGTCTCACACTGGCTTTTCAAAACTTCTAACAGTGCATTCATCCCTGCTATAATAGAGTCCATCCACCTTGCTTCTAATCAACTTCCTCTCTTTTCTTCAATCTTTTCCAGCATTATGGACTTCTCAAGGGAATTGGGTATTAACATATTATGTTCAGTCCTAGTTTCAAATATGATAATTTGAAACTAGGACTAAATTATACTTGTGCCACTTAAAGTGACAAAAGAGTTGTATGTCCATATACACAGTGAGTCAGTATAAGCTGTGCAGTTATCAATCAACACTTTTTTCCTAGACTATTTGAATTTTTAATTTGGATAATGAAAATATGTACTCATTCACTGGTACAACCAGAGACCAACATGATAGGCTCATATGATCTTGCTGTAGAGCTGCTGTCACCACTTTCTCCATCTGTGGCTCCATCAAAGGCTTCAAAAAAGGATACTGTACTTTTATCTTTGATCTTCTTAATATTATAAAATCATTTGCAGCAATTGAACATTAGATCTTTTTAAAAAAGATTTTTGACAAATTAAGAATAGATCTTTTTTTCTGCATAATTCACTTTAGGATCATGTTCTGTGAATACTCTCTGAAAACTCACTATTTATGTCACAAATTATTTGATGTCCATATTTTATGACTGATAATAGAAGTAATTATTGAGGGAAGTAAGGTAAGGGGCTTCCCTTTGCTAAATATGTTCAAACACTGATTGGAGAGGATTTTTTGAAATATTTCAGCTGGGTTCTATGGAGTTTAGAGTTTAGAGATGAACTATGAAAGGAGTACTCTTCCATTTCTAGGATTCTAATTATATTTTTGATCCTAACATTTCATATTTAATCATATTTGTTGCTTAGTAAGTACCAGAATTTAGGATTTGATAGCTCTGTGCAATAGCATTTGATAATTTACTATATAAAATAGTATCTATATAATCTCAGGTTAGAATCATAAGCATTATTGTTTTCCCAGTACCAAAAATCATAGTCTATTCTGCCTCAAACGGCATCTGTAGAAGGTGTATGTCTTCTTAATAATGTGTTGTTCTGAAGCATTGTGTTTATGTGTTCTGTTATTACTTGCAGCTTCCCTGAGTCACTATCAATTTTACCTTGACCTACATAGCATCTGATGCTTATTCCAAGATACATTTCTTTTACAATTTTACAGAGATATCACCTTGCCTAAAGGACTGTTTTTTTTCTTCAACCAACTCATTCATATACAGGGATCATAGCTTAAAAAGCCTACCAGCCTTAATTTTTTTTTAAAAGAAAAAAATCCAGCTGCATATTTGAAGGTGTCAGTAATAAAGTATCACTTCCATCAGATTCTGATGTCCAATAAAAGCTGATGGCAGCAAATTTAATGCAAACAGAAAAAACATGTATTATGCCTTACATACACTTTATGCCCTCTACCTCATCACTCTTTGTCTGGAGCACACTGATTTCCTTGATTGAACAAATCACTGTCTATGTATTTAGGACACACTTAATTGGTTCATAGGAAATGTTAATGTGTCCTGCAATTATCCCAGTTAGCTGCAAAATTAAATAAGCTAACGTTAAAGTGACCTCCTTTGGTCAGCTATGACATGTGAATCCTATAACCCAGACAAATATGGGACAGTTACCCAGCCCCATTAGTTAGTCCTCCAAGAAAAGTGTTGGAGCTAAAAAAGTTGCTGGAAAGGCGAGTTCTCTTTTATGGAACATACTACCTTCAACAGGGATCATCTGCAGGAGCCAAGTAATCTTCTAGTATGATTGTGGGCTGCCAGAATGATCACAATGGAGAAATGAAGAATTAATTGGTGTTTCTTAGTATATTCTGCAAAAAAATGTCATTGGATTGAATATAGCCATCACCTTGATCTTTTCATAAATTTCTAAATCCAAAATTGAATACTGTGATCTGGAGTAGATTTCTTATTCTGCTTTGGAAGCAGCTACAAGTCATGTTTTCCTGATCTGATGGCAAAGTCAGACTTTGGTTTGCATAATATCAAAAATCAGGTAGGCAATTGAAGCATTGGAGAAGAGGAGGAGGAGAATCTACTGTTGCTGTTTTGGAGCAATTAAGTAGACATACTCATTAGGTTAGATTAAAGTTTGTCCCCCCCCCCCAATCTTAGTATAGAACAACCAAATTGAGTCAATGTGTCAAATCAAATCAGATGCCTTCAAATTAATTTAAACATTCAGTAGAGTCACATATGTTTATGGTATCTAAGATTCCATGGAATTAATTGGAATCTGTTTGATACATCAACTTATATATTTGAGACAAAATAATTTTGAATGGAATCATGGCTAATTAGCATATCTCTAAACCACAATGTATCATTCGGTCCTCCATCACTTAGCCACCTAGTTGTGTAAAATGTGTTCAAGAAATGTGAAGTTTTTATTTTAAACAATGATGAAAACTGGAATAAGGGTCTTCTGTACAATGATAAGTCACTTCTATTGCCACTTTTCAGCCAGTAGCATTTTAAGAATACTCCCTGAGATTCGGGATGTAGTAAACAGCCATCAATATCAGTAATCTTGATAGGCTGCCCTTCCACTAATTTTAGTTCTCTTTTAAACCATCCAAATTGGTTATCCTTACTGCTACTGCAACATTTTGTGTTGTATCAATAATTATTTCCATCTGATAGCCTTGAATGTCCCTGCATTTACATGCAATGGATGTTCCTGATTTCTGATACTGAGAGAAATGAAGAAAAACATTGGCATTATGTAGTTGCAGTGCTGCCTATCTGTAAGATTGGTCTGTTTGCAAGATCCAATCTTTGTTGGTCACCAGGATCAGAGGATTTTGTCTTCTGAGCTTTCAGACCCGTGCTGGAGCCCATCCTCCGGGAACTTCTCTCTAGCAGAGTTCTGTATGTGGTATTTATAGTGCCTGTTGTACAGTATGTGGCTTTTTAGATGTTGATTGGGATGTGTTGATTGTTCTGTTTCTCCAAATATCTAGAGAATGATGTCATTAGTATTTATTTTCTATATTTAGGATAAAGTGGATTTTTTTCATGAACACTGTATATGATGTATATGATGCAGCATAAATCTTATGAATACACACATAGACAGTCACGTGTTTTACCATTTTTATATCAACATATGCATGGATAAACCAAAGTGTTTATTTTTTGTGGTTGTTCCTTCCACTTGCATTCACTGAGATGTAGCTGTTTTTCAAAGCCTATAAGATATGAGACACAATAGAAATCCACGAGCAGTGGAACCTGTATGTTGCAACGTATGGGAGAATTTATACTAAATGACATCTCTTCAATAAATGTAAACAAAATGAAACCTAATGATAGCTTTTCCTGCATTCAAACTCTCTTCTGTCCTCCCAGGAATAGGCTAAGCTAATTTACAGCCATCTCTTAGAAGTAAATTAATTCTTCATTCTGATTTGAAGAAAATCACATAATGACTTGGAACCAACAATAAAAGCTACTTTGCCTCAGGTCTTTGGGAAGGTGAATTAATTGACTGTCATTCAGGAGGAATGGATTTATTTGAGGCAGGAAAGCTGTTCACAAGCTGAGAAAGAGGTTGCCCGAAAGTGGGGTGTTTGCCACCAATTATTACTGGCTGAATCACAAAAAGAAATATTTATAGCAGCTGCATCTGCTTCTTACTTTTAAGAAAGCGAGATGTATGCTTAAACCATAATAAAACACAAAAGAGAGAGAAAGAATTTTTTAATAAAAGGGGGCACCTTTCTTTCTCTTTATGAAAACTTAAGGAAAACAGAAGTCCAACAGATAATATATTCCTTTATCATGTAGAATGTTGACTTTTTTCAACATAAACAAAGATACTTTTCACTTCAGAAGATAATACATAAAATTGCTAATAGTCATGAATAGTAGGATGGAAAATCAGTTTCTCTGATTGGGCTGGCATTTTAAAATGAGTATAAAAGTCTGTATAATGATTGTATAATATGTTCAGCCTTTTGTTCCTGATCTTTATTATTATTATTATTATGGTTCATCGCACAGTTAGATGTTCAGACTGGGTTTGGCATTGTTGTCTACCTATTGAGTCTTTTCTGAGGACCTGGGACAAGTAGATGATATTAATGTTGTTGTTGTTGTTGTTGTTGTTGTTGTTGTTGTTGTTGTTGTTGTTATTATTATTATTAAATTCGATTCACAGTCTTGGGCTAGTAAAAACAGTTCAAGTCTTGTCTTTGGTTAGGGGTGTTATATGGCAGGTGCCAGTCTGTTTGAATTCTAAAGTCTCAGAGCAATTTAATTTCTTCATTTTCTATAACCTTTTCTATTTTATGGTCCCACCAGTTCTTGCTTGCAGGCAAATGATATTTCTTGTATATCTTCCAATGGACCATTGTTGCTACTTTGTCATGCTGTTGTTTGTAGTCAGTCTGTGTTATCTTCTTGCAGCAGCTTATTATTATTATTACTATTGTTGTTGTTGTCATTGTTTAGCTCCTCTTATTACAGCCAGAATATTTCAATATTTCATTTCCATCTCGAACTAAAGCAGGGAAACAGTTTCAATTTCAATTTCAATTCATTTTTTCCAACTATGGGTTTATTATTTCCAAATGGTTTATTAAAAGAAATAAGGATTTATATAGGTTAATCAGAAAAAAGTGCTACCATTCTCTTTCTGATTTGTTTGGCAATATGGACTAAGACAGGCTCTCCTGCTCTTTAGAAGAAGCAAAGCACAACAGGTTGCAGAAAATTACCTCATGGCTTCTTCCATCTATATCTTTTTTTCACCTACATGTAGAATTACCTCATTTAGCTTCACATTTAACTTCACATTACTATTTAGTAATATGAATATTACTCATATTACTAAAATATGAGTAATATTTTAGGCTTCCCAGTCTGTCATTATTGAATGTTTAGTCATTCTGGAACCTGGAATCCCACTATTTCCAGTTTTTAAAACAACCTCACTACTTTCCTCTCCATATCTCCATAACCAGGCCCAATTTAATCAAAGTCATTTGTCTGACATACAAAGTTCTACATCGGTTTGGATAAGTTATTTCAGTCTATATACAGTTATCCATTTCTTAGAGTTATGAACAGAAAACTTATTTCTAGGTGTCCCTCCAAAAAGGAAATTCAGGTGGTGACTACAAGGAATTATTCTGGTGAAGAAACTACAGTTTTGGATACTATTATTAAACTTACTTGCCTAGGGCAGTACTGATGGTCTTTTTCAAATGACCAATAAATCATGGTCTTGTTTTATTATGTTCCTATAGTTATATTTTCCTGGGTTTTTAAAATGTTTTCCAGACCACCAATATCACTGTTTTATAGTACATGTATAGGTGATTATTATTATTATTAATAATAATAATAATAATAATAATAATAATAATAATAATAATAATAATAATAATAATAATAATAATAATAATAATAATAATAATAATAATAATAATAATAATAATAATAAAAGTTGGAAGGGACCTTGGAGGTCATCTAGTCCAACCCCCTGCTCAGGCAGGAAACCCTATACCATTTCGGACAAATGGCTGTCCAGTCTCTTCTTAAAAACTTTCAGTGTTGGAGCATTCACAGCTTCTGGAGGCAGATTGTTCCACTGATTACTTGCTCTAACTGTCAGGAAATTTCTCCTTAACTCTAGGTTACTTCTCTCTTTGGTTAGTTTCCATCCGTTGCTTCTTGTCTTGCCTTCAGGTGCTTTGGAGAATAGCTTGACTCCCTCTTCTTTGTGGCAACCCCTGAGATATGGGAACACTGCTATCATGTCACCCCTCGTCCTTCTCTTCATTAGACTAGACAATCCCAATTCCAGTTCCTTATATGTTTTAGCCTCCAGTCCCCTAATCATCTTTGTTGCTGTTCTCTGTACTCTTTCTAGAGTCTCAACATCTTTTTTACATAGTGGTGACCAAAACTGGATGCAGTATTCCAAGTGTGGCCTTACCAAGGCATTGTAACATGGTATTAACACTTCATCTTGATTCTATCCCTCTGTTAATAAGGACATATAAATAATAAACAAGTAAATACAAACTGTAGGAAAAATGGTTCTTTTGGAAAGGCCCATAACAATAGATATAAAGATAATAAACACACCATATAACATTAGAGAAATCTTACTTAAGTATCAATGAAGTTTCAGCTAAAAGTCTACTATTTTCACCTTTCATAACTATTTTGGGAAACATTTGAAATTAATAGATTAAAGAGGACGTTAACAAGGAAATAAGAGAAATGGGTCAAGAACAATGTTATAGAAACATGAAAATAGTTATTATACACATATCCCCCTGGGATATCTTCCATTCCATTTATGTGAGGGCTTACAAAATAAAATTATGGCAGAGCTATTTCTTGAAAAAAATTTAAAGACAACTCAGTCCCTTTGAATGTCCTTCTTATATTTCCTAGAAGGCCGCTTAGTGCTTTATTAAAGACCAGAAAAAAATAGCAGTGAATATCAGTGTCAAAATATCTGAGAGAACCATATTTTTTTAATGCACACATTATTTTGCATAAAAAAATATAGCAGCTACAGCTGCATAGGATAAAACCATAGAACTTCTCATAGTAATTTAGACAGAAAAAGAGACCTGGAAATGTGAAGGAAAAAAGCTCCTTTGTTTTTGTTTCTCCTATATGTGGGTTCAGAAAAAGAAAAATTGACAATCCTCAACTGACCATCAGTGTTTCAGCGGATAGAAGATGAGAGTATTCCTGTATTTCAAAGCAGATGGTACAAAGGATGTGTAACACATCTTAAAATCAGTTGGATTTTTCTCTTGTTAAATGTCTGCGAGATTTTGAAACTTGTCTGGATTTCAACAAAGAAAATTTTGTAGACAATTAATGTTCTTGTGCTGTAAATATGGGAGTTGTTTAAAAGTGACTTTTATAACTTCAGTGGATACAAAACCATGATTTATATCCCAACTACCTTCCTCAGCATAATATAAGTGGGTAGAGAAAAAATATTGGCTCTGTTAATGCCATTTCAACAACAGGTTTATTTATTTCATTTTTATTTATTTGTATCCTCCCTTTATTAATTTTACAAATAGCACAAGGCAGCAAACACATCCAACACACCTTTCCCCACAATAACAATCCTGTGAGCTGAATTGGGGTCAGAGAGAGTGACTAGCCTAAGGTCACCCAGTTGGCTTTATGTTATTACTTTACGTTGTACTAAAATGTAACTATTTTAATATATGTTTTATTGGAGCAATACTTGCTAAAATATATTACCCTTGTTCTGCATAATATATCCAGGAGTATTTTGGAAAGAGGTTTATATAGAGCAAGAAAGCCTAATAATTTTTATCACTAGAATGCATTTAGGAGTATGGGTAGGGAAAAGGCAGGGAATAGTTAAAGCAGAAAATGAGCATGTCAAGAATATCTTACATTTTTCTAAATTTTTCATTTCCTGAGTTGAATCCTAATTCTAGTTTTAATATATTTACTGAAAATTAATGAGAAGACAGCATGTTGCACTCCCTTATCTTTGTATGTTTGAACAGTGGAACAAATAAAACCTGCCTTCTTCAAATAGAAGATAATATTTCAGTTAACCAACACAGTATTTTTTCCATTTTTCCTCTCTTTACCCATCTAAATTAATGCTCACATTTTGAAGAACAGGAAAGAAAGTTTGATGTCGTTGTTTATAGCCCTTAAGAGGTAAATAAACAAAGAATGGTAACTCCATATAAGTGTACAAGTACTCAATATTACTCACCTTTCAGTTTTTTCACAATATATTTATTTATTAGATTTCTTGCATATTATATTTAAGCAAATATGGCTGAATCAATTGCTTTCTTTGGACAGAAGTCTAATACAAGGAAAATATGGTTCTACACAGTTGTCTTGTCTATTATCAGAGGCAGTTTCTGATATTATGTAGAAAGTTCATACGTGTACATTTACTTATACAAATAAGTCCAGAGAAACAATGTTTAGATGTAAGTCTTCTGTAACAGATTATAGCTATATACTTTCTTGGTTTGATATTGTCATCAATTTGCATTATTTTCACAAGGCACATCTGCTATACAGATTGCATAAGAACTAACTGTTATACTGTTGACTATTAAGCTGTGTAATTTGTGCTAACTAGAAAAAAATCCTTGGTTATTCATGCAAACCAAAGAAATAGCATGATAGAGTGCCTAAAGATTAGATAGCTTAATCATTCATATGAGAAATCATATTCTTAAATAACAATAGCCATCAACATTTATAGGTTGCCTATTTGCACATCGCAAGGCAGTTTATAACATACAGAGCTAAGAGTTCCCTTAAAACAATTTATAATTAGCATAGGATCTAATTAAATTCTTCATATTCAAATTCAATTAATCAGTTTTCCAAAGAACAAAACATTGGCAACCAATCAGATGTCCAACCAATGTGGTTTCTGGTCCAGGCCAATGCCCTGAAACCTAATTCATCTCATCCTGGGCACTTTCTAATTGAAGCCCAGCTATCTTCCAAATAAATTTATCAAGAAATAGTAGTTAGAGACTGGCCAAATGATTGAAGTTTCTTAGGAAGAAACTATATGGAGTAGTTGATTATACAACTTTTCTCAACAAGATATGAAAAAATACATGCAAGTTACTTTTAGTTATAGAACAGTAACCTATTTTGAAGGAATCAAAATTTATTCTCATTTGTAATGTCTTGCTTTACATTCCAAGTGCAGCAAACTGTCCAGAAAAGGAAAGCTCAAACCATTTATTAATCATAATATCTGACCAATTTTTGACTCCTGAGTTTCTGATCACTACACAATGATTGCAAACTTGTGGTGGACTTATCGCAGCAATACTCTGCTTCTGCTTTTGGATAATTGCTTCTCTTATAAGCAGGAATGATCCATGATTACGAATGATGGCAATTTCCTATGTTCAGACTCCTCAATTATAGTAGCAATTATCATGCAAATGATGTGATGTGAACTCTTCTTAAATGCCAATGATGTAGTGACTATTTAGTAGCCAGAGATAAAAGCTTTTCTGAGACAAAGATCACTTGCCAGTCTCTGCAGTCTCCAGCATTCTCAATTAAAAATTGTGTATTTAATTCTGTATCATTACTAAGGAGTTAGAAAAGGGACATATAGTGAAACAAGTGGAATTTATTTGTTAAACCCTGGATTACTTTTTATGTGTTTTTGCTTTTGCTTCATGACAAAACAGTGCTATTAAAATATTATTATTATTTATTATTTGTTAAATTGATTTGCCACCTATTTCACTATGGGGCTACTTTAGATGGCATACAGCAATAAAAAAGGAAGAAATGAAAAGAGTATCAATAGAACTGAAGTAAATAATAGAACAATAAAATAAACAATAAAAAATAACACATACAATAACAAAAAGATCAATACAATATCAATATCAATACAATAACAAAAAGATAGATGGGTAAAGAGCAGAGAGCAAGGTGGAAGTGGAGTCTGTCATCAATCCAGAAGCCACCTCCAGCATGAACTCCCTTATCTCACCTGCAAGGCAACAAGCAGAGCCAGATCTTCAGACTTTACTGGAAGGATTAGAAGGAGAAGCAGATTTTATCTTAGATGGTAAGATGTTCCAAAGGGCGAGTGCTGCAACAAAGATGGTTCTTCTTCTGGATCCTGATATTGGAGTTCTTTGACCAATGGGATCCAAAGTAGGTTCTCTTGCCAGCATGTGTAAGAGGACCTTGTCCTAGAAGGACAAGGTGGTCCATCAGTGTTATGTCCTGGGCCTTGCTGAGTCATTCAGCAAGGCTCAGGAACGCTGCAGGAAGGCTGCAGAGACCCGGACAGACCACGTGTCTGCCCGGGACCCAGACAGGCTGTCTCCGGCCTTGCGCGCATGCGCAAGGCGGGAGAATGGCCTGCAATGATTGGCTGTGCATCCCCTTGCAAGGGGAGTATAAAAGGCCAGTTGCCATTGTGTTCTTGCTTCTGTTCTGTGAATGTACTAATAAAGAGATCCTTTGTTGTGAACCTGCCTCGTCTCGATATCTACTTTGCGAGAACAGAACAATCAGGTATGCCATTAAGGGCTTTAAAGTTCATAACCAACACCTTGAACTGCGCTCAGAAGCAGATGGTAGCCAATGAAGTTCGCAGAACAGAGGTATAATGTGGGCCATCAGGGGCCCAAAGACTGTTCTTGCTGTCACACTTTGCACCAGCTGAAGCTTCCGCATGGATTTCAAGGATAACCCCATATAGAGCGCACTGCAATAATCCAGACAAGAGATTACCAAGACTTGAGTAACTGAGTGCAGGGAATCACAATCCAGGAAAGGTTGCAGCTTGTGCAGAAACCTTTCCTAGTCACATCCGTCACCAGCTCTTTGAGTAGGACTTGTAGGTCCAGGAGAACCCCTAAGTTGTGAACTGGGTCTGAATGGGTAGTGCAACCCTGTCCAGAGGTAAGGATGACAAATACTCAGATTCCGAGGCTCCATACACCTAAAGCCACTCAGTCTTGCCAGGGTTCAGTTGAAGTCTGTTGTCTCCCAGCCAGATCCTTACAGTCTCCAGGCATTGCAGGAGGGCGGAAACAGCCTCACTTGGGTCAAAAATATCATTGTCATGGGAACTTCCATTGGAAACTGTTGTGGTGAAAGTAATAAATAAAAATTGTTGCCAATAAATATATATTAATAACAAAACATTGTATATATGCATTCAGAAGTCAACTCTCCATTCAGTAGGCCTCACTCTTACACACACATTAATATGTATTACTTTACAGCCTTTTATGTAAACTATTAATTCAAAAAGAGCTAAGATTGCACAGTCCTGCAGCTACAAAGAAGAGCAGTTGGTCATTAATATATTTAGTTCTATTCAGTCAAGATTTTGATTGCCTTGTGGCAATGTTGTTGACCAATATAGATTGATTTGAGTGGAAGTTTGTGGTATATGGAGGTGACTGCATGCTCTGATGGTTCTCCAGCCAGAATATTAGATTTTAAATGATTTCTATTCCTTCCCTTTGACATTTATAATCATAATTTTGCTTTCTAATAGTAGCAGAATGTCCAGCTTCTGTAAGAAAGCAATAAAAAATCATTTATGAACAAAGGAAGTGAAACAGCTGAAGAAAAATGAAAAGATATTTCATGCCATTAGATAGCCATTAAGCTTTAGGAACAAAGAAAGAAAGAAGAGAGATGAAGTCAGTCCACGAATCATAGAAGAGGAAACAAAATTGAATGATACAAAGCAGACATTCCAAATTCAGGAAACCAATTTAGAAATCAGGGTCTTATGAAGGGTAAAAATGTATTCTAAAAACCTCTTGTTATTGCCTGCAAAGTACATGGTAGAGGAGAGAAGCTACAGTACATTCACCAATACAGTAGGACTGTTTACAAAAAGTATCATCAAAATAGCATCATTGCAGATTGTACCTTCGCTCTCCTCCAAATCTTTCTGAATGATTTTATCATGTTATCATGAGTGGGGTTTTGGGGGGGATGATCCCCAAGATTACAGATTGAGAGCAAAAATCTAATCCTTTGTAGAAGTAACCCAAGAAAATCTGAGTTAATTCTGATGACAATATATTCAGCAGTCAAGTGTTTTTAAAACTAAAAAGAGTTAAACAAATAGAAAGAACCATCAAATGCAGAGGAATAGAAAGAAGAAACTAATGAAGTACTAAATGAAAACTCCTGGAAATTTCTTTCATTCATGTTCCTTTCTCTTTATCCCAACCAAAATAGCTTGCACTTTCTCTTGATTCTTTTTTTTAAATTTTACTATTATAGTGTATAAAATATCCTTTAATTAAAACTTTGCTTGTATCCCAAACTGTTCTTAATCAGTACCTTTATATATGTTATTTTTTTAAAAAATCATTCGATTTCTTTTTTACAATCCTCCATTATTGCCTCTTTTATAGCAACATTTTATTTAGTCTCCATCTAAAGAACTAGATTTCCTTTTATAAACCAAATTCATGAATTTATGATTTACGGTTTGGATTATACAGGATAAATTATAGAAAGAGTTATGTTGTAACAATAATATAAGAGGCAAATATATAATCGTACTTATAGTGCTGTAAAGAAGATTAGAAGCAACTTCCGTATATCTTTTTTCTTTCTTTTCTATTTCTTTCTTTTATTTTTTTGCATCTTTAGAATACAGCCACCTACACCATTAACTTTATGAATCTGATTTGGGTGAGAGATGAGACTTGAGAAGTGAAGTCCTTGGTACTCTCTGAGCTTGATTGTTTGCTTGCAGACAATCATTACCTGATTAGGTAACATCATCAGCAAATGAGTGTAGGGTTTGCTTCCTGTACACAAGATTGTCCTGCCGGTGTTGGGGAGGATGTGTGTGTTGTAATTTGTAGAAACAAGCTAGGAATTCTACAGGCTGCATTCTATGGGTTAATGCATCTAGTCTCAGGGACAGCATGGAAATCTTTGCCTCAAACTCAATGTCATGTAATCCCCAGGACTTAATTGCCTCCATGGGAAGCATGGGCTTTCTATAGGCACCATAATTTGTGGCCCAACATATGTAAGTGGTCATACATTAGACCTCACAATCTCCAAGAAATGTTAGTTGATATAAAGATGGAGATAATTCCTATCATCTCTATGCTGTGGTTAGAGCATGTTATGCAGAGAATAAAGAGAATGACTTTGATATAGAGACGGAAGTTAAGTTATCAATGAGCAGATAAACATTGCAGAAGCTCATATGAAGGAGTCTCAGCTAGGAACCACTCACTTCACATGCTAAATCAAAGAGGGAGAAGAGGCACATTCAGACTTGCAAGATTCTATTATTGTAACCAATCTGAACAAGAGTAGCTTTACAGTAGGTCCATGTGACATCTGTTTTTTATCTGGTCTACTTTTTAGAGCTGACATGCCCTGATCCAGATTTGATTACCACCTCTGATCTCCAGAAATAGTTTGCCCCAGATGACTGATGGATTTTATTGGTTTCCAGAAGCAATCACAGAGCATCTTAGCAATCTAGTGAATAGCCAAGCAGTTCTGGTCAATTGTAGTTGATTTCCTGAAGACGTTCAAGGAATGAAGCAATGGAAACAATAGCTAAAACACCAATGAAGAAAGCAAAAATATGATTCTTACTGAGCATGGCTACGTGCTAATTTCAGGCCTCCATTATTGTGATAATTAAGGCACACTGTTGTCAAGCATTGTGCAAAGAAAATTCAACAATGACAAATTCAACAATGACCAATCCAGTTGGTCATTGTAACCAATTCACACAGCACTTTGACAAGACAGTTGCTGAGGTTTGGCAGAATCTTGGCTCCTTATGGGTGGTGATTAGAATAGCATTTTGTTCTATTACTTGGGATTCCCCCTGTGAACTCTGGAGGTGGAGACATTAGTATCTAGACTATCTTCTTTCTTCTACAAGTTGCAACTGTGACATTCCTGGCTCCAGAATGTGATATAGGTGACTGTCAAGGAATATTTATTGGGGACAGTGTTGTTAGCAGCTTTGAAAAAGGTTGCAGTAAGCCCCCAACTGAAGAGATCTTCCTTGTATCCAACAGGTTGATCTTCAACATTCCATTTTGGGGCAAAATTGTTGAGACAGTGATGGAGGATTGCCTATGTAGCACCCTAGATAAAACAGATTATCTGGATTTATTTGGTTAAAGTTCAAGTATGAGACCAAGATGACATTAGTCACTTACTAATGACCTCTCTCATTATCTGGATCTCTTAAGGTGGGGATCAAGGACATACTTTAAATTCCAGGCTATAGGGGAGATCTATTGATAGCTTACCTCAATGGTTGGAGGCTGTCAGGGTCTCAATGGGATAGAACAGACTGAAGCCTGTCAAAACAGAAGTATTATTTGTCGATTAAGAGTCTCCATCAATATAAGTATTATTTCTGGATGGGGAGGCACTATCCCTGAAAGAACAAATTCATTATATGGGGATCTTTGTGGATTCATGACATAGAAGGGCTTTTGCCCAGCTTCAGCTAGTGCACCAATTCTAACTTTACCTGGCAGAAAAGCACTTTGCCACAGTAACTCATGCTATTATTACCCTTCCAGACTACTGCAGTGTGCTTTGTATGGGGCTACTTTTAATAACCACATAGAAGCTGAAGTTAATCCAAAATGCAGAGATGTGTGTCAATAAGTTCTCATTGTTGGGGACATACAGTATTACTTCTATACTGTGGTCCCAGTATTGGATATGAATTCACATCTGGATGCAACTGGGTGCCTTATAATTTGGCACTTAGAAGTCCCTAGAAGACTGCCTGCTTAAACCTGGATCATCCCACCCTTTTAGGAAATAAAGATAAATGAAGTGAAGAGGTACAGAGTTTTGGGTAGTAGTGCCAATCTTCTGGAACAGTCTACCTGTAGATATCAGGTTGGTACCATCCCTGATTATATTTCAGGAAGATATTGAGGTCAAAGCTGTTCTTTAGAAAATTTAAACTCTTTTAGGGCCATCTTTTGTTTTTGTTTTGTTTTTATTTCACTGTAATTAAGTTTTGTTTTATGTTTTTAAGCTTACTGTGGCTATTTTAAAATTGTTTTCTATTATGTAAACTGCCGAGAACCAAATTGATTGCAGCAGGATAAAAATGTAATAAACGAACATTAAAAAAACCAATTTATTTTATGTTTCTCTCCTGTTTTTCCTACACTATAGAATGGCATGCTCCTTATTATTTCATAATGAAAGCTCTGTGAAATAATTATGTTTCTGAGACAGACAAAATTGTTCAAATTAGCCTACAAGCTTTATTATTCAGGATCTTAAACCTAAAATTCAAGACTCTTGTCACTTAACTACACCCAGTATGGACAGAAGTGCCATCTCCTAAGCAACACTTGATAGACTTCTTTATTGGCTTTCAGAACAGTATTAAATCCCATAATTATGCCATTAGCATTTGTGACATTGTTCTTGTTGTTTCTTTAGACTTAACATAGCTTCATCTAAATCTGCACTTCCTCAACATCATCATCATAGCAATATGGGGAAATATTCAGTATTATAAGTGCTAGCATTGTCTTTATTTTTATTACTGCACTTAAGGTGCTGAATTTGAATTGAAAATCCTGAGTTCAAGTCCCAATCAACCAGGAATCTCAGTAGGTGGACATGATCTAGTTATCCTCTCTTAGTCCATCCTGTCTTCCAAGGTTATGTTGTGGGAAAATCATGAGGGGCCAGGCCCCATGAGAAGGCAGGATATAAATGCAGTAAATGAAAACAATGATTTGTAAATATAAAATTGTTCATTTTTTAAAACACTTGGGAATTATTCTGATCCTCTATGGGAAAGAGAGACTCCAAGGACCCATTCAGAAGCCTGAAACCCTGGGTAAAAATATTAGTGCAGCAGTAAGAACAAAATAATAAGATGAAAGAAGCAATAAGTGTTGCTGCTTGAGAAGGAAGGAATCACTGGACAGAGTAACATCAACTGTAGAAGAGTGACTTGAAATGGCACTTTTTGTTCACTGCATCAAAGATGCTGTAAAAGAAAGTTATTAATCAAAGCTGGAAGTTTTTCCTGCTGTTATACAGAATTGTTCTAAAGACTTCCTTGTTTAAAATGTGTTCGGTTGACAAATTTATGACCTTTATCAATCAAGCTCTGCAGTTCCAGTGATTTCCAATCAAGATGCAATTGTAGAACATTTTACTTAAGCAGAATACATTTTGTCAACAATGAAGATTTGTCAGAAGTGGAATAAGAAAATGTACATCAACACTTTATGTGTGTGTGTGTGTGTATGTATGAATCAACTTGACTCAAAGTAATTTGGTAAAGGTAGATCTGGTTTAATTCAATATTCAACTGCAAACCAAGGAACCTGTGAGACTAAACCAGATGTTCCTGGTTCACTAACTGCTATATAGTACCATTGAACCATGTGTGTTCACATATAGTATATATAGAAACAATACCTGGAAATTAAATCCGATATGATTTAGTGTTATGCCCTTCACTTACTATGCAAAGCTTTACTGGCCCAGCATACAAATAAGCTCCAAGGCCATCTATACTTCTGAGATCAGACACACACACACACACACACATACAACTTCATGAAAGTAATCCTTTAAGTCACTTCAGGTGGAGCTTTATTAATTTCACTTGATGCCATCAAATCTAAGTAATGCAGAAGGATCTGCTCAGGAAAAGCACCTGGTTTTCTTGCTCTTCCCCAGCCTTGTCTTCTCATTTTACATTGTGCATGTTAGATGATGAAGCTTGTGGACAAGGCCTGTTTTGTTTTATGCAGGATGCTTTGGTAAATCTTTGGCTGAAGAGCAGAATGTTAAAAACTTTAAACAGTAAATAAACAGCAATCCAATCCGGAATATCTGAAGAAAGGATTTTGAAAAACTCTTGGAAATCCTAATATTGACTTCTAGATGGACATATGGAACATTCAACTTAATGGAGCAGTTAGTTAATAATAAACTTTACACCCCACCCATTGCAGCTACATTACTTGATACCCCAGCTCATAACCTGTCACAGCTCCAGCTTTAAAATAGGCTTCATTTTTTTCATTAAACTCTGTACACTTTCATTAAAGCATGAATATATTTTATCTATTATGTTTTGAAAATATTAAGACTTTACACTGTAGGTTTTCTCTCCTTCCTAACTTTTACCTGCTGTGATCCAGTGTAATGACAGAGGATCAAAAATTTGTTAAAGGGTAACACAGAGCAGATTCTGAACTTCATTCTGTGAGAATTGAGAAATGATCCTTTCTGTCTGTCTCTCTGTCTCCAGCTCTATAGTGGAGCTGGCTGAGAGGCTTTGCGGGAACCTGGCCGGAAAGAGGGAAGTGGAAGCTCGGACAGCTGCGGCCAGTTTGGGTGCGGCGGGTGTGGATGGGGGGGGGGGAGAAGAGAAAAGGAGAAAGGGGTGGGGATGGTTATTGCTGTAGTCGGGGAGAGACCAGGTGAAGCCAAGGAGGAGTTTGAGGGTTTTAGCTGATTCCCTCTCTCTAAAGGAGAGGGAAGGAAAGAGAGTGAGAAAGCGGAGTTTTATTGCTTCTTTCACAAGGGGAGAATATCCTGAGCGGAGGGAAGAGAGAGAGTGGGCAGAGAGAAAGTTTGCTGGAGTGTTAGATTCAGATTTTAACAATAAAGGAAGGGGGGGAAGGGGAATTGCCATAGAGCAGGGGTAGGCAAACCAAAACACTCAAAGAGCCACTTGGACCTGTTTCCCACAGAAAACAAAACACTGGGAGCCGCAAAACCCTTTTGATATCTAAAATGAAGATAACACTGCATATATCCTTTTTTACCTTTATTATATATATATAAAAAAGGATATATGCAGTGTTATCTTCATTTTAGATGTCAAAAGGGTCTCTCTCCCTCTCTCTCTTTCTCTGTCCCTCCCTCCCTCTCTCTCCCTCCCTCTCCCTCTTTTTGCCCTTGGTCTGCCAGTCCTCTTCCCCCACTCAGTGTGTGTGTGTGAGAGAGAGAGAGAGACAGAGAGAGAGAGGCACTTGCGCTTCCCCCCTCTCTCTTTCCTCTCTCTCTCTCCCTTTCCCTCTCTTTCTCTTTTTCTCTTCACCTTCCCCCCCCTTTACTAACAGAACCAGTTCACCTACCAAATCGTTTAACTTCCTCCCTTAGAGATGGACAATCGGGGATTCACCACATTCTGACAAAGAGAAATGCCAGCACCTCTCACTCAGCATCGATCCTGCTGCCGGCAAACGCTGTATGTTAGCAATATCTGGAGAGCTACAGTTCATCCGCACCGTCCTGAAAGGCTCTCCCA
Organism: Azemiops feae; assembly: GCA_023970755.1. Taxonomy (NCBI): domain Eukaryota; kingdom Metazoa; phylum Chordata; class Lepidosauria; order Squamata; family Viperidae; genus Azemiops; species Azemiops feae. The sequence goes on from JALGBA010004287.1 coordinate 2,715,127, forward strand.
TCCGTTGCAATGTCACACTTTGAAAGGCCCCTGACCCTCCTCCGCTTCAGGCCAACTGCGCCTAGCAGGGAGCCTCAGTAGCCAGGGAGGAAGGGAGGAAGAGAGACAGACCATCTCCTCGCCGCTCGCTTCCAATCCCAATGTGGTGAATCCTGCTTGGGATTTGGGACTGAGAGGGGGAAGATCCTGGCTCCCAAGCCGCCGGGACTTCCAACCACAGAGCTTGCTTGGCTCTGTTCCCAGCCAGCGCCGTGCACGCAAAACAACAGTAACAAAATGCTGCAGTTGAGACTTGCCCGCCTGCCTGGTTCCTGGGCCTCGGGAGCCAATCATTTGAAGCGAGCAGCCTGGTCCGTAGAGAGAGAAGAGGAGAGAGTGAGGGCGGATGACCCGAGTCTATGGCAGGGATAACAAGGGTTCGGGAGATGTTAGCATAAAAGTTCCGTGTCTTTTGACTTACTTCACCTTGCCCACCACTGGTTCTTCACCAGAACAAGTCGCCCGCTCGCTCTCTTTCTCTGTCTCTCTTTCCTCTCCCTCCCTCTCTCGCTCTTTCCAGATGAGGAGACAGAGAGAGAACGAAAGGAAGATGGCACCAAAGGGGCGGGGAGGGGGATGGGGCAGGAGGCAGCAGAAGGTGCTGAAAGGCACCTGGGGCACCACGGACTGGCCCGGGGAAATGCATGGCTGGCTCGGCGGCCCGGGAAGCGGCCCAGGAAGCGATGCCCCCGCTGGCTGCCACCCCAGCCGACACTTCCGCCCGGCCCGGGGAAACACGTGGCCGGCTCGGCAGCCTGGGGACGGCCCAGGAAGCGATGCCTCTGCCGGCCGCTGCCCCAGGCGACACAGCCGCCTGGCCCGGGGAAATGCGTGGCCGGCTCGGCGGCCGGGGACAGCCCAGGAAGCAATGCCCTCGCCGGCCGCCGCCCCAGCCAACACTGCTGCCCGGCCCAGGGAAACATGTGGCCGGCTCGGTGGCCCAGGAAGCAATGCCCCCGCTGGCCACCGCCCCAGCCAACACTGCTGCCCGGCCCAGGGAAACATGTGGCCGGCTCGGTGGCCCAGGAAGCAATGCCCCTGCCAGCCGCTGCCCCAGCCGACACTGCTGCCCAGCCCGGGGAAACGCATGGCTGGCTCGGTGGCCTGGGGATGGCTCAGGAAGCGATGCCTCCACCGGCCGCCACCCCAGCCGACACTGCTGCCCAGCCCAGGGAAATATGTGGCCAGCTCGGTGGCCCGGGAAGCAATACCCCTGCCGGCCGTTGCCCCAGCTGACACTGCCGCCCAGCCAGGGGAAACGTGTGTCCGGCTTGGCGGCCCGGGGACGGCTCAGGAAGCGATGCCTCCATGTTCTGCGGACTTGGAGCCCCCTCCTTCTCCCCCCGCCACTGACTGTCCATCTCCATCTCTGCTGCTGCTTGGCCAACGCTCGCGCTGGCTGGGCATCGCAGGGGCTGCTCTCCCTTGGGGCCGTGGCTTGCGGGAGGGCTGGCCCGCTCAGCAGAGGCTCTGGCAGACCACTCCCAGTGGGGATCCCGGGGCTTCCCCACACGGCTCCCCAGCCACATGTGCCTCGGACAGGGCCAGCCCAGGAAAGGGACTTCCTGGCCGCCCTTCTCCCAGGGGACGGGGCACCCAGGCGCAGGGCCAATCAGGAGCCCTGCGAGGGAGCAAGTCCGCATGAGAGAGAGAGAGACAGAGGGGAAGCGCAAGTGCCTCTCTCTGTCTCTGTCTCTCTCTGCAAATGGCGGAGGAGGCTCCAGAGCCGCAGGAGATGGCTCAAAGAGCCGCATGCAGCTCTGGAGCTGCGGGTTGCCGACCTGTGCCATAGAGAGACCTGGGACTATGAGCATCGATGAAAGAAGAAGCTGGTCGCTGTGGTTTCGGAGACCAGCGGGCATCCGAATTTTGCTTACTATCACCGGTGTGAGTGTGGACGCTGTGGGGAGCTGCCTCTACGGAGCGAGCTGTGGCTGCGGAGCGTCGACTGCCCTAGTTCGCGTTCCCCATTGCTGCCTGGAGCCGGAGGATTTCCCCACCCCTTTTGCATCCCAAACGGCTACTATAAACTACTGACTATTATTGCCACAACTGCCTGGGGCTGCTAAGTACTGTCACGCACTGACTGTTGTGGTTGGGGTGGGTCATCTTTGTTCCTGTGAATCCCTCGATGACGAGAACCTGTCATCTCTCCACTCCGTGTGAGCTCCTGCTAAAAGGACATTGTTGCCAATGTTTGAGGGTGCGACTGTAAGCGAGACTGAAGGGGAAGGGCTAGGATGGCCTAGGTGTTATGGTTCCAAAAGAAGATTGCATTTAATGAGAAACATGAGGCCTTACCTCTGAGAATCCATTTATTGCAAAAATAACCTTGGCACTTACATGAATGGATGCCAGAAACTGAATTTTTCTGGCTTGCCGTCTTTCTTTACTTGCTACACCCCTCCCTTATTTTACAGTCATGAATTACGTCTTCCAATTAGGCTGGAGGCCAAAGATTTACTTCCGTTTCTTTCCCGGGCTTTCCTCCTTCCGTTTCTGCCTTCTGAATTAACTCTAAAAATACCAGACAGTTCTACATATCTTGTCAAAGCAATAATATCCTATATTAACAGCATTGACACTAGGCTTTGGTGGCCCTTGAGGGGGTAACGCTACACTATCTTTCTGTCTGTCTGTCTGTCTGTCTGTCTTTCCTTGGATTGCGACAGTTCATTCTCGTGGTAAAAGGAAAATGATGATTTCTTTGCTTTACAAGGTGGATCCTTTTATGGTGAAAGAATATTCTACTGTGTAAGCTCCAAATAAATACTGTCCACAACTGAATTTGATTATTCTGCCAGACTTGAGGGTCTCATATATTTACTGTACATAGATTCTATTCTGCAAAGCACAAACATATGTCCTGACATCTAGCATTTTCATGTAGCATTAAAAACTGTGGGGTTTGGCTCCAAACACCTCTACAAGTAATTTTTAACGTAATAGAAGGCAAAATTTTGCAAAACATTGTTGGAGAATAATCTCATCAATTACATGTTAATTGTATTTAGATGCAAATGTACATAAATAAATTCTAGCTTTTGTTTTGGCCCCACCTACTACTCTTTGAAAGATATCTCCAGGTCATGTTTCAAAGGCCAAGTTTATATTTAAGTTCAAAAAATTGTGCACCTTGAATGGCATATAACTTCCCATATTTACTTAAACCCATCTAAACCCAACATTTTTAAAAGTTTAAACAGGAAGATTTAGAAGACAAGATTGAATTTATTTATCTGTTTTTTCATATAGCTACAACAGTTAATGAAAGGGAAGTAGGTGTCCACATTTGCTGATCTCAGACAGGCAGTCTTGTCTGTATTCAACATTGTATTATCAGGATGGGAAATTCGTATATGTTCATTTTGTATTTTACCTCATTTTTTTTGTCTGCAAACCTGCATGGGGCCCTAACCATAGCTTCTTTGTTTCTACACAGATAAGACAAAGCTTTTTCTCACTACCAACTCTTGTGGGAGCAGAGACAGATAAGATAAGATAACCTTTATTGTCATTTTTTTACTGTGGGCACAACGGCACACATCAAAAATGAAATTTAGTTGCCCGCTCTCAAAGTGAAACACATACATGACACACACCTAAACATACTATGAACAACATATGTATAGATCCACACCCCTACATATACGTAGCAAATAAATATTAAATACTGTCTATCTTGAATATATAACGGAAGGAGGAAGCTTGAGAGTTCACAAGGTTAATGCTGTATGGAATGAAACTATGGCTGAATCTGGATGTTCTGCTATGGATACCGCGAAGCCTCTTCCCAGAAGATAACAAGGAAAACAGGTCGTGAAGAGGATGTGTAGTGTCCCAGATAATCTTACGGACCCTGCTCAAGCAATGCTTCTGTGCTATGTCCTGGATGGGAGGGAGGGAGGGAACTGCCAATGATCTTTTCGGCCATTCTCACCACTCTCTGCACTGCCTTCCTGTCTGAAGCAGTGATGCTTCCAAAACAGACTGTATGACAGGATGCTCTCGGTCATCCCCCTGTAGAAAGTGGTCAGGACAGGGAAAGGAAGATGTGCTTTTCTCATGCGATGCAGAAAATGCAGGCGCTGCTGTGCCCGCTTCACCAGTTTATCACTGTTGAGCGGCCAAGTCAGCCTACTCGTTAGCTGCACACCCAGGAATTTGATGCTGGTAACCACCTCCACAGGTGAATCATTAATGCACAGAGAAGTGTGGCTGTGCCTGCCTTTTCTGAAATCAACAATGATCTCTTTGGTTTTTCCCGTATTTAAAACTAGGCTGTTTTCCTTACACCAGTTCACCAACTCCTCAACCTCCTTGCAGTAAGCTTCCACCTTGTCATCCTGAATAAGGCCCACTACTGTTGTATCATCTGCGAACTTCACAATATGGTTGGTGGCAAACCTAGCACAACAGTCATGGGTCAACAGGGTGAACAGCAGCGGACTTAAGACGCAGCCCTGAAGAGAACCTGTGCTCAAGAAAATGGTATTAGAGGTATTTGTTCCAACTCGCACATATTGGGGCCTGTTGGTAAGAAAATCAAGAATCCAGTTGCACAAAGGAGTGTTTAAACCTAAAAGGCCCAGTTTGTCTACTAGATGCTGGGGAATGATTGTGTTAAACGCCGAACTGACAAACAGGAAACACACATGAGTATTTCTTTCCTCTAAGTGCTTCAGGCTCAGATGGAGAATGGAAGAAATAGCATCCTCCGTAGAGCGATTTGGTCGGTAGGCAAACTGAAGCAGGTCAAATGCTAGCAGGAGGCTAGATACAATAGTGTCCTTTATCAGCTTCTCAAAGCATTTCATGATGGTGGATGTCAGTACAACCGGACAGTAATCATTGAGGCCTGTAATTGTGGACTTTTTTTGGCACTGGCAAGATGATGGCTGTCTTAAAACACAATGGGACCACTGCCTGCTGCAATGAGAGGTTGAAAATATCTGTGAGAACACAAGCCAGCTCCTCTGCGCATTCCCTGAGGACACGTCCAGGGATGTTATCTGGGCCTGCTGCTTTCCGAATGTTAACTGTCTGCAGTGTTTTCCGGACAGAGGTGACATCAAAGCTTGGCACTTGCTCATCAGGATGGGGCATAGCTTTCCTAGCAGGAGTGCTATTTGATGCCTCAAATCTACCAAAAAATGCATTCAGTTTGTTTAGGAAGTCTGTGTCATCCTTACATCTCGATGGAGCCACCTTGTAATCCGTAATGGCCTGGATCCCTTGCCACATTCGCCTGGTGTTTGTTGGGTCCTGAAAAAAGTTCTGAATTTTCTGGCAATGGGCTTGCTTTGCACCTTTTATGGCACTTTTCAGATTTGCTCTGCATTTTCTAAGTGCCAGCATGTCACCAGATTTAAAAGCCACATTCCGTGCTTTCAGCATCTTGCGGACCTCATAAGTCAGCCACGGTTTTTCATTCGGCCTCACAACAATGCTTTTCAGGACACAGACATCTTCTATGCACTTTTGGATATATGCAGACACCATGGTGGCATACTCCTCCATATTTGTATGTTGGTTATAGCTGCTTCCTTAAACATGCCCCAATCTATGCACTTGTAATGCTTCTATAGCTCCCTCAGTCCAAACCCTCACCTGCTTTACTGTAGGTTTCACTCTGACTAATAAAGGTTTATATGCTGGAATAAGCAGCGCTGAGAGATGGTCAGAGGAGCCCAGGTGAGGGCGGGGGATAGCTTTGAAAGCCTTCTTGATGTTGGAATAAGCAAGATCCAGTGTATTGTCCCCTCTGGTTGCAAAGTCCACATATTGATGGAAATGTGGCAGGGTAGCTTTCAAATCTACCAGGACATCTTTCTTTTAGTGCCTTCAGTATTCTCAAATAAATTTCTCAACCCTTAGTCAATATCAGTCTCAACCCTTAGTCAATATCACAATTCCTATAAAGCTTGTTCTGTTTGATTTTCTCCTTATTTGTATGGTATGCACTTTTTCTGAGTAATATCCCAAATTTGAATTTAAAAATACCAGATTTTGAAATATTTTTTACTTGACAGAACAAAAAGTTGCCCAAATCATGGATTTAAGAAGTAAATTATTATAAGGCAAATAGGTTGGAATCTACATTTCTTGTTCTAAGTGAAGTTAATGAAAATGCTGATGAGTTAAAGCATTTGTAGATCAATCCATAGGATGAATTGCAAGTCAACCAGCTAGCCTATATGTATAGTAAAGTTGGGACTGAAGGGAGGAATGAAGGCCATCTGAATTTTTCAACAATATTTAGCAATAATTTTCAAGTTCTGTATGATCTTTCTTCAGGAGAGAAAAGGATTGTTCCCTCATCCAAGTACAGAGAAAATTCACGATGATTGTGGGTAGTCTGCTTAGCCAGATATGTTATCTACCATATATATTTTGGTTTTTCCTATCATATAGATTTTTCTGAAGTTCAGGGATTAGAAGGATAGCATCCTCTGTTTTCTCCATAAGTTAATATGCTTTCCATCCTCACATACTCCATTATTAAAAGTCAACTATTTTATTCAGAGTCTCAACATTTTTTACAGTCTATTATATGGAGGAGTATGTTCCATAATTATCAATATTGCTAATTTTATAGCCAAAAAAAAAAAAGATGCACCATCTGTCAGAGGCATCTGTGCATGGCTTTTGAGTTAAGTATACTGCCAAGGAGAGATGGCAACTATACATTGAAAGGATGTATGTTGATAAGTGGACATCCTTTTGTTAATAGGATGAAGGGGAAAAAAGTGTTTTTCATGCTCAAGAACCTAACTAGAACTATATATAGCTGTCTGAGGAAAAAGATAGTTTGATAAAATCTGGATAGATAAAAATCCTCTTTGGACTTTTTAAATCTGGAGATGATGTATAAGGAGAAAAAGTACCTCAAGACATTTATTTATTTTATTAATTATTTGTAACATTTTATATAGCCATTCATGTTATAATGAACTCTGGATGGCTCCCCATCAAAAGATATAATATCTACTAGTTTCTCTTTCATTGCATTCTTTTTTCCCCCACAAGAAGCAGCAGAAGTTACTGTCTTCTATGTTAAGGCTGTCTCCTCCACATAGAATGCTGATTTTACAGAATTTATATTGTATAGAAATGTTCCAAAGATTTACTCTGTATGAGGATTTGAATAGAGTTAGAACATTTATTTTGCCTCCCTGAGCATTGATTTAAAATTTGGAATGTCCAAATAGCACTGATATTCCAAAAAGTTACCTTTGAGAAGTAAAACACCCAATAGAAGGCACAACATAACTACACTAGTGTTCCATATCTATGAAGGCACTGAACAGCCAGGATTTATTTTAGTTAGCAATATATACATCTCAAGTATTAACAAATATTAATAGGGACAATTATATGATATTGTTGAATATTCATTGCATAAACTTTGTTCCATATTTTCTTCTCCTGTCTTTCTCAATGTCTATTTATATTGTTATGTTTGTTATCTACATTTATATCTTGGAGTGATTATTTTCTTCCTTTATGACCAACCCAGCTGTAGTCCTATTCCTATGGCCATGATACTAAAAGGATCATTATTTGGTGACACTGTACATCGAATGGTCAGCCAGAGATGGGTGAATGTAGATATAGTTTATCAATGATATTCTTTTAGGAATAAAGAAAGTTGCCCTCAGCCACATCAGAACATAACAATCTTTGGCTTCCAGTTCCAGATCGCGGCGCTGGCGGACGTTTGGGGAGAGTGCTCTCTCTGCCGCCCTGTTTCCCTTCGTCGGGCGACCCTGAAAAGGGTCGTAAGTCGCCCTGGAGGGGCGACGACCATGAGGAGGACCCTTGACAGATTGCAGGAGGGCGGCAGCCCTTCCGTTTGATCCGAGGCAGTTCCTTTGGACTGTCGGAGAACATGGCTGATCACCAAGCCGTGCCAGCCGAAAGCCAAAATTACTACCAAGCACAACGAAAGCACCATGGAGAACTTGGGTGAGACCTTACCTTATCTTTCCTATATCCCAACTATTTTCCTGTGAAAGCCTCTTGAAATTCCTTCCCCGCTTTTAACATAGCGGCGTCTGCCTACTTTGGGAAATTGAAGCTTTGAAAAAACAACAACAACTAATCTAAACAACTAAATAAATGGACTTGTATTCTTTGGATATTTGGGCTCCCAAAAAGCTATTACCTATTACCTTATCTATTTCTTAAATTGGAAAAAAGTTTTTAATTGGATAAAAGCCTAACTGGTGTCTGGAAAAAGTTTTTACATGCTACTGGGGACATTTTGTGGTGAAATCTGGTACAGCAAGTGAATCTCTTTGAAGGCTTGCTTATTTCCTAGACTTGTCCTTAGAATTATCTAAAAAAGATAAGAATTTGAAACAGGTGGCTGGTGAAAACAACTTCTAGGAATAGTGGAGGTAGAAACTTACTGACTTTTACTAAATATAGCCTCCACTAAAGGATTATCTTTAACCACCACAGAAATGGAGGAAGTCTACCCACAACTTGACTATAAACCCATACTTGAAAAAAATCCTTGAAGCCACTGAGCTAATGAATTCTAGAGTGAAAAATAGAGATATCACCTTAAAACTACAAACTGAAGTCCAGACTCCAATTGAGGAACTTACAATCCAAAAAATAACAGAAGAGAAACAAATTAATATCAAAGAGGATCCTACACAACAACCACAATTTACTGAGAACTTTGACATTCAAACCGTGATTTCAACGAAAGAACCTGCAACCCAAAAAATAACAGAAACTGAAGAAAGCAATACTAAGATGGAGGACGCTAAAGATCAACAAACACAACATATTGAGAACTTAGATCAAACAACAATTACAACACTGGACATGACCTCCTATTTTAACCAGACGAAACTGGAAGAAGAAGAAGACCAGATTGAACCGATGACAAATATCTTAAATCAAACATGGAGATTAGAATTATTAGGGCAACAATCTAATGACTACAAAGGGGCCAGTTCCTTTGAAAAGTTAATAACTGGATGTTCTCCCTTGATTCAAACAACATGGGTGGGAATGAACGGAGACACATCTGAGGATTTGGAGGCACTGGCATGGAAGCCTGTTTGGCACAAAAAGAAAGCCAGAATCAGATTTAAAAATGGAACTTCTTTCTCTTCCTCTTGTCTTTTTTGGGTTGACTAATAATGGAAGAGCTTAAGATTTTACTTAATGGGCTAAGGAGATTTTTTAAAGATATTGATTTAGTTAATATGTAAGACTTAGATTTATAAGGGAAATGAAAATTAGCTATTAGATTATAGCTTTGAATTGTAATATGAAAGTTGATTTGTGACTATAAAAGATATTTTATTAGTACGAGAAAAAGAATATATTTGTGAATGTAATTAACTGAATAACAGGTGTATTTTAGTTATGATAACTACTTTGTAATGAAATTAGAAAATTTTGGGTTACCCGAAGTTTAAACATTATGGATATTAAAGCCTAATTGGAATATGTTAATTGAAATTTAGGTAAAACTTAAAAACAGGACTTGGATATGTATATCTAAAATTATATTGACAAATGTATTGATTCATTGAGCTATAATTAGCAATGTTTTAACTTGAATCTGATATAATAATTAAGGGAAATAGAGAGGGAACTTATAATGATGTAACCTGAGATATATATGAAAGACTTTGTTATTGGATTATTGACTACCCAACCGCTGCTTCCTAAATATTTGGCTGTAAAATTGAAAAATTAATAAAACTTGTTACAAAAAAAAAGAACATAACAATCTTTGTCCCTTTTATTGCATGCTGTGCTGTTGAGTGTCAAAATGGGAAAAGATGATTTTGAGAGAATGTGAAACTCGGAAAGCAAAGATTCACCAGGCACATCTACAAACTGTCATTTAGTGGTGCTTTTTGATTCAATCAGAAATGATGAACAGATTAAGATTTTGAAAAATACCATAACATATACTTATATAAAATGATATATGAGAAGCAGGAAACTAACTATGTGAGTACACAACATTTCAGCAACAAACACATAATGCCACATTATCCATATCTTCTTTAATCTAGTTGGGGCCTATTAAATTAAAAAGTTTTCCTATGCTTTCATTTAAGAAAATATTCTTATCTCCAGTTGTTCAATATGATTGCAGTCAGAATCATTATCAATTACACTAGACTGCATTCCCAAACCCAGGTCTTTCATAGCTTACTGTGGAACCCAGCATTTTCCAGACAATCATGTAATTCTAATAGTGAAGTGACATGACTCTTTCTCCTCTGATCTCACCATATTATCAAAGAGATTTGAGGTTGCTATCTATCCTTGCAGTAGTGATATTTTATTATTAATCTGGGAGATGCCCATCCTTCCGAAATGTCTTACAGCTATATTGTTGCTTTAAGAGGATTTTTTGCTCTTGTGAGTTGGGATTCTTTTCTCATTCCACTTCTGAACTCCTATCATATCATCATGCGGGCATACTTAAGGTACATGAATGTAGATTTGCTCACCCATCAGCATGTCCATTTGTGAAATATGGAAAAGCGGATAATTTGGAATGCTACATCTCCATATTAGTTACTCATGCTTGATTTTTTTAAAAAATTAGCCTCTGTCTTATCATATCTTACCTCCTTTTTTTGGCTTAGGGAACTATGCAAAACTAAACATATTGCTAGCTGCTAGGATATATCATAACTGTTAGGGATAGGATAGTACCTGGTTTTCTATTGATAGAATAAAAGCAACTCCATACTAAAATTATTAGGAACTTAATTAAAAACGTCCCTTCACAAATGAGCCATATTCCAGAAAGTTCTGCAGTTATTTTTCCATGCTAATTTCCTTGCCATTTTGCTTTCTCTGCCTCTGATCTGTCCTAAGGGAATCTCATGATAGCTGAGACACCTGCTCTTGGTATTGCTGTAATAATTCAAATTCAGGGATATTCTAATATTTATAGTCTTTCTCCACACTGTGACACAGAAAGAGCAAGATAATGGCTAGGCTGCTTTATGTTTCCCAAAATTTTTAAAAGAAATGAGAGTGAGCTGGTAAGGAAAACTAATATTTTTTTTTATGTTGGGTGTTGCAGGGGATGTGAGGAAAAATAAGTTCTGACCAATGAACTATGAACATCTTACCTTTTTGTTTGTGCCAGATTGGAAGTCATCATCTCAATTATAATTTATTAATTCTTAATGCATGCTCACCTTGGGCCTGGACCCTACAAGCATCTGAAACAACCGAAGTGCCTGGATAATGGGGAGCCTGATCCCGTGCAGCCATCTGGTCCCCAGGTGTGACATTCTCTGGATCAAGTGGAGCAAAAATTCTCCGCGCATTTTCTCTCCCAGGAGGGATAGTTGCTACCTGAATTAGATTCTGTTGATGATGGTTCCATGAAAGGACCTTTGCTGCTCAGCCATAATCCATTGGAAAACCAGACTCTGAGCAGCTGAAGCCTTGAAACTCTTGCCTCCCCAGACACTGACATTTTAACTGGCTGACAATCTATACATCAATGCTTAGACCACAAGACTGTGATTTAACAAGGCTTCTGCCCACTGCTTTGGACCTGTCTACAACTAAGTTCCAAAGCACATGAGATTTTGCTAATATGTGGGAGACAGTACCCATGCACTGCCTGCCGCTGCCAGTGTTTTGTTCTAAACCAGAACCAACTCTTGAAATCTTTTTTGTCTGTGCATGCTGGGCCTGGAGTGGGGGATTTTTAAAGCTGATATACAGTAAGTGTGCTATTATATTTAAATATAGATAGTCCTTGACTTAAGATCACAATTAAGCCCAAAACTTATGCCATTAAGCAAGGCAGCAGCTAAGTGACTTTTGCCCCATTTTACAACCTTTCTTGCCACAGTTAAGGGAATCACTGCAGTTGTTAAGTTAGTAACGTGGCTGTTAAGTGAATCTGGCTTCCGCATTTACTTTGCTTGTCAGAAGTTCTCCACAGGTGATCATATGACCCTGGGATACAGCAACCATCATAAATACATGCCAGTTGTCAAGCGTCTGAATTTTGATCATGTGGGGATGCTGCAATGGTCATAAATGTGAAAAAACAGTCATAAATCATTTTTAGTGCCATTGTAAATTTGAATAGTTGCTAAACAAATGGTTGTACATCAAGGACTACCTGTACTCTTCTGCAAACTAAATACATATATCTATTAAACTTTGACAGGAGATTATTTCTCCTCTTTCTAAAGTATGGATGCAAGACAGAAGACAGAAGGCTATCTGTAAGCAAACCAGTCTAGGGACATATACCAATGAACTGACATGCAAAAGCATCAGGCCAACTACCTTACTTTTTACTGTCAACAGTCACTGACATCTGATATTGCCATTTTATGATGCCATTTCATCATATTGCAAAATGTAGATGTATCTGCAGAGGGATTCCTGCAGGGAGAGGAAAGGGGGTCAAATAATGAAATGCCCACTGTGATATTGCAACATAAACTCCACAATTTTTGTATTTATGATGTGTGTCATAATGAGCAGAGTTTGTGTTGTTAAGTCATGATGAATGCTTTGACATTTTGATAAAATCTCTGTTGTGGATGCTCCTGGGCCTTGGCATATTCTTCAGTAGCTTCTTACTGAAGTAAAATAGACCTCGAGTTTTAGATATTTGGTATAACAGAGTACTAGTTAGAACTTCAGAATTATTATTCATAAAATAGTAAGAGATATGTTAATTTTGGAGTCTGTTCAACCACAGGCACAATGAAATCTACAATGATTATTATGTTAGATGAGCAAGAGAAAGGCTATAAAATACCTTTGCTTTTAAAATGCTGTATAATGGACTCTGATATGTTAAATCAGATTTGGGAAACTTATGTCTTTAAAGGTATTGTGGGACTTAGAATACCATCAGTATCAGCCAGCATGTGTTGCAACAATGGGCCATACATTTCCAACTCTTAATTTAAAGCTATTATACTGTTATAACTAATGTATGGAATGTTTATGTAGTTTATTTGACTTTATATATGCCCCAACTTCCAATTTCTCTTTGAGATTTGCAATAAAAATATTCCTTAAGTTTTATATTTATAAGCACATTTTAATTCAGGAATCCTTGGAACTGTCATTATTAAATGAGAATGATTCATTGCCAAAGTTCTTTGCCAGAAAGAAAATTATGAATTAATTATTGTGCCAGTAATTAATAAAGATTTGGAATACCTTTCCACCATCCAGTGTACCAAAACACCCAGCCATATTCAGCTATAGATAGTCCTCAACTTACCACCATAGTTGGAACCAGAACTTCAGTTGCTAAGCAAAGGTGCTGTTAAGTGAATATTTTTTTGCCAAGGCTGTTATGCAAATCGCCATAGTTGTTAAGTGAAGTCATTAAATGAATCCAGTGTCATTAAATTAAACCAATCCATTGATTTTGCTTGTCAAAAGCTATCTGGGAAGGTCACAAATAGTGATCATATGATTCTGGGATGCTTCGACATATATATAGCAATATAGCAGTGTTCCAATATCTCAGGGGCTGCCACAAAGAAGAGGGAGTCAAGCTATTCTCCAAAGCGCCTGAAAGCAGGACAAGAAGCAATGGATGGGAACTAATCAAGGAGAGAAGCAACCTAGAACTAAGGAGAAACTTCCTGACAGTTAGAACAATTAACCAGTGGAACAACCTGCCTCCAGAAGCGGTGAATGCTCCAACACTGGAAGTTTTTAAGAAGAGACTGGACAGCCATTTATCTGAAATGTATAGGGTTTCCTGCCTGAGCAGGGGGTTGGACTAGATGACCTCCAAGGTCCCTTCCAACTTATTATTATTATTATTATTATTATTATTATTATTATTATTATTATTATTATTATTATTATTATTATTATTATTATATTATTATTATTATTATTATTATTATAGTATTATTATTATTATTATTATTATTATTATTATATTATATCATTATCATTATTCATTATCATTATTATCTTTTATTCATTAGACATGAACCTCAGTCAACTGAACATTCAATTGACTGGTGCTGATGGTTGACATGGGTTGCTACCAGCATCCTAGGTATCAACCAGGTACCTCTTAAAATGTGAGATGTTCCAAGTAGTGCAGTTTTTTGTAGCATTGCTGGAGTTATTGCAGGAAGCTGCAGTTTCTTGATGTGTTTTGCAGTTTTGAAAAAAAAACCTGCAGCTTCCTGCAATAACTCCAGCAATGCTATTATTATTGTTGTTGTTGTTGTTGTTTGTTGTTGTTATAACCATTGTACAGTAAATTCATGCAGTTGCCAGTTGCCCTATTTTAATCACGTGATCATTGGGATGCTGTGACAGTCATTAAGTATGAGGTCCAGTTGTAATTCCCTTTTTCAGTGGACGGTCATAAGTCAATGAATGGTCATAAGTCAACACCACTGGTGAACAGGCACCATGAGTAAAACTAATCTTTTTTAAAAATCAACATTCCAGATAGAAGCATTGGGCTATGTGTGTGAGTGTAAAAAAAGGTCAAAATTGTCACTGTTATCTTGTGATTGAAGCCCGACTCCTTTTTGACATGTCATTTGGACAACAAATATAAAAGAGTGATGGAGCTTCAATTACATAGGTGCCATCTTGACTTATTAGCTTCTCCACCAACCCAGTGGTTGTCCCTGCTACCTGCAATAGTGGAGGGAGCCATAGAAAAACAAACTGTTACAACCACATTTCTCCAACGTTTTTGCTTCCAATTGTTTTGGAGTTGGTTTTATTTGGTTTTATGATAGATTGTCTTCTGGTTTGGGGGGAGGGGGGGAGTCCATGGATGGGATTGACAGGTTCTTCCAAAATAGCTCCTTTCCTACCTTTCACACATGGGTCCATGGATGTTTCCAGAATAGCTGGAAAGATTTCTGAGATGAAAACTCCTTCCATCATGAAAACTCTTCCATTATGTCTCTAATAATCTGGTGGCTGGAACACTTTTACAGTATAAAAACACCAATAACTTCAAACATATGAAACTAATGTCCTTGGCAGTTCACTTATATGCCTTAGTTCACAAAAATATAAAACAAAAAATAGATCAGCAAAATTACTAGAAAATTGCTTCAGTTTACAAGATACATCACGCCCTCTCTCAGGTTAATCGATTTGCACTCCAAACTCCAGTACTTCCCGTCATCATGTAATAAAAGAGGGCAACAACATTATGAATGCATAAGTGGTAACTTCAACAACTGGAGTTGTTCCAGGCCTCAGTATCAAATCTGAATTTAGGTTATTTCAGCCATTAATTTATCATTTAAGGCTAATCAGCAGTATAAGCATAAGATCCATAAAATATCATCTTAGAAGGGTAATTATCTGGACAGGGCAGGTCATAACTTTTCATATGGCATTTGGAGAAAACATCCTCCCACTACATGATTTCATTTACATTTCCTTCCCTGAATGAAACTTTTCTATTAGCAAGGGCAGGGGATCAAAACAATAAAAGTATCAGCCCCAAATTTACTATTTTATACTTATCATGGCACCAAATACTGCTTAATTTTACCTAGCATGTTTTTTATGCATATAATATGAGGGCATCTGTGCAAATGTTCCTACTATGTCTTTATAAACTTTTAGACAAAGCCACTGGTGGGAAACATATATTTTGAATGAGGGCCCATTGAATGAAATGGTGGCAATGCTGTATCCCAGATTAGAGTTAAAGGATTGGTCCTTTTCTATCTCTAGCAGTTTGAAAGAGAACTACCTGGTCATCTAGATCTAAATCACATAACCACCTACAAACCTTGGTAGAGCAAATACAGTGGCTCTAAAGCAAAGGACCATTTGGTTGGTGTATTATGTTCAGATACTGTGTGGCTTTTAAGCTTCAAAAGTCTTTGGAGGAATGCAAAACCTTCCATACATCTCCCCATGACATTGTTTTCAAGATGAATAGAATCTGCTAGGACTTCAATATTTGTGGTAGCTAACAAACCAAAGGAGCACAGCACTTTTTGAAGACCTAGATCTCTGGGGCAACACACACATCTGAACTATTAATAAGGATGAATGAACATTTTCTAAGGCTTATTTTGTAATTTAAAAAACTCAAAATTCATAGATTTCCTAAAGAGATAAGGAACTTGATAGGTTTTTTAAATGTAGCAAAACTGACACATTCATCTGTCTGGATAGATTATTCTGAATTCTAATCTAGAGTCGAATCCCTCAGATTTCAGTCCTGAATTAAGCCTGCCATATTATCTTTAACAATTATATGGTATGTTTCTCTAAGGAGTCCTTGTTGCTTTTTGAGTATAATTGTTTGCTTACAGACATTTCATTACCCAACTAGATAACATCATCAATGCAAGTGAATGTGAAGTTTGCTCCCTGTTTATATACAGTAGCTTGTCCTGGTAGCATTGATAGGGCTGTTGTTTTCTCCTTGGTAGTTCCTGGATTAGGGTAATTATTTTCTGCCTGATAGTTTGTCTGGTGTTAATCCCTGCTTATTTGGATATTTGTTGCTGGAGAGGATGTGTTCTGATCAGTTTCTTTCCATGTTTTTCTCCATCCTGGAAAATACCTGTCCCTATCAGTAGCACTATGTGCATGTAAGTGGTGGTTTCATCTAGCTATTGTTTAAGAAAAATAATGGAAAATGGAAAAAAAGGATTTTGAAACACACAAACACACACAATTATAGAACCAAACAGAAAATAGAGATCATATATATAGGAGGAGTGCCATCTGGCAAAGTTTAGGAAGAGAGCCTTTTGAGAGATGCAGATTTTTGGAATATTATCCCTCCAAAGATCACACTGCCTCACCCTGTCAGCCTCTCCCAAGGCTTAAAACATGGTTTTGACACTGAGCCTTGGGTTAGGAGGTGTGATTGAGCCCATAAATTGCTTGTGCTGGTTTGTTATTGAAGAATCTGATTATTATTATTATTATTATTATTATTATTATATTTATTATTATTATTATATTATTATTATTATTATTATTATTATTATTATTATATTATTATTATATTATTATTATTATTATTATTGTTGTTGTTGTTGTTGTTGTTGTGTTGTTCTTGTTGTTGTTCTTGTTGTTGCTGTGTTGCTGTTGCTGTTGCTGTTATTGTTATTATTCTTGCTGTCTGGGTTGTTTAAATTGTTTGTTTGTTTTATATTGTTAGCCACCCAGATGAACTGAGAGTCATGAATTTAAGATGAGCAGGCCTATACTGTACACTGAAGTAATAAAAAAAACTCCAAATAAATATACTTTAAAAGGAGATTGCACTAAGCAAATAACTCCTAGGCATATAAAAGACCCAACTAAGTAGCAACTCCCAGCCATGCTGGGCTCATCCTTAAAAGGTGGGACATGATTAGGACTTGGATGGAAGACAACAAGCAAACAATAGGCTGTGGCTAAACTGGAAAGTTCAAAAGAAAATCCCCAAAGATCGCAGCAAACTTCTTCTCTATTGTCAATAAAACACCACTAATGCATCCCTAGAATCACAAGCTTGATTGAATGAGACTTTTTACCTATGAGTCTGCATTTTTCAAATAGCATCGCAAAAAGTTAATTTCTTCCTGGGTACATTTCCTTTGATAATAGCAAACAGATCCTTTACAAGGTCTTAGGACCACTATGCCTTGCCTTACTATTTCTGTTTTAATTGTGACTCCTTTTAAAACAGAAAAATTAGTTTGATTTAGTTTCACTGATACACCAAACAAGATTCAATCTGGCCTTGGAAAGTTTCTTGTATTTTAAAGAGCTAGTTTGAACAAACTTTTTTTTTCTTTTAGTCTTCAAAATTTCTGTAATTTTTTTTAAAAAATTAAATTAAAAAGCCAAGTGAGAGGGAAAGGGACCAGCAAATCTATTTGAAGCCTGAATTTATTTTCTATTAAGAAATTAATTTATAAGTGTTTTTGGAGGGACTTGAAGGGTATATTGGAAGCGGTTTTTCTGAACCAAAGAGTCTTCTGCATCACTGCATTAAAGTGCTAGCTGCAGTGCAGAAATTGATACTCACACTGTTGGCCTCTGTTATGCCTTGGTGGTAGAAGATCCAGGGATCTAATGCTCTCAATCTTCCAACTCCAGAATCAGTCTGTGGAATTTGATAAATGGCAGCTCTGCCTCAAGATTCTACTCAAAGGAGAGATGTGAAAAAAACCAAGATGGTAGCTACCAGCCACGACAAAAGAAGTGGTGGAAGAAGAGAATGGAAGAGGTTATTGCATGGTCAGTCCTCCTGGATTCTGGATTTTTTTTTCACCACCCTTTACCACATATAACCTGTTTCCCTAGTTTTATTTCCCAGGAAAGCAACACTTTTGAAGTGAAGTAAACACAAATGGGTCTGAATTGAATTGGGGGAAGATTAAGATGGTTAATGTCCAGTTATATTCTCTGAATATTGTTGCTGACTATTCCCATGGTATAGATTTAAGATGGCGGCGCCTTGCTTGGCTGCGGCTGCTTCAGCTCTCAAAGGTGTGGGGGTTAGGGAGGGAAATGTACAATCGGAAATAGGGACAACTAAGCTGAGTTGGGCTGTTAAACTTTCATACGAACGTCAGTCCATATTGGAGATGAAGAGATTCAGCGTGGAAGGAAAGGTGGAGAAAATGTTCAGGAGAGACTGCATGGATTCGGATTACTGCGAAGGAGGAGGAGAAAACCAGGGACGGAGTTGCAGATGGAGAGAAAACCAGGGACGGAGTTGCAGGCAGCTGACATGGAGGGTGAGAGATCAGCTGAAATATCTGGAGGAGCTGGGAGGAAGAAAAGGAATTGCTGGAGGGGGAAACAGCATCGTGCTCAGTGTTTTGAGCAGCAAAAGCAGCAAAGGCAGCGTTTCGGGCCGCAGGGGCAGAGTGGAGAAGCAGCCATTGCTGCTGGGAAATTTCCCTCTGCTGCTGTTTATCTCCAGAAGAAAAGGAGGAGGTGCGACCGGAAGAGGAAGCGTGGCAAACGTGGAGGCCTAACATCTAGGCTGAAAGCTAGACCTTACAGAGTGTCTCTTCCATCTATTTTGTTTGCAAATGCTCGCTCCTTAGAACCAAAAATGGATTACTTAAGGCTGGATTTAACAACTAATCAGGAGGTGAGAAATTGCTGTGTTATTATTGCAACAGAGACTTGGTTAAAGCCCTCTGTTCCAGATAGTGCTGTTAGCTTGATGGGATTTTCAACATTTCGGTTGGACAGGAGTTCTACTCTTAGTGGCAAATCCAGGGGAGGGGGTGTCTGTTTTTATATAAATGACAGATGGTGTAATAATGCCAAGGTGGTTTCAAGTCTGTGCTCCCCGAATGTGGAGCTTCTGACCATCAAATGCAGACCCTTCTATCTGCCTAGAGAATTCTCTGTTACCATTAGCACAGCTGTGTATATCCCCCCTGATGCAAACAGAGAAGAGGCCCTGAAGGTTCTCCACCATACCATCAGTGACTTACAAACTACTCACCCAGAAGGTGCATTTATTGCTGTGGGAGACTTTAACCAAGTGGATTTGAAAGCTACCCTGCCACATTTCCATCAATATGTGGACTTTGCAACCAGAGGGGACAATACACTGGATCTTGCTTATTCCAACATCAAGAAGGCTTTCAAAGCTATCCCCCGCCCTCACCTGGGCTCCTCTGACCATCTCTCAGTGCTGCTTATTCCAGCATATAAACCTTTATTAGTCAGAGTGAAACCTATAGTAAAGTAGGTGAGGATTTGGACAGAGGGAGCTATAGAAGCATTACAAGACTGCTTTGAATGTACAGATTGGGGCATGTTTAAGGAAGCAGCTACTGATAACCAACATACAAATGTTGAGGAGTATGCCACCACGGTGTCTGCATATATCCAAAAGTGCATAGAAGATGTCTGTGTCCTGAAAAGCTTTGTTGTGAGGGCGAATGAAAAACCGTGGCTGACTTATGAGGTCCGCAAGATGCTGAAAGCACGGAATGTGGCTTTTAAATCTGGGGACATGCTGGCACTTAGAACAGCCAGAGCACATCTGAAAAGTGCCGTAAAAGGTGCAAAGCAAGCCCATTGCCAGAAAATTCAGAACTTTTTTCAGGACCAAACAAACACCAGGCAAATGTGGCAAGGGATCCAGGCCATTACGGATTACAAGGTGGCTCCATCGAGGTGTAAGGATGACACAGACTTCCTAAACAAACTGAATGCATTCTTTGGTAGATTTGAGGCATCAAATAGTACTCCTGCTAGGAAAGCTGTGCCCCATCCTGATGAGCAAGTGCCTAGCTTTGATGTCACCTCTGTCCGGAAAACACTGCAGACAGTTAACATTCGGAAAGCAGCAGGCCCTGATAACATCCCTGGACGTGTCCTCAGGGAATGCGCAGAGGAGCTGGCTTGTGTTCTCACTGATATTTTCAACCTCTCATTGCAGCAGGCAGTGGTCCCATCGTGTTTTAAGATGGCCATCATCTTGCCAGTGCCAAAAAAGTCCACAATTACAGGCCTCAATGATTACCGTCCGGTTGCACTGACATCCACCATCATGAAATGCTTTGAGAAGCTGATAAAAGACACTACTGTATCTAGCCTCCCGCCAGCATTTGACCCGCTTCAGTTTGCCTACCGACCAAATCGCTCTACGGAGGATGCTATTTCTTCCGTTCTCCATCTGAGCCTGAAGCACTTGGAGGAAAGAAATACTCATGTGCGTTTGCTGTTTGTCGACTTCAGTTCGGCGTTTAACACAATCATTCCCCAGCATCTAGTAGACAAACTGGGCCTTTTAGGCTTAAACACTCCTTTGTGCAACTGGATTCTGGATTTTCTTACCAACAGGCCCCAATATGTGCGAGTTGGAACAAATACCTCAAATACCATTTTCTTGAGCACAGGGTCTCCTCAGGGCTGCGTCTTAAGTCCGCTGCTGTTCACCCTGTTGACCCATGACTGCTGTGCTAGGTTTGCCACCAACCATATTGTGAAGTTCGCAGATGATACAACAGTAGTGGGCCTTATTCAGGATGACAAGGTGGAAGCTGACTGCAAGGAGGTTGAGGGGTTGGTGAACTGGTGCAAGGAAAACAGCCTAGTTTTAAATACAAGAAAAACCAAAGAGATCATTGTTGATTTCAGAAAAGGCAGGCACAGCCACACTTCTCTGTGCATTAATGATTCACCTGTGGAGATGGTTACCAGCATCAAATTCCTGGGTGTGCAGCTAACGAGTAGGCTGACTTGGTCGCTAAACAGTGAGAAACTGGTGAAGCGGGCACAGCAGCGCCTGCATTTTCTGCGCCGCATGAGGAAAGCACATCTTCCTTCCCCTGTCCTGACCACTTTCTACAGGGGGACAATCGAGAGCATCCTGTCATACAGCATCACAGTCTGGTTTGGAGGCATCACTGCTTCAGACAGGAAGGCGGTGCAGAGAGTGGTGAGGATGGCCGAAAAGATCATTGGCAGTTCCCTCCCAACCATCCAGGACATAGCACAGAAGCGTTGCTTGAGCAGGGCCCGCAAGATTTTCTGGGACACTACACATCCTCTTCACAACCTGTTTTCCTTGTTACCTTCTGGGAGGAGGCTTCGTGGTATCCGTAGCAGAACATCCAGATTCAGCCATAGTTTCATTCCATACAGCATTAACCTTGCGAACTCTCAAACTTCCTCCTTGCGTTATATATTCAAGATGGACAGTATTTAATATTTATTTGCTATGTATATGTAGGGATGTGGGTCTATATATATGTTGTACATAGTATGTTTAGGTGTGTGTCATGTATATGTTTCACTTTGAGAGCGGGCAACTAAATTTCATTTTTTATGTGTGCCATTGTGCCCACAATATAAAAATGACAATAAAGGTTATTTATCTTATTTATCTTATCTTATCTTATCTAGAAGAGTCCTCAGCAACTGTATCTGTCTCCACCAACAGCTATGATTATGTTTCCTGAAAGGTTTGATAAAATTACTAAGTGGAATGACATCAGTTCACTGCTGCCTGTTCAATCTTTAGCTGACAATAAACTCCTGTTTCAAGTTTGAGTCCCCTTATGGTGTGACTCAAACTTCTGCATTATTTCTATGAGTTGTTTGATATAGGAAGAGCACCTGCTGAAATGGCATAAACTAGAGATCACAAGAGAGCGAGATGAGGATGGGGCTAAATTAGCCACCCTGCTGATTACCATAATTTTTCATGTTGGTCTTAATGCACAGTCACAATGTGAGATGATTTCTCAGCTCTGAAGCTAAATTTTAGAAATACAAGGGCAATTCGGAAGTAAACCTCTGTTTGGTTATCAATGACAGACATTCGCAGATACAGAACTTTTATTATACACATTACAAAACTACAACATTACATTACTTTTCGACATAATCGCCATTCAAATTGAGGCGCTTGTCATAACGTCTTACAAGGTTTGAAATTCCTTAGTAGTAGTCACTCAATGCCAAATATGGGCTATGGGGTGTGGGTGTGTGATCAAAAACATCCCAACGGAACTGCTTCAAAAGTTCTTGGGTGCATCTAGCGGTGTGTGGGCGAGCATTATCGTGAACGAACACCACACCGGAAGTGGTGCCATAGAAAATCCCGTCAAATGTGAAAATGCCAAAGGAATACTGCTAGTGAAGTTCATGGAGCATGGTTCGACCATCAGTTCAGATTACGAAAACTCAGACGAGCCATCCATAACAAACGTCGGGGCATGCTGAATTCCAGTGTGGTGTTGGTTCACAATAATGCTCACCCTCACACCAATAGATGCACCCAAGAACTTTTGAAGCAGTTCTGTTGGGATGTTTTTGATCACACACACACCCCATAGCCCAGATTTGGCACCGAGTGACTACTACTAAGGAATTTCAAAGATGTTATGACAAGTGCCTCAATTTGAATGGCGATTATGTTGAAAAGTAATGTAACGTTGTAGTTTTCTATCATGTATAATAAAAGTTCTGTATCTGCGAGTGTCTGTCATTGATAACCAAATGGAGGTTTATTTCCAAATTGCCCTCATATATCTTCTCAGAATAGTAAAGTACAATATACTCTGAAGTCTCTGTAAATAAGCAGTAATTTATGTGGTAATTTAAAAAAAGCACAGGAAAATGAGATATAATAAAATAAATATAATATATAAATATATGTATTATAAAGTTTAAATTTAAAATATAACAAAATGAATAACCACAAATATATATCATATTTGTACAAAATGAGATGGGCTTTATCCCCATAGGAGTCACAGTGTTAGGAAGCAATAATTATGGCAGATTCTTGTGAATATAATGCAACTTGGTTAGCAAAGCATTTAAACAAGTGTCCTATAGTATGTTATTTGGATTAGCAAACAGTAATTGGAGCTGAATGCCATTTTTATTAGATGGATCCTTTAAGTAAGTGTTTGTCAATGGTTATCCATCCAACTGGGGAGACAAAGAAAAAAAATAGATTATTGTAGGGCTCTGTCCTAGTCTGTGTTATCCAATAATGTTTTTTTTCAAATATGGAAATGAAAATATGGAATGAAGTAATACCCAATTGACAAAGAATGTGAAAGAATGGCTAACTTCATAAAAACAGAAATAAAATTATAGAATGATTCTATTTCATACCGAGAACTTCAGAAGTATGTCTAATTCTACTACTCACCGTGTTTTAAGAAATATTTTGATAAATTGGAACATGTTCAAAAAAGGGCAACAAAAATAAGCAGGGGATTAGAAACAAAGACCTGTGAGGTAAATTTGAGGGAGCTGAGTATATTTAACCTTGAGAAAAACAGACTCAAGGCAATATAATCCTGTAGGAGAAAGCTATCACCTGCTCTCTAAAATGTCAAAATACAGGAATAATGAGTTTAAATTAGAGAAAGTCAGGTTTCTCTAATGGAAGGGGCATTAACAGAAAAAACATATGAACCTTTGACAAAATAATTGAAATAAACGTCCATCTAGCTGAAATGTTCATAAAACATGAGGCAATAAGTAAAGTTCTGAACCTCTCTTTTTCCTATGCAAACTTCTAGCTTTTATTATTTTAATAAATTGGATTAAAACATGCCTGTGTTGCAGTAGTTTGTTCAAAAGGCATGACATGGATATTTATGGCTTACAAGGTATAGTAAAAGCTCCCATAAAAACAGCATTAAATGTAACAAATGCAAAACTGAAAAACTAAAGTACAGTGGTAGCATTCAACTCTGGGGGGAAATAAATATATTTTGAGCCCCCTCTCAAACTGTTAAAGGGCTTACTTCAAATTCAGTGGCACCCTTATTCTTGAATTTGGTCCAAGCCACAAACAAATTTCCTTCTTGATGTTAAAATATTCCTGGTGATAATGCTAAAAAGTGTCCTGTTAATCATGTAGAAATGTGTGTCTGCATGCTGGGGGAGGATGGGAAAAGATGGTCCAATAAATAGCATGTTTCTTAGCAGTAGATAAATAAATTGCTGCTCAAAATATACATATAAATGATTTGCCTATGTGTATACAGTCACAGTGATTAATATCTCTCAGAATCAGGAATTGGTAGAACTATCCAAAGCCCTCCTTGAACACAGCTTAAGGCTCATGGAAAATGTTTTACGCTTGTCTTATTAAAACTCTCTTGGCTGTTTTTTTAATTTGGATACATAATACCTAAGGAATTACTCTAAATTGCCTTTAAATCTGATTTAGTAAAATTATAAAATACCTTCACCTTCTGTAATTAGTGTGTTGAGAATATAGACCAGGCATGTCAAACTGCCAGCTCGCGGGCTGGACGTGTCACGCCAAAACCGCGCCCACCTCATTGCCAGCAATGGGGAAAAAGTCACGACATCACGTGACGTTGCGAGTTTGACATGCCTGATATAGACTATAAGCTAAACTACAACCTCATAATAATGTGAGGCTGGGAAATGGCTCAGTACACGGATTCAGCCTATTCTCTTCTGTATATAAAAAAAGCTTTGGTCTTTTTAAAGGAAGATTTACATAAAAATATTCCTGGGTAAGGATTAGGGCTTTAATTTTACCTTCAGATTAATATTTGGGAAACTTCAAGAAAATAGAGAAGTAGGGGAACATTTGTTTTACAAAGCTGCTTTTTCTTTTAAATTAGGTACATACATTATTATTACTGGTCGTAAATAAAGAGCTACTTGTATGTTTATATTTTCTTAGAATTTTAAGTTTCTAGGATGAATTGATTTTTCTATTATTAGTTCTAATACATCCAAAAAAAGCTTTAACTTAAATTTTGAAGAAAAGTAGACACCTGATAATGGTAGACTTTTCCCAGAGAAATACTAGCAGGAACATCAATATCAAAATCCTTCTTAAGTGACCCTAATATTCCTACAATATTCCATTTCCTGAATCCTCTGCATTACAATAAAACAAGAAACAAGGTCTAAAAATAAATTTCCCCACATTTTATGTTTTTCTCCATGCTCCATGTAAATGTTGCAGGTGAATTGCTAAATTTAGTCAATCCATTGTTAAATAGGTCAAATAGCAAGTAATGGGAAAGATCTTTCAATAACTATTTTTTTTCACTGTTTTTCGCTTTGCTGAAACTGCCCAGAATCACTTTTGGTGAGATGAGCAGCTATATAAATTAGATAAATAAAAATAAATTTAAAAAATATCTGCCTGGACCCCTGGGAGCAATTAAAATTTGACCTAGCAAAGAGACATTTGCAATATTACCATGAAGGTGAAAAAAGTATAGCACATTTTATTTTATTTAAGACACTTAGAACCACAACAAAAATATAAATTTAAAGAAAAGTGGAAGGATTTCGCTGAAAGCAGAAAAAATATCCAGCTTCATGTTACGGCTGTTATTGGGGTCTTTATTTTTATTGCAGCCACATCTGCAATATCTGCTACATCTCAAATTTGGATGTATAATCTTTGTTAGAATAAATAGAGGTTAATTTTGTTAACATCCAAAAAGCTGATTCATGCCAAAACAGCTGTCAAAACAAGCCTTGAATATCTATCTATCTATCTATCTATCTATCTATCTATCTATCTATCTATCTATCTATCTATCTATCTATCTATCTATCTATCTATCTATCTATCTATCTATCTATCTATCTATCTATCTATCTATCTATCTATCTATCTATCTATCTATCTATCTATCTATATATCTATCTATCTATCTATCTATCTATCTATCTATCTATCTATCTATCTATCTATCTATCTATCTATCTATCTATCTATCTATCTATCTATCTATCTATCTATCTATCTATCTATCTATCTCATTGGTAGCTAACCACACATGGCTTTCCTTTGAATCCAAATACATAGATTTGTGATGCTAAATAAATATTTCATAACCTTATCCTTCATTTACTGTTATGACTTGCCAATGCAGTTTTAATCTATATTTACAAAGTGAATGTTATTGCTCTGTTTCACTTCAGTCAACTCTCCATTAACTGCATTATTAATTGCTTTACTGTTGTCGTACAAGGGAAAAAAACCATGTAATTTGTGTATATAATAATTCCTTAGATTTGTTTTTCAACTGTGATGTGTTCATGCAGTCCTGGATTGGGATGGGGAAGCAAGATAGAAAAATAATACTTTTTTCTTGGAGTGTGTCTTATAATTTCTAAAACTCTAGTATTATATCCTATCGTGCATACATTTTTATATTACTCTATAAACAAGCAATTGATATTTTCCAGATGTATCCTATTATCCTATTATAAAGCATGAACGATTTTCTTTCAGGATGTTGTTCTATTTCTTCTATTTCTTTTTTAGGCAATAAGAATTTCTCTCTGCAAGCCTAATTAGAAGCAATTTAGCTTCTGCAAGCATACACCTATAACTGAGCTATCCTTTTGCAAAAATAATGTCTTTACGTGTGCTGATATTGATACCCTAAAGGGAAAAAAATCAGCATTACCACCAAGTACATTTACCTTTTTTTAAAGTCTTAATGCAAAGAGCCATAGTTCTGTCTTTTCCTATTGTTTCAGAGGAAATTACTGTCCTTCTCTATTCCATATAGTCAATACAGTGGAGTCCCTTTGTCGGGCGACCCTGAAAAGGGTTGTAAGTCGCCCTGGAGGGGCGATGACCATGAGGAGGACCCTCGACAGATCGCGGAATTGATCCGAGGCAGCTCCTTTGGACCATTGGAGAAAAGATTGGCCATCAACATGGCCGATCACTAAGCCGTGCCTGCCGAAAGCCAAAATTACCACCAAGCACAACGAAAGCACCGCGGAGGATTTGGGTGAGACCCTACCTTTCCTTTCTTGTATCCCAATTATCTTCCTGTGAAAGCCTCCTGAAATTTTTTCCCCACTGTTAACATAGCGGCTTCTGCCTACTCTGGGAAATTAAGCTTTGAAAAGAAAAGAAAAGAACAACTAACCTAAACAATTAAATAACTGGACTTGTACTTCATGGACATTTGGGGTCCCAAAAAGTTCCTATTGTTACAGGGTCTTATTATCTTATCTATTTGTTAAGTTGGAAAAAAAAATTCTTTTTCAATTGGATAAAAGCCTAACTGGTGTTTGGAAAAAGACTTTATATGCTATCGGTGACATCTTGTGGTGAGGTCTGGTACAGCAAATGAATTTCATTGACTGTGTGGCCTGCTTATTTACTAGATTTGTCCTCTTTACTATCTAAAAAAGGTAAGAATTTGAAACAGCTATGAAAACAACCTCTAGGAATAGTGGAGATGGACATTTGCTGACTGTTATTAAACATAGCCTCCACTAAAGGACTATCTCTAATCACCATAGAAATGGAGGAATTCTACCCACAACTTAACTATAAACTCATACTGGAAAAAAACCTTGAGGCCACTGAGATAATCAACTCTAGAGCGAAAGACAAAGATGCCACCCCAAAATTACAAATTGAAGCTCACATTCCAACTGATGAACTTACAACTCAAAAAACAACAGAAGAGGAACAAATCAATATCAAAGAGGATTCTATACAACAACAAGTACAACTTACTGAGAACTTTGACAGTCAAATCTTGATTTCAATTAAAGAACTTGCAAGTCAACAAGCAACAGAAACTGAAGAAAGCAATACTAAGATGGAGAATGCTAAAGATCATCAAACACAACACATTGAAACCTTAGACAACCCAGAAAACCAAACAATAACTACAACACCGGACATGACCTCTTATCTTAGCCAGCTGAAACTGGAAGAAGAAGTCGACCAGACTGAACTGACGACAAACATTTTAAATCAAACATGGAGATTTGAGTTATTAGGGCAACAATCTAATGATCACAAAGGGGCCAGTTCCTTTGAAAAGTTGATAATTGGATGTTTTCCCTTGATTCAAACAACACGTGTAGGAATGAAGGGAGACACATCTGAGGATTTAAAGGCACTGATATGGAAGCCTGGTTGGCACAAAAAGAAAGCTAGAGTTAGATTTAAAAATGTGATTTCCCTTCTCTTCCTCTTTCTTTTTGCTGATTGATAATGGAAGAGTTTAAAATCTCACTTAATGGGCTAAGGGGATTTTTAAATATTGATTGACTTAATATCTAGGATTTAGAGGTATAACAACAACAACAACAACAACAACAACAACAACAACAACAACAACAACAACAACAACAACAACAACAACAACAACAACAATAATAATAATAATAATAATAATAATAATAATAATAATAATAATAATAATAATAATAATAATAATAATAATAATAATAATAATAATAATAATAATAATAATAAAGTTGGAAGGGACCTTGAAGGTCATCGAGTCCAACCCCCTGCTCAGGCAGGAAACCCTACACCATTTCGGACAAATGGCTGTCCAGTCTCTTCTTAAAAACTTCCAGTGTTGGAGTATTCACCGCTTCTGGAGGCAGGTTGTTCCACTGGTTAATTGTTCTAACTGTCAGGAAGTTTCTCCTCAGTTCCTGGTTGCTTCTCTCCTTGACTAGTTTCCATCCGTAAAATGAAAATTAGCCATTAGACTATAGTTTTGAATTGTAATATGGAAGTTGGTTTGTGACAATAAAATATAGTTTATTAGTAAATAATGAGATACTAGGACGAGATATAGAATATATTTGTGGAATAAAGTAAGAATGTAATTAACTGAATAATATCTGCATTTTTGATACGATAATTATTCTGTAATGAAATTAGGAAAATTTGGGTTACCCGAAGTCTAAATATTATGGATATTAAAGGCTAAATTGGAATATGGTAATTGAAATTAGGTAAAATCTCAAAACAGGACCTAGATATGTATAAGTAAAATTATATTGACAAATGTATTGATTGATTGAGCTATATTTAGAAATGTATTAACTCGAATGTGATATAATAATTAAGGGAAACAGAGAGGGAACCTTTAATGATGTAACCTGAGATATGTATGAAAGACTCTGTTATTGGATTATTGATTACCCAATCACCACGCTGCTTCCTAAATATCTGAATGTAAAATTGGAAAATTAATAAAACTTGTTTAAAAAAAATACAGTGGAGAGATGAATATTCAAATCTTTGCAGACAATTGACTTTCGTGAGCAATAGAGATCATGAAAATAGCGGCCCAACAATATCTAAAAGGATGATTTTGGTAGTACAGAAATATCTAACAGAAACTCAGGTACAGGAAAATGGGATATATTTAACAAAAGCCCAGAATTTTAAGTTAGTTCAATCTCCAATTCAGTTTATTTTCATCTTCTTTCTTCCTTTCTCATTTACGTAAACTGCAAAAAACAAAAGAAAACAAAAAAAATATCTCTTAATGCTATTGTACTGTGACTGCACCATGATTCTTTCTATATGATGCCAATGGCTACCCATCAAACATAAAGCAGCTAGCTATTCAGGAAGAAAAGGAAAACATTCATAAGCAAAACCATAGAATTATGGTCTTTAAAAGGGTTCTTTGCCCCCAAATAAGATCAGTATACGCAGTTTACTCCACGATGTAATGGCAGAGCAACAATGTTTCTGCCTTCCCATAAAGAGTCAGGTTGTTCCTTTACAGCTTCAGTGGCAGCTATGCCAGCTGTCCTTGGTCAGCTTGTCCAAGAAAAACACAGTGAAGATATAAACTGCTTCCTAGAGAGAAGGAAGCAACATATTGATTTAGTAGTTTCATGAATATAATCCTAGTAAATTACAATTTGTCTTATTAGGTGCAAGTCAATTATTAATCACCATTAGCTTCAGTATGGTACAAAAAAAATGAGCAAAAACTTCCAACTTTCAGTCAAAGAAAAAAAACATTCTGAAGCATACTGTATAAGGCAGCACTAATAGGATATTGCTGTTAATGTTAGATGACTATCTTAACTATGCAACTTTCAGGTTTTCTGGATTCTTTCATCAATCTCACTATTTTTTATTGCATTCCCTTACTTAGGGGCCCCAAAATGCTACAGCTGGCATAAATCCATATTTAATTTCATTAGGAAGAACAGGTTTAAGAGCCCTGGTGGCTTAGTGGTTAGAATGCAGTACTGCAGGCTACTTCTGCTGTTTCCTGGCTGCCAGCAGTTTGGCAATTCGAGTCTCACTGGCTCAAGGTTGACTCAGCTTTCCATCTTTCCGAGGTTGGTAAAATGAGGCACCAGATTGTTGGGGCTGACTCTGTAAACCACTTAGAGAGGGCTGTAAAGCTCTGTAAAGCGGTATATAAGTCTAAGTGCTATTGCTTTCTTTCTCCATAAAAATCATGATGAATTAAAATGGGAAGCATCTTGTTAGATTCCATTTAAGCTAACCAGTGTTCTTTACCAATTTCAATACAGAAGCATTCTTTACTAGTTACAACTTCTAAATAGTTTTTATTTTATACCAGTTGCTACTTTCAAATAGCCTTCAATGTAAGTGCATTTCAGTAGTCTAAATGAGTGGCAATGTGGGCATGAGGGCCTTCCAAATGGGTCTGAAATAGGTGGACCAACTATAGTTGGCTAACTCCCTCCAGGCACAGCCTGGCACAGTCTGTTAATTAAGCAGTAGCCCTGAATCCAGGAGGACACCCAGGAATTGACCCTGTTCTTTCAGGGGAATCCAGCTTATCCAGACACTGGAGCAGGCAGAGAAAAACAATCGATCTCTGGGCAAATCCATCTGCTGTCTGTTCATCCTCTACTTGTGTTGTCCCATTCAGAGCCCCACAGCCTCTGAACAATTTGTCTTTGGCTTGCCCAGAGTGGCAACATATAGCTGTGAATGACCAGCGTATTGGCAATACATCATTCCAACAACAGATGACTTCTCCCAGCAGCCTCCTATGGCTGTTGAACTTCAGGATTGAAAAGAATTAATCCTTGGAGAACTCTGCAAGGGCCAATCTTTCCCTCTACCACTGACTGGAACTACAAACTTGGAAAAGAGTAGAACTATTGTAAAACATTGCCTTGAAGATGGTTTACTAGAAGTTCTCGTGGTTATTATCTCATATTATTAAAACAATCCATCCTAAGTATCATAGAGGCAGAAAAGAGAATTTAAAACCTAAATAAATACATTTTAAAATTATAATTTAGTAAAAAAAAAAAGGTGCACTTTGAATATAAAGAAAATGTAAAAAAAGATTTTTAAAACCACAAACACCTTTAAGCTCTGTGACCTAGAATAACACAAAGTGCAGCATAAGGCATACTACTTGTGTTAGCATCAAATAAAGTGCATGGTTTTGTAACTGGCTATGCACTATGTAATTGCAGCACTATAAGTAGGTGCTTGTTGCTTCATCTCCATCTGCCATTCTCCCTTTCCTTCTTTGCAGTCCAGACAGCAGTTATGCATATTATTCAGTTATGCAAAACTGAAAGAAATCTGCTTTATTTTTCAAGAAGATTGGATATTCTTATGCTTATATATTTATATAGGAGTAAATCTCATTAAATCAAAGAGAGATTAAGACAGAAGACACAATTTCAAATTGTAAATCAAACTGAACTTTAACAAAAAAAAACTTTCGGTCAGTAAAAATGCAACTTCTAGTTTTTAATTAGAAATGAAAATAATCCTGCAAAACATTGTTTGCTTAAACTTGTAATGTAAAGTAGTAGTCTAATTTTTAAAAAGCATTAATCTTTTCATGATTATTAGCTTCATTCTCTGTCTTCCAACAGAAGCAAAACTTTAAAGTTTTCTAACCTTCTCATTAACTTACTAGAGCAAGGATGACTTATAGTTCATCATAGGATTCTAGCAGATGATGCCATGAATTCCCCTCTGAGAACAATCCTGGAGCTCTTCTTTCCCCAGTATAACACTAATCACAAATAGAAAATTAGGAAAAGTTTTCCAACATTTCGTCTCCAAAGGCCTTCTGGTAAGGCAACATTTAAAGAATCATGGCAAAATGCACTGCCATGCATCTTAGGACTTTAAATTCTTTCACAGAAGTTTGATAACTTGACATAGTTTGGGATCTAGATCAGGCATGTCAAACTCGCGACTATTGTGACTTTTTTCCCATTGCTGGCAATGGAGTGGGCGCGGTTTTGGAGTGACGCATCCGGCCTGCGGGCCGGCAGTTTGACATGCCTGATCTAGATAGTATTAGAAGTAAGGTCCCTTCCAACTCTATTATTCTGTTAGGATTCCCTTAAGTCAACTGCTGACTTGGCAACAATATGAAAGGAACTTGCCATTGACCACTGGAATATTTTTTTCTCCTGCTTTACTTTCCAGCAATGATTTTCTGACTAGTCTCCCATCCAGCTTCATATCAGATCTAACCCAGTTTAGTTTTATATGCAATCAGCCAAAGTCAGCTAGCTGCTGTCACATGCTTTGTATTTAAAATATAGCTTTCTCTTTGTAATCAGAAATATTGTAAATATATATCTTGGCTCAAGTTGACGCCTTTTACTTTATAAATCAGTATTTTTCTTAAACTTGATTGTTTTCTTTTTATTGAGATTCTGACCAGTGCTTATGACCAGCTGAAAGCAATAACTTTTAGTCTGGCAGGCATTTCTGGGAATAATTATCATTGTCAATTAGCATAAGAATGTCCCACTACATTAAGAGTTTGGCAAGGAGGAGGTAGACAGATAGTTGAAAATTCGTAAAGAGTAAATAAATGTTAAAAAGTTTGTTCAGGAAAGATCCAGTTATTGCTCTTTTAATTATAAGCTCGGCCAGTAGTGTCATAAATAATACTATGAAAAATAGTATTTTTAAATAGACTGGACAACCATTTGTCTGAAATGGTATAGGGTTTCCTGCCTGAGCAGGGTGTTGGACTAGATGACCTCCAAGGTCCCTTCCAACTTTATTATTATTATTATTATTATTATTATTATTATTATTATTATTATTATTATTATTATTATTATTATTATTATTATTATTATTATTATTATTATTATTATTATTATTATTATTATTATTATTATTATTATTATTATAAATAACTGTTGTAGGATAACAATTATGTCTATATTTAATTAGTTTCTATTTATCTAGGGATTGGATTAAAGGTCTTGACTAATTCAACAGTCACTCTAAAGAAAAATGATCCTACAGTCTTAACTGTTCAGGTTTAGGCCTTCTCAATTCGCAGATGATGCTCAATAGATATTTTCTTTTTCTGATTCTTGTCAAGTAGAAAAGTTATTCTAAAGTTTGTATAATTTTGAAATATACTATCAGAATTGATTTCGAGATAATTTATGTACATATGAGCTGACTGGATGCTATGTTTTGCTGTTCCCACCCAACACCAATGCAAGCTGTGCCTACTGCAATTGATTGTTCCCATAAATTCTCTAAGCCTAGGATTTGCCAAGGAAAATCTAATATAATCTTTAAAATCTAATGTCTATGTAATATAATATATACTTTTGTATATAATACTTTTTGACCATTCATAATAAGGTATGTATCCTCATAAATCATCCTTGATAATGCCACACCCACATAACACTTAATACATTGCCTTTTGTTCTTTAAAAATTGTTCATTTTTTTCCCTTAAAGATCTCTTCAGCAATATGCAACCGCAACTTTCTCAATCTTCATTTTTCTTAGTTAATCACTCTTTGTTCACATATTTGTTTACATAATTCATAAATGTAATTTAATAACAATAATAATAATAAAAGTTGGAAGGGACCTTGGAGGTCATCTAGTCCAACCCCATGCTCAGGCAGGAAACCCTATACCATTTTAGACAAATGGCTGTCCAATCTCTTCTTAAAAACTTCCAGTGTTGGAGCATTCACAGCTTCTGGAGGCAGGTTGATTAATTGTTCTCCTTAGTTCTAGGTTGCTTCTCTTTTTG
Organism: Azemiops feae; assembly: GCA_023970755.1. Taxonomy (NCBI): domain Eukaryota; kingdom Metazoa; phylum Chordata; class Lepidosauria; order Squamata; family Viperidae; genus Azemiops; species Azemiops feae. The sequence continues at coordinate 2,749,451 of JALGBA010004287.1, forward strand.
ATTAGTTTCCACCCATTGCTTCTTGTCTTGCATTTAATGTGTATTTATTTTCTCCTGTCATTCATAATTCTTACTTCCATGGGACAAAAATGAGCAGAAGGACATTCTGATACATATTTACTTATTTATTTATTAAATTTATATATGTATTATATATATATATATATATATATATATATATATATATATATATATATATATATATATTATATATATATATATATATATATATATATATATATATATGTATGTATGTATGTATTTATATATATATATATGTGTATGTATTATATATATATATATATATATAGGAGGCGGGACAATTAAGGCAATTACGGTTAGCCAGGACGGATGGCCCTATCACACGGTCAATGAGTAAGCAGTTAGGCTAGCAAGGTTTATAAAAGTAATTTCCACCCCAAAACTTTACTCTGAGGACGCTGGCAGGGGACCAGCGAAAGCTAAGTTGTTTTAATATTGTAAATAGTTGTTTTTATTGTTTTAAACTTTTTAACAATAAACAGCTGGTTTATATTTCTCCCGGAGATCGAGGACTGTGTTATTGAACAGATATGCCCGGGATTCGTATTTTTGCAGTTATCAAAGACATATGTATTATATATATATAATATATATGTATTTATTATATATATATATATATTTATTATATATATATATGTATTTATTATATATATATATTTATTTATTATATATATATATTTATTATATATATATGTATTATATATATATATACGTGTATTTATTATATATATATATATGTATTTATTATATATATATATATATATATATATTATATATGTATTTATTATACATATATATATATGTATTATATATATATGTATTTATTATATATATATGTATGTATGTATTATATATGTATGTATGTATGTATTTGTGTGTGTGTGTGTTTTCGTAGATTTTCACGGGTACAGGTATGCAGGTCTTGGCGTATTCGGGTCTTTTCCCGTGTAAGATTGAGAGTATCTTGGCGACGTTTCGACGAGGTCCCACTCGCCATCTTCAGGCTGGTGTCTTCGGCTTCGTGCTTGTGCAAGCAAAGCGTGATCGGAGCTGCCGTCCTTCTATAAATATTGGAGGGAGGGGGGTGGCGTGTTGGCTTTGTAGCTGTAAGCGGGTTGGTTGGCTGTGTTGTTACATCTTGATTGGAAGATGGAATTGATGTAAGCAAATTAGCTGATGTAGCTGTAAGCGGGTTGCTTGGCTGTGTTGTTACATCTTGATTGGAAGATGGAATTGATGTAAGCAAATTAGTCAGTTGTTTGGTAACATCCTGTGGGGCTGAGGTGCTGGCTGTGTGCCCATTGTTCTTTTGTACCTGGGTAATGGGCTGTGTGGTAACATTCTGAGCTCTATTGTAGTGATATCCTGAGTCCTGTGCTGCCACATCATGGGAGGTAGGCTGCGTTGTAACATACTGAGCCTTTGCGATGTAACCTCCTGAATTCTGTGATGTAATGTCCTGAGTAGATGGCCGTGATGTAACATCACGGGCTTTGGTTTGGCTCCGAGTTTGCGGTCTGGCCATGTGTTTATGGCGTGTGTCAGTTTGCTTTGTGTGGGGGTCGGTGGGGGGTGCAGCAGTTGGTGAAGGTTGCATTTCGTCTATGGGATGGGTTTGGGTTTGAGTCTGGTGAGGGTGATTGGTGGTGGTGTCCTGTGTTGTTCTGGGTCCGGTGTCGATTTTCGTGGTTGGGACTCATTTGTTGACTAGGGCTAGTTTCCAGATGTCTGGTAGGTGGGAGGTATCATCATGTTTATTCATGTTGTAGGGGTGTTTCTCTATTTCGATGGCTTCCATAATTATTCTCTTGTTGAAGTGTTCAGTTTTGGAGATTAATTTGGTACTTTCAAAATCAATTTCATGTCCTGTTGCTTTAAGGTGCTGGAAAAGGGAGGAAGTTTTTTCTTCTTTTCTGACTGCGTTCTTGTATTCTGCGATGCGTGCATTCATTCTCCTATTAGTTTGTCCAATGTATGTGGCTGGGCAGATTTTGCATGGTATTTCATAGACTCCTTGGTTTTCTAGCTGGATCTACTCAGGACATTACATCACAGAACTCAGGAGGTTACATCGCAAAGGCTCAGTATGTTACAACGCAGCCTACCTCCCATGATGTGGCAGCACAGGACTCAGGATATCACTACAATAGAGCTCAGAATGTTACCACAAAGCCAACACGCCAAACACCCCCTCCAATATTTATAGAAGGACGGCAGCTCCGATCACACTTTGCTCGCACAAGCACGAAGCCGAAGACACCAGCCTGAAGATGGTGAGTGGGACCTCGTCGAAACGTCGCCAAGATACTCTCAATCTTACACGGGAAAAGACCCGAATATGCCAAGACCTGCACACACACACACACACACACACACACACACACACACACACACACACACACACACACACACACACACACACACACACACACACACACACACACACATATATATATATATATATATATATATATATATATATATATATATATATATATATATCTGTTTGAGGTGACTCTAATCATTTTTGCTTCTTTCAACAAACATTCATCAAATGTGGCGGGTGCAGTGGTTAGAATGCAGTATTGCAGGCTAACTCTGCCAGGAGTTTGATCCTGACTGGCGCAAGGTTGACTTAGCCTTCCATCCTTCTGAGGTTGGTAAAATGAGAATCCAGATTGTAGGGGCAATATGCTGACTCTGTAAACCATTTAGAACAGGCTGTAAAACACTATGGAGTGGTATATAAGTCTAGGTGCTATTGCTAGATGCTATTCCCCTCAACAGACCACATACTACCTACAGTATTTCTATCAGAATGTGTAGGTCTTAAAATTTCTGCAACCATTTCCTCATTTTTAATTAACAGTCTATGAAGGTATATGTTTTGCTCTCTTTTTCACCATTACTGTATAATGATGCATTTTATTCACTGCATTTTCTCTGTCAAACATAACTATAATGGTACATTTGATACATTAACTTACAATCTATGTAATATTCACTGCCAATCATTTGGGTTCTCAGCCAACAGCACAACACCTTCTGCATGCCAAAGTACAAGCATATTCCCATTCCTAACTGACACACATCTAATGTCACTATAAGCATTCCTAATGCATTTATTCAGAAACTCACTAAACAGCCAAGCGGGCATCACACATCCTTGATTTACTCTATCCTCAGTGTTGGAACTGTTCACTAACATTCAATTTATTTCCACACAAGTTTTACTTGCATCATATACCACTTTAGCTGCATTAACCTTCAACTCTACATTGGCTGGCATAAAACATTTGAGAATTCAAACCCATTAACTTTATCATGCACTGCCTCTAAATCAACAAATGTGCACTACGGTTTCTCATATCATACATTTATCAAGGACTTATTGAAGAGCAGATTCTTCAAAGGTTTACAGCAGTGAGCTGGCCAGGAACTGTCATGATTCCTGTGTGGAAGTAGTCCCATTGGGTGGCCTTAGAAGATTGCTTAAGTATTGTTTTTCCTATCTACACTCCACATTTTTTTAGCTTTTGAAAATTTTTATGAACCAAGGTATACGAAAGATCACTTCTTCTAAGAACTGTAGACAAATAATTTCCTCTTCGGTGAATAGCTCAGCTTTGTTTCTAAATGCAATTTCCTCTTGAAATATAAGAAATGGGGAAGGTATTATTTTTTCATGCCTATCTTTTCTTTGAAAAGGATTAAAAGTCATTGAAGCTAGAAGTGTCTCATGAAAAGCAGACTTTCTTTTCTTTTCTGACTTTTCTTTTTAATAACCTCCTTATAACTTCCTTATTTGTATTCAGGAAAGAACTGATGATCATAACTCAATATTTGATATATCTGACAGTTATTATGGCCTGGCTTTCAGGATCAGTCTTAAGGTCTCTGATCTCTTTTCACGGTAACAGCTAAAGTCCTGCTGGTTCAGGCTGGACCAAGTCATCAAGTAGTAGCAGGTTTTAGTCTACTGAACAAGTCGGTTTTTTTCTGAAGAAAATTACTCACTTCCTTCTAAAATTGCTGTTATTTCCATCCAAAAGAACATAATTTTTCCTTTCTAATAATCAAATGAAAACCATGTTTAGAGATTTATCAAAACCTTTAAAATAACTTAATTGTCAATGGAATGATAGCCATTATCTCTTGTGCTTCATGTCTCAATGACAGAGAACAACATGAAGTTGATTCACAGGAATTGTAGATCTAAAATGGTTGATTTGTGTTTGGGGAGTTGAATTCTGGAACTACAACATTCATTAAAGTCCTTGGATAATTTCCTTGTTCTTCCTTGTTGTGGCAGCCATAATTCTTTTCTTTCAAATTCCAGATGTGCCTCTTCCCTCCATTGGTTACCTCCTTATTTCTAAGTGGAGCTCAATTTTTAAAACCTGATAAAGTTAGGTTGATGTTTCAGCAGGTAGTAAACCCTGCTGAAACATCAACCTAACTTTATCAGGTTTTAAAAATTGACCTCCACTTAGAAATAAGGAGGTAACCAATGGAGGGAAGAGGCACATCTGGAATTTGAAAGAAAAGAATTATGGCTGCCACAACAAGGAAGAGTATCAGTATACTCCCTTTCTAAGATCTGCTGTAATGACTTTTCTGTTGCCTTAACTGTGACCAATTAAACTTAGGACAAGAGAAAGGGCCTTCTCATTGGTTTCATTTAAATTCTGGAGCTTTGAGAGGGCTGGCACCCTTTTTGCTGGACTATAAATCCTTTTTTAAAGAAAGGCCTTGTCTTCAACTCCATTCTTGCCACTATTAATTTCAGGAGAGACTATCTCTTCCTCCTCCTTGATTTATCAGCTTAATTAGCTATTTTTGAAATTTTTGCTGAAATGTTATTACTGAAACTGTATATTTGTGTGTTACAATTGGGTTTGGGATTTTTTTTGTTTTGTATTTTAAATATTTTTATTGGTTTTGAATATTATTGGACACTATGAGAGATGCATATACACTAAAAATTGACGTGCAAATTTATATATAAAATAAAATTAAGTGCCAACATTTGGAAATTTACAGCATAAACATCTCTTAATTGCTTCTTTTCTAAAATATTCAAATGTGTTTTGATGGTAGCATGACATTTTCATATAAAACTAAAACAGAGCTTTGATTTGGTTTTACTAAAATCAGCAAAACTTGTAGAGATTTCCCAGCTATTTTCTTTAATGAAAGGTTTAGATTTTAAGGAAGGAGGATCTTAGTTTTCATAGTGAGTTTGACTTTGAAAGCCCAACTTGAAATGCTTTGCAGTTATGTCAAATATTCACACAAATATTCATAAAGCACCTGTCAAGGAAAGTTTTCAAATGCCTATTAAATATGAGCTGTACTGAATATGCTAATCATACCAATGCATGGCTGGCCCTGCTGTAAAGGCAACATCAAGGACTATGCAGATGGTATGATGTGGAGAAAATGCTGTAAGTGTTTACTCACAGATAAGAACCAATCAAGCAAGGTTAAACAGGATGACCCTATACTGGCATATTTTCTAATTAAGGCAATGAGGTCAGTTTTCTCTGTGTTTTGAAATCTAGCTAAGGCTCACTGTAATGAACCATCACAAGTGATTCAGTGCTCAGGGCAATTTCAGAAAGAGCTGATGAAAGCTTCTGGATGGTTCATTTTCCTTCTGGAAGTAATATCTATATATTTCATGGGCTGGAATTAAAGTATTGAAGTTGACACAAGCATCTTTTTAGAGGGCACAAAGAAGTGGTTTTGCTTCAAACTCTGAAAATGGATGATGTTTATATTGCAAGAAACAGGAAGAATCAGAAACAGCTTTGATGTAGCTGTGTGTGTGTGTGTGTGTGTGTGTGTGTGTGTGTGAGGGAAAGAGTACACTCAGCTATTCTTGGTTACTATAACCAAGCAAAGCCCTTTGGGAAAATCTGTAGCTCCACAGTATTGCACATAGCTTACATTCATGTTTATACACTTTTGCATCACTGACATATCCACTTTGAGATCAGAAAGGATTTCCATTAAATCCTACAAATATGCTACTGGTCTGCTGATAACAGTGAACTACACATGGCAGTGGTCTTGCTACAGAACAGATTCTTACGCTCCCATTATCTCAATACTTGTTCATTTCAGTGAAAAGTAATAAGCAAAAGAAAAAAAAATAGAACTGTGCCACAAAGGAAAGACAGAAATCAGATAATTAGATGACTTAGCCCAACTTCCTTACTCTGACTGGAAATAGCTCTCCATGTTCTCAGACAAAAACTTTCCCTATAATTTGCTATTTGTTTCTTTTAATAGGGAATGGCAATCAATTATTCTGCTATTATATCACTCAAAGCTATGGCTTAGGAAATTTTCTACAAGGTTTGTAAATAGAAATAGAAACTTGAGTTCTCCAAGAAAGGCAGCAATCTTCACTGGTTTCTGAAGAGCACAATTCCCTTCTGTGGTAACATTACTTTCACTAAATAGGACAAGCTTATTCATAGCAATAGCACTTAGACCAGGGGTGTCAAACTGCCGGCCCACGGGCTGGATGCGTCATGCTGAAACTGTGCCCACTCCATTGCCAGCAATGGAAAAAAAGTCACGATACGTCGCAACACATCACGTGACATTGCGAGTTTGACACCCCTGACTTAGACTTATATACCACCCCATGGTGCTTTACAGCACTCTCTGGGCCAGGGGTAGGCAACCTTGGCTCTTTTTATGACTCGTGGACTTCAACTCCCAGAATTCCTGAGCCAGCCATGCTGGCTCAGGAATTCTGGGAGTTGAAGTCCACGAGTCATAAAAGAGCCAAGGTTGCCTACCCCTGCTCTGGGCAGTTTACAATGTCAGCATATTGCCCTCAACAATCTGGCTCCTCATTTAAATGACCTTGGAAGGATGGAAGTCAAAAAAGTCAACACAGTGCTAGGCTGCATTAAGATCACGTGAAGTGTTAATACCACTTTACAATGCCTTGGTATTGCCACAGTTGGAATACTGCATCCAGTTTTGGTCACCATGATGTAAAAAAGATGTTGAGACTCTAGAAAGAGTATAGAGAAGAGCAACAAAGATGATTAGGGGACTGGAGACTAAAACTTACAAGGAACAGTTGCTGGAATTGGGTATGTCTAGTTCAGAGGTAGGCAACCTCGGCTCTTTTATGACTCATGGACTTCAACTCCCAGAATTCCTGAGCCAGCTATGCTGACTCAGGAATTCTGGGAGTTGAAGTCCACGAGTCATAAAAGAGCCAAGGTTGCCTACCCCTGCTCTGGGCAGTTTACAATGTCAGCATATTGCCCTCAACAATCTAGCTCCTCATTTAAATGACCTTGGAAGGATGGAAGGATGAGTCAACCTTGAGCCCCATTAAGATCGAACTCCAGGCTGTGGCTAGAATTTGACTGCAATGTTGCATTCTAACCACTGAACCATCAGGGCTCCTGATACTTCCCATGGGATTTAACTGAGGACAGGAAGACTGAAGACTGCTAAACGAAAGACTGTAGACATACATAGCTTGAAAAGTATCATTTAAGCATCAAGCCCAACCATCTGATCAATGCAGAAAAGAAGAATTCCAGTATCCCTGACATACAATACTCTAGCCTCTACTCAAACACATCCAGTGAAGTGAAGGACATTACTTCTCTAAATAATTGGTTGCATGATCAAATTAGTGTATCGGGAAGTTTTCCCCCCTAATATTTAATAGGAATGTAGTTTAAATCCATTGTTATATACCCTGTATTCTGTATTCTTACATAATAAAATATACATCTTGGCATTATTCTGTATATAAAAGGAAGAGGTACTTGAAAAGAGCTGTCAAATCTTTCCTAACTCTTCTCTTCTCAAGGCTAAATGTTCATAAACTGTCTTGACTCAATATAATTTCTAAACTGCTCCTCATATTCACTGCCTTTTTCTGAACTTGATCTAAATTTCTTTCTAATTATTATTAAAGTAAGTGCTGGAACTAAAAAATAATACTTGGGGGTAGTCTGACCAGCACAAAGTAAATAACTTCCTATATTTAGAAATTATACTTTTCTTAACAGACCTTTTTGCAGTCATACCACATTGCTGACTCATATTCAGTTTATAATCAATTACTATTCCGGTATCTTTTAACAAAAATATCAAGCCATGTAATTCCCATTCAATTTGATTTCTAGTTCCTAGGTGAAAAATTTGCATTTGTTACCTCTAATTTTGTTATTTTCAGTCAGTTTTACCTAACCTTTCAAAGTAATTTTGAATTTTATTAGTCTTCTACTGTAAAAAGACACACACACACCCTGGAACTCCCTTGATGTCAAACGACCAAGAAGATGTCCTCAAAATACATGGCAAAGAATGTTCATGGAAGACTTACAGATTCTAAACATCACATGGGAAGATGCTGAAATATTCACCCAAAACCAAAAATGCTGGATATCCCTTTCTGCCTGATATGCTACATAGCATGGGAGGATCTAATGCTAATAAAAATAAATAAAAACACCATAAAGAGTCACAGATATGATTTTGGAAAAACTATGCAGCGATAGTTACAAAAAAGTGTTTTAAATCTTGGAAGCAAGAAAAATATAAAAAATAAATTCAAATTTACCACTTCTGAAATCCCTGAGTTATAAAAATAATATATTATTGTTTCAATATTCTGTTACTATAGCTTTATCAATAAAGTATAGTTCTAGTCAAACTTGTAGAGTGTGTTTATTGACCTGGACCTCCTCAAAAGGTGACATCTCCAAATCTGAAAAAGATTTCCTTTAATTCTTTAGCCAACCCACTAACAAAAATGTTGAATGGTACAGGGTGCAAGACTGAAACTTATAGTGAAGAATGGTTTATTAGAACCTTGGCGTATGATTCTCAAGTCAAATGTGTATCTAGTATGTCAATTTTTTCCATAATCAAGCTATAGTGTTCCCACAATCTACTAAGGAACATCCAATCAAAAACTGAGATTAATAATCTGGTATAATTTATTCTTGACAAATCCATGTTGTTCTAAAGTTATTGTATTATTTTAATGGTGCTTGCAAATGAATTTTTTATGACCTGCTCTAGAATCTTCTCAAGGATCAGATTCACTGATCTGCTGATCCCTGTAAATGATTTCCTTCTTTTGAACTACCAACTATATTGCACTTTACCCATTTTCTCATACATCCTCATGCATACAAAGCAGTCAGTATTCCATCAGATACTGATGGAGCAGAATGAAAGTTTTTCTGCCTGGCACTCCTAGATTCAACATGTTTAATTTGCTTGAAGCCAACAGTGTAAGACAGATGACAAATATCTAAAATGACTTGCATCAACGACTAGTTACTAACTTCTGAACAATCTATACACAGTATTTATCTCAGTGCTGATTGATAATGAATGGCCATAATATAGTTGTCAAAGTCACACGCCACTATGCAATGTACTGTGTAGATGACTTTATAGCTGGAATTGATTGATCTTTTTTGTGTACTACAGTAGTTGGTCTTTGAGTGTTGACTTTCACAGGAAAACAATGTTGATATAGAAGAATCATTTGCCAACTAATTGGGATAATTTTTAATTAAAAGTAGGAAGAGAAGCAGAAAGGTTCTGGGATTCAAACCCCACTAGCATATTCATACTTTGAATTTCATTAAAATTGTTAATTTTGTGATTGATTTCAGTTTTTCTATTTTGAGAGGATGCTAAATGATTGAAATGGAAGTGATTGGTCTCACAGAATCCCCTAACACAGGAGTCCCCAACCTCCGGTCCGTGGAGCAGTACCGGGGTGCGGCATGCCAGCAACTGGGCTGCACAAATAAGCAAAGCTCCATCCGCAAGATGCAGGCAGCACACAAAACCACGCACCCTCTGGTCTGCGGAAAAACCTCTTCCACGGAACTGGTCCCTAGTGCCCAAAAGGTTGGGGACCTCTGCTCTAACACTTAACCCCATTCTTAAACCCCCCTCCCCAAAAAACCCCAAAACCCAACAAATGGTCTAGAATTGATTTATGGAAGATTTGGGCAGTCTTCCATTTTCATTTTACCTTTAATTTTGAATTTAAAAAAATATTCAAAAGTAGCTATTTTGCTATTGAATTTCATTGGCGTGATATTGTGATTTCAGGATCCCATTGAGGTGGCTGCATACCTTATTGCAAATAAAAGTTTAAGGCAGCTTATTTAACCTTCTCTTACTCAGCATAGCCTCAATGTAATACTAAGATCATACAAGAGTAGAGTTTTTAAAAAATATTTTACTTTTATTATTTTGAACTTTTGAATAACACATGATAAGAATTTGGTGGCTTTCCTGAGTTTGGAATCTGGAAGACCTTTCCACTTTTAAATTGATTACGTCCTTCAAGTGTGAAAAAAATGAACACAACTGACATAATTCACAAACTCATATAGCCTACCAAAATCAGCTCCTTTGTTATAGATGAAAACAAACACGTGGAATGCTTCTATTGATTAATAAATGTATTTTCTCAATTTTTTTAAATTCACACAATAGGAACATAATTAGTTCTTTACCTAAAAAAAAGAAAAACCACATAAACCTACCAATGTTAGGCATTCCAATTAACAATATATGTGATAAGTGGTCATAAGCTGTTTTACTTGTCTCTCAATTTTGAATTGAAATGAAAGTATATCATCAATTCTAGCAATCTGCTTTTATACTGTTAAATGTAAGAAAAGTAAGTTTTCTACTTACTGTTTTTAATTAATTGTGTGGTCTGCAATCTATGGTTATTGCAGATGAATGTAATATGAAATAGAGTGGGGAAAGCTTATTTTCCATACACATACAATTTTATTGTTAATTCTTCATTCTTTCTTCACAATCTGCTAGATACCTAGATGAATTGTAACGGAGTGCCAGAAATTCTAGCTAGGGATTGTTTGATAATAGCCACACGCCTATTATTTCTAAACAAAGAGATGTGTTTTCTTGCCTGAAATCAGCTTCTCTTAAACTGCAAGCTGCAACAGTTTAAAAGAAGCTGATTTAACTAGCAAGTTGCAAATTACTTCTGACACATTTTTCCCAGCATAGCTGCATGGGATAAAATTACAGCTTGTTTTTGTTTGTTTGTTTTGCTTTCTGAGTGCTTTAAATTCCCCCTCCAACTTTTACAATTTCTTCTGCTGAGTAAGCATCATAGCAGTCAGAATTTTAGTAGAAACCACTGTGTCCTTTAGGCATGATTGTCCTCCTTTGAAAATCAAGCACCATACATTTAAGAGACAGAGGGGAGAGGAGAAAGTCTCTCATTCTAACTATATCTGAATAACTTGTCCAAGCAGAATTTATTTTAAACGCAAGTGGATTCTGAGTTTGGAATTCTAATAGCCAAATAATATTCTGTATACTTACTTATCAAATACTTAAAAAGAGAAAATTCAAAACAGATGTAAAGTGTTCCTGCTCTTGTCCATAGACCCCATTTGCTAGCTCTGCTGTGAGTATAGATATTCTATTACAGGGGTCTCCAACCTCCGGTCCGTGGACCGGTACTGGGCTGCGGCATGCCAGCAACCGGTCCGCATAAACAAGCAAAGCCCCATCCATGAGATGCAGGCAGCACACAAAACCACACCCCCTCTGGTCCGCGGAAAAACCTCTTTCCACGTAACCAGTCCCTGGTGCCCAAAAGGTTGGAGACCTCTATTCTATTATATACTAGAAAGCTATATTCTATTCTATTCTATTCTATTCTATTCTATTCTATTCTATTCTATTCTATTCTATTCTATTCTATTCTATTCTATTCTATTCTATTCTATTCTATTCTATTCTATTCTATTCTATTCTTCTATCCATAGCTACATTATTGGCTTAGCATTTGATGTTTTCCCTCCATTTGAAGGAGAGAAAAAAATCAAAATCGGTTAGGCAGCTAGATGGAGAGAAATACAATGTACCACATTTTATTGCTTATTATTGTGGAATTCCTTGTGAGTGAATACTCGAGTTTTGCACAAAGCTGAGATTGGATAAATAATTCTCAGGATAATTTGCTATGCTCACAGAGGTTTCTATAATTCATGGCAGAATAATGTGAGTTTCAGTAATATCCTATCAGCATTAGCTCCTACTGTGGCATCCTCCTCCTGTGAGGGGAGTTGGAATAACACTACTTTCGAGCTCATTTATACAGGAACAAGAAAATGTTAGTGTTTATATTAATACACATTATTTTTCTTCTACATAAGCTATTTAAAGGTCTTCTGCAGTCACGACATAAGCCTAAGACTGAAAATCAGGCTTGTCAGATGCTATATTTTTTCTATCCTGCTCTATGGAGTAGAGAGTTGGTTTCTGACAGAAGGCCACCTGAAGAGACTAGAAGCATTTGAAATGTGGATTTACAGGTGGCTGTTACGTATAAGCTGGGTGGACAAGATCAGAAATGAGGAGGTTTTAAGCCACCTGGGAAAGCCAAGGGAAATCATCAAAATAATTAAAAAACGCAAGTTAGAATATTTCGGACATGTGATGCGGCACCCAGAAAAATACGGCATACTCCATTTAATCCTCCAGGGAAAGATTGAAGGCAAACGAGGTCCAGGCAGAAGAAGAACATCATGGCTTCAAAATCTAAGGGACTGGTTTGGACAAAACTCAGCAGTACTTTTTTGTGTGGCTGCTGATAAAAACAGGATCGCCAACATGATCGCCAACGTCCGATAACGGATATGGCACAAGAAGAAGAAGAAGAAGCTATTTGAAAATATCAACTAAACATTTGGCCTATAACTCATCAGTAAGTCTTAAGTCTGAATCCAATCCTCATTTACAGCAGCTAATAGTGATGCCTTGGATATAGGAAATAAGAATATGCAGACACACAACCAGGGACAAACTTTTTTAAAAACTATTCCTATATACCTACCATGCAAACTTTACTGTACTGAAATCGGTACCTTAAAAATGTGTTTGTACATGTGGTAAAACAATTTTCTCCCTTCTCTCTCAAATTGTATAAACCTTATCAAAGCTCTTTTCTCCACTTTCCCAGAATTGCTCTATATGCAAGACACTAAGTTGATAATTAAAACTTGATGAATCAAAGTCTCATTTCTGGGAACAACAATATTCTCTAACCAATATTTAATGCTAACTAATGATTGCATAATATTACAATATGCTATGGGACACTAAGAAGTACTCACCAGACTTTTTTCCATCATATAAATAAATAGAACAAAATCACAAAATGTGAAGAATATAGCTATGTTGCCTTGTTAAAAAAAAAACCTATAATCCTTGTTAAAAAAAAACCCTACAATATAAACCAGAGGTGTCAAACTCGCAATGTCACGTGACGTGTCATGATGTATCGTGACTTTTTTTCCATTGCCAGCAATGGGGTGGGCACGGTTTCGCCATGACGCATCCGGCTCATGGGCTGGCAGTTTGACACCCCGATCTAAACAGATGGATAGGGCAACCTTTTCCCTCCAACTTTTAGGATGCAAAAACTTCTCCCCAGTCTCAGCAGAATAGAGATATCTTCTCCAGTTAACTCAGTCTGAATTAAGGAAGGGTAGAGGATCATGCATATTTTCTTTCATGAACATATCAACTCCAAAAGAATACATTTTAACTTTCTCTCTTTTTCCTGCTCATACAATTTTTGCAATCTAGAGCTGGGACACTTCCACATTACTGTCATTTCTATTACCTAATCACCATAAAACATTTTTTGAGCCAATTCATAAATGCCTTCAACAAGGACTTTAAAAAAATCAAGATGGTGGTCATGATTGCACTATCAAAATCCTACCCCATTTCAATGTTTGTTATATAAAAAGGGAAATATTTTTAATTACCCATTTTTAACCCTCCACAGAACATTCAGCTCCTAAAGAGAGACAGCAAAACCCCCAAAACCATTCTAGTTGCACCTCATCTCAAACTCGTCCTAGAATGCTAAAATCCCTTCACTTCCATTCCACAAAAACGAGAAAAAGCATACATTTTGATATTATTCTCCTGCACTCCCACTCTTATATATTCATGAGTGGTTGCTAATGTTTCTCAGTATAGTATGAGTTGAGAAGTGAGATGAGGTAAAAGCAGAAAAAATGGCAAATTCTGCAGGCCTTCAAACAAAATAATTTCCATTAGTGCAATTTCAGATACATTACAGCTAAGCTGAGATAAAAAAAAATCATTTGCTGAATGCAGATATGATCTATCTGGAGCTGATTTGCAGGGGTCTGGAATAGTGCTAAGCTCTAGATGGTACTCCAGAGAAGTACTTCTTTGTCATTCACAATATTAATTCACCTCATGAAGCCCATAAACATGAGTTGTATGGTTTCCATGCAGTTCTACAGTACTGTAGTTTTAAATATAATAAATAAATTTGGGTAATTATTTATGAGTTAGCTGGGATAAGTTTATTTGTAAATGGAGCCAACTCTCCCTTTTAGATGTCTGCTGTGAAAGTGACTGCCTGTCATGGGCCACTTTATGGCTCTTCCTCAGACAAGGAGGAAGAATAAGAATGGGAGCTAGAGAAAGCTACTTTAGCTGGGGGAACTTAGTAATTAAATTTGAAATACAAAATAAAGATTGAAATGCAAATTAAATGAAGTCTAAAATAAGTGTACAGAACAGACAGAGAAAGAAACTGTTTTAACATGGGCTATATTTAGGAGCTTGATACCGTGTTTCCCTGACAATAAGACCCAACCAGAAAATAAGCCCTAGCATGATTTTTCAGGATGCTCATAATATAAGCCCTACCCCAAAAATAAGCCCCAGTTAATATCGTCAGCCAGATGGACACATTTAGTACGTCTGTTGCAACACACGACAGATGTATTGAATTATAAAATAATAATATTAATTTGTCTGTCTTTGCTTTCCTGTGGACACAACGGAGCAGGCAATCGTGTGGTGCATCCGGCGGGCCGAATCACATGCCTCCCCCATGCCTCTGCCTCCGCCTGTTGCTGGTGCCACTGCCATGAGACAGGTGGGACAGGGGTGGTCTGGTTGCGGGGCCCCCGAGGTGTGCAGGTACAGGGTACATGGGGCAGCTCCAGGGCTGGGCTCGGGTGGGATGCAGCAGGGAGGGGAGTTACAGCTACCTCTTGGGGATGGGGCTCCCTGCCCTTTCCGTTCGCCATCATGGTGGGACGGTGAGAAGCCAAGCATGCAGGGGCCACAACATGGCACCACCCCGTCTAACCACCTGTCTTGCCTTGTGCTGCCACCTGCCTCATCGTGTGGCATGGCACCAGCTCCACCCCACCACATGCCTCGCCTCGTGTGGCACCAGCAGCAGGGAGAGGCAGAGGCACAGGAGGAGGCATGCGATCCAGGTCACCAGATGTGCTGTGCGGCCCCCTGCTTCATCGTGACTGTGGGTAAGCAACCAAAAGTGGGATGGAGTGGGCTGACAGCCACCCAGTGCATCCGGTGGGCTAGATCGCATGCCTCCCCCCCATGCCTCTGCCTCCACCTGATGCTTGGAGGGCCAGCCCAGCGGTCACAGCGCATGTCTCACTTGTGCTGCGTGGGCTGCGTATGCCCCAGAGTGCTGGGGCATACGCATGCCCCAAGGTACTGGTTGCCTGCGACTGCTGCTGGACACCGCCAGCCCCCGCGCGCTCGCAGCCTCATGTAAGATAAATAAAGATAAAGATAAATAACCTTTATTGTCATTTTTATATTGTGGGCACAATGGCACACATAAAAAATGAAATTTAGTTGCCCGCTCTCAAAGTGAAACATATACATGACACACACCTAAACATACTATGTACAGCATATATATAGACCCACATCCCTACATATACATAGCAAATAAATATTAAATACTGTCCATCTTGAATATATAACGCAAGGAGGAAGTTTGAGAGTTCGCAAGGTTAATGCTGTATGGAATGAAACTATGGCTGAATCTGGATGTTCTGCTATGGATACCACGAAGCCTCCTCCCAGAAGGTAACAAGGAAAACAGGTTGTGAAGAGGATGTGTACAATAAGACATCAATTGAAAATAAGCCCTAATGGGTCTTTTGGAGCAAAATTTAATATAAGACCTGGTGTTATTTTGGCAGAATAACAATAGTGAAAGGTGGATGTGCGGTGCAGCACAGTAATCCTGCTGATTAATGGTGTGTATAATTCACCTTCATATGGAGAATATTTGAAAAGTAGGACCATGTAAATATATTCATGCCAAATCAATGGTAAGAGTTGAGAGAAGTGAGAAGCTATGATGCTGTTCTAAGACAATGGACAGGACACTGATCACTGGGACAGTAAGTCTTTCAAACTCTCTTTAACTGGGAGAAAGAACAATTGTCTCTGTTTGCTATAACACATAAAGAAGATAGATGACTCATTTTCCATATGCAAAAGGTGAAATGGGAAAAAAAATCCTGTCTTTTTTTCCAAAGTACTTGCCGTGGTGTAACTGATGAATAGAATAGAATGGAATGGAATGGAATGGAATGGAATGGAATGGAATAGAATAGAATAGAATAGAATAGAATAGAATAGAATAGAATAAAATAGAATAGAATAGAATAGAATAGAATAGAATAGAATAGAATAGAATAGAATAGAATAGAATAGAGCTGGAAGGGGCCTTGGAGGTCTTCTAGTCCGGCCCATGCTCAAGCAGGAGATCCTATACCATCTCAGACAAGTGACTGTCCAGTCTCTTCTTAAAAACCTCCAGTTATGGAGGACCCACGATTTCTGGAGGCAAGCTGTTCCACTGGTTAATTGTCCTCACTGTCAGGAAGTTTCTCCTTAATTCCAGGTTGCTTCTCTCTTTGATCAGTTTCCAACCATTGTTTCTCGTCCTGCCCTCTGGTACTTTGGTGAATAATGTGACCCCCTCTTCTTTGTGTAGCCTATTTATTTGAATAACTACTTATATGGTAAACTTCCTAACTTGTCTTTTACTTTGATAATTCTAACACATGAACCTATTAGCTTCATACTGTTAACCTTAGCCAGTTAAGGTTATTAAGGTTATGCTTATTTTGGAAACTTTCAAATATTCATAAAAGACATGTGATACAGGCCTATGGATACATGAAGGAGGAGGCCTAAGAGAACAGCATTTGAACTTATATTTCCATTGAAAATAAGTCTGCCACTACAGTAGAAACATTACTCTAAATCTACAATGCAATTGCATTTGGAATATTACTACAGTTTTAGTCGTCATCTCTCAAAAAGGATAATACACAGATAGAAAAAGTGCAGAAATGACAAAAAGTATATTTCCTTTGAGGAAAGTTTATATAGTTTGGGTTTTTTTAGTTTGAAGCAAAACTAGGCAAAGAGAAACAGAGATATATGAAGTCATTCATAATTTAGAAAATACTCTCTTTTAGCAAAAGATATATTTTTCTTCCTTTCCAATAATGTTAAAACTTGGGGTCATATGTTGAAATAGGGGGTTCAGCACTAATAAAAGGAAGCATGTAAAAGCATTTCTTAGTAGGCCACAGTGTTTTTTGTGGATACAAATGTATTGAATTTATGTTGAAAATTGTTTTAATGGCTTAATAATTGTAAGCTGCCCAGACTCTAATAAGTAGGTGACATATAAATTATTGCAAATGTATAAACAAATTCATAACTGAACTTTGGAATCTGGTGCCATTACATGTGCTGATGGTTTTCAGTTAGATAATTTAAAAGCCACTTTTTGAATGATGGCCTTTGGCCTAATTTAACAAGTTTTTTCCTATGTTTTTGATGTGATCTTTTGAACTATTCCATTTTCTCTTTATACGATTATAGAAGATAGCCTTTTCATGCACTTTGCTCAATTGAAGACTTAACACAATTAAATTTTTCCAACTATAAATACATTCATTTCTCTATTGAATGCCACTGCACTTTGGGGGCTAGAGTGGGGATCTGGAGACTGTAAAATAGAATTTGAGAATAAAAGATGCCCGATATGTGGGATGCTCCTTAATAGTCCAAAATTGTAACTTCAATTTTGACCAGCAGTGACACAACTATACTGTACACCAAAATAACAGCAACAGGGAGCCAATAACTTTTTATTTATATATCCTTGCCTATAGCATCACGTTTGGGAGGATAGATCCATTTGATGTGTCTTTATAATTTTAAAGGTTTTGCTGCTAGGCATCCTATGATAATCATGATTGTCTTAGAGAGATATTCAAGTAGAACAATGGGAAGTGTAGACTTTGAAGCACAGCTTTCCATCACATAGTTTGCCATGTGAATACAACAGCAAAGACAATTGTGAAGGTTTTTTGTAATGTATGAACTGACCTTGATTCTCACAGTATGAAGTTCAATGCAACAATATGCTATGATTATTACTCACTAGATGTCTGATTGTCAGGAGTCCTGCTTTTATAAGACAAAATTCTCTTGCTAGACATTGTTGGAAATTGCTATAGGCAGCAGGAGTCACAGGCACGGTTCTTGGTTGCCATGACCACTATATTACTTATACATCAAAAACCTCATAAAGCAACATTTATCAGTGGTATGATAACTGAATGCAAGTCTCTATGTAAGTTTCTAGCAAAAAATCCCAATTTATAATTCTCTAATCCAATTCTCTCTGGATTTATGTTGGACTTTGTTTCACATAATTGCCAGTTGACTGCTAGCAGATGGATGTTAAGTATCTTGGGTAAGCTATTTTTGTCCACAATGGCCATAGCTGGTATACCAAACTGAAAAAGATATTCCATATCACTGTATATCGCTAACTAATAATATATTTCCTTACAGAAAGCATCCAACCACTTATAGGATAAATAAACTATCACTTATCACCCAAATTTGGGGACTGCTCATTTGCAAGACCTCCATCTGACCAGGATTCAGGGACTGTTTTTTTTTCCCCTTTAGCTCACCACTACTTTCTGATTTGACCTAAGAGCTATAGTGCCTCTCTGGATTCAGATTCACACAGATGTGAATTGGGTGTAATAAGCACTTTGATACCAGTTGCTGGCCTTGGGTTTCAAAATATATTCCTGATACTAGTGCAGAAACTTTTTCACCTCTGTAAAACAGGATGAAAATTGATTCATACATCAGCAAACCTAGTAGCCTTAGAGAACGAATGTAATTGCCTAAAATGAATCAGCTTTTGGTCTGCTTAGTTCAGTGCTATTTTTGCTATCTGTCAACTTTTTTTCTCCTTCACTCTCCTGCTCATGGGGATTCCACACAAACCTTCTTCATGCATGTGCATCAACCCCAATAAATCTGTTGGGATTTATTGATTTCTGGTGCCCTCAGAAACACTGCAAAGAAAGGCCAAAATTGAAAGCAATGTAATCAAAAGGAAAATCCAATTCACTAAAAGCTCTACAACTGTTCCAGTGAGAAGCATTCTTTAATACCTTGTTAGAAAACTGTGTATCATTAAGACAGCTTAGAGTGCTTCCAGTGTACCAATATTGGGCCACATTGCCTTAGCAGTTCTATTTTAAAGACATGAGATAATTTTAGTATAAAAAGTCCTTTACCCTGGGAAATATTCTGATTAGTAGAAGTGAAGGGACTGAGAAAGTACAGTGATATTAGACTGCTAATACCCTTCCCCTCATTTCTCAGTGCTTGTGGACACATCCTTTTCTTGAATTTTCCTAGATATTGATATCAAGCTGGTTGGCTTGTAGATTCCGCAATTCACTTCCCCATTTTTAAAATATTGGAACATTATTGCTCTTCTTGAGTCTTCTGGCACTTTTCCCATGCTCCAAGATTTCTCATAAATTTAAGTCAGTGGCTCTAATATGACATCTGCTAGTTAGATTACCACTAGTTAATTAATTAATTAGTTTACCACCTGGGATGATCCAATTTATTTATAAAATGATTAGGTATTCTCTCAGCAATTCCTTACCTATTTTTATCTGCATTTCTCTTCTGCACCGTGTTGCAGCTTCTGTCATTTTGAAACACTTTTTCCTTTTGCAAAAAAAAAAAAAAAGGAATTAAGCAGTCCCAAAATTTTCCCTGTTGGCCATCATTCCATCAATCATTATGAGAATGTAATATCATTATAACATAATTTATTCTCCATCATTATTATTCTGATAATGTTATTTTGTTTCATTATATTGCACAAAGTTCTAGGGCCTATTGTTAATAATATATGGCACTTCAAATGTTATGTTAATATGATTCGACTTAATCATAGTTAGTTGGCACAAAACACGCTTTCTGCATGTCTTCAGCAGCTAGATTGACTCCAATTATCATTTTTGTTGTTTCATGGAACCAATTCAATTATGCTAACAATAAGAGAGATAAAAGTTTTAGAATGATTAGAAAGCCTTTTTAGACTGAATATATTCCATATTCATGTCAATGAAGCCTCTCTCTGAACTGCGATACAAGAATAGAATGTGGTGATTGACTAGGTTCATAAGAATAGAACAAACATTTTCTCTTCACGTTCAGCTTGTTATTAATTTCTCTTAATATATTAAAAGTAGCATGGAAGCTGGCTAAATATGTTATACACTTTTGCCATATAACCAGTAGTGAGGAACAAATTGTGATGGCTAAGCAAGGTCTCGATATTGCTGCGGGACATGCTGCTTTAGGTTGTCCTTGGGGACCACCTGTTAAGCTGAGGTCACTTCTGAAAATTGCAACTAATAAGGCATGCTGCTTTGAGAAATACAGAATGGACATTTAAAAAGACACATTGAAGTAATATAAATGAGAGGGGCAGGTGAAAAAAAATCTTGTCAGCTTCCTCTTTCATTCTGTTTCATCTTAGAGATTCTGTGAAACCCCATCACAAGACCCATCACAAACCCCATCACAAGACCCATCACAAGACTCCCACTGATGACTCACACCTGATCCATCACATTAAAGCAGGGCCTTTCAACCTTTTCACCAATTGTACCACTTTTAGGATATGGCAATATTCGAGTACCACCTAGCAAGGTGTCAAAAATTTGATGACTAAAAAAAAAGGAAAAAAGTGATAACAGGTAGTCCTCGACTTACAACAATTCGCTTAGTGACTGTTCAAAGTTACAATGGCACTGAAGTGACTTATGACCATTTTTCACACTTATGACCGTTGCAGCATCCCCAGGGTCATGTGATTTATATTTGGATGCTTGTCAACTGATTCATATTTATGATGGTCACAATGTCCCAGGGTCATGTCATCCCCTTTTGCAACCTTTTGACAAGCAAAGTCAATGGCCAGTTCAATGTCGCTCAGGTCGGAGAGCGCCTGTAGGGGGGGCTGGTGGGACTGTGGAGGGGGATCCAGGGGTCTCTGGTGGAGGGGGTGGGACGAGTGGGCACTGGGGCATGGTCAATCAGAGGAGCCTCATTGTCCCTCTTGGGTCATGTGAGGGACTCCCAGATGGTGGCGCGGGCTGCCCAGAGCCCTGGGCAGTGAAGGGCAAATGCCCAGCCTGGCCCTTGAGCTCCCAGGACATCAGGACCCCGCAGCCCAACCCAGTCCAGCACCACTTTCCTGAGGGGGTGCCTGGCTGTGCTTACCTCCTCCTTGAGGCTGCTGCTGCTGTGCTCACTCTCCTTGGCCAGGTTGCTCATGGTGGGTGCAGGAGAGCAAAGTGTGTGGATCAGAGGGAGACCCACTCCCTCTCCATGCTAAGAGACCCGGCTTTGTAACCAAAGCATCCTTAGCGATAGGATGGGACACCACCAGGATAGGCCAGGAGGAAGGGGCAAGGGGATGGTAAAAGGGCAGCAGGGCTGCTGGTGGCCAACTACTAAAGAGGGATTTCCTTCAGACCCTCCCTCTCATTCCAATCTCCCTCCCTTCTCTCTTCCTTCCTGTTTCCTTCCTTCTCTCCTTCTCATTCCCATCTCCTTCCTTCCCTCCCTCCTTCCCTGCCTCCCTCTTTCTCATTCCCATCTTCTTCCTTCCCTCCCTCCTTCCCTGCTTCCCTCTTTCTCATTCCCATCTCCTTCCCTCTTCCATATATTTATCAAACAAGGAAAAGCCTCCAGAGACAGAAAAAACAAGCCGCTGAGAGAACTAGCTTAAAAAGGCATATTCCCCTTTAAGATTTAGCTACTGGCTAGAAAGGAATGTTAAGGAGCCAGCAGGTGGCTGCCGGCACTTAAGAAAACAAGCAAACAAACAAATGTAGCAAGTACTGGCTGCTGGCTAAGGCAACCTCCCCAAATGGCTCCATTCATAAGTAAATGAATGCTACAGGCAAAATCCATTCAGGACAAAAATACTCCAAAATCCCTTGCATCAAAACTTACAGCTAATAATAGCAGAGTAATAGAATTAGAACCAGTAACCCCTCACCCCAAAATCCAATACGGGACATCAGCCATCAGTCACAATAGAAATTGCCAAACACTCCTTAAGAACACAAAGCCCACATTGCACAAATCTCAGAACTTCAAAGTCACAAAATCACATAAGAATCCTTCCACTCTCCCGGTTTGTTGTGTCATGGTTCCGACAGATGAAACCCTTCAAAAGAACTTCAAGGCATTGTTTTCCTTAAAGAATCTTTTATTCGGGAAACAAAGTATCGGCACTACATAGTTGTACCCAAAAACTAAATTCCCCTCCCCTGGATACAAAGTAGCAAAGTAAAATTCCCACCCCCAATAAACAGTCATAAAGCACATTCCCCAATTAGCTTGAAGCGTGGGCTTTCTCTCCAGCTCTCCAGTCTGCCAAAACGTTATCAGCTCTGGACCCAGTTTGTCCTTGGATTCCCATGGCAGAGTTATTATTATTATGATTAACTGAACTCCCATTCCAATCCCCCCTCCCAGTACCAACTAATTCTAAAAGCCTAGAGAAAATGGCTGCATTTTCATCTGTTGTCAAAGCAAGAACATCCGATGTTAGCAGTATTGACATTTTGTTCAGCTGACCAGAACCGAACTGCTGAAACAGCACTTTGCTTCTGCCAATAAACATCTCCTCTTGAGCAGCCAGCTTCCTCTCGTCTATTTCAAACGGCGGCACTTCATTTTTTTTTCTTTTCTCTTAAAGGTATAGCCTCCCAGCTGGAAAGCAAGCCCCTGGCTTTTTCTTCCAACACTTCCTTCCTTTCTGTTTCCCTCCCTCCCTCCTGCTCTCTACCTCCCTTTTTCTCATTGCCATCTCCTCCCTTCCTCCCTCCCTCCATGCCTCACCTCCAGCCGATGGTGCCTTTCTTCATTACTCATGGATGTTGACCCCTCCCCAGCTGCGTTTCTTGCCTGTTTTTCTCTGCCACCTGTGTGCGTGCACGGCATGGATGGCTGCCAATAGGCTCCCGGCCAGCCTGTTTTATCTCCTCTCCTCTCCCCCCCTCCTCCTTCTTTTCTCTTTGGTGCAGCTTCAGCTGACTCCTCCCAAGGCTGCGTCTTTTTTTTCCTCTCTCTCCCACCAAAACTGCCTCCTTTTATAGCCTCTCCTGTCTCCGCCCCCTCCTCTTTCTTCCTCTTCCGGGTGAGCCGGAAGTGCCGATCCTGTATCCCTGCAGCTCCTAATGACTCTCTCACAGCAAGTCCTGCGCTGTGCCACTTTGGCTCATTCTCTCCCCCACTATACTTGGCTGGGCTGGGCAGGGCCACGTACCACCTGCCAGGTGCCAATATACTACCGGTGGTATGTGTACCACCGGTTGAAAAGCCCTGCATTACAGGACCCTCACTTGACACCGACACCTAACTTATCACAAGACCTACTGACTGCATGAAGCCCTTATAAACAGAATACTGACACTGACATCCCCTAAACTCCACTAAAGATGTTACCTAGCCTGGTAATGAAATGCCAGAAACCAATCCACAAGCTTGAGAAAGAACCTTCACTCTCACGTAAGGTAATTTCAATCTGCCAATGTTAAACAGTTGCTCAACAGCATAGGGAAACAGAAAAATAGAAAGGTAATAGAGGACTCAAAAATTCACTAAAAGACAAAAATATTAATTGAAATTATTGTATTTATTCCTGAAAAATGGAACCCAAATGTCCAAAACCTTTCATAGCTACCGCCATTTGAAGTGACAAAATATCCTGACATTTAGTTTCTTATTTAATCCTCCAATTTATCTTGGATAATTTCCATTGATAAAACCTATCACAGCCTAGACCTTTGCACTAAAGAAAATTAATCTTTAAATATTTTTTTTGTTTTTTTAAAAAATCTGCCTTTAAGTGAGAACATCAACAATGCAATGCTTCTTGGCTTTATGGAATATGAGAAGAGTTTGTTTGGTTTGTATTTTATTAATAATTAAAACTGTCACATTTTAAATCTATGTGAATCAGACATAGAGGAAATTAATACAGAATTCTCTGCTTCAGATAGTTATTGAGATCTCTTACAACGTTCCAGGAAGAAAGAATTTCAATAGGGTAGTTTAAAATTCTTAAGAAATTTTGATATTGCTACTTTCTATCAGTTTTTGATGGCATTCATAAACCTTCAAGATTTTTTCCCAGTGCTTAATATTTATTATCATTCTTCTCTTTTAAAAGGAGAAATATACTAAAAGAGAGAAAATAATAATAAAGGTTGTATATATTTTAAAAATGTTTCATAAATATTTCTGGCCTTTGGGTTAGAGCAGAACTCTCTGCTTTTATTAAAGAAACTTAGCTTTTTTAAAAAAGGCTTCCATACAAGCCCAGAAGAAAAAAAATTTGCATGGAAATTGGAAAAAAGTTAGGCTTCTCTAATGAATAGCATTTTAATAAATACAGTCTAAAAACATTCTCCTAGCTTGTTTTCATAGCTCTAATGAATATAAAGTAGAGAGCAATGAATTCTGTATATGTTTTAAATGATGAACCCTGATAAACATTGCATAAAAATGTTTACTTTTTATGGAAAAAACTTTTCAGGAATATAAGGTATTTTTTAAATTTTCCATCATCACCATCTTTTTCCCATCTCCAATATCTTGACCACCTCTTCTCTCTATTAATTTTATTGAAAATATTTAACAATGTTGGAGAAGACTCCTGAGAATACCGTGGATAGCCAAGAAAGCAAAGAAATTGCTCATTGAACAAATCAAGAGAGAAGTCTCATTGAAGGTGCAAATGACCAGACTCAAATTATCCTATTTTTGGACACATTATGCAAAAACGTATCTGGAGAAGACTTTAATGCTGACAAAGGTACAAGAAAAGAGAAGAAGATGACCAGCAGCAAGGTGGATGGACTCGGTTACAAGAGTGACGAAGGAAGATCTGAAAGACCAGTTTATAATATGTGTGCCATCAAATCATTTTCATATGCTAGTGGTCATACAATCAATCAATATCCAGAAAATATTTAATTAAAGTAATTAATATTACCACATGCATTTGGAAAAAAGAATGTTTTGGAACTGGCATGGGTAGTTATTGGTGCTTAGCCTCTTTACCAATCTGGTCACCTCCTGAGTTACCAGGACTACAATGCCCCCATAATGAAAATTCCCATTGCTCACTTAGGATTTATACAGAATATTTGAAGATGCCATATTAGGTAAGACTAGTATATTTAGCTAGATGCCCAGTGATCTGATTTCATACAAGCCAGCCTCTATATTCCAATTATTCTGAGTTAAGAGATTATTCTGTAATGGTATGTATAACTGATTTCTTTGAAAAGCTATCACAGTTAACAATGAAAAGTCAAAAGGTGATATTATGTAACTCAAGTTACAAATCTTTCTTAGTTTTGGCACCTTCTTTTCTTTTTCCTGTGAAAGTTTGGTCTTGTTTTTTAGATAAAACTCTTGTGTCCTATAAGTCATTGACTTTGTGATGACAGTTTTGGTTGATATGGTTGACATTGTCTCCCTTATAAAACAGAGACATAACATGTACCCATCTATATCCATTCCCTTTAAAGGGCTCAGAGAGATAAACATGTCTCATTGAAGATCTTTTCTTCATCTTTTTCAAAAAGCTAGCTAAGTCTTTTCTCTCCCCCCCCCCCGTTTCTTTGAATTCCTAATGCAACAGCATCTGCTCTGTGTTCTTTTTTAATAAGGTGACTAGAATGTCATACATTATTCTAACTTACCCTCACTAATCCCATATGTGGTGCTAGAATAATTTCTTTCAATTTATATCTAATGGCTCTGTGCAATCCAGTACTTCCATTATTAATTGCTATGTACAAGGTTTTAGAATTTATCAAGAGATGGCACAGCAACCTTATGCTCTGTGTTTTTAATTTGATATGTTCCCTTGTGAACCTATTTTGGCTTGCCAGTATATCACAGTTCCAGCAAACGCTGGTATTATCTTGGCTTTATTCATTAATGCACTTATTTATTGTTATAGCACACAAAGGATTTGCTCTTAGAACTTGAGCAGCACAAGCATAGATGTTAGACATTACCAATGAGGTTGGGTCAGTTGTGAAGCAAATGGGTAGGTCCTTTCTCTTTTGTGACATGTACTTTATGAAATAATATATTTTAATTCCAGGTTTAGCACAGGGCTGGTTTAGAGCAAGGATGAGCAACACTTGAAAGGTTGGGAACTGTGGTCCAGCCTCCTGATCTTTTTGGAGTGCTTCAGAAGGCTCTGTAGTGGTGTTTTGGTGATATGGAAGAGGCAGAGTTGAAGAGATTTTTTTTTTCTTTAGTGGCAATGGGAATATTTTGCCATCCCTGATTTCACCTAAGACTCATGCTCATACTGAGAGATTCCTTCTTCTTCAGGAGCTTTCCATGTATCAGCGAAATCATGCTTTAATACTAAAGACTGAAAAGTCCCTTCCTGTACACTTAATAAAGCAATGTTGGGGAAGCAAGATATATCACAATATATGTGTCTTCTAAGAAGTTTTTACCGCCCCGCCCCCCACAATTCCTCCCTTGCACATCTGCTTATCTTATGGAATTGCTGACTCTTAGCAGCACGGTGTGGTAGTTTACACAATTATATGCATTAACTTATAACTGTAATTACAGTAATTCTCATATATTGCCTTGGTAAAGTGTAATGCTCATGTCTTTATAATATCATCTGTTTATGTAAATCACATCTTTATGCGTAGGGGACAATCTAACATTCTGATTGGTATTGCAAATCGAGGTATGGAAGTGATAGGTGTCAGGAACAATTTACATTGTGCTTCAAAGTTGGACACATATAAAGGTGTTATACAAATCCATAGGCAGAAGCAAAGGCAAGAAATAAGATGTTTTCAGAGCTCATCAGTTATAATGGAAAATACATTGTGAGTTACACTGATCTTGAGGCAGGGAGTTTACTGCCTGCTATACTTTCGTTCCTTGCAAAAAAAATATACTGCATCTTTTTGAACTGGGAAATGATGACAAGCAGTTTGAACACAAGGCTTTAAGAAAATAAGAGAGCAGTGGCAATATATTCTACATGCAAAAAAAATCTAGTTTGGGGTTAGATTAATTTTGTCTGACAAATATGTTATTTTAATTTGCAAAATAACAGCCAGAGGATATTAGTCTTTAAAATATTTTTACCTCGTCGTCTACATTGGTGAAAATAAATGACTTCTGACAGAAAGAATACTGAAAAGCTTTGGTTATATGATGTTTTTCTGGGAATAAATATTCCTCCTTTAGGTTATTAGCTTTGCATTTTATGTTATCATAAAAAGATACCAAATGCTGAAAAAGGCCACTTGCTTGATTAATGATCAGAGATGCATTTTGGTCATCAGCTAATAATGCTGACCCTTTAAATGTGCACTTATAGGCTGGGTAACTGTTTATACCTATTAAATGATATGGAATATAAAACCTTTTAGGATAAAGAATATTGGCATAATGAACTTTAGAAGACAGTATTAGCTATGGAAAGATATTGGAACAGACAGTTCATAAGGAAAAAACTCTTAACTATAAGAAAAATCACCTGGTTTTAGATATAGGAGCAGTTTATTTTAGAATGGAGGAATCATTTTCCTAATTCAATAGATGACAACTGAAGCAGTATTAAATATGTTTAATTCTACTTTTTTTGACTGCCGACCTACCTTTTACAAACAAACATTATTTTGCATTTCTGAAAAGTATATATCACATTTTGGTCTGGTATAAGCAGTTTTGAAAAGGACATGATTTGTGTTTCAAATAAAGTTACAGATTAAATTAAAAACAGTTGTGTAAAGCTAAGAGCATGTTTTCAGTACCATTTTTTCTTCATTTCCATTTAATTGTGTGATTGCTTATTAAAACAAACTTTTATTTGATCTTTAAGGACATTTCATAAATGATTAATCTGTGAGCAGGCTAGCCAAAATTGCACACTGAGCAGTCTTTTTATCTGTCCACATTCCATACTGAGAATTTGTCAGCTTAAAAAAAAAAAAACCTTTCTCATTAAATTTAGGTTGGGAAAACTCTGAACATTGCATTCAAGAAAATCTAATTTGAGCAGTGCACTGTCATTTTGATGACATGAAAAAGTTATGCCCTTTCTGCATAATATTTGAAGCACTATATGTAATTGCAATATAATCTCCCAATTCTGAATTATTACTTTCAATGGCACATGAAGTATTTTGTCCAGCAGCTGAGTAAGACTAAAAGAATTGGTTTCTTGACCATAAAATCAAAACCCAGCATAAACAGAATCAGAATAAAATCACCGTTTTATAGAATAATAACACGTATATTGCCAACTCCTTATTAAGCAAATTGTGGAAGTATTTATATATATATATATATATATATATATATATATATATATATATATATTAGTATAAAATGTTTTAATCTTACATAAAGATTTATAGTTCTTTTTGTTTGTAATGTTTAGTCCTGCAATAGCTTGAATGGAAAGCCAAACATATAAAATACTTTGTGCTATTCTGGGTCAGAATTGATACAGATCTATTATATAGACACAGATAACTAGCCTAGCAGCTGGAACACGAAACTTCCATATTTGTTTGTTTGTTCTTTACTTAAAGCATCGCAGGAGAAGATTAAATGAAGTACAGAGTTATAACAGAGTTCATATGACATTCCAATATTAGTATCTCTGTTGCCAAAGCAAGCAAAGTTCATAGTAATTCCTGTTATCAGGAGATGAATTTGTGCAGTTTGTAGTAGGTGTACCACAATCTGCAGCTCAGTCTATCTACCCAGTATGTTAGAGAATGCAGATGACAGCTTTTTAATCAAGGCAATTTTTTTTTTCTATCCAATTTAAATTCCCAGTCTCAAAAATGTCTGAATCTTTCAAATTATTTGAAGGTCATCTTTATTTCTACTATGTGAAATAATTAGCACGATATCTAGGAGTAATTTAATCAGTGGATGCAAGTATACTCAAGTGATACTTGCACACTATGATGCATCTAAATAAAACTACCATTTCAATAAATGCATATATGATGTGCTTTAATGTGGGGAATAATTTTGCAGTAATTTTAAATTATTGGTAGTTCATGACTTACAACCATTCATTTACAACCATTATTCAAAGTTACAACAGCACTGAAAAATATGTCTTATTTTTCACACTTAACCATTGGCATTCCCTTAGTCACATGATCTAAATTCAGACGCTTGGCAACTGGCATGTATTTGTGACAGTTGCAGTGTCATGTGATCACCTTTTGCGAGCTTCTGACAAGCAAAGTCAATGGGAAAATCAGATTCACTTAACAACCTCTTACTAACTTAATAATTTCAGTGATTCACTTAACAACTGTGGCATGAAAAGTCATAACATGGAGCAAAATTCACGTAACAAGTGTCTTGCTGTGTAACGGAAATTTTGGGCTCAAATGGTTGTAAGTCAAGGACTACCTATACTTTTTAAATTTGATAGACTAGGAAAACATTATGAGCACAAAAATCATTAGCAAAACAGCACATATTATTTTGTTCATTATTGGTCCATTATTCCTTTTACAAGAAATGATATCCTATCCAGCTTGCAAAGTACTTTCATCTTTGTTTTCATTTTTTGCATAGAACCAAGAGAAAACAGGTTTGGGAGAATCATATAACATATATTTCATTGGGCTGTACCATTCATTTAATTCTAACTGTGTTATAATCTCCTGAGATTAGTAAAATGTTTTCAGAAGAACATAGGATTGCTGATAGATGCTATATAGTGAATCAAACTATTACTGAGACCATTATCGTCTAACTTATTTTTGTCAGTCAAACAGAATCTTAGCTTGAGATTACTGGGAGTGGACATGGACTTTCTACATGCAAGCACATAGTATGGTCCTGTATCACATATGAAGCATCTGTAAGCAAACATAAAGCATCTGTTTACAACTCTTTAAAACAGCTGTGTCTTTTCTCTAGATTGCCTTGCAGACAGATGCTATGGACAAGCTTCAGTACTTAGTTATGCTTCTAGGACTAAATAAAAGAGCTATTCATGATAGCTATTTTCAAGTAGATTTATGTTTTCTTCTTCAATGCTAAATAGAATTTCATACTTTGAAAGAAGCCACTTTTTGGCTGGTTATGTGACTGAATAAATATGTTCATATGCCAAGGGACAGACTGCACAATGAAATAACAGAAAATGAACCTGGTCCACTCACCCATAGTTTCATTAGAAGAGATGTGCAAAATTTACGACAGGGAAACAGTCAACAGCAAGGCAATAATTGTAGTTAATTTTAATAAAAATCTAATCTAATGAAGTAGTCACTATTGAGAAACTAATTTCAATATATCTTTTTATGTACATAGTTGAGCAATCATTACATTGTTGCAATATAATATAATAATAAAAAGATTGGGCGTGTTCTGGATCCCACCAGCTAAGGAACAATGACTAGTGGGTCCCAGAAGAGAAGCCTTTTCTGTCATAGCACCCAACTCTGCTGGTCTTTTATAAGGCCCTGAAAACCTGGTTCTATCTCTAGGCCTGGGACCCTGAATATATGAGAGGTTCCATCTCTAGGTGGCTGGTTTCAGTTGATTAATTGATTAAATAAATAAATACAATGAAAGTTATACCATTCAGTCTGAGATCACATGGATCTAGGGTAAACGTTCTCGTGCTTTGATTTTCACTGGACCCGAGTACTGAAGCATCATAACCCCTTTTCTCCCCATCCCATTTCCATTCCTGTAGAGTTGTGGTCTCCAAACTTAACAACTTTAAGACTTGTGGACTTCAACTCCCAGAATTCCTCAGCCAGCCATGCTGTAGAGCACCCAGCATTACTTTTAAGAATCCTAGCATAGCAAGCTAAGGTGTATTTTCACTTTCTTTGTGTGTTTGACAACAGTTGGATGGAAGACAAAAAATAAAAATATGGAGAGACATCCAACACACTTAAACAGTGCATTCTATCATATAGATGGTCACAAAGCAACACACAATTATAAAAACAATAAATCAAAATATGACCCCAATTCTGAAGTTCATAATCTTAGGTCTCTCTTAAAATGTCACAACTATATACAGTACTTCATGGTATATAATCCTTTATGTTTCCTAGAAAGAACACATGACTGAAAGAACTGAAAGAACACATGACTGGTCACCTATAACCTTAATGGAGAGTAGAAAGAGAAATCAATTCTATGAACTAGGCCATTTATGGAATGGAAAATAAAATATTTGGTAAAAAGAGAACTGAAACAAAACATTTGGCGCAGATAGCTGCTGCTGAATATATTTCATTGCAGTCCTTGTCTAATAATTTTGGGTCATCTCCTCTCCCCAGTCTGTCACGATTTTATGGCTGTGGATGAACTCAATTTTCATTGGACAGATTTGTGGTTTTGTACATCCCTTTAGCTCTTTTTTCTTTAAAGTATTTTATGGTTCCACAAATATTAGAGATTTCCTGAAGCACTAGATGCCTCCATTTTGTGCTTAAGAGGCCCTGTCTGAGCTTCATAAAGATTGGCACTTACAGAATTAAGGTTACATTTAGTATATTGACACAATGGTAAAGATATTTCTTTGTGGAATCCAAGATTAATGGACACTTTCTTCTGTTGTCCCACAAAAAGTAAGTGTTTACATTTCTAGACATTCCATATCTTCCTTCAAGGTCTCTACAGGATTCAACTGTGTATCTCAAATTCAAAAACATACAAATAGTAAAGGAAGGGAGAGAACTTTGAGAGCTGTATGCAATGAAATTTCATTTTAGTATATGCCGATTAGTGTACATTCAAAGTGACAATAAAGTTATTATTCTATTCTATTCTATTCTATTCTATTCTATTCTATTCTATTCTATTCTATTCTATTCTATTCTATTCTATTCTATTCTATTCTATTCCATTCCATTCCATTCCATTCCATTCCATTCTTTCTGCAGTCACAGGGGGTCTGGGCTACTTCTTGCTGCAGTTTTGGTCCAGGCCTGATTACATAGGCCAAATAGTAGCCATAGCAAAGAAAGGGGAGAGCCATGAAGGATAATCATTCATCCCCTCCTGTTATATTATCCCCTCCTTTACCCCTCCTAAGTCAAGCATTGTCTCAATCAGCAGCAAAAGACTGCCATCAGCTCTCTCTTCTTCTAATCAGTTGGCTTGCCTAGAAATGGAGAAAGGTTAAGTCAAGCCATGTGATAGAAATGGAGCCCTTGAAGGCCTTAATGGCCTTGATGGCTTTCCCAGTGCTGCATATTCCCTAGCTGGTCTCTCTCTCTTATCCTGACTCCCTTGGGATGTTCATGCTTACTGTTTTGGTGAAGTGGAAAAAGCAGTTGTGACTTTCTTCTTGCACACCAACTGATTGCCATGGCCTGTGGTCTGTCACCATTGAGGATTGGAAAGGTTTTTCTTGGAGTTCTACATATATGTTCAGATCATAAACAATGCAGAAGCTTTCAGCAAGTCTTCAAAATGAAGCAGGAGGCTTTGTTTTTAATCTAATGCCAGCTTTACCCATCAAGAAGACTTCTTTGGATTGAATTCATCTACAGACTGTCAGTGAATGTGTTACTTCCTACTTCATGAATGCTGGGTGCTCTGAAGAGGAATGGGAAGCTATTGAAGCATTGTCTAGGGAATATGCAGATGTTCTTCATATTACAATCATTTCTATTCTTGCTAAATATGATTTAGTAATAATATTTAATTCTGTTCTTGAATCTTCCCAAGAACTGCTAGGTGGGCAGAAGCTGAGGCGAGTGATGGGAGCTCACCCTGCCACATGGTGCTAGGACTCAAACCACTGGAGCAATAACCATCTCCAGCCACATTAAGCCACTGAGCCACCATACCTCTCTGTAAAAATAATAAAGGCTGGATATAAACAAACAAACAAATAAAATATTGATTATTGTGATAATTTGAAAACTGAGAATTAGGCTGCAGATTTCTCACTCTGCCATGCAGTTGAGGAGATATATATTCTTCTGTTCATAAATTCTGATGTATAAGAGAACATATAAGGATCTTTTACCAGTTAAAAAAAATCAATTTATGCATTTTATCTACGGGGTTAGAAGTAACAACAGCAACTTGAGTAACCTAGATACGATTGCTGACTCTGGTAGTTTTAAACATTCATATTGCTTCAAACTATTGTATGTGTATATGTGTATGAATAGAAACAACCATTATTCCATCTGTTTGTTTTTGTGTTGTTTTCCCTTTTTGGGTTACATTACAATAAAAATGCTGATGCTTGTAAACTATAGACAGTGAAAATATTACACCAAATTAGTATCTGACTGAATAGGTTTAAGAGGCTTATGATAATATTTGAGTAGAATTTTATTAAATCCCTGAATATTACACAGCAGAGCTAGTTAAGTGCAGAGGATAAATTATAAGACCTAAAAATCTAGTCCA
The DNA here is from genome assembly GCA_023970755.1 of Azemiops feae. NCBI lineage: Eukaryota > Metazoa > Chordata > Lepidosauria > Squamata > Viperidae > Azemiops > Azemiops feae. Next base: position 2,783,249 of record JALGBA010004287.1, read on the forward strand.
AGTCTAAGATGCTAGCTGGGAATTCTGGACCTGTGATCTATACAAAGGCAATTACATTTCTAGGAAACCTCTGGATTATAACTAGGGAGATCCAAGTTCAATTCCTTTCTGTTCTTTGAAAGACTGATGATAGAGTTCCATTAGTAGCTTGAATTTTCTGGGGCAAAACAGACAGTGACACCTCAAACTGAGTATGAATACCCAAAAGCAAATTGTGGGAAGAGAAGTTGTCAGAGATAAATCCAGTGAGGATTTAAATTGAGAAGTAGCCTTCAAGGACAGAGCATAAACTCTGTAATAGTTTAGTCCTTTGTCCCAAAGGTGCTTTTTTCAGGAGGCAACTGGACTTTCTTGTTTTTTCTTTGAAGATGTTTCACTTCTCTTCCAAGAAGCTTCTTCAACTCTGACTAGACAGTGGGGAATGGAAGGATTTATATTGCTTGCAGACAGCTGGTCATTTGCATTCTTTTAGAGAGTCGTTGGGACCATTTGGAGGTTTTCCTATGTCCTCAGGGTCACCTGAATAGTGCAAATGTGTGTCGAGCCTTCTTGGCTGCAAGATGCTTCTTCTGTCCTGTGTCCCTTCACTGTTGAAGACAGGCACAGTCTTCTTGGATGAGAAGCAAAACGTCTTCAAAGAAACAACAAAAAAGTCCAGTTGCCTGCTGAAAAAAGCACCTTTGGGACAACCATACCTGGATGACTGAGGTTCTCCATAGTCATTTAGTCCTTTGTGTTGTATCTGGAAGTTTCACCTTCACTATGCCTACTAAGGAGAAGCTTGACAAATAGTTAGCTTGCTGATGTCTTCCTTGTATACTCTCTTTCTGTATATAAAGAAATAAAGGAATATGAAATGAATCTATATTAATAGAATAGAACAGAATAATAGAATAATAACTTTTAACTTTTATTGTCACTTTGTACACTAATCGGCATACTGTACATTAAAATGAAATTTTGTTGCATACAGCTCTCAAAGGGTCACCACCTCCGATATACACTACATAAATATGACAAAATAATAAATAAATACAGAATTTTGCATATACCCACATATATTATATGACACAGAGAAGCAACAGTCTAGTTTGAGTTATGTATACGTGTGCATGGCGAGAAAAATGAATCTTGTGAGTTTACCAAACGGATAGCATAGGGAACAAAGCTATTACAGAATCGGGTAGTCCTGCTAGAAATACTTCGAAACCTCCTCCCAGAGAGGAGTATTAAGAGTATTAAGTATAAAAGTATTAAGTCATATCAAAGTGCCTTTCGCTGAAATTGTGCATATTAACCTATTTCTTCTGAGGTTATACTGTAGGCTGTAATCATGGGAGTATGTCTGATTGAAAGAAAATGAAATCTTCTTCTGATTGAGCATATATCAGATTGTGCTGTTGATCACTTGTAAACACTGTAGTAAAAAAATGATGATTTCTGAAAATTCAGAAATGATGGCTTATTCATGTGTCCATTGGTCCAAAATTCTAGAGAATGCATATTACATGTGCCATACATGAAAATAACAAAGAAGATGGAACAAAAGATAAGATTTAGTTTAATGATCCATTTTGTAAGTATATTAACTCAAGGTGGATATGAATTTTAAACTGTAGAATTGTCTCTTATGCACATCTGAGATCTTATGTATCTAACAAATTTAAAACGTATTTTAATAAATTTCAAAGCATCAGTACTAGCAAGCGCCCTTTCCGTTTGAAATGAATATGAATTACCCCACAATAGTCTTGAGGAATGGAGACATAATTAAAACATGAAGTCTTCCAATATTTTCTGCTAGCTTTCCAATCATTCTAGACTTTTGTTTCTTTATGCCTCTTAAGCAATATTAATAATTTACTCATAATAAATGTTTTATTTATTTATTCAATTTATATATCCAAATTCAATTTATTCATTCTAAGTTACTCAATTTAACTGACTTGAGATGGCAAACAATATCACAACAATTAAAAACACAACACAAATTACATATAAATAACCAAGAATTATCATAACAATACATAAAGATTAAGAGTGCAATCAGGAAATGGGGCCCCTAACAATTTCAGAACCCCAGGCTTGTGCCCATAGCTGAGTCTTTGGAGCTTTACAAAATGCTAACAGGGTCAAGGCTATCCTGAGCTCCAAAGGAAGAATACTCCAGAGGGCAGGGTCTACTACTAAAAAGGCACACTTCCTGAGGGTCCACATTCAGTCCATATTAATTGGCTTATGGAGCTTGTAACATCCCAAATCTACTACATCAAATTTGATGGGTAGAAACAATTTGAAGATGGTCCCTTAAGTAACCCAGTCCCAAGCCATATAAGGCTTAAAAGGTAACTACCATAATCGTGAATTATACCCAGAAAACACTGGCAACCAATGCAACCATTAACTATCCAGGCAGTAACATTTTGTATCAATTGAAGTTTTGGAATGCTCTTCAAGGGCAACTCCATGTAGAACCCATTATGGTAGATCAAAAGAGAGGTAATGAGGGCATGATTGTGAGCAAAGGTCCAGGAATGAGCATAACTGGGGGGAAACCTGAAGGTGTGCCAATGCCTTCCTAGCCATGACTGTCACCTGCTCTTCAACTAGAAACTGTGAGTTCAAGAGGACCCTCAGATTACACACTCGATCTGTCTGTGGCACTACTATCTCACACAGTAGCAAAGATTGAAGAACATTGTTTCCAGGAGAATTAATACCTAAAGCCACTCAGTCTTATCTGGATTGAGTTGAAGCCCATTGCACCCATCCAGGCTCTGTCAGCCTTCAGACACTGCAATAAGACATCCATGGCATCACTCAACAGGCCTGGAGTGGAGTTATATGGCTGGGTATCATCTGCATATTGATGGTCACCTCATTCAAACCATCATATCACCTCACCTATCAGATTCATGTACATGTTAAATAAGAAAGGAGAGAGAACCAAGCCTTGAGGAATCCAGGGGCAATGGCCTGGATTACTTCTTCCTACCAACACTGACTGAAACTGGCCTCAGAAGAAAGAGGGAAACCAGGACAACCCATTCCAACTCCGAGAGCCAAATTAGAAGGACACTGTATAAGAAGGTATTGAATGACACTGAAAGGTCATGAAGAGCAAGGATGGAGGCACTATCCCCATCCTGCTCCCACCAGACCTCATCCAGTAGTGTAATAAATGCTGTTTTAGTCCCAAACCCCAGCTTGAACTTTGACTGGAAGTGTCTTCTTCAGCTGCCATTTTATCACTCTCTCTATTACCTTCCCTAAAAAGAGGAGGTTGGAGATTGGATGAAAATTGTTAATTGGACTGAGTGAAGGTCTCTTAAGGAAGGGATGCACTACCATTTCCTTGAGAGTGGTGGAACCACCCATTCTCATAGTGATGTATTGACCACCACCCATACCCAATTATATATCTCTTCCCATTCAGTTTTAATAAGCCAGGTGGGACATGTATCTAACATACAAGTGGCTGAAGTAGCAGTTGAAAGGAACCTCTCTACTTCCTCAGGCTCAATGGGCTTAAACTCTTCCCAGATAACTGAGACAGAAGAAGACCCCACAACCTCTACTGGGCCTGTCTCAAGGCTGGGTTCCAGAGCAGAGGACATGCAAGCAATTTTATCTGCTAGATATCTGGCATATTTATCAGAATTACCCCATAGTGATCTATGATATTATTCCCTCCTAGAAAGGACCGAGTCATCCACTATAGGGCTGCCAAATGATTATCTAATGTGGAGAAATAGTTACATTTGATCACTCTTATGGCCACGAGATAGGCTCTAATAATAGCTATAGCTCTTATCTGATGGTCTTCGCTCCTTATCTTCTGCCCATAGGATGTCCAACCAGTAACTGGAAAGGGCTGAACTAAAAGACAGCACTGAAGCACTAGCAGCATAAGAACAAGCATTAAGCACCAGATCAATTGAAGCAGGGGTCCACCAAACTAGACAGAACCCAAGATGAAGACTGAGTGGAGACACATAGTGGCAGCGGTAAGATGCAGGCAAGAACAACATACCTTGAGCAGCACAACCAAGTAGCTAACACTGAGCACAGGAACATGTGCTGAAATGCTATAGGTTCCCCTGCTCGAGCAGGTGGCTGGACTAGAAGACCTCCAAGGTCCCTTCCAGCTCTATTCTATTCTATTCTATTCTATTCTATTCTATTCTATTCTATTCTATTCTATTCTATTCTATTCTATTCATCTAATTTTATCTGTACAGTGTGTGAGCTAGACCCACTCAATTCATATGTGAGAAAGTGATAAGTTACTAATATTGTTTATATGTGTTTGGATGAATAGGGAAATAATTTCTTTACACTTTTTTCTTTTTCTTTATTCTTTTTTTCCTTTTTCTTTTTTTCTATTTTTTTCTGCACATTCTATTTTTTTAATTTTTTCTTTTATTTTTTTAGTTTGTATTAGTTTTATATTATTGTAATTGTGATTTTTAATTTACTATTTGAAAAATTGTAGATGAAGGTATAACAATGCTCTTATACTTGGCTTATAAATATGTTGCCATTGCTACTCCAACAATATATTTCTTTGTCATTGTGTGTTTAGGGTCCATTAATATGTGATGTTACGATAATTAAATTGTTATAAAATTGGAAACCATGTCAGGTCATGCCAAATAGAAAGGTCTCTGAAAAAATGCTATATTATTTTACTAAATTAAGCCCTATTAATAGATTCTTTTTAAAGACACCAATAATTTGAAACCGGCAGCTCATTAATAGTTGAAATCCCAAAGGTTAGTATAAAACTAAGTTAATGGGTAAATCCCTTTGCAGCCCTCAGAATGTGGGTTCTCTCTGCCCTCAGAATAGTTCAGTGTTTAGTTTCCAGCATCCATCAGAGAAGATATAATTATCCTAACACCCTCACTTAATTAATTATGCAAATTATCATGCACCTCTGTGTTTTTCCTTGTTTGACTACATAATTCTATATTTATGAATATGTATGTCTTGCTGTTTGCCAGACTGCCCATTGCAAAATCAGAATTGTTAGGAAATTCGGTGTGCCTTTTGTTTTAAATTGCTCAGTATGAAGAAAATAATATCGTACTTATTCTGGACATGGGATTTTTTCCTTTTCTTTACATGTTTGTGCCATCTGTATATTGCCTCAATCCATTTGGAGATAATCAATGTACGCACTAAAACTTCAGTTTCAAGTTTAACGGACTTTAATACAAGTTACAAATTATTCAAACTTCACACACATACACCACTCCCACTGGGTTTATTGCATCGACTCCCTTTATGTCTATTGCATAATTAACTGAACAATGTAAATAGATGCAAGTAATACAAATTTGGATTTAATAGGCATTCAGATTTAACATGGATCTATTCTTTTTGAACAGTTTGTCAATAGTAACTGAGGTTTTGATGTATATAGCGATGTCTCAATTCAAAAGCTAGGGACAAGTATATGTATAATGTAACAGTAGAGAGAATATACCATGTACCACTTCAGGCCATTTATTAGGTGCTAACTGTATACTAAATCCAGATGCCTAGAATCACTGAAAGTGAGTGAGGATTAACGAATTTCTAAATTTTGTTTGTTTGTCAAATTTATATGGCCACTCATCTCATAAAAATCAATTCTGTCTTCTGACTATCTTCTGATATCAGTTGATGTTCATGGATACGTTCTGCCAATTTTCTACCTGTCTGCCTTACATAGTGTCTGTTACAATCCTTACATTATACATTATGACTCTGATTTTTAATTCTTTGGTTACTGGATCTTTGGGTTTGTTCAAGATACTTTCAAGAAATTTTTGGTTTCTATGCTGAAATGATGCCATGAGGTTGTAATAATCTGTTGATTATCTTGGAAATTTTTTGGGTCTCTGGGAAAGTTGTCCTTTTAATAGGCTAAGACAGTTGTATGGTGATAAATTGTGAACCAATATACTTTTTAATTAAGATGCATCGGTATCCATTGTGCTGGAAGATAGTCTTTTTCCTCTTTTTGGAGTTCTGGAATATTTCATGGTTTTGTTCATCTGATGTGTTTCTCCAGTGGCTATACTACAGAGATATTAATACTAGCCTCCTATGCTAGATGATGATCTGTGCTGCAAACAAGATTTAATAAGGACCTAGTTCGCTATTTTAGAGTGCTCTGTAATTTGATATAGTCTTCCACATACTAAACTTTTATGCTCCTCTACAGCCATTTGATGCTTCTAAACATTACATCACAGTCTCAGTTATGAATCCTGAGATGGGTGATCCCAAATCACTTTGATTTGTTTGTATTTTTGTTAAGACTGGTGACACCAGAGCAAGGCCTTTGTTTATTGCCAATTTGAAAGGAGAGCAATGGAACACTGATTAATTAGCACATCTCTATTATTTATTGAACAGAAAGGACAATCATTGAATGACTGATGGTTCTCTGTGAATTACAGATTTTGAAACATATACATATGAACATATTAATTCTATGTTTATGTCCACATAATTTAAAATATTAATAGCATCTAAGCAGATTTGGTAATCATTAAAATAGCCCAGGCTATTGTTTCAGGCTGAGGACACTTGGAAACTGAAAAGACTGCTTATCCAGCTTCTAAATGTGATAGAAAGTTGAATACCCACATCTAGCTATCTTAAATAGCCATAGGAAACCAATGAACTGACGTGATTAACTAGGAAACCAGATGCAACCACAAGAAAGAAATGAGTAAGTATATCTAAATTACTGCTGTCAGCAATAATGATCCATATGGATGATTTTGTTCTGCATTGCTGGAATTTTGCATCTTTGAAGACCTGTACTTAGTTAACTTCTTTCATGCTAGTTATTTCAACATCAACTTTCAGGGTTCTTTGTCCTCTCCATATCTTCCCACACCTACTTTCTATCCTATTACATATGCAGTAAACTTTACTTTGTACTTTGGCTACGTTTCATCAGTAATATTTCTTTTTAATCTTCTTACACAGATGAAATTATCAGTCATGGTTAGTGCTCCAAATATTATGGAGCTATTTTAAGTACTCAAGTTATCAAGCACTAACCCAAGTTGATATAATATACAAGGAACAAGGAAAACAAAATCTTTAGAATCATAACAAATTCATCCTCATTTGCAGAATGATACATAGCCTCTTTATAGCCCTACAAAATTTCTAAACCATTGTAATTATCGGTATTATCTTAATTTTGTTCAAACACATCAGGGATTATGTACAATATTTGTTTTCTGTTTCACATTCATATGTTACTGCTTCAGTGACATATTAATAGTTTTGGCCTTGATTTGCAAGAGGCTTCACTTTCCCAATTTACATAATTTGTCTTTTCCATGAGACAGAGAAAAACATATTATTTTTGCCTTTCAACATTTTGCACTGCTGCAGACTCAGAGATTCCTCTTATATCCAGCTATGCACAACATAGATTGATGCAATATATTTCAGATTTTTTTCATTCCCTACTCCATGGCATGATGTTGATATTTAAAGTGAAAAACTCTATCACTCAATTTCTGATAATAAATGTTAATTAAACACTTGACATTTTTGCCATTAAACAATTGACATTTTTGCCATTTTTATGCTCTGACATGAAAATGTTTATTATTACTACTATTGATAGGCAACTCCATACTGTAGTATTTAAAACACAATGATTTGTTAAGGCAGATTGCATGAATGTGTTTTGACCTTTTCTTTTCCTTTATTTTAGGAGTATGCCAGGTGTCACATTTGAAAAACAAATAGTAAAGAAGACCAGAGCAAAAACTAAAATAGCAATAGCAATAGCACTTAGACTTATATACCACCCCAAGGTGCTTTTCAGCACTCCCTGGACAGTTTACAATGTCATCATATTGCCCAACAATCTGAGTCCTCATTTTACCGACTTTGGAAAGATGGAAAGCTGAGTCAACCTTGATCCCCATCAGGATCAAACTCCAGGCTGTGGGCAGATTTTGCCTGCAACACTGTATTCTAACCACTGTGCCACCAGGGCTCCTTTGATTTCATTTGATATGTATTTAATTAAAATAAAATACAATATATGTTTGCTCTCCATTTGAAAAAAAAATCCCTTCAGACACATTCCAATTTAAAGTGTTGTCATGATTTTTTGAGAAGTTTCTGGAATGTACCCAAACTGGCCCTGTAGAGCTGTGTTATGTATCTCATTTCTAGAATAAGCAGCCATTGATCTGATCTAGACTGAACCATTCTGTACATTGGTAAATAAAAGGTTGATTTTGACTCTTGGTGATTCCTTAGAGGCAACCATGGACTTTTCTTGGCAACAATATGGAAATGGTTTCCTGTTGCATATTTCCATGATGTATTTTATTTATGCAATCTAGCATACAATCGTGTATTCCCTGGTAGTCTCATCTAAATAACAATTAGTGCAATTAGCTTTAAGTCAGAGTATTTCTACCATTTGTTTATCACTTTTAAAGGTCTGCATGGCACAGGCACAGGCTATTTGTGGGTCTACCTCTCCCTGAGGATACCTGCCCATCCCTCTAGATAGATAGGGAAGACATACTGCAGATCCCTTCCCTCATTTACTGTCATTTGGTGGGTCCCTTTCCTGAGCTGTGCTAGCCCTTTGGAATAACTTCCTACCTGACATTCTGTACCCCTACTCTTTTTTTAAAAAAAAAAATACTTTTTATTACCATTTTCCTTTATACAACTCTAATACATATTCAGCAGACTGTGTCATTTTTATATACTTTGGATCAACATTCTATACAATATACACATTATATACATGCAATATCTAACCCACAATAGCCTTATGTATATTTCCAATTTTTGTTTCTATTATCTATCCAAGTATACCATTTTTTCCAAACCGCATAAAATTCCGAATCGTCTTTTTCTTTTAGTTCTAGAGTGAGTTTATCCATTTCGGCACATTCATATATCTTCTGGATGATCAATCCCTCTGGTGGTATATTACGTTCCTTCCAGTATTGCGCAAACGCAATATGTGTAGAATCAAATATCTTATTTTCCTGTCAAATTTCTTTTTAAGTATTCCCAGGAGAAATGTTTCCAGGTTTAGTTCTATTTGGCATTTTGTTAGCTCTTGTAACCACCCTTGTATCTTAGTCCAATACTTTTTCACTTCAGGACACAGCCACCAAGCATGAAAGAAGGTACCTTGACGATGGTTACATTTCCAACATTTTGGGCTTTGGTTCGGATACATTTTCGCCAACCTTGCTGGGGCTAGGTGCCAACGGTATAGCATTTTATACTGATTTTCCTTATATGCAGCGGATTTTGTTATGGTGTCATTTTTGTTCCAAATTCTTTCCCAATCTTCTAATTCTATATTGTGCCCTATGTTTTTTACCCATGCAATCATCGGTTCTTTCACCACCTCCTCTACTCTATCAAATTCTAATAAATAATTGTATAATTTGGATATTAATTTTCCTTCGGGGCCTATCAATAGTTTGTCTAGTTGTTTTGGTTCCGTGTCAATTCCATACTCTTCCACATCTTTCTTGTATCTAGATTGCAGTTGTAAATATGGCCACCAATCGATAGATATTCCCTGTTCTTTTAGTAACTGATTATTTTTAAGCTTTCCCTGTTTATCTAAAATTTCTGAGTATCTGGGCATTTTGCTTATATCTAATGTATTGGGGTAGATCATTGCCTCCATGGTGGATAGCCAACCAGGAATTTTCATATAATGTTTTTTCCTTATATCATCCCAAGTTCATAACAATGCATCTCTTATTTTATATCTATAGAAATATGAATGTGACCTGTTCCCTTTATCCCACGTGAAGGCATGCCACCCCTTTTGTAAATCGTGCCCTTCCAGTATTAAGATTCTTCTGTTATTTAAGTTAACCCAATCTCTTATCCAGACCAGTGTTGCTGCCTTATGATAGAATTCCCACGCCGGGAGTCCAAAGCCACCCCTATTTCTGCTGTCTTGGAGAGAGAGTAATTTTATCCTCGCCTTCTTTCCTAACCAAACAAATTTTGTAATAATTTTATTGAGTTCTCCAAAAAACTTCTTGTCTAATGATATGGGGATTGTCTGAAAGAAGTATAATAATTTAGGTAGAATGTTCATCTTAATAGTCGCGATCCTACCTAAAAGCGATAGTTGTAGCCTCCCCCATTTTTCCAAATCCTTCTTTATTTGTTGGACTAATACCATATAATTATCCTCCTTTAGGGACGAACATCTCGCAGTCAGCCATATCCCTAAGTATTTAATTTTTTTAACAATTTGTAAATCCATTTCCTTTTCTAATTCTTTTTTTTGATTTGTTGTTAAATTTTTAACTATCATTTTGGTTTTCCTTTTGTTAATTTTAAGTCCAGATATTTCCCCATATTTTTCTATTTCTCGTATTAGAATGGGACCGGATTCCAAAGGTTCTTCAATGATAAATACCATATCGTCCACGAAGGCCTGTGCTTTGTACTCTTCTCTTTTAATTTTCATTCCCTTTATTTCTCGGTTTGTATTTCTAATGTTAGAATAAAGAGAAGTGGTGACAGTGGGCATCCCTGACATACCCTCTTGATTATTTGAAATGTGTTGGTGGTGTCCCCATTTACTACTACCCTAGCCTTCTGCATCTTATATATTGCCGCTATCATATTTTCGAATTTACTTCCCAATTCCATGTGTCTAATTTGCCTAATCATGAATTGCCAATTTAGATTATCAAAAGCATCCAGAAAAACAAGGGCCGCTTGTTTCTCTGGGTGGGCTTCATAATATTCAAGTATGTCTACTATTATTCTTGTGTTATCTCTTATTTGTCTATTTGGAAGGAAGCCATTTTGATCCGGGTGTATTATCTCATTCAATACTCTTTTCAGCCTATCTGCTATTATATTCATAAATATTTTGTAATCTGCATTTAAGAGGGATATTGGTCTGTAGTTACTGACTTGATTTTTATCTGTACCTTCTTTCGAGATTAAGGTGATGTATGCCTCCCTCCACGATTCTGGTATTTTCACTTCGTGTAGTGCTTCGTTACATATTTCCAACAATATTGGTTCCATAATCTCACTCATTTTTTTGTAAATTTCCCCTGGGAGGCCATCTGGTCCTGGTGTCTTCTTGTTCTTAAGTCTTAAAATTGCCCCTCTCAATTCTTCTGGCTCTATTTCTCTATTTAGCATTGCTCTTTTTTCCTCCTCTAGTGGTATGATCCCTTCTTCCAACAAATAATTATCAATTTTATCCGTTGCTATTTCTTCTTGTTTATAAAGGTTCACATAATAATTTTGAACAATTTTCTTTTTCTCTTCTTCATTATTTTGTAAGGTCCCCGTCTCATCATATAATTGTTGGATAATCCGTCCTTCTTTTTCCTTCTTCAATTTGTAAGCCAGCCATCTTCCAGTCTTATGAGCATGTTCAAAAAAGAATTGTTTAGAAAATTTTAAATTTCTTGCAATCTCCGCTTGCTCTAGTATGTTTAATTTATGTCTATCAAGCGTCAAAGTTTCTTTAACTAATTCATCTCCTGGTTTTGTTTGGAATTGATTCTCCAATTTTCCAATTTCTTCCTTTAGAGTATTATGCTGCTTCCATTTTTCCTTATTTTTCTTTGCCATATAAGCTACTGTTATCCCCCTTATATAAGCTTTCATAGTGTCCCATAAATTTGTTAATGAAGTGTGTTGTTTTTTAATTTTCTTTAAAGAATAATGTCAATTCCTTCATTATCCTTTCAATATATTCCTTTTCCTTTAAGATTTCGGGGTTTAGTGTCCATCTTTTAATTTTTTTCTTTGGCCTCTCCATTTTATCTCAAGGGGATTATGATCCGCCCACGTATTTGGAGAGATCTCAATCTTTTCTATTTCTATAGCTAATTCCTTATTCATCCACAGCATATCAATTCTAGACCAAGATGCATGGGGGTTGGAGTAAAATGTATATTTATTTTCTTTTGGATGTAGGGTTCTCCACATATCTATCAAATTTAATTCATCTATCGTTCTAAAAAATGTTTTTGGTAATATATTTCTTTTATTCTTCTTAGTTTTATCGCTAACATAATCTTTTGGGATATCAACTATCCCGTTATAATCACCTACAATGCATATATTCCTATGACCTGTTGCAATTATCTTTTCATGCAATTTCTTATAATACTCCCCCTGGTTTTTATTAAGCGCATAGATAACTACCAACAAGATTTGAGTATGCCCTCGTTTTATTTCCATCATTAGGGTTCTTCCTTTTGGGTCTGCATAAATTTGATTAGCCTTTATCTCTTCCTTAATATATACCACCACCCCTTTCTTCTTCTTCTCTGCCAGTGCTGTATAAAGTGTCCCTAACTTTTTGTATTCTAAATATTTTTCATCTTGTTTTCAGATGTGTACCTCCTGGAGGCATACTATGTCTATCTTTTGTTTACTTAGCTTTGTTAATATTTGTCTCCTTTTTACCACTGTGTTTAGTCCATTAACATTTATTGATATTAATTTCAAATCTTCCATTCCGTTGTCTGTCTACCAGATATTAGTCTCTGTTTGCCCTTGTAACTGTTTGGGATCTTGTTTTAATACCTCTTATTTCTTGGATTTCTTTTTCTTCTTTTCTTCTCTCTTCCCGGGCTCCTCCTTTAGCTTGGTTTTCTTCCTGGCTTACGGTCTCCATCTCCTCCCTACTACTCTGATCCTCTTCATTTCCCATCAACTGTTCAAAGAAGTCCTGTGCCATCACTAAGCTGTCGATTTTAACCTTCTTGCCTTGCCATGAAATAAGCATTCCCTCCGGAAGTATCCACCTGAACAAGATATTTCATTTATTCAACTGTGAGGCCAGGAAACGATAGTCCTCACGTTGTTCTCGAACCCTTCTAAGAATTTGCTTCAATGTAATGATTTCCTTCTTCTTATAAGTCATTGGTTCTTCTCGGGTAATATTGTACACTATATCCCGGATTTTCTTTTGGGCAAATCTAATGTGGACCTCCTTGGGCAGTTTATGGCGTCTAGCATAATTTGTTTGGATTCGATATACTTCATCCAATTCATTCATAATTTCTTGTTTGTCTCTTTGGAGAGATTCTGCTATAATATCTGCCATTATCTGTCCTAAATCTTCATCCTTCGCCTCTGTCACATTTTGGAATCTTAAGAAAAAAGATGCCTGGTCCATTTCTAATTGAATTATTGAATCTTCGAGGTCCTTGTTTATTGCCGTCATTTTCTGATCTACCAGGTCTAATTTTTTTCCCAGTTTGTTCTGTTTTGTCTTCTATTATTTTTATTTTTTGTTCATTCTTCTGAATTGCTTCCTGGATTGAGTTCATTTTATTATCCAATTTCTGAATGTCAAAATTCATTTTCCATGGTTGCTAAACATTGTTTCTTGCATTTTTACCATTGTTTCCTGGATCAGTGTCAAAGTGGCTTGCATTGTTTGCATGTTTGGGGTCGTATTAGTTTTTTCCGTCTTTTGTGACCCCTCTGTCGACCGTTGGTTTAATGGGGAAGCCGTTGTTATTGTTGGATTTGATGCAGTTTTTTCTCCTGCCTTTAAAGTCGTTGTTGTAATACTGGTCATCTCTTTCAATACCCTACTTTGCTCTCCCAGTATTCTATAAATATTTTTCCACACTGTCATCAACCGTTTACTATCTATTTTTTGTTATTGTTGTTGTTGTTATTGTTTTTGTTTCCCCCCCTCTTTTTACCCTCCTTGTAGTATTAAGTATTAAATGATAATCAATTCCACTAATCTCTATTCTTAATCAACTTTAAACAACCTTAGCAGATTATTCAGCTTAAATATCAATAGTCTATGTAAGTTAATCAGGATATCCCAACAGGAACTTTAAATTAAGTCGATAAGCAGATCTATATAAGTATAAGTATAATTATAAATATTAATAATCAATTAATTAGTATATATCTAAATTTGATTCTAATTATAATTATCAATTTGCACAAAAATATAGTTACAGTTATCAGTATATAAGCAATTCAGGGTATCTACTGTATATAGTTAGTTTTAAATGCTAAATTATAAACACGTGAATATATCCAGATTTATAGGTGGCTAAATACAGATATAAATATATAAATACCTTAGCTCTTTATAAAATGCGTATTTTATAAATGTTACTGATTCATAAATACTTACAGTACCCCTAATATTTATATCTAAAATATATAGGTATATTTAGTCCTTTGAATCTTCTTAGTTAATTTAGAATTAATCAGTAGAGAATAATAAGTATGCCTTAAATGCAAAGTTCAGGCATTTACTTCTAAAGGAGTGTAAATCCTCAAATCTTCTCCCGGTTATAACCCGGTTATAACTCTCTTTACTCCTCTTAAGTTTTTAGTGCCTCGATTATATTTGTTATATATTTTCAATAGTCTGTTAAGTTGTTATTGTCTTTCTCCACTTTTATTCAGCCTCGAATTCTTCTGGTCACTCAGTTCAAAAGTTCTATTGAAGCGGTGGGTTCTCCCTCCACTTTCTGGTTGGGGTGCTCGTCCACTCAGACCTCTCTTGCCGTCATGCCGTACCGTCATCTGCTCTCACCGCTTCTCTTCTTCTCCTTACTCTTTTAACCTTCTGAAAGGACATCAAAACCTGACATCAAAATGTTTAAAAATGTATCGAATATTTGTTGGAAATGTAAAGAAAAACCAGGTACTTATTATCATATTTGGTGGATGTGTCCTAAAGCTAAGAAATTTTGGTTTAAAATTCAGAAATGGTTAGAAAAGATGACTAAAATACAAATAGAATATAAACCAGAATTATTTTTGCTAGGAATATTAGGATTTAACTATGGTAAAGAGAATGAATATTTAATATTACATGTATTGACAGCAGCGAGAATTGTATTTGCTCAATTTTGGAAAAATGAAAATTTACCACACGATCAGATTATAATTACGAAAATCTTAGAATGTGCAGAAATGGACAGATTGACGTTGGAGATTAAGGAGAAAGAGGATTCAGTATATTTTAGGACATGGGAAAATTTTTATCAATGGTTAGCATTACGTTAGAGCTAAATTATATTTAACTAGTAAGCTTTTATTTTATGACTATTTTTAGTACTAATGATTATAATTGTTTAGTATTGTATTAATTACTGTTATTCAATACGTGTACCCGGACGAGAGTCTGCTTGTGTAAGCGTTGGATTTTTTATGTGGGGGTAACCCCACTACTGTTCCTACCCCTACCCCTATTCCCATCCCTATCCCAATTCCATCCCCTAACCCCATCCTCTACCCATATTATCCCTATCCCTCCCATACCCATATAAAATTTAATAAAATATATTTTAAAAAAAAAAAAAACCTGACTCCCCCCCCCCAAGCATTGGGCTAGTATGGGGCCGAGTCAAGAGAGGCCCAGCATGATCGACTGGTGCATGGTGAAAAGGCTTAATGTGTTTCAATACTGTTGCTTTTATTAGTTATTGTGAGATGGCTAGGACCACTGTGTGAGGCAGCCACGTAAGTGCTTTAAATAAATAAATTGCACATTGGAGTTCAGTCCTTTCCATTATTTTCTCCCCTGGTTTATATTATTCTCTCTTTATTCATTTACTCTAGAGTAAAAAAAAAAGAAATTGAAGGGGCACATCACACTATATTTTAACACATAATTCATTTTTGTATCTTACTTTACTTGTGTAAACAAATATAAAGCAATTTAATATGTATAGATAGCGTGAAAAATATACTATTTCTTAGAAGAATATAACCTTATTAATGAAGATTAGAAATTTGATACCATACAAAAATAGATGGCTTTTGATCTGCTGAGTTATTTTCCTCAAAAGTAAGAGATTTTTTTTTTAAAAAAATGCATTGTTCATTTATGCTTCTGCCAAATATGTAGAATGCATTTAATCAGAATAAGACACTGGTGATCAGAGAACTCATTTTTCTGCAAATTACAAATCCCTCTGTGTAATCTATTTAGTCAGAGACCTGTAAAGGGAATTATTTTTAAAACTTTCTGCAACTTCCAATAGACATAAAGGCATGTATAATATTAGATCCTGGGTTAAAAGGTTAACACATATGCATGTATGTGAGAGAAAGAAAAATATTAAAGAAAGCTTTGGCTAAGTGTATAGAAAAATAGTCAGGGCATAATAGCAGAATTGAGTTGCTCTGCTAGAGAATTATATTTCTTTATTGGGTTCTTATGTAGGGTAAATTGATGTAATAGATATTCATGGTTGAATAGAGAAAATGGAGAATAAATGTTTTGGGTTTCTAGTATTATTTTTTCTATTTTCATTGTTATAGGAAGGCTGTGTCCTTCAATATCTTTTTTTTAAATTTTGCCATTTGCTGTTCTCTTGCTCTGGAATTTAATTCATTTGCAAAGGGATAACTCAGAACTCTCCAGTGCTTATGTGAACCTGAGAAATATTAGAAGAAATCCTGTATTTCTCTTTATCTTAAAAAAGATTTCTGGCTGTCTTGATTCTGATTAATACCTTCATATGCCATAGTACATCATGTTAGGCTTTCGGCACTTAATCACTGGCTTGACTGCTATCTACCTGGTATTTATTTACATATGAGTAAAACTCTCCATGTAATTGGGGACAGTGAAAAACTCTAGCCTTTAAGGCTGCTCAAATCAGGAAACAGATTCTACAAGAAGACTAGAATTAAGCTTTATTTTGCAACCTGATTGAAGCCCTGAGTCTCTCTGAGCTTGGTTGTTACCAGCCAGGTAACATCATCAGTGCAAGTGAGCATGTCATGAGCTTGTTTATATACAGTATAGTGGCTTCCCTGCCAATTTTAATAGGGATGTGTCTTCTTCCTTGGTGGTTCATTGATTAGAGTACTGTTTTCTGCCTGATTATTTGTCTATTGTTAATCCCTGTTTATCTGAATGTTAGATGCTGAAAGAGTTGTATTCTAGTTTCATTCCTATTTTTTTTTATTGTTACTTTTTAATGGTATGTAAATGGGGTTTATCTCAATATGTCTACTGATGGCTGATTTTTCTGAATGCCTAGCTTCTAGGAATTTCCTAACATTTTTGGATTCAAGATGCTAATAGTTTCCCAATTGAAACTGTGGTTGAATTTGTATATATGTTATAAGATTAAGGAGTTTTCATCAGAAATTCTCTTCTATTGGAATTTTTATTGAGTTTTTCCTCCTCTATTTCTTATATCCCAGTGAGTTATGGCAGAGCCAGTCTGAGTTTCTTCCTAATATTATCTCTTTTTCCAAGGCTTAAAGAATGCTCCTGAGCTTTTTGTTTTTATTACAGCTTCTGAATGCTTACCTGAAAGCAACCTCCATGATTCTACAAAACACAACTCAAGCTGAGAAAGAACATTAAGGACAGGCAGCTCCATCCTTTTTTGCATGAAAATAATTGGCAAAACTGTGCATCCTAGGACAAGAATTTTTGAATCAATGTAGATCCAGTTGTTTTAGTGGTTAGTGCACTAGGCTAGAAACTAGGCGACTGTGAGTTTTAGTTCTGCCTTAGCCATGAAAACTGTCTGGGTGACTTTGAGCCAGTCTCACACGCACACTCAGCCCAAATGTGGGGAAAATAGGAAGAAGGAGTATTAAGTATGCTTGTTGTCTTGAGTTAAAAATAATAAAGACTGGATTAAAAAAAAATCTTTAAAAAATGGACTAACTTGAAGAATGCATCCAAAATCTGGAACCCATTACCTGGGAGATTGAAATTTGGCAAAGTTGTGGTCCCTTCAATGCTGCCACGCTGCCATACTGTCTTGCTACCATGGTCAGCCATGGTCACGTAATCATTATTTCCAACATTCCCTGCCAGCTTCCCATAAGTCAATGAGAAAGCCAGCAGGAGATGATGATACATCCTTTGTTAAATGAAAAGCATTTATATTTCTCTTGCTACACATCTTTTTTCTTTAATAAACCGATGTTTACTTCTTTAATTTTCAAGCCAAAAGCAATATGCCCACGGTAATTTTGTTTTCTCTGTTTAGGTAAGGAAACATTTCTGAAGTGACGAAATGATGGGTTGTCTAACTAGGCTAAAAGCTGAAGATTATTTTCTCAATAAAGCAAAAACCATTCACTGAAGAATGGAATAATTTAACTTTGTGGCCAATGTTTATCAAAAAGAAACAAAGCAGCATCAAACTACTTTCCTTTTGTTCCCTAGTGAACAGTGAAAAACAAAATGCCAGAATAGGTGATCATTCTTGTTTGTTACTATTTGTTACTATTTGATTGTCCATTTCACTAATGAGTACTGTACTTTTGTTAACTGGTTTCTGTTCAGGTTATATAACTCTTTCTCCATAGCTACTGTATTCTCTTGAAATAATTTTATGTATCTATCTTGCAGCACATTAATATAGCATTCAATCACTCTGCTCACAAAATGATAAAGAGGGCCAGGATTCTATATTCTGAAACTGAAACACTTTAAAGTCTTTCCATGTCTAATATCATCTTCAACTCATTTGAGTATAATATTAGCACAGGAACTGGATATAAACCAAAGTAAGAACTAATTCTGAAATATCTCTTCTTATTCTTTTTGTGCTGTGTAGGTACAGTTGACTTAAATGCAGTAAAACTCCAAAAATCTTTTACAGCTATAATTATACAGACTATTATAATTCCCTCAATGAAGATTTCAAGATTTCAAGATTCCATCTTTCTTTTTTATTATTATTTATTGTTTTATCATAGAGAATAAAATACAAATCAGTAAAACAAACAAACAAAATGAAACAAAACAAAAGCATACATTCAACCCTAATAACAACAAAAAAGAAAAAAATAGTGTACAGAAAAGAGGAAAAAGTGGTCAATTAAATTTAACATTTAACATTTAACATGTTGGATCCGCCCTGACTGGGTGCTGAAAGAAAAGAAAAAGCAGTAATTTCTCCTCCCCTTTTACACACACACACACACACACACACACACACAAAAGCAGTCAACAGGTTCAGCTAAACATTACAATACTCTTCAAATCCCTCTGTTAACCATCTGTTATTATATTTAGCACATAGAAAGTCTACAAATGGTTTCGAGTCTCTTATAAAACTGTCTAGTCCATTATCTCTAATCAAAGCAGTTAATTTCATCATCTCTGCTAGTTCAGTCAATTTCAAAATCCATTCTTCAACAGTCAACATCTCTTTTTCTTTCCAGAGTTTGGCAAGTACAATCCTCACAGCTGTCACCGTGTGAAAGAATAGCACCCCAAATTGTTTTTCAACTGGCTTGTCCATCATACATTCCGAAATCATCTCTGTTCTGTGTAGCGCTTCATGAGTTGATAGCCAAAGTGGCACTTTATCAGCTAATCTTCTTTTATACTTCCATTCCATTTTTCATATTGCATTGCATATCTTAACTGCTTATAGTATTGAACAGCCAGGTACTTAAATATGATGCTTCTGATATAAGATTTTCTATAGATTGAGTAAGAATAGAAGATCCCAGATTTTGAGCCAGTTTTCTATTTGGAAGATCACTGGTGCGGAAAGAGGGAGAGAGAGTGATTTGTTTGTATGCATGCATTATCTAATCCACATATACACAGTATATAAAAACTTAAATACTTTTGCATTTCATGAAGCAGATTTTGCTCCAGGAAACTTACTAATAAGACATCCTATTTGTTTGTGAGACTGATTAATCCAGCTATTTTCCTGGAAATTGCCATCATAGTCATTTATTCTGTTTCACTCAGAGCAAGAAAAAGCATAAGTACCTTCTCCTAGGAAATCAAACCAATTTGTTAGGGAGTAGGACTTCTCTGTATGTCTTTGTGTTCTGATTTTAAAAGAACCAAAATATTGATTGTGTGAATACCCACCTTTACTTCGCTTCCTTGAGGTCTTCCATATTTATATTTATACTTTCCTGTTTTATTCCCCCTGCCCCTCCCCTCTTTTAACAATTAATAACTTTATCTTATACCTCATCAGTACCTCACAAAAGCCAAGGTTTAAGTTACCTGCTCAGTCTTGGAGCTGGGTGACTTTCAACCATATAGTACTACAACACTGGCAGAGTTTTATGCTTTCTAGCCTTACATTTTGCAAATATGGTAGTTTCGGTGGGGCATTTGTATAATACCACTGATCCAATATAGGAATCAAATAGTTTTGGGGTGGTTAATTAAGAAAGCAGTTCTGAGGAATACCAAATCAGGAATAAATATCTTGTGCAACAGCCATTAAGGTTGTCATAATTATAATGCTCAGATAATATGCCTGTTTTAAATTTTCTAACCTTTTATCTTTATAATTTATAATCTTTGAATATCATATAAGAGATATAAATATTAAAATTGTTCATAGGCACATTCAGAATAAAGTTCCTTTTTATAGAAAGAATCATTTTACATAAAGAATATAGAGAATTTTCATAGAAAAAAAATCCTTTTATAATTTTCTTTAGCCACAGATTAGTTTCAGCAAAAAATGTGAGGCAAAACAAAAATGTAAGACTTACCAGCCTATTTGGCAATTCTGTTATTGAATGTGTTTCTGATTTAGACCTTGAAAGACCTTGAATAAAATCCAATATCTTTGAGATGCCTTTATATAAATTCATCAATATACAGATAAAGTATGAAAAAAGACAGTCAACAAAACTGTAGCCAGCAATACTGATAAAGAAAAAAAAGATTAATCTATGCCTTATTTATTATTTTGTTCTTAGTGTATAATCAGTTCTCAATATATTACTGTTTGTACCATATTTTTCTCTTTTTTTCTCTCAGTTTTTTCTTTCACAGAGTACTTAACTCTTCTGTGTAGCCTATTATGGAAAAATTATATCCGTTAATTAGAATACATTTCATTATGTGTTACTTGAATTACTGTGTAGTATCTATATCTTACATCCTGTAGATAAAAATAAATTAGAAATATAGTTAGCTAGAGGAAAGCTTATATTTTCTTTCAAAATAAAACCAGGAGATGTATATCAACTAAGCCATATTTTTATCTATGTACTTATAGATACTTACTGTACTTATATTAGTTTACTTGTGGAAGAAAGTTCACTTCCATTAGAATATTTGCTTCCTTTTCTCTCCCCTCCCCTCTTCTCTCCTCTTGTCACTGATCAGAATTGAACTATTACTTAACAACTTTCTCCATTTATAGGACAATGCTTAAAGTGCAGCTATGTGTTCTATATTTAACATGTATCTAAACAAGCAGGTATAACATAAGAAAAATGCTCTTTAAAATTGGAGTTTTGATGTTAAGGTTTACTGATGTTAAGGATATGTAATCTTGATTTTTTTTTTTTGAGCTACAGTTGGAAGGCATCTACATTTAATTCTTGTAACTCAAATTTCCTTGCCCTCAATTTGGCTATCCTGTACTCTATATTTCTTGAATTTAGTAAGCAGAATTGTTTAGTCCATGAAAATATTTTTTTCTTTTTTACTAATGCATTGTACTATGCTGCTTAACTTAATAATTTTTACTTCATGGTAATGCCCATTTTATGGTAAAGAACACTTTACTTCAGTTATTAAAACAACTTCCTGAAATTGTGAAAAGTGGATAGATTTCAATCTATTTTCATAATAGATATCTCATTGTTTTCATAAAGTGAATAACAGCCATGGGCACATGGAAATGTCTTATTGGATTAATTGATTTTTCCTGGCAAACTCCAGGATGGAATTATAGATATGTATAATTATGATCCATTGGATGAAAAGACTGGAGGAAGGAGAGTCCAGTGTTGATTTGCAGAAGGTTAAAAAGAGGTACTGGATTTACAATTGGCTAAATCTGATGCAGATTAGATATGTTTAAAAATGTCAAATTACTCCAGTCCAATATATGGTTTTGGGCTAGAAGTGGGAAGATGTGGATTCAAATCACTTTTCAACCATGAAATCTCATTGGCTAGTTTGGAGCTACTCATTCTCTGCTGACCCAGACTTGTTATGGAGAAAATTGGGAAGAGAATATGATGACTGCCCTCTCAACTTCCTAGGAGAGTGGTGAGAAATGAATACAACCAAGTAGTAAGTAAGTAAGTAGTAAGTAATTTGAGCATCAGGCTTCTATATTAACTATACATTTAACAGCTGATAACAAATAGTATGATCAGTGCATATGTCATGCATTAATACAGATTTTAAGATCCTGAAAGGCAAATGTATTGAATAAAGGAAGTATATGAAAGTATGTATTCAAAAACTGAATAAATGAAGCCAGGAATCAAAGATGACTCCAGGGTCATTTGTGTTAGATTTTCTTATATACATAATTGTTCTGAGCATTCAAACACACTTCTTTGATTACTGAGAGGGTTTCCCCCCCCCCTTATTTATAGAAATGTCTCAGTAACAAGATTCACACTTCTTTGCATCTGTCAGAAAATACTAACTGGGGAGGGGGGCAAAATGGTTCTTGAGATATTAGCCTTTTCCAAATGTCATTTGCTTAATGCAAACAGGGATGTCTTTCCATTGCATGATCCCAGTGTATTCAACTAACAAGGATAGAAATGGCTGATACGGCAGAATTGTATATCATTATGTGTAGCGCCTATGATCCACAATCATTTTTTGTGTATGTGTGTGTGCCTTTGAGTCAATGTTGACTCCTGGTTGCTGTTTGAACAAGTCATTGCAACTTTCTTGGCAAGGTTTTTGGAAGTTTTTTTAAGACTGAGAGAATGAGAGAGCATCTGGTTCAAAGTCACTCAGCTGGCTTCCTGCCTAAGGTGGAACTAGAAATCTCAGTTTCCTGATGCCTTAACCAACATACCAAATGCCCTCTGAAACCATAGTCATGCAGGATTCTAATCTACAGAGAATGCTGCAAGAGAGAGAAAGTTCCTTATGGCAGGTGTTCGCTTTGCAAGGTGTAGAGATGACTAGGATAGCAAAAATGTTTTTCCTCATGTAAATGTTCTGCAGGAGTAGACCAAATTTCCATTCTTACCCAGCATTTGATTTTTGCTGTAACCATTAGCAACTAAATGCTAGTGTTTCTGTAACATTTTCCAGAGATATTATCTTCAGATGATTTTGAAAAAATATTTAATTGAAATGCTAATAAAATCTATTTGGTAACTGTACTTTGGCCTCTAGAATGAATTATTTAATGTTTTGTGCATAACTTCCAAAAATAACTCGTAAAAAAGTACTTCAGACCTAATGGGAGCACAATACATTTCTGTTCTTAATTAAAGCAGGCAACACCTCTTTATTTATTTCTTTATTAGATTTATTAGCCACCGCAATACAACTCTAGGTGGATAACATTTTTAATGAGTAGAAAACAATATTAGAATAAATAATGTATGTTCATATAAGACAGACTCCATATCCTATGAAAATATATCCAACAAGGGCTCAATAGCCACCCTATGTCCAGACCTAGGAGAGTAGCCAGTTTTTGTTGTTGTTGTTGTTTTTAAATCAGAACACTATTACGGAGGGAGCCAAACTATTCTCAGTGGGAATGCTATTCTAGAAGGCAGGAGATGGCAGAGAAGGTGCAGTTTCTGGGTTCTGATAAGTGTCATTATTTAATTGATGGAACACCTACTCTGTCCAAGCTTACTGAAGTGGTAACAACATTGGAACACTTTACAAACTTGTGTGTCATGTTTCCATGCAAGTGCAAAAACAGATACTCCTGTTGTAATGAATCAAATCATTCAAACAGTGTGCTTTTAAATAGATTTTAAAAACCAGCTTCAAATTTTTCCCAAGTTCATAGAGAAATCCTACCATAAAAGAAACAAGTGTGCTTTATTCAGCCTAGCATGGTGAACACCTCAGGTTCAAAGGTCTTCTTCCAAATAATTTTCAAAGCATTGACTATATATATATATATTATATATATATCTTCAAGATGGTGCTGATTCTTAGTGACCATTTTCTCCAAGACCTGACCTTGGCCTTCAGGTTTTCCAATAGTACACTCATCACCATAGTAACTGACTGGACATCCTCTAATATTAGAGCATTTTCTAGAAAGCTAGGTCTTTACATAATGTCCCTGAAGTAGGATAATTTGAGCCTGATTATTTGTGCCTTGAATGAGAAAGTTGGGGTTGATTTCAAAGCAGGTATACCCTATTTTCTAAACCTTTTTCTACATAGAAAGCTCTACTGGTAGATGGATGGATGAGATCTATTTATCTACTGTAAAATGATGGTTAGAGCCTAGCAGAAATAACAATCTTTTAGTACTTTAAAACTGATAAATTATTACCTAAACTTTTACGAGTTATAGTCTACTTTATTAAATACATGGAATATAGTGATAAGAAAGTAGTCATTTATATATATAAATAAATGAGATTTACCTTTATAGTTTTACCATCAGAAGACATTCATTAAAATATTCTGCAGTATTTATTTCCATATTAAAAGACTATCACTAACTCCTATAATTTGCTAGTTTCTACTTTATTGCATGCTGTTTATTGGCACCAATAAAACCAATGTTTAATATTCTAGACCTATGGCATTTGATTTGTTTAAAATATGCAGCGACTGCAAGGAGAGATCTGAAGTTTCAATTTCATGTTAATAAGAGACAGAATAAAAATGGATTAAAAATGGATATATGAACTGCACAGCAGATGTGAAAAGTCTTGTAGATGTTATGGATAAAGAGTAATTGATGTTTTTGAAAGACTCCAGGGCTCGGCAGCAGACAGCAGGCAAATCAGAGCCCTCTATAATATAAACATGGTATTAATAATTCTTTTCTTGCCCAAGGGTAACTATTCTTCTAATGGTTGAAGAGTGTGGTTATATTTGTACAACACTTGTTAAATGACAATGGGGAAAAAAATAGCTAAGTGAAGGAACCATACTGGCGATAAATATTTTTTGAGAGTTACAGCCTATTGGGCTGGATAAAACCTTTGATGTGAGGATGCAAGATCAGATTTGTGCATTCCATATAATTCAGAGCAGGTGAGAGAAAACCTCTCCAAATAAAAAATAAACTAATAATTTTGAAAGAATGAAATATATTCCTGGAACTGAAGTTCCTATCCAATTCATAATCATTCATTTGTGCTTCTCAGAAATCTTTGTAGAAAGAGAGACACTTGGAAAAAAACAGAAAGAGAAGTGGTATGCTGGAATGTCATTTTCAAAAAAAAGGGTAGGCACTGAGAAAATTGCTCCATTTTTCATGTATGTAAAAGAAGCTCCATCAATAGCATTGTACAAGGCAGGAAGATGGATTTTTACCAGTTAGAATATGATATCAAGATTATTTCAGTATCACCTAAGTGAGGATGGGGGGGGGGGAAGTAGGAAACTTATATGGATATTTCCTCCCCATTGTTCCCACAATAGAATCTTTTCTAAGATCCTAGTATGCCTTTGTAGGTTCCCAAAGATAATGTTGCAATAACAATGATACCAGGATATTTTTTTAATGGGATGCAGTGATGCTGATAGTTGGTACTTGAATATGCATTGATATTTATGCCTATCATTGTCTCCCTTGTTCACTAAAAAGCCACACACAACAGGCACTATATAAATACCACACAGAGAATAGCCAAAGTACACACTCTTCTAGAGAGAAGTTCCTTGAGGATGGGCTCCAGCATGAGTCTGAAAGCTCGGGAGACTAAACCTCTGGTCCTGGTGACCGACCCAGATTGGATCCTGCAACATTATCCTGGAACACGTATATTCGCCTTCATGTGATAGGGCAACTAATTTGAAATTTTGATAGCCTTGTTATAAGGTGGGGTGGGGGTTGCCCAAGTATTGCTACCACTGTGAAAATGTGCAACATGTAAGAGCTTTAAATGTAAAGTATTGCTTCAACAGCTTTAATTGTGACTTGGTTTTATGTAACTCACCGTGGGGAAAGTAATCTGATGAAATTATTGAAGCCCATGATTCAGAAATTGGAAACTGCCTCCAAATGAAAATGACCTTAAAATACAGGAATGGCTCTCTCAGTTCTAGTCCAACCCCCCCACCCAAGCAGGAGACGTTATTGTGTACCCAGTGATAAATAAGACAAAGATCTTTTTTTAGGTTAGGATTCCTGTTTTCATTAGATAGTCTAACAAACATGAACAATTTAAATAGTAAGTCATCTAATTCTGGATTTAGATCAAATGTATGGAGTAGTGTTTAAAAAACATTTGTCTTTCTTTGCCCCACATGTTTTTTATTTAAAATGTAATCAGTATCAACAAATAAACAAACAAAAAACAGACTCCAGGATTTCTAAGAAAAGTTCTGGGACCAACATAGCCCTACACTGCAGCGCCCTTGGTGCTCCCTGAGTTTCATGGCTTTCTTGAAGACATTTAATTACCAAATTAGGTAACCTCATCAGCTACCAATATTCTCTTCTATTGATAGCCCAACAGTACAATGCAGATAGTTGAGGGAAACAAAAACATAAGTTGATTGTTGCCTGGCACTATGGTTATTGCCAAGAATAATGATAAAGAGAACACAGTGTGGAGATAAGAAGCATCTTGGAAAATTGCAAAAGATGGAGGGGAGAATCTTTACCAGTTTGCCTTCTGACAAATGGGTGTTTTGTGACTGGCAATGCCCATATGACAACATAACAGCTCATGGCTGTCATTTGTAAGCATCCCCACCACATACTGTCAATATATCAAACGTGGCCGCTGACTCAGAAAGTTTAGGGATCCTGATATTTGTACTAGAAACATCCTGTTTAGATAAATAGATAAATTTATTCCTAGGGTTGTCACAGTGTAGTACATGGGAAGCCTAATATACATGCCAATGCTTCCCTTGGTACCAATCAGGTCCTGATTCACCTGATATTTTATATATGACATGTTTACTTTATTCTAGTTACAAAATATAGGAACCTGGCATGCTGGTAAGAAAAGCATCACTTCTAGCATCATTACTTCCTGGAAAGATTTTCTGGATGCAGAATGGATGCAATTACAGCCAATGGGTAGCGATTGTAGCCAACCCCTGGATTTGGAAATGAGCCTCCCAAGGACAAAAGGAAGCTGGATTGATAGGGGAAATCCTGTAGGAGGAACACTAGAGAGAATAGCTAGTATATTCTGTTTAATCTATGTTTTATAATTGATTGGATCTCCTATGGCAACCATTTTTTGAAAGGCAAGCTCAGACTTTCATATATGCCAACCGGCCCCAATTGGTATGGAACAGTAGTAATGATATAACATCTCTAGAACAGAAAATAGCAATTACAGGTTTCTTGGAAGTCATTATGGTACATTGACTTCAGCATCGCTGTTAATTCTCAAGTCGCTCTGATGTATTCATAGATGAATAATTTGAATGAGAAAAGCTTTAGCCAATTAACTGACAAAAATCTATTATGTCAAGACAGGAAGCTGCTACACAGCCGATTTTTCAAGTGTTTACCCACAAATCATGGAAGTGCAAGTTTTGTCAGCAAATGTGATTTATGCAATAATAATCATCTGAAAAGATGAAAGCTCTGGAGGTAGAAGTAGAAATAAAGAATGATCCATATTTCTTTTGTGATTGCATTATGTTCACAATTCCCCTCCTGCACTATGATTGAATTGTGCTAATTCTTCATATTTGACAGATGAATACCAACCACTCATCTGTACCCATCTAATCTTCAAACATGAATATAAAAGATACCTGTATGGCATCTCTCCATTACTTTTAATTGTTCATAGCAGGAATGTAAAACTGTATATCTAAAAAGAAAGAACCATGATTGGAATATTAATGGCTTGAGATTTCATAATTCTATATATTCAACATCAATAATGGCAGAAAGTGAAGAGGAACTAAAGAGCCTCTTGATGTGGGTGAAGAAGGAGAATGCAAAAGTTGGCTTGAAACTCAACATTAAGAAAACCAAGATCATGGCATCCGGCCCTCTCAATTCCTGGCAAATAGATGAGGAAGAAATGGAGGTAGTGACAGATTTTATCTTCCTGGGCTCCAAGATCACCACAGATGGGGTCTGTAGCCAAGAAATTAAAAGACGCTTGCTCCTGGGGAGGAAAGCTATGGCAAATCTAGACAGCATACTAAAAAGCAGAGACATCACCATGCCAACAAAAGTACGTATAGTCAAGGCCATGGTTTTCCCAGTTGCAATGTATGGCTGTGAAAGTTGGACCATAAGAAAAACTGAGCGCAAAAGAATTGAGGCCTTTAAACTATGGTGCTGGAGAAGACTCCTGCGAGTCCCCTGGACTGCAAGGCAATTAAACCAGTCAGTCCTAGAGGAGATCAACCCTGACTGCTCTATAGAAGGCCAGATCCTGAAGTTTAAACTCAAGTACTTTGGCCACCTAATGAGAAGGAAGGACTCACTGGAGAAGAGCCTAATGCTGGGAAAGATTGAGGGCAATAGAAGAAGGGGACGACAGAGAATGAGGTGGCTGGATGGAGTCACTGAAGCAGTAGGCGTGAGCTTAAATGGACTCCAGAAGATGGTAGAGGACAGGAAGGCCTGGAGGAACGTTAGCCATGGGATCGTGATGGGTCGGACATAACTTCGCAACTAACAACAACAAACATCAATAAATAGAAAAGATACAATACATAAGAAAACATTTTATGCCTTTGCTATTGTTTCTCCAAGTGTACAGATTTAATACCCAGAATTCCATATTTGCTGTCTCTAAGTGACATGGTCTCATGACATTGCTGTTTATACCTGGGTCATTTAAGGATAGAAATTCCAGTCCCTACCTGTATCTGCACAAATCCTGAATATTTAAAAGAGCCTTCCTCAATCTGGTAATTGAAATCTAGAATGACTGGGAGAGTACCAGTTTGTAGATGGAGGGTGGTGAGTAACATGGAGTGAAGCAGGGATATGCTGGAGTCAGGGTGCTAAAGGGCCATGTGTATGTGTGCAACTGGGGAAGGGGTGCAAGCATGAACTACAGGGTATGAGATCCCTAGGGTTTTCCTTCTAAGGGCCTCTTGGGAGAAAAAGCAATGAGAACAACTTGCAACTTTCCCTGCCAGGTTGGCTTTGCTTGTGGGAAGCCAGGAGGGAAGGTTGCAAATGGCAATCAGACAGCACAGGATGCTGCAACTATCATAAGAGGGAGCCACTTGCCAAGTGTTTGGAACATGAGCACATAACCGCAGGGATGGTGCAATAGCCTGAACTTCGAGGAACAGTCGTAAGCACTACTTGTTCAGTGCCATCACAACTTTGAATAGTCACTGAACAAGCAGTTGTTAACTGTGGACTACTTGTGTAATACAACAATGTTAAACACAGATATAAATATGTACCAGCATCCTCTCACAGTGTATTCACCTCATGGGTTGCCCAAGCCTGTTGGGAGAGTTGGGCTTTGAAGGAGTTCCTAAATGCCAATAAGGTTGGGGCTAATCTCACCTCAGGGAAACCATTGCAGGACAATACAACACAGCCAATTTGCCACAGGGAAAAGTCACCACAGTCTTCCCACTGCAAGGAGAGGTGGGCAGGTGGGCAAGTGAGGAAGTGGAAAGAGCGCACAGCAGCATATACCTTATGTTCAAATGCTTTTTTATACTAGAACAAAAGAATGAAATGGATATCTATACAAACAATCTCTACACAATGTCATTCTTACTGGATAATAGTTACTGGACATCAGACTTTGAAACATTGTCATTAGTTTTCTGTGGATTTGTAATGGTATCAACTTGACAACAAAACATTTTTTCATGCTAGGTTTCATTTTAAATCTGTCTGTTATTAGCTGGAAAAGAATCCAAATGAGACTTTAAAATACTCAGGGAACTAATTTTATTAAGCTCTTAATGTTGCAAAAGCTAAAAACTTTGGATTCTGAGCTTGCTGGTAATCAAATGGGGAGGAAACAATATCCTAATGAAAGAACTATCATTGAGGAAGCCACACTTTAACAAGACTGGCAGGGCAAACTACTACATGTAAATATCCAACAAAGCCCACTCTACCTGACACTGATTAAGCTACCTAGCCTGGTTTTTAAATGTCTGCAAAAAAATAACCAAGAGCCCTAAGAAACCAACCATTCAATCCTGAACTACCTATACTATTTTCTGTTGAAAGCTTAAAAAATTGCATTCCAACTATTCATAAATATTTTTTTAAATATTATCTTGTGACCGTTCATTTGTCTTGATTCATTCAGTAAGAGTACCAAGAAACATGTGTCAATAATGAGTCTTATGAGATTCTTCTTCAGTCGATCCCAGTTGGGTAACCAAACATCTCCTTGATTCAATGAGTGTTGATATGATATATGGGTTCCCCTTTTTCACATGTGACTTATCAAGAACAAAGTAAATGGGTAGCGAATGTTTTAGAGCCTGTGTGTTTCTGAATATTCCTAGCATGCAGCAAAATATATTTGGATTTGCTATGTTAAAAATGCCTGACAAATGAAAGCTTTGTAAATGAAGGAATCTGATCATTACCTCACAAATTTACATATTTCTTGGAGAGGAAGTATGAATCAGATTTTTTATGTATCTTAATACCATGAGATGGTTGTCAGTTAAAATGAATTAGTAAAATTTAGATAGGTGATGGTAGATAGATAGATAGATAGATAGATAGATAGATAGATAGATAGATAGATAGATAGATAGATAGATAGATAGATAGATAGATAGATAGATAGATAGATAGATAGATAGATACAGTGCATACCGAAAATATGCCCAAAATGTGTACTTTAAAACAAAATTGTTTAATATAATTTTTATATGACTTATTTTTTAAATAAATCACCAATGTACATGAATGGCATATTGACATACAAGTAAAGTATCATCGATTTAAATAAAAAGATCTCTCTTTTCCTTTTGAAAGGAATGAAGATTTTTAGTTCTTACATGTTCATATTCTCTTTTTGCTAATGTTAGACAATTTGAAAGTTTCTACCTCTTTTCTTATATTTACAATTTTTCTTTCAACAGGTTTTTATTAAATAAAGCAGTTGATTTTTAAATATGTCATTGTTTACATTCTCATAAAATGGATTAAGGAGTTTTTCAGACATGTAACAGAGCTCTAATTTTCTCTTAGATGAAAGGTCTTCATAGATTGGATGACCTTTATGACAGCATATCAAAAGAAGGTATAATTAAATAAAATTATTCTCCAGAGTTGAAATGATAGACAGAATAGAAGCTCCTCAAGAGGCAGTGGAACAGATATCACTTTCTCCTTCACTGCTCTTTGCAGCTCTTTTAAAGAAAGATTTTCCATTTTCATGTTCAGTGGTCTGAGAAGGTTTTATGGTATAGAAATAATAATTTGCTCAAACAAATTTAGCTCCCAATTTCTTTTGTTATTCTACCAATTACCCCTTTCCACTTGCATGCCGATCTGACTAAGATGGCAATGTATTTATGAGAAGCATAAATAATGTTAATGTGATTTCCATGTAGGATATTAATATGAAGTATATTATAATGTCCTACAACAGGTCATGTAATTTCTTTTGACTGATTATATGTTTTTAAGCATAGATGGATTTTCATGAAAGTGATGTACTGTGAACATAATCCAGTCAAAGGTGAGCAAGTCCTGCTGATTTTACTGGGAGGAAATCAAATATGTGTTTTTGATTTAGAGGTGGACACAAAGGGCCTTTTGAAATTTTCTAAAATGTTCTTCCAGCAGGGAAGAAAATTCTCTATTATGTTGTTTCAGCAAGGAAGGAAATTCTGTAATTCACATATTCTTAATATAGGGTACTTTTTGCTATTGAAAAAAGAATGAGGTAAATTTTAGGTTTATTTTATTAAAATGCATGGTCATAAGCCAAAAATGCTGAAGTTAAAAAATATATATTACACAGCATCCAACAAAAGCCTATTTCCAGCAAATAGAAGGAAGCATTTCTTGAAAGAAACAGACCAAATAAAAGAGGAGGTGGAGTTGCTCTCTATATAAGAAATAACTACATCTCTACAGAATTAGAGCAAATCAATGATGAAAACTGTCTTGAATGCATTTGGGTCAATATAAAACGGGGGGGAATGACATTGCCATAGGTGTATACTATAGGCCACCCAATCAAACAGAGGAAATAGATGAACTTTTTGCTAGTCAGTTAACTAAGGTATGTAGAAAGCACATCACAATAGTAATGGGGGACTTTAATTACCCTGACATCAACTTTGCACCAAGTGGAAGATCAAACAGATTCCTGACAAACCTAGCAGACAACTTTGTCTCCCAAAAAGTAGAGAAGGGAACTAGGGGTTTAGCCATATTGGACATAATTCTCACTAACAGGGATGAAATGATAGAAGGTGTTGAAGCCACAGGAACCTTGAGGGGGAGTGATCATGCAATATTGGAATTCAACATTATGCAAGCACAAGCAATAGAACACAGTCAAACTAGAGTCTTGGACTTCAAGAGAGCTAATTTCAATAAACTTAGAGAGAGCTTGGGAAGGATTCAATGGATGAGAATCCTCAAGGGGAAAACAACTCAAGAAGCTTCAGAAATTTTGAAAAGTGAGATAATAAAAGCCCAGTCTAGCACAATACCAACAAAGAAGAAAAATAACAGCTCTCAAAAGAAACCAGTATGGCTGCATAAAAAACTCTCTGATAAATTGAAAGACAAAAAGGACAAGTATAACAAGTGGAAAGAGGGGCACATAACTATGGCAGAATATCAGCAAATAGCCCGAGCCTGCAAAGATGAAGTGAGGAAAGCTAAGGCTCAAAATGAACTAAGGCTTGCAACAAAAGTCAAAAATAACAAAAAAAGCTTCTTTCAACATGTAAAAAACAAGAACAAAGTCAAGGAAATGATTGGCCCATTAGTGGGAGAAAGTGGCCAGAAGGTGACAAGCAACAGGGAGAAAGCAGAACTATTTAACTCATTTTTTGCATCCGTCTTTACACAAAGGGAAAAAACAGCCCAACCTATTAAAAACAGTACCTCAAAAAACAGATTAGAACACAAGTTAAGATAGGCAAGAAAATGGTAAGTGAGCACCTGTCCAGCCTAGATGAGTTCAAATCACCAGGACCAGATGGATTACACCCCAACGTTCTCAAGGAACTGGCAGATGTGATCTCAGAACCACTGAACTATATCTTTCAAAGATCCTGGAGCACTGGGGAACTACCGGAGGGCTGGAAAAGAGCTGATGTAGTTCCCATCTTCAAAAAAGGGGAAAAAATGGATCCAGGAAATTACAGACCTGTCAGCCTGACCTCAGTACCTGGGAAGATTCTGGAAAAGATAATCAAACAACGAATCAGCGAATACCTAGAGGCAAACAAAGTCATTACCAAAACCCAACATGGGTTTGTCAAAAACAGATCATGCCAGATGAATCTTATCGCATTCTTTGAGCAAGTGACAAAATTAGTGGACCAGAGGAATGCTGTGGATATAATTTATTTGGACTTCAGTAAGGCATTTGATAAAGTAAATCACAACCTACTACTTGATAAGATAGAAAATGTGGGTTAGACAGTTTCACCACCAGATGGATTCGTAGCTGGCTGACCGGCCATACTCAGCATGTAGTCCTCAATGGAACCACATCTACATAGAGGGAAGTGAGTAGTGGGGTGACCCAGGGCTCTGTTCTGTGCCCAGTTCTCTTCAACATCTTCCATCAATGATTTGGATGAGGGGATAGATGGGGAACTCATCAAATTTGCAGATGATACCAAGCTGGCAGGAATAGCCAACACTCCAGAAGACAGGCTTAAGATACAGAAGGATCTTGACAGACTTGAACATTGGGCGCTATCTAACAAAATGAAATTCAATGGTGAAAAAAGTAAGGTTCTACATTTAGGCAAGAAAAACCAAATACACAGGTATAGTTTAGGAGGTACCTTGCTCAATAGTAGTAACTGTGAGAGGGATCTCGGAGTCCTAGTGGACAATCACTTAAATATGAGCCAGCAGTGTACTGCAGCTTCCAAAAAAGTCAACACAGTGCTAGGCTGCATTAAGATCACGTGAAGTGTTAATACCACTTTACAATGCCTTGGTATTGCCACAGTTGGAATACTGCATCCAGTTTTGGTCACCATGATGTAAAAAAGATGTTGAGACTCTAGAAAGAGTATAGAGAAGAGCAACAAAGATGATTAGGGGGCTGGAGACTAAAACTTACAAGGAACAGTTGCTGGAATTGGGTATGTCTAGTTCAGAGGTAGGCACTCGGCTCTTTTATGACTCATGGACTTCAACTCCCAGAATTCCTGAGCCAGCTATGCTGACTCAGGAATTCTGAGAGTTGAAGTCCATGAGTCATAAAAGAGCCGAGGTTGCCTACCCCTGGTCTAGTTTAATGAAGAGAAGGATGAGGGGGCACATGATAGCAGTGTTCCAATATCTCAGGGGTTGCCACAAAGGAGAGGGAGTCAAGCTATTCTCCAAAGCACCTGAAGGCAAGACAAGAAGCAACAGATGGAAACTAATCAAGGAGAGAAGCAACCTAGAACTAAGGAGAAACTTCCTGACAGTTAGAACAATTAATCAGTGGAACAACCTGCCTCCAGAAGCTGTGAATGCTCCAACACTGGAAGTCTTTAAGAAGAGATTGAACAGCCATTTGTCTGAAATGGTATAGGGTTTCCTGCCTGAGCAGGGGGTTGGACTAGATGACCTCCAAGGTCCCTTCCAACTTTGTTGTTGTTGTTGTTGTTGTTGTTGTTGTTGTTATTATTATTATTATTATTATTATTATTATTATTATTATTATTATTATTATTATTATTATTATTATTATAGATCAGTGATATAGATACTCAGAAATTAGAACTTTTCAATGCAAAGTATGCCCTCTACTATTGAATAGTAGTTCTTTGCTCTTTAATAGTTCCTTACTAATGAAGTGGTTACATGGGAGAGTGGCTAGGAATTGTTTGGGGCATTCTAAACAACCCAAAGGATATATAAAATCAATCAATCCATCCTTGTCTTCTCAGTGAGTCAAAGCAAATGAATTAGTCATCAAACAACAATAAAGTTTTATATTGGAGAACAGTTGGGAAGATGACTCAAGTGGGAAATTAATCTGGAATGGTTACATAAACACAAGAGAGCAAGTCTGACACACACACACACACACACACACCATGTCTTTGAGTCTTATCTAGTCTTTCCCATATGAAAGCTGCCACACTGAGAAAGATTCCTGTGGAACTGGCACAGAACAATGAAGTAGTTTGTGGGTATGGTTGTCATGTCTAACAGTTTTGATAGATTCCTCTGTTGCTGCTTTGCATTCTAACAGAAGCACATGCACACAATAGACCTGATAGGTGAGACATTACACAAGAAGTATAGAAACTGATAGGCAAGCAATTTTTCATCAAGAAAGCAATCTCCTTAGACATAGACTTCATTGAATTCAATGGTATTTATTTCTAAGAAAATAAAATATATTTCCCTTCTTCTCTCATTTCTTCATAATTGTTAAAGTTATGCTAAGCAAAAAGCTCTTAAAATAGGTATTTAAAAAGTTATCAATAAAAAAATTATTCTACGAGATTGTTTGGAAAAAGAAACACAACTGTTGATCTGTTGATGTGTTATAGTAGCAGCTTGGTGACAGTTTGGGCTCATTCAACATTTTGACACAAATGTTTGCATTGAAATGATTTGCACCTGCCCGAACAAGTAGATCAAGGAACATTCTTTGAATGTGAAAGCAACCACTTGTCATGTTTATAAACTTTAGCAGACTTCCTTGTAAATTACTGACTTTGCTAGATAGACCTCTTACCTTCAGTACAGAATTCATTCTTTTTTATAGAATTCTGACAATTCACAGCAGAAATCCCCAAAACAGTCATTCAGAATTTCCTTTACCAGTTAGGGGACATTTCCATTTTTTATTTTTAATGACAGGAATGCTCCTATAACTCCTATATTTCAATGCTATTTCAAAAGCAAA
The DNA here is from genome assembly GCA_023970755.1 of Azemiops feae. Lineage (NCBI taxonomy): Eukaryota > Metazoa > Chordata > Lepidosauria > Squamata > Viperidae > Azemiops > Azemiops feae. The sequence continues at coordinate 2,819,174 of JALGBA010004287.1, forward strand.
CAAAGCAAACAAAAAACAGTGTGACTGCCATAAAGTTACAGAATAACAAAAGATGGTAAGAATGCATTCTTTTAGCTCTCGATAGAATGGTGAGCAATGGTAACCTAATGCTGCCTTCCACAGATAAAGCTATATAAACTTCAGAACAAAACATCATTAAAAGAAAAAAGAAAACATGTCCTAAAATAGAAAAGTACAATCTAGCCTGCTTCCTGTAGCCACCCAAATGCTAGTTTTTGCTGACAAGGAGAAGGTGGCAGCTGAAGCATTATGATAGGAGATGATCTCTATTGCTGGTCTGGCATTAGATGCAAAATCTTAAATACATGAGAAAAACAGGATAGAATGAAAAAAAAATTGGAGACAATGATAAACAACTAAGATGGACCTAGACACCTCTGGCTATTGAAAGCTGTTGAATAGGTTGGTAAACCTGAATTAAATCAGATAGTGTTTACATTGCTAAAACTTTGTTAGTTTGGGGACAACTCTAGAGAAGATTATCAAACAGAGTTTGCTTGTTTATATTTTACCACAGTCTGTAACCAGTATAGAAGAGAGTTGTTGAGCATGATCTAGAGAAGAGTGTTAAGACTCTTAGAGGGGGAAGTATCATGTAATCTATCCTACACAGATGATCCCCTAAGGATTGGAGAAATGAAAAATTAAATGTTTTATCAATAAAAAAAAGCCAGTTGCCAGACCAGATTCAGAGTGACAATATTGCCATCAATATTTGCAAATTCTGCTTTAACTTTACATTAGGAAGTACTAATGTAGAACTAGACCACTGCACAAATGTATTAGCCAATACCATGGAGTTTTTAAATATCCAGGTACAAATAATGAATAACATTAATGGGATAGAAAAAAGTTCAGTGACCACACAGTTACTTAGCATGGCTGCACGTATTAAAAAATGGGAAGGAGAAGGTACTTAAACCTGGCATCTTTAGTCAAGAATATAGTAGCTAACCCAGGTAAAGAATGTGGCTGAGAAATTGAAAGTGTATGGTAAACAAACATTACTTGCTTGCTTGCTTGCTTGCTTGCTTGATGTCTGCCTATCTGAATTGAAAAAAAGTTTGCAATCACATTTAGCCCTAACCTTCTATCAAATTCTGAGAATCCACAGATAGCCTTTCTGCGAAGTTTCCAAACTATCCCAAGGTTAGCAAAGAATTATTATTTTTAGCATGGCAATGTCAATTTGATACTTGGTGAATAATCACGTTAATTATACAATATTTAATAAATTGCATTTGGATTAAAATAAAACTAGATGTACTTTTTATCCTTAGCTGGCCTGGAAAGCTGAGCAGGATTAAGCATGGCTAATAATTGAATGGGAGAGAGTCAATGTCAGAATTGTATTGTATGCTAGGGGAAGAAAAACACATCCCAGAAAAAAGCATGACAAGATCTTGGTACTGTTACCAAGAAAAACTACATGCACATATCCATGAAGTCATTAAGAGTCAAGGTCATCTTGAAGAAGAAGTTACTTGTTTCCTGATAAGCTTGTAAGCTTGTAATCTTGCTGAGAAACTTGCTGAGTGAATTAAATCACAATAGTACATATCAAGACCACTGTGATATAGTGGTTAAAGTGTCATACTAGAACTGAGAAGACTGAGGTTACTGTCCATCATCGACCATAGAACCAACTATTGGAAGACTTTTTGCTGGTCAGCCCAACCTATCTCATAGGGTTGTTGGGGGGGGGGATAAATGGGAGGAGGAAAAACTGTATATGCCACTTTGAGCTCCTAAAAATGATAGGATATTAATCTAGACCTTAACAAACAAGCAATATTAACAAACAAGCAATACTATGAAGATACTACGTAGAGGCCAAATGTGATCTTATCTGAAAAACTTGTGTCTCTTTGCTTTAAAAGTATAAAGAAAAATAAGAAGATCTAAAATTAGTGACAGATGTGGACAGCAAATAAGCACAAAAGAGTTAGCCAGGCAGGCAAATGAAGGGGAGGAATAGTAAAGATAACACATGATCATTTTATGAATCCAGCTGCAGAGAAATGGACTCATAGTGACTGGATAAGTATGAGAGTTATCATGATGCTAATACCACATTAACTTCGTATAGGAAAATTATTTATTCTAACCTGTACGTCCCCACTTGTGGCACCAGATGGCATTCCACATGTCTATCAATACTGCCTAAAAAGTAAGGGAGGGATGAATACCACCTAAATATATTCTTCAAATGAGAATTAGAGCTGGCTGACAATGATTTACTTGTTTTCTTGCAAAGTTATGCAGAAGTAATTAATCAAAACCAATCTTTTCATTGCTAAACTTGCAAAATGCACAAAAATTTTAATACCTATTTACTGCTACCACTTTTGCAATGTAAGAAAGGGCTTGGTGAATCTGGAATATGCCATTTTTTCCCCTACACACTGATTAAAAACTTCCTATGTGCTGGGCAGATGGTATACTTATGAAGATATATGGTGAAAAGTTAACAAATGTTAAACAGATGTTTTACTCTAAAAAGAGGCATAAAGTGATGTGTATTGATAAGATATGTTGCTACAGGCCATGAAATTATGGTGTATGAATGCAAATTACTAGATTGTGGAGGTCTTCAGTACATCTCTATATAAACTATACAGACACATACCACTCCACAGACCCAATATTATTGTTGTTTCCAGAGGAGTAGCTAGGTTGATCTTTTGCAGCAAAAAGTCTTATGGACAATTAAAGTCTTATGGCCCATTAAAGACTTAAACTTTCAGAGACTATAAATACTTCATTAGATGAATGTAATCAATGAAAGCTTGTGCAATAAAAGATTATATATCTATATCTATATCTATATATCTATATCTATATCTATCTATCTATCTATCTATCTATATATATATATATATATATATATATATATATATATATATAATCTATCTATCTATCTATCTATCTATATATATATCTATATATATATATATATATATATATATATATATATATATATATATATATATATATATATATATATATATATATATATAGATAGATAGATAGATAGATAGATAGATAGATAGATAGATAGATAGATAGATAGATAGATAGAGATAAGATAACCTTTATTGTCATTTTTATATTGTGGGCACAACGGCACACATCAAAAATGAAATTTAGTTGCCCGCTCTCAAAGTGAAACACATACATGACACACCTAAACATACTATGAACAATATATATATAGACCCACATCCCTACATATACATAGCAAATAAATATTAAATACTGTCCATCTTGAATATATAACGCAAGGAGGAAGCTTGAGAGTTCGCAAGGTTACTGCTGTATGGAATGAAACTATGGCTGAATCTGGATGTTCTGCTATGGATACCACGAAGCCTCCTCCCAGAAGGTAACAAGGAAAACAGGTTGTGAAGAGGATGTGTAGTGTCCCAGATAATCTTACGGACCCTGCTCAAGCAACACTTCTGTGCTATGTCCTGGATGGGAGGGAGGGAACTGCCAATGATCTTTTCAGCCATTCTCACCACTCTCTGCACCGCCTTCCTGTCTGAAGCAGTGATGCCTCCAAACCAGACTGTGATGCTGTATGACAGGATGCTCTCGATTGTCCCCCTGTAGAAAGTGGTCAGGACACGGGAAGGAAGATGTGCTTTTCTCATGTGGCGCAGAAAATGCAGGCGCTGCTGTGCCCGCTTCACCAGTTTCTCACTGTTGAGCGACCAAGTCAGCCTACTCGTTAGCTGCACACCCAGGAATTTGATGCTGGTAACCATCTCCACAGGTGAATCATTAATGAACAGAGAAGTGTGGCTGTGCCTGCCTTTTCTGAAATCAACAATGATCTCTTTGATTTTTCCAGTATTTAAAACTAGGCTGTTTTCCTTACACCAGTTCACCAACCCCTCAACCTCCTTGCAGTAAGCTTCCACCTTGTCATCCTGAATAAGGCCCACTACTGTTGTATCATCTGCAAACTTCACAATATGGTTGGTGGCAAACCTAGCACAACAGTCATGGATCAACAGGGTGAACAGCAGCGGACTTAAGACGCAGCCCTGAGGAGAACCTGTGCTCAAGAAAATGGTATTAGAGGTATTTGTTCCAACTCGCACATATTGGGGCCTGTTGGTAAGAAAATCCAGAATCAAGTTGCACAAAGGAGTGTTTAAGCCTAAAAGGCCCAGTTTGTCTACTAGATGCTGGGGAATGATTGTGTTAAACGCCGAACTGAAGTCGACAAACAGCAAACGCACATGAGTATTTCTTTCCTCTAAGTGCTTCAGGCTCAGATGGAGAACGGAAGAAATAGCATCCTCCGTAGAGTAGGCAAACTGAAGCGGGTCAAATGCTGGCAGGAGGCTAGATACAATAGTGTCCTTTATCAGCTTCTCAAAGCATTTCATGATGGTGGATGTCAGTGCAACCGGACGGTAATCATTGAGGCCTGTAATTGTGGACTTTTTTGGCACTGGCAAGATGATGGCCGTCTTAAAACATGATGGGACCACTGCCTGCTGCAATGAGAGGTTGAAAATATCTGTGAGAACACAAGCCAGCTCCTCTGCGCATTCCCTGAGGGCACGTCCAGGGATGTTATCTGAGCCTGCTGCTTTCCGAATGTTAACTATCTGCAGTGTTTTCCGGACAGAGGTGACATCAAAGCTTGGCACTTGCTCATCAGGATGGGGCACAGCTTTCCTAGCAGGCGTGCTATTTGATGCCTCAAATCTACCAAAAAATGCATTCAGTTTGTTTAGGAAGTCTGTGTCATCCTTACATCTCGATGGAGCCACCTTGTAATCCGTAATGGCCTGGATCCCTTGCCACATTCGCCTGGTGTTTGTTGGGTCCTGAAAAAAGTTCTGAATTTTCTGGCAATGGGCTTGCTTTGCACCTTTTATGGCACTTTTCAGATTTGCTCTGCCTGTTCTAAGTGCCAGCATGTCACCAGATTTAAAAGCCACATTCAGTGCTTTCAGCATCTTGCGGACCTCATAAGTCAGCCACGGTTTTTCATTCGCCCTCACAACAAAGCTTTTCAGGACACAGACATCTTCTATGCACTTTTGGTTATATGCAGACACCGTTGTGGCATGCTCCTCAACATTTGTATGTTGGTTATCAGTAGCTGCTTCCTTAAACATGCCCCAATCTGTACACTCAAAGCAGTCTTGTAATGCTTCTATAGCTCCCTCTGTCCAGACCCTCACCTGCTTTACTGTAGGTTTCACTCTGACTAATAAAGGTTTATATGCTGGAATAAGCAGCACTGAGAGATGGTCAGAGGAACTCAGGTGAGGGCGGGGGATAGCTTTAATAAATAAATAAATAAATAACCTTTATTGTCATTTTTTATATTGTGGGCACAATGGCACACATAAAATAATGAAATTTAGTTGCCCGCTCTCAAAGTGAAACATATACATGACACACACCTAAACATACTATGTACAACATATATATAGACCCACATCCCTACATATACATAGCAAATAAATATTAAATACTGTCCATCTTGATTATATAACGCAAGGAGGAAGTTTGAGAGTTCGCAAGGTTAATGCTGTATGGAATGAAACTATGGCTGAATCTGGATGTTCTGCTACGGATACCACGAAGCCTCCTCCCAGAAGGTAACAGGGAAAACAGGTTGTGGAGAGGATGTGTAGTGTCCCAGAAAATCTTGCGGGCCCTGCTCAAGCAACGCTTCTGTGCTATGTCCTGGATGGTAGGGAGGGAAAGCCTTCTTGATGTTGGAATAAGCAAGATCCAGTGTATTGTCACCTCTGGTTGCAAAGTCCACATATTGATGAAAATGTGGCAGGGTAGCTTTCAAATCCACTTGGTTAAAGTCTCCCACTGCAATAAATGCACCCTCTGGGTGAATAGTTTGTAAGTCACTGATGGTATGGTGGAGAACCTTCAGGGCCTCTTCTCTGTTTGCATCAGGGGGGATATACACAGCTGTGATAATGGTAACAGAGAATTCTCTAGGCAGATAGAAGGGTCTGCATTTGATGGTCAGAAGCTCCACATCTGGGGAGCACAGATTTGAAACCACCTTGGCGTTATTACACCATCTGTCATTTATATAAAAACAGACACCCCCTCCCCTGGATTTGCCACTAAGAGTAAAACTCCTGTCCAGCCGAAATGTTGAAAATCCCATCAAGCTAACAGCACTATCTGGGACAGAGGGCTTTAACCAAGTCTCTGTTGCAATAATAAGAGATAGATAGATAGATAGATAGATAGATAGATAGATAGATAGATAGATAGATAGATAGATAGATAGATAGATAGATAGATAGATAGATAGATAGATAGATAGATAGATAGATAGATAGATAGATAGATAGATAGATAGATAGATATAGATATAGATATAGATATAGATATAGATATAGATTAGATATAGATTAGATATAGATATAGATATAGATATAGATATAGATATAGATATAGATAGACACACAGAGATAGAAATAGATAATGCACACTATACATACATATGTACACTTACTGTGACTTATTAGTTTGTAAAATAATGATATACAGAGCTGTCAACAACCTAGTTTTCTTTCAAAATTAGTTTGAAAAAAAATTAGTAGAAAACAAATTATAGGAACAATAAAAATTGCATTCCTTACTCCTCATTTGTTCCAAAATGACTATAACGCATTTGATTATTAGAAAATCCAGCGATAATGAATTCTCAGCCCCAGTAGATAAACCAGACCAGGAAATCAACTCCACATGATGGCTAAAATCACTTCTATTGAGATTGGCCAGAATAACAGAATCATGCAAGTCTTATTCTGTTGTACTTCCTCTTCAGTCTTATACTTCAATGAATTTGGGAGGTGTCTAGGTGTTCCTGAGCCACTTCTAAATTTTATCTCATTGTTTTGGACTTTAAAAAATGTTTTAGCTTTTTTTGCCTAGATTCTTGCATATCTCCTTCAAGGTCATCTTCCATACTGCCTACATGAAGAGTTCAGCTGGCCAAATTTAAATACTGGAAGAGCATTGCCTTCCATACACTATAAGCTATAAATTTTAAGTTTGAATCCCTGAATAATGTCAAGGATCGTATTGTCCTTCTCTCTCTCAGTCAAAAATGTCAATACCTATGAAGGTGACATTACAGACAATTTAGAACGACTAACCTAATAAGTCGTTGTTTCTGTTTCATCCTCTTGTTCATGATAAAATTCAGTGACATTTTTCCTTTATTAAGCCCATGAGAGAGATATTGGGAAAAGGACTTTGCTTACACTTGGTCCTGCAGCTACTTTCAGCTGGCTAATTGCTTCTACAATGTCATATTCTGTACTATAAACTGATCACTAAAGTGCTGAAATTTTCAAACAAATCTGTGAAACAAGCTGGGCTGAAAGAAAGTTGATATAATTGTGCAGGATCTTGGTGCTCTCTGACCTTGATTGTTTTCTTGGAGAAGTTTCATTACCAAAGTGCACTGATGATGCTACCTAGTTTGGTAATGAAACATCTGGAAGAAAATAACCAAGCTTAGAGAGCTTATAGTTCAACTTTTAAGCTACAGATATTCTCTTCTATTGATATAATTGTATAAGGGAAAGACCTTGGGAGATGTGGTAAAAAGATGCTGCCTAGTGAATGGATAAGAGAGGACTTAGTCTGCAACTGGTTAGTGTGCAGATCAAGAAGCTCAGAAGGGATACTCCTTAGTTTCTCAGGCTGAAAAGGAGAAAGTGGGAGATTTCAGGCTTGCAAGATTCTGTAATTTAGCCTTGCAATACAGTATGATTAGTTCATCTGGTCATATTTCCTGCGTGGTCTACCTGGGAAGGCTGACAGTTACCCAAAGTTATCAATTGAGCTTCTGTGGCTGGATAGTGAACTAGAATGGATTCCTAGACTAACATTGGGTTTCCTTATTCTCTATGACAAAATGATGGGTCCTTTTATGTGAGGTACATCCTTAGTACTCTGTTGTTTTGCTACTTCACTCCCCTCATCCCAACAAATCCAACTTACTGTTGAAATCACAAATATGCTGTGCATTAAGAAAAAATATGCAACTGATACTTAAAATAATCTAAAAGTATTATTCTGACAGGCTGGAAGCCTTTTGTAATGCAAAAAAACAATTTACACACGTATCTCTAATGCACCTTTTTATAAATAGCAAGTTTTGCCAAGATCACTGTTGTGAGAGAAAGTACATTTGCTTATCATAGTATGAAGTTGATATATATTCTCCTGTTTACTGTCAAAAACCACATTACATTACATGCTATTTTCTTACTTAATTCTAAATGATAGTTAGAAATAATATGATAACGAATAACATTTTCAATAAGAAATCTGCTATTCCAAGGACAACTGATTTCAATAGGATAGGATACTTTTGAAATTTTTATTTCTGTCATTTCCATGTTTGGAATTTTATATTAGCGTTACCCTATTTCTACCCTGGAAGACAGATTGAAATCTATAAGGCACTATTATTACATCTTTCGGGCACCTCCTGAAGACTTTTCATCAGGATTTTCCTATAGGAATGCGACAGAAGGAGAGCTTTGTTTTCTATTGCTTTTCTCTTCTCCACAATTAATGAATAGATAGTTACACTTCTTTATTGCATTATTGTACTTCCCTTTAGCTTTAATGGATGCCACTCAAGTTAGAAATGCATTGGTTATGACTAGGGTTGGGCATCATCTGTCAAGATGGCACCCATAGCCAGAGAATCACCCATAGCCAGAGAATCCCATTTTAAGGAGCATCTCTAATTGGGTTTGTTGGAAACAGGCTTCTATGTGTGTGCAGTGTGCATAAAGAAGCACCTGACATTGAGACAAAATGCTGAGCAAGGCAAATCAGCCTGGCCAAGAGAGAGCTGCAGCTGGCTTTCAAAAAACCATTGAGGGGAATCCCTCCTCCTTTGCAAAATGAATGGTGATTCTGGCTGATCTGCTTAATAGGAATACACCTTCCACCCACATATATATAGAGACATTGGTTGGTGTGTTTTTTTGGTATGTGTGTGTGTGTATAGTAAGGAACCAAATTGACTATTTTACAATAAACAAAAGATTTAGAAACTCAGTAAAATCAGTAAAGACATACCCAGGTGCAGATGTACCATCCGATCATAATCTACTATTTGCTGAAGTCCAGCTGAAACTAAAAAGGATGAAAAGCCCAAATCCTGCTAAACCAAGAAATGACAGAGACTTCATCATTAAACATGGAGGTAAGATAAAAGAAGAACTAGAAAATCATTTAAGAGAAACCAACAACCTGAATGATGAAGATGTAGAAGTGAACTGGAAAAATTTAAAAATGCAATAGTAGAGGTAACAAATTCAAAACAGAGAGGGGTACCACAAGAAACAACAGTGGATGACAGAGGAAATTCTTCATCTCATGGATGAAAGAATATCTTATAAAAATTTAAAAAAAGAAAGAAAAATACAATGAATTGCAGAAAACAATTAGAAGAAAAATTTGACTGGCAAAAAAAAGTGGTTTGCAAAGAGATGCAAGGAAATAGAAGAGACAGAACGTAAGCATGATAATTTCAATTTACACAAAAAAGTGAAAGAAGCAGCAGGCCTCTACAAAAAGAAAACCAACAACTTAGTTGACAAAGAAGGGGAAATTAGACGAGGACGAAAAACTAAAAAGATGGAAGGAATATATTGAAGAATATATATATATTGAAGAATGTGAGACTAGGCCAAAAATAGTCAGCTGATGCAGAAATATGAAGAGGGGTCAAACAGGGATGTATTCTGTCTCCACTGTTGTTCAATATCTACTCTGAGTCTATCTTCAACGAGGCACTGGAGAACATTGATGCTGGCATCAAAGTAAACGGTGTTTGGATCAACAATTTAAGATATGCTGACGATACAGTTCTGCTTGCCAGTAAGCATGAAGACCTTCGGCTCCTCATCAACAGAGTCACAGAAATATCTGAAAAATACGGCTTGAAGCTTAACACCTCAAAAACCAAGATCATGGTCATCAGCAAACAACCCATTAATTTACCACCAATAAATTCGGAAAGAATATCATTAGAAAAAGTTGAAAGGATCACACACCTCGGTTCTAATTTACATGAAAGCTGGGACATGACCACTGAAGTAAAGACAAGGATAGAGAAAGTTCAAACAGCATTTTTCAAAATGAAAAAGGTCTTCTGCAGTCACGACATAAGCCTAAGATTGAAAATCAGGCTTGTCAGATGTTATATTTTTTTCTATCCTGCTCTATGGAGTAGAGAGTTGGTCTCTGACAGAAGGCCACCTGAAGAGACTAGAAGCATTTGAAATGTGGATTTACAGGCGGCTGTTACATATAAGCTGGGTTGACAAGATCAGAAATGAGGAGGTGATAAGCCGCCTGGGAAAGCCAAGGGAAATCATCAAAACAATTAAAAAACAAAATGTGATGCGACATCCAGAAAAATACGGCATACTCCATTTAATCCTCCAGGGAAATATTGAGGGCAAATGAGGTCCAGGCAGAAGAAGAACATCATGGCTTCAAAATCTATTTTGGTTTGGACAAAACTCAGCATTACTTTTTCGTGCGGCTGCTGATAACAGGATCGGCAACATGATCGCCAACATCTGATAACGGATATGGTACAAGAATAATATATATATATATATATATATATATATATATATATATATATATATACACACACACACACATATACATACATACATACATACATAATTCCGGAAAAAGCTCTTTTTGGGAGAATAACTGCCTTTCATTTTAAACATTGTTTGAAAAATCCAAAAATAGAATGTTTTTATTAAATCTCTAGCCAAATTATTTTTTTTTATTAGCAGCTGTGCAATATTTACAACTGATTATAAGTGTAAGAGATTGTAGAACTTGGTTAAATATTCTCTCATCTTGTTTCTGACTCCACTCCACCTCTCTTGAAATTTTCATACTTCCAGCTTCCTGGAAATATCAGTTCACCACGAACCCAGTATAATTAAGTTAAAAAAAGTTTTAAAAGAATTTAAACAAACAACTGCCTGAAATAAATATATATATATACTATTGAGTAAACAAAAATAAGCATATCATCAACATCACAAAGAGTGTAGAACTAAGGGACTGCCAAATGAGGTTCCTTGCCTTTTCTATAAAATATATGAGAATATGTAACTTGAGTAGCATTTTTTTAACTCAGATTTTTTTAAAATCTAGGTAGTCAAGAATCCTAACCACTAACTCTGCTCATTTCGGCCCTACTGACTTACAGTAATTTTCATTGCATCATCCAGTCATTCTTGAAGTGAAAAAAGTTGATCTACCATATTACTTCAGTCCATAATGATTGGAAGACACTAGAAGATGCCATAAATAATTAAGCAGAAGTTATTTTTATCGATATGTAGACATGGTTACTTAAAAGAGTTGCTGGCAAATCTACACCTACACACTCTAAAGCACCTTTCTGAAACTGAATCTGATGTGTGGCTCAGCACTAATCTATACATGATTTCACATTATATGGAAAAAGCCATTAGTTTTCCAGCAAGACTGTTAATTTAAGATTATGAAAGGAAAAGAATACTACCCTCCTGGGAGAAACTAAGTTGATTAAGTTAAAGCATGCCGACCAAGACAGAATATTACTAGTGATCCATGAAGAATTTGGCACATTCAGGATGAAATATAGGGTAGTGTGTTCAGATTCTGGCAGTAAATGTAATTAAATTTATTAATTGGTCTAATATATTATTTTATGCAAATTGCATTCTATCCAGCAAAAAAACTTGAGATGATTCTCCCACTAATTATGGCAATATAACACAATGAAAAATAATTCTTAATATTCATTAAATTCATACCTTGTAGCAAGCATCTCTTTTTAAAAAAAACAAAAACCCTCTGCTTTATGTATTTTAATGGTAAATTGGTAGTGCACTGGAAAATATTAGAAAACAAAGAAACTGATATTTTATTTATTTATTTATATCCCACCTTTATTATTTTTAGAAATAACTCAAGGTGTATAACAAACATATCCAGCACAAACTTTCTCCTTCTATTTTTCCCACAATAACAACTCTGTGAGATAGGTTGTGCTGAGAGAGAGTGACTGGCCCAAAGTCACCCAGCTGGCTTCCTGGGTAAGGCCAGACTTGAACTGTCAGTCTTTCAATCTGGGATCCTTAAGCAATGGACCAAACTGGCTCTCAGTCAGTATCACCTGTTTAAAACAATGCAGAAGAATCCATAAACCAACGCCTTTCAGATGTGACCAAAAATTCTGTTTTAATTCTAGTGCATCTGGAATGAGACAGGCTGTGGAAGGCTTAAGCAAACTGAAGATCAGTTTATCGTTATCTCAGTGTGAACAAGGCATGCAAAAATATCTCAGTCCACAGAAGGAGAAGGGGCACAGGAAGTGTTTCAGAAGGGACACTTCCTAGATTTTCAGACAGTAAAAGGAAGAGAGGGAAGAAATACTTTCAGTCTTGTAAGGGTCTGTTAATGTAACTTTACAATAAAGATAGAGCTATGATTCATTGTTGTGCTTGTTGGCTGGGCTACTTCGAAGGGCTAATGCAAGACTCTATACTCACTCCTTCTGCATAGGTAGTCCTCGACTTAACAACAGTTCATTTAGTGACTGTTCAAAATTACAACGGCACTGAAAAAAGTGACTTATGACCATTTTTCACAATTATGATTGTTGCAGCATCCTCATGGTCATGTGAATTATAGTCAGATGCTTTACAACTTGTACATATTTATGATAGTTGCAGTTTCCTGAGGTCATGTGATCCACTTGTGCAGCCTTCTGACAAGCAAAGTCCACGGGGAAGCCAGATTCATTTAACAACTGTGTTACTAACTTAACAGCTGCAGTAGTTCACTTAACAAATGTGACAAGAAAAGTCGTAAAATGGGGCAAAACTCATTTAACAAATTCTTCACTTAGCAACATAAATTTTGGGCTTAGTTGTGGTTGTAAGTTGAGGAATTCAGCTTGTATGCTAAATATCCTTCAAGGGATTCTTATAAGAAAATGTCTGTAGTTTTAAAAATAAAGGGGAAATATCAGTAAGCTGTGCTATGTTGATGACATTAATAGCTAAAAATGCAACTAATCTGCAAGCTGTTGTAATAAAAATCAAGGATCACAGTGAAAAATCTGACTAAAATTACAAGAAGACCTAACAAATGACAACAGCCTTAGAACTGAAAATGAAGCTATGGAAGTGATGGACAGCTTCTGTCCTTTAGGATCAACTATCCACAGTAAAGAAACCAGAAGTCAAGAAATTCACTTTGGAATTTAGAAAATATTTAGAATTTGGAAAATAGTCTCGAAGATCCTGAAGCATGTCTGTACCAATAAAGATCAGGATCTTGTTGACAATAGTTTTCCTTGTGTCCCTTTATGGAAGCAAAACTAAGACTTTATGGAAGAAGCAGGACAGAAAAAGTACTGGTGCTTGAAACTTTGGTGTTGGGAAGGACTCCTGACATTACACATAGCGAAGAACACAAACCAGTGGATCATACAGCAAATCAATCCAGAATTCTTACCCAAGAAACAAATAACTAGGCTCAAATTATTGTATTTCTAAACCTGATAAATATTTTTTTTAAAATTGGATACATTATGCAAAAACTAAGCTCTATTGAAAAAGCTAATACTACAAAAGATTGAAGAGAAGTGGATGATCAGCAATAAGGTAGGATTCTATTATAGTGATCAGTGCACTGCTGGAAAATCTGAAAGGCTAGTTGTGTATAGATTATTCTGGAGTAGGTCTATCTATGCAGTCAATGGCAGTCAACATTAACTTGATGGCATATAATCAATCGACTTCTGCCTCGTTAGGTCCCCAAAATTTTAGAAACAAAGTGGTTGCATTTATTTATTTATTAAATTTGTATGCTGCCCATCTTCCCTACATAAAGATTCCATAATTATGTTTGAAGATATATTAATTAAAGATAAATAGATTAATTACTAAGATATATTAATTAAAGACCACTCTTCAAAAATAATTTCCCATGAAGCTTAAAATGGCAAAGAAAAGATAAAAAAAAAAAACTTAAAATCTGAAAATTAACCTAACAATCATACTTAGAACATTTTTAAAAAATCCCATGCAAGTCATAGTCTATAATTGGTTCAACATCTTTGCCAAATTCTGTCAACTACAGCTTTCATCCATTTCAGAGGTCACTTTAAAAAGACACATACTAATAAACTATGCCCATCCAAAAGCACTGTAGGTATTAATCACAAGCTATCTAGGCCAATCTCAGCTAGAAGTTTTAGAAGAATACCGTGCTTGATACTTCCCAGGAAATAAAAGTGACAAATTTATTATTTGTATTTTTATGTATTATTGGATTTATAGCCTGTCTTTCTTCAGTTTGACAATCAAAGCACTTTTATACAGTGAAAAGAATACAAAGAACATCTTCTGGCCAGGTAGAAGATTTAAACTGAGTGCAGTTTTCAATGTTTCAAATCAAACAAGGAGATATATGTCACTTTTTAAAACAAAATTGATCAGGTACCAAAATCTTTGAGGATAATTGATTAATTAACCTCCACTCCACCATTGTGAAGACAAAGGTTTCCTTCCACAAAATGGTTATATTTTTAAGGAGATCCGCTAATTTCTAATGAATACAAATTTAACCAGTGATCGCTTGAACTGATCATGTATCTTCTAGGTGAATCATTTAGTATTTGTTCAGCATTAAGGGTAGTTCATATAAAAATATATCTGAAATTTAATGTATTGGCATGTAAACATTAATTTGGCTACATATTGGCAGATCTTTTCTGCAGATCTATGGCATGCAAAAGGCAGATTTGTTAGAGTCAGCCACTAAGCAACCTGCCAAAAACCAGAGTGGATTTAAATAATAAGTGTCAACAAGGACATCTGCAGGTAAGAAAACACAACCCAAATGTTGCTTAAGAATGGACATTGAATACTAAGGGTTATAATATGATTTTTTTTCCTGTATGTCTGCCTTCTTCAGTATATTTGTCAGTATGTCTCCATTGAAAGAATTTCTTAGTTTGCACCATCAGCTAAGAACTGACAGATTTGCTAAGAAGGATTAAAGTATCAGCTCATGAGCCTTAATTCTGCAAATAGTTTGTCTACAACCTTACACTACAAACTAAAACATTACTTGATTGATTAAAAAAAGATGCCATCTTGGTCAAAATGGAAGAAAGCCATTTTATTTGCTGAATTCATCAATTCCTCAACTCACTATATCAGAAATTATGGTCTGTTGTCTAGTATTCTGCAAGGGTCATGATAGCAAATACTATTTCTATACTATTACTGCCTGGAAGATTTTCTGATGAACTCATTTTGAGGCTTCGCCATTGATCAAACTATTCCATGCCCTGCTTCTTCCTGAAAAAAATCAGAGAGCTGATAATATGTTCCAAGAGCCTTATCTGAACTTGTAAGTAGGAAATGTCCCTAGATATAAAGTAAGTCTTACAAGACATATCACAGTAATATTTCTTTATCCTTTTGATGTTACAAGATTAGTTTAAATCAGATAACATAATGCTCTACTCACATAATGCTCTACTTATAAAAGACTATTTGCCAGAATTTAAGATTTGTTATGGAAGTTTTAAAATCCTCATCCATTCCTAATGAAATAGCCTGCCAGAACCAACAAATCTGCATCTGGGAGATGTCATTGGACAGCACATACTTGAATAAATTAATAAAACTGTAATTATTGACAGCTAGTGATGATACTTACAGGTTTCATGGCTGGATTTGAAACTCCATCCATCAATTAGTAAGTATATATTGGTTGGAAGAAAGAAAATGGATTATAATTATGGTTGGTTGAAACAGTCAGCCAGATATTTAGACTGGATTTGGAATTTTTGTCAATTTATCAAGTCCCTTCCAAGGAACTGGGATAGGCAGATGTTGTTGTTTGATGGTGTTAAGGGTCTTGTTGCAGGAGGTAAACTGTTCCAAGTAAAGCTACCTTTTACAATTGGCTGATGGTGATTTTTGTCAATTCCTATAGTGTTATTATTATTGTTAAAATGTAAATTTTGCCCAACTCCTAGTGACTTTGCATGTTTTACATACATAAAAACAACAAAACAATAAAAAAGAAAACAAAACCAAAGATGGCATACACACCCAGGTGGGAATAAGGATCAAGATCAAGAGGAAAGGGGGCTTCAATTATACTCACTAAAGGCCTGGGTGTAAAACCAGATCTACTCTGTTCTTCAGCATATACCTTATACAAACCATATACAGTATATATTATATAAAGCACAGTTATCTGTAGAAAGTTTTATAATGCATCACCAATGAATTGCAAGATCACAAATGTGCTTTTTTATTGAAATGCTTGATATTTATATTTCCTGTGTATATTCTTGGAAAAAATATTGACTTGTTCATGTTGCTTGTGCTTCTGTTCTTAAAATGTACAGATAGATCATACATAAAATGCAAAACATAAAATCCAATTTCGTATGTCGCATAATGCAAGAATGCACAAGCTGTGGCCTCAGGATGGCATTTTCCTTTGACAAAGTCTTGAGTGTTGCTCCCAGACAGGAAGAGAAAAGCTTATTATATAATGAAAGTAAACTTACTAAAAATATACACACAAAAATATGCACATACAAACAAAAACACACACACAGAGAGAAAGAGAGAGAGAGAGAGAGAGAGAGAGAGATGTATTATGATAAATTGCATTGAAAGAAAATATCTTATAGATAATAAAATTTCCAATATGAAATTCAGAGGATGTTAAATAATAAATAAATGCATTCTCTACTATTTTCTTTTATTTAAGCCTTTTATATCCTGAGAAAGAAACTTGGAAGGCAAAAGTGAAAAAGAAAGATAAACATTTTAAATGATTCTGTGACGATAAAAAAGCTAGGTTAACACTGCCAAAGTTAATCTGTAAATATTAATAACCAAGTTATACTATAGCTTTCTTTCATAAAGCCAGTGAAAGATTCCAAAGCCATTCAGCTCTGCATCGTTTTGTATACTTTATGAAAGTGAATCAATCTGATTAGCCTGGCCTTATTTTATTCCTCCATTCATTCAAGGAGTTCCCAATTCTCTTGTATAGAAAAAAAAATTCTGTCAATTATAAGACTTTACATTCTAATAAGCATTGTTATGAATAAAAAGTACATTCATTTTGTGAATTGATATATTAATTCCTGAGAAAATGATCTCAGCAATTTTATCACAGTGTACTTGTATTACACAGCATATAGTATTCCAGGTTTTTTTTTTTCATTTTAATTAAATACAATAAAGTGACTTTAATGTTACCTTGATTACTTGATTCCAGTTACCAAACTAATGAATCTGGCTGGACTGCTGAATGATAGAAAAATAAAAAGAATGGCAGGTTGTGATTTGAAGGTCAGCCTTTGAAGGCTGATTAATATCATTTGGGAATCAATTCAGATATAAACCCTAATAGGGATGTTAAAATAGTAATCTTTCTCTTATTCTCCATACTTAAATCTTTTATATAATGTATAAAGATTAGCATTTATGGAGGTTGTGATGCGATTAATCAGATCCAGTTCTATACTTAAGTAACCTTAGAGAGTTGCCTGGGGTGTCAAATTTTATGGGGCACCAAAATTGAAAGGATTCCTAAATAAATAATATGAAAATAAAATATGATAATTTTCCTTGTTGCTCTGAACTTTTTCTGTCTTTCTTTCTTTTTTCAAAAGCACTCATCACAAAATCAGTTGAGTGATAGTAAGCAGCACACTAAACGCACCTTGCACAAAAGTCACAAAAAACAAATTATTATTACAGCCATTGATCTCTGGAAGGTGATCGTATGAAGCAAGACCAAGGTTTGATAGGGAAAGAAGGAGCGAATTGAGTGGCTCTCAGGTTATTGAAGCTATAACCGGAAAAGTGGTAAAAGTGCCATTTGTTTGACACTGCACCTGCTTGAGAGTTAAATATAATTGTACAGAATTGTTGCCATGTGACAGCAATGGGTGCCAATGTAATTATTTGCTGTGATTCATAGGACATAAGGTGAAAATGTCCAAACAAAAAAGAAAAAAAAATTCCGAGAGCTGAAAATTGTAAGTTCAAAGTAAAAAAGAAACACGAGAGCATTGCTAACAAAATCAGATGATGAGCCAATCCCTAGGAGGCAACAAAAGGTTTATGTATTTATTTATTTATTAATTACATTTCTATGGTCTCCCATCTTGTGGAAAGTGGCTCTGAGCTGCATACAACATTCCAGTAAAACAAATGACTTTGCCTAGAGCAGACATGTCAAACTCGTGATGTCACATGACATCGCGTGACGTATCGGAGCTTTTTCCCCATTGCAGGCAATGGGGTGGGCGCGGTTTCCTGGTAATGCGTCCGGCCCGTGGGCCGGCAGTTTGACACCCCTGGCCTAGAGCATCAAAATGGGTAGAGCTGGCCCTGGTTTAATTCAAGATATATTTGTAAGCATTACAGTACTGGTGTTCCAAAAAATCAGGCCAATCACAATATATTTTATATATTAGTATATTTTTGCAGAGAAATATTACTGTACTTAGGAAGGTCCATAAGGCATACATCAAACAAGTGTTTAGAAGAAAATTGCAACCAATTAAAACATTTAATGAAATGTATATAATAATTTTTATGGGGCCTGAATTTTGTTATACCCTTTATATAATTGAATAAAATATGATGCTAAAAACAATTCTACATTAAATATATCTATGTATTTATTAAATTTCTACACTGCTCATTTCACCTAATTGACTATAGAAGGAGAAGACGCGGCACCTGGGGGCAGAGTTAGGAGAGGACAAGTAAGTGACTTAAATATAGAGGACTTTTAGAATGAGTGTAAGTCCTCAACTTACAACTGTAATTGGGATTAGAAATCCAGTTGCTAGTCATTGTAAGTTGTAAATCCATGGTTGTTAAACAAATGCTGAACTTGTTAAGTGAACAATTGAATGAATCATGGAACGTCACAATTGGTCATAAATCTGATTCATTTGATATGCAATTCCATGACAAGGGGGCAGCACAACTATTAGAGACTCTAAAGCAGGGCTTTTCAACCTTTTCACCGATTGTACCACTTTTAGGATATTGCAATATTTGAGTACCACCTAGCAAGGTGTCAAAAACCTGATGACCCCAAAAAAAACCTTGTTCAAAGTTGCAATTGCACTGAAATGACTTATGACCATTTTTCACACTTATGACCATTGCAGCATGCCCAGGGTCATGTGATTTATATTTGGATGCTTGGCAACTGATTCATATTTATGATGGTCACAGTGTCCCAGGGTCATGTGATCCCCTTTTGCAACCTTTTGACAAGCAAAGTCAATGGCAGGGCTGTCGGTGGCCAAGTGCTAAGGCAGGACTTCCCTCCCTCCCTCCTTCCCTGCCTCCCTCTTTCTCATGCCCACCTCCTTCTGAAGGAAGAATTTGAACACCCCCCCCCCCATTTTTTCCCTTTTCCATATATTCATCAAACAAGGAAAAGCCTCCAGAAACAGAAAAGACAAACTGCTGAGTGAACTAGCTTAAAAAGGCACATTTCCCTTTAAGAATTAGCTACTGGCTAGAAAGGAAAGTAAGGAAGAAAAAAAAATGTAGTAAGTATTGGCTGCCGGCTAAGGCAGTCTCCCCAAATGGCTCCATTCATAAGTAAAAGAATCTACAGGCAAAATCCATTCAGGAGAAAAATACTTCAAAATCCCTTGCAGCAAAACTTACAGCTAACAATAGCAGAGCAATAGAAGCTAACACATCAGCCATTAGCCATCAGCCAAATAGAAATTGCCAAACACTCCTTAAGAACACAGAGCCCACATTGCACAAATCCCAGAACTTCAAAGTCACAAAAGCACATAAGAATCCTTCCGCTATCCATCTCCTCCCTCTTTCTCATGGGGGAGGGTGAGCCAGAACTGAGCCTGGGCCCTTTGTCTCTCCCCAGCCACTGCAGCTCCAGAGGACTCTCTCACTGTAAGTCCTTGCCTGCACTGGCTCTTTCCCTCCCCCACTACACTTGGCTAGGCAGGGCTGTGTACCACCTGCCACTTGTTAATGTACCACAAGTGGTACGTATACCACAGGTTGAAAAGTCCTGCTCTAAAGCACTCAATCTATGGCCATCACCATTCCTGTCATAAAAGAACCAGTCATAAGTTGAGGACTATCTATACCTTTCTTTTGCATTCAGATGTTTAAGGCATGGCTAACTCTGAATGCATGCTTCCTCCAAATAGTATCCATGCCAGTAGGGTGGGGTTGAAAAAGATAAGTGAGGAACTATGGCCTATCAACATATTGCCTCTTTGTATAGACATGAGATGTTGACACATATACAAATGAAACAGACCTTTGACCATGCTGTTAAAACCACAATCCTACCTCTTGATTCCAGTGCTCACTTTGCAACTTAGAGATAGGGGAAGGGATAGCTTCTGTTCATCACACAACTTTAACAGAATATTTTGAAACCCCATCAAAGCAAAATGCTCCTTTAAAGGTCTTGGCAACTTATGCCTATGTTCCTGGCTTATAATGTCAAGAGCCCAGTGATAGAGCTCTTGACATTTGTGCTCTTCTACAAATATCAGTGCAAACGCATAAGGTAATTCAAATTATATTACATTCTCCATTGCTTTGCTTTGCTGTGTTTGCCAATCCTCTCAGACTTTATAAGGTGCATGGCAACATGTGCACAGAGAAAGTGGCATTCACATATATTTATGGACTATTCTTTAGTCTTTTATGTGGCCAACATAAATACCAAAGTAGGCTATTTTTACTGTATGAACTTAGCAGCCCTTATTTGATTAAGACTCCTGATGGAGCAGAATAACTTTTGATGAGATGCCTTGGTATTAAACATACACAAATGTAAAAAGGATCTGTTCATGTGAAAGGAACTAAATGCTTGCTTTCATTTTAATGGACCTTTTACTCTCAGGTATTCAGCTGATCTCACTTTTCAAGGCCATCCTGGACAAAGAAATACTTCTCAATACGCTAGGAAATATTTCAACATAGCGGTATAAAGGTACCAAATTGGTAAAAAGAAGAAGAAAAGCTGGGCAAAAGATAAAATTAACAAAAAGCAGACTGTAATGAGGAGTTTGATAGTTGTGAACCAAATTGATAGTAAGATAATTGCTATTAGATTCCACTGAAATAATTTGGAAAAAAGTCACTCATGCCTTAATTTTACCTCTATTAATTTTGGTGAGAATTAGGAGCATGTATTGTATTATCCAAACAAAAAATGACTGAATTTAAGATGGATTCCCTTGACAAAAAATAAGATTAGACCTGGGAAAAATATAAAGAGAAACATTAAGGTATATAAAAGATCTTCCCATTTTAAGATAATTATTAGAGAGATCTAAATAAAATAAAAAAAATATTTTATTTACCCAAATATTTTATTGGGTAAATACAATAACTTCATTAGGAACTAAATTCATGCTTGTTTATGTTTATTATTTCCTTTACCTCTACATTTCTACTATATATTCAACTTCAGCTGAATAATTATAGCTAAATTGTAATCAATTGTATATTTATCAGCCCAAGTAACTTGGTTCAAAAGAAAACAATAGTTAAATTTTATAAAGTTACAGCTAAATTCAAAAGTTAAATGGAAAACATTATAGGTTAGATATAGTAAACAGACAACAAGCTCTTGATCCAACATTGTTTTTCCATTTTATGAATATTGAGTCCTGTAGTTTTCTTTAAAAAATCTATTTTGGAGATCTCAAGAGTCCTCCTAAATAGATTAGGCTAGCAACTGAAATCAGAAGAAAAAAATAAATGAAGATTGTGTCTCAATCTTGAAAGTAGAAGATTTCTAATTAGAGTTTTGATTACATTATTCATACTGCTTGAATAAAAATTCTAGATAATTAAAGCACCTCCAGTATTCAAAATGTTTAAAATACTGTATAGAAAATGCACAACATATACTTTTAATTTTTTTCACAAGAAAATAAATGAGACTTTTGGAAAGAGTTTAGTTAATTGATGAGACAAACATACCAAAGAAATAACTATCCCTGTGATAATAGGTAAAATTAGTTTCAAAACATCAATTCATTTCAGATAATTGATCCTGCTTGATTTACCACTTGAATTGGTTTAGAAAATCAATCCTATTTCATCTAGCAGTTTGAATCAAACAATCCAGTTCAACTAATTCAGTTTGGATTTCCAAGATGTTTCACAAAAAGATGTTTCTTGGTATGCATAGAAGCATCTGAATTGTCTGAACCTATTTGGAGGCAGCTAATTTGATTCAATGACTCAATCTGACTTTCTAATTCTATTTGAAAATCAATACAATTTGGAGATTCAATTACTTGTTGGTAAATCAAATTTCCACATTAAAGTTTTACACAGTTTTAGAAATTACAATGACCTGCCAGTTTTTACTTGCATGAAAAAGAAGGGAGTTTACCTGAACATTTATAGGCAATTTGGGAATAGTTGTCAAATTAAATCTGTACTTAAGACAACCTCAGGTTTAATCAGAGATTAACCCATTCCTTCCTGAGTCAAGTATAAGGGAAAACTATTGTTATTAAAGAATCTTTCAAAGACCAGACCGAATTGAAGATAAAGACACTAGAACAAACATCGAGACTTGAATTATCAGGGCAACAACTTAATGATTATAAATGGACCAGTTCTTTTGAAAAGTTGATGACTAGATGGTCTCCTTTGATTCAAGTAACATATACCAGAATGAAACGAGATCTATTTGATAATTTAAAGATATGGGTATGGAAACTGGTTGGCAGAAAAAGAAAGCTAGAGTTAGGTTTAAAAAATGGGGCCTTCTGACTTACTAAGAGAGATCCTAAAGTCTCGACTAATGGGCTAAAGGGAGACCTGGAGATGAAGGGAAATATGACTATTAGATTCAAATGTTGTTGGATTAATTGATTTAATTATTAGGGTACAGATTTATAAGGGAAATGGAAATTAAATATCAGGAAATACCCTTAGCCAAGAAAATATAGATGATCGATGGATTTGAGACAATAAAGGTTACTCTATTAGTAAGCTGTGTGTATCAGGATGAGAATTAGAAAATGTCTATGAAATAAAAGTAGAATATATTTAAGTAAGTAATATGTGTATTTTAGATACCATAACTTTTGTGTAGTGAAATAAAGGAAATTTGGGTTACCAGAAATGGATGTTAAAGGTTAAAATTGAAATACTGTAATTAGAAATTAAGAATTAAGTAAAACTTAAAAACAGGATATGGATATGTATAAACAAAAGATAGATTGATAAATGCTTTAATTGTGCTTGCTATGGCTAGAAATTTACTAGTTTAACTATGTTATATCAAATATTAATGGGAAATAGAGAAGGAATTTTTGACAATGTAACCTGAGATTTGTACTAAAAATGCTGTTATTGAATTATTGATTACCCAGTCACCATGTTGCTTTATAAATACTTGGATGTTAAAATTGGAAAACTAATAAAATTTGTTACAAAAAAAAAAGAATCTTGGATTTTTTTTATTTTTTTATTTTTGAAATAGTAAGACAATTCAGACGCTGCTGTGCATGTAAATAAATTCATCTTAGCAAATTGAACTGGATTAATTATCTGAACTGAATCAATGATTTGAAATGAATTTTTCCTGAATTACTCTGAGATAATTACCACTTTGTTATGTTTGTTTCATCACATAACTGAACTCTTCCTAGAAGCCTCTTATATTTGCTTATGGGGAAAAAACCCTGAAAAATAATTCCCCACATCTTGGAACTCTGAATTTTAGACTGCTCTATACAGGAATATATTGTCCATTTTTCATGCAAACAAAAATAAGAAGAAATATCAATAAAAACAAAGAAGTTGTAAACACCCACTCCTCCACTCCTCAGTTCTTTCAACCAACCAATCTGTTACTATGAAATACATCCAAATTATGTAGGGTACCTTGCCTGACTAGTTCATTTCTTAGTTTATCACCAAGCCCTTTTCTAGATTGTCAGTCAGCACCAAGTCATTTCATCCCACATCCCTGGAAATAATCCCTGCACCTTGCTGGCCTTGCTTGAATTTGCAAAACTCATGACTGGCAGTCATGCATCACATGGAGTCATGGAAAAAACTTGTTGCCCTCAATTATAAGCATGGGCCATTTGGTTTACCAATCTTTCTGTAAATTTGGTGTGATCTGTGGGAAATTCTACTGGTTGACTCTTCATAAACAGTTCATACTGAATTGTAAAAGTCAGAAACTGGTTTTGTCTCATCCAAACTTCTCTAGTAAACTCCCATGTGAATATAGGAACGCCAGCTGTACTGCAGACTGCTCTGCTGGTGGTGATGACTGAGTTATGTCTTGTCCCAACTGTTGTGATAGTTGCACCATGGGATTTAGTAAGTGATTATTCGTACATCCACCTGCCATTGGTGGTGCAAAGGGAAGGGTTCAGAGGGCAGGATTTTCTCTGAGGATCAGAAACCATCTCTAGGAGCAAAGGTTATATTTTCAGCTTAATTTACTGTAAAAGAGAATATGAGATTAGCAAGATTGAGGTCGACTCCATCCGGTAGACCGGATGAGGAATCAACTCCACAGGAAGGCTAAAACTATTTTTATTGAGAGTGGTTATAATAACAGAATCTTGCAAGTTTGCTTGTGCTGTATCTCCTTCCCTTCTCATACTCATGTGAATTAAGGAAGTGTCTGAACTGCTTCCATGTATCCTCTGCTTGTTTTGGACTTAAGTTTTCCCCTTGTCAATTTGGTATCAGATTTCACCTATCTACATCAAAGTCATATTTATATATATATTAATATTTGGGAGGATGGAGTCTGAGTGGTATCTGCACAATGACTGTGGGGAATAGGGGACATCTGTTAGGAAAAAAATGGGTGAGTTTTATTCCAAGTTGGATGGTAGCAGTATGGTAGGTGTCCTGGAGTTAATAGTGGCATGATTTGGGTCTATTTTCTGGTTTAATCTTGTTACTACTGAGGAATTTGACAAAGTCTTCCAACTATACATTATACCAATGCCCTTCCTGTATGGCTAAGACCACCTTGGAAATGGTATTTGGATAGGTCCAGGCAGTGGTGAATTTTCCTTGAATGAAGGAGTGTTTCCAGTAATGCTTAAGGAAGCAGTAGTCACTCTCTCTTTAAAAAACCATTGCTGGAACCTATTGCATTAGATAAAGACCTGTCTTTTCTCTAACCTTTTCTTTTAGAGACGATTGTTGAAAAGGTGGTTGCACAATAGCTTTAGAGGACCATGGATTATTTAGAATCCCTTCAGTTGGGTTTCAAGGCTGGGTATGGGAACAAAACAATATTGATTGCACTTGTGGATGATCTCTGGTGGATTCAAGAAATGTGTCGTGTATCCATTCTCTGCCTTCTTGATCTCTTAGTGGCTTTCAGGGTCACTGATTATGGCACAAAGTTGTGGTGGGTTCTTTTTCTTCTTCCAAGGCCACTTTCAATCAGTGTTGTTAGAAAATAGGAGACATGATTGAAGAACCTTTCTCATAATTATGTTCTTTCTCCATGCTTAACATCTACCTGACACCACTAGGTGAGATCATGCACTGGCATAGGATTAGGTACCATCCAGGTTGACCAAGTAAAACTGGTGAGATTCTTTCTCAGTGCCTAGAGGCTGTGACGGTCTAGGAGGGGAAGAACTGACTTCAATTCAGCCAAAGCAAGTAAGTTTGGATGTTAAGCCCCCCTTGCATCTGGAGATCTCCTATTTTTAGTTTTCAATGGGGAGGCACTGCCCCAGGAAAAAAATAGTGTACAATTTGGGGGTTCTCCTGATCCTGTGGTTCCTGTTTGAAGAGTATGTAGTAGCCAAAATCAGGAGGGCTTTTGCACAGATTTATCTTGTGTATCAATTGTATACTTTCCTGAATCAGTCATTGTTACTCACCATCCATCATTCATATCTTGATCGTTTTCTGAATAGATTACTGCAATATTCACTATATGGGACTGAAAAACCACTCAGACACTGCAGCTGGTCCGGAATGCAGCACTGTGGGCAAATAAGAACACACTTTAGTATATCTACATTACCCACTGCTTTGTGACCTGCACTGGTTCCCAGTAAGCTTCTGAGTGCAATTCAAAGTACTGATAACTATCTCTAAAGCCCAACATGGCAGGCTATTTATGAGAATTATTTTCATCAATTGTTGTTGCCTGGCTCACTAGATCTGTCAGGATCTATTCTGGATCCCATATATTAAGGAGATCCATCTGGTGAAACCCAGGAAACATCCCTTTCAAATAGTATCTCTATTGCAGTGCTATCCTTTCGAACAATATCGCTTCACTGAGATTCATGTAGCCATTATCCTATTGGCATTTTGTAAATTCTGGATGTTGTCCTAGTATGGGACCTGTAAATTGGGTGAGCCCATCATTGTGATTTTCTTAGACTTGGCTGTGACTATGTGCTTAAATTGATTGCCTTAGGGTGACTCTGTGTTATCACTTTGTTTATTGACAGTATTTCTCATCTTTGTTTTGTTGGATTTTATTCCTATGTTCACTGCCCAGAGTCATGATTGTGAAATAAATAAATAAATAAATAAATAAATAAATAAATAAATAAATAAATAAATAAATAAATAAATAAATAAATAAATAAATAAATAAATAAATAAATAAATAAATAAATAAATAAATAGGTAAGTAGGTAAGTAGGTAAGTAGGTAAGTAGGTAAGTAAGTAAGTAAGTTAAATGCTTTTATGCTATTTCAACTCTTAAGGGGGTCACAAGCAGGTTTTACATATGGATTCCTATATATTGCACCAGTTGAGATATTTGGAAAGTCTTCTATGACAGTTCCATGAAGAGTCCATTGAGTTAATTAACTCAAATTTAAGAAAATACTATAAAATTAGATGGGATAGCTAACAGCAAACAATCTTGCTAAGTTACAAAAGTGGGCTGAAAGTCATACACTGAAATCTAACAGACAAGGGTGATAGTCTTCATTTAAGAAACAAAAATCCAACATATAGTTATAGGATTGGAACTGATAATGGAAAATGAGGATAAAATGGCAAATGAAGTAATGCTGTCATTCCATACATGGCAGGAATATCTGAGAACCTCAGGAGGATCTTCAGACAACACAACATACATGCACACTTTAAACCCAAGAATACACTAAGGCAGAAGCTTATCCACCCAAGGATAAAGCACCCAGACACCAACTGAGCAACCTGGTATATGCAGTACAATGCAGTGAGACATGTGCAGATCTGTTCATTGGGGAAACGAAACAACCACTTCATAAACGCATGGTACAAAATAGGAGAACAAATCCATCAGGACAAGATTCAGCAGCCCATCTGCACTTAAAAACAAAGGCCACTCTTTTGAAGACAGCAAAATGCACATTCTGGCAGAGAGGACTGCTGGTTTGAAAGAGGGGTCAAAGAGGCCATATATGTGAAAACTGAACAGCCCTCTCTCAAAAGAGGAGGAGGAATACAACATCATCTGTCTCCAGCCTACAACACAGTCCTTTCAGCCGTTCCAAGAAGGCTCCACACCCATTTTCATTATTCAGGTGATCCTGAGGACACAGATAAACCTCCAAATGGCCTCACAACTCTTTAAAAGAATGCAAATAACCAGCTGTCTGCAAGGAATATAAATCCATTCCCCACCATCCAGGCAGAGCTGAAAGAGCTTCTTGGATCTGAAGCAAAATGTTTTCAAAGAAAAACAAGAAAGTCCAGTTGCCTCTTGAAAAAGCACCCTTGGGACTTCATTTTGCTTTCATCAGATTCCAGTTTGAGTATGTGTCCACTGCTGTGCAACATATTTTAAGAAGGATGCAAAGAAACAACAGTTTTAGAGAAGGGTATTGAAGATGATCAAGATAGCAGAAACTACATCTTATGGAGAGAAATTGAATGTACTGGGCATGCTCAGTTCTCAGAAGAAAAGATTACTAGGTATATGGTTTATTGTTATTGTTCAGTTGCTAAGTCACATCCCACTCTTTGCAACCCCAGGCCCCCTGTCCTACACTTATTCCCAGAGTTTGCCCAAATTCATGTTCATTGCATCAATGACACTATCTAACCATCTAACCCTCTGCTGTCCCCTTCTCCTTTTGCCTTGAATCTTTCCAACATCAGGGTCTTTTCCAGTGAAGGATACAGTAGCACCCTTCAAATGCCTGAATGCATATCACACAGAAGAAGGTTCCAATGTGTTTTCTCTTTCCAGAAGACAGGGCATGGAATAATGGCTTTAATTTCTAGGAAAGCAGATTCCAGTTGAATGGTAGAAAAACCTTTTTAGCAGTTTAACAATAGAACCCATTATCCAGAGCACTGATGGATTCTTCATCACTAGAAGTGTTCAAGCACGCATTAGCCATCTGTCAGGAATGCTGGATTTCTGTTCTGAGCAGAAGTTGGATTGTATGATCTCAATATATCTTCAAATTCTGTAATACTGTGAACTGAAACTCCCTTTATCACTCATTGATGATCATACTAAGCTGTTTGAAGCTGAGTTTAGCTGCTGATTCACTATCTCTGGGATGAATTAATATTATTAAACGGATATCGGATAGCATTTTTTTAAAAAATGTCTAAGTTATACATGTCAAACTGAAGGCCCGCAGGCTGGATCTGGCCTGTTATGGGCCCTGATCCAGCATGTGGTGCCATCCCAGAGATGGCGAGGGACTGGCCCCTGCAGCCCCATCCCTGCCCCAGCCCAGTCAGGAGCTACCCAGGTGCACGCACAGGAGGCAGCAAGTGCATGAATGCTGGTGGTGCCCAGCACCAACTGCAGCCTGCCAGCCCCTCAGTTGCCTATCGGCCACCAAACCCTGGGATTCCATAACCCGCACAGCATAGGTGGGTCCAAGTGCTGCGGCTGCCAGCCCAGCCCTCCAAGCAGCAGGTAGAGGAAGAGGCATGGGGGGAAGCAAAGACAGATGGTGGGTCTGAACACCGCAGCCACTGGGCCGACTCTCCAAATGGCAGGCAGAGGCAGTGATGTGGGGGAGATGCACCAGGCAGCCGGGCAGCCAGTTGCCCCATCCCAGCCATAGCAAGTGCGGGCAAGCAAAGACCTACGGTGGGGCCACATTGCAGGGCTTGATGCCCCAGGAGCTTGAGGGCTGGGCCGGGCACATGCTCCCAGCCACCCAGGACCTCGGGCAGCCTACACTTCCATTCAGGGGCCCCACACACAGCCCGAGAGTGACAGCAAGTCTCCTCTGGTGGACCAGGCCTTGGTGCCTGCCCTGATCCTGTCCCCCTCTCTTCCACAGCCCTGCCCATCCCCCCACTGGCACCCCTCTGATGCGAGCGATGTTGAGCCAGCCATGTCCACCCAGCCACAACCAGCTGTTCCCCTCCCGATAGCAATCACAATGCTGATGTGGCCTTCAATGAAATCGATTTTGACACCCCTGCTCTAGGTAGAAATAATGTAGGAACATAATACACTAAAGAGGTCCTGCCTCTAAAGAAAAAAGAGCCATTACTGAGAGAACCACTTTCTATTAAATGAAGAAGCACCTAAAATACAACCCATTATAATTGTTATTTACACAAATAATTACATTAATGAATAGAAAACCTGCTTCTGTTTACTTGAAAGTAGTTTAATGTTTGCAAACCAATTCCTCGACTTGAAATGTCATAAAAACAAAACCATATGCTTTCTTGTGAAAAAAAATTTAAACATGAAAAGGAACAAAAACGATGCCAAATTTACAAGACTGAAGCAATCATTGTGCTACATCTGAGATCAAACATATGACTGATGCCTACAGTTCTTCAGAGGGAAGCTTCTTATCACAATTCATTTTTTTTTTCTTTAACAAAAAAAATGCTATTAGCACCCCATTTAGTTTGCAAACTCTACCCGTTCAATCCCCTAGAAATTCCCTTGGCAAAACAGTTTAAGGGATGAATAGGCTTTGCTGCATAATCTATTCTGTTTACAAACTGAACAGAAGAAACAAAATAAAGCACTTCATTCTGAGAGATGTCCTTGAGCTGAGCAAGGACACACGTAGCAAAGATGTATTCAAAGCTACAAACAGAATATTTAACCTGGCGCAGTGAAAGAGTGGACAGTCATTCATTGCATTCATTGCTTCTGCTGTCAGACTCTATAGTTCAGGCAACCCCGCCCCCCATTCCTGTGCTGGGGGCTTCCTCTAGTAGTTCATTCTGTAACCGCTTTGAAATTATGCACCTGGAATGGGGCTGGATGCAAATGCTGAAACCAGGGAACTGATTGGCATGTCTCTGATGGTACTTAATGAAGCCCTGAAAGTTCTGAAAGATATCTGACTCAGTACTTAGAAGACACTTACTCTTCACTTAAACATTAATCTTCAAGGTGAATTTATGATGCCAAATAGAAAAAAAATATTCTGATATTTGATTGTCCATCCTTGATTGTATTTTACCAAACAGCAAGGGTACCTTAGTGTGAAGTTTGCTTTTATTTCAAAATAAATGCAGACAAGAGGCAAACATGGATGGATGGATGGATGGATGGATGGATAATTTTAAATTTAATTTGTACCACACTTTGTTTTGAAATAATTCATAGTGATAAAGAAAAGGTAATAAAAAAGGAGCAAATGAAAGAATTAATACCAAATTAAGCTATCAGTAAAACAAAACCATAACAAGTACAGAATTTAGCCTGCAACAATTAAATGCAACAATTAAAAAGAAACATCCTATGAAAGGCAATAGGCTAAAATGTCCCAAGGTGCTTTTTTCAAGAGGCAACTGGATTTTCTTGTTTTTCTTTGAACACATTTCGCTTCTCATCCAAGAAGCTTCTTCAGTTCTAACTAGATGATGGGGAAGCAAAATGTCTTCAAATAAAAACAAGAAAGTCCAGTTGCCTCTTGAAAAAGCACCTTGGGACAACCATGACCTGGATGACTGAGACTCTCCATAAACAATAGGCTAAAATATACATTTAATATGTTACTTTTTATACATGAATTATCAGTTTCTGCAAAGATTGCACTTCCTAAAGCCTGATGTCCCTTGGGCTTGCCACTGGACACATTTGAAATGAGAAGAAGCTACAGCTAAGGAATTTGGGAATACATTTTCTTCTATTTGCCCCAAATAACAGGTAAGAGGGAACAAACACATTGCTTTTGCACAGAGTTTTTAATCTTAAGCAGAGATCTGCATATGATGAACAACCTGCACTCCTGTGGTGGGCCAAGTGGGGAAATCTGTCCATGCCAACCCAAAGGGTTAGGGAAGGGCAAAGGTCTGGGAAGAGCACAGGTTCTTCTGATAAGCAATCATGGAAGAACATAGGCTATGACAAACTGTATCCTCTCGCTCTGACTGCTGTATTCATAGGGCAGTTTTCAAAAATACATAAAAATATGTAGAACTTCTATTCTACTTTTCTTCAAATCAGACTGCAAAACTCTTTTTTGCACCATCTTCTAAACTTTCATAATGTTTGCTTAACGTTTTCATTTTTTTGTTTTCTGTTTTTACTAGCTCAGTGCACGCACCTTTCATCTAATACATACACATTTTATATTACATACCAGGTTTTATACGTGAAACTGTTCTCAATGGAGAAAGGAGTAGAGGAATTTCAGGTATATTTGTGGGAAAAGAAAAATAATGTAGGAAGATATATATTTAAAAGAGAGATAGACCGACATTTATTTCATGTTATCATCATTGCTAACAGCTACTGTATAGTGGGAAATGAAATGAAAATCCATTCTATTTAAATAAGAGTCCCTCTGTGAGGGTGATGGGTGGTTTCTAAATATGACACATCAATAAATAGATTCGTGTATAGAAAAAAATATTATGGATCTAAGAGCAATGTATCTTATTGCCCATAGCACTGCTACATGCTGATCACCACGGAGTATGAATTTGTGTTTGTTGATTATTGCTATGTTAGATAACAGGACCAGGTGAGCCATAATTGTGTCATAACAATGCCATTGCACTATATTCCTTCCTTTCTTTCCTTTGGAAGATATCTAGGCCTATTATTGAATCTTAAATACAGTACAATAGCTTATTCACAAAAAGAAGCTGTCTTCGACAACCTCATCTACAGCAAGATGACATTTTCTGTATTCCTGAATTCCACATTAAGTACCTTCAGCATTCATTCCAGTAAAAAAATTTTTTGAAGCATTCTCAATGACCAAATAGTATTTACTTCAAGAAGTTGTATAGTTATTTAGCATTATATTTATCTGGATTAAGCTTGCCAGGTTGTGATGAGAATTTTAGCATATCTCTTGTCTCTTTCCCTTTGTCTCCCGTGGTGTGTGATCTTATATAGACATTTTTTTAAAAAAAGTTTTTACCATTTAATAGTGACCTTGCATCTATCCAGTTTTATAGGGTTCACATAAAACTAGTGAGTTTAAGAAATATACACAATGTGCACGTTTCAGGAGAAACAAAGTGTGTCTATCTAGCATATTTACTGTAATTAAATAGATAAATCTTGAAGAATTGTTCTCAGTTGACAAAGAAGTTTACTTCACATTCTTTCCCTAACAACATATATCCAACGTCCTAGTTTAAAAAAGATGTGGTCAGATGTGATATGGTCATTTCATCTAGGTCTAGACTTTGTAGCCGTCACTCACTTCTGGGCAATTTTCATGTAAATCTCCAGAAACATCTTTTGCATTTGGAACTTGCCCCTTCATCCAAACTATATAGATAATTTGATTTATGATGTGATACAAACTGTTGAAGCATACTCTGCCAACAGAGATGGCAAAACTCCAATCTCTAGATACTCTTAGATTACAGTTCAAACATCCCAGTTGTTGAAGTCCAATGATATCTGGAAAGGTGTTGGTTTCCCATCACTGGTCACACTTAATGAATATTCAGTGTCATGTGCCCTCTACTGATTAAAAAAATGATTGCATGTGATTCTTTGGTGAAAGAAAGAAATGCAGTAGATTGGTTTTACTTGTATAAGTTTTTTACTAGTGAGCAGCAGAAGAAGATAATCAATGTCACAGGTTTTTCACTACTGAAAAAAATATACATTTTCTTTCCTTTTGGAGAATCTGCAACTTTTGAGCAAGCAAATGAGGAATTAGGTGAAGATGCCACAAATCAGTATAAAGAGGTTGAACGGGAGTAGGCAGACAAGTAATGACAGAGGGCAGAAGGTTTGAAAGGGCATCAATGATGAGAAGAGGGAGAAGGAAGGCTACAACTAGTGACAGGAGGTAGAAGGAACTAGAAGTAAGCACACAAATAGAGAGTATGCAAACATAGCAAGTCTAGTGGGCAATGTTCAGGAACAATTGAGGCAGTTTTGATGACTGCACTAAGCTGCATGAAGTCCATTCCCTCCTAAAATAAAGCAACAATGTCTTTCCCAATATCTCCTTACTATTCACCAAAAAATCTCCTTTTTGTTGTATTTTCCAAGCTTTGTACTGTACCAGCATGGAAGGGAATTATCTTGGTAGCTAAGTCAAAATTGTAAAATAGCTTTCCTTCAAATTGTCTTTATAAATAAGGCCATATTTTAAATATTTCTATTTTGATTATGTTGTTAATTTGCAACATAGATGGCTTAATGGTAGATGTGTTGTAATGTGCATGGAAAGCGGTGTTTTTCTTTCCTCGCAAAAGGAGGAAAGTATTGAAGTAGAATTGAAGCCATTGAAGAAACTAACAGGTCTACACACTTGCTGCTCATCTGACAATATGCTGGTTTAAATTTTCTCACATGAAGTCATAGGGAATGGAGCTTGACTTAAAGACAAGTTTGCCAAATGAAGATGATGGTCCCATGGTTCCTTGGAAGGCAGCTGAAATGTCCTCAGATGATCTTTCCCCTTGAAAGAATCCCAAGAAATGGCAGACAAGGTTAGTTCAAATAGGGAAATCACAGCTGATCCACAAATAAATTAGCTCACCTCTAATATGCAGCCAACGCATAGAGATGTGATGCTGTTCTCAATCTGTCGTCATGTGGAAATGTCCTTTGCAGCTGTTTAATACTGATGTACAGTAACTATTCAGACATTTTGATTGGACTCTCTCTTAGATATGTTTCAGTTTCTGGTTGCTTGTCTCTTGTTCTGTTCAATGGGAATCATGTATGCTAGCTGTGAACAGAATTGCAGCCCTTCTAAGAAAAATGGAACTAAAACATGAAAAGAACAACAGTAATAATTCTCAATGGTAACTCTCAGTAAAATTAAAAGCACAATAAACGGTGTCATGAAGAAAGGTATATAGATTCTCAGGCACATTGTCTTTCAGTTTCAACAAAGATGAAAAATGCAGGGAGAATAATAATAAAATGCAACCTATTACATTGAACTGAGTCTGGGGTAGTTAACTCCTACCATCTGAAAGAAGGTTTCCTTCTAACTAAGGTGTGAATTCCATTAGACCAATGTTTTTCAACCTTAATCACCAACCCAGTGAACTGACTGAGGAATTCCACTGACGTCCACAAATATTAAAGTTTCCAAGGTTGGGAAACTCAGCATTAAACACTGTGAAGCTTGTTTCTGAATAAATATTTATAGATTTATACTATGAAGCAGTGACTTTCTGGAAATCATTCCCTGTTGCATTTATTTACATTTCCCTTTATTTTGTTTTATACAGTGTTAACCAAGGCAGAAACAGATGATGAGCAAAATAACATATTCACTGTATGTAACACAGTAGAAAAATCTGGTGGAGTTATACTTTCAGAGAGAGAGATTTCAAGTGATAAGATATCAAGCTACATTACAATAAAAATCTGCCAAGTGCAATGCTTTTAATCAGGATTTTAGCCACTGAGCAAGACTTTTTTTTTTAATAATAATAATATACTGTCTCTCTCCACCTCTCCTCCTTTCATATTTTAAACACCCTTCAGGTAACATTGTGGAACATTCCCACTGAAGATGGTAGAAATGCAGTGGAATGTATTGCACATGCTGACAACTGAAGTCCATCCAAACTCATAAAACCTCTTCTTCTGCTAGTTAGAGAAATTCATCAAAGACCATAACTAATTGGAGGGGTGGAGAATGTATTCTTCAGTGATTTAAAACTGCAGGCTGACAGCATGAAAGATTGCAAGTAAGGCAATAATATATGTTAGGGTGTAAGCTGAATTTGTTTGTATGGCATAGTACAAAGGGACTAATTAGGCTGAGCAATTTCTTTTATCTCGTGCTATAATAGTCTGCACATGTATCTAGAGACTGCTAGCAGTCCAACTATAGGACACAAACCAAAAATTAATTAATAGCAGTGTTCATTCCAGTTCCATTACTTAACAGATTTCAGTAGTTCTCTGCAGGTATTGTATTCTCAGGCCATGATGGCATATAAGAGAGTGGGCTACATCTGAATGTTTGCAGTTCAGATGTGGTAACCCTATTAAATCTTGTACATGTTGTTCTATCATAGAATTGTGAAGTTGTAAGGGATCAACAGAATAATCCAATCCAACCCTCTTCAATAAAACCTCCCTTTATAGGTGGCTGTTCAACTTTTTCTAAAAACATCCAGAAATGCAAAACACACAACTTTTGATGATAAACTCTTTCACTGTTGAACAACACATAACTTTGGAGGATGAACTCTTTCACTGTTGAACAAATCCCACTCTAAGAAAGTCTGGCCCCTTATTTTTGGTCAAAGTTTCTATGATCATGAAAGATAGTTCCTGATCAATCTCTCTATGCCTCTATGGCATCTTTTTATCTACCTGAACACTGATATTATATTTTCCCAGACAATGTCCCAAGCAACCCAAAATAATTGAATCAAATGGGTACCAAACCAGAACTACTTTGCTGCCATATTGTAGTCTTCAATGTTACACAGTCCAGGTTTGGTGCCCATTTGATTCAGTTGTTTTGGCTTATTTATTCAAGGGATGCGTCATCTCTCTTTTAATAACTGAAGTACATATAAAATATTGGAAACACTGTAAAGCCATTTAAAAATGTGTAAGTATATACAACCAAGTATATAAACCACTAAAAATTGTAAAAGTAATAGAACCAAGCAGCAATTTGAAAAATTAGAGAGGCAAGAGGAGGCTGGCCAAAGTGAGAGACAAATGACAACATATCAAAATAAAACTCTTTGCCAGCCCTCTCCGTGATATTAGGTTCCTAGCAACAGAAATGGTGGAGAATGGGGGATGTTCAAGATATGCAAGATGTCAGTTGTGGGAACACAAATGAAGCCCCATCCCTTTGTATGAACAGGTATACATATTAAAAAGTATTCCACAGTTTGAGCACCAATGATGAAAAACTTGGAGAAGGGCTTCCAGACTGAATCTTAGCATAAAGGCAGAAACAATATGTGTTGAGGGAGTACATGAAAATGAAAAGATGTTTGTCATGAGCTCATAACTAAACACCCTTTTTCAGAGTATTCTGCTTGAATGGGTCAGAACTTGGAACACCTTTAAAATGCTTGTTGAGCACGGAACAAAACTCAACACATTCTGGATATTCTGTTGCACCTAACATCTGGAATGCAAAACTGTGGTGGAAACCTTGTTGCCAAAGTAGCACTAACCAGAGAGGGGCCAAATGATTTTTTTTTTAGTTCCAAAGTTGGCAGCTCCAGTAAATCAAGAGTGAGAAGCATGAGGTTGCATAGATCATGTTAGAATGTTGATCAAGATAGTTTTACCATGGATGCAAACAGCAGAAGACCTCAAACATAGAAAGAATTGCTTTACATCTGATAAGGAAACCAAATAACCTTATAGGGAACATGGGTATCCTTTGTGACATGAAATCATTAAATCACATTCCTAGAAAAGAAATATATATGTTTGATAGAGTTGAACCAAGGTTCTGAGTGTTATTCTAATGAGCTGACCCACATCTGCAGCCAGAAGAGATAAGGAGGTATAGCAGAATATATCCTTGAGCCCTGCCTCTTCTTAAGGCATAAATTCTGTAATCAGTTACATTCTACTATTAAGGATATTACACAGGAGGTACAAGAAGTAACATCTCTGGACCTAAAGAAGCATATTATATTATTCTTATATAAGCAAACATATAACTTTAGTTTTTATTCGAGTTCATCACAAAACAATCCATTGTGTCCTAATTTTTCTCATAAGTAAGCGCATAGTGATCTAGTTACTACCTAATCAATTTTGATGCTATCACCCAACCTACTAAATGAATAAAACATTTTAAAATTCCCATAAGAAATCTTAGAAACCACAGTGTGAGGGCACTTATTTCCAAGTCTATTTACACAAACATCTGTGGGAGCCATGAAAAGAGGAACAGACAGCATGATTCACTCCAGAACAGGCCATAAACAGGAAGACCCAAACCCACTTCTTTGGCTATTGGTCAGCTTTTTATTCTCTTTCTTCCTCTAATGCCTGAAGTTTGTGCAAACATCTTCATCTGGCAATCTGCCAGCAACAACATCTTTGATTTTATGACTTGCAACCGGAAAAGCTCATCATCATCGTTAGCAACACTTGTCAAATGCAGACAGTACGTGCACATACACAAACATTTGCATTTGCTTACTAGCTACTTGCTTGAGAATAAAAGTGCTTAACATAAAAAACATACAACCAAAGCCATGAATTTTAATTTCCTCATAGCTAAGAATTCATAAATAAAGCAGTAAATGCATGCTACCATGCAGAGAAGAAAATGAGAACAGTTTTGATCACTTCTTTTCCAGATTAATCTTCCAGAATGATCTCTCAATGCAGCTGTATCCCCTTGCCAGTAAGCCAGGCTAGCCAGGGAGAGGCACATGACAAAAGCTCACATGCATATTATATGACAGAACTTTCTTACTTGTGTATGACATTAGGATGCATGGGTATAATTGCATCATTTGTGCAATAAATATTGTAATGTAATTTTCATTGTATTGATCTTATTGTGGCTAAAAATAGATGCTGGTGGTAAAAGGCCCAGCAATATTTGCATCAATCTCTGCACATATATTTAAAAACTCTCTCTTCCCCCATCTCCACCATTACATGTCCTCCTCCCTCACCTAGTCTTAAATTGCTGATTTGTGACAGGGATGCAGACTGTTTTTTCTGGAAAGAAAAAGCAAAATTGCATCAATCACAATTTATAGACAAGCAAGCCAGTTTTAGTATTCAGGATTTTTGGAACATTTTAAAAATGCTGTTGAAAACAGCTAAAATCCAGATGATGATTTATTCCAGGTTTGGGACAGAAATCTTGGAATACGGGTCCTTGTTTGGGGTTCTAAACACTGGGAAATCATACGTATATGCAGAAATACAAAATGCATAATATGCAATAAAAACAAACTGTAAACAGCCCATTAAAACAGCACATACAACATTAACATTAAAATGATATGTCTTCATTACAGATGTAACATTTCCAGAAATGTTAAATGGAGAGGGGGGGAATCCCCTTTCCACCCAGAGCTTTATGGGTTGGCACCAGGCAAGAAAGATCGACCACACTTCCCAATCCATATCCAGGAGCTTAAGTTTTCTCTTCTATGCAGCAGTCCTTCTCTTCCTTTCTCCTCCTTCTCCCATTTCCTATTTATATGTCTGCTTTTTGCATGGGAAAAGATTGTTCACTTTGGGCAACTAAGCAGAACAATCTTATATGTCAATTCAGAAGTAAATGTTCAAAAGTGCTCTGGCAGCTAGTGCATTGATGAAGAGGTCTCTTGTTCACAAAAGATTTGTGAATAGCAGGTTTCACATGCTGCACTCAATCATAAGGTGATTTGGTTTTGGCCTAGCAAGATGTGCAAAGCCAGCATCTTGTGGACCATCTTGTCAAAGTGGTGCCTGAAATATAATACATCAAACAAAGCTAGCAATGCAACTCCTTTCTATGTGCCACAAACATTATCTTTCGAAGAAAGTATTCCCAGAAGTATGGCATAACATAGATAGGTATCCTTTTCCTAACATTGATTTAGCCATGGTGGGTTGGTTGCTTTTGGTTTAGTGAGAAGTGCAAAGCCAGCCATAGTAGTTTGAAGACCATGTTTCATGGCTTAGAGTTGAGGTA
Source organism: Azemiops feae (assembly GCA_023970755.1). NCBI lineage: Eukaryota > Metazoa > Chordata > Lepidosauria > Squamata > Viperidae > Azemiops > Azemiops feae. The sequence continues at coordinate 2,858,371 of JALGBA010004287.1, forward strand.
TGAACTAGATTACTTTGACTATTTCAAAGTGATTGAACCCGGGATACAGTTCATATGCCATAGTGAACTTTATTGTACTTGCTGCTAGAGACTAGCAAGGCACCCTTTCTGAAATTTGTATATAATAGCGACTTTCTAGCATAGAAAACAAGCTCTAAGCATTGTTTTATCATGAATCCTAGTGAGTCTAGTGCAATTTAAACCCTAGTTATACATGACACATACAAAGATAGAATCAAATGCCCTATAAAGTTTGCTGCTAATTCAATTTAAAAATGGAATGAGTGAAATCCCCAGCCAAGGTAATTCCTCTTAAATGCCTTGCTTAATAGCGTACATGGTCATTGCGCAAGAGATGAATATTGTGTTTGCTTTCTAAGTAAGCACTACTTAAAAGCTCATTAGCTCAACTCAAGCTCAGACTGTACCCTTTGGTGACACCATTTCATGATATTTACTAGCAACTTGCAAACCTGCTTGTCAGAGTTATGCTTGAACTACAACCTATTCAAACTGAGATATGTTATCTTGGGAAAATCTGCATTTCTAAATCTTTCTACAAATATGCAGAGTTAATTTTTCAATTTGGTTCATTTTCCCTTTAGTCTGGCAAGTTGTTGTGTGAACAGAATAAATGATAACCATCCACTGCAATATTGGACATTGATAAGTTGCATTTGTTTTGGTTATGTAATTTTGTAGCTTTTTATCATCTGACTATTGAGAAAGAAGAGAATGGGTATATGCAATGTCCCTCTCACTGTCTCAGTTATCAGGAGTCAGATTTATAGCATTGGTTGGTATCTTTTTCACCATTATTTTCAAGCAGACATTCAGAATGCCTTAAATAGCTTTGGTCTGCTTGCTGCTTTATTAGACCTCTGGGCTTATCTTTTTTGTGGAGCTCTGCCTGTTTGGTTTAATCTAAAAAGCTAAAGTCACCCTTTGCACATGATTTGTGGATATACAAATTGGCCAGGTTCTTAGAACATGTTAAACCATAAACTGTCCTGAAAAGTCAATAGCTGGGATTAGCCAGATAGAATTTTTGGAACATATGCAGGGGGATATGAAATTTTTTGGGGAGGCTAGATCTCTTTCGTTAGGAAGAGAAGAAAGCATGACTTGGAAGAATCCAGTATATGAAGGATATTTTGCCTCCATAAAGCACTCTTAATGGATTCATCTTTCAACTTCTGTATATTTGATGACTGGGCTGTCTACAAATTCACCTGAATAATATTGGATTGCCCTTCTTACATCCCTTCATGACAGGGATTGAATTATGTAAATGTAAGAAGTCTGTTTACCCTCAAAACAGATCCTTCTTTCATCACTATTTTTATGTTGGATTAGGCTCCTCTTCAAAGCATATTTGAGGAAAAAAGTTACAGACAGGGGGATTGAGGGGTTTAATTTAATGTAATAATAACATTGGACGCAATCTTTGGGCTCATTTAGACTGTTTCCTTGTTCTGGTCTGAGACACTTACTTACAATTTTCTTTTTTTTTGTTTATAGATATTTTATTAGTTTTTAACTATAACAATCTCCAGTGCCTGGTATACAGCGTGTTGTCTTGGTTTATATTTTAACAAGAAAAAAAGGACAATAATAATTAATTAATAATCAATAATAATTAAATTTGATAATTCCATAATATATTAATGATACATTTCTTTGATCTTCCCTTCTCCCGTTTGTATTCTCCTTCTCCAATCTTAGCTAAAATACAATTCTTAATATTTTCAATATATAAATGATTAGATATAGGCATTTTTTATATTTATACAAATAATAATAATCTCTCTATATAACATTTTTTTCAGCTTATATTATTCTCATAATCATCATCTCATTAGTTCAGCATACATCCTATTTTTATAATTTTTGTTCGCTTAAATTCCCTTATATTCAATCCAATTCTTATCAGTCATAATTTCTTCATATCTAACTGTCCAAATTTTCCCATTTAGGTACATCCTCACAATATTTTATATCATGCATTATAAAAATACTATACTTTTTATCTATCTTATAATATCTAGATATAACATCCTTTTTAATTAGTTTATATTTCACTTATATATTAATAAAAGTTACATCAACCTACTATTTTAACATTTCATATATTATAAAACATACTATATTACTTAAATCTCTTATCCTTCTTGTTATAAGGCTCCTTTATGTTCAAAATTCTCTGTTCTTTTAGCCATATTCAAACAAATGTTTATTCACGTAATAGTCCATCTGGTACGGCGAGTCAAATCTCTTGTATTTGTCTCTGGTCTTCTTCTTTTGCCGAGTAATTTTCCAAGTTGATGTAATCTGCTTACCCAGCAGTTTCTGTATTTTTACAAATGTTGTTGGGAATACAAAAGATGAAGTAAGTAAGATAAATACTTTCTGTCTCCCAAACTTTGATGGTTCTCCTGATAATTCCATTTTTCTTGTTGTATCAGAACCTTGAAGATTTTTTCCTGCTTGTGTCAAATTGTAATTCTTTTCCTTTGTTGTTTCTTCAATTTGATCATACTCTTCTAATTTGTAGTCTGCTGTCTGATTTATTTGTGCCTTTGTTGTTATTTCCTGGGTGTTTTTTAATTGTAAATTTAGATTGGAAATATACTTATTTAAATCATCAAAGTTGTTTCGGATTTCCTCGTGGTTTGAGTCTATTGTCATTTGTATTTGTCCTAACATTACATATATTTCCTCCTGGAAAGTATTTATCTTGCTTCTGGAGGCTATGTCCTTCAGGAGAAAATATTGAATGCAGCATCCTGTCATTTTTTGATACGTATGTGATATCCATGTTGTTTTCCCCCTTCAAATAATCTTTCATCAATGTTTTAATTCAAAAGTCAGTCAGTCAAAATTACGTTCAGTATGTTAAGCCACTTTAAAACCTTCCTACAGATTCTTCTCTAAAAGATTAGCCAAAAAGCCAAGGTTTTTCTTTTCCATAAACAGTTCTTAAATTTAAGCAACAGTCCAGGTGTTTTGTTTTTCTTTCAAACACTTTTTAATCTTATAGCTGGCTCTTCCTTTGTTCCCAGCTGTCTTCAAGGTTATTTGCAATTCAAAGGAACAACTTTTTCTTTGTTTCTAGGCATTTTGCCTAGTCCTTATTGTTAGTGTTCTATTCTCTGAGTCTCCACTAGATGTCAGCAGTTATTTCTTTTTTTCAGTTTTTCTTTCAATCAAAAAGTTATTTTTGTTATATATTTTTATAATTCCATCAAAAAAAAATTAGGGTATAATCTTGACAGTTTTTTAGTTCCTAAATTTGTCCAGACTGAAGTATTTTAAATCAAATTTTAATATATGTCTTCCCTCCTTTAATATTAATTTGCCACTTCCATCTGTAAGGGAATGGGGATATAGTCCCCTCCCTTCATTTCTGGAGGTTTTCTTGCTTTGGGGATCTTTTCAAGGATTTAGATAGTAGATAGAAGAAAGAAGATCAGTACTTTCACCAATTCCAAGCACGCTGTTCACCGATGTTTAGGTTCGTGCTTTATGACTTCGGCTGCAAGCAGCTTGGACTAGACGCTGATTTCATGCTAGCCTTTCTCCTGTCGGGTTTGGAGGGCTTTCCCCGGATCAAACAAAGCAATTGTCGTCGCTTCATGATCAACGGGGCGCCCTTCCTTCATGGTCACCTCTCTGGGGCAACTTCGGACCCATCTAGGGTCCCCCAAGCAGGAAGAAACTAGCCGTGGTGAGCAGAGGTCCACTCTCGCGTGGTCATGCGCTGCGGGTGCAAAACCAGAAGCCTGCGTACAATTTTCTGACGATGTAGCTTTAAATCAAACTGATAGTGAGAACAGGACTACTGGCCTATATTCATGAGATGTGGTAAAAGGAATGATATGGGAACATTGTTTTAAGAATAGACATAGTTTGCATCATTTAGGACAGGAATAAAATATATCCTCATTATGTGTGAATGAGCATTTTAATTCCCCTTTCCTTGAACATTATACCACATTTACTTAACAAAACCCCAAAATTAAATCTTAGGCAAACTTACCATGTAAATAGTTAAAAAAAAAAAAGCTGGATACAGACTGTAGCATTCAAAGTGGTCAGTTATAATAATGATGTCTGAAAACTCAATTAAAATGCTGAATATTGCTGCCGAGAGCTTTTAATCCTCCAAGATGGGGGCATAATTTTAGATGTCAGACAAATGCAGTTGTTTCATGGACTTGGTACAGCTCTCAAGTACCTCCCCCCTCCAGTTCTAAAGTTGCAGCTGAATTGTAATGTTTAATGTGAAGGAAATATAAAATAAATACTTGAAGAATTATGCTAACTTAATCATTTATATTATAACAGAATAATAGAATTGGAAGCTACCCTGGAGGTCTGTTCAAGCAGGAGATTCTATACCATTTCACCCAAATGGTTGCCCAATCTCTTTTAAAAATCTTCAGTGTTGGAACATCAACAATTCTGGAGGCAAGCCGTTCAACTGGTTAATTGTTCTCACTGTCAGGAAATTTCTCCTCAGTTCTAGGTTGCTTCTCTCTTTGATAAGTTTTCATTCATTGCTTCTTGTTCTGCCTTCAGGCGCTTTGGAGAATAGACTAACCGCTTCTTTTTTGTGGCAGCCCCTTATATGTAATACTGTTATCATGTCGCACCTAGTCCTTCTTTTCATTGAACTAGACATACCAAATTCCTGCAACCATTCTTCATATGTTTTAGCTTCTAGTGCCCTAAACATTTATTTTTTTGACCTGGATCTTTCATAAGGCCCCCAAAATGTTGCACACCCATCATTAGCAACGGTGCATGCCAACTACTACAATACCATTTTTTTCCTTTACAATGTTCCAAGTCGTTAATAAACCAATTGTTAAATCATGTAATGTACTTGCCTCTGAAAGAGGGAAATTACTAGCTATTCTCTACCTTCTTGGTATTCAACAGTGAATCGATTTTTTTTGTTGGGAAATAATGTAAACACTTTGGTACATCAAGTACATCTACCTGATAGGATCGTATAGCTCTTCTGGATATTGTCACAGCAGTGAAAAATTCAGCAGTGAAAAATTCTACTCTACATGGTGAAACATTGAATATAAGTACAAGATAAGCCTCCACAGCATTCATTAGACTTCCTCAAACCTACATTACTGGGATGTGTTGAATTTCAATTCTCAGAATTCCCATTCAGCATGCTGCCTAGCAATTCTGGTGTCTGAAATCCAATGCAGCTTAAGGAACTTTGCTGAAGATGGCTGTTTTAATATTTTGGCAGAAGTTGCCATACCTCTGTGAAGCTAATATTTCTTTTGCCATTGACTTTGGTGTGAAACTATTCTGAGCTCTACAAGCCTTGTGTTGCCTAGCTATCTTACTCCACGTTTCTAAGATTCCTTGCCAACATGCCAGTTAGACAAAGAAATGGCTAAGGATTTATGGTGGCTAGATGTTATCTCTATATTCAGAGACAGACTGTCCTCTGTAGACCATTTGCCAGTGAAAAAGAAGGTTTTTCCCAAGGATTGTCTTCCCTAAATTGTTATCCTCAAGACGTGTTGAGACTGAAGTTTTATCAGTCATCCAAAAGTGTTTGCATCTGCATTTTTCTATGGCCTTCAGGCAAAAATTAGAATCAACATGTGAATGTCAGGCACAAAGAATCAGGACCACCAGTTAGGTTGCAGCATAGAAGATTTAGTCAAGCCGTATCTAAGAATCTGATTGACTAAAGTTCAACACTAAATTGGCACCAGATAAGGGTCAACGGAAGTCAGGAAGGGTTGGATTTGGAGCATTTGTTGGAATGCAATGACTCTAAACTGATGATGTGTTTAACTCTCTTCCCTCTCCTCCACATCTGACTGCTCTTCTCCTAGCAATAGCAATAGCACTTAAACTTATATACCACTTCACAGTGCTTTACAGCCCTAAGTGGTTTACAGCAGGGCTTTTCAACCTGTGGTACGCGTACCACTTGTGGTACATTAACAAGTGGCAGGTGGTACGCAGCCCTGCCTAGCCAAGTGTAGTGGGGGAGGGAATGAGCCAGCACAGGCAAGGACTTACAGTGAGAGAGTCCTCTGGAGCTGCAGAGTGGGTGGGGCGAGACAAAGGCCCCAGGCTCACTTCTGGCTCACCCTCCCCCATGAGAAAGGAGGAGGAGGGGGGCAGAGACAGAGGCTATAAAAGGAGGAAGTTTGGGCAGGAGAGGGAGAGAGAGAAAAAGAAGCAGCCTTGGGAGGAGGCTGAGTCAGCTCTAGCTGCACCGAAGGAGGAGGGTGGGGGGGAGGAGATCAAATCAAGCAGGCCGGCCATGAGCTGATTTGCAACTGCTGTGGCAGCCAGCTGTGCTGGCAGCAGCAAACAGGCAAGAAATGCAGTGGGGGAGGGGTCACCCTCCAAGAGGAATGAAGAAAGGTAGCAATGGCTGGAGGTGAGGTACAGAGGAGGGAGGGAGGGAGATGGAGAGTGGAAGAATTCTTATGTGCTTTTGTGACTTTGAAGTTCTGGGATTTGTGCAATGTGGGCTTTGTGTTCTTAAGGAGTGTTTGGCAATTTCTATTTGGTTGATGGCTGATGGCTGATGTCGCGTGTTAGCTTCTACTGCTCTGCTATTGTTAGCTGTAACTTTTGCTGCAAGGGATTTTGAAGTATTTTTCTCCTGAATGTATTTTGCCTGTAGATTCCTTTACTTATGAATGGAGCCATTTGGGGGGGCTGCCTTAGCTGGCAGCCAATACTTACTACATTTTTTTTTCTTCCTTACTTTCCTTTCTAGCCAGTAGCTAATTCTTAAAGGAGAATGTGCCCTTTTAAGCTAGTTCACTCAGCAGTTTGTCTTTTCTGTTTCTGGAGGCTTTTCCTTGTTTGATGAATATATGGAAGAGAAAAAATATGGGGGGGGGATCAAATTCTTCCTTCAGAAGGAGGTGGGCATGAGAAAGAGGGAGGGAGGGAAGTCCCGCCTTAGCACTTGGCCACCAGCAGCCCTGCCATTGACTTTACTTGTCAAAAGGTTGCAAAAGGGGATGACATGACCCTGGGACACTGTGACTATCATAAATATGAATCAGTTGCCAAGCATCCAAATATAAATCACATGACCCTGGGCATGCTGTAATGGTCATAAGTGTGAAAATGGTCATAAGTCATTTCAGTGCAATTGCAACTTTGAACGGGTTTTTTTTTGGTCATCAAGTTTTTGACACCTTGCTAGGTGGTACTCGAATATTGCCATATCCTAAAAGTGGTACAATCGGTGAAAAGGTTGAAAAGCCCTGGTTTACAGAGTCAGCATATTGCCCCCAGCAATCTGGATCCTCATTTTACCGACCTCAGAAGGGTGGAAGGCTGAATCAACCTTGAGCCAGTGGAATCGAACTGCTGGGCAGTTGGCAGAATTAGCCTGAAATATTGCATTCTAATCACTGCGGCACACTGCGGCACACTGCGGCATATATATATATACTGCATTGAAATGTTTATGGAAAAAAGGCAGAATTTAAAAAATATATAATAAATAAATAAATAGTAGGAAAAGTTGAAAATTATAATTACCAACTGATTCCTTGGGGAGGAGAAAATGAGAAAAGAAATGTTCTCCTTTTCTGTAATGTCCAATCTTCTGCCACTTACTCTTATTAAGTAGCAAATATAACCTTTTCTGACCAAGTCACTGAGTATTGCACTTTTTAATATGGTTATTATTCCACATTATCTGGTATGTTACTCAATTAACCTGCCTCTAAGGGGATGGGCTGACCTTCACCAATAGAGCAACAACACACTGACTTTCTGTGGAGCAGCAGGAAATGTACACTCTTAATTCGATAGTGATAAATAGTGACTGTAGTCCTGGATAATGTTCTTCCCCTAATGTGAGTTCACGTAACAGATTCACTATCGAATGAGTTTTAGCCAATGTTGGTTTTATCTTGAGTTAATCAGACTTTGGTCTGAAATTAAAAGAGGTGGCATTCCTTTGGGAACTAGCAGGACAAATTTTTAAAACAGAATCCTCAAGACTTCACTCCTTCCAGGTAACACATGGATTTTTTGTTTTGTTTAAATGCATAAGACTGACAATGAAAATTACACTATTTTCAAAGTACATAAACATTGCCTTCAGATGTGGAAGAAAATCATGGGAGGGAAACATTAGTGTATTGAGAATGCTTAGTAGGTGTCTTGTCACATGATACTGTGACACTGAATCACTAATAATGAAAGATATTTTGACCCTAATCTATGAATGTATGGACATTGTTTTAATTTTATATGCTCATTCAAATATTCTTATCCTGTCAAGAGAAAGATGATCCTATAAGTGATGAATGAGGAAAGTATAATGTAATACATCTGGAGAATAGCAAGGCAAATAAAAAAATCCAGGGGTTTTCAATTTCTTTAAGCCATGGAACCTGTTAATTAAAACAAACAAACAAACAAACAATTTTTTTTCTCCCGATCAAAAGGCAACTCTGTAGTCATAGAAAACTGGCTGCATTTAAGTAAACATTTTTCCTTCTGTGTCTCTCACAGAACTCATCACAGTTTGAACAACCCTGAGGTGAACTATATATTTTGCATCTGTAAAATAATAATAATAATAATAATAATAATAATAATAATAATAATAATAATAATAATAATAATAATAATAATAATAATAATAATAATAATAATAATAATAATAATAATAATAATAATAATACATCAGGAGAGTCCGCAAAATTTTAAAATCAAAGCTGAATGCTGGAAACATAATTAAAGCCATTAATACATGGGCAGTCCCAGTGATACGCTACTCAGCTGGAATTATCAACTGGACTTTGGCTGAACTGGAAAACCTAGACCGGAAAACACGTAAACTTTTGAATATGCACCACCCTCTACATCCACGAAGTGACATCGACAGGTTGTACCTGCCAAGAAAAATAGGGGGCAGAGGACTATTGCAAATCCACCAAACTGTAGAAGAAGAAAAACGAAGTTTGAATGACTATGTGAATCAAAGTACAGAAAAACTGCTGCAGGCTGTGAAAACAGAGAGCACTATAAAAATAACAGAAACAAAGGCAGAATATAAGGAAAAACGGCTGGATGACAGATTAAATAGATGGAAAACCAAAGCTTTGCATGGACAGCATTTGAAAAACATTGAAGGAAAATGTGATAACAACTTGACATGGGCATGGCTTAAGATGGGAACCATCAAGAAAGAAACGGAAGGCTTAATACTGGCTGCTCAAGAACAAGCATTACCAACTAATGCCATGAAAGTGAAGATACAAAAATCCACTGACAATCCAAATTGCCGACTTTGCAATGACAAAGTTGAAACTGTTTCACACCTAATCTGTGAGTGCAGCAAAATCGCACAAACTGATTACAAATCTAGACATGATCGAGTTGCTAAATTAATCCACTGGGCATTGTGTAAAAAATACGACTTGCCTGTGTCCGAAAAGTCATGGGAACACAGGGTGGAAAAAGTTGTTGAGAATGAGAGGGTGAAGATCTTGTGGGACTTTCGAATACAGACAGATCGCCATTTGGAACACAATACGCCGGATATCGCAGTTGTAGAGAACCGAAGCGTACAGCTGATTGATATCGCTGTACCAGGAGATGCCAGAGTCGAAGAAAAAGAACTGGAAAAAATCACGAAATATCGCGACCTGGCCATCGAAACTGCGCGATTATGGATGAAACGTGTAACAGTGGTACCCATTGTCATCGGGGCACTGGGAACTATGTCCAAAAACTTTGCAAAATACATCAAGAAATTGCAGCTTCCTGCAATAACTCCAGCAATGTTACAAAAAACTGCGCTACTCGGAACATCTTATATTTTAAGAAGGTACCTGGTTGACACCTAGGATGCTGGTAGCAACCCGTGTCAACCATCAGCGCCAGCCAATTTGAATGTTCAGTTGACTGAGGTTCATGTTTAATGAATAAAAGAATAAAAGATAATAATAATAATAATAATAATAATAATAATAATAATAATAATAATAATAATAATAATAATAATAATAATAATAATAATAATAATAATAATAATAATAATAATAATAATAAAAACAAGCATCTGCCACACAACACTTAAGACATGCTGAGAAAAAAAGATGAAGTCTGATTGTGGATGCTGCAGTATTTGGAGACAGCAGAATAGAAGAGAAAGAACTGGAGAAAATCACAAAATACAAAGACCTGCAAATAGAAATAAAATGACAGTGGCAAAAGAAAGTAAAGATATTACCAATAGTTATAGGTACCTGGGGTGCAATCCCAAAACGTATTGAGACCAGCTGAGCACCATTGACAGAATCACCATCAATTGCAAATGGCACTTTACTTGAAATAGCTTACATCCTGGGACAATACCCTTAATACCATCAAACAATAGCATCTGCTTATTTCAGGTACTTGGGAAGGACTTGATAAGTGGATGAAAATGCCAAATCCAGTTTAAACATCTGGCTGACTGTTCAACAATAATGATTTTCCACTGGTCAATTATACTAAATTTGGATCACTCTGAACGCTATTCAAAAATTACCCAGGTTACTATGCTATATGAATCTGTAGGAAATAAAGAAAAAAAGCCCTACTGATATGAATTCTCTAACAGACTGAAACAGTGTCTTCCTTTATAGCTTATGATTTAAACCCTTCCTCCAACTGGAAATGCATTCCTTATTTTACAGCTGATCTTTCTTTTCCATTCCAGACAATATTTCTGAACTTACTACAGCATCAAGAGAATTCATCAGTAAAAGCTGAAAGTCTCTCTGAACTCTCTAGTGAAATAAGTGTTTTGTGGTGGGCAGCTATCTGCAAGGGATTTCATCACATACAATAACTATTATCAAGGGATTTTCTCAATTTTCAGTTAAGTTGAAATAACAGAAGGCCAATGCATTTTTGAAAACAGATGTTCTGAGAATACTCCTGCAAAAATTAGACATCTAGGTAATTAATGTCTGAGGAAAAGTAATTCTGTCCCCCCCCCTCTTTCTTTCTCTCTCTCTCTCTCTCTCATGTCCCCCAATCATCAAGAAAGGACATGTTACATGTGTATTCTTCATTTTGGGAATTATAATTAAGAAAAGTTAATGGTATAATTAGTAAGCCAATAATTAGCCACTGTGACATGCCTTTACATTTTATATAAAATGGCCATGAGACATGGACTTAAATGAATATTCTCGGCTTCTCTGAGCAAAATCAACAGGAATACAAGTAATAAGCTTACTGTGTTCTAACTGAAGCTTAATCTCTCAATCCTAAGTGTACCATACAGACTTAAATTCAATGCAAACACGTGAGACTTTCTTAACATGGATACTAAGGTTTCTATTATAGATGTTATCATAAAGAAACTAATCTCATTAGCTGTAATTTCAAGTCTTGGTATTTGCCTTAGTTATCATTGATACTTTCAGGACAGTACATTAAAGATTCTAGCTTGCATAGAATCACATGACTACACTTAAGCTGGGTTTTGGTTGTACCTGTGCTTACCAATTAACATATGCCTAAACTAATTTATACTTATGGTTAGAAGGGAATACTGCATGTGGCATTGGTGTGACTAAGACTGTTACCTAGTGTACACTTTTTCTATTTTATTAAAAAAAATATTATGAAAAATCCTTGGTTGACCAAAGGATGGGAGATGAAGAGTAATATTTGTAGACTTATCCAGTGATAATCATGACATGCAGAAGACTGTTATTTGGAACACAAGAGAAGAAAACACAAAGGAAAGAAGAAAATAAAATATATTTGCTGTATGTCTCAAAATAATAAACAGTGAAAAGAAATAATAGATCTGAATCAAAGTGGCATGAACTTCTGGAGTGGAAAGGAATACACGAAGGAAGTCTAGGTGTAGGTTAAATCATGAATGAAAGAACTAAAATATATGTCAGCAATTTTTAATCAGCATTATCTGAGTACATATGAAAGTCAAAGTTCATAAGTTAGTGAAAGTTGCATGTTATAGGCCAGGGAATGATGGTTATGGAAGAGCCATTGCTTGTAAAGGAGAGAAAATTAATGAAAACATAATGTGAAAGACCAGACATTGGAAAAAATTCAACTGAAGAAAGGGCAAGAAATGGAAGTAAAAGTGAAGGAAGTGGAGAAAGAGAAGGTTTGAGTCCCATATGCTAAAAGTATTAGGAACCAGAGCAATTTTCCAAAAGAATGAATGGAAAGCAGGTATAAGGGAACAGAACATAGACTCTACTTGAAACAGTGAGAAAATACCGTAATTATATTATAGCGTGCTATATAGAACAAATAGTATGAAAAGGGATGCTTGGTGGAACAATGAAACAAAAAAGGCTGCGGTGATTAAAAAGCACATATAAGTCAATGACTGCTGCAAAAAAAATGTGACAAGCTCTTATCAGTTTGTTGGGTTAATAACTCTTTTTCTGCTGCAGGTTGTGAAGCTGGTCAAGCACATATTTTAATTCATAATTAATGATGTTAATAAATGTTATCTGAATTATGCAGAAAAATCACATCTCTTTTTTTGGTAACAATTTTATGGAAGTCCTTAATAAACATATTAAAAATTAATACAAACTAAACTAGAAGAAAGATTGAAAAGACAAAAAAAAGTTCAGAAGGTGCAGGAAAGAAAGTAGAAGAGAGAGAAAAAAGGGAACAAAGGCAGCAATAAAGAATGGCTTTCAACCTTCATCCCACCATATCTCAATCATGCAGTTCTTTGGCAAATGTGGGTGCACTTAGTGTACATTACTGCACATTAGACGAAGTCAAAATTAGAATTATATAGAATTATACTGTCAAATTAAAATATTTTATTTTACCTGTTAGGGTTAAGGCTAGGGTACCTATCACTACTATGAATACTACAACAAAGAAGAGACTAAACCATAAAAGCAGCGTAATAAAAAGACCTTCAAATGTTTGTCTAACAGCTACATAATAGGCAATTGAAAGAACATAGAGTCAAAGAGTGGAAATTATCTCAAAGAACACCCAGTTCAACTTGAATGTAAGTAATCAGTCTTTCAAAGAAGGCAATCTGGACTCTGCTTAAATATCATACAGAGAGTATTTTTCTACCTTCTGGGCAAGTTGCTCCATTGTAAGATACTTGCATTATTGAGAAGTCTGTTCTAATATTTATATTAAATATATATTTCTTATAATTTATATTACATTAGTTTTGCTCCTTTTATAGCTTCACCCCTTTAATACACATAGTGACATAGCATAGACATACAAAAAGTTAAGGGGGCTTGATGACAATAGTGCACTGGACAGTTTGCAAAATTCTCCCCTTTGTGATCATATCTCTTTTGCAAATTGAGCACTCCCAATTCCTTCAGACTACTTGGTTTCTAAGACCCGTACAATTTTTGCTCATTAAATATGGCTCAATATTCCCAATAGTGATTATGTGTTTGATTTGGTATATAGTTTTATTACAGGATTAAACAAACATAAAACATAAAATGTTTGAACCTGTTTTGAACGAGATTTCTCTTCAGAATCCATATGCAACCAGTTGAGTGAATTCCTGAGACATTTTCCAAGGTAGTATAGCATGGACATCATTGTACGTATGTATACATATTTCAAACTGTGTATAGAAAGCAATTGTGTACACTGTGATTCAATGTATTGAACTGGAATATATGCTAGCAAAACTCAGTTTTAAACTTGAAAGTAAATAGGGATCCACTGTAGATCTTTCAGCACAGGAATCACATGTTTCTGATTCTTTAATTATTCAGTAGCCTGTGTATCTTATTTTGTGTCAACCACAAGTTTCTGACACTTACTAGGGCAATCCTAGTACTAGACTTCACCAAAAACATTTGTAACTAAAAGAATAAGTTTAATAAAACTAATCAGATAACATATTTTACCTTTTCATTACTTTGTCATTTTCTTACTCTTGTCACAAAATGCTTCTTTTTTCCCTGATAACCCAAACATAATCCCTGGTATATATATATATTATATAATGACATGGTTGCTTTAAAGTTTGGTTAGGTCATCTGAGTAATAGTGGTCTAAAATTGTATTTTATAGCTGGACCCCAATTTATTTTTTGCATCAGTTTTGTTTCCTAAATCAAAAGACCTTTTCAGGTGAATGTATGGCATGTCTGAAGATTCATGGGTATGGTTGAAAAATTAATCCTCAAAATCTTTCTGGATAGTTATTCTGTGTATTTGCTGAATAGATCCTGAGGCATCTTTTTAGGTTCTACATATATGCAACACACAAAGGAGTAAGTAAAGTGGGAGGGAAAGTCCATGGATATGTATAAGTAGGTTTGGACAACAATTCCAAACAAATATCAGACTCAGTCTCTCATCTCTGTCAGTAGTTCATGCTCCAGCATTTATCAAGCGGCAGGAATTCACAAGATTATCCTGGAAGGGATAATCTAGAATGAATGCAGCTCCGTGTATCAATTTTCAGGGCCAGATCCTAAATAATAGTCATAGAAATGTTTCCTTTCTCTGCAAAGTAGAGCTGAAAATGTGTATGCCTTAAAAAAATTTCTAAGGTATAAATCTTCTTCAAGAAGAGCCAATAGCCTTTTTTTTTTTTTTTTGGCGGCAGTAGTGACACTTTGCGACCCATTTTGTTACTACCTTCTAGTGCCAGAACATGAAGTTGCTTTCTAATGTAACAGGAATGACAGTATAATATTGGATAATAGAATAATGTTTGCAATATTTGATTTGCACGATATCGGTTTCTGCTTCAGGAATACGTTTTATTTCATTCCCTTTAGCGTAATCGCTGATGCTGACAATGTTTCCTACAGCTACAGCAGAGAGTGCATCTGTCATTAAAAAAAGATAGAACCTTCTTGTTATTTTTCTTATTTTCTGTACAACCTTTTTTTTTTTTGAAAACTAGGGTACAGTAGTGATTAAGGTATTTGGTGTTTACCACTGGGAAGATCTAGGTTTGACTTAAATTCCTCCTCCCCCTCCCCCACCCCTGGCCCTGGTAGCTGAATGAGCCTAACCTCCCTTAACCTATCTTGCAGTGTTATTGTTGTGGCCTTAAAATGGAGATTTCGCCTAGAACCTACCTAGAATTTTGGAGAAACAGCAAGATAGAAATCTAACAACCAACCAACAGATAAAGTGAAGCATTATAAAAGTCAAAAAAATAAAAAAAAAGTTAAAAAAAAACCTGAATAGATCAACAAACCATGTTCCAAGTAAGTATGCCACTATCTGTAAAATAAGTAGAACTATTTATAATAAATCTATTCTACAGCTGAATTTAATCCATCACTTACTTCATTGACAGCAATGTTTTGTTTCACTTTTAACTGTGATGATTTTTACCACTGACTTTTATCATTTACATTTAATTTTACTTCTGTACATTATGGTGAATGTAAAAATGTTACCATAATACCAATATTCTTATGTGCATATGTTACTACATGTGTAAAATTATAGTTCAATTATCTAGTGCTCATCTTCATTGGCTTATAACTACATTTTCACCTTTTCATCAACAGTTCAATTTAAAATTGTCTAGTGGATAAAAATTCTGGAAGAGATGAATCTTTGCTGAGATAGTTATGTTTTTTAATTCAGCTGATCACATATATGGCATTATGATGCATGTATGCAAGTGGGACATATGATTCATTACCTGACCTGGTAACAACATCAGTCCAGGTGAGTGTGGTACTTGCTCCCTGTTATATACAATAACTTGCCCTGCCAATGTTGATGGGTGTGTGGTTTGAATGAACCATCTTGGTTACTTAAGGCTTTAAATTTTCCTCAAACTGTTACCAATAAGAATTTCAGCTTCTTGGTGCAATGGTTGTAGACCTCAAAGAAATTTTCTATGGGAAGATATGCAGGTTTCAGATTAAAAAATCAAATGTATATTTAGAAAACCTGGAAAATTCAATACCATCTTCTACAGCTCTTCTTAAAATACCACCTCGTGTAAGAAGATATACAGGGCAACTTGTCTGAAATTATAAGAACAGATATGCTATTTGATCATATCAGCCCATCTGAGGACTTGTGTTAAGAGTAGCAATATTTATGGGCACTCTGTGGAAAATGTTGAAGATTAGCAAATCTGTAAGGATTCAAGCTCTTTCTCATTGATTAGACCTACCTCATCCCTTTGAGGTCAGCTAGGCAAATAAGAAAATGATTTGACAGAGTTAACCATAGTAAACCAGGGATTGAAAATGAAAGTTGCTCTTCTCAATTTGTCTATTATTCTGCACTCTCTCCTTCACTATATTGACCTCACTGTTTCTTTTACTAACAATAAATAATGGATTGGCAATAGATGGCAGCACACCTATGTTTGATGCTAGGCTCAGCTAACAAAGAAGGATCATCTTGTTTGCACATTACTAGAAGATAGTTTATCTGACTCCATCGTTACAGTTATAATTTAGAACATAGATCAGGCCAATCACATATCTAAAAGTTTGAAAGCAAGCTATGGGTTTAGTTAATCACACCGTCTCCCACCCCAAATAAACCATACTGGGATTTGTCAGTCACAAAACACCCATATATCAGAAGATAAAACAAAGCATTAAGCTGTAGGCACCTCCATTTTATTTTCTAATAATATCTCTGGAGGTTATGTTGGAGCCCAGAGGCATCATTGGAAATACAATTTATGCTTCAAGATAGCAGTTTGTTTTGCAGCTTGCTATCTTCCTCTTCTATTATTTTTAACTAAAATGACTTAAACAAAATTAAATATAGCAGGGAATAGATATACCAAGGGATGTTTCATCAAATACATTGCTGCTGTGGGGTATCACAACTAAACTTTCCTTGCTAAGAGATTACAAAAGGCTTTCTAATCAGTGATAGAAAGAGGGAGAATCACTGCCACAAAAGTTGCAACTGCTAGAGCACCATTTGTTCCAATATGTGGCTTTAGGAGAATTAGCAGCCTCTTCAAGAAAATGGTGGCATTTATCATCATTGCCACAAAATCCATTGCAACAGGTGCTGTTAACATTTCTCCAAGTTTCTTTGGAAGAAATATGGAAATATCATATAAGATTAGGTTAACAGCAGCACAATGATATTTTGCTGAACTACAATACCTGGAGCCATGCTGAAATGCTGAGAGGAATTGTGTTTTAATTTTCCTACTCTGTGACATTTTCCTTGTCATGTGTGCATATCTTCCCACACTAAAGACACAAACTTGGGCGAATAGAGCTAGCTGTATTTTCTCCTTCGTGCTGGTAACAAATTTGGAAGCAGTTACAGTATTTTGGTAGAGAAAAGAGTGGTGATGAACCAGTTAAACAACCCACTCCCTAGCATCTCTCTTATTATATTCCAAAATATTCTTTCTCCCTTGTTTTGGACATTTTAACATCAAAAATGAAGCAATTTAATCCACACAGCATGTGGCCTGACCTTGAGTGTGATAAAATTTTAGAATATAATAGGGTCATCTAAGATTGAGAAATGTTGAGGAAAGAGTTTAATTAGGGTTTATGTACTGAGATTCAGTTTGGTGTAGTGGGAACGGCATCAGCCCACAAACTGAGAGACTGTTGTTCTAGTCCTGTCTTAGGCATAAAGACAGGTCACCTTGGGCCAGTCATCACTCTCAGCCCTAGGAAGCAGGCCAAGCAAACATTTCTGAAAAACAAAATTGCCAAGAAAACTGTAGGGACTAATCCAGGCAGTTGCCAGATGTCAGCAATGACTTGAAAGCACGCAAACACACATACACACCAACAATCACACACCCACATACCAACTATTGGGCACTTGTTACATTCTGCTCTGACCATGCTATTTTATAAAATAAACCAAAGCAAAGAAAGAGACCCAGCACTGTTGGCAAGGTAGCCAGCTCAACCAATTGGTCCTGAGTGTCATGACAGGTTAGCAACATTTTCCATTATTTAATTTTATTAGGGTTTTATTTCCAAGCAGAGGCACTTGTGAGATTTCCTGCCTCATGTTTCAAAATGTTTTGTGGTATGACTTTGATTAAAGGGGAGAGGATACAGCCATTTAATGTCTGACATCTGTCAGCAAAATGACTTGGGCTGGGTCCGGCTGGGTTACAGTTGTCCAGGCATTTTTGGGAAAAGAAAACTGGATTACCTGAATATTCAAAAAGCCCAGCAGGGCAGCTCTTGGACCATTATATTATAGCAGCAACCCAACTGCATTTTTCCTCAATAACTTTTCAACACACCTGGTCAATTTCAAAGTTTATTATTTTGTACTTCTGTCAACAAACCTTTTTTGAGTGGTTGTTCTTATTCCACCTCTTGTTGTTTTTTAAAAGTTATGGATCTTCTCCTCTTTGAAAAAAAATCCTTATAATTTTCATAATTGCATTTTCTATTTTTGTTTCTTCTTGGCAGTGGCATTTACTGTAAAACTCTAGCCTAAAGCATCTTTTCTTATCTACTGAATTAAAATGTCCTCAGTACATTATTTTGTATTAATGGCCAGACAGTTTCTTCCTTTTTCTTTTTCCGTGTTCTCAAATTCCAATTATCTCCCTCATGCTGTGTTGCCCTTTAGGAATCAGATTAGTCTGTCAGAGTTGCTATAGTTCAGCAAATAGGTGCAAGCATCCTTTTCCCCCAGTGGCCTTCAGCATGCTTAGATCTATGTTGGATTGTAGCCACTGTATGTGTTGGATTGTAGTGATTTCTGTCCTCAACCATGGAACCTCATTAGGTGATTCCAAGTCAGTCACAATTACTTAGTTTAATCTATTTCACAGGGTGATAAATAATATGCAGGAAGGTTATGAATGTCATAGTTATTTCTTAGGAATGAAAATAGGCTATAAATGTAAAAAGCAAACATCATTTTCAGCATAAAGGATTTCTCTAAAAAATTCCTTATCACATTACATCCTATTTTAGAGAAGAAAAGGATCTGTTGCAGGAAGGACATTACAACAAGCAAGTATATTTATTGGTGAGTACAATAAACTTATACATGGCCCAAACTATCACTGCAATAAACCTTGTAGTTAACAGTTTCATAAACTATTTTATCTCACTGGAAAAGGCTCTGATGTTGGGAAAGATTGAAGGCAAAAGGAAAAGAGGACGGCAGAAGATGAGATGGTTAGATACTATCATCTACACAATGAATGTGAATTTGGGCAGACTCCAGGAGACAGTGGAGGACAGGAGGGCCTGGTGTGCTGTGGTCCATGGGGTTGCGAAGAGTTGGACACAACAGAACAACAAAAACTTTTTTATACTCAAAAAATAAAGAATCTTTTTTTTAGTTTTGTTACTGTATTTTTAGTGTTGTTAATATAATTTCAAATCCTATCCATCTCTGAATAGTTGACATGTATCAAAAAGGCCATGGGAACAAAATTCTTTTCCTTTTTTTGTCATGTTCCTCATTACACAATGCTTCAAAAGTGGGAGTTAGTAGTTTGAAAGAAACCAGGCTATGAGTTCTTTAATTCACTAAAAAAAAGTCCCTTCAAAATGATGTGGTGAAGCAAAGAATGACCATACAACTAATCAGAATTTCTATGCTACTCCATTTGTCAAGCACCCAATCAAGCCAGATCAATCCCACCTTAACTTTCTGCCTTGGTGCACCAAGTGCCATTAAGAGTTAGTCATTTTCTCCCAGGCCTACACAAGCATTTCACTTTGCCGTTTTTAAATGTGTCTTCAGAAAAATTAGAAAGATAGTTCTATTTAATCCAAACTCAGGTGAAATATGTATCTATCCCACTATAATTGAATTCAGATTTCCAATAGATATAAAAACTCATGAATACTAGTCGATCCAAGAAGTATGAGCTCTAAATACATTATTCCAATGCACTCTCCTCCCTCTGACCACCAGAGCCTGAGAAACATAGATAATTTATTGTTTCCTTGGTACAGTTTCTGTTATGGTTGTGCTGGCCTGTGATTCCTAAGGGTTTTCTAGTTTGCTGATGACTGGTAAGTTCACCATAACTGTAAAACTAATGTTGCCTTCTAGCAAAGCACATGGGATGCAATTTAAAGGAAGAGCTGTTTTCCTGGAGGTTGTTAGGGAAGCAAGGACTTCAGAAGTACATTTCCTGACTGGGCCTGAAATACAGCTCAATGCCTTGAAACCCTTGGACAAGTGCAAGAAGGAAAAGATAGCCAAATATGTCAAGGGTATTTAATTGTTTTGCTTATTTGTTTTATTTTTTCCCAATTTGTCTTTGTTTGTTTGCTCATTGTATTTAGAATTAATGGATGCTAACTTTATATGCAAATCTTAGCCCCATGTAAACTGTTTCTCACGTGGCTTCTTGCATTCCTCCTTTTAAAACAAAAAGGCTTCTTTCTGTCATTCCAGTACTGGGTTTATATAGCAACATGGATTTTGACACCACTGGGCCACATAATCCTGGTTAAAAGGGAAATGGGCCACTTATTTAAAAGCTTAGCTCATTTATTGCCATATCCAGATTTCAGATTAGCAAAAATAGATGATAGCAGTGTAACTATATACTCATATGTAATGTTTTCATCTAAAGGAACACCTCCAAATACAAATAGAGGCATTTATGACAGGCCCAACCTTCTGCAACCAAGATTTCACCATATATATAAAATACGCATATGTATTACATATGTGCATACAGATTAAAATGAGAGCAAAGAAAGCACCTCCAGAAACATTTTTTAAAAATATCCTGTTATACAAAGACAGCCTAACCAGCTTCTCTGGAAATTAAACTGAAAAAGAATCACTTCAAGCTTTAGGCATTTTACATATGTTTAGTTGGAAATAAATTGTTTAGAAAACCTGGTAGAATAGAGGTTTGAAATTGAATTTCTGACAGAAGCTTTACTTTCTTAAGTCACCACAATACTTGAAATTGGTGGTGTCACCTTATTCTCCTCCATGGATGAGTTTTCCCATTGCTCATGGATGAAGAGTTCTGACATGATTTCCTGATGGGAAGTAAAGCAGAAAACTGACTTTCCTTAGATATATAGAGATAACTTTTCTTGCATAGAAAATGGATTTTAAAAGTTCCAGTAAAGGATCTCCAATGGTATCATTAATGGGCTGTGAAGGACGCAGTTCACCTATGAGCAATTTTATATCTATCAAAAGGTGTAGACAGTTGATTAAACATGTGTGTACACTAGAGATTTTGTTAAAATAAATTCATTAAAAATTTGTTTATTCTTATCTAATCTGTTAATAAATTATTCAGATTTGCCTGATATAATGGTCATTAAGATCCAGTTTGGAAATTATACGTGATCATTAATCTCAAGAGAAATGTTAGCTGTTTAGTGTCTAGAAAATGAAGACTGGCTAAAAATGGAATTGTAGTTAACTAATTGCAGTAGCTTTGCAGAAGACAATTATATTTTGAGGAACTTAATGATATATTTTGATTTCTTCTTCATATTAGGAACAGTCTAAAAGTTTACAGCTCATTTTGAACCTGTTTATTTTTCACTCTAGGTTAAAAATGGGGGGAGAGTGAATCTTCACACCAGCTGTTGAGAGCACTGCCTTATCAGACCTTCAGTCCCATCCCAGAGTTATCTAGCCAATTTCAGGTCTTGCAATCTGTGACCGTGAAGCAAGGCCATGAAATTTCGATGCCAAATTTTAATTAAAGCCCTAAAAACGTCTCTTTAATACTGAGCTTCTGCGCAGGCTCGAGTGCTCAGTGCTGTGCACCAAGGGCTTTGGAGTATCTTTGCTGCTTGAAACAGGGGTCCCAGCAGCTGAAGGAAGAGCGTCTTGTTTTGTACATTACTTTTTTGCTTTACTTGTCACAGTTATACAATAAAGCTTAAATTTCTCGTTATCCATTAGTGTGTTTATTGTCTCTGGATCCTCAAAAGAACCGTTTTTTTTGGCATCTGGACATTGCCTGACACTGGGCAAAATATAATTGGTGTCATGAACAGGAAATGGAGACAATGCCCTGGTGGAGGAGATCTGGTAAGCAAAGTGGTAATGGTCAGAGCTACATTCCTGGTTGGTCCAATACAGGTGTTTGTGGCCAGTAGCTTAAATGTTGAACTGGGTGACTTCACCAAGACCATGGAAAACACCCCCAAACCCCATGCTCAAATGGTTAAAGGGGAAAAAAATGAAAGAAAGCAGTCTAGTAATAAAGTAGCAAACAGACAAATGTTTATAGAGCTCCTTAAAATGGGGATACCAATAACAGAAATAGATGACATGTTAACTCCAGAAATATACCAAATGTGGAAACAGAAATGTGCCATAACAAGAAAGGACAGGTGAGGAGAACTATCCCAACAGCCTCACCTGAGGAGCAATTATATCCCTCCTTATGTGGGCAAGGAATTGAGAGATAGGAAATGACCCAGGGGTGGGAGAAGGCTCTGGGGTTGGTTAATGAAGACAGCTATTCCTAGAGACCAACACCCTCATTTACCACTAACAATTTACTGGTCTAGTCTAACAATTTACTGGTCTAACATACCATTATGGATCCTCATGGATACAGGGGCAGAAGTAATGCTCCTACATGACAAGGATAAGGGGAACACTGACGAAATACAAATGGGAATGGGGAAGAATATAGCAGACAGATGTGAATGCGATTAACTTTAGGAAAATCAACTTCTTTTAGGGGAACCGTATTGATCTCTTGTGTTCCTGAATATATTATTAGAATTAAAGGTACAAGAGTTTCAGACGCCAATGGGCTGCTTTGCCTTTGGCGTTCAAACTATTCTAATGGGTATAGCAAAATGGACACCTCTGAAAATAACTCCACCTGAAAAGCCAATAAAATCATATAATACTGGCTACCTGGAGAGCATAAAGAGATATCTGAAACAATACAGCGATTTTAGAGGTAGAGCTTTTAAGACCAGCACTTTCTCCTTCCCATTTAACTCTGAAGAAACCCGATGGATAATGTAGAATTAGAGGAAATTATCATCAGTTAAATAAGGCTGCTGTTTCTCTGGCAGCAGCAGGATCAGATATGATGACTTTGTTAGAAACGCTGGGACATGGCATGCTGTCATAGATTTAGCTAATGATTTTTTTTCTATTCCAATTGACTCAGATTGTCAAGATCAGTTTGTATTCACTTGGGAAGGCAAATAATATATCTTTCAAGTTTTGTTACAAGAGTATTTGTGTAGCCCCACCTTGTGCCATGGCAGCAAGAGACCTGAATCAAATCATTCTGAATCCTGCTTTATTTCTTGTTCATTATATGGACAATATTTTAACCACAGACCCAAAATAAGCTGAGATGCAGCAAGGGTTAACTGTTGTGGTTGATCTAGGGAGTGAGAGATTAATTCCAAGAAAGTTCAGGGACCAGCTCAACAGGTGCAGTTTCTAAAGGTGGTTTGGGCAGGACTGGTGAGACACGTTCCTGAAAAAGTTATTAAGGTGATTGCTACTTTATAACCCCCAATTTCAAAAGCTGAAGTTCAAAGTTTAGTTGGCTTAATGCAGTGGTTCCCAACTTTTTCTATACCCCGCAACCCTAGAACGCTTCTGATATATTCTCGCACCCCTTACAAAAGTTCAAAATAACAGCAACAAATTATGCATATACACTATAATTTTGAAAACCCAAGTTTTCAAATATCGTCTTGCACCCCTGGTTGGGAACCCCTGGCTTAATGGGTTCTTGGAGGCAGCACATTCCTTACTTGGCTCAGATTTTAAGACCTATTTATAATATAACTCAACAAGTCCAAAATGAATGGGGAAAACAGCAGCAAAAAGCTTTATCTGATGCTAAAGCAGCAGCAGCTGCCACTATGCCATTAAGATTAAGACCATTAAGAGCCATAGTGGCGCAGTGGTGAGAATGCAATACTGCAGGCAACTTCTGCTGACTGCCAGGTGCCAGCAGTTTGTCAGTTCAATTCTCATTGGCTCAAGGTTGCCAGCCTTCCATACATCCTTCTGAGGACCAGATTGTTTCGGGGCAATATGCTGACTCTGTAAACTGCATAGAGAGGGCTGTAAAGCGGTATATAAGTCTAAGTGCTATTGCTATTATACTAAAGGGCAGCCTTTGGGAGCTACAAATATCAACAAATAAGGAAATAGCTATATGGAGTTTATGGCCAATTTCTTTAGGTTTTTGTACTCAGAAATTGCCTAATGAAACTATACATCTTTTAAAGGCAACTTTTGGCGTGCATTTAGACACCAAATATTGATACAGAAAGATTAACTGGACAAGATGCATAGTATTAAGAGTTGCCATTCCAGTTTATGACACGGGTACAAGACAAATCTGCAAGTTCATAGATAGGGCAAGTCAGAGTCTTTTATATGAAATAGAAAGTTCCACCATACGCGGTAAATTACCTCTCTGGGCAATACCTGACAGTGCAGGGGCAAATCTTGTAATGCCAATTGGCGCTAGCTGGAGTGCAGGCAACAGTGATTCTAGACATAAGGACTGTGGTTTCATGGCCCCCATGGCTGATTCTAACCTGCTTGCTGAAAAAAAAACAATGGGGGGGAATCTTCATACAGGTGTTGAGAGCACTGCCTTATCAATGGTCCCGTTACCAGATTATCTAGCCAAGTCAGATATTGCAGTCTTATGACCAAGAGAAGGCAAGACTGTGAAATCCTGATGATGCAATTTTTAATAAAGACTGAGCTCTGCACCAGCTTGAGAGTACTCAGTGCTATGTACAAGGGCCTTGGAGTATTTCTGTTGCTTGAAAAGGGGGCTCCCAGCAGCTGAAGGTAGAGCATCTTGTTTGGTATATTGCTTTTTTTGTGTTTCTTTTTACTTACACGGTTTATAATAATAATAATAATATAAAGTTGGAAGGGACCTTGGAGGTCATCGAGTCCAACCGCTGCTCAGGCGGAACCCTATATTTCAGGCAAAACCTGTCCAGTCTCTTCTTAAAAACTTCCAGTGTTGGAGCATTCACCGCTTCTGGAGGATTCATCATGGAATCCTTCAACCCTCTCTAAGTTTATTGAATTTCTCTTAAAGTCCAAGACTTAGTTTGACTGTGTTCTATTGCTTGTGCTTCCATAATGTTGAATTCCATAATGTTGAATTCTTCTAGGCATGAGTGCATGCATACCTCACATTGCTGCTGGAGTCTAGTAGAAGGGTATTTTGCCGATGAGATGATTGCCAAATGATTTGTACTGATCTATTTTTTAATATGCAGAAAGGTGTAAATTAATTCCAGGACTTTTTTTAGCCTCCTAAGAAGGAGAAAAAAATGAATGTGATGTGGAATTGCTCTTTTTGCTCCTTTTTATGACCCTGTAATCCTTGCTTCGGCGTGAGGTCGGGGCAATTGAATGGAGCTGAGCATTTATGGCTGGATAACCCTTTTGACACCTATGTGGAGTTTGCAGCAGATAGAGAAATATCTGTTTGCGCCCTGATAGAGAATATCTGTCGCTGCCTAGGATTAAACTCTCAAACCTTCTGAGTAGGAGGCAAGAATCTTCACCTCTAAGCCACCGCACCACTCTGTTCTATCTTCTCCATGCTTCTGTTCAACAAATGACTTTAATAAAGAACATCTCTTGCACCAACTGCCTTGTCTGCATGCTGCGAACACAACATTGACCATGACAGTCATGAGAGAATGATGAATTCTTCTGAATCCTATCATTGGACTGCCTTTACATTACCTTTTGCATACCATATACCAAAACAATAAAGCTCTATAACTGCTACAAAAGAATGACATTGATTTCTGATAGGATTTACTCTATTTTCAGTCACTATAAATAGAAGAGTGGAGATTATTGCTATTTTAGTGGTGATCTTTTTGGGAAGAAAATATATTGTGTACCTACTTTCTGGGTTTTTTTTTCATGGATCTTATTCACGTATAATGAAGCAGTTCATTTCAAAATGACTTTCATATTTTACAAAATAAATACAAATTAAGTTCACTTTTGTTCTGAACATTAAAATAAGAAGTAAAAATGAAAAAGAGATAAAGAGGGGATAGAAAGAGTTAATTACTTTTATCAATGAGCTGCTTACTTAGAGGTCCTCAGAAAATTCCCAGGCAGACTTATCAAAATTATTGAAAAAGAAACTCTATCACTCACTTCACAAACAAATGCAAACCTGTACTTTCTAAAACTAGATGCATATTCTAGTAAAATTTCCGAAAAGTTTGGATTGCAAATCACTTGCATTAAGCAAAGCAAATAAAGAGATATTTTGTAATCATCTGCATATTAAGCAAAAGTATTATATGACCTTGACTGAATGATTGTGTGCTTGAAAGCAGTGATGGTTGAGTGAAGGAAGAATTGAAAACAGTCATTTCCCCAATCTTGGATTATTTTTTTACTAGGTCCAAAAAGTAAATATGTTATTCTTACTTTGAGCACTTAAATATCATATACTTTACCTCAAAAAATATGTGACCCAGCAACATGTTTAGCATTTAGACATGTATAGACTTAATTTGCCTGCCAGAGAACCATCTTCTGAATCTGCTCCATAAGTCACAAAACAACCTCAGTAACTCATACATTCAAGCAACTACTTGAAGTCTTAAATATAATAATAATAATAATAAAGTTGGAAGGGACCTTGGAGGTCATCGAGTCCAACCCCCTGCTCAGGCAGGAAACCCTATACCATTTCAGACAAATGGCTGTCCAGTCTCTTCTTAAAAACTTCCAGTGTTGGAGCATTCACGCTTCTGGAGGCAGGTTGTTCCACTGGTTAATTGTTCTCTAACTGTCAGGAAGTTTCTCCTCAGTTCCAGGTTGCTTCTTTCCTTGACTAGTTTCCATCCATTACTTCTTGTCCTGCCCTCAGGCGCCTTGGAGAATAGCTTGACTCCCTCTTCTTTGTGGCAGCCCCTGAGATATTGGAATACTGCTATCATGTCACCCCTAGTCCTTCTTTTCATTAAACTAGACATACCCAATTCCAGCAAACGTTCTTGATATGCTTTAGCCTCCAGTCCCCTAATCATCTTTGTTTGCCCTTCTCTGCACTCTTTCTAGAGTCTCAACATCTTTTTTACATCGTGGTGACCAAAACTGGATGCAGTATTCCAAGTGTGGCCTTACCAAGGCATTGTAAAGTGGTATTAATACTTCACGTGATCTTGATTCTATCCCTCTGTTAATAGCACTGTGTTGGCTTTTTTGGCAGCTGCAGCACACTGCTGGCTCATATTTAAGTGATTGTCCACTAGGACTCCGAGATCCCTCTCACAGTTACTACTATTGAGCAAGGTACCCCCTATACTATACCTGTACATTTGGTTTTTCTTGCCTAAATGTAGAACCTTACTTTTTTCACCATTGAATTTCATTTTGATAGCGC
This sequence comes from Azemiops feae, assembly GCA_023970755.1. Taxonomy (NCBI): domain Eukaryota; kingdom Metazoa; phylum Chordata; class Lepidosauria; order Squamata; family Viperidae; genus Azemiops; species Azemiops feae. The sequence goes on from JALGBA010004287.1 coordinate 2,885,719, forward strand.
CCAATTTTCAAGTCTGTCCAGGTCCTCCTGTATCTTAAGCCTGTCTTCTGGAGTGTTGGCTATTCCTGCCAGCTTGGTGTCATCCGCAAATTTGATGAGTTCCCCATCTATCCCCTCGTCCAAATCGTTGATGAAGATGTTGAAGAGCACTGGCCCCAGACAGAGCCCTGGGGCACCCCACTGCACACTTCCCTCCATGTAGATGCGGTTCCATTGAGGACCACACGCTGAGTACGGCCGGTCAGCCAGCTACGAATCCATCTGGTGGTGATGCTGTCTAACCCACATTTTTCTATTTTATCAAGTAGTAGGTTGTGATCTACTTTATCAAATGCCTTACTGAAGTCCAAGTAAATTATATCCACAGCATTCCTCTGATCCACTAATTTTGTCACTTGGTCAAAGAATGCAATAAGGTTTGTCTGGCATGATCTGTTTTTGACAAACCCATGTTGGCTTTTAGTAGTGATTTTGTTTGCCTCTAGGTGTTCGCTGATTCGTTGTTTGATTATCTTTTCCAGAATTCCCAGGTATTGAGGTCAGGCTGATAAGTCTGTAGTTTCCTGGATCTATTTTTTTCCCTTTTTGAAGATGGGAACTACATCAGCTCTTTTCCAGTCCTCCGGTAGTTCCCCAGTGCTCCAGGATCTTTGAAAAATATAGTTCAATGGTTCTGAGATCACATCTGCCAGTTCCTTGAGAACCCTGGGGTGTAATCCATCTGGTCCTGGTGATTTGAACTCGTCTAGGCTGGACAGGTGCTCACTTACCGTTTTCTTGCCTATCTTACCTTGCATTTCTATTCTGTTTTTTATGGCACTATTTTTGGTAGGTTGGTCTGTTTTTTCCCTTTGTGTAAAGACAGATGCAAAAAATGAGTTAAATAGTTCTGCTTTCTCCCTGTTGCTTGTCACCTTTTTGCCACTTTCACCACTAGTGGACCAATCATTTCCTTCACTTTTTTCTTGTTTTTTACATGTTGAAGAAGCTTTTTTTGTTATTTTTGACTTTGGTCGCAAGCCTTAGTTCATTATGAGCCTTAAGCTTTCCTCACTTCATCTTGCAGGCTCGGGCTATTTGCTGATATTCTGTCTTAGTTATGTGCCCCTCTTTCCACTTTCTATACTTGTCCCTTTTATCTTTCAATTTATCAGAGAGTTCTTTATGCAGCCATGCTGGTTTCTTTTGAGAGCTGTAATTTTTCCTCTTTGTTGGTATTGTGCTAGACTGGGCTTTTATTATCTCACTTTTCAAAATTTCCCAAGCTTCTTGAGTTGTTTTCCCCTTGAGGATTCTCATCCATGGAATCCTTCCCAAACCCTCTCTAAGTTTATTGAAATTAGCTCTCTTAAAGTCCAAGACTCTAGTTTGACTGTGTTCTATTGCTTGTGCTTCCATAATGTTGAATTCCAATATTGCATGATCACTTCCTCCCAAGGTTCCTGTGGCTTCAACACCTTCTATCATTTCATCCCTGTTAGTGAGAATTAGATCCAAAATGGCTAATCCCCTAGTTCCCTTCTCTACTTTTTGGGAGACAAAGTTGTCTGCTAGGTTTGCAAGGAATCTGTTTGATCTTCCACTTGGTGCAGAGTTTGTCTCCCAGTTGATGTCAGGGTAGTTAAAGTCCCCCATTACTATTGTGATGTGCTTCCTACATACCTTAGTTAGCTGACTAGCAAAAAGTTCATCTATTTCCTCTGTTTGGTTGGGTGGCCTGTAGTATACACCTATGGCAATGTCATTTCCCCCCCCTTTTATATTGACCCAAATGCATTCAAGACAGTTTTCATCATTGTTGTGCTCTAGTTCTGTAGAGATGTAGTTATTTCTTACATATAGAGCAACTCCACCTCCTCTTTTATTTGGTCTGTTTCTTTTAAATAATTTAAATCCCTCTAGCCTTGTGTTCCATTTGTGGGTTTCATCCCACCATGTTTCTGTAATGGCAACAATATCATATCTGCCCTCATTAGCCTGAATTTCTAATTCACCCTGTTTGCTGTTCATACTCTGTGCATTGGTATATAGACATTTGAGTCCTTTATGACTGACCCTGTGTTTACTTTCTACGTAACCTGTGTGGTGCCTGAGTTCCCCTATTGTCTTACCACCTATTTGGTTAGTGCACTTTGTGTGGCACTTGCTATTAGAAGCTTGATTTTGCTTGACAGCAAGGTTGATATTCTTGTCCACACACACATCTATGTTACATGCACTGATAACCCTATAATTGTTAGATTGCCGGGGACAGGGATGTTCTGTATCAATTAACTCACTGTCCCCGCTGTTTAGTTTAAATATTCCTCCAGAAAATCTGTGAATTTATAGCCGAGTAACTCAGTCCCTTTCTTTGATGGATGCAAACCATCTCTTTTGTACATTTTTTCATTAGACCAGCTACAGACATCGTGACTAATATATCCAAAGCCTTCCCCTTTACACCACTCCTTTAGCCACATATTGAATTCTGCTATACGCTGGCCTTTTCCATTTTGCTCCTTATACACTGGTAAAACCTCTGAAAAAGTAAGCCTACAGCCTATTCTGCTAAGTTCCTGCCCCAAGCTCTGGAAATCATTCTGCACAGAGAGTACATCTTTTTGGGACAGATCGTTAGTGCCAAGATGTACAATAGCCTCCACATCACAGTCCTTGCTGGCATTTTTGATTATTTTAGAAATACGCTTCTTGTCCCTACTGGCAGTAGCACCTGGAAGACACCTGACCTCTTTTGAAACCTCTGTGTCCTTTCCTAAATTTACATCCCTTATAATTGAATCACCTACCAGAAGGTGGCTTCTCTTTTTGGATGCCTTTCTGTTCTTGCATGACTGATGTGTAATACCTGATTCACACTTCTCCCTGTCAAAAACAAGTTCTTCATCTCGGACCACGATCCCCTGCTTATTTGAGTTATCATCACAATTACTTTTACCTGCCTCCTTAATTTCCCTATTAAGGTCAGCAAGGGCACTGTATCTGTTGTGCAGGGACACAGCGAAAGCTTTGCGTTTATGGTTCACAGCTCTCACCCTGCCAGATCCCACGGTTGTCCACACTGCCCTTCTCCTGCAGGATCTTTGTGGTAGAGGGGGCTGATAGCGCGGAGGATCAGTAGAGTAGTGGGATTGAACTGGACACCTAATTTCTGCCTGAAGAGCAGAGATTAGAGACCCTAGATAAATAACCTGTCCTTGTAGACTAGTGATTTGTTTACAGATAGGACAGTTTCCAAGTTTGAAAAGGGTACTGCGAAAGACAGCTGCAAAGCAAGTGTTGCACTCAACTAAGCCAGACATTCTTAAATACAGGGAATCTCAGACACACTTGCCGTTTTGATTTTTAGTTATATAATTCGCGCGCCGTTAGGCTTTCTGTTGCAGTCTCCCAAGAGTTAGAGTTTGAAAAACCTCCCCCACAGCTCTGGGCAGTTTAAATAGACAATGAAGATCCAAACAGGACCCAAGTTACCTTTCTGTTGCAGTCTCCCAAGAGTTAGAGTTTGAAAAACCTCCCCCACAGCTCTGGGCAGTTTAAATAGACAATGGAGATCCAAACAGGGCCCAAGTTACCTTTCTGTTGCAGTCTCCCAAGAGTTAGAGTTTGAAAAACCTCCCCCACAGCTCTGGGCAGTTTAAATAGACAATGGAGATCCAATGAGGGCCCAAGTTACCTTTCTGTTGCAGTCTCCCAAGAGTTAGAGTTTGAAAAACCTCCCCCACAGCTCTGGGCAGTTTAAATAGACAATGGAGATCCAAACAGGGCCCAAGTTACCTTTCTGTTGCAGTCTCCCAAGAGTTAGAGTTTGAAAAACCTCCCCCACAGCTCTGGGCAGTTTAAATAGACAATGGAGATCCAAACAGGGCCCAAGTTACCTTTCTGTTGCAGTCTCCCAAGAGTTAGAGTTTGAAAAACCTAATAAAGTTTAAAATTAATAAAGTTTAAAATTAATAAAGTTAATAAAGTTTAAAATTCTCCTTACACATTGGTATGTCCATGGTCTCTGGATCCTCAAAAGAGCCCTTTGTCTGGCATCTGGCCACTTCCTGACACTTGGCAAAAACTCTAACTTTAAAAAAAAAAAAAAAATCATAGCAAAACTATATGCAAATGGAACACTTTCTATCAGTCACACAGTTGACGATACAATCCAGATTATTGTCTCTTAGCTTGAGCAAAAAAATAAGCAAAAAGAATAATAAGTGAACTTGATCTAGATAATAATAAAAAATGTAAGGATAAGAAAGATCTATTCTATTGAGCTGGAACTTTTACACTGATTTGCTCTTTTTCTCCATTCCAATTCATAATCCACCTTGAGCCGGTGAGGATGGACCTGCTGGCAGTTTGCAGAATTAGCCTGCAATACTGCATTCTAACCACTGTGCCACCACGGCTCATAACTATGCAGCTTTCTCTGTAGAAACTATCTAGGTTCTGGAATTCAGCAGATGCAGGAAGATATATCCAGAAGCTCTATCTGAATGGTATATACAGTCCGCCTTCCCTTAATCTATCAGAGTGAAGTTTGTGTACCTGCATACAAAGAGTCTAATAAGGATGAAACCAGTCATCCAGTGCTGCCTGGTGTCTTATGTATTTGAAAGTATCCCAGTGTATAAAAATAGGGAAATATATGCTCAACTAAAAGGGGTATATGGAAATCATATAATCCAATGTAGCATTTGTATCTTTATTCTCTGAGAGTTTACAGGAAGGTGAAGTGTATGTACAATTCTAAAAGTGCTGCAAGGATCATAAAGGGCACTTGCAATGGTATCACAGTTTTATTGAAATGGGCAGGACTGCGACTTTCAGCATTCTTTTTGAGGGAGATGTGGCAGATGAGGATTCTTTTCTTTATGCCTTCAGCCTAAATAAAGACATTCAAACCTGATCTCCATCCCCTGCCCACATACATAAATGGTATGGAAGTTACACTGGATACATTATAATTTACTGCTTTTCCAACTAGGGATGACAAAAAGGGGGAAAGGGGAATTAAAGCAGATGAGTCAAAAGCAGTTCCCCCATGTTTCTCTGAGTACAGCTAAAATATCTCTTGGTCTCCCTATTAATCCACATACTATAGATATCTCAAAAGAAAGCAATAGGTAAAGGAGTTCCCCAAGAGACAAAAACCTTAAGCCGCCTGTCTATATCAATGTTTTCAGAAAATATTAAATCTCAATAATAATATTAATGGTTAATCATTATTAATGATTTTTTGCACATGTAGGCCTTGACTTAGGAACAATCACTTATAACCAGATCAATCTCGAGGCTACTTATTATCTGGATTTGAAGTTCTGATGGTTGGCCCTCCCCATATGACCATTTGTAGCATTCTATGGTCATCTGATCATGTTTTACTAAGTTTTGCTGAAAACAAATACTTATTTCCAGTTTTTTGGCAAACCCACGCCCATAGCAAACCACTGGTTCACTTTATAACCATAGTATTTCACTTCCCCACTGCAAAAAAAAGTCATAGAACTGAGCCAGTCATGTGATCAATCCATTTTATGATGGGGATGCTGTATTACAATTTACAGTAGAACCTAATAGAAACAATGTTCAGTGGAATAACCAATATTATGTGTTTCTTAAAACTAGAGTCAAGCAATGATTAAATATATACTAATTGAATAATGGTTTATTTAAAAACAGCACTGTATATATTGTGGTGTATTTCATTTACACCTTCCTTTCCTGTGGTTATGATGTGAAAATCATGGGGGGGAAATTACTATTGAACTTATCAGCATCATGCCTTGCCACATGTATTACTTAAATTTAAGAATGACAAAATTAACATTATCTAGTGAAGGAGAATTATCCCTGTGTGAAGCATTAGAGAAAGAGAAAAAACAATTTCTTATAAGGTTTCTAAATTACCACCTAGCTGAAATTATTATGTTAGACCCCCTGCCTCTATCAGAGAAAAACCTGAAATCCCCGAGTATATTAAGCCTTAAAGAAACTAAATGTCATTGTCATGGAAGGTGAAAAATGGAACTCACCTCTAAGGAGGAAGTTCATATATTTTATTAAAGCAAAGATAATTGGGTTCCAACTTACAGAAAGGACGATCGGAGAACAATAGAAAGATTAGACCTTTTATAAGAATGTTGAATTATAGAGTGGCAAATGCTAGGGCTCTGATTTGGTGTCAAGATTTTAGGGCCACAGAAGGAAAATAAGTTTTGTTTACCTAAAGGGGTGGGGAAAAAACCACCTAGATTCTAGAGCTGGAATTTGCTATTGTTTCTCTGCTAACAAGTAGGGAAATTATGAGGGGCTCAGTCTTGCCGTTGTGAAGTGAGCAACATATCTATAAGGAAACTCTAGTATCTCTCTCTCATTCTCTCTCTCTGTGTATAAAATAAAAGCAAATGGGGTAGAATGGGAGACTTCAAATTCTAATTTGCATTGATTCTACTTTTTTCTTCTGCTTATGTGTGTATGTAAGTTATTAAATTATAATATACCTTTATTGCTCACTCAATCTCCATTGGTTTCCTGCAATAAATAACTTTTATAAATATAAGCAGGTATCAGCATTATGTTCCATTGTAAAATGTATTTGTTCAGATTTTCAGTCACTTTACATTTCTCTATTTGGTATTTATTTATTTATTTATTTCCTACTTCTCCTCTATTCCCTTTCCTCTAAATTAAGTTCAGAAAGGTATGCTTGTACACACTATCCATATAGTATTTTTTACATTTCTTCATTGGAATCTATCAGCAATTTAAACTTCCTTACCTGAGAAATCTAAGTACATCATGTACTTATTTCAGTGTGTTTCCATTTTCAATAGTGCAACAATTTTGCTTCTCTTCAGTGACAAATTATTGACTGCAGGATAATTCTGGGGCATAGTTAATATATTCTCTGAATGTCTCACTGCTTTTGTCATTGTCCAGGACACAGCAAACTGACCACAGGTGATGCAAAATTGTCCTGTCTTCCTTTATTTTAGTTGTTGTAAAAACTGCTTATGTGCAATCACAAATTTCATTTCATAGAGGTAAAACAGGCTACCATCTGGTGCATTGGGGTCATAGGTTATAGTCCTCAAATTGCTTTCTCAGGGTTACTGCTAAAAATGTCCATGGAACAACTCAAAAACAACATGTAATGAATCAGTTCTGTTATCAGTTTGTCTTGGCAGAGAATAGTTATCTTTGTCAAGATGGCCATCGTGACATAGAAATATCAGGATTTCTCTCTAAACAGGAGAAAAGAAATAGTAATCATAACCTATCACTGAGAACAGAACAAGCTGTCCAGGTGAAACACTATGGCTGAATTCATCATTGCAAGATTATAGCTGCCATAGTATTAGGAACAGAAACAGATCTCACAGTGTTTTAAATAGATGATTTTTCAGATGCTGTGAAGCAAAATCACAAAACTGTATAAGATTCCTTAAGAGAGAGTATACAAGACCAGAGAATGAAGAGAAAGAAAATTATAATATGATGCCAGACTAGTTTATATGCTTGAAGTTCTGGGTTACTTTCAGATTATTGCTTCCATATGTTAAAGAGCAATTTCTTAGAATGCATTTATTACATCTGCTTCATTGACTTTTAATAGTTTGACACACTATGTGCCTATACTCAGTCTTCTGTCCATCTTAAAATGGGTCTTCATTGAATGTAGCTTCTATAACTAGAAAATAAAGTTTATGAAATATAAAGGAAATCTGTTTCGCAGCCATTAATCTATTAAATGGGCTCTCAGAGAGAGAGAGAGAGAGAGAGAGAGAGAGAGAGAGAGAGAGAGAGAGAGAGAGAGAGCATAAGAGATGTACAATATAAAAGTTTCAATGATTGAAAGTTCTCTGCAGTTGCTTGTTTGTAGACTAGGTAGAGTATGGACAATCCTACAACATTTATGTAGCATTGTATTCAACCAATACAATATTAAATATGGACCAGATATTTTTGCTCTAGGACTTAAAAGCTTGGCTTTCTTCAAAACAATAGTTGATCCTTAAAACAGGGTAATTTTATCTTCCACTAGGGTTGTGTTACCTTCAATAATTCATGTCAATGAAAATGCAGTATATATTTTTATTTTTTTTACATTTATGTTAAAACATCCATTTTTTTATGTCATCCTTCACTATTTTTCTAGTGCTTCTAAAGCCTGTTGCCTTCCTTTCCCATTGGGTTGTTGTTGTCATTACTGAAACTGACTATTTCTGTCATCTAAATCTTTCCAGTTTAGGGAATGGGGGGGGGGGAAGGAAGTTAGCTCTCAGTCTACTCTTGGTTGGCAAAGTCTGAGAACCCTGTAATTTCCAATGATATGTTGAAAAAGTGTTACTATTGATATAGCTCAATATTTTTTTGAAAGCTGCCACCATCTATTGCTTTGAACAAAGCTCCGTCATCTTCAGCATCTAATACAATCTAAGGACCAATATTTCCCAGAAGTTTAAAGCATACAAAAATACATGGAGGAGCATGTTGTTTTCTTTAGCAATACCTATATCTGACAATGCTAATGTAGTTAGTTTCAAAGAGCACTTTGAAAAAAGTCTCAAATGGAGCTAGATTTTCTCTTATGCATCCACCAGGTTTAAATGAAAATTGAAGTGTCATTTTTCACCGAGGTGAAAATGACAAAATATCTCAACACAAGATCGCAGTAGTGTGTTTGCTTATTGTTTTTAAGTGAGATAGGCATTTTCTGCAAAAGATCAGGCAGTCCCATAGATAGAAACTGCTCTTGCCATTGACAGAGAAGTAATGGATAATGTGTCTGAAGAATAGCATGCTGCCTGCCAATTTACAATAACAACGCCCTTGTTCAACAAGGATTTAGCACATCAACTGAGAAACACATTTCTATAAAAATAAAATATGCCTTTATTAGATTTTTTTCAGGATAAATATTTCAAGGGAAAGTGCTTTGAGTATTTGTACGGGTAAGTTGCCCCACTTACTGGATGTGCCCTTTGATAAGGCTGAGATCATCACCACATTTGTACAACTCTGATGTAATGTCAGTCATTGTTAAAACGAGTACTGTGGCAACTTTTCAGACCCAGAATCATAAATGTATCTGTGCTCATTCTGAAAATATGCTATCTCCCTGTCTTTCAGTGGATTACTAATCTATTTCGGATTGCTGCATCCTGCTATCATTAGAAAGGATGTAGATGATCATCATGTGTCTGTACCTACACTTATACCAAAGATCAGAATCATGTAAGCAACTATTCCTTGTGACACTCTATAAAAGTGAAAGTCGGACTTTGAAGAAGCAGTATAAAAAGAGTAATGACACTTTTGAATTCTGGTATTGGAGAAGACTCCTGAGAATCCCTACCAACAGAACAATCAAATGGCTCATTGTACAAATCATTACAGTGGTTTCACTTGAGTCACAAGTGACCAAGCACATTTATTCTCCTTCAGCAGCATTATGCAAAAACCTGTCCTTCTGGAGAAGGTTTTAAAGCTGGAAAAGGTGGAAGGAAAGAGAAGAAGAGAATGACCAGCAGCAGAGTGGATGGACTCAGTTACAATAGCATTGAGTACACTGCTGTAAGACCAGGTTAGGGATAGATCACCATGGTGAAAATCTAGCTAAGTAGTCACTAAGAATCAAATGCAACTTGATGGCAAATCAAAATAATCTAATAGCATACAGCATGATACCAGGACTGACTGTAAAATAAAAATAGATGGAAACTGCACCTTCTTCTCCCCACAGAAAGAGCAACTTCTAAACTTTTATCAAGAGTGGATAGGACAAAGAACTAAAAAAATGTAAACACTGAATCCAATATATAGAAAACTTATTGTATATTTAATGCACAGTAGTTGCTGGAATTCTTTCCTAATATTTTCTTCACTTTTTAAAATCAGCCTACATCAGAAATTCTTATTCCTTGATCATTTTCCTTCAAATTTTGTTATCAGGCTAGGTAATGTAAGCAGTGCATGCAAGAGTGACATTTGCTGGTATACTTGACCATCTGGAAAAAATACTGCGGAGAGACAAACTGTTTGCATTAGAAGTCATCCTTAAGTCATTTCTCATTCTATTATTAAGAAGAAGTATTGATTACATAGAAGCTGAGTTAGGATCTATGGGATCTTAAAATGGGATAATGTATTCATTATTTTTTAAAATTATTTTTACCTAATTATTTTTTAGCTCCATAGAATATTTATCTGGAACAACTTAATGAAATAAAAAAAATTGTATTTACTGTTACAGTTCCTATTTTATTTTCAACTTGACTCTCTACATTTTGTTATACTATCTGTATACTACTAAAACTTTTGTTATGACCTTTAATTGTGTGAAAGAGTGCATCATAGGGCAACAATTTTTGAACCAAAGTACCTCAAATGGTCTAAGTTTCAGAATGGGTCCAAAATTCAGGGCTCATGACTCCCAAAGGAATGAAATTTGGAGAAACTGTGGCTGTTTCAGTGCTACTGGCTCCTATGGCACAGCTCCGATCATATGATCTTCATTTTCAATATTCCATGACAATTTCCCACCCAGTCTCACAATCCCTCACTTCCTTGCCCACCCAATACAGCCAGTTACATGCCTGCTGAAAAAGGAAGGGAAGGGTTTCTAATGCTCCCTTCCAGATTCCTATAAGGAAACTCAATCAGGAAGCCAGCAAGCAAGCAGAATTCACTCCTGATCTCTTTGCTTTTTTTTGCCTACCCTCTGTTTAGGTAAGGAAATATCTCTGAAACAATGACCCAAGAAGACACAGGTTGTCTAATTAAAATTTTACTGCAGGTTCCTTTCACTTGGGCTACCGCTAAGCTAGGTCTTCTCCATTCGATATTTAAGCTTGTCTTTTTTCATACCCAGATATAAAATGTTACATTTCTCTCTGTTCAGTTCCATTCTATTCATTTCAGGTCCCTTACAAGCCTGTCTAGTTCCTTGTGAATCTTCCATCTTTCATTTAAAATATTATCCCCCACTTCCCACCCCAACTTTCTGTCATTTGCAAACTTGATACATGTACAACTCATTCTTTCAACTGATTGAGCGAAACTGATAAGAAGAAAGGATCAGAACAATGTCTTATGGAGTTCTACTTGATACTTTCCTCCTAGCTGTGGTGAAACTATTAATGAGCACTGTTTGGATGTGGTTATTCAGTTAATTTGATCTAACAATAGTGTCATTAGCCCTTTTTTCCTCAAAATTCTTGTCTGCATTTTCCAGATGTTTCTTATTATCAGCCTTTCATTTTTTTTCTGAATTCTGCCAATCCTCTCAAGTGCCCTGTACTTTTTCCATTCAGTTTTGCTGTCTTTTCTTTTGAATATAGGTGATACCAATTACATTATTTTAACTATCAGGCCGAGATATAATCTTCACATACATATTAATGTGTCTCAGAGCTACTCCTTAAGCAAATTGTGTCCATATTTTCACATTTCCCCAGTTATACCATCTACAACATCATTTTTCAACATTCTCCCATTGCTACATCATTTTTGAACTGTAACATTTATAGCATTTGTTTCAGTTCAAGTCTTATTCCCAAACTAAATTCACTTCAGTTTTATTTCAAATCATATGTATTTTTAATCTCATTCACTCTACTGTACTGTCCTACCATTTCCACGTCTTTTTTCCTTGCTGTCTTAGATTATATTCTTTGCAGCTATTTTTCTCCCTGTACTTAAGTGTATAGCTTCCTCTTACTTGTACTATTCTTACTCATGGTCTTTTTACTTTATCATTGTATTAATCATTCTTTTTCATACTTCCTGAACCATACTTCCACACTCTTCAGTTGCTCTTTGCAACATTGGACGCCAGTTATATGGAATGGCAGCAATAAATAAACAAGTAAACAAAAAATATTAAACACACATACACACACACGTGTGTGTGTGTATCATTTTTATTTCCATATTTGTTGTTTCCATATATTATTTTCTTATCCACTTTCCATTCATTCTGTAGAAGCAAAAATATATTTTAAAAAGTTTTCATACAGGAGTCAAACTTTCTCTCCCTCACTTCCAGTTCCTTTCTTCCTTTTTTTTTCTTTTTTCTTCCATGTTCATTTTTCCCGGGATCTGCTCATACACAGCCATAAGATTGTTTGTTTCATGATTCAGAACCTGTCATAACTTTTATATCAATCTGTATTTCACTGCAGTTGGAAATTCTTACTTTTTTCAAGTTTCATAAATCTATGATACATCAAAATGTGTAAAATGCTGAATACACATTCTTTTTCTTTGTTTCTATCATTTTTACATTTCAATTAGTTAATTCTAATGGCACCCAATATACTTGGTTTATTGCTAGTGACAGAATTGAACCTATCACCATCAAACATAATCATTGTCTTCTTCTAATTTATGGCCATTTCATTTACCAATATATAACAGTCTAACTTCATTTCTCCCAGTCATCTTCCAAAAATGCATATAAAAAGGTATATAAATATTGTGCATCTTCTCTCTCTCTCTCTCTCTCTCTCTCTCTCTCTCTCTCTCTCTGTGTGTGTGTGTGTGTGTGTGTGTGTGTGTGTGTGTGCAGAGAATGGAGGAACATGTGCAACAAGACCAGAATTACATAATCCTATATTCTTTTTGATATGTTAACAGAAGATCTATGGAATGTGGTAGTACAATGTTTATTTACTTAAGTTTTATTTGTGAGTAATTTACTAAGTAAGCCTTTCCTAAGTCTTATATAATATATTTTGAAATCTCTTTATGAAAAGTTCTTTTGTCTGCCAAGTATTACTCTGCACAAGAACTAATGGAGTTTAATTTAGGCCAAAGTTGTACTCATTGGTGCTTGCAGTGTCAGTGGACAATTTCTAAAATAAACAGATTTTAACAAACACATAAAAACTCTCATTTTAAAACCTAGACAGCTTTATCCTTACAGATTTCTTTTATGGCAGCATATGGACTCATTAAGTGCAGATGAGGTGGTAAATCGTGAATGTATTACTCCACAGAATAGATAGAAATGCTCATGACTGAATATAAACAAGTGCAAACAAGTGAGGCCCGATCCACAGGATGCAGGCAGCACACAAAACCACGCCCCCTCTGATCCGCGAAAAAACCTCTCTCCAAGGAACCGGTCTGTGGTGCCCAAAAGGTTGGGGACCTCTGTTCTAGTGGGTTTATATGTCCCAATTATGCCATGAGGTACATTGTCACAAATATCTTCTTCTTGAAGATTCAACCATGCTGGACAGGACATGACTCAAGTCTAAATAAATCCATGAGAGAGGAAATGGCAATTCACTCAACATTCTGCCAAGAAAACAAATGACAAATAGACATTCACAACCTCTATGGAAAACCTATGTCAAAGATCCTAAAAGCATGTTTGATCACTGAACTAGATTCAGACATTCTGGAAAGTGAAGTCAAATGTTCCCTAGAAAACATTGCTAACAAAGCTGCAGAAATTTAATCAATATCACAGATCTGTTTAAAATTTTATGAGATGATACTGTTAAAATGAAACAAGCAGTTTGTAAGAAAGTGTAGAAAAGATAGAAGAAGATTATATAACTATTTATATCCGTAATGTATTTAATTTATATGCAGGATATATTATGAGAATTGCTGAATTAAAAGAAAAAGAAATTAAAATGCTGACAGAAATATCAACAACCTCATATATGATAATAACCACTTTGATGGCTGGAAGCAAGGAAAATCTCTTGTTGAAGCTGAAAAAAGAAAATGCAAAATATGGTTTCCTACTCAAAGAAAAACTAAGTTTATCTCAATAGGCAGCGCCAACTCAATACAAAAGAGAAGATAAGTAGTTGAAGTAGTAACAGACATTATCTTTTTATGCTCAAATCTCCACAATGATGATGACTATAGCCATGAAGTAAAAAGAAATCTGCTACCTGGGAGAAAGCCTATATCAGATTTAGACAACAACGTGTGGAAAGATTATATTAACAAGAAAAAATCGGAACCACAGTTTTCATAATTGTAAAGTATGGCTATAAAATCTAGGCCACCAGAAAGGGGGAACAAAAGAAGATGAGTGCCTTTTAGTTCAGCTGGTGAAAAAAAATGACAATATCCTGAACCACAAGAAAATAAAGCATTATATACTAGATGAAGCAATGCTAGATTGCTCTTTGGAAGCACTAATGACGAAGCTAAAGTTTAGATATTTTGGATGCATACTGTGGCAGCATCAGTCATTGAAAAAGATCCTGATGCTTGAAAAATTGGAAGGCAATTGAAAAAGAAGCTGACAGAAGACAATTAGTGAGATACTATCACTGCTAACACAAGCATAAACTTACAAGAACTCAAGGAAGCTGTTACTGATGGCTTCTGGGCAAAATGGTGTCCATTGGGTCATGAAGTGCTGGAAGTGGTACAATAATAACAATTATGGCTGTCTTCCAAAAAAAGTGGTCTGTAGCAAGCAATTTAAAAGGCAAGTTTAGTTGCCAGACTTCCAACTTTACAGTAGTTCACCATGGGTGATCTTCTGTCCCTCATGCCAATTCATTTGGCATGGCATGCCAAAATGAAGGAGCATAGCTATCGCCCAATCATTTATAATCTTTGAAAAGTATAGGATTTCATTTTCCTATCTCAAAGATACACAAAGAACTAATCAAGGAATTTGTGGGGCAGGGTCACTTCCAGTCCATTTGGTTTGTCTTTTCTTCCATCAAAAGCGGACCCATGTATACAGCTGCAGTGACACAAAAGCACAAAGTGTCTGTTTAATGGAAGGGAAAGAGGGAGGACTATTAATATTGCCAAAAAAATACCCCAAACAAACAAACAAACAAACAAAAACCCCTAAGGTGACATCCAGTCTGGCTCTCCTGATCTCCTACTTCAATGTTGCCTCCATATCCTTCAGACTGGGATGAAATGAGAATGGATTGAGAGCTTAGTAAACCTTTGTGCACACATTATGAAAAATATGTTTTTCCTTGGAGATATTAGGAAAGAAACTAAATCTGCCAAAATCATATTTTTTATGCATGGTATAAGCTCACATGGTTTATGCGTGCAAGTTCACACAGAATAGTCTGAACCATAGAACCAACTTATATAGAAAGAAAAGGGATATAAAAAGGAATCAAAATTATTAAAGACAATGTGTAACTTCTTTATGAGGAAAAACTAAGCCTTGGCTACTTTTATAGCTTAGGATAAAAAGACCAATTACAACCAAAAAAAAAAAAAAAAAACCTACCCTGTAAAGGTATATCCAGTTTCAGAGAGCCTTGAATGTGGTTCCTAAAAAATATCCAAACATTTTTACCCAATTCTAATTTTTAATGAGGCGCAAGAAAATTGCTAAATTGCTAAATATATATTTTGGAGCTAATCATATACAGTATTTAGTTAAGTATTTAGTTACATTAAATTATATAAAAGAAGCATAATATAAGGGTTGGAATAAATCTTGAAAATCATCTAGATCCATTTCCTCCCCAATACCATCCGCCTCTGCTGAAAACCTCCAGCAAAGGAGATTCTGCCACATGCTAAGGCAGTATGTTTCACTGTTGAACTGTTAATTTACTGTCAGGAGATTTTCCTGATGACCAACTTCAATTGGCTTCCAAGTAATGTGCTGTTCGTCCTATCTTCTGGAGTAACTCAGAATAATCATTCTGTGTTTTGTTCATACCTCACTCACTTCTGAAGAACGTCTTGCAATATCTCTCTCAAAGGCCAAGTGTGGACTTTGGCTTGGGAAAAGTTGAACTTTCCTGTAGAAAGAGAATAACATGAAGTGTAGACAAGTTGGATGATACTAAAAACATCTGAATGGTGGGGGATAGAATAAGTAATATTTCTTCCCAGAAAAGATAGTTTTACAATGGTGTTGGGTGTCACCGTATATTTTGAAACAGGAAATGACTTGAAGGGGCTCTGAAAAGGACTTGGTAAATTTATGGAAGTGAAAGTTGTTACTGGCTGCTAATTATGGCAGCTGTATGTTAATCTCCACTTTTGGAAGGGGCATGACTTCAAATTGAGTTAGAATATGAGTGTCAGTTAGGCATTACATTCATGCTTATTTTGGGATTTCTCAGATCAAGGTAGGGAGAGAAAGCCTGATTCAACAGTTCTGGGTTCTTTTGAGCTTAATTTTTAGAAACACTAGCATATTTAGAAATAATCATTATTGTAGCATGATGCAATGGTAGTCTTTTTTTTAAGACATGGGAAAGCAAAACTGGAGCAGAGGAAGTTAAGAAACCACAAATAGAAAATGTTGTGAACAGGATCAAGAGACTCAATCCGTCAGATATTTTTGCCATTCCAACTCAATTTACATTCAGAGAAAAACATTCAAGGCAGAGAACCCAAGAGCACATGCAGAGATTTTTTCTCTCTCCTCTGTATGCTTTTGTGGGACTGATAAAATACTGCTGAACAGTTTAATTGAATGTGGTCTTGAACAGCAACTACAAAATGAGATTTATCAAATTTATTTAGAGCTTTATTGAAAAATCATTCTTCCCTAACATGCAAGCAAAAGAAGAATATATGAATAAGTAAACTGAAGAGCAATGCCTGGTAAAGTAATCATAATCCTGCTTGAAATGCAGTCTAAAGGATTTTAAACATTCAACTTCTCACACCTTTGATGCTCATAACAAGATCTTTACCCCTAAAATCATAGAATTAAACCTGTTATTACTTTTAGTCTATTTATACATGTTCTACAAGTAAATGGGTTGCAATTTCTATTAGGGCAATCTGTTATAAGGTCCTGACCAAATAACAAAATTGCACAAAATAATTTTACAAAGCAAATAATAACAATACAAATCATAACTTATTCTTAGATCCTGATTAAACAAGTGTATTGTCATTCACTGGGCAACAAGACAGACTTTTCTGGCAATAATATAATTTTAGGACTATCAAATCAGCTTTCATCAAGCATGTTCAGTTACACAAGAATAATTTAAATTCTGAGCTTGTGTTGATTTAAATCCTGATGTTATGCAGTCATAATCTATCTAAAATGTAAGTGTTTCAAGGATCCATATTACTAAATAATATTTACACATACCTGGAGACTGCATTACTAATTTAAAGTATATAAGCTATACTTCCTTTCCCCTTGTTATATTTCTCTGCTGATTCTTGTTTAGTACAATATCCAGAAGAATCCTTCTAGATTTCATTCAAGATAAAGCTCTGCTTGGAGTATTTCTGTATATTTATCTTTACATCAAAACAAGGCACAGATAAAAGTTAAAAAGAATGAAGAATTTGTATGACAGTATTACAGCTATCATTTAAAAAGCAAATAAATAATGCCATGTTATAGACTGGTAATTATGCAATCATAGTTGTTTGATGCAATTGTGATTTAAGGGTTTTAATGTATACAAATTCATTAGTGAGTATTATTATTATTATTATTATTATTATTATTATTATTATTATTATTATTATTATTATTATTATTATTATTATTATTATTATTATTATTATTATTATTATTATTATTTAATACACTACCCAAACTTTTTCATTGTATAACTATTCTAATGATTAGCATTTTTTTGTTTTTAACCATTTAGCTATATCTGACTCTTGGTGACTTTTTAGGCAAGTAGTCTCCATGCTACCCTGTCAAGCACAGCTTCTTTCAATTGTTGTATGTTCATCTTTGTATCAGATTTGATGTTAACAAGTCAGCATATTCTTTGCTTGCTCTTTTTTTGTCCACTAACCATTCCTAGCATCATTGCTTTCTCCAATGAACTTGCATGCATAGTATGGCCAAAGTAAATCAGATGTATTTTTATTATTTTACCTTCTAGAGATGTGCATGATTAGCATAAGATCATCCAAATTTCACTTACAGTTTTATGGCATTCTTAACAATAAGGTGGGTCATCTCAATACGCATTTCAAAAACCTAAACAAAGGTAGACTGGATTAAATAGAAACATACTCTGATCCTGACAATTTCCTCTGACAGTTTGATTTGTAAGATAAGAGTTTAATTGAGAGATTTAAATGCTAGGGAGAGGAGTTATTTTATTTTTGTGGATACAAGCAGGACAAGTAGCAGTCTTACTTTCTTCTGAGGATGCTATGCCCATTAGTCTTAATAGGATTCATAGCTGGACCAAATCTACACAATCAAAGGTTTTGCAATAATCAATGGAGTATAATAAATGTAGGTCTCCTTGTGGTATCTTCTTGCTCCTTATGTATCTTATATCTATCTTATGTACTCTCATATCCTTCTGCCTTTTCTGAAAAGTTTGAGGAATTAATCCAACATTTCAATAATTTGCATGGTCTAGGATCTTTATTTTGGAGGATGTAAACACGTTATTTTTTTTTCAATTTTTAGGCCACACAGTCTTGTTCCATATTTAGACCTGTTAGCACTTTAAGTGCTGCCAATCCTACAGGAAAAGCAGTTCATGGCTATTTTATCTGTGCATGGTGTCTCCCTATCTGACAGATGGTACATGAGACCTAGTATCTGCTAAAACGATTTGAATTTATGCTATGGTAAAAAAAATATGCCGATGCACATTTGTAGAATATAGCATATCTTAAGTTCAACAGCAATTTGATTTCTTTATTAACACAAATAATTAAATTAATAGGATTAAAAAGGACTTAAAAGTTCTTACTTGCTTTAAAGGTTAAGTCTTATTAGAAGATACTAAATAAGTACAAACAGAAATGTATGTGCCTAAAAAGTATACATGGAAAACAATAACTTGCGTCCACTAATGAAATTGTCTCTGATAATATATCATTGCAGTCTTTCACATTCAACATCAATCAAATCGTGAGGAACTTCTGGGCTAATAGGCTGTGATATATGACATTTTGCTAGCTACTAGCTGGCATTTTTAGAGACAGTAGTAGCTGCTCTGTAGTGCATTTCTTGCAGTTCAATTGAGTCAGAATTGATTGAGCTTGTACTGTATATAACAGACCTTTTGTCTGCTGCTCTTTCTCTCTTTGGAACATCTTGCCCCTCTACCTCCAAGTGAGGTCAGCTCCAACCTCCTGATCTTCGCAAGAACTTAAAGTCCTGGTTCTGCTAGTTGACTTGGGGTTCCAATGTGGGGGGGGAGTCACATTGGGGGTGGGTGATAGATTAACAACAGATCCCACCTCCCTTCTCATCCTACTCCCTCCCTCCGTCCCCATCTTTTAGTTAGGATTGAGGATTTTTGTATAATTTTATCTTTTTAACACTGCAAGCTATCCATAGTTGCCCTGTGGTAAGATGGGCAAACAATAAATTTGTAATAACATTTATAAATTTGTTATAAATTTAAAATAAAAATGTTCTGCTGCATACGCAACCGAAGGGGTTTTTTTTTTATTTCTGGTGAAGTCTCAGTACCAATAGCAGCAATCCAAAGAAAGGGTTACTAATTCCGTAAGAATGAATCAGGTATCTGTCTTGAACTTTCAAAAGGAAAAAGCTTTTGCAGCTGACAATAATTTAACAAGAGATTTTGTGAAGTCTGATGCATAACTCAGAAAGTTACATTTACATATATAAAACCATGTAGTGCATGAAATGGCACTTCTTTTTCTGTTAAATGTCATGTTAAATGTCACAAAATGTCATAAACTGTTACCATCCTGGGCTTCTGGAAGTTAAGATAAAATTATTGACAGCACTCTGTTTTTGAGATATCTATTCTTGTTAGGTTTATCATATAAGTACAGATAGCCACAATGGACCAGAAATTTCAGTCATAAATCATTGTGGCTGGAAGTCAAGGAAATCACATGACCAAACTTAATTTTATGGCTGTTTTACAATGATCATAAAGTGAGTTACCGTGATCGTAAAGCAAATCATATGGTTGTTAAGTAAATACTGTAGTTGTTAAGTGAATCCATTTTTCCAGATAGACTTAAAAGCTACTTACTCGCAAAAAATGCCTATCAAAACTTTGAATGGTCATTAAAATGACCACTCCATATGTCAAGGACTACTTGAACCTGCACTTAATTTTTAAAATTATAGGTATTAATGCTGTCATGCTGGCTATTTTTTTCTGTATGTAATGAAAGATTTATATAATTCCAATAAATGAACTGCAGATCAGCAGCTCATCAGCAGTTCTTGGCAAATAACTGCTGATCATTTTAAAATGCAGCTTTGCTCATATCTTAACACAAGATTACTGAAAAATGGCTGTTTAGCCATATCTTTCTGTTGAAAATTCATATCAAAAAGGGACAGGGCTTCGATAGTGTGGTTGCAACCACCATCTTGACTTCATCACATCGGTATAAGAAAGTTTTCAATAAACTTTATTTGCACCATAAGGTAAATTATTTTTCAAAGCTCTTCTGTCCGAACCTAAGCAATCATATGTCAGCAATAAGGACATTTTTTCACCCCAGACATTAAGCATCACCCTAGACAGAACTGGTATTCCATTAAATATTTTCATTTCCAAAGCTCTTGACAGAGTTATCTCTGTCATCTTCTCTGTTTTTTAATCTATTATTTTCAGTTGGTATTATGCTGGAAAGTTTTTAAATGGTTCCATCTTGTCACAGTCGTTTAATGTTTCCATGAAAAATGAACCGCTTTTATTTTGTTCTATTTGACTCTTGGTGACAAACAGCTTTGAATATTACATAGAAAAGTAGAATGTAGACGTTCATGAAAAAGCAGGCTTCTTGTGAAAATTGGAGACATCTGGCCTACCTTTTTTCCCTCCCATTTGAGTCTTTTCCTCAGTAAAACGGCAATCTTGACACAGGTCTGAGAGAAGAGTTGAGTTTTTGGAGCTCTGCAGCTACCAACAAACTGAGGGAGGGGCGGGAGGGAGAGGTGTTTTTCCTTTAGAGGAGGTGGCCAATCCAGAGGGGGGGGGAAAGAAGTTTAGAGGCCAAGTAAAGGAAAACATAAGTTGAAAAGGTGCAATATTTCTATATGCTGATGTAAAATAAAACAACATAGGGGAGAAAAAAGAACTCTCAGAGAGTGGAATTAAAAGAGAACAGGCTTTGTACAAAGAAAACACCGGTGCATATTAGTAATAGTATACAGGCAGTCCTCGACTTACAATAGTTCATTTAGTGACCGTTCAAAGTTACAATGGCCCTGGAAAAAGTGACTTATGACTGTTTTTCACAGTTACGATCTTTGAAGCATTCCCCATGATCATGTGATCAAAATTCAGATGTTTGGCAACTGGTTCATACTTATGACCATTGCTGTGCCCTGGGGTCATGTGGTCATCTTTTGCAACCTTCTGACAAGCAAAGTCAATGGGGAAGCTAGGTTTGCTTAACAACCACATTACTAACTTATCAACCGCAGTGATTCGCTTAACAACTGTAGCAAGAAAGGTTGTAAAATGGGCAAAACTCACTTAACAAATGTCTCATTTAACAACAGACATTTTGGGTTCAATTGTGGTCATAATTCAAGGACTACCTGTGTAGTGCAGAAGCAATTGTAATAGTAATACAATACAGTTTAAAAGTAATAGTAATAAAGTATAGCAATAATTGTTAATAGTGATAGTAATATCATAGAAGTAAAGTAATAGACTATAAGATTAGGAATTAGAAAGGACTATCATATGTATTTTTAGGTTTTGTACTTCATTCTTATAAAATAACTTTGTTTTACAATATAAAATTTCCCCCGATCCTTTATAGGAAGATATGAAAGAAATAGTCTGTTTCAGGTCCAGTGCCTTTGTATCTCTCCTGAGTCTGAATCAATCTAGTTGGATATGATTTTTTTTTAAAAAAACCTGTAACATGACGTATTAAAATGAAGTAGTAAACCCAAATTGCATGGGATTTAGTTGCCTTAGTGAGACAGGCAGGTACCAATTTTTATTTCCTTTTTTTAATTGAAGAAATAAAGATCAATGTCTAGAGTTACTTAAGAGAGTGGCCATATAAAACTTTTAAATAAATAAAAAACATATTTAAAGTTTATAGCACTAAAAAACAAAGTCAACTCAGAAAGGGAAAGAAATGAAGTATTTATCTAAAATGGAAGTGAAAAACAAAGAAGATAAGCAAAAAAATTGTGCAGTGCTCAGCAACCCCTTCTGTGAAGCTAACCTTGACAGATCCAGCTCTTTAAAATTTACATCATGTTATCATGTTATTGATTGATTCACAAATTTATGTGGCTGCCCATAGGCTACTAAGAACCTGATTTTTTCTAGAATGTCATCCTGACTGGGGTCATTAGTGCTTATAGTCTTTTATAACAGTTCTAACAAATTAATGTATTTGTTTTATATACTACTAATCTATTATTGATATTTGGGTATTATCAATGTATATTTAATAAATATAACTTGCCTAGAGTCCAGAAAAATTGGAGCCATAGATAAACAGCATAATAAATAAATCCTCATCTGCATCTGCCAGCAATTTTCACTCTTACAGGCAAGCTATTTAAAGATACGGTATATGTACACAAATGCACACAGAAAAATACAAATTCTGTTCCCACATTCTAACAGAAAAAAATGAAGGAAAATGGATTAAGGGGGAAAGTTGGATGTACTGGAAACGAAAGGGGAGGGAAGAAAATTCAGATGTTACTAAAAGACCTTACTCTTTTTCTTAAGACTCTTTCTTCTCTTTTACTCTTTTCAAAACTTCTTAATAAAATAGATGAGTAATTTGGGCATTGCTGTTAAATATAATTCCATGTAAGAATTTGCTTATAATTCTGCCAAATACACTTTTAGAACAGTTACAACGTATTTTCAGTAGAGTGTTGTTTCACATATTGATTTCTTTGCTTAAAACAAATGTAAAAGCAATTCTTTGCCAGAAAGATTTTCAAGGAAATACAAATCCCAAATCATAGCTTAGGATATGCATGTCTTAAAAAGTTGCATCACATTATTGGTCCGTGTTCAATAGACTTCAAATTCTTTTTGCTTGTGCCGTTGTCCAAATCCTATACTTGATACTTTAAATTGTTCCTACTCTGCATTTATCCCTGTTAAATTCATGTTGCTATTTTTGCCTGCTATTTCAGCGTGTCAAGATCCTCAGAAATCTAGATAATGTCCTCTATGATTTCTGTTATCTATCCCAAATTTGGTGTCATTTGCAAATTTAAAAATTATCTATTATAACATTTCAAGTCATTTATAAATAGGTTCAACAATCCAGGGTTAGAAGCCCTAAATTCTGTCAATGCACATTTCCCTTCCCTTTCCCTCCCGATATACATTTATTGAGTACAATTCTATATAAAACTAGAAATGTACTGATCTAATGGTAATATAGTTCAGCCTACATTTTGCAATCTTGTTGATTAATATTTCATAGGAAATGTCAAATATTTTGCTGGTCTTGATACACTGTCTAGCATATTCTCATGGTCAATTAGTCACTTTGTCAAAAAAGATCAAATTAGTATAGCATGATTTAGTCTTGATAACTCCATGATGGCTCCAATGATGTAATTCATTCTTTGTACATGCTGAAAAACAACTGCTTTGTAATATATTCCAAAGTTTTCCCTGATATTAATGTCAAACTGTGATTATTACCAGCATCTTCTATCCTGTCCTCTTTGCTTTGAAGACAAGTATATTCTTTTCTAGTTCTGCAACATCAAACTTACCCTACATGATTTCTCACACATCACAAAAACATTATCTGTTACAATAGTATTTTACCATCTTGTTCTAGAATCACACATACCCTGTCCTTTTACTACTGTAGCAGAAAAGAACTTCTTTTTTCTTCCTTTATAAATTTAATTCTTTGTATTTTAGTCTTTCTAACACTATTGCTGCAGGTATTACCTTTCTGATTACACCATCTTCCATTTTTAAAAATCATACCTCTGTTGCAAGGAATCCATAAATCCGAAAGTTTCCTTCAATTAATAAGCATTATCCTGTGCCTAACCTGTTTTTCTGCCCCTGTCCCTGAGCAGAAACAAACTAAACGAGCTATTGCTTCCTGAACTGCTTTTCTCTGCAGCACACACTTCCCTAAAAAGTGCTAAGGGCAAGTTAACAAACACAGATCTGCGACCTTAATTAGTTGATTGGAACTCTGGGGCCCACTCCAGCTGCTGCCTGAAATTGACAAGATCCTAATCAGTTTCATATTAAAAACTCTGGTGCTTGTTTTGCCACAAGCACTAGAGCAGAGGTCCCCAACCTTTCGGGCACCAGGGACCGGTTCCGTGGAGAGATGTTTTTCCATGGACCGGAGGGTGCATGGTTTTGTGTGCTGCCTGCATCCCATGGATAGGGCTTTGCTTGTTTGTGGGGACCAGATGCTGGCATGCTGCAGCCCGGTACTGGTCCATGGACTGGAGGTTGGGGACCCCTGCACTAGAGCACTCTTTTCAATGTGCATTCTACACTATGCACCTGCTTACTCTCTTCCCTTCATCTTCAATGAATATAAATACAAACATCAATTTCCTTTTTGCTAATCATCCCAGCATTCCAGAGGGAATGGGATTTGGGGGGAAAGGAGCTATAAGATTTGTTCTTTTACCCGGCTTCCTTTTGAGTCAAATTCCAGAAGCTTTTGTTGCTGTTTAGGTTCCTTTTGTGACTGTTTGGATCCTATTTTCCTGATGCTGTAAAGCAAAGGAAAACTGAAGCAAAGTTGTAAACACAGAGTCATATAATTTTAATTACTGACCACTTTGCTTAATGATAAATCACTAAAATCAGTTGTGATCACTAAATAAGAACTAGATATAGGTGACAATCATATTATTTTAGCTGTTCACATTGCTTTACTGTACAAAAAAGCCGTAATAAGATACCAAAGAAAATCTGAGACTGCTTGGCTGGGGCATTATAAAAAACATTCTTTTTTTTAAAAAAAAAAAAAGAACTCGTATATGATACATCAAATGGTTGTAGCCTTGATTTTATATAAGGGCTTAAAGGTGTACTTTTGAGAATGGCATGACTTACAGAAACAAAAAAAACCCCTTCTTGTATTATTAAGAGCTTTAACTTTCCACTCTGTAAAATTGGATAACATAATGGCTTGTCAGTCACATCAATACTTAGAGCTTTATAATTTTCTATAGATCTCAAGCTGATCCTTTTGTTGCTATTGACATTACAAAATCTACTGTTCTTGAAACAGTAATTTTCCATTTCTACCCTGTACCATTTAATTGAGCCACTGCTTTTTTTAGATGATAATCTTCTGAAATAAAAGCAGTTTGTGGTGTACTGTTCTGAAGATGTTGTTCCAGATGAAACAAGCCTGGTTTTGGAGTCAAACTATATCTAGAAGCTACAGCTTCTGGTTCAAAAGATAATACTTACAAAAAAAAAAACACCTGCCAGACCACCCTGGGACACCTCAATTGGCTTATCTTGAGAAGAAAAAGAATATTTTGGACTTTTTCAACTTTTGTTGGGATTAATATTTTCACACACAGTCTTTAATGAATATGATAAAAAGTCCTTAGGGTGAATTATGCAGCACAGAAGTGAATAAATTATTGTTGCTATTGCCATTTTTACTACCAAATTATTTCTACTCACTCTACAATATAGGTAACAACTATATGGGTGATATTTCCTCTTGATAAGGTAAAAAATAAAACTGAATTAAAAATAATTGTGTCAACCCAGCAAGAGAGGTTTGCATATGGAAATCCTATAGATGTTACTTGAATTTGAGTTTAGTGGAAGTCAGACTGCTAAACATCCTATATGGTACAGCAAGCAGGAACGCTGAAATAGAAATAAGGATGGCGAAGTTAAAACCTTTGTTCAGATAGGAAACTCACCAGATGTAAGCTAGTGACCCAGTGATTGCAGCAGTCATTATATTCATGACTGCTGTCATTTCTTGATTTAATTGCCATTGTTCAATACAGTTCATTCATTTGATAAATGTAATAGCTTTCTCTCTTCTGAAGCAAGTATTTAGCAAGAACACAGATCTTCAGATGAAGCAGGGACAAACATTGGATTACATGCATATGTCATATGACCAAGGATTAATATAGCCAAACTTAAAGTAAATAGCACTGAGTAAGACCATTTAACATGAAGATGTATTTAAATTGATAAAAAGGTAAACATAGAAGAATAATTATAAGAAATTATATAACTGCTTCTAATAATACTTGGACCTTATACTTCACTTTGGATATTCAAACCATCTTCATTCATGCCTTCTCTTTCTTCCCTTTAAATCATACAGAATGCAATTCTGTAACTAATTTTATAGGTTAACAAGGTATAACAGCAATTAAATCAAAACATTAAAGAAAGGTCATAAGAAGTAAATCACCAACCTGCCCTGAATCAGCTACTAACATAAAACGTATTTCACATATTCGAATGGGTGGCATTCCATGCCAGCTCTGTCTTCTGGCATTACTATTACTACATCCATGTAGCTATAAAGAATAACCATTTAACATAAGAGCTTCTTCCGATGAATATTATATATTAGCGGGACATGGGGAAGGCAATTGGATAAATAACATGTGATAACCACTTCGGAAGGTTTGTCCAAATATGTGAAGAGATATGCTTGTCCCCCCAAGATTTCATCCAACAATATCGGCAGATTAAAAATAGAATAGATATCATTAGCATGATAGATCCATGCAAGAATACAGGACAAAGATCCAGGCTTGCTGCTAATCTACTCAAAAGCCATTTGCTTAATGTCTTTGCTTTTGATACAAATGAATAAGGGCCCCACTTGTTATCAACATATGTATACAAACATTAAGCATGCAAAGCAGATCTAATTTACGCCAAGATCACTTATATGAAAACCATGCATTCACATATATTCAGACAGCTGGAGGGCTTATAGATAAAGGACACCCAGTCATTAATATGTATGATATATCCATGAATGTGAAATAAAGAAGTAATTAAGGATGAATGTGAAAGGAGATTGCCAAAGATGAAAGAAAGCTAACTGGTAAGAACAAACTGTGGAAATTGCCAAGAAGAGAAGCTAAAGTCACAAAAGACAAAAAATCTAAGAAGGAACTTAATAAAGAGTTTCAGAAAGTGGTTAGATTTAGAAGGCACAAGAAGCAGTATTGCAATGACATCTCTAAAGGCATTGAAGATGGAAACAGACATGGAAAAAAATAAGGAAAGTCTTTCAAAAGATCTCCAAACTCCTCTTCCTCCTTCTCATCATTATTATCATTATCATCCTATGACAATACCTTTAACACCCTCAAAACCCAACATCTGCCTATCACAAGTTCTTGGGAAATATTTGATAAATGGATAGAAATACCAAATCCAGTCTAAACATCTAAATGTCCTCTGATAATAGATGTGGCAGTAGATGGAGATAGCAGAATAGAGGAGAAAGAACTAGAGAAAGTCACAAAATACAAACACCTGCAAATAGAAATAAAAAGACTGACGAAAACAAAATGCAAAAATAGTTCCAATAGTAAGGTGCATTCCCAAAACAATTGGAGCACTACTTGAACACCATTGGTGTTGACAAAACCATCATCAGTCAATTGCAAAAGGTTTACTTGGAACAGTTTATATCCTGCGATAGTATTTGTAACATCTTCAACAACAACGTCTACCTATCCAACATCCTGGAGAAGGATTCAGTAATTGGATAAAAATGCCAAATCCAGTCTAAACATTTGGCTAATTTTTCTCTGCCTCTCTCTGCCTCTCTTTCTCTCTCCCCTCCTCCCAATCACATTTAGAAACTGCCCATCTCCCTCCCAGAGGGACTCTGGGTGGTGTACAAATAACATGTTAAAAACATAAAAACTGAATATAAAATTTAAAAATTTGCAACAGAGATAAGGTTAGTTAAAATTCAATATTAATTTAAAGTTAATTAAAAGGCGGGAGCAAAGCCTTCAGTGTGCTAACCAGCCCCATGGCTTTGTGCTACACTTTGAGTGCCAAGTGAGATAGCAGAGCCATGTCTTTAGATATTTTTGAAAGTCCAGGAGGCAGGGACCGACCTCACTTCTTGGGGAGAATGTTCAAAATAATGGGGGCAACAGCAGAGAAAGATTGTTTATGCAGCCACATTTTGTACCAGTTTAAGCTTCTGGATACTTTTCAAGAGTAGCCCCATGTAGAGCGCATTGCAATAGTCCAAATGGGAGATGACCAGGGCATGAGTGACTGAGCAGACCACTGTAACTCTTAGAATTCCTAGCCAGAAGGATCAGTTACAAAGGTCTGCCTCCCAAATTCTCCTATTCCTAACTTTGATCAGTCCCCCGGGTCTCCCCCCCCCCAAATAAAAATGGGCTAAAAAATCATGATATCCCTTTCACTCTTCTGATGATATCACTTATGGTCCTCCCACAGGGGTATCTTCAGGGAGAATCAACAGCATCAAATGGTAGGTGTTAACAGGCAATTGAAGCCTTGCCCCCCCCCCCCCAAATGGTTCATGGACAATTCCTGAACAAAAACGGAATGGGATTCTGTCCTAATCATACCTGCCATCTTGACAGTTTTAAGCCCTCTCCCCCCCCCATGCCAATGTCCTTCAAGTTATTGAGGCAGTAAATTGTATATGTTTACTCCAGTGCTGTAAGAAAGCCAAAATTATTTACTTTTATATATGCTTTTCTATTCTTTTTCCCCATTTATTTTTAAAAATACATCCAAACCACCAAATATCAGCATTTTACATCCTTCTGTGTAACGTATGATTTCTAATCTCTTTAATACTGAGCACTGAAATCCTAAGTATGATTAATACATGTGAGTTCTAATGCTTCTTTAATATTTAAAGGTACCTTAGAGTCTTATCATTGCAATGTCTATTTCCAGCCAATATTGGTTGAAATATTCTTTAAAAACCAACATAACGTTTACAGAGAAATACTTCTTTTACTTAGGCTCAGCATCAAAGTGAATTATTACAAAAAGTTTCATAACAATCTCTTGAGCTTAAGCAATTTAAATCACAATGCTTTTTTTCAGGTATTTCTCTGCATAGATAAGTCCAATATGATGTAAGTGTAACATTTCAAGCTAAAATTTAGGTATCAGGCTGCATTGTGCATGGTACTGATAAACATACTGCTTTATACAAAATGCTTTATCATCTCCACATTTCTGGAAGTCCAAACTGAATATGCTTTCTTTACCTCACAGAGACAACCACTCAACAGTTAGCGAGGTTTTAAAACAAACCTTCAAATATATAAACTGCAGATCTGGGAAGTGTTTGAAGAAGTTACACTTAAAATGTCAATGCTATAGCTGTTTTTCTTACAATTCCTATTTAAAAGAAGATTGGCTCCAATTGATTTAGTAAAAAATAATCTTTCAATAGATGTGAATTAACTTATTTAATGATTTTGATTTTTTGCTGTCTGCATACCTTCACATCAAAATGAAAAGTGTGACAAATTCAAACAAATTTGGAGAAGCCAGAGTCATCTCACTTTTCCCTTATTTGTATTTATCTGCTTGATGAGAGAACATTACATAAGTGAGAAATATGAAGTGATACAATCCAAATATCACTCTTGTATAAGGAAACCAATACAAAATATTGCTCTCATTGTTCCAACTGCTTTCCCCCCAAAAGTAGAGATCATACTACTCAGGTTTAATGGATGCATGATTTAAACCTAACCTTACAAAGAAACAATTTTTTCAAAGAGTAATTGCAAAATTATGTTTTTTATGGTAACCAAGTTGCTAGCAAAATGCAGGAGGAACTAAAATAACTAAAATAATTAAACAAAATATCAGTAGTTTTTGGAGTAATTATATGAAAGTTTGTTTGTACATTACAAGTCACTGAGCCACAAATTAGCCAGTAAAATTACGGAACTATTTTGAGTGAGTGCCTTTCCTCAATTGTGTCTACCTATGCCAACAGGTTCAACAGAAGAGGCATACAAGAGGTCCCATCAGTTAAGAATGCTATTTGGGTGTAAATGCTATCTGTACTTTGGAACATTGGAAATTAGATTAGCCCCAACCCCAAGGCTTTGAAACACTTGCTATGTCCCTGGATATGGGGACTGGAATTAATGGAAGAAATTATGTAATGCCTATGTTGCTTATGGTTTGTTGGTTTTATCTTGGCTGCTGTTTATGCATATATTATTATAACTTAAACTGACTAATCAATTTACTTTTAGACTCAAAACAAAACAACTCTGTATTAACCAGGGTTGACAGGGGTAGGCCCTGACCCCCTTGTTTTCCTCTCTTCTTTGACATCTGGGTGGAGAGCACTGGCTGGAATAACTGCATAAATTGAGCAAACATTTGCAAAAAGGAATTCTCAGAGCTCTTAACATGTATTGTTATGTTGATGTTATGTTTTTAACTGTTGTTTGCTGCCCAGAATCATGATGTTAAAATGGGTAACCATATAAATTGAAACTAAATACATACATACATACATAAGACATATAACTTTTATACCCTTCCAATCCCATGACAGTGAGCATCACAGCCTGTTTTGTAAGCCTAGACTATATAGCTAGTTTGTAATTCAGTGTATTGTGCAAAACCAGAAAATATGGTTATTTGCATAGCAAAGTATGAGTAGGCATCTCAAATGAATATAATTAGATTTAATTGAATTTATTTACAGCAGAACTGGAATAAAGAGGAACCTGTTCCCAACTTTGGCTAAACTCCAACCTAAACCTTTAAATTTATTGTGTGCTCTTTCAAAAAATGTGGGGGAAGGCTTTATTTCAATCAGCCACCAATTGTACCCGTTGGACTACATTTGCTATTAACCCAGTCAGCATAATAGTTGGCTGGAAATTTTAGGATATCTATATATAATCAAACAGTTCTGAAGGATGCTTGATTGATGGAAACTGATGTACCCGTTTTTATTAAAAGACTTTTATTGGATCACAAATCCTGGATCACAAATCTACAAATCACAATTCACAGCACTAAGCAACATGCCTAATGGAAACTAAGAAACATGACATAGGAACAGTAACTCATAAATACCATATAACTAGCAAAATTAGTAGACACTAAACATGACCTTATCCTCTATGAATATCCATTGATAGAGAAAGCTATCTTAAGATTGTCCTAAGTAAACATAATTCAAATTCAAATATCAAATTCATGGAATCAGGAAAGGCTGGACACAGGAAGCAGAATTCATATAAAACAAGGATTATTTAAACTCCCAAACCAGGAAATTCACGAATAGGTGATGCAAATCTGCACCCAGCTCCATATATATTTGTTTTATTAAAGGAGTGACAGTGAGATTTACAAATCAAACAAAGCCGTAGTTTAGTGACCAAGCAGCAGCTGGCTATATCACAGATAACCTATAAATACAAACCATGATCTACCAACTAAACCAAAATTAAACAAATCACATTGTGGGTTATTGCACTCAGAGTCTATGTTTTCAGGTAGGTTTCCCCAACCTAAATCTCTCTAATCACTTGCATTAGTTACTATTATCTTTTCTGCATTGTTAAAAAAGCTAGAAGCCATGGACTAAAACATTTAGAGGAAAATGTTTCGGCATACTTTTTTTCCAAGCTTATACTGTATGAGCTGTATGTGAGTCACAAATAATGAGAGTTATAAGTAATTTAACTGCCTCTCCCTAAAAACAGAATTCTAACTCTGAAAATTAGAGCTTTTACATTATGATAGGTCTCACAGCAGGCTTGAAATATGGGGGAAGGCCCTGTATATTTTTTCACATTCTTTTATTTATAGTGTGCCTTAATTTGTCCCTGGGTATGAAGATAACTACCAAGAAGGCTGAAAAAATGTCTTGAAATGATAATGCAATGAGAATAAATGCAAAAAGTGCTTCAGAATTATGCATACTGGAACCCTGCCTAGCTTTTACTTTTTATCCCAACTATTGCCAAAGAGCTTGAAGTTTACACAAGAAGCTCTGGAAAAATCAAAATGGATGCTCCATCTGATCAGAGGTGTGGACAAAAGAGACAAAGACTGGAGGAATCAGGGACATTTGCTGACAAGTTAGGCAGATGATAAAATAGGGAAATGGCAGAAGAACATGAATGTCTATGTTCACAATGAGGTCTTTATACCAAGGAACTAAACTGAAACAAAACAGAAATAAGATCAGGTTCCTATTGGTTTTGAAAATAACTTTTTAACAGCATAGCAAAGATGAGAATAGCTACTGCCCTGCATAGGGGAAAAAGACTTTGAGACTGGATCCCCAAATTCCTGTAACTTAAAAAAATGTAAGCATATTCCAATTGTGTGTGTTATACTAAAGTTCAATGAATGCACAGAAGTTTAAGGAAAAATTCAAGCCACCCTTAGGAAAAGATATCTGTATCAAATATCCTCATCTGCCTATCACAGGTTCTTGGGAAAGACTCAAAAGGTGGATATGAATGAAAATCCAGTCTTAATATCTGACTGACTGTGCGGCAACCATAGATGCAATAGATGTTGCAGTACCTGGAGACAGGAGAAAATAAGAGAAATAACTTGGGAAAAATTACAAAATACAAAGATCTGCAAACATATGTTGTATGGCTATGGTGAAAGAAAGCAAAGGTAGTACCAATAGTAATAATTGGATGCAACCTCAAAACAACCAGAGCATCACTTGAACACCATCAGCATTGGCAAAATCACCATCGGTCAATTGCAAAAAGCTGTTTTACCTGGAACTGCTTAATCCCACAAAGATACCTTTAATATTATTAAACAACATCTGCCTATTCCAGGTCCTTGGAAAGGACTCAATAACTAGATAAAAATGCCAGATCCAATCTAAACATCTGCCTGTCTGTGCAACCAACCATAATATTTTAATTCTCTTGTTGGTTTATAAGCCACCCAAGTTGCAGCAATGGTTAGTGGTTGGCAATAGTTTCTTGAGAAGAGAGTGGACAACTGTGTAAGCATTAACGGGATCACCCTTATCTCAAGGATGTATTGACCATAGCTAGAACACTCTCGCTTTAAATGTCTTCTATATATTGTAATTTAAATCTGAATCAATCACAATTTTTAATTGGATGAACATAAATCTTTATTACATTGATTCAATAATGCCCTTTTATTAGATTAGAAATATTCACTGTTCTTTGGAAAGCCAAGTTCCTTTTTCATAAGTCTCCAACTCTTAAGATACACATCACCTAGTCTATAATTAGTTTAACTCATATGGCTTACCTTTCCCATGTGTGCCACAGATCATAGTATTTTTGAAATTTCTGAGTGCCTTAATCCATTTATAATGTTTCATACTCCAAAATTAATGTATTTTAGATCTTTAGCATTTCTTATTCTTGCACATACATCCAGAAAACATATCTTTCAAATATCTTTCCATTGTCACTAACTTTAAGGATACTAACTAGCCATTTTATAAACTTATACTGTGTCAAATGGATAGATATAGAATCTGTATTGTACTAACCTATTTTACAGATATTATGCTTCAAGAAAGTGTGATCAGTGTAGTACAATACAAAAATGTTACTACCGGTGATTATCCATTTGTCCTTGATTATAATGGCATTAAATTAGTTTAAAAGAGAGAACTCCTTGATGTAATTGATCACTTGCATGTAAACATTAATTCATCCAATTCTCACCCTCAGTTGTAAATTTGTAAATTACAAATTCATTTATTAGTATGAATATTTGACTAGGGCAGCTTTTGAAAAACAATCAAACAGGAGTGCATAAAACTAATATAATTAGAGGGAAACCAGAAAAAAATATGGTGATAAACTTTTTTTTTTGGCAAAAAATAGAGTTCTGATTTTGTAACTCATTCCTCTTTTGCTACATTTAATTCTAGAAGTCTAAAATTTATTTCCTGACAATTCATCTATTTGTTCTAGAGCTTAACCCCACCAAACCTTCCAGTACAGACAACTTAAGCTTTAGAATTTCTCTCATTTTCTGAGAACAATCATGAAACATACTGTCCCATTTCTGAAGGCTATGAAAAGGACTCCAATATATATATATATATATATATATATATATATATATATATATATATATTTGTTTTCGTAGATTTTCACGGGTACAGGTATGCAGGTCTTGGCGTAGTCGGGTCTTTTCCCGTGTAAGATTGAGAGTGTCTTGGCGACATTTCGACGAGGTCCCACTCGCCATCTTCAGGCTGGTGTCTTCGGCTTCGTGCTTGTGCGAGCAAAGGTTCACAGAACCTCCTGAGTTCTGTGATGTAATGTCCTAGTAGATGGCTGTGATGTAGCATCACGGGCTTTGGTTTGGCTCCGAGTTTGGCTCCCATCACCATCCTGCACAGATCAACTCCGTAGCCAAGACCCTCATCTCCAGAACCAAACGCCTAGCCGACAAAGACCACCTGAAAACTGAATTACACCCTCTCACAAACGTATTAATTTCCAACGGATTCCAAAGAAACACCATTACCAACCTAATCCAAAAGGAGACACCCCCCAAAAACCAAGACACAGAACAGGACAACGGAATCGCCCTCCTCCCTTACATCAAAGGCACCACAGATAAAACCAGCAAAATTCTCCACAAACACAATATCAAGACAGCCTTCGGCACTGACCAAAAAATAGCCAACATCTTAAGAAACCCCAAAGACAAGATCCAGCTAGAAAACCAAGGAGTCTATGAAATACCATGCAAAATCTGCCCAGCCACATACATTGGACAAACTAATAGAAGAATAAATGCACACATCGCAGAACACAAGAACGCAGTCAGAAAAGAAGAAAAAACTTCCTCCCTTTTCCAGCACCTTAAAGCAACAGGACATGAAATTGATTTTGAAGGTACCAAATTAATCTCAAAACTGAACACTTCAACAAGAGAATAATTATGGAAGCCATTGAAATAGAGAAACACCCCCACAACATGAATAAACGTGATGATACCTCCCGCCTACCAGACATCTGGAAACTAGCCCTAGTCAACAAACGAGTCCCAACCACAAAAACCGACACCGGACCCAGAACAACACAGGACACCACCACCAATCACCCTCACCAGACTCAAACCCAAACCCATCTCATAGACGAAACGCAACCATCATCCAGAATCCACACCACGGTGACATCACCAACTGCTGCACCCCCGCCGACCCCCACACAAAGCAAACTGACACACGCCATAAACACATGGCCAGACCGCAAACTCGGAGCCAAACCAAAGCCCGTGATGCTACATCACAGCCATCTACTCAGGACATTACATCACAGAACTCAGGAGGTTACATTGCAAAGGCTCAGTATGTTACAACGCAGCCTACCTCCCATGATGTGGCAGCACAGGACTCAGGATATCACTACAATAGAGCTCAGAATGTTACCACACAGCCCATTACCCAGGTACAAAAGAACAATGGGCACACAGCCAGCACCTCAGCCACACAGGATGTTACCAAACAACTGACTAATTTGCTTACATCAATTCCATCTTCCAATCAAGATGTAACAACACAGCCAACCAACCCGCTTACAGCTACATCAGCTAATTTGCTTACATCAATTCCATCTTCCAATCAAGATGTAACAACACAGCCAACCAACCCGCTTACAGCTACATCAACTAATTTGCTTACATCAATTCCATCTTCCAATCAAGATGTAACAACACAGCCAACCAACCCGCTTACAGCTACATCAGCTAATTTGCTTACATCAATTCCATCTTCCAATCAAGATGTAACAACACAGCCAACCAACCCGCTTACAGCTACATCAGCTAATTTGCTTACATCAATTCCATCTTCCAATCAAGATGTAACAACACAGCCAACCAACCCGCTTACAGCTACAAAGCCAACACGCCACACACACCCTCCAGTATTTATAGAAGGATGGCAGCTCCGATCACACATTGCTCGCACAAGCACGAAGCCGAAAACACCAGCCTGAAGATGGCGAGTGGGACCTCGTCGAAACATCGCCAAGACACTCTCAATCTTACACGGATTACAGTTTATTTTGCTGTAACCTTTTGTTCTCTATAGTTCCTCAACATGCCACCTCAGAAGGAAATACATTATCATTTTCCCACTTCAATTACTGCAAAAGGTAAAAGATAAAATCCAAAGTTTCACGACACTTCATCTTTGTCAGATTCATTTCTATCATGTCCAGCTAAAGCAACTTTTGATTATCAGACCTCAAGTTCAGAGAACAGGTTGCAGCAGACAATACTGCCAGGCTCTTCCCATCTATCAGGAAATCCAAGTACTGGAGATGGATAATACAGGAACATCATTGGTTTAGTCCTACTTAAGATTTCTCACAAGCCTTCAACTTCCCACAGTGAAAAATGTAGTGACTGTCCATTTTGGCCTTAGGAATGACTCACCAATATTCTTTTTATAAAGACATTCTATAAAGGAATCAATAATGTTATTTGGACAGAGGATTGTACTTGGAATGTCAATTGGGTGCTGGGTCATATTCTCCAAAAAAAAGTGAGTCAGTCCAGGACATGAGCTAAATTGGACTGGATTCTTTAATACATTTGATACAATTATTTCCTTTCTGACAATTCAACCTGGCTGCATATTTGGAGAGGCTTTGGATATCATAATCAAAGCATTGTAAGATTGAGATGGTGCAGCCATGCATAGAAAAAAAAATGAGGGAGAAATGGAGAAGGGGTCTGAGAATATATATATATATATATATATATATATATATATATGTGTGTGTGTGTGTGTGTGTATATATATATATATATATATATATATATATATATATGTGTGTGTATATATATATATATATATATATATATATATATATATATATATATATATATGTCTTTAATAATTTTAAATATTGGAATCCCAGGTATGGACATTTAAAGTCAATTAAATAAAATAATGAACTCTGGGATATTAGAAAAAGGCTTCTTTATTGCTGAGCTTTCGTTAACAACCTGTTAACATCATCAGAGCAAAGGGCTAAATGGCAAGGGAGCATGTGCATAAATTCACATAACAGTTGGAAAACGGTTACATTGTGGCATGTGCACATAGTGTGCTTAGGAAGCTCGTTTAGAAAAATCACATTGACGGTAGTAGGTATACAGTAGAAAGTCTCCCGACAAGATTTAAAAGTCGCGCTTGACAGCTGTCAGGCGCGCAAGCCGGAGCGTGCCTGTCAGTTGTTCGGCGCGAGGTTAACAGGGAGCCGCGCGGAGTCTTGTGCCGGCTGGATTCTTTTAGTGGAGAGTAGCTTGGATGTTCGTCTCGCCCTCTCACGTGCAGGTGTTGTGGGACTGGATCTGTCAGCTGTTTGGCGCGTAAGTCGGATCGCTCTCATCAGCTGTTCGGCGCGAGGTTTTTCGGGGCATTGCGTGAAGTCTTGTGCCGGCTGGATTCCTTCCGTAGAGGGCAGTTTTGATGTTCGTCTTGCCCTCTCACGTGCAGGTGCTGTGGGACCGGATCTGCAGGGAGAGAAAGTAGATGCCCTCGTAGGGCATGTAAGTGGTTTGCTTGTCCTTATTTCCCCCCCCCTTTTTTTGGAACGTTGTGGAATCGTTATTGTTATAGGAGTCACTCTTTTGGATTTCGCAGTTTTTCCAGAGTAAGGTTGCTGCGTGTGTGTGTATTGTTGTGTATAATCAATTAGAATGTTTGTGTGTGGTTGTTTGTTGTGTTTGTCTGTTGTGGGTGGTTTTGCAGAGTTTTGGAATTGGTTGTAACAGCTTGTTTTATTGCAGGTGTCAATTCTGGTCTAGGTCTTAATATTCTGCTTCTGTTCAGGTCTTGTGTGTGTATGTTTTGTTGTGTGTGAGTGTCTTGTGAGATTGGATTTATGTTTTGGATGTTTGTGTCATGGATGCAGTGGTCAGTAGTGTTGTTGCTTCTGTGTGTGAAAGTGTCAGGATGTGTTGTGTTGGTTGTGCAAGTTGTCATGGTTGTGTTAGAGTTGTGTTCTTTATTTGGATTAGATGAAAAGAGTTGTGTTGAAGAAAGGGTGTCTGTTATGTAGGAGTTTGGCATGTGGCTGAGGTGGTGTTATCGTGTTGTTGTTGGTTGAGTTGAAGTGTTTAGGTGTTTTGTGTTGCTGTAAGTGACTTTTTAGGGTTTGGTAAGGGGGTAGTAGGTCAATGTGTCTGTTGATGGAATGGCAGTCTGAAAACCAAGCTTCTTTTAGAAGACGTCCGCCTTTGGTGGAATCTTGAGCTATGACTTTTGCCTCTTTAAAGTTGAAAGTGTGGCCATGTTCGAATATATGAGTCCAGACTTGGGAGCGTTGTTCCTGCCTTTTTATTGCTAAAACATGCTCATGTATTCTTGTTTTAAGTCTTTTTGATGTTTCTCCAATGTAGTTACATTGGCATGTATTGCATTCAATTTTGTATATGATGGAGGATAAATCACTGGTTGGTAATGGTTCTTTGGGTCGCATCAGCTTGGAGCGTAATGTTTGGTTGGGTTTGTGTGCGATGTTGATGTTATATGGGGCAAGAATTCTGGCAGTGGCTTCTGAGACTCCATTGATATACGGGATTGTTGCCCAAGTCGTAGTAGCTGAAGAATTGTGGATTGAGTGTGGTGTCCTATCCTTGCAGCAACGCCTAATGAAACTTAGTGGGTAATCATTCTGTTTACATATGCGGAGTAGGTGGGCTTTCTCTTTAGATTTTGCTGTTTCTGTGCTGCAGTGGGTCTTGATTCTTTTGAATAATGTTCTTATACAGCTGACTTTGTGTGATGTGGGATGATTGCTTAAATAGTGAAGGATTCTATCTGTGTGGGTGGTTTTACGATATATGTAGGTTGATAAATTTCCATCTGGGAGGCGATGGACTAGCACATCCAGGAAAGGTAAGGAGTTGTTGCTCTCTTCTTCTGCGGTAAATTGGATGTCTGGATGGAATGAATTTAGTTTATGTAAGAATCTGGTAGTGTCACACCGCTTAATGACCGCAAAAGTGTCATCGATGTATCTAACCCAAAAGCTGGGTTGATAGTCAATCATCACAATATGTTCTAGATCCTGTAACACAATTTCAGCTATAATACTTGAGATAGGAGACCCCATGGGTGTGCCTTTTACTTGCTCATATATGGTGTCTTTATGAGTAAAATAGGTTTTAAGGCAGAAACCCAGTAGTTGTATGTAGTCCTCCGTGTTGAGAGAATTGGGTTGTTGAAATTCTCCTTGCTGTAAAAGTTTTCTAAAAACAGAGACGGTTAGGTCTTGGGGGATAGATGTGAAAAGGGATACCACATCGAATGAGATCATTATTTTATTTAATTGACTTTAAATATATATATATATATATATATATATATGTATATATGTATATATATATATATGTATATACGTATATATGTATATATATACGTATATACGTATATACGTATATACGTATATATGTATGTTTTCTGAGGTTTTCACGGGTGTTTGTATGTAGGTCTTTGGTAATTCGGGTTTTCTCCCGTGTAAAATTGAAAGTGTCTTGGCAACGTTTCGACGAAGTCCCATTCGTCATCTTCAGGCTGGTGTTGAGTTAGAAAATCAAGGAATATATGAAATCCCATGCACCGCCTGCCCCACCACATACATCGGACAAACCAACAGAAGAATAAGCGCACGCATTGAAGAACACAAGAACTCAGTCAGAAAAGAGGAACCAACTTCCTCCCTGGTCCAACACCTCAAAGCCACAGGACATAAAATTGACTTTAAAAATACCAGAACTATTGCCAAAACTGAACACTTTAACAACAGAATAATCAGAGAAGCCATCGAGATAGAAAAACGCCCACACAGCATGAATAAACGAGATGATACCTCTCGCCTACCAGCCATTTGGAAACCCAGCCTTATTGACAGATGAATCCCTAGCACAAGGAGCGACACTGGACCCACACTCACGAAGACCACACATGATGTCACCCCACCACACATCCACGCAAAAAGCAGACTCAAACCCGCACCGATGATGAGGCACGACCGCGGACCAGAAACCAGACCACAGCTGCATCATTGGCCATTTTAAACCCCTCCATTCCATACGTGAAGCAAACTGACACCCACCTTGAAGATGTGGCACGACCACGAACGCGAAGCCAAACTACAGCAATGCAGCTCTCCATCTCAAATTCCCCTGCAACTCAGACTAATCCTAGCACAACAGGGCCCCCACCCAAGCAGAGCACACCCCCATCCAATCAGAGCACAGCCAACCCCCCATCCAATCAGAGCACAGCCAACCCCCCATCCAATCAGAGCATAGCCAAGCCCCTAACCAATCAGAACACACCTCCACCCAATCAGAACACAGCCAAGCTCCCATCCAATCAGTTCATACCTCCATTGGCAGTTAAAAGGAAGAAACAGCTGCGATCACACATTGCTCCTAGAAGCACGAAGCCGAAGACACCAGCCTGAAGATGACGAATGGGACTTCGTCGAAACGTTGCCAAGACACTTTCAATTTTACGCGGGAGAAAACCCGAATTACCAAAGACCTACATATATATATATATGGACCCCTTCTCCATTGAGTGTTTTTTTTTATACACCTGTCAGCCCAAATATGGAAAGAAGAAAGATCCAGTCCCACAACACCTGCACGTGAGAGGGCAAGACGAACATCCAAGCTGCTCTCCACTGAAAGAATCCAGCCGGCACAAGACTTCGCGCGGCCCCCTGTTAACCTCGTGCCGAACAGCTGACAGGCACGATCCGGCTTGCGCGCCTAACAGCTGACAAGCGCGACTTTTAAATCTTGTCGGGAGGCTTACTGCTGTATACCTGCTATTGTCAATGTGATTTTTTCTAAACGAGCTTCCTAAGCACGCTATGTGCACATGCCACAATGTAACCGTTTTCCAACTGTTATGTGAATTTATGCACATGCTCCCCTGCCATTTAGCCCTTTGCTCTGATGATGTTAACAGGTTGTTAACGAAAGCTCAGCAATAAAGAAGCCTTTTTCTAATATCCTGGAGTTCATTATTTTATTTAATTGACTTTAAATGTCCATACCTGGGATTCCAATATTTAAAATTATTAAAGACATATATATATATATATATATATATATATATATATATATATATATATATGGGTTTAATTCTCTCCCCCCAACAGAATGAAAGGATAGCAGCAGCGGTTAGCTACTTTGCAAGGACAAAAATCGTAAATATGGTGAGATATTTTATCACAGTTTTCTAAGAAAATTCTCTGACAGAAATACAGATTAGGGCTTCTTTGTAGAGATGTTTTTTTAGGTTGCTATTCTTCAATTGGCAGTTCAGGGTTATTTAAAATATGATTTGCATTACCTGCAGAATTAGTACCTGGGAATAGTTACAAATTACAATGCAAACTGTTTATGAAGAATAGCCCCACTGCAGTTCACTTAGACCTAGACAAAAGATAATGGCTTACATCAAAATAGCAGCAATGTATTTCCCTGAAGTGTTGTTTAATTTTTGTACATTTTGCATTTAGATTGTTTTTGTTACATTTTAAAATAAGCTGCCTTGAATCACTCTAAAGTGACAGTCTTATAAATCTAATACATTTCTACTCCATCTCCTCCTCTTTTTCTTCTTCCTACATATCATATAGTAACTAGAGGTTTGTATTAAGCATAGACAGAATAGCAATTTTTCCTGGACTAGAGACTTGTCACCCCCAGTTACAGGTAACCAGGTATATCAAAAACCATAACAGATGAGATGCTTTTTAGGAATCCTAGAGTCCTATATGTATTTGATTGCAATATATATAAAGCTTAGACCCTCTAGACATGTTTTTCAGTACGTGACAGAAACCAAAAGTCATAAGTGTCTGAAAGTAACTATTTCTCAAACAGACTTTATAACTTAAAACCTGTTCAGTTCAATGCAACATACAGCTATAAAATGAATTAGCATGCCATTTATTGTTCTTTTACCAAAGCTGCTTGCAAAAGGAAATGAATTAATGTTAAACTTATTATGCTAAATATTAGATCATGTTTATTGTAAATGATTCAACTACTATGGCGTTTATTTTCTATTCTGTTCAATCAAAATATGTATTTATAAGTGACAGATCTAACTATGCATTCAAAAAACAAGGTTAGAAGTACAGCCTTCTCTTATTTTATTTAGTAGAAGCATATGTCAAAATATAAAACATGCTATTTTGAAAATGATGTAGAATTTTTTTCTGGAGGAAAAAAAATTGAGCACTGAATATGTTTAGAGAACTTTTGTAGCTCTATTATCTCTCTGGCCAGTTTAAATGTTTTCATGCTATTATCTCTTTCATGGGAATGATGTGTGGGGAAACTGGAAGTAATATAAATAAGATTTTGACTGAAACTTTTAAAGCTTGGGATACATTTTCTTTCATTCACTTTTGTTGGAAATTTCTGGCAGCCAGTCAGTGCAATTTAATCTTCCC
Organism: Azemiops feae; assembly: GCA_023970755.1. Taxonomy (NCBI): domain Eukaryota; kingdom Metazoa; phylum Chordata; class Lepidosauria; order Squamata; family Viperidae; genus Azemiops; species Azemiops feae. Next base: position 2,928,092 of record JALGBA010004287.1, read on the forward strand.
GTACTTACTAGTACTCTTAATTCAAGATTGAGAACCAGGTTATTCAATTTTTGAAAACGTGTTTTGTATTTCAGATCGCCAACGTCCAATTTTAGTAAATGGGGAAAAAATGCTGCAGATGTCTCGAGTTCAAGGGGAAAGGAGTCAAAATTCACATTCTTGAATTTTTGCTTTTAAAGAGACATACATTGTTTTTATGCTGAAGCTTGAAAAACTGAGGCATTTTAATGACCATTTCATAATCCTCTCCTGTATCATTGTTGCTCTTATTTTGAATTAAACATTATACTTCATCCTATAAAAATTTGGTAAATTCACAGAGGTCAGCATTTGCATGATTTGTTCAAACAACAAAAAGGTCCCCTTAACTGCCCCATTATCTACAGTATGCTGCAGGACTATCTTTTATAGGTAGTCCTTGACTTACAACAGTTAGGACTAGAACTTTCATTGCTAAGTGATGTAGTTGTTAAATGAATCATCACAGGACTGCACCCAATTTTAAGACCATTTTTGCCACGGTTGTTAAGCATATCACTGCAATCAATGTGTCAATCATATGGCTGTTAAGTGAATCCACCTTTCCCCATTGACTTGGCTTGTTGAAGGTCATCTAGGAAATTCACAAATCATAGTCACATGACCCTGGGACACTGAAGCGATCATAAATACATACAACTTGCAAGTGCCCAATCAAATTGCAATCATGTCACTTATTGGGACACTGGGAAAGTCGGAAAGACTGGTCACTTTTTTCAATGCTGTCATAACTTTGAACAGTTGCTAAATAAGTGATCATAAGTTAAGGGCTATTTGTACCAAAGCCATGCCTAATCTTATTTCCAACTCTGAGAATTAGTTGATTAGTATATTGCATTGTGAGGCAATAGATTGTATTCAAAAGATTATATTAATTATTTTAAGGTTTATTTCAAACAGATCAACATTCAAATGCTAACAGAAGATAACATGTTATAAAGTGGATTAAGAAACTTGACAGTAAGAGTCTTTCCTTCCCTAAATCAAAGACCAAAAACCATCCCAGCATCCCACAAAGATGAACCGAAGGCAAACACCCAGGGTTGGCGGGGGGGAAGGAGGGGCAAACTGAAAGCACCCAGGCTCTGCTATAATATTATAAAGAAAAATGAGAGGGAATCAAGACAGACTTAGAATAAAGATGTTGTTAAAAGCTGAACTCCAGCTATGGGTCCACTGCAGTTGAAGAACTATATTACTATATATTATATTATACCAGGTTAAACTATTCAACCATCAGATTCAGTACAGTGTTATCTCTTAAGCACAAGCTTACTAAGTTTTTAGAAATCAGCTCCTGAAATATCACCAAGTGTTTGGTTGAGTTCACTGGCGACCCCAGTGATGAACCTGAGACTTTGGCATGCAAGCAGGTTGTAGTCCGTTCTGGGAACTGAAAGGCATCTAGGCTATGGAAGGCTGATTTGCACTCTACCAAGAGTAAATATATAGAAAGCCTAGGTTTATTTTTATTATTTTGTTTTTATACTAGGACTAATATGTAGTAGTATGTGGGATGAGTTTGGGAGACAGGGAAGAGCTGCTTCATAGGGAGCAATCAATTAAGTATATGGGAAAGGAAAGATCAGACAGGAAACAGATCAGATTTATTGCAAGACTACACATTAACAGAATCTTGCAAGAGTGAAATTTCACAGCAATTACCATGGACTCCTGGTGACTAACATTATAAGAACTTGAACACAAAACAATATATTTTATAAATGCACAATAGAATCAGATGATTGTTTATCTGGAGCCATAAAAAAAACAGGAAGTGCCTATTAAAGCTTCCTGGAAAAGCTCTGCTTTCACCAGTTTCCATAATGGCAAAAGACAAGTGCCAATCTAGCATCAAGAAGGAGGTTACTCTCTAAAATAGAAGTCATCCCCAAATGGATGCTTTTGGACTTCAACCCACCTGACATCAGAAAACTGGAGAACCATGAAAAGCTTCTTCTAGAAGGTACATATCACAAAGAAAAAAAGAAAAGTCAAAGTCAGAAGCATCTACAGTTCCAGTAACATCAACTATTACTATTTTTATCCCATTCTGCTTGTAAAGATTTATGTGGTTTGCCCTCTCTAATTCATTTTATGTACAATGCTCCAAGTGAGTTGCAGAAGGTTAAAACAATTGTCAAAAAATCAAATAGTTACTATGGCTTAGCAGGAGGTGCAAAAGCAGTTAATGTGAGCCACTAAACTAGTTTAAACATGTGGTTCATGATAATATAGTAAGGAGGCAAATAACTGCTTTAAAATTATGCAGGCTACAGTTTCAGATCCACTGACCTGAAATAATTCCTTGAATTTAGATATACTTCTGGTGAACATGTATACTATTGTGCTGTCAGTACGTTTTGTGAGCAAATGAGAACTTGGACCCTAAATTCTAATTTAGGCTTCTAACTTTAGTCCAGTGTTGTGGCTCAATTCACGTTTAACAAGAATCTTCATATCATAGCACAAATATTAAAGCTCGAGTCTGCTATTCCAATGCATATATTATGCTTTTACTTAAAATGCATACTAATTTGCCCAGGGTAATTTGAATAGCTTAATGTACAATTATTTCTGCATTTACATTTTGCTCTTTCAAAGCCATACTCCATAAAACAGAGTGTCATCTTTAAAAGCTATGAAACAGGATTTCTCTCAATTGGTATCTTCATTCCCTTAATTGAACTATTTAACATTCATTCATAGAAGTAACTCATTGAATAACTGATTTAGTGTATGATTTAATATTCAGCTTCCCTAATATCAAATATATGGTCTTGTTTGAAGACCCAATTTCAGCGGCTACTGGTTCTCCTGTCACGTGCCCTAGAACTTTTAAATAACATTTTAAAAGTTAAGTATCTTAGGGAAAAAAATCCAAAATCCAGAGTGTAATATATTAGAGCCAAATCAAAATGGTATAAAAGAGGTTGTAAATGTTAAAGTTAATTCAAGATACTATAAAAATGCAAGATCTTTATAGTTTGTTCTCTTACCTCCTGTTTTCATAACATCTTTCTGATGGAAAGTTTGAAAGAATTCAAAAGCTTCCACTGCCCTTTGTGATGTCTTGATTATTTGCACATAAGGACTCTTGCCAGTTTGAAAACTATCTAGATGTTTAGAATCCTATGATGTCATCTATGCTTAAGAGCCTAGCAGATTTGTTTCTGGCTTAGCTATTATATGTTTGAAAGTAGAGTAACTTTTCTCTTTGAAAATCTACGGCTGGGTGGTATTTCTGAGTAATCAATGGTATAACAGTTACTTTTATCTCAACAACCTACCAGGATCTGGGCTTCAGCTTTCTGGGTTGCCAGCAGGTTTCCTAAAAAACCCAAGATTCTGTGTTCAAATAAAGCCACATTCTCCATAAAAAAATCTCCATATAATAAATCAGTCTCAAACTAAATTATTTTTACCTATTTAATATATACAACATAATGTAACAAATGGAAAAATCTAGATTTCATTACATTTTAAAATAAAAAACCTAGAAACTCAACCAAGGATTGAAAAACTCAAACCCAAAACTTATTACTGAAAACCCTGCATTCTCTCAAACATACAAAATCTTTAAAAAGGGAGAATTTTTATGTAATTTATTTCCCTTTTGTGAAGAATGAGTGTATAGAGAAGATATTTATCACTAGAGATAGTATGGCATTTGAAGTGGAACAGTGATCAAATGGGGTTTGCCCTTGTTTTCAACATAGTGAACAGAAAACAGAAATAAGTATGAGAAGACTACTGTACGTATATTACTTTCAAAGTGCTCTTGAGAGATTGGTGAATGCATTGAAAAGATCCTTAAAAATCTATTAGTCAAGTATTGTTTGAGTTGCATATTACTTTGAGGCAGCATATGGTAAGACACAAAGAAATAGGTTAAGTCATGATATTTCAAATTTGGGAGAGGTTAACAGTACTCAGGAGCCCAAGTACAAACAAGGTGGTTTTAGTTAAAAAAAAAAGAAGAAGCTTACTTCTTTTGGATCCTGCTTTAAAACCCATTTCACAGAGGTAAAATGCTGAGAACTAGACAAATCACTTGAACAAGAGCCACAGCGCCATGCTTCTATATTATTCTGAGAACAATCCATTATTCATATCCTAGAACACAGCATAATATTGCTTCTGTATTTATTCTGGCATTGGGAAATCCCAGTTTCAAATCATTGCTTGGTCATTAAATTCACCAATCTTTATAAAATCCCTAATCTGTAACAAATATAGACGCAGTTAGGTTTTTTTACTGGAATAAAAACTATACCTTATATTTTGTAAAAGAATATTTATAGAATGTAGCTTGGATTGGTTGCTTTATATGTATAAGCCCACATCACGGAGTAGTTATGCCCTATCTCACACTATATTACCATTTCAAAGGATTGTACAATTCAGACTAGATTGCTTTAGGAAAGCTGTTCAATTCTGCATTCAAATCTGTGCAAGTATTGTTATCCAACTGGTACAGTTAATTTAGCTGTATGTATATAATTCCAGAGCAGGTTCCTAAACACAGGCTATCAGTCATGTTTCTCTGAACCAGGGCGGGGCTACCTAGACACTAGGACTGGGTCTGACCCAGAGTTTCTCTTTATATAACCAGCAGACCTTAACCATTAAAACTGGGTAAGTTTCTCATGCTGATGTTTTAAGTAAAAAAAAAGCAAAAAAATCCCTCTGGTTAAAATAGTTACATCATAGCTTAAACTGAAGTAAATTCTCTAATGTTCCCCAAATCATTAGTGCCTCCCCACCAATGTGTATGCTGTTCTCCCACCTACTCTACAATTCTTAATTTCTATATTAAGAGAGATCCTCTTCCCAAGTTTGCCAGTGATCCTCCAATTCCAGGGGACAGGGAGAGTGAAAATCATGTTCACACAGCCTGCTAACCTGGGCTAACCTGAGTACTTTGTAGTTCAGCAAGTTTTCATATCCCACCCACTACCTTATGTGGTGTGAACGTTGTTTGAATAAAGCAATCATATTATAGTATGCTTCACTTATTTGGCATAATCAGTTCTATAACCCAGGAATTTTGCTTTGTTAATCCAGATTTAGAATGTTGTATAAATCTGTCCAGACAAGAAACATGACCAGATGAGCTAATTATACTTTATTGTAAGGTTACATTAACAGAAACTTGCAAGTCTGAAAGTACATTTCTCCCATCTCTTTACAGCTCTAGGGGAGTCTCTTCTGTCCCATCTACATTCCTGCTGCAGGCTAAGCTGCTTTTTAACAGAGTATTGTCTTTGTTGTGCCTTTTTGCCCCATCTCCCAAGGTCATTCCTCCATATCTTCACAGAACCCAATGATGAATTTGAAGGACACCCTCAGTGCTGGGATAAGCCCAAAATTAAGACAAGCCAGGCCCGGCTGATACTTGAATAGGAGACACCAGGCAATCTTGGGATTTAGGATTAGTTTGAAGAGTCAAAAGCAGTCAGGGAAACAGCACCAACACACCACCATATAATTGTTGCTGAGTCAAAGTGGACGTCAAGGAATCATTGTCTTAGGTTAACCATGGGCAAGAACACTCAGAAGTTCTTTTTTTGTTTTACCGCCACTTTTGCCAATAAAACAAATGCAAATCATCTTGCAACAAAAGCACGATCGTCTTTTGGTCACATCCTTCCTTCAAGCAATGCAGAGTCAAGATAAGACGGACCATCTTACCGAACGCATTAAAAGAAGAAAATCCCTACTCTCGCCCCTCAGGAATCAGCGTCAGTGAACTCCTGGGGACTTACTTCTGCCTAAGTGCTCTCGAGGAACACTGAGGTCCTCGCAACCTAAGGGGGGGGAAAAAAACCTGTCACGCCACCACTTTCGTTGGCCGCTTTCTTCCCACCAAGCACCGAAGGCTACCCTGAGCAAGCTTCGCTTCTCTTCTCCGAGAGACGCGTTTTAAAGTTGAAGAAGCAGCGTTCCCCGCCTCCTCTGGCCACCTATTGGCCGGGCTTTGCTCATCATTTCCCCGCCAGGGAAAGGGCGGGGCTACGTGACGCCCCGGAGACTGGCGGCTGCCGCCTCTGCTGTTACCTAAACGAGAAGGCAGCGTGAGAGGAGCTTGGAGAGGAGCAATTGCCGAGCGATCTCGGGAGCGCGTGGACTTCGGGCAGGACTTCGCCCGCGGGGGAGGGAGAAGCAGCGGCAGCCTCGCCTCCCACAACACAAAGTCAGCTTTTTTTTTTCTTTGCTTTTTTTTTTTTAAAAAAAATTGGCTAAAACGCTGCTTTGTTTTATCTTCTTTGCTCCCTTTTTTCTTTGCATCCTCCCAAACAAAGGAAATAGAAGGAATTCCGATTTTGCAGGAGACATGCGTTCCATCAGGAAGAGGTGGACTATCTGCACGATAAGTATCCTCCTGATCTTTTACAAGACAAAAGAGATTGCAAGAACGGAGGGGCACCCGGAGGCGCAATCCAACGGGTAAATGCAAAGCGTTTGCTTTCACACGTATTTGACAAAAAAGGGAGGAGAGCTGGGATGCGCACACAGCGCATTAAGGTGCAAAGGGGCCGGTGGTGTTTCCTCCCTTCAGCCCCCTTCCCAACTCGTATTGAGTAGGTGTGTATTTTTTTTCCCTTTTTTTGAGGATGTTGTGAAGATCTCTCTCCCCCCGGCCGCCCACTTCCTTTTGATCTGCAATCTGCGATTTCGCCCTCGCGTAGCTAAGCGTTACGGCCGGCTTCAGGAGAGATGTGACCCCAAGGCGGGGGTTTTGGAAAGAAGTTGAAAGGGGGGGGGGGAATGGTGATTGCCCAAATGAGTTGTTCGACGGCTGGGCAGTTGCAAAGAGTTGAATAAAACAAGGGGCACGTTAAGATATTTGGAAGTGTCGACAGATTTCGAAGTAGCGAGAGTAGCTTGAGATGCGGGAAGCGGGTCTGTTCTCTTATACTGCTGGTTGAGGGGGAGTGGCATTCCTTCCTCCCTTCCAGAAGTTCAGCTGTGCTTTATAGAGGAGGGTTGCGGATTTGGAACGCCCTGGACCTAGACGGAAATTTTAAGTGGGAATTACTGCCAAGTGCTCATCATGTATGTTGATTTTATTCCAAACCCGGATGTCCCATTCCGCTTCTACTGGGTTACACTTCATCTCTAGATCATTTAAACAGGATTAGCACCGAAGCAAGTTAGATTGGGCTCAGCTGCTGCTGATATTGTGCTTGCCCTCGGAGTCCAACGCCGTCTCCCGAAGGCTAAGTTTTCTATGAGTGTTGAGGGACGCGTGTCCTCTTTTTGTAGAGGGGCACGTCGTCCCGTTTCGTTATTAGTGCTCCTTCGGCCCAACAACACGTCCAAAGCCGCCCTTCTTCTATTTTTCGTTTGAGGCGATGACAAATGATTCATATTGCCACGCGTCCCGACTGTCGAGCCTTGACACTTTCAAAGCAAAACAAAACTTTAGCCCGTCTAGTGCGATGTAGCTGTTGCGAGACTGCAGTTCGCAGCGCACAATTAAAGGGGGGAGGGAAAGGAACCTCCCCCATTTTTACGATACAAGGTTGTATTTAATTCTGACAAGCTTCTCAACTGGAGAAAGCGGCGGGATCAGCCCTGTCGATTTATGTTTTGGAGGATTCAAGGAGGATCCTGGTTGCTGTTGCTACTGCTGCATTTTTTACGCTGCCGTTGGCGGGCATAGGACTAATTTAATCCTGAAGCTGGCTTTTTTTGGTATAGGCATGTCTGTTGGCGGGTGGGAAGGCGTGCCCGAGAGGGGGTGGGGAGCCGGCGGTGCCTAGGAAAGCCAACGTGGTTCGCGTACACCACAGCAGCAAAAAACGTTGCCGTTTAGGTAGGGTAACTATCTTGCTCCCGCTCCTTCCCGCCCAGCAAAGAGAGGAGGTGTACTGGAGAGGGGCGTGTATGTGCGTGTGTATTCCTCTGGTCTGCCTCCGCTCCGATTCCTGCTCCCTCCACCGGCACCTACACATTTCATGCATGTCTGCTTGCTTAGCCCCTCGAGAAATCCGGGGGTGCCTGCGGAGGCTGAATGGTAGCGCAGCGTTTCGAATAGAAAGGCGGGAGACTTGGGGATGCGTGTCAACCAGGACTGCTCCTTCCTTGTCACCCCTATACAGTCCCATTCCTAGGTAGCGTTTTCTTTGCAAACGTCTCCTTCCTCGGCGAAGCTGCAGATCACAAATCGTCCAGCTGTAGTTCAGGGCAGGAAAAGGGGGGGGGGGCATGGCGAGAAGGGGGTGCGTGAGAGCAGGTCTCCCCCTCTAACCTGGAGATGACCCTTCTTTCTCCTCCGGCTTTCTCGCCTTGCGGGGTACGACCGCCCCGATACAGCCGAACCGGAGAGAGGGGCAGTTTGGCAACATTAATCTGCTCCGTTGCTTTGTGCTTTGTTCCCGAGCAAATAAAATAGAAGGCGTCGTGGTTGCGTTTCCTCTTTAGTGAGCGCGGTCTGCAAATCCTTGCCGGCTTTTGCGAGGTTTGCACAAACAGGAAAAGTGCTGCACCAATGGATGAGCTTCGGTGATAAGGTTTCAGAGGTGCCAGCAGAGACAAAAGATTAGCTTCTTTGTTAGCCGTCAGCTACGATTCTTGGCTTTCTCTTTTCTGCCAAACAGTGGCTGCAGCTCCTACAGCTTTACACCTCCTCCTTCCTAAACTGTTGGGATAAACCTCTGGAAACACATCTGTTCTGGTTAAAGTGCCTGCACCAACCCTTATGCTTGTCTAAAACTATGCCAGCATTTATTGTGCTGCTCCCACTGGCAGTGTATTTTCCTGCTGCAAGAAAGAACACTGTTAACTGTGTTTTCTTTATTTATGGAGCTAAGTTAGGAAAAGGATTGATAGATCCCCCTGGATTCCTTTCTTCTCCCACTAAGCATTCCCTGCCTGAGTTAATAGCAATCACAGATCACTCTCCTGAAGGCTGGAGTTTAGACACATCCTTAAGGTGCAAGTTTATTCGCATGCTTAGAATGACATGCTTAGCTATCTATCAAGTGTGCTGACCTGTCGCAGATCTTGTGGGTGCATGGAGGGTGAAAAAGAGGGGAGGAAACAGTTGATAATGAACAAGCTCTGAGGTGCAAAGAAATAGTAGTGCTAATCATGACTGGCCAAGGAATCTAATTCTGACCTGGCTAGCAGCATCTGAGTAGACTCAATGGATGTAATTCATAGAAGTCGGAATAGAGTTTGCAAAGTCCCCCTCCCCATTGGAAGCCACAGGAAATGCAACTGCATGATACTCATTCTGGAGGGTTGGTGGCAGTTTCAGTGCTTTCTGGTAAGTCCTCAGAAATTACAGATGTAGGGGGGAAAATGCAGCTGTGTGAAACTACTTGGTAGCAGAAGCAGTGCAAGAACTGTATAGCAGCCAGTGGGGACAGAAATAGCCCATATCTAGCAGATGTCCTCTATTGGTTTAAGTCAATCTTCAGTCAGTGAAATTCTAGTACTCTTTTGAAAGGGGTTCCCCAAAGCGCTCATGATCCCCAAGGGTTGATGGTACTATCTGTTATTGTTACCATTGTCATTTGTAGTATTATTAGTAACATTAATATTTTTTAAATAGAATAAATGGTATATGGGGTGGGGAACTAAAATGGGTGGGGAACTATGGCCCCTTTAGGACTTGTGGACTTCAACTCCCAGAATTCCTGAGCCCAGGGCTTGATGAGATGAAGAATTTGGGTATTCCTGGTTTAGAAGAAGCTTAGTTAAAATGGACAAGTGCTCTGGAAAGTTCTAGTTGGGGATTAATGCCTTTTTTTATAATCCAGGTATTCAGGCTCCCTTGAAGCTTAAGCTAAAAGGCCAAGTAGGGCAGTGACCAGAGGAGAGAAGTTGCGGGTTTGAAATAAGTCATGGCTAACTTGCCTCTTGATTTCAGTACTGTAACTTGCTTCTAAAACTTTTCTTTCTGTATCGATTTATCTATTCCTCCTCCTCCTCCTCTCAGTATTAAAATTTTCTCATAGAAATATTTCTGTAGGCTGTTCACTTCTTTCTAGAATGAATTGTGAAACCATTGTTTTCCTGGGCAGGTCTGATCTATGAAAAACCTACTTTAGAACCAGATACAAGATTATGTTGAAGTCTGTGTTTTTAATTGTTCCCCAGAACATATATTCATGGGTTCTTGAATGCTTTCTTACTAGCAGAGAGATGAGGGAAAATATAGTTTGCATTATCCTTTGAATGGGTGCTTGTGGAGAAGGGTTAATAAGTCATCTACTTTCACAGTTTGGTGGCTACATGCAGAATTGAGAGTTGATTGGTATTCTATTACTTTCTGAGTTGGTTGGTTAATCTGTTGTAAAACAAAATTGGCTAAAACAGCATTGAAACACCCAATGGAATTACTGCCAATTTTGGCCTCACCTTTATTGATACATATGTTTCTTCAGTCACAGAAAAACTTCAGCTATCTTTCCCCCATCACTTCACTTATTTTATATTTTATTTATTTATTTGGAAACCTCTTTGCTGCCAAATTAACTATCTACTGCTTTGACCTAGTGTTTTCCAGTGTTCTGCAGAAGAACTTCCATTGCCACTAGCCATTAACATGTTGGCTGGAGATGATGGGATAGGAATTTTAGTTACAGATATTTTAGACTTGGGCACAGCTAAAGAAAAAAGGTAATGAACCATCTGATTGGCCTTATTATGCTGAGTTCAAGCAATAAATATCTGAGTAATAGTGGTTAGGGGAAAAAGAAAAAGAAAAGATAGAAGTACTGAACACTTCATTTTACATTTTCATTTTAAATTATTTTATTACCTTTAATTTTACTTATATATTACTTGAATATTCCATGATTTTAGCATTTTTAAAAAAGATTGGCATTTGGAAAGCTGTAACTAAAGGATAATATGCTCTATTATCATATGCCTAGCTAAAGCTATATATGGTTCTATATTTTTATTCTGTTACATATTGGTTAACTATAATTGTCTATTTAGTAACTGTTTGAAAGATTTTAAGTTGGAATATTTTTAATATTTATAAAGAAACAAGGACCAAAATCGAAATGAAGTAAATGTACTTCAACTCTAGCATCACTCTGCCATCACTGATCTCAGATCTTGTAGGCCTGTAAAATGGCCGAGTTGCTTGTTGAGTTTTGAGATTCTCTCAGTTGTAACTCATTGTAAAATATTAGAAATTAAAACTTTTTGTTTGCCTAGCATCCAGTAAAAGTGAACATTGCTTTATATACAAACTAATTTAGCTTGTAGTGAAGCGCAAAGCATTTTAAAAATATGGCTTGCTTTACAAGAAAAACATATAGCATTTTATTGTATTGGTTAGGATGGAGGCAGAAATGTTCCGCTTGATTTTTCTATTAAAAAAGAAAACAAATATTACTTTAAATCAGCTTTAGCAAGTCAATAACAAGGTTGCTTTATGATGGTGTCCAAATTGTAAAGCCAATTAAAAGTTTATAACATATAACTTTTTAAAGTAAAAGGATTATTTTTTGGGGGGGACAAACTAGCATTTATCAGATAGTATTCACTGGTCAAATTATGGCAGTAGTACCTTCTCCAAACAAAATTGTATACAGCATAACAAAAATGACTTTTCTGGCAAAGAATGATCATTTGACCATAAATGAAAACATTCAACTATCTCTTACTTCTTCTATCCATTCTCTATCAAGGCAGCTCCAATTTTTAAGACTGTAATACACATCATGAGATACATATCAAGAATGTTGTTTATTTATTGAACCTGTTAATCAAGTTTGGGGAAAAGAGAGACTAGCTATGGTGGATTCAGTGGAAATACGGCACACAAACATTTATGTTTGAATAAACTTTACAGAATTGAACTATAAAAATGGAAAATTTGAAGCTATCTGGAAATGTGTCCTCAACTGGTATGAGTTCTACTTAATGCCACAAGAAATAAAATGTTTTGCTAGTTTGTGGTAAAAGTTTATGTGAAGACTCTTGATTAGAAGCATGACAGTCTTCAGATGATTTTATTTTTTGCTGAATTTGTTTATACGCTCCCTTTTATAATAGATTGCGTCACAGTTTTGATAGAAAAATTGTGGCCTTTTTTAAGTAGAGATTACCTGCTGACAGAAGCAGGTAAAAAGATAAACAGAACAGAAAGCAACATAGATTCAGCATAGAAACAACATTGGAATCATAAAAACAAGGATCAGAGGCAAAATCAAGTTCAAATTAAGCATTCTAAATTCTCATTTATTTTTCAAGATTTAAAAACTACTTATCCTAGGAGAATATGGCATAGATTTTTTCAAACAGAGTTGTTTGCAAAACACAGTAAGCCTAAAAAAGTTTATTTGATGAGATACAGAATATCGAGGTATTCAATACCATCTTACTTTCACATCCTTCAATGTGCACATCTTTGTGGCTAACCTTGTCCAAACCTCAAACAGTTGCGGAAATGGCTGATTCTGATTTGGATGACATGATTATCTACAAAGCTTGACTAATAAGTTACTCGTGAAAAATGGAAAAATATTGGTATGTGATGTTTAGTGACCGTATGTAAAAAAGGATATTTTCCTTAAAAATTGTTACAAAAGAGTAAGATGGAATACTAAAAAATGATAAATGAGGATAAAAATAAACCAGAAGATATGTCCAACAGACCAAGAATGTTAACTTGAAGTTGGAGAAATAGCATGAAGCAGAAACAAGCAGATTACCCAAACTTCTTTTAAATAGACCCTGTTATGTATTATTATTATTTTTATTAACTGTAGGTTTTCAGAACATTTTGACTGCTCAGGTCTGTTATGATCACTAAATGAATGATTGTAAGTCAAGGATTACCTTCCTTGACTTTCAACCATTCGTTTAGTGATCAGAGTTATAACAGCACTGTTACAAAACAAAATACTTAAAAATGATCCTCATGCTTACGACCATTGTAGCATGTCACAGTCAAGTGATCAAAATTTGGATGCTTGGCAATCAGCATGTATTTTCAATGTTTCCAGTGTGCCAGGATCATGTCATCTCTATTTGCAATCTTCCAGTTGTCTTCCAATAAGCAAAGTCAATAGAGGAAACTGGATTTGCCTAATAACCACATGATTCATTTAACAACTGCAGTGATTTGTTTAACCATGGTAAAAAAAAATGGTTGCAAAATTGAGTGGAGCTCACTTAACAAACATCTTGCTTATCAATGAAAATTCTGGTTCCAATTGTCTTGTAGGTCAACAACTACTCGTATTTAAAGCATGAGTACTTTTATGGACAATTATTTATTTGTCTGATTTATATTCCTCCTTTTCCGAGGAACACAAGGCTCTTCCTTTTCAGGTTTTCCCATAAGTTTAACTGCCAGGCATGAAAGACCAGGACTATCTGCAAAGTTCCAATAAACTGATTTACTACTACTCATGCCTATGCATGGGGACCTATTAGCACTAGCTTGGTGCTAGATAAAGGTCAATGGAACTCAAGAAGGGTTGGACTTAGTTCATTTGTGGCTATGTAGAGATTCTAGGCTGATTCCTCTTTGGACTCAGCCCCTAGGTTCTGCCACTTCTACTACATTAACCCATTGCACTAGATTGGATTGAAAAAGCATGGCCAGTACAGAGTCACTCAGTGAACTTCGATCACTGAGGGTGGACTTGAACCTGCCTTTCACTTATCCTAGTTCCAAAACCTTAGCCCCTATGCTGCAGTATACTACCAAATTATGTTTTAGTGAACGTATATCACTGCATATTGTGAAACACCCGTGCCATTTTTTGGAAGTTTCTAAGGGGCTACAGCAAATTCAATACAAATGGAAATTCATCATACAATTGTTATGCATCATGTAGTATATTTTGATCACTTTATTTTTAAGTGTGCTATGATGCTGCTTCAGGAAGATGAAGGCAACATCACCCACAAATCTTAGCACTGTGTGTGTTTATTATTTAAAAGGGATTGTTTCATATGACATTGACTTGGAAGGCAGAGAAATGCTGTGTAATTAATTTTGGCATAAATCTGTCCCCAGAGATTTATGTGAACATTGTTCACCAAAGATTTTATCATTATTCTTTATAACATTAAATTTGAAAAGAGTATTATGTACATGCATAAATGTATATGTATTTGCATTCCTTGCCCCATCTTAAAATTACTATGTATGAAGTTTGAAATAAAATTTGCTTGGTTTTCTTTAAACCAAGTTTAAGTTCAACTTTGATCTATAAATCAATCATACATATTGGATGGGATGTACATCCAGCAGGCATACAATCATTGATCCTATGAGTTCTCCTAGGCAAGCTTCAAGATGCGATGAAGCACAACTTAGTCTTTCTGGATATCACTGTGACATGAGATTGCTATATGCAGCATACAGAAATCCACATTCTTTTTGGGGCGCTGCAGTTTTTTGATGAAGTGTGCTGTAGCAGTGTTAATTAAGTCTGATGTTGCCAGTTTGCTATCAAGCTAAGATTAAACTACATTATGCCATATGAAGATCTGTATGGTTTAGGCCTTCCTATCTAACAACTCTTTTCTCTTTTACATCTGTCTGGAAGGTAAAGATTTAGCAGAACTGCCCTCTTGAAGATGTTGCACTTGCAAGGGATTCATTGAAAAACAACCCAAAAACAGCCAATTCTGAGCCATAGGTTTCTCAACTGTGAAATTCTCTCCCTCTTTAATTACAATTGAGACTGATCTGAAGATGTATCTGCTTAACTGGATCTTTGGATTAATTTGTGATGTGGTGCTTCTTGTTTACTTGGGATGTTCTAATAGTTCTGTCCTGTGCAATCACTTTTAAAGCTGCTCTTTCTTTAATTGTAAAATGGTTTGATTGTGTTTGTTGGATTTGTTTTGTACTCCTTGCATCAGATTTGTCTTTTTAATACGTACATTGCTTTGTTGATATGTTCTATATAGAAGTAAACACATTTTATTGTGTGATGTTTATGGGCAAAACATTTATTTTATGATAGTGTTTATAGCTTTAATGCCAAAGTCTTCAGATTCAGTTGCTGGCCCTCCTCCCATTTAAAGAATCTTATGTTGTGAGAAGGATTTCTAACTGAAGCTGTTGTTGGCTGCTACTCAGATGGTACAAGACAATGTGGACAAATGATCTGACCTTGTATAAAACAGATTCTTACGTTCCAGAAACTAACCGGATTTTCTCAGGCATCATAGTTAATGTATTTATCTCACAAGAGCCCCAGTCATAGACTCTGGGTGGCTCATCACAGTTAGTAAAAAAACCAGCATAAAAACAGAATTGTAAAATAATTGTGCTCCTGGGATGGATAAAAAACCAAAGTCAAATCTCTTCTTCTTAGTTTATATTGAGACATCATTGACCTCTTGGCAACAGTATGAACGCATTAGATATTTCCTTCTTTTGGGATTTTTTAAAAAAACTTAACTGCCTAAATTCATTTAGATGAAAACCTTTTTGCATATAGTAACACCTACCTAATTAATCTATCTTTATACTACTAAAATCTTCGTTATGTTTATCTGTTTGTACTCTCAAGTTAGCCCAAATGGTGCTAATACCAAGACAATCTTTGAATCAAGGTACCTAAAATCTGCTACTTTAAAAATGTATAAAAATCCAGGACCCCATTACTCTTGTGTAATTGAAATTTCCATGATGGTCACACCAGTTTTATTCACAAAGCATCATTCCCACCGCATCCCCACTTCCTGATTGTGATTTCCGATGTTCCTCACCAACTTCCCAGAAGCAAAGTAAATGGGGAAGCTAGCAGGAAGTCAGAAGCTGCTACTGCTCCCATTGCTTTTTTGCCTGCCCATGGTCATTCTGTTTATCTGTTTAGGTAAATAAATATTGACATTATTGAAGTTCATTTGCCACTATATTTATTTTTCTATTTATGATATATAATCTTCTTAGTTGCTTACAAGACTGTTCAGCATTGAGGTAAACAAAATATGGCCAGCCTACAATTTAGTGTTCATTCTGGTCATATCAGATTGTACTACCTTTCTGTCAAAGGATGACCCAATGGCTTACAGTGTTGTCTAGTTAATAAGGTTAATAGTGTACTTAAGGGTAAAAACTTAAGAGCTTGAGTAGTAGCTTTAGTTAAAAAGCTACATGAGCATTCTACCTCTTTCTTCCAGTAATAAATCAAAACAATGGAGAATAAGATGTTTCTGTTATGTTCAGCATGAACAAGATTGATAAGAGAATAACAGTACTGTATGCCTATGGGCAAAAGATTGTCTTGTGGGTTATGTCATGCTGCATAGTGGACATAGCTTTTCCCTCCCATATTTGGTTGCTGAGACTCCCTCTCTAAACTAAGATGGATGCCACACTCTAATGAATAATAGGCCTGATTTATTAATAGATATTTTCACTGAAATGGTCCACCATAGTTGTTTATTAGATTTGTAACACATTTACTCAAATCAAACAAATACTTTTAATAAACAAATTTAATAAACAAATCCCTATTAATAAACCAAACTATTATTATTCATTAAAGTATGGCATTCATCTTAGTTTAGAGAGGGAGTCTCTAAGTAATATGATCCATTATGAGAAGCCATTTCATGTTTTGGTTCTGATTTGTCTTCTGACCACTTGTTTAGAAATAGAGAAGGAGAATAGTAAAATTAATTTTATGCATATGTTTTCATTGCAAAAGCTGTAGGATAGGCCTAAGCAGAATTTCCCCCAAAAGTTCCTGAATGACATTGATAAGCAGTCTGCTATTAATTTTCACTGACAGACTAAAAATAGCTAAAACCAACAGGCCCATTGGTTTAGATCAGGCATGTCAAACTGCCGGCCCGCGGGTCAGATGCGTCACGTCGAAACCGTGCCCACCCCATTGCCAGCAATGGGGCAAAAGTTGCGATACGTTGCGCGATGTCACATGATGTCGCGAGTTTGACATGCCTGGTTTAGATGATTTAAAAGAAATTAATAAATAAATACATGCTGGGGAAGTCTTTTAATGGATACAGGTCATGATAATTATACATTATATTAAGGCTAGCTTTGCTCTAAATATCACTTGATTTGGAATTCAAAGGATGAGAGTTATTTTTATATGGGTGTACTTTAGGAATTCCTCTAATATCTTGAGAGCTGTTATGATGGGGGACCGTGGTGGTTCATGAGGTTAGGATGCTGGGCTGTTGATCAGCAGGCTAGCGTTCAAGACCCAGTTGTTGCTGCAGGAAGGGGTGAGCTCCTGTCATATACTCCAGCTAGCAGTTCAAAATTGGATGATCGCGAGTATATAAATGGTTACCACTTTGGTGAGCAATTTAATGGGGACAAGGAAGGTACACCCAACTGGCATCCCCTGGGCAACGGTGACGTCACTGTTCAATTCTTTCAACCTGGAAGCACTTTGGTGTTCCCAACATAACTGTAGTAATTTGTTATGATGATGTAATGGAATGTGTGGGTGATCTTGGGGAATGAGAGGAAGAGATGCTGCTAGGAAACAATCAGACAAGAGCAGAAGGAACCCCCAGTGACTTAACAGTCAGAGAAAGAAACTTAGGAATGACCTGCCCTGGTCAGGCTGTAAGGTTGTACTTTCAGACTTGCAAGATTCAGTTATGTAGCCATACAATAAAGCAGAATTTGTTAATCTAATCATATTTCCTGTCTAGTTTACCTGGGAGGGCTGATAGGTGAATATTGATGTGGAATTAATAAAGGCCTTTAATCTGATACAACCAGGTTACAATTATAGGAAGTAACTGTACCTCAGATCAAAATAGTTAGAGAGTTCCTACTTTTGATGGAAATTCTGCTGACATTTCAGTTATAATGCATTATTAGTTGAACCTAGCAAGTAAATAATGGCCAAAGATTCAGTCAATTAATAGAAAAAACTCCAGTTTTAAGGAAGTTTCAGCTTTTGCCCATTCAGTAGAAGCCAGTGTGTAAAATAAAAACAAAGTATGTGTGTTGTTGTGCTGAAAATAGAAGGAGAAAGAAGTACAGGTAGTCCTTAACAATCACAACTGAGCCCCAAATTCTGCTTGTTAAACAAGGCTTCTGTTAACTGAGTTATGCTTCAATTTACATCCTTTTTTGCCACAGTTGTTGAACAAATGACTGCAGTTGTTAAGTGACTCATGTGGTTGTTAAGCAAGTCTGGCTGCCCCTGTTGACTTTGCTTGTCAGAAACTAGCTGGGAAGTTTACAGATGATGATCATATGGCCCCAGGACAGTGCAGCTGTAAAAAATATATGCCAAGTGCCAAATTTTGATCAAGTGAGTATGGGGATGCTGCCACTGATGTGTTAAAAAAGTCACTTTTTCAGTGCTATTGTAAGTTTGAACAGTCACTGAATGAATAGTTGTAAGTCAAGGACTACTTGTATTAGATCAGGGGTGTCAAACTCGCAACGTCACATGACGTGTCGCGACGTATCGCGACTTTTTTCCCATTTGCCGGCAATGGGGTGGGTGCAGTTTTGCCATGACGAATCCGACTCGCGGACCGGCAGTTTGACACCCCTGTATTAGATATTTGTCTTGTCATAAAGTAATAAAGGTAGAAGAAGAAAAGAATCTAAAATAATACCTGTAGCTGGTATTTGTGAAGTGATGCCAAAGGAAGATTTTGGCTATCTCTGAGCTAACTACTTTTCATTCTTTTTACATTGTGTTTCAGAGATGGTGAGCAAAGTTTAAGTAGATCAATGGTCAATAGCTCCGATAAAATAAGCCGGAAGAGTGGCTCTTCAGTGTTCCAGCATTCTGTAGAAAGATGGAAAATCAATTCCTCCTTGGTGTTGGAAATAAGGTTAGTATCTTAAATAATATAGCTTGCAGCTTTGATGAGACTGGGAAACCTTTTTTATTTAGCCTTGTGCACTGTGTTGGATAATTAGAAGATGAATAATCTTGGGAAAATAAATTTCTCTTGGTTTACAGCACAGTATGGGTTTGTGAAATTACAGAAGATCTAGACTGTCTTAGAAAAAAGTCACAAAGCAACTTTGACAGAATGCTAGAAGATGTTAAACTGAAATAGCCTCTCTGCCTTTTGGCTATGAGCAAGGGTAGCATGTGTTTAATGTGTGCATACATTTAATATTTCAGAGTTGATGAAATAGAAATATGAAAGTAAATAATACTGATAATGTTTTGATTTTTAGCTAGAATTTAGATAACTACATTCAAAATAGGACATATACTATTGATATTTGTTGCACATCAACTTTTTAGGATCCTCTAGTAGCTACTGTTGAAGATTAACCTTTTTTCTTTTGGATAAGTCTTTGCACTGTCCTTGCAAAGCACTTCTTTTCAGAAGTTTCAGAAGTCAAAAAGTATACTTTCTTTTTACTATACCACTCTTGTTATGTTAACTACATGATCCCAAACTCTTCCTCTTAATTGCCATCAGGAAAACAGTAAAAAGCAGAAGGTATAGTTGAAACTACAGATGTTTCTATAGGTGTGTATTCAAGTGACCCAAACTGTTGTGAAGATGGGGAGAGAAATGTCTTTAGAAATAATCAAGATCACAGCTAATGGCGTATTTGATGATTTGCGGTAAAAGATTATCTTCTGCTAAACTACGAAGGAACAGAATATTTTATTAGAGGTATCTAAAAATTACTTGTCTGGTGTGAAAGCAAAGGAGAGGGTATTTTAAGTTTTTAAAGTTTTCTTTATTCACAATCCTTATAAAATAAATCAGGGGTCTTCAAACTTGGCCCTTTTATGACTTGTGGACTTCAACTCCAAGAATTCCTCAGCCAGGCATGCTGGCTGAGGAATTCTGGAAGTTGAAGTCCACAAGTCATAAAAGGGCCAAGTTTGAAGACCCCTGAAATAAATTCTATCCTGTTATGGGATGCTACTATAAAGGACCTATCAATTGCTGATCTGAATATCCTGAGCAATAAGTGAATAGTATATAGCCTCCATAAAAATTAGTGCAGGTAGAGAACTAGAAGATATGGTGAGATCTCTGGATATGCCATCAAATGTAGTTGCATCACCTTCCTCTCCCAAATTAAAATACCTTGCCCTGAGATTGAGAACATGGATTAAATAGTCATAGCATACTTGAACAATCTCTACAAAATAACAGCAGCTAGTAGGGGATGTGTATAACTTTGATAATCAAAGTGAAGTACCAAGATTTGAATGAATCGCCTCCTTGTAGCTGCTTCATAAAACAATATGATCACTTCTAAAATAAAAAATAAGTATGTTGCTTTATCTTGCTTAGAGCCCCTTTCAGCCTGTTCCTGTGGAACTCATGCAATGAAAGTAGGCTGAGAGCTGCCTTTTTGAGAGAAATCCTCCAGGTGAAAGCCGAGACAAGTCTTCCCCTGCAGTGCTGGTGAAATTGATTTCAGGCTGGGCAGGTTAAGCACACAATGCTGGCATTCCCTTATTGAGCTCTGGAGCTTTTTGGCCTAGAGTATCCTTGGGCCGCTTGCCAGAAGCTTTGGTGAGACTGCAGAGGAGATACTACTTATCTCCTTCGGGCATTGCTGCAGAAAAACTGCTGCTCAGCTTTGATCAGCACAGGAGGGAAGAGGGAAGGACATGTTTTATACAGTGTTTGAGAAAGGTCAAAACAATCTGGAGGGTGTGTTGCTTTTGTGAGCTTCATAGAGAAGGCACTGCTTTTCCACACCAGCTTGGTTTAGATATGAAGTATTTTCTAGGCTGGATTGTTTCATTGAGTGCCTCTGAATCACCCATCTTGGAGATTCTTTGATGGGTGCTAGGACAAAACTCTGAAAAGAAATCATCCAAATTGGTATGATGAAGTGAATTATGCTGTCTCTAGGCTTCAGAGAAGTGAAATCACATTGCTTTCATGGTATTAATCATAAAAATAAAATGTATCTTGATTCCTTTTGGAGATTTTTGGGTTGGTGGAAAGCAGAAGGATGCAGGCCAAAATTGGTGAAAGAAGAAAAAAGTAGAAGTCTTATATCTATATATAAAAGTATGTATGGCCATTTCTCCATTACTATGCTTAAATTATATGATTCTTTTCTTTTAATTTAATTTTTTTTAAATTTCAGCATTGTTGAATCATTTGATGTAGGTGCATCTGAATTTTTTTTAAAAAAATCACATAAAATTGAAACATTGAATTGAAATATGTTTATAACTAATATATTGAATAAGCTGCTTTTTGTTTTTATTTTTTTGTTAATCCTTATGAAAACCTAATCTTAACCTTTTTTTAAACTAAATTCTCAAAGCTTATTCTGTGGAATGACATATGGCGATTTCAGTGGAACATTATCAGTATATTTGGATTGAATATAAACCTGCACATGTTCCCTCTACACATACACACACACACAAACACAAAGACACATTTTAAAAACATATCAACCAGAATGTTATTTTGTTAAGAGTCCTATTTTGTTTTCAGTTGAATAACCACAAAGGCTCTCACATGATTAGTAGAGGTGGAGATTTCCTTTTGTTCTGAAAAAAAGGAAACAGCAAAAATTCTTCAAGCTAAGTTGAAAAGCATGTAAGCGGTTTGTGGTTTTCCGGCACTGCAGGTTCAATTGTGAGATAGGTAACATTTGTAACTGGTATATAGAACTGCGCCAAGACTTATTTTTCATTTGTTAATAGCAAATGTGGCATATACAGTGGAATAACTGTTAGCCACAAAAATCCAAACAAATAGAGGAGTCCTTAAAACTATTTTCTTCCATCTAGAAGTGAGCAGAAAGAGGGAGTGACAGATATCTTGAATAATTCACCAAAGTCCCAATATTTTTTAATTGTCTAGCACTCTGCAAACTCTGGCTGTTATTCTCTTTCCATGAATTTGCTCTTGGGAATAATCTGTCCAGAGCCCTTACCCTAACTCCCAAAATATGTTCTCTGTTTATTCTCAAAATTGTTTTTGTTTGATTTTGCAAATCATTTCTTCACCGCAAGACTCCTGACAAAGTAATTCTAGACCATGTGAGGAAACACATTGTCCTACCATTTTTTATCAAGTAGAAAATGATGCAAACACTGGCAAACACTGATAGATGTTTACAGACCTAGAAATCTGTCTCCATCCTATCCGGGCATCTAGGGACTGAGCTGAGGTAGAAAAATGAAGAAATAATGCAAGATGGTACAATTATGTACATATTGTCCCTTGTGAAAGTGAGGTATTTCTGTGGTTATGCCATTGTGCAATAACATTATTTTGGAATCGCTCAGTGTGTTGTGGATGCTTCAAATATATCTCCCCCTCAACTAATCATAAAGAAGCTCAATCTCTTCAATGGCATTGTGCTACTCTACTTAGTGTGGATTTCGGCAACCCAAAGAAGTGTGTGTGTGTGTGTAAGATCAATGGGTAGAACCTTATCTTAGCAACTGGTATCAAAATGGATTTGGGGAATTCTGGGTTGTAGGAGTTGTCTGACTGTAGGTTTTCACTTGCACATGTTTCATGACTGCCTAGGTAACACCTTTTACGTTGTGAATTTGGGAAGTGATGTATGGTTAGTTGTGGCATATATAGGTGCCTACTTAAGCCTTCAAACCTGAGCTACATACATTGTCTACCATTGCAATTCTGCAAGAATATAGAATAACAATTTTTTTTAAAACAAGTTTTATTGGTATTTTTTGGTTTTACATCAGAGTGCTTTAAGAATCCACGTGGAGATAGGGTGGTCAATCATCCAAAGAAAACAATATAATCGAACATAAATAATTCAATAATTCCTTAAAAGTTCTTCTCTATTTCCCTCAAGCTATAACCTAGTATTAATATATTTCTAAATAAAATTCAATCATTGTAAAAAGAATATCAATAGTAATTCACTTAATCAAAATCCTGTTTTTAAGTTTAACTATTTTAAAATTACCATTTTCCACTTTAGCCTAAAATGAACACCTAAGTTACATTTTGGGTCTCCAAATTTCCCATAAAGCAATAATTATTTCCAAAATATACATATTATATAACTATTATATTTTAATACTTCTCAATTATATTCTATTTCCTGTACTCTATCAAATATATATTTTATAAATCAATCCATATCTCTAAAGGTTCCTCGGTTACTTTAACATAATCAAATTAATGCATTTCTAATTAGCATTCAATCATTGTAAGAAAAAATATCAGTAATATTTCACCAATATCAATCCAACTCGTTTTTGATTTTAAAATTTCCAATTTTCCATATTACCATTCCAGACCATAATCAAATCAATAATTTTCATCTTGATAGTATTATCTCAAACCAAAATCCTAAGCCTTTAACATCTCAATAATATTAGCTCAGTCAAAATCTCTAAAAGCCTTTTTAACCCGTCAGATAAGATTTTAACTCTCATTTTTAAACCTAATTCTAGCTTTCTTTTTATGCCAAGCAGGTTTCCACAAAAGAGCCTCTGACTCCTCAAATCTTAATGTTTGGCTATACATATTTCTCCACAATTGAGTCTGATCGTAGTCCTCTTCTCTTTTTTCCAGTGTTGTCTGCACTATGTAGTCAGTCTTAATCAGTATGGTAGTTATTCGTTGTTTGTCCATATTGTCAGCGTTTTCAGTGCTTCGTATTTGAAACTCCATTCCTGTTGCTTTTAGGATTATAAGTATTTTAGTTGGAATCCGCCTTTGGTCATCAAAATTCTCCATAATTTGCATATGAGGTGTAATATCTTCCTCTGTCTTGATTGGTTCCTCTTCAATAGATTGTGGATATATTTCCTCCATCTCGTTAAGTTGTGAATATAGTTGCATGTCGGCCTTTTTAGTGTTGATCTGTTCTTCCTCTGTTGTTCCTTGGTCTATAAACTGGTCAGTCAAAGTTTGAGATTCAATTTTTAACTCTGGAGCATCATCTTTCATGTCCATTCTGAATTGTTCTTTCAGTTCCAAATTTTTTTCTAATAAAAATCCATAGTCAAGCTGTGGGTGAGATTCCATTTCAATAATAGAATAGCCTTGGTCTATAACTTGGTCAGTCAAAGTTTGAGATTCAGTTTTTAACTCTGGAGCATCATCTTTCATGTCCATTCTAAATTGTTCTTTCAGTTCCAAAAAATTTTCTAGTAAAAGTCCATAGTCAAGCTGTGGGTAAGATTCCATTTCAATAATAAAGTAGTCTTAATTTTTTAGTAAAAGTTCAGCTTAGAAGGTAAATAGAACAATAAAAATTCTGTAATAGGAGTGTATAAGGTCTAGGATCCAAAGAAAAATAGAAAAAAGCAAAAAAGTCAAGCCAGAGAAAATGTAATCCAAAATAATAATAAAATCTTTTAAGTTCCAAAAAATTTTCTGGTGTGAGTCCATAACCAAATTGTAGGTAAAGTTCCGTTTCAATAATAAAATAAAATTCTATAGTAGCAATGTTATAAAATGTAACATCCAAACAAGAATAAGAAACAACAAAACATCAAGCCAAACAAAAAGATAAAGGCAGAAAGAATCCAAGTCAGTATTGTGAGTGTCCAATTTGTAATCCAAAATAGTAATATAAAAAGATGCCTTAAAAGTCAATTATTATATTGTAATCCAAAAGAGAGAGAAAATCCATTTTTCTAGGAAATATATTTTATATTGTAAAGTCAAAATAAGCTATTAGTAGAAAGAAAAGGAAAGAAAGAAAGAAAAGGAGCCCTTGAGCTGGTTTCAATACAGATAGGAATGTCTGGGCGTCACGCCAAGTTCAGAGCAAAGTGAAAGTTAACAGCTTAAAATGGGTACTTTGTTGCTTTCATTCCACAAAAAACTGCCCAGACAGCCGGAATTTTTTTTTAAATGAACAGTAATGTTCAGCAGGGGGGGGAGGGAAAAAACTCCACCCCCTCCCTAAAGGCTTCCACTTAAGCTAAAAACAATAAGGATTTTTTTCAGGATCCCTGAAATCCAACAGTTCAAATAGTCAGTAAAAATTAATGATTTTTTCTCAAAGCTCGTTTTCCCAAGTATCCGAACGCTGCTTTCTTAAAGTAGGGAAGTAGTTCTAGGAGCTTTTCACAGGAAGGTAAATAGGGTATCAAGAGGGAAAGAAAGGTCTCACCCGAATCACCCACGGTGGTTCTTTTCACTTAGATATTGCTGTGACTTTCGGCTGAAGCAGCTAAGTGATGGGCCATGTTAATGGCCGATCTTTTCCCCGTCGGCCTAAAGGAGATTTCTTGGACTGCAGAGGGAGCTGCCGCTCCCTCTGCCATCAATGAGTGTCCTCATCCACGCTGGTCGCCCCTCCAGGGTCTACCGGCGGGGGGAAACCGGCCGGCAAAGAGAGCAGACTCTTTCCGCGACCGCCTGTGCTGCGACCGGAACCAGAAGTCAGAATAACAAAATTTTAAAGGTGGTCTTACTCATCCTTTAAATGCCATTTGAATCTGCATTGAGTTTGTAGTCTCACAGGGAGCTGCTCGTTTGAAGAAAATAGTTTGTTGTTAGGTGATGCAGGAGATATTTTCCTAATTCCCATTTCAGCCAGACTTTCCTTTCTTTGATGTGAAAGAGAATGTAACTTCTTAAGTTCCAAAACCAAAAATTACATAGTAATTTAACATTAGAAAAAAAAGGCCACCTCTGTAACAGTCTACACATTTTACACATTTTTCTGTTTATTCTGATCGGTTTCCAGGCATGGCCAGGATTAATGTGAAAAATAATATTAGATTCACATTTCCATGCTAAGCAGTGGTTTAACCAATGGATTGTTCGATGTACAATGTAATTCAATTGTAGTAATATTGTAAATCATTCTATGTATTGTCTCATGTTAAATATTAAGGGCTATTTTTATACAAATTAGCCCAAGATCAGTTAAACCATCAGCCTCAGCTTTAAAGAGACGGGTCCAGAAAGAAATGGGTTCACATATTTATTATCTGGATTTGTTCTATTTAATGAAGTGATTTCATTTGTTAGAAAAATGATCAGTAAAGTCTCTAAAAAGTGAAGTCTTTCCTTACAAAGATGTCTCATAGGATAAATAAAGTAAAGAGGAGTTAGTTATAACAGTAGCCATTTGTTTGGTGAAATCAATAACTCCTAGGAGAATATAAACACAAATCTTTCATCTTCATTCCTCACGATAATTTAATTGCAAATGTGGAATGTGTGAACTTTTTTAAAAGTGGGTTTTGTGAAGATTTGTTTGGACCATCTGTCTTCTTGACACTCGGAGATTTGAACCTAACTACTGAGCTACGTCATTTGCATTTTTAAAGTGAGAAATCAATGTTTTTTTTAAAACCAAGTTCATATTAAATTATGTATTAGTCACTCAATCACAGTCATTATGTCTTTTTAAAAGTAAGAAGCTTGAGGGATATTTTTTTAAAAATTGAATGATTTTTTTTCTTATTGATAAAATGGTTAAATTTAGTGAAGAATGTTGAATGCAAGCTGTTCAAAATCGCCATGTCTCAGATTCTCAACTGGATATCATTATGCCCAGTGATACTTGGCTTATTTATTGCTAGGCCTTCCCTGATTTTAAAATAATAATAACAGAAATAATAATAATGATACAATACCATGAAACAAAAATATTTGCCTATCCCAAGTCCTTGGGAAGCACTCAGTGGGTGGAAAAAATGCAAATCCAGCCTAAACAGCTGGCTGACTGTGTGACCAACTGTAATGATAGGAAGCTACCATCTTTACTTCCTAAAATGCTGGGCTCATATCTATGTTCCATTAGCAGTTTTTAGAAAGCTTTTATACAGGTGTGTGCTGTACTTTCTTAGAAAATAGGCAAAGCAGACTGATGACTAAAAGAAGTGGAGAGGAGTAATTGCATCATTTTGTCTTCTTAAAAGTATGTAGTTTATAACTAGTCGTAGCTACTAAGGCAACCATTTTATTAGAGTACCCAAATTCCAAATAGGCCCATTGAACCAAAGACCCAATACTTCCGTTCAAGGCATTTCAAATTGCTTATATGTTGCTGCAACCCAGAAGTAACACTGCACCCTCCGTGGCAGACACTGAGACCCCTCTGTCATAAATTTATCCATAACTCTGGACGGCAAGTGACTCAAAGGACATTTTAGCAGCAAAACACAGATTTTTAGTTGTATAATACAGTGGGGCAAAAAAGTATTTAGTCAGCCACCAATTGTGCAAGTTCTCCCACTTAAAAAGATGAGAGAGGCCTGTAATTGTCATCATAGGTAGACCTCAACTATGAGAGACAAAATGAGAAAACAAATCCAGACAATCACATTGTCTGATTTGGAAAGAATTTATTTGCAAATTATGGTGGAAAATAAGTATTTGGTCAATATCAAACGTTCATCTCAATACTTTGTTATATATCCTTTGTTGGCAATGACAGAGGTCAAACGTTTTCTGTAAGTCTTCACAAGGTTGGCACACACTGTTGCTGGTATGTTGGCCCATTCCTCCATGCACATTTCTAGAGCAGTGATGTTTTGGGGCTGTCGCTGGGCAACACGGACTTTCAACTCCCTCCAAAGGTTTTCTATGGGGTTGAGATCTGGAGACTGGTCAGGCCACTCCAGGACCTTGAAATGCTTCTTACAAAGCCACTCCTTCGTTGCCCGGGCGGTGTGTTTGGGATCATTGTCATGCTGAAAGACCCAGCCACGTTTCATCTTCAATGCCCTTGCTGATGGAGGAGGTTTGCACTCAAAATCTCACGATACATGGCCCCATTCATTCTTTCCTGTACACGGATCAGTCGTCCTGGTCCCTTTGCAGAGAAACAGCCCCAAAGCATGATGTTGCCACCCCCATGCTTCACAGTAGGTATGGTGTTCTTTGGATGCAATTCAGCATTCTCTCCTCCAAACACGACGAGTTATGTTTCTACCAAACAGTTCTACTTTGGTTTCGTCTGACCATATGACATTCTCCCAATCCTCTTCTGGATCATCCAAATGCTCTCTAGCAAACTTCAGACGGGCCCGGACATGTACTGGCTTAAGCAGGGGGACACGTCTGGCACTGCAGGATCTGAGTCCCTGGCGGCGTAGTGTGTTACTGATGGTAGCCTTTGTTACGTTGGTCCCAGCTCTCTGCAGGTCATTCACTAGGTCCCCCCGTGTGGTTCTGGGATTTTTGCTCACCGTTCTTGTGATCATTTTGACCCCACGGGGTGAGATCTTGCGTGGAGCCCCAGATCGAGGGAGATTATCAGTGGTCTTATATGTCTTCCATTTTCTAATTATTGCTCCCACAGTTGATTTCTTCCCACCAAGCTGCTTGCCTATTGCAGATTCAGTCTTCCCAGCCTGGTGCAGGTCTACAATTTTGTTTCTGGTGTCCTTCGACAGCTCTTTGGTCTTCACCATAGTGGAGTTTGGAGTGTGACTGTTTGAGGTTGTGGACAGGTGTCTTTTATACTGATAACAAGTTCAAACAGGTGCCATTAATACAGGTAATAAGTGGAGGACAGAGAAGCCTCTTAAAGAAGAAGCTACAGGTCTGTGAGAGCCAGAAATCTTGCTTGTTTGTAGGTGACCAAATACTTATTTTCTACCATAATTTGCAAATAAATTCTTTCCAAATCAGACAATGTGATTGTCTGGATTTGTTTTCTCATTTTGTCTCTCATAGTTGAGGTCTACCTATGATGACAATTACAGGCCTCTCTCATCTTTTTAAGTGGGAGAACTTGCACAATTGGTGGCTGACTAAATATTTTTTTGCCCCACTGTACTTCATTTCTTATTATGTGAAAATAAAACTGAAAATAAATGACTTAACATTCATTACTAAGCTATCTCTTGGCACTCTTGTTTTCTTTTTCTGTTCAGTCTCCGCCCCCCCCCCCAAATCTCCCTTATTACCAAAAAAGATCCAAAATATTTTATTCATTTTGCAAAAGAGTAACATCAACATCATATCAATGTAGCCTTTAGAGGCTGATTAATTTACTAATTCTTGGTAAAATCAAATCCTGACATTCCTGACCTAGTTCAGTATTCTGATTTCATGTAAGGTAGTTAAATACTTCCAGTGGGTTTTTTCCCCCCAGGCTATATTTCTCTGTACAAGATTTATTATACAGTAGACTCCATGCTTTTATTACAGAAAAGAATTTTAATACAGGCTGTCAATAATTTTTTAATACTTTCACACATGTCTTGCCCAATTGTTTTGACACAAAGTATGTTGTAAATTGTCAAGAAGTTTATAATTCTAATGTAGCTAAAATTAGACTTTCTAATTAGGTTAGTATCTATTTGTCTGGGTTCCCAAAAATTGTTACTGTTAATGATTGATAAAGCCAAACAACTCTAATGTTAAAGAATTAAAAAGCCTTCTAGAAAATTTATATTCTTAAATTTGTGGGATATATTTGTTAAGAGCTTTCTCTGGCAACTTGGATCCTATTTATTAAGCATCTAAAATATATTAATATACTCTTTTCCATAAAACTATTCTAGGATGCTAAAAAAATACAATTGCAGCTACACAATTATTAATATACACATTATAATGTGCTTAATAAAAGAAATTAGAGGTCTGAATTCAAATTTTCACTTGGCAATGAAATTCATAAAAAGATATTGAACTAGTCAGTCTTTTCTTCTACCTCAATTTACCACACAGAGTTGTTGTGTAAATAACACAGCAAGGAACAACCAAACCATGTTTTTCACCTTGAAAGACAATACAAAGGAAAGGATGTAACAATGTGGTAGAACCAGTGGTTCGAGTGCTAGATATTAGACAAGTGATAGCCAGGTTCAAGACCATCTTCAGCTACGGGAGGTCATAGGTGACTTTGAACTATCTTTCAGCCCAACGTAACTTGAAGTGTTGTACCTGTGGAAAAAATTGAGCAAGGGATTCTGTTCTATGCCGCCATGAGTCCTTGGAGGAAATAATACCTTGCTTAAAGTAATGTAATTTCAATTGTGGGCATCACAAGTTATGGACTTTTATTAAACTTAGTAGAGCAGTTTCCAGTTATAGATGGTCAACTGGTTGCTTTAAGCCTTAATTTGATTTCAAAAGCTCGCTCTAAGCAGCCTACCTGATGGCAAAAACATCTTGTTCTTTTCCTAACAGCTTTTTCAACAGAGGAAGTGGGAGAGGGAGAGAGAGAGAGAGAGAGAGATGAGCAACCAAAAAGGTATTGCTTTGCTTGCTTTTGGTTTCAACCTCATCTGCTCTTGATTTCCCCTCAGTTATTAGAGGCATAGAGCCCATAATGGTCCACTCTCAAGGGAATAGGACAGGGCTGTCAAACTACCAGCCCGCGGATCGGTTGTATCATACAGAGGCCGCGCCCACCCCAGCAATGCAAAAAAAGTTGCGTGATGCGGCAAGTTTGACACCCGTGGAATAGGACTATTACAGAAAAAAGGAATCTGCATCTCTGGTACCACCAAGTTAGAGCAGTTGACTCAGCATAATGCAGCCACCTGTTTTGAGTCAGAAACTGGGAAACTTGTACAAATTCATTACAATTCACTGCATTATCGTTTTGGAACTATTAGTGCAGTTAGATTGGTTGCTTATTTTATTCTTTAATGCAGTTTTTCCAATATTCATACATTTTGCCAACCTAGGTATTTTGGACTTGAAAGGCTTTTAAAACCATTTGGGTGCAAGATTACATTAAGGATAAAAATATCATTAAGGATAAAAAAAAAAAAATGGCAGAGCAGTGAAACTGTAGGGAAATGAAACATTTGCCTTACTTTATTATCATTTATCTGGAGCTCTAAGTACTTTAGGTTTTAATATTTTACATTTTGCTTCATTACTCTGAAACATATTTCCTTGTTCTTAGTGGTATATTCTATATTGAAGAGAGAGAAAAACATTTTTCCTCCCACATTTAGCAATATTTAAGTTTCATGTGTGTGTGGGTGAGAGAGAGAAAAAATATACCTCACTGAAATAACTTAAGTTAGAATGTAAGAAATATTCTTCTGACTTAAAGCACTGAATATGGATACTCGGGATTTTAATGGCATTATTTCTTATGTGTCTCTCTGTATGGAAATCTATCCTTTTTTCTAGTTTATATGTTGTTTTAAAGTCTATAGATATACTGCAATTGTCATTTACAAAGAAAAGAGCTCTGCTAGAGCAGGGGTGTCAAACTCGTAACATCACGTGATGTGTCGTGACGTAGCGTGACTTTTTCTCCATTGCCGGCAATGGGGTGGGCGTGGTTTCGGCATGACGCATCTGGTCCACGGACCGGCAGTTTGACACCCTTGTCCTAGAGGAAATGAACGACCCATCTAGTCTTATATCCTATTTCTCTTATGACCAGTCAGATCCCCATATAAATCTTCTAAGCAGAATATGATATAGTGCTTCAACCCACATAATTCCTCAGCTAGCCAAAGAAGTCGTAATGTTGCCAAGGTTGGAGACTTAGCCACTACCATGTGGTCATTTGTCCATTGTCTTCACTAAATTTTTCACAATTCACCTTTTGTGGAATAAGTACTTTAACTTCCAGAAAACTGAGCAACAGCCATGTTGTCTGAGAAATCCCGAGAGAAGAAATTGCATAAGATTGGAGCATGTTCAGGTGCCATAAAACCTAAACAAGGCTTCATATGTTTTTTTTAAAGGAAAACTTCATCCGTTGACAACCTGCATACATGCAAGAAACATTCCTATCTTCATGTATGACATCGCCCCAACTCTTTTGCGGATGCAATCTTTGCTTCTCCAGAAAAAAACTATTGAATATGTCCTGCTACTAAAAGGTTATCCATTCGTTAGCATAAGATAAACAATAAGCCATTGGAGATGATGGCTTTGAAGCTGAGTTTCAAGTATAAGGTTAATTACTAAAAGGCTACAGGCTAGGAAAAGAATAATTGTCAAGCTAGACCTTTCTAAAATATGGGATATTTATCAGGTAGGCAGGTTGTTTGCAGTGCTTGAATAGATAACACATCTTAGCCTCCTGGGGCACATAACAGTTTCTGAAAGGTGAGTCAACAGCTTGTCCTCATAGAAATCTAAGGCCATTTGTGTCTGTGTGTGTCTGTGTGTGTGTCTGTGTGCCTACCTAGATAGCTAAGGTACCTCAAAGTAATCAAGGAAGTGTTCCTTAGGTTGCTTTGTCCTTCCTTGGAAAAGATTAGCTCCTGCACAGACTTATCTATCTTGATGGGCTGAGTATGCACCAGAAATTCACTTAGATGGATCAGAAATATGTTGGAGAGCATATTGGAAAACACCCTTTCGTGTTCAAAGAAAAGCTTTATAATGGGATGCTTTATAATGGGATGCCTACAAACATTTGAAGAGGGACCATCAACTTGCCTGAAATCATGAAGGAACACTGCCTTTCAGAGTAATAACTGGGATAGATTAACCAATGAACCAACATAAGGCAGTTTCCAGCGTTCCTTCTGTAGGCAGTAATGACTAGAAGCAGAATTCAAACTGGCAGAGAGTATGCAGGTAGTCTTTGACTTATGACAACAGTTGAACCCAAAATTTCTGTGGCTAAGTGAGACAGTGTTTAAGTGAATTTTGCCCCATTCTATGTCTTTTCTTGACACAGTTGTTAAGTGAGTCACTGCAATTGTTAACATGATTGTGAAGTGAATCTGGCTTCCCCATTGACTTTGCTTGTCAGAAGGCCGCAAAAGGTGATCACATGACTC
This sequence comes from Azemiops feae, assembly GCA_023970755.1. NCBI lineage: Eukaryota > Metazoa > Chordata > Lepidosauria > Squamata > Viperidae > Azemiops > Azemiops feae. Next base: position 2,960,707 of record JALGBA010004287.1, read on the forward strand.
CAGGACACTGCAACCATCATAAAAATGAATTAATTGCTAAACATCTGAATTTTGATCATGTGACTATGGGGATGTTGCAACGGTCATAATTGTGAAAAATGGTCATAAGTCACTTTTTTCAGTGTTGTTGTAATTTTGAACAGTCACTAAATGAATCGTTGCAACCAACTGTTCCTCTTCCCAATTTTTCCTTCTCTTGAATCCTTTCTACCCAAAGTTCTTTCCACAGATTTATATTGCTCTCATACAGAGCTGGTTTTTTTGTCTTAAAAAAAAAAGGGTTGGACTGCCTGTGGCTTTAGTATTTTAAATGCATAAAGGTCAAGTTTCTGTGTTGAATTTATCTCCTGTTGCTTTAGGGGCACACTTGTGCTGAAGGTATTTGAAAAGAACTGCATATATGTGAAACAATAAGCTCACTCTGTAATTACTCTTGGCACAGTCTTATAGAAAATTGCTATCTTCCCCTCTTGAATTAATGTGTGAATCTGTGGTTAGCTATCAGTTTTGGTACTTCTCTGGCTGTTGTAATGGAATTCTTGACCATTTAAACCTGTATACAATAAATACTGCAATATTCATTTGAAAGAAAACACAGCTTGTTCTCTGTCTCACCCTCATGCATTTCATCTGACAATCCAGCCAAATGCACCCCATACCTTAGTCTAGAATGCCTGGTTTGACTTCACCAACCACATTTATAAATGGATTCTGTCACTGTGTTGTCTGCATGTGGAGATTTTGAGGAACCTCTTACACTCTATGAAGCATCAAGGATTTCTGCATAATGTGCAAGTTTGTTTCTTTCTCTCCTTCAGTCAAGGCTATATTAGGGAGATGAAGGAGAGGATGTTGTGCATGTGTGGAGATGAGAGAAAGAGCCTTATGGTCCTTGACATCCAGTACAGTATATTTCATAGAATGCAGAAAACTCTCAACTTCAGCAAAATCCTCTTTGCTCTTCCAAGAGATTCATTGTATTTTCTATTCACTAATCTCATTGTCCTATCCCAAATCTGATCTCCAAAAAATAGCCACAGTGCCCTAAGCAACTCTTTCTCTCTTCAAAGGAAACAGTAAGAGAAAGCACGCAGTGAGTCCATTCCCAAAGCAGAGGAGAAGAGAAAATTTTCTTGTCAGGAACAGGCCTTCGGGAGTATTATTTGCTCTTTACAGTAGCTTGGGCTTGTTTGCATCTAGACTTGGATAATGGGCAGGATGAGAGGTAGGGATTCTAGAATCAAAGTGATGCCATTTCCTCATGGATAAAGTCTGACTCTACAACTAACCTTTTTAATAGATCTTTCAGGATTGTCCTGGAAAAAGTACTTTGAAATGACATTTCTATTAAAAATGTACACTAATGTAGAGTTGCAGCTGAAAACATGAGAAATAACCATCTATTAGAAACAGAGGCTCTTTGCTCGCCATCTTGGCCTAACTTCTTATTAATATTGTACATATAGCTATAATTTCGTATGTTATCTAAAACTGATTTGTTAAACAGGAATGTTTAAAAGTTCTTTATTGTGTTGTGTGTAGAATTATGCTTTTTATAGGTGATATTTTGTTACAGATATGATTGAATCTAATTTTTCTTCAAAAATTATTGACTGCTTTGTTGATTAAAATCAGTAAAATGGATTTGCGGGAGCTGGATATGAAATTTTAAAATTACATTGTAATTTTTAATCTTGGCTTTACAAATGTAATTTCATTATAATTTTAAAAAGTTCATAGATAATAAATTTTCACTCTTTGTTTCAAGAGGTGTCATATCTTGCTGAGAAAAAAGAAAAAAAATGTTTCCATTCTTTGAATAATAACTTGCTGAATATTAGAATCTTGTTTGATCACAGAAATGGAGGATTTGCACAAAAGGGGTATCATATAAAATTCAAACTAGGGCCTGGTACCATTTCAGTGAGAATCGGAGTCTTCAACTTTGGTATTATTTCTTCCTCTGTCCTAAATGTTGGTTTCCTCCTGGTGTATTGCAGAGAGTTTATTTCATCTGACATTTGAATTAGGTAATAGAAGTATGAAGTATCTTGAAGTGACCATGCAAGTTCGGAGGTGAGTTTTCCCCCAAAAAAAACCCAGATTGGTTTTCTGAAATACATCTTTCAAAAATGATATATGAGCAACAGGTTTTCTTGTGTTCTGGGCATCATCCAACAACAATTTGCTTAAGTTCTTAAAGAGGTACAATGCATTTGCCTTCTTGTTTATAATGCAGGAAGAATATTCTTCGATTCTTGGATGCCGAAAGAGACATCTCAGTCGTCAAAAGCAGTTTCAAGCCCGGAGATGTAATCCACTATGTGTTAGACAGACGCCGTACACTAAATATTTCTCAGGATTTGCATAGCCTCCTTCCTGAAGTTTCTCCAATGAAGAATCGTCGATTTAAGACATGTTCTGTTGTAGGAAATTCTGGCATCCTTCTGGATAGTGGGTGTGGAAAAGAGATTGACAACCATGAGTTTGTTATAAGGTGAGCCTTTATCTTTCGCTTGACAGATTACTTATTACTTCAACAGCAATGAACGGAAATGCTTAACTTGGAATGATAGCTCAGAATTTCTGGAATATATCTTTCACCGTATGATGCCCAAATTAAAGATATTTCAGAAGGAAAGGAACAGGGCTGTCTATATATTATGAATGAGAAATTGCACTGTTGGAGACTGCAGAGAGATTGGTGATGCTGTTTGTAGGATCTGCTTTTGCTGTTTATGCAGGCACAATAATTATTTTGATAGGGAACTGGCTCCACAAAAAGAAAATTTTCAATTTCTCTCTCTTGCCAGTTATTATAATAGAAAAATACCATATTTATTTATTATACATGCACTATCTATGGTTACATGTCTATGGAGATTTTCAGTCATCCAGGTCATGGTTATCCCAAAGGTGCTTTTTCAAGAGGCAACTGGACTTTCTTGTTTTTCTTTGAAGATGTTTCGCTTTTCATCCAAGAGGTATATGCACTACAAGGCAGTGAGACATGTGCAGATCTGTACAGTGTTGAAACAAAACAACCACTTCATAAACGCATGGCACAGCATAGGAGAACAAACCTATCAGGACAAGATTCAGCAGTCCATCTGCATTTAAAAGACAAAGGCCACTCTTTTGAAGACAGCAAAGTCCACATTTTGGACAGAGAGGACCGCTGGTTTGAAAGAGGGGTCAAAGAGGCTATCTGCGTCAAACTTGAACAGCTCTCTCTCAAAAGAGGGAGGGATATGACATTATCTATCTCTGTCTACCAGACAGTCCTTTCAGCAGTTCCACGAAGGCTCCAAACCCATTTGTACCACTCAGGTAACCCTGAGGACATAGATAAACCTCCAAGTGGCCTCAGTGATTTTCTAAAAGAATGCAAATTACCATCTGTCTGCAAGAAATATAAATCTTTCCATTCCCCACCATCCAGCCAGATCTGAAGAAGCTTCTCGGATGAGAAGAAAAATACAAAAGTCCAGTTGCCACTTGAAAAAGCACCTTTGGGATATCTATGGTTATGTTTAGATGAAATACGCTGGAGATTAGCCAAATAATTCCCATTAAGGGAATTGTTAGAATTTCCTATCTAAATTCTTATATGCTGTACTGCACTGAAAATACATCCTAAGTACATGCGCAAATATGGTCATATATTTCATTTTAATAATTAGTTTCTTCAAAATTAAAAATTATGCATTATCAAAGATTCGCAAGAAATCAAAATGCAGGTAAAATAAATTTAATTAAAAAGAATGCAAGGCATTGGGAACTAAAAAGCTAAAAGTGTCCCTGTGGGTTTTACACCGCTAGTCATGACTGACTTTAGCAGGTGGTTCTCATCTCTATTTCTTAAATCAAAGAGCCAGCATTGTCTGAAGACAAAGAACTACCGCATCTCTAGATTGGATACTAAAGGAGCTAATAAAATCAATTAGATATCATTTATGCTTGCTCTGTTTTTCTAAGTTACAGTCTACTAGACCTATAGCAGGGGTGTCAAACTGCTGGCCCGTGGGCTGGAAACTGCATCCATCGCCGGCAATGAAAAAAAAGTCATGATACAGTATATCGCGACACATCACGTGATGTTGCGAGTTTGACACCCCTGACCTATAGGTATCAAATTATAGAAGGGAGCAATCCGGTCAAAATTAAACAACGTTAAGCTTCATATTTCTATAATCTTTGCAGGCCCCTCCCTTCCCATTATATCACTGGATTAATAATCTTTGATGGTGTAATTCTTTGCATTTTTGCAGGGAGTAGGTAAAATAATTGTGCTAAGTTGGGGCAAATCTTGCACTTAATTTTATAACTTCTCCCCCAAAATAGAAATAAAGAATATCATCTTCTCCATCAACTTTACCATAGATTTCATGTAAATCTTAGAAAGAAGGTTTAGGAGGTGGGGGTAGGGTGGCTGTCAGATGCAAGAGTTCCTTGTTTCCTTGTGATTTTTTTTTTCTTCGGTAGGAATTGATCACTACTGAAATAAATGTGACTGTCAGCTTTCCTAAATATATAGACCAGGTCATGTCGTTCAGTAGATTAACTTTCTGCGTTAACATATTTTAAATAGTGGAACATAGCTTAAGTTCCGTGTACAGACACTTGGAGTTCTATAAATAAGTACAGTTTAAAAGCTGTGTAAATTACTGTTATTCAGGCAGTTATCTTTACAAAGTGAAAGTTGTTATTCGTTCTGGGAAGTAAAAAGTTCTATTTAAAAAACCTACAAGTTTGTTTTGCTGCACTTATATCATTATTTAAAATAATTGTTTGTTTCAAACAAGAGATTTGTTTCAAAAGAGATTCTTCACTTTTCCAGCCAGAGATGATGTAGCAAGGATGATGGTAGACCCTTATATTTATCATTTGACTGAGTAACCTACCATCTTGCAGATGTTTCTGAAGTATAATTAATAGCTGTCAGTTGTTGCTGCAATAGAAATGAGATAGAATCCTGAAATTTATCTAACATAGTCCATCTAATTTCTAAAATGCTTCTTGAACTTAGAAGGAATACATACAAGTGAAAAAAAATTACAAAAAATTATATGGGAGTGTATGTCTGTTATGTGCAGAAAGTAAATAATCATATCCATGTTTTTAATTCATAGGTCTAGACAGATCATATAAAACACTGAAGTATTCTTGATCTGTTCATTGCATCACCATCTAATATAATTTATTGGACTTTTTATTAATGGTACTACCATCATTTAAAGAAAAAATTTAAATTACTCTTCAGCATGGAATATCTTGTGATGTATTCATCTTTCTTTGTAGTGAGAATAGACTTGCATTTCAATGATATAAGAGATTCTAGTTATTTGTATATGTTTCCTTTTTGCATTAGTGGAGGCAAAGGAAATGCTCATAGAATTATTTCATAGCTTGAATTTAATTCAAGAACATATTCTTTGGTATCAGTTATAGTTGGGTTGAGTTGTATCTAGAAGATTAATAGTAGTAGTAGTAGTGATGATGATGATGTTGGAAGAGACCTTGGAGGTCATCTAGTCCAGAGGTCCCCAACCTTTGGGGCACCAGGGACTGGTTCCACGGAGAGAGGTTTTTCCGTGGACCAAAGGGTGCATGGTTTTGTGTGCTGCCTGCATCCTGAAGATGGGGTTTTGCTTGTTTGTGTGGACCGGTTGCTGGCAAGCTGCAGCCCGGTACTGGTCCACGGACCAGGGGTTGGGGACCCCGATCTAGTCCAACCCCCTGCTCAGGCAGGAAACCCTATGAATCCATCTGGTGGTGATGCTGTCTAACCCACATTTTTCTATCTTATCAAGTAGGTTATGGTCTACTTTATCAAACGCCTTACTGAAGTCCAAGTAAATTATATCCACAGCATTCCTCTGGTCTACTAATTTTGTCACCTGGTCAAAGAATGTAATAAGATTTGGTCTGGCATGATCTGTTTATGACAAACCCATGTTGGCTTTTGGTAATGACTTTATTTGCCTCTAGGTGTTCGCTGATTCGTTGCTTGATTATCTTTTCCAGAATCTTCCCAGGTATTGAGGTTAGGCTGATAAGTCTATAGTTTCCTGGATCCATTCCCCCCCCCTTTTTTTTTTTAAAGATGGGAACTACATCAGCTCTTTTCCAGTCCTCTGGTAGTTTCCCAGTGTCCAGGATCTTTGAAAGATATAGTTCAGTGGTTCTGAGATCACATCTGCCAGTTCCTTCAGAACCTTGAGGTGTAATCCGTCTGGTCCTGGTGATTTGAACTTGTCTAGGATGGACAGGTGTTCGCTTACCATTTTCTTGCCCATCTTAACTTGTGTTTCTAATCTGTTTTTTACGTACTGTTTTTGATAGGTTGGACTGTTTTTTCCCTTTGTGTAAAGATGGATGCAAAAAAAGAATTAAGTAGTTCTGCTTTCTCCCTGTTGCTTGTCACCTTCTTGCCGCTTTCTCCCACTAATGGACCAATCATTTCCTTAACCTTTTTCTTGTTTTTTACATGTTGAAAGAAGCTTTTTTTGTTATTTTTGACTTTTGCCGCAAGCCTTAGTTTATTTTGAACCTTAGCAATCCTCACTTCATCTCTGCAGGCTTGGGTTATTTGCTGATATTCTGCCTTAGTTATGTTAGTTATTTAGATCTTAATTATTTATATCTACTGTATTCCATGTATTCTTTAATCATCAATTTTATTTATTTTTATTTGCCTTTAGATGTTTTTATCTTGCCTATATTATTTTTATAAATAACTCAAGGCGGCAAACATACCTAATACTCCCTCCTCTTCCTATTTTCCCTACAACAATACCCTTGTGAAGCGAGTGAGAATAACTGACCCAAAGTCACCCAGCCAGGTTTCTTGTAAAGGTAGGACTAGAACTCACAATCTCCTGGTTTCTAGACTGATGCATTAACCACTAGAACAAATTGGAGATATCAATGTATGTGATATAAGCCTTCCACATTCTGAATACCTTGTTGACATGTAAATGTCAGTTCCCAGAATTCCTCAGTCAACATGCTTATTACTGAGAATTCTGGAATCTGGTCATCATATCCAGAAGTGCTAAAACTGGGTAGTCTGGTATATCATACTATGGGGGCAGGTTAGCAGCATTCTAATCCGTTGCACAACTGTCTTTTCCAAAGGGATTTTTTTTCCTGGAATGTTGTTCTCTATTGTCCCAAGCCAGATCTGGACCATTTTTTTTTTTTTGCTTTTCTAGATCTAAGGTGAATAGTGAAATAATGATGTATATGGACATGAATAACATAATTAAATTAGTACATTTAACATAGGAAATGCATGTTCCAATCCACCATTTTTTAGTTCCTTCCTGCTTTTTTTCTAAAGATAATGGAAATAGATAGATGGGTGGGTGGGTGGGTGGGTAGGTGGGTAGGTAGGTAGGTAGGTAGGTAGGTAGATAGATAGATAGATAGATAGATAGATAGATAGATAGATAGATAGATAGATAGATAGATAGATAGATAGATAGATAGATAGATAGATAGATCTTTCTACATAATATAAAATCTTTCCTTTTATCAAGGAAAAGGGGATAATTCACTCTATTCATATATACAATCCAATCAGATCTGTGTATCATAGTGTTATTTCATAATCATCACATCTTGTGAACACTTCTTGGCTGCAAACCCAGAATTAGCTCTAGAGGTAAACATGTCTACTGTCTGAGTAGTAGGTATGTACACAAAACACTTTATTCTGAGCTTGAAATGTAACAGCTCCATTTAAAATGTGACTATGTTTCAAGCATCTTATATTCTAACAACAAAATTTGAAATGTTTTGAATGTTCTACTAGAGGGAATTCAAAATATGCCTTTGCTCCCTACATTTCTATCCTGAACTCACAAAAGTAGGTTTTTTCTGAAGGGTATTTGAGGAAGCAAAACATTAAAATTTAATGAAGAAATAAATAATAAAGATTGACTATTTGATTCAACTATTCCTTTATGAGATTTATGTTGATGTATGCAATTTGGAGATTCAAGTTGAAAACAGAGCATTGATTTGTTTCAAAATCTCATTGTCCCTTATGCTAGAACACTTGGAACAACATGGAATGAAATTCAGCTTGACTGGGAGCTGAAATGAAGTGAGATATCTATTTAAAACCATAAAAAAAATCAATATTTACAATATCATTGGGAAGTGGTTTAGATCTGGAAGAATAAATAATAACAACATTTTAAAGAACATTATTTCAGATATGTGTTCAAATGGAAACCTAGCCATTTCAGAATGTCATGCAGATCTACAAAAAGTCATTCTCAGCTACGGAAGCTAACGTATGAGAATACTGTTAACCCTACAAATAAGACCATTCAAGTCAATATCTAACACAGTTTAAAGTAGTGCCGTTTAGAAGGACTGTTCTAAAGTTCTTCCACCAGCCTTCTGAGGTGATCCAGTCAAGAAGCAAACCCCAGAAGTATTAGTTCTGTCTTTATTATAAGGTTGTATTAACAGAATCTTGCAGTGTGAAAGTACATTTCTACCCATTACAGCCCAAGAAATTACGGTCCCTTCGGAGACATTTGCCATGCCCCCATTTCTTCTGCAGGCTTAACTCAGCTGCATTTGGGGTTCTTCTCATTCTGTTGAATGGGATTGGAGTTTTTCCCCAAACTCCTGTCCTGAGAATGCCATTGCTTGAGTGAGAGAATTAAATAAGTGATAAACATGGTTGTGTTGAATTATTTCTCTCTATATATTGTAAATTCTTAGAGGCAAAATTTTAATTTGACCAAAATATTAGGACATATTTTTATTCTCAGGAGGCTAAAATAAGGTTTTAATATAAAACTAAATATGTGCCTTCTCTTCCCTCCCCCCAAAAATTTACATATGTTCCTTTTGCTTATTTTTTCATGTCATTTTCAACCACTGCTAGAAGTGTCTCTTCAACAATGGAGTGAGTCTGAGAGCTCTGTTTAAACATCAGTCATGCAACTAGGAACTGAGAATGTGAGTTGGTTTTTTTCCCCTTTCTGATCCCTCCAGTCCAAAATAACCCCTCCCAGCATGCCTAAAGCAACACTGATACTGTATAACTAGCAAAGCTGTCCTTTCAGAGAATCCATAAATGGGGTTATTCAGTAATCAAATTCATGCTCTTGAGGCAGCCCAAATTTGTTTTGCATATAAATCATGAACCCTTGTTCATTTAGTTCATGCTTAGGAAATTTTCTAATTCCTTATTAATAAGCGTCCAAATGTAAATATATAAATTTTGCTAGAGTTATGTGAATTTCAGCATCTGATTTATTTTATTAACAATAATGTGTTCATATTAGATTAATATTAATCTAGCTCACGTGAAGTGTTAGTACTGCTTTATAATGCCTTGGTAAGACTACAATTGGAGCCTTGCAATCATTTTTGGTCTCCATGATATAAAAAAGATATTGAGACTCTAGAAAGAGTACATAGAAGAACAATAAAAATGATTAGGGGACTGGAGGCTAAAACGTATGAAGAACAGTGGCAGGAATTGGGTATGGATGGAAACTAATCAAGGAGAGAACCAAACTAGATTTAAGGAGAAATTTCCTGACAGTTAACCACTAAAACGGTTTCTCTCCAAAAGTTGTGGGGGTTCCATCATTGAAACTTTTTAAGAACAGATTGGCAGCCATTTGTCTGAAATTGAATAGAAGACCTCCAAAGTCCCATCCAACTCTGATATTCTATTAACTGACTGATGTTTACTCAGCTGTTGGCAGAAGTTTGTTTCTTCAGTTTTGAAGTCTAGTTTACTAATAAAAACACCAGCAATTTTATACTGAATTACATGCCTTATGGGACATGGAAGGTTAACTGCAAAGGATAGTTGGATTTATTATTTTGGCAACAGCTGTTTTCAAATTATTTCAAAATGTTTTTTTTAAAAAATAATAATAATAGATGTGCTTCAACAGTTAGCATCCAGCTATATTTATGACCTTTTATTGTGATACCGATTCAGAATGAAAAAGGAAGATACAGAGTTAGGGCAAAGCAAAACCTTGTTTTGATGGCCATAACTTCCCTATTCTGAAAAAAAAGATTATATCAAAACTTCTGTAAAATAATAGTTCTGGTTTCCAGGACAATTTGAAAATGGTGGGTTTTTCCCCCAAGTCACTTGATTTCTGAATTCAAAAAATAGGTTTTGTGATTACTAAACAATATTTCACATGAAAATAATGTCTTTTATTTTCAGATACTGTAAAAATATTATGTCCTTCATGCAGTGCATAATTTCATTTTTATCTTTCCTACTGGAAGATGAATTTGTTATTATTAGTGACATTTAATAAAGACGAGAACAATCGAATAACATTATATATAACTGATTCAGATGAAAAAAATCCTCAAAAATAAAAGATACGTACAACGTTAATGTAGAATTAACTCAATATATTGATATTATTAAAATTAGTTTATATAGAACTACTGTAAACTGCTCCATATACTCATTTTTAGGACATTTTTGAAATCAAGGGAACATATGAATCCATTCTTTAATATCCATAATATTGCTTTTTTTCTACCTCCATGGAATATTGTTTTTGCAATTAGGCTCAGTAGAGCTAGAGGTTTTTAAAAAATTATCTTTTGTATTACTGTTTGTGCTTGAGGTGTCCCTTGCATTCACAGTCACATTTTAAAATATTATATTTCTCCTCAGGATTGCATAAGTATGTGTAATTACTTGAAACAAAAAAGAGCCATAAAACAACAAATCATGTAAAGCAGAGAGCCCTCAAATTTCTTATAATACCAACCACCCAAATCTGATATTCATTTTTAAAAAAACTTTATTTCAAGAGTCGTATCAATATAGAACAATATTTGCTGATTATTTGGTTTTATTCATAGGTCAGAAAGAATATCTTTGATGTTAGCTGGCTACCTTTTTTAGAGAAACATAAGTAGTGAGGTAATGATCCTGTTTGCATCACGTGGCTCTTGCTGGCTTCTCTGCTGCTTTCGTCAACTTAATGGAGGGTTTTCCTGCAGACTGCTCAGAGCTTGATGAACCCTTGATGAAAGCAGGCTGTTCTTTCTAATGATTGTTCAGTTTACATGAGATGTAAACCACAGTGTCTCCCATGCCTGAGAGAGAGTAAAGAAATGGAATAAAACAAAGGCATCTTCCCAAGATGTATTCAATTTATGAGGAGAATTGCTATCAGTAATACTAAAAGCTGAGGAGACAACAACAATAATAGTTGAATTATGAGATCAGTCTAGTTCACATCTTTTAAAGATATGACACTTACTCTATATTAGCTTGCTTAATTTAGTTGCAGCTTTAGATTTTAACCAAGAAAAATTACATTGAGGACAGTTTCGTGATTTTTTGGAAATTTCATCATTGAAAACTGAACAAACAGTAGAATACTGCTAGTGTGAATTTTCAGCAGCTGAATGGGGGAGTGCTATGAACATAATGAAAAATCTATATTCATATTTGCTTAAATTATGTTAACAAAGGCAAAGGTGTTAAAATGTATTATGAAAGAAAACAAAGGTATTGCTATTATTTTTTCTCCTACTGTTTTTAAAAGTACAATGTAGTTGGCAGTACAGTCAATGGACAGATTAATTCTTAAAAGCATCAGATACAGCTGAAAGCCACTTGTAAAACAAATAATTAACAAGCATAATAAAAATAAGGAAAACCAGTAAATCGTTAAAAATGCATCATGTGCTGTATACAATGAAAAGTTAACAAGGTGCCCATAGTGAAACTGGGTTTATTTGATCAGAAGTGGCATAATTTCTACATTTATTTTGAGGCTATCTATATGTGTTATGTGTGTGTGTATATATATATATATTTATACGCATATATAATTTATGCATATTTAATATGTGGATGGAAAGTTACAGTGGACATGATTGCATTATTGAAGATCTGAAAGACCAGGTTAGGGTTAAGATCAGATCATCATGGAGGAAATCTTATGTAGTAACTAAGATTCAGCAATGACTTGTTGCACATGATCATTTAATTGTTGTATGTACAGTATAGACAGAAATACACACGGGCGCATACAGTTAAAATCTCATTGCCATTACACCAAAATAAGTATATACTTATTCTACAGATGTTAATTTCTTTCGTACAGGTTCCTGGGCATGGGACGTTATTGTATTGTTTCTCTCATTTACAGTTTTCTTACGAGCAATTAAAACTTCATATCACAATAATATATCATATAAACAGCATAATATACAATTGCAAATCGCTTCCCTTTAGAGATACATGCTTATTTACCTGGTGATAATTTACATTTTCACAAAGTCTCCAATATCTCATTTCTTTGCAGTAGTGGCGATTATCTGTAGCGCTGGTGTAGGATGAGGGGGAAGGTTCGTTTTCCGAGCTTGTGGGTTGGTTTCATTCCCAGGCTAGGTAACATCTTCAGCAGAGCTCTGAGAACGAACTTTATATCATTTCTTTTCTGTATACTGCTTTGTCTTTTTTTTTATTTCCCTCTTTTTTATCCAGTTAACTGCCTCTGCCCTATCTCCAACTTCCTTTAACTTTGTACTCCATCTGCCCTGATAACTTTTTTAATACAATGCAAGGTAATCTACTGTTTCAGCGCAGAGCATGCCAAATTGTGGTTGCTTATTTTAGATATTTATTTCTATTCTACCAGAATCCAAAGACCACCTGGCATTTTGCATATAAAATAGCAGAAACAAAAGTACCTTCAAAAAGAGATAGAATCATCACTGTGAGTGTTAAAAATATTTCAGAATAATTCCATCTTAGCTGTCTTCCAAATAAGAAATGCATTACTTTTGACAGATGTAAAATTTTAAAACAACGTTTTAACACTAAAAGAGTGCCTATTCTATGTTATTAGTTGCCACACTTCATCTGCTAACAGGTTTTTTGAAAAAACTTTTAATATTTTTATTTATTTATTTATTTATTTATTTATTTGTATGCCACTTTTATTTTTACAATTAACTCAAAGTGGCAAACATATCCAACATATCTTCTTCCTCCTATTTTTCTCACCACAACTGATCTGGAAAGTGGGTAGAGCTGAGAGAGATTGACTGGCCCGAAGTCACCCACCTGGTTTTCATGGCTAAGGCAGGACTTGAGTTTACGGTCTCCTGCTTTCTAGCCTGGTACCTTAACCACAAAATAAATTGGTTTTATAAAAATATGAGTCCTTATTTATTTCTGTTAGATGTGAAGTTGAGTATAAGTCTGTTTAAAGATTTAGTTTAAAGTCATAATCTTTAAACTGTATAATAATATACTGTGTAAAGTAAATGTTAGTGTAATATCTATAGCCATGAGGACTTTGGTGGGGTCTGATTAAGGCATGTTTGCACATACTTTTGCACTCTTTCTTATATGAAAAGGGGAAATTTATAAATGGCCTTTATCTAGGTGGTGTTTTTTCTTTATATGAAAGGGTTATGTTGGGTTGTGCATGAAGTTCTAATCGCAGTCTGAGTATAAATGCTTCCACAAAGTATGTAGATTGATCATTTACTGTCAAATAATTGTGACTTTTTTTAGAAAAGCCCAACTTTTAGAAAAATATGATTATTATTTATTATTTGATAGCTAGAGACCATAAGAGTTCCAGAAGATTGTCAATGGAAGAATCATTGTAAGATACATTATAGGCTAGCCCCATCAACTGTTACCATCCCTTCATTGTTATATTCTACAAATGTTTGTTTGACTTGTCTTATAAGAGTGGTCATATTATGAACAAAGAGCTCATAAATGTAATGAGAGAACATTAGATAGTCTCCTAATCAGATCAGCGGTCCCTAACCTTTCTGGCTTGGTGGACTGGCGGGGGGGGGGAGAGAGGGAATGGTTCTGTGTCACTCAGTGGACTGGCGGATGGGAGAGGGAATGGTTCTGCTCACTCACTCGCAGCTTTGTGTGCGAGCCTGCTACTCGCAGAAATGGAGTTTTGCGTGCTCACCCGCTTCTTGCACAGCCTGTTCGTTGTAGTGGGCCGCAGCATGGGCATTGTGGACCCCTGGGTTAGATAGTCTACTAATGGCTTTTAATAATTTTGGATGTAGCTGGCCACTCACCACAAGAATTCAACAAGTGCATTTTCAACCTATTGTTAAATACCACTTTTTCAGAAGAGTAGATTTTGCTAGAATCTCCTACCAAAAACCTGCACGCCTTTCTTACATGGTTCCTTATAAAGATTTTATTTCCCTTTTCCTCTTTAGAATGTATTATTTTATCTAATAATAAAAAATACATTGTTTGTTTCTTTTTTAAAAGAATAACCACCCAGAATGGACTAATCTTTGATGACAAACCATACAGACCCATAACAGCTTTGCCGTCAAGACAGAATCATAGGAAGCCTAAGGCAGAGATCTTGGCCACCAAGAACTGTGGTGTTGTTCAAATTCTTCTGCATAAAGCAACCTGAAGATCAAAAGCTTACTAAATTTTTTACTGTGAAGATGGGATTGTTGCGGATTGCTGCAATGCTACTAATCCATGTTCCTCCTCATGCTAACAAATGCAGTATGATGATAAAAAAGAGGAAAAGAAACTACCCTATACATAGTTGCATTCTAGGCTTTATGGAATATTTGATATTGGATCATGATCAGTTAATTAGTTAATACTGACAAATTATAAGAGCAACTATTTTTTTTATAGTTCTGTATCTAAACTGAATTCATTAGGCTCTGAAAATCCAGTCACAAAGTGCTCATCTAGAGGATTCTCATTTAGGTTCATATCGATCCTGAAATTAACTGCACATTGCATATGTATATGTATTTCTATAAAGGAGCACTTTGTTGGTATAAAAGGACCATTTTGTACAAGACTCACAACTCAAAAAGCTCTATGGCTATAAGCCTCAAAACCTTTGGTGCAGCCCTTGATGCATATCCACTAATTTCCACTGAATTATAGTTTTACAGAAGAGAAATAAACCCATGAACTGTATTGTTAGTTTTTATTCATCCAAATTTATATCATTTTCGCCTCTTGTTGGAATATGATTTTTAGCATACCACTGTATGCCAGCTGAAAATCTTTCGTTTGATGCCTGCATCTCATGCACAATAAAACTTTCTTACTTGAATTATTTAGAAATGTCCTTTAGATCGGTATTCCATTTACTGAGTAAATAAGCAGAATTTAGTGAGATTTAAGTCCACAGTTAAGTAAATTGTATCTGTTGGTATCAGCAAAATTGAAATTGCTTCTGGACTCCACCTAAATTCTTAAGATGATGAAGACAGAGCTTTATTCAGCCCAGGGTTAATTTAAACCTGTGAGATGCCCCGGGATTTTTACTCACTCTGAAATAGCCTTGCATTTTTCATTTCCAGCTTTTATTTCATGCATGTTTTTACCTGAGTTAATGTTTCACATTTTTTTTTATTTTTCCATTAATCTCTTCCTCTTCAGGTGCAATCTAGCTCCTGTGGTGGAGTTTGCTGCAGACGTGGGAACTAAATCAGATTTTATTACCATGAACCCATCAGTTGTACAAAGAGCATTTGGAGGCTTTCGGAATGAGAGTGACAGAGAAAAATTTGTGCATAGACTATCTATGCTGAATGACAGTGTCCTTTGGATCCCTGCTTTCATGGTCAAAGGCGGAGAGAAGCATGTGGAGTGGGTTAATGCATTAATCCTTAAGAATAAATTGAAAGTGCGAACTGCCTATCCATCACTGAGACTTATTCATGCTGTCAGAGGGTAAGTGTCTGGAAAAAGACTGGTCTGTCCTTGGCACAATGGAACTCATAACTAACATTTCTGCTAGAAAAGAAAGAGTGGCTCTAAAAGGTTTTGAGATAATTCCATTCAACTCATAGCGAACTATATTTCTGATAAAGACATGTTTAAAGCAAGCACTTCCCATCTGTTTAGTCCATTCAAAGGCAAGCATTGGGGCTGATTTAATTTCATATTTTTTTCTCCGCTTTATACACAAAAACGTGAATCTTCCTCAGGTGTGGCTTGACCACTCCCCCTCCCCTCCCCCATTTGACTTGTAGCAGAGCCATCCATCACCAATATTGCATGTTCTGACTTGAAAATTTTGCCTCTGTCCTATATGTTCTGTTGTTTCCCATATGTGTGTTTTCTATTATGAGGAAGCAGGGCTTTGAGAACCCACATTCTATATTTCTGCAATTGAATAAACATCAAGGAAATTTTATATTTATTTAAAACATTTATATAGCCAGACATCTTATATCAACCTCCAAACAAGTATTAAAAATATCAATAGTAAAAGCAACATAAAAACCATATTTAAACTATCAATATCATCATTATTGAAAACAAAAACATGGCACAAGCTGAACATGCAGTTGCCTCATCTTATCCCAATGTTTGGAACAGCGTCCCTGCTAGAGGTTCTGTCCACTCCAACCTTGCAATCCTTTAGAAGACAATCTTTAAAAGCCTGTTATTGTTTTCCCCTAAAGCTCATTGTTAGTGTGTTCATTTGGTTTGCAGTGTTTATTTGGTGGTATGGTACGTTGTTCCTCCTTTTTAGTTCCATTTTTAAGTTTATCAGCTTTGTTTTTTAAGTACTGTATTTTTTTTAATCATGCACCAACTGGAATCTGTTGAATTGTGGATCTTTATGACTCTGAATTATAAATCATATAAATTATCAATTATAATGTTGGTATAAAAATTACGTATGCTGGCTGTGGATATGAGATTGATACTAGGTTGAGTGCCCTCCTTCCAAAATATAATAATAGAGCAAATCCATTCTAACTAATATGAGCTTCGTTAGAGCTTCATTCTAACTAATATGAATCAGGTCCAATGAAGATGATTGTGTACTTTATAGCAGTACCTCAAAGGAATGCTTTTATTTTCTGAACAGTGATATTGTTATAAGCTTTAACATCTATTGTGCACAAGAAGCAAGAGCCTATAGGTTATTGTCTAATAAACAATTTATGGCAAATTAGGATATGCTTCAGATTTAAGAGAGGCATGAGAAAGAGTGCAACAGGAAGTGAAAAATCATTGCTAGCTCCACAGGGATTAGGAATAAAGAGATATATGTACCCAACTGAGATCCTGTTTTTTAAATGAAAAAAGAGCATGGAAGCTGTGAAAAGGCACAATGACATTCCCCATTAGACAAATTATTTATCAATAGTTGAATAGAACACCCACACGAGATAAAAATCATAAAGGGTATATTGAGTTAGAGATGAAGCTGACTAGTGAGAGACTAGTGCTTCAAGCAAATATGAATCTGCAAGCATAAAACTTAAACTTGGAGAAGACATGTAACTCAAATATCCATTTGTGACCCTCTTAGAGGAGTTTTCTGGATAAGGATAGAAAATATGGCAAGCCAATCCTGATGAGTCATGCTCTTGTTGTGAGATCTTAGGAGAATTGCTTTTACCACCACAGTCCTAAATTCAGACTCTGGAAAAAGAACAAAGCTATAAGAGGGCATTTGCTTCCAAGTTAAGTGCCACAGAGCAGAACAGAGCCAGATTGCTAAGAAGTATGCTTTGGGAGTATTAATCTATTCAGAATTTGTTATTTTAAGTAGATTGTTAGTTGCAAGTAGCTCAGCAACCATAATTCAACCTAAATACCATTAATTGTGCTTGAGTGGAGAGCAGGAACCTCTGAAATGGAAGCCTTTGTTTGAGCTCAAACACTAAGACATCTGAGATATGATTTAGACCAGGGGTGTCAAACTGCCGGCCCCGAGCCAGATGCGTCATGGCGAAACTGCGTCCACCCCATTGCTGCAATGGAAAAAAAGTCACGATACATCGCAACACATCACATGACGTTGCGAGTTTGACACCCCTGATTTAGACTGTTGTCTTCCTTGAAACCAACCTTAGCCAAACTCTTAATTTATGAACTTTGACTATTCTGAACTTTTTTTTGCAGAGATTGGAACTCCCTAATTGGATTTATACTACATGCAGGACCTCTGATTCACCATCCCATATTTGCTACTATTAAAAATCTTCGCATAGCAATATTTTTCAGTTTGTAGAGCCTATCTTAGCAACTTTTCAGATCACAAAATGCTTTCAAAGGCTACTCAATAATTGTAGTACAGTATTGGCCTTTTTCAGATCTTTATATAAAGGACTTGAAGGCCTGGTTGGTACTCATAGCAGGCCAGGCCTTAAAGCTGGCCCATGACCCTTCCACCTTTTAACAAGCATATTCTCATAATTGTTCTTCTCAGTTTACTCTTAGCATTAGCTGTATATAGTCTATGAAGAATGTGTAAAGAATCTGTGGTAGATCCCAAATATTGCTTGCCTTGCATCTTCCTGACTTTTCTGTCCAAAAAGCTAGTTAGTGGCTCTGAGAGGATATCTGGAGAGTTACTACGCACAAACACACACACACACACACAGCCCAACTCACACGGTTACTGTTGTGGGGAAAATAGGGGACAGGAGTATTACGATATTTTTACTGTAATTTTGGGATAATAATAAAAATGACTTGATAGTTGGATAAAATGCCAAATTTAGTCTAAAAATATCTAGCTTATTGTGTAACCAATAATAATGTATGTAGACAAATTAATTCCTTCACATCTCCAAAATCTAAATAATAATTAGAAACCATGGCCCATTTCAGTAACATAGACCTGTCCACATTGCATACCACTCGTTCCTGGGTAAAAAAAGAGGTTGAATTTTCTGGAAGACTGCTACTCACTTCCCCTCTCTCAATTAAAATACTCAAATTGCAGTTTCTCAGCTGCTGCAAAGTTATTTTTAAACTCCATGACAACATAAATCATCAAGCCTACTCTAGGTAACTTGAGAGCAGCTGAAGCTATTCTGCGCCTCTCCCACCAGCCTAGGAATTCCCAAACTTTATAAAATAAGATAATGAAAGAAAAGCTCAGATACTGCAATTTGTCCTAAAGATTCCTTTAGCAGAAATAGAAAGACTGGAATTGACTAAATGGCTCTCCCTTTTTATTAGCTCCTGGAAATAGTTGCCATAGACAACAACTGGCCTGCAGTGGGGCCCAATAAAAAAAAGAGATTGGGGGGGAGGGATGTCAATCCTCATTTAGGTCCAAACTTTAAAGAGCCAAAGGTTAGGTTCATATATTTCACTAAGTCTAGTTTGCTTAACCATTATATGATGAATAAATCATAACTGACTTCGTTAAAACCACACACTAAGTCATAAGCCACATTTACAAACCTCAGTGTTTGAGTTCCCATATTGAGCTAACTCAAAACCAAACAGTACATATGATCACGGGACAATTTATGAACCCAGACAAATATTCAATGTTGTTGAATAGATAGATCATTCCTTTGCTGCTGCTGTGTTTAATAATAACAGATTCTTCTTCCCATCCTCTGTATGAGGAAACATGGGATAATGGCCTACTCATTATTTTTTTTCCCTAAATGTAAAATCAATTTATCTGGGGAGGTGGTAGAGTCTCCAAACAACTGAATGTCTTCAAGCTAGGTAGATATTTCTTAGAATGCTGTAATTTGGATTCCAGTATTGAACGGAGGGTGGAACTTAATAGCTTAAATGACCCAATCCAACTCTATGTGAAAATTCTGAAATTTTGGAAAGATACTGAATCTATGCTCCTAAAATAGCATGAGAATAATCACAGTTCCTATAAAATAACATGAGAATAATCACAGTTCCTATGTGCCAACTTGCTGGTGTAATAATTGGTGCTATAGGTCCGGGAAGCAGCATGGTAGCCTAGTAGAGAAGATGCTCACCTCCCACTTGAGAGTTCAATCCTATGTAGCGGCAGATGTTTCTCTCCTAGGGCACAAAGGAAAAAAAGATATCTGCTGTGAACTCCACATAGGTGTCAGGAAGGGCATCCAACCAGTAAACGCTCAGCTCCACCCTGTTGCCCTGACTCTACCCTGAATGAAGGAACTGTAGGGTTGTAAAAAGAAAAAAATAATAGGTGTAGATAATTTACCTCCCTGTAAATTAATCAGTTTTATCCAAAAGGTGGGGAGAGACACACAGTTTATTTAAACTTTATCAGATACTTTCCATCCAAGTCAGTTTACATGGCTGCACCATGCTTTGTATTTTTTTTAATACATAGGGACATTTACACAGAACGTTCTTTTATGCAAGATTTTTTTTTTAATTTTAAAGAATTTAGAGTTTCATGATACTCAGCAAAGTCATTGAGGCTTTTATGATGTGCTTTAATGCAATATATTCTTTGTATTAGTTAAAAGAATAAAATGACCATAGGAAGGATTTTTAAATCCTCCTCCTAAATGCATTGTTTCCTTGAATAGCAACCTGAACTTAGATACTATACAAAATAAACTGCGCAACTATAGTTAACAAATAACAGTGCAGTTTTGTATTGAATAGCTTAAACGAGTCTGTTAAATTATTTGGGAGGAAAGATAATATTTATCTTTTAACAGCTAAATGTCTCTTTGTGTCTTTCCAGCTCACATAGTTTTACCATCTGAGCAACTTGGCTGTTCTGTAAAATATTCTAAATAAAATAGCCAATCTTCATGTAAGATTTTATTAAGGACTGTCGCTTTTAAAAAGCATTGCACATATAGACAACTGAATTGTTACTAGTTTATGGAATTTTGCCATAAAATGTCAAAGCTGGGGAATATTCTAGTTTTTTGGGGGGCTGGGAGTGACACTAAAGATATTAGCAGTAAAATAATACTATCTTTGGCGGACCTCTTTTGAGATCTTCTTGTATTTACTTCTGCCTTGAGGCTTCTTTGAAAGGATTTGAAGAACTTCTGTTCTAGAAATCTATCAGTCAAGAGCAGTTGTTTTCAAAACAAGGATTCTATTTGGTTCCATTATTTGAGGAGAAAGACATGCTTTTAAAAATGGACTGCAGTACAGAAGATGTTTGCTTTCTCATACACATAAAAAATCATACTTTGGGAAACATTTCATAATCAAATCGGCTTGAAGGCTGAGGGACAATTAAAAATAATACCAGTATAATGGCACATTGTTAGGACACAGCAGAGTGTATGACAAAGAAATGGGGCATTGGATGCTTGAGCATTGACCAGTATGAATCTTAGGAATTGAAAGAACATTGTTCTTGAAATATTCAATCTATGGACATAAACCAACCAGGAAAACCTAACAACCTTTGAAAACTATCTCCAGATTTTTATTTTAGTCTAAAACAAGATAAATATTAAGCAAAAGTGAGGTGATCAAATTAACTACGCTTAATCAATATAAATTTGGTTTTATTCATTATTGACTCTGAGCTATCTCTTTGAGTGGCCCCAAAATGCCATTCAAGGGCCAAGTATTATCTGTGACCTGAAAGAAGTTGTACATCCCTGATTCTTAATGAACAGAGCTTTTAAGTATATTTCCTATGCAATTCATTTGCAGTTCAGGTCTGGTGTGCATTCAAGTCTATGCTGTAAGCTTGGAGAAAAAGCCTTGACTTTTGCAAAACATAATGTAACCCATAGTTCCCCAACTTTTCCGTCTTTGCGGACCAGCTAGGGAGGGGAAAGGGAATGGTTCTGTGTGAGCGGCAGGCAAGTGCTCACATGCAGCTGCATTTGCGTGAGTGGCAGGCACATGCACCCGCCACTTGCACAAATCGAGTGCGCACACCTGCACTCGCTGCTTGCGCGAGTGAGGATGCACAAGCATTCTCACCTACCACTTCTGCGACTCCGGTTCAAAAGGGCTCAAGACCTGGTAATGGGCTGCAACCCAGGGGTTGGTTAGACCCCTGATTTAACCCCTCTCATTTTAAGAAAAAGTAAGTAAGAGAGAATTTCTCCATATTACATCTCTGGAAGAGCTGTTGGGAGAAACCTTGAAAACCTCAGCACTGAGCTGTCCATGGTGGCATCACAAAACTCACAATAATGGCTGTGATTGCGATACTGGAACCCCACTCCTTTTTAGATGCCTTCTTATTCAAAGATCTAGGCGAGATTGAATATCTTTGATTATATGATTATGACTACCATATTGATTCCCCACCACACCATTGCCTTTGCCTCATTAAATTCCAGCCTGTTCCCTTACTAAGTCTGTGTAAAATCTGAACTTATGTTTTCTATTCAAAATATATCATTTCTTAAGCATGCTGCAATTTTATCAGCTACTCTACTTAATGTACATCATTAATTTACCCTAACATTCTGATACTCCAAAAAGCTGTCTCTACAAAAAACCTTTTGAGAGACATACATAAAGACAGGTGTACCTTTTAGAATATAAAACAGCATTAATTGATTATTGCAAGGATACCTTAAAAATTATATGAGTAAATCCATTACTCAGAATTCATTGACAATTCAAAGTTCTGCATGATACAGCGGATTTAATACACTAGCCCATATTTCATAATAATAGTATGCTGAAATGATCTCTTTATAATTTATAACCTGTAAGATAATTTTATTGACGAATTTCACTAGTTCTTTGGAAGCATCACTTTGCTGTAGGTTAATTCTTTGTTTCAGCTTTTAGAGTCGAACTTCTCCCCCCCCCCCTTGTATTACAAGTATTCTTTGCAAAATTGCACATTATTTTCATTTTGTTTCTAATAGCTTTTTACTGACCATTATTATATAATTCTGGGTCTGTTATTGATAAAAAATAATTGAGGTAGTCAATGTACTGCACCGTTCGTGATTAACTGTGAGAATTAAAACTGCAATCGAAAGGTGAAATTAAAATGATTACTTTTTTTATAGCTAGATTTCAGTGCCAGGTAGGTTAATTGCAAAGTAATTTCAATTTTGTAGCTTTGAGACATATGCTAAATATGATAGGAAGGTTTTCAAGTTCATGAAATGACAACAAATATCTTAGCCTAAAATTCATTGCACTCATACTTCCTTGAAATTAGCTTACAATGGGAGAAGCCTATTATTTGCATATAGCATTTCACAGTTTGCCAAGAACTGGAGTTGATTATGTTTTATATAGAAATATTTTCTAATCTCAACCCAACCATTGATATTTTAATTGTTATATATTTGTGAACCACTTAGAGTTCTTGAGGAGTGCAGAAGGATACAAATACAATAAATAAAGAAATGGCAGTTTATGCAAGGAGAGATGTTCATAGAGCTGTTTCTCTCAGTGTAGTTTGCATATCTAACCCACTCTGCATTTAGAATATCAATCAAAATATACAGATAGAATCCATAGATGAGTACTTAAGCTTTGTATCAAAGTTTCTTCACACCTTTTTATGTTTTTTCCCTGCTTCCCTTTGAAATGTGTAAACCTCATAAAATCTTTGACATAAGTTCACTAATACAAGGGCTGCCTATATAATAATATAATGAATAGAATGGAATAAATGGGATAGAATGGATAGAATGGATAGGTTGTATGGAATAGGATTGTGCAGGAAAAACATGATAGTTAGAAATAGTACTTTAATAGGTAGGAAACAACTGGTCCATTCATCTGATAAGAACCTGGATATGTAGAGCTGGGAATTGTTTATTTAATTATTCATTATTTTTTATTAAAAAAAAAATTATTAAATTTTTATTTTATGGGAATGTTCCTATTTCAATTCACAGTTGGCTTATAATACACAGAATAGATATTCTTACACTTTCTTTAAACTTAAAAGGAGTTTTCCCCTGCATCCTTCTTGCTCAGTGTAGATTATTCCAGGCCATTTGCTTCCTATATCTTCAAAACCTTTTGGAGAAAAAAATGGGTCCAACTTTTGTGGCAGCCACAAAAAGGGTACTGATGTCGTTAGGGACAATCTCCACAACCTAACATATAGATTTCTGTTTATTAAACAAGAACAGTTTTGCTTTGTTTGCCTACTTCCTAAAATGGTTAAACATCTGTTTCTACCTTTAAAAGAAAAAAAGAAGGATGTTTATTTGATTTTTCCGTCAATGTTGATACTAGTCATTCTTATTGACTTGAAATTGGACAAAGGGTATCCTGTTTTCTCCTTCATTAAGTGTATACATTTCCAGCAATAATTTGTGAAAGACAATAGCATTGAATAACTTAACTTCCTATCAAATGCTGCTCATGGCTTACTTGAATCTAGTCAGGAAAGCTGTAGCTTTTTATTATTTTCTTTCCAGGTGACTTTTTTATTGTTTTGTAAGACTGAAATTAACAGCCGTGTCCCAGATTATTCACTTGGGTCATCATCCTATTTTTAATATATGTTTTTACAAGTTATGGACAATAATAAAGAATTGGGATATGAGTTTGGAGAAAAATTAAAAACATTTAGTTTGTGACCTTCTGTTCTTTCAGTATTAGATTGGATATCAGTGATCTCAGAACAGTATATCCTTTAAGCTCTCAGACCAGAGAGACACAAATGTTACATTATGCAGGTACAGAGTTTTATACGTAGGCAGAAAACTTTGTTCTGTTCATACATTGATATGATCTTATCTCAAATACGCTTACAGAACCAACATTGGTTTTTTTGTCAGGTTTTGTCATGCAGGGTTCTGAAAAATATGTTAGTATACAAAACTCTTATTAAGGGGTCTGTAGACAAAATAGCGTGTCTGTATATGAAAATAATAAGGTATTTTACAGTAGGAAACAATTGCTTGCAAAAATAAAAAAAAGTTTATGTAACCTTTTTATGATAGGGACAGACACAGCAATTAGACAGACAGCATTGGAAAAGAGAAACTGTACAAAGTCAAGCTTGGCTAAATCCTCCAGTCTCATGCCTTGTTCTCATCAGATCAATCACTTTGTAGAGGTCTAAGCTTAGGGGATTCTTTTTAAAGTATAGTCTTAGAGTCTTAACAAAAGCACATGTTGCACTTTTATGATTACAGTACTGTACAAATATTGAAACATTGAGGTAATAGGTGGATCAGAAATGAAGAAAAACTTCAGATGTTTCTTCCCTCATTTAACAGCTTCAAAAATTGGTGAAAAGATGGGATGTGGATTGAACTGGATGCCTGAATTACTTTTAGACCTGAGCTTGCCTTAAAAATAAGATATAAAGATATAAATCTAATACAGTTTAAATAAACCCAGATTAAGATTCAAATACTTGCTTAGAATCATTTATCAAAGTAGCTAGTATACAAAAGCCTCTCCTTTTTCAAGAAGAACTGGCTGATTTGTTTTTGAAGATTCTATATCTGTCTGGCATATAGATTCAGAACTTGAGGATCATGTGAAATTTAGTTAACCAGCAGAACAAATGGTATTCTTATAATGGCTTTTTTGGAAGAACATGTGTTAGTTTTTGATGGTAGACAAGATTAAAAAGCAATCAGAAGAAAGAGGAGCTTGTGTAAACCTTTATAAGTCTACTGCTTATAAAGAATTCTATAAGAGTTAAAAGGATAATAGGCATGATATAGTAAAAAAAAAAAAAACTGCATCCAAAGCTCTGACATCAGAATTTGCTTGTTCCTTGATATATTTAAAAGTTAATTTATTTTAAATATATTGTTTCTCCTTTCTGCTGTTCTGCTAATTATGATAACATCGGGGATGAGAACACACAAATGTCGACATTGCAATATGTGGCTTTGCTCCTGTATATCTTAAGAAAGTAAAGGAATACTAATAGCAAATAAATTTGCAGTATATATCAACACAGCTTATAGAATTACAAATACAGTATCATAATTGTAGGTATACTATACAAAATCATTGGAAGGACCATAGTTTTCAATGGCAAGTATAGAGTGGCAATAGATTTGTCCATATTTTTCCCTTGCCTTTTAGAAATTTCATATCAGCCTTTACATAACTAATGTTGGTTACTAAATAAATCACTTTCAATCTCTTTATTTCCTCAAGGTATAGAGACTTTAGCCATTGATTTTGTTGGGGATCAGGCTGTGAGGCTAATTAATAAGAGTGGTAATACTTGACATCCTGTAGAGAGGTCCGCAATTTACGTTTTGGTTTTGGTTTTTAGTGATCTCAAAAAGTTTTTTAAATTACAAAATAAGGAACATTTGAAAAAGGTTTCCTATCTTCCAGAGGGGGGAAAACAGGATTATCTAAGAAAATAACAGATAAAAATGGAGTCTGGATTTTTAATTGCAAGTTGAGAATGAATTTGGATATCAGAATCTACATTTTTAAAACAGAACTCTTACAATAGGCACATGCATGCTCACAATTACTGCCTTCGTCAGTAGAAAATCTTGTCAACCCATCCATCTAGTACAGTGATGGTGAACCTTTTAGACACCAAGTGCCCAAAAACCGCCTGCCCCGCTCTGCTGCCTGCCCCGCCGCCCGCCCGCAGAATTTCCTACTGCCTCCACGGCCCGCCGCAGCAGTTCACCCAGGCAGCCCTGCAGTGCCATGGCGGCCATACCCTCTGCCCGTGCCCTGCAGCATCATCTGTGCGCGACGGGGGGCGAGGGCAGAGTCTTGTCCCTGCTGCCCGGTTGCGATGTCCTTGGCTGCGCTGCTCCACGCGAGCCAAGCCCGGGGGCGGCTCTCCGGGGGGCTGCTGGTGAGGGGGCCATGGGAGGTGGGGCTGGGGCGACAGCACATGTGCCCACAGAGAGGGCTCTGAGTGCCGCCTCTGGCACGCGTGCCATAGGTTTGCTACCACTGACCTAATATATTGAGAAGTGTACTAGTAACGACAAATAAGAAACTCAACTGCAGCAACATAAAGCCACAATTAGGAATCATAAATGTATCTAAATGTTTTTGTACTCTTCTGGAGAAGAGACTAGGGTTACTGCCTATACAATTCCACAGCTTGATCTACCAGCTGAAACAAAATGCTTGTAGCCCTGTAAAAACAGTTGGAATCAATTCCCTGATCATTCACATATGCACTATTTCCTTGGAAACTGCTGATATAAAGGATTTCAGCCTTATACAAAGCTTTGCAAATATTACTCAGGCTGCTCTGCCCATTGCCAATTCCTGTGCTTAAGTGCTTTGCTCTCACAGGAATGAATACCTCCTTTGATTGTTTAGAGGATTACTTACTATTTTAATGCACTGCAGGTCTCTTGTTGGCAAATGCATGAAGGCCTTTGTGGGAGATGTAATAGTAAAATCAATATGTTTATATCTGATGATTTAACCTGATTAAAATCTAAGCATGGGTAATAGATATTTGAAATGATAGGTTTTATTGCACTGATTAAAGAAAAGTGGGTCAGGATTTAGTGACATGATAAATTAAAATTCAGCGTATGAGTATGAAATATGACTAGTGAGACCACTGCTTTACAATTATATTGAAAAAAATCATTGCTCTACAATTATATTGAGGACATTTATTTTTCCATGTGAAATCCTGGGTGTATACCAGAATTCTAAATATTCACAGGCCTGCCTTGCTGCACTCTATTCTACAGTAAAAAGCCTAAATTTAGTCTGTTTCAAACACTAAAATTCTCCCTAAAATATACTTGTGTTCCTATACACAATGGTGCAGAATTGACAAAACAAAATTGTAGCATCACAACTAAACTCTGCCCTTTTGTACTTGTCTCCTGACATTGCATGGAAATATGTAAGAAAGTGAAGTTGCATCATGATGCACATTTTGTTAGTTGTTGCCTCTTGCAAACCCTACCTATGATCATTGTTCTTCTTTAATTTGTAATTCAGTAAATACAGCATGCTTTCAGATTATATACTAGTAGACATGAAACTCAGCTTTTACAATTCTGTTTCCTAGATCCCATAATATGATAAATTTTTATGCCTACATGAATTAGAATAGAGCTGGAAGGGACCTTGGAGGTCTTCTAGTCCAGCCCCCTGCTCAAGCAGGAGGACCTATACCATCTCAGACAAGTGACTGTCTAGCCTCTTCTTAAAAATCTCCAGTGATGGAGCGCCCACGATTTCTGAAGGCAAGCTGTTCCACTGGTTAATTGTCCTCACTGTTAGGAAGTTTCTCCTTAATTTCAGGTTGCTTCTCTCTTTGATCAATTTCCAACCATTGTTTCTTGTCCTGCCCTCTGGTACTTTGGTGAATTATTGTGCATATATTAACAATTATAGCAGGATTAATACCCAACAATTTGAAATGTGTTTTACATGATTGATATGTTAATTTTATTTGTTGTGTATGAATGATAAATTCACAAGAGTCCTAATTAACGAACAGTGTGCATTATTTAAAACTACATTGGTCTCATTTTTTTCATATATATAGGCATGAAAGAAAAGAAATTAATGTAGCTTCTGCCATCTTGCTCGACTAGAAAAAAGTAAATGATACATCCTACTGTTTCTTCCAATTTTGAAGTATAAAAAGTTAGAATCCTATGGAACACAGTGCCAGCCTAAATTCTCTGAATGATAACCTAGTTTTCTAAATGCAAAGAGATCAGTCAGTCCTATGATTTGCCACTACATTTAAATCTTAAAATGATACATCAGCAGGATATTTTATCCATATATTGTTTTGCTCTCATTGTTTCTTATTTTATAGAGCAATGCTGATCTTATGTTGGAGGATTTAGGATTTGTATATTGACATCCTCAAATGACTGTGCCATCTTGTTATCTTCATAATACTCATTGACATTATATTGGGATAGCCTTTATGTGTATACTGTATATGCAAATCCCGTGTACGCACAAGACAGTTCAAGACATTGGTCTTTTCCCAAGTGTTTCAGCAACTACCTTGAAAGAAGTGTGGATTGTATTTGTGCACTAATGCTAAACATCACTGCAATTCACACAGTGTATACTGCCAAAGAGTATAGTATCACCACAAACTATCAGTTTTACGATTTAAAGTAGTGTAACCAAGCAAATTATAGCACTGCCACCCTGAAGCATGGTACAGCTTATAGTTTTTAATATCTACCACTGTAATTTAAATTAGTAGCTCCAACCAGCCCAAAGGCTCCTGGTATGTTCATCTACTTCACAGTCATAATTTGGCACCATTTACAGTCTCGGAGTTTAGATGTACTGCAGTAGCAATATGTACTGATTGAAGAGTAGCAACAGAACAAAGCTATGCAGATTGCTTTGGCTTATTTTTCAATAATCTGCTTGATCAATAGGGCCCTTTTTTTGTACACAAAACTTAATGATCACATTGTACCTGTGAATTGTGGACTTTCAGCAGCTTTTTGTTGCCTCAAAACAAAAATAAAAATAAAAAAAGACCAATCCTGATATCTGTTCTGCCTCAAAGCTCTATCATCCTGACAATTATGCCCTATGGCCTGTAACTTCAAGATCAATTGATGCTTTAAAAGAAGCATAATTAGTATCCTCTGGCATGCTCATCTGACGTACAGTAAACATAGCACCAGTTTTTGGGGAGGGAATGGTTTGCACCTATTGTTGTTGTGTTGTTAGGGTTTTCCTGTTGCAAAGTAGCCATCCCCAAACAAATTCAGTGAAAGAGATGGGGAAAGTTAGAAGTAATACAAATAGCAGGAGAAAAAATAAAAGTGTTGGTGGGAAGAATAGAGCTGTCTTAAGGATAACATAGAAGTAAGGAGTTATACCTTTCCTCCAATTTTATTGGTAGGATGAGGGGTAACATTTCCTCCCTCTATTAATGTATAATTCAGTACTGAACCTCTTTCCCTCTGTTAAAGACGTAACTGGGAGACTGATCAGCTCTCCTCCCACGTGTTTAATTGTGGTGATTACTCAGTGCAGTTTTTAACAAATTAGGATAGTTGTCATCAACATGGTAGGAAGAAATGTACTTGTGTCTCTCTCCTGCACCTGAAGGCAGGACAAAAAGCAATGGATAAACACTAATCAAAGAGAGAAGCAGCCTAGAACTAAGGAAAAATTTCCTGATAGAACAATTAATCAGTGGAACAACCTGCATTCAGAAGTTGTGAATGCTCCAACACACTGGAAGTTTTTAAGAAGAGACTGGACAGCCATTTATCTGAAATGGTATAGGGTTTCTTGCCTCAGCAGGGGGTTGGATTAGATGACCTCCAAGATCCCTTCCAACTTGTTGTTGTTGTTGTTGTTATTTCCAAACTGGATAATTATCAACAACAACCTCTGCTGCAAAATTTTGTACGGCGATTACAGAGGTAATCTTATATGGAAGTTAAACAAATTGATGAAGGTTGGAAGTCACTTTTTATATATGTTTTCTTTTTGTTTTTTATATTCTTTTCTTTTTCTTTATATTCTGTCTTTCTTTTTTCCTACTCTTTTTATTCTTTTTTCCATTCTCTTTCTCTAAATTTAGTTTATATTAATTTTTACTATTGTAATCATCATTCTTAATAAAAATTAAATAAAAAACTTGATTCAAACTAGGCCTTCCTATTCAGATGCTAAAAGGTGTTTCAGAGCATGTGGGAAGACAGGGTCTGAAACAGCACAGATCTACAGCAGCTTATAACAGGGAAGGGACATAGGATTTCAGATACAGAAAACTTCAAAACTGCAGAAACTAACAACTGCTCTCCCACATTCTTTTGAGGTTTTCCTTATTTGTGAATTTAGAAACTGGATTTTCTAATCTACCTCTTATTGAGTTACAAAGAAGAGGCAAAGTGATCTTTGTTGTGTTTTACATCTTGATGAGAAAAACCATTTCCACTTGTATTTCTATTCTTCTCTGTTCAAATTTTTGTCCTATGTGGGTGCCAAAAATAGTTAACAGACGAATGTGATCATGTTTTGACATAGAAAAAGTAAAACCAAACTACATTAGTAATTTAATAGCATTAAATATCAGCACATGCCTAGGTGGAACAAGACAGAAAGGAAAGAAAGCAGTATTCACCTTCAAAATATTTTTATTTGTATCATTTTTTTCAAAGAAACAATATAGATCTATTTTAAATTTCATTTATCTAATTCCACAAAACATTTCATACCGCATAAGTCTTTGAACCTGTAGAAATTGTTTCTAGCTATACATATTAGAATATATCCTGGTATCTGCCATCATATTGTGGATTTAAAACAGTGGCAGGCATTGGTAAAACCCTGCCTCATGATGTACTAAATCTGCATTCCTCACTTATGGTGCATTCATACAAAAGGCTCAGCTAGGAGATCTTTCTTAAATGATGCTTCAGTGCCATTTTCTTCACAAAACAATAGATTTTTTTCAGGTATTATGTCTGAACAGAAAATTCAGGGGACGCTATGTCAATGACCTAGTGCCACATTTGTAGGGGCTTCTCAAATGCTAAACATCTCCCTCAGCCTTGAAATGTGAAGTGATCCTTCTATAAGAGGATGCAGTAATAAACTCAGTTTATGAAACCACAGAAGCTCTCACTGGGAACAATGAAGTATTAACCCAATTTGACTAATGGGAGAAGGAACTGGCACTTGACCTAATCAAGAATGTATTCATATATGCCCTTCTACCATTCAACAGCTACCATATACCAGAAGTGCAGCATTTCCAGCAGAGTATTTTCCAATGCAGTTAGTTCAAACATTTAACCAAAAAATGCTATGTACTGTAGTAATCATTTTATATACTATATATTCTTATGTGAATGTCTCAAATATGCTAGCAGCTGAATGAAAATTTATCTTTTATGTATTTTTTTTTCAGGGATATGCCACAAGCATTGAAAGCACCACTTTTAAATCTATCCATCAATTGTTACTTAATATTGTCTTTTATATATGATAACCTTTCTTGACATGCTAATAGTTGATAGCAAATAGTTTAGAGAGAGGATTGCATGTGTGATGGGATGATATAATAGAAAGATAAAGAATTAATTTTTGGCCCTCCTCAAAAGTCCTGAAATTGGTTTCACCTTGACTATGAAATAAAAACAGTACTCATTATAGAATTAAATAGAAGGTTGGGGTTCAATATAGTTAAATAAATTTAGGTGTACTTTTCAACTATAGGAAAGGTGATCAAGTGGTTGCTTTGTAACTATTTGTTGAGTGGATATCTGGGCAGTCCAGACTTCAAACGTCACAATGGCTTGATTACCAATGGTAGAGTAAAAAAAAAGTAGGGAAAGCATGCAGGGTATGGTTCTGGAATTCTGGGCACAACCCATGCTGCAAAACCTTGGAAAGTACATGTGCTATTTAGAACTCATATAAATCTGCAGGAGAAGGATAGTTGGAATACTTAGATTATGGAGATCTGTTAAAGAAGCTGATATATAGGTAGCTCTTACTTAGCAACCACTTGTTCAGTGATCATTCATAGTTGACTTGTGGCAATTACTATTTTGTGTTCAAAATCACAAAAAAGGGAGGGCATTGGTCCCCTCCTCAGCTGTAGCAACCTGCACCTGGTTTAGGTTAATATTCCCTTTTCCCTGGAAATTAGCACAAAGTTCATCAGCATAATCTCATCCCTTCTAGGCAGATGCAGTGTGTGAACTCCCCACCCTCACCCCAATGCCATTTGAATGCAGAATGGAAGAAGAAAGTCTAGGTTTTTAATTCTTCATACGTCTTTATGTAACCTGGTCCCTCATTAAATACTTCATTAAAAACTGAATTATTCAGTATTCAGTCAATACTGAAAAGTGCATTCTTTGCATAAATCTTCAGTCTAAAAAAATATAATGGGTGCTTATGCATTTTGTCATACAGAGAAAAATAATTAATCTAATCTAATACTCTTATCTAATCTTATGCCCTCCAGAGGTATTACATATCATCTTTCATAGTCCACAAGGACTATTTGGAAGGAGAGCCAAAACCAGATTATGCTTTAAACATGGTTAAAACATAGCTCCCTACTTGAATGTTCTGCTCTCCTCCCTCCCAGCTCTCAATTTAGACACTTCTTGTGGTAAGAATTGCTTAGTCTACTTCTTGTCTACTTGACCTGACTTGTTGTATATTTATATTTTTTTGTATTTATTCATTAGTCTTTCACATTGGCTGGGAAATTCCTAGGGCAGTGATGGTGAACCTTTTAGAGACCGAGTGCCCCAAAACTGCCCCCGCTCCACCCTCTGTCCTGCCCCCGCCCCACCCCGCAGGGCCACTCACTGCCTTCAGGGCCCGCCACAGATCACTCGGGCAGCCCAGCAGCGCCATGGCGGCCACGCCCTCTGCCCGCGCCCTGCAGCATCAACTGTGCGTGATGGGGTGTGAGGGCAGAATCTTGTCTATGCTGCCTGGCTGCCATGTCCTTGGCTGCGCTGTTCCGCATGGGCCACGCTTGGGGCAACTCTGCTCCAGGGGGGCTGCTGGTGAGGGAGTTGTGGGGGTAGGCGAGGCTGGGGCAACAGCACGTGTGCCCACAGAGAGGGCTCTGAGTGCCACCTCTGGCACCTGTGCCATAGGTTCGCCACCACTGTCCTAGGGAATGTCTTACATGTCCAATGTATGTAAAAGTTACCAGATTTTCCCAAAGTCTCTCTTGGCCACAGAGCTCTGAATCTCAGAGAATCCTCATATTTTGTGCCTGCTCTTCCAGAGGGATTGCAATTGCATCCAGAGCTACAGGTGGAATTAATGTGGGGCTGTTTTGTTTTTCTGCAGTAGGACACTCAAGGCAACTAGCAACAAAAAGGATCTGTCTGTCTGTCTATCATCTATCTTCATAAGCTCACATATAAAAAATTAAAATACTCTTAGTGAGACTGCAAAGACCTGGGGAATTAAAAGCAAAGGTTCTTGATTCCTTTCCTGAAAGTGGAAAGAGTGAGTCGTGAGCACAGTTCTCAAGGGAATGCATTTCATAGCTTGGAAAACAGGAGAAAGCCCTCTCCCACATATGACAAATGGTTCTCAGAAAATAAGGCCATTTCCAAGAGAGCCTTTCTTACTGATCTTAATATCTGGACAGGTTCATTATAAGACAGGCAGTCACTCAAGATATCAAGGTCAAAGCAATATAGAATTTCAAAGGATAAATCCATCTCCTTAAGTGAAGCCCGGAAAATAATTGGTTACCAATGCAGGGCACATCCTATATCATGAACCAGTTACTAGCGTGGCATGCCCCTGTTAAAAGCATCAAGAAGCATCAGTTTACCTGAACTTAGCAACCCTTTAAATAATGAAATACACATTTCCAGTTGATAAGGGTGGTTGGTACCTGTGCTTTCACTGGTTTTAGTGATATTGTATAATGGTTGCTTGACATGCTGAGCATTTCTGTCTTCCAAGATGCAGCCTCCAAATTCTTACACAGTCAAGTTTATCCAGAACGTTAGAGTTGATCATTGCAATATTTATGCGCAAGATAAATCTGTGCTTTCAACTTCTAATAATATGACTCTGGATGATAAATTGTTCAGGCTGCATATTTCACCTTTTTTACCCTTACAACAATTTGATGCATATTTATTCTACTCAGTTCAGAAGAGTTTATTTCTCTAAATAACTATGCACAGTATCCATTAATTAGGTTTTTAGATTAAGGCTTTAAATAAGGCACACTCTTGCTTTTTTGTTCACCTGCTACAATATTGGAGATTTTTTGAGAACATTTCTTTATGTGGTTCATAAAGATCTTTATATGCTGGGATATATATAATTATATTCGGTGGACATGTGCAATAGAAGGCCAGTTACTTTAGGGCACTTAAAAGGCTGTGAAACCTTCCAAAAATACATTTTAAAAGCTATCACATTCGCTTCAACTCCAAGAAATAATGCAAATTATAAAGCAGCAACATTGCTGAACAAAGTACTACGTTAAGTGCATGTCTTTCCCCCCCCCAGGGAAATAATATCAAGACCAAGTGAGTTTTGTGCAGTGACAGATATAAATTACGTGATTCAGAGTACATGTCTGTCTGTATGTATATGTCTGTATATAGTATATATAAGATTATATTATACTATTATTGCATTATCACAAATTGTGACAGAATGTAAATTTGTCCTTTGGTGATTAATAAATATTGATGGCAGGGTTTTCAATTTCCCTACAGTTGTATTTGATTTTGTATTGTAAAAATGTTGCACCAAATCTATGTATCATTTCTCTTTTCCTTAAAAAAAAAAAAAGTACCATATGCCTTTCTTCTTAATCAAAATCAAAGCAGCCTCTGAAAACTTAACAGGAAGCCTCTTGATCTTTTGAAATATGGCTACCGATGTGCTTCAGTGTACGTGTCTGTATTTTCCAACTCCTCATCAGAGTGAGTTGGCTGTTTCTGGCAGCTGATTTGGTGTATCACGAAGGGTAGCATATTCGGATCAAGATCTCAAAATAATTATTAATACACAGTCCTGTTCATTTTGACTTGAAAATTGCAGCAAAATGCTTTGGGTCAGCCAAATGTGCAGATAGAGTGACTATTTATACAGGTTGAATGATGTTCATGTGGTTTCAAATGCATAAACAAAACTCTCTTGCCACACACTCTTAGGTACACATTTAGTAAGAAATACAAGGTATTGATGATTGAGGATTGGTTCACTTAGTAAGTATTGGCACCAGCCTTGCTAAACCAGTTAAGTGAAGATAGAAACTTGGGGCTCATCCAGGCAGCCACTTTAATATGCTTTCTTCTTCTAATCTATATGCCAGCATAAAGTATCATGGCAAAATTTGCTCTGTCCTGACAGCTGTGCTGTAGTCTGTCTCAGTGATGAAACCAGTAAGTAGTAGTATTTTTATATGTTTGATATGCAATAATGTAAGAAAAATAATGGGTGAATTTCCTACACATAGGGAAAATAACCATCGGTTGCTTCCCCCTAACATGGAATGGGACTGGGGAGAGGTGAATTTTGACAAAGGATGTAATCCATGGATTTAGCTATCCTAACCTGACCTTCAGGAAGAGTTAGGGTCTTTCTGCCTTCCTCCTTTATATGAAAGCCCCAATTCACCCTGTCATCCAAGCTCTGCGGCCAATTCACATGGTGGAAAAAGGTTTTCCAGTTCTATAGAAGAAGCTGTCATGTTATACTAAGGAAGCTTCTATCCACCCCAGAAAGGATCTGCAAATTACCTCTCTGTTCTTCTTGTGCTCTTTTGCATTTCCTCTCATTCTGTTTCTTATGCTCCTCTTAGTCTTAGTCTCTCTTGCTTGATTTGTCTTGCATGCTCTCTTGCCCTTTTTTCTCACTCTCTCTCTCTCACTCTGTCTGAAAACAGCTGATGGGAAGGCTGTCTGTAGGCTCCAGCAGATGGACTCCCCACTCCTGCCATTTTTGTTCACCCTCTCTGCCACTCTATCATGAGCAGAAGTGGCAATCAAAAGCTGCAGTAAAACAAAGTCTGCATTACTCTAGTTTCATATGTATAGGCTCTAAATAGCAAACATAGAGTCACTTAACAAATGAGAAATGATTA
Organism: Azemiops feae; assembly: GCA_023970755.1. Classification (NCBI taxonomy): domain Eukaryota; kingdom Metazoa; phylum Chordata; class Lepidosauria; order Squamata; family Viperidae; genus Azemiops; species Azemiops feae. Next base: position 2,996,931 of record JALGBA010004287.1, read on the forward strand.
GACTCAGAATGTTCCTTTTGTCTTTTTGCTTTGAAGGTTAAATTCCCCTGCACCCTTCAGAGAATTGTCAGGCTGAAATGTATGGCTGTGTATGCAGCACTTGGAAGAGGCCAGTTAGACGTTCAGGTAGACCCCACCTTCTATTTTGTCATCACTACAGTGGGTTTTGAAACACCCAAAATTGTGCTTGGAGCAAGGCTTTTGTGGAGTGAAAATTGAGAGCACCACTTTAATGTCATATCAGGTAAAAGCAAAAATAGGCCATCCCAGCCATGGTTAGGAAGGCATCTTCAAGCACTGTTAGGACACACAGATGAACCCTTGTTATGATTAGTCTTCATAGAGATAGAAGCTGAACCAAACTTACAATCAGTAAATGTTACGCTATTTTTCCTGTTGATGCAAGATGCATTTTGATTTGGGATTTTTAATCCTTTTTAGTCTTGGCTCTGTGAGAAAGCTGTGTCTAGTTCCATAGTTGGTACAATACAAAAGAGTGTTGTTGATTTTCTGTCCTGGTGAAATGTCAGGTTTTGAGCCATCAAAATGACTTCTGTTGTGTCCTGGCAAGCTGAGATTTTCATACTGCAATTGCTACAGCAAAGAATCTAGCTTCCACAGTGACCTTTTCCAAAGCTACTTTCCCATGGGAATTTGAGGGCCAGTTATAAATCCAAATCCACATGTGGCTGATCTTTTCCCATTTTGGTGTGAAATATGACCTTCCATTACTGCTTGGGATTGTGTACAGTGTCGGGCCAATATTGGCAAGTTGTCATTTACAATGTAATTCTTGTTCGAACAAGAACAGTTTTCTGTCCTTTTCAAGCCAAAGAAAGATCATAGCATCATACAAACACAAGTGGCAGTCAAAAGGACTTCTGCCTAACCTACACAACCATGGAACCTGCAAACTGTCAAAGTTAAAAGCATTTCAGTGTGTAGCAGAGATTTATTAATGCATGCAGCAGAATTCTACTGACCATTGGCTATTATCACTGTCATGTATTAATCTAGTTTAGGTTGAATTGATGAGTGATTCACTAGTTGAATTAACTGCTGCTTTCAAAAGCACTTATAACTAACTATCTTTTGAAAAAGAATTAAATGTGATACAGAATACTTATTTATGTTTAGTTTTATACATTTCATATTGTGCTTTTAACAGCAACAACACATTTCCAGCTCTATCTTATGGCACATTAGCAGGCTTGAATTTATACGTGTATGTGTTGATGTGCATTTTTTAAGACAAGTTTTTGCTAAGTGTCAAATAACTGCAGAATGCAGTTATTTCGGATTTATTCTAACTGCACCAGAAAAAAAACATCCTATAATATCTCTTAAACGGTTTGCTGCTAGACAGGATACTTTATCTCACTTAGCAAGGACAAAATAAGTTTAAAATTAGCAAATGCTTTACATAGTCTTCTCATTCCCACCCATCCCCGTCTGTCACTTTTGCTTCAACAGTTGCTCTTTAAAGGATCCAACTCACAACTAATATATTTTCTTATAAAAAAAGATTATTGGACATGTGATTAATGACTTCTAAAGATAAGAAAACATTTTTAATTGTTGCTATATTGAGAGGAAGTATTAACTGAAAATCGGGAAAGGAGTGTGCATTAAGAAAAATAACTAATTCAACTTGAGATGGTCTGGTTTCCTACAAAATGTATTTCTGTACATTTAAGCCTTCATGCATCAGCAAAAGCATTTTCCTGAGTTATGGATTTCCTCTTCTACATTCAGATTGTAAAAGCAACAGCTGACAGATTCAAATATTAAAAGGGAGTTGAGGTCTGTTTTCATGCTTTCCATAGCTTTCAGTCTGACTCCAAGTGATTACAAGATTAAGTTTCTGTAGTTTTTCTTGGCAACATTTTTGAAAGGGTTTGGATGTCTAAAGCAAGATTAGAACTCCTATTTCTCTGCTTCTAGTCTAGTGCCCTAATCAAGAGGTCCCCAACCTTTTGGGCATCAGGCACCGGTTATGTGGAGAGGTGCCAGAGGGTGCATGGTTTTATGTGCTGCCTGCATCCTGCGGATGGGGCTTTGCTTGTTTCTGTGGACCGGTTGCTGGCATGCCGCGGCCCAGTACTGGTCCACGGACCGAGGGTTGGGGATCCCTGCCCCAACCGCCAGACTTAACTGAATATCTCTATATCTTTAGGTTTCTTTAAAACAATCACAAAGACCACAACTGCAGCAACTGGGGGAGGGGGAAAAGCAAAAACAGGAATAGATCTTTCTCTTTTCTGATCATATTACTGATATAGATTATTTCACCAGCTGCTGTTTACCTAAACAGGGAAAAATATATGATGGTTGTATATCTTTTCCCAAATTGTAGATTTCAAGAGAGATGAGGGCAGGTATGTATGTAAAAACAGAGTCAGGGTTAAATTCGTCATCATCAGTGCCCCCATTCTGATTCAGTTTGGGAACCTCATGGCTGTTTTTATCTTACAGCATCAAGTGAATTGATGCAAGATAGGAATATACTTAGGCAGCAGTTAAGCACTGTTCATTTGTAGGAAAAACTCTGCTTTGGGATGGTGGTCCTTCCAGGAAGACATTGATGGTCTCATTTCAATGCTCTTAAGTCAATTCTGAGATGAGGTGACTGAACTCTAGTTATAAGATTACATTCATCCTGGGCCAAAACAAGAAAAAAGCTCCAAAATTCTTGTTACTCTGAATCTGCTTCACCCCTAGCCAGGGGCATTTGCAAGATATGGTTAAAAAAAGGATCACCACAATAGTACCACATTGTACCACATTGTACATAGAGCCCTGATGGCACTGTGGTTAAAGTACAGTATTGCAGGCAAACTCTGCCCACAGCCTGGAGTTCAATCCTGATGGGAATCAAGGTTGACTCTGCCTTCCATCCTTCCGAGATCGGTAAAATAAGGATTCAGATTGTTGGGAGGAATATGCAAATAACACTTGTAAACCACCCAGAGAGTTGGCGCTATTGGGCAGTATATAAGTCTAAAAGCTATTGTATTGCTATTGCCATGTTTGATTGCATTGTCATGGCTGCCATTTTGACTTTTTTTAATCCTCCCCTGTGAATACTCCTTATCTCAGCCTTATTCATGTAGTTTACTTCAGGCTGCTTTTCAGCTGTCAATTCCAATAAAAAAAAAGATATTTCTGTTTCTCAGTGGAAACACAAGATATAGCAACAATTTGTTGTACTACAAGACCATGGAGGTGCATACATGAAGTTGAAAGAAATGGAGCTTGCCTGAAACCACTTACCATACTTTTGGCAGTGGAACTTAGAGACAAGAGATGTTTCTTAGATTAAGCTAGACCAGTGATAAAGCTTGATACTATAGCTTTGTTGCTTTCTCTGAGTAGCAATGATTGCATTAATTTTTAGCAAGATAACTTTCTCAGAGCTGCGGTTTTGAACTTTTTTGCTGGTAATGGGAGGCATTTTGTGCTGAAAGTGTTTTTTTTATGGGCAGTAATGTGGGTGGGAAACAACAAATCACAAACAGGAGATTAAACCATGTTGTTCATATAAGTTAAGCCAGGAGCAAGATTTAATTTTTAATATTATATCTGCTCTTCTCTGAATATGTAACTATATTTGATGCTTATGCTTTATTAGGGTGGGTGGGTTGGGGAATACTTAGAAATTTGGCAGTTAAATATTAATTCAATATACAAACACTTGCTGTTGGGAGAAAATGCTCCAATCTCTGAGATGTGACCTTAATTAAAACTTAGTGAATTCACATATGTGATTTGGTTGCCATTTCCCAGACTTATCTCGGGATTTGATTTTTGGTAAACACAATGTACGTGTCTCCAAAATAGTATTAAAGTGCAGTCTAATATGTTTATTTTGATACAAAAGGCTTAGAAAAGCATATTTCAAGGAAAAATAATTTAAGATAAAGTTCTTGTTGGAGTTTCCTAATAATAAAATGTACTTCTGTTTGTTTTCCAACTTCTACAGTTACTGGCTAACCAACAAAGTTTACATCAAGCGACCCAGCACAGGACTCCTTATGTATACCCTCGCAACGAGGTTCTGTGATGAAATTCACCTTTACGGATTCTGGCCCTTCCCAAAGGATATAAATGGAAAATCAGTCAAATACCATTATTATGATGACTTAAAGTACAGATACTTTTCAAACGCCAGTCCCCATAGGATGCCATTAGAGTTTAAAACACTGAACATGCTACATAATAGAGGAGCACTTAAATTGACCACAGGGAAATGTATACAGCAATAATGCACGAGTCAAGTATCAAGAGAAATACAGGAAATTCAGATTTTATAGAACAGCAGTGGGATCCAAGCAGTGGATATAGCCCAGTGCACTGTATTAAGCCATCCGAACATAAGGAAGTACATCAAGTCTCTATTACCAGCTGATGTTTTACCTGTTGAAGTGCTAAATCTTGAGTGCAATGGTTCAAGTAAGTGCCACTTTTGCTAAAAAGAAATTTTGAATGTATACAATCAGTAGTGTTTACAAGATCCAACAATGCATTCATCACTTGTTAAAGAAGCAAATTATTTGCTCGCTGCTCATTTGCCTCCGCACAAAGTCAGGCAATGTCCAAAGGAATAACCTGGCATTGAAACGAAGTGAAAGGAATCCGAAGTCAAGGTGGAATTTGGAGAGCAGTGGATCATATCTCAAAGATCAAACAAGACACCTTGGTCGGAGGAATGCCTAACTTTGTATTATAACCTCTTTCTCTTTTTCTTTCTTGTTTTTCAGATTGTCATGCATTTATCATAGTGTTTGGGTATTGGAACTCTGTAAGGGATTTTAAAAAGACAATAATATGGACTTTCTAACTGAACTTCAAGTAGTGGTCTTAGAAGAATGTCTTAATTCTTTAAAAATCCCTGAAAGTTAAAATGAATATTGTATCATCTTGTTCAGCTTAACCTTGCTTAAAGTCAAAACTGGCTCCATGTGAGGGCTTGTTGATGCTGCAGTATGCAGAGCCATTCCCCTGGTTTTGCAGGCCACAGAATATACTCTATGCTAGCCTTAACCACCTGAAGGAAGATGTAGTGCTGACAAGAATGATACTTGACTATAAATCCCTCTTATACAAAGTGGACGGTGGAAAAGTCATCTCAGAGAGACTGTTTTGAGCAGTATTTAAAAAACAGTATAATTTGAGTACTAGGGCTTAGAATCTCCCAGTTGCTTTATGTGCCTCCCCGGGTTGCTGTATCAGTGAGGTGCGCAGCATAGAAATTTGATAATAATAAAAAAATGTGCTTCTGTTGGAGGGAATGATAAATACACGTTCAAATGAAAAACATTCTTTCCGGTCTCTTCTGTTTTAAAGAAAAAGCAGTTGTGAGATCCTGATCCAGATGGCGGGTTTCATATTGGGGCTCATGCATCTATTCTCAATTATTATTTGCCTCAAACAGCAGCAACAGAAGGAAAGATTTTCAAACCAGAGGCTGACTTATACCCTGAAATCCGATGGGGAACATGTTCTGGCTCAGGGCTTCATATGGCTTTGTCTTCAAGCTGTCATTTTAAAAACAATCTTAAGCATGTTTTTAAAGCACATTCATGATAACAAATCATATGATTAAGGTTAGGAGCATCCACGAGGTGTGTGTGACAAAGGGTAAGGTTTTGATTATGTGGTTGCAGCCACCATGTTGACTTTTTTTGGACTCTCACCACCTCCTGCCAAGGTCTCTAATAGAGGAGAGCTAAATGGAGAAGAAATCCATGTAATTTGGCCCTATGTCATAAGTTAATCATCCTGAAAGCATTTCATATTTTGAGCAGTTATTAAAGCAAGATTGTTTCCTTGTATGGCATATGAAAAGAATACTATTAACAAGCAGGTGCCCTTACATTTGGTACCAAAGATTATGCTGATTTTTGTAATTGATAATGTATTTATTTACCTTGTATTGACAAAAACATGTACATTTAGTATTATCACTGTGTTGCTGTACTGCTGAGGAAACTGTTTGCAATCATCTCTGTTTCCTATTAACTTAGTAGGTAGATTCTGTTTGAATGACAAATTCCTTAACTTGTCTTGGTTTTTGAATATTTTCTTGAATATTGAATATTTTATAAACAGACCAAAATGGCCCGTGACTTTCATTAATCAAAATAGGATAATAGAAGTAATGAAAAAAAACATTAATACTTATTTTCAGATTCTGTACTGGCAGTTTTCCCCACTATTTTTAGTTTGTTTACAATATATTCATTATAGTGCTGGACAATATCCCTGTTTTTCTTGACGTATAGTATAAATGATAAATAGTAAATGAAAAACCTCACTGCTAAGATACTTTGCCTTTCTGCTTTTTAGAAACTTCCTTTTCTTGTACTATTTTGAAGAATTCTATTGTTGCACTTTGCTCCGAAAGGTTTTCTAAAGAGGAAGATTAACGGAAGCACTACCGTCGAGCAGGGTTGTTCACAGAATAGCTGCAAACCTTAGTATTTGAAGCACATTTAATGACTGGTGTCAAAATTGCTACAGGGTGAAGAGAGTACTTACTTCTTTGTCTCCTCATTTATCTCCACTTTCTAAATAAGAGCAAAAGGAGAAAACTTCTGTAAAGCAAACATAGAATACACTTTAATTGGATCTTATGAAATAGAACATATAAGGAAGAATGGGCTGTGGATGTCATTTTCTCACCAAAGGAAAAATCTTGAGCTTCCTTCCAGGTCTTAAGTTCTATTCTCACACTTTTCCTTTCTGCTTACATACTTATGCGTGCATTAATTAATTAATTAATTCTGGCTTAAAACCTACCTTATTAAGATCAGCTATTCATCTCTTCCACTTACTAATGAGTTGCCTAATGCATCACTGTCACTTCAGAAGACCCTAAGAGAAACTTTGGTAGATCATACTAATATTCTGTCTAATCCAGCATCCTGTTTTCCATAATAATGTCTTTGGGAAGCTCACAGACATTTCTTCTCGCCTATAACTCTTCTTTTTGATTAAGACAAGGATGAAGTTATTTGAGCTTGGTAAAGTGGATGGAAAATGGTAAACAATTCACAACAACGAGTTAAGCAGTTGTTGGTATTACTGAACTTGATTCGCAAGCTTGTGAGAAATGTATACATGCCAATGCTAAGAATTTAGCTGCTGCTGCTTTTTTCACTAGAAAAAGTATTTGATTCCTGCAGTATTATTTTAACTGGTAGCTATTTTCTTTTTCTTGTTCTAAAAAAAAAAAGAACAAAATAAATCTGTTGTTGTCTACTCAACCAGAACAAACTTTTGTTTCGATGAGGCATTGAAGCTAACAAATTATACTCTTTCTTGTTCACTCAGTAAATAAGATTGATCTTCCTAACAAAAGAAGTTTAATTTGTATTTATGGTTATTTACAAGCTCACTTGTTTGCAATACAGTAAGAATAAATACATTAAAATACATTCAACAACAAGAATTCATTGTTGTAGGATTTTTCTTTCTAGTTCATAAAAATGCAAAAGGGTATATCTGCAGGCTGCAGTACTCACTTTATTAAGAATGATGCCTGCATTTTTTAAAATGCAATTTTTGGACAGAATAGACTATACACTTTAAAACCTACAGGCAAGATGTTAAGTGGTGCCTTTATAATCAACTTACATTATCTTGAATCTTAATATTCACCTATCACTGGTTTATATTATTCTTTCCTTGTACAGACTATTTCAATATGTCCATTATAAAGAAAGGGCTAAAATACAGATTAAAACCCCTTTTATGTTTTTCATCTCTCAGGAAAATTTAAATTTTCCAAATCAAAAGAGAAGAAAGTTAGAATTAAAAAAAAAAGATTAATATATATTGCTGTACTAAATGTTTAAAAAATCAACTGTTTTTCATTATAAGACATTAAAACCCTATGTGTAAAATAAGCCTCATTGAAGACAGTAAACATGGATAGATTTGGACTATAAAAGAACAAAACCGAATAAAAGCTTCTAAACAAAAAAAAATAACTAAAAGTGATTGAAAGTATCAGAAAGTTTTTCAAGAACTCAATACCTTCAGAGCCTATATTCATTTCATCTAATACATTTGAAATTATTTACAAATAAGTTATCTCTTCTTTATACATAGTGTCAGCTTGCTCATCTTCCTCTTATTTTATGTACGATAAATTCAGCTCATAGAACAGCCTTGCCTGTTCTTTATTGTCAGATTCTACTACTCTTCAGGAAAGCCTGCCTGATGTCTTTGTCCTGGGTTTTGTTTTTTATATGAATTGAAATAAAGCTTGCCTTGAAATTTCTATTCTTTCTTTAAATGCAACTCCTACTGCAAGTTTTTCCTTTATGCAGACCTACATTGTAAATTTGTAGCTTTTGAGAAGAACCACCACTTAAAATCTAGGGTTGGAGATGCAATGCCTGCAGGCACCATAAAATATAGTGATTCGCAAGTCATCGAATTTTAGGACTCTAAAATTAAAGACTTCTATTGTAATAAAACAAATACAAAGACTGTCAAGTTCATGGGGTATTGATATTGCTAAATGGGACAATCTCCTGCAATTTTAGTAATTTTTAATTGAGAAAATGTGGCTAGAGCTCTGGGAGAAGAAATAGGGTTTAGTGCCTAAGCAGGAGGTTGGAGTCAAACTGCCGGCCCCGCGGGCCAGATGCGTCACACCAAAACCGCGCCTACCCCATTGCCGGCAATGGGAAAAAAGTTGTGATATGTCGCGACACGTCACGTGACGTCGCGAGTTTCACACCCGTGGGCTAGAAGACCTCCAAGGTCCCATCCAACTGTTATTCTATTCTATTTTATTCTAAATATACAGAAAGATTTTGGCCATGCATTGAAATAATAGGTGATCCCTTTTCAGATCCTTGTAAAGAATAAATTGAAGTTTCTCTACATTTTTGCTCTTTTCCTTACCACGTTTTACTGTCAGGATTCTGGATGAATAGACCAATATTTTTCCCATTATTATTGCCCAGCACTATCTCCAACAAATATTCAGTGCCAAAATTAGACCACTTGATAAAAAATCTATAAAGAAATCTTAAACTATGAAATTAGAAAGGGAATTTGTGTTCATTCAAGAATGTTTTTCCTATGAATGTAAATCATAAATCAATGTTTAAATTGGGGGTTATGTTAGGAACTCTATTTCTGAGATTAGTGATGATAAATGTACAGTGAAATCTCATTTAAGTGGACTAACAGGAATTGGGAGTTATTAAGAAATATCCAATAGGTTAGAGATTTCTCATAGACCATTATGTAAATGATGAAAAGTATATCATTTGTGTCAATTTATATTATTTGCATAATGATTACTATTATGCAAATGAAGTTACTCTGAAAAGTTGCTCCATTCCATGTAAAATCTATTTCATCAAGATCCAGTTAATTAAGGCTTTTCTGTTCTTGCTTCCCCCCCCCCTTTTATTCTCCCTTTTATTCTGTTAACTAAAAGGTAAAATCTTTTCAACATTTCCTTTAGTTTGTTATCTATCTGATATATCTCTATTTTATATCATGCAGAAAATAGATTCACAAAATTAAAGACAATTAATTGAATCTATATTAAGTCATGCTTACTTGAAATTGATGCATTAAAAGCAATAGAAAGCAGGATAAGTTTGATTCGCAATTTACTGCAAATTTGGTCAACTTACATTTTCCAAACTTATAGGGGTGTTAAAATTCATGTGTACTACACTTTCCATATGTTTTTATGATGCAGCTTAGAAAAAAGTTAAGAAAATATATGCTAGGGATATAAAGCACTACATAATGCCTATATTGGAAAAGTTCACTATATTGGTACAGTTGAGATGAAAACATTAATTATTTGCAAAAATGCACATATTACAAAAAGTGTGGCTAAATATAGTAGAAAATTTTGCAAGGAAATGTATAGGAATTTTTATACTTTAGAAAATTCACAAACTGGTGCAAGAAATAAAACAAGGTGATAAAAATGAGTAATTATTAAAAATTGATATTTATTAATTTAAAATAGCCATATATAGAAACTGGAAAATATTTCAGTGTTGGTTAATTTCTAAACATGTTTGCATCAGTTTTTTTATGAATAAAACGTCCAAAATTCATGCATTTCCATATCACATATTTCTTGTATATTAAATGCTATTTTTTGCAAATAATTTCTCCATGTGGTACTATATGGTTTTCTGAATAATTTTATTTTGTGATGTTCAGTTGCATTATTACCCTGCAAAATTCTAAAACCACCAGGTACAACACAGATTTATTCTATTTTATGTTTTAACTTTAAAGGATATTCACTGGGAAGCTTATATAATACTGGTCAAACCCATTTCTCCTTCATTCCTAGCTATAACTAATGAATACATACATTGTTTATTTGTTTATTTTTTTTCTCCCCCCCCCCACATATATTGTTTTCTAAGCATGTCTTAATCAGTAACCTAGCCAAAGCTATTTGTGAAGTGTGCAGTTTAAACTGAAATGATCGTATTTTACAGATAGTTTTCAATTTGCAGATAAAATACAGACACTCGAAATCTTGTCAACAACTCCTAAACTTGGCTCTGTGACTTTGTTCCCAGTTAAAATTACCATTGAATTCACTAAATATAAAAGTTGTGTAATTATGTTGGGAACCAAGGATTAGGTTGTAGTCCAGTGAATGGTCATCTATTAAAACAAGTGAAAACCTAGTAGGGTTTTTTTGCATTCATACATCAGTTTATTGTGCTCCCTGAGGCATATCACTCTACCTTGATGTAAAGTGCCTCAGGGAGTGAGTCTATCTATCCCCATAAAACATTGCAGTATGATTGCTCTAAATGGACTTGATCAGCCCCTTCGCTTTAATGGAAGAACTGCCATTTTTTCCAAATGAACTACTGTAGCACTTTGAAGGAAAGGTTCACTGGAACACTAGAACCTTTATTGAACCTTTTGAAAGATTTACAAGCATTCAGTATACCTTTAAACCTCTCACAGGAACAATTCCGTCTACTCCCTCTTTGGTTTTGTGCAAAGGAAGTCAGACTATGGGATAAAAGTCTAATATACAAAGTGGCCAAAAAGTTTGATTATAACTGAAGGTATGTCTCAAGGCTGCAAATGCCATCCATAAAGTTACAGGAAACGAGCACCTCTGTTTCTCCAGTGGGAATGATATGGTCCATGCCATTGGAGCTGTGCAATTTTTACATCCTTTTTTCCTCCCTGTCCTTATTATTTCATCCTTTGAAAAAGAGCACTGTTGTCCTAAATCGGTAAAAGCACAATTGTTTTAACTGTATATATTAGAGGAAGGATGTTTGTGGAAAATGCCTTCCTAAACAGTACTACTGCTAGTAAACTTAAACAGGTCTCATTTGTGTGCACTGTTGAGATGTATTCTGTCAGGATCATCTTGTTTAATGCAGTTTAATATTATTTTGTGTATAGGAGTTGCTGTTTAATTCTTTGTTACTTGTACTTGTAAAATAAAGTCAATTTCTTTCCTTTTCCAGTCCTTTTGTTTGCTCAATTGTGTACTCTATTTCTTCTACAGCAATCAATACATTATTTTTTCTGGAAGGATGGCATTAATTGAATTCTTATATGAAATAGCAAAAAATGCTGTAAAAATAATACTTCGTAGAGTTTTAAGACAATTGATCCAGTAAAATTCATACTCAACGTGCTCTAATTCGGAACTCATGAAATATTTTGCACACCTCCAGTCTGATATATTTTATAGAATGCCATTCATTTATTCTTATGTAAATGTCAGTGTGATTAAAAGTCTGCTAGGTTTCATTTTTATAGGCTATGAATGCATTAAACCAAAATTTTAATAATGTGAGAATTCATTGACAAGCAATTTAGCCTCTCCTTTGAACATTTGTTTAGAACACTTTATTCCAGTTTTGCAGATAAGGCACTATACTAGCTTTCAAAACACATTAGTTGTTCAGAAAATATATGCTAAATATTGCACAGCAATGCTCAGCATGCATGTAAGACAACTTGTAGTTACAGGAGAAATATGAGGAGGTAGAAAAGTGGGGAGTGAGTAACCAAACTAGATTGTTAAAAGATGCAGAAAAAAGAAAGCAAAAACAAAATAAATGTGTGCAAGGAAGACCTGGATGAAGAGTGAAGGTAAAGACAATGGTTTTCAACAGGAATCCAAAAGATGTATAATCAGATGCTTCATAAATTACAAGATGGAGAGAATAGGCACTATCACAGAGAAGATTTGGGAAAATAATTACAGATTGGCACTCTTGTCAGGACATGTAGCAAGATCTGTACTTAGTGATTGACCTGATCTATAATAGTGAAGGCCAGTCTGTCAGCTAACCTATTCCCATGTGTAAACTTCACATCTGGTTCAGTAGCTAACTAGTGTCCCGTACAGTTGCTTCAGAAGAAGCACAGTGTCTATATGGGCCAAGTGCTCCACTCCCATTTCCATATTTTGTTCCTGCTGTACTTTCACAAGCACATGAGTAGCCCCACATAAGCTTCATTACTGTAGTCTAAACATGAGACTAAAGCTTCATTACTGTAGTCTAATTAATGCACTAAACAGTGCATTAATATTGCCAGGCTATTCCTGGCAGGAACTTACAATTGTTATACAACCAAAGTTAACAATGAGTAATTTGGGGCACTACGATCATGTGGGCTTTCAGTGAAAACCTTAGGAACATCTCCAACTGATCTACCAATTCTCTGAAGGAATGCAATCTAATTTAGAAAAGCAAACTAAATGCCCATATTCAAGAACTACATGCCTACAATTTTTTTTTGTATTTATCAGGATTCAGTCTCAATTTCCTGGTCTTCAACATTTCACTGCATTCAGATACTTTAGAATATGCACAATCACTCGATTCAAATGTTATAGAGAGATCAAGCTTAGTAACATCAACTCAACCTCCAAACTGATGAAAATTCCCCAGCAAATTCATACAAATATTAAATAACACTGGGGACAAAACAGTCTTGGCACTTGCACAATACAGTTGCCAGGGTGTAGTGGCATTGTCCAATTTCACTTCTACCGGTATGTGCACTTCTTTCCCTTTTCTCATATGTCTGTGTTAAGATTCTTCACATTAGCTGTCTAAGGGCAGAATATCTAAATTTTATTATTTAGCTAGCTAGCTATTTATCAGATTTGTATATCTGCCCATCTTCCACAAAGGGGACTCTGGGTGGTACACAATAATAAATAGGCTCAATCACCTGAAAAGGGCTGAAGGCAGCAGTCTGCAGATGCAGTAAGAGCAGAAACGTACTGGCACTTTGCCATCCTTATTTCCACAGGATAGGCCTTAATAGTGGCTCTAATCTGTGTTTGGTTGAGTTGGTTCTTTTTTTAATGCCAGCAACACTCTAGACATCTCTTTTCCTATTTCACCCCCCTCAGTTTCTCTGTAATCATGGTGAGTGCCAGGATCCCCAAGAGAAGAGTGATATGGATGTGAGTTGAACCAAGGATTCGGTTGCTCCCTTATTCAAGGCATCAGAGGCACCATATGGCAGACTTGCAGGGACAACCACCAGGTCTCTTGGATGACATGGGATATGCCCAGGATTGTCATGGAAGCCATGAAATCCTGAATCTATTAACAGGAAAGGGAGATTAAAGTCCCCCAAAACCATTAATCTAGGGAACTCCACTGCTAACTCAGAAATGATATCAAGGAGTTCAGGCAAGGATGTTACTGTGCAGCAGGGAGACTAGTATAGAAACCATCTAACTGATTCCTTTGAGCCCAACTTAAGAAATAGGCTGTCACAACCTGAGATTTTTGGAGCAGGACCCCTGAAAGCCCCTGAAAGTGCCAAGAACTGCCTGGTAAAAGAGTGAATTCTGGACAAATTGTCCAGATAAATGTACATATGTTGTGGAGGATCTTGGCCATTTGAAAATGAGTTTTATTCTATGAAAATCACAAAAGTCTCTCAAGCATTCACAAAACTACTAATAAACTGATTCCTATGTTATGATAGCAATATTAAAAACCACAAAACACAATTATTATGTAGGGAAGAAGTGAAACCCAGACTTGATCATACTGGTATATGACACGAGTTCTTAAAAAATAGAGTGCAATCTGTCTAAAGCAAAAAAAAAAAAAAATCATTATTGAACAACATTAATTGCTTCTGCAGTATCCCCAATTTTTGTCAAGAATCAAGAGCAGCATTCTGAGCAAAGTCCCTTTTTTAACTTTAAATGTTCTTTGCTTACACCATATCTTTATGGAGCAACAGAGACAAGAATATTTAACTATCCATTAGGCTGACAAATGAGTGAACACTGTAAAAAGATGGGCTGCCTGAGCTAAACTCTTAATTTTGCTAAATTAGAGAAATAATGTCACCTTTTCTTCTAAAATAAATGATTCAATCAGATATTTTTTCTCTGTGCCTAATGCTTTTCAAAGAAATTATCACCTTCGAAGCTGGCTAGTGTGGAGAGAATAATTACAGACCGATCCATCATTTTCTAAGAATGAGATAACTATATCTAATGTAGGGACTGTTTGTCTTTGTTCAGGTATAAACTTACAATTATTTTAACATTAATTCTTTTAGAAATGTATTTTCTTTTCTCTTAAAGGTTCTTGGCTCACAAATGTAGTTGCTAATGCACCGCTAATAACAAATGTTTCTTTTGCTTCATTCACACATGTCCCTGATACTTTTTCATATTAGCTCTTTGACCTGACTATTATGCACAGTGTCCAAGAGGCTAAACTGCCATCTTCAGTTTAGCTCAATTCATTTCTTTCTGCAGAGGAAAAAATAACTTACCCAATCTGCTGGCTGAGTTAGGCAATATGATACCAATGGCATTATTATTTCTATAGATACCTTAGTGGTCTCCAGATTCCTATTTTTATTGTCTATATGTTTGTTTTAAATAAAATGGGAGAATGAAAAACTTGCTAATTACTAAGATAAGCATCAACCATCCTCATTTTTCTAAGTACCTTTCTGAGCCCTATAAAAATAAATGCTAAATGCACATTAACTTGTGAGAGGAGCAACAGAAGTATGGGTAGCAACTTCAAACAATTGCCTTTTTGGGAGGCAAACATTATTAACTGAGTTGCCCTTATCTCTACCAACTGCGTTAGTGGCAAGATAGCTAGCATAAAAATAAGAGTTGGAAGAAAAAAGAAGAATGGACCTGAAAACATAAATCAGAGGAAGAAGAAATATAGATTTGAAGTTAATCAGCACCGATGAAATGAGAGCAAAAGAAAGATGATCATGGGAAGAGAAATGGGGTTCTTGAGAAGGAGAAGGGGTAGGAGATGGATGACTAAAATGAGCAGGAATCAATGGAATATGAAGAGAAGATATGGTCACCAAAAGAAACAAAGGACAACTGAAGAGATAAAGAAAGGAAAGGAAATTGATCATACCAAATAAATGAGCGTTAGATGAACATGAAATATAATCAGTAGCACCAAAGTATATAATTGTACTCTGACGATTGCACATTGGAATTCAGATAGTTAGTTAGAATCATCTAAGAATAATGGAGTTACTGAAATGAGAAGACCTTTTTTGCTTCCATTCCAGCAAGCAGATTCTTTCTTGTAGTTACTGTCATTGCTTCACAGGAGTTGCCAGCTTGGTGTATTATTCCTTGTTCCTGACAAGAATCTGGACATACATTCCCCAGCAGGGCATTTCAATCACTTCTACTTGAAAATACAGCTCAAATAGTTTGCCCAAGAGAAAGAAAACAGTCCCAGATTCTGCTACATTCTTCTAAAAAAAAATCAGTACATAAAACTCAAACTATTGCTACAGCCGAGACCTCTTTTGGCCTAGGTTTGAAATGGAACCTAAATTATATGTTACATTCCTTTCTTTCCCAAATCATGCTTTTTCCATGCTTCTGGAAAATAATATTTTTTTAAAAAAATAAAGACATAATATATTACTCTTCCTCTTGATTTTATATTTATTTTTAACAACCCACACATGGCCTATTCTGTACAGAACAGAGCATGGCTGAGGCCAGAATATGTTTATATACAATATATATGATACGCCAAAAAGATTCTCCTTCAAAAATGCAGATGGATATTGTTTGCATATTCTGAGAAGAGGGTAGAAGTGACCTCAAGCAGGGTAGCCCATGTGCCTTCATAGTTAGGCTTAAACAATAAGACATGTATCCCATCTCCTAGGTATCTAGTCTAAGATGTGATTGCAAAAACTGATGATGCTCATCTGAAGTGCTGATTCCTATTCATCCATCTGGTTACAAATGATACCTGAAGGCTTGACCTCCAGTATATCAATAGTGACTTTGTGACTTAGGACCCTGTTGATGTTCTTCTCAATGTTTCCTAAGGGAAAAGTTGAAGCATTGATATAATCAACAAAGGTTTGGATTTTCCATCAGTGTCTCAATGGGCTGCCCTGCAGAGACTGAAAACATCTCACCATGGAAGAAAAGTAAAGATAACAGTGGGCTAAGTAGGTCAGCAGAGTTTAAACTAGAATGTATGGCAGAGAAATTCTCACTCAACAGGATCATTGCTTAATTCTGACCTCAAAATAAGCAAAACAGACAGTTCCATTTGAATGTTTATATTTTTTTGGAAAAAAGTCATGTTTTGCTTTATATTTATATCCTACCACAAACAAAACAGTTCTCAGAGGTTTCACTTCTGAAAAGTTAAAAAACAGGAAGTTAGAGTGTTGCAAAGTAAAGAACTAAATTTCAACCACATTTTCATTTCAAATACATCCTTCAGTCAAAATGAACTCCACAGTCTTCTTAACAAATAAAAATTATGTCTATTTTTTCAGGCCTTAGCAATACTCCCCTCCAAGTATAATAGAGGTACTTCCTCTCTATTAAGTGGATCATTTAAACACTCTTATACTTGACCATCTCACTTACACCTGCTTTTAACTAGTCTGCAACATCTCCCTATTGCAAACATCCTTGAGTCATACCACCTTTCAGGGTGAAGCAATTCTTTTGTAGGCAATGCCACAAGCAGAGGCAGGAACTGGTCCCTGAACAAGAACTTCTAGGCATTTCCCCAGAATTGGCTTGCAGACAAACAAGATTAAGAAAACTGAGAAAAGGTCGCAGAAAAGTCATCATACTAATATGGGACGTTTGTGGGCTGGTCTGGACAAGGTTTTTAAAATTAATTTTTGATTTCATTTACATTCAGCTTTAAATTAACATTTAGGATTACTCTCCAGCCATGCATTAAATCATTCTGTCACATTCTGTCTATAATGGTGTTTTTCAAACTTGGCAATTTTAAGATGTGTAGGCTTCAATTCCCAGAACTGAGATCCACACATCTTAAAGTTGCCAAGTTTGAAAAACACTGATCTACAAATTGGTGCCAATAGTCAGAGGGCCTCTGCTTTGTGGGTTTTGTGTAACCCAGAGGCTTTAGGTCAAGGACAAAGCTCACCAGCAGATAAAAAATGCTGTTCCCCCTGTATTACCATTTCCTATGTCTGTGCCTCACCATTTAAACAATATGTGGCCTGCCAAATCAAAATGTATTAATAGAATTCCCGCTGCAAAGTAGCATTTAGATGAGAATGCTTTGATTCTTTTGCTATTCCATTTTATTGTTCCATAGTTCGTATTTATCTATATCATTGGCCATAAGATTACATTAGCAATAAATCTGTTCTGCTTCTTTCCTTAATTAGCATTCCAGAAAGATGTCTGTGTTTAACTGAATCAGTCCTTTTCAAAGGCAAGCAGCCACATCTTGTCTGAAGCTCTGCAGCTGATGCTTTTGTAAGGAAACAATATCCACTTTTTAATCACCAGTCTGAACATATGATTGCATTTCTTGCTCTTTGCCTATAATTGCACTGTCTGCTGCAAGGTGCCTCATAGGGGACAGTGAAAAAGACACAGCTACTTGGGGAGACATATGTGTGCGCCAGCTGAAGTAACAATAGGACTTTTGATTGCAATTTTAGCCTGGTTGGAGTGATCCTAAAATGCCACTCATTCCAGGGGAGAAGACTTTTCAGCTGTTTTTAGACTAGCCAAAGTTATGACGTTATGACAAATGGATGAGCCTAATTTCAGCAAGTTCACACAGCAGAGTGCCTAAGCAATACGGTAACTGAAATCTGAAGATGTTAGCTTTTTTTGTTCAAAGGCCTTTTTAACATCAAAAATGTTCTTTACGCTACAGCTTAACAATATGAAATTCAGTTTTGAAGCTTGGAACTTCTGCATTGAACTAATTCTTTTGGTAGGAGTGGGCGGAGAGAGAGGGAGAGACAGGGAGAGAGGGAGAGGGAGAAGAGAGAGAGAAAGAAGAGAGAGACAGAGAGAAGGAGGGAGGAAACGTGATGGCATTTGGATGCACGCAGACACTGACAATCTTAGATACTTTCTCACAAGATAGTTGTGAGGGAAAATAGAGAGATGGTGAGGACCCCATCACTTGGTAACAAGCTATGTGAAGAGTCCAGTCAGTGATTAGTTTCACAAAACTTCAGCTGGGTTACTCGGTGAAAACAGATTTGCAAACAAAGCCTTCCAAAGCAGGATGCAAAGATCTGAAGTCTTCTCTACTGTTTCTGAGGTAGTTTCAGGCAAACATGAGCTTAATTAGCTTTACACTTCCAAAATAGAATTTTTATTACATTCCACAAGACAACAACACTGGGAAAAGAGAGAGAAACTCAGAACATTATTGGATTCTATATTAAATAAATTAAACAGTCTAATATTGTGCTCTCTATTAGGAATACAAATGGATGCCATACACAGATTCCAGTTTCATTTTAAAAAATATTCTGAATTATATTTATCACATATATCACTTACATGACATAACACAAAGTATGAGATAGCTTTCCTTCCTTCCTTCCTTCCTTCCTTCCTTCCTTCCTTCCTTCCTTCCTTCCTTCCTTCCTTCCTTCCTTCCTTCCTTCCTTCCTTCCATCCATCCTTCCTTTTTATCATAGGACTGGATTGCTAATTCTGCTATATCTTTTTTGCTTCAAGGAATTGAGACTACACAATGAAATCTGTGAAATCAGGGAAGATTTGAAGATTTTCAAGTGGATCAATGTAAAAAGTGTATGGAATTTTATTTATCAGAAGCCCCTAGTGAAGCTTAGTTGAATCAATGACTGCATTTCATTTTTAATGAGGCAAACATTTGAGTTACTTATAAGATAGGCAAGGATTCGATCCTGTTCTAATTATAGAACTATTTTCTTGATAAATGTGTATGTTAAGATTTTTAGAACTACTACAGCCTATTGATTACAGAATGTTTATGGCAGTGTACCCAACTCAGGCAGGATTTACACAGAGCTATCAGGCTTGTTACAATAACAAATTTTTCATAGACGTTCTTGCTTTAATTAGACAAGACCTATAAGCTACAGTTTTTGGATGCTGAGATAGCTGTTAATATGATTTCTTGGAAGTTTATTTGACTCAACATTGTGAAGACAAATCCATCTAGGTTTTGTGATGATTCACTAATCATGAGCTGCAGAGTTTTCCAACTCAATTATGTGAATCTAATTTGTTCAATTTACAGCTGAAAGAATTTGTTTGAATTCAATGAAATGCTCTCCTAGGGCCTTGAAATGCAAAATTGGAAGTTTGACTTTAAATAAATTCAATTTTAGGTGCAGTGAAATCAAGTTGCTGAATAGGAAGGTAGGATTGGTGTTAACTAATTTCTGTGCAGCTTCCATAGTGATTCATTGAGAGATGGCTAATAATAGAATTAGGATTCATGGGTTTGTTTGGGATCTGATCTTTAATTGCAATACTTCCAAATTACAGGTTTACACTTAGTGCTTCAATTTTTTCCAAGCTGCATCATAGCCATAACATTATCAAATATTAAATTTCTCATGCAGAACATTGAAGAACATATAACACATGTAATATTAACTTTGGAAAGAGTGTCACTTAGCACTTGTCACATTTCCTTAACTGTAGCTGGCTGCCATTTTTGGCAGTGGCTAGTAGAGTAGAAACTGTCTATTCTAGTTGGCAACCATTTTAAAACATTTCATTTATCTTCTCGTCTGTTACCTGGTCCTGCTATGTGAAAATGCCAAAGAAATTTATGCATAGAAAGTACAGTATGTGTTCTATCATTGAACTATGATATTCATTACTGAGTGGCAGTTTCTAGACATGTGATGATGTCTAGTCTACAATTAACTGTAGGAAATATCTATGGAGATTCCAATCATCCAGGTCATGGATGTCCCAAAGATGCTTTTCAAAAGTTTTTCTTTGAAAACTTCTGTTTTCATCCAAGAACCTTCAGTTCTGGCTGAATGATGGGGAATGGTAGGATTTATATTCTTAGCAGTCATCTATCATTAGCACTCTGAAGGTTGGTTATTATGTCTCTGAGAGTCATTGAGGCCACTTGGGGGGTTCATCTGTATTCTCAAGGTCACCTGAATCAGAGTGCAAATGGGTGTGAAACCTTTTTGGTACTGCTAAAAAAACTGTGTTGCAGACAGGAAATAGCTGGTGTCATACCCCTCCACTTCTGTTAAGAAAGGGCTGTTCAATTTTAATATAGATGGCCTCTTTGAGCCCTCTTTCAAACCAGGGAATAGGACTTTGCTATCTTTAATGTAGGAAATATCATAATTCCAAGGTAATCCACTGGTCTTGGTTTTCTCTGCAGTCTGGATTTTTAAAAACGATGGTATTGATTAAATGTGTTTAATCACTGAAATATTAATTTATGTCTTAATGATTTGTTGTACAGTGTAGGCACTTGATAGATGGTTTTATAATTACTACAGGTAGCTCAGTGAAAATATTCTAGGATTTATTCAACTGTCCAAATGAAGGTATTTGAAAATGTAATGTAAAAAAAAATCTAATTTACCTATAATTGCTTTTGATCTTTTATCCATTTGTGATAAACACCAGTTTTGGTAGTGAACATTCAATGTTGTATGGATTTTTCTTTCTGCAAAAAAACAGAGGCCAGATTATTTTGAATAATAGAAAAGCTTTTTAAAAAAGTATAAAATTATATCTTAAAGACTTGTTTTATATAATAACACTGAAATTGCTTCTATTGTGCTTTCTGGGTTCTATCATTAATTAAGAATCTATATTGTGCCAGAATAAACATTAAAAAATGCTTTGCCATCCACTGCCTTTTATTTTAAATGATGACCCATTCAGAAAGTCATAACTTATTTTGCTAAGCTTCAATATGATTTCATTCAAGAATAAGGCCACTTATTATGTCTTGTATTTTATTAATCTAAACTTTTCCTCTCTATTTCTTGAGAGGCACATTGATTTTTATGAATTTCGTGATACAAAATTGGTAACTGAGAAATTGATTGTTCAGCACTATCTTCATATTCTTGATTTATATAGCAACAGAGGTGATTTTTACCTGTGAAAGGTGTCCAAATGAACCTCACCTCACTTTATCTCACCAATACAGTTTAAAATAACATAATAATTTATTTCCATATTTAAATTGGTGCATAAATGGACCCACATATGTATATAGTTCATTTAAAAATTGAGCAGATGAATTTAGAAAGATTATATGAGTAGGCAGTGTCTTACTCATGGCATGTTAATTTAGATTTTTATTTTTGTGATTGTATTTTGCTTGTTTATAAATGACACTGAATCCTGGAAGTGGGTGGTATATAGATCAGTGTGTTTGTGTGTGTGTGTGTGTGTATGTATATGTGTATATATATATATATATATATGTATATTTTATTTTATTTTATTTTATTTAAAACATTTATAGAGCCTCTCAAAATCAACTCTGGGCAGCTCCCAATCAAAAGGGAACACAGCATAAAAACCATATTAAAACTATAAAATTACTACCAGCGTCATGTCAGGAGCACCAAAGCACTTCCGGGTTGAAAAGATTGAATAGTGACATAACTGCTGTTAGGGGGGAAACCCAGTAGGGGGATCCTTTCATATACCTGTTAAATTGCCCACCAAAGTGATACCCATCTATCTACTCACAGTCACCTGCTTCCAAACTGCTGGGTCGGAAGAGCTAAAGCGTGTGACGGGAGCTCACCCTGTCCCGCAGCAGCAACTGGATCTCGAACACGAGCCTGCCAATCATCAGCCAAACAACCTAACTTTGTGAGCCATAATGCTCCTATTACTATAAAACTAAAAACATTAAAATAATCAAAAGCAATAAAAACCTGGCACCAAATCAAACTTCTGTGCATCCACTTAATCTTATTCCAGCACTTGGGGGACAAATCAGTTCTTCAAAACTTTATGGAATGCTAAGACAGTAGAGAACCACGGAACTTGAGGAGATAGAGTGTTCCATAGAGCTGGAGCTGCCATGGAATAGGCACACTTCCTAGCTCCCGTCAGATGGCAATATTTAGAGGAAGGAACTAGGAGCGTGCCCACCCTATCTCATCTGATAGGATGGATAGATATTCTTAAGGAAAGCCAGTCCTGCAGATAACCTGGCCCTGTCCAATATAAGGCTTTAAATGTGATGACCAGAAGCTTGAATTGCGGGAAAGAAACTGGAAGCCAGTGCAGCTCACATTCTTGATCAGTTGAAGTTTCCAGGGAAACCTTAAGGACAGCCCCATGGAGAAGACATTGCAGTAATCCAAATAGTTATATATGGTTAAAAACTCTTCCATCTTGCAGATTTTGGTATTCCCTGTGGATGCTGCAACTGAATAATGCTGCTAATATAACCCATACATATCACTACGGTATCCTGACTGAGATGAACATATATGCTCAAAATCACATTATTCTTCAGCAAATGACAGTTCCTTTGCCTTTTGTCCATGAACCTAATGAGTCTTCACTTAGCTATCTTTATCTATAAAAAGATTTGCAATACATGTTGTATTGTTGGTCTTAGAAATGGTCTCGGGTGAAAAAAACTTGGTTTATTTTAATTGGAATATCACTGTCAAATGCAGAAGCATCCATGGGGATGGGGAAAACATCAAAATGGTGGCTGTAACCATGCAAACAAAGCCTTGCCCTTTTAATGTTTGTTGCATGCAAAAAGGGAGTGGGCTTTCATTGCATAATCACAATCTTGATTGTTTTGACTCACTGCTCAAATGATATCAGGATATATTTCTTCAACACCTTTTCCCTTTTGACTACTACAATAATATCTAAACCAACTGATTTTTTTTATTGTTCTGCATGGTTCACAGAGATAGCCTTTGTTGCCTTGCAAACTCAACCATGGTCTTAAAATTCTTTCCATGTATTTAGTATGAGTTGTATATTCATTAATTACATTTTTGTTCTATGAGCTTTCCTTTTGGTATCTACCTCTTGAGGTCAAATGCCTTTATTGTGAAAAAATGCACATACAGAGGAAAATCAATGGAATATACACTTTCAGTTTATATTTAAACAGTTTTGAGAAAAAGGAAAGGAGAAAAGAGCTGAACAGATATTAGCACTTGAACTGATTTCTCCAGACATCTGGTCCTTCTTTGGACTGATTCAAAATGTTGAAAATGAAGGAGATGATATCATGAGGTTCTTCCTATTCCACAAGGTTGGATTGGAAATTTAATTCAGTTTTAAGAAACTATGATTCCCTTGACTACCCCTTTTTATATCTCTAGCCAACTAAGCTTTACTAAATTATTTTAGGGATTTTTAAAACTTCTTTCACTATAGAAGTGATGAGCAGATGGCTTAGTTGAACAAATTAAGTGGTTTACAGGGATTACTTAGTCTTGATTGCTTCAGACTAAGAAAAAAGAATTGATTACAAAAAGGGTGGTTGTTTTGCATAGATGCCAAATGTGAACTATTAAGCATCCATGAGATTATTATAGCTGGAAAGTTGGCCTTGGGCGTTTGATCAGCAGCTTTTGTTTTATGCTTCCACATAAAATGAATCTTCAGTTACCTCTCCCTATCTCAATAGTCTCATTTCACCAAGCAAAATACTCATGTTTATTCATGAAAAAGTGGAGAACCTGTATCTTTTAAAATCAAATGATATATTTTTAAAGTAAAATTTGAATGAATAAAATTAAAAAATGTCTTATTTCACTAAGCACTTTTATGCTAAAAAAGTAGTAAATAATAAATAAAAAAGGTTTGCATATGTATTGAGGTGTGCAATATAATAAAAAGGCATATATCACTTCTTGGGTTCTGTTATTTTCAAATTCATTTGAATTTAGATTTAAGTGCTTCATTTCCTTGTGTTTAATTAGAACTTGCAGTGTGTGTGTATTTCTGTGTGTATGTATACTGTATGTGTGTGTGTGTGTGTGTACTCAAACTCAAACTTTAAGAGGTTATACAGTAGGAAGATTAATATGTACTAAGAGAGAAATGTGTTTGAGCAAGCAAATATTCTTAGAAAAGGAAGTGCTCCAAATTTGCCCACTTATCAGAAGATAATTCCATTTTATCTGCAGAGATATCATTAGTATGAAGTCCTTGGTTTTATCTCCCAAACCTGAAGCTGTTGTCTGCAGGCTGAAAAATTATAAGAAATGAAGAGATGTAATATTTATGATATCATCTTATCATAAGTGGGACTGCCACAATCCACAACTAGAACATTAATTGCAGAATGGCAGAGTTGGAAGACTATCTGGAACATTGATCACATCCAAGGAATGTGGTGGCACTATGTCAAATATCTATTAAGTCTGTAAAATATTTGTTTCCTGAAATAACCATGCAGAAGCTAATATACAGTCAAAACAATTTCTTTCAATGTAATAGTCTGATAGGTAAGCAGTTTGAAACACTGCATTTACAATATATCTGCTTTGCCATATTCATTTTATTTCACTCACATTGGCTCTGAAGAGCACTGAAACCAGTCAAACATACTAGCTACAATGTGGTTTCTTTACCAAAGGTGGATTAACATAACTAACTCTAAGACTACTAATCATACAGTAGAAACGAATTGGAAGACGGCATGTTGTATGATGGATAAAACCATACTTATAACATGGGGAACATTAGAGCCCAAACATTAGGCAAGCTGAGCAGATTTTCTCATATAATAGCTATTAGAGGTAGAAAGTGGAGGGTGGGTTTGTGGGGAAAAAGCTATATATATTTTGTAGTCTGCTTTGAGCTTTCTAAGCTAGCCTGTTGCTTTTGGGTTGAAGGAAAGATGTATTAAACCAGTGTTGTACTAAGATTCAGTTGCCAGTCCAGTCAATTTATGTAGGTGAAATGGTAAGATGTTAAGACAGCATTTTGGGCTGGTCCTGATGGCAGAAGCTTGTAGCTTAAATAAAAGTGCATGCTTCACAGCCAAAAGGAAGAAGCTAACCTACAGAACTGTAGACCTGATTTTTTTTACTTAATGTGCAGTTAGACATACGCTATTTGGAAAAAAAAATGGTGCACTGAACGTTTTTATGTAGTTGAGAACATGATGTGAATAAAAACAGGAGTTGTAGAAATATAAGAGAAATAAGTTAAAGAAATAGAAAGTGGCATTTTCATTCCATTCCTTACAAGATATCTTCTTTTTTCCTTCTTTATTTCTTTATTTATTCATTCACATTTTTTTTTAATTTCAAAAATCTTTGGAAAGTGCTTGTGGATTGGATTAGGCACTTTCTCTGCAGATGGAAGAAAAGGTTATATTCTGCTGTAGTTAATTTGAATTAAATAATCCATTGGTATGACTTGATAGGAAGCAATTTTGTATCTTTATCAATCAGAGTCTAGCATCTCTTTAATCTTCATAATATAAGCATACAAAAGACTGTCAGATAGTACTATTAATTTTTGAGTTTGGAAATTTGAAAATCACTCAATAACAGTACATTGTATACTCTTTTTTCCTTTGTTATTATGTATTAATTTTTGGTTTTGTTGTTTTATAATATATTACATTTATTTATATGTTTCTAATAACTGATCGATTTTTTTATCTTTCAATATATAACATCCTAGCCACATAATTCTCTAGGAGTTACATGATGCAGTAAAACCCCAATAAAAAGAGATTCATAATAACAATAACAATAACAATAACAATAACAATAACAATAACAATAACAATAACAATAACAATAACAATAATAAAAGGTTGGAAGGGACCTTGGAGGTCATCGAGTCCAACCCCCTGCTCAGGCAGGAAACCCTATACCATTTCGGACAACTAAAAGCAGCACAAAACACTAAACTATTAGGATTCAATCAGTGAAACTAAATAGCTAATATAATTGCTCAAAAACAGATGAAAGAGGAGTTCAGTTTAATTGCCCACAAGATTTCTTTTAACCTGTTGCCATTCCCCAAGCCTTAGAACAAAGAATCTTTTAAGAGATGACTTTGAATGTACCTGGGAAAAGGGATTCTATCAAATAATTAAACCCTAAACCATAGGAAGCATTATAGATCAAAGCTTTTAAACCTAACTTGATCTTAATGGACTTATCAGTTGCATCTACTAATTAGCCAGCTCGGGGCATTCTGCTACTTAGATACTGTGGTTCCTCTATGATCTGAGAAATTGATTACATGTCATCAGGTTGGTGTTGCCTCTCAGCGACCACATGGATAGATTTTCTCTAGAAGCACTTGTTTTATCTATAACATTTCTAACACACACAGAGAGAGATACTATACATACAAACAAACAAACAAAAAATCACTAAGAAACAGAACTTATGCTAGCAGAAGTGGAGGTTTAGGCTTACAGGTGATCTACAAATAACAAAGCAAATTAATGCAGAAAAACAAGTGAAATTTAAACCTCTGTATCACACATTCAGTTATTTACAATGGGGTCTTTCTTTTTAAAAGTGAGAACTATCTGAATTTGAAGATAATATAAAACTATTTGTAGAGTTTATTAAACACAAACACAAAAGAGTTAGTGGAGCTTTCTAAGTAGTAATTAGAAGTAGCTGATGTGTGTCCAATGCTTTCTTCAGAATATTTTAAGCAGCAAATCGTGATCATGCATGTTGAACTTTCCTGTAGAGCTACAGAAAAGTATGTATCAATGCTCTGTTACCAATAGTCACATTAGGACTGCAGAAATCATAGACTCTTAAAAAAAATCCAATAATGTTTCTTTCACCGTGTCCCTCTTTTTAAGAAGAAATGCACAGCTTAATTAACAGCAAGAACAAAAAAAAAAAGTTGTCTTCATCGTGTTATTTTAATATTAGCAGAGCAACAAGAAAGATTGTATTTAATAGGATAAATTGGGTTCTTTTCTATATTTTATTGCTACTTACAATAATTCATCTTTAGAGCATTAAAGTATAGCTCATAGCTTACTGATCCCGTAAAGATTTCATCTCACCTCAAGAACAAGATGGTATCAGACTGCAATGACCAGATTTAACATTCTTTTCCTCTCGATAAAATGGAATATTCAGTATGTAACTAATAAAAAATAAGTTGTGTGAAACACATCCATGGATAAAATATATTACTTAATGAAGTAAAGCAATCATGAAGCCCCCAGAGATTTAGCAATCTAAATGGCCAATAATTATTTAGCAATCTAAGTGGCCAAAAAGAATATTCTCTTTGGGGGGGAAATGTAAGCCTGGCTATTAAATAAGAAAACAACAAAATTTGCAAGATACCAAACTGGTACACTTTTTTTTTTTTTAAATAAAACATCTCTGAGTGTGTATGAAGTATCTAAGGGCCAAAGTAATAACATAACATGTGTCTACATTTAAAGTATACTTATAAAAAAAATGCAAATAGCAGCTAGAGAAATGACAAAGAATCAGAAAACTGTCCAAATTATAATAGGAGATGAGGAAAGTATTTTAATTATTGGTAGATTTTTGTCCAATAAAAAATAATAGCTTCAAAGTAAAGGCCATCTCCAGGACTGTGGCAAGAGAGAAAAGAGTTGAATTTTCTAGCCCAAGTGCCACAAAACCAGTAATGAAGATTTAGTTTGGAGCTCTAGAAGCTGCTATTATTTGCACAGACTAAAGAATTACGAAGATAAAAATTACATCCTATTAATGGAGAAGACAAAGTATTATGCTAGGATTGGAGAGAGAAGTATTGAAATCCTCCTCCAACCATGGAAGATCATGAAAAGAAGAACTTTTTCCATTCAGCTTTGACCTTGCGTTGCCACTGCAGGAGAAAATGGAAGGGGAAGAACCATGTATCTGCTTGAGTTCCTGAAAGAAAAGTAAATTGCAACTCTTATGAATAAACAGATCAGAGCAAATTCTGTGAAATTAGTTCTGCTATGGACAAACATCTTTGCTGCCAGGGAAAGCTAGATAAAAGGAGAATAAGTGCTATAAAGAGGATCCGAAACTATTACTAGTTGGCAAATGTGCCAGCAGAGACAGGAGGAATGCACTATTCCCAAGGTGTTCTCTTACTGATCTTTCTAAATAGAGAGGGCAAGGATTGATCCTGGGAGTGTCAAAAATGCTGTATCAATAAGTCACCTAGGCTTTTTCTCTGAACTCTGTTTAAGAGAACAATATGAATAAGCTGTAAAATAAAGACATACATTTGCTCATAATGCCTCCTTCCTGCCAGATTAAGTGATGTCTTACAAAGCCTGGAAAAACAGTAAGT
Organism: Azemiops feae; assembly: GCA_023970755.1. NCBI lineage: Eukaryota > Metazoa > Chordata > Lepidosauria > Squamata > Viperidae > Azemiops > Azemiops feae. Next base: position 3,025,516 of record JALGBA010004287.1, read on the forward strand.
AGTAATAAGTTAAAAAGAATAAAATCAGGAGATAGGGAAAAAAAGAAAGAAAATCTAAATAAATTTATTTTACAGCCACAGAGTGCCCCATGTTTTTCTATCCTTGCAAGTCATCTTTGCTACCACCGTGTCCATTACATCCATCCATAAATTCATAGATTGAATTATGCTTTTTAAACTTTCACCTTAATCTTATCAATGCCATATAAATCCTTTTGTAGACATTGTTATCTGCGGATAACCTTGATGATTATTTGTTGTTTTGGTTGTTGTGATTGTCACAGCAAGAGAAAAATGAAGAATGAGATCCATGCCAGGAGCAGCGCAGAAAATATGTGCACGCTAGAAAGACACAAGAGTAGAAAAAGATGTGTCAAAAAGAAATCGATGCAAGCTGCTCAGCAAGGAACAGACAGGATGATTAAAGCCACTTCCAAGAAAAGAGAAGTGACATCCTTGCTGTGCTATCATAATCTGTAGGAAATAAAAGCCTCTCTTCTTGTCTGAATCCATTTTGAATGTAAACATAATATTAGATCAGAAGGTAGTGAGGAAATGGCCATGAGAAATCTCTGACCACCAATGGAAATAGAAATATGGTCTCCCAAGATCTTATCAGCAGATTGTATCCATTACAATTTATTTCAGAATATACTAAAAACCTGGATAACCACTAAATGGCAGTAGAAGGATACATAAGATGCTACATCCAGTGGCTAGCAGATGTTTTGCAGTTCAGATTGAATAGAGTCAGACTGTAAATCCGGTACAATGAACCAAGACTATTTTAATAAAACGGAAGTAATAAATATTTTTGATTATTGACTATTGTTACTCTGTTGTGTTGGTACACTGAGACCTTCTGCACCAGAGACAAAATCCTTGTGTGTCTAATCACACTTGACCAAATGAACTATTCTATTCTATTCTATTCTATTCTATTCTATTCTATTCTATTCTATTCTATTCTATTCTATTCTATTCTATTCTATTCTATTCTATTCTATTCTATTCTGTTCTGTTCTGTTCTGTTCTGTTCTGTTCTCTGGGATGGATGGATGGATGGATGGAATTATCATTCTCCTTCGTTGCTAACATTATGAAATGACAGCATAAATTCAGCAGTAAAATTTGATTTAAAGTGAAATGGACAAATTTCAATATAAATAATACTTTGAAATATTAATATTTAATTTCAGATATAAAAAGTGTGCAATGTGGCAAGTATAATAATCAAACTGCTTCAGCATCCATACAATATAACATGATGCCATTATGAACATTTCTAAAAGGGGGAAACTAAGCTATTTTAGCCATCCAGATATATATACGCATGTATACAAACATCCATCATATTATTATCTTTTGGGATAAGTAATATAGTGCAAGTGCAAAAAAAGATTAAAAAGAAGTTCGCAGAATAAATGGATGAAGAGTTGACCTTTGTAAATAATTTGTTAATTGAAAGCTCAAAACTCAAAGAGGGCTTAATTAGATTCAAATTTCTAATTCTTTGATAGCAACCTTATTTGAGCTGAGCTGAAAGATTTGATATGAAAAAAAAAATGTTCATAGCTGGGCTGTTAAAATCCAAATGAACACTAGATGGCAACCCAATTTTTCTGAAACACTCCCCCAGCAATCCAAATTATTGTAGCCAATATATAGTAGTTATAATCCATGGCTGCTTCATTTTTTGGCATAATGGTATATGGGAATGACCTTGGGAGAAAGGAGGAAGAGCTGCAGCCAAGGCAATATTTGATAAATGAAATCTGAGTCTGAAGGAGGAATGGGGCACATGCAGAGAAAGTGTTTCAGAAAGGCCCCTCCTTAGTTTTGTGGACAATAAAACTAAAGGAAAGGAGAGGTTCTTTCAGACTTGCAAGATTTTGTTACTGTAACCTTACAATAAGCTTAGTGTAAGTACTCTTGACTAGTGATTTTTGTCTAGTTTACTTGGGCTGACATCAATCTGTGTCTCTTCCTGTGTCCCAAAGTCATTTTCAAATACTGTTCCCAATGACATTAATTCTGCCAAGTTTTCATTTTTTTGTTTAGAAATGCTTTATTGATTTTTTACAATAACAATCCTTAGTACCTAGTGTACAGCATGTTGTCTTGGTTCATATATTTTGAAAAAAACAATAGTAGTTAATTAATAGTCAATAATAATTGATTTTTGTGATTCCATGATTAGTATAGTAATTAATAGTATATTTCTTTGGTCTTCTTTTTTCCCAATAGTATTCCCCTTCTTCAACCTTAATCAAATATAATTCTTAATATTTTCAATGCATAAATGGTTAAATATAAACATTTTTTTCATGTTTGCATAAATAATAATAATGTCCATGTATGACATCTTTTCTTATCAACTTGTGTTGTTTTTATAAAAATCATCTTATTAGTTCACCATATATCCTATTTTCATAATTCTTATTTAAATTTTATTTCCCCTTAATATTCAAACAATTCTTATCAGTCATAATTTTATCAATATTAATCATCTAAATATCCAGATTTTCCATTTAGATACACCATCCCAATGTTTTCATATTTCATGCATTATAAAATACTATACTACTTATCTATCTTATGACATCTACCTATAACATCTTTTCTGATCAGTTTATATTTCACTTATATTTGTAAAAGTTAGTTTGTTAAATCACTATATATTCTATTTTCAAAGTTCTTATTTAAGCTTAATTTCCCCTTAGTATTTCAGTCATTCCTTAGTCCTAATTCTCTTCAACTTAATTTACCTTTAAATTTCAAACTTTTCATTCACATATATCATCCCAATATTTTTACATTTTATATATTATGAAAAATACTATATTATATCTCTTATTCCTCTTATTGTAAGGCCCCTTTATATCCAAAGTTATCTGTTCTTTTAACCATATTCAAACAAGTGTTTGATCATGTAATACTCCATCTGGTAGGGTGAGTCAAATCTCTTGAATCTGTCTCTGGCCTTTTTGTTTTGCCAAGTAGCTTTCCAAGTTGATATATTCTGCTTGCCAGGAAGTTGTTGTATTTTTGTTGGGAGTGGAGAAGACAGAATGCTTAAAATATATGCTTTTTGTCTCCCGAACTCTAATGGTTCTCCTGGCAGTTCTATAGTCCATTTTGTTAAATCTTCTTTCTTATCCTCAGGATTATTTTGACGTTCTGATGAATAAAGCATCTTTTCCATTTTTATTGTTATGTCCAGGTCTTGTAGGTTTTTCCCTGTTTGTGTTAAATTATAATTCTTTTCATTTGTAGCTTCGCTGATTAAGTCATTTTCTTCTAGTGTATGTTCTGTTATCTGATTTGTTTGTTCATTTTTACCATCATTCTGAGTGTTTTTTGATTGTGAGTTTAGATTAGAAATATGCTCATTTATGTCGTCAAAGTTGTTTTTGATCTCCTCCTGGTTTGAAGCTATTGTCATTTGTATCTGTTGTAGCATTACATACTTTTCCTCCTGGAAAGCATTTGTCATGTCTTGAATTGTTGCTTCTGTAGGTCTTTGATATTCCAGGCTAGGTCCTTCAGGAGTAAGTATTAAATGTGGTTTTCTGTCTTTTTTTTTATAAGTATGCAATATCCAAGTTGTCTCCCCTTTCAAATAGTCCTTCATCAGTGCCATAGTCTCTATAATTAGCCTTATCAAACCAGCCAAACTCAGAATCCAAACAACCCAATTTTGTATAGTTCTTACCTTTATATCTAGTTTTTATAATCCACTGTATTTCCAATTGTCAAGGCATTAGCCACTTTGAGTCCTTCCTGTAAATACCCCCCTAAAAGATTAGCCCAGAGTCAAAAGTTTTTCTTTTTCTGTAAACAATTCTTGAGTTTAGACAACAGTCAGAGTATTTCTTTTCCTTCAAACACTTGTTAATCTTATGGCTGGTCCAGTATGTATTCTTTCTTTGTTCCCACCCAACTGTCTTCTGAGGGCTATTAAAGTTCAAGAGAACAGATTATTCCTTGTTTCTGGGTGTCTTGCCAATTTCTGAGTCAGTGTTGTTAATATTCTATGTTCTAGTTCTCCACTCAATAGTTGTTTGTTTTCCAGCTTTTTCAGACAAAAAATATCATTATTTATTATTATTTTTATAGATTCATCAAAACCTTTAAAGTATAATCTTAGCAGTTTTTTTTAATTTCTAGATTTATCCAGACTATAGTATTTTAACTTTGATTTCAATATATTTCTTTCCCCCTTAAAGGTTAATTCGCCACTTCCATCTATGAAGGAGTGGGGGTGTAGTCCCTCCCTTCACTTTCAGAGGTTTTCTTACTTTGGGGATCTTTCCCAAGGACTTAGTTACAGAGGAGAGGAGAGAAGATCGATACTCTCACCAGTTCCAAGCACGCTGTTCACCGTTGTTCTGGTTTGTGCTCTTGGACTTTGGCAGTGTTGTGAGTCCGTGCCAGCCAGTGGACCTGGCAGCTGAGTCCAGGGAATCAGAGGAGGAGGTGTTTGGAGAGCCATCAGAGTTGGAGGGAGGCTCTGATGAGTTACAAGACTCACAATCTGATGAAGAGCCTGGCCCCTCCAATCGTGTTCCGGATGAAACTCAGCTGTGTGGGGAGGATGAGTCAGACTGTGAGGATTCACAGCTGGTAGACATTATTGATGCTCATAAATGAAGGCAGTTAACTAGAGCAGGTCAGCAGCAGTCAATACAACAACTTCAGGGGAGAGGAGAAGGCATTGAGAAGCCACGCCTTGGGGCTGCTTTATAAAAAGGGAAGGTGTGGGCGGTGCTGGTTTCTGAAGGCAACCATTTGCAAAGAACTTCCAGGGATCATGGTCTGTTTGTTTTACCGGTGAATTTCTTGTTTAACTCCTGCTCTGTTTGCTTTTTTAACCAATTATCTGTTGGGAAAGTATTCTGTTGTTTTTCTTTTGGAGAAAACTTATCAGGACTGTTTTTGAAATAAAAAAAGGTTGGTTTTTCCAGCCTACTGTTAAAGAGGGGTTTGTTCTTGTGACGCAACAAGGACAGACGTAGGCTGGGACAGAACAGGCTGCAAGTAGCTTGGGCTAGACACTGGTGTGCAGCTAGCCTTTCTCCTGTAGGGTTAGAGGGTTCCCCCAGATCGAACGGAATGACTGCCATCATTCCATGATCCTTGGGGCAACCTTATTTCTTCGTCGCCTCTCCGGGGCAACTTCAGACCCATTTAGGGTCCCCTGGCAGGGCAAAATCAGCTGTGGGATGCGGAGATCCGCAATCCCATGGCCATGTGCTATGGCGCAAAAACTGGAAGTCTAATTCTGCCAAGTTTTCAGTTAACTGCTTTTTATGTTTTATCATAATATTTTTGTGAATTTTTTTAAACACGTCCCATAACAGTGAGGGAATAGGAATCCCTATAACAAATCACCAAATTGTCCCATGTTTCAGAATTAGTATAAAGAGAAGTTAGCTAACCAATGCATTTTCTTACTCCAGTTTTTTTTTAAATTTTCAAAAGTTTATTTGTGTGTGTGTGTGTGTGTGTGTACAGATATATACAGATGTATACAGATATGGGTGGAGCATGATGGCACAGTGGTTAAAGACACTGAGGTTGTCACCTGGAGAGTTGACAGCCTGGATCTGAGCTCTGTGCAACGGGCTGAGCTCCTGTTACTTGCCCCAGCTCCTGCCCACCTAGCAGTTTGAAAGCATACGAGTAGATTAATAAGTACCACTTCGGTGGGAAAGTAACAACATTCCATGCGCCTTTGGTGTATAGCCAGCTAGCCACATGACCACGAAAATTGTCTTCATACAACGCTGCCTCCCTCAGCCAAGAAATGGAGATGAGCACCATGCCCTCAACTTGGACACAACTGACAGGGAAACTTTTACATTTGTCTTCGGCTTCGTGCTTGTGCGAGCAAAGCGTGATCGGAGCTGCCGTCCTTCTATAAATATTGGAGGGGTGTGTGGTGTGTTGGCTTTGTTGCTGTAAGCAGGTTGGTTGGCTGTGTTGTTACATCTTGATTGGAAGATGGAATTGATGTAAGCAAATTAGTCAGTTGTTTGGTAACATCCTGTGTGGCTGAGGTGCTGGCTGTGTGCCCATTGTTCTTTTGTACCTGGGTAATGGGCTGTGTGGTACCATTCTGAGCTCTATTGTAGTGATATCCTGAGTCCTGTGCTGCCACATCATGGGAGGTAGGCTGCGTTGTAACATACTGAGCCTTTGCGATGTAACCTCCTGAGTTCTGTGATGTAATGTCCTGAGTAGATGGCTGTCATGTGACATCACGGGCTTTGCTTTGGCTCCGAGTTTGCGGTCTGGCCATGTGTTCATAGCGTGTGTCAGTTTGCTTTGTGTGGGGGTCGGCGGGGGGTGCAGCAGTTGGTGATGCTGCCGTGGTGTGGATTCTGGATGATGGTTGCATTTCGCCTATGGGATGGGTTTGGGTTTGAGTCTGGTGAGGGTGATTGGTGGTGGTGTCCTGTGTTGTTCTGGGTCTGGTGTCGGTTTTTGTGGTTGGGACTCGTTTGTTGACTAGGGCTAGTTTCCAGATGTCTGGTAGGCGGGAGGTATCGTCACGTTTATTCATGTTGTGGGGGTGTTTCTCTATTTCGATGGCTTCCATAATTATTCTCTTGTTGAAGTGTTCAGTTTTGGAGATTAATTTGGTACCTTCAAAATCAATTTCATGTCCTGTTGCTTTAAGGTGCTGGAAAAGGGAGGAAGTTTTTTCTTCTTTTCTGACTGCGTTCTTGTGTTCTGCGATGCGTGCATTTATTCTCCTATTAGTTTGTCCAATGTATGTGGCTGGGCAGATTTTGCATGGTATTTCATAGACTCCTTGGTTTTCTAGCTGGATCTTGTCTTTGGGGTTTCTTAAGATGTTGGCTATTTTTTGGTCAGTGCCGAAGGCTGTCTTGATATTGTGTTTGTGGAGAATTTTGCTGATTTTATCTGTGGTGCCTTTGATGTAAGGGAGGAGGGCAATGCCGTTGTTCTGTTCTGTGTCTTGGTTCTTGGGGGATGTCTCCTTTTGGATTAGGTTGGTAATAGTGTTTCTTTGGAATCTGTTGGAAATTAATACGTTTGTGAGAGTGTGTAATTCAGTTTTCAGGTGGTCTTTGTCGGCTAGGCATTTGGTTCTGGAGATGAGGGTCTGAACACTTCAACAAGAGAATAATTATGGAAGCCATCAAAATAGAGAAACACCCCCACAACATGAATAAACGTGACGATACCTCCCGCCTACCAGACATCTGGAAACTAGCCCTAGTCAACAAATGAGTCCCAACCACAAAAACCAACACCGGACCCAGAACAACACAGGACACCACCACCAATCACCCTCACCAGACTCAAACCCAAACCCATCCCATAGGCGAAATGCAACCATCATCCAGAATCCACACCACGGCGGCATCACCAACTGCTGCACCCCCCACCAACCCCCACACAAAGCAAACTGACACACGCCATGAACACATGGCCAGACCGCAAACTCGGAGCCAAACCAAAGCCCGTGATGCTACATCACAGCCATCTACTCAGGACATTATATCACAGAACTCAGGAGGTTACATCGCAAAGGCTCAGTATGTTACAACGCAGCCTACCTCCCATGATGTGGCAGCAAAGGACTCAGGATATCACTACAATAGAGCTCAGAATGTTACCACACAGCCCATTACCCAGGTACAAAAGAACAATGGGCACACAGCCAGCACCTCAGCCACACAGGATGTTACCAAACAACTGACTAATTTGCTTACATCAATTCCATCTTCCAATCAAGATGTAACAACACAGCCAACCAACCCACTTACAGCAACAAAGCCAACACGCCACACACACCCTCCAATATTTATAGAAGGACGGCAGCTCCGATCATGCTTTGCTCGCACAAGCATGAAGCCGAAGACACCAGCCTGAAGATGGCGAGTGGGACCTCGTCAAAACGTCGCCAAGATACTCTCAATCTTACACGGGAAAAGACCCGAATACGCCAAGACCTGCATACCTGTACCCATGAAAATCTACGAAAACAAATATATTGTGTGTTTGTATGTAGGTCTTTGGTAATTCGGGTTTTCTCCCGTGTAAAATTGGAAGTGTCTTGCCGACGTTTCGACAAAGTCTCATTCGTCATCTTCAGGCTGGTGTCTCTTCGGCCTCGTGCTTCTAGGAGCAATGTGTGATCGCAGCTGTTTTGTCCTTTTAACTGCCAGTGGGGTTATGAACTGATTGGGTGGGAGCTTGGCTGTGTTCTGATTGGGTGGAGGTGTGTTCTGATTGGTTAGGGGCTTGGCTGTGCTCTGATTGGATGGGGGGTTGGCTGTGCTCTGTTTGGCTGGGGGTGTGTTCTGTTTGGGTGGGGGCTTTGTTGTGCTCGGATTAGTCTGAGTTGCAGCGGGATTTGAAATGGAGAGCTGCATTGCTGTTGTTTGGCTTCGCGTTCGTGGTCGTGCCATATCATCAAGGTGGGTGTCAGTTTGCTTCATATATGGATTGGAGGGGTTTGAAATGGCTAATGATGCAGCTGTGGTCTGGTTTCTGGTTTGTGGTCATGCCTCATCATCGGTGTGGGTTTGGGTTTGCTTTTGGCGTGGATGTGTGGTGGTGATATCCTGTGTGGTTTTCGTAAGTGTGGGTCTAGTGTCATTCTTTGTGTTAGGGACTCGTTTGTCAATAAGGATGGGTTTCCAAATGGCTGGTAGGCGGGAGGTATCATCTCGTTTATTCATGCTGTGTGGGCGTTTTTCTATCTCGATGGCTTCTCTGATTATTCTGTGGTTAAAATGTTCAGTTTTGGCGATAGTTCTGGTATTTTTAAAGTCAATTTTATGTCCTGTGGCTTTAAGGTGTTGGACCAGGGAAGAAGTTGGTTCCTCTTTTCTGACTGAGTTCTTGTGTTCTTCAATGCGTGCACTTATTCTTCTGTTCGTTTGTCCGATGTATGTGGTGGGGCAGGCGATGCATAGGATTTCATATACTCCTTGATTTTCTAACTCAATTTTGTCTTTGGGGTTTCTTAGGATGGTGGATATTTTTTGGTTTGTGCAGAATGCTGTCTTGATGTTGTGTGATTATGAAATATGTGTGATTATGAAATATCTATATATATATATGAAACCAGCCTGACCAAAATCAACCCCGATGACGCTAACAGAATCAGACTCGAAATCTCCAACATCCTCTGCACCAGCAAGCAACCCAAAAGCAACTTACACAAAGAGGAACAGACAGCACTACTTAACCTGAAAGAAGACACCAGCATAATAATCCCACCAGCAGACAAGGGCAACACCACGGTAGTTATGAACACATCTGACTACCAAACCAAATTAACCAACCTACTCCAAGACTCCACATACAAACCCCTAAACACAGATCCCACCACCTACCTGGAAAAAACCACTAGATCCAAAATAAAAGCCTCCCCCATCAGCGAAGAGATCCAGCGAAGAATCATTCCGAGAGAAAAATCATCCAGATGCCCTAAGCTCTATGGTCTCCCCAAGATACACAAAGATGGAACCCCACTTAGACCCATAGTTAGCTCCATAGGCTCACCTCTACAAAACCTAGCCAAATTTCTCGCCAAACAACTACAGCCCTATGCAGAATCCATCACCTCACATGTAAAAAACTCATTCCAATTCATAGAGATCATAAAGAAACAAAACTTACAGCCCAGCGACCTACTCGTGAGCTTTGATGTCATTTCCCTCTTCACCCAAGTGCCAATCAAAGAAGCCTTGACAGCTATCCAAAACAAATATAACCCCCCCAAGCACATCCTAGATCTGACCAACCATTGCCTATCCAACACATACTTCATCTACAACGGACAAAAATACAAACAAATAGAAGGAGCACCCATGGGATCACCCCTCTCACCTGTCATTGCAAACCTCTACATGGAACACTTTGAAACCCAAGCTCTAGAAAAATCTGATCACAAACCCAAACTCTGGCTCAGATACGTAGACGACACTTTCATAATCTGGCCACATGGGAAAGAAAAACTAGACAACTTCCTCACACACCTCAACAGCCTACACCCCAAAACTCTTTGTCAACAAAAAAAGAAAAAAAATTGAATTTGTAATGTATTGCAGTTGCGACTTGAGCCTGTTTAATGCCCCTAGTTTGGGGGGGCGGCAAGGCAAAAGTGATTATGAAATATGACTGCAGTATGGCAGTTAAAATACCAAGGTGCATCAACCAAAAAACTTTCTATATATATTCCCTTGGTTCGGCTGACAAAAGAGGGGAGGAGAGGTGGTAGCCTGGTGGTTAATACACTGCCTAGCATGCAGGCCGCCTAGGTTCGAATCCCATAGAGGGTGTGGCTTGCTGAGGAGGGCAGAAAGAGCCCGAAATAGCTATCCAAGTCTCCCATTTAATTCTTTAACTCTTTGTCAACAAAAAAGAAAAAAAAATTGAATATATATATATATATATATATATATATATATATATATATATATATATATACATACATACATACATACACACATGCATATAGGTGTGTATATGTGTATGTATATGTGTATGTATATATGTATGTATGTATGTATGTATGTAAAATTTGGACCATTGAAAGTTTGGACCAGTGTCTGCATAAATTAATTAATATGGAGAGACTCCAACATCCCCAGTTACACAAAATGCAAAAATAAGTTAAAGCTTGTCAGTGCATATGATCAGCTTTGACTCCATATCAGAAAGCAGTTCTGCGTTCCCAGTGCAGTGGGAAAACCAGCATAGAAGAACGGCAATTTCAATTCATTCATTCGCATAAGATAGGGCAAAATTAATGTTTGTGGCTGGCTGCCCATAGTAAGGAAGGTCAGATAATGAAAGTGACATAGTGTGTGAGGGCCAAAGCAATATTGCCCTTAGCAATACCTATTTAAAGAGACAACAAAACCAGGGCTGGCTACTAAAAGCAATCAATTAACAAAGAGTAAACATTAACAGCAACCAAGCAAGCTGTTAATGTATTGCAGTTGCGACTTGAGCCTGTTTAATGCCCCTAGTTTGGGGGGGCGGCAAGGCAAAAGTGATTATTTCTTCATTTGGAAATAACAATGTACACTGTACACTCTGCAGCCCCAACGTATTTGGAAAAACCCTTTTGTTAAACTTGAGTGCTTACCCATTCTGTTTATATCAACTCTAGATTCATACCCTAACTTGTTGCTGCAAATAACCTGGGTTCTCAGACATCAACATGGCATTGTCTGCATACATCCAAAGTACACACACATTGTTTGCAATCAAATGCACACACTGCATTCATACAAAAAATATACAAATAAACACAGTTGATGTCTCTTAAAACAATACAACCATTTGTTATTATTTTATCCATAAATATTGAACCCAAGAGTTTGCAATAAAGTTTGTGCAAGTCAAGAAATATTAAAAATATTACATTTTGCAAGATGCAAAACACTGAATTATACAAGATGGGTTAGGAGGTAAACAGAAGTACAGATTTTTGGAAGAAGCAGGTAGGCTCTTCCTGCCTGCAGATTTAGCTTAATTAGCCACAGTTCTAAAGTTGTGGGAGGATAATATGAAGGGAAAGAAGCTAATTTGGGAGAGGGAAGAGAAAGAACTAGCTCAGAAACCTCCAACATTTCTCTTGTCTCTAGACTTTACCCATCAGTGTGATGGGTTAAAATGGAGCCTGAGAGTGCCATAAGCCTCTTCTTTCTTTTCATGTAAACTTTGATGCCTGAATGTCTCCTTTATTGTTTTCTTTTCTCAATATCTGACTCTTTGCAAATGGAAATATACTTCTTCACTCTCTTTCTCTAACACATACTGGTACAAACATACATACTGTACATTCAGGACTTAACTTTATTTCTTTTAAGCATTTGGTCTCCTATTGCCAATATGTTTATTGCATCTTCCAAATCATTGACTGATGATATCACTTTCCTAATTTTCTTTTTCACCCTATCCTTGATTTCTATAAAATTCATCAACTAATAGCAAATTCTTTGCACCACCATCTTCAAATGCTTTTTAAATATGCAGCAATGCCAGCCTGTAATCTTTAGTTCTTTCTCTCAGCAAAAAGTTATTATTTATTGCAATACCCTCATGATTAGTTTATGTTGGCAGAGCCAAAAACATTATCAGCTACACAAATTTCCAACCATTTTTTTCAGCTGCGTGTGTCTCATTTGAACTTCTATTTTTCATCCCATTCACAATAATGTGATTAATAACACTCTTTCTCCATAATAAATAACATCATTTATTTTAATCACTTTAACATCTGCATGCATTCTTAATAGAATATTTAATAGGCAGCATCTGGAAAAGAGTGATATCGATGTTTTTTCAACATCAATATCAAGGAAATTATCTAGATCTCTTCTCATATTTTCTTTTTAAAAATCCAGTATTTAGATTCTTTATCTCCCATAACTCCTTTGCACTGAATATAGTGCAAGTGTATAGAAAGCAGAAATATCTGTTTGCAATGAAACAGTTTTTTTACCCCGTTGCTCAGTTGATAAATTCTGAATACACACTTTCCTTATCTACAACATGTATCTCAGTCTCCAAAGACTGGAATCTATAGAATCAGCAAAGCCCCTAAATCACCCAAGAAAAATTGTTTTCTGACCTGCCTTTCCATTTAGCAGCTAGTTCATCAACACTGCACTTGAGAATAGTAGGCAAGGGAATTTGAAACAGGTTGCCTGGAACAAAAAGCCTCTGTTTTTCAGCTGCATCAATGGGCAAACTGTTTGATGATGGGACCATACTTTAATCATCATCATCAACACCACCATCATCATCATCTTTGGGGGGGGGGTGCAGAGAAATAAAATTAGGGAGTTTCATTTTTGATCATGGCATCCATGTTAATCATCCGGTCAAATTTTGGATTAGAGGCATAATTGATGTTAATACTGAAAACGAAGGTACAATTGTTACATTAAATATTATTCCTATCTTTTTTTCTCTGTGTTAAACAAGAAGTAAAGATTTTCAGAGTACTTCTACAGGTCATTTAGAGATGAGCTTCAATCCACTCACTTCTAGTGTAAAGAACAAAGGTTAAAATATAAAATTTCCCCAGTTTTATTTCTTTACTCATACATTATTGTAAATAGAAAGACTTAGCTTTTAACATGCACATCTAATTAAAGTTTACATTTCTATAGAAAATTTGATCCATATTATTTTGTGATCTTTCAGCTTCCCAGCAATAGCTTCTTCACTGACCAAGTAAGAGAGGTGAAGGAAGTCAGCCTTTTATTGCACTATATTCACTAGCCAGGCATCCAGTAATCTGATTTTTGCCCATGGATGGAAATGACAAAGAAAACATCTAAACTGACTTTATAAAATTAAATAGACTTAAGTTCAGAGCTGAAGCCTCATCTTCAAATCTCCCCAGTCTTTATTGGCAATACGAAAAATAGGTTGGGGAGGATTACTATGTCGTTTAGTATAGTCTTTGACCATATGGTCCTGGCTGCCATTTTCACATTTACCCCTACCTTCCAAAAAGCCCTCCATCCACACTGAAAAGTTTAGCATCCAGCCATAAAAATATTGCCCAGTATCTCAACAGCCTGCAAAGGCTCTAAATAAGTGTATCTCACTGCTGCTTTTATGTGTTTTTTTTTAAGTTCTTCGTGTCTAAGCACACTTATTGTGGCATTAAAGCTTATCAGTCAGATCATGAGAGCTCTCACTTTATCATTTATTTCTATAGATAAGTGGTTAAATGGCAAGTAAGAGGTTCAGAAGCATCAAATGAGATTTTTGCAGAAAGAATGCAAGGTGGCTGAAGTACTTAAATATCAGCAATTATAACAATAATAGGGGATGAAATGTGTTTTTCTTGACAGTCAGGGAAGACACTAATGTTCTTTTCTCTCTTCTTCAAAGGCAATTATTATTATTATTTAGAAAAAACTGCACATGTAAAGGATAAAATGAACACCTGCTGAATGCTTTTAGAGCAGGATGAATTTAATGAGAGTTGCAGGTGCTTAGCATCTCTCTGAGATTGGCCAGAAGACACCATAAACACTTCCACTTTGATCCCATGACATCTTTGCATCTCCATATCACAGCAAGAAATAGGGTTGATTACTACTGCATAAAACATTTAGTACTAACACCAGCATTGCCAAAGAAAAACAACCTTTTAAAAAGTTTCTATGTCTCTTGGTTTGCTTTTTACCCATGGCAGCAATCTTTTTGAAGGGCTTATCAGTGCTCATTGTGAAAAGCAGTCCTGCTCCTAGAAGACTGCATATTCTGTGAAATTGCTTTAAAAAAAATTAATGACAATTTGTGATTTGTGATTATTGTAAGCAAGACATTGTCTCATTTCAATATTATAGCCAATTATAAATGGACACATGTTTGTATGTCTCCTTCCTTCCTTCCTTCCTTCCTTCCTTCCTTCCTTCCTTCCTTCCTTCCTTCCTTCCTTCCTTCCTTCCTTCCTTCCTTCCTTCCTTCCTGGCAGGACATATGTGCTTTTCAAAGCTTCACTATGGGCAAAAGGTCTCTCATCTTTGCATTAACCAAAGAGTTCAATGGAATCCACTGGAATGGATATAAAACACATCAGAAATGAAGAAAAGAAACAGCTATGTACAAATGTGAGAAGGAATAATAATAAAAAGATGGTTTATTCAAAGGAGAAAATTCCTGTGTATCAGGATCACTGTGACCTTCTTCAGGGACGGTGTTTACAAATCAGTAAAATAATGACTCAGTAGGTTATAGCACCTGACTGCAGGGGCATGCTTAAGGTGGGTTGGCATCAAAAAAGTCCAATTGGGCCTGTGATTGCACATTCAAAGTCTCACCACATTTTTTATGTGTGTCATGCTCAATGCATGTGCAAAGGGTGGTGGAGTTGCATGTGCCATCTTAATTTTTATTATTGTTGTTGTTGTTGTTGTTGTTTTTACCTTGTCCAATGGCCACTCCTGCCTGGTTGACTTTAGCTCAGAAGCTAAACCAGGTCAGGCCTGCGTAATATTTGATAAGAGATTGCCAGATAATTTCAGTGCCATAAACTAGACTGGGATTTAAAAATAAAATAAAATCCCAGGAATAAGCTACTTGATACTATTATCAAGAAAAATGGCTGGATATCATAAAGTATCAGAGAATTAAGTTCCATTCAAAGAGGATTTTAATACCTCATGAAATCATATATGCAGAAAATTTATTTCACATTTATCCTACGGAACTTTACACCCCACTCAGGATAGCTAACAGACAAAGTAAGAAAAACAGGTCAAAACCATAGAGTTCTACAACTGAAGGAGTTGAAAAGCCTTAGAAGTAAAGAAAATAAACAAACAACTAAAGAACTAAATTTTGTTTTGCCTGTGGAGTGAATGTATTTCCAAATTAGGAACCTCTACACCAGTCAGCAAAGAGCAAACAGAGAATGTGTTAAACTGGCCTTCAGAGAGAGGGAATTTCTGGCTGAGAAGCCCCTCCTCTTGTAAACCATCTATTTTATATTCTGCGTACTGTAGGCAGCGCACATGAAAATTAAATGTACATTATATACTTAACATTCACAGTAGATAGTGGATAAAATGTGGATGCATTGCACACATATAGTTTCATGTAACTGAAGGTTGATTCTGAAGGCCTTTGTGGGAGCTGAAACGAGTTATCTCCATACTCTTGTCCTGGACTTTTTCTTCTTCCGAGACTCCCTCTTCTTTGTGTTTCTTCCCATACTAGTGTTGTCGTACTGGGGTATGGTTTTCCTAATTAATATTTCTAACAGAAGTGAAGGAAAGTGCTGACGTTATGGCACAAAATGGCAACAGACCTCTGCAATTCAATATTGATGTATTACTTTGAATTTGACTAAAGCCATATGACTCCTTTAATTAGTTACAGTAAGTAGATTTATACTACCTAAACTGGAAGCACTTTAAAAGATGTTTATATAGGAAGAGTTTCAAAGTATACCTACTAAAGTATAGAAAGAAATGCCCATATTTTCAAATGATGATCATAATCATACAGTGATAAATACTTATCACCACAGATCTAGCAACGTTTTGCAATGGGGAACCACAACAGATTTATAAACATTTCAAAATCCAGAAAAATTATCAGATATCAACTGCTATTTCTTGTTCAGAGAGTACTGCTATCTATGTCTTTTGATCCCTTTATATTAATTGTACAAAGCTGCAGGATTAATCTTTAGCAATAGCAAAACATATGTGTAAAAGAGCAGAACGTTCCATAGATACAAGACATTTTTTTTTAAAAAAGGAAACTGTTTGAGATGAAATAATATGGACTATCCACAAGCAAATTAAATGAAAACACAGTAGGGAAGACGAGTGCCATTGTATGTTATTAGGTGGCCACACTATTCTAATCCTTTCTCATACCTTGGTAAATGGAGAAAGAAAAGAGCAAGACTTCATATGCTCTGTAAATACAATATATCATGAGAATGGAAAGCACGTATCACAGAACAATAGAAACAAAGAGGTCCTGATCATTGAAACAACCCATTAGCTGCAGCCTAGCCATGGGACAGCGGCAGGACTGCCAAGGAAATTGTTTGCACCATTGGCCAGAAGCCTTAGCCTGCTGCTAAGAAAATAAAAAGCAAAATCAAATGTCATTCAACATTGTTAGCTGTGTGATATTTACTGCCTTTAGAGAATAAAAATGATAAACAGTGCAGTAAGGAACTTCCCTGGGACTGGATCGCTAACAAATATATTCAACATGTTCAGCAAGGACTGTTTCTGTGCTATTCCAATTGGACACCTGCATGAAACCCAACTCCTTTCTTAGTGAATCCCTTAAAAGAATCCCTTCTAGGTTTCTATAGCTGGCACTGTTTCTAGTATTCATGGATCAGTAGGAAGCAAGTAGAGTGCTTTACTTTATACTCTAAACAGCTGTTAGAAAGGCAGTCACTGCTGGAAGGTCTGTGCAAAGATTACATAGTGCTTCTTAAACTTAGCACTGGGACAGCAGATTTAGCATGCCCACCGATCACAATGTCTTCCATCCTGTGGTGAGATATTGCATAGTTCATTTACAGATTGTCCTTGACTTTTATTTGAAGTTATAACAGACTCTGAAAAAGGGACTTATGATTTGGATTTGAAATGCCACTATACAACAGCAACAGCAACATTTATGTCCATTTGCAGTGCCCCACAGTCATGTGCCTGTGATTTACAACATTTTTGGTGGCAACTGGCCTGTACTTCCAATTTCCAGCAAAAACTGCCCCATAGCAAACAATGAATGTGCTTAATGACTGTGACATTCATTTAACAACTGTGGTGTTTGTTTTACAACTGCTACTATCACTTAACAGACACTGCAAAAAAAGTCATAATATGGAAAGCAGTCACATGATGACCTACTTTATAACTATCATGACCTAGGACCAAAATTGGGGGCTCAATTACTTGGGTGTAAGTCAAGGACTATTCGTACATTTTTTGTATGTGCACTTTTTCAACATCAGGCAACATAAACATTCATGTAATTTTTTTGGCAACAATAAGAAAGTAGTAGTTAATTTAGGGAAAGGTTCTGAAGCAGGAGGGAAGGTAGTTTTAAAAAAAATCAAGATGGTGGCTTCCACTATATGATTGAAACACATTAAAAACAGGCAGTTATTTATTTGTGTGGTAATGTCTGCCATGTTGATTTTTGTATATACATATCCTTTCCCACAGACACTCTTTTTCTCTCTCTGCTCTTGGTATTCCTGTTGGCTGCTTTATGTTATTGTAGACTGTTTTAATATTATTGTTAGCAGGAAACTAATAGAAATAAAAGAGAGAGTTATTTTCAACAAAATAAAAGAAGAAAGCTTGTTCCCTTTATTAGGTTTGTTCTTCAGAGTTCGAACTGTTGGGAAGTTTGGTTTTGGAAGACCTAATGAGCTTTTTCAGACTGGCCTTCTAGTCTTCTGTCTTCTGCTTAAAAGATGATCCTGTGAATGTGAGTCACGCTAATGACACATTTCCATAAACACATACAGAGATTCATGAAGAAAGACTATAATTATGGTAATACGGACTAGAGATTTTTTCCTCTGCCATTTCTGCATTGCATTTTATATGATGTTGCTTGGTTTGAGTTTTAAAGGTTAGTACATGCTGAAACCTGACACAGTAGCTCATTTCATTTCATGTACTGCTCACCATTCTCCCTCAGATGGGCTTATACATCTTTTTCAGTAGACAATCCTGGGACTAGTAAAAGAACCTTGTTATCTCCATTTTAAAAGGCCTTGATGAATTGATTGGATAGAAGTCAAGAACAGGCAAAGTTAGCATCCCACTATGATAAGATAATAATAAATAATAATAATAATAAAGTTGGAAGGGACCTTGGAGGTCATCAAGTCCAACCCCCTGCTCAGGCAGGTAACCCTATACCATTTCGGACAAATGGCTGTCCAGTTTCTTCTTAAAAACTTCCAGTGTTGGAGCATTCACCGCTTCTGGAGGCAGGTTGTTCCACTGGTTAATTGTTCTAACTGTCAGGAAGTTTCTCCTTAGTTCTAGGTTGCTTCTCTCCTTGATTAGTTTCAATCCGTTGCTTCTTGTCCTGCCTTCAGGCGCTTTGGAAAATAGCTTGACTCCCTCTTCTCTGTGGCAGCCCCTGAGATATTGGAACACTGCTATCATGTCCCCCCTCGTCCTTCTCTTCATTAAACTAGACATACCCAATTCCAGCAACCTTTCCTTATATGTTTTAACCTCCAGTCCCCTAATCATCTTTGTTGCTCTTCTTTGTACTCTTTCTAGAGTCTCAACATCTTTTTTACATCGTGGTGACCAAAACTGGATGCAGTATTCCAAGTGTGGCCTTACCAAGGCATTGTAGAGTGGTATTAATACTTCGCGTGATCTTGATTCTATCCCTCTGTTAATGCAGCCTAGCACTGTGTTGGCTTTTTTGGCAGCTGCAGCACACTGCTGGCTCATATTTAAATGATTGTCCACTAGGACTCCAAGATCCCTCTCACAGTTACTACTATTGAGCAAGGTACCCCTTATACTATACCTATACATTTGGTTTTTCTTGCCTAAATGTAGAACCTTACTTTTTTCACCATTGAATTTCATTTGTTAGATAGCGCCCAGTGTTCAAGTCTGTCCAGATCCTCCTGTATCCTAAGCCTGTCTTCTGGAGTGTTGGCTATTCCTGCCAGCTTGGTGTTGTCTGCAAATTTGATGAGTTCCCCATCTATCTCCTTGTCCAAATCATTGATGAAGATGTTGAAGAGCACTGGGCCCAGGACAGAGCCCTGGGGCACCCCACTACACACTTCCCTCCATGTAGATGTAGTTCCATTGAGGACCACACGCTGAGTACGGCCGGTCAGCCAGCTACGGATCCATCTGGTGGTGATGCTGTCTAACCCGCATTTTTCTATCTTATCAAGTAGTAGGTTGTGATCTACTTTGTCAAATGCCTTACTGAAGTCCAAGTAAATTATATCCACAGCATTCCTCTGGTCCACTAATTTTGTCACTTGGTCAAAGAATGCAATAAGGTTTGTCTGGCATGATCTGTTTTTGACAAACCCGTGTTGGCTTTTAGTAATGACTTGGTTTGCCTGAGGTGTTCGCTGATTCGTTGTTTGATTATCTTTTCCAGAATCTTCCCAGGTATTGAGGTCAGGCTGATAGGTCTGTAATTTCCTGGATCCACTTTTTCCCCTTTTTTGAAGATGGGAACTACATTAGGTCTTTTCCAGTCCTCTGGTAGAATTATGTCTTCAGAGTCCTAGAAATCTAGTACCACGGAGATAAAGAATTTGTCAAAATAAATGAAATTGGACAGTTACAAGCTTCATTACTCCTATATAAGCCAGATATTCAGATAGTTCTCTCTTTTGTAATCCCATACTTGTGGAACATTTATTGATATCATTTAGCTAGTTATATTGTTTTTCAATAGTTCATTAATAATATCCATATCGTAATTTAGTAGATGGGATAAACAAATGAATTCTGAAGTAGATCCCTGACTTAGCAATATTTAACTGAAGCCTTATTTTGTCCAGCCAAACTGGCTTCATAGTTTCCATCAATGTAACTTAATATCATGCTACCGTACTGTAACTATAATTGATCTGAATTCACAAAATCCTATTGTTTCTCTCATGTCATATTTTAAGCTTTATTTTCTTGTACATGTCAAGTTTTACTATTGTTTGTATAACCTTGTCTTATATTGCTACTATAAATTCTGATGATCATATTTATAGTATAGTATAGTATAGTATAGTATAGTATAATATAGTAGAGTAGAGTAGAGTAGAGTAGAGTAGAGTAGAGTAGAATAGAGTAGAATAGAGTAGAATAGAATAGAATAGAATAGAATAGAATAGAATAGAATAGAATAGAATAGAATAGAATAGAATAGAATAGAATAGAATAGAATAGAATAGAATAGAATTATTTATTGGTCAAGTATGATCAGATACACAATGAGCATAAGCTCACAGGTCATAAATCATAGTTACAATCATTAATCCTAAGTTACAAATAACAATTGATAAATCATAAGAAACCAATAGGAGAAGACAGTAGGAAAGATGAGAAGATGAGAAAAGATGAGAAATGAGATGGCACTGTGGGAATTCAGTGTTCAGCAGAGGGATGGCACGGATCTTTATGTCTGGTTGTTTTGGCATGCAATACTCTATGGGGCAACCTGAGGGGAGAAGTTGAAACAGATTATGTCCAGGATGTGAGGGATCTGTAGATATTTTCTCAGCCCTTTTTCTGATTCACGCAGTATATACTCTAGTAGATCCTCAATGGAAGACAGGCTGGTTGCGATTGTTTTTTCTGCAGTCCTATCGGTTGAAATCTGTATCTGTCCTGTTTGGTTGATGTGTCAAACCACACAGTTATTGAAATACAAATGACAGACTCAATAATTCCTCTGTAGAACTATATCAGCAACTAGATCCTTGGGCAATCTGAGCT
The DNA here is from genome assembly GCA_023970755.1 of Azemiops feae. Classification (NCBI taxonomy): domain Eukaryota; kingdom Metazoa; phylum Chordata; class Lepidosauria; order Squamata; family Viperidae; genus Azemiops; species Azemiops feae. The sequence goes on from JALGBA010004287.1 coordinate 3,046,518, forward strand.
ATGACAGTCAGATCCCAGAAAATCCAGCAAAGCTTGGACGTCATCCAAGGCCACAAGTGCAAGTGATCAGAACAGTCGAAGAGTCCTGCTCAAGTCTTGCAGGGTACAATTGCAAGACTAGACTGAAGGTTATTATAGTTCACAGTTGCGGTATTTTAATAGAGGAAGTTAGCAGTCCAATTCCTAAAAAAAAGCATTGCTTGGGACAGTTAAATTTTTCCCTATAGTCCCTCATAGAAATATGGGGACTTTGAAGATCCAAAGTGGACTAAGAGAAATACCTGTTCTGTTTATAAGTATAAGCACAGGTAGTCATTGACTTATGATTGCAATTGGTACCAGAATTTCCATTTCTAAGCAAGGCGGTTGTTAAGTTGAGTCGTGCCCAATTTTATCACTTTTTTTTGCTGTGATTGCTAAGCAAAACACTGCAGTTGTTAAGTGAATCATGACTTTTCCCCCATTGATTCTGCTTGTTGGAGGATGGCTGGGATGGTCACAAATGGCACAAATCCCATGACCCGGGGAGATGCTGCAATTGTCATAAATACAGGCTGGTTGCCAAGCACCCACATTTTTATCACATGGACATGGGGACCTTGCAATGGCCACAAGTGTGAGGAATCACAGTATGTGTCCCCATTAGTTTACATGCTTATAACATTTATTTTGGATAAACAAGACTCCCACATAGAGAGCTCTGCATTTTAAAGAATATTTTATCTATGCTTAAATTTGAATGACTGCCACAGAAATACAGTACTTAGATATTTGGAAGCAAAACATCAGACCTTTGGAAGATGTGTTCTATTTTTACTTCTATATACACCCTTTACCTGTGGATCTTTAAGAACTGAATAGCCCTTGTATCCTCCCAGACATACACAACGTTGGCAGGAACTGAAGATCCTGCCTGATTTTTTCTAATCTGAACTACCTTGTTGTGTACAAATGGGTAACTCTGATATGCCAAATTCCCTGATAAGATTGATGGTACAAATGGTGATGCCTGAAGCATAGATGGAAGATCAGGTCTAGCAAAAATGTGAGAAAACAAAAGAGTGAAAGTACAGCCAAGAGAATTGAATCTCAACTATATTAGCTCCACAGAATTGTCTCTGCTTCTGTTTGAGGAAGATTCAAGTCACAGAATAACAGCTCTATTCAAAATTAAGGTCAGAACAGTCCAAGATTATGTACATCAATTCCACTTAATTAGCTTCTTATGTGTTTCACATTTCCAATACATTAACTAATTAACAGCTCTTCCAAACCATTATTTCTATATTCTCTGGAGTGAGCTGACTAGCTTGTAGTCCCTAGTATTCTCTGCCTTGTTTTATGTAGTATTTAGCTTTCAAGACCCAATTCCCTCTAGGCATGCTATAGCTTTCCATTTAACATTCTTCAATAAATATTTTCCCAGAGAGACAATTAAATCTGTGCAATTAATTGGAGTTTATATAGTCCTCTGTCAGAATGACTGCTTGCACAATATTTGAACCCTTCAATTGAAATGTATACATTTTGTTTGCAATTTACAACATTCATGAATCATGATGTTCAAATTAAAAATAATGGTGTTTTTGTTGATCAACCCATTGATGGGTATTTATGAGAATGTTTTACTCCTAAGCAAATTTATAATGAAGTGTCATTGGGTTGGGTTGCATTAAATAAGAAGCTTGGTAGATAGGATGCAGAGAATAGACATGAAGCTAAATTAACCTGGAGAATTTGCATCTACTTAGCAGTAAATAAAAAGTAACCATCATTTCTTAACAGCTTAAACATTATTTTTTTGCTTTTCCTCCCCTCTAGAATTGAAAGTTGCTAAAAACAAAAAAGTTTAAAAGCAACTATAGCAATCACTAGGAAAAATATTTTTAAAAAGGTAAGTTTGTATTTAATGTGTCTGTATGTATACACATACCCACATTCCCACAGATATATCAATAATGTTATTAATAGTCACAGATGCATGACAGTGCATTTTTCTACCACAGTGCCACAAGAATACATTGAGACTAGCATATAATGTAAGGAACACAAAATGATTGTCAAGTGGCCAAGCTCGAAAGTGCTGCCCCGGCTGCCATTTTGCTTTCAGCCAAAAATTGGAGTCAGCAATCACTTAGAAAATAAGTCTTGGAGCTGCTGAGAGGGAAGCTCACTCAAGAAATTGTTAGGGAATATCCCTCTCCTTCAGAAAAAAAAATCATCAGCACAATTGCTTCCCCAGAGTATTGCCTCTGAATAGGCAGAAGATTTTCGGAAGGAAACTGGGCTTATTTTTCTTTCATTGGAAAGTGTAAACCCTCCCTTATTAGCTAATGAGACCAATTCTTACCAAATGCTTACATTTTTTCTGAATGTCTTTCAATTATTTTTTATCCACTTTCTCTGAAATGCTTTTTAGGACATAAGCATGGTCATTTAAGATTTAGCTGCATGCAATACTATAAACTGTTGCCCAAAAAGAAATAATGAGGGTTTAAAAAAAAACCAGTTCAAAGTCAATGACTGATGAAAATTATTGGTACTTTTTATCAGGTGGATTTAAATTATTATTAGATTATCCTTTTACACAGGAGGTATATTACTGTATCAATTGCACCATGAGTATTGATATTAATCATGAGCATGATAAACTCCAACCATCATTCCACCAGGCCTCAGTAGACAGAAGAAAAGCAGGACTACCATAAAATCCCTAGATAAGCAATTCCATAAACCCCTTTTACCATTGTTACCCTTCCATCTCCATTGTCATCCCTTTTCTAGTTTTCTTTATCTTTATATTGATCTCTAAAGCCACCTGGTAGTCTTTCTATGTGACAGGTAGGATAAAAGTCTATGAATTAAAAAAAACTTAAAATACATTTCTTGTGGAGGATTGCCTTGAGATGCTTTTAAGGTACCTTGGGATTCTTTCGTGGAATATCTGAAATTAAATACAGGAAGATCTTGCTAATAGGGTCTTCATGCAGGGTACTTCCAAATCATGAAGACTAAATTATAAAGTGGTACAATCAGTACAATACAAAGAGAATTGTATTTCTTTTATATTTATGTCTGTGATAATTTTGTAAAAGTCTATTTTAAGCTACATTTCATTCAGCCAGCACTGTTCTGTAAATACAAAGCCTGAATTTTGTGCAATATTTTTTATCTATATTAAAAACTATAATACACACATCTATGGGGCTTTTATAAACTTTTTGTCAATATTTTATAGGAAAGTTCACACATACTTAGCTTTTTCACTCTTCAAAGGCTATCGCCTGGCTTAAGACTCAACAAGATAAAAGAGCTAGATGATCTTGCATTCGTTCTTCCTATCCTTATTTATTCTTCTTTGACTCATGCTTCAAAAACCAGTTTGGTGCCTTTTTGAAATACATAATATTACACTTAATAAACTCAAGTTATTTAACTCTTTGGGCACACTTGGGTCTTATCACTTCTAAGGCTTCCTTTCATATTGGTTGTTCAGTTATATTAAACACTCATCTCTGTATTTTTTTAGCATTAACACATTTGTATTAATTTACATTTCTTATTTAATGAAGTTCCAAAGGTGCTTTTCAAAAGGCAACTGGGCTGTCTTGGGTTTTTTTTCTTGAAAGCGTTTTGCTTCTCATCCAAGAAGCTTCAGTCAGATGAGAAGCAAAATGTTTTCAAGGAAAAACCAAGGAAGTCCAGTTGCCTTTTGAAAAGCACTCTTGGGACAACCAAGATGACTGGATGATTGAGAATCTATACAGATATTTAACTGAAGCCTTATTTTGTCAAGCCAAATTGGCTTCATAGTTTCCAGCAATCTAGTTTAATATCATGCTACCATACTGTAACTATGTTGTTGTTTTTGTTAGTTGTGAACTCGTGTCCAACCCATCGTGACCCCATGGACAATGTTCCTCCAGGCCTTCCTGTCCTCTACCATCTTCTGGAGTCCATTTAAGCTCACACCTACTGCTTCAGTGACTCCATCCAGCCACTTCATTCTCTGTCGTCCCCTTCTTCTATTGCCCTCAATCTTTCCCAGCATCAGGCTCTTCTCCAGTGAGTCCTTCCTTCTCATTAGGTGGCCAAAGTACTTGAGTTTCAACTTCAAGATCTGGCCTTCTAAAGAGCAGTCGGGGTTGATCTCCTGTAGGACTGACTGGTTTGATCGCCTTGCAGTCCAAGGGACTCGCAGGAGTCTTCTCCAGCACCATAGTTCAAAGGCCTCAATTCTTTTGCACTCAGCCTTTCTTATGGTCCAACTTTCACAGCCATACATTGCAACTGGGAAAACCATGGCCTTGACTATACGTACTTTTGTTGGCAGGGTGATGTCTCTGCTTTTTAGTATGCTATCTAAATTTGCCATAGCTTTCCTCCCCAGGAGCAAGCGTCTTTTAATTTCTTGGCTGCAGTCCCCATCTGTGGTGATCTCAGAGCCCAGGAAGGTAAAATCTGTCACTACCTCCATTTCTTCCCCATCTATTTGCCAGGAATTGAGAAGGCCAGATGCCATGATCTTGGTTTTCTTAATGTTGAGTTTCAAGACAACGTTTGCACTCTCCTTCTTCACCCGCATCAAGAGGTTCTTTAGTTCCTCTTCACTTTCTGCCATTAGAGTGGTATCATCTGCATATCTTAGGTTGTTGATATTTCTCCCGGCAATCTTAATTCCAACTTTTGATTCATCTAGCCCTGCCTTTCTCATGATGTGCTCTGCATATAAGTTAAATAGGCAGGGCGACAGAATACAGCCTTGCTGGACTCCTTTCCCAATTTTGAACCAATCAGTGGTTCCGTGTCCAGTTCTCACTGTTGCTTCTTGACCCGCATATAGGTTTCTCAAGAAATAAGATGGTCTGGTACTCCCATCTCTTTAAGAACTTGCCACAATTTGTTGTGATCCATAAAATTAAAGGCTTTAGCATAGTCAATGAAGCAGAAGTAGATGTTTTTCTGGAACTCCCTAGCTTTCTCCACGATCCAGCGTATGTTGGCAATTTGATCTCTAGTTCCTCTGTCTCTTCAAAATCCTGCTTGTACTTCTGGAAGTTCTCGATCCACATACTGCTGGAGTCTAGCTTGTAGTATTTTAAGCATAACTTTACTTGCATGTGAAATGAGTGCAATGGTACAATAGTTTGAACATTCTTTGGCATTGCCTTTCTTTGGAATTGGAATGTAAATTGACCTTTTCCAATCCTGTGGCCACTGTTGAGTTTTCCAAATTTGCTGGCAAATTGAGTGTAGCACTTTTACTGCATTGTCTTTTAAGATTTTGAATAGCTCAGCTGGAATACTGTCACCTCCACTAGCTTTGTTGTTGCTCAGCTTTCCTAAGGCCCATTTCACTTCACATTCTAGGATGTCTGGCTCGAGGTCAGTGACCACTCCATTGTGGTTATCAGGGATGCTAAGCTCGTTCTTATATAGTTCTTCTGTGTAATTTTGCCACCTCTTCTTAATCTCTTCTGCCTCTGTTAGGTCCCTGCCATTTTGGTCCTTTATCATGCCCATCTTTGCATGAAACGTTCCCTTCATCTCTCCAATTTTCTTGAAGAGATCTCTGGTTCTCCCTATTCTATTGTTCTCTTCTATTTCTTTGCACTGTTCATTTAAGAAGGCATTCTTATCTCTTCTAGCTATTCTCTGGAATTCTGCTTTCAATTGGGTGTATCTTTCTCTTTCTCCCTTGCCTTTCGCTTCCCTTCTTTCCTCAGCTATTTGCAAAGCTTCCTCAGACAGCCATTTTGCTTTCTTGCATTTCTTTTTCTTTGGGATGGTTTTAGTTGCTACCTCTTGTACAATGTTGCGAACCTCCGTCCATAGTTCTTCAGGCACTCTGTCTATCAGATCTAATTTCTTAAATCTATTTGTCACCTCTATTGTACATTCATCAGGGATATGATTTAGTTCATGCCTGAGTGGCCTAGTGTTTTTCCCTACTTTCTTCAATTTAAGCTTAAATTTTGCAACGAGAAGCTCATGATCTGAGCCACAGTCAGCTCCTGGTCTTTTTTTTACTGACTGTATAGAGCTTCTCCATCTTTGGCTGCAGAGCACATAGTCAATCTGATTTCTGTGTTGACCGTCTGGTGATATCCATGTGTAGAGACGTCTCTTGGGTTGTTGGAAAAGAGTGTTTCCTATGACCATCGTATTCTCTTGACAAAATTCTATCAGCCTTGCCCTGCTTCATTTTGTATTCCAAGGCCAAACTTGCCTGTTATTCCGGTTATCTTTTGGCTTCCTACTTTAGCATTCCAATCCCCCATGATGATATGGACATCATTTTTTGGTGTTGATTCTATAAGGTGCTGTAGGGCTTCATAGAACCGGTCAATTTCATCCTCTTCAGCACCAGTGATTGGGGCATAGACTTGGACTACTGTGATATTGAATGGTTTGCCTTGGGGATCATTCTGTCATTTTGGGGATTGTATCCCAGTATTGCTTTTCCTACTCTTTTATTGACTATGAAGGCTACTCCATTTCTTCTGAGGGATTCTTGCCCGCAGTAGTATACCTGATGGTCCTCTGAATTAAATTCACCCATTCCTGTCCATTTTAGTTTGCTGATTCCTAAGATGTTGATGTTCAGTCTTGTCATCTCTTGTTTGACCCCGTCCAGTTTGCCTTGATTCATGGATCTTACATTCCAGGTTCCTATGGAGAAAAAATCTTTAAGCATCGGACTTTCCTTTCACCACCAGATGCATCCACAGCTGAGCATCCTTTCGGCTTTGGCCCAGTCACTTCACTCTTTTTGGCGCTACTAGTACTAGCCCTCTGCTCTTCCCCAGTAGCATATTGGACACCTTCCGACCTGAGGGGCTCACCTTCCAGCGTCATATCTTTTTGCCTTTTAGTACTGTCCATGGGGTTTTCATGGCAAAGATACTGGAGTGGGTTGCCATTTCCTTCTCCGGTGGATCACATTTTGTCAGAACTCTCTGCTATGACCTGTCCGTCTTGGGTGGCCCTGCACGGCATAGCTCATAGCTTCATTGAGTTATGCAAGCCCCTTTGCCAGGACAAGGAAGTAATCCATGAAGGAGACTGTAACTATAATTGATCTGAATTCACAAAATCCTATTGTTTCTCTCATGTCATATTTTAAGCTTTATTTTCTTGTACATGTCAGGTTTTACTATTGTTTATATAATCTTGTCTTATATTGCTACTGTAAATTCTGATGATCATATTTAGAATAGAACAGAACAGAACAGAACAGAACAGAACAGAACAGAACAGAATAGAATAGAATAGAATAGAATAGAATATCTTTATTGTCATTGTGTAACTCACAACGAAATTAAGTGCTGTCCACAGTGCACACTACACACAAGTAAAAACCACAAATAAGAACATACATTATATACAGACATTATTCACATTCCATTCACCATTGCACTGCCCCTAATATTGCACTTCAATGTCGCACTATACTGTGGTATTTAATATGGTTACAGCTCTGGGATAAAACTATTTTTCAGCCTATTTGTCTTTGTTTTTATTATCCAGTATCGTCTGCAGGATAATAAAAGATGGATAGTTAAAAAAAACCACTATGAGATGAGTCTTAAAGAATATTTTGAGCTTTCCTAAGACAATGGGAATTGTACAGTTCATCTGGGGGGGGGAGAGGGCAGCCAATAATCCTCTGGGCGATGGTAATGACCCTCTGGAGAGCTTTCCTATCTGCTACTGTGCAGCAAGCAAACCACACACAAATGCAATAGGTTAGAATGCTCTGTATGGAGCAACAGTAGAAGGTCACCAGCAGTTTTTCATTCAGTTGTTGTTTCCTGAGAAATCTCAAGAAATGTAATCTCTGCTGGGCCTAATCTATATTCTATTTGAAATAAAATTATCATCATCCTTTGATAGAAAATTTGCTTTGGAGGATTTGCAAATGGAGTTCATCCAGGGACATGCGTGGTAGCCTTAAGCAGGTTCACCAAGTCAGACGTTAATCATTAACATTAAGTATTATAAAATATGCCAAAGTCTATTTTAGGATTCAGATTAGGATGGTAAAGAAAATGCTCTAAAATGGCCACTACAAAATGCAGAAAGATCTAATATGGCATACGCTAGTGAAGAGAGATGAACTTAGATGTCTTGGAAAGACTTCTGAGGACATTTTAACATTTATGCTTTTCTCCCATTCTCTTTCACTTTGTCAGTTTTGTTCAACAGTAATAGAACATCTTCAATTGAGTCAGTGAGATTGTACCAATAGATACAAATCCAGGACCCTGTAATTTGAAAGGACCCCAAACACAGTGCCACATGCATTCTTAAAAACAAAACATTAGCAACAATACAGGATTTCCTATTATGTAAAGATCTTCTTGTGAAACAAACATGCTAAAAAGAATTATAGCTTTGCTCTACAGCAGACCCAAGCTTTTTTAAAAAAAGAACAAAAAAAGTCATGAAAGCAAGAAAAAAAAATGATATTAAAAGGTTGGAAAAACAGGAGAAGAAAACATTCCAAGACTAGAAAAGAATTAAGAGTGAAAGGAGCAGGAGGGAGGATGGACTTCCCAGATGCATGCATAGGTCATCTTAAAAGAAAGTAAGAAATGCATAAAATGAAAATAAATAAGGCGTGGGCACATATGTTAGGACTGGTAGTAAGATGATAAGATTAAGATGGCACTCCTGAAAGTACTGCACATTTCCCCTACAAATATTTTCATTTCTATTTAAGCAAATTAAGGTAATCATTATGAAAATTGGATTTATATCTGAATAAATTAAATTTCAGTGCAACTCTATTCCTAAGGACGTCGGAGTCAGTGTCTTCTCTTTAAAAATGTGAGCATGCTGCTAGTTTGCTGACTAAACCTAAAATCAATCTGTAGAGGTATATAAATATTTTCTATAGGAAAACATCTGTGAAAATACATTTTGGTAAATGTCAGAAATTTGTTAAACGTTGACATTTGTCACAAAGATTTGTATAGGAATAGTGGGAAATGTCAGGAGATTCTGGCATTTGCCAATAAATGTTATTTACAAACAAATGAGTACTCTTAGTAAATAGTCCAAATTTCAGATACATTACTATTGTTTACTACAGAATATTATCAGTGTTAGGGCTGAACATATGAAAAATAATGCAAAAACATTCTCCATCAGGCCTTATACACAATAAATGTCTGCATTAGTTTTCTGGCATTTAAACATTAGAAACATACAGCAGGAATGTTCAGAAATCTTTTTACTTTTTACATTACTTTCAAATAATCCCATATTTGGATCTTCATTCAGTCTTCAGTGTCTAACATTATTCCTTCTTTCTGTCTTCAATGAAATCTATAGAACGGAACGGAACGGAACGGAACGGAACGGAACGGAACGGAACAGAACAGAATAGAATAGAATAGAATAGAATAGAATAGAATAGAATAGAATAGAATAGAATAGAATAGAATAGAATAGAATAGAATACTTTATGTGGCCAAGTGTGATTAGACGCACAAAGTGATAATAGTAATAGAGCCATATTACATTGGTAAATATACTTAGACATAAGACAATACTGTAGGAATTAGGTGTTCAGCAGAGTGATGGCAAGATGGAAAAAACTCTCTCTGTGTCTAGTTGTTTTGGTGTGCAATGCTCTGTAGTGGCATCCTGAAGGGAGGAATTGAAACAGTTTATGTCTAGGATGTGAGTGGTCTTGAGATATTTCCTCAGCCCTCCTTTTGACCTGTGCAATATACAGGTCCTCAATGGAAGGCAGGCTGGTTGCAATTGTTTTTTCTGCAGTCCTAACTATTTGTTGAAATCTGTAGCTGTCCTGTTTGGTTGCTGTACCAAACCAGACAGTTATAGAAGTACAAATGACAGACTCAATTATTCCTCTATAGAACTTTATTAACAACTCCCGGGGCAGTCTGTCTGAAGAAGGCTGTAATAACTGTGAAATAACTGGAAAATTATTTCATACAAGTTACCCTGTATCAAATTCTCTTGGCATTCTCCAGCCTGCCAATATTTGCCTGTGCTCACTTTCATCATCCATTTGTACTTTCCCATCTTGCTTTTACATATGCCCAGGGGACTACATTTTTGGTACACATATAAAGGCCAACCTGGAGTACACAACATAGTTGCCCTATTATGGCCACAGTGACTATCCTTCTGCTTGTACAGACATTTTCAATTTTATCTATTATAGGAAAAGCATTCGCCTAACAGAAATTATTATCAGTAAAATATTTATACAGCACTACAACCCATGATCCATTGGGTCATCATTTCAGATATATTTTGTTACCTAAAGAGAGAAACAGAATAACCAGTGTGAGCAAAAAAATCATGAGGAGAGGGAGCAACTTCTGATTTCTTGTTGGCTTTCCTATTGAATTTCCTTGTGGAAAGCTGGCAGTGAGGATCAGAAAATTGCCTTGCCTTGCCTTGCCTTGCCTTGCCATCCGCCTTCCGCCTTCCGCCTTCCGCCTTCCGCCTTCTGCCTTCCCTTCTAGCAAATAATTTGCTGCTACTGGGTAGGGGAGAGAGGTATGGATTGAACAAATGGCCAGGAACATATGAGAGAAAATTGAAAGGGAGGTATCATATGACTGCAGCAGTGTGGCAATGATACTGAAGCAATAGCAGCAGAGCAACATGGCAGAAGCCACAACTTCCCCCAATTTCATTATCATGGGAATAAGGGGTCCTTCCATTCTTTACATTAGCCCATTTGATGTACCTTAGTTGAAAAGCTTTTGCCCTATGATGCACCATTTCACTCAGATAAAGGTTACATACTTAAGAGTTTTACTCTTATGAGTAAATTGAACTTTGTTCAATAAATACCATATCTCTCTCATTCTCTCTCTCTTCTCTCTCTTTCTCTTTTTCCTCTCAACCCCCAATTTATTTATTTTCTCTATTGTATTTATGTCCTCATAAATGTATGTCCGCACAGCAGTCATATGTCATTGCCACATGGAAATTATTCTTTTACAGAATAACTAGAGATCTGAAAGCACAAAAATTGGGAGCTGCCCAGAATTGGTCAAAAATACGACAGTCAGTCAGTCAGTCAGTCAATCAATCAATCAATCAATCAATCAATCAATCAATCAATCAATCAATGGTGTGAAACAGGTGTTTCATTTGAATGAATAAAACTACCTGATTTAATAAAACCAAAGAATTAAAAAGAAAAACAACATAGGTTATGTTGCAGCTCTACTATACACCAATAAAGTAAGTAAAGTAAAGTAAGTAAATAAATCTTGCAATACATAATTCATATTAATTATTTTGCAACATTACAAATATATAAAGTGAAACAAAACAAATGGTACCATAGTAAGCAACAAGTCAAATTAATTGAGAAAAATGATGACAGAGTCCCAGTATTCCTGTGTTCTCACAGTCAACTCTTTCATACCATCCAATTGCACCCAACATAATATAAAGATTACTTGGAACTAATTAGCCATTCCAGATAAAGCATCCAAAACATGAAACTGTCTGATCTTTGCCCATACTATGAACATTTGCATGGTTCACTTTCCAAATCCTGTAACATTTGGGATCTTTATCAAGAAATAAAGGAATATGAATAACAGAATAAACAGAGTTGGAAGGGACCTTAGAGGTCTTCTAGTTCAACCCCTGCACAAGCAGGAAACCCTATACCATTTCAGTCCAATCTCTTCTCAAAAATCTCCAGTGTTGGAGCACCCACAACTTTTGGAGGCAACTCGTTCCATTAATTAACTGTTCTGTCAGGAAATTTCTCCTTAGTTCTAGGTTGCTTCTGTCCTTGATTAGTTTCCATTTCTTCTTGTCCTGCCTTCAGGTGCTTTGGAGAATAGGTTGACCCTCCTCTTCTTTGTGGCAGCCTTTCAAATATTGGAACACTGCTATCATGTCACCCTGTAGTCTTTCTTTTCATTAAACTAGATATAGCCAGTTTCTGCAACCGTTCTTCATATATTTTAGTCTCCAATCCCTAATCATCTTTGTTGTTCTTTTCTACATTCTTTCCAGAGACTCTACATCAGGCATGTCAAACTCGTGATGTCACGTGATGTTGCGCGACGTATCGGGACTTTTTCCCCATTGCCGGCAATGGGGTGGGCGTGGTTTCAGCATGCATCTGGCCCACGGGCCAGCAGTTTGACATGCCTACTCTACATCTTTTTTATATCATGGTGACCAAAACTAGATGCAAGTATGGTCTTACCAAAGCATTATAAAGTGGTAATAATACTTCATGTGATATGATTATAAGACTGTAGTGGAAATAAAAAACTGGAAGGTGCATTACAGTGTTGTCTGGAATGCAGTGCTCTAGTTCAATGTTCCAATCAGTCTATCTAGCTTTCATTCAGGTTACTCCATCCTATTCCCCACTTCTGTGGTTTTGCCAGTGTTACTTTTCTAGAGATTCTCAGAATTTTTTCTCTCATTTTCCTTCCTTTAAAATATCTAGATTTTATCCTAGAATGACATTTATCAGTTTATTTATTTATTTGTATCCTGCCTTTATAATTTTTTTTATAAATAACTCAAGGCAGCGAACATATCCAATGCACCTTCCCCCTCATATTTCACTACCACAATAATCTTGTGAGGTGGGTTGGGACGAGAGAGAGAATGACTGACCCAAAGTCACCCAGCTGGTTTTCATGGCTAGTGAGACTTGTGCTCACTCACAATCTAACCCACTTTCTAACCCAGTGTCTTAACCATTAGACCAAAGGCTCAAGTTGCCCTTCTTAAGGATCTAGGTTGGAACCAATCCTAGATGCTTCAAGTTCCATGAGCCAATCCTGTGCATAATTCTAACCTGATGTATTTTGTGCCCTGAAGAAGGGCCTAAGTTAAAAATGCCAATGCAGTCTTTCTGCATGTTTAACATGCCAATATCATTTTGTCCCTGAGACCTGAAGTAGATCATTTCACTTGGCTATATTACAGTACTAATCCTGACTGTGCAAATAGCAGCTATAGTGTAGGCCTGCCAGCTGTTAACCACAGATGCCTCTCAGTAAAAATAGTATCTGTCTCAGAGGTTCACTCTAGTTTTATCTTTCAGAAATGTGTGTTAATAAAGTAGGTCAGGCAAACATGTTAAACATGTTCACCAATACAGCCTCAAGTGACAGGCAGCTAAATCTATATAGCAATCTGGTTTACACATGCAAATGAGACATGTCTCTGAACTAGGAATAGCAGGGATTGCAGTAAAATTCTCCAGAATGAATCTCGTACAGATAAATATATATCATAGTGCTCGGAATGTAACTCATTTTATGGGACATCTTTCTGTTATCATCCAATTAGGAAAGAAGTAGAAATATTTGTAAGCTGCTGTGAATGGGTGGACAGAGCTAAAAAAACTTTAATCTTTTTAGGAAACATTTCACCCCCATCTACAGACTCTTCCTTGTGTCAGCATCTATATGTATTGCTCCAGTTCTTCAATTGGTAGAAAGATATGCTGGCAATTTGTGCTGTATCAATGATTTAGTGATATCTGCCTAAGTAGCAAGGCTAGTGACTTAAGGGCCAATATTGGTAGATGTCTCTGGATGCACTTATCTGTCTATCCATTATGACCTGCTGCAGATGAAACATCCCAAACTATTTAAATTGTGGTGAAGAAGAGCTGGTCAACTTTAAGGGGTGCTGGAATGGAATCTTTAGCCACTATTTAAGTTGTTCAAGAGTTAAGAAGCTAACATACAATTTTTCTGAAGAGAACTAGGTTCATGTCCAAAAAATAGACTTAGTGCATGCATGCTATCCCACTTTATCTTGGCTCTTCTGTTGGGTACGCAATCTGGAGAGTGTAGGAGAGAGTAAATAATGATGGCTGCAGGAGCACATGAGTTGCACGTGAAGGGCCATAGCCAGTAGCACACATTTCAACCCATGCTCCTCAATTGCATTATGACTTGTCACCCAAATTGAAGAAGAACAGGGGAGAAGCCTTAGCAATGTCTATCCAGGAACTATGGATCTCAAAGAGGTAAGTGCTCCACAGGAATCGTAGTGCTGGCACTGAGCAGCAGGTACAGGCAGCAGCACCCAAAAGAAACCTATATACCAAACTAATACAAATGATTGAAAATAGTCCCATATGAAACTTTTTGTTGGCAGAAGTGGCAAAAAAATCTGAAATGTTCTCTTTGGGGAAAGAACCAAAATAGTTGACAGAACTCTGCATAACATCTAGTAGGGGAGATGGATCTATAGGAGCCAAGTATCTGGCCCCTGCAACAGCTCAAGTCAAATTAGTCATAGAGGGCAGTGACCAGAAACTAAAGGGAAGGGGTGTGTGTGTGTGGGGGGGGGAGTGTAGAATTTGCCTGCAGTTATCTCAAGTGGTGAATGGGCTCTGGACTTTTCTAAGGGTATCATCATCATCACCATCAACATCACCGTCACCATCATCACTGAAACACTGCACATTATTCCTATGACAAAATGTGTCAAAAGATGGAAAATTCTATTTTAAAACTTGAATGACTAAAAAGCAATTTCATCTTGCCTCCAGAGTAGGCTGAGGATTTATTTGAAGTATAGGGTGACTATTAATGAAAGATAGGAAGCCTCCATCTATGACTTGGCCAATCTTATCATTAAATAAAGAGATCTCAGAATCTTAAAAATAAACATTTCAATTTTGGGTAGGCAAGTGGAAGAAAGATCTCTCAGCTCAATAGAAAACATATTTGTCAAAATCTGGGGTAGAGATTGTAAAACCAACTGTTGCAGTTCTTCCTCTTTATGTTTCAAGCTTAAGAATAGGTTATCTACAAAAGACAGAACTTTCTTGTCTTGGCATCTATCCAAACCAGTATTTTTTCAACATGAAATGTTACCCCCAGGCAAGCACTAATATTTAGGTAAGATCTCACTTAGACAGAAAAGGGAATTATTAGAAGGGAATTGCATCTTGTAATCTCAGGACAATTTTTTCTGCCCCTATCTATCTATCTATTCAGAAATCACGTTCATTCTCTTTGTTGTTTTCCTTTACTTGCTTGAAATAGATAAATGAATGGAAGAAAAGAGCCAGGGAGGAAATAAAGCAATAATTATGAATGGGAAGGGAAGAGGGAAAACAATGAGAAAAAAGAGGGGACAAAGAGATGGGCAAAGTATCTTAAGAAGACTGATCTTCCTCTTTCAGAATTCCATTTTTTTATTAGAAATTCTAGCTGAAAGTAAGGCTGGGGAAAAAAAGAGATTAATTTCAGTATTCTGTTCCATCTGATTATTTTTCTTTTTTATGAGCTTCTAAGGATCTTAGCTAAACAGCTCTTGGTGAATATATTAATACTGCAGGTGTTTTGGGGAGGCGAGGAGAGGGGGAATCATAACAGCATCCTGTAATGAATGCTACATTGTTTCCAAGAGCAATAAATTGGTAATCATTAGTTTAAAAAATAGATTGGTTTCAAGGAAGCCATTGGACAGCTTTATTTTTAATTTTATGACTCCAAAATCTGTTTTGAAAGCTGATTGTATATGCTCACTTTGATAAAATGCTAAAATGTCCAGATAAAGGTATATGATTCTGGGTACATATCATGTTTCCTATGCATGTGGAGATTCTCAGTCATCCAGGTCATAGTTATCCCAAAGATGCTTTTTCACGAGGCAACTGGACTTTCTTGTTTTTTCTTTGAAGACGTTTCACTTTTCATCCAAGAAGCTTCTTCAGCTCTGACTGGATGTTGGGGAATGAGTTTCCTATGCATCTTTTCCAAGTAGTAAGTCCCACACTGAATTGGTTAGGATTTACTTCTGGGTAAAAAGGCATAAGACTGCATTCATCCCCATGATTAATAAACCTGAGAAATTGAGAGACAATGAAATGGGGAAATCCATATGTCCCAAAAGAGAGAAAAGTGGATATATACTTTTATGAATATCTCTGAAACTGCAATCTTGAGGCTAACCTTTACTGTCAAAATGGATGCCTTAAAGCCCAGATTTGTAGATGTAACCCCTAAAATCAGAATATATGAAGAAAAGATTACATGGGAGACTTATCAGGGTGGAATGACACAAAGTATTCCAGGTATTAGGCTGAATAACAAAGGAAGGCATCCAAAATACATTGTTGTTGTCTTTCAGGGAAGAACGCTCTAAGCTAGTAATCAAGATTGCTTTGACAGAATTCTTCCCCTTAGAGATTACAGATTAAGCAACATTACTGAATGATGAGGCAAAGGGAGGAATAATATGTATTTTTAAAGTTTGAAAATGCCCAAATGGGCACCATCAGAGAAGAAGGTCACTTTTAAGTTCAAAAGGTAGTGGCACAATCAAAAATCAGAAGGTTCCAGACAAATTAGATGACTCCCAGCAACTCTTCTCAATCAAATTCACATTATGAAAGAATGCTGCAGCAATGATAATCATGGTTAATCATTTTGTACCACTTATAGCACGTAAATTGCTTTACAATGCTGCTCATTCATCTTCAGGCAGCCGAAGTGGGTCATTAATTCTCCTGATGTTACAGATACAGAGAAGAGAGTGAGATTCGTCAAAGAGAGCAAGGTAGCAAAATAACAAATATAATTAACCTTACCCAATCTGAAGAAGCAATACTTAGATCAGAACAAAACAAAGCAAAACAACAAAAAAAGAAGGATCAAATCAAGTGGATTGTCTTTAACAGGGATTAAATTCCTATTGCCTAGGGCAAGGGTTCCAAACCATGGGTGCTCGCATCCCCTGGGGGTGCGAGATGATATTCCGGGGGGTGCGAAAACTTGGGTTTTCAAAATTATAGTGTATATGCATAATTTGTTGCTGTTATTTCAAACTTTTGTAAGGGGTGCGAGAATATATCAGAAGTGTTCTAGGGGTGTGGGGTATAGAAAAGGTTGGGAACCACTGGCCTAGGGAAAATACATAGAAATAGTTGTGACTCGGTGGGAAAGTGTATGCCTTGAATGATGTGTTGGCCCCAGTGGCCAGCTGGTAGACGATGTGTTCTTAGGATTCAAAGATAATAAATCCAAACCAGGGTGAAATGCCAAAAAGGGATTTATTGAATAAATATTATAAAAAAGAAAAAAGAATGCCCCCAAATAGTAGCAAATGAAACTCTCTGGAGTTGACAATTACACAGCACTTTTCCCAGGTTTATGGGAAAATTCTGAGTTGGGGGGAGGTTGTTGCCACCTTTTTATACATTTCCTAAGGGACAGAGAGTAAAAAGAATAATACCTGGAGATAATGTGGTCATACGTCTTATCAGTGATTTGGTCACAAATGTCAACAGCTGATTTTCTGCCAGAGATATTTTAAATAAGGCATCTTCTCTAGCAGGTAGTACTTGGAGATGGACTGATGATATGTCTTGCCAATGGTTTGGAGCCCTTTGCTAATGATCCAACAGGCAGCCTCTTAGCTTCTCTCTTAGTTGGTGCCCCATCACATCCTGGGATCCTTTTAGCGTAATTGTTTTATAAGTTGGCTTGCAAAAGAGTCAGAGCTAAGATGATCCCATCTCAGTATTATACAATCCAGAGAGTTTGCCAAGTCATTCTTTCTAAAGCCAGTGTGTGGAGAAATTTACAATACAAAGCTTGCTAAGTCAGAGCAGTTCAACAACTTGTTAGAATGCTCTTTTCTACACATGGGTATAGATTTCCCGTTTTATATATGCACAACGAAAAAGTGAACAATAGTTCTAACTCAATGTTTCTCAACTTTGTTCACTAGAAGTTGAAGTCTACCCATCTTCCAGTGGACAAGGTTGAGAAACATTGTTCTAACACATCACCAATCTTCTGCAGTGCCACTGCAAATGGCAAAGCTTTTAGGTTCAATTCCTGGGATCTGCAGGTAATTTGGGGAAAAAAACCTGGAGAACCACTGCCAACCAGCATTGACTGTACAAAGCTGGATAATCATTTCTGTTTTCCTGAAACATTGAGAATTTCTTTTCAACAAATTAATATAACTATGTAGCATGGAATATTTCTTCAATCAAAGTATGTAATCAATCTGCTCCTTTATATTTTTTTTTGTATGTTTTAAAAGCAGAACTTGCTTTTAAAATATATTTTCAAGACTAAATAATTCTGCTGTGCACAAGTCTGTTTTCATACAAGGACACTGCAGGCCTACCTACTAACTATTAGAACATCTCTTTTAATTAATTATACATTAAAAATATAAAATACACAATCATAATCATATGTACATAATTATAGTTATTTTATAAATTATGAACAATTTATAATTATACTACAAAGCATATAACCATAAGCTATAACTATGATTCTGGAATTTTGGTGCCTGGGTGAATTTGTTATATGATATTCTGTTGTGATAATTATACCAATCCCAAAGGGAATCTGCTGTTAAATTGCTTGGTTAATTCTAATAACTTAGTTAAAGGATTTTAACTGTCAGTGAACCAAGAGCAATATATTTCATTCAAATATATATTCCTTTCAGCTCAGAATGATATTTATTGCAATAAATATGGGAACTGTCAAAATGTAAACTGTGTTAACGTGTTCCTATAAATATTGGTGAGACTGATGCATTATTTATTTCTTTATTTAAACCAGTTTTCAATGATATATCAGTCTTGAAATGATCTAGTTGAGCAATATATTTAATTAATTAAGGAGAATATTTGTAGCTCAGGCTTGAAATGAGGGGTCCTTGGTGCTCTCTGAGCTTGCTTGTTTTCTTGCAGGCATGACAAGGCACAATGAAAATTCTTTAATTTCACAACATATAGACAGATTTAACCATAGTTTCAATTGGGAAAATGTGACAATCCTAGACCAGGCCAAATCCAAAAATGCCAGGGAATTTCTCGAAGCCTGGCACTCTGGCAAATCAGCCATCAATAGACACATAGACATTAACAACATCTATAGACTATGCAAAGGAGACAATCAAAGAGAAAAAGATTCCAGCACCAGTAATTAGCACTCATAATCAGCATAGATTTACTCCAAGGTCAACATCAGACCAACAATCAAATAAGCAAAACCACAATCAAGAAACTGCCAAAGAGCCATTAGTAAACAGCCCAACCAAAGTATCCCTAAGACCGCCTCCACCCACCCACCCAGACAGGCAAGACACCAGAATATAAACTGAAAGCAAACAGCTCTCCTTACTAGCACTGATCATGTTACCTAGTTAGAGTAATGAAATGTGTGCAAGAAAACAAGCAAGCTCAGAGAGCAACAAGGACCCCTCATATATTTAATCGACAAAAATACTTTGTAGAGTGAAAAGATATTGGGGGGAGTCTCTCTCTGTCACTGTTTAAATTTTACTGAAGCCAAAGCAAGAACATGCACAAACTGGATAAGGAATGGAAACAACTAAGTGAATACAATCATTCTGTTAATGTGGAACAGTTTTAGATCCATTTTTTTTAATTTTGCCTAAAACATTTTATAGGAGTCTTTCAAGAATCTTGATAAAGCTACCAGTCTTCTCTTGAATTAATGAGATATAAAAAAAAGAATCATACTCAGCAGCACCACAAATCAATATTCCTTGTTTCTTCATGAATGTTTCCTTTCTTCATCTATGCCTTAAGTTTTAAGTTTTTAGAATACATTTCTAAAAGATGATATTGTAATTTAGTCAATCTCTAATAGATACAATAGATATTCTTTTCGATCCATTGGATAGGAATTTATTTATTTAAATATTTTTATATCTCATTTTGACCATAAATAGGGGTCATTTAGATGTCTTAGAATAGTATAATGAAATACAGTAAGAAGGGGAAGTCATTAAAAAGCAGACTAAAGCAAATACAATAGCACAGTGAAGCTTAGCAAACTGGAAAAACAAAATTTAATTGTCTACATAAAAGACAGATGCTGTCTAGCCTCTGTGTTCTCCTGTATTTCATCTACCATTTCAATTCAATTTAAAAAAAAAATGCTTTTCAACATTTTGTCCAAGATGAACATTTTGAAGACTGAGAGTTTTGCTCTTTAATTAAGACCTAATACATTCATGTGTGCTATATTGGAAACCTCCCTGCCTTCATATTCAGCTAAACTCCAAGTAGCACCATGGCCTTTTTTTCCTTCTTCAATTTAGCAGGACAAACCAGACAAGCTACAGAATACTTAGAAGTTTCCAGTATGAAAAACAGCAACACACTTGCCACTGCACTAGAATAAACAGCGCTTTAAAAAAATGTACCATCATGCACCATCAGATGAAATGTAAGGAAAGAATTTTTAAAGCCACGTGTGAAAGAAAAACAGACTCATGGAAAGCAGTTTAGAAAATTAGAAAGCCAATACAATTCACAGCGCATTGATTTGCACAGAGTATTTTATATCTTCTGTAAGTTTCTAAATACTTCTTCAAGGGCAATTGCAAATAGCATGTTGCAGTAATAAAATCTGCAAGTTAGTGAGGCATGTGTTAACTGTTACTAGCTTTTTCCAGTAAGGATTGCAGAAGGCTGGGGAGACAAAGCTGCAAGCTTACCCATGAGCCATAATTGCTCAGATGAAGCATCTACATTTTTAATCTGGTCTCTCAGAAAAGTACAACCTCATCCAGAACAGTATGCATCTCTATTCCGTATTTACTCTGATGTCATATCCAATACATAAATGCACCACAATATCTGTATTTGAACGAGGTGTCAATTCAGGTCTCCAAAGCCTTATTAGCTCCAGCTCAAAAGAACAAGTTGTCAGCAAAATCTTAGAGTTTGATGTGATCCTCTTCAGCTATTTCATGTAGATTTATTTTTTGACTAATAGACAGAAATGTGCCCTTGAAGAAAGACAGTCTCTCCGTAGCTTGTTTACAAATATCCAATGATGTTCATTGTTTTGAGGGAAAGCTAAAGAGATAAGAAAGCTGATGGCAGAATACTGTTCCCTACTAATAGCCTCTATTTGCCATTAATGTTTCTTTTCTTTATAGTTTCTCAAAATATCTAAGTATCCAACTAGCTGGTCATTGATAGCCCCATGCAATTTACCAAACATATAAGGCTGAACAAGATTTATAGTTATACAAAGATAGTATGGCATAGTTTATTTCTAGATGTTTGTGGTGGAGTTCTTGTGCTCTGGTTTGTTTTTGAGGGATGAAATCTCTCAATATTA
The DNA here is from genome assembly GCA_023970755.1 of Azemiops feae. Lineage (NCBI taxonomy): Eukaryota > Metazoa > Chordata > Lepidosauria > Squamata > Viperidae > Azemiops > Azemiops feae. The sequence continues at coordinate 3,067,652 of JALGBA010004287.1, forward strand.
GAGGAGTTGGCATCCTGTTCACAGCCTGGGCTTTGGGGAATGAAGTTTGCATCATATAGGTCATTCTCTGGAGCCAAGCATCTAGCTTATTCATATTGATTTTTATTGTGTTTTAGTAAGCAGAACAGGGAAAGGAATGTTATGTTTACCTTTAGGAATTGAGCTTTTGTTAAATGGAAAAAAGCCACAATCCATTATGCATAAGTTCCTACAGTTCACTTCCAAGCTGTTTTGCTATGTGTACTTTTGGGAACATTCCGTTAAACAAAGCAACCTTTTTTATGTTCCACAGGCATACAGATCCTGATAATATTTCAAACCTAAAGGGGAACAAGCAGAATGTTTAATAAAAGAGAGGGAAAGGGAGGGAAAACATGTTAACAATTTTGTATTCCTTTGTACTCCAATGTTGTTGTCTTGAGTTGCATCAAAGGAAATAGTATGTTTATCCTTCAATTCTATAACACCGAGGAAAAAAAATGACAGACTGAAACCCGTTTGCCTCTTTGCTGTGGCCACAGTTCAGACATTTTTATTAAAGATGTTTGGTTTAGCTTTCTTGGTATATGACTGGGGAGAATTTTTTTTTTAAAAAAAAGCTAAGTCGTTTAAGTCTACAGTTTTCGTGGTGGAATTCTTACAGACAAATGAATTTCCAGCATAGACAATCTTTTTTCAAGGTCAGTTTGAAATTGCTTGCAAATTAATAATAGAGAATGATGTCGTTTGCTACTCAAGGAATATTGAATTTTGAATATTGAATTTATTCTACTACAATTTTTGCTAGGATTAGAGAAAATTCCGGGAAGATTTTATTACAGAGAATGGAGAAATTGCACAGCTGAACACGGTCTTTGAAATAAAGGTATGTGAGCAAGAAAGAGCCAACCCAAGTCTACTGTTAGGCAGAAGGAACTAACAAATCAGTTTCTGATGCAGAGATTTATTCCAAAACAGACACCATAGCTTTAGAATTAATGCCATAGGTTTTTTCAAAGTCTCTTACAAAACTCTGATATACTGTATTTTTACAAGGAATACAAAATACAATATCTGAGAACCTTGGATCAATCATTATCTTTTTTGAACCATGAGTCACATTTGACATTGGAGTGGCAAACCTGGAGTAGGAAGTGGAGAGGGTCAGGATTAATTGGTTTGGTTTAGATCAGGGCTTTTCAACCTTTTCACCCATTGTACCACTTTTAGGATATGGCAATATCCGAGTACCACCAGTCGCCTAGCAAGGTGTCAAAAACCTGATGACCAAAAAAAAGGAAAAAAGTGATGAAGTACAGGTAGTCCTCGACTTACAACAGTTCGCTTAGTGACTGTTCGAAGTTACAATGGCACTGAAAAAAGTGCCCGCTAAGGCACAGCCGAGCAAGACACCTGCCTGCCCGCCCGGCGGCGCTCTCATTCCCCTCCCCCGCTACCACTTTTCTAGGATGGTCGTGTACCACCTGTCAGGTGCCAATGTACCACAGGTGGTACCCGTACCACTGGTTGAAAAGCCCTGGTTTAGATTAATCAAAATCAAAATCAGTAACATTAAGTTGATTTAATAGAATCAATACATTCTTGCTGATACACTTAATTGATTTCCTTTTGTATCTTACTAAAAATAACAATTTACCAATAATTTTCAAAGGGGCACAGGGAACTACACCCAAGATCACAAAGCAGGGCCATTTGAGAGGGAGTCAACAAATCAAGAAAACAACCACAACCCTGTGATAGAAATTCTATCCCTTTAAATGAAAATTTGCCCCTTTAATCACACCATCAAAGCCCACTTTTCTTACTTTTTTGACTATCAGTCCCAGCATACCTCCTTCAAAGATGCATGCATTCCTAGGGCCACAGATAGGATGTCACTGCTATAAGCGATCCTTCCCCCCCTTTTAGGAACCTCAAAGCACCATTTCTGAGGCTTCTACAATGATGTGTAAATTCAATCACATTTTTATTTGATTAAAATTCAATTTTGTTGTTTTTTAGCACTTGGTTGGCATATCTCCAAAGGTTAAAAAAGACTTTTATAGCCTAATATGAGCTGTCATGAATATTTCAAAATGCTTGGGAAAATGGTGTTCTCTTCTGGATAGCACAATTTAATTTGAATAAACCAATATCTGTCCATACTTATATGTGGGATTTTGGATGAAGCAAGCAGATTAATAGATAATAAAGACCTGACAATCAAGCCAGCAACTGGTAAATGGAAAGAAAGCTGTAGAAGTGATATGTCCTAAGAAAAGAGTTCGTAAATACTGAGAGAATTATGATCGTGTTCTCCAAATATTGCAAATTTTTATTTCACAGAAGACTATGAAGCCATTCTCCAATTCTTCTTTCCTATAATAAATTAGTATTAGAAAATTCTTTTAAATAAATTAATCTCAGCAGAGCCAGATGCTTAAAGCATTGGGCTGGGGCAGAGGAGGGTCAGGGATGAAAAAACAGTGGAAAGATTGGCCCTGGCACTCCGTCTCAGCCCAATCTCTCAGGAAATAAATCCAACAAATAAAAAATTATGATTGAAATAAGGATAACACAAAGATTTCTTTATTGCCTTCAAATTCTTCCCAAAATCAGAATAGCCTTCATTCTACTATTGTTTATGATACCTCTGAAGATCTGGCTCTTCACACAGGCCTTCAAAAAAGGGAGAGTGAGGCACTTGCTTCATTGTGCTTGCCATTTTTATCTTTAACTTTTTATCTTTTATTGTTTTTATAGGAATTTCTTTGACTGTTGTCAGCTGCCCAGAATCACTGAGAGTCAAGTTGCGTACAATAAATATATTCAACAGCTGCCATTTCTTTAGCTGGTGGTGGCCTTCATATGCATCAGGTTCTTCTCAAGAACCTAGGATATCATAATCTATTGGCATAATATGTATGCAGATCCAAGCAGTGTGTCCTTTTGCAAATATCTGATGGAAATTTTGTGCCATCCAAGATGGTTTGGTATGGTACTCAGTATGCTGATAACCACTGGGATCACCATAGGTAGCTTATACCACAATCTTTCAATTTCAGTTTTCAGATCTTGATACTTTGTGATATTTCCCAATTTTCAAGTAGGCACACTCTCAAGTTCTCTGAGAAACAATATAATCTATCAGGATTACTTTTTCTCAGCCCAGCTCACCTCACAGGGTTGTTGTTTCCCAACACATCAGGTGCACATTTGGAAGCTAAAATATACCTAAGTTCAAAATTATGATGTACACGGATTGCTGTGATGTCTAAATTGGGCTATTAGTAACTGACTTTTCCCCCTGATAGTTAAGACAGTTAATGTCTGATTCTGACAAAAAGGTGGGCTTATATCTGTGTACCCATTGAAAACCTTCTGGTTTAATCCTAATCGGTAGTCAGAAGTGGTTTATTGTATGTGCTTGAAATTTTAGAATTATCTGAAAGAGGTAATATGATTTCAAGTGTTTAGAAGAGAATATACAAATATTTAAACAACTTTGATGTGAACGGGTGTTGCTGTAGTGGATGAATGCTGTCCCCATACAAATGTTTGCAGTTGTCTAATTTGAGCATTTGAAGGATGCTTCTATTCTGGAATGGGACAACCTGTGTCTGATTTCCAAAGCAAACACGGTCTGTTTACATATTTTATTTCACTTTTTGTTTAAGCAACTCCAAAACAGGAGACAAAATACCAAATGTCCAAGTTTCAGTTGCACATTTCATCCTTTTTAAGCAGCAACAGTATTGGGTGGCAAGAAGTACAGTATGTTCAGTATTTCTGTGGTGCCAAGAATAATAAAAAAAGAGTTTTAATAATTCTAGAACGTGAAATACACTATATCACCAGTGATTATAAAGAGGTGATTAGCTATTTGTTCTGACCCTTTGTGCTCCTTCAAATTATTATCAACTGATTCCTCCCACCATTCTTTGGGAAAGTATTTGAAAGTATTCAGCAAAAGTCAGAATTTATATATTTACTTCTAGATTAGACAAGGTTAGATTAGGTTAGATGGACATAATGAGTTGTCAGTATTCATTTTTATAAATTTCACAGAATTTCACAGAGCTATGCAGCCTTTTTAAGTCTAGGGCCACTTTGAAGCCAGATGCCCAAAGCGAAGAAATAACAGAGCCAGAACAAAAACTTTAATTTAATTTAATTTAATTTATTACACTAAAATTGAAGAAGTTGAGATAACTGTGACTGAAATCTTCCATACAGTATTTAACAGAGTAGATATGTATGAATAGAACCAAACTCATTAAGATTATCTAAAGACCATTGCTTAAGAACCACTGAGTACAAATAAGATTTATTGAGAAAGTTACATGGTATGATAGAAAGCCTGCATCTCCATTCTTTTAATCCTAGTGATGATACAAAGAAGGAGAAGAAAGAGGAGGAGGAGGAGAAAAAGAAGGAAGAGTAGAATAATTATTTCTGCTATAGAAGATGATGATGATGATAATAATAATAATAATAATAATAATAATAATAATAATAATAATAATAATAATAATAATAATAATAATAATAATAATAATAATAATAATAATAATAATAATAATAATAATAATAATAATAATAATAATAAAAGTTGGAAGGGACCTTGGAGGTCATCAAGTCCAACCCCCTGCTCAGGCAGGTAACCCTATACCATTTCGGATAAATGGCTATCCAGTCTCTTCTTAAAAACTTCCAGTGTTGGAGCATTCACCGCTTCTGGAGGCAGGTTGTTCCACTGGTTAATTGTTCTAACTGTCAGGAAGTTTCTCCTTAGTTCTAGGTTGCTTCTCTCCTTGATTAGTTTCCATCAGTTGCTTCTTGTCCTGCCCTCAGGCGCTTTGGAAAATAGCTTGACTCCCTCTTCTTTGTGGCAGCCCCTGAGATATTGGAACACTGCTATCATGTCCCCCCTCATCCTTCTCTTCATTAAACTAGACATACCCAATTCCAGCAACCGTTCCTTATATGTTTTAGCCTCCAATCACCTAATCATCTTTGTTGCTCTTCTCTGTAGAGACTTTAAATCTAGGGAAAACTAAGCAAAGTCAGAGCATTTTCTTGTTTATTATAAGCAATGGATTTTACAATTTATAATCACCTTTTCATCAGCAATGAATCCTTTAACCCCCAGACCTTTTCTGCTATTGGATACTAAATAGATATTCCCAAAGTATAACTTGTTCTTATGAAATTTGAGACCTAAGACTTACCCTTATTAAATTCCAACTCATTCATTTTGTCTCATTATCCCAAATTGTTAAGCTATAGTAGTCCCAAACTGCAATCTTGTCATCCAGAGTGATTGCAACCCCTTCCAGTTTCATAGCACCAAATTTAGAAGTGTCCTTTCTATTCCATTCACCACATAATGAGTGAATACATTAAGATGCACTGGACCTACTCTGAAAGCTTAGTGTACTATATTCCATTTGTTATATAACCCATAATACATGTTGGGTTCATATGTGATTCTTCAGCCAGTGATAAATTGATTGACAATCAAACTTTAAAGAACTGTAAGTATAGTAAAAAAAACACCCATGAATTTATTAAGAGACCCACATTTAAGAGATGTTAAATGAAATGGTCCATTTGCATCTCTCCTCCTGAATTGACAAGCTTGTTGCATCTGAATTAGTACAGAGAAAGTTGCTAAATTTACTTCAGTGTTACCTCTTATTTTATAACTTCTATGGTGACTTATGACATTTATGTACTGAAATCATGATGCAACGTAATGATGTCATTAAGCAAATGATGTAATTACTGCAATGATGTACCTTAAACATTATGATTCATGAAAGCAAGGCTTCACTGCATAAGGTGATCTGAGTGTTTAAAGGCGAGTGCCTTTTTTACATTATGCAACTGGTATGAGAGCTGACAATTGGCACTTTTTCCAGTGCTACAATAAAATTATGTCACCAGGTCCTGGGATCCTAGGGAACTGGAGACATTCTTAGATGGCTCAACTCTGTCCTTATCTTGCAGTTTATATATTTTAATGTTTAATAAGTGATTTTTGAAATATTTTTATAATGAATTTTATACATTTGTTGTTTTATTTGATATACACCACCCAGAGTCCCTTTTTGTGAAATAGATGGCCATGTGAACTTGATTAATAAATAATAATAAATTAATAATTTATTTATTTAAAATTAAATAAGTAAAAATAAACACAAGAAACATGAATATGAAACCAAGTCAACATTGTAGTAGAAAGAAATTGCAATCTATGGTCAAGAATGGCTCTCATTACCTTGCAGTTTTTAATACCTCTTTATATCACAACAGTTCTCATACCACAACAAGAAAGAGACTGATCTTATTTAACTTGATTAATAGCCATTACTGTGCTCAAACAGTGGAAATAACATATGGAAGTAAAAACTGGAACTTCATCATCTGTGCTCCATCACACCATGCCTCTATTTCTTTTCTTTTAATGCTGTTAAGAGTTTAAAAAGGCTTTTTACTTGGAGACTAGACATAGAAAGGATGGGAGGAAAGGAAGGAGGAAGAGAAAAAAGATAGGATTTAAACAATGTATCAGACAGATTGTTATGGGTCATGAAAAGGTAGATTTAAAATGAATGAATCATAAAGCCATCCAACAAATGAGAAACATATAAAAAATTAAAAGGAAACAGTAAATCTGCTTTCCACACCTTTTCTCTCTCCTCTCTCTCTCTCTCTCTCTCTCACACACACACACACACACACACACACACCTACCTATCTATTTATCTATCTATGTGTCACCTGACACTAGTCACTTTAAGCCAGGGGTGTCAAACTGCCAGCCTGCAGGCCGGATGCGTCACACGGAAGCCATGCCCACCCCATTGCCGGCAATGGCAAAACAGTCCCGATATGTTGCACAACGTCATGTGATGTCACGAGTCTAAGCAAACAGAATAACACAGGGAATCTGAAATAAACTGGAAGAGTAATACAAACAGGAGAATTCAAAATAATGAATTGTACCTAGCCCAACAATGGCTGTAAAAATGTTTCTACCACAATACTTAATATAAGCCTAAGCAAGTCAGCTTCAGTTATTTTGATATGTTTTTTTTTGTTTCTCCTAGAGCTTGGCACCAATGATTTATGCTTGAATTGACCTACCATCTGTATTCCAGTTATCTGACCTTCTACTCCATCTCTGCCAGAACTACTATCAAGTTAACCAAGGACATTTGTGCTGTTAAAAATTGGGTTGTTGATAATGAGAATCCTGATGATAGCAATCCAAGGTCAAACTGCAATTCCACACTTTGACAAGTCTACTGACAGAGCAGCTGTCAATATCAGTGGATTTATCCAGTCTGAGAACTTCTAACTGATGGATATTTGGATAGAATGGACTAGGACCATTACATTAAACTTATAGGATATTGGTGTAGTAATTACATTTCACCTAAAGTAACATTCTAAGGGAAGCTGAAGTTGGTTTCCTGCTTAGGCAAAACATCAACTTCTGAAAAATGTGGAAAGAAATGTGATATGATTATCTTTTCATGCAGGGTCAAAACCACAAATGTTTATTTTTTTTCTTGTATCAGTTTAAGTATAATAATTCATGTTTGAAAGATTAATTTATATTTAGGTAGCCATGAATGATCTTGGCCTTAGCTGATCTTGAGAGAAGCTAGCAGGTTAGACACAGTTAGCATTTTAATGGAAGATCACCAGGAAATCCAATTAAGAACTCCAAAAAAATGATAGCAGCAAATCAATAAAATAAAATATAAAGTTATACGGATGAGTCCCTAGAGTTGCTATGTATTGAACTTCATTTGAATGAATCTTTTACTCTTTTTTTCCTTCATATAGAACTGAAATATTCTAAGGAACAGACCTAATGATAAAACCACTTTGAGTATATACTTGTAAATTCCTTAAAAGCAGAGAAGATTGCTTTTTTAAGGAGACTGATTGTCTCAGAATTCACTTATTATATGCCAGAAAATATCTACTCTTAGGTGCTTATGTGTACCTAAAGGTAGAAAATTCCCACCTTTAAGTATAATCATTGTTCACTCTTAATTATTTAGGCATTAGAGCTGTACACTTGGAAAATTATTTAGAAAATGTCCTTCAAACTTTGTACAAACATGAACACGTTATCTCTCTACTATTCATTTTTCTCCAAGGGTGTCTGAAAAATGGATACCAGGGTTTTGAGGAGCCACTCATTAAGGTTAATGGGAGTTTTAAAGCAGTGGAATCTTATTTCAGGCTTGTTCAATCTGCTCTCATGAGAAGCAAAGAGGTATAAGCAGAGAAATTCATCCAAATCATCCAGCCTTTTTCAGGAACCAAACAATCACTAGTTTTCAAGAAATTACTATAACCAATTTTAATATGTTGGTAAGAACAAACGGCATGTCGTGGACTAATTTTACCAATTTGTGTAAGAGATCTGATGGCAGAATGGACTAAGAATTTTGGACATAACATTAATGGAACCACAAGAAAATGTGTGGTTGAAAGGACTGAAATTTAATTATATTATAACTAAAAAAATATTTTTTATAAAATGATGTACCAATGGAATATGATTCTAAAAATTATCTAAAATGTGTAAAGATATTTAAAATTTATGTTGGAAATGTGGAAACATTAAGGGTCACTTTATTATGTCTGGTAGATTTGTAAAAAAAGCTAGAAAATTCAGGGCTCAAATACTGTACATATGATGTTACATAGGATTTTAGATATCAAACCAGAATTTGTCTTGCTGGGATTAATGGATAGTCAGTTAGAAAAGATCCATGAAAGGGTATTTTAATATGTGATTACTGCTGTGAGACTATTATATGCACAAAAATGAAAAGACTCCTCACAAAAGAGGATTGTTGGTGAAATTGACAAAACTAGCAAAGATAGCAAAATTAACTTCTTTGATCAACAATCACATTTATTAGTGACTGGAAACCCCTTTTGGCCTTTTTGCTGAAAGAAGAAAAAAAACTTCTGATTTATGGCTTTGAAGATTAGAAAGGCTATATAGAAAAAAGGAAATTATGATGCAACCTTAGAGAGAGAGAACAAAATATAAATGTACAGTATCTATAACTGCAGTCACTATTTACTATTTTTCTTGAATGTCTTTATTTTCCCTTTTGGTTTTTACTTTGTAAAAATTTTCTTCAATAAAAACTGTCATCTATCTATCTATCTATCTATCTATCTATCTATCTATCTATCTATCTATCTATCTATCTATCTATCTATCTATCTATCTATCTATCTATCTATCTAATCTATCTATCTATCTATCTAATCTATCTATCTATCTATCTATCTATCTATCTATCTATCTATCTATCTATCTATCTATCTATCTATCTATCTATCTATCTATCTATCTATCTATCTATCTATCTATCTATCTATCTATCTATCTATCTATCTATCTATCTATCTATCTATCTATCTATCTATCTACCCAAAGTCGTTTGATAGTGTCCATACCCTGTCCATGCTTCTATCAGCTCCACTCAACATTATATATCCACTCAACATTATATATCCAGTTTGGTCTAGTGGCTGAGCCACCAGATTAGAAACCAGGATTCTGTGATTTCCAGGCCTACCTTTGGCATGGAAAACCATCTGAAAAACCACTCTTTCAGCCCAATTCACCTCACAGAGTTGTTGTTGAAGGGAAAATAGGAGGAAGGAGTGTTAAATATGTTTGCCTCGAGTTATTTATAAAAAATAATAAAGGGCACTTTGAGGCATGAGAGATAAAAAAATATAAAAAATAAAATAAAAAACAAACCTCCTAAACTTGAAGGAAAGCAATTTTTGTGGGAAAAAAGACTGTATATCTGAATACTGCTCTCTAACTTAGTTTCAAGATTACTAACATCAATAAATATATTTCCCACACCAATATTTTCTCTAATGTAGAAGAGAAGGATAAAAGCCTCAAAGTGCCCCTGGCCCTAAATCAAATTTATTGTGTGTTTACTACTTTATCACAACCTTTTTCAATTCTTCAGTTTTAGATGTCAATCTCATTCATGGGCCTTTATAATTACAATTTTCATTGTAAACTTCATTGATGTTGTTGTTGTGGTTCATGATACAGATGAACATTTCAATTATATATGTTAGACTACAATCTGCCGAATTCCCAGCTTGATAGTGAATAGTCTAAGAATTATGGAAAACAGTCTTCCACACTTCTTGAGGGCACAAACTGTAGTCTACTTTCTATTCTACTTTCTATTTGGCTGAAAGTATTTTGATGTAATAATTTCAGTTGTCACGTTTCATTCATTTATTCATTCATTCAGTTCAGTTCAGTATTTATGATACTCAATTTTCATTGTGCACGGTGATTGTAATAATAATAAAAAGAAATAACAGTCGAACAGTTGCAACTCAGTTACACATGTTTATTGAGCAACTTGGAAATCATAACTTGCCACTTCTTCCTCAGTCAGATCAGTTATTAATGGAAATAACTGCAAGAGGAATTGAATCTGCATGTTGAGCAAGAAATCTCCCCCCCCAAAATAAAATAAAACTCCAGAGGTCCATAATCCCTCTCCCCATTTTGATGATTTCATCTAGCAAATGTAGTTAAGTAATAAATATTTTTTTTCTTTCAGTAAGATAGTTACTTCTCCCTCCTTTTTTCATAACTGATCATAAGCCAAAGAAGAAAGAATTAACATTTTGGCAGGCAATTTCCTTTGGCTGAAAGAGATACTGTGGCAGTTCTGTGGCTATTCCCCCCCCTCTGTTGTAATAGCAACTGTGCATTACAAAACTTTGCCTTCATGTGTATTTTGCATGGAGAACAAGCGTGAGTAGTATTTGATAGATGTTGATTAAAATTTGCTTAAGAGGTTCTGAAAAGAACAAAAGGAATAATTGATTTCTTAATTACAACTCATACACTGGGAATTAGGTGTTTTTTTAGAATGTTCTAAGCTTATAGAAATGTTTGGCAGGACTCCCACACGTCCCCTATATGTACCATATAGCTAGGTGTAGGTTCTGCTGAGCTCCTCAGTTTCTAAATCTGACATGGGAGGACCAAAAGAACAGGATCATTTGAGGCCAAGTAGGATGTATATGTGTGTGAATTCATAACCACTTAAGGAAGTATGGGCACAGATTACTAATCGGTTCTTTTTCATCGTGCTCTCTGTGATTCAAATGAATGATTAGCACTCTACTTATCTAAAGTAAACCTGACAAGAAGAGGACAGTCCTTCCAAGAGTGCTTCTATAGAAATGAAGGTCTAGATTATAATAAAGATAGAACACTGAAGCCATGCAGCCTTCTCTCGTTCTTCTAATAAAAAGTGGTAAGATGTCAATACTTTTGTTGCATTTGTGAGGAGACCATAAATTAGAAAAGGAAATGGATGTTTGGACAGTTTCTAACATAGCTTGATTGCTCATAGGATGACCACAAACTTTACATGGACCTTGAAAATTCAAGGATAAGCATTGATCCTGGTGGAATGGAACCAGATAGTTTAGGTAGGAGGCAAGAATATGATGGACATTCAACAATGGAAGCAATGTTTTCAACCTATATAATTTTTATATTTTAATTAATAGACATATAATCATAGATATAAATCCTTCAAGTCAGCATTGACTTCTGGAATCTTCTGGACTAGTTTTCTTAGCAAGATTTTCAGAAGTGATTTGCCCTTCCTTGTTTCCTAGGGCTGAGAGAGAGAGACTGGCCAAAGATCACCTAGATGCTTTCATGCCTAAGGCAGAACCTGAATTCATAGTCTTCTGGTTTCAAGCTGGTGCCTTAACCACTACCATAAACTGGATCATATATAGTGTATGATTTTTTTATTTTTTTATTTATTTATTTAAATTGTAATTGTAGATTGTGCACATTTTAACATTTTTATGTGAGGGCTGCCAGACTGTGCAAGAATATCAATGTATCTATCATCCATCCAGCCATCCATCTTAAATTGTTCAATTAGTTTAAGTTGAAGCTTCTGAACTTTGGGCATCTGCGGTTACAAAATCTAATTTGGGATTTTTTAATAATTTAGCAACTTTCTACAAGAGGATGGTGATAGAACATTTGCTCACTCTACAATACTGTAGATGCCTAGAGGAGATAGTCTTTGGGTTTAACAGGCTTTTGAGGCAACATTTACATTTTATTTTAGTTGGAATTTTTTTTTGATCCAAAAAAATTATGTAGTGCTATCCATGGTCCTGATTTCATCTGCTCTTCACATAAGATAGCTTTTATTTTAACTTAGTTTATTATATTTTCTGGACTGGATTTTATTTGGACAATCTCATAAATTTGCATATTCTACCTGAACTGAATATTCATTAAAATTGGTCTTATAGTATATCATTGATTTTTCTCATTAACCTTGAGTAACTTTAGACTATAATACACATCAGGCAGATATTTATTTCCATTAATTACTGGGATAGTACCAATAGAAGAGAAAAATGTAGGTCAGGGTTGAACTGTGGAGTCCTTAGTGCTGTCTGAGCTTGGCTGCTTTCATGCAGATTTTCATTACCTAGCTAGGTACCATCTTCCCAAAGGAGTGGGGTTTACTCTCTTTTTATATACAATAGCTTGCCTTGTCAGTGTTTGGTGGAGGTGTTGTTTTCTCCTTGGTAGCTCCTTAATTAGGTTATTGTTCACTGGTTGATTGTTATCTGCTGTAGCTCCTGGTTATCTGGGTATTGATTGTTTTCAAGGAAATGATCTGATCTTTTTGTTTCCTATTTAGCTTTTTACTGTTTCTTTTGTAAATGTGTTTTTTCTTTATGTGCCTATTGATGTCTGATTTGTTTTTTGAGACTATGTTCCTGGAGAATCAATACTGAATAGGTTACATTATGTCATAATTGAAATAAATAAAAATTTCAATTACAAAATTTCAAAGACTTTATGCTAAGAGAAACCCAAACTTCAGATAGGGCTGTGTACAGAATGATAGTACATAAATAATTCCAAAATAAAATAACAGTCCAATACCATCTTTCTATTACACTTATGAATTGTTTTTGAGCTATGTCTTCATCTTATTTTTATTCCTTAATGTTATTAAAGAACATGAAAGGAACTTAACATCATTTTCTACATACATACAAAGACATATTAGTTAAACCCAAGCAAAAATCATGTGTGAACATATTGTAAAGGATATAATACAAATTTAATTTACTTTATTTCCCAAACAGATAATAAGCTGAAATCTGTACTTTCCATAATGTTGCAATGTAGCCAGCCTCCCCCTTTTTTTATTTGTTATTTTTTTGCAGGGCAGGGTGGAAGCTATTCAAAAGGAGCATATCAGGGAAAGTGCATATATAGCTGCATAGATTAAGGGAAATTGCTGAGAAAAACATATTATATGCAGAAAAATATCATTTACAAAATGTATTCGCGGAACAAATACATTTATTAGGGAACAAAATTGCAAACTGATTATGAAATGAGTTAGAATGGATTTAGTCTTGTAAAAATAAGAACTCTGATACACTGAAATGGGATAGAGTCATTCTTTTGTTTAGCATTAGTGGAAGTCTGGAATTTTGTTCTTTCTATTAAGTTCAGTTGGTAAGTAAGCACAGATCTTAATTCAACAATTGCTATTTATTAACATTAGAAAAACTAAGAAAACCAAACAATAAATTTCACATATTTGAGGTGCACAATAGCAAAAAAAGAACAAATATGAAAAGGAAGTAATTGATTGCAATTTTGCTTGATAAGAAGTTCAGTTTACATGAACAGGAATGTATTGAAAGACAGCATAACACATTACATACAAAGATCTCAGCAGAACACCTGATGATATTTGCTTGAATTTGCCACTTGTAAGAAAAGAATTGGCTTCACTGTACACTTTTATATTCCTAAATTAGAAAAAATAACTTTCCTTAATTCAGTTAAAAACTATTTTCTCATCTTAGCATTTCTAGATGTATTTTAAGCATTGAAAATGAAACCTTTTGCAATTTGTTATCTTCAAAGTAAATAAAATCAAGTCTCCTTTCAGTGGAACTTGATTCGTAGTGATTTCACGGATGCATCCATTCTGTTTCCTTGATAACAGTGTGGATGTGTTTTGTTTTCCGGATGTTGTTTCAACTTCCCATAGCTTTGAAGTTCCTAGTTATTTTCATTCCACTACTAAGGAATGCACTACTAAGCTTCTAATCCCAGAAAAAGTCAGCCAGGTGTTGATATCTTTTTCCTTCTTTATTTCAGAAGCATTGTAAATTTTCCTTCATCTTTCCCCAACACATTCTTATTCAGCTTGATGGAAATGAAATCATTTTTTTTTTCAAAGGAAGTACATTTGGTGAATTTCTGATGGGCAGGATATAGGATTTATATTCTTCTCTTAGTCACAAGTTAGCTAAGAGTGCAAAGAACTGTTGTGTCTACTGTTGGAAAATCATGTTTTCAGCAGCCTGCACCCTTTTTGCCATCTCAAATTTCCCCTCCCCCCAAAAAAATGTTATCGTAAGGAAGTGAGGCTTTACCACATCAAGGAAACAGAAACAGAAATAGCTAGAAAAAGAAAAACCAGAGCAGATGTGCCATCGTATGACAATGCAGTACCCTCAAAGGCACAAATAAAATAAATTCTAAAACACTCTTGAGAATGAGACTAAAAAAAGGGATGGGAGATTGCAGAAGAAATAATATTTTGGGAAACTAGAAATAGATTAGAGCATCATATTGACACCAAGCTCCTTCTGTCTAATCAGCTGAACCCTTTCTTGCTTTATTCTGATGCAACAAAGTTCCTTTCTATGTTTGGCATTATGGAAAACTTGTATTAAATTCATGCCTCAAGTAGTAGGGTATGAATTTTCAAAGCATTCCTTTCCTTATGCTAAGAAGAGAAGACTTCCATTAAACTTGCAGAAATACAGTAATGTCATTGTAGCTTCTGCAATGTTCATTTATTGTATGCGCAAATACAATTGTATGCAATTTTGTCCATACAGGTGGCCTTCGTTATGCATTAATCTTGCTCCCCCTATAATAATCCTTAATAAATCAAAGCAAATCCTCACAGCACTGGCCAGTATAAACAAACAACATGCAGATGGGCTGTATTTCCTTGAATTGCTATAATTTGAGGTGATATAATTAAAAGTCTGACAAACATTTCAGTCCAAAATGCATTTGAGTGGAAGCAAGTTCCCTTTAAAGCAATAGCCCATCCTCCCACTTCAAGTTTATTGTATTTGAGAGCAAGTTATAAGCAGAACTATTTTTCAAGCTTTTCTGTCAACACAAAGCAATGCACGTTTTATATTTCATCTGGAAAATCATTTGAGTCTCACACTAATGCAAATAGCTCCCTGGTATTTGTCAAACCAGCCCCTTGTTTTCTGGCTAGAGTAAAAGATGGCAATACTTTCAGAGTCACATTAATTTTCAAGAATCAATTTCTTAAAGCAGGCACACCTTTTTTCAAGCTCACTTAGAAATCTGAAAAAAAAAAGAGGAGTTACTTAAAGGACCATGTTGAGCATTGGATACTTCCTGAAGAGTGTGCCCACAAAATGCATTGGCTTACGGTGCTTCTAAAAGTAATAAGATCTGTGAATTAGGATATCTTCAACCAATCAAAACAGGTATTGGAATTCCTGGACATCTGGTGACAAATGGGCTACGGGGCTCAGGGCTGTCTAGATTACTGGAAGAAAAGGTATTTACCCGTTGTAAATATAAAAAGATTGAAAACAAAGAAATGATGATTTGTTATTACAGATCACATCCAACAAGAAGAAAATAGCTGAAAACAATGTACCAGTTCTGGAAAACAACATCCAGAATCAGAAACAACAGATCAACGTCAATTTATATTACGAAATAAGGTATTCACAGAAGCAGAATTGGAAGAATTGGAAAGGTCTACTACCAAGGGCTAGGAAATCAAAGCCTTGCCAGAAGTAACTTCAGTTGTAAAAGCAAATCAAGCAGAGTTAGCAGTAGAGGAAGTCTTACAGGCTAAACAGCTCCCTGATTGTACGACCAATCATAGAAAAAATAGTGACTTGAAGAAAGGTAAAGATAGACCTTAGCATTTGTGTCAATCAGATTAGGCGGTATTTATTTAGCACATGGTTTACCAAATTGAGAGCCAGATTTTCCTTTTCATGGCTGTTGGTTTGAAAAACAAGAAAGTCCAGTTGCCTCATGAAAAGGCATCTTTGGGATAACTATGACCTGGATGACTGAGAATCTCCATAGACGTTTTGAAGCCTTCCTAAACAATTATCTTCCATTTCCACTTCTTTGCTGGATAGATAGCAATATTCTACTGGTGAGACCTGGGACGGAATGATTGCTTCTCAAAGAACAGATCTGAGGGCACTTTGCAAATGGATGAGGCACCTCACTGAATAACTTGTACAGCCTTTGTCTGAAAACAGCATTCTTTTCTGTTAAAGAAAGGGAGTTTTTTCATTTAATGTATATTGAGGGCAGCATAAATTGCACACTAATGGGAAAGACAGACTACAAGGATCTAGATATCAAACAGGAAATCATTAGCAACTAGTGCATAGCTCTTAATTACTGAAATCAGAAAATATAATCTATACTTTTGGTGCCTTAGGCATAAGACATCTGGAGGACAAGTCTATCTTTATACATTATCTTCTTTGCTAATTAAGTTCCCTATCCCTTTATTATATCAGGTTTTCATTTCGATGCACATTTAGGAGACCAAATTTAGCTTCTTTATTCAAACTGATTACCTTTAGGCCATTTACTATTTCTCCTTTTATCATTTTACACAGATAGTTATGAAGATAGAATGTAGGTAGAAGACTGTATCCATCCACTTAAATTTCTTAAAAGAAAGGCAGAAATAAATGTAATTTGTTCTCAAGTGAACTGATTGCCAGTTTATCTTACAATATACTATGCACATTTGATTCATCTTGTTATCCCAGTAATACAATTTGAATTTCTTTCCATTTTATAATATTATGTTACACTATGAAAATATATTTTTGTTAAGATCAGGCACACAGTTTGTCCTTACTAGAGGCTTCCTATATTTAGAGTTAAGTTCTGGTCATTCAGCTATTCAAATCAGTAAAATATCTCCGTACACTTTGAAGTAAAGTGCTCCTTTGAAACTCCATGATGTTATGATTCTATTTATATTCCTTCCAATTAGAATATCTATATATCCCCAAGGCAAATGTTTATTCTTTTATGTTCAAGGAAGACTAGATCTAAAGCTACCAGAGTTGAGCTGCAAAAAACTGGATAACTTCTAGATTTTATTTTATAGTTTATATTTTTATTTATTTCATTTGTGTGCCACCTGACTCTTAAGTACTAGGTGGCAGCAAAGTGTTAATTTTCTAAATTTGTTTGCTCCCATGTGGTGGCCATCCAGATCTTTGCAGCCCAGGATGCTTAATTGGAATCACACCATTTCCCATAGTAAAAATGCCCAATACTGTTTCAGGTTTCATTTCCATAAAAATATACCAAACCATGGTCAGTCCAAACAGTTCACAAAACTTCTGCAATGAAATGTTTTGTGGCAAGTCTAAAACAACACACATTTCCTTTTCATGCACTCAGAATAAATAATATAAAAGAAGGTTCAAAACAACTTATACACAGTTTAGAGTGAAACTGTGCATTCTGTTATGATTATGCATTGGCCTTCCTACTTCTCACAACCTACTTCTTGGTAAAGTAGAACAATATGGGGTAGACATACCAACACTAAATGAATTTGCAATTGGTTGACCAACTACACTCAGCGGGTAGTCCTTAATGGAACTACATCTACATGGAGGGAAGCATGCAGTGGGGTACCACAAAGTTCGGAATTGGGCCCAGTATTCTTCCACTTCTTCATAAATAATCTAGACAAGGGGATAGAAGGGGAACTCATCAAATCTGCAAGCTGGTGGGAATAGCTAATACTTTAGAAGATAGGCTTAAGATCCAGAAGGATCTTGATAGATTTGAGCATTGGTTCCTACCCAACAAGATGCAGTTCAGTGGTGAGAAAAGTAAGATCTTACATTTAGGCAGGAAAAACCAGATGCATAGGTATAGATTATATGGCACCTGGCTCAACAGCATTAACTGTGTCAGATATCTAGGTGTCCAAGTGGACGACCACTTAAGTGTGAATCAGCAGTATGCTGCAGCTGCTAAAAAAGCCAATGTAAACTTAGACTGCAACAACAGAGAGATCATAATGAGAAATGATAATACCATTTTACACTGCACTGGTGAGCCACACTTGGAATACTGTGTCCAGTTCTGGCTACAAAAAAGATGTTGACATTCTGGAAAGTGTGCAAAAAAAGCAACAAAGATGATAAAGCGTCTGGAGGTTGAATTGTCTGATGATCTGTGGAGGGACCTAGGTATGTGTACCCTATCACAGAGAAGGATTAGGGAGGACATAATTGTCTTCCAGTACTTGAGGGTCTTATTCTCTGGGCACCAGAGGGCAGGTCAAGAAGTAATGGAAGGAGGTTTATCAAAGAGAGATGCAACTTACTGTAGAAGTAAGGAAAAATATTCTGACAGTAAGAGCAATTAATCAATGGAATAGCTTATCTCCTAGGGCTGCGGGTACTCCTTCACTGGAGCTTTTAAAAAATAGACCGGACAACCATTTGACTGGATGGTATAAGACTCCTGCTTTGAGCAGAGGGTTGGACTAGAAGACCTCTGAGATCCCTTCCAGCCCTACGATTGTATGATTCCTTATCTGTACATTTGTTTTAAGTTTCACCTCAGAATTAAATAAAATTCTTAATATAAACATTGATTTAAAGAAAGTAAGTGCATTTCCTTGTTCACAAAAGCACACTGACCAATTTGCTATGTTAACAATATTTAAGACTGAAATGTTAAGCCTCTCTTGTTACTGAATGCATAGCAATATAGGAAGAATTAAATCTCTCAAAAAACACTAGTAGTAATTAGTCTGACCTAAAAGGGTCTCTTCAACGGATGGCCCAAATATTATACAAAATACTTTGCAGATTTAATATTCATGTTCATGACAAATGTTACATAGTGTTACTGTTTCAAAACTCTGCTAACATAAGCTTCTATTTCCTTTGTCTCCCTAATATTCCTAGATTGTAACTCTACCAACAGGGTAGTCAGTCTTTGACAATGTGTTGTGTTCATGTTTGACTGCAACATAGCAGGAAGATGCTTTGTTAAGTTTGAGATTGTTCCAGATTTTTGCAGGAATCAGTAGAAGCTTCTCTTACACCTACTCTTGCTATCAAATGAAAAATAAAAAGTACTTGGAAAATATTGACATTATATTAGCATGTCAGCCACTCTATTATTAAAAAGGATGTATTTTGAACCTCAAAATTATTATGACATTCATATAGATTATTGTACATGTTTTTTAACTTGTTTTTTTCTTTTACTGTATCAGCTGTCTTTCAAAAATGGCTATTAAACCAGTTAAAGAGAACAACATATTTAGAAGCCATTCTGCAAATTAAATAAAGACAGGAAGATGAGAACAGAGAGAACTATTTCTTTATGATCACCATTTTTCTGACAGGTTATGTCACAAAACAGTGGCGGGGGCGGGGGAGAATGTTCAGAACCTCTGATAGCAAGTAAACTTTTGGGAGCTCCAAAATGGAAAGACCTAATTAAAATAATCTACTGTGTGGATTCCAAACTTTTCTTAGCCAGTCACATTTTACAATTTAAATTAAAAATATATAATTAAACAGAAAGCTGCCACTATGCAGAGCATTGTCTTTATGTACAAGATTTTTAATCTGTACAGAGGCATTCTTAGACTAGGACAGTGAAAAGGATTGAAAAGGGTGCTTTCCAAAGCCCTTAGCATGAATGAAAGATGTGTCTACAAGAGGTTAAAAGAAACTACATCCGGAAATTATGGCATAGCTGCTTTGCAGATCTTTGCACATGTGTAAGCACACTTGCTTCACTGATGGTCCCAACATGCTTTGCAAATAATCATTTAACATTTTGAAAGGAACTTCACTTTAAATACAAGTTCCTTTCATAGACTAAAGCTCAGTACTTTCTTTAGGAATTAGCCCATCTTCTTAGAAAAAGATAATACTCAAAATTCACTGAATGAACAAACAAGGACAACAATCAGGAGTTTGGTCAGGGAAGTGAAGATGCATAAAAGAGCCCAGCTCTTTTAACATGGAAATGGAGGAACTGCTACTACAGGAAACTCGTTACAAGTGCAGGATGTTGACCCTCTGGGAAGAGGAGGTTACGTCCACATTCCAGTTAAACTCATAAGGATTTTGTTTGTATCGTACCTTATTTTTACAAATAACTCATGGCAGAAAACATATCCAACACACCACCTCCTATTTTCCCCAGAGCAACACCGTGAGGCGAGTTGGGCTGAGAGAGAGTGACTGGCCCAAAATCATTCAGCCAGCATTCATGGCCAAGGTGAGATTTGAACTCATAGTTTCATGCTTTCTAGCCTGGTGCCTTTCATGGATCCTTCACAGGAAGGATAATATACTAAGAAGCTATTCTGAAAATAAAAGAAAGCTAGGCAAATGGATGGATGTGACACAATGGATGATACTTTTTAAGAACATTTTTTCTTTGGTTCTTCAGAATAGGTTCCAAAGCCTCTGCTTAGATGTTTTTAGAAAGATAACAGCTGCCACAAGCCTCAAGGACTGAAGAATAGGATTCTACAGGCTTTGTAAGTAAAGGATGATTTGCCTTGGAGACTGTAAGCTATAGGCAGTTGTGATGGGGGACAGGA
The DNA here is from genome assembly GCA_023970755.1 of Azemiops feae. Taxonomy (NCBI): domain Eukaryota; kingdom Metazoa; phylum Chordata; class Lepidosauria; order Squamata; family Viperidae; genus Azemiops; species Azemiops feae. The sequence continues at coordinate 3,088,450 of JALGBA010004287.1, forward strand.
TATTATCAAGACCAAAGCAGCAATCTGTGGACATGATACGACTATTTAAGAGAAATATGATACCTTCCAAGGATTCACATTTATGTGACAGAAAAGCGCCTAAGACCTTTTAAGATCATTGACAAACATTACTTTTTACAGATCCACATGGAAATAAATGACATAGACAGATATTGTGTTAAAAACATTACAAGTGATAATGAAGGAGCAGGGAGTATAAGTGGCATGTTCTTTACTCTCTGTAGCTCATGAACAGAGAGGAATACTGGAAGCAAACAAATGGATAACACAGATGGTACCAATGGGAAGAATTTGGATCCTCTGTTCATGGGACATACTTGTGATGAGAAATTCCTGGCAAGAAATGGACTGCATGAGAGGTGGGAACAGGATGTTTGGAAGATACCTTGCAAATCTAATGCAGAGGGCTATTAACAGTATTCTGTGGGGAAAGAGACCCCAGAAAAGAGACTCCAAGTACTACATACATGACAAGAGATGATACATAGAACATGGAGAAGTCCAATAATCGGCATATGAGTAACAGAAAGGAATGCATCAAATTATATGACCCAATGTTTTCAGCACCGGTATAGAAATGCATGGATGATGGGGAACAAATGGAAATAACTAGCTCTCTTAATGTAGGAAGCTGGAAATGATTTAATAGGCATTACAGAAATGCAGCAAAATAAAACTCTTGAATGGTATACAAGAACCAAAAGATACAACTTGAAAAAAAATATACCAGACAAAAAGAGAATAAGGAGTGGTACTGTATGGGAAGGAAATCCATGACAAAATCCAGGAATTTGAATACAAGGATTCAATTAAAAATATTTTAAAAGAATACAAAGAAGGGGAAATAACAAAAGTAGACTGCCAAGACAGGCAGAACTGTATAATACCTTACTGGATAAGATTCCAGAACTTTTAGGAAGGACCAATATGGTAATAATGTTAAGACTCTATCAAGATAAGCTATTAGAATTTGCAAGGCTGTGTTTTACCTTTTCTCTCTTTATACCCCAAGTGAATCAGGGAATAGACAGTCCGAATACTTACCTAATACTTTCATGTTTTCTTGGCTTAAATCATGTTTTAACACCTGTTGTTGTAAGAGCTTCTGGAATTTCTCCAAGTCTGCTTAATACGGAATATCAAAGCCCCTTATCGCAAACTTCAAAGTAGAAAAGATGATTGAGGCTGCATTCCCTTAACTTGTTGATATATGCCAGCCAATAGTCTTGCTTCATGTGAAAAGAGATTAAAATTTGGCTTTTTTAGAATATTTACTCACTTTAAGAGATCACCCAAATATTTCAAACATGTAAGAAGTTTGCTTTGCTGTGAAATTCTTGTACATAACTCATTTTATATCATTTGCATATTTACACAAATATAATTTCTGTCATTTGTGTAATGACGTTGCTATGGATGATATATTCTCTAATTTATCAGACATTTGGGAATAACACACTAATTTGCTCTAAGTGAATTGAGATTTCACTTGCATTTATTTCTAAATTACTGCAAACCTTTGTTGATGTGTATTAATCATATATATACATTTGTACATGTTTTGCATAAATTAAATTTTGTTAAGACATCTATTTGGATCCTTTTCTGAAATATAAAATAATTCAGGTTTTATAAATAATGTGATTAATTAGAACCCAAAAAAATTCAAAACATTATATTTAGTGTATTATGATCAGTAAAGTTTGGTACTGTGCTCTCCTTCAGTTGAAGAAAGCCAAAAACATTAATGAACATCTGAATAACTAGTATTAACATATTGCAAATTTTCTATCTTTTTAAAAAGTTTTACAATCCATCGGACTTATATGAATAACTGCAGTACAGAGTAATAATTTCATTGTAGGCAATTTTTTATAATCTATTGGGATATCTAGCAAATGTGGATATTCCAACAAAGTTTTGACTCAAGAAATGTTTAACATTACAGAACTGAAATGATTCATTATTTGGACAAAAACTAATAATGTTCAAAATATAGGAGTTTCAATGTACTATGAATAATGGGTAAAATAAGTTGAAATATATATATTTCTTCTAAATCAAAAATAGCATATAGTAATATTATTTTCCTAATTCTTCTAAGTACCAAGAATCTTCAACTTATCAATCCTACTTTCAAAGAGTTGAATTTTACTGTTGATGAAAGTGGGAAAGGAAGGGTACGTTATACCACACTCTTTAAGAATTAAAAATTATGTACATTGTATATACCCCCTCTCATTAGTGATAATCTGTTCCCTAGATCAGAAGCAAAATAATCACTAAGGGATCCACATGAGTGAGAGATGCTGCGAAGATCAAGGCTGTTGCTGTCTCATTTGGATAAAATTCTCTTGTGCAGCAAAGCCACCTTTATTGTCACTGTGGTGTGCACTGTTGTCACATGCACAAATTTGGTTAAAATTCTGCACATTGGTTGGAAAAAGATTTTTTTTAAAATTACCATGGCATTTGCAGAGGGTCACTAAATGAGGTAGCCACTAAACAAGGAATAGCTGACTATGTGTTTGTGTGTAAAAAAATTTTGAATAGTCTGTTTCATTTCTGAATAATTAGATTCCCATACATTTTCATATAACAAACTGAGCCATTAGTACATGAGAAATTCAGTTATATTGTATGGGCCTATTGTATAAAATTATTTGATATACCTCCAGTTATTATAATGGTGGAATTTTCTTCAACAGTTTCCATGAAATAGAAAAATGCTGGTAGATGCCTTAGCAATTCTGCACATCTTACATAAAAAAAAAATCAAGAAGTTCTTCTCTAACTAGCTTATGTTATTTGAAACTAGGCATAGAATAAATAAAAGTTCCATTAATTTATACTTGCTGAAAAAGTGGTTCCAAACTCAACTAATGGAAGATCAGTTCAATAATTGCAAGCAATTTTTCTTCCATCCAAATCACAACATCTAAAACCAACAGATTCAGAGAACAAGGAATGAATGTTAGGAATACTGTAAACATTTATTTACATCATTCACACAGAGCTTCAGTATACATCTAATTTACTAAGAACATACATTCCTCTGACACATGGTTAGATTTGGCTAGCTGTAAGGAGTTCAAACAAATAAATTACCACAGTTTACATAAAAAAAAAATTGGCCCACAAAAGAATTTCAAAAAGATCACAAATTAATATAAGCAGAAAATACCCTGTTGAAAATAGATTAGAAATTTAGTGCGCTATTTCCATAGGCTTTGACCTTACAATATTTCTGTATATACAAAAGGTACAATAAAATGTTAGTATTTATTGCAACAAACTAAGGATGTCATAATACATTTCATATCCTCAACTCTGATATTGGCTTCACGTTCCTTCCAAACAGCTTTCTTTTGTTGCTCCACAATTGAAATATTTTCCCACAAGGCACATACTTATCTATAAAAAAAAAGAAAAAGAAATAAACAAAACCTGCTCACCCAAATTAACATGATTACATATTTTTAAATTCAATATTCACAAAAGTAGGATCTCATATTATCCAATGTATTGTAATATATTGCTATAACATCAACCCCATAGAACATTGTATCCAGAGATTTGTTTGGCCCCAATCCTTGAAGACCTGGTTAGATTTATTTATTAAATTTATTAAATGTATATGCTGCCCATACTTGTCCTTTCTATTCCTCAGTTTGTTGGAGAGCTCTTTGTACAACCATCTGGTTTCATCTGGAATCTCTTGTTTTTCTTTCTCTGTGTTTTTGTTTGAGCCTTTATTATCTCATTTTCAGAGTTCTTCAAGCATCCTGAACTGTTTTTCCCTCTAGGATTCCCAGTCATAGAATCGTCCCTAATCATTCTCTTAGTTTATTGAAGTCAACTCTCTTAAAAGTTTAAAATACTAGTCTGACTATGTTCAGTTACCTGTGCCAATATTATGGTAAATTCTAGAATGACATGGTCACTCTCCATTCGTAACAATAAATTCATAATTAATTCTTACAGAATTGTATTGCCAGTAATTATCAGAAATGCATTTCACTCCCAATTCTTCTTTAATAGATTTCTCTCTCTCCAGACTCATACATGTAGAAAGCATTAGACTAGAATATTGTCTATAATTTTTCCCATACTATGCAATTATGGTAGAAATTTGTAGGCTAAGAGCCCAGTTGGCTAAAAAGATTTGTAGGTTAAAACCCCACTCTATCTTAGCTGAAATTATAAGCAGTCTAATTTGATAGATCTCTTACATCCGTTTAATAAAGGAATCAATCACAGGTTAAATTTGCCATGAATTTTTCTAGAGTAGCATCCAGCGAACATCGCTTGCAACTCCTATCCTTCTTTCAGATATTCCATGTCAGTTCTGACTAAAAATAGTGTATCCGCAAAGCACATATTGGTTTTTAAAGAATACAGATTTTTGTTCTACTGATAAAAAATGGCTTGCCTTTTATAAAAAGCCTTAATATTTAAGCTTACAGTATTGATTTTCTGTACAAGACACAAGAAAGCTACTGAAACATGAATAAAAAAGGCAGAATACCACGGGAGATATTATCTATATTTCAAAACCAGATTGCTGCAAGTGAAAACCAAAGCTACAATAAACAGACAGCCTCTGCTACCTGGGAGATTGCTGCTCTCAATATTTTCAAAATAAATTACTACCAAGAATAGAACACAAGACAGAAGGCTTATTTAATTAAACATAATTATCATTTCTGGAACACAGTTTTAAGAAAACAGCAAAATAGCCCTCCCTTCCCAGCAAATATAAACATTACCAATAATCAAATGCCTAAAATATTAACATATAATACAAACTGCAATGATAAATTTGTAGCTTATTTTATAAAGAGTGAATATTGCCATCTAATTAAAACGCTATGGATTTCGTATTCTCACTCATCTGGTTGCATATAATTGTTTGCTTCATTTACAATGAAGATATCACACATCTTCCTTCAAAAACTGCACATTGCTCCTATAACCATAATCTCTAATCAAAGAGGAATATTTGAAGCTACATAGTAATATATGCTTGTATAAAATACCTACTTTATAAATACATTCTGCTTGGTTTTCAAATGTGTTTTTATAATCCCTTCTGTCCTATTATTTTACCTCCAGAAATAAAGATACTAACCTTCGAGGATGATTGGCATCAAACAATGTGTTATCATCATCATCATCATCTTGCTCTAAAGGTGTCAGCTCTGTATTTTCTATGTTTGTGTCCAGAACACCATATTTCCGTGTCTTCCTGTTTCTTCGTCTAAGTCTAAAAATACAAATGTTACAGTATGTTAATCAGGGACGAGAAAGACCAATATGAGTAGAATTAGATTTGAACTTTCAGCGTACGAAATAAAAATGAAGCATTTGAACCATATAAATCTGGTATGCGTTCCACTTCTTCATTCAAGTATTACAGTATTACTTGTGTCTCTCATATAAATTATATTATTCAAGAAAATAAGGTGCATTTGAATAACTTATAAATATTGTAGAATTAAAAGAAACACTTCAGCAGGTAAGGCGATATTGTCAGATAAACAATGAGTCAATTGCAATTTTAGAGCATGAACTTAGGGTTAAAGCAATAGTTGTACTCACTGAATGTTTCATTGCACTTTATTTGTCCAAAATCACTCTCAAAAGATGTTGTTTATACTGGCTTGTCGGCCTTTAATTACAATGGTGTCAGTGATTCTGAGAAAGGGCCGCTATGATGTTGAACAAGAAAATGAAATCCCATGCACAAGCTTACTGGTATATCTGCCTGTGTGTGTGTTTGTGCGTGCGTGTGTGTATGTATGTATGTATGTATGTATTAAAAAGTGCTCTTGGAGTCACTCTGGGTAGTGAGATGAGTGACATATAAATTTAGTAAAAATATTTCTGATACTGTTCAATATTTCAGAAAATAGTTATTCATATGTGGCTTTATAAATAAAATAAATTGAAGGAAAAAAACCTCTGCAATTCATGTGCACCATTTTGAAGTTTGAAAGAACCAAAGCTAGGACAGCACCTTAAGCACTTCCGAAACTTAAGAGTTGCATCTGATGAAGTGAACTATAGCCTCTAAAAGCTTATGCCTGGTCAGAAAAGGTGCTATCAGATTTCTGATTTTCTGGTAAATCTATGCTTCATGTAGATAAATATTGAAGGAGCACATTTGTCACGCTTATATGAAGAACATTTGAACTAAGGATTTTCCCCTTGTACAGTACTACACAGCTCATTATACAGAAAATACTGAAATGTAGCATACCAATTTAAAACAAATATTCACAAATTTCTCCTAAAAACACATCTGATAATTTTTTTAAAAATGAAGCTTAAACTGTATTTAGGATAGAGACTTTACCAAAATATATCTGCTTATTTCATGTAAGATTCAACTAAATATCTATGGTGTATTACACACCATGAAAAGGCTACCTTGAAAGATCAAGAAATTCAAAAGAGTCTCCAAAATCTGAGTTAGCATCAACATTTAACAGATCCCTTTAAAAGTCCACTCGGTATCTATGCAAGAGGAATAAGGAATCTTGCTCTAGATAAGTTTTATTAGGATCAATCTTTTCATTTATTCATTTATCTTTAGCTTCCAATTAACACCAAATGAAATTCACATGTCTTACTGAACATTCTTTTATCCTTTGAGGATTTTTAAGCTTTCAAAAGCCTTGTTTTAAGCAACTGGTAACCACTTGAAACTAGGCCTTTCAATAGCTCACCAGACTTAACAAATGTATACCAATCATTTTTTTATTCTTCCTTTAAATCTCTAAAAGCTTTTATTGCTATACAGATAGTCCTTGAGTTACAACCATTCGTTTACTGATCGTTTGACGTTACAACACTTGAAAAAATGACTTATGACAGTTTTTCATTTAGCATCCCCATGGTCACATGATCAAAATTTGGATGCTTGGCAACTGGTATGCATTTATGACGGTTGCAGTGTCCCAGGGTCATGTGATCACCTTTTGTGACCTTCTCACAAGCAAAGTCAACAGATTAGTCAGATTCACTTAACCGTGTTACAAACTTAACAACTCAGTGATTTACTTAACTATGGCAAGAAAGGTTGTAAAATGAGCCAAAACTCATTTAACAACGGTCTTGTTTAGCAATGGAAATTTGGGGCTCAATTGTGGTCATAAGTTAAGAACTACCGGTATTTTGTTATGATCCTAGAACTATTCCTTTCAAATCCTCTTTCCAAGATTGCGTAAGCATTTCAGACTTCATCTGTCAGTCATCATTTTAGCTACATCTCAGGTGGTATCAGTGCTTCTGTAAGCATTGCAGAGATGAGAGATGAGAGAGAGAGAGAGAGAGAGAGAGAGAGAGAGAGAGAGAGAGAGCTAAAGGAGTAGACAAAATACAATATCCTTTATACCCATAAGTATATGTTTGTATCACTATTTTTCTGTCTACATTTATCACATGTTGAAGTCAATGTAGTCCTAGTCCATGCAGATTTGTACTGCACAGTCTCTGTATCACAGGACATATAAGATAGAAAGAGCCTGTCTCTTTTATAACTTGGCAGGAATTCTAACTATGACATTGATTATTCTCCACATTATGACCTGCCAGTTTTACAGAATGTTAACTTGAAGCCACCTTCTGGTTACTTGAACTTTAAACTGTGTTTAAATCCTACCAATCTTTTTCAGTGTGAGAACAGGAGGCATTAGACATCTACCAGTCTATTAACTGTATTCAGGTGGCCTGTTTTGGGTGGTGAAGAAATGTAAAACCCAAACGAGGCCTTCAAAACAATTATGTGAGTCACAAAATTAACCTTCCACACTCACATAAACAGCAAAGATACTCCCAGCAAAAATAGTACAAGATTAAAAAAAGAAGATTCTAAAATGATTCCTTAAGTTTACCGGAGCCAAAGAAATGTAAGACGTGGAAAGACTAACAGGGCAGGAAGTGGAAGAAGGGCAGACAGGAAGCAAACTACAGGTAGTCTTTGACTTACAACAGTTCATTTATTGACCATTCAAAGTTACAACAGCAATGAAAAAAGTAACCATTTTTCACACCTATAACCACTGAAACATCCCCACGGCCACATGATTTACATTCAGATGCTAGACAACTGGTTTATATGACAGTTGCAGTGTCCTGGGATCATGTGACTATCTCTTGCGACCTTCTGACAAGTAAAGTCAATGGGGAAACCAGATTCATTTAACAACCATGCTGCTAATTTAACAACTGCAATGATTCACTTAACAAATGTGGCAAGAAAAGTCGTAAAGTGAGGCAAAACTCACTTAACAAATTTTTCACTTGGCAACATAAATTCTGGGCTCAACTGTGGTCATAGGTCGAGGACTACCTGTACTAAGCTCTGTCTCCCCGCGCCCCGAAAAACTCAAGGCTTAGTTACGTCGAGGTCCACGCACGGGCCGCGTTCAGAGGGCAAAACCCGGGGAAAGGGGGGGGCGTCTACAGCCTTTCCCGGGACAGAGTGAGAAGGAAAGGCTGAGGCGTCGCTCACCGCACGGTCCGGATGACGAAGTAAACGATGAGGGCGGCGCTGGCCAGGACCAGCACCGAAAGGGCGCGCTGGGTCATGGGCTGGTTGACCTGCGAGCCGGGGGGCGCGGCGGCCATGCTGCCGTTCCCGTTCACGCCGCCGCCCCGCGCCCCTTCGCCGACAAAAGAGCCGCTGCCGCCCGGCGTGTCCGAGGGCGCATCGTCGGGGTTCGCCCGCACGGCTGGCAGAGGGGGCGGCAATGTGGAAAGATGTTTCGCGGTGGGAGCCGGGGGAGGCGCCGGTCCTCCTCCGCACAGCGCGGCCGCCGAAAGCAGCACCAGCAAAAGCGACAGTGGCGGCGGCGGCCAAAGCCGCCGCATGGCACCCAATCTAAGCCTGGCTTGGCGGAGCGCGGCCTAAGCCTCGCCGGATCCTCCACGGAAGGAAGACCAGAAGGCGGAAGTACTCATCTTTCCGGTGACTGAAAAGGCTGCCATGGACGCCGAGCGACGCTACGAAGCTTCAGCTCCGCCCCTCGGTTCCTGCCACGTGACCGGGGGTCCTCGGGCGCCTGCGCAATAGTTGTCGCCGAGGCGGTTGCCCTGAGATTGGACTTAATAGGAGGGTGGAGAAAGAGCGTGGAGAGAGAGAAGCCAGATAGGGATCAGATTTGTATTTCTTTCCCTAGTAATAACTTGTCCCAACATTTCTATTATTTCACTCCTTCCTTTCTTCCTTCCTCGCAACTGGAGACATTTGGATGGCTTGCTTTTCGAATAAATGCGAACACTCACTAATATATACGCCCCCATTCGTACTGAATAGAGCTCAACATTTTCTGGGCCTCCAATAATAAAGGGTAATAAGCAATTGGTAGTAGTTAAATAATAAACCACCCAGAACAAATTTTTACCTATCCGCCGTGGCGTCTATTCTACCTGTCCTCCAGTTGAGGAAGATATTTTTAAAACGAGGAATATCAAAAGTTGCCTTAGACCAGATAAGTAAAAGCATGAAGCTGTACTATGTAGATTGCCTGGTTTTGACTTGATATTTTCTCTGAATTCAGCCATTCTATTCTGTAAATCAAGGTTAATGGTGTAGTTAGTGTCTGCTGTGTGAATTCACTAAACCAGTTACTGTAATAATGTATATGCCACCCAACTCAGTGATTTTGGGTGGCTCACAATAATCAAAAGAAATTACAATAAAATTAATAAAAGATAAAAAAGATGGCAGGAAAATGAAGTGTAGGGTCTCTAAGGCAATGATAATAGCCAGTAGGTGACTCCAGTAAATGTTTCTACCTAGCCCAATATTGTCTACTTAGTTCTGATATTATCATATATATTGCAGTACAAATCTCATCACAAGTATTATAGTACAGAAAACATACCTGGAGGACATTAAGATAGGCAAATTGGCTATTATTGTGCTTTTCAAGATAACAGAATAACAGAGTTGGAAGGGGCCTTGGAGGTCTTCCAGCTGAACCTTCTGCTCAAGTAGACCCTATACCATTACAGATGGAAACTAACCAAAGAGAGAAGCAACCTAGAACTAAGGAGAAATTTCCTGACAGAACAATAAATCAGTGGAACAACCTGCCTCCAGAAGTTGTGAATGCTCCAACACTGGAAGTTTTTAAGAAGAGATTAGACAGCCATTTGTCTGAAATGGTATAGGGTTTCCTGCCTGAGCAGGTGGTTGGACTAGATGACCTCCAAGGTCCCTTCCAACTTTATTATTATTAGTATTATTAGTATTATAATTATTATTATAATAATTATTATTATATAAGTGGCTGTCCACTCTCTTAAAAGCCTCCAGTGATGGAGCAACCATAACTTCTGAAGGCAAGTTGTTCCAATGGTTAATTGTTTCTCCTTAGTTCTAGATTGTTTTTCTCCATAATTAGTTTCCATCCATTCCTTCTTGTCTTGCCTTCTGGTGCTTGGAAAATAGGTTGACCCCCTCTTCTTTGTGGTAGCCCCTTAAATATTGTAACACTGCTATCATGTCAGCCCTAGTCCTTCTTTTCACTAGACTAGCAATTCTGCAACCATTCTTCATATATTTTTACCACTAGCCCCCTAATCATCTTTGTTGCTATTTTCTGCATTCTTTCCACAGTCTCAGTATCCTTTTTATAATATGTTCACCAAAACCGTATGCAGTATTCTAAATGTGGTCTTACTAAGGCTTTATAATGTGGTATAAATACTTCACCTTCACCTGATCTTGATTCTATCCTTCTGTTAATGCAGCCTAGGATAGCTTTGGCTTTTTTGGCTGCTGCCACACACTGCTGGCTCATACCGGTATTTAAATGATTGTCCACTAGGTTTCCAAGATCCCTCTCACAGATACTGCTATTGAATCAGATTTCAGCTAATCTGTACCTGTATGTTTGGTTTTTCTTGCCTAAGTGTAAAAGCTTTCTTTGTTCTATATTTAATTTCATTTTGTTAGATAGGGTCCAATGTTCAAGTCGGTAAAGCTCCATCTTCTGGGATATTGGATATTCCTGCCAGTTTAGTGTCATCTGCAAATTTGAATAGTTCCCTTCTATTCCCTCATCTAAATTGTTTATGAAGATGTTGAAAAGTACTGGCCTTAAAACAGAATATTGGGGTACCCACTGCTTACTTTCCTCCATGTAGATGTAGTTCCATTAAGGACTACACATTGGTGGTGATGCTGTCTAGCATACATTTTTCTAGCTTACCAAGAAGTAGGTTGTGGTCTACTTTGTCAAATGCCTTACTGAAATCCAAATATACTATCTCCATAGCATTTCCCTGGTCCATTAATTTAGTCGCTTTGTCAAAGAATGAAATAAGATTTGTTTGGCATGATCTGTTTTTTGACAAACCAGTGTTGGATTGTGGTTATAATTTTGCTTGCTTCTAGGTCAGTGGTGGCGAACCTATGGCGGCACTCGGAGCCCTCTGTGGGCAAACGCATCGTTGCCCCAGCTCCGCCTCCTCCCACGGCCCCCTTCTCACCAGCAGCCCCCCCAGAGGAGAGTCGCCCCACGTGAAGCAGCGCAGCCAAGGACATGGTAGCCAGGCAGCAGGGACAAGACTCCGCCCTTGCGCCCCATCGCATGCAGATGATGCTGAGGGGCACGGGTGGAGGGCGTGGCCGCCATGGCACTGCTGGGCTGCCTGGGTGATCTGTGGCGGGCTGTGGAGGTGGTGGATGGCACAGCGGGCAGGGCGGAGCGGGGATGGGGTTGGGGGGGCGGTTTTTGGGCACTCGGTCTCTAAAAGGTTCGCCATCACTGTTCTAGGTGTTCGTAAATCTGTTGCTTGATTATCTTTTCCAAGATCTTCCCAGGTATTGATGTCAGGCTGATTGGTCTGTAGTTTCCTGAATCTGTTTTTTTCCCCTTTTTTGAAGATGGGAACCACATCAGCTCTTTTCCAGACCCCTGGTAAGTCCCCAGTGCATCAGGATCTTTGAAAGATATGGTTCAGTGGTTCTGAGATCACATCTGCCAGCTCCTTCAGAACTCTGGGAATGTAATCCATCAGGTCCCAGTGATTTGAACTTGACTAGAGCGGACAAGTATTCTCTTACCTTTTCAGGTGATTGAACCAGTCTACGTTTCTATGAGCATAAACTGTTGTGTTCTGGCTAAGATGATTAGCAATCATCTTATTATCCTTTTCATTGGCTGGACTTTATAATACCCTTGTTAGTATTTTGTTAACGCTGCAAGGACTGAGTCCAAACAAGCTTAGGCATTCTTGATTCATCAGTCTTTAGCTTTGTTCACTTGCACTTCATGAAGCTGAAGCTGGCCTACCAATGTACAGTTATACCAGCCAGCAGTGTCTTATGCTAATGAAAGTATACTGGCTACAGCTACATTTGCTGCTGATCATCAGCCCTGTCAAAATATATTGAAATCAAAATATATTGAAGTTTTAATCTGTCATTTTTATTATTTTTGATTTATATTGCTCGCCAACTTATTTTTCAATACATCTATTTAAAAGTGGGGCAAATAGGATTCTGCAGTGTTTTTATTCCATTTGTTTAGTTTGAAAGTTCTGGCTGAGCTAGAACAAATCTGCATTACTCCTCTAACGTATAACAGTCTTTTTTATTGTAATATGGTAAGATGTAGAATCTTTAGTGCTCTACATACAGTATAGGCAGAATTGGATTATAAATAATTGACAATTCTTGCTTCCAATATTTGTATTATATTACCTGTCATCAATAATAATGTTTTATTATTGGAGTCTAGTGCACTATAAATTTGATCCCAAAAATAATTAATCAGTGGAACAACCTGCCTCCAGAAGCTGTGAATGCTCCAACACTGGAAGTTTTTAAGAAGAGACTGGACAGCCATTTGTCTGAATCCTGCCTGAGCAGGGGGTTGGACTAGATGACCTCTAAGGTCCCTTCCAACTTTATTATTCCAACTTTATTATTCTTCAATTTTTATGTGACTGATTGAAGTTAACTTTACAGAATGCCAACTTGGCAGATTTTAATTTTATTAGGAATAATTTAAAAAGTGTTTATGCAACATTTTACTAAGTAAACTACAAATTATTAATTAAATTGGTATCCAATCTAATCTTAGATTCAGTTTATCAAATGTTTTATCCTATGAGTATCAGATGCTCCTTTTTGAAGAGAAATTATAATGTCCTATTTCAGTTCCTATAAATTTGTCTATTAGTAGAATGTTTAAGGTGAAAGTCCTTGAAATTTAAATCAGGATATTGTTCCTTTTTGTCATTAGAAACTGATTTAAAATTAAAGTTTAAAACAAGCCAACTTAACATTTTAGCAGTCACTTGAACTTATTATGTATTAAAGGACCGCTTTATTTATTAAACAGTTTAATGCCAATTCTTCATTTAAAATATTTTACATGGTATAATAGGAACAGATCTTGGGATTCAGCAAATGCTACTCAATTATGTTTTAAAATTAATCAGATAGGATTGGCTGATGTTAGGTAGAAAAAGGAAAATGCATCTTCTTTTCTTCTCCCCCAAATAGTTGTTGCAGATGAATGATGAAAGTTCATACATTATGGCTCAGTTTACCAAATTTGCTCAGGCACAAGTTTTTTTTTTAATTGGTTAATTTAAAAATTAGGGGCTCTTAGGAACTTTGAAAAGATATCAATTTCCTTTCTCCCAATTTAATGATAAATGCAGTTTTACTGTGCTTTCTTTTTTATTGGACTTAGGTTTCAAATTTGTAGGATAAGTTGCTTTGAGACCCCTAAAAGGTGGTCAAGAATTTCCAGGATGAAATATTGCTATTAATAATAATTTAATTCTATTTCTGTCAGCATACTGTAGATATACATTTTACTGGATTCAGTGGAGCTGACTCAGATAATGATTGGAATTTATACCAATAATTATTTAATATTTTAAAAAGTCAAGAGACAGCTTAGAGACTTGGGAAATTATTCTTCCTTTTTGCTTCCTAAATGAATTTAAAGGTATCTGATTTTGGGCTGGATAGAAGGAGGGATGAAATCTCAGCCTGTTGGGTAAAGAAGATCTACAGTATCTACTATTATGCCTTCTGGCATTGAGAGCCTCTGAAAACCAAAATCATGTTAGTTGTTGCTAAAGATTTAAAATAAATCTATTGTGGATTTCTGTGAGAATGGATTCATTCTGGATTGCAACTCTAAACAAAGTCTGCAAAAAATCAATTTTCCTCCAATCAAAAACCCACCTCCTTCCTGCAAATCTATCAAAATGTTTCTTAAAGTGTCATACAAAAGGAGTATGTCAGAGAGCCAGATAAATTGATGGATGCTCACTGTGTGACAAGTGAATAGGATGATAATGAGATTTTTGGATTTTACTATAGTTTCTGATTAATCAACAGAGAGGAAGTCAAAGAATAAAGCAAATGATCCAACAATGATTAATACCTCTTTTCTTTAAAGGGTCTCTGGTGTGGCATTTGGTAATGAAAATTATTTTCCCAGAGTTCTGACAAAAGTGCCTTTAAATATTGCGAACCAATCAAATTCTCAATATGGAAGATGTTAGAACAAATTATTTTTAGATAATTTCTACCTTTTGGCACAAAAACTTTTGATTGTATGGAAAAAGGTTTGATTTATTGCATGCTTTTCAAGTTGCCCCAAAACAACTTCTTCTCATTTTAAAAAATTTCCCTAGTATACTTATGTTAAGGTAAAGGTTTTCCCTGTCGAGTCATGTTCAACTCTAGGGGGGGGGGGTGCTCACCTCCGCTTCTTAGCCGAGGGAGGCAGCATTGTCCAAACACCCTTTCCATGGTCATGTGGCCAGCATGACTATACACAGAGGTGCAGGGAATGCTGTTACCTTCCCACCTAAGTGGTACCTATTTATCTACTTGCAATTGCATACTTTCGAACTGCTAGATGAGCAGGAGCTGGGACAAGGAAGGGAGCTCACACCGTCATGCAGCGCTCAGGTCTTGAACCTGGGCTGTCAGCTTTTCAGCCAACAAGCCCAGCATCTTAACCTCTGAGCCATCGTGCCCCCTCTTAGTATACTTAAAGTCCCAAAAATCTAACCTAAGTTATATTATGATTTCAGCAATTTCTGTGTGAATGCTAAAAGTTGACACTGACTTGATGACATAATCAGTAAAGAAATTGCTAGAAAAGAAGACTCATTGCTGTTCAAAGAACCTGATGCTATTATAAATATGGAAGCTTTTTAAAGTTAAAGAAGACTAATCTTGGTAATCTTGCAATGTAAGTCAATGCTATTCATACACCTAGGCTCAATCCAACATATTTCAGATATGATTTTAATCTTTTATTTCTATAATAACTCAGCCAAAAATTTTCCTGAATTGGAAAACGGTCACTAAAAGTATAAGTAAAAATATATTTTTAGTATATTTTTAAGTATTTTAAAAATAAAAATAGAGCAGAGTTAACTCTTGTTGGCTATGAGCTTCACTGAGAACACTTATTTTTAAGATTGTTTGCATCTCTAATTACAAGTTAAAGGTTATGTTTCAGCTGGCGAAAGATCTGTTATAAAAGCTCAGTGCATTTTAAATGCTGACTGTATGTAATAAGAAGTAAACATTACTAAGTTCAGTGGAGTTTACTCCTAGAGGATTACAGTCATGCCCCATAAACTTAATTGGGAGATTTTATTAGTGGTTTGATTGCTTTGAATATCTGTGTTTTATGATGGAGTATTAAAATATACAATCTATCTCTCAATCTCTTCTCCTTTGGGATGCGGCAACTGTCAAGTTAAGCTATATAGAATTTAATATAAAACTACTAAAATGAGCTAGAAAGAGAAGAGGATAAAATCATCTAGTCAATTTCCCTGTTTTTCTAGAGCAGTTGTTTTCAATCTTGGTAACTTAAAATGTGTGGAATTCAGCCCCCACATCTTCCCCAGTTCATTCATCTTAAAAATTGCCAAGATTGAGAAACACTATCCTAGAAAATCAAGAGAAGATGGCGAATACTTTTCCTGAACACGTAGTCCTTGTTTGGTAACTGCCTTGGATAGTGACTGTGACAAATGTGACAGTAATAAAAGATTCATTTTCTGACCAATGCATACATTTATGACAACAAAAGCCTTCAATGTGAAGTTGATTTAAGTTCTGGTCAGTTTCAGACAGCAGCTGTATTTTGGTGAAGGTTTACATGCAGTACTGCATTTTAACCATTGTGCCACCAGGGCTTCTGTGAAAATCAGATCAGGAAGTGATAGACTTGTGAGAGGCAAAAAGAGGGGGGGAAATGGGTCAGGCACAGGACACTGTATGAAAGAACCGAATTTGAATGAGAAGGCAACAACCAGCAATCTTTGCAGAATCTCTCGCTCTAAATCAGGCATGTTAAACTGCCGGCCCGCAGGCTGGATGCATCATACTGAAACCGCAATGGGGAAAAAGTCGCGATATGTCACGTGACGTCGTGAGTTTGACATGCCTGCTCTAAGTCATGTAGTTTGTTTAGCAACCATTATGCTGTAACCAATTGTAGTCAGTAAACAAAGACTATGTATATGCTTTTTAGTCTTCCTTATTTATTGTATATGGGTTTTTCTCCCCCTTTCTCTTGCCCTCTCCTCTTTCTCTTTCCTCATATGAACAAGCCATAGGTTTTGGCTAAAATTAATTAATATTTTTAGCTAATGCCAGTTAGAGTCTAAATGTTTTGGAAGGAAAAGTATTTTGTAAAAATTGTTTGGGAGTCAGGGAGGAGTGGCTCATGCTGAACATGACACAAGTCTCTTGGAGATTGAATAGGGCCAATACTTTGGGTACATTAGTACAGTTTCTGCCTGCTGATCCCTCCCCCCATTTTAATACCTCGCTGGCTTCATGTGGATATACTTACCCTGCAGCTGGCTGCAAATGGTTAGTTTTAATATTGAAGTGTAGGCCTTCAGTGTGTATAGACCCTGAGGTAGCTGCATTCTCTGCCCTCACTATATGCATTTGTCAATATCTTTCTATTTACTCAACTCATGTAAATGTTGTCATTATCTAATAATTTTCACTCCATTGTCCCCTGCAGTGGTTCTGTCTGCAAATTGAAGACCAATTTGCAATCTCCATAAGCACAGATAATCTTAGTGCTATTAAAAAAAATAATAGGTTGATATTGTCATACAGATTTTGGGGGAAAGTACTTTGGAATATGCATATAGCATCTTTTAGCCCTTTTAGACACATATAGCCCTTAAACTAAACAATCTTTTCTTGCGGTGCAAGGGGCAATTGTGTGAACCTAAGAAAAGATGCAGTTGTTTTAAGGAGTTGCCAACTGGTGTTATTGTATATGAATATCCCTGCATACTTCAAGTACCTTTTCTCCTTTGTATCAAAGTGTTGCACTGGGCAGTGATGGATTGGGAGAATTAATATATCAAAGCTTAACAAATATATATTATCATATACAAAAAAGTAAATTTGGCCATAAATTGGCTTTGGTTACAAACACTGTTGTGAATCTGGAGTGCTTCAAATGGTAGCTATCTCATGGCCTACATAAAATGAATGCAAAATATGTGCCTTAACATTGTATTGAGAAATTGCTTTCATTTCCCCAATAGTGTAAATAATTAAGTGCAAATCTGCTGGTAGGTAATAATGGAAGATCAGTGATTGGATGAGAGACCATTCACTAGAAAGCAGCCCTGAAGTGAATCTTAACAACCTGATTTGCACTTCTGCATATTTCAGTATAATGTAACATTCCAGTTCTGAGTGTTAAAAGCAATCTGTTTCCTGGCCTTTCTTTGATCAAGAAAACCTTGGACTGGCAGAGATAGGAGAGTCTCTCTGAATTAAATGTAACAAGCTACTCTTGTAGCAAAGAGCTTTGGTTTAGAAAGATTTCAAATTTTGTTAAAAATAAAATTTAGAATTTGATGCTAATTCACCTAATTCAATGGAACATGTTCTGAATAAGTATGTACAGTGTAAGATCACAGTGTGTAAGATTACCTCTTGCTCATCACTGAAAAAAAAAACTATTAGCAAAATGATTCAGATATGCTAAATTACATGAATAGATTAAAAAACCAGAAGTCTTACAATTTAAAAAGTAATAGAATATATTTTTCCCTAGCAGGAAAGAAAGTGATCAGGTGGTCTGTGTATTCAGTCTGCTGCTTAAGTGTTTTCACTTGATGAGTATCAACTGTTGATGAGCTTTTCACCAACAAATGATCCTATTATGGGTCTCTCTTAACTGGTCTTGAACTGAACAGTCTTCAACTACAGAAGGATAAGGCATTTTTAATCTTCTCTGCAAGAAAGCACTTTAAGCCTCTAGTAAGAATTATCTTCCTTGTCTTCACCGCTTACTAATTAAAAGAGAGAGGGGAAGTCAAAACAGAAGGACAAAGGGTGCTTTTCTTTCTTCTTGCTTCAAGTTCATTATACAGCTCAACAGATTACCCCTAAAGGAATGTGACACTTGACGTAGATGTGTTCACTTTTTTAAATACTTTTTAGTCAGCGTTGACTCCTGGAGACTGTGTGGACAAGTCCCTGCGGGTTTTTTGGCAAGGTTTTGAAAGTAGTTTCCATTTGCTTCTTTCTTAGGGCTAAGAGAGAGTGACTAACTCCAAATCACCCAGCATGCTTTGTGCCTAACAGTGGAGTGTAACTCACAGTTTCTTAGTTTCTATTGTATGTTAGGACTTCCAGGTGAGGCCTAATGGCAAGCTAGAGGTGCCTGAAGGACTGAGAATGGCATTGTGGCAGAGACTGATAGCTAGATGGTTGGCAGAGGCTCTCTGAAAAAAGAGAATTCATGGAATTATCTATTTGTGCTGCTCCTTGTGAGGAGACTGGAGATATTGTGTTTTTTATGGTCAACTTGTTTGTTTAGTGCCCAGAAGTCAAAGGATTTCAATACACTGTACAGTAGTGGCCAAAATTGTGGAAACCTTTTGGGAAAAGTGTATTTTTGAGGTTTGATGGCTAATAATACCACTTCTTTTTGAAGTAGTACCATAAAATTATATATCAATGGAAAGATAATTTAATCAAGAATGTAATGCAACAAAATTTGTTCAATTATCTGTACTGTATTCTATGAAAAGTTATAGCCAAATAACCAGAAAAAGGAAGCACAACTTGCTTAGGTTGATATCAGGTAGCTTTCCTTCATCTGATTGTAGCCAATGAGCATGAGTGTTTAGAGAGCCAATCAGGTGTCATCTTGTTTTGGCAATGAGCCAATCAGATCACAGTAGGATTCAGTTATTGATATCATGTATTGAAGCTGAGAGGAGGACATTTGTCAGTGTGTTATGTGATCGCTATCAAATTGGTTGTTTTTTCTTTCATTTAGTGAGCTTGTAAAACGTAATAAAATTAAAATAATGGTGCAAAGAGTTGACTGGTTGCCCAGAAAGCGATGTATATATTAAGTGAACAAGGCTACAGTTATAAAGAAATTAGAAGAAAAATTGGTGGAAACTTAACCAAAGGTGGCATTTCTACTGTATACTTTCCCCAAAAGGTTTCCACAATTTTGGCCACTACTGTAGCCTATACTGTAAAGGACATAAGGTTTGCGAAAGTCCCACTTTGTTAATCACTACTGGATATAATCAATTTAAAATTAAAGGTAACTTCCAAATGGCAGGATAAGGGAAAAATCACTTGGTGAAACAACCACTTTTTTGGATCAAAGAAAGCGAGAAAAATAATGTTTTCATGGATTTTGAATTACAAGCAAAAAAAAAAAAAAACTTATCAAGGATTTGATATAAGAAAGTATAAATGGGTAAAGGACAGTAATTTTGAAAGATTAATTTTTGGTGATGGTGCTTTTGAAAATATTAGAGCCAAATAGATAAATGAACTGAACTTTCATGGAAATATTGTTAGTTTAATATTAAATAATGCAGACATTTGGTGGATTTTATAAAATAAAAAAGATAAAGGTAGTATGGGACAGATTGTATGACTATAACTACAGAATGTCAGAGGAGACTAAAGTGTTAAGGATATAGAAAGGCAAAACGGGGGGGGGGGAGCAGGAAAACCCTGCCTTACATTTTTTCCTGTGTAAATGAGACACTTTCACTTTTTGATTATAATATTAGAATCGCAACCGTCAGAAATGCAGCAAAAGGGGGAGAAGGGAGGAGAGGATTGTTAGAACAACCTAAGAGAGATTATCCCTGAGACATTGCAGAAAATGTTTGAAGGATTGGGCAAGAAGATATCTGAATCAAGTAATGCTAATTGGCAGCTTTGGAGACAGAATTAAAGAACGAAGAAAGAGAAAATAAAGAATTGATTCAAGATGTAAAATTAATGATAAACTGAAAATTTTGGAAAACAAGACAGAAATACTGTAGATGGGAAAAAACTCAGATAATTTGGCATTGTTAGACATGAGAGAGAAAGAATTCTGCTTGAGATTTAGAATGGTTTCAGAGGATTTTAGTGAAGATGTTAGAGAAAAGGTTGTTAAAGCCTTTGTTTGTGGAATGGGATGAAGATGATACAGTGGCAAAAATTGATAAAGCTTGCAGGATAAATATGAGATTTATGACATTGAAAAATATTCCAAGAGATATCCTTGTGCAGTTTTTCAGGAAGAAGACCAAAGATGAAGCTCTGCAGTAGCATTTTAATACTAGATTGAATGTATGTGGTGATTCTCAGTCATCCAGTTCATAGTTGTCTCAAAAGTGCTTTTTCAAAATGTAGCTGGACTGTTTTTTCCTTTGTTTTTCATCCAAGAGGCTTAGGTGGGCATAAGTGGTGTCTTATCCCTCCCTCTCTGTTGAGAGAGTGCTGCTCAATGTTAACAAAAATGGCCTCTTTAAAGAGAGGCCCATTGGATAGATCATCTCTCTCTTTATCTGTATTCTGGATATAGAAGACCATTGGATAGACCATATCTCTATCTATATTCTGGATAGGCTCATTGGATAGACCATCTCTCTCTCTATATTCTGGATAGAGAGGCCCATTGGATAGACCATCTCTCTCTGTATTCTGGGTATAGAAGACCATTAGATAGACCATATTTCTATCTATATTCTGGATAGAGATTGGATAGACCATCTCTCTATCTGTATATCTCTATCTATATTCTGTATATAGAGGCCCAGTGGATAGGCCATCTCCCTATACGTATTCTGGATTGGTTTGAAAGAGGGGTAAAAGAGGCCATTTATGTTTAAACACTGAGCAGCCTTCTCTCAACACAGACACCACCTATCTCATGTCTACAACACAGTCCTTTCAGCAGTTCCAAGAAGATTTCACTTGCACTCTGATACAGGTGACCCTGAGGGCACAGATAAACCCCCAAGAGCTCTCAGGGAGAGTGCTAACGACCAGATGACTGCAAAGAAATATGATACTTCTAGCCCCATTCCCCCATCCTGTCAGAACGAATTCTTCCATCTCTCCCACTATCTTGCCAGAACTGATGAAGCTTCTTGAAGCTACACTGCCCCATGTGATTTATGCTACTTTGAATTGGACCACTGTTCAGACAATACAGATGACAAAATCAAGATTTTTTTGTGTGATTTTGTTTAATTTAAAAAATTAACAATAGTTTATGAGACAGAATAATAAATGACATTTTAACAGAAACATGGCTTTTACTGTTCTTTTTCATAAAAGAAGAGCACGAGAAGGACACATGCGAAAGGTGTTACACTGAAAAATTACAAGCAGATTAACACTTTTAAGTCTCACACAACTGGAAATTAAAAGGTTGTGATATGTTTGCAGCTTCACACACAAGCCAGTAATGGTGTGAACTTTTCATGCTGTTTGAGCAGGTTCTTACTTTACAGGATAAGTGAGAAAGAAAAAAAGAAAGCTTGGAATTTTCCTAGATCTCCTGGCCTCTAAAGCAGCAATCAGTAACTTTTGTTGAATAAGCAGAAGGAATATATCCTTTATCAACTTTTCATCCTAGTCAAGAAGGTTCCAAAAATAAACTCTTGGTTCTTTACGTTTTAGACAACAACAACAACAACAACAACAAAAAACTAGCTGAATGCCCTCTTTCCTTTATTCTAGCTTCATACTTGTAAATACTTTTATTATATTCTGTGAATGGGATGAGGTATCTGTGGCTGTTCCAATATTGCTAAATTTCCAAGAACCCTAGCCAATGTGTTTAATGGTGAACAATACTGGGAATTGTAATTTAGCAATATTTGGAGGGACATGAGTTCTCCATTCCTGATTTTAAATAGTAGTGTACTCATAAGTCTCTGGTAAGCATCATATAACAGTTTATAAATCCATTAATGTGTATCATAACTAACTTAATATCTGTCAGTGATACTGTTACCCAGAGGGAGTTGGAAGAAAAAATGTTTAAAATTAATTATAGAGGATCGTTTTCTTTCCTTGCATCATATTTGCCACAACTGCATTTGAAAAATAGCAGGCACTTAAGCTTCTCTTTCCAGCAATAAATTCTTATTACCCATTGATGCATAAGCCTGGTTTCCATCAACATTAACAGTAGGGCAGGGCATGGTTACTTCAGATCACTGAGTCAAGAAATAAATAGATATAGCTAAATGGTTTCCAACTTTTAATAGCAAAGCTTCCACTAAGTGCTATCAGTTTTAGCATAGTATGATGGAAGAAAAATTTTAACCAGCATATGTTCAACTTCAAATAAGCAGGAGTTTGGATTTTGTTTTGTTTTTAACTAGCTTATTAGTATTTACTCAGTCTTGTTTCTAGGTGATAATAGTGAAAAAAATAATTTGCGTTTCAAGACCTGGTACAGGTAGTCCTCAACGTACTATCACAACCGCACCTGGAATTTTGCTGGTAAGTCATTGAGGCCATTAAGTGAGGCACCCATATGACTACCGTGCTCAACAATTTCAACCCCGGCACTCCCAGTTACAATTGTTAAGCAATTGTTAATGTGTGTCATTAAGTATAGTGTGGGGTGCCTCAGGGTGGGAAAAGTCCAGAAACCTTCAGCCAGTTACAGGGCCCATCGGCACATGCAAAATTGCCACGGGCCAGGAACTTTGGGACTTGTCCCTGCCCCACCGGGTCCCAGAGGCTTGAGCTGCTTCCTACCCTATCACACCCCAGAAATATGATTTGTTCCACCTACCTTTTTGTTTTTTCACAGTTGCTGACAGGTGCTCCCAGCTGATATGACACATGGTCTTCCTACCATTCTGTAAGCAACTACCATTCTCACAGACTCTCAGAAGGACCTGGTGGGGTGGAAAGCAAGCCCAAGATTTTTGTAGCTCTGGCAGCTTTGTGTGTTCTAGTGGATCAGTTGGGAAGCTGGAATCAGGGTGAAAGATAGCTGGCTAAGAGCAATTGCAATGTTCCTGCAGATGGTCATTTCATCACGTGTGTGTGTGTGTGGGGGGGGGGTTTCCTGCAAGAGTATAAGTCATATGTCTCTTTGTTCAGCACTGTCTTAATTCCAAACAGCCATTGAATGAATGTCAAAAATTAGTCTGTTGTTCCAAATTTAGAACTGCATATAAATGTTCCTCCATTCTTTTTTTTTTTTTGTATATATTTTATTAGGTTTTATATAGGTGTGGGAAGGGTATGGATGGTATGGGTAGCGGGTGGGGTTGAGGAATGGGATTGGGATGGGGATAGGGATAGGTACAGTAGTAGGGTTACCCCCACAAAAAATCCAGTGCTTAAGCAAGCAGACTCGTCCGGGTACAAATATTAAATAACAGTAATTAATATAATACTAAACAATTATAATCGTTACAGCTAAAAATAATCATAAAATTAAAGCTTGCTAAATAAGTATAATTCATCCTGTTAGACTTCAAATCTTTTGCTCTAACATAGTGCTAACCATTGATAAATTTTTTCCCATGTTCTAAAATACACTGAATCCTCTTTCTCTTTAATCTCTAACGTTAATCTGTCCATTTCTGCACATTCTAAAATTTTCGTAATTATAATCTGGTCATGTGGTAGATTTTCATTTTTCCAAAATACAATTCTCGCAGCTGTCAATACATGTAATATTAAGTATTCATTCTCTTTGCCATAATTAAATCCTAATATTCCTAGCAAAAACAATTCTGGCTTATATTCTATCTGTATTTTAGTCATCTTTTCTAGCCATATATGAATTTTAAACCAAAATTTCTTAGCTTTGGGACATATACACCAAATATGATAGTAAGTACCTGGTTCCTCCATTCTGATTGCATAAGTGTGAAAGGGATTTATTTCATCAAATTTCTCCAGGAGGACAAAAATTTCTGCCTCCAAAATTTGAGGAATAGGAGGATAAGGTTACTATTAGTAGTGATAATGCATAGTAAATGGTAGCAGCAGCAACCTGAATGTTATTTTTGCATCCTTCACAGTATGACATTGCTATTCTTGCAGTATATTGTGGGCAAAGTAGCAGCTGGACAGTTCCAGGATTTTATGAGGAAAGTTTGGAAAATGTTTGGAACTGAAAAATCTCAGAAATGAGATTAAAAAAAAAATAATCTGGGAAACTTTGGTTTAACTCTACTTTCATTTTTTTTTGTAGTTTTAACATAATAAGGACACACGTGGAAAAAGGCCGTTAGATCATGAAGACAAACCTCTTGGTACTGAAATCAAATTAAAGAATCACCAACAGATCACTCTCCAGCCTACAACTAAAATATCTGGAATTCAAGGTCTTTCTGGGCAATTGCTTCTAATATCAAAATACTCTTACTCTTAAGAAGTGATATCTACCATTTACTTGGGATTGTAATTTTAAATATATTAGTTCATGTCTTGCATATAAAAAAATGGGGAAATGTTTTTTTTTAAATTCTCTGGATGATGTATATTCAGGTCTTTCAGAATGATATCATATTTTCTCTTGTTTTTCTTAAGATAAAATAATCACAATTCCTTTGGTGTCTCTCATCAGTGTTGCCCTTCTCTGGATATATTCCAGTTTCTTGAATTCTTAAAAGAGCTGTCTAGAAGTGGACACAGTACTTAACAGGTACAGGTGATCAATGCAAAAGAAAAAGGTGTTATTATCAAATTCTGGTTACTGGGATACTGTATTTCTGTATATGTAGTCTAAAACTGTATTAATATTTTTCTACAGCCACATCTCACTACTAACTCATACGCAATTTGCATTGAACTACCATTCTAAGAACTTTTCCATAAATAGTACTAAGCCAGATATACTTTGTGCTATATCTGTGCACTTCTGTTTGATTTCCTAATAGAGAACTTTCCATTTGTTTCTGTTAAATATCATTCTATTACTTTCAGCCCATTTCTTTTAACTATCTTGATTACTTCAAATTTTATTTATGTTTTTCAGGGTAATGACTACTTAATAACAAACATCTGACCCAATTTTGTATAATCTGTAAATTTGATAAGCATTCCCTCCAATTCTTCAGGTCATTTATAGTAATTTTAATCAGGTCAAGGAAAAAGACTAGCTTGTGGCTCCCATTTGATACCTCTCCAAGTTGAAAAAGAAAAGAACTCTCTAAGTACATTTTTGAGCTAGCTACATAGTCATTTAACTGTCACCCAGTTAAGCCTACAGTATATTTAAGTAACAATATACGGAATGTCATGGAATACTTTGCCAAAAGTTTTCCTGAAATCAAAATAAATATACAATTTCTGGAATCTGTTAAGGATGAAAAGAATGGGATAGGGTTAGTTCACATAATTTGTTCATAACAAATCCATGCTGACCTTGTAATAACTATGATTTTCAAGGTGCTTCTAAATGGATATTTTATTATTTTATCTAATATCAAGAATTAATGTCAGATCATATTTCACTAGATCTTATTTTCGCCCTTTTGAAGTCCATGATACATACTACACATACTCCATTTAAGTGTCTATGAAAATAAAATGTTCTTAACATTAAATTATCACTTCTACAGACTGTTCCAAATGCTTTCATTTCCACAGCTAATTCTTTCCTGTTGGTTAGTACCAAGCCGAGAAGCAATAATTCTCATATGCCTTTTTACCCTTTCAAGGAAAAAGTTATCAATAGGAAATCAAGAATTTCCTGGATGGACCAAATTCAGCAGTTTACCTCCCAAAAGATGAAAGAATAATTAAAGTTATGCATGATTACTGTTTCAGGTGTCTATGAAATAAAAGCTATTGGATTTTGGAATTTGTTATCTCCTTGGGCAAATTACAGCAAGCACAAATAGTAACATTGCTTTTATTTCTTTCTCTGTTTACTTTGACTAAGATGGTCTGTACAGCATTTCCACCTTTAATCATTTGTGTTTCTGAACAGGAGTATCTAGTTCTAACATAGAATACAATTCCTTCTCCCTTTCCTTTTACTCCTGTTGTATTTGAATAAATCGTGTTTTTCAGCTGCTATATGCCAACCATGGGACCCATCTTATATGTTTCCCATTATAGGATGTGTCCCATTCCACTCCATTCCATTTCTATTAAATCATACTTGCTTTTCTGTATTAATAGTCCAGGTTTATCTTGTTTATTTCCCATACTCTGAGTATTAATATATAGACAATGAAAGCCAGGAACATTAGAGTTAGTGTTCTTTTTATTTTTATTTTTTATTTATTTAGTGCTTTATTGTTTCTATTACAACAACACTCCCTCTTGTTTATACAGTGGCATGTCTTCAATGAATTTATCTCTGACAATATTCATCTAAGAGCTGTCCTCTTGTAACATGCCATGTTTTAAACAAAATTATTTTTGAGGTGCAACCTATCTCATGCCAAGAGTCCCTTATCTAGATAATTCAGACCATGATTCCAGAAATGAATTCTCTGCCATCTGTGGAGGCAGTCATTCACAAATTTTATGAGGAACTCTAAAAGGCCAATTGACTTGCCAAAAATTATTTCAGTTGGCTTAGGTTCTATTGCCAGTTTTACTATGAAGCTGGATGCAATCCATTGATAGGATGCAATTCTTTGATGATTAACTAGAACCAGTTGCTAGAGAGAAAAACTGAAGTTGTAGACCTGCTGAAAAATTCATACCATATGGCGACCAATTTATAGAATACTTAGCAGACAGATAACACAACAAGTTAGGTGAAGCACAGTAAAAATTAAGCTCTGCAGAAAATAGATAATCCAGCGTACCTTGTTGAAATGTTCTGAGCTGAATGCATTTCAATATATTCAATACTGTTCAACAAACACAAAGCAGCTCAAGATGTCTGTGTTCCTTGGAGCAGAAGTGAAAATGCTTTGATTGCTCTGATCATGAAAAACAATGGCAAGTCAACAGGAGCCTTGTATGACTACATTTTACACTCAGGATTGGTGCAGTTAAACATGGGCCAGTTTATGCCAGTTACCAATGGCTATTTGTAACAAGAACACACAGGAAGCAAATGACAAGGCATTTGTGAAAGAACTCCACCATACATGGTTGGCAGTTGCTATTTTGGCATTGTTGCAATATGCTGTGGATATTGCTCTGACTACTGCTGACATTTAAATAATAAGGAAACTAGGTTAAAAAAAAAGAAAACTTTAAAAGACAAAAATTCCCACAAAAAAATATGGAAGCAGCAGTGACATGGTTCCGAAAGAAGAAGCTTTTCAAAGAAACTTGAGGCATTGTTTTCCTTTAAGAATCTTTAATGGCAACATAGCTTCGGCACGTACATAAGCGAAGCCAAAATCTGAATCCTCCTACCTCATCCCGCAGTATCTGAGCATAATTCCCTCCCTCATTTGACAGTCATTAATCACATTCTCCAATTAGTTTAAAGTGTGAACTTTTCTTCCCGTTCCATAACCCGCCATATTTTATCTCCTCACATTACATCCAGCCTTGAAGATGCTCTACTGAAATATTGTTATGGCTAACTAGTTCTCAAGCACATTCTTCCACTCCCCCTTCTGCACCATCTAATAGTAGGTCTAAAGTAATACACAGGTTAAATAGTAAATGTCTGCATCCTCATATATTGTCAGGCAAGAACATCTGATGTTAGCAGCATTGACAAGCAGTTAATTTCCTATGCATGTACCCAGGCTGTCTTGCTGGAGATGCTGATATGAATCATTTCATTAAAGTACAAGATCCAAATTCCACACAAATATGCTGAAGTTCTATTTTTATTTATTTACATTCACCCTTCCCCCCTCCATTTTAATATAAGTTGCATTGCAGATGTGAGTCAGCATGGACTGCCATCTCATCTACTTAGCAATTACCATGTTCAAGTAACAGATACAGTATGTTGTATGTCTGTTGTGGGGTTTTTGGCAGCCTGACAGAGGCTGGTTGACTGCCAAAAAAAGGCAGTGTGCTCACAGCTACTGTTTAACTCCAACTGAATAAGATTACTAAACACACACAGACACACAAATACACACAAAACCACACAGAAACACACACTAGGTGCTTCCCTAGTCTGGCAGGACTTCACCAGTAAATATTAACTTAAGTCCTCTCAGCCTCCATTTCTCCCTTAATTCCTCAGCACGGATAAAAAAGAGCAATCATGAATTATGTTGACCTTTTGTCCAGCAATAAAAAGATAGAAAAGGAACTGTTCTTTTTTATACTAGAAATGCCAAACAAACAGAGCAAGTCTGTAGTAGTGAATAAGCCAGCCACTTATTACAGCAATTCCATTCCCAAACAACAAGCGTATGAGTAGACTGCACACATACTGGACCTCAAGCCAATCCAAACCAACCAGCAGTTCTAAAACACTGAATTTCCATAACAAAGAGGACTCAAGAGAATATACAGAATACAGAAAATATAATATGTCTAGTCTTCAAAAAAATTACTTGGAGACTCTAAAAAGCCAACATTCACCCAGCAAACCAATCCAACATAGAGAGCTTTTTGAGAAAAGAGCATATTTTCCCTGTTCAGTTTAGATGTATGTGTACGCTCTGCACAGTTTCCTTTGTCCTCTTGATTACACAACTTTCAAAGTGCCTTTGAAGATGAATATTTTACATTTTGAAAGCTGTCCTGTCCCATTTTCAACATGTAATTATACTTTTTTGCTGTAGTTATCTTCAAAATAGAAATCCTTTGAAGGCTGGGGATGAAATTGAGGGACTTATGGTTAGTTTTAAGAAATTCCATATTTTGATAAACTTTATCTTATAATATGACCTTTCAGATTTGTGTTTTCTTTTCTTTGTTAGAAATAAATACCTACCTTAGAAATAAATACCAATGAAGTCCATTGACTTGACCACCAACTTTTAATATTGACATTCTACTATTTGGTAATTTTATCCATTGTGTTAATCATGACATATATGGAAACCAAGTCTATTTTTGAGTCTTGTAAGGTTTTAAAATGTACTCTGTTTTTTCCCCCTGGTCTATATAAATCTGTTGATGGTTATTTATCTATCTTGCAAAGTTTTATCTGGGATTAAAATTGTGTCTCCCAAGATGGGAGAGTGGGTCCAACAGATCCCAGGAATTATATCAGTGCTGTCTGTGCAGAAGAATTAAAGCTAGTACCTGTAATACCTTTTTATGCTTCTTGTAATAATGGCACAATTTGTTACTTTTTATTGGGAGCCACCTAGAATTAGTTATAAGATGGACAGTTATATAAATATTTAAATAAATAAACAGATTGATAATAAAAGTGCCTCTATATGCATTTTGCATACAGTTCCTTGCATATGCAGTGCAAAAGATAAAAGAAAAGGAAAAATGCCAAAATATTTTGACTTTTAGTAGTTATTGTCCTTAAAGAGAAATCAGTAATCATATCCCATTGTTGAAATCAAATCAAAGTAAAAATTTCAATACATAACAAATTACCTACTGTATGTTTTGTGGCACTTAATTGTATAGCACACAGAATCTAGGATACATTTCAGAATATCTATTAAATAAATGTTTAATTTTTTTATTTCATTTTCCTTTTATTATTTTCATGTATTTAGACCATATTTTAATTTCAGTTCAGTTCAACATTCAATTACATTATAGGCTTGCAGCATTCTTCTATTATTAGCAGCTTTAAAGCAAATCATGCCGGGTCATAAGATATGTACATGGATTTAAAAAACATTTGGTGGATGCTACTCTTAGAGATTATCTTTAAATCACAATTATGGATGTTTCATTAATGTATTGTAATTATGTTTTTATCATCCTTTCTTTTAGAAATCTAAAGGAAATCTCATTTCATTCTATCAAGATCAATTTTATTAAGTAATCAGGTCAAGTGAAGACTTGAACCTCTGCCATTCCACTTCTATCCCTATCTTAGTCATCATATCTGTTGTATGAGATTTTGTGGCTCTTTGCCTTGATGGATGTCTACTATTTTTTATATGACAGGAGCATCTGCTTCATTTTGGTATAAATGACTTCCATAGCTGTATCAGAGAGAGGAGCATAACCCAGGCCATGCAGTGATATATGAATTTGAAAACTTCTTTCTGGCATATAAACAATAATACCACTTTGTTTTTGTTTTTGTTTTAAACTATTTCTATTTATATCATGTTATGTAAGGATATAACCATGTTATGTTTATTTATTTGACTTGGATACTATCTGATTCGAATCAACTCTGATGCCCAAGTCAAATCAATTGATCAATAAACATCACATCATCTGCTGGGTTTAGAGGATCCTGGACAAACTTTGCAGGATGCCTTACAGTAACTTTCTATAAAGGTGTTCTGTTTGGTTTTATTTTAAAGACGTGCAAATAGCATCCAGATTTGGAAGGCCAATAGTCCATTTAGCACTATTAGTCCTAACATTATAAATAGCAATTCTATTTGGACTTCCATTCCTTTAATTATAGAACATAATCAATTAGCTCCAAGAAGTGTCTGGGATGTGATTCAAGCAATTATAACAGTATTTTCCCCATTTCACCCTTCTTTTGGTCTGGTACTTCATCTTTTGAGGCCTTTTATAACTTTATCTGGCACAGACAAATTTCCTTTGGTGGTGTACCTTGGATTCTAGTGCCCTTTCTGATCTTGGCTGACTGATAGTGTGCATTGCACTTTTGCTAAACACAGTAATAACTCAGTAATGGCGAAGGTTGTGCAAAGCTTCAGTCTGAAAAGATTTGTTCTAGTCACTCCTTTGAAACGAATCTTCAGATTGCAAAATTGAGCCAATGCATTATAGGTAGGGTAATTCAGCAACTGATCAAAATTACAGCAGTGCTGAATGAAAAGAGTTGCAACCCCTTCCTGAAATTATGATCATTACAGCATCCCCATGGTCATGTGATCAAAATTTGAATGCTTGGCAATCTTCTCATCCTTACAACCAAGGATGCTACAACTCCCCAAGCTTGCCTTTCTTTCCCTTCATCTATGACCTTAAATGCCAGGGAACCTCTAAGAGTGTGGCACACAGCAATCTATCACAACCACAAATAAAAGGGCTGAATGCCCGGGAAGCCCTCCATAGTTTCTTGTAGGAATCTGCCCAATAGTTTTAACCCATGAAAATCAAGTCAAAACTTTTCTTTAAAACCATCAAGCAGATTCCTGGAAGACAGTAAGGTCAGCTCTACTTTTCTTTTCTTTTTTTTAGCACAAAGCCAGTTCCAGAATTCCAGCACTGCCCGAGAACATGGGAAAGGGGGCATTTTAAGATGCTGTAGCTCAACAGCTGCTTTCAGCATTTCTTCTCCAATGGCCAGGCTGGACATGCCTAGTAAGCAGTGGGATGAAGAAAACAATGAAGGTCAGGTGTTATGTAGAAAGCAAGGTAGTGAGGGCAGCTGAGCTGGGCTGGGGCTTCCCAGGTATTTGGTGCTTGGGGGAAGTGGCTGCTTGATGCTGCAGCGTGTCCTTCGAGGCTCTGGAAGCTGCTTTGCACACCACTGCTTTGCACCCCACTATAAAGGCTTCCTGGGCTTTTGGTCCTTTGTAGAGTAATCATTTTGTGCTCCACTGCAGAGGCTTCTCGGGCATTTTTGTTGCAGTACTGGGGTACAGTCTCTTTCCTTGGTCTCCGTGTACCAGTGCTGCACTGCAGCACCTCCAGTAGGATGTGCATGGACTGTACCTGGTCTCCCAGAATCTCTTCCTAAAGGGACCCCTGCATTTGTAACTAGGAATTCCCTCCACTTAATGATCCCCCAGATTGTTTAATGACTCAAGGGCAATTTCCAGAATTGCAGTCATTGAGGGAAGCAGTCACATGGGGGCATCACTTAATGATCATAATGAATGAAGACCAACATTTCAGGTTCATTTGTGGTTGTGAGAACTACCTGTAAATTGATTCAAATACCTTCAAACTGACTTAAAAACAAATTTTCGCTGATGTGCATTTATAGTTTCATCAAATTGGACATTTAAATCAATTTAATTGACTTGTCTCCTTGAATTAATTCCCAAATTTGAATTGGATTTTGTCAGATTTGCATAGTCCTAGTAATTACTGGAGCTCTAGTCAAAATCTGTATATTTGTGTATAATGAAAGCAAGCTCTTCTCTCTGCATATATAATCTCAGTCTTTCTCTCATTCTCTTTACAATCATTCACAATTATAGACATGAGTAATAAAACATCATCAGCATGATTGCATGATTAGTTGTTTCTTTTTTGGCACTTCCTGGTTTCCTAAAAAAGGTGACCATAGCCCTCCTTTTAAATGAATACAAAATATCACCCTCCCTCATCTCATTTCATTGGCATTTACAGATCATTATCCAATATTTTAACATAAACAATATTAAAAGCTTGATTACTTTTATTTGTATGCTGTAGAACACCTATACTTTATAAATGGCTGTCTAGGGAAACATGTTATTTTCCTAAATTCCAATTAGAAATAACACTGGAAGGACTATTATTCAAGCTACAGCCATAGCCTAAGAAATTCTAAGAAGCTTTGTACTGCTTCTTAGAACGACAAGTGTTCATTACTTTGCAACTACAAAATATTTTCCTGCCCCATCATGGACATCTACCAAATCTTGCAATACCAAAGCAGCTACCTGAACTAAGGTAGAAGCTGAGCTGAGGAGAAATGGAATAAATCATTTCAAGAAAAAAGCAGGCCACGTCAGCCTTGGAATCCCTTTTCTAATCTCTTTCAGAGTGCTTCATTTGGGATTGGAAAAATGCAAAGAAAAGAATCATCGTTCTCATTACTCCATCACCATCACTGATAATAATAATAAAACCTCTTGATCCAAGTGTCTGTACATAAAGGTAGACCAGCTGTATAATATCAGAAAAGGTTTACATTTAAATGAATTGTATCTATACATGTAGTCTTGATTTACAACCGTTCGTTTAACCGTTTTTTAAAGTTACAATGGCACTGAAAAAGATGTCTTACAACCGGTCCTCGCATTTGCAACTGTCACAGGATCCCCAAGATAACATGATGCATGTTCAGATGCTTGACACCCAGCATGTACTCTATTTACAATGTTTGCACCATCCCAGGGTCACGTGATTGCCTTTCCAACCTTCTCGGGGTTCTGACAAACAAAGTCAACAAGAGAAGTTGGATTTGCTTAATGACCACATGGTTCACTTAACTGCAGTGATTTGCTTATCGACTGTGGCAAAAATGGTCATAAAATCAGGTGCAACTCATTTAATAACCATCTTGCTTAGCAGTAGAAATTTTGGTCCCAATTGTGATTGCAAATCGAGGACCATCTGCAATGTATTACCATTTAATGTACAGCTATTTACTAGACCTAAATTGATTCCTAATGAAAACATTGCTCTTCTGAAAAAATACATTTCTTAAAAAAAAGCATATTTGTGCACAAGCATTATTATGAAACTTCATTCAGATTCTATTTGCATAATATGCCTGGCTGCCAAACCACAGCTTATATACACTTAGCCTCTGCCTGAGGGAAAAACAAGTTGATGTTCCCTCCCATACCATGTGGAGGAACCAATTGAACTACTGACTGTGGAAGAGGGCCTTCTGAGGGGAGTAAGCTAGTTTAGGAAATGTAGGGCTGCAAAGCTGTGTTGATAATAGGAAAATAGCCTGGAGCTTGGAAAGAATAGCTGAGAAACTATCATTGCTATGTCTCAAAAGGCCACTTCAGTCACTTGTTTCTCTCTGCCAAATGATTGAGGTGGCTCTTTGCCTGATAATTGGATGAGGTAATTTTCAGGGGATTCTTTTAAGTGGGAAAGCAATGCTCCCAAAATGCCAGACAAAATTTGGGAAATGGATCAGTTTAATGGAAAAAGAAGTCTACAGCCCTAAAATGTCACCCTGAATAGCCAAGGTGCCAAGAACTATAGATACGAATCCAAAGGAATTGTCTCTGCATTCTGAAGTATCTACCTGCTAAAGACATCACTCTTAAGGCAGGTCTCTTATAGCAGGGCTTTTCAACCTTTTCACAGATTGTACCATTTTTAGGACATGACAATATTCGAATACCACCAGTGCTTAGCAAGGTGTCAAAAACTTATGATTAAAAAAAGGGGGGTGATTTTGGGTTTTACTGATTAGATTCATTTGTTGTTATAGAAATTACTAGTTTATACTATTATGGAAAAGTAAAAAGTTGAGGTTCGATGTTAATGCTTCATTCTACTGCAACAGAGGAAGTCGGCAGTCAATGCCTTTTCTTTTTCCCTTCTCCCCCTCATTTTTTCCCCTTTTCCCTCCCCACTGTGTACTACTATTTGCTTTTGTATTTTTGTATTTTATTCTATAATCTAATAAAATGTTACAAACTGTAAAAAAAAAAAACCAGGAAAAAAGTACTGGTTTTAATTTCTTCGGTGGTAGTTCCTTTGCTGAATCACTTTCCCTTTGCACTGACAAATGTATGATGAATTGATCCACATTTATTAATATGCACCACTACCTTGGCCAGCTGGCTGGTCGGCCTTTCTCCCTCTCCTCTCTCTCTTTTTCCTCTCTGCCTGCTGGGCTCTCCTTCCACGGTTTCTTCTCCCTGTCTCTTTTTCCTCCCTACGTGATGTGCTCTCCTCTCTCCGCTTCCTTCTTTTCAGTGCATCTACAGCTGATTCCTCTCCTCAAGGCTGTGCTTCTCTGTCTCTCTTTCTCCGTCCCCTTCTCTTTCCCCCGTTGTCTTTTATTTTCCTCTCTCTTTTCCGCCAGAACCTCCTCCTTTTATATCCTATCCTCTCTCTCCCCTCCTCCTTTTCTGTGCACCTCCAGCTATGCGCTGCTTCCAGAAGCGCCAATCAGCTGGAGCCCGGTGCCGATCCTGGGGCTTCTGCTTAGCCCTGACAGCCCTGCAGAAGTGCCAATGAGCTTGTAGCCACGCACGCCAAGCCTGGGGCTTCTGCTGAGCCCCGACAGCCTTGAGCTCCAGCTATCTCTCCCTTAGGCTTGTGCAGTGCTGCAGCCACTTCAGCTTATTCCCCTCCCCTGCTACACTTGTCTAGGTCTAGGATGGTCACATACTATCTGCCAGGTGCCAAAGTACACTGGTGGTACGCGTACCACCAGTTGTACTTTGGCACCTGGCAATCGTACCACCAGTTGAAAAGCCCTGTCGTATAGCCCTGTTTCATCCTTCTAAAACCGGGCCTGTTATTTCACATGAATATTGCTGAAGCCAAACTTGTGGCCAGGAGGCTTTCCTGATTCATCAGTTAGCATTTGGGGTGAGTTATCCTTGAGATAAAACTGAATAAATCATCACAAGATGGGAATGATAAGCAAATGTTCCTTATCGTGTATTTTTATTTACCTGGACACCATCACTATAATTGTTTTCATATTCCTATTACATTATAAGCCACCTGGAGTCACTTTGGAGAGCGAGACAAATTTAATAAATAATCATTATTCTGCTTATTTTCCCAATTATTTTATTCCACTCCAGCTTTAAAGTGCGTGTAGATTATTCCTCAAAGAGTTTGCTTGTTTAGTTTGAGAACATTTAGCCGGAATATGTAGCTTATTATAACTTACTTATTAAGATGGTGATCTAAACTTGACTTGACAAAGAAATAAATGAATAGGTACAGGAGGAGCTCTTTTATTTAGAAAAATAAAGCATTTATTTTATTTTTAAAAACTACAAATCCAATTGACCCAAATGTCTGGTGATTTTTCAATATCAGCTTGTTAGCTTAAGGACAGGAGTTATCATTTATCAAAGTACGTGCTGAAAAATCGGTGAAACTGAATGCTGATGAAGAATGCTTGATTTATGTCCCATAAACTAGCTAGCGTTTTGCTATATCTCTAAGTACTCTTTTTAAAAAACTTTAATGAATGATAATTTTTTACTAAAGGTGAATAAACTGTAACAGAACTAACATATAGCAGCATCTGAAGGAAGCAATAAGTTCCATTGATTCTGCTGGTGTAGAGTAATATCAAAATGAAAATCATTGGGGGAAAATCAGACTCAAAGTATTGGAAAAGTGCAAT
Source organism: Azemiops feae (assembly GCA_023970755.1). Classification (NCBI taxonomy): domain Eukaryota; kingdom Metazoa; phylum Chordata; class Lepidosauria; order Squamata; family Viperidae; genus Azemiops; species Azemiops feae. Next base: position 3,124,824 of record JALGBA010004287.1, read on the forward strand.
ATTGTTAGCTACACTGTGGACGCAGATCAAATGCTGCTGGTCAGGTACAACATTACATTTTCCAGTAAACTGAAACTGTACCAGCAAAAAGTTGTTATGATCTGATTATAAATAAACAAGCCCTTTCTCATGTCGCTTATGGCAACTAGAATCACATGGGAAATAAGAATGAGGCCGTTTTTTTTTTATTAAATGTAAGAGTTAAAAATTCTTTTTATGTCCCAGTGAAAATGTAACAAGAAGTTAGGCCTTAACAGGACTGCAAATAGTACTGCCTCTATCAGCTGCATTTGGATTATTTTTGGTAACTGCTGCAGCTGATGGGAAAAATATATCTTAGTAACTATATTAGCATATAAATTACAAACTTTTCACATAATTAGGGCCCCTTTCAAAAGAGACAGTATCAATGCAGAAAGTTGCTATTTCTTTCCACTGTCTGACCAATCAAGAACATTGATTGGGGAACATGATTGACTCTGCATGCAATAATCATTCCAGATTATGAACAAGCACAGGTGGATTAAAAGGTATCTCCATCACTTGACTACAAAACTATAACCTGCATTCCTTTGAAACTGAGGTGTCCCTGCCTCCCACTATTCAGCAGTTTTCAGGTATAATTTTGTATAATCTGGTTCCTACTGCAATCATGATTCTACCCCATCATCCTTTCACTGCATGAGTTGTGAAAGTAAAGTTTCATCCAAATTATGAAAATGTATTTTCGAGTGTCCATTTCTGACACAACATACATGCTGAGGCTTTCTGCTAGGCTCATCAGCCCATCTCCCTTTAATTACATTTATTTGACATAAGCCAGTCCAAAAGTACAAGTAAACTAGGCTTTTATTTCACTTTCATCTTTCTCATTTACATGTATTTAGAAGATGTAACGAGTTTTCTTTTGTAATTTTTCCAGTTCCATTTTTCCCTTCATTATTTTTATCATTAAATCATTTTTTTCATCAATCATTTTATCCATTAAAATACAAAACTTGCAGATTATTTTGCAATTTTTCTGAATGGTTCTGAAAAGTATTTAGTTTAATATCTAATAAAGGTGATTGATAAATTCTAGCCAACCATTCAGCGCTTTATAAACACAACAGTTTATTTTAATGCTTTGTCTGGCCTTTTCATCATAAAACCGTGAATCAGTTTCTTTGTCAAATTCACACTTGATTGGTTATTAATTTTAAGGAACCTTTACAGTTATGTAATAGCACTAAAAAAAGTCAAAATAAAAAAGGTGAAGACTTCATGCTTTGGGATGTTTCTGGGACATAAATGCTGTTTTCTTGGCAGGACAATGAAAGTGATTTCCTATTATTGTCTTCTGGCATGCTTTTTCAATGATAACCCTGGGATTTTCTGGCTGTCTTTTATCCAATTATTAGTTACATGCAGCCCTCCATCTTTAGGAAGAATCAGAACTTAGAGCTAAGTATCTCTTACCTAAGTGATTGATTGCCCACCACAGCCAAGACATCAGAATGGAATCTAATAGACTATTTTTACCATAAATGTGGACAAGAGCCCTGGTGGCACAGTGGTTAGAATGCAGTACTGCAGGCTAACTCTGCCCACAACCTGGAGATCAATCCTGACCGGTTCAAGATTGACTCAGCCTTTCATCCTTCTGAGGTCAGTAAAATGAGGACCCATATTGTTGGGGGCAATACGCTGACAGTTAAAACTATAGAGAGTGCTGTAAAACACTATGGAGTGGTATAGAAGTCTAAGTGCTATTGCTATACATGAGGATATGTGAGAAAGATATAACATAAATAATACTTTTACCTCATAATTCTGGACTACTATGAAAAAGCCTGGATTGGTGTCATTAGGTCATTGCTGTTTAATTATCTTGCTTCCTTCAGCTTGATTTGTATCTTGAGAGCGTGTAGATATTACAGAGCATATAGGAATGTTGGTATATCTGGTACAGTTTCTTCTTGCATTTCTATTGATATCCTATTATTGGCATCTTAAAGAAAAATACTTTTTCTTCTCAAAGAAGAGTAAAGCCAAAAGCAGCTGGGAACAAATGGCCTCAAAAAGTTGCATTATAATGTCCTTTTTCCAGTGATGATATTAAAGAGAGTGCCATCCAGCATATATCAACTTGACTTCTACATCATTGTCCAGCCAACTCACATTGTCCAGGCTACTTATAAATTGGTCAATCCAGTACTTAAGCATGAAAAATTGAAATGTTCTAGCTTTCATGAGAGAATAATTGAGTAAATCATCAGCTTATTTTAACAGATGATAGACAGCATGCATTTTAGCTAGTTAAGTGGTTTTCTCCACCCCCACACTCCACTTGCAAGTGCTTCATACTTTCTAAAAGTTAGAATCCTCTGTCTTTCCATTGTTGTAACTAGCCATGGAAAAAACTCATGTTGACTTGTATTCTGGGGGAAAAATGTTATCACTTAGCTAAATGATTGCTAAAACTAAAGCTTCTGTGAAACACTTCCCCTCGATTCTAACAAACCTCTGGAAAATAGATAATAGATAATGTTGAAGATAACATTTTCAGAAATTTTATAAAGCTTCAGTTATAATTTAACCTCATTTTTATCTTTGTCCTCATGATAGTGATTTACATAGTAAGGTGGGCTCACCCTTGATCTTTGATTCTTCAAGTTTTTATGAAGTACCCCCTACATTTCAAATATTTGGATGCCAACATGAATTGGATTATAATTACTATTTGATCTGAGAAGCAGAATGAAATAACTCTGTGTGATCTAGGGTTCTTTTTAAATATATTTTATTAGATTTTATAGGGGTACAGGGATTACATTAAGGTGCTTAGGAACCACCATGGAGGTGGGTATATTAAACATCCAAAAAAGAAGGACAATCACAAATATATAACTCAAATCAAATCTTTTAAACTTCCCTCTCTAATTCCCTCATTTAATCTTACTTATTCAAATTAATAAATTCTATATAAGTTTCAAACGATCCTATCAAATATCAGTTACATTTCAATTCTAAAAATCCAAATCCTGTTTTTAAGCTTTACTAACTTACAATTACTATATTTCAATTAGCCTTAAATAGACATATTATTAACACTTCGGGTGCCCTTTTTTTTTTTTACATAATTATATCTGGTATATTGTTCTCGCAACAACATTCCCATATCTTCTTCATTGATACCATTTTTTTCTCTTATCACCCATCCCTCTTATTCTCCTTTTATTTCCAAATAATTCTCTTAAAATAAAAATATCAGGCCAACAAATAAATTTCTATCTAATTTAAATATATATTCTATCAATGCCTCTATATCTATAAAAATCTTTTTAAACCAGTAGATAAAGTTTACTTCTCCAATACATATCATATCTAAAACAGAGTAATATTACAAAGGGTATCCTCTTAAAAATTTCACGTGTTCCATTAGTTGTTAAGTCAGTCAAGAAATCAAAGCCTTTTTAATCCCATTAAATAAGACTTTAAAATACATTTTTAAATCTAACTCTAGGCTTCTTTCTATGCCATAGTGGTTTCCATAGTAAGGTTCCTACATAATCAAACCACAATATTAAAAGGTCCATATTCTTTAACGCTTCAAATTGGTCAAAGTTCTCTTTCCTTTCTTCTAATAGCCTTTGGATGGTAAAAGCTATTTTATTCCATGTTATATTTGCCAATTGTTTATCCACCTTTTCTCGATTTTCAATAAGTTGTATCTGAGTGTCAGTCTCTGTTGGTATTGATGCTTCAGACATCTCTGTTGAAGTTGTTGTATAGTCATCAGACTTCTCGATAGGTTGTGTTGGAAGTTGAATAAAATTAGTTTGTTTTGTGGTTTCCACGGTTTCTCTCAGTGTAGGGAAAAGGGATTGAAAATAGGAACGCACATCCTCTGCAGCTTCTAAAATTGTTTCCAATATAAGTTCATAGTCCAGTTGTGTATTAAGTTCCATATCGATAGTAATAAGGCTTTTTAATCTTTAATCTTTAAAGAAGGCTCTACTTCATAAGAATCAAGCAAGCATTCACCTTCAATTTTCAATAGGCCAGCTGCATCCGTTATCTTGTAGTTATCACCCTTTCAGGGTCATAGCCATTCCCAGCCATAAAGAAATATAATTGCAGTACCACTTTTCGACACAAGATGTCCTCAGCAAACCAAAAAATCTTTTTTTTTTCTTTTTCCTTTCCAAATAATAGATTTTTTATTTTTCGTGTTGAAAAAGATGAAGAAAGGGTTCAAAATAATAAATGCGTAGTTGTAACAATAATAGTCAAGAATAAAATGTTTTCAGGTCCCCTCAGTATTCCAAAATTTAAATAGTCCATCAAAATTGACTGGTTTTTATTTATATATTTTTTTTTCCAACGCTGTTTTTCCCCATTGCCCAAACGCTGCTTCCTCACGACAGGGAAATAGTTCAAAGAAAGCTTTTAACAGGAAAGTAGTTAGGGAAAAAAAAAGGGGGTAGGAAAGGTCTCACCCGGATTCTCCACGGGGGTTCTTTCGCTTAGATGTTCTTCTGGCTTTCAGCTGGTGCGACGAAGTGATCGTCCATTTTATTGGGCGATCTTTTCCTCCGGCGGCCCTAAGGAGATAGCTCGAACTGGGGAGAGCCGCCGCTCTTCCCCAGTCGAGCAGGAGCCTCCTCTAACGGTGGTCGCCTCTACGGGGCAACTTTCGACCCGATTAAGGGTCTACCGGCGGAGGGAAAGCAGCCGGTGGGAGAGAGAGATCTCTCCGTACGACTGCTGGTGTCGCGATCCGGAACCGGAAGCCGTGATCTAGGGTTCTTGATAAATATTAGTAACAAGCAATCTAATCTTTAGCCATTGTCTCTAGTGAACATATTTGGTGTTTTTGATTAATAAGTATCCTTTGATCTCCTTTTAGGACACCGCCCTCTCTCAAAAACAATGTCAATAAACTATAAAATACATTAAAATCACTGAAGAATTTTAAAATTATTACAAAAAAACAGGCTAAAGTCAGAAATCAGAAGTATTCATAGGGTCCAATGCTTTCATCAAAATGACAAAATTACTCTGTCCTTTTGTGCAATCAAAGGGATGCTTCTGCCAGAAACATTCCAACATAAAACAGATGTTTTAAATAAATTCATTCTCTGATTAAAGGGTGCCTTCATACCACATACAAACCAAGCCAAACCAAATCTTTTCCAAGCAAAATTTCACTACAGATATTATTGTGCTTATTTGAATCTGGTATGCCACCCAGACTCACTTGGTTTTGATATGGGTGACTAAATTATATAAATAAAAATGAATGAATAAAATCTTATGGAAAGTGGTATCATCCAGCCATGATTTCTGAAAGGCAATAATTTCCAGCATTGTATCTATACCAAGCTTTTTCAACAAACAAAACCATGATGGGATTTTAGTTTGGTTTGATTGCAAACCAAGTACTTCCAGTCTTTTTGTCTATGGAGATACTCCGTCATCCAAGTCATGGTTGTCCCAAAGATGCTTTTTCAAAAGGCAAATGAACTTTCTCTGTTTTTTCTTTGAAGATGTTTCACTTCTCATCCAAGAAGTTTCTTCAGTTCTAACTTAGAACTATTAGAAGTATTCTAACTATTCTTAGAACTGAAGAAGCTTCTTGGATGAGAAGCGAAACATCTTCAAAGAAAGGACAGAGAAAGTCCATTTGCCTTTTGAAAAAGGACCTTTGGGACTTTCAGGCTTTTTAGACCCTATTTTGTTTTCTTAAGGAAAAATTATTATACTGATTATCCTTGGGGATGGGAGAGATTGGCAAGCAGTGGAAAATCAGATATGTGAGCCAAGCTGGGAAGATCTTATATGGAAACTAGGCTGGCCTTGTTTTAATTCTTTCTTTGAAAGCCAAGGATGATCAGGAGGGAGGTATTATTTACATTCTACACTGTGCGTTTGTTATCCTCATTAGCATAGTTATAATAATTTTCTTCTAAATAATGCTTCATCATTTCAAATCTATTATTAAACTTTCTCTTGCTTCTCTGCTGTCATTCCAGTTAAGTGGTTAATCCAATACTGAGAAATTAAGAGGTGAGAAAAGCAAATGGTGCTTCACACCTCAGTGCATCTTTGTCTACTGATTATCTTCTGGTATTTTTCCTAGTATACCTGATGTGCATGACTGCAATCTTAACCCTCATTAAAACTGCCAGAGCCTAGAAGAAACTGCAAAATAGTTGTGCTTGTACGTAAAGGTTCAGGATCATTTCTTCACTAACTATTTCAAGACAAGGAAGCAGGTGACAAAATAAACATCACCTCTGCAAACTGCATTAACAGACAATCTAGTTTTCTCAGTACAATTCATCTTAAGCAATACTAATGACTGAATTAAATGTGGATCGGACTCAAACACAGTTTTGTAGAATTTGGTGGCCTAACTTTGCTGGTATGGCAGCTCAGGGATCAAATCATTTCTTGATTATCTTTCTAAATCTATCCCAATGGCTTCCATGACATTTACAGAAATGGAATTTCTGCAACTAGGCTGAGCTGGAATGCCTTATTAGTGATGTCCGTGTTACTCAATATTTTTCCCAGAGAGATTCACTAGACTCCTCGTTTGCTCATTTTTTAACGGCATGTAAAGAAAGTTTGATTTTTCTGGTGCTTAGGAATGTTCAGGCTGTTGATTCATTTTAAGTAGGGGCTGAAATTATTTTTGTTCGCTACTTAGAGGCTCATGCTGCTTCCATATCTTATATATACAGAAAAATCATGAGCATTACTTGATCAGTTTTAATAGCCTTACATGAGGGAAAGAGGTTCTCATCCCTTGGCCTTGCCCTTTCTCCCATAGGCTTCTCTATTTGTTCCAGCAAAACTATGTGAAAAGTCCTTCCATGCAGCCTCTTTTATGCTTTAAAACCATTTTCTCTTTTTTAATAATAATTTTATTGAAGTTTAAAATACAAGGATAAAAAACTAATACAAATTAAGAAAATATAAAGAGAAAAAGCAAGAAACTAAAAAGTACAAAGAGAAAAAAATGGGAAGAAAAAAATATAAAGAAAAAATGATGTATAAGAAAATTACTTCTTCCTTTATCACATCACGTACAAGCAATTTCAGTAGCTTATCATCTTATCTAACGTTCTAAGTAAAGATCTTTTCATTTTATATTTCATCTTTTATCTATTGACAAATAATAAAGCTTCATCATTCCATCTTAATCAGCCAAAGTCCATTAAGACTTACCATAAATATGTATTTTAACTTAAATGAGTAAATCAATTCATATTCCTTTTCTTTACAGAGTAACTTATCATTTTCTCTAAAAATACAACAAAAAACTCTTCTTATTTTATCTCATCTCTCTAAACAATTTTTAAAGCCCTATTATTAAAACTTTCCATTAAGTGCTACTGGAAGCAACAACATGTTGTACATCTTAATCTTTAATCATGATTTTGCTTAATAAAATATTTCACTGGTAAAACAAATAGATTTCCTTGCCTATGTTTAGATGCATATACATTCAAATATTAATGCAGGTGGCAGGTGACAGGCAAAGAGAAAATGAGGCAGGTTGATACTGTACTAAATCCCATCGGCTTCACTGGTTCTTGATTGCTGCCATGCTGGCTGGGGAATTTCGGGAGTTGAAGTCCACAAGTCTTAAAGTTGCCAAGGTTGGACATATCTGCGTTAGATGAAGATGTTCTAGGAAAACTATGATGTAAACTAGGAAAATAATTCTTTGGATATTGACCTATTTTTTCTATTTGCAAAAAAGAAAATAGGTTAGTAAACACCTTTATGTCAGACTGCTATGGAAATATATGCTGTACTAAATCCCACTGAGTTCCAAGGCTCTTACCTCTAGTTAAGGATGTGTGGAAATTTTATTCTGCTTTACTCAGTGTGCTAGCACAGTCTCCTCTTGTTTACTTCCATTTGTAGATAACATATATCTGCACCAAAAAGGCTCTACTTCTATGAAAACACTACCATTGACAAATTCTTATCTTCATTATTCATCATCCATATAGCAAAAATTATTTTCTCAAGAGGAGGACAGGTTACTATGATGCCTTCATACGTCTTGAAGTAAGATTATTATTTCTTCTTTTCTGCCTCTGTTTCAACCACTGCTTGTACCTCTTACTTTGTACTCACTTTCAATAATCTTTATCTATCACCATATTCACATCTGAGAGAAACCCTCAATGTCAGACCAGACTACCTTGAGCTTGGGGTTCTTTTACAGACATTGTGGGATGCAAAATAAACCATCCAACAAACTGAAGCATGTGCAAGTATTTTTAAAAAATACATAAAATGTTTTATTTCCAGTGCAAAGGAAGCATCGAAAGAGGCATGATTTATTGCCTAGAATGCCTGACTAAAATACATACGTTTCTCTTGTAGAATGCAAATGCACATGTATTTGTATATGCAAACTCTGGAAAAATTAATACAGAAATCTACATAGGATAAATAGTAAAATTTATCTGAAATTATTTTTCTTTAGTAGAAGTGATAAATTTGGCTTGCTTTTCCTTTGGTAGATAAGAAATAGGGCATTTAGTTGCATGAAGCCATTTATCCTTGTAATCTGTTTTCATTAAATTGCAAATGTCGCTCTCTTCGCAATTGCTCTGTATATTTGATTTATTTGAAAAGATGCAATATAAACTTTTAAGATTAAATCTTCCATAAGATTGCACTTCAAAACATCTTATTTTTCTCCTCCCCCTTTCTGCAAAATTAGGTTTCCTCAAAGATTTATTCTAATATTTTATTAGAGTAGCTGTAATATGCCACACCTTATTATGGCTTGATCCAATACTTCAGTAGTATCTGCTGAAGACATTTATATCCTACTCCCCAAACTTCACACCCTACTGGATGTGAGTCACTATGTTATTTTTGATACATCAAATTTGAGGAGGGATTTTGGGTTTGACACTAATTATGAAAAAAAGAGATGAAGACAAAATGATTCTGGAGAAGGGCAAATAATGCAGCAAATAGTGCTTATTGAGTTTTCTTATTTTCTTTTCCATTCTCTCTCTCTCTCTTTCCCTCTCCCTCTCTCCCTCTCCACTATTTTTGTAAGTCACTGTTTCTCCAGTAGCTTTGGTGAAACTGGATCAGCAATTAATCACTCCATACTACCATAATTCTTCATCTCTAGATTATTTCTGAGGAAGGCAGAGCTTTCCAAAAACTATTCTGGAAATGAATTAGGACAGCAATGTTGGCAGTGGAATGAGCTACAGATCTTCTCCTGTAGTGACAGTGACAATGGCTTCCTAAATATTTTATTTAAATGGAAGTCAAGAGGAGGCAAATAAGAAGTTATCTTCAGTTATACTTCATTCCTTAAAAAAAGGTTGTTAAGTTGTGACATCTAAAACAGATACGAAATGCCTCTCCCGCACACACACACACACAGAGAGACATACATAGAGACTTACTGCTTGGGTCAAGTAATTTGGCCCTTCGTCTTAGGACTTGGTAAACAGTTTAGGGTAGAACTCCCCTTTCCATAAGTATTAGGTCATACATACGGATTCCATTTTTCTGTTTCTTGACTAGTAATTCATCTCAGAAAAGCTTTATGAATCTGGTTAAGTTGGATTAATCTTGAGAAAATATCTGAAATTGGCTAATTGCAGTCTCACTAGTGTTCCCTTCTTTCATGTATTTGTTATTAATTATGTACAGGTATATTGTTGTAGCATTTTTAGGATTGTCTTACAATTTTTAAATTCATTTTTATAGTTATCACACTTTTGGATTTTTTCTCATGTTTGGACTTGGACTGTAAATACATTTGGATTGAGCAATCTTTCAGTTTAATGATTGTCAAGAGAAAAACAGAACACAAAACACAAATAAATATCCAAAGTAACTTATCTGAACAACAATGGAACCAAATAAATTAAAGCAGATATGTAAAATATATATTTACTTTTTAAACAGACGGCTTCCTAAATTGCACCCCCAAAATTAATAGCAATAGACTTATATACTTATATACCATTCCATAGTGCTTTATAGCATTCTCTGAGCAGTTTACAAATTTCAGCATATTACCCCCAACAATCTGGATCCTCATTTTACTGACCTCAGATGGAGTCAATCTTGAATTGGTCGGGATCAAACTCCTGGCTGTGGGCAGAGTTAGCCTGCAACATTGCATTCTAACCTCTACGTCACCACAGCTCCTTAAATAGAGGAATAAAATTAAAATAAAAAGAAAGATACAATTTAAAAGGCACATGGGAAAATACTCTTCAGACAAGTATTTAATTTAAAGATTAGAAATTAAATCCAATCTAAAGTAAGTTCTCCTAAATCACAGTGAAATGGCAGACATTTTCTTTCTCCAATCTTATTGTTTTGAGTAGAATTTAAATTTGGTTTACACTAATGAATGGCAGTCCTGCATTTGGTTTTGAATATTAAGTTCCATTGATTTAAATGACAGGAACATTTGTATAACTATATATAACATTGTATAATGTAACTATCTAAATATTATTTTGTTTTGAGTAATGCAAAATATTTATCTTGCTCATTGATCTCAGCTATTTAAAAATGCTTCCAGATAATTGCCTAGATCAGGGGTCTTCAAACTCAGCCCTTTTATGACTCATGGACTTCAACTCTCAGAATTCCTCAGCCAGGCATGCTGGCTGAGGAATTCTGGGAGTTGAAGTCCATGAGTCACAAAAGGGCCAAGTTTGAAGACCCCTGGCCTAGATCTTTGAAGCCTGATTCCCATTGTAAGACAGTTTGTGTTATAAATGGAGTCTTTCTTCTTTTTTTTGGTTCTGGCAGGTATATTTATCTACAGAACAGTCTATATAAAAGTGTATAACATTTTAAGTTATTCCTACTGCACATATATTAAATGCATTGATAAGGGACTATGGGACCACAATCTTATAAACCCATTCATATGTGTGGCTAACCCTGGAAAATATTTTTGTTTTTCTTCCATTCAGTCATGTCCAATTCTCAGACACTGCCTGGACAAATCCCTGCCAAATCCCTGTTTTCTTGCAAAGGTTTTTTGGAAGTGGTTTGCCATTCCCTCCTTCTTAGGGCTGAGAGAAAGTGATTGACCCAAGATCACCCAGCTGGTTTTGTGCCCAAAGTGGAACTTGAACACCTGGTCTCCCATTTCCAGCCTGATGGCTTAAGCATTATACCAAACTGGCTCTCAGTATGTGAAAATCTATAAAGGGTTGCTTATTTCCATAAAGTCTCAGGAGGTAGAAGCACTGGGTTGACTTTGCCTGAGCTCAGAAGTTATACAAGGTTGGGTCAAGAAGCCTTTTGTTTGGGAGACTTCTAGGAAATAATAGAGCAGAATGTTATATTGGAAAGTCAAAACATGTCCTGGAAGAAGCCAGTGTCAAACCACTTCCATATTTCAGCCAAAAAAATTATGTGTGTCCATGATGCCACCAGGAGTCAAATTCAACTTGAAGGAGATTTCACCTTTATTTCCATACAGCTCAGGCCCGGACTATGCAAAAAGCCTGTATATCTTTTGCATATTGTAGGTATGCTGAATTTGCATTTATTGAAAGAAAATAATCAATAGTGCATGATGAAAAAGGTTAATGGCACAGTCCAATGCTCTCCAAGGTCTCCATACATATACATAGAGAAGATTCTAATAGTGTTTAAGTATACCTGAAATTGATTACCTGGATCCAACTGTGATGCATGTGCATTTTCTAAAAAACATTCTTCCCATGTTCCCTTCTTTCCTCTGATTGATGTTCTAACAGAATGCACTAACCAACAAAGTTAACCTTAAGAATAGTTTGTTCCAACATTGTTGTGGGAGAAAAATGAATATGAATACTATCATCCAGAAGCTAAAGGGAAGATGCTTAAAGAGCCACTAAATGAAATCTTCCTGGAGAAGAATCTTATCAAGTTCTCTGGATATTTTTTCAAAAAACAAGATTTAAATATATGTCCTATTAAGAAATCTGAGCATACCACAATTTCCCCCCCCCCAGAATTTGACTATTAGTCCTGTGAGGTCTATTCTAGGTAGACTGACTGGCAGTGGCTCTTTAAGTTCAATGTGGATCTTTCTTAGCATTTGCTGCTTGATCTTTTTAACACCAACATCAGGTTTGAACCTGAGGATTTGCTTTATCCCTGAATTGTGATTTTTGTCACACGGATCTGCCAACCAATTCTGATCCCTCATTAATCATCTATTTGATGAGAAGAATTTGTGATAAAAAGCCCCAGGTTTGTGTGATACCAAGGTTCAGAGATGGAGGAAGAAAATATAGTCTGCTAACCTCTTGCTTTATCACTGGATGTGCAACTAAGCAAGTTGCTGATTCTGAATCTACAGATGCCTTCCTTGACCCAGATTCATCTAATGTGCCAAGTATCTCCTACAATATTTGTCTAATATAGAGATTCTACCAAGTGAAAAGCAACTGACAGTCAGAGGAAAATAGCTTGTCTTCAGGCTATAGCAGTAGGTATTGATCAAATCATAGTCCTCATATATTTTGAACCCAGTACAGATTCACTGTTCAATCTGCATCTAATCCATTTCAGCTTTCTCTTTTGTTTTATCAATTTTCTACATAATTCTGTCATTCAGAGATAAAACAAATATATTTGCAAATGCAACTTTCTCTATGATACCCATTGGAAAATTGTCTTTCTTTTCCTAAGAATGCATTTGTGTTTTGTGCAGAAAACATTTGCAGTAGAGGCTTTTGTTAAAGCAAGATGTTGAGACAGTTGCTTTTTAGATTCCTGTTGAAGCCTTCAATCAAAATCTGTAACATTGAAGAAAATCATACATTTTTGTATAAACTCAAAACAGAATGAAAGAGTTGGGAAGTTTATTTAGATAAGAAAGTCCACACCACTGCTCAGAAATTCAAATTAAAACATCCCAGGAAGAAGGCATTTTCATCCACCATCAAAGCACTTTTGCTATTGGGAAATCTCTTGCACTCTGAAATGAAACAGAACAAATCTTGTCCTTCTATGTAACATTTTAAAAACATTTGAGGAATAGCATTAGCTTTCTTGTATATTGTGAGGCAGTTTAAAATGTTCATATTTAATATTCTTAACATTAACAATTTAGTAATTATCCACTTCTGATGAGGACAGTTTGCTGAATGTCCTTAAAGAAGTAGAAACAGCATTATGGCAGAGATCAGAACCAGAAGATGAATTCTGGCACTTTAAATCTCTCCAGGTAAAGGACAGATAATAAGATTTCCCATATGCATTTTGCACACCTGCTCCTCACAAGTAGACTGCAGGAATCAAGGTTTTTGCAGTTGGCTGTGAGTGAAGCAGCGGGGTTATTAAGAGAGTTCAAGCTCACAGCCATTAATGTAGTCTGTATGGACAAAACGCTCAGTCAAGCCTAATTTCTTAATTGTTTTTCAGCTATTAAGAATCTTTGGATCAGCAAGTTTTACAACATCCACTGGGTGAACCTCCTTCATTCCTTTGAGAAAGAAGTTTTAACTGCAAGTTTAAGAACTTTAAAATTTATTTGGGGAATAAACAGCAAAAGGGTGATTAGAAACTTGATATTATAAAATTATAAATAGATTAAGAGTTCAGAGGGATTTGAAATAATTGAAAATTATAAAAAAACCTTCCTGCAGGAAATTGCTGCTGTATAGGAAAAAAAATCCACCTTGATAAGAGGGGATTTTGAAAGTTGGACACTAGAAGGAAACAAAAAGAAATGAAGATTATAATTAAAGGAGAAGTACACGGAATCGGTTCCGCCTCGTAGCGATGCGGCCGATAGATTACGGAGCTCCACACCCCATGGGTGGTTTTGCCCTGCTAGGGGACCCTAAATGGGTTGAAAGTCGCCCCAGAGAGGCGATGAAGAAGGAGGGACACCCCGATGATCACAGAACAACAGCGGTTGATTCATTTGATCTGGGGGAAGCCCTCCAACCTGACAGGAGAAAGGCTAGTTGCATATCAATGTCTAGCCCAAGCTACCAGCAGCCGAATTCCAAAAGCACAAACCAGAACAATGGTGAACAGCGTGCTTGGAACTGGGTGAGAATATTGATCTCTCTTCTGTTTTACAATTGATTCCCTGGAAAAGATCCCCAAAGCAAGAAAACCTCCGAAAGTGAAAAGGGAAGGGACTATACCCCCACCCTTCCATAGACAGAAGCGGTGATTTAATTTTTACGAGAGAAAGAAATATACTGAAATGAAATTAACAATATTACAGTCTGGATAAATCTGAAAACTAAGAAAACCGTTAAGATTTTACATCTGAAAGAGTTTTGATGAAACTATAAAAAAAATATTTGTTTGAAAAGTTGGAAAATGAATAACTACTGACATCTAGTGGAAGATTAGAGTATAGAACAACAGCAACACTGACTCATAAATTGGCAACATGCCCAGAAACAAAGAATAATCTGTTCCCTTGAACCTTAGTGACCTTCAGCCAAAGAGAAAACAGTTGGGAACAAGGAAAGAAAGCATACTGGGCCATCTACTACAGACTGAGAACTATATTTGTTTTAAAAACTGCTGACCTTCTGGGATTATAAATATTCAGTGATCTGTGATCTTTAAGCTCAAGAATTGTCTGCAGAAAAAGAAAAACATTGACTCTTGGCTAATCTTCTAGGGGGGAACTTTACTGGATAATCAAACATTCTGGACTGCAACTTTGGCTGGTAGATAAATTGTAAGACCCCTGAACAGAAGAACTGTTGTAAAATACTTCCTTCAGTGGTGCTTTGATAATTGGAAATGCATTGCATTATAAAAAACTATATATAAAGATAAAAACTATATAAGATTTTGTTGTTTGGACTTTAAGATTGGCTGGTTTAAAAGGCTAAACACAGAGACTATGATACTGGTAAAAGAACATCTGGAAGGGGGAGATAAAATGGATGTTGCATACCTATCTAAAAGTGGAAGGAAACTACATCTAATATTCCCTTCTGAAGGCCCCAGCCTGGAACATCAGAGATCTGCAGGAGCAATACTTCAAGACAAGGTGAATACTTCCCAGGAGGAAATGTATGCAATGCTGTGACAGATTAAAATGACAATGATTTCAAATCATGATGAGATTAAAAACAACTTTGATGGCATAAATGAGCACATTTCCAACTTAAACTTACATGTAAAAAATTCTCAGAAAATGATGATAAAAGAATGAACAAGCAACCAGATAATAGAATACAAATCAGAGGACAGTGACCCAAAGAGGGAAGTTATAGAGCAGGGGTGTCAAACTGCCAGCCCACGGGCCGGATGCGTCATCCCAAAACCGTGCCCACCCCATTGCCGGCAATGCAGAAAAAGCTCCGATACGTCGCGCGACGTCACGTGACATCGCAAGTTTGACATGCCTGTTATAGAGGAAGAGAACTACAAATTAATACAAACAAAAGAAAACTTGCAAGGTTTTGCCACAACCATGGAAATGGAAAAGATATCCTATTTTTCAGGACCTCCAAATCAACTTGAAAATTGGAAAGAAGACCTAATAAAATGGACTATAGAGCAACCAGGAAAATCATTAAAGTTTGGGAGACAAAAAATACATGTCTTATCTAACTTGTTTTTTCTATTCCCAACAACATTTACAAAAATACAGGAAAAAACCCTAGGTAAGTCTAACACACTAACTTGGAAAGCTACCTGGCAAAAGAAGAAGGCTAGAATCAGATCTGAGAGATTTGATGCGACTTACCAGATGGAGTATTATTTGATCAAACACCTGTTTGAATACGATTAAAATAATAGATAAATTATGGATATAAAGGGGTCTCACAGTAAGAGAGATAAGATATATAAGTAATATAACAATTTCTATAATATATGAAATGTAAAAATATTGGGATGGTGCACAAGAATGAAAAGGTTGGATATTTAAAGATTATTAACCTTGAGAAAATTATGACTGATAAGAATGTTTTGAATACAGAGGGGAAATTAAGCTTAAATAAAAATCTTGAAAACAGGATATATAGTGACCTAACAAGATGACTTTTATGAACACAATTGAAATATAAACTGTTACGAAAAGATGCTATATGCTGATGTTACTGTTATTTGTATAAACACAAGAAAAAGGTTTATATTTAACTTTATATGTATTGAATTTTAAGAATAATATTTGCTTAACCTTGACAAAAGGAGAATTCTATTGGATGAAGAGAAGATCAAAGAAATATATCATTAACTAATATATTATGGGACTATAGAAATTAATTATTATTTATTGTTTTTTAAACATATGAACCCAGACAACATGCTGTTTACTAAGCACTAAAGAATGTTATTGTAAAAAATTAATAAAATATATTAAAAAAATAAAGGAGAAGAACACAACAATTCAACTCACTAATGTAAAATAGAGCAAAATACTTTAACTTTGGATGTATTCAAGGATATTTGGGGATATTTTTAGAGAAAGTGGTAAGTTATTGTGTGAAAGTGAAAGGAAGGAATATAAAGTTGGTTTATTTAATTAAGATCAAAATATGTATGTTGTTTTTTGGTAACTCTTAATGGACTTTTGCTGATTAGAACTGAATGACAAGGCGTTGAGAATTTAAGATAAGATAATTGGAAAAAGGTATCTTTTGTTATATTTTAAGAGAAGATAATAAGTTCTTGACTTACAACTTATCACTTAGTAAGCATTCAAAGTTATGACAGACCTCCCCAGGCCTACTTATGACCCAGATTTGAAGTTCCAATGGTTCCCCTCCAAACACAATTTACAATGTTTTTTGCTGGAAACAGGCATTTATTTCTGGGTTCCAGTAAAAAAAACCCTAATGAGGACAATGGATTTGCTTAATAACCACCATGACTGCTTAATTGCCACCATGTTTCTTTAACAAATGCAATGATTCACTTAATGACTACTGCAAAATTGGTTAGAAAATTAGGCATGGTCACATCGTGACCTGCTTAATGACTGGCATAATTCTAGGCTCAATCATGGTCTTGAGTCGAAGACTAGCTGAGATTGTTTGTATTTATTGTGATGAAGAGAGAATGCCTTTATATATTTCTTTTCCTTTTCTTTACTGCATTCTTATTTTTTGGTTTGTCTCATGTCTTCTATCTTTGTAACTGCAATTTTAATAAAATTATTATAAGAATACTTTAATAATTATTAATGTTATTAAAATATTCATAGTTTGCTTTTAGTTCTAAATCCTTTTTCTAACATTACTTTATTAACAAAAATGTGGATTTGGGATAACAAAATTATTGCCTTCTTTATAATGCACAATGTAATCCTATTTCTTCTGCAATCAATGCTTGCATACATACAGTATTAATCTAAACTGCAAATCTAATTGAACTTAGAAGTTATTCTCTCAATATGGGGTATGAAAAAATAACAATCCAGAAACATCTTTCTTTCTGGTATGTTTCATTGCCTTGTCAGCATAGTCCCTGGTGGTATCAATATCTTGTCTTTCTAAATACAACCCTTGATATTAACTGTCAGCAATACAGAATCATCTGTAATGTTTGTCAGAGACATATAATCAAAAACTAAATAAGAATGTCAACATGATGGAATTGTGTGATGTAAATTCTAATAAAACTGCCCAGTTCTCAGAAAACTGGCATCCTTTATATAGTTTTTAAAAAATGCCTTTAAAAAAAATCAGGCCATTTCTTCTTCTTTGACTTTAGTTTGCCATGTTTTGTTTGTGTTATTATTGACTGGTACCCTCTCCCCATATACATGTACAAACACATTTAAGGTGTAGCATAGATGAGATCCTATACTTGCAACAGACACAAAGCAGGAAAAATAAATCTATGAAAAAGCAGGCAGAAGAAGCCACCGTTATTTCATATTTCTGTTTAACAGCATATGGAAAGGCACTCCCAGATAGCAGCTTAGCAACTTTTGACTGCATCCAAATATAATTTGAAAATGTATTTGTTTTAAAACAAATTCCCTCCTTCCATTTATCATTTTTATGTCTCTAGATGCTTGACAATAAATGGAAATGCTAGTGTAACTGCTGATGCTTCCATAGGTTACCTTAAATGGTATTTGCAATGGATGAGAGTAAAAAATGTTATATAGTCATATGTTGCTATTGACGGTCTATCAACTGATGCTCTTCAAAGATTCTATGAAGACCACAGGAATACAGTCCCAATGGGACCTGATATATCCTATGTAGCAGCTCAACAAACAAAATAGAATTACATGTTTAGTTCTTTGTTGGAGGACTTTCTGGATGAATGCCTAATTCTTGTTTGGGGTTAGGGTTAGACATCCCAAAACATTTCAAAATTTTTTAGATTATTATTGTTGGCTTCTATTACAAAAAAATATTTTTAATGTATTATGTAGTATAGAGTAGAGTACAATAGAGTAGAGTAGAACAGAACAGAACAGAATAGAATAGAGCTGGAAGGGACTTTGGAGGTCTTCTAGTCCAGCCCCCTGCTCAAGCAGGAGAACCTATACTATTTCAGACAAGTGACTATCTAGCCTCTTCTTAAAAACCTCCAGTGATGGAGCGCCCACGATTTCTGAAGGCAAGCTGTTTGACTGGTTAATTGTCCTCACTGTTAGGAAGTTTCTCCTTAATTCCAGGTTGTTTCTCTCTTTGGTCAGTTTCCAACCATTGTTTCTTGTCCTGCACTCTGGTGCTTTGGAGAATAATTTGCCTCCCTCCCTCTTCTTTTTGGCAGCCCCTCAAATAGTGGAATACTGCTATCATGTCACCCATGTTTCTTCTTTTCTTTAGGTTAACCAAACCCAAGTCCTGCAAGCTATTCTTCATATGTTTTAGTCTCCAGGCCTTTGATCATTTTAGTTGCTCTTCTCTGAACTTTTCCCAAATTCTCAACATCTTTTTTGTAGTATGGTGACCAAAATTGGTTGCAGTATTCCAGGTATGGCCTTACTAGGGTTTTATAAAGCAGTACTGACATCAAAGTAGCTTGGAGTTGTTCAAGTCAAAGGTTTTTTGTATTCCACATCAGGAATAAATATCCATACAGTACATTTTTAGGGTCCAGCACTACGCAAACATCAAAATCTGGGATAAGCATCTGGCTAACCTTGTCCAGTCTGATAAATTGGGAAGATTTCTAAAAGCAAGCAAGCTAATGTAAGGAAGGTCAGGACATTAAAACTGCTGTGTTTGCACACAATTTGTTGGCATAAAAATATGCAGACTCAAGTATAATATTAATAATAAGCTGCAGAGAGAGTGTGTCAAGATAATGAAGACCAAGACTGAAAGTGCAAGTAAACAAGGTGTTTCCAAGTGCACAAGTCTGAAGATTTACTGTATAAATTATATTATTACATTTTGAATTTTGTTAATACAGAAGTACTCTCAGTACAGATGAACACCATGATTATATCACTTTCATAAGATATTGTAAATTTTCTGGCAATTGTGAAATTGCTATTCTAAAGAAGGCAGACAACTGTTACCAGCAAAACAGAAATCAGTGTACATCACAGACATCCTGATATCAGAGATACGGATAGCTCAGTCCCTTCTGTTTTTTTTTTTTGTTTTTTTTTTTTTAATAGTTTGATGATGTTTCTCATTTTGTTCATTCCCTGGATATTCACTAGATAGATGGGTTACCATACAAATTTGCTAAATAAAAATAAATGTCTTCTGAACTATGCATGGTTCCGGCTAAGGAAATGGAAAACTACTACTTAAGCATGCCAATTATTTATATTTGAAGATGTTTGCTTCTCATTAGAGGAAAAATGAAATTATATAGAGAGATTGGCTGAATCCTAAAGCAAACCAAAGGTATTTCTTTGTGGGGAAACTGCAGTTCTGATAGAGAGAGGCTGGGACCTTCCCACAAAATAACAGGAAAGCAGTCATGAATTCCTTCTGAACTTATGTACGATCAATGCTTTCAGGTCTTATTTACTCATCCACCTCCTGCATTTATAAACTATCAGGATTTATAAGTATTGATAGTTCCAGTACAGCATTTTTCATCATCATGACAGAATTATTCTGTTCTCAGTCCTGTACATCTTTGAAACCAAAATACCAATTTATTCTGCCAGATGACTCTTGTTTTATTAATAAATTCATTTTAATTTTAATCAATAAGAATAAACAACTTACTCACAATATCACAGTTCCCATACCACTCAAACTCAGGAATAATTCTTTTTGCTAGTTTGTCCAGCTGATATACTGCTGACTAATCTCCTTTCAATAGGTCAATAGTCATCACCAACTATTGTTTTTAAGGGAGAAGGAATCCTTCTCTTTATATACCTTTAAAAGGCTTTTCCCCTAGTCCTGAGATCTGCAACAATCATTCCTTATCCATGGATCCAGAAGTATAATCCATACAAAGATCATGTAATATATTCCAAGTTCCAGAGAGTAAGTGGTTTTCTTGAGAGGCCTGGACATTTCTATCACCCTCCATATGTCTCTACTCTCTTCTTGGGTTTTTTTTATAGATTCTGGGAAGCTTCATGGAGCAGTTTTCCTTCTGCAAGCATTTCTCAGGTGGCTGCCGCTTGTTGTGACAAAATGTATTCTTTCTGCATGTTGTGTTGTATGGCAGATTAAAACCTTATCTGATAATAGCAATAGCAATAGCACTTAGACTTATATACTGCTTCAACGTGCTTTTACAGCCTCTCTAAGCAGTTTACAGAGTTAGCATGTTTCCCCAAATAATCTGGGTCCTCATTTTACTGACTTCAGAAGGATGGAAGGCAGAGTCAACCTTGAGCCAGTCAGAATCAAACTGCCGAACTGCTGGCAGCTGGCAATCAGCAGAAGTAGCCTGCAGTACTGCATTCTAACCACTGCACCACTAATTTCATGAGCTAACTGGGAGAGTCAAAAGAGACTTCTGACTATGCATAGTGCAGAAGCATCAGTTCTTTTGCAGAGTTAAGCATAGTCAGTTAATGCTTGCCCTTTTGCTAAACGCCTAGGTTTGCTTAGGTGCTTTGCATATATAAAGGTTATTTATATTTCCCAGTTTGGAGATAAAGTCACAATAAAATTAGCTTTAGAATAAGCTCCTTAATTGATTTCTGGAAGAGATTAGGCATTAGTGATTTAGGCTTCCTAAAAGAAGGACATGACAGTGTCTCAAGAAGTATTAGCTATTATGTTGAATGAATTTATTGAACTTCTATACCTTTGTTTCCAGTGAAACTCTGGAATTGCACCATGATCCTTCACAAAAGCAGTTGAAGCTGCCTGGCTTTAGAAATGGTAGCAGGCAATTTACAAGAACTGGAATAGGGGATCAAAGCCATTTCCCTCATATTATGCCTGATAATTGAGAGTAGGTAGAGAATGTTTTTGAAATTAGCAGCTGAACATTTCAGCTTGCCTGTTTAAAACTGGCCTCTAAGGTCTGTACGGCGTGTTGTAGCATCTTTGAACTGAGTAGGACTGATTCTTTTTAGACTTTTTTTAAAATAGTGAAATCCCTGTGTTGAGCTTATCAGAGGCATTGTTCACCCAAAATTCTTTATCAGATAAGATTTGAAAAAAATCTGTAGAGGGAAAAAGAAATAAACATTTCTCAGTGTGTAATATTCAATGGTTTCAGAGTTCAGATCCCAAGGTGTTAAATCCATGGATGCACAACAAGATAGGTATTTAACCATATAATATTATATTGAGATCATGTTAAGAAGATTTAAGGACCTTCAGGAGAATCCACAGTTCATAATTTCTGTTTTTTCTATTCTAAGTCTCCAGTGGGATTCCCAGTCTTCTTCACTTGGCCTTGCTCTTCAAGGCTTCAAGCAGGAGTCATTTCTAGCTGTACCTGGAGATGTCGGAAACTGAATGTATTCTTTCTGCATGAGTTCATCCCTTGCAAACATTCCTAGCTTGTCTGGGGAAAAAAATCCCCAAACCTAAGTCTGAACATACAAAGAGAGAGACTGCATTATGAATCACAATCACTGTTTGCTTTTATAAAATATCTGAAAACATAACCCCAAGATGGATTTTGGCAAATTAATGTTTGGTGGATTTTTACTACCATTTGGCAGTGCAAACGTGCAGCTAACTAACTGAGAAATAAATAGCGGTAACGCTGATCGGTAGCATTATATACATTTATTCATTCTAAAATTCAGACTTTAGAAGCTTGTAAGAGAAAGCAATGCAGCTTGATTTGATCTGAAGATTTCACCAGCCTTTAAAGGGCATCTTGGGGACACATAAAAAGATTTTAAAGCTATATGAGAGACTAAGTGATTATTATAATTCCTACAACTTCTAAATAATTTAATTATTTTAATGAAATATACTGAAAAACAATCTGCATCATAAATCATTATGTATTCCTGGAAAAAATATTTCTTCCCAGTCTGCCTAGAAGGAAATGGAGTTGGGAAGGATTTTTTGAGTTTGCTTTTAGAGTCATTCTGTGTAGAATCTATCTTTCAAATTTCTGAATATTGTCCTGTTCTTCAATTTCATTTTCAGAACCTTTAGAAATAATTTTTGCTATTAGATTATTGTATGTCTACCAGACGGCAGAGGTTGTTATTATTTTCTATTCTTTTCACCTCTCTATAGCCTCGAGCTGTTCTTTTCTAATCAGAAGGACATTTGTTTTCAGCATATTTTTCTTGTGATTTTAAGAAGCCTGAAAGGTTGCAAATAGTTAGACAGATACAAAAGCACTTCAGCCATCTCACTGGAGATTAAGTGCCAGAACTTGGCATCTGTATGTATTTCCAGAAAAATGTCTTCTTTGAAAATGGAAATTTAAACCCATAAAAAAATGTTTTGATTAAATTGAAGGAAAATAGCATTAACTGAGATAGCTTAGGGATCACTAGCTTGTCTACTACAGTTTTACCATCTCTACTTTTCATTTCTTGTGGTTATTTTTTTTCAGAATAAGCAGCAGCGGAATATGATGAAAACTGAGAAAGCTTACTAAGATTTCAAGCTGTGCAAATGAAATGTTATATTGTTTCTATTTCTGTAACGACTAATGCAAACAAATCATTTCTTCTATCAGGACTGCCATACTGCACCAGCTAAGGTTTGCTACCTGCTCGTCTTCCCTAAGAAATGGAGGGGAGGGAGCTGCAGGGTGGGATAAAGGGAGGGCTAGTTTCAGGGGAATCGAAACTACTTGTGCTGTCCCATGAGAGCTGCCAGCAGTTCCAAGTCACATCATGGAATGCAACACCATCTTACCCACCAAGTTAAGGACTGTTACCAAAACAATTTGTTTGAATATAATTGGACAGCAAAAGATAACTAAAGGGGGAGAGAGGGAGAAACGGAAAAGTGAACCAGATGCTTTGGGTGCGAACCTTTAGATTTGGCTTTGTTACGCCGTAACCAATTTGCTTAGTAAAGTATACTCATTGTAGCCATGGCCTCGAGAGTCTTTCTTTGCTAGCTAGCCAATTGGGATGGCTGACATCTTCTTTATGCCTACTCATGAGATTCTTATAGTTTTAACAAGTCTCTTTTGTAAGTACAACAGAGAAAAATTATCCAGGTCACTCTCTTAGTTTATTATTTCTATGTCCCTTTTAATTATTAACACACTAGGCACTTTTTTGTATGTCCATGAATTAACTTTTTTCCATATCATTTATAAATCCACTTTCAGCTCAGCCTCTATCTTGTCAGGTAAAACTTGTTCCTCTTCCATGACATGTTTTAGACACAGTCTATCCATTTAATACAAGAAGAGAACTCAAAAGCCTTGGATGTAGCCTCCAAAGCCTCCTTGGATGTAGCCTCCAAATTCCTATCCCCTTGCATAATATTGTTTACCCCCAAAGGGAACAGAGTTATAGACATCTCTATGGTATCTATGAATTTTATTTAATTAGCTATATTAAATTATATTTAAATCTAAATAGGGTCCAGGTTCTGGGTTTGTTGATGAAGAATCTCAATCATCCAGGTAGAGTTTTCTGGAAGTTAAGTCGTGGCAACTGGACTTCTTTTCTTTTTGGTTTGAAACATTTCACTGCTTATCCAAGTAGCTGAAGAAGCTATTTGGATAAGCAGAAAAATGTTTCATCTCCCCCCAAAAAAGTCCAGTTGCTGAGGCTCTGGATACATTTTGGCGTATAAACCCTGGTTTCCTACTTTAAGGTTGTATGTCTGTTGTCCTCCAAAAAGATGTATTCCCTTTATTTAGGTCTTTTCTTCTCTATTCAATTTAGCAAAATTTCCCAAGTGAGTGATTTTTTTGATATAAAATACACATTTTTTTCTCTCGATGGTATTCTTGTTGTAATTACTGCAGATGTTCCTCCAGATTATTTAAAGCTCTTAATTTTTTCCCTCTAAACATAAGAATGAAATATATTTGGTTTAAGGGATATACACAACAGTCATTCTCACCATTAAAGGTATAATTTCCACATCAATTTCTTTTGTAGAAATGGCAATCCTTAAATTTTCTATTTGGTGACAATTGACAGCACTTGCTGTTTACTCAAAACCAAAACTTGAAAGCCACAAGGCGTAGAATTTAAAATGTCCAAAAGACAGAATAAATCACTGTCTGTTGTTTATGCAGAAAAAAATGTCACTAACCCTCAGATCTTTGTACTAACAGGAACAGCTGATTTGTTTTCATTGTGACTGATTTCAATGCTAAATGTCCAGCTTTATGACAATTTCAGGAATAAAAATGGCAGCTCCACTTTTATTTTCTCCATCTGAGTCATTTATATGCAGTTTTCCTGTACATTGTTATGCAAGCCAGGATACTGGCTTGAATACTGGAAAGCAAATATAATTGCTATTTCAGACAATTTATCTTTAATTTGTTGATTTGGCTGGAGAATGTTTATAAACTTGATTAGATCACCTCGTACTCTAGTGACTTTTTTCATTTATTATGTGTTCATCTTTCAACCCTTTTACTCTCTAAATTACTTAATCTATGATTCTGTTTCTTCTTTAGAACTCATATTAAAATCAGGCCAAGCCACATTTTGGATCAGTCATAAAAAGAATAAAAGTCCTCTGTGAATCATGAGAGGGATATTTGGGTGGGGAGAAAATGCAGTACAGTGGATTGAGGTGGACAGGAAGTCTTGCTATCTTTTATCTTCCCTATTTATAAATATATACCAAAATTAGTTTCTACACTCAACATATGGCTGCTGCTGGCCCTTATAATCTGGAAAGACCAGTGCTATGTGGCAACATATGAGGATGACCTAGTGCAGACATGTCAAACTCGCGACGTCACATGATGCCGCGCAACGTATTGGGACGGTTTTGCCATTGCCAGCAATGGGGTGGGCACGGCTTCCGGATGACGCATCCGGCCCGTGGGCCGGCAGTTTGACACCTCTGACCTAGTGTGATTCCTACCAACATTGAATGAAAAAAATGGCTGTTTCCATGGGCAACCATACTCTGACAACCTAAAGATGTACTGTACAGGATTAGTATATGAATGACCAAACTACCTACTCCAAGGCCTGCTATGCTAATGCTGTATGCTCATGAACATTTTTTTAAAAAAACAAGACATTTATATATAAACAACTATTTTGACTTCACCTTCTTTGGCACAGCGGTGCCACATTTGCATTGAGATTCTATGATAAGATAAACATCATTCTAGAGATTCAGGGACATACATTTCTTATCTAATGAAGGGATAAGTCCTGGAAATGCAAATAAATAAAAACTATTACTCATTAATACTAGAGCTGGTCAAAGCCTCATAGTAATTCCTGCCAAGATCCCAACACCAATCTACTAAGAGACGAGGTTTAAATTCAGAGCACCCATGAAAGGAAACATCTTTGTTTGTTGTTTAAGTAGTAATTTGTCTTTAGGTATTTTCTTTGTTTTACTTATAAATAGGAATGCTTCATTTTCTTTGACTACTATGGGCTGTAGAATAAGACCTGAGTCTCAAATTTAAAGTTAATTGTGAATATACAGTAGTAACCTTTTACAAGGAAGCAAAAGAGCACACAATAAAAATGTTAATGCAAAGGACAAAGTGATCTATGCATTTGCAGATATAACTAGTTCACAAGTAGGAAGGAAAGTCAGCAAAAAGAAGTAATAGCCAGCCATAATTATATTTGGAGCCCAGAATCTTCATGTTATAGAATTCCCAATGACTATTGATTCTACCACTCTGGAATCTTTGAAAGAACTCCTTCTATATAATGTATCTGAACTTCCTAATACTTGACAGCAAATAATTAATCAAGCATTAGAAGGTCTTGTAATTCCAATAAAAAGCAAATATTGAAGACATCTAAAGCTTTTCATGGAAGGCATGTTTGCAAGGAAATAGTTTTAAGTGATGAAATGAACTCTTTCATTCCCAACTATTTTTTGTTTGTAATCGTACTGCTACTTTCTTCCCCATTATTCCATATGTTTGTTTACATTTCAGAGGTAGTTAATTTTCAAAGTCTAAAAGGATTTATTGCCAACACTTTTTAAAGTGAACATCTGTCATTTCACACACCAGTGTTATGCACCTGCTCAAAGCCCTTCAAGAGTTTTCAGAGTTTTCAGAATTTCGTGGAGAGGGCTCCAATCTATGCCTAATATCCATAAATTGGTGTATCTCCCACTAAAACTCTTCGGTTCCTGAGATTAAAATAGTGACTCCTAAGAGGATCATTGAGGTCTACCTAGCTGGAAAGAAAGGTATTTGCATTCATAAATGACAACTTGAAGAATTTCAGTTAAAAGTAAAATGCTACTTGTCTTTATTATGCTTTCTAAGATTTACCTGCATAGGTAAATAGCTAGTTTATTACTTGAAGGAGGTGCTCACAAAATGACTAAATGAAAGACTTATATTCAAAAGATTGTATTCTTCTCGCAGCTGTGGTTATGAAGATAACATTGGATGAGATTTGATAGCTGGGTCCAATTTCAAGTAACTGCCCTGTGTAATTCTGTTAGGGGAATGCTGCATGAGAAGGCTGCAGACATGGCCATAGCTTATGTAGAATGACTATATATTGGAAGCGGCCAGAGTTGTTTAGCTAGCTTGTAACAAAATCTGAAAGCATTCTTAAAGGGGTTTAGTAGAAGTACCATCTGTTCATACATATTATACATGGATGAGACTCTTCCAAGAAATTCTGTAAGCTCTAGAAAATTTCTAAGCAAATTTTGGGTAAAATGCATAATTTATGTGTATGATTCACAAGACCGTGATGAAGAATAGTTGACGATTGCTATACCACCTTGCATTTCAATAGTCATTAATAGATTGTTACCTGTTACTGGTAATGCATAAAAATATGCCTACATTATAACTGTATTAACTCCATCAGGCCAGCATTGTGGACATGGATCATAGATTAGGCAATTCCGTTTCTTTATTCCTAGGAAGGGGGCAATGGCAAACCGCTTCTGAAAAACTTTGCCTAGAAAACTGCAGGGATTTGTCCAGGCAAGCTCTGAGAATTGGACACTATTTAAAAGAAACAAACAAAAAAAATGTCCTCTTGAAATCTGCTGCATCTCTTATTCTTCATGCTAGCAAGGATTCTCATTGAATTTACTCAGATTTTATTCACCTTGCTTACTGCAGATGTAATAGAAATGCATGTTGCCATTGCAGTGAAACAAATAACTTCCTATAAGAATATAACCGGAAGAAAATTAGATATTGACTTGAAGAGATGTTTCTACTTGGTTGTGAAAAGTTAATTCATTATAGAATCAAAGATGAGTTTCAGAATGGATTGTTTCTGCCCTTTTTCCTATGTCCTTTCTGATTGTTATTATATGTATTGTATAGATATTCCCTCCTCAGTTATTTACTAAATTATTCCTTTTATTTCTGATATTTCATCTTTCTATGCTGTATCTGTGTCCTGGCTGAAGCTTCTGAAGTGCAGACCATGCAAACTTACCTAACACATTGGAATCAATCATAAAATATATTATGTATCAGAGAAGAAAGCCAGGATTACAAATCTGCAATTAAGGTCTTTCTCAATGGAAAATCTCTTAAAATATTTCAAATGTTATATAAACATTATATTTTTTGTAAACACCCCAGGACAAACCACCCAACAATCTTCAAGTTATTAATTCCAATTGTTTTTCTCCTCATGGGTGCATACATTTTTTTATCAGCTGTTCTGCATACCCAGTAAATTACATCCTTAGTTGTCCAAGTGGACTTTTGCTACATATGGAGGGGAGCAGAGGAATCAAGCCTAAGAACCGATTTGGGCAAGGATAGAAAAACTACAAGTGGGAGAAAGGATTCATTTCAGCAATACAGCCAATTATAGATATAGTTTATACGAAACTTTTCTGTGTTTGGATCAAACAACATAATCATGTTCAAGAGCTCTCTGGATATTCCTCAGTATGGTGTAGGTACAACACTGAAGCAATATGGTCCATTTTCGCAATACACGATTCACATAAGCAGCTGTACAATATTTCCCAACTATTTGTCAATTTATATGGAAATGCACAATGCCATGCTGTAACGCAAACCCTGGGCTACAACTTGATTGCTAAATATAGATTGGGGTCATTGGTATGTCATTGCTTCTCCGGTTAGCTGCTGATCATGCATATAAAAATGAAATAGGTACCTACTATTGAGTTGTTGGAGTGGCCACCCTCTTTTGCAACTTCCAGAAATTACTGGAAATTGGGGATATCGCTTATTTTCCTCTCCTTTGAAACAATAGTGCCTCTATATGATAAATTGAGTCCATGCTGAGGCCCTTGAACAGATGGAATTCAGATTTTTTTCTATTCTCCCCAAAGCATCTTCCATAGAAACCCATTTATGAAGGCAAAAATGGTGAAAACCAAACTGCACCTTCACAATTTCCCAAAGAATCATAGCAAAAGTGGGTTCAGCCCAAGATAATTTCTGATTTGTTGGCTGAACCGGATATCATAGGTGAAAGGTTGTCCTTAACTGGGCAAGATGAAAATCAATCTCCCTGAAAATGCTGCCTTTCATTAAACCCACCCATTCTACACAGGTGCCCCTCAGCTTATGACTACCATTGGGACCAGAATTTCCATTGCAAAGCAAGGTAGATGTTAAGTGAGTTGCATCCAGTTTTATGACCTTCTTTGCCACAGTTGTTAAGTGAATCACTGCAGTTGTTATTGGATCATACAGTCATTAGGCAAATCCGACTTGCCCCATTATTTTTTGCTTGTCGGAAACTGGCTGGGAAGGTCACAAAGGGTGATCACATCACCCCAGAACTCTGCAACTATCGTAAATAAAATGCTGGTTGCCAAGTGCCCAAATTTTGATCACGTCACCCTGGAGATGCTGTAATGGTTGTAAGTGTGAGGACTAGTTGTAAGTCACTTTTCTTTCAGTGCCATTACAAGTTTGAATGGTCACTAAATGAATGCTTTTAAGCTGAGGGCTACCTCTGTGTAATTGAGTTTAGTGCTAAGCATGAGAAGGATGAATAATAAATAATAAAAGCCTGCCTATAAGCATCCTAAGCTACATTCCTTCAATAAAGATGTACCTAAACCCAAGAGTTTATCTAAGGAGGTTATAATATATCTGCTTTAGCAGCTCAGGAAGCACTATTTTCTTTCATTTGGAATGTGTGTGTTTGATTGTTGCATTCAGTTGTTTTCCCTATATACTCCTTTTCAGAATAAATTCCTTATCTCTAAAATTTGGCTTCATTGGTTTTAAGAGTGAATTTGTCATTAAGCCCTTTCCCACATGGAAGACTGCATAGTTACATAGCTTACAGGTAGTTTTCAGGATGAAAAACAAGGTTAGTTTCTGGATTTGAGCTGGAAGATCCACAACACTTTCCCTCTTATTTTTCTAGCAGGGTTTAAGGGAGTAATCCTTCTTCCCTTTACAGTATAGAGTGACTCAGAACTTTCCAACTGGACAGATTAGTGGATATCAAGAAATTTGGTCTGACTGGCTACTAGAAAACCAGCTGCCAGTCTATCCTCAACCACTGAGGGTAACTAGATCAGATTATATCTCTTAGCCCATCACTGTATTGTTGTTAGGAAAAATGGAAGGAAGGAGCACTACGTGTGCTGCTTTGAGCAGCTGAATTGAAAATGAAGTATACATCTAATAAAGGGTGGCATAGTGACTCAGTGGCTAAGATGCTGGGGTTATTGGCCGGAAAGCCAGCAGCTCAGGTTCGAGACCCAAGATCCATATGACGGGGTGAGTTCCCATCCCCACCCCAGCTCCTGCCAATCTAGCAGTTCGAAACCATACAAATGCAAGTAGATAAATAGGTACCACTTGGGTGAGAAGGTAACAGTGCTCTGTGATGCCATGCTGGCCACATGACTGGGGAAATGTCTTTGGACAGCTCTGGCTCAGTGGCCTTGAAACAGAGGTGATCCCGGCTCCCTATAATCAGCTATGACTAGAGGAGTAAAGTCCACAGGGATTCCTTTATACATCTGATAACTAAATAACAAATAAGCCTTTTGTAATTATGTTTAACTAGAGAAGATTTCTTGTAGAAGGGGTCTGTCACCATATCTTCCATCCCAGTCTGAAACATACTCCCTGCATGAAAATTACTAGGAGTGCCTATGACAGGTAGATAGTAGCTGATTAACTTCTCTGGAGTAGATTACTGACAAATCACTACTATAAATTATATGTACTGAGTACTACCGGTAGTCATATAGTTATGGATTTCACTGAATGACTATGGGATACTCAGTTTTCTTGACCGAAGATATCTTATGACTGTTGTGGAAAAATCCTGGAAATTAGTATGTACTCTGGACTATAAATAAATTAAAATGTATGAATAGAAAAATTTGGCTATGGTACAACATTTTCAGTGCATAACCCAGTTGATAATTCAGGACATGGAGTCCTTAGCACTGGCTATGATACAGACAGAGAGAGATCTGGATCTTATTAATATATTGATGAGAACCAAACTGCAAACATTCAGTGATCTCAGTAACATAAAAACAAACAAACAAACAAACAAAAAACCCTACTTGTTTCTACCTTAAAATTGTCTTGGCTTTGTTGTAAGTAAGGAACAAGATTTGAGTCTAAGATAAAAGGCTAACTAAATCTCAGAAATTCAACTCTTATTAAAAGAGATAGTATTTCTATAAATTGTTTGGAGCCTATTTAATTTTATGTATTGAGGGTTTAATTTCTCTACTATATATATATATATCGTAAACCAAACAAATATTAACGATCACCAGGATAAAAATCTTAAACAAAGACTGTTTAATTTACAAAGCTAAGCTTTCATCGGCCACACTGCCGACATCGTCAGAGCATAAAATGTGAGATTTGGGAGTCCGTTCTTATATGACTGGCTGTTTCTGCACCCGGACCCTTGACCTAGTCATCGGTCCGCTCATCAGCATCAGGCGCTTCGTTCTTAAAGGGGCCGTCTCCAAAGTTGTCCTCTCCCCTCCAGTTGCTATTGTTCCTTTGGCATGTGTGTTAGCGCTGGGGGATTGAGTGTCGGATTGCTCCTGCTCATCCTGCTCAGCGCTGGGGGATCGAGTGTCAAACCATTCCTGCTTCTTCCCCCCCCATCTCCATGGCCCCATTTGTCTTGGTTTGCCTCCATGTCCCTAAACTACCCGGCGTCTTCCTATTCACCAGTCCTATCATTTTCCTTGCTCGTGTGTAAACGTCTGGGGGTTGTTCCTGTCCCCTACTCCCCTCTTGTCTCGCTGTCGGATGGGCCCCTCTATCTGTTGGTGGCTTGTCTATCGGGCGTGCTCTTAAGGTTGCTCCCCCCGCTCGTTAGATGTGTAGTTTCCTGGGCGCGCGTGCGGGAGCGCAGGAAATAGTCATCTCGCGGTTTGCACACGCTGTTCGTTGCTCCCTTCGTCACTGGCCGTGGCCGCGTCTCTATCGCCCAGTCCTTCACAGGGCGTATCTCTGGTGCCCCTCTCCTCCTCCCAAGCTCCGCTACCCCCCTTTTGCGTGTGTGACTGCTTGGGGGGTGGCCATCCGACCGGCACTTTGGAGTTCTTCCCCCCCTTCTCCCGTATGTGTGCGTGTGTCGCGGGGTTGGCTATCTGATCATTCCCGCTTGTTACCCTCCTCCCCCTATCTTAGCTGGATTGGGCTGTGTGCATCTGGGGGATCTATGGGGTGGGCTTCCCCTGTTCTTCTTCCACTCGTCGCCCTTGTGCCTCCTTGTATGTGAATGCCTAGGGGTTGGTTGTCTGGTAGCACTCGGCCGCCCCCCCCCTTTCCTTTTTGTGCTCAGCTGGGCCTGGGGTGTTGTCTTGCCTGTAAGGTGCACCTCCAGTTCATTGTTCTCTCCGGGAATCGTAGTAGTCCTTTCCATTGCTCCATCCTTCCAGTCCTGCAGAGTGCGGGCTGGTTGCCTCTGTTGCCGGTTGGTGCGATGCCCTCCCCACCCCTTCAACATTTGATATGCAGGGCCAAGCTCTATATGTCGGTTGATAGAGTTTTCATCTGACATCCAGGCTTCCTTGAGCAGGCGGCCTCCCTTGGTGGTATCTCGGGATATGGCCTCCACATTAGCGAGGTCAAACCCATGGCCATGGTTGGCCATATGGGTCCATACCTGTGAGTGTTGTTCCTGCCTCTTAATTGCCAATTCATGTTCATGGACCCTGGTTCTAAGTCTCTTGGAGGTTTCTCCAACATAGTTGCAGGGGCAGTCTTTGCATCTGATCCTGAACAGGATGAGCAGGAGCAATCCGACAATCAATTCCCCAGCGCTAACACACATGCCAAAGGAACAAAAGCAACTGGAGGGGAGAGGACAACTTTGGAGACGGCCCCTTTAAGAACGAAGCCCCCGACACTGATGAGCGGACCGATGACTAGGTCAAGGGTCCGGGTGCAGAAACAGCCAGTCATATAAGAACGGACTCCCAAATCTCACATTTTATGCTCTGACGATGTCGGCAGTGTGGCCGACGAAAGCTTAGCTTTGTAAATTAAACAGTCTTTGTTTAAGATTTGTGTCCTGGTGATCATTAATATTTGTTTGGTTTATGACATGTGTATACCCGGGATTCGGATTTTTAGTATAATCAAGAACATATATATATATATATATATATATATATATATATATATATATATATATATATATATATATATATATATATATATATATATATATATATATATATATATATATATATATATATATATATATAATAAGCTGCCCCATATGCCCCACACCTGCTTACCTTACAGGTCTCCCACACCGCGACACCTGTTGTGCCGCTACTTGACTTCTTCTGCAGCTGCTTGCTGCCACTTGTAGCCGGCTGCCATGTGGCACATTGCGTCATTGCTGCTCCTCCTGGCAGGACAACGCATGGCGCTTTGGGCCACTTCCACTGCTCACATGCTTCAGGCCGCTTCTGTTGCTTGCGCGCTTTGGGCCACTTCTGTTGCTCATGGCAGGAGGCCACATGGCATCCTCCCGCGAGCAGCAGAAACGGCCCGAAGCGCACGAGCAACAGAAGAGGCCCTAAGCACTGTGCAAGCAGCTGAAGCGGCCCAAAGTGCATGAGCAACAGAAGCCGCCCAAAGCGCTGCACAAGGAGCAGAAGCGGCCCAAAGCTTGTGAGCAACAGAAGTGGCCCAAAGTGTACGATCAGCAGAAGCAGCTCGAAGCACCATGTGGCATCCTGCCAGGAGGAGCGGCAACGGCGCAATGAGCCGCATGCCATCCGGCCGCAGGTAGCAGCAAGTGGCCGCAGAAGAAGTCAAGCAACGGTGCGACAGGTGTCGGGACATGGGAGGCCTGGCTGCGGTGGTCCTAAGGTAAGACATTCTCCAAAATTAAGACCTAGTGCCTCTTTTGGAGGTAAACAAAATATAAGACCATGTCTTAATTTCGGGGAAACATGGTACATACATACCGTGTTTCCCCGAAAATAAGACCAACTGGAAAATAAGCCCTAGCATGATTTTTCAGGAAGCTTGTAATATAAGCCCTACCCCAAAAATAAGCCCAGTTAAGATCGTCAACTAGACAGATGAATTTAGTACCATATTTCCCTGAAAATAAGACCTAACTGGAAAAAAAGCCATAATGCATCTTTTGGAGCAAAATTTAATATAAGACCTTGTTTTCAGGGAAACACATGTGTGTGTGTGTGTGTGTGTGTGTGTGTACAGTGTGTGTGTGTATGTATGTATGTATGTATGTATGCATGCATGTATGTATATGCATGTAGATGTGATACTCTGAGATTTGTAAACAAGAATGTTTATATATACATAAATACAAATGTAGTCATCCAGGGCATTTTTGAAGCAGATGCATAAAAAGCTCTCTCTATAATATCCCAATATGTGAGCAAATAACTGGATGACTGGACTAAAATATATGAGCAGCAGTGTAAAAGGAAGCTTTGAGTGCTGAGCTAATATGCCACAGATAAGGCAGGATGCTTTCTGTTCAAGTCCTTTTCAATATCCAAGGCTCAGACGACCATTTAACTTTTAGAGTGTGGGATTTCATAGCATTTGAGACATCATCTGAGACCAGTTGGTTCTCAGTGCTTGGATCAATATTGACAGGGAATAGCAGAATCACAAATATTTACTTAAAGGCTTTTCCTACTTGCATCTAACTACATGAAGTGCTTTGACAACCTTTCACATCCCCATGATGTTGTCTTTGATCCCAGTCTATAGGTGAGAGAGATTTAAGTCCTACATTGTGTTGCAAACCTAATTGGGACAGTGGTGTATTTTTGCTGGCTTTGAAAAAGTCTTCTCACTGTTCAGATTCCCTGACTGGCCAAAGGGACTTAAGGTCTTCCTTTCTTCATCTTGCTGTATATTTTGAGTATTTTTTTTTACTGATCTCTTATGTTATATTTTTCAGTATACTTGAATATTCTTTGCTGTCTCATGTTATGTTACTATGTTATTTTCTTATATTGCCTTGGAATAAAGAGTTAAGTAGTTATACTAATATGGTGATTGCAGTGGTGGGATTCAAATATGTGAACAACTAGTTCTCTCTGTGGATGCCACTTCCAGAAGTCCATTCTGGGCCTGGACAACAAAAAATTAGCTACCGGTTCTGCCGAAGTGGTGCGAACTGGCTGAATCCCACCACTGGGTGATTGCTTTGAAATTGAAAAGCATCTGTGACCCATTGGTCTGGGGACAAAGCCATATGACATCCAAGTCCATTAATTCTGTTTAACAGCATTTCTCTTCTAGGGAGGCATCCTTGCTTTCTCCGTTCATATCTCCCCATTTGCTTGTGCTTCAACAGAGAAACTCTGTTATTCATTCTGAATTATTCCTAAATAATTGAATCCTATCCATTTTTTAAAAAAAAAATCAAATCACAAAGAAAAACTATCCTTTGCATAAAACATGGTATATACTGCAAGTATTTACAATAAGTTTATTAAATAATATAACTTTCAAATAGTCAGAAACATTACATGTACTAATATTTAACTTGAGAGGAAAATTAGTAATTTAGAAGAAAAAGAAAAAAACACAATCTAATGTATACTTGGATATTCATTTTCCTGCAATCCACATTGAAGTAAAAATGAAAAGTCAATGGAACTACTATCTACATAGAAATAGGTATTTTACCATATGTCAATCTTGAATCTTAGATACTGCAGTAATAAATGCAGTAATGCAGTAATAAAAATGAAATAAAAATGAGTACAAAAACAACTTATGGTAAATAAAAAGCATATCTTATTGCAACTTACATTCTCCTTTTAGCTCATTACTCCACACACACAAACACAAAAAAGACACTGCTCTGTTGTGAAATCTGAATTTTATTGGTCATACACAGGACAATACAAAACTGCAGCAACAGGTTATACAAGGCACAATGAAACTCTGTGAGGATCTTACCTTAAGCTTCCATATTTGGGATGCAAAAACCCAAAATTTTTCATAATGGTGTTAACCAGAATTAACCATTAAAGGCATAACCAGACATGGCTTTTGATCCTCATGGGACCCTATTGGAGTGTATGAATCATTAATTAATAATTATAGTTAATTATAATCAGAATAATTTTAGTATTAAAATAGTATGTAGTTATCTTGATTTTATATATGTGTGTGTGTATGTATATATACTTGTATACATACACACACACACATACACACACATATATTCAGTCAATTGGGATGTTGGATGCTGTTGTTCAAATCCTTGCATTATTACATGAAAAACTGAAACCTAGCAGGGTAAAAAGTGCCCAGCAATATCAGTTTGTGTCCCACATAGCTGAAATCTCTCTCTTGCCTCATATCATTAAATATTCATTTCATAGTAACACTGAGCTAGATGGATCACTGGTGTGGTTCGGCATAAAGCAACTGCATGTCTTCCATCTTACAGATTTCTGTAAAGCTCCACTCTATATGAGAACTGCTTCTTTTCTGAATTTCAGCCCAGCTGGGATGTGACAACTCTCATAAACTTAATTTTGCAGAAGAGAGCCCAAGTGAGAGTATTGCCTGTCTGGGGACTGCAAAAGCTGCCCATGTGTTTGTTTGTTTTTCTAAGAAGCCATCTGTGACACCAATCAAACGTTCTGAGAGACACTCTATTCCTATTTAGTCATGCCTTACTCCTTTTGCTTGAAGAATGTGGCAGAGGGAGATAAGATCAGAATGTATTCCAATATGCCATGTGCTAGAAGATGAATGAGCATATTTCCTGGTAATCCATCATTGATCCTCCTTGCCTCTTCTCAGACAAACAAATACAAGTCTTGGATGAAAATCAAGCTTGAAAACATTTTTTTAAACAAATGAGCAAATGGTATTTTTCTTAAAAAAGAAACTAGAATGATCACAAATGGAGAGAGAGAGAGAGAGAGAGAGAGAGAGAGAGAGAGAGAGAGAGAGAGAGAGAGAGAGAGAGAGAGACTAACTTGACTATTTCACAATTCCAGAGTCTTAATTATAAAGTAAAAAAGACCATAATTTCTACTATAGGGAAAGGAAGGGGGTATGTGAAAATGTATTCCTATTTAAAATGATTTTAGCTATAGAGAGTGCAGAAATTACAAACCTAAACAGCATGATGTTAAGTAATAAAGGAGAGAACTAATGGCAATGGATTGAAATGCATATATTTTCTTTTTACCATCGTAATTTATAATTGCTATTGAGATATAGCTTCCTAGTCTTCCAAGATTACAACATATGGTCCCCAGATGATACTCTGTTTTATTATTACTTATATGGTATAAGTAACATCTGGTTAGTTTGTACATCACACTTTGTAGTAATTTAGGGAAATCATTTTCCTCCTACAATGCGCTGATTTGTAAAATCATGTTGTCAAAAGTAATGAGGTAGGATAATGAAGAAAGAAAAAACTTATTTTGTACATGTCTGTGGTACTCTCCCCTTATAAACTAGCCTAAATTACAGTCTACAAGCAATAGTCTAAGGCCATACACAACCAGGAGAAGCCACAATGACATCATGACATATATGACATCATTTATTCCCTTGTCTCCTGTGGCAAAAGTTATCTGTAGGGGAGGATTAAATAACAGGTAAAATGTAGCAGAAAATCATTCTTTTCTGGAACCTTTTTTCAGCAATGCATGAAAAAGTCATACTTGAAGTAACAACCAGCAGTTTAAAATGACTAATGGACATTGTCCCACAACATCTCCAACAGAATCACTAACTCTGAAAAAGCTGCAACAAAAGTATCTCGAGGAACAGCCCATCTTTTGTGCATGCTGCCTCACTTAGATCCTGCTCATAAAAATTCTTTGGGTACTATAATTTAGTGAAGGGGTAGAAGAACAAGGCTATTGTGGATGTCTATGGAGATTCTCAGTTATCCATGTCATGGTTGTCCCCAAGGTGCTTTTTCAAAAAGCAACTGGACTTTGTTTTTCTTTGAAGACGTTTCATGTCTCATCTGATGTTCTGCTTCAGAACTGAAGAAGCTTCTCGGATGAGAAGTGAAACATCTTCAAGGAAATCAAAGTCCAGTTGCACCTTTGGGACAAGGGAGTTCTATTTATGGAATGCCCTTTCTAGGAGGAAACACCTGGTGTTCATAGTGATGTCTTTGGCATTATTCCACCTTTTCAGTACTTTTTTCAAGTTCTTTTCTCACTATTGGGATAATGCCTCTTTGGAATCCTCCCGCCCATACACACACACTATATGAGGTGAGGGGGAGATGGACCACATGGTAGGTCTTCTCTGTTGTAGTCTCTATACTTTTGGAACTCTTTGGCTTTTGTAAGGGAATGTGTGGATGACCTTGGGGAATG
The DNA here is from genome assembly GCA_023970755.1 of Azemiops feae. Classification (NCBI taxonomy): domain Eukaryota; kingdom Metazoa; phylum Chordata; class Lepidosauria; order Squamata; family Viperidae; genus Azemiops; species Azemiops feae. The sequence continues at coordinate 3,163,100 of JALGBA010004287.1, forward strand.
AGGAGAAGAGATGCTGCCTATGAAACAATTAAAGAAGAGAAGAAGGAGCCCCCAGTGGCTTATCAGCCAGAGGAATAATGTTAGGAAGGATGTGCTGTAATTGATCAGGCAGTTAAAAATGTCATTGGGAAGTTTGTACTTTCAGACCTGTAAATTCTGTTAATATAACCTTATAATAAACTAGATTTAGCTCATCTAGTTGTATTTCCTCTATGGTTTATTCTCTTTCAGGATGGCATAAACTTTCTTTCTGCTTGGTAGAATCTCATACCTTCCATCAGTTCTGTGAAGGGTAACAAAGATCCTGCAGTGTCTCCTCCTCTTCAGATCTTTGCTAAATCTTTTTTGATCTCGTCCAGGTGCACTTGAGGAGACTTCAGACTTCTCTCAATACAGCAATTCTTCAACAGTGTAATGCTGTCTAGTCCACCTCAGAGTCAGTAGCCAACATTAGTCTTTACTAATACCAATAACATATTTTCAATAGCCAGTGCTGTCTAGGTTCATCTTGGGTTTTTCTCAAAAATTATTCTTCCCAGATTTATTTATTTTAACTCACTGTCTTTTTTACCAACTGAGGAGCTACCCTTCTTTTTCTTTTACGAGAATATTCTTCTCTTCCTATGAGAAGTTATTTCCCCTTCTTTCAGATAGCTAGTATTGGTTACAAAAGTATGGAGTATCTATTTAGGTGCTTGACAAACTCATAGAAATATGTGGATTTTTACAGGCACTTAGTTGTTTCAGATTTGCTCAGAATATCATGTTAGAAGCAAATGAGTTGTCCTCCTTTTACAGTTGGAGGATTATCAAGGCTACTTTCTTTGAAGCAAATAGGACAGTATGCTTTTTATTAACTTTTCAACAATTAGGGTTTTTTTTTACACATTTTATTGTACTATATCTTTGTTGTATGCAACCTAAATCAATTCTAGTCAGATAGATGGCTATATAAGTTTGATAAATGCATAAATGGTTGCATCTTTCCTGTAATATATGTTAATTATATTCCATTGTTTTTATTGTTTCACTAGTTCTCTGCTTCTAGTATTTTAGTGATTCAAAGAATTTTACTTATTTGGCAAATTAAACATTTAACAAGCAGGCAGTATAATCTAATTTTAACAGATGAATTGGAGGGACACAGTTTCTATTATTCATTACTTTCCATTAAATCCCAAAATACATGATTAAATCATTTGTATGATGATGTCATCACACAATTGATGCAATTCAAAGCAAGGTTTTCAGCGTGGCAGGACAAGAGTGGCCACCCAAGCACCTCTGAAGAGTGTCAGTTGAGAAGATGTCATATTTGTCATACTGCCTGACTGGAGTTCAGACTACCAGTCCCCAAGACAAATCAACCTGAGAAGAAAGAGGGAAGGTCTCCTTTGGCTTGTTCCCATAGCTGCTTATCTTCTCACTTTCCCTTTGCCTCTCTGTCCTGCTCAGCAATGACACTTTGTAGGAGAGCCTCCCCACTGCCTGTCCCCCTCCCTGAGCTGCTGTAACCTTCCATTTTTACATCAGATGTCATCTCCTAAGGCTTCAATTAAGCAGCCACAAACTGCCTTCTGATTGATGAAGATGTACAGGCTGGGTCCTTGAGGTGAACTCAAAGAACATGGATGTTATTGGTAATGGAGAAAGTCATCAGGGAGTGGTGTTGGCTGTGAGGAAGAGCAGAAGACAGTGAGTGAGCAGCACCTGAATACCAAAGGAGAAACAACAGCATTGTGTTCTCCGTGTAATGATATGATTATGCAAATGTCATAAATCACAGTGGAATTTGATTTGTTGCATATGTAATCCCTTTCATAGAGGTTTTCACTGTATAAGATATATTTGAACAGCCTAGCTAGTTATCAGAAATAATTAATCTCTAGAAATTAAGCTGATGATAGAACTAGTTTAAGTATTTTAAATTAAAATATGTTGTTATTTTACCATAACCTTTTTCCTGATTTTTCTCAATCTAGAATGATTAACCCTATTTTTATATTTATAAATATATTTATTTATATGCAAATATATAAATGTTGTTCTACTTTTCTTTTGTCATTTTATGATTTTATCCATGTTGCATCAATATTCATTCAGTGAAAAAGTATTTCATACACAGATTAATGAAAATAATGTGATGAAATGTAATCTGGATTCCCAGGATGGAAATGCTGCATTCCAGAGGACCAAGAGACAGTGAAGTTTAGATAGTTAGGTTGGAAGACAGATGGTCAAGATAGCTCCTCACTAGAACTTCTCAGAGTATATCTTTAATGATGGAAGTAGTTACTTTAGTTTGGCAAGATTTCTAGTTTGGCAAGAACAATAAAGATAAAAAGCAACATTGTATGTCCTTCTTGGTTTCTGGGCCCTGTCAAATAGTAAGACACAATCACTTTTACATAATTGAACCTCTTGCCTTCAAATTTTACTTCCTTCCTGTGATTACAAGCCTATCATTTCATCAGCCATATAATAATGTTTCCTTTATAACTGTGACATTTCAAACAAATAGCAAACCCTATACAGTTCTACCTGATAACATAACATTTGTTGGAAAAAAAATATGGTAAATATTACCTCTTATTTTAATTAAGTAACTTACGCTCCTCCAAATAATTATACATTTGCAATGTCTTATTGTAGCAGAATCCAAATACTTAATTAACAGATGCATTAAAATTTTATGCTGAGTGTTTGAGGGTTAAAACATTGCTGTTTAATATGTTAAATTACTTCTCTCATAAAATTAGTTAAACATATTTAATGAAAATTAAAGTCATTTAATTCAATATAACTAATTACTTCCAATCAACAGAGTTCAGAGAACTGAGGGCAGATGTCTACTTTCTACCTCCTCCATCAACTGCAACTCCTTGAAAATTTTAATTTAAAGGTCAAAGCACTTTTAAGAATAGCATATGGTTTTGGAATAGAAGAGGGAGGGCTGTAACTGCAGAATGGAAGCAGGGCTCTTATTCAAGCTGAACTTTGGACTTCCTGCCACCTTTCTTGTACTGTATTGCCCACACTTTATAAAGTTGCTTGAGTGAGTGATATATATAATTAGCTACTTAACTAATAATTAGTTAAATATTTTAGCCATGTCTAGAAGAGCTGAAATAATTGAAGAGAGAAAAAATCTCAAGCTTCCTTTCTAACATTGTCCCATTTGGCTTCATAATTGTGCTTCAAACAAGCAGTGGCACAAATGTGTTACATCTCTGTAGCTCTTCATATCAACAGAATCACTTGGGTAAGTGAGAGCAAACTTTGGGAACTGAATCTGTAGCAATACATAACCATGCTCTTTTCTGTAGGCTTCTGCTTCTTGCCAATAATTTATTAAATAGATAGCAAGATTGTTGCAACTAGAAGCTTAAGGTTTTCAGTGGATTTTCACACGAACATCACTAGGTGTTGAAAGTAGTGGTAAGGAAATTTTGGGTTAAGGATGGAGTTAGGTTTAACATATCTCTATTAATGCCAATGATGTTGATCGTGATTCCTGCTAGCTATACACTCAAGAGTAATGTGAAGGAGGCCTACCTACATTCATGTTGAACTACGTATTAGAATTCTTGAAGCCAGAAGGAAATCAATAGCCAAGGAGTATGGGGCCACCACAACCCAAAAAGCAAATTATCTTCCACACAAAGAAGGGGGGAAGGGAAAAAAAAACAGTTGCAGGTTGTCTATGGAGATTCTTAGTCATCCAGGTCATGGTTGTCCCAAAGGTGCTTTTTCAAGAGGCAACTGGACTTTTTTGTTTTTCTTTGAAGATGTTTCACTTCTCATCCAAGAAGCTTCTTCAGCTCTGACTGGATGGTAGGGAATGGAAGGATTTATATTCCTTGGTCATTTGTGTTCTTTTAGAGAGTCACTGAGGCCACTTGGAAGTTTATCTGTGTCCTCAAGGTCACCTGAGTAGTGCAAATGGGTGTGGAGCCTTCTTGGAATATTTGAAAGGACTGTGTTGTATACTGGAGATAAATATAAGAGAACAAACCCATCAGGACAAGATTTAGCAGTCCGTCTGCATTTAAAAGACAAAGGCCACTCTTTTGAAGACAGCAAAATGCACATTTTGGACAGAGAAGACCGCTGGTTTGAAAGAGGCCACCTGTGTCAAAATTGAACAGCCCTCTCTCAACAGAGGGGGAAGAATATGGCATCATCTATAACCAAAAAAAAAAAAAATGGCAAGCCCTGTACTTTTAACCCAGGTGCACTGAGGCCTGGCATTGCATATTAAGCAGTATCATGGGCAATTTGAATGCTACTTAAATGTTTCATCAGGAGCACCTGGAATATTTTTCTTGCTTCCTCTTTGTGATCAATCATAGACATTGTTAAGAAAAATTAGGATCACATTCTTACCCTGGCATTGACAAAAAGCAGCTGCCAAAGCTGCACAGAAGAATGTGTGTTGTAAGAATGACAGCATATGGTTTTGTTGAAACAGCTACATAACACAAAGGTAAATGTTGGCAAAGGAGCTGTTCGAGCAGGTAATCAACCACAGATGGTGGTTGCTTAACCATGGTTCTATATAAATCTAGCCCATCTTAATGCTGTAGATTCATCCCATTGTTTTTAATCTGCTGGGAAGATTATTCTTATTTCCAGCATTTCCTCATATGGACATACTTAAATATAATAATCTCTAATGCTATTAATATTAAATGTCAGTTTTGTATGTATGTATGTATGTATGTATGTATGTATGTATGTATGTATGTATGTATGCAGGCAGTCCCCACTTTGTGACCACAATTGGAACTTTGTTGCTAAGTGAAACATTATGTGACAGTGACAGACTTAAGCTGTCACTTCCATTGAGGTTGTTGGGTCACTTCACTGTGGGTCATTAAAGAAGATTTTACATTACCATAACTTGTGATTTTACTACTGGCTTCTCCATTGAGTTTCCTTGTCAGAAACTAGTTGTGAAGTTCACAAAAGGTGATCATGTGATTGTGTGATGCTACAATGATTGTAAATGGCCTTTGGTTACAAAATGCCCCAAAGTTGATCAAGTGACTGTGTCATAAATGTGAAGACTGGTCATAAAATTAATTTTTCAATACCATCACAGCTTTGAATGGTCACTAAACAGTGCAATCATTAAGTGAAGTCTACCTATGGGCAACTGTCATGTTACATTGACATTCCCCCTACTTCTCCTTCAACCGCACATTCCATCACACCTTCAGACTTGCAAGATTCTGTTACTATAATCTTACAATAGAAGAGATATTAGAATTCATGATTCTGATTTCCTGGTCTGAATTACCTTGAAATGTGACAATAATGAGTGCTATTGCCTAGGAAACACTAGGGCTTCCTTTGTCCTTCTGAGTCCCTTTTCAACTTGAATGGTGTGTTTTTTAAGCAAGGAAGTTGGATGGCAGGGATTTATTGACCTTCATAAGGTACTTGGGAGACATTTCAGTTTAAATACGTGGTGCATGGTGAATGATTTAATTAAATAATAAATTGCTGCATTAGAAATAAATTCTGCTTATTCTATTTAATGTGAGAGATGCTAAGCTATCCCTGGAGCAGTTTTTGCCACAAAAGAGAAGCCTTTCTACTTAAAGTTATCCAGTGGAATAAGAAAAAATTTAACTAGAATTTCAAGACTGTCTACAGATGTGTTTCAGATGAGTTCCTAGAACCCTGTTCCAAGATACTGAGCAGTCTACTTAGGGGCCAAGAAACAATGGCTTTGAGTTATAAGGAGTTAGATTGCAGTTGGATGTTAAGAAAAAAATTCTTAACAGTAACAGCTGTTAAAAAATAGGGCAGACCCCCATAGATCTTTCCTGGGGTGGTTAAATGGCAGCTAAATAACCATTTGCAGAGATGCCATAGCAATGAATTCCTATGCCAGTGATGGCGAACCTTTTAGAGACTGAGTGCCCAAACTGCAACCCAAAACCCACTTATGCATCGTCGAGTGCCGGGCAGGTGTGGCCCATTGGGTGGGCGTGGCCCATTGGGTGGGCATGGCCTATTGGGTGGGCGTGGCCCATTGGGTGAGCGTGGCTGTGGTGGTAACGGCAGACTGGGTGGGACTAAAAAGTTCAATCAATCAATTCCAACTTTGCAAGATCTTTTTTTTTCCCGCAAGAAGTTGAAATTGACTGATTGAACCTTTTTTTTTTGGCACACGGCGGCGGAGGCCTAAAGCAAAAAGGGTTTATAAAACCCAGCTGAAGGCCTAGGACTGGGGCAATGGCACGCATGCCCACAGAGAGGGCTCTGAGTGCCGCCTCTGGCACCCGTGCCATAGGTTCACCACCACTGTCCTATGCTGAGCAAAGGGTTGGATTAGATTATCTCAAAAGTTTCTTCTCACCCTTCTTTGATTTTAGGCTAGGTCTCCTTGATAAAAGTAATGGGGATCATTTTTGGAAATGTTGCAAAATCCTTATATTTGATCTGATTTGGGAAAACCAGATAACGGGTTTAAATCAATAATGTGGGTTCCTCAAGCATTTGTCATGTCTCAATTCCGTCCTCTGCTTTGTGCTGGCATTCTGGAAGTGATGGAACACAAGTACCATCATTCTACCCAGCATAGGAGGGTGCAGTTTGACATCTGAGCAGAATTAAGTTGAGAAATCACCAGTTGGAGAGAATCATACTGGGATAGGCCACTTTATTCACAATGTGGTATGCATTTTAATTCTTAGTCATTCCCCTTCTGAGCATATGATTCATAAATTGGTTGTTACAAGTGTAAAACAGCAGCAACAAAAATAGAGTGCATGACCTGGCTGAAAATATAGAATCATGAAGTACAGGTAGTCCTCAACTTACAACAGTTCATTTAGTGAGCATTCAAAGTTACAATGGCACTGAAAAATGTGACTTATGCCTGTTTTTCACAGTTATGACCTCTGCAGACTCCCCATGATCAGTTGATCAAAATTCAGATGCTTGGCAACTTCATATTTATGACGCTGCTGTGTCCTAAGGTCATGAGATCACCTTTTGCAACCTTCTCACAAGCAAAGTCAATGGGGAAGCCAGTTTCACTTTACAACCGGGTTACTAACTTATCAGCTGCAGGGATTCACTTAACATCTATGCAAGAAAGGTCATAAAATGGGGCAAAACTCACTTAACAACAGAAATGTTAGGCTCAATTGTGGTCATAAGTTGAGGACTTCCTGTATTCATTTGAACTGAAAATGAAAAAAAAGAAACATTTTAAAACCCACCAGCAATTCAGGCAAATAATGAGGGATCCTCCTCCAGCCTTCTGTTTTTAATAACATTTTGGGGGGGAAAGCAAACAACTGTTGTATGAGCAGGATTTTAAAAAAATAATCTGAAAGATATGAACGCGCTAAGACTCCAGGCTGAATATTTAGATTGCTAATAAAGCATACTCTATAAACAATTGACAATTGCTAAGCTATTGTAGGTTTCTGAATTAGTTCCACTCTTTGAGTCAATTCATGTAGTAATGAACTCAAACATCAACCAGCTCTAGACATCTGTGACACCCAAAAAAAAAAAAAGTACGCTATTATCTATGCTATTTGGTTTGTGAAGTCATTTTGCAGTGAAACTGTTTGAATGTACTTTTGCCAATTTGTGTAATTATAGCATAGAAATATATTTACATCTTGCCAACAGGAGCTTTAGAAAATCTTAATGTTCTTGGATTGTCTTCTTACAAGCTGAATGTAAATCTTTGAGACATTGGGCATAAATGTTATGCTTGAACTATGGCTTATCTAAAGAAAAGGGAGGTTGCAATCTGCCTGCACTCAGCAGGGAAATTCATGTATGAACTTTTGAGCCTTCAGGTCACTACTAAAAACATGGAATCTTTTTTTCTTTCTGGCTGAACACATTAAACTGAAAGAACAATGTGATCTCTGACATTTTGACTAAAGATCCATGTTTTTTCTGGAAAAATATGGTTGGAAAAAGATTGATTAAGCAGGTATCAATGAAAATATTGCCTGCCATATTATTTATGGGCATTTTCATTCAAACAAAGATATCTACTGAAATGTAGCTAATTGCCCACTATTAATCCAACTGGTTAAAAGCCATGAATCTGTTGGGGGGGGGGAGAGAGAAACCTTCATAAGTTGATCTGTTTTCTGGATGTGGTTCTGTGCTTCATGGAATTCATTGTCTGAATGTGGGAAAAGAGGAGACACATATTCTGGAAATGTTTGCAGAGAAAATGCAACTGATAAGAAAGAGTCTTACAGCTCCCATTGTTCAAATATCAGAATATTGCATGCAAATTACATTGTTATTCAGTGATTTATTTTAGCTGATTATAAATATCATTACAATGTAATTACTATCCTTCTCCCCAAAACACATGCCAAAGTCAAGAAAGAAAACAAATTGTAGAGAAGAAAAGTTCAGCTCATAACCCTTCCAAAAAGGTGATCTAAGTACACTATACAAGAGAACAGTATCTCTTTATTCAAGTATAATCTCAATGATTCCAACCTATGCATTCATAAAGGTGCTGCATGGTGTTATATATCTGGTAGATAATTCTCATAAGTCCATGTGTGCTATTTCTTGATGCACCATATACAACCCATTTTCATATCAATAACTCTTTGAAGTGTGGGCCTTTTAAAGCCAGCAATTGTTTTTATCAGTGTGGACATTTCAATTTGCTTAGCAATAGAAGTGATTTGTTTTGTACATTCTAGCTCTAGAATGTTCAGATAGATCCTTTCCTTTCATTCTGGTAAGATTAGAAATTCTAGCAGAGCTTAAGGAGTATTTTCTTTAGGTATTTGTGTTACTTTCTCTGTGTTCTGCCTACAGATGACGTGTCAGGCCCAATAATCCAGGTTCCTCTGCCACAGTATCACCTCTGTAATATAGAAATGTCATTTCACTTGGCATTACAGTGGGGCAAGGCTTAACTCATCTTGGTGAAAATGCAGTAAGTGATCCTGTTTACTGCTGTAAATCTTATCTCATTAATTACTATGCTGATTTTCCATAGCAAATCATGCCCTGGAAAGAATTGAGATAATTCCTTAATAATTCAGCATATAAGTATATGAAATAATCATACATTAGTAGATTAATCAAACCATCTTATTAATGCCCTATCCCTTCATAAAGACTGAGCTTCATAAAACAATGATGTAGTGATGGAAAAGGAGATTTAATTTCTTTCTCTACCTTCAAATCAGTCCGTACACAGAGCCATGACATAATCAGATCCTGAGATGCAAGAGATACACAGATGCAGGTGGATTTGAACATCATTGGATCATATGGTGTTACTGGATGCACCTACCAAATGGACAAGAAAGTAATTAACTGTTGCAGCTGGAATCAGTCAGGTCACCATTCTTGTGGGTTTTATGGGTCCAAAATAAGGTCACTGAGTTTATGTGGCTAAGATGTCTCTAAGTGCTTTCACAAATGAAGAAAGTTTGAAGATGGAGTTTAAAAGGTGTCTTGATTTAATCAGAGCACAGTTCCTAAAATAGTAAAGGGGATTTACTTTTGAAGTAGATCATGTCATAACATCTGAAGTTAGGATTTGTTTCTCTGAGGCTTATTCCCACCTGCTCCTAGGTACTGCTATATTATTTGCCTTGGATTACTTTATTAAGTTATTGCTCCATCTACAATCTCCAGCTCTGATAACATTGTCTAATTTTACTCGAGCCTTGAGTGCGTAACAAACACAATCCACAGCTAGGAACAGAATCGTTTTGAGCTTGCCTCATTGAATATATAACAGTATGGAAATGTAATACTGTATATAAACTCAAATAAAATAGCTGTTTCCCTACTTTGCTTTTCTCTGAGGTTTCCCTTTTCTGTTTTTTTTTTCTGAGAATGGATTCATTTGCTTTTGTTGAAACCTGCTGTCTTCCAATGCGAGGAAACACTTCTTTCATGGTTAAACATTTGTTGCAAAACATCTGGTTGTTCCATGCTTCCAGATGGAGAAATCCTAGTGCTATCACTCCAAAGATACTGTGCAGCTACTCAGACTTTCATTCCTCAAATGATTTTTTTCTTGTAGAAAAAAAAGATGGTGTGAAGGAAGATTGCAAAGGAAATATTATTTTCTCTATACTAACATGCACTGCACAATATGCACATATGTCCAGATATGTTGAGCTCCAGTATCCAGACTTCTAAGGTAACAAGGCTAATTCCATAAAAGCTGGAAATTCTAAAAGTTTTCATTTAGGATTCCCCAATGCTTTGGGGCCAAATGGAATATTTGGACTATTGAAGAATGCTACAAATGTCACAAATAGTTACCATGGAGAGGTGGCCAATCAGAACATTAAAAAATGTCAGAAAGGAAAGGAAGTAATGTTGCAGCAGCATAACAATTTATTTTTTAAGAATAAAAATGTGGAATTTATGTAGTGCTCAGTGGTATTGTTAAGAATGCAGGTTACTCTTTAGTCCAATGTTTTGTTTTGCAGCATGCTAGCTTTCCTGTTAATTTTTAAATTATTTTATCTATCACTATCTTGTTCTCTTTCTCTGTCTTATTCTTTCAGTGTCTTGCTTGTGCTCTCTCTTTTTCTCTGTTTCTCTTTCATTTCAATCTGTCAGCTAGACTGTTTTTGGTCATGGGATTAGTGTTCTTTCAAAAGAGCAATAGATCTTTGTTCATGTCAGAGGTGCAGACCATTTCTATACTTGTAAAATGTCGGTCAGTGTGAACAGTGGCAAGGACAGCTGAAATAATTTTGTAGTTGTTTTTCCCATTAGCAGGTGATGCTTGCTGGGAAGGGAAATGAAGCTGAGAAATCCATCAATCACTTTCCTTAACGTTACAGATTGTCTTTCTTTAGCAACCAACAACTGGGACCAGTAATTCAGTTGTTAAGTGAAGTGGTTGGTAAGTGAGACTGCTGAGTTGTTAAGCAAAGTGGTTGCTAAGTGAAACCGCCATTGGTTTATGATCTTTCTTCAGCATAACTTTGCTTTGTAGACCTGCAAAGGCATAAATATAAATTTTGGTCATAAAGTTACTTTTTCATCATTGCTGTAACTGAATTGTTGCTAAAGAAGGACAACCTGTAAAACCATCAAGGCAGAATAGGATTCAGCAATGCAAGAATGCCAGCACAATTTTCAGATGACTTACAGAGTTCAGGAAAGGATTTTAATTCAGCTGTCTCGCTGAGTGTAGTTTATACCACAAAAGAAAATGAAATTATATTGTTTTGGGGAAGATGGATTAGTCTGCCAAATTCTGGAAAAAATGTCTCCTTTAAATGCTGGTTATGGAAGGAAGAGATGGAAAAGGTTGTAGTTTTTTTATATATATCAGGAGAGGATTTGACAGCATTTGGCAATAAAAGATCCAATATCCTTTCCCAAAGCCCCATGATTAGAGTCTGATCTGTCTGAAAGGAATTCTTAATTTAGCCCCATTGTTCTTTCCATTCTACAGCATAGCTGCAACTCCTGGGGATGTCTGCCTCCCTGAAATGCATTGAGGAAGCAAATCATATCTTTATACCACTGGCAATCCCACTTTATTCTGAGTCAGATTAAAAGATCTTGCTTCACTTTATGAAAGCACAGAAAAAGATGTGATGTAGCTTGATTTGACTCAGGATGTAAGATATAGCAAATCCCAGGGCATATCCTTACTTAGTAAACAGAAGGATATTTTTTTTTCCCCAGTATGGCTGAGGAGACAATTTCCCAGTTTCAACTGTTGCCTAAAGCTTGAGTAAGAAGTACATAACTTATGGAATTCTCTGGTTGGGGAGTCAGAATGATCCAACCATCTTGCCATCACCTTTCAGCAAAGGGTTTCCTGCTTCAGTAGACATTTAGCCTGCCAAATAAAATATAAAATATTTATTGACCCTAGTGAATTTTGAGTTTTCGCTGAACTGGTGTTCCGTGCAAATTTTGTGATTTGTTTTGCTTGGCAATCTTGAATATAGTAAAGCAGATATTTGTTGGAGTAGATAGAATTCAACACAATTTCCAACATCTTTCTGCTATTCAGTAGTGCAAAACAGTGAAACAAAAGCATTGATCCCAGGTGGAACTATGACACTGCCTGCAGCATTATCAGGGCATTGGAGCCATTGTTAAAAGCCCTGAAAAAGATGCATTGGACACAAATGAGCCTTTTTTCCTCTGAACCTTTAGAAGCCTGTAAAATACTGAGCAGATTCCAAATCCAGCTGAGAAAAATATGCCTTTTGGAGAAGATTGGATGGTGCACAAGAAGCTAAAAGAAGATTATTTTCCTTCATTTCTCTGCTGCCACGGTTTAAGAAAAGCAAGTTTTAAGTGTCAGATTGACACACATATAGGTGCATGTATGTACAGATGACAATAGGTGATTGATAATACTAAAGGACTTTTAAAGGCAGTACAGTACTGATGAACGAGGAGCCCTTTTTTATCTAAGTCTGTATCCTTATATTTTGGTTCATGAATATCTGCTCTACAGATCTTTTCAACCAATATAGCTGCAATAAAGCCCAAGAAAAGAAAATACCAAACAAAGAAAGGTTAGCATAAACAATTTGTTTTTAGAACAACTGACAAGTTAATCAGATGCCATCATGTCAGGCTCTATTTCTGGTGACTGCAAGGACAAATGCTTGCCATCTTGACTTTAGTAATAACCTGCAGCTGTTTCTAGGACTGTTCTGTACAGATAGCCTTCAGGTTACAATAGCAATTGGAGCTGGAATTTCCATCCCTACATGATGCAGTTGAAAAGTGCAATGTCATGTGACTACATTGCTTAATGATGGCAATTCCCACAGTCTAGGTTGCTGTCATAACCCCAAGACTGTGCAAGTTGTTATCAAGACGAGAGAATCTCAGGCAAGCAGGCATGTGGATGCCATAGGGGCTGTTTTATAACTGGGAGAAGTTAGAATAAAAGGAAATAGGATGTTCTAAACAGAGATGGAGGTTAATAGGGAAATAAAGAGGCTGTTTAAAAAATGGCTTGGAGTTCAGAAGAATATCAGAATATGAATTTCTGGCCAAGGAGAGTTCCTGTCTCTCAAGCAATAGAGAAGAAATGAACTCAGACATGCTAGGAAAAGTATAAAAAGTTGAAGAGCTGTGGTGAGAAAAGATCACTAAATTCAGGGAAACGGAAAACAGAAGAGAAGACAAACTTTAGTCTAGAAAAAGGACAGTGAGGAAATAAAAGACAAAGCTTTAAAACAACAAAGAAAGACTTCTCATGAGTAAACAAGAGGAGAAAAAAGCAGCAGGCTCTTCTCTCTGCAGCACTTGGCTCAGTTTGGGAGTTGAAAGCATTCAGGAGTATCGGCTGACAAGTTTAGCCAATGCAGAGACAGAATGAGAAAGAGAAACTGACAGTTATACCAGAAAGGAAATTGCCCAGTGAATTCACTGGGGAAAGATGGAGGCTTGAAGTGACAAGTAGTGGAGCCAGCTGGATGAAATGGCCCAGAAGGAGGGATCAAGCAGCCAGGCAGAGAAGAGAGAGAAAAATCACTACGTAAGACTTTTGTAGAGACAGCTGTTGCTTTGGGCAGTTTATTTAGCAAATTTGTATGGATGCTCATCTCACATAAGATGGTCCACCCATCTCTGGGTAGTGTAAAACCATTAAAATAGAATAATAAATATATAAACAATTATTAAGAGCCATGATGGAGCAGTGGTTAGAATGCAGTACTGCAGGCTGCTTCTGCTGACTGCCAGTTGCCAGCAGTTCGGCAGTTCGATTCTCACCAGCTTGAGGTTGACTCAGCCTTCCATCCTTATGAGGTTGGTAAAATGAGGACCCAGATTGTTGGGGCCAATATGCTGACTCTATAAACTTCTTAGAGAGGGCTGTAGACCACTGTGAAGCGGTATATAAGTCTAAGTGCTATTGCTATTATTAAAAAAACAATCAAAATTAAAAATAAAGCCATCAGGTACAGGAGAGAGTATTATATAATTAAACACTATGAGTAGCCAACTTAAAATATCCTGGTCTCCTGGGACCCATAGTCCAGATGACAAATCAGGTCTTGAGGATTTATGGAATATTAAAAGGACTAAAGCTAACCTCACTTTGGAGGTTGAGGAGAAGAATATTCCATAAATGGCCACTGTCATGGTGTGCTCTGATTTGGAGTCAGAGGAGAGACTGACAACAAGCAGCCAGAACTAATTCCAGAGGGGCCAACGGATGACAAATAGTCAGCTCCAGCACCAAACAGCCAAGGAATGTATATTTCAGCAGCCATACCAAAGTTACACAAAGAAGGTCTAGTCTTTAAAGGTGTTCCTGTGGGCTCTGCCTAATACTAGTTCATGGGTAAACTTAGGAAAGAGATAGATCTTCAGCAGCTCAAGCCACTGATGGTGTTTCAAAGGTGTCTCAGTAATCTCCTGGAGTATGGCTTCTAGCCTACTCGAATGATTGGGAGTCCTGTGATTTTTCCAAGTAAATTGGAGGCCTAGATACTCTACAGAATCTTTCAATCCTAAAGGTCTGAATAACTGAGAGAAGATATTCCATATGAATAAGAGGTTGATGATAAAACTACAATTTTCCCTTCCCGTCTCTAAGTACAGTGAGTCCCATGGCTGAGTGAAGAATCTTACTTTAAATGGTCTAACTTTTCTTGGAGTCTTGAAGGATGTTTGGCTAATCAGGTCATCAGTGTAGGCAATAGAGCCTAGGTATAGACTATCAAAGTTGTAGTCAACCTCAGGCAATTATAATGACAGTGGTGGGATTCAAATATGTGAACAACTGATTCTCTGGGTGGATGCCGCTTCTGGAAGTCCATTCTGGGCCTGGGCAACAAAAAATTAACTACCGGTTCTGCTGAACTGGTGCGAACTGACTGAATCCCACCACTGTATAATCACCATTATAAATAACAATGGATTTAAAGAATCTCCATGTGGGCCTTCCTAACCATTGTCAACGTCATTCCTTTTTGGTTCTTCAGAACTGCAGTGGAATCTCAATCTACATAGGTCCATAAAGGGTCTGTTGGTTTTGCTGCCATCATCGCTGCCTTTTCTCATTTGGAAATTATTTGTATTTCTTTCCTCTGCTTCAGCAATAAGGTAATACAATTTGATGGAACATGTGGAAGGTATAGCATATTTTAAAATTATATTTGAATGAAGTATCACATTAACTTTAATTATATAACTTTAAAATCATTCTAAACAAGTTACCGTGGGATTACAGTTTAAGATTAGCTTCTTTTGACACTCACAGCAAATAAGTAGTAGCTGACATTGTACAAAATATAATGATTATTAATCTTTGCCTTTCCTGGCTATAGGACAGATATTTCTCTTTGGGCATTTTTAAATGGGGTTTCAGCACTGTTCCCTTGGGTTCCTACACCAATGAACACATGAAAACCTATTACCTTTGATCTGGACTGCTTGAAAATCCAAATTACAAAACTTCTATTACAGCAGTCCGAAACCTTTCCGGCTCCATGTATTAGCAGTGGTGGTGGCAGTGGTGGGTGAAGGGGATAATTTCATGTGTGTGCCCACTGCTTATGCCAGGAGTCCTCAAACTTGGCCACTTTAAGACTTGTGGACTTCAACTCCCAGAATTCCCCAGCCAGCAAATGGAGTTTCATGTGCTAGCCCAACACTTGCATAGCACAGTTCCCAAGAGGCTGCGGACCGGTACCCATCTGCAGACCAGGGTTGGGGACCCCTTTTCTATTATACATATTGAAATGCTGGGACTACTTGCAGTTTGAAGTTGGGGCAGTTTCTGATTTTTGCAGACTCCCATCAATCCCATTTACTTACATTATCTACAACTGACCGGCTGCTTTAACACTACCCCAGTTCATAGTCCTGTCTTCAGCACAAAGCCAATAGGGTGACCTTGGGCCAGTGACATTTTCTCAGCCCTAGGAAGGAGGCAATGGCAAGCCACTTTTGAAAATCCTTGCCAAGAAAACTGCAGGGACTTGGACATAATTAAATAGAAAGGAAAGAAAACCATGCACGGATTTGGGACATCTAATCAGCCAGTAAATAGTTCTTGGTTTTTTTTTAAAATTGTTTCAAGAAGCACCACAGACATGGCTGGTGATGGGTGATGGGGAAAGATGGCAGAAGGCTGCTTTTAGCAATTCCACATTAATGTAGGTTGGAAGGAACAAGGGTTAGTTCTACTGTAATGAATGCTTGCAAAGGTTGCAAGTGAGACAATCATTGGCTTTTGCAAGGCTGGATTTGATGGTCTGCAGAATTATTGGAAAGTAGAAAACTAGTGAAAGTAGATACATTTGGGCACATTGATGGAATACTTAATAAAATGAAAAAAATGAAGATCTACAGATGCTGCTAAAAAGATAGTGGGTAATATATGGTCTGTGCAATAAACACATCTTTATCATAAGCCTGAAAATATCTGTGTAATAGCATGATTCTATCTCATTTGTTATATAGAAATGAAGGTTGGGTATGTCAGGAGAAACATAAAAGTAAGTGAAATGCTGTGCATTAGATAGCTGAATAGATTGAATGGAAAAACAAAAAGAGATGGTGGTGAAAATAGATGGGTAATGAATGAATCTGGAATTCACAATGAGTAGCTACTATGAAATAAGTATATTTAAGTGGTTTGGTCTTATAGTGTATGAATGAAAACTGAATCAGAATGAAAATGATTATAATTGACAAAAAAGGAAAATTTCAGTAAGTGGCAGGTAGATGGAATTGATGAGATCCTCAGAAAGAGAGAAGTAACAAGTTTAACAAGCAAAAAATAATGGATGAAATGGTATACAGACATGAAGCAAAGACAGAAAGACATGGAATCAGTTAATGGTTTTTAGAACATGCTAGATATAATTATATTTTCTTTTCTTATCTCATATTTTTATATATTTGGCTTGCCATTTCGTATTCTTTTTATGCACTTCATATAACATACTCACACTAAAAGATAATAATGATTATTATATTTGAAGGAACAAAAACACTGGGGATTTAGGCTTACCCTGAATAACATAGTAGTAGGATTCCACAAAGAGCTTAAATACACTGTCTTGACATAGAAGGCAAATATAATTGCCATGCAGGAACATGTCAGAGATCCATCAAATTCAGTATCTTAGTTCTACAAGAGTCAACAAGACACTGCCAAGAATTTCATAGGCGGATTCTGATAACAACAGTTTCTTCTATTCTTCTTCCTTTGTGGCACATTATATTTAACCCGAGCATCTTCTAATACTCTATCCCTAGGTGTTCCTTAATTTGTCTCCTTTTCTTTGAAGGGAATGACATTAGATTAGTGCTGGAAAACACCATATGCCACATCTAAATTCAGACAGAAAGATTTTTGTCCAGTGTTCTGGAAAGTATTACTATAAAAGAAACAAACAAAAAAACCTACTGAGTAAATGGACTAGTAACTAATTGGAATAAAGTGACTTGTGTGTAGGTTAACAGCCTTTCCTACACAATCAGTAAATAGATGTCTTGAGGTCCCAGGGCATTTTTTGCAGATGGTTCCCCCGCCCCCCCCAATGGGCACCAAGTGCACCTTCCTTTCCCCAGCCTGCAGTAATCCAGGATGGCTATTCAACAGAGTAGCCATGTCCATTTTGTCCCTGCTGGTACCATAGCAACAGACCTAAGTTCTCCTCAGTCACCACAAAACATTTCTTTCCTGACTGAGAGGAGGAAGAGTGGGCTGAAGCAAGAGCTTCTTAGTAGAGCTAACTTAGTAGAACTAGAGGAAGAGATGCTTGCTTTTACACCATCTTCTCTATTACACCTCCTTTTGAGCGGGTTTCTTAAACTGAAATCTTGGGCCAAGGAGGAGCTCCAAAGTAGGCAAGTTCTTTTTTCCCCCATTATATATCCATTTTTTTTAATTATATCATATCTTGCAGCAATAAATTCTACATAAGCTTTGTAGACAAGTCCTGCCTATCTGAATCACCTGCCAATCAATTTAATTTACTGACTGTGTTTAGAGGGAAAAAGAAAAATCCTCTATCCAGCTATCTGGGTTGTTTTTTTTTCACACTGATCTTAATAAGGATCTTGCATGCATTTCCAGAACGTTAAATCCTTTCTGTATTGGGAAGGTTTTACACACATGCTTGCACTAAACCTCAAATTAATGCTACAAAATACTGAATGTAATGTCTGTGGTGGTGATGAGTATTTAAATTGTGCCTTTAGGATTTCCATGATTACAGCCTTGGGCCCTGAGCCATCTTGTTATATGCCTGAACATAAACAGCATATACAGAGAAAAGAGGTAAATTTTCTGCAGGAATACCTCTATCAATTTTCTGAAACCGAAGCAGTTTTTAAGTGTTCTCCAAATTACTAGAAGATGCTTTAAAAGCTATGTATCAAAAAGATGCCCTAGGTAAATTTGCAAGTGGCAAAACACTGATATCAATATTTGACATATGGACCCTAATGTAATTGCTAAAATTCCCATTTCTAATAGCTACAAGCATATAAAAAAGATACAGATGAATTTTTAATTTCCAATGTTCTTTAAGGCTAGCAACGCTTTAGACTAATTAAATTTTATTAGTGCAAGAGTATAAAGTTAATTTAAAATGAATGTGGATTTTTTTTTTGAAGTTGATGTCTAATGCTTATTAAATGTAAATGTTATTAAAGCTGCCTAGAAAGACCATAAATGAAAATGGGAAAAAAGTCCTAAATTGTAAAATTATTTTTTCTACACCATAGTAGTATTCAGTCTACTGGAAAAATTCTGATGCAGGAAAAAATATAGATAAATGATGCTACTGTGGCAAGTTCACTTGAGATGCTTTTAGAGCTAATAAGCCACATATTATACCTCTGCCTTACGTGTTAGATATACATGCTGAATCCAGTTCCAAAGGAACTTGTTTCTCTTTGACACAGTTCAAGTTTCAATATGCCCATTTGATTTCTCCATTGCTCTGCTTTATCAATGTTTATTTTTCCTTTTTTATTTTTCCATCTACAATCAGCCTTGAAGATTTTGCTGCCGGAGATAGAGCAGCAATTATGCTGTACTAAACCCAAGGCCGATCATGTTATTTGGGAATTCAAGCAGAAAGATACACAGTCATTTCTTTCTAGCCCGGACAGTAATCATAAGCTACATAGTTAACAACCTTACACTAAGATGTGCTTCCCGAAAATAGCCTTTCTTCCATTTAGCAGCCCAAATCTTCATGGGAATTTTCTTTAAAACTCCAATTTGATCATAGAATAGAATAGAATAGAATAGAATAGAATAGAATAGAATAGAATAGAATAGAATAGAATAGAATAGAATAGAATAGAATAGAATAGAATCTATGTGTTTTGTAATTTACATTCCCTACTGACTTATTTGCATTATAGAGAATTCATAGGTTCAAATAATACATTAAGCCATAATTTAGTTTAATTGGTTTTAGTTTAATGCTTTACCCTGTAACATGTATCCATTGTATTAATCTTAATTCACAGTGTGAATCAGGTATTTCTAGCTTCTTTAATCAATATGATTCTTTAATCTAATATGATTCAGAAACCCAGCCATATTGTCTTTATAGTACAATGTGCATACACATATCCTATACTATGTAGTAAAGATGCTTTTAAGATAATTTTTTGTAATATTCCCCAAAGATCTAAACTGAAAGGGATAACTGATCCAACATAGCCCTGATAAATTATTTTTTGTAGAAGCCTATAGGCATGATTATATGACCTCAAATTTTATTTTACTTATCATTTAGTAGTTTTTAACTAACTATATGGATTAGTAGGTTGATTTATTTGTTTGCATGTCACCATCTCCTATTTTTGTGTATTAGATATGGTGAATTATTTTCTCAAACTTTCCTTTTTTTCTTTCTGAGTAGCATATATGATTTTGCTTATATCCTCAATTTTGCTGTATCTTTGCAAGATTATAATTTTGTGCAATCTTTTTGAATGCTTGACATTTTTCCTGTAAGCACTACTTGGTGGTGGTAATTTTTAAAAGAACAATGTTTATTAAAGCTGTACAGGCTTAAAAATTATTTGATAAAGGAATTTTGGAACATAACAGTATGAGCACAGCATCTCTTTAAAGCAGCTATTTTTTTTAGGCTTCCATATAGAATATGAGAATATCTTTTAGCCCTAAGTAACTCACAAAATATTAAAATATTTATTTAAATATTAAAAAGTTTAATACAGCAGCAATTTGGCTGCCACATTCTGCAGCCCAAAGCTTCAGTAGTTGTTTCTAAACAATTTTCCATGCATCCCACCAATTTAGCCTAAAAATAATTAATGCATGAATAACTATAAGCTGTAATTGCTGAAAATACAATTGTACGCTAGGATGGTAGCCTAAGATATTAAATGACAGACTATTTTAATTTCTACAGAGTTCAGGAGAAACCCTCAAGCTAAATATTTGGCAATTCCATCTATGTGCAGTTAGACTCTATCCAGATTGATTTGGTTTCCTTACTCACAACACATCCATCTTGTCAGTAATAAACTTCTATTTATTTGTCCTCAGTCATTCTCAAATAGTTTATAGACATCCATTAGAGAGTTCTACAGTCTTGAGATTTAGAGATAGAAAAAGATAAGCTGTCATATGTATATTTATTTAGATGATTTATAAGTCTGTCCAACTCATAAATTATGACTGTAGGTGATGTAGAAATATAAAACTAATATGGAAACAAACCCCACAACACACACATAACCAAGGCTGGGAATAATAACCACTCATTTCCTAACACACAAAGGCTATTCTGACTCTGTGTGGGGGAGAGGAGCCAAATCTTCATGGATCTATGAGAGGCTAATATATTTGACCTTCCAGCACGTCAAAGGGAAGCTTGTTCCAAAGGACTGATGCACCAATAGAAAAATACTTCATCCTGTAGTTTAAAAGAGAGATAATTTTCCTTTTAACTGTTATATACCAAAAGATAAAATAAAATCTTGTAATAATCTATAACATGGGTACCAGATCTGGAAACTGTCAAAGTTGCAAAAGGAGGAATGAAGGAATTGTTATTGCAGTACACAATCATAAGTTTATGCCTACTCACATTCATTATAGCAAACCATTATTGTCTTTGAACATATTTTAAGGGTATAAGCCATGCAGACAGAATAAGCAATCATGATTTCTCCCCCTTGACTAATACCACTGGACTTTGTTTGATGAGCATATGTATCATTGTCTCCCATTTATATTAATTCTTCATTAGGCTCATGTGGATAGCCTCTTTAATGTGCTTTTTTTCAATCCATGAGGAATCACAAAAGTATGCTGGCATACTACATTTCAACAGCCAAACTCTAAGCTGCCTAAGTAATGAAGTTGATGAGTGGTGCTGTCCTTATATTTAATATGGGATTAATTAAGCTGAGTGATTGGTGCAATTGCTGTCAATAGGAAAATCATTCACCCATCACTTTGCCTAAATGGAGTGGGGTTAGGATTTGGGAAAGTTTGACAGATAGCTTTGTCCATGGATTTAGCCACACATCAGAAGCTGATCTATAGGATGATATTTCCAGCTCTAAGGAATCCACAAGGTGGGGATAGGGACTTCCTGGATTATTTTAGGACCAGATGGACTACACCCCAATGTTCTAAAGGAACTGGCAGGCATGATCTCAGAGCCACTGAACTATATCTTTCAAAGATCCTGGAGCACCGGGGAACTATCAGAGGACTGGAAAAGAACTTATGTAGTTCCCATCTTCAAAAAAGGAAAAAAAATTGATCCAGGACACTACAGACCTATCAGCCTGACCTTAATACCTGGGAAGATTCTGGAAAAGATAATAAAGCAGTGAATCAGTGGCCACCTGAGGCAAACAAAGTCATAACCAAAAGTCAACATGGGTTTATCAAAAACAGATCGTTCCAGACAAACCTTATTGCATTTTTCAACAAGGTGACAAAATTACTGGACCAGAAGAAAGCTGTGGATATAATTTATTTGGACTTCAGTAAGGCATTTGATAAAGTAGACCACCACATACTACTAGATAAGATCAAAAAATGTGGGTTAGACAGCATCACCACCAGATGAATTCGTAACTGGCTGACCAACCGCACTCAACATGTAGTCCTCAATGGAACTACATCTACATGGAGGGAAATATGCAATGGGGTACCCTAAGGCTCTGTTTTAGGCCCAGTATTCTTCAACATCTTCATCAATGGTTTGGATGAGGGGATAGATGGGGAACTCATTAAATTGAAGATGACACCAAGCTGGCAGGAGATAGGCTTAAGATGTACAAGGATCTTGACAGACTTGAACATTTGGCACTATCTAACAAAATGAAATTCAGTGGTGAAAAAAATAAGGTTCTACATTTAGGCAAGAAAGACCAAATGCACAGATACAGTATAGGTGCTACCTCGCTCAATAATAGTAACTGTGAGAGGGATCTCAGAGTCCTAGTGGACAATCACTTAAATTGGCAGCTGCAGCTGCCAAAAAAGCCAACACAGCTGCATTAACAGAGGGATAGAATCAAGATCACGTGAAGTGTTAATACCACTTTATAATGTCTTCGTAAGGCCACACTTGGAATACTGCATCCAGACCATACTTGGAATATTGCATCCAGTTTTGGTCACCACAATGTAAAAAAGATGTTGAGACTCTAGAAAGAATGCAGAGAAAAGCAGCAAAGATGATTAGGGGACTGGAGGCTAAAACATATAAATAACGGTTGCTGGAATTGGGTATGTCTAATTTAATGAAAAGAAGAACTGGGGTGACATGGTAGCAGTGTTCCAATATCTCAGAGGTTGCCACAAAGAAGAAGGAGTCAAGCTATTTTCCAAAGCACCTGAAGGTAGGACAAGAAGCAATGGAATGGAAACTAATCAAAGAGAGAAGCAACCTAGAACTAAGAAGAAATTTCCTGACAGTTAGAACAATTAATCAGTGGAACAACCTGCCTCCAAAAGTTGTGAATGCTCCAACACTGGAAGTTTTTAAGAAGAGACTGGACAATCATTTGTCTGAAATGGTATAGGGTTTCCTGCCTGAGCAGGCGGTTGGACTAGAAGGCTTCCAAGGTCCCTTCCAACTC
Source organism: Azemiops feae (assembly GCA_023970755.1). Classification (NCBI taxonomy): domain Eukaryota; kingdom Metazoa; phylum Chordata; class Lepidosauria; order Squamata; family Viperidae; genus Azemiops; species Azemiops feae. The sequence continues at coordinate 3,186,185 of JALGBA010004287.1, forward strand.
TGTTATTCTATTCTATTCTATTCTATTCTATTCTATTCTATTCTATTCTATTCTATTCTATTCTATTCTATTCTATTCTATTCTATTCTATTCCATAGGTGTCCATTGTTATAGCAAAAATTTTATGCACATATAAACAATAATTGCTTGTATGATAAACAAATGTTTAAGGAACTGAAAAGCTAGTGTTGTCTTTGCTATTCTCTCTCAGAATTTAAATTCATGCTGTAGATCTACAGTACATATGTTGGTTTTCACTCTGCAGCTGATGAACGAAACACTGCTTTATAAAAGTTGCTTACACAGAGTGCATTCCAGAATCCTACTTCTCAAAACTACACTCCTGCATATCAGCTAAAATGTTTGCTTTCTTTTTTTGTAAGGTATGCAGACTATATGAATGTGAGTCTGTTAAAAGAGGTTGTTAAAATTCCAGTTGTGTAGCAACGTCAATCTTTTACTTTGAAGGTTTTTTGTTTGCTTAATTCACATCTTCACAGAATCATTAGCAATGATGGCAGCAAGGTAGAGAGAGTATAGTGATGCACATCTTTAGTCAGTTGAAGGAATGGTCCATTTTGCAAAAGTCTCTATATTGTAACTGTACAGTATTACTGAGTGCTCTTTTTTCACAATACAATATTACACTAACAGTGCTGAATCCCTGTGATTTTTCTAGCATCATATCTTACCATCCATTGAACAGGATTTGTTAAATGAATTTTCTGTATGAATAGCTCTACATGAGATAATTGGACAATGCTGAACAATACTACTGGAAACTGGAAATGTTAGAATGCTTATTAAAGGGTAAGAAATATATTCACCTAGAAAACTGGAATGTTGAAGGAAAAATATTTAATTCTTTCCCCTTGAAGTCTAGGGGCATCCACACAGAGAGAGAGAGACAAGGGAGAGAAAATGACAACATATACAAATTGATATATCATATGTAATACAAAAAACAATGATGAAAATCTAGATAGTGCCCTTATCCAATGATATCAAGATGTAGATGCTGCCATTTTGACATAATTGTTGCCTTGTTACAGCCACTCTTACTAATTTATCCTGTTTAACATGAAAGAGGGTGGTCATTAGTTATAAAACTGTTCTTCTCCTTTCATATGTGGTTAATGTGGAATGTATTTTGAAGCTCAGGAAAATGAAAGGGATTGATTTATTCCAGAATTTACACAAGCAATTTGGAAAGTTTTTTGTCTAACTGAATGTTTTGTCTTTGAATGGCTGGTGATTTTTTCTCTCCAAATGTCAATAGTTGCCTTTCTAGAATGCTTAATAGATGCCTTGCAGCTGTCATTTCAAATAAAGATGAACATACTATATTCCATTTAAGAAACTATTGACATTTGCTTCTCCTAATATATTAAGGATATAAAGATGTCTCTTGTCAACACATGATGCATAGCTGATTTTCTTCAGCCTTTATTTTGTAATTATTATATTGTAGCCACATGTGGAGATATAAATTGCAAGTTACAAAGGATTAAATCTTCAATAATTATATGCACAAAAGATATGCATAGCATGGCTAGTGCAAGCCAAATGAACATGCTTCATGGAACCAGATTATAGACAGTCTATATAGAAGATAAAGAAAGGCCTTTATCCCCACAAAGATTCTTTTTCCAGTTACATGGGAGATAACAGCAAAGTTTTTCTCATTAGGACTATGACCATCCTAAAGATCTAAGATTAGGTGGCAGGGACTGAACTCACTCAGAAGATTAAATCAACAAAGAGATGAGGAACTCTAGTCAAGAAAAGACAGACACTTTAAAAGTAGACTTCAGGACTCTCCTCAAACAAAAACCTTTAAGAAAATACTACAGCTTTCTTCAGTAGGAAGCAATTGTTTGGGGGACTGTGGAATTCAACTGTTAGCCATAAACATCAGCAGAACCATTAGCCCAATTTGCCTTGCCCAAGCAGAACCCAAGAAAAATCTCTTTGTGTATATAAGGAAAGAGAGGCACCTCACCCAGGAGATGAGCAGCTTAGAAAGGTAGAAAAATTTTATATACAGTTCAAACATATTGGGTTTGGAATATGTTCTTTCATTGGTTAATATCATTTGATAAATCTTTGATGTACCATATATACTCATTAACTTTAGTATAGAGCATGTATCACACCGTGGTATCCCATAATATTCTTAGTATGATCTTGTTAATGCCACTTATGTATGATTCTCACATTACAATGTGTTTGCAAGTAACTAAAGTTCAGGTCAATGTACCAATAATCCTTGTCCTTAGAAAGTTTGAATCAATTCTTATCAGACCTTACACTCCCCATGGAGAGCTTGCTTTGTTACTTCAAAGACTCCTAATCTACTAGTAACATCAATCAAAGAAACTTCTAGTTCCTGAAAACATTAATCAAAGAGGACCCCCCTCTGCTGCTCCCACCACCACAACGTAAGACTTTATATTATAATTTATGAAAGCCTTTCCAAATGTTCACCCATTGTCAGGCTTTAAAGTGGCTATTCATTACACATTGATCCAATTTGTTGACTTTTTATTGACCTTGTAACCTTATAAATTCACCATTTAACAGGTGTTGAGAAAAGAGAAAGGAACATCTATAACTTTAAGCAGGACCTGAAAGCAAATTATAAGGAGATGACTGCCTCACCAAGGAGATGAGGACGGCCCAGATTAGTGTTAATACCTGGATATGTTGCATCATCATCTGAAGATTATTTTCACCTTCTGAATTAAACAGGTAGATGGTGACCAGGAAGAGGATCCTTTTCATTATATTTAAGAAATATTATGAAATGCTCTTCCAGAGATGCTTTCCTACATAAAATTTCTTCCTTTTTTGGTGTTAGTTTTCTGACACTTAAATTAAACATTACTATAATTATCATTTAAACCAAGGGATAGCTAAAAAGGTTTATTCTGTAAATCCAAAATTATAGAAAGTTAGCTATAAGCTCTCTGAATGCATGTCTATTTAATATGCTGTGCCAAACATATATACAAGCCATATCCTAAAACAGTGTTTTTAACTTTTTCATCACTAAAACTTACTTCTATTTAAAATGACTGAATCTTAATGCCAGCAATTGAATGAATTGATTGATTGAATGAATACATGAAGCAACAATGCCAACTGGAGTCTGATACTAAGCCAAAACATAAACATTTCAGTACAAATTCTATGATTCAGTATGAATGAGAAATAGTTCCTTTTATTTGCCTAAATTATGATTATGATGTTTACAGCTTTCTAGTGTTAAGAATGTGGTCCTGACATTTTTATTCCTTTAATGCAGTGGAATTCAGTTTATATACCCAATGCTGTAGGTTACTTTATTTGAAACTTGAATGCTATTAATTCATAATTTTAAAAGTAACAGAATAGGGAAAATGTTGAATATGGGTTCTAATCTTACCAACTGTATCCAATTTATTATGAATTAAATAAACATAATCAAGTGTAATTCTTTTCCTCTAGCCCCACATATTTTTGGTTCTACTTCAACTTTCTTAATTTGGAATACGTATCTTCTGGGATGGCTCCTATGGAATCCAAAAAGCAATTTTCCAAAATATTTAACTTCTGATCAACAATCTTGTTAATCTAAGTCCTTATATTAAGGCCACATCACTGTTGGGGAAAAAAAAAGCTTACAATTTTGTTATTGTCATGCAGACTGTCAAACTCCTATGTAATTGCAAAGTGATTTTAGGAATCTAAAAAAAATAAAATATTTCATTAACGGTAATAATACATTGTACAATATTTCTGAAGGTTTGGGCAATTTCTTTTTCAAGTTTAATATTCTGCCCATAGATTAATATGATTTTTCTTGAATAATTTTTAACAGGATACAAACAACGCAAATATTAGGAAAGAAACAAAAGAAATAAGGAACAATAGTGAATGAGACAGAAAATAGAAAATTAAAGAAAAGATTATAAAGAGGTCACTTCCAATCTTTTTGACAGCAGTTTCAATGCATTCATATTTTACCCTTTCTTTCTAAGGTTAAATCACAATTTCCTTATTTCCATTTTCAACCCCCCAATCACAAGTTCATTTTGTGATAAAGATGGAATAAAAATCTAATAAATAAATAAATAAAATCCACCCCTTCATCTTTATCCCTAATAAACCTTCAGCAAATATACTGGGGTTTTTCCCCCACAACCATGTCCCATTCCCTGATTGAAAAACAAGCACATAAAATAACATCTTTCATTAATACTAATACAAATGTAACGGCATTGTAGTGGCCATTCAGAGTTATATTAATCAAGAGAAAGTGGCTGTGGAGCAGATGGTTGCTAGATGAGCAATAATAGATATTGTACAATTATAAAAACAGAAAGAGCAAAGTTTTATGTTCATCTTCCATCCGGGGTTACTTCTTTACTTGGCAGCAGCAGGTAAGCTACACTCTGAGCAGCTCAGATCCAGGCTCTCTGTATTTCAGCTAATCCAGTTGTATCCAAATGGCATTTGTAGGTCACGCTTGTGAAAGATATGGCCAATTCTAGGTTTTACTGGACACTATCAGAGCAGTGTAGCTCAGTAGGAAAACAGATCACTCATGTAATTATTTTAATCAGAGTATATGTTTCATGCCATCTGTAAATCTACATATAACACTGTCTGGATGAAAACCAACAAAGTCAGAAGATACAATGAATACTCCCTCATCTCACAACACATAAATAGATTCAACCGTAGTTTCATCTGGGAAACTGTGAGCATCCTAGACAAAACTAAATCCAAAAATTCTATAGAATTCCTGGAAGATTAGCATTTAAACAAATTAGCCATCAGTAAACACACAGAAATAAGTTTGCACATTTACACACCATTCAACAAAGACAATTTTAAAAAAAGCTAAGAATAAAATAAGAATACCAGGACTTATTCTCTCAGCTATACAAAGATTAACACCAGACAAACAATCATGCAAAAGAAAAAACACCCATACACTAATCAAAGAACTAGCAGGGAGAAAACCATGCCTCCACTAACACAAGTTATTGTATGTAAACAGGTAGAAAACACTCGCTAGCAATAATTATTTTAATCAGTCAGGTAATGAAATTTCTGCAATCAAACAACCAAAGTCACAGAGCACCAAGGACTCCACAGAGAGAGAACAAATCATTACTGAAAGGTATAATTCAAAGCCCAAAGTTGACTATTTTATCACTGAATTTCAGCAAGGCTTTTTTTGGGTGAAGGATGTGATGGGGATAGTTGTCAAGTGTGGCAGGATTTTCCATCCTTGATGTAGACATAAATTCAGGGTGATACAGGTGGCTCCAAGCCTGGAGAACCACAAATCACTGTTGACAACACCGAACTGACAAATGTAAACAGCTGCAAATATTTGGTAGCATTATCTCAAGCAGTGGATTTTTGGAGAACAAAACTGACTCCAGGATCAGCAAGGGCAGCCAGGCATAGGGATAGCTGTATAGCAGAGTGCTCAATCAACACAACGTCCATATGTCCAGAAAACTGAAAAATCTACAGAGTTGTGGTTATCCTTTCTCTCCTATACAGATATGAGACCTGGACTCTATACTGAAGGTACATCAAACTACTAGAGAAATTTCTAGTTGTTTGCTTTCTGTTCCATCCCCAACATTCATTGGCAAGACTCAAGGTCTTTGATTGCATAGAATCCATCAGCACTGAGTTCCTGATTATCAGAGCCCAGACAAGGCAGATGGGACACTTCATCAAAATGGATGGCCACCATATGCCTCACCAAGTGCTCTGTATTGCACTGGTATCAGGAAAGAGACCTTGCAAAGAACTGTGCAAATGCTAGAAAGACATAGTGAAACAAACACTATACCTCTATGACATCCAGCCAAAGGAATTAGAGGCTGAGGCTGCTGACAGAACCCACTGGTGAATCTAGGGCTACGAAGCCTGCACCAACTTTGAAGATAGGTGCCACCAAAAACTGATTGAAAACCTTGTACAGCACCACAGAATATCATCCAGTTACTATAACAATGGACTTCCAGTACCCCATTGTGCTAGACTCCATGCTTCCAGACTGGGAATGCAAAGCCACCTCTCTGTTCACAGATGAACTGCTGAATTCTGTTTCAACTTTAAATTTGTAGGCCTTTGAAGTTTTTTTTAAAAAGTCCACATTAATCTTTTGTAGTAAAAGAAAAAGTATTGACTGGAGTTAAATTGCATTCTTCTTAATAATTCATTTCCCAGTCTTACTGACTCTCAGGTTCTTTTCAAATGCTTCCTAAATCTAGGATAATAATGGTATAATTGGTATTAATGGTATAGTACGGTACTTACTTCTATATTATCTTGATTTCCATTTTCTAATGTAATTCTCTTTGAACTCCAAGCACTTCAAGTAAATCTCCACTGAAACATCTGTCTTCCAGTAACCAAAAACTGAAGATATTATTCAATTAACCCTCTCTGTGCATTCCTAGATCAATGAAACAGCTTTCTCTTTATAATTCTGTTGGCACAGTAACCCAGTCCCATGGGCAATTAATCTGTGATGCTCTTAGAATACATATGAATATTACCCATGATAATTGAAAGAGATTAAAGTAAAATATTGCATTGCTGAAGTTAAAACATTATTTGTGCTGTGTATTACTTTATTTCAAATAAATGAACACAAAAATGATCCCAATGGAGAACCTTGGATAGCGCAATAGAAGAGCAGGCTGATTGAAAAAATTACAGGCACCTGTGCTGCCTTCTTTCCCTCCCATTTGAGCATGACAGAGTTGCCAATAAAGCTGCAACAGATGTGGGAAGAGGTATGTGTTTTAGAGCTTTGCAGCAATTGGCCAACTGAATTGCAGCCAAATGAAAGAAGGTATTTTTTTCTTCAAAAGAGGTAAGTGGTTGAAAGGAGAGGAAAAGAAGTATATAGACCCAACAAGACAAAGCACAACATAGAAAAGGGTCAAGAGCATTACATGCCATCCACGAACTGAAAAAGAAGACATTTCAGAGAGAAGTGACTTAAGACAGAACAGGCTTAAGAAAGAAACATTGATGCATATTAGTAGTAGTATAGTGCATAGTACTGTATATAAGCAATAGGAATAGAGTAATGTATTAGGAATAGTGGATAGTATATTGAAGCATAATAGTATAGAATATAATAGTTCTCTTTGTAAGAATAATTGTCATAATAGTATAGAGATAACAAAAAGAATATAGAAAGCACTCACATATAGTACAGAGATAGTGATAGAACAGAATATGAAACACACATCAGTTTTATGGATTTTTTTTTACAAAATAAAACATCTCCCCAACCTCTATAAGGAGATATAAAGTAACTTTCTATTGAGGATTCAGTACTATTGTGTCTCTCTTGAGTCTGGATCAATCCAATTGGGCAGGGTTAAAAAAACAACAACCAGTGACATATATTTGAAACAATCACCTGATGAAATGACGAAATATCCTAGTTTTGCTACATTAGTTCCAGTTTTTGGAAATGTGTACTGGGAAGAACTCTACAGGAGCATGATGATTTCCTGGTTTCCATTACATTAGAAAGGTAACTTTATCATGTGTTAAATGCTGACTAGTAGAAGTCAATATGAGCATGGAAGACTTATTTTTAAGCACTTCTGAGGGTACTTAGTGCCAAGTAATTTTATTTCAAACTTATGCATCTTAGAAAACAAAACATAATTAGCATTTCTTGTGATTTAGGTTCAAGGATTCCAGGTAGTTTACTTTTTAAATAGTTTACTTTGGAGAAACAAGCCTCAATGCTCTTCCCATCTCAGGTGAAAGGCATAACAACAATGCTATTCTTATCTGTAGGTAAAGCTATTCTATTCAAAAGGACTTAATTCAAAGGGAGCAAGCAGTGGGGAACAAGCAGATTCTGTTAATACTGACCTTGAGTGGGATAACATGATAAACACTTCAACATTCTATGACGACTTCTGTGAATTGTCATAAATCAGGCCCTTAAAAAAAACAAAAAACCCTCCTCTCAATGTTCTTCTCTGCCAAGGAAGAGACACCCAATTCTTTCATAAGAAGAACCAAGTCATGCTTAATGGACATCTTCACCTATTTATTTTTCCTTTTTCTTGGCCTTAATAAATGAGGAAGTACTCGAGAAAGGAGTGATTCATCAATATTTGACTAAAGAAAGCACCCTCAGGAGAAAAAAAAATGAAACTTTGATTTTGGGTTTTGACTATTAAGTAGGTCGTGGTATAGAAATAGCTAGTACTTACTATTTTAGATAAGTAAAAGGTTGATATTTTAAAAAAGGGTCTGAACAGATTGTCCCAAAAGTGCTTTTTCACAAGACAACTGGACTTTCTTTTGTCTCCTTGAAGACATTTCATTTCTCATCCAAGAAGCTTCTTCAGCTCTGGACAGATTATTTTTAAATAAATATTTTGCAAATCATTTGAGAGGTTTAGTGGAAGTTCTAATTCCGATTAAAGACTAGTTGTAAGCAAGCATTCTTAAAACTGCTTACCTGAATAGAGGAGCAGACAAGAGGCATCTGCACTGAGTAGCTTGGTTCCTGGCATCTATTGTACTCGTCCCCTGAGGTCAGCATACAAAGCCTGAATGTCTGCAAGACTTACACTTCTCTGAACAGAAGCCTCTGCGTGAGCTGATAGGACACAAATTTTGTCTGTGTTCTCCATTTTAAGTATACATTAAGTTCCCCTCTGTGTGAATCTGTTTGTGGTAAGATGTTATGAGCAACTTAAGTGTTATGTCTGCAGCAGTGTCCAAAATTAACAAAGCAGAGTTGCAACATCAGCCCTAGCCCAACCCTTTTGTGATATATATATAATACACACACACACACACACACACACACACACACAATGTTGTGATGTGCATAGAAAGGGCTAAGGCATCAAAATATCACACACTTTCCTGTGACACTTTGACTACCTTTGCCTCCAACTAACATAATTACTGGATGTCAGAGAGAAGAGCAACTGCTCATACATTTCAGCAGGCACCATTAAGAAAACCTGTATAGAAACATTGTTAAGGCATAGCCTCAGTGCATGCGATTGCCAAATTTAAAGCTGGAGAAGACCTGTGCAATTTTAGTTTTCTGGTTTTGGCAAGAAAAAAGCGACAAGTTTGCTTATCCCATGTCAGGGATTCCCCTTCCTTGTACATCTGGAACACGATGGCACACCTAGCATGGATAATACCACAAAGATGGGAATTGAAAAAAAAATTATGACAGTGTTTTTCTCCCGCCGTAATATGCAAGATTGTTCTTTGACTCTGAATATGACCTGATTTCCTAATATACAGTTACCAGATATGGATTTCCCTAACAAATTGTAAAGAGAAGGATGCTCGACTAAGATTGAAGCTTGAGATTACTGGAAATATGACCAGGGAATATATTTTGCTTTGAATATGTTTAAATCTTCAAAGCTGAATGAAATATATTTCATTTTTTTGTAACAGAACCTCTTAAATAGATTGTGGGAATACTCTAAATGTAATATACCTTAATTTCAAGATACATGTGACAAATACATAGCTAGAGGAACTGGAACACAAAGAAGGGCAGTGAGGATGACTGAGGATCTACTAAGTCCTACATTGAAATACGAAGAGAGGCAGGCATGTGAAGACAAGATTGAGAAGAGGTATGATAGCTCTTTTCAAACTTATTAATGGTTATGACACGATGCATATTTATAGTTCAGGAAGCAACATAATGGATTTAACTTTCAAGAAAGCAGATTCTGTTAAATATTAGGAAAATCTTCTAAAAGTAAGATCAGTTTAACATCTGATCCAATTATCCAAAGATGTGATAGATTACCCTTTATTGTATGGTTAAAGCAGAGCATAAACTTCCATCTGTCCAGGAGTCTCTAATCTGAATTTAGTGTCCTAAATATCCTTTCCAATTCTGTGATCCCATGAATTTAAGAAACATTAAGCATAGAGAGAATTCAGAGATGGAACATATAGAATGTGCTGGACCATGCCCTGCATTCTGTAGTATCTCCACAGTTCTGAGATGCAATCTGGTGGTCTAAATCCTGGAAACTCCAATACCACTCTGCCCCCCCCCCCAAAAAAAAAAAGCAAAGGAAGAGAAAAGAAAAGTGAAGCAAGAGAAAACAGAAAAACAGAAAATGCTGGACAGGTTTTGAAGTTTCTGGATTTTAGTTTAAGAAAGCAGTTTCACCAACCAATCCAAGAAAATAAAAAAAATAATTTTATGAGATGGCATGGCATATACAGCAATAATGAGTTGTAGTTTTGTGATAATGTATTTTTAGAAATTAGTTTTCCTTCTACTGGAAAAGATTTAGGGTTGCTTTGCTGGAGGGGCTTTGGCAGTTCAAGCTGGCTGTTGTTGCTGTGTAGTTAAAACTCCGCAAGAGATATGAGTTAATAGGATTCTCTGGAGGTAAAAGGCTGAGATCATCTTGTCCTGCTCCAACGGTGAATATATACAGAAGATACTTGCTAAAAGAATCTTGGATGTTGAAAATTGCAATCATTTTGTAACAAGGAACTTAGAAAAGCCTGTTTGAGCATGGTTTGTACTGTAAAGTTCTCACAGCCTTTTTATTAATTTTTCCCCTTTTTATGCACAGGAAGCTTATTTAAAATAAGCAGCATGCCTTTTGGGGATTTGGGCTGGTTTCAATATCAGCACCTGCCACTTGTCATTCGGTTCATTTGTTCCCAAAATGATTTCCAAATCTCTTTAACAAATGCATATTCAGTGGAATCTATGAATTTGTTCTTTAAAAAAAATAACTGACTCTTTATTTTGGTAGAATTCACTAGCGTCATGATTTTACTTCAGTTTTCGAAAACATTGCTCCCACCCAAATATGGAAAAGGGTGGAGAGATTTCAAAGAAAATCAAGGATGCCAAATACTTTGAATATAACAAGAGAAATAAGCTGAAGATCTACAGTACTTTATTTTCAAGAAAAATGATGGCATTTTGCTAATATTTATTTACAACAGAACAACAACAAAACAAAATCAGTTCCTTCTGCTTGCTTGATGTTGAACCTCAAAGATTGATTCAGATTAAGGGAATGATAAGGTAAAGGTCGTGTCTGACTCTGGGGACAGTGCTCATCTCTGTTTCTTAGCCAAGGGAACCAGCATTGTCCAAAGACAATGTCCGTGGTCATGTGGTCAGCATGACTATACGCCAAAGTGCGCGGATGCTGTATCTAAGTAATACCTATTTATCTACTTGCATGTGCATGCTTTTGAACTGCTAGGGGGCAGGAGTTGAGGCAAGTAATGGGATTTCACACTGTTGTGTGGCATTCGAACCCTGACAAGCTCAGCATCTTTAACCACTGAACTATTGCACCCTCAAGGTAATAGTAAAAATGGCTTAAATAAGAAATAAATGTCCCTTTGCCTGAAAAGACAAACAAGTATCTGCTACCTCCTATGGCTTTTTAAAATTTGGGTTGGATAGCAGTCAAAGAATAGTAAAACAAAACAAAAAATGTTGTAGGCAAACAAGTGATTAAATTAAAATTCTTGAGTATTTTTTTCTTTTGTTCTGTCTCATAATCAGAAAGGTTTGGTTTGTAGTGAGTCAGTCATCTGTTAATCCTTCCTGCAATGTTTGAGTAAAATGATTTGCAAGATGAGAATGCAAAGTGGATAAATATTTGAGCCAAAATACATGAAGCTCATCTTTTCCTTCTGTATTCCAATCTTTTACCTTCTGCTGTTTGTTCTACAATCTCTGCTGTTACTACAATATTTTCATGTTTTTAGCTTTTGCTTGTTTTTCTATATTAGATATCCATGTGGCCATTTTTGTGTTTTGTGTTTTGTTTTTGTTTTTTAAATGGTTACTTCAAATGTTTTTCCAAAATTTCAAAACATCTTCCTTATTTTTAGGGGTCTCAAATGGTTTTGTGTTTTTAATTAAAGTCTGAAATTGTCTATTTTGTGAGAACTGCTTGATCCCATTTTCAATTTTTGTTGCCACCACTCTTTTCTTCTATGATTTATGTAATTGTTTTGCTGTTCATATTGCATCAGTTCTTCAAACTTGTTTTCATTTTTCCCCCAGCTTTCATGCTTTACATTTTCTTGCTTTATATTTTGTAACTTTTCAAAACTTATTTATTTTCTACTTTGGTAACTGATTTATCTTTTGGCAAATTTTCTTCAATTTAAGACTCAATTTTACTGTTATTACATTCGTGAAACTATATGTAAACTATTAGCTTCTTAATCATTTTTATTCTAATTGCATATTTTTATTTAAACATTTGTTTCAAGTAGATTTCTGAGAGTAATCTTTGTCTTACAGTTTCTTTCATGCATTCTAAAAAATTTTCTCTCACTTGTAATTGATATACAGATTACTTTTTTCTGCTTCATCAGTTTGAATTTGTCTCTTCAAAATTTTCATTGGTTACATTCAAATGGATATTTATGTTGACTTATCCTTCTTTGTAGTCCTTTTTTTTCTTTTTCAGTTTAAAATTACTAGTTTTCAACATTTGTTTACTGTTTTTCATTAAGTTCAGTGACAGCAAAGTCTTTTTTCCAGAGAATTAAAAGTCTGTGATCCATAAATCATTGTTCACTGGTATTCAATTCTGGAAATTTTATTTTCTGATTTTTTTTCTGGAAACCAAGAATCAATTAATGTGATTCATAGTAACACTTCATAATCTCTTGATTTTCATCGAAAGCCAATTTTTTAAAAATAATTTTTAATAAGGACCCAAATTGTTGGGGGCAATATGTTGACATTGAAAATCGCTCAGAGAGTGCTGTAAAGCACTACAGAGCGGTATATAAGTCTAAGTACTACTGCTATTGCTATTGTTTTCCAGGGGCTTTGTATTTGTATTTGTGTTTTTTTGCCCTGGTTGCCTAGTAAATGGAATAGTACTTTGTAGTTCACGTACCATGTGATATTCAGAATCCAGAGCATCAGATGCAGCCCTTGTGGCAGAGAAATTTCTTTTCTACTCTTCACCACCTAAAATTGATAATTGGCATGCTTTGCTTCAGTTCTTTTAGTGTGTGGTTTAGTCAGGATACAATGCCAGTATCTATAATTCCACCAGCTGAGCCCTTAGGTTCATGAAGGATAGTAAGCCCTACCACCATGATAAAGTCGCATTGCAAGTCAGAGATGATACTAATGATATGATGATGGTTAAGATCTCCAGTGTCAATGCTAGATCCAAGAGCCCTCTAAATGCAAGATGCTTCCTCAAGGAAAGGAATCCAACTCTATTCAGAAAAGGTTTAAAAATTAGCATCTGTTTGCAACACCTTCCATAGCCTGCACCTTTTCTTAGATAATAAGGCTACCCATCATAGCTGCTGTAAGATCCTGGGAATTAGTATAGATGCTTTAAGGCATTGTAGAGTAGTGTCCCTTTTGCACTCCTGAATGCTCCTAGTCTTCCCTTTTGAAGACTGAATTTTAAGCATAGCCTACCCTATTGGAAATGATAGGTGATGGGAAGAGAATTGACACTGGACTTTTAAAGATTAGTAACTGAAACAGTGAATGGGTTTAGTTCTTTAGGTTTAATTTATAAAATTTAGCTAATATATTAATTATTTATGAGAATCTCAAAGGTGCTTTTTCAAAAGGCAACTGGACTGTTTTTTTGAGGAAGAAGAAGACATTTTGCTTCTCATCCAAGAAGCTCCATCAGTTGTTACTGGATGATGGAGGGATGGAAGAATTCCCACCATCCAGTCACAACTGATGAAGCTTCTTGGATGATGAAGTGAAATGTCTTCTTCCTCAAAAAAACAGTCCAGTTGACTTTTGAAAAAACACCTTTGAGACAACTATGACTTAGATAACTGAAAATCTCCATAGACATTTATTTCTGAAAATAAAAAATGTTTTCTGTTTTTAATATAATGTCCTAGCTCACCCTGATGAGATGAAAAAAACAACATTGTTTTGATAAATATTTTAATCTTATTTAATTAGGAATCATGCACCCACCCTACCATGAAGATATTATTGAGGAATTAGAGCTTTAAATGGGATAACTCATTTACCTGTAATTAATTGCTTTTAAACCCTTTGTGCTTTCTCGTTACTCAAGAAAAAACACACCTGTAATCAAGTTTTGGAACATGAATTCACTCTTAATTGTCAGATATAAAGTGAAAGCAGAAGTTAACCAAATAACAGTCAAATGAAGAACAAGGTTTATTATTATTATTCTAAGATATTCAAATGTCTACTTGGTACTTTGCCTTCTTTTTGTGAGCTTTACATTTTAGAAAACAAATATTGACTTTCATTTTCCCTCCTGCACTCAGCCTTTTAGAGGTTTACATTCATCAGTGCATCTCCATATACAGCTAAATCCCATTCATCTCTGAAATGTCAGTAAACTTTTAATATAAAAGCTAGTGTATTCTATGACAGCTCAGCCATTTTTTAAATGGACAGGGAAAGGCTTTTCTGCATTTTCAAAATTAAGCAGTAGTCAAGATCATTCTAACATATGCTAATGTTTTATTAGTGTTATGTGAGAGTATTTCTGTGAGTGGAGTGGGAATGGAAATCCACTTGAAGTTATACCATTATTACAACATGAGAACATGCTCCAGCTGAATTTCCCATGATTCAATTTTATGCTAAAAAGGTGCTGATCATAGGATCACAGAGCTGGAAGGGACATTGGAGGTCTTCTAGTTTAACCCCTGCCCCAGGCAGGAGTCCTTACGCAATCCTGGACCAATGGTTGTTCATTCTTTTCTTGAAAACCTCCAGTGATGGAGCTCCCAGAACTCCAGGAAGCAAGCTGTTCCATTCTTTCCTACTGTCAGGAAGTCATCAAGTCATACAAGGCTTTTATTGGTCAGTTTGAATGTCCTTCCTCAGAAGCTATACCCATTCTCCCTAGAAATTCCATTGCTGGGTGAACCTACCTTGAGAATTAAAGGCAGCTCTAGGCAGAAAGTTAATGCTGGCAATATATCTAATTTATACATATGTAATCAAAAAGAATATGATAGCTGAATCTATATCACAGAGTTTGGTCTAGATGCTCCTTCCCACCCCCACCAGTTGTTACACCTAGTTCCAAAATCAACTGATCAGAGTGGAGAGGACCGATTCTTTTAAATTTCACAATGAAACATCCATCTAGAAAATCCCATAGTATTGTTGTGGAGAGATAAAATCTATTCATTCTAGTAATGTATCATTACAAAAGTGGTTAATAGATAAATTCCTAATACAATAATTCTGCTATCCTTGTTGTGGCTATTTATAGTCTGAATACTATAGTTATCAAAAATCTTGGTTATTCATGAGGGGGCACTTTTGCCCTCCCTCCAATACAGTTGATGTAGTTGCATATAATGCCTCTTCTTCCTTCTGACCAACTCATTATTATAGTCATAATCTGGTCTTCAAAGGAGATTGTCTGAAAGACTATACTCTGAAAAGGCTTAATAGTCATCACAGGCATAGAGTTATCTGAGTGGATGATAACAAAGCTTGTTCAGAACAAGGTCTTTTGACCAGATGATTTATATATTGCACAAGTGTGGTTATCATCCCTCACCTTTGTTACTATCAGCAGCCAAATTATTAAGGGTAATATGAGCTGAAATTATATCTCCATAATCCCCGTATATTCTACTATTTACTATAGAGAATTTATTAAAACAAACTGATATAAATTCTTACCTATCCTATCTCCAACCTTGGAATCTAAATCAAACCTAAACGGTGGCTTGGTATGAATAAAAACAATTCTAAGCACAAACCAATCATAAAAAGGGGGGGAAATTACTCTCCTTAGCAATATTATCTCAGGCTACAGAAGGATGGAAAACAGACTAAAGCCCTTCAAAACATCCTAAGCAAACCAAAAGACCCAGTAACCCAAGAAGAAAAAACAGGAGTCATCCAGTGGTGGGATTCAGCCAGTTCACACCAGTTCGGCAGAACCGGTAGCTAAAATGGACTTTTGGAAGCAGCATCCACACTGAGAACCAGTTGTTCACATATTTAATCCCACCACTGGAGTCATCTATAACATACAATGTAAGAACTGCAACAACCACTATGTAGGACAAACAGGCAGAAGACTGGCAGAACGCATCCATGAACGCCAACTGGCAGTCAAAAGGCATGACAAAAATTCTTTAATTTTACAACATATAGACAGATTTAACCATAGTTTCAATTTGGAAAATGTGACAATCCTAGATCAGGCCAAATCCAAAAATGCCAGGGAATTTCTAGAAGCCTGGCACTCTGACAAATCAGCCGTCAATAGACACATAGACATTAACAACATCTAAAGGAGACAATCAACCAGCCCAGAAGAGAAAAAGACTCCAGCACCAGTAATCGGCACTCAGATCAGCATAGATTAACTCCATTAGTAAACAGCCCAACCAAAGAATCCCCAAGACCGTCCCCACCCACACAGACAGGCAAGACACTAGCACTGATGATGTTACCTAGTTAGGGTGATGAAACATCTGCAAGAAAACAAGCAAGCTCAGAGAGCAACAAGGACCCTGCATTCCAACTCTGAGCTACAAATATTCTCCTTCATTAATATTATCTCAGAGTACAGAAGGATGGAAAGCAGCTATAAATATTGTATAAAAGGAAAAAGAGCCAGTGCTTAAAAGCCCTCTGTTATCTCTTGTACAGTGCTTTCACACAGCTATCCATTAGTGCACTCTAGTTTATATTACTTGGTCAGCACAAGATCATTGGGAGAGATATACATGAGTAAAGAGATACACATGAACTATCTCAGTGGGAATTTCTACACTTGTATCAACCATTGCATCTTATGCTTGGAAACATTTTTTTCCTATTACATACCCCATGATGTTGCTTTCATTTAATCAACAGTCCATGAGTAAGACAAACTTAAGTCATCCTTAGCAGTATCAGTTTTAAAATAGCATTTTCCACATTATACTACCATCACCTAAGGCAATTTGAAGGTGCTGAAAAAGCTTTTAAAGTTTGTCACCCATTACCAAGGAGAGAAGAAAGCTGACTGTCTGGGGAATTGAAAAACAGGCAGCAGATGCAAGAAATGAATGGGTGGTTGGGGATAGCAAATATCATGCTGGTATTGTTTGCTGCCAACTGAAGGATGGGTGGATTGCACCTCAGCTCTGCAGCTGGGAAAATTTTTTGAATCTTTGAAATTCAAAGATTGCATCCCATTTTGCCACCTTAAGATAGCTTCATAGAGACAAAGCCTGAAATGAATTTCAGAAATATTTCAAGATATGAAATAGCTTATGAAATATTTTTAACGATTTGGAGCTTCCATTTCATAGTCAAGGTGAACCAACAATCAATCAGAATAGAGCTGGAAGGGACCTTAGAGGTCTTCTGGCCCAAGCAGGAGACCCTATATCATTTCAGACAAGTGATTGTCCAGTCTCTTCTTAAAAACCTCTAGTGAGGAAGCACCCAAACTTTTAATGGCAAGTTCTTCCACTGGTTAATTGTCCTGACTGTTTCTCCTTAATTCCAGGTTGTTTCTAATTTCAACAGCAACTTTCATTGCATTTTGATGTCACTGCACAACAGATATTAATACTGATCTTTGAATAATGTAATGAAGTGTATCATTCCCAGACTTTTAACACTGGTTACTTTCAATGTGTGATTCCTGCCCAAGCTAAGAAGGAAAACTTCACTTTTTTCTGAAAAATACGTGTAATAGGTAGGATTTCTTTAAAATTACATTCAAAATTTACTTGAAGTCAGTCATTACCTCTTAACCTAATCTCACTGAACAAAGTGTCCTCCTGATTAATAGTTAAACTATGTATAAATGTATGTATTCAATATTATTTTTGTTTTTTATAGTAAGTGGATGGCAGTCTCTGCCAGACTATCACCAAGGTCATGATCCACCTGTTTGAATCTTCCACAGAAGTGAACAGAATATGGTATTAGCATAAACTAAGCTAGAGGGGAGGGGAATTTGTATCAGGCAGAGAGTTTTTAAACTAAGACAAATTGTTTCTAAGTAAAAATATAAGTTTAAATAAAAGAACAAAAGGCACGGAGTTCTAACCTTGGAAAAGCAATGTTTGCATTCTTTATCTCCAGATTCTTCAGAATCTTACATAGCTAGATAGATAGATAAACTTTATTGTCATTTTTTTACTGTGGGCACAATGGCACACATTAAAAATGAAATTTAGTTGCTTGCTCTCAAAGTGTACACATACATAACACACATTTAAACTTACTATATACAACATATGTATAGACCTACACCCTTACATATAATATTACTTATATGTCCATCTTGAATATATCCCGTCAGAGAAAAGAAAGCATGGAGAACATCCTAGATTATTAGGGGTTGATGAAAGAAGATATCTCAAGGAGATTTAGAGGCTAAGTGGGAAAGTGTTAAAAGAGAATTTAGAAATGTGGAAGCTATTATAAACTCTGCTAAAATACCAAGCAGGGAGAAAAGAACAAAAATTGCAATAGCCAAAATTAAGTTCAAAACAATTAGACCAATTGTTAGAATAATAAAAGAAGTTCAAGCTGAAGGAGAGGAGATAAGAAAACTGCCTTAGGGAAGACATATTTTTAGCAGGTAGTGGTTTCATGCTTAGATGGGAATAGGCAACAGAATTAAAGTCAGAGATCAACAAAAAAGAAGTTGAGATTTGAGAATCAGTAGTCTCAGTCCTTACCCAGAAAAGGAGATAGAATGAGGAACAGAGATTTCTGCTGCCTCTCACCAAGGCCATTAGCCACCTATTAGCATCTTGCCTTAGGTGCACCACATGAGGTAGTGTTACAACTAGGTAGAGCGATAACTACTCTCACTGTTGTGTTCTGGAATCACTTAGGCTTCTGGGTGGTCTTCCAGGGCAATCCCATGTAGAATACATTGCAATAGTCCAAATGAGAGTTTACTACAGCATGAGCAACTTTGACTAGGGCCTCCTCAGCCAAAAATGGACCCAGTTGGCACACAAAATTAAGCTGTGAAAAGCCCTTCCTAGCTATGGCTGCCATTCAGTCTTATAATTTCCTTTAGGAAACATGTATTTGGTTCTGAGATTTTGTAGTAACTAATATAAGCATCTGGTATGAAAAAGTAGATTGGTGTGTAATCTAGATAGATTGGTAGATTGATATACATCATCTTACTCTGTGAAGTAAAACAATAGTATGCACAGCTACTTTGTAATTTTTTACTCTACTCATTCTAGAAAAACAGCAACTGATACTCTGTTTTGAAGTATTCTATTGTTCAATACAAAGTAGCAGGTGGCATCCTTTGAGCTGTAAAATATAGCATTTGTTATATGAATAACATATTCATATAGCATAATATTAATATGTAAAACTATGATATTAAGCTTGGCCAGATACTGGCTTCTATTCTTGCAATATTAAAAATCTAAAAGAAATGGAGAATTATGATATGAAAAAAAATCTGATCAAGATGGGAAAATTCTTCCTTGCTATATGTCCAGTGAAAGGGATAGGAGGTGGAGTAGATGCTAGGGTGCTGTTACCCTGGAACCATAAATATTTTGTCACTGTCTTCAATTATTAAGGCAATATACTCTTTCTCTTTGTGGTTAATTATTTACACTTTGTTAGCAAATCTTCTGTGAAACTGTAAACCAGAGTAAATTAGCTGAGTTACAGAAGCGGCATTTGTTTTTAATTATTAAAATTATGCCACAGGAAATGTAGTTTGCTTTCCCGTTTAATAGCTCCCCTATTGTCTTAGCACAGGAGGAAAGTCTTCTTCCTGATTAGAGGAAGTGGCAAACTTGTGTTGTAATCTTCACCATGAGAATTAAGCAAAACAAAGAATAGCCTTATGCTACTGCAAAGCAAGCTTAAGCAATGTTTGTTCTATGAGGAGTACTAAACACATCTTGTCTCAGAGGATACATTTGGCTATATTTATAGTGATTCACATCTGAGCATTCAACTTCACCTATGCAGTGATCACTTAAGAACAGATATGCTCATTGTAGGCTTTCTGCCCTCACTGCTTGGCTACTGTGTTTACTTCAGTTTTTTAAACTGAATTCAGTGCTTATTTCAACTTTTGTTCAAATATATTGCTGAGCAATTTACAGAGTTCAACACAAAACTAAAATTTTGAAAAGTCAAATATATCTCTCCAGTACTGATACTGAATTATGGATTATTCAATCCTGTTTCATCCACTGCATACTAATAAAACCTCTGATATGTTGCCCTATGTGGCCATTGGCTTAACTTAATTGGGCCATTGAACCACTTTTAAGTCTTCTGACAAAGAGGAGCTCAAATTTCAGGTAGAAATGCTTCTTTCCTCAACAGTTATTGGTACCTGTTCCCTGACTGAAGAGAACAGACTGATGGCAGATGTTGCTGTTGCTGTTGTATAGTCTGAAAGAGATGTCCTTCCTTCCTTCCTTCCTTCCTTCCTTCCTTCCTTCCTTCCTTCCTTCCTTCCTTCCTTCCTTCCTTCCTTCCTTCCTTCCTTCCTTCCTCTCCATTATGGTTACTTTTAGGACCTTGAACAATCTGGATTATGTTTTTTTTTTTAAGGCTGAAGACCTGGGTGAAGAGAAACCCCTGAATCCCTGTGACCCCAAATTCAATTATAACATACTCCTGAATGCAGGGTCACAGCAGAATTCTTTGGCAGTTGCCCTTGACAAGTGGCATCTGACAACTTACTCTGTGGGTACTTGCCATAGTTAACTGGAATTCATTTAGTTCCCCAACAGATAACTGACATATTGGGAATGCCGGCTCCACTAATTGTAGGAATATGGCAGAAGCCCAACATATATTATAGGAATAACTGATCTTTTACTTAGAAGCAAGAGAAGCAAAGGAAGTCAGAGGACTGCTGATGACTATCCTTGTAGGCATTTTGTATATGTTTTCCTGTGCTTGAATATACTCTTCATGCAATAATTATTGAGGTTGTACACCATTGAAAATATGATTTGGAAGAAGTATTTCAGATCTGACCCAAATGCAGCATCACTTTATTGTTCATTAGCACAGCCCAATTGTTTCTTGGGTTTTTCTGTGAGCCGGGGCAGGGAAGGGAAAAGGTTCTGGACCCTTTAATAATCACATTAATTTCAACTCCTTAAAGCAGATGCATCTTTTTAAAGTCTACATGTAAGTGTGAAAAAGTTATGCCACGTTTTTGAATAATGGGGATGTGTTTGCATGAGGCCTGAAGCTCTTCTTCCAAATGATGTTCAAAGCATGTGCAGTCCTAATTATTATTGTTTTGCTAGAACCTAATTTCTGTCTGCTTACTTGATTAGTGAGTATCGTAACCATCAACTATTAAAAAGACATATCTGTTTGGCATCCATGCCAAAGGCATAAACAAATCCCTTTGCTTTATAGCGTGCCTTTTGACTCAGGTGGATAATATTGCTACAATCATTATAGAATTTATTAAAAAGTACAACCAAAAATCTCTTGGCAGTTTTAAGTACATCATTTTTAAGTAAGCAAGGTTTCTCTAGAGACTTTAGGAAAACAGCTTTGTTTTCCCAAGGTCCCAATTTCCTCATCCGTCCTGGTGAAGGACAGATTATAATATCATACCAGTTTGGGGACCTGGTATATTATGAAAGAAGGCATATAACAGAATAACAGAGTTGGAAGGGACCTTGGAGGTCTTCTACTCCAATCCCCTGCTCAAGTGGGAAACCTAAACCATTTCAGAAAAATGGTTGTCCAGTCTCTTCTTTTTTTTATATAACAAATTTTATTGGTTTTCCAGTTTTACATTTAAGTATTCGGAAAGCATACTATTTCTCCTCCTAATACATCACAACTTACTAATAGAGTATCCTTTATTGTCTCAAATCCATCATCTATATTATCTGGGCTAAATAATAGTTGAAAGCTAATTCCTAATAATTATTTTTCATTTCTCTTACAAATCTAAATCCTGGGTATTAAGCCAATTAATCCCTTATTTTTTTCATTTAACAACAATATTTGAATCTAGTAATATTTCCCTTCATCTAAAAATCTCCCTTTAGCCCATTAGTTTAGACTTTAGGATCCTCTATCATGAATAAAAAAAGACCCCATTTTTTAAATCTAACTCTGGCTTTCTTTTTATGCCAACCAGGCTTCCATACCAATGCCTTTGGATCATCAGATACATATCCCTTCATTCTTGCACATGTTACTTGAACCAAGGGAGACCATCTAGTTATCAATTTTCCAAAGAAGCTGGCCCATTTGTAATTGTTAAATTGTTGTCCTGGTGGCTCATTCGATTCGGCTTGGTCTTCTTGTCCCTCACGTTTCTGCTGGTTTAGGTAGAAAGTCATGTCCAGTTTTATGGTTGTTATTTGATTGTGTATGTTTTCAGTATACTGTACTTGTTGGTCTTTAACACCTTCTGTCTTGGTCTTGCTTTGTTCCGCTTCTGTTGCTTTTTGGGTTGTAGGTTCTTTAATTGCAATCAGGGTTTGTCTGTCAAAATTTTCAGTAGATTGTATTTGTTGATCTTTAAAGTCCTCTGTCTTGGTATTAATTTCTTCCACTTCTGTTGTTTTTTGGGTTGTAAGTTCTTTCGTTGAGATCAAAGTTTCATTTTGTAGGTTTAAGCTAAAACCTTTGTCTTTCAGTCTGGATTTAATTATCTCAGTAGCTTCAAGAATTTTTTCAAGTATAAGTTTATAATGAAGTTGTTGCTGGTCCTCCTCCATTTCTAACATAGTCATAGATGGTCCTTTAGTGAAGGCTATTTATTAGATGAAAGTCAGTAAATGTTCACCTCCACAGTTCCTAAAATCCAATTTCACTGTCCAGCTGTTCTCTCAGCTTTTTATCTCTTTTAGATAATACCAAGGACAGATCTAGGCTGTGAGCAGGTCTCTTTATCAAGAGTATTTACTTGCTGTACCAAACTCTGCCACAAGATGTCCCCAGCAGCATTTAAAATCTTTTTCAGAACCAGGGCTAGGTTTTTATCCAGTGTAAGTTTTTTTAATCTCTTTTACAAGTAGATAAGGTGACAGGTCCCCGTGAAAGTAGGAATTTTTTGGGTCCCCAGATATCAAGGTAATATAAATCCAGTTACTTAGTTGTTTTTTTCAGGGCTTTATTTTCCCCAAGTAGTCAGACGCCGCCATTTTAGAGGGTGGGAAGAAGACGTTCCCTTCCCTCTCTCCTCGCAGGGGGAAGAAGTTTCAGAAGGCTTTTAACAGGAAAATAGTTGGGATACAAGAAGGTAAGATCTCACCCAGTTCCTCCGCGGTGCTTTCAGAGTGCTTGGTCATAGTTTTGGCCTTGGCAGGTAGCGGCTTAGTGATGGGCCATGTAAATGGCCGATCTTTTCCCCATTGGTCCGAAGAGCTGCCCCAGATCAAATGGAAGGGCTGCCGCCCTTCCGCGATCAATCGGGAGGTCCTCTTCCCCGCTCGTTGCCCCTCCAGGGTGACTTTTGACCCTTTTCAGGGTCCCCTGGTGGGAGAAAACTGGATGGCGGAGGGAGCGATCGCCCAGAACGTCTGCCAGCACCGCGAGCACAAACCGGAACCCTCCAGTCTCTTCTTAATAACCTCCAGTGTTGGAGCATTCACAATTTCTGGACGCAAGTTGTTCCACTGATTAATTGTTCTATCTGTTAGGAAATGTTTCCTTAGTTCTTGGTTGGTTCTCTCCTTGATTAATTTCCATCCATTGCTTCTTGTCCTGCCTTCAGGTTCTTTGGAGAATAAATTGACCCTTCTTTGTGGCAATCTGTTAGCTATTGGAATACTGTTATCATATCACCCTTAGTCCTTTTTTTTCATTAAGCTAGACATACCCAATTCCTGCAACCATTCTTCATATGTTTGTCTTATTTTATTATTTGTGTTTATCTTATGTTATTTTTTTCCTCCAGTAAGTATACATAGACAAGCTTCAATATATTGAAATTGCACTCCATCTGTAGAGAGCTACAGTCATATGATTCTATACTGATGCTACTATTCTCCTACAGAAACATTTACAGCCAAGGATCCAATAAAAGAATGGTAAAAATTGCCCCCAAACTGTAATTTCTTTGCTTATGTGACAAGCAAAGTGTATGCCATAAAATATATTCTTGTTAAGAGACAATATTTTAAATGTGATCTTTAATAATTCATGAACAATTATTTTTAATATTCACCATTTTTCAAAAATAATTTCAAAGTTGAGCAGCTCTATAAACATGCATGTTGAAGAAGTTAACATTGCCTTTGATCAGCTGCAGTGTAAGCTCAGTTTTAATCAAAGGAAGCCATTTCTGAGATCGTTAAGCAAATTTAATAGCACTGTCAAAGCTACAGAAATAATATTTATCTTTATTACAAACAATAAACATTTATATGGAATAAACTATTCAACATTGCTCTGAATTTAGTATCTTTACCACCTGTCTGAAATATGCAGAAACTCTTCATGTACTGTATGTATGAATAATACAAGTAACATTATTGAAGAACAAACCTGTCAATGTTAAACATGTATGCATAGAGAGGCACCCATTTCTATCAACATAAAATTTGTCCAACTAGAAATTGACTCTTGTTATTGCTACTTTGGGATAATGTGTTTCTTAAAGGGAAGAGTTCCAAAACTAGGAACTAACTTAAGTTTGGGGAAATTGGGTGGTTGTACAATTCAGATAAGTACAGAATTTTGTTACTTGGTACTATTAGCTTAGCTGACTTTCTATCCCAAGTACAATTGAAACCATATAAAACACACAGCATGCCAATATTTGTATTGTATGCTTAACCTTGGAGTTATTCAGTTAGCACAATTTCCTGAGTATTCACAACACACTGTACCATAGATTTGTGATGCAGTCTTAAGAATCTGCTTAATTAATTTAGCCACTAAAAACCATGATTGTGGTTTTTGTGTTGTTTTCCATTGGTTCCAAAATATATTACTTTTCTAAATGGTAGTGTTCATTGTCTTCCATCCTCTTCAACGCCTTTTGGTTACCTTCACAATGTGATTAGCATGTTTCTTGCATTCTGATAAAGTGATGAAATGGGCCTGTGGATATGTATGTTGTCATACTGTTATTTAACACGATATGAATTTCTACAGAGATAGTAGCGGTATGTCTTGTATCAACTGGTTGTCATTTCCAGTTTCTTTTCCTTCCTACTGCTTTTGACTTTCTAATCTACTGGAGTATTTAGCACATATCATCCTCTTCGTTACCTCCAACGAAAGCATGATATTTCTTAGGACCATGGGAGTGATGTTTGAAAAAGCAAGAATCTGTTATGACTGAATTATTGTCTCAATTGGCAGACAAAATGGATCCCTTTGACCCACTAGTCCAAATTGCACACTTATCTTGATTAGAAGAGTGCAGCCCCATCCAAGACCAATGTCCCAGACCTAGTAGGCCCAAAGAGCCACAGCCATTCAGTCTCGTCGAGTCTGACAAGATTAGATATAAAGGCTTGTTTGAAGGCTGTTACAAGTCCACAGATGAAACTCCCCATAGCTTCATTACTGGCTTTTCACATAATTAGTAGTTAGATTTCAAAAACTGACATAGCTTTGTCAGTATTTCAAATAAGGGTACTGAAAAAAGTTATCCTGATCCCTTCTCCCAAGTTTGATGAAAGAGAATTTGCTTTCAAAATACCTTCAAAGACATTGCCCTTAGTTACAAGGTAGCTAAGGGCACTCATGAATATTGTACCTCTCACTCGAAGACTCTGTAATTTCTCTGCTTTCTCTGCTTAGTTAAATCCCAGGAGGTATTTAATAATTAGGGAACTCAACCGATGAGTGATTTTTCATTCTGGAGAGTATAGGCAACTTCAGAGTAATAGAAAGATATATAATAGGAAAGAGCAGCACCTTTGCCACTACCAACAATCAAGCAAGCTTCTTGGCTTTTCGGCTAAGATCAAGTGTAGTATCAGTAAACTTTAAAAACAAATCAGGAGAAGTTCATAACAAATTCTCAAGCATCCCAAGAACAAGACAGAAAACCAGAAGCATCATTTTGTAAGGAAACAACTTTTTTACCAATTTTCCCAAAGGTGCTTTTCAAAAGGCAATTGGACTTTCTTAGTTTTTACCTTGAAAACATTTCACTTCTCATCCTTCAGAACTGAAGAAGATTCTTGGATGAGAAGTAAAATATTTCCACGGTAAAAACCAGGAAAGTCCAGTTATCTTTTGAAAGCACCTTTGGGACAACCATGGCCTGGATAATTGAGAAAGTCAAACATTTTTGATCAATTGAAAAAGAGATTTTAATATTACTTTATTTAAAAATTAAAAAATATGTAAAAATGGAGCTATTTTTAAATTAATATATCCGTCATACATTACCTAAATACATTAATGTATTTAGGTAAAACTAAAAATGATAAATTGGTCATTTGAACAAACTGAGATGCAATTTCTCTCTCCTTTAACGAACTCTTGGGATCTGCTCAGAGAAGAGAAAGAAAACTTTGGTCAATCACAAAATTGCTGGAATAATGATGAAACAAATTGACCTTAATCCCCAACATACAATATATAAAACTTGTTTTCAGCAGCTATGCTGAAAACTGTCTCTCAGACCTTCACGATTGATGTAGAGTTATATTATTTTATGGAAGAAACTTTCTTAAATTTAACTTAGCCATACATTTTGTGCAACAGAAGATGATTACTGGAAAAAGTGGTTTCAGTTATCAGATGGGAGGTAGGATCCCTATGTTATTACTCAAATTGGTTGGTCTTAATTACGAATCACACATATTGAAATGTGGTGTAAAATAAACAGGATAGTTAGCATGTTAATCAGCAATCAGGGGAGCTCTTAATAACTGCCAAACAATATCATTGATGAACATTTTCAGAATAATTCACAGAGCAATTTGGAATTTTCAATGGCAGACGCCTGAATTGGCACGTGATATAAATGGCATACTGAGCACATTGCATGTATGTCCATCTTTTCAAGCATTACAATGTGGTTCACTTCACAATGAAAATACAAATAATTGTAAGCAATTTGTCCTGAATAATTTTTAAATTGGTACACTAATAACAAGAAATAGATCAGGAGTTCATTCTTTTATGTTTGTGTTTTCTATAATTGCTAGTTCAACATTAACATAATCTTTTCCTCTGATTACAAGTTCTCTTTGGATAATACTAGTTATATAGTTAATAAATAAAAATAAATACAAGTGACATTAACTGTGATGATTTTAAACTTAAAATCTATTGTGTGGATTAGAGAGTCTATTATGGGACCTTTACAGAGGCAACTCAACAGCAAATAGATATGTGTAGGGTGTTTTGTTTCCCTTTGTTGATCATTTATCTTTTTGAGTGTTGAAAATGGAAAGCAAATCTATATCTGCTGCAAGCCAAAAGCCAAGATCAGATCTGTAGGCTCTGGATTCATTTTGTTGAAAGGAGATATGGTTGTGTACCCCTAGATAATATATTCTGCATGGTAGCTTATAAGAGAGAATTATTTGAAAACATTTAGTTCTGATAACAGAGGAAATCTTTGGTATTGTGGCAGTTTGATATCTTCTCAACAATATGAAACCTGGACTGCTGAAGAGAATGACATTTTGCCTCTGGCTGTTTCATCACTTAGAAGCTGTTACTGCTAAAAATAACAAAATACGGTTTTTCTCCAATTGCAAAAGTAGAGTATATTTGTCCCAAAACTTAATCTGTTTGGCCTAGATGTTCTTTTGAATGTAAGGTTTTTCCACCTTGTCCAAGTAATGTAAAGCATCTTGTATGCTGGAGGTATGAGCCTCTGGGGTGACCCGAGAGGCAAAACTAATAGGGCTCTTGCCTCTGGCATTTTATCAGAAGGAGACTTTATTGCTTGTTTATAGAAGGGGGAGAAAAAAAGATAACAGCAGCAAAGTAGCAGTAGTAGTACTGATGAGACAGTGAGAACACTACAGATATATTTACAATTTATTTATGCAGGCAGCTTTGTTTTGGGGATTTTGTGCAACTGCCTTGACATGGTAAGAGTAGATAGAAAAAGGAGCTAGAAGAGCTATTGGACCAAGTTGGGTTCCAGAGGGAGCTTGGGGTTGTTCTCTTAAGGAGACAGTGTTGTACCCCTTGCTCAAGGGCCATCACTCAGCCCATCCAGACTAAAAGGTTTTCATGCAGTGTCCAACGTTCCAACCACATGCTTGTTGAGAAGGTGGTTGCGCTCAGCTTCAATGGCTCTGGATGAAACAGATTATCTAGACCCCTTTCAGTCTGGATTCTGACTAGGATATGAGATGGTGAGCATTGGTCATATTTTGGACGCTCTCTAGCAGGAGTATGATGGAGGTGGTGCATCCATCCTTGCTCTTCTTGTCTTCTCAGTATGTTCATGGTATCCTTTTGGAATGGCCCGGGGAGTTGGGTGTGGGCAACAGAGTATTGTCTTGATTTTCCTTCCTCCTTCTAGTCAGTGTTGATAGTAGGGGAGAAGTCTAGTCTACAACACCTTCTTTGGGGGATGCTGCAGGGTTTGGTTATTTCTTCTCTCCTGTTAAACTTCTACATGAAGCCACTGGGTGAGTTAGTGAAGTCATCCAACAATTTGGGGTGAGGTATCATTGATACACTGATGATATCCAGCTGTATATCTCCAACTCAGACCACCTGAGTGATGCTGTGCACATCCTGTTCAGGTGTCTGGAGGCTGTGAGGACCTGGATGGGGATTTGGGGAACCTCCTGAACTCATGACTTCTGTTTGAAGGGAAGATGGCAGCTATGGCTGCGAGGATATTTGCATACCCAGATAGACTGGATTTAAATCTTTGAAGTTAATTGAAATGATCCTTTGCCCTGGGAAAATCCTTCTGTTTATACTCAGAAACTGATAAGACTTCAAAAGTTGGATTCTAAAGGATACAGAGGCTATCTTAAAAGAAATGATAACTGTAGTGGAATCAGAAGGTGATATTGAAGATAAACAAGCCTTGCAGAATAAAATTGAAGTTGACTTATAATGGGATCTAAATAAATTTACAAAAGGGATTTGCTGAAGTTGTCACAGTGGAATTAGAAAATGGGCCTGACAAAGATGACAACAATTTGAAAGAAGTGACAAAAAGAGTATGAGAAACTAGATGTTAGAATTTTTCTTTGAAGAATGTAAAGGTCAATGGGAGAAAAAGAAATAAACACAAAATAGATTTATTTGATCAAGGTTAAAATAATGGGTTACTATTTCTCATGACATTTAATGGTTTTATTACTTGGGATCAGACTTTGACTATATATACTGCACGAACCAGAAAGAGGGCTGAGAAAATATCTACAGTTCCCTCGCATCCTGGACGTAAACTTCTCCAACTTCTCCCCTCAGGACGTCACTATGGAGCATTGTATGCTAAAACAACTAAACACAAAGACAGTTTTTCCCCCATGCCATCACTCTGCTAAACATCTAATTCCCACAGCACTGTCTCATGTCTAAGGATATCTAACCATGTAGTAAGGCTGTATTACTATTATCGTTCTCATCTTTCCTATTACCTTCTACTATTGGTATCTTATCATTAAATTAATTTGTTGTTTGTTGTTTGAATGTACACTGAGAGCTTATGCACGGGAGACAAATTCTTTGGCACTTGGCCAATAAAGTGTAAGATTTGAAAAGAGGAAATGGGAGGAATCTATGGAAGATAAAATGGAAGATAAAATAAAGGATTCAAATTGTAAAGGATAAAGTTTACAATACTTACATTGTCATTTTTGATAACCCTTACTGGGCTTTTGCTTATTAATATGAGGTTTTAGAGACGGGCTTATAGAAGTTGGGGTGAAATATGAAATGAAGAGGTATGTATTTTAGGTGCAGTGATAAGTTGTTAATGTTAATTATACTTGTAGGGATGAAGGCTTCTTTTTCTTTCTCCCTACCCACTTTTCTTTTCCTTTACTTTTTTAACGCTTAAAAATATTTTAATGTATTTCTGAATTATGTAGTTGTTTTATCTGCACAATACAAGCTTTAATAAATTTACTGGGGAAAAGTTTTCCAGAATATTTTTTTATTTTCTATATTTTGATGTTTCTGCAACATTTATTTTTATTCATTTTTAGATTTTTATAACTGTATCATATAAATTACATGTTGTTTTTATACATTTGTAAAGTGCAATTACCTCAGTGACTATTTTTGAATGAAAAATGTGAGATTGCATTTCATAAACAAACAAGCAAACCTTGGCTTTTAAAAATTATTTTATATTTATATTATACAGTTAAATCTAATTATCAATTAAATCCACATTATTTTTTATTTTTGAGAAATAAGTAATTTTCTAAATTGCATTATACACTTTGCTAACCCTTTCTTTTTGACATAATTTATTTTCAGTAGTAAAAGATATAGTTTTGTGATACATATTAATCATGTCTTTAGTACACAGGTACATAATTCATTTTATTTTATATTTTATTGAATGTTTTGGAATGTAACTACTTCTTTATTTTCATATGCTAGTTGCTATTCAATAATTCTTTGTTTTCCAGAATGATTAGCCCCAAAGGATAAACTGCAAACATGATTTTCTTACTCCATATTTTAGCAAAAGTGAAATGCTTGCAGCAAAATAAGAGGGTGAATCTTCTTGACAAGCTTTTTAAATGTCTGATGTTGATAAATACTTGACCTTGGATCCATCAGCCAAATAATTAGAAGGACTCCAGATGTTTAAAAAGGCAACTGGACTTTCTTTGTTTTTTTTCCCTTGAAGACATTTCACTTCTCATCCAAGAACCTTATTCAGTTCTGACTGAATGGTGGAAAATGGAAGGATTTATATTCCTTCCAGATATCTGGCCATTAGCACTCTTTCTGAGAGGTATTGAGGCCACTTGGTGGTTTATCTGTGCCCTCACGGTCACCAGAATAGTGCAAATGGATGTGAAACCTTCTTGGAACTGCTGAAAGTCCAGTTGTCTTTTGAAAAAGCACCATTGGGACAACTATGATCTATTCTAGAGGACTGAGACTCTCCATAGAAAAGGACTCCGTGTGATGTAAAGTCCTTCTAACTTGGCCATGGTCCTGAAAAAGTTATTTCTTCATTAGATTGTGTAGATTTGGAAGATTGAGAGTAAGTTGACTACTGAGCATTGAAACTTTAGAAAGAGATTATTCTGCTTTTCCTGAAAGGTAAAAATGGAAATTCAGTACAGGAAATACCATAGAAGGCACAGATAAAGTTGTGGGGTTTGAAAGAAGCAGCTAAGATTACTATTCTGAGATCTTTGTAGCTCATAAGGAAAACACATTATAGCTGCACCTACCTGATTTTTGGACCTTGCAGAAAGCAAACTTTCTATTTTTAAATTGCTGTTTTTAAAAAAATTCTGCTGTGTAAAACCTACATTTCTATTTACTCTTACTACCAAGAAATGCAACATTGATACGTCAAGTCAAAGAATCATTTAAGAAGAAGAATTTCCATGGACTAGTAGACTCCATGGAACAGCTGAGTGGTGGTAGCCTCAAGAAACACTTCAAGTATATCTCCATTTTTGTTGCCTCAAGTAGAGTACTGGATCAGGGTGATTTTGTAGCCATTTGCCAAAAGTATAGTTCATAGATTATTGTGCCAGTGGCTAAAACATACTCAGTTGCAATTGTATAGATTTTCTTTCAAAACATACTTTTTTTGGAAATGTATGGGTAGTAAACAGAAAAAAATGCTATATATTCTGCCAAAGTAAACATTATTCTGCATTTATTTATTGTTTCTATGCTTTCTTCTATTTTTTAACATATTGTTAGCAATTATGATTGGAGCAGGACCCCCTCTTCATCAATTAATTAAGCTAAAGTGTGGAATAGTTGCTTCTAAAAAACCCCAAATAATAATAGGAAGATGATTGAAAAGATGAAAGTAATCTCAGCTGTAAATCATACATCATAAATTAAGAAACAAATTAAATGCTTGAATTAGGCTTTTTTCTTGGGTTATTAGCAACTTCTGAGAAGGGATATGGAGGCTGGTTAGATGATCATTTATCTAATATTTAATATATTTTAATGAACTCATTGATTTAAAAGTATCTTTTATATACTAGGAATAACCTGCATTTCATTAGGGATTCATTTTTTAAACAAGAAACTAGGGAATAAAGAAGAGACTGAGGGACCAGGTTTTTTTTAAAGACTCCTGGTTGCTCAAATGTTATCTTCCACGTCTTTTGCTTTCTTCTTATCTTTTGATTTCTATTTTTCAGGACTATCTGCTAGTTTCTTTGTTTTTTCCCCTAGAATTAGATTTGAATGCTTCATATATGGGATAAAGTTAAATACAGTTCCAGCCTTTTGCACTCTGTCTGTTCTTATGACATTAGTATCTATGCCTGCATTGCACTTTTGCTAATATTAATCCTATAATTTAAATTTATTATGAGATGGAAAAAAATTCAGCTTTTTCAAGGTAATTCTCAAAGTGACATTTTTATTTGCAATAATGTTGTCAAAAATTTGCATATGTCTCATTGATGAAGAATGTGAAAACACTTTTTTTTGCTAGACTGAAATTTAAAACAGTCGGCATGATATGCTGCCATTTCTTTTTTCAGCAGAGAAAGCAGTTATAAAATTATGTAGCCAGAGGAAGGTGGCCAAGCAATTATTTCATTTCTTGTCTTCTCACAACATTACAAATCAAAATATGCCAGCTGAAGCTATCATTAAGAATGAATATGAAAGGGAAACATCTGGTTTAGAAAAGTTAAGTTGGTGAGCATAGAAAGATCCTTTTTCTCCTTTTCTGCTCCTTCTGTCTAATTCAGTTTGGAAATGCCCAAGATTTATTGTCTGGGATCTATCAGGAAACTTCACAGCTATAGTGAGTCTTATCACAAGAGCTCAGATATATCCAAGAATACTTGTTTGCATTTCTAATTGCTTACTCTGTGTCAACAATGAATAATTTCTCTTATGAGCACAGAATATAATTTCTTCTTGTAGAGAATGTTTGTTTTCAAAATGTTTGCGTTATAGAGTTTGGATTTATTTCTGCTTAATTATATATAGAGAGTTAATTAGGAATGCACTGAAAGAGCTGCCGTCCAACCTGTTGTCTTATCATGATCCTCCTCCCTCCAAAGCTAGCTAGAAAATGCTTTTGAATAAGGAATTTATGAATATGTTGCTTTGAGATATATAGGCTTGGCCTTTCTTCCCACCCTCTATCTTTTCCTTTTTAACAAAAGTTTAAACATACTTTTAAATAACTTGAAGTCAGCAAATTCAATGATGCATCCTCATTCTGGACGTAAGGTCGTAAGTTCTGAGTCACAGTCACAGGTTTTTAGTCATCTGTTGAGTCCTTCCCAAGATACTAGGTAGGCAGATGCTGCTGTTTGATGGCATCAAGGGTATTATCACAGGATGCAAGCTGTCTTTTGCAATTGATTGCTGATGATTTTGTCATCTTTTAGCATCTTTTTTATTACTTTATTACTATGTTGTGATCTCACCAGTTCTTGCTTGCAGGCAAATGATATTTCTTGCAGATAATCCAATGCACCACTGTTGCTACTTTGTTTGTAGTCAATTTGTGCTATATTATTACAGCATTGTAACAGAATACACAGATATGAAAGAGTTGGAGTTATGGTGCAACAGCCTGATGCTGTTCAGTCCTGTTGATGCCTCTATTTCCAGCTTCTGAGCTTCGGGTCCTCTAAATGAAGCCACTACTCAGCCACATTTACATAGCAATAACCAAGACCAACTTCTGAAGTAGCTATCCAAGACTTGTAAAGATTGAAACTCTAATAATGAGAAGTTCTTTGACTGCATTCCCTCATGTTACAAAGGACTTTGTTCAATCATTCAAATGTTTTGCACAGCTCTGCCCCATTCTTTCTGTATTTTCTCCTTCCAAATTTCTGCTGCCAAATGCAATGGGATGCTTCTGTTATCATTTTTGCAACTTTCCTTTTTGTAATAAGTCCTTTGTAGTACTGTTTCTTTGAGCCAAAACAGAGAAGAAACCTTTATAGATCAAAGCAGAAATAAGTATAGGGACTAGAGTGACCTTTGCCTCTCTCTGGCCCTTCTTCTTCTTCTTTTTAAATAAGGAGCCATCCCATTTATACTTCAAAAATTCATGAACTCTACCAAAAACACTTTGCTTCTTCTTGTAATTTCCATTCTCATTGAGAAAATTTCATAGAAGCAAGAGCCCGAGTTTTTTTTACTTTGTTATGATATAAAAAGAACCCACATCTCCTGACTGTGTTGAAATGTGTCAATAGATACAAAAAGATAAGCAACCAACTTCAGATGGAACATATTCTAGCAAAAGGTTTTTTAAAAAGATCCCCTCAAAATGTATGATCAAAATACTTCTTTGAAAAATGTTTTGTCCCTATTACTCAGGCAGATGAGCTATCATGGAAACGCCTAAAACACCTCATCAGTGATTTCCAATACTCCATAAACAACACCATGCAATTCCTGAACAAACTCCAACTCCTTTGCATCGATGAGGACGAAACTATGATATCATTCGATGTTACTGCATTATTCACATCAATAGACCTGAAACTAGCAGTCGACCTAATCAGAGAACTTCTAGACAAGACACATCCACCAAGAGGACCACTCACAACAGAAAACACATGCAAACTCCTCCAACTATGCCTAACCACCTACTTCAAATTTGACGGTGAAGTCAATGAACAACTGAACGATCACCTTTGGATCCCCCATATCTGGCCTGGTCGCAGAAGTCATCATGCAAAGAATTGAAGAAATTGTCCTCCCACAAATAAACCCCAAGGCAAGCTATGGGTACCTTATGTGGATGACATCTTTGTGATAATTAAGCACAACCAAATCGACCAAATCTACCAAAAAATCAATAACATCTTCACAGACATCCGATTCATGATAGAAACCAAGAACAACAATGAACTGCCATTCCTGGATGTCCTTGTAACCAGAACCACCAATGGCCAACTTCTAACATCCGTATACAGAAAAACAACACACACAGACCAAATCCTCAACTTCCACAGCAACCACCCCAAATGCCATAAACAGAAGAGCAGAATCCCATTGCAATACCATAGAATCCAGATTAGCATTATCTTAGGGATCCAGAGATCCCTACACACAAACAACACAAATTCCCAAAACAACACAACAACTACAACAGGAACAGCAATGACCAAACGAATCACAATTCCTTACATACGAAACATCTCAGCAAGACTATTATGCCAACACGAGCTCACAGTAGCTCACAAACTAGCCTCAACTCTCAGATGGACCCTATCAAAACCTAAAGAGCCAACAGAAACAAATCAAAGATCAGGCGTTGTATACCAAGTCCAGCGCAACAACAGTGAAAAGAACTATGTGGGCCAAACAGGAAAAAAGCTATCTACCAGACTGCACGAGCACTCCCTGGCTATCAAAAGACATGACCCATTGTCCTTCATGTCTGTCTACAAGGACTCAGAAGGACTCAAGTTCTATCTAACCGGGACCACAATTATAAGTCAAGGAGAGAGAGAGAATTCCTTGGGGCCTGGTTCTGCAATCCTTGCAGTGCACCCTATAGACAACCGATGATTTTTCCTCCTCTGGCAGTGGTTCCTTAGGGCGCATCATTTTCATACGGAGTGTTTGGTTGGGTCGGTGAGCCACCCTGACATTATGCGGTGCTAATATGCGAGCCATTGCCTCTGATACCCCCTGGACGTAAGGTATCATTGTCCAGGATGTTGTCCCTAGGTTATCTGGTGCTCTGCGGGGTTCCTGGCGCTTACTATATCTTTGGACAAAACTGGCCGGGTAGCCATTCCACCTGCATACCTGGTGGAGGTGGGCACGCTCTGCTTGCTTGGCCTTTTTGGTACTGCAATGCATATTTATATGTGCAAATAATGTCCGAATGCATGCGATCTTGTGGGCTGCCAGGTGGTTGCTCATGTAATGCAGCATTCTATCGTTGTGGGTCGCTTTCCTGTATACAGTTGTGTGGAGGACGCCGTTGGCTTGGCTCGCATATTAGCACCGCATAACGTCAGGGTGGCTCACCGACCCAACCAAACACTCCGTATGAAAACGATGCGCCCTAAGGAACCACTACCAGAGGAGGAAAAATCATCGGTTGTCTATATGGTGCACTGCAAGGATTGCTGGTGTAATTACACAGGAGAGACGGCCAAATGGATAAAAACCAGGATCCATGAACACAAATTGGCTGTCAAAAGGCAGGAGCAGTACTCCCAAATATGGACACATATGGTGAATAATGGGCACTCATTTGACTTCATGGGGGCGGAAGCCATCGCCCAGGATACCTCCAAAGGAGGGCGCCTACTGAAGGAGGCCTGGCTCTCAGATGTGGGCTCGATTAACCAACACGTAGAATTGCCCCCGGCATACCAGACATTAAAAACACATGAGGAGCAAGCCAGGATGTGGACGGCTTTCGCAAGGAGTAGAAATAAAGAAGACAATCGTCATATGGAAAGGGAATCGGACCCACAACGAGCCGCTGGAACCAAGGAGGAAGAACGATGATCGGAGATAAACAGAGTGGTCCGCAAAAAGGAGGAGAGGAGAGATGATCCAGCTGAACGAATGTGTTTGCGGGACAAAAAAGGGGAGGGCGGCAATGGAGAATCACCGATGGTGCCAGATCTGGACGTGCAGCCCAGAACGGTCATGGGGGGGCGGTTGGGAGATACATCAATGGCAGTGACATTAGGAAGGATAGGGTCGGTAAGGATGAGAGGGAGTGAATCCGGGAGTGAGTCAGCAGGCAGCCCGGCTGACCAAAGGCAGACGTGCAGGAATAGGACGCGGCTGTGCGGGTGCACATCCTTGCACAAAGGGAAACTAGAAGAAATAGGGCCAACAGGGACAGATGGTGGAAATTTAGACAAATGGGTGGACCAATACCAACAGGAGGGGAGCGGGAATGAGAAGGCATTGAGGATGCCGGACCTAGCCGTATGACCCAAAATGCGTATGGGGGTAGGGGTGGAGGGCACATCAAGGGCAATGACACCAGGAAAGATAAGATCAGTAAGGAGGGGAGAGAGTGGAACTGAGGGCGAGGCAGCAGGTGGCTCAGCTGAGCATAGGCAGATGAGGCAGAAGGACAGGATGTGGCTGTGCGTGCGCACATCCAGGCATGTCGAAGGATTGGAAGAAATAGGACCCAGAAGAATAGATAGTGGAAGGCAAGTACAGCGGGTGGTTCAACGGGATAAGAAGGGGGGGGAAGGGGAGGCAGTTGGCAAACGCACCAATGGTAACAACATTAGGAAGGACAGGATCTGCAAGGATGAGAGGGAGTGAATTCAGGAGTGAGCCGGCAGACAGCCCAGCTGATCGTAGGCAGACGGGGCAGAGGGACGGGATATGGCTGTGCGCATGCACATCCAAGCGTGGAAGGAAACCGGAGAAAATAGGACTAATAGGGATAGATAGTGGAAGACAAGAACAACGGGCAGACAAACGGGATGGAAAGGAGGGGAGCAGCAATGGAAAGGCATCTAAGACACTGGATCTGGATGTGCGGCCCAGAATGAGCACGGGGGAGTGGCTAGAAAGCATACCAACGGCAACAGCGCCAGGAAGGAGGGGATTGACAAGGTTGGGAGGGAGGAAGGTTGGAGAACTGGAGTGCAAAAAAGAGGAGGCGGGACAATTAAGGCAATTATGGTCATCCAGGATGGATGGCCCTATCACACGGTCAATGATTAAGCAATTAGGCTTGCAAGGTCAATAAAAGTAATCTCCACCCCCGAAACGTCACTCTGAAGACGCTGGCAGGGGACCAGCGAAAGCTAAGTTGTTTTAATATTGTAAATAGTTGTTTTTATTGTTTTAAACCTTTTTAACAATAAACAGGTGGTTTATATTTCTCCCGGAGATCGAGGACTGTGTTATTGAACAGATATGCCCGGGATTCGTATTTTTGCAGTCATTAAAGGTATGTATATATATATATATATATATATATGTAGGTCTTTGGTAATTCGGGTTTTCTCCCGTGTAAAATTGGAAGTGTCTTGGCGACGTTTCGACGAAGTCTCATTCGTCATCTTCAGGCTGGTGTCTCTTCGGCCTCGTGCTTCTAGGAGCAATGTGTGATCGCAGCTGTTTCTTCCTTTTAACTGCCAGTGGGGGTATGAACTGATTGGGTGGGAGCTTGGCTGTGTTCTGATTGGGTGGAGGTGTGTTCTGATTGGTTAGGGGCTTGGCTGTGCTCTGATTGGATGGGGGGTTGGCTGTGCTCTGATTGGATGGGGGTGTGTTCTGTTTGGGTGGGGGCTTTGTTGTGCTCGGATTAGTCTGAGTTGCAGCGGGATTTGAGATGGAGAGCTGCATTGCTGTTGTTTGGCTTCGCGTTCGTGGTCGTGCCATATCATCAAGGTGGGTGTCAGTTTGCTTCATGTATGGATTGGAGGGGTTTGAAATGGCTAATGATGCAGCTGTGGTCTGGTTTCTGGTTTGTGGTCGTGCCTCATCATCAGTGTGGGTTTGGGTTTGCTTTTTGCGTGGATGTGTGGTGGTGACATCCTGTGTGGTTTTCGTGAGTGTGGGTCTAGTGTCATTCTTTGTGTTAGGGACTCGTTTGTCAATAAGGGTGGGTTTCCAAATGGCTGGTAGGCGGGAGGTATCATCTCGTTTATTCATGCTGTGTGGGCATTTTTCTATCTCGATGGCTTCTCTGATTATTCTGTTGTTAAAGTGTTCAGTTTTGGCGATAGTTCTGGTATTTTTAAAGTCAATTTTATGTCCTGTGGCTTTAAGGTGTTGGACCAGGGAAGAAGTTGGTTCCTCTTTTCTGACTGAGTTCTTGTGTTCTTCAATGCGTGCACTTATTCTTCTGTTGGTTTGTCCGATGTATGTGGTGGGGCAGGGGGTGCATGGGATTTCATATACTCCTTGATTTTCTAACTCAATTTTGTCTTTGGGGTTTCTTAGGATGGTGGATATTTTTTGGTTTGTGCAGAATGCTGTCTTGATGTTGTGTTTGTGGAGGATCTTGCTGATTCTGTCTGTGGTGCCTTTTATGTATGGGAGGAGGGCTTTGCCGTTTTCTTGTTCTCTGTCTTGGATTTTAGTGGGGGTTTCTTTTTGGATTAGGTTGGTAATCTTATTTCTTTGGAATCCGTTGGATGTTAGTACGTTAGTGAGAGTGTGTAGTTCGGTTTTTAGGTGTTGTTCGTCAGCTAAGCGTTTTGTTCTCGAGATGAGTGTCTTGGCTACGGAGTTGATCTGTGCTGGGTGGTGGTGTGAGAGTGCGTGCAGATAGCGGTTTGTGTGTGTTTTCTTCTGGTAGATAGTGTGTCCTAGGGAGCCATTGGCTTTCTTGTAGACTAAGACATCCAGGAAGGGAAGTTGGTTGTTAGCTTCTGTTTCCATGGTGAACTCTATTTTGGGGTGTAGGCTGTTGAGGTGTGTGAGGAAGTTGTCCAGTTTTTCTTTCCTATGTGGCCAGATTATGAAGGTGTCGTCTACGTATCTGAGCCAGAGTTTGGGTTTGTGATCAGATTTTTCTAGAGCTTGGGTTTCAAAGTGTTTCATGTAGAGGTTTGCAATGACAGGTGAGAGGGGCGATCCCATGGGTGCTCCTTCTATTTGTTTGTATTTTTGTCCGTTGTAGATGAAGTATGTGTTGGATAGGCAATGGTTGGTCAGATCTAGGATGTGCTTGGGGGGGTTATATTTGTTTTGGATAGCTGTCAAGGCTTCTTTGATTGGCACTTGGGTGAAGAGGGAAATGACATCAAAGCTCACGAGTAGGTCGCTGGGCTGTAAGTTTTGTTTCTTTATGATCTCTATGAATTGGAATGAGTTTTTTACGTGTGAGGTGATGGATTCTGCATAGGGCTGTAGTTGTTTGGCGAGAAATTTGGCTAGGTTTTGTAGAGGTGAGCCTATGGAGCTGACTATGGGTCTAAGTGGGGTTCCATCTTTGTGTATCTTGGGGAGACCATAGAGCTTAGGGCATCTGGATGATTTTTCTCTGGGAATGAATCCATCACCTCACACGTAAAAAACTCATTCCAATTCATAGAGATCATTGCTAATTAAGCTACATCTTCATTTCTTTTCATTTTATTAATTCCACAAACCTCAGAAAACACACACACACACACACACATATATATATATATATGTACACATATATATATATGTATGTGTGTATATATATATGTGTGTGTGTGTGTGTGTGTGTGTGTATATATATGTATATGTATATATGTATATGTGTATATACATACATAGACACACAATCTTTTAGATTTGTCTTTCACTGTACTTTGTCCAGTGAATAATATTCATTAATACAGGAGAATATGTAGTTCAGACTTGAAATGAGAGGTACTTGGTGTACTCTGAGCTTGTTTTTGTTTTTTTTCTTACAGATGTTCAATTACCCAAACTAGCTAACACCATCAGTATAATATGCATGTACGAATATATCATGTGAAGTATAACTTTTATTGTAAAGGCTTGATTTATTAGCTAGCACTGTCATACTCGTGTGTAATTTTTACATTATTTCTATTTGTTTAATTACTTTAACAAATATTGCATTGTTTGGCATATATCTCACTCTATTCTTTATTTTATTTAATTTGCTGTATTTTCCTAGAATACAGTATGAAACTGCTGCAAAAGAAAGATTTCTCAGAGAGGCCCCAAGGTTTAAATAAAAAAAAAGTCCAGAAACGTGTTTGCCCAGAAGGAATGTAATGGTGCTTCAATCGAAACAACTTCTTTTTAGCATAAAAATATAAACCACTACTCCCAAAGCAATAAATATCTTTGCAGGGCTAAAGTTGGGGTTTTGTCTTTATGTTTGTCTTAAAAAAAACATTGATACAGGATGGTCGAGAGTTCAGTAACCCATTTTCCATTTTTCTATTACAGAAAGAGCTATAAACTGGACAAGGATGTGCACTTATTTCAAGCAGCACTTGATCTTTGAGTGAGAAAAGTCAGGGTAAAACATCGAGGGTGACCAATGCAAC
Source organism: Azemiops feae (assembly GCA_023970755.1). NCBI lineage: Eukaryota > Metazoa > Chordata > Lepidosauria > Squamata > Viperidae > Azemiops > Azemiops feae. The sequence continues at coordinate 3,227,261 of JALGBA010004287.1, forward strand.
AAAGAACATCGATTTAATATCATTAACATGTAAGCAAGTTAAATTGACCACAATTACTTAACATGATTGCTCCTTAAGCATTTAACAATTGTCCCCTTTTGACACATCCAACATTTCAGTTAAGGGCTCAAGAGCTAAGCTAAATATTTTTGAGGGGCCACATCTAAATCCTGATATTGTAAATCTTTCTTGTAACAGGAAAAACTGATTTAGAAGCACCATAAGCTGTTCAGCAGGGAGTATTTAAAAACAACAACCCTGAATACTGCTTTTATATAGCCCAGTTTCTAGTACAGTAAAAAAAAAAAAACAGAATATAACACTCAAAGTTATGGTGGAAAATAAGGAAAAACCCAGCGTTGGGAACAGGTTTTATTGAAATTTATTTTATGGAAAGTTCAGTGATTAGTTTTGTGACAGCTGCACAAAGCACACAAACTGCCTATGTCTCTCTTAGTACCCAATTTGTGACCCACAAGTATCCTGAGATGTGGTCACAGAGTTTGGTAGTAAAATGTGAACTACTGTTATAATTTAAAGGATTTAAGGAGCCTTGTAGATGGGGATGGAAGCAGCTTGTTTCCCACATACCCCCCCCCCAAATCCTTTAAAAGTTTCAGCTGTACCCCTTCTGGTGATGCGTACATGTGACTGAATCCTCCTTAAATGTAGGAGGCTGGGAACCCAACCTCTCAGAATTTTTTTATTACTAAATTATATGAAATGTGATTTAAAAAAAAAGTATAAGTAGGGCAATGCATTTTGTATTATCTGCCTTACTGGAAGTTGTTCCAGTTTTATTGATTGGTCATTAATCAATACAGATATTCTAAAGTGAAGAGACCTCACAGATGATTGCATACCCATCAGAGAAAATAGGGATTGTGTGGACAACCCCATTCTGTTCCTGATTTAAAATTTCTACAAGTTTAGTTGAACAGGATTTCAGTGAATACTACCACAGGATTTCAATCAATTATGAATTTTAGGATCATTCTCTCACTGTTCCTCACATCAACTCACTTGACTCGGATTGAACTGAGACAAAGTAATTATCTATAGTCTTGTTTTCAGGCATGGTGTATTGGTATTTTACAGTTACTACATTAAATGCTCTCTATGACTGCAATGATTAAACAATGCTAATTGAGGAAAAAGAATTGAAGCTTTCTACTCATATGGGCTCTTGTCCCTTACAAGCTCTCATGGTATTATCACCTTTATGGGTAAATAAAATTTCCACTTGAGTTGCCACTCCATGGAATTTAACTTCTTTTAATCACAGGCATCTAGGGTTGTAGAAGCACTTGACAGATCACATTCACATAACAGAATAAGCATAAGCACACTGCTACTCATAGTCATTTCATTTATTTTAATTAGCATTCATTTTTGCATGTCAGTTACATATTACTAACCATCTTCTACTAACCTGAACATTTTAAAACATCTCTCTATTTTCTTTTCTTTAATAAGCATGCTACCATGATAATATATGCCCATGCTCTAATTTTTAGTCATTTGTGTAAATGTGTAATCATTCATTGCATTTTCTCTAGTAAAGACAAATACCTTACTCTTTGATAGATTGTAGGTTATTTGATAGATTATAATTTTATAATTTTCAAATTTTCAAATTCAAACTATCTTCTCTCTACCCCCCACATGCATGTGCACTCAGACACACAGACACACACACACACACAATTAGAAGGAATGGCAGAACCTGGGAGTGGAGTGAAAAGGAGGATCAGCCTTGTCTAACCAGGTGTTGACTTTTAGGCTTTAGCAATAAATCAATTTAATTGAACCTTCACTTGTGGATCTTTCACACATAACTATTATACTGTAGTTTTCTTTCATTATCAGTTTTAGCATCAATCCTTTTCTTATATGCATTTATCACTCATCCACAGATTCTTTCACTTCATCATTCCATTAGGAATCTTTTTTCATATTTCCCATCACTATAACTCCACATCTCTTTGTGAAATTTGTACTATTATTATTTTCACTTTTTTCAAATCAGCTTTCACATAGCTTCTCTTATGCCTATTGTCTATTAATTCTATTAGGAGATTAATTTATTTTCAATTGTTTAGACAAGATTTATACTTTCTCTTTTCAGTAATTGTTTTATTTTCATTCTAACAACTTTCCCTTTCTTACATATTTATTTTTCCCATTTTTCTTGACATTATGAAATTATGGTCTGTATTACATTTTTCATCTTTTTCTCATAAATATATTTCACTTGTATTCTTCACTAATTATCTCAGTCTTTCAACAAAACCAATCTTCTTTACTTTTATACTCATTAGTTTAATATGTCTATACATATATTGATTATTGTAATGCTAAACCATGTATATAAAAAACATTTATCACAATAACTTTTTCTTAAATCACATTCATTCTGAATGTTGCATTCAGTGTTCCAATATCTCAGGGGCTGCCACAAAGAAGAGGGAGTCAAGCTATTCTCCAAAGCGCCTGAAGGCAGGACAAGAAGCAACGGATGGAAACTAATCAAGGAGAGAAGCAACCTAGAACTAAGGAGAAACTTCCTGACAGTTAGAACAATTAACCAGTGGAACAACCTGCCTCCAGAAGCGGTGAATGCTCCAACACTGGAAGTTTTTAAAGAAGACTGGACAGCCATTTGTCCAAAATGGTATAGGGTTTCCTGCCTGAGCAGGGGATTGGACTAGATAACCTCCAAGGTCCCTTCCAACTGTATTATTTATTATTATTATTATTATTATTATTATTATTATTTTATTATTATTATTATTATTATTATTATTATTATTGTTGTTGTTGTTGTTGTTGTTGTTGTTGTTGTTGTTGTTGTTGTTGTTGTTGTTGTTGTTGTTGTTGTTGTTGTTGTTGTTGTTGTTGTTGTATTTTTTCCCAAAGCTCATGGCTGATTGTTCCATTAACATCATTTTTAGAGTGTAACATTGCAGCTATCATCAATCTTATAGTTTTCCACTTTCATATGTACTCATAACAACCTGGATGATACCAATTCATATTTTGATATATTTTCTGGCCTTTTCATTGCTAATTAAGCTACATCTTCATTTCTTTTCATTTTATTAATTCCACAAGATCAGGCTACCTACCTAACATCTTCCCCCTTCACTTAGTCTCACTGACAAAGAATGTGTCTATTTTTATTTAATTTTCATTTATTTGTTTGTTTATTTATTTATTTATTTATTGTTTATTTGTTTATTTCTTATTTTTATTTCATATCTCCTTTGGAGACGGGCTTACATTCATTAACTCCTCTTAATTCCATGTTACTATTTTCTGTATGCCAAGATTATAATTAGACACGCCCAGAAATATTGATATTTAATAGCCATAATGAATTGAACAGCCATTTGTACATTTGTAAATTTCATACAAGAATTATTTAAAAAGATGAACACAGAAAAAAGTCTCTACTTATATAATGATGACTGCTAAATTGTAAAAATAACATACAACAATGGAGACTCCTTACTGAATTACCTTCAAACTGGATGAAAAAATAGATGCTTTGGAACTCAGTATTTCTGTTGAACAAATTTCACTTGTAAGAGGATACTTACAGGATACAGTACTATGAGTGCCTTTCTTGAGAAATCACAACATGACTTTAAAAACTTGTTGCCTTTATAATAAAGACTCTGCTCAGATATGTTTTCCTTAAAATATATGCTCACACTCAAATTATTTCAGAGTGGTTATTGGTGGATAATAATGGCAAACTTGCTTCTTGTGGTTTAAATAGCAATAACAGTAAAAGAAACCTAGGAGTATTTAGATGCATGACTTTAAAATCTCAAAGAGGGAAAATTCAAATTTGGAACTGCTTTGTCTATAAATAGAAATTTAGGCTTCACCTTTTTAAACACTTTCTGGTTTATTTTAAGAACAAAGATAGAGATTATGCTATCCAGTGAGAATAATTAACTGAATTAATTAATCTGTCAAATATATGCTCCAAAAAATGTCAACATTTACAGCAAATTAATTCTGCTTAAGATTCATTTCTCCACTGAGATCCACTAAAAGGAGAAGAGCTATGAGAGCCACCTTTAAAGTTCCTACTGTCAAAAGTTACATTCCCACAGAAGAATTTACAGAGCAGCCACACTTGATTAACAGGCTCTTAGTTATATTTAAGCTGACAAAGGGATCTGTAACTCAGAAGATGCCACAAGAATGTCATGGCTGCTACAACCCAGGTTAGTTTCAAACAAGTGACACATATATGCATGCACACACATGCACACAGGGTTACATTGAAGCTGATTAAAACCCAGGCCAAGATTTCTCCAAATGTAGGGCTGAGCTAAGGAATTATGGAAATTCTGATGCTTGAATTGAAACACTTTCAACTGCAGTATATCTAAAGGGCATTAGTTGGCAGAATGTTTAGCCACAGACAGACATATTGGAGGGGAGCATGATGAAAAGAGGAGCACCCACTGTCTTGATACTCTCTACTCACTTAATTCTAGTTAAGAAAGTTATAAATGTTACCTCTAGACCACGGGTGTCAAACTTGATCACATCACGTGACGTATTGTGACTTATTGTGACATTTTTCGCCTTTGTAGAGCCGGGGTGGGCATGGCCTGCACATGACGCATCTGGCCACGGGCCGCCAGTTTGACACCCCTGCTCTAGACTGTTCCAGAACCTGCCATGCAAAGATAGATATCTACAGCCATCTTCTTTTATTTAGCTCACATTAACTAGAACAATTAGTTCTTTGTCACCGAAAAAAAGAAGACATTGCACCAACTAAGTGGCTTCTCATCAAGAAAGAGACATATTATTATGATTAGTACTCTCTCTCTCTCTCTCTCTCTCTCTCTCTCTCTCTCTCTCTCTCTCTCTCTTCATTTAATGGCCAACTCCCTTAAAGTCAACAAAATGCACATGTTCTTACCCATCCAAAACTGAGGGTTCCCCATTAATTGTCTTTCTGTTATAATTGCTTAGTTTGAAAAAGATGCTAACAATTACCTGAGGCTGTGCACAATCGACACAATAAACCAGATAACTGGGGTAAGTAAACAGTGGATGAATATATCTTGCAAGCACAGACACTCCAGATATTATGTACATATCCTGCTTATATGTCAATAGTTTGCATCCTTAATTGAGACAGAAGCATAATTTTCCACTTAAGAATAATACATTTCAAAATGTCATTTTGTCATAATTGGAACTAGTGAACTGTCACTAAAAATAAACATTAATATCTAAATCTAATCAAGTCTTGCAGTCCTTTTGCAAGTAATAATACTGATTTTTTTGAGTTTTGTTCCAAATGGTTTCCAAGAAAAAAAATAAAATTATTTTTAATATTGAAATGAGTGAATTTAGGTCTTTCACAAAACTAAAATAAACTGGGAAAAAAGACCCAGCAGCCATTGGTCTTGTGAATATATTAATCCAGTTACAGTATTTTGCATTCTGGATACATTATATGACCAGAGAATAAATCTTACTTCCACCACAATGGATTAACTCATCAACTAATGCTGCATTAGACTTCAGTCACACACCCAAATGCCAGACACTGATTATGAAGGACGTATTTTAAGGGGAAGATCATCTGTCTTATTTGTTAAGAGAACCATAGAGAAGGGTTCTACAGAGTGCAATTGGAGGTCACATTTGGCCAAACAGCACTCCTTTATGGCAGTGTTTTTCAATCTTGATAGGTAAATTCTGGAAGTTTACATATGTTTAAATTGCCAAGGTTGAGAAGCACTGCTTTATGACCTCCCATAGTTAGTGGGGTCAAACATTTGAACCCTTTTTTGCATTTGCAAAAGTTTGGTGGAATGTTAAGGGACAAAATGAATACCTTACAGATCACCTTTTAAAATTCATACTTCTTTCTCTCAAAATGCATCCTGGTTCCACAATCCTTAGGGTGCAGCCCTTCCTTTTATTTAAGGTCTTGTGTAGATCTTACATTGACAGAAATTGTGTATACCAACCCTGAGGGAAATGTTTTGGAAGCCATTTATAAGAAATTGTAACCACGATAATAAAATAAATGCTGTCCTAGTATCAGGAAACCAGTCTTTCCAAGATCAACAGACTCTCCAGTTTCCTTGAATTTTATCTAAACAAACCTTATCATGCTCTGCCTCCAGCAAGGATAATTTTCTAACCTTGTCTTAAGAAATCCAGTAAACAACAACCCTCTAGTTAAAAGCAATAGTAAAGTAGTAGCTTTGCTACTATCAGTAAGAAAGAATAGACATGCAGATATATATATATAGTACTATGCAGGTATCAGACTAATTCTAAAAAAAACAATGGACTGAATTGAATTAAATGGAATGAATCCTCTTATTTTATATACAGAATTTGCTGAGAATCATTTCTTTTTCATTCACATGCTCCCTTTCTAGCATTGCCTTGAAATGTCAACTGCAGGTTGAATAAGACTTAAAGGCACAATACTTATCAAAGAAACTAAATTGTCCCCTCTCCCTTTGCAAAATGCTCTTAAAGCAATATGTAGTTTGATCTGCAGAAGTCTCTTTTAGCCATTTTTCTCATTATCTGATCTAATTGTTTCTTCTGGATTGGATCTCTTCCATCATGCCCCATCTGATCCAATATGCTTCCCCTCTTGGCTTTTCAAGCCTCAGTTCTTCATCAGACAAAATCCATGGGTGTTTTCTTGGCTGCTGATCCTGACATCCTCCTTTCATTGGCAGAAATGTTACCATTTGATAATCCTCAGAACTGCTCCAGTTTGGTGCAGAGAGAGATCTCTCACTAAGCAGAACAGTGAAGTGAAAATCTTTCTATTTTTTTCCCTTCTGGCTCTTATTGTTTGAGAGGTTTTTAACTTATTATCTTCTTGAGCTGCTCTGTTTTAGACTACCTTTCTCCCTTTTCCTAAATGTGACATCCCTGTTAAATTGGAATCCTACCTCACACCTTTTCTCTATGCATCAACCTTTGCAAGACCTGTACTTGCAGCCCATTCCCTTTTGTGCTTTCCTACAGTAATTCTTCCGAGTTTCATTTCTTTGTCTTTATTCCTGAGACCAACTTGTCTAGAGATCTCTAATTCTGTCTCAACTCTCCCTAAAAACAGTTTCTTTTGTTAATCTATCTAGAATAGGGGTCCCCAATCCCTGGTCTGCGGACCAGTACCGGGCCACGGCACGCCAGCAACTGGTCCGCACAAACAAGGAAAGCCCCATCTGCAGGATGCGGCAGCACACAAAACCACACATCCTCCGGTCCACGGAAAAACCTCTCTCCATGGAACTGGTCCCTGGTGCCCAAAAGGTTGGGGACCTCTGATCTAGAAGCTCCAAAGATCCTACTCCCTGCTGATCCTTAACAGTAAGGAATAGGTTCCTAGCAACCTTTGATCACAAAGTCCTACAAGTTCCATCTACCTTTCTGATTCTATCTATTCTATCACCTTCATTCCTTCTCTTAACGCCTCATTTTCTGTTTTGGAACAGCTCCAAACCAGAATGTCACACAGATATATGTGACTGAGTCACATAGTAAGTGGGCAATCATATGAATAAATGAATTGAATGAGGTCAAACCAAATCCTGTCAGCCAAGGAATGCCTTATGTTTTGCAGCTTCTGCTTTATGAAACACTCTAAGTGTACTGTGTCCACAGCGTTTTGCTGGCCTAATAATTTAGTGACTTTGTCAAAGAATGAAATAAGGTTGGTTTGGCATGATGTGTTTTTAATAAACCTGTGCTGGCTTCTAGTTTTAACTTTGTTTGTTTCTAGATGTTCGCCTGAAGGCAGGACAAGAAGCAACGGATGGAAACTAATCAAGGAGAGAAGCAATCTAGAACTAATGAGGAATTTCCTGACAGTTAGAACAATTAACCACTGGAACAACCTGCCTCCAGAAGCGGTGAATGCTCCAACACTGGAAGTTTTTAAGAAGAGACTGGACAGCCATTTGTCTGAAATGGTACAGGGTTTCCTGCCTGAGCAGGGGGTTGGACTAGATGACCTCCAAGGTCCCTTCCAACTTTATTATTATTGTTGTTGTTATTATTATTATTCTCTCTCTAGAGGTTGTGATGGCACCAACCCTACAGGCCTTTCATAAGGCCTTAAAGACCTGCTTCTCTGCCTGGCCTGGCAACTCCCAGCGTGTGAAGAGTCCCATCTCCTGGCTGTGCTAGTGACTATTGATTGTGATATCTTCCTTGTCTGCTATATATTTTAATTTTTTATATTTGTGATTGGAATTGTTTTTAATTTATTTTAAGATTTTTTGCCACCCAGATTCACTTGTTGAGATAGGCAGCCATGCAAATTGAATAAATAATTGCAATTGTATTGGGTCCAGGAGCTAAAGGTTGGCTCACTCAAAAGCTCTTTTTCTGACATTCTTGTTTCTCTCTCTATGATTTCCTATTGTCTATTACTCTTTCTGATAACTCATTTTTAGAGCTTTGATACCATATTGCTTTCTCTTTCTCTAATGTTTCTCAATAACAGAGAAACATTACTTTTTCAGAGTAGTTTACAAAGAGTTTTTAAAATTAGGATAAAGGCGTTAGCCCAGATGGCTCGCTTGATAAATTACTAGTATAGTTTGGATGGATCAAAGAGGACTGGGGAAGACACATAGTATCAGTATGTGAACTTACAATTTATCAACATGACTAACTGAATTGCAGCTTGGAAGCCAGCAGATGGTTATAGTGAAATAGTATTAATTTCAGGCTGAGAGCACAATTTAAGAATAAGTGCACAATACATGGTTTAGGTCTGATAGAATCATGATTGCTCCAGCCACTGCTAATTGAGAAACTTTTTGTAGAAATTTCAGTTGCGCTGAATATAGAGTCTACATCAATCAAAGGAAAATAGAACAAAATACTTCAGGCCTCTTTCAAATACCTGACAGAATGGAATATTAAGTTCAAGCTGAAAATAGTTTGAGCAAGAAAATAAGGAGATATTTTAGAGAACAAACTGATTTTAATTAATACATTGCTACAAAAAATGCAAAATCAAATCCATGTGTTTTTTCCATCTCGGTAATGGTTATATTTTTGAAAAAGAAAGGAATGCTACATAATTGAATAATGTTATACAAAAAAAGTCTCAGCAGATGACAGTTGACCTTGTTTATATTAGGACTAGGGTTGGGCCACATTTGGTCTCATTTCTGGGGGGGAAAATAGAATGCCACAAAGGGAAAGCACTTTTGTGTTGTTTCCAGGTAATATACATAGGTATTCATGAAACTATCATGATCTGAACTCATTTTGAAGGAGAATTAATGTTATCAATATTAATCACACGTTTTTTAAAAAAAGTTATCACAACTATTAATATGAATAACACCACCAAAATGTATTTATCCTGATTACTAAATCATGAGACCAGAAACATAATTTTCCTAATTTATCTTAGCATATGGGTTGTGTAATACTGATGAAGGCAATATTTCAAATATTTCTATCCCACAGATTCTTGTATAGCTTAGTGTCAGCACTCTGAATTGTGTCTACCAGCTCACTGGCAGCCAGACAGCATTTCATTTAAGAAATGACAGTTGCATTCTGTATCATGTGTAGTTTCCCTAATATTTTCAAGGCTAACCACATATACAGCACCTTGCAGTAATTTAATTCTGAGATTACTAAGCCCTTGATCACTAAAGCTATATATCCTGATCCAAGAAGGACCTAGTTAAGGGGTGTCAAACTCGCCACATCACGTGACATGTCGTGACGTATCGTGACTTTTTCCCCATTGCTGGAGCTGGGGTGGGCGCGGTTTCAGCATGACGCATCCGGCCTGCGAGCCGACAGTTTGACACCCCTGATCTAGTTGAAACAGTAGTCAAGGCTGAGCATACAGTCTTCTTTTCACCAGGGCCACTTGTATTATAGTTTTAAATGGAGGACAGCTCTCAAATTATGTACCTATTCCTTCAGAGAAAGTGCATTTTTTAAAACTTCTGGATTTCTGAGAGCTGCCTGTTCATAGCACCTCTTTCTTATCTGTTTCAGTTTATTGGACCTTATCTCATCCATCATTATTTCCAAGAAACAAAAAAGGAACTCCATAACCCCTCTTAATTCAGATGGAAAGGCAAATAATAGATGAGCAGCATCAGCAAACCGATGACAGTATACTTCATATCATGGGGGAAGGAAGTCTATAGATATTAAACAGAAGGAAGGAAAGGCTAGAATTACATAGGATTTCTTCCAATGCAAAAAGAATGGGGCTGAATAGAAAACCCAGCTATATTATTTAGTAATGGGCCTACAGATATGAGTGGAACCATTTTAGGTCTATACTGACCAGCTCCAGCAATAAAAGGAGGTTGGGCAGGATCAGCATATGTACAATCCTAAGGTCAGGATGAACCACTGAACATAAATTCAATTACCCACAATATGTTTACTCCATGTAGGAATGAAAATACAAAACAATATGAAGCACATATAGCCTAATTCAGTGCCCCATTTTTTTTAACCAGTTGATTTGATTCAAAAAGAGTATGCATATCCCCCAAGGTCTATTGAATTGCCAAAATAAGTATTAGATTTAATTTTATACTTCAGATTAGTACAGTACATTTGCTTGAACCTACAATCTGAAGGATGGATTAGACTAAATCCCTTTCAAATAAACCTGTAAAATGAATCTTTGCAGAGCCCTATATCAGATTTTAGAAATGCTAAGAAGGAAAGCCACCACAGATATTACAGGAAAGAGAGAGATCTAATGCAGTTTGTAATCAGTGAACAGAAATATAGAAAGTATTATGGAGTAACAGAAATATCATAGTTGCAGGAACATCATATGTGAAGTTTATTCAGAGATTCTGTATTTTGAAAGTGAATGTAGTGTTGAAATGTATTCCTATGCTTCAATCATGATATATAACAGAACTGTTTCAACTATATTGTGCTTTAGACATGGTTTCAATATAACTAAAGGCTATCAGGAGCAACAAATTCATTTAGGAAAGATGACTTCCCTCAATAAATTTTGATTTATCACATCTTTATCCTAGCACTTCATGAGATCTGGCATGTCGTCATGTCATAATTTAATTTTCTTTAAAGAAAAGTGGGTTACCTTGAAATTTTGCATTAAATCTCTGAAAATCACAGTGGCATTTACTGCACTGCACTGTGTTTGATTTAACAGGCTGGCCCTCATATATATTGTTTTGCCAAATACTTGCCCATCTCTAATTTTAAAACAACTTATATTACTGTTCTTCATATCTTGATCCGTTTATTACAGTATATGTTATGTTGCATTTAAGGATGATGTAGGAATTTTGATATAGCACACTGATTTCATTAGTTTATAAGTTTGAACCATCCACTGTGTAGGATAGATTCAAACATTTTTAGTTCAATTAGAATTTTTATTTCTCCTGAAATCATATTGGGGAAAGAAATAAAGTATGTCTCTAATATTTATTATTAAAACAAATTACTATTTTTTGGTGAGCTTATTTCCTCCTTTGCTAATATTGATCATAGAATGACGCTTTCCAAGCCTTAAAAAAACCCATTGGTAGGGATCTCAGATATTTTGAACAAATGGACAAACAAACATTTAATTGCTGCTACTTTTATTTGGAAACAGTTGGAATGGGAGAATAATCCAGAGAATGGGAATGATGAAGCCACTAATTTGAGCACAGTGAAAACAGTACTGTTAATTTGCTCCAATCTTTATTTTAGTTGTTATAGCAGTATAACATTATTGGTAAGTCAATTGATCAAATCAAAGGAGTGTGCATCAGCTACAATATGATACAATAAAATGAAATAAGGTAACATATAACTAAAAAGATAAAATAAAATATAATAAGGTAAGAAAAAGTAAAGATAAAACAGTGAGATAAAATACTATAATATAAAGCAGAATGTAGAGACATAAAATAAGATGAATATTAAAATACAAAACAGTATGTGTTAGGTTAATTCATCACCTTTACATGCAACCCTAATGTGTTCTATAAAATGTGTTCTTATTTGAGCAACCCTAACTATAAACTTAACATCTCTAATGACCACATATGCACAGGAAATAAAATAATCTTTTGTTACAGTCCCAATATATGATTCTGTTAAGTAGAGTCTGTAAATACTGAGACTTTGCTGGTGCATATAATTGACATTTGAACAGGACATTTGAAATGTCTTCTATTTCTGGTGCTTCAGAAACACACATTCTCAGAATATGTCATGTGATGGAATCATCTGTATTTAATTATGGAATCTAGCTGCTCAAATATCATTCTGGTAAGGATTGCATAGCATCGACTCATGCCCATTATCAGGTATTTTTCTGTTTGAAAAGACATTGTATTCTTGGCCAGCCATTTCAGTGACCTGGTATTTGCAAGTGACTTCAATATCAGCTTGGAAGTTAACATCCAATACTCTTTGTTTCAATGTTGCCTTGGTTTCATATCTGGCTGAGAACAAGTATTGTGTTGAGGAGCCAAGCTGTGAAATGATTTGGGGAAGTTGATTTATCCATGTGATGGATTGAAGTGTCCATATGTTCTTCAAGGCATATTTTTAATAGTCTGTCAGGTTCCATTGGGAGAATCTACCAGTAGTTGAACACTTTATTTTAGACTATAAATGGAATGGGTACTATTTCAGCTCTTACTGCTGGTGCTAATATATTCCTGTCAGTTCCAGAATAGATCTGGGGAAAAGAAGCATGCTTGATTTTGTTTGAGTAAGAGGAGGCTTTTGATAGTTCCCACAATACTGTATTATATGTCAGCACTGGTGCAGTTTTTGCCTTGTGGACTTTAAAAATGGAGAGAAGGGTTTTTGATGGTTATAATTAAGTATTTTAGTTAACATTTTAGAAATTACTGGGGACTTTATTGGAGTGGTTTGATCCAAGGCCTTGTATATGTAAAAACCACCCCTAAATATGACAGAGTGTCTATTTGTTCTACAGGCTCCTCATCCAAATATATTTGTTGTATATGACCCATCTTCCCCCCCCCAAAAAAAAAACACCACATAAAGGTCAGTAATAACATTGCAACCAAGGTGCCTTCATGTCTAACACCTTCATAAATGGGCATGTTCTGTGTGAGGGAACTATTGATATGGATTTTCAGGCACATGTTGTATAGAGGGTCTTTACCAGGTATAGAAGTCTGGGTCCTATCTTTAGCTTGGCCAGTTTCTTTCATAAAGGGTCACTCTTTATGTAGTCAAATGCTGCACTAAGATCTGTGAAGGATTTAATGATGATGATGTTGATGTTTTCCATTCAATTGTCTCTGTCTCTTGGTGATTCTATGGGCCAGGTCTCTCCACATCTTCCACTCTTGCATTACTTCTTTGAATTTTTCTATGCAGGATATAAACAGGTGCTTATCATCTATTGCATATTTAGTAATAAGAAGGTGCAGAATGAAGCAGTTGTTTATTGTGCAATGCCCAGGTTTGAATTGAGTCTATTCTTCCATGAATATATTCTTCTCAATTCTCTTTTTTTCTCAAGAGATGTTTCAATACATCTTATTTGCAGTATCAATAAGTCTCATGGCTCTGTAATTTTTACAGTCTTCTTTGTCTCCTATTTTGTGCATGAGAACAATGAGAGAGAATTCCCATCCTGTTGGGCTATTGTCCAGTATTCTTTATACAAGAAAACAACCTTGGCAATAATGGAGTCCACCAGTCACTGTGTGTGTTGAAAAGTTCTGGAGGTAAGAAGTCTTCTCCAGGTGTCCTATTGGAATTCAGTGACTGAATAATGTGTTTAATTTCTGTCACTGATACTGATGGCTAAGAAGAGAAATTATCAGGATTCAGAAACTCAGTAGTCATCTTTCCTAAATGATCCTGCTTGAAAATGCATTAGTATAAAGATGTTCCAAAATATGACAGTGTTGGACCCTGTGCTGACTTTTCAGCTCAGACCAAAATGCAGCTGTGTGTTGAGTCCCTTGGATGCTGTTAGTTTCTTATAATTGCATCTAAGCTTTAGCATCTTAGTGCATCATTTGCTGTGGGGTTTCTTTGAATCAAATTCATAGCTACTTTTAGAGTCTTTCTTGAGTGAGTGCAATAAAAGTAAAACCAATTAAATCTTGTAAAGTGTTGGTTTCTACCTGGCAATTTATCAGTTAAAAGGTTTCTTAATGTGTGATCCAGATTGGCAAATCTGGTAAGAATTCTGTTGGGTCTTGAACAGATATGAAAACTATTTTCACCCAGGACTGGGCTCTCTCAGAGTTCATGAAGCAAAAGGTTTTCTTAGTGTTCACCTTAGACCAATTGAGACTCCTGGTTTGCCTCACTTCAAGTTTAGCAAGTAGCATATTATTGTGTAGTATGGTAGTCTTAAATCAGAACTGTCATAAAAGTTGATGGTAATTGGTTGATGCTACTGCCCTCAAAGTCCTGTATTAAATTATCTTGATTCTTTTGTTCTTTTAAAAAGTTGGATTATTCTTATAACTGTGCTTTTGAATGCTATTTTTTTTTTGGGGGGGGGGGTTGCTTTGATATCTATGTTCTTCATACTTGAATTCAGTTTCAGTTTCACTTCTACAATTTGATCTTCAACAATTGTACATTCTGCGTTCTACATTCTTGATATGTCTTGACTTAGTTGACTACATATTGCCACAATTTAGTAATTCCAGCAGGGATTTTAGTTGTGGACAGGACAGTAGGTCACAAGTATGACAAAAGCTTTTCTTTTGGTTCAAGATTGTATGGATTATATAGCTAGAATCATAATTTAATGAAAGGGACTTGGAAGTATAACAGATGTTTTTCATATAGAAGAACTTATATTTAATACTGGCTTCTCCACATAAGGAATAAAAATCATCCAACTCTGAAGTGTAATTGCCAGTTAGTGTGAATAAAAGTAGTCTGTATAAGGTAGATTCCTGTGGTTTTATCTAGCCAAACAACATTTTTTATTTGCTCTGATACTTTATTGGTAGAATAACACACATTTTTAATAAAAACTGGCAAATTAACGAACCCTATTTTTAGATGAAATTTGGTAAAGTTGCAAAGGAATATTACTTTGAAAATATGCAGAATATATATATATAAAATTAAGCTACTATTTTTATTCTTTGTTCTTGTAATGAATTTGCCACATTCCCATATGATTTTATTCCTCCTAGCGAATACAAGTCTAATTTGTCTCACCTTTTTTGAGAAAATTAGATCCTTGAATGCTTGTATAATTTTCCCACTTTAGTTTATACTTTCTGCAATTATATAATCTCTTTTTATAATGATGCCTGGAAATATCTCACTGCAAATTAGATTTCTGAACTTATGACTTGACAAACTACTTTGTACAGCACACATGATAAAAACTAATAATTCTTATTATTTTAGCACAAAAATCTGTTGGAATAAAAAGGAAATCTCTTTGGGATAACTAACTTATCTTCAGATTGCACACTTACATTTGTGCGTAGGTGTAAAGTCAATGCTAGAGTCAGTTTAGACTTCTGGCAGCCACCCCTAGAGTTTTCTTAGTATTATAATATAAGACATATTCTTATATTAGGCTCACAAAATATTATTACCCTCCCTGATATCCTTCCCACATAATAACAACACGATGCAACTACTTTTTCACTGGGGTCCACCTGCAATGCTCTTTAAAACAACCTTTCTCCTGCTCCATTGCTATTTATCATTCTTGCGATTAATGAGATCAATGTTCAACATCAAGAAAAACCAGTAACTGATGTCTATGGAGACTGTCAGTCATCCAGGTCATGGTTGCTTGAAGAACTAAAGAAGCTTCTTAGATGAGAAGCGAAATATTTTCAAAGGAAAAAAAATAAAGTCCAGTTGCCTTTTGTAAAAAAGAACCTTTGGCACCACTATTCCTATTTAGCACCAACCACATCCCCAAATAAAATAACATTTTCTGATATATTTTACACATATGCCAAAATCTTACCAAATTTACAAGATTGTTGGTGGTCGTATCCAAGAGCTTGCAAAAATTAAAGTCTTTTGTTTTTAGTTTCCAGGCTTTAGTTTGAAAATCTGTAATGACACCTAAGAGCTAGAAAAGGATACCTACTCTTTGGATGCCATTTACTTATGCATAGTTTATCTTCAGATTTTACAAGAAAAAATGAAAAGTGATTTTGATTGCAGAGGTTAATCTTTTTCATTCTGTTATTTGGTATCTTTATGATGAAAAGGGAAAGAGAGTGACTTTGTTGGAGATCCATTCCTATTAGCTTGAGGGTCTCTCATGCTCTCTTTTAAAGTGCAAAGGGGGATGGAGACTTTAGATCTTTCCTAATTTACAACATTCACAATGACATTAAATATATTTATTCTATTAATTGTATAGTTATGGAGGACAAATGTATTTTGTTCATGCTTTGGTTAAAAAAAATTAAGGACCAAATATTTAGATGGCTTATGAACAGTTTCTGAATGTTTCAATAAAGATTCTCAGTCATCCTGGTAGAATTGTCTGAAGGTTGAGTCATTGCAACTGAATTAATTTTTGTTGTTAGTTTGAGACGTTTCACTGCTCGTCCAAGCAGCTTCACCAATCAGAGCAAGCCAGTTAGGCAGAGAGTCATTGGCATGTACCAATTCCTGCTATATCAATCTCAGACATTTTCCTCCCCAAAGTACATTACAATGTGTCAGTGAAGATTCTCAATCATCCAGGTACACTTGTCTAAAAGTTGAGTCATTGCAACTGGACTAATTTTTGTTGTTAATTTGAGATGTTTCGCTGATCATCGAAGCAGCTTCATCAGTTTCTGAATGTTGCAATTAATTTCCTCAGTCAAATTAATGACACAAAAATATATTTATAATACTAATAAAAACAGACTGAAAAACACATATTAGAGGAAAATATCTACTTTTTTGGGGGGGAAAGTGTAAATAATGTATAAATCAGGATCAGTGTGTTCAAAACTGAAGGATTGTAAAACTCTGTACTGTACTATACTCACCATCTACGTTTGTTGTTTTGTTCAAGTGATGGGAAAAGACTTCCTTTCACTTCCTTTCTATATGGTTTTTTTTCTTTCTTATACAATAAAATTGCACAAGAACCTGAAGTATCTAATATATTGGATATAAGACTATCCTTTTCGATGCCCATAATTCTCTTGCTTGCAAATCCAAATTGTGCTGTGTACTGAAAGCAGCAGGTTGAGAATTTCAGTGTGCTTATTGATCTTAATGAGTGACAAGCATCTGATTTATTTATCTATTTCATCTTGCCAAGAGGGAATAAAATCATTTAGGTAAACACCTCATTTACAAGAGAGGCCTCCAGTAATATAAAATGATAGACAACTATTAAAGTGTTATACTTCTTATGTCTGATATTCACAACACAGTCATTCAAGATATTCTGATTCACCATATGATTATATTCATGTTGGTTGTTTCAAATTATGCACCTTCTAAAATGTATTCAAAATGTTTTGCTTGGCTAATCATCTCAAGTTAAAATTAGTCAGGCTTCACAGAAAATTTGCTATCAGGCACAGCTCTCAGGTTTCTCTTTTATTTGCAGAATAGATTATCAACATTCTGCAAAAGATGCTTTGCTTCCAGTGCTCAAGTACAGTACATATATACTTGTAATGTGAAGGCAGTTGAGGCCTTCCTAGTCAATAACAGGCAAAGATGTTCAAAATGTTTTAATTATCCACAGTATAGCTAAGGGATAATGGTAGATGACCGAAATACATGTTCTAGTGCAGTGATGGCGAACCTTTTAGAGACTGAGTGCCCAAACTGCAACCCAAAACCCACTTATGCATCGTCGAGTGCCGGGTGGGTGTGGCCCATTGGGTGGGCATGGCCTATTGGGTGGGCGTGGCTGTGGTGGTAACGGCAGACTGGGTGGGACTAAAAAGTTCAATCAATCAATTCCAACTTTGCAAGATCTTTTTTTTCCCCGCGAGAAGTTGAAATTGACTGATTGAACCTCTTTTTTTTGGCACATGGCGGCGGAGGCCTAAAGCGAAAAGGTTTTATAAAACCCAGCTGAAGGCCTAGGACTGGGGCAACGGCGCGCGTGCCCACAGAGAGGGCTCTGAGTGCCACCTCTGGCACCTGTGCCATAGGTTCGCCACCACTGTTCTAGTGAATGGAGTGTTTTGTATGATGCAATTACTTGTGTTTATAGACATTTTTTCTCCTCTCAGTATCAGTCACACGACCAGCAGTATAATCAGATTTTTTTTTCTTTCTGTATGTTCTGAGTGGCAGATTTAGTCAACACATATACCACATTAGTTCAAATATAACTAATATAAAAAGTATAAATAATCCACATAATATATAAGTCAAAGCAATAATAATGATAAATAATAACTAATAGAAAAAGAGAATGTATAATATCCTAGATGCAAAGCTGAAGGGTTAAAGAAGAACCTGTCTACAACCAATGGATTGCTTTTCTTTAAAACCAGGTTGGGCAATGAAATAAATAAATAAATAAATAAAAGCTGTCAAGAAATAAAAAGCTGAATTCCAAATTAGCCACTACTCCATTCTGAGCTGCTTTAGGAGGGAAATAAGCAAGGAGACTATTAGTAGATGGGATCGCCATCTTGAAATTACACAAGATGGTTACCTCAGAAAGTAGTGTGGTTGGAAAAAGGCAAAGTCTCATTTTAAATAGCTGGTGAGGACAGTTATGAGAAAGGGAAGCTGCTATAAGGAACTATATGAGAATTACTGTGATTCCTAGCTTCCTATGATACTTTTAACACTTGTACTGGATGTATTGTACGATGCCCAGCTTCTTAGAGATGGGTAGCATTAAGAAATTCAATCAAATTAAGAATCATATAAAGTAAGTCAGGGAAAAGAGTACATTACAAAGAAACAATTTGGCTTGGGGGAAAGAACCTGACAGAAAATTCTATGGTGGATTAGAATTAATATCACCATTAATGCTACATCTTATCATTTGCCTTTTTTCTTTTAAGGGAAAATAGTGAGTAAATTAAATTAAGTTAAATTCGATTGAATTTGCAAGGAAGAAAAGAAGGCTTGATACTCAGATTTAATTTCTGCAGTTATGTTAGAATTTTCAGTGTATTCTTCTACAAGCTATGTTTTCTTCAGAATTTGGGCAAATGACATACAGCATAGACTCACCCAATTAATTTGAATAGTTGAACAAAACAGTTAAATAAAATGAGATAGTCATACATAATCCTTAACTACATATTTGATGCTTATTAATGAAATATGGCCAAAATGTTTTTTCAATAGGGAAAATTTTCATTCTATTTACAGCTAAAATAAAATTCAAGAATTATTCTAGAAATGAATAATGAAATAGAAATATTACATCCCTACAGTCCCAACACTTGCACCATCACAAAATAAAGTCCAACCCACTTTCCTAAAGTGATATTCTTAAATTAAAAATAATGGTGGGAGGAACTCCAGCAATTTTGGAAAATGGTTCCAAAAAGCAGATAGTCAACTGAACATTTTAAAAATAATCTGCAGTCTTTCAACGTTACCCCAAGGATATTTTCTACACATATCTCTTACATCCTTTTATAGCAACTATCCAAATTTATCCATGTCATATTAATCAGGCATGGTTTTGTATGAGTCCTAGTGATGCAAATACTCCTTGTGTACACATTATGGATGGGCCAGTTATAGTTAGGCCAGCAATATATACACAAACTGTACTTCCAATAATGATGCAACATCAAGTTATTATAGGGAGGAACAACTACTTGTCAGCATTAGCCTGACTGATCAGATCTACGAGGCAAAAATTTGGGGGGCAATGTTTAAAATCCAAGGTGCTTTGGAAAGCCTAACTCTGATGTTGTCTTTATCTCCTAATTTTAACTTTTTTGTCATAATGGTGCCATATTGTTCTAATATCATTATGTTTTTATTTTTATACAAGGAATGTGTTAAAATATGTTTTCTACGCAAGCTGTTGAGAGCCATTTTGAATATAGTGAGATAGATAGATAGATAGATAGATAGATAGATAGATAGATAGATAGATAGATAGATAGATAGATAGATAGATAGATAGATAGATAGATAGATAGATAGATAGATAGATAGATAGATAGATAGATAGATAGATAGATTATAAAGAGCAAATGCCTGATCATTTGACATGGTACATGAAAGAGAGACCTGATCCATTCATTTGAGGTTTTTAAGAAAAGATTGAGCAACCAATTTATCTGAAATGGTATAGGCTTCCTGCTTGAGCAAGGGGTTAGACTAGAAAACTTCCAAGGTTCTTTCCATTATTATTATTATTCTGTTATTTCATTGTATATCACAAGCCATTTCAGATAGGATAAAATTGGGCTCTGTTTATGAGAATCGATTGTTAATAACACTTATGCCAATTCCTTTTTCTCTCTTAAAAGACATTGCAATTAGTCTGTTCAGAACTGAGTTGTCTTTATTGTGTGCTTGGCAAAGGACATATTTTTGTGATTGCAATGTCAGGTGTATAGCCTTTGTGTGAATAAGGCTGAATATTTAGCTGAGTAAAAAAATCTTCTGTCCTTTGTTCTAGAGTAATGATAAGTGCAGTGTTCTAACTGATCTAGGTTGACTCCTGTTAAATGTGTAGTTTTACAATAACCATAGCAACTCTTCTTCTGTTGTTATTATTAGCCTCACTTTTTTGGAGGTGGTGGTCAGTAGCATTAATATTTTCCCTTCTAGTCCCATTTTGGGACTTTTTTTTGAACCAGGAGATTTTTGTCATATAGACTTAGCTTTTTCTAGCTTTGGATAAATCAGATTCACAAAAGGAATGTGATTTGGGACCAGTCCATCTGTTGCAAAGAAATTGCAACTGAATAGACTTAGAAGTAACTCAGTTGATTGCATATACATACCTTTTTGAAGTTCAAGCCTGCAGTCTTTTACAATAGCAGAAATTATATTGTGTGGAGAAGTGACAAATTGGCCTTTCCTAGAAAGATCGAAGAAGATGGGGGAATGGATTTATCACACTTAATTTGGAATCAATTTCATCTGGACTTTGTTGGGAAGATAGTTACTGATTTTGAATTATAATTAATCATACAACAATTGATAAGAGATGGAATTAAAAAGCAAACATGGATATTTGATCCATGATAAATTACTGTTAACTTTGAGGTGATTTGGGATGATAAGATGCTGTGGAAAATTTTCTATGAGCTGATTGCAATAACAGTTTGTTAACAAAGGCTTTTGAAACGTTAACCTTGTCTTGTTTATCATTATTGTTCTTCCTATTAATTGTGTTGTCATTAATATAGTATATAGATGCCAGGTTAGTAATTTGCAAATAGATTTAGTAGTTTAAAAAATTGGAGGGCCTGTTTTGGAAGGGGTTTGAAATTAATATTGTAGTAATGTATTAATCAGTATTCAACTAGGGGGATAATATGTGTATAAGTGTTAGTTCTTTTCAATGCACTATTTCACTGTCTTGTTTTGCTATGTATTTTTTTGCTTGTTTTATTTAATCTTTGCGTTTTACATTTTAATTATTTTGAATAAAATTTAAAAAATTGACAAAAGTACATATTTTCTACAAGTGGTTTATGAAATCCAAAGTACATAAATCAACTGAAAATACTGATAGGGTAAATTTCTCATCTAGCAGTATCTATGGCTGGGGTTAAGAGCGGGGGAATTGTAGCTCTTTAAAATAAATTAATTGTATAGCCAAGGTGTCACCAGTTGATTGAACCCTTTAATGCTTCCTACATGGGGTTGTCTTTGAAAAACATTAAAAAGCTACAATTGGTTCAGAATGCAGTTATTTAAGTAGTTACGAGTGTAACTTGTGGCACACACATAACATCTCTTTTCTGAGAATTGCACTAGCATCCATTTGGCTTCTGGATACAGTTCAAAGTCAAAAAAATGTCCCTTTATTGATATCTGTACTTCCCAAGTATTAGGAATACACTTATGTTGTCCACAAAGGCATCTAAGATTTGGGCCATGCTGTTGTCCTGAGGAATAATAACTTTAGTAGAACAATAAGACTATTAACAAGCTAGTAAAAGAATTAGTTTTATAGCAACTTTTCCAGGTGCTCTACAACAGGGCTTTTCAATGGGTGGTACACATACCACCGGTGGTATATTGGCACATGGCAGGTGGTACGCGGCCCTGCCCAGCCCAACCAAGTGTAGCGGGGGAGGGAATGAGCCAAAGTGGCCCAGCACAGGTTTTGCCATGAGAGAGTCCTTAGGAGCTGAGGGCGGCTGGGGCAAGGCAAAGGCCCCAGGATTTGCACTTCTGGCACACCTGGAAGAGAAAGGAGGAGGAGGAGGGGGCGGAGACAGGAGAAGCTATAAAAGGAGTCAGTTTGGGCAGGAGAGGGAGAGAAAAAAAAGATGCAGGCTTGGGAAGAGGAGTCAGTCGGAGCTGCACTGAAGGGAAAAGAAGGAGGAGGGGGAGAGAGAGGAGAGGAGATCAAACAGGCCGGCCGGGAGCTGATCTACAACTTATGTGGCAGCCATCTGTGCTGGGCATGCACACAGGTGGCAGCAACAAACAGGCAAGAAATGCAGTGGTGGAGTGGTCACCCTCCACGAGGAATGAAGAAAGGCAGCATCAGCTGGAGGTGAGGCATGGAGGGAAGAAGGAAGGAAGGAGATAGCAATGAGAAAGGGAGAGAGCAGGAGGGAGGGAGAAAGAAAGGAAGTGTTGGAAGGAAAAGCTGGGGACTTGCTTTCCAGCAGGGAGGCTATACCTTTAAGAGAAAAGAAAAAAAAATGAAGCGCCGCCGTTTGAAGTAGGCTGTTCCGGCTGCTCAAGAGGAGATGTTTATTGGCAGAAGCGAAGTGCCATTTCAGCAGTTCGGTTCTGGATCAGTTGAACAACAAACCGGGAGAGTGGAAGGATTCTTATGTGATTTTGTGACTTTGAAGTTCTGGGATTTGTGCAATGTGGGCTTTGTGTTCTTAAAGAGTGTTTGGCAATTTCTATTGTGGCTAATGGCTGATGTCCCATTTTGGATTTTGGGTTCTAATTCTATTGCTTTGCTATTGTTAGCTGTAAGTTTTGCTGCAAGGGATTCTGAAGTATTTTTGTCCTGAATGGATTTTGCCTGTAGCATTTGTTTACTTACGAATGGAGCCATTTGGGGAGGCTGGCTTAGCTGGCAGCCAGTACTTGCTACATTTTTCCCCCCTTAAGTGCCAGTCAGCTCCTTAACTTTCCTTTCTAGCCAGTAGCTAATTCTTAAAGGAGAATGTGCCTTTTTAAGCTAGTTTCCTCAGTGGCTTGTCTTTTCTGTCTCTGGATGCTTTTTCTTGTTTGATAAATATATGGAAGAGGGAAAATATTGGGGGATTCAAATTCTTCCTTCAGAAGGAAGGAGATGGGAATGAGAAAGAGGGAGGCGGGGAAGGAGAGAGACAGGGAAACAGGAAGGGAGGAGGGAGGGAGATTGGAATGAGAGGGAGGGAGGGTCTGAAGGAAGTCCCGCCTTAGCACTTGGCCACTAGCAGCCCTGCCATTGACTTTGCTTGTCAAAAGGTTGCAAAAGGGGATCACATGACCCTGGGACACTGTGACCATCATAAATATGAATCAGTTGCCAAGCATCCAAATATAAATCACATGACCCTGGGGATACTGCAATGGTCATAAGTGTGAAAAATGGTAATAAGTCACTTCAGTGCCATTGTAACTTTGAATAGTCACTAAGCGAATTGTTGTAAGTCGAGGACTACCTGTACTTTATCACTTTTTCCCTTTTTTTTTTTGGTCATCAAGTTTTTGACACCTTGCTAGGTGGTACTCGAATATTGCCATATCCTAAAAGTGGTACAATCGGTGAAAAGGTTGAAAAGCCCTGCTCTACAAGGGCAGTGCATTTCTGAGGCAAGAGCATAATCTGAAGAAAGACCAAAGTGGTCACTATGTATCTATCTTCCGATAAGGTACTTTTCCTATTTCAAGTAAGTGTGCATTGCATTTGTTCAACTTTGAGGATGGGAGGGTTTTTTTGTTCAAATATGATTTCAAATAAGTGTTTAGAAATACCATATTTCTTGAATGCCAGCCATAAAATATAAGTAGGCCTCAACTTACGACCACAATTGAGCCCAAAACTTCTGTTGTTAAGTGAGACATTTGTTAAGTGAGTTTTGCCCCATTTTCTTGCCACAGCTGTTAAGTGAATCACTGAAGTTGTTAAGTTAGTAACCCAGATGTTAAGTGAATCTGGCTTCCCCATTAAGTTTACTTGTCAGGCATTTGCACATGACCACAGAACATAGCAACCATCATAAATATGAACCAGTTGCCAAGCATCTGAATTTTGATCAAATGACCAGAAGGATGCTGAAAAGGTTGTAACTGTGAAAAATGGTCATAAGTCAATTTATTCAGTACCATTGTAACTTTGAATGGTCACTATATGAACTGTTGTAAGTCAAAGACTTCCTGTGATTACAGTACTTTCCAGCCTTGTTTACGTGCATTCTGAAGGCATTTAGTTCACCATTGCTGGAAGAAAATAATGAATTATATGGATTGATCCCAGCAGATTTTTTTCTTCCTTCAATTTTATAAGAAGAAGGAGCAGCATATAAATTTTAGGTCACAGTATCCTATGCAAGTTAATAGTGTCTACTCTAAACAGAAAGCTTTTTTAGTACCCAGTCCAAAATCCTTTTGTAAAGCTAGCAGAGATTGATCCTGGAGTTGTCTGCATTCCTGTCTTCTGTTTCCTTATTCAGCTATAGGACCTTCTTTTAAATATTTATAAATTACCAATTCCATGAAATGAGTGTTGACATGTTCCTAACTAAATGATATCAAAATTATTTATAATGTTTATACACTTATTTTTCATTCCCAGTGATATAAATTCATTATGACAAGCAGTAGAGGGAACACATAACAAATGAAAAGGGGAAACTCTCAAGGGTCTGGAATACATCCATCCTTATTTATAATACCAAATAAGCTTCTGTAGTTTGTTATTGTTCACAAACAGATTCTTTGCCCTCGCCCTTGAAGCTTACATGAGTTCACCAAGAGGTATTTTACTGCATTTCATAAGGTAATCATGCTCATCTGCAGTAACAAAAACAGCCAAATGTCCAATGGCACTTCAAAGATGAACACATTTATTGGGTCATAAGCTTTCATGAGCTAGAGCTTGCTTTTTCAAATTCCTGAAGTAGTTTACCAAGTTACTTGATGTATTTTCATGCATTGTGTTGGGGAAAACAAATACAGCTTTACCATTTAATAGCTAAATAAAATGTAAGATACAACATGAAGTATGTGGAACCCAAGTAAAGTCATTATTCTGCCATAGTAAGTATATGCCTTTATACTTTATATAACTGATAGGAGACTGGAAAATAGAAAGCATGTTAAATCCAGTTATTGCTTATGTGTCAACATCAGAGGAAAAATAATATGTTCTATGTAATGCACTGTTCATTCAAGTGTGCTCCTGTAATAGGCAATGCGTCCACTTTCTTTGCATGTCCACCTAAAGTTTTTATCCCTGAAGCTATGTTTTTTTTAGCAAAGGGTTATAGTTTTGACAGAAGAGTGCCCCCCCCCCACACACACATACATTTTTCTTGAGAACTCACAGATTCTGACCTTGCCCTGCTGATGTAATCACCCAGTTGACAGGTGGCATATTTTTAGAATACATTAAAAGAGTTTATATCTCCCTCTGTGTAAAGGCTTCCATATTATTTAAAATAAAGTATTCTAAAGCATAAAATATGCATTCCACAGGAGTTCCTTGGGGTCTATTATAAATATTCCAATCATTCTGATCTTAAGACTATGCATTCCACAAGAGTTCTGAACTATGAAGTACAGCAAAAGTCATCTTAGAAGTTATATTTACATCAGGGCTGAATAGCCATTCAACCTTCTTTTGCTGCCCTTAACCACCATCCCAGATTACACTAAAGAGCTCAGTCTCCAGTTTCCTCCAGAAGGGTTAGGCCAGACTAGGTACTGATCATTTATTTATTTGTTTGTTTGTTTATTTAATATATATGCTGGTTGATCTAACCTGGATGCTGGAGATCATTCTCAGAAGAGTAACCTGTATGTCTTATATTTCTAGCTCTTGTGGTATTCCTTCATGGCAGATCCTTGTTTATCTTTGGTTCATTCCTGTTCTCCAAATCAGAATAGACCACTATGGGATTAATCTTTTCTAGCTACTGAGCCTGCCTCAAATAATAATTGCATTGAGGTTTTTGAATGAAAAGTAACTTTATCCCACACTAAACATAGAGAAAATTATTTATTTATTTGATTTATGTAATTTTTAAAAAAATATTATAATGTTTCCAACAGGAACTGAAACATAAAGTACAAAATACAAAATGGAACTATACCATTGAAACAGGACAAAGTTTTTGCAGAAAAGATGCATCTTGAGTATTCTAAAAGCACAGAGAACAGGGACTGACTGTAGCTCACTAATAGAGGCATGTCATAACTTGAGAGTGATTCAGAAAAAAGCCCCTTACAACTCTTGTTGAAGACTACAGTTTCCAAAGCACAGAGATACTCAAAGGAGCTTACCAGTTCTTAATTTTCAGACAGGCTGGTAACAGGAATCTAATTACCTAATAGTTGTATTAAGAATTATATTTGGCATTTAATAATTGAGGAATATTTACCTGCAAATACTGTATGTCGCTGTAGTGTATTTAGAATTAAAGGAGTAATTGCTGAATGCAATGTTGGGTTGCTAGGCAAAACAGCTGTTCACTGAGTTAGTGCTACCATTGTGCAAGAATAATTTTAGCTACCACAACAGTTCATTGAATGAGATTGAGCAGAAATTAATAGGTAGAGATTCAATACTGTTCTTGATTCAGGACAGTTTCAGTAAAAATGATGCTGAGTGGGAAATCTGGTAAAAAATTGCTTTTGGGTTCCATAATGCAATAATTGCTGGTTTGTCAGCCTTTACTATTTAGCATGCTAAATGAAACCCATGACAGTTGTAAAGAGAGAAATTATGACCTAGTAGTTCAAAAGGTCATGTTAAAGTCCATCCTTACCTATGAAACTTTACTATCTGACTTGGTTCAGTCTACCCAACCTATGTTTTGCCTTATAAAATTGTTGTGGTTAAATTCTTTACGCCACTGTTGTGCTAGACAATTCTTTAAAATATACATATTGGTGATTTTCAGCACCTTTCTAGTAAATTCTAGAAGTAAATTCAGAGCTGCAAAAAAAGGGATTATGATCATATATGGCAAGCAGGTCCTGCTTTACATTAATTTTCTGCAGGCTCATGGGGAGAACTTCATTTAGTGCAGAAGGTTGAGACAATGCTAATGGTGCTGCATTGCTCTCACCAGGCACTGGAGTATGTAAATGCTAAACATTAATCAGAGAGCCTATGAATGGAGAAAGAAGGAGATAACAGTATCCAAAAATGTATACCTAATTTTAGATATTGGTTTTATTTTAAAGGAAAGGAAGTCAGAACTGATTTTTCTCATCTGTTTTTTCAGATGCATTTCTATATCAGAACTTAGGAAATGATTCTCATGAAAGTCCATTTGTCTACAGTCGGCTGCAGCAAATCTGGAACCTTCATAACTGTACACACTGCACAATTGTATATAGAATATTCATTCTATTGCAACTGTTCAGATGCTTTGGTTTAGCCTTGAGAGAGTAGAATCATAATTCAAACAGAAGCATGGATAAAAGCACATTTTTTAAAGAGTATATGAAGGGACAGGTCATCAAGAAGACACAGAAAAGTAGCTTATACCTGTCAGAATGACTAAAACTCAGAGTGAGCTAAGATGGTGAAGGATGCTCAAACAACAAAAATACTTTTTTCAGATATGGCAAAAATGAAGGAAGAAAAAAGAATCCATTTATCAGTCTTACAAGTGAAGAAAGTGACTTTGGGCCAGTCACTCTCTCTAAGCCTTTTTATTATGGGGAAAATAGGAGAAAGAAGGAATGTTGGGTATGTTCACCACCTTGAGTTATTGATAAAAAATAATAAAGGAAAGAAAGAAAGAAAGAAAGAAAGAAAGAAAGAAAGAAAGAAAGAAAGAAAGAAAGAAAGAAAGAAAGAAAGAAAGAAAGAAAGAGAAAGAAAGAAAGAAAGAAAGAAAGAAAGAAAGAAAGAAAGAAAGAAAGAAAGAAAGAAAGAAAGAAAGAAAGAAAGAAAGAAAGAAAGAAAGAAAGAAAAATAAACGATTTTACCTCCTAGTTTGGTTCATTCTTCTCTAATAAGGAAGTAAGATTCTACTAGGGAATTGTGTAAAGGATAATGAGATTGATAGAACTGAGATCGATAGAAACAGTCAAGGAATGCCAATTTGCATTCTGCCTCACAGAATAAATTTTCTGATTCTTTATATTTAACATATATGCATTCTCTTTGAGAAATAAGGGGGAATAGGTAAACTGTTGTTACAAGGGGCCATAAAGAAGGTTCTTTAGAATTCCTCCAGTGTTACTTGTTTTCTTATTTAGTCAAAAGTTCACAACATGCAGAAATTACTGTTTACTTTCTGAACTAAAATTTTCATTTACACACACATTCATATACTCAGAGTTGGGCTAACTAGGTTTGGGTTCCAGAAGAACCAAAGACACTATGCATGATATCTTGTTCTGCATGATGGTTCCAAAGTGCTACAATTCCTATCCATGTTTACCAACAAGTTTAACCAGTCCCAGTTTGCTATTCTTTTCAGATCTCTTGGGACACACCTCCACATGAATGCTATAGACAAGGGGTCTCCAACCTTGGCAACTTTACGACTTGTGGACTTCAACTCCCAGAATTCCTCAGCCAGCATTTTTTGTTTTGTGAATCAAGTTTTGTTGTGAGAAACATTTAGTGTTTTGAGAACCACATTTATTGTGTCTCCACTGAATTAATCATTCTGGCACTTCCTGCTATAAAAAGGAGAGCATGTGTTCAAAAATCTTTTAACTATAGCCTATTCTGGTTGGATTTCACATACACATGTATTTATACATATTCATTCATATGTGTCTGTATTTTTTTTTTGCAATAAGGTTGATACAGAAATATATAAATACAAAGCAATACTGATAACAATATGATGATGATGAGGCAAGGTAAGACAAAGTCCTTACCTTCTAAAAAATGGAGCCAGGGAATTACAGACTTGTTACTTTGACACTAATATTGGAGAAGATTCTAGAACAGATCAGAAAGAGACAGGAATGAAAGCACCTGGATAAAAATGTGGTAATTGTCAAGAGTTAGCATGAATTTGACAAGAATCAGATTTATCCACATCTCTTGCATAGCTGTAACATATCTGGATTTCAGCAAAATATTGTTACAACATCGCAAGACACTTTGATTAGCAATCTTGTTAAGAGTGGGCTGGATGGTAGGACAATTAAGTATTTCAAAGAGGTGTTTATTAACAATTTATGCCTCATCAAATCCAAATGGGTAGATATATAAAGTCTGGTCCTGCCCTTATGTTCTTCAGGGTTTTCATTAATTACTTTGATGAGGTAGAATAAAATACTTATGAAATGTGCAGATGACACAATTTTGGGAGGGAGAGCTTATACCTTAGAACATGGGACCCTAAACCCTGGTTGGTGGATTGGCCCCAGACCGCAGCATGCCAGAAAACCGGGCCATGCAAGCAAGTGAAGCCCCATCTGCGGGATGCAGGCAGCACATGAAACCATGCTCCCTCCGGTCTGCAGAAACGCCTCTCTCCACAGAACCAATGCCCAAAAGGTTGGGGGCAGCTGCCTTAGAAGATAAGCTGACTTTAATGGAAAAAAAGAATGAGCCAACAAAATAAATTTTACAGACACATATAGAATTTTTTTCACTTAGTAAAGAGTTATCAGATGTAGAGATACAGAATACTTGGATAAATTATTGGACAATAACTCTTAAGAAAAAGGTTTTGGGGATAACTGTGAATTGATTATGAATCACTATTATAATATGGCTGTAAAACTCCCCACAGATATAATTTTAGGCTTCAGTAACATAAATATAGTTCTAATAATAATTATAATAAAGTTTCACTTTATTTCATGTTGGGCAGAATAGAACAGAACAGAAATACAGCTTCTAATCATGATAAAGTTTCACTTCATTCCATGTTGGACACAGCTCACTTCAAATCATATCTTGGCATTATATCTTAAGAAGGATTCAGAGTAACTATAATAGGTTTAGAGAAAGTCAGTGAGGATGATAGGAAACAGAATCCTACAAAAGGAGCCTTGAAAAAAATAGATTGGGGAAACTCTTCCAATACCTGAAGGAAGTCACATTTAAAAAAAAAAAATGCTAGTATCTATTCTCTTCGACACATAATGGATTTAAGTTTAAATTGAATATTAGTAAAAACGTAAAAGCAGTAAGAGAAGTTCAACAGTGGAATCAATTACCCACAGAGGCAATGGGCTCCCTTTCTCTAAATGAGTTTAATCAGCCAGCATAGAATCACACAGTTAAAAAGGATTTTAAGGCCATGAAGTTTATCCTCCTGCTTGATCCATGAATTGAAATTAAAATATCCTGCTTGATGGATGCTAGATCATTATCTCTCATAGATGCTTTAATTTGAACTCTTACACAGAACAGGGTATTGCACTCAGTCTCAATGGGGCCTTGCAAATGTAAGATTCTATAACTTTCTGAATGCTGAAAAGCAAGATAATAATCAAGGACTTTAACCAACATGCATAAGGTAAATTGAACAAATTTAGGAGCATGATTGAATTCTAAGAATCAATTCTCTATCCCCTGGTATTTGTTAAAATTGCGTATTATTGCATATCTTTCAAGCAACTATTTTTACTGCTCGCTCTATTGTTTACAACAAAAGTGGTCTTAAAAAGCATTGAATCCCACAGAAAATTATTAGGATTTGGTGATTCCAATTTTTTTTAAAGAAAAATGACATATTTCTGTTTGAACAAAGAAGTAAAGATAACCTTTATTGTCATTTCTTATTGGGGGCACACTGGCACACATTAAAAATGGAATTCTGTCATCTGCTATCAAAAGTGTACACATACGTACACACATATAAACATGCTATATACAACATATGTATATACATACGCGCTTACATATAAATACATATAAATGTTAATCACTGTCCATCTTGAATACATATCAGAAAGAGGAAGCTTGAGAATTCACAAGGTTAATAGTTTATGGCAGAGGTCCCCAACCTTTTGGGCACCAGAGACCGGTTACATGGAGAGAGGTTTTTCTGCAGACTGGAGGGGATGTGGTTTTGTGTGCTGCCTGCATCCCGTGGATGGGGCTTTGCTTTTTTGTGCTGCCCGGTTGCTGGCATGCACGGCCTGGTACTGGTCCACAGACCGGGGGTTGAGGACCCCTGCTGTATGGAACAAAACTGTGACTGAATCTGGATGTTCTTCTTCAGATACCATGAAGCCTCCTCCCAGAAGGTAACAAGGAAAACAAGCCGTGAAGACGTTTTGTAATGTCCCAGACAATCCTGAGGACCCTGCTCAAGCAACACTTATATGCTATGTCCTGGATAAAAGGGAGTTAACTGCCAATAATCTTTTCTGCCATCCTCACCACTCTCTGAACCACCTTCCTGTCTGAAGAAGTGATGCTTCCAAACCAGACTGCAATATGACAGCCTGCTCTCGACTGTCCCTCTGTAGAAAGTGGTAAGGACAGGGGAAGGAAAATGTACTTTTCTCATGTGACACAGAAAATGCAGGCGCTGCTATGCCTGCTTCACCAGTGTCTCACTGTTGAGTGACCAAGCCAGCTACTCATTAGCTGCACACCCAGAAATTTGATGCTGCTAAACATCTCCACAGTTGAATCATTAATACATAGAGGAGTGTGGCTGTGCCTGCCTTTTCTGAAATCGACAATGATCTCTTCAGTTTTTCCAACATTTAAAACTAGGCTGTTTTTCTTACACCAGTTCACCAAACCCTCTAGCTCCTTGTGGTAAGCTCCCTCATTGTCATCTTGAATAAGGCCCACAACTGTTGTATCAACTGCATATTTCACAATATGGTTGGTGGCAAACCTTGCACAACCTTGTACAAGTACTCTATGTTATTCTGGTGGTGATTATGTGCCATCAAATCATTTTCAAGTCCTAGCAACCACATAGATATATTTTCTCCAAGACTACAAGAAAGATCTACAAAACCCAAACTGGGAGAAAAATGGATACCTATGTTGCTTTATGCTGATAATGCTGCTACATTGTCATTAAACCAGATTGGCTTAGAAGACTCATTAAGGCTTTGCTCAACTCAGTAAAAAGGAAATTGATTATTAAAAAGATAAATAAAAGTCCTGCTACAGTAGTATAAAATTCTCGGGTGGCATGTAGATAACCATAACCTAACAAAGTTAAATGTTTCAAATATCTGGGATTTATTTTTCCAGTTTCTCCACATCATAATTACATGTCTTC
The DNA here is from genome assembly GCA_023970755.1 of Azemiops feae. Lineage (NCBI taxonomy): Eukaryota > Metazoa > Chordata > Lepidosauria > Squamata > Viperidae > Azemiops > Azemiops feae. The sequence continues at coordinate 3,259,777 of JALGBA010004287.1, forward strand.
TGTAGCCCTCCCCCCAAATTCCACAGCAATTTTAAGATTTCTGTGGCTACAAAAAAAGAAATTTGTAGCAAAGCCAATTGCACAATTACTACATGGGGTGCAATTAGGCAATTATCCTAACCTTGGGTCCCTTGAAAGAATGCAATCAGTCTTTTTATTATCTGTCTTCTTTTTTTTTTTAGACTGCAGAGTCCACAGTGTGTCTCTGAGATTAGAAGCTGAGCTGCTGACAACTGAAGCTAAAGTTTGTCCAGTCATTTTATTTGCTTGGATAAGGCTTAATTTAGCTCCAGTTCGGTGGCTCTCATTAATATCATTTGACAATTATAGGTCAACGTGGTGGAAGAGCATTATAAGCAAATTGCTTTCAAACAGATTACATGAACATCTATTATCCTTAGGACTTGAAAAAGTAAACGATATCATCAAATAGTGGATTTGGGATATAGAATCACAGAATGATTTAAGCCAAGTTTCAAAGCTTTATTGACTTTTCCAACAAAGAAACCCTAAGAAGCTTATTTATTCTGACTTCCTTGTCCCAAGTATTAATGGGCATTTCCTACAGCTTGCTTTAATAATTTTTCTTCCTCATTTTTAGAGGGTAAACACCATAACACCGCAATTCTCTATAGGTTTTTCCTGTGCAAATTAGATAAGACTGAGACAATTGTACACAATCATTTCTGTTTTTATTCTGATTCTCAACAAAGATGAAGTCAGTCTGTATTAGAAAAAAATCCCAAGCCATGTAAATTTACTTTATATTCAAAATGACTTAGCTGATAGTTTTAAGTTTATTGCATTTTTTCAGCTATAAAGACTTAAAATTCTGTAACATTCTTGTCTTTGCTACAGGATTGATTTGAATTAGCCATGAGAATTTTAAGTCATTTTTTAAATGACTTATTATTTTATATATATTTATATATTATTCTGTGCTTTATCAATGGCATTTTTAATTTGTATTTTGATCTGAGACTGCAATAAAACATTCATTCAATTATTCTCTACGGAAGGAAGCATGAATAACTGGATCTTGTGACAACTTTCTAGGTAAGTAATATGCACATGCCTGACAAAATTGCAAGGCATGATTGATAAACTCAAATGGGTGAATTTGCACATTGTGCTGAATCAAAATCATACAAACCATATTACAGTGATGCGTGATTTCCGTATGTGCAGATCTTGTGAATGGGCTTCTACATATCACCAAGAAGTGATAGCAGATTAGCAATGGTTTTTGTATGCATCCATTTAAATTTATAGAATACATTTGGTATCACTTCCTCAGGTTGAATGCACCCCACATCTTGGCTGAGGGAAATATAGAGGATCCTTGCTAAGTGAATCTCTTATTGGTTCTGCAAGACATTAAGTCCCCTATGATGGAGCTGTCAAGGACAGCTCAGTAGAATAAAAGCTGGGGTTACATACTTTGAACTTTTGACAATTGAGGACCATGAGTGCCGAGGGAAAATTTAAGAGTATGCTTTGGATAAGAATAGAAAATGTGTACCAATATATGTGGTAAACAATCTGGGAACTTTAAGCCTGATTTGGAATACAGGCAGTCCTTGATTTATGACAGTAATGGAGACTACCTATCACAACTGTAAGTTGTTATGGTTGTAAAAAAGGTCAGTCACACAACTGACCCAATTTCATGATCTTTTTTGCAGCAACATTAAGCAATCACTGCTGTCATCAAGCAAAGCAATAGCTTGCTATAGGCACAGTTTTGCAGAAAGCTTGAAGTAAAGGCCATTTTTTGGGGGGGGGGAACCACATTATGAAATGTGGTCACTTGACTGTGGGATGCTGCAAACAGCCTTAAATGTGAGCACACAAAGTTCAGTCATGTAACCACAGGCAGGGAATATAACCATATGAACTTTGAATCTGGATCCTAAGTAGCCTCCAGGTAGGTCTGTCATAACTTTGAATGATTGCTAAGTGACTAATCATAAGTCACTGTACAGCTTTCCAAATCAGAGATCTCATTCAGTTAAGATCAAACAGTTCAACAACTTTTGTGCTGTCCTGCTCACTCTCTCTCTCTCATACACACAACAGTGATTTAGTGAGTTTATTAATATTCCCCAGCAATTCCCTTCACCAAAACCCCAGAACTGTCCCAATTAGGTCCAGCCACAAGCAGACGAATGCTAGTCCACAGAGCAATGGCCAATGACTCCACAAGGCACTTGAAAATTTCCCAATCAAAATAAACCCACCAGGGAAAATTAAATCCACAATACAAGAGAGATCGGGAGGCAAAAAAAGTTCAGAGTTCACAAGTGCATGATCCAAGTCAAGGCATGGTGTCAATCCAAAGCAAGGCAGGCATCACAACGACCAGAAAACACACAGCTAGGAAATGAACACATTGTTCCCAGTATCGCCTCCATCTGTCTGCTGTGCTAAATAGCCAGCTTTTGGTGCAGTCCATCAAGAAGGGCAAGGCTTTCTCCTCACAAGTAATCTGGCTGACCTTCGCTGCTCCTTCCTTTTCTCTGCACTACGTGTTCTTGGATCAAGTGCAGAAGGCAGTTCCTCTTCCTCATCCCTGACCAGCTGCATCTGCATGCTTTCCCCATATGACACCTCAGGGCTGTCTTGCTGCAGCTATGCTTCAGCCAAATCACTCTCAGATGGCTGCTTGGAACCAATGATCAATTCCCCTCCGGACATACCAGGAGCTGGTTCATCCTCCCCCGAGCTGACATCTGAAGAGGTATCTGGGGAAGCTCCAGGGGAGTCATCACAAATAGAGAGCATTCCAACTTATTGCATTTGTGTGTGGTTTGCCAACTGCACAGTAGCAGATAGGAAAGCCCAGAGGATTATTGGCTGCCCTCTCCTTCCCCTGGAAGAACTGTACAGTTCCCATTGTCTTGGGAAAGCTCAAAACATACTTAAAGACTCATCTCATCCCAGACATTCTTTTTCTGAACTATTACCATCTGGCAGATGGTACAGGATAATAAAAACAAAGACAAATAGGCTGAAAAATAGTTTTTATCCCAGAGTTGTAACCATATTAAATACTACTGTATAGTGCAATATTGAAGTGCAATATTAGAGACAGCACAATGGTGAACAGAATGTGAAGGATTTGTGTATATAATGTATGTTCTTATTTGTGGTTTTTACTTGTGTGTAGTGTGCACTGTGGACGGCATTTAATTTTGTTGTGAGTTACACAATGGCAATAAAGATATTATATTCTATTTTCTATTTGCACAAAGACATCCTCTTTTGGAAAGAGCTAAAATCTTCAGACAGACAAAACAGGGTTTTTTCCTATGGAGAAAAACAAAGCTAAGGAACTAAAACTAGATAAATTCTGGGAAAACTGAAAGTTTATAAATACCTGTAGAGTTCAGAGATAGCCTTGAAGAAGGAATGTAAGAATGCAAGAATGCAAGAGGGTAAGAAAGAAATTCAAGATAATCCTTTCTTAATTGGCATGAGACGAAACAGAGGAAAACTATGTCAGGCTCACAAGATTCTGTTTATTATATCCTATAACATTCTGAAAAAATAGTGTTCCAGTAATCCTTGCTTTGTCTGTTACTTGGCTTCACCTACCTTGAAGACATGACAGTACTCAAACCAAGGACAAGAAAAAGGAATTGAACAGTAGCACTGAATCCTTCTGTTAAATTCACATGACATCCAGGATTCTACATACCTCTCTTGGAAATGTGAATATATTCCATTAAAATTGCACCTGTGACTTGGTGATTCACTTGTAGCAGTCTATTAATATATACAGATCTCCATCTGATGCTGCAGTTAGTAACTGACAAACAAAGTAACGAAAGTAGTTAATAATTCCCCTGAACAAATGCTATCATAATGTAATGCACCCTGACCAAATAGGGACCATTAGATCCAAAACTTAAGTGTGGAAAAATAGCTGGCTCTTTAAAATTAACAGAAGTGGCAAATCAGAAGAGTAACTGTTTTACAATGTCTTTCCAGTTTCTAGCAGCATGTAACAGTTCTAATTTTAGCTGGAGGTCTGAGACTTTTTGTAGCTTATATTGATTTGTTTTCCCCGGTATGTATTTGATTGTCATTGGTTTTAGTTTGTTTTCTCTGGCTCCTAACCAGATCTGAGCTACAAAAATCTGGATGACCGTTAGATGGCAGCAGAGATACACCCCAAATTCTATTTCCTTGCTACGATCTAATAAACATGCATGTTTTTAAGTCTAAATCTACGGTAGCAGTCTTCTGACTTGCCCTTTTTTTGCCCAGATGAGGCTGATTTTAATGAAATTGTCATATGGGAACTTTCTATGAAAACTTGAAAATTTTAAAAAAAAAGTTTCACAAAGAACAGTAAAAGAAAGAGAAAGTATTTCCCCAACCGAAAAAAATGATAACTGGAGACAGCCACCAGCAAGGGTGGAAAAAAAAATCATTAGGAGCCAACAGATGGTTTATCACTATGTATCTAATCTCTCTGTGGCTGTTACAGAATATGGCCCCAAACTATCTAACATTAGGGATTCATTAATTAAAAAGCAAGCTACAATTTTCTTCATTCCATCTTCTTGAAAATATGTACTCCCCTGGAGTGGCAGACAGATTAAGCATCAGGTCGATCAAGGGCAAAATGTAGTATAGGTAAAAAAAAAAAGGTGGGGGAAGGAATACAAACATTGAAGTCTGCTGAGAAATTGGTACTGTCATAAGAATAATTTGGGGTTCCAACTCAAGCCGGGGCTGCGCAACATTTTTTGAAGAGATCCAGTGGATTTATAAATGGTTCTGTAAGGACCCACCTCAATTTACATCTTAAGAAGACAGAACTCTTGGAACGGTTCTTCCAACAGGAATCTTTATTAAGAAAAACTGACTGAAGGCATGCTAGACAGGATCTGAGGGACCCTACTGACCATTCAATGTTTTAAAGTGTTCCCAGGCAGCCCCACTCCACATTCCTTCCAGTCAATTCAAATTGGCAGATGGCTGGGTGTTAAATCCATCGGATCCCAAACATTGCAATCTTCCCCCCCTTTTTCCTTGCTGCCGGTAAAAGGAGACTTCATAGGGAGTGAGATCAAAGGCTGATGGCCGCAGATCCACAGAGGATGTTCCTTTGTAATTGATAGGAGGAATGCCAGTCATAAACACCCGTGTTTACTCCCCCCCCTTTGTAGTATGACAGAATCCAAAAGAGAGTAAGAATTGGGTTTTCTCAGAGTAGATAGCTAGAAATAAAATATAATTGGATTCTGACATCCAGCTCCCCTTAAAAATAAGAGAGGTCCATCTGTAGAGAAAACAAAACAGGTATAAAAGTTAGTCTGGCTTGTTAGGATACTCTGTATGAAACTTCTTTAAAAGCTTCGGGCCTTTGACATGACGTTTATGGACCCACTCGTTTTGAGAGGCGGGGAGGTGCTTCCATGCTACTAGGTATTGAGTTTCCCCACAATATTTTCTAGAGTCCAGGATTTCCCTTATTTTGAAGTGTTGCTCCCCTTCTACCATGATTGGTGTTGGGGGGGGGATTTTTGGCCGTAAGGGTGACTGTTGTTCTCTTTTCAGCAAACTGCAGTGGAAAATTGGGTGTATTTGCCTAAGATTCTTGGGTAATTCTAATTCTACTGTTACTGGGTTTATGATTCTTTTAATTGGAAAAGGCCCTATATATTTTGGTCCAAGTTTTTTACAGGGTTGTATGGATTTTAAGTATTTTGTAGACAGATACACCATTTCTCCTATAATGAATGGTGTGGGCTCCACCCTTTTCTTATCTGCTTGTGCTTTGTATGCTTGCCTAGCTTCCTCTAGAGCTTTTCTAACTATTGGCCAGGTGTTTTGTAATTGTTCCATCCATTCTTTCAGTGATGGGATTGTCGGTTCGTTTGGGGTTAGTTCTGGCATGGGGTTGAAACTTTGGCAGGTAGCTATTTGAAAAGGAGTATAACCTGTGCTGGAGTGGACTGCATTATTGTAGGCAACCTCTGCGAAAGGCAACAGGTCCGTCCAATCTGACTGCTGGAAATTTAGAAAACATCTTAAATATTGCTCAAGTACTGCGTTACATTTTTCTGATTGACCATTTCCCTGAGGATGATGGCTAGACGTCAGTCCCTGGGTGGTCCCTAAAAGGGATAGAAATTCCTTCCAAAATGCAGATGTAAATTGCACTCCCCTATCAGATATGATGCGTTGGGGTGCCCCATGCAATCTGTAAATATGTTGCACGAAAAGTTTCGCTAAAGCTTTTGCGGTGGGGATCTTTTGGCAAGGAATAAAGTAAACCTGTTTGGAAAATAGGTCCGTGACCATCCAAATGATAGTATTCCCATTGCTTTCTGGTAATTCCACTATAAAATCCATGGCTATTTCCCTCCAGGGGGCTGAGGGATTTGCCACTGTTTGTAACAGTCCTGGCGATTTCCCTTGCAACCTTTTTGCAGTTGCACACTTTGGGCAGCTGGCCACATAACTTTCTATGTCTTTTTTCATGGATGGCCACCAAAATTGCCGTTTAATTAAGTGCAATGTTTTTACAAATCCAAAATGCCCTGCTGATTTTGTGTCGTGGCAAAGTTGCATGAATGTGATTCTTTGGGTGGTCGGTATATATAGCTTCTCCCCCACCCAAGGCAGTCCATCTTTCATTGTGCACACGTGTTTATTTTTCTGGAACCATTCCTCTGTTTCCAAACTTTTCCGGAATTCAATTCCGGTCTGGCTATCCAGCTGTGGTTTTAATTTAACTTGGGCTCTGGTAGTCACTGGCGCTGCCAGTTGTGATTCTCCCATGATCGGTTTAGAGTCAGTGGCTCGCGTGCTGTTATATTGGGGCATGCGAGATAATGCATCTGCCAGAAAGTTCTTTCCCCCCAGGCAAATGCTTGAGCTTAAAATTGAATTGGTGAAAATGCTGGGACCAGCAGGCTTGCTTGGGGTTGAGCTTCCTGGGTGTTTTCAAGGCTTCCAAATTTTTGTGGTCTGTCCACACCTGGAAAGGGATTTTATTGCCTTCAAGGAATTGATGCCATGTAAGTAATGACCAACGTATCCCATATGCCTCTTTCTCCCACACGGGCCAGCGCTGTTCCGTTTCAGTGAGTTTCCTGGACGTATATGTGCAGGGTTGCAATATTCCTTCATCATTTTCTTGTACTAGTACAGCCCCCACTGCCACATCACTTGCATCCGTCTGTATTACGAAGGATTTGTCCATGTCTGGGTGCCTCAGTACTGGTTCGGCAGAAAAAAGCCTCTTTAATCTCTTAAATGCCGCTTGGCATTCCATTGTCCATTTTAGTGGCTGACTAGGTTTCACTGAGGATTCTCCCTTCATTTTTAGTAAGTTTGTGAGGGGCAGGGCTATCTGGGCAAATGAGGAGATGAATTGGCAGTAAAAGTTTGCGAAACCCAGGAAACTTTGCAGTTGCTTTCTTGTGTGAGGTGGTGCCCATTCTAATACTGCCCTGACCTTTTCTGGGTCCATTTCAATGCCTTGTGGGGATATTCGGTAACCTAGGTAGTCTATTCTTTCCTGGTGAAATTCGCATTTTGATAATTTGGCATATAGGTAGGCGGCTCGCAGTTTCTTTAAAACCGCTCTGACTAGGTTGACATGTTCCTCTTTTGATTCGGTGAAGATAAGGATGTCGTCTAAATAAACCAGGATCCCCTTAAATAGGTGCTCCCTTAGTACCTCATTGATTAATTGCATAAATACTGCAGGGCCCCCTTGTAATCCAAAAGGCAAAACTTTGAATTTGTAGCACCCCATTGGGCAGTTAAATGCGGTTTTCCATTCATCTCCTTCCCTAATTCTCACGTGGTAATACGCTTCCCTTACATCTAGTTTAGTAAAAGTTTTTCCTTTCGAGAGGTGTGATAACATGTCCTTCATGAGGGGTAGGGGGTATAGGTTGCTTTCACTGATTGCATTCAGAAGCCGGTAGTCCACGCATAAGTGTAGAGAGACGTCCTTCTCTCTAAAGAGGACTGGAGCGGCCACCTTAGGCTTGGCTGGTTCAATGAACCCCCTTTCTAGGTTTTTCTTTATAAATCTCTCCATTTCCTCCTTCTCCTTTGGGCTCATGGAGTATAATCTGGGCTTCGGGAGTTTTGCCCCGGGCTTGAATTCTATGGCACAGTCCGTGGGTCGGTGGGGGGGGAAGCTCATCCGCCCTCTCCTTGCTGAAAACTTCAGCCAGATCTCTGTATTCCTCTGGTATTTCTGGTAGCCCCTTTTCTTCACCCAAGGATGCTATTTCCATTTTTAATTTTGGTAGGTCCCCTTGGGGTTTTAAGTCTGTAGGGTCCTCTTTCAGGAAATTGATTTCTTTCGTCCTCCAATTTACCCAGGGGTTCCATTTTGTTAACCATTCCAGCCCTAGGATCATCGGGCATTCCATGCCTGGGGTCACTACAAATGTTATGTCTTCCTCATGATTTCCCAGGGATAGGTGGATTGGTAACGTAGCTAGGGTAGCTGGCACCCCCCCTGCTATGGACCCATCTAACTGGCCAAATGAGATTGGCTGTTCCAGCCTCCTCACCAGAATGCCCAAATTTCCCACTAGCGTCGGGCTAATTAGGCAGCGGGTGCAGCCAGAGTCTATTAAGGCTTTCACTTTGACAGCTTCGGGCATGGAGGCGGTTAATATAGTCACTGTCTTGAGGATGGGTGGGATGCATCCACTTACCAGTGGTTCGCCCTCCAAGCTGTCATCTGGGGCATCCACCGGCCCTGCGGTGTAGGCTGGAGCTCTTTCCCCACGATGGGCGGAGGTAGGGGATTCCACAGCCTCTATCCCTCTCATGGCAGATTCTTTTGACTTAGCTGGGGACTTCCCGGATTTGCTGGTGGGTGGTCTGTCTGGGTTGTGCTGGGGGGCTTTTGAGCGGCATTCTACAGCCCGATGCCCCTCGTTCCCGCACTTGAAACAGCCCATTAGTTTCTTGGCCATAGCTGATGGCTTCGCTGGTTCGCATCGGTTCAGGCAGTTAGCAGCTCCATTGTTTTCCTTGGCGGTGCCTCTTCAGTAGGTCGATCTCTGCTTCCTCTGCCAGGACATACTATTCGTCGAGTTGTGTGGATCCCCCCGGGGCAGGCAAGCGTCATATAGGTCGTAATTCAGACCGTCTTTGAAATGGCTAAGGAGGATGTCTTCCGGCCAGTTCAGCTTGCTGGCAATGGTTCGGAATTCTGTATATTTGGCTACTGGCCATCTGCCTTACCTCATCATTTTGATTCTTTCACGTGCTTTGCGATCAGCCAGGGGGTCTTCAAACCGCCTTCTCAGAGAGGACATGAAACGGTTGAAGTCGTTGAGCTCTGGGGCATTGGAATCATGCAAATTCACCACCCAATCGGCGGCCAGTCCATCCAGAGCAGATTGCACGATCCGGATACGGGCTTTGTCGCTAGGGATGTGTCGCCCATGTTCCTCCATGTAGCCAAGGACTTGGGTTAGGAAAAACCCCAAGCGTGTCGGCTCCCCCTTGAATTTCGCGTCCAGCGGCGGGAGTCTTTGAATGAACCGGTGCCTTCTTCATCGGTATTGTCTTCCATCCGGATCGCCATCTGCAGGTCAGTAGGGGGTGAGGACTACTGGATCAGCAGATGTCCCCGGGGCTGCAGGTTCCAATTCCCCCTCAGTGTCTCTTCAGTTGCGGTTCCAGGAGTTGGTGCGGCCGTGGGGCTCAGTATCCTCCTCTCCTAGGGAGCTGAGGGTTCTCTTCATCAAGCCGATAGCTTTCTCTAGGATCCAGTTCGAGTGCTGTGCCCAGCTTCCTTCATCTTCACTTGTGTGCAGGGATCTCTCCATCTCCTGCTTCCATCCTGGTTGATTGGCCCCCCGTCTCAGGGTCACCTTTCTTGATTTTTTTCCCACTTGCCTTTCTTTCCAATGCCCATTGACCACCGAGGCTTGTGGTTACGTGTCTCCACCACCTCTTCTCCTGAGGAATCTGACCCTTGAGATCCGGATATTTGGCAGGTTTCCAGTCGGGGCAACGGCTCCCTCTCCGGGGGGCTTTCCCCCTTCCCTGCTTCGTCGTCTGACATGGTAATTTTTGCAAAGTCCCCCGGCAAGGTTCTTCCTTCCAGGTTGACCAATTTTGCAGATCCTGTCTAATGTAAGGATCCACCTCAATTTACATCTTAAGAAGACAGAACTCTTGGAACGGTTCTTCCAACAGGAATCTTTATTAAGAAAAACTGACTGAAGGCATGCTAGACAGGATCTGAGGGACCCTACTGACCATTCAATGTTTTAAAGTGTTCCCAGGCAGCCCCACTTCACATTCCTTCTGGTCAATTCAAATTGACAGATGGCTGGGTGTTAAATCCATCGGATCCCAAACATTGCAATCTTCCCCCCCTTTTTCCTTGCTGCCGGTAAAAGGAGGCTTCATAGGGAGTGAGATCAAAGGCTGATGGCCACATTGTTATTGTTAGTACTCTCGAAGGGAATCCACAGAGGATGTTCCTTTGTAGTTGATAGGAGGAATGCCAGTCATAAACACCCGTGTTTACTCCCCCCCTCTTTGTAGTATGACAGAATCCAAAAGAGAGTAAGTATTGGGTTTTCTCAGAGTAGATAGCTAGAAATAAAATATAATTGGATTCTGACAGGTTCAGTCTTATAAACAGAAGCTGTCTATTGCCCAGCCTGTAGTGGAAAGGGCTTTCAAAGTCTTATGAATAACAGCCAAATAGAAAACTACTTCTAGGAATCCATGGAAATTTTTCTTCAAATATAATGGTTTCCTGGCTGGAAACCAGAAAGCAACCACATGGTTCTTGCAAACAGCTGCTTTCCTACCCAAGTGACATTTCATTTTTGAAATGAAACAAGAAGTCTACAAAGAGCAGGCCCTGGTTTGAATGGGGTGGTGACACTCATGTACAAATGGATCTGTGGAGCTGCCATACAACTGCTCTTTAGCCCCATGGAATAGAAAACAGCATCTGTGCTTCAATGCAAAGAGAACTTCTATTTTGATTTACTTGGTGTGCAGATGTCTCATGATTTAAATACAGTGGAAGAATTGCAATGTGGAAACACACAGTGTTTAGCAGCCTGTCTCAAATTGTTAACAGGCACTCTGGCATTTAGCCCTGGGTTTTTGGCCAGGCTGAATATATATATACTGCTGGCATTTCTGATGCTTCACCAATATTCCTTTATATATATAGATATATATAGATATATATAAAAACACCTTCAAAATCTCGTTTATTTTAAAATTTGACTTCATTGCTATGACAATGCATTCTGAATTTGCTGGTTGATCTCTTCTTAAGAACCCAGCCTCAAGGACCTCACTTGGCTGCAGAATGATATTTATTGTTGTTATTAAATAAAATTTGTTCTCAAATAGGTCTAATTTGTAAATGGGTTTTAAATCTTTTTTAATTCAGGTTTGATTGGCTTTTTTAAAAGCTAATTAACAGAATGTATTCCAAAGCTGTTCTATTCTTGATGGGGAACTTAATAGAAAAAAAACTGTCAGTCCTGTTTTGCCAGGATTACTGTTTAATTTGCAATATTTTCTTGCTTATCCAGCTGGTCGGGTTTGGTTATTTCACCATTCAAGTGCCTAAATTTACTTTTTTCTTTCCTGGATCCAAGCTCTCTATGGAAGAGGGATGTGCCAGCTGGAAGATTAAAGGGAACATTCAAAAATGGAAGCAAATAGATTAGCTGAATAAACAGTATACTGTAGGCATCACTGGCCCAACAACCGTTTTTCAAAAGGGTTTGATTAAGTGAAATATCTTCTGTTTGAGAGCCTGTCTCCCAACAAATACGTTTCACTGTAATTTATGCAAAGAAAATTAGCATCTCAAGAAATGTCTTAACTAGATAGTGTTGGATATCCAGAACTTTTTTAAAAAAATTAAGCAAAGTAGTACCTATTTTTAATCGCTGTCCTAGATCAGAAAATGATAACCACTGGCTGCATATTGTCCCTAGCACACATTTGTGAATACACACCTTGGATGGTTCCTAGCCATACCACCAAAATTTAGTTATAAAAAATTAACTTTTCATGGCACAATTTCCTATTGTTTATTTGTTTATGTAAGTTGTGATAAAATAAGAGTTAACAAGGGCATTTCCCCCCTTAATCTCCTCCAACTTTGACAGAAAAGTTCAGCCTTATTTATATCAATGACATCTGTCATCATTCATGTCATAAAAGGATGCTATACTTGCATTTTGTCCCTCCCAGCAATAAAACTCAAAGACTTATTACAGTTCAATTAGTCCCACTGGTCCCATCACCTGTTTTGGTGTAATGTCTTCATAGTACCTGCTGCCACTACCAGATAAACTAATTCCACCAGAGATAAAAAAAATAAAACTTTATTTTAAAAAGGAAAAACCAAATGTAACTATCCTTTTTCACTTTAAATATTAAAAATTGAAACATTCAGTGTTAGAAGAGAAAAATTAACAAGCTGTGCAGATTAGAGATAGCAACTTAAAATAAAACCGTAAAAAGAAAAATGCAGGTCTCCATGTGGACCATAGGATGTCAATGATATATCACAAATACCTAGATCTGTCAATTAATCTGTCAGTATGGCAGGTTGCCAGTACAGTAGTGGCCAAAATTGTGGAAACCTTTTGGGAAAAGTGTACAGTAGAAATGCCACCTTTGGTTAAGTTTCCACCAATTTTTCTTCTAATTTCTTTATAACTGTAGCCTTGTTCACTTAATAATACATCGCTTTCTGGGCAACCAGTCAACTCTTTGCACCATTACTTTAATTTTATTACATTTTACAAGCTCACTAAATGAAAGAACACAAAAAAACCCAACCAACTTGATAGCGATCACATAACACACTGACAAATGTCCTCCTCTCAGCTTCAATACATGACATCAATAACTGAATCCTACTGTGATCTGATTGGCTCATTGCCAAAACAAGATGACACCTGATTGGCTCTCTAAACACTCATGCTCATTGGCTACAATCAGATAAAGGAAAGCTATCAACCTAAGCAAGTTGTGCTTCCTTTTTCTGGTTATTTGGCTATAACTTTTCAGAGAATACAGTACAGATAATTGAACAAACTTTGTTGCATTACATTCTTGATTAAATTATCTTTCCATTGATATATAATTTTATGGTACTACGCCAAAAAAAGTGGTGTTATTAGCCATCAAACCTCAAAAATACACTTTTCCCAAAAGGTTTCCACAATTTTGGCCACTACTGTATATGTATTCTACATAAAAGCTATGAAGGAAGCTGAATTTCAAAGTTTCTAAATTTGTACAGAGCATTTTTTAAAAAAACCAATTAGATTTGATTTAGCATTGTACATAAAAGAAAGGGAAAAAAACTAACACAGATTACCACACTTTTTACCTTTCTCTGCCAAAAATAGCCATTTCATGAAAATAAAGTTCCTCTACTGCATTTCCTTGGATTTTGTCTAGCTTTCTTGAAAGATTGCACTTGAAACAGATGTTGCTGAGGAGAGAATATACCCAATTCTTATTGAATCTAGTAAATTTATTGAAAGATCTAGTAAACCTTTAAAGCCCAGCACTGAGGCAGATACAAGGTCTTCTTTTAAAAGCATCCTTCTGCTATTCTATTTAGTGTTTCAGATCCTGAATGGAGGCCAATATTCCATTTTTACACAATACCTTGAAAGGTGCTCTTTGCTCAAAGACACCAGGCTTGAAAACAGAACATTTTTCTTTGGTGCTGAGAAGATAATAACGAATAACAAAGAAGGCACTGAAAGAGACACCAATCAGGCTTCTTCTCAAATAACTCCCATCGTGCCTCAGCAGAACATTTGACTCCCTCCCTCAGAAAATAGGAAATAAAAAATGATTTACAGAAAAAAAAAACTACATTTCTTCTGAAACTGCCCTAGTTCCATGTGTATATATATATATATACCTGACATCAAAATGGAAATATTTTCAAATAGGAGCTCGGAGGGTAGCAGTCATCAGAGTACTAAAGCCTAAAGCAGCAGATATTTGATGTTGCAGTCATTGCTGATTGCTAAATAAAGTGCTTTGTTCCAGTCCTCTGCCTTATGTGGCATCATTCTACCAAATTTGCAGCAGCAGATGGTACATGGAGTCAGAAGAAATATTGAATATTAAAAAGCGAAGTGAAAAATGGACCAGCTACAGAGCACTGGAAATGGTGGATTTAGAGACTTTGAGCTCTGTTTCCTTGAAAGGAGAATAGATTTTTAAAAATGAAAGGCATCGGTAAAGATGTTATTTTCTTTTGGTGTTCAGATGAAGAAGCAAGTTGAACATAAGCTTACCCAATGAAATCTTTTCAAATTTGACATTCTGAAGGTCTTGTAGCTTTGAGGTGTTTAGTAGACAATTTTTGAAAGTGATCAGAATGCAAACTTTCAAACTTTGGGTCCTTTAAAAGGCTATACCTCAGTTGCAAGAAAGATGGCTTATCTCGCCATCTCCCTGGGCTCAAATCCAATTCTGCCTTCCTTGATTCCCATCATTTTAGTAGGAAACAATCCCAAAAGGGCCATCTTGTGAGGATGAATAGCAGTATCCATGCATAAAAGGCTTCAAGCATTGTAATAGCTATTGAAAACCTCATCCAGCTATTAGGTATTCTAGTAAGTGGGCTGGGCCTCCTAAATCATGCAGATTGCCCTAATAAGTAGCTTCTATTAAATGTCAGAATGACACAGTTATTACAGCACAGTATATTAAATCAAAGACAAAGACAGAGAGCTAAGATGGCGACAGAGTAGTAGCTTCCCTACTGAGCAACTTATGATATTTTAGTTTATTTCATAAACACATTCTCTGCAAGAGATATTTTAAAACTGAAAACATTTTTTTAAAAATATCATAAAAGCTTCAGTTATGATATATCAACACTGAAACAATGGGGAAGAACAAGAAACTCAACAGTACAAGCCCAGACTCTACCTAAACCAACAAAGCAGCCCAAATTTTATAACTATATGATGGACAAGAAAATTGTGAGTAAAAATAACAAAATAAATCCTTTACATGCCATCCTCATTTCTAATAGCTGTGATAAGATGAACTGGAATTTGGAAACAGAAATGGGAAAAAAAGAATGATTATTACAGCTGTCCTCTATTATGCATTTGAGAAATCAAAGTATCTGATTGAACCCCTGCTTTATTATCCTCTGTTATCCCACATCTCTCATGGAGGAAGAGCAAGTCAAACAATCACCAAAGGAATTCACAAGAGGTTTTGCTGCCTGACAATGCTTATTAACTGCACAAACTGTAATTTCAATTTTTGAATATTTAAATCCTATAAACCCAAGGACAGACTCTTTGAAACAGCCTTTGAAACTTTGGGCAAAGTTATGCAGGTAAGCTAGCAACTTTTTCAGTAACTCAAAACATTGGCACCAATTTTGTTCTATTTATGAACAACCAAAGGAAACAAAATTGTTCAGAAGAACAAATTAAGATAAGAAAGGATAATCAAATACAAGGCAGAGCTTATAGGTCTTTCCACCAAAGTGATAAATCAAGAAAAGCACTGCACGCTTCAAACAAATCAAGTTGCTCTAAGTATTACACTCAACAGATTTAACATTGGATGCTGATCTACTGGAACAACTATCATTCTATCACTTTGCTTACTTCTTCAATGCCAATGTAATATGATTGATCCAAGTACTGTTGAATAAGCTACCTGAAAGAAAGTGACTGGCCCAAAGTCACCCTGTTGACTTTTATGCTTAAGGTGGGACTTGAACTTACCATCTCCCAATTTTTAGCCTGATGCCTTAACTACTTTCAGAGATGAAAAAAGACTCCCAGCCTCATGATAAATGATAAAAACCATAGCACCCTAGCAGCTTTAGTGTCCTTGACAAAACACTGAGCAAATAATCATGCAGGTGGTCCTTGACTTATGACCAATCAGCAACTCTCTGAAATTACAGCACTGCTGAACGAACGGAGTCACAACTGTGCCTAAAGTTAAGCCGTTGAGCATCCCCATGGTCACAGGATCAAAATTTGGGTGCTTGGCAGCCTGCCCACACTTACAACCACAGGAGACGCTGTAGCTTCTTCCATCCAACTGACTCCCAACCCATCTATGCCTTTTGTACCCTGCCTCCCTACATTGCAAGCCAGAAAGCAAATCCAAAACCGCACGATTCTCCCAACTTCTTTCTCTCCCAGTACTGCACCAATCTTTTGCAGCCAGCTGCCATGGCCAAAGTAGAAATGCCTTATTTCCTTTACTACCTCCTTTTCATTGTTTATTTGACTCCTTTCTGGATCCAGCTTCTCCCACAGCCATTTGCTGCACATGGCTAAAGCCAGCGTTGCCTTGAAAAATATTTTGTTCAGCATATCCACTGAAGCAACCAGGAGAAAGATTTCCTTTATGTCATTTATTCCCCCATTTTTTAAAATTAAACTCCTGGGAGATTATTTTTCTGTACTCTTCAGCCTGCCAGTGGCTCGTCAAGGTAAGTCACTTACAGATTTTACCACACTCTTTCCAGGCACATGTAGCTGAGATTGGAGGGCAGAGGTGGAGATTGGAGGGCAGAGGTGGAGATTGGAGGGCATCTAATGGTGGGAAGGGAGAAAGGTTAAAAAATCTGTCCCTCCCTCTAGCTTTTTTGCTGTTTCCTTTATTTAAAAAAAAATGTGTGTGTTCAGTTGGGGAAGGATGGGATAAAGCCAGAGAAAGATTTTTGGAAGCTCATCCCAGAGCAACTGCCTTTGCATACAGGGGGGCTTGTTTCCCCAAAGCCTAGAAAGAACAAGGAGAGACCTGTAGTCTCCCGACTGCCAGCCAGTCAGAATAGAGGCCTAGTCCTGAAGTGTAGCTTCATTCTTCTGCAAAATGTCACCCCTGGATGGATCAGTAAACTGCCTCCTTCATGTTTTACAGAATCAGGGCTTCTCATGCCCAAATATTGTGGCCTTGTTTGGAAGACTCTTCAGCACTGGAATGTGCATTCAGACCCTAATCTATCTGGGCTCTTCCTCCCCTGCTGGGCTATTTTTCTTTTGCTTTGTTTTCCCCCCTCTTTTTTCTTTTTGTGAGGTACGTAATAAATGAATATGTTAAATTTTTTCATAATATAGATTAGTTTATATTTTATAAAAAACTATTTAGAGCTAGTATTTTAAAGTATAATCATATAGCCATAGTGCAGCCATATTTAACCTTGCTAAAGTGATGACATACAAAACTTTTGGTTTGAAGCAGGCAGTAGTTACATTGCATAGACAGGCAAGGGAACAGGGTTGAAGCATTTGTATCATCCAGTTTAGACAAACAGGTTCCTATTGTGAGCTGAGTTGGTTAAATGTCACAAACATGAAAAGGGAAAGATAAAGATAAAACAAAGGAGACTTATTAATTGTACAGCTGCAGTGTCTAATAATTTTACTAGGCGGTCAGAAAGCATGTGACCAGACTGGACGTATCAACTGGGTCTGGAAAAGAAAAATGTGGCAAATTCTACGGGACAGGATATAAAGGTTTATGCTGAACTAATCTTTGTTTGCAAGTAGAAGGGTCCACCAGCCTTTGCAAATGCTTCAATAAAACTTGTTTTGTTTTCCAACACCCTTGGAGTTGAATTTTATTTCTCACATTTTGGTGCCAGTGTTGGAAATGCAACAATGGGTCAAAGCCACTGTTCCCTCAATTCCCATCTGTTCCTTCTCCCTCTTCTAGTTTCAAGAGACTAAAAAATAGATTGAATCCCAGTTCCAGTAAATTTAGTTTTTCCCTTTTGCTCCTTTGCTGCTTATCCCCTTTTAGGATCCAGTTGGGTGCCAGACCTCATCTACTCCCCTGAGGCAAACCTACCCTCACACTCCTTACCTGGGACTCCATCCACTTAAGTACCTGTAGTTCTCAATTAACAACCACAACTAGGAGTGCTAGGATTGCAGTCATTGAATGAAGCAATCATATGATGTCTTGCTTAACAACTGCTTCATTTAACAACTGCAATTCCTGAGTCCAACTGTGGTCATAAATCTACCTGTACCGAGGAAATGCAAGAAAAATTGGCACTGATGAAGCTTTAGAAACAGAATTAATCAACTATTTTGAAGCCTTACCAAACTGTGAACAGGAAGAAATTTTGAGACGGTTGGATGAATTGAAATCAACACTGTTACTAATCTGAACAGCAGCCAAATATTTAATTGATGTGGTATCTTTGGACCTCTTGTCTAACAACAATTCTGCAGAAAATTATTATAAACTCTCTGAATCCTATAATCAAACAACTCTTCCAAAGAAAATAAACAACCTACAACCTAGCAAGCCCATGTGTACTTCTATTCTAAAACAGTCTAAATTGATTTCATTTTGTTCACAATATAACAGAATGATAATCTACCTTTGGTTTTGGCCCTTTTTTGCTTCTAAGCCCCCAGATAAATAGATAATAGAACAATGCTGCTCTTTTAAATACTTGGGCATCACCTTTCATAAGTCCTTTTTATGGGAAGCACACTTATTTACTGTCTGGCAGCTGCCCAATATATAATGAGCAGTGATATTCTGACATTTTTCTATACTAAAGGAGGGCAATTGGCAATTACAAAAAACAGAGAATCCTCTCCAGGACTGGGTTAATATAACCAGTGCTTCAGTGAGAAGTACTTTAACATAACTTTGCTTACAGACCAGATGCCAAAGTTATGACAGCCACATATCTCAAACAGGGATTTTCTAAGCTTCCTGTCAAATAGCGACTCTGTTCTTGTGGTGTTGATCAAGTGGAGAGTGTTATGTCCTGCAATGCCCCATTTACAATAAAATCAGGGACAGATTATTAATGGCAGGCAAAGTTAAGGGTTACAGCCTTGAAAAATTGAACTGTCTTCTTGCAAAACTATTCCAAACAGTTAGCAACCAGGTTGCTACTCTTGCTCTGCTGTCATTTAAACTTAGAAAGAAATACTTAAGTTCTTAGCTGTAACTTTGGCTTTATTTTGCTGTAATCTTTTTACAGCTAATACTTGTTTTATCATCATCATCATCATTATTATTATTATTATTATTATTATTATTATTATTATTATTATTATTATTATTATTATTATTATTATTATTATTATTATTATTATTATTATTATTATTATTATTATTATTATTATTATTATTATTATTATTATTATTATTATTAACTTCTTGGAATCATGACAACGATTTCTTCCATGATCATCTGCATTCGTTTGCAAAGATCCAAGTTCCTCATTGAAATGATGGTAAATCCTATCTTCAGTTCTAGCTTATGTGGTGGCAATCCAGACCATTCAACTGAATCAAGGAATTCTGTCAAAAAAAAAAAAGAGGAACATTAACTACTTTATCAACAGCATTGAAGGAGCAATATTCTTTCATTTCAAGGAAGCATCTAATGCATGTGGAACTTACTTTTGTTATCATTTCATTGAGAGGATGGAGGATGGAGCACTATGTATGAGTTTTGAATTCCTGAACAAAAATGGGATGTAGATACATATGCAGAGAAGGAGCACATAAAGCAATAAAAACTATCAAGGCCTTTCTTCATGGGCCTTAAAGCTGTTGCTTCTTTAAAACCCACATGATCAGTCAATTCCTTGCTGCTGGGTGAAATTTGTGTGTGTAAGGGATTGCAAGACTGACTGGGAAACTCACAAATGTTGAAAATGAAGCTCCTATGAGTGCAGCAACAATCCAGCAGTGTAGCAGCAGCCAGTATAACTGAAACAGCCACAACTTCCTCAAATTTCAATCTCAAAGGAGTTAATGGTCATGGATTTTGGACACATTCTGTATGTTAACCCATTAGAGCTACCTTGGCTCAAAAATTGTTGCCCTATGATGCACTCTTTTGCCTAGATAAAAAAAGTCATGTTAGTAGAATATAAATTTTATAATTTCACTATGTTGTTGTTATTTTATTGTATTTTTAGTGTTCCATATGTTATGACTTGTGGTTTCAACAATAAACTTATTTACATAGTTTATTTATTTACTTATTTACTTACTTACTTAATTAGTAGCTTCTATTAAATAAGTCAGAATGACTCAGTAATCACAGCATAGTATATTAAACCCAAAATAAAGATCTTTGCCTTTTGATTTAATGAGCTAATAGATTACAACTCTTTTTTTGCTTGTGGTATGCTTTGTTTTCAAATTCTCAAAGAACTGAAACAAATATATGTAAAATAAAAATGTAATCCAGGAAATATTTTCTCCCAAGAGATCCATTTACCATACAACAACCATGTAAGAAATTTCTCATAAAATAATGCATGGCCTGCTTGAGAGTTTGCATATAATGATCCATACTTGTAAACATTACAGACAATCCATTTTTCATGAGCTTTATAACGCTAATAGACTAATAGAAGCAAAGAGTCCAACTACAAGTTAATATGTTAATTTATCAGAATAAAATCATATTCGAATACAGAGAAACAATGGTTTGGTCATTATTCCTGGACTGTACATGCAAGATTTCTGGTAGAAATACCTCTCAGGGCTTCCCAACTAGTGTAATATTGTTGAATATTCATATCTATGATTTTGCAATTTTTATTTCCAAGCATGCTTCTGTATCATGCATACACTTCAAAGACATTATCAGAAAAGAAATTGCAGTGTGCAACTCAGTGTTTTCATACCCACCAAGAGGCTTTGAGGTGTTAGAGTATCAGAGAAGTGGTAGAGAGCATGCTGGGAGCAATTAAGAGTATGACTTAGGATAAATTTGTTTTGCATTTGGCCGAGACAATAGTGACCAAATATATCTATTGGCTATTAGAGACCTATTATGTTTTGATTGATGGACTATAATTTGTTCTTTCTCAAAGAGCTTAATCTTCCTCCCCACTCTTTCATAAGTTTTTAGCAATTGTAAACTGCCCAAAGTCAGTAAAAGTTCAGCAGCATATAAATTTAATGACTTATTATGGTTGGTTGCCCAATTAGCCAGACTGGAATTGGCATTTTTGTCCATTTATTGAGTCTTTCCTAAGGACCTAGGATAGGTAGATATTGTTGTTGGATAATATTAAAGGTTAAGTTGCAGGATGTAAGCTCTTCCAAGTAAACTTGCATTTTGCAATTGACTATGGTGATTTTGTCAATGCCAATGGTGTTAAAGTGAGGCTTCAGATATTTTTGAATTGCACCCAAGGTGCATATTACTATTGGTGCTATTTTTTCTTTCTTCTATTTGCTGGTCTTTCTAGTTTGTGATTTTTTCCAATTCTTTCTTTTCTCTTCCACTTTGCATTATTTGATAATTTTTCATTTCTGGAGTTGGTTGCATTATTCATACAGTTTGGTCTTGAGCAGTCAAATTTTAAGCCTTCTGTTTCTTTATTTTTTTAAATGTTACAATTGTAACATTGCCATGTTTTATCTTTATCCACTTTCCACTTGATGTTTTGTAGAAATCGACTATGTAATGATTTTCTTTGAAAGCATTTTCTTTGTGGCTTTATTACCTTATTTCAATATTCATGTTTTGTTTTCTGTCCATTCAGTAAGTTCAAATTTTTAACTTGCATCAATGTCTTTTACATATTCAGTGTCTTTTACATAATGAGCCAAAATCTGCTTTTCTTCTTCAACAATTTATTTTACCTGAAGCAAGCCTCTACTACCATTCTGCTGGGCAGGTATGATCTATCAACATCACAAGTTTTATATCTTATTCTCATAATAGCTATGTGAAGTATGTTAGACTCAGAGTTAGTCATCAGACATCCTCCTGTAAGTTTAACAGCAAACTGGAGAACTGAATGTATGTCTCCTTAATTTCGGTTTAACTACATCCATCTTTCTAAACCTGATAAGCTCCTGATGCTTAGGGACTTTACATTGGAATACCCAGCTAGCACAGACATGCTGTTTGGGATTCTAGAAGTTCTATTTCTAACACATCTAAAAAGTCTCTAGTCAACATAGGCTGGCTTTACTGATATTCACATGTCACGTATTCCTCCAGTTTTATAACTAAAAATGTTAGAAGTTGTAATAATTAGTTTTAGAAAATTTTGAAATCTCTGATAATTTTTAATAAAGATGGTTGTGTATGACACAAAAGGGTGTGAAGAACCTTAACTGTCCAACAAAACCAAACTATATAATTGTATGCATGTAGTCACGTACACAAATGTTCACCATCTTATTGAACAAAGTTGTCCAGCACTGAGTTTTATTTCTTTACTTTTGCTGTATCATTGCAGAATATCTTATTTGGGGATTTCATAAATGATTATAGATAGGTAATGTTTTTGGAAACCAAACCAAAGCACTCCATAGCTTTTATCTATAATATTTTTCCCTTTCCTCTTCTGAGCCCCATTTTTGTACAGTTTATCATCAAACGTAATGTTTCATAATCAATAATTTAAAAGCAGAGAATAATAATAGCTAGACAAAGGTAATATATTCTTCATGCAAGTTTTCCTTGCTTCAGTGAAACATGATATATAATTTATCTTTAATGTAACTTATTTGAAGAGCTTGTTATAAAAAAGAAAATGTATGCATCTCTTGTTGGCTTAAGCTACACAAGGTCTAGTTACTTTTTTAATTTTGCTTTTATTTATGTATTTGGATGGCAGGCTGGACAGTAACTCTTGCATTCAAACTCTTACCCACTGAGAGATAGGATGTGTCCATTGGGAAGATATGAATTGAATACTTGCATGTCATTGCTAAAGTCTCAGTATGGAAAGGATTTTCTTAAGCCAACTTCGAATCAAGCCAATGTGATCATAGGACAAGAGCAGACTAAGTGTATAGTGCAGACTGGAAATGGGAGGTTGAAGGTGATGTTACACATATATATCCCCAGTTACAGATTTCATCTTGACTTTCTTGGCCCCCTCTTTCTACGGACATCGCTGGATGAAGCCTTGCCAGTCATAAGACATGTAGTATATCTCTATAATTAGTCAAAGCTGTGCTTTCCTTTAAGAAGAAAATAGATAGATGAGATACAAATATTACAATAAGAAAGAACACTAATTACAGACAATTTATAGTCTTGATGGCATCCTCATTAATACAAGAAAACAAAATATTTCCTGAAAACAAAGCAAAAATGGGCTATAGAAGGATTATTATGGAATAAAAGAAGGCTGACCTAGCAATAACATTAACTGAATCTATTTGGGTAAGAATAAAAATGGGAAGAATAACACATTCAATCTCATCACATGCAGTGAACACCAGACATGTGCTACAATGCTTTCAAAGAAATGCAACACAAGAGGGATGATAAGAAAATATATTAGAGCAGAATGCTTCAATATGCATTTAGGAATTCAAAGCCAGAATTAATAATGCACTTTTCTTCTTTTTCTGGCAAGAAAATAATTAAAGAATATAATAATACAGTTCAAAACAATATAACTACTTAGTCTTCTTAGTTCTTTTCTGAATTTCAAAGTGTGTTAGTAGAATATAGAGTCATTGTCGTAAACTGTGATATGTAAGACTCAGAGAACTCTAAGAATCAGTTAATCAGAACAAGTGGGACACAGCCATTGAATGTGAAAGAAGATTTTTCTACTTCTTATCCATGCATTTTTCTCTGTCCTTAAAGAATTTTACAGCCCAATATTGCTGATACCCTTCCAACCAAGAACAGTATCCTTTGTATCTTATAAGCCTTTTACATGTCTAAAACTTTGAAGGTTACAGTTTCCCTTCCTCAAAATAAAGAACAGAACAATTATTGATGCAAAAAATGAGGGTATTATAATAGTGTATAATACAAAAAACTTGTAAATAAGGTAGTCAAAGAGAATAAGGAGTGGTTACACTTAAAAGACAGATTTAATGCAGAACTAATTTAATGGTTAAAGTATAATTTCAGAAATGAATGAAAAAGAATATTTTGGATATTTGTATGGGAAAGATACTGGAACTTTGTACTGGAAAGACTGGAACTGCTACTCTAATAAATGCTACAAACAATAGCATGCAAGGAAATTGATTAAAAGAAATCACAACTGATGTGAAAATGTTGAACATAGTCAGGTTTTTGCTGTAGATAAATTTAGGAGAAACATAAGCATGCTTATGGAGCCATTTAATCTAACCAACGGAAGAAGCTTATCATCAAACACCTTAACCCTAAACAAAAAAAATGTAGCAGAGAAAATCAGTGCAGCTTTGTGCCAAGCAGGTTATTTCCAGATGAGGTTGGATGAAATTGATAAAATCTTCAGAGAGAGGTGAAAAGTTTTAAAAACAAAAGGTAATGTATAAATCAATGTTTGGATGTGGTGGTGAAAACAAGAATGGACAGAAAACTATGGCAAGACATAGTGAATATTACAGGTGTCAAGAATGAAACTTTGGCAGCTACGTGCCTCTGTATTTAAACTTGCCTTTAGAGTAAGGGGGGATGTGTTACTTTTGAGTGGGTTAGAGGGAGAAACGAAACTTCTATGATTCCACTGAAGACCATGAGAGCCTGAAACCTTTTCAAGGACACCATAACAGATGTGGATTTGAAGCAGACGGTTCCCATAACAAAGCGAACTTGTTTGTATGGATTACATAAAATGTTGATGGTTTGGCTGGGAAAATTATTGTTTAAGTCTATGAATTGGTGTTGGAACCTCAGAGTTAGTTTTGCTTCAACATTACCATGCAGTGTATTCAATAAACAGTAAGATTTCAGAGAGGGAATGAACCTGGAGTTTTATTTGGATTCTCAAGCTGGGTGTTGACAGTGGCTTTAAACTAGACTTTTCTTTTTTTTATTGCAGGCCTTTAGTTTCTTTAGTATACAATTTCTTCTTCTTCTTTTTTTTTTGCACTTTGCTTAATGTTGCTTATCCTATAGCACAATAGGATGTATGCATATGCATGTGTCTACAAGAAAAATAATAAAATAATGCCAGATGCTGGCTACACTGTTAGCTGCTACTGAGTTACTTCTCTGTTAAAAAAAAGAAAAGGCTCAAATATTGGGGACATTGGATATATGATTTAGGAGGCCACATATCATGTTTTAGCTGTTTATTTGAAAATGCTGTCTGTTTGAAGAGAAGTTAACTCCAATATAATTTAAAGTAAAAAAAAGAAGCTTGTGAAGATAAAGTTAAGCCTTGTTATTACTCAGAAAGAGTGAGCATCTGAACAACAAATAGAAATATAATTTTTTCAATTCATTTTTTCTGATACAGTGATGATGGTGGGAGATTTACATATGCATTAATTATTCTAAACTTGCAGTCATATTATTATCTTCTTCTTTTTTACCTTCTTCAGCAGAAGAATGGTTTATACAGTTATTTAACATTTCATTTCTCCCTTTTGGAGGTTCTAAGAGGTATCTTTCTTAGATACTTAAGGAACAGAGTTTTATTGTTATATGAATTCTGTACATTTTAAAAACAAATAAGTAGCTAGTTTTAACAATGGTCAGGAATTAACCACAAGTCTATCACAATCACTATGTTTTCACTTTGCAGTAGGAAAGTGACATTTCTTATGTCTTCTGGGGAGAATAGAGTGGTATCTCAAGTCAAGGCCATTTAGGCTAGTAAAAAAAAATTCTTGTTGTTGTTCAGTTGCCAAATCATGTCAGACTCTTCATAATCCCATGGACCATAACATGCCAGGCCGCCTGTCTCCCAGAGTTTGCCCAGATCCATATTCATTATGCTGATGTTGATGACACTATCGAATTATAAATAGTATAACTATAAAATTGTGGCAAAATAAAGTAAGGGTGCAATCTATGACTAGTGCTTTTGCCATATTGCTATTTTTGACAATATTGGCATAAGCTGAGTAATAATTAGCTTTTTTCATTCCATTAGAAGTAGTTAGAGTTTCCCTTCTGTTTCTTATCTGATGAAGCAGGCAAAAATGGAAGCTCTTGTGCAGTTAATAACAACAATAACAATAACAATAACAATAACAATAACAATAACAATAACAATAACAATAACAATAACAATAACAATAACAATAACAATAACAATAACAATAATAAAAGTTGGAAGGGACCTTGGAGGTCATCTAGTCCAACCCCCTGCTCAGGCAGGAAACCCTATACCATTTCAGACAAGTGGCTGTCCAGTCTCTTCTTAAAAACTTCCAGTGTTGGAGCATTCGCCACTTCTGGAGGCAGGTTGTTCCACTGATTAATTGTTCTAACTGTCAGGAAGTTTCTCCTTAGTTCTAGGTTATCCTGAAGGCTATTTCTTTCCTTGCTGATCTGTTAAAAATATAAGCTTACTCAAAACATTTTGGAATTCTAAGGTCTTATAATGCACAGAGCTTGTAAATTATGTATGAATTATTAATTTCTTTATGCATTTCAACATTTCCAATTTTTGTCTCATGGCAAAAATTTAAAACAGAAAAATACGAATAAGCCGGGGGGGGGGGAGTTCTGCTGTGGTAACCAAGAAATGTATTAAAATCCAAGTATTTGGAAAATCAAGAGCATGTAACTGCTCATGGAGATTGTCAGGTATTTGTAGTTAAGAGTTTAATCAAAGTAAGCTTCTTACAGAGATCTATTCTTAAGTTTTGAACAATTTTACATGTGTCTCTTCAGAAATCAATCACACTGAACTCTGTGAGTTTACTTCTCAGGTAACCATGTAAAAATGCCCTTGTTTAGATTCTTCTGAATCCTTATGTATAAAATTCTATTTGATTTATTTTTAGGTTTAGCAAGTGCTTAGTTGCAATTCAATGATGTCACAAGGATTACGAATGTTTTGCTATATATTCTTGTATTGCATTATTTCAAGAATCACTTTGCTCAATCAGACTGCAGAAGAAATGATAAGTTGTTTTTCTGTCGAGGCAAGTCATTGCTTAATCTATGTTTGGCTCAGGACTACAGATGCTACCAAATATATCCTAGACCAATTACTGTTAAGGAGTGGCCCATCAATGCTCTTGAGAAGAGGAATCCAGTGACTGTTACAATACTAGCAAACGCCATTTATTTCTAAATATTGTTTTTGTTTTATGCCTTTTCTTTCTATTCTTCTTATAATTCTTTTTAGAAAGCAGGATGCTCTTTTGTTTCTTTGGGGGTGGGGGGTGTAAGTAAAGGCATTTTGGCCTTTGCACTTTGTGCAAAACTGATTTGCAGACTATTTATATCAGTCTTGGTGCAATACTTGTTTGGGCTACATTCATATTTACTAGCTGGACATTAATTCACTAATGAAGCTTTTTTTTCTTATCTTTTCCACCGAGAGTGACAAAGAATTTGGTCAGAAGAAACCAGAATTTATCCATTCAAAGAAAGATTTACCACAAATCCAAAGAAAGATATTTCCATCTGAAACTGTGGCCATTAAAATATTCTTTTGCTATTTGATACACCTATTCTTGGACAGCCAAGCATGGTGTTTAGAGTCCCACATAGGTACATCATGGAAAAGAATTCTTAAAGACAGATGATCCTGAACTTGCCTTGATTTGCATTTAGCTAATCCCAAAAAAGTGTCCAGACATTTTTTTAAAAAATAGCTTTGACAGAAGTCACTGAGGAACAGTCACTGACTGAGCAAGAATGTGTGAAAAGCCTTCAGTTCAAGATATCATCTCTTTGTCATGGTTCCGATAGATGAAATCAAACAAAAGATCTTCAAGGCAAGGAAGTCTTCCTTTAAGAACATTTTATTCAGGAAACAAAGTATTGGCACTTATATAGTTGAACCCAAAACTGAGATTCCCTCCCCCCAGATACAAAGTAACAAGTTTCAATTCCCACCCCACAAAAGCTGTCATAAATCACATTCCCCATTTAGTGCAAAACGCGGGCTTTTCTCTCCAGCTCCTCAGCCCGCCAAAAGCCTATTAGACAATGTCCTTGAGTTCCCACACTTCTGCATTGTTATGGATAGCTAAACCCTCAAGCATTTACCCCATCCCCCCTTCTACATCTGAACTCTAAAAGAACAGCAAAAGGCACATTAAAAGCAAAAGTAAAATGGCTGCTGATTCTTAGTTGCCAGAGCGTTGACATCCATTGTCACAGCGTTGACACTCTTCACCTCCACCACGAGAGAGAGAGAGAGATGAGTGAGGAGTAAAAAGATTCTTTGCTACATTTTATTCTGGTCTTGCCTTGATAGTATAGTGTACATTAATGTTTCTACCACTATGTCCACAGTACAAACTTTTTGCCATTCTAGAATATATATTTATGGAATTTATACAGGAGGGTCAGAAGAATGATGTTGCTTGGATGTTACCAATATTTGATGCTGGACAAGGAGGCCTGATTTAAAGATATCAAAATCATTTCAGAGCTTTAACAATTAAAGCATCAGACTAGAAACAAGGAAACTTTGAGTTCTAGTCCTACCTTAGGTATGAAATCAGCTGGGTATCCTTGGGCCAGTTATTGTCTCTCAGCTCTAAAAAGGAGGCAATGACAAACCACTTCAGAAATCTTGCCAAAAAAGTTTTAAGTTGCAGGGATTTGTCTAGGCAGTTGCCAGGAAGTCAACTCTTACTTGAAGGCACAACAAACAAACAAACAAACAAACAAACAAATAACCCTTTTTTTTCTTTCTTCCCTCCCTCCTTCCTTCCCTCCCTTCCTTTTTTTCTCTTTCTCTTTCCAATCTCGTTTTCTTTATTCTTGATAGCTGCATTCTCATTTTCGTTCCCATAAAGTATAACCTGTCCATAAAGAGCAAACCTTCATACCATTTAAATTCCATTTCATTAATAGCCCTTTTAATTGATGTTCTCCCTTTTTTCCCCAAAATTTCCCAAAATTTCCAACTATTTTAGCATCTGAATGGCTTTAACTAACCTCATACAAATTTCTAAGTTCTCAAGGCACCCTCATACAATGATTGCTCATATGCTTAAAATTCCAGCCAAATTTTATTCATATATAGCAATAGCACTTAGACTTATATACTGCTTCACAGTGCTTTACAGCCCTCTCTAAGCAGTTTACAGAGTCAGCATATTGCCCCCAACAATCTGGGTCCTCATTTTTCTGATCTTGGATGGATAGAAGGCTGAGTCAACCTTGAACCGGTGAGAATCTAACTGCTGACAGTTGATAAGAGTTAATCTGCAATACTGCATTCTAATCACTGCAGCACCAGAGGTCTTATATACTTAGCTTTCTATTCTTTTTTTAATGTTATGGTACTTATGTTTACTTTCATGCCTCATGCTCATAAAGTATATAAAGTAATTAATCCCAAAGTAAAATGTAATTGCTAATTTTTCTCCAATTAAAGTTCCTTGTTTGGTCATTTATTATTTATTATTTAATTTTTAACCTCACTTTCCATTCCAAGGTATTCAGAGTTAATATGAAATAAAAGAGAGAAACAAAATAATGTAAAATAATTGAAAGGTAATCATATCATATATCATATCATCAAAATATCTCATCTCATCTCATATTATCATATCATATCATATCATATCATATCAACCACAGCTCCAGTTGTCATTATTGCATCTCAAACAGCCTGCCCAAAGAAAAAGGAATTAAGCAATCAAGCAATAAAAGCATTAGTAGTTCAGCAATGATGAGCATATAGATTTTGGTTTTATGTTTCCTTTGTCAGATACTTAGTATTACTGGATCCAAAACAATCATGACTATTCTTTGTCATATAAATAAATATCACGGTACATTAAGCCATTGACAGCTATCTGACAGGAACTGTAACAAATGCTGACAGACAACATAATTTTGAATCCATATTACCATGCCCTTCTAAAATCAATTAATTGATTATTTCTCTGGGTTAAATATCATTGAAGAGGAGGGAATTAGTGTCACTATCAATGAGAGATGGACAAATATGCATAATCAGTTACAAAGAAAGAATCTGATACAGCTGCAAGAAAATCAGTGGTACTTTGCTATGGACCATAGTAGGAGGTGGCTTTTCTTAAATAGATGATATCAAAGCATTTTTTAAGTTTAATATTTGAGAGGTTTATATCTGTATCTGATCTCTTCTGGTATAGCCTGAGTTGTCAAGGAGCATATGTCTACTGAAAACACTATAAAATAAAGAGATTTTAGTGAAGACAAAGAATTTAACAGCTAGATATAGAACTACAAGCCATAAAACTTTGTCTCATGGTTGACAAATTGTACTGGAGAAAAAGTTGGTTTGGGAGGCTGAAATGGTCAGAAAGCCAAGAGATAGATGAATGAACATTCTCAAATTCAATCAAGTCTTCATTTAAGAATTCATTTTTGTGGTCAGAGATGATTACATAATCTCTCTCTCTCTCTCTCTCTCTCTCTCTCTCACACACACACACACACACACACACACACACACACACACACACACGCACACACACATGCACACGCACGCACACAAAGATCCAGTGATTGGAGAGTGCAGAATCTAGACAGTGCATGATATTTTTGCTTGACACTGCAGATAATGCCATTAAAAATATATATGGAAGAATTGAAGGATACACAAATTATTTGAATAGCAAGCTTTTTGCAATATCAATGAGCATAAATATTCTGCATGTAAAAGCTGTACAGGAACCAGAACATAGGAAAAGCTTGACACTTTGCACTGTAATGGAGAAAGAACTTTGAATCTTCTTCAAAGTTGTGTACTGTTATTCCACAAATGCATTTCTTCATAATAATTCCTGCAGTTCTAAAGCAGAGCGGTGGTAGTGCTTTTTACTGCTAAGGTGAAAAACAAAATGAGGATCAGAAGGACACCACCAGTCATTGAATAAAACCCAAAGTGAAAACTTGCTAATAACTCTTAACCATCCCATATTATTATATCAGTGGTTTTCCATAAATTTTGGAAAAAAATAAAAGGAGGCGGGGCAGGAAAAGATTTTTTAAAAAAAATACTGGCATACTTGCCTGAAAATCTGACAACAACCAAAATTCCACATGTAAAAGGCATCCAAGAAAATGGCACCAATATCTGAGAATCTCCCTCAATTCTAATGCTCTGGCAATGTACCATGGAGAGCTCAATGGCTGTCTCTTCAGCACTGATATATAGGAAAGCTGGAAGGTAAGATATAAATTGATTTTTAAAAAAAACAACAACACCAAATTAAATAAATCTAAGTAGCATGTGAAAAGTAGGTGGATTGTTAGCATCTATCGGACAATGTGGGGAAAATATTCCTAATGCTGCCTGCTATATTTCTAACTGTTCTGCAAAAAGTCTCACCATGTGCAAGTAGTTCGTCAGTGACCTGGATATGCAGATTCATGATGTTAAGTTTCCTGGTCATGCTAAAATGAATAGCTGAAATAAAGACTTGGAACAGAACTTTATATGGAAAGCAAAATGAGAATGGGAACTGAAGAGACAACAGGGAGCAATTAAATTACCTTATAAATCACTGGTTTGTAACTGATCCAAAGAAATGTCTAATGAAGTTAACTACATTTATTAACTACTTAGTAGTATTAGGAAAACTTACTGTGGGTAAATTTGTCTGAATGCATAATTCCCTGGCTTCATGATATATGCTTAATTTGGTTCTGGTATTAACCCATTTTTGGAGCTTAAATTACATAACGAGTCATAAACTAACTAGAGTTCAAGTGACCAATCACAGGAAAGTCTGTAGCAGAAATTCTTCACCAGATGACACTGCTGCTTGTAGAAACAGAATGCTAAGCCAAACTTACTTGATTTACATTGTGTTTTATCATTCTATGGATAGAGGAGTGCTATATTAAAGTAGTAGAGCAGTTATCAATTAATTGGAAATTTGAAGTGCTGAAGGAATGTCTAAAAATAAGTAATAAATAACTGAAACTTAAATGTTTTAAAGTGAATATGGTAAGTATATTTTCAGCTTAAGCTGACACACAGTATATGAATATCATTCAGAACTTTTTTTTCTGTAATGGCTACTAAGTAAATTCAGTTTTGTAACATTTCAATAACAACTCTTATTTTCTGTTGTTGTTGTTTTTTTAATAGGAATAAGATTCCATTCTGATTGAAATGTTCTTCACCCTTTCATTCATTTGAAAAAGTAAAAGACATCACATCTCAAACATTATAATCTTGGGAACATGATGCGTGTGCACAACACTCATTGATAAAAACTCAGGTAAATTGCATTAGTCTTCAGTATTCCCAATAAACTAACCCTCTCCACAACCCTCTCCAAGCTGTCACATTGGCAGCCATACTTTCTTTGATTAATTAAGCCTATTACCAAAGGAAATTGCTCAATTGTTCATTCAACTGTGTGTGAAAGAAATTTCAACCAGTTCCTCTAAGAAAAAAAAGTGTTTACTTTGTGCTACAAATATAAATGATTTGTTTGCATTCATTACAGTCTGAAAGTTAAGTATTATTTTATAAGAAGGAACATACTATGGTCGTCATAAGACTGCAAATCATTGTTTTTAGAAAACAAAAAGAAAGAGCTTGTATTTCAGGTGATAATACGCCTGGATGTTTTCAGTATTCTCTTCTGGCATCCCCTCAGGCTGTGTCAAAAAAGTCAAGATGGAGGCCATGGTGATGTGATTGAATCTCTGGCCTTTTTATGTTTTGCAATATAACATCACGATCACCATCTTCACTTTCTTGACCATAGCCTGAGGGCACACCTGAGTTTCCTTACATCTGCAATTTAGCAGACACCAAATACAAAATAGTTCCTAATAACAGAAAAAAGAACCCGTAATCCAGGATCTGAAATACAGAAATACACTGATGAGTTTGAAAAATTCTAGGCTCTCTGAATGACTTAGAAGTTCAATGCTATCCTTGAACTTAGTCCAAAGTCTGAGATGTCCTTTGCCAGGAGACAGTCACAAGCAAAATAATAGTCAGGTTGCTCAGTTCAGAATACAGAATAATACAGAATAATAGATTTGGAAGGGACTTTGGAGGTCATCTAGTCCAACCCCCTGCTCAAGCAGGAGACCCTATACCATTTCAGGCAGGTGGCTGTCCAATCTTTTCTTAAAAACCTCAAGTGATGAACCATCTACAACAGCAGCCTCCAACTTTGATCCTTTGGAATCAATCTTATAAAAAGGCTGCATCATTATGCCTTTAACTGGAGTGAGATATATATAAGGAAATAAGATGTTTTAAATAGAGATCTCCTATCGTTGAAGAGCACTGGCCCCAGAACAGAGCCCTGGGGCACCCCACTGCACACTCCCTCCATGTAGATGCGGTTCCATTGAGGACCACACGTTGAGTACGGCCGGTCAGCCAGCTATGAATCCATCTGGTGGTGATGCTGTCTAACCCACATTTTTCTATCTTATCGAGTAGTAGGTTGTGATCTACTTTATCAAATGCCTTACTGAAGTCCAAGTAAATTATATCCACAGCATTCCTCTGATCCACTAATTTTGTCACTTGGTCAAAGAATGCAATAAGGTTTGTCTGGCATGATCTGTTTTTGACAAACCCATGTTGGCTTTTAGTAGTGATTTTGTTTGCCTCTAGGCGTTCGCTGATTCGTTGTTTGATTATCTTTTCCAGAATCTTCCCAGGTATTGAGGTCAGGCTGATAGGTCTGTAATTTCCTGGATCCATTTTTTTCCCTTTTTTGAAGATGGGAACTACATCAACTCTTTTCCAGTCCTCTGGTAGTTCCCCAGTGCTCCAGGATCTCTGAAAAATATAGTTCAGTGGTTCTGAGATCACATCTGCCAGTTCCTTGAGAACCTTGGGGTGTAATCCATCTGGTCCTGGTGATTTGAACTCGTCTAGGCTGG
Organism: Azemiops feae; assembly: GCA_023970755.1. Taxonomy (NCBI): domain Eukaryota; kingdom Metazoa; phylum Chordata; class Lepidosauria; order Squamata; family Viperidae; genus Azemiops; species Azemiops feae. The sequence continues at coordinate 3,293,531 of JALGBA010004287.1, forward strand.
ACAGGTGCTCACTTACCATTTTCTTGCCTATCTTAACTGTGTTTCTATTCTGTTTTTTATGGCACTATTTTGATAGGTTGGTCTGTTTTTTCCCTTTGTGTAAAGACAGATGCAAAAAATGAGTTTAAATAGTTTCTGCTTTCTCACATTGCTTGTCACCTTCTTGCCACTTTCCCCCACTAATGTACCAACCCTTTCCTTACTTTTTCTTATTTTTTACAGTTTGAAAGAATCTTTTTTTGTTATTTTTTGGACTTTGGTCGCAAGCCTTAGTTCATTATGAGCTTAATCGTTCCTTACTTCATCTTTGCAGGCTCGGGCTTATTTGCTGATTTCCTGACTTTGTTATGGTGCCTCTTTCCACTTCCTATACTTGTCCCTGTTTATCTTTCAATTATCAGAGAGTTCTTTATGCCACACTGCTGGTCTCTTTTTAAGAGCTTTTATTTTTTCCTCTTGTTGGTATTGTGCAGACTGGGGCTTTTCTTATCTCGCTTTTCAAAATTTCCCAAGCTTCTTGAGTTGTTTTCCCCTTGAGGATCCTCATCCATGGAATCCTTCCCAAGCCCTCTCTAAGTTTATTGAAATTAGCTCTCTTGAAGTCCAAGACTCTAGTTTGACTGTGTTCTATTGCTTGTGCTTCCATAATGTTGAATTCCAGTATTACATGATCACTACCTCCCAAGGTTCCTGTGGCTTCAACACCTTCTATCATTTCATCTCTGTTAGTCAGAATTAGATCCAGAATGGCTAATGCCCTAGTTCCCTTCTCTACTTTTTGGGAAGACAAAGTTGTCTGCTAGGTTTGTCAGGAAACTGTTTGATCTTCCACTTGGTGCAGAGTTTGTCTCCCAGTTGATGTCAGGGTAGTTAAAGTCCCCCATTACTATTGTGATGTGCTTCCTACATACTTAGTTAGCTGACTAGCAAAAAGTTCGTCTATTTCCTCTGTTTGGTTGGGTGGCCTATAGTATACACCTATGGCAATGTCATTTTTTCTCCCTTTTATATTGACCCAAATGCATTCAAGACAGTTTTCATCATTGTTGTGCTCTATTTCTGTAGAGATGTAGTTATTTCTTATATAGAGAGCAACTCCACCTCCTCTTTTATTTGGTCTGTTTCTTTTAAATAATTTAAATCCCTCTAGCTGTGTGTTCCATTTGTGGGTTTCATCCCACCATGTTTCCGTAATGGCAACAATATCATATCTGCCCTCATTAACCTGAATTTCTAGTTCACCCTGTTTGCTGTTCATACTCTGTGCATTGGTGTAAAGACATTTGAGTCCTTTATGACTGAGTCCTTTATGACTGACTCTGTGTTTACTTTCTACATAACCTGTGTGGTGCCTGAGTTCCCCTATTGTCCTACCTCCTATTTGGTTAGTGTACTTTGTGTGGCACTCGCTATTGAAAGCTTGATTTTGCTTGACAGCAAGGTCGATATTCTTGTCCACACACAAATCTATGTTACATGCACTAATAGCCCTATAGTTTTTAGATTGCCGGGGACAGGGGTGTTCTGTATCAATTAACTCACTGTCCCCGCTGTTTAGTTTAAACATTCCTCCAGATAATCTGTGACTTTATAGACGAGATAACTCAGTCATTTCTCGATGGATGCAAACCATCTCTTTTGTACATTTTTCAGTGGACCAGCCTAATGACATCTGGTGATAATATACCAAAGCCTTCCCCTTTACACCACTCCTGTAGCCACAGATTGAATTGTGCTATACGCTGGCCTTTCCATTTTGCTCCTTGTACACTGGTAAACCTCGGAAAAAGTATGACTACAGCCTATTTCCGCATAAGTTCCTGCCCCAAGCTCTGGGAAATCCATTCTGCACAGAGAGTAATCTTTTGGACAGATCGTTAGTGCAAGATTGTACAACTAAGCCTCCACATCACAGTCCTTGTGGGCATTCTGATTATTTTTGAAAATAGCTTCTGTCCCTACTGGCAGTAGCACCTGGAGACACCTGACCTCTTTTGAAACCTCTGTGTCCTTTCCTAAATTTACATCCCTTATAATTGAATCACCTACCAGAAGGTGGCTTCTCTTTTTGGATGCCTTTCTGTTCTTGCATGACTGATGTGTAATACCTGATTCGCACTGATAATACCTGATTCGCACTTCTCCCTGTCGACAACAAGTTCTTCATCTCGGTCTACGATCCCCTGTTTATTTGAGTTATCATCACAAATACATTTGAGTTATCATCACAAATACGGGGTGCCCCAGGGCTCTGTTCTGGGGCCAGTGCTCTTCAACATCTTCATCAACATCTTCATCAACGATTTGGACAAGGGGATAGATGGGGAACTCATCAAATTTGCGGATGACACCAAGCTTGCAGGAATAGCCAACACTCCAGAAGACAGGCTTAAGATACAGGAGGACCTGGACAGACTTGAACATTGGGCGCTATCTAACAAAATGAAATTCAATGGTGAAAAAGTAAGGTTCTACATTTAGGCAAGAAAAACCAAATGTACAGGTATAGTATAGGGGGTACCTTGCTCAATAGTAGTAACTGTGAGAGGGATCTTGGAGTCCTAGTGGACAATCACTTAAAAGCCAACACAGTGCTGGGCTGCATTAACAGAGGGATAGAATCAAGATCACGTGAAGTATTAATACCACTTTACAATGCCTTGGTAAGCCACACTTGGAATACTGCATCCAGTTTTGGTCACCACGATGTAAAAGAGATGTTGAGACTCTAGAAAGAGTGCAGAGAAGGGCAACAAAGATGATTAGGGGACTGGAGGCTAAAGCATATCAGGAATGTTTGCTGGAATTGGGTATGTCTAGTTTAATGAAAAGAAGGACTAGGGGTGACATGATAGCATATTCCAATATCTCAGGGGTTGCCACAAAGAAGAGGGAGTCAAGCTATTCTCCAAGGCGCCTGAGGGCAGGACAAGAAGTAATGGATGGAAACTAGTCAAGCAGAGAAGCAACCTGGAACTGAGGAGAAACTTCCTGAACAGTTAGAACAATTAACCAGTGGAACAACCTGCCTCCAGAAGCGGTGAATGCTCCAACACTGGAAGTTTTTAAGAAGAGACTGGACAGCCATTTGTCCGAAATGTATAGGGTTCCTGCTGACAGGGGGTTGGACAGATGGGTGACATTACTTATTATTATATTATTATATTTTATTATTATTATTATTATTATTATTATTATTATTATTATTATTATTATTATTATTATTATTATTATTATTATTATTATTATTATTATTATTATTATTATTATTATTATTATTATTATTATTATATAGGATGGGGTTTGTATATATTATACAAATGAAAATTATTGGATTGTACATATCCTTGTTAACAGCATTGATTACCTATTTAGGAAAGAAGAAATGACTGATACACTTCCCTACTTAGGTATGCCACCAAATTAGTCATTGTGAAAGATCTAGGACTGACTTGGATAGATATATCTATTTATAGATTCTGTAGTTGCCCTACTTCAACATTGGGTGGAAGTCAGAGACTCCACAGTCTGGAAGTTTCCCATTTTCATTTTTGGGCTGTTTTCTTTTCTCAAAAAAGAAAATTAAGGAAGGGGGGAATAAGAGAACCCCAGAGATATTTTGACCAGAATTCTTTAAAGCAAAGGATATCAACCTTCACATCTATCAGCTGTATGGATTTTATCTACAGAATTCACCATCCAGCTATTGGATAGATCACTCTCATCTATCAAATCGTTTCCTTCATGGTGCATAATTTTACAGCAATTACATTCATAAAAGACTGGAATAACCAAAGGCCATCCCCTTCAGGATTGTCTATTCTCATTAGCCACAGTTTTGTTTCCAGTAGTTCTGAAGATTTCTGTGCCAAAAGAGAGAAAAAGAATGCAAATTGTGGATATTAAGCGTGCGTGCCCTTTTATCTCTTGCCTGTTGTTCTCCTTAACCCTGCTTTACTGGCTTTTTGTTCCATTTTTCACTGTTAATTTTTCTTGTTTACTGATGTTTACTAAGAATAAGATATTTTAGAAAGTTTGACCAATCTGACAGTCATTGTTTGGAGCTAATATATCTAGTTTCTTTAATTATATAGAGCACCAGAGAACTATAATAATTAGGCAATAAATGAAACGCTCACATACATATTTCTTAGAACTGGCTTAAGGACAGCAGCACTTCTACTTTAATTGAATTTCTATTATTGCAAGGAATTTGTGTATAATTTATTTTTATATATTTTATCATTGCAAGGGATTCAGATTTGCCCCTAACACATGGAATTCTAGGGCCAAGATTAAGGAAGATTTCAGAGAAGAGCCAATGAGTAAATTTAGAGTTCTGTGCTCTGCTTGTGGAGGCAGCTTCAGAAAAGGGATTGCATTCAGGCATTAGAGAAATCCCAGTGAGAATGAACATGTGAAGAAGAAAAGCAACATTTGAATGCTTGGAGAAGGACTTTTCCAAACATTTTTAAAAGGCTATTATTCCTTATCTGATAAGTCTATCTATTCCAGTTTAAGTGAATGCAGGCAGTACTTTTGTTAGGTCTGGAATTAAAGTGCTTGATGAGCAGAAGGCATATCAGTCAAGGCCAAAATATGTGTCCCCATCTTTTATCCACATAGAATCCAATTGTTTTCCTTAACTTATTTTGAATGATTATTTGCCATTAGTCATTATATTGGAGGTCTGCTCCAATGTAATATGTCACCAATCTGCCCCTTTAAGTCTCCCAGCTTTTCCACTGTAATCAAGTTAATCTATCCTATGGCTGGACATCCTATTCTCTTTTTTCCAACTTTCCCAGAACATATATATATATAATATATATATATAATATAAACAAGCCTGTAAGTAAAAGAGCACTAAGCTTTCATCGGCCAGACTGCCGACGTCGTCAGAGTTGGAATAGAAGGCGATCTGGGAGCTGGCCTATATAGCCGCCTGCCTCTGTGCCCGGCTTCTCGAGCGTGTCATTGGCCCATTGGTTGTATTAGTCCGCAATGCGCTGAGTTGATCTGCACCTGGCAATCTGCCAGTGGCCCCGATGGTTGCATTCCGATCCTCCTTCACTTCTCTAGCACGCGTACGGGCGCTCAGGGGTGGCTGTCCAACTGCCTTTGCTCCTTATCTCCCTCCCCTCCCATTTTGGAGCAGCGGAAACGACGGAAGCGACGATCCTCAGAGAGGACAGCGAACCGGTAAAAAAAGGGGTGGGGGACCAGGAGTCACAACAATGGGATAGCTCCCTGCAGGATTGGGGCAATAAGGCTACAGTTGAGGCGGTGATGACTTCCATGGGAGGAGACGATAGACTAACGAGGTGTCATGATCAGGTGTTGGAAACGGACATACGGAAATAGCTTGGAAAGAGTAAAGGGGGGGGGAAACAGAGAGCAGGAATGCCCGAATGGCTGTCCTTCGCAAGGTTGGGGCGAGGGAGCTACGGGCGAGACAAAGGCAGCCTTGGAGGAGGATGACAGCCTCACAGGGCATCTGAATTGCAGGTTGAGAGATCGCTCCAAAATGGGAGGGGAGGGAGATAAGGAGCAAAGGCAGCTGGACAGCCACCCCCCGAGCGCCCGTACGTGCGCTAGAAAAGCGAAGGAGGATCGGAATGCAATCATCGGGGCCACTGGCAGATAGCCAGGTGCGGATCAACTCAGCGCATTGCAGACTAATACAACCAATGGGCCAATGACGCGCTCGAGAAGCCGGGCACAGAGGTAGGCGGCTATATAGGCCAGCTCCCAGATCGCCTTCTATTCCAACTCTGACGACGTCGGCAGTCTGGCCGATGAAAGCTTAGTGCTCTTTTACTTACAGGCTTGTTTATATTAAACAGTCTTGTTTACTTTTATCCTGGTGTTCGTTTTTTCTTGTAAATTTATATATATATATATATATATATACCTAATTACACTAAAAATGCGAATCCTGGGTAAATCCATATAATAAAAACAAAATAGTTCGAGCACCAGGATGATATTAAAACAGAAACTGTTTAATACAAAAGCTAAAGCTAAGCTTTCGTCGGCCAACATGGACGGACCGATGATTAGATCGAGAAGCCGGGCGCAGAGCCATCCGGCAGTATAAAAAGGACTCCCTGTAATCTTGTATTATGCTCTGATGATGTCAGCAGTGTTGGCCGATGAAAGCTTAGCTTTAGCTTTTGTATTAAACAGTTTCTGTTTAATATCATCCTGGTGCTCGAACTATACACACACACACACACACACACGCTGTGCTTTCGTATTGTTTCTTGCCTTGAGTTGCCAGAATTTATACACATATATCTTCAATCTTCAATCAATTTTCTTAATGCACAAAGAGCAGTGGCTTCTAAACAGCCTCTAATTCTTCTCCTTTGATGGTACTTAACCACTGCTGCTAACATTTGCTAATTGCATAGTGTCACTTCTCCAATATAATTCACCATTGGCTAAAAATACACATGCTTTATGCTCTCATCCTTTTATGTCTTGACAGCATTTAATGACCCAGAAGAAGCACAACTGGCAACAGACTGACAAAAAAATACATATTATTTTTTCAGTGATGAAAAAATATTAGAAAAAAGAGAGACTTAGATTTTTTTGAAGATAAGCATATTGATGTGAGACAAACATATGTTTATGCTACCATTATTAAAGCTAATAGGCTCAGGTAGTTCTATCCATACTATAAATTTTCTTGGTTTGGTAAGTTAATAAATTAGGTAATAAACAGTTCCCATTGCTAAAAAAAGAAAACTTAGTACATGAGGTGAGAAATCTTCAGTGCATCCTAACTGCATGAGATATACTTAGCAGACAACATAGTCATTTAAAAAAAATGTGTAAATCTGAGGTGAATCTGTCATTTTTATTAATGTAAGTTGTTGTTTGTTGTTGTTATTATTATTATTATTATTATTATTATTATTATTATTATTATTATTATTATTATTATTATTATTATTATTATTATTATTATTATTATTATTATTATTATTATTATTATTATTATTATTATTATTATTATTATTATTGACTGATTTATTATATGCCATCAAGTCATTGTCAGCTCTTAACAACCACAACCAATGATCTGTCCTTGCCTGGTCTTTCAGATATTTTAACAGAACATCCATTTGCATTGTAACAGAGTCCATCCACCTTACTGCTGATCGTCCTCTTCTTCTCTTTCCTTCTATCTTTCTCAGCACCTTCAGAGGGCTAGATCTTTCATAAGGATTAATATAAATATTATAACATAATGAAATTAGAGCATATTATCCAGCTATATCACCATTTTTATCAAAAAATAGAAATCCTTTAACCACCTTTCTCTTAAACTTAGTTCTATGAGTATATACCGGATTTCCAGTTTAATATATATGCATTTCCTTTTCTTCTCTCTTCCTCCCTAATGAAATGTATGGCACTATCGAGACACATGAAAGAAATTCCAGAATTTAGAATGCTACCTAATGTTCAAAAGGATGGTAAATTTCTTAAATTGAAGAAATTAAAGGGAATAGATTGGATCTTAGACTGTTCTCGTTTTCAGTCCTCACGTGAAAAACTTGAAACAATTTGTATTTGTATTCAGAAGAAGCTTCTTGGGAATAATATGAAAAGATAAGGTCCCTCTCTCCTGGGAATTTTGACTACATTCTACCATAGATAGTCCTTGACGTACAACAGTTCACTTAGTGACCATTCAAAGTTAAAACGGTACTGAAAAAAAGTGACTTACGATCATTTTTCATGCTTATGACTGTTGCAGCATCCCCATGGTCACGTGATTTACATTTGGATACTTGACTATATATATATATATATATATATATATATATATATGTTTTCTGAGGTTTTCGACGAATGAGACTTCGTCAAAACGTCGCCAAGACACTTCCAATTTTATGTGGGAGAAAACCCGAATTACCAAAGACCTACATACAAACACCCGTGAAAACCTCAGAAAACAAATATCGTACCTCTACGGGGAGGAAATCTACCATCTGACCAGGACCTATGAAAAACTTGAAGTCCAAAGAGCTTCCATTTTATGTGACCTCGCATTCTTACGCAACTGCCGAGATCAAAATTTAATCCCCACATGCTTCCAATTGAAATTCCACTCCAACTCTGCAGCCACCAAACGCATCCTGAAAAGAACAGAATTGGCCCTAATCAGAAATGAACTTCACACAAAAAGATTCCTCCTAGACCGAATCAACAAAGATCTCCTCACACTTCACCTCAAACTCAGCAACAAGATCCACCCCGCACTTTGGGACAAATCCAAACAACTCGCCGTCTGGAGAGCCGAAACACAGACCACCCTCAAGACAGACACACACACCAACAAATTCCGAAGACTACAAGAACGCCAGAAACAAACCCCTCCTCCCTCACAGCCACACATGAAACAAACAGTGCATAACATCTCAGATAGGATCCTCACCAAAGCCAAAACCAATGTCCTTTCCAAAGGATTCAACTTTGCAGTCGCTCCCAAACACATCCCCACGGAAACCATTATATGCGGAGTTGAAACCAGCCTGACCAAAATCAACCCTGACGACGCTAACAGAATCAGACTCGAAATCTCCAACATCCTCTGCACCAGCAAGCCACCCAAAAGCAACTTACACAAAGAGGAACAGACAGCACTACTTAACCTGAAAGAAGACACCAGCATAATAATCCTACCAGCAGACAAGGGCAACGCCACGGTGGTTATGAACACATCTGACTACCAAACCAAATTAACCAACCTACTCCAAGACTCCACATACAAACCCCTAAACACAGATCCCACCACCTACCTGGAAAAAACCACTAGATCCAAAATAAAAGCCTCCCCCATCAGCGAAGAGATCCAGCAAAGAATCATTCCCAGAGAAAAGTCATCCAGATGCCCTAAGCTCTATGGTCTCCCCAAGATACACAAAGATGGAACCCCACTTAGACCCATAGTCAGCTCCATAGGCTCACCTCTACAAAACCTAGCCAAATTTCTCGCCAAACAACTACAGCCCTATGCAGAATCCATCACCTCACATGTAAAAAACTCATTCCAATTCATAGAGATCATAAAGAAACAAAACTTACAGCCCAGCGACCTACTCGTGAGCTTTGATGTCATTTCCCTCTTCACCCAAGTGCCTATCAAAGAAGCCTTGACAGCTATCCAAAACAAATATAACCCCCCCAAGCACATCCTAGTTCTGACCAACCATTGCCTATCCAACACATACTTCATCTACAACGGACAAAAATACAAACAAATAGAAGGAGCACCCATGGGATCACCCCTCTCACCTGTCATTGCAAACCTCTACATGGAACACTTTGAAACCCAAGCTCTAGAAAAATCTGATCACAAACCCAAACTCTGACTCAGATACGTAGATGACACCTTCATAATCTGGCCACATGGGAAAGAAAAACTAGACAACTTCCTCACACACCTCAACAGCCTACACCCCAAAATAGAGTTCACCATGGAAACAGAAGCTAACAACCAACTTCCCTTCCGGGATGTCTTAGTCTACAAGAAATCCAATGGCTCCCTAGGACACACCATCTACCAGAAGAAAACACACACAAACCGCTATCTGCACGCACTCTCACACCACCACCCAGCACAGATCAACTCCGTAGCCAAGACACTCATCTCGAGAACAAAACGCTTAGCTGACGAACAACACCTAAAAACCGAACTACACACTCTCACTAACGTACTAACATCCAACGGATTCCAAAGAAATAAGATTACCAACCTAATCCAAAAAGAAACCCCCACTAAAATCCAAGACAGAGAACAAGAAAACGGCAAAGCCCTCCTCCCATACATAAAAGGCACCACAGACAGAATCAGCAAGATCCTCCACAAACACAACATCAAGACAGCATTCTGCACAAACCGAAAAATATCCACCATCCTAAGAAACCCCAAAGACAAAATTGAGTTAGAAAATCAAGGAGTATATGAAATCCCATGCACCGCCTGCCCCACCACATACATCGGACAAACCAACAGAAGAATAAGTGCACGCATTGAAGAACACAAGAACTCAGTCAGAAAAGAGGAACCAACTTCTTCCCTGGTCCAACACCTTAAAGCCACAGGACATAAAATTGACTTTAAAAATACCAGAACTATCGCCAAAACTGAACACTTTAACAACAGAATAATCAGAGAAGCCATCGAGATAGAAAAACGCCCACACAGCATGAATAAACGAGATGATACCTCCCGCCTACCAGCCATTTGGAAACCCACCCTTATTGACAAACGAGTCCCTAACACAAAGAATGACACTAGACCCACACTCACGAAAACCACACAGGATGTCACCACCACACATCCACGCAAAAAGCAAACCCAAACCCACACCGATGATGAGACACGACCACAAACCAAAAACCAGACCACAGCTGCATCATTAGCCATTTCAAACCCCTCCAATCTATACATGAAGCAAACTGACACCCACCTTGATGATATGGCACGACCACAAATGCGAAGCCAAACAACAGCAATGCAGCTCTCCATCTCAAATCCCGCTGCAACTCAGACTAATCCGAGCACAACAAAGCCCCCACCCAAACAGAACATCCCCCCATCCAATCAGAGCACAGCCAAGCCCCCCATCCAATCAGAGCACAGCCAAGCCCCTAACCAATCAGAACACACCTCCACCCAATCAGAACACAGCCAAGCTCCCACCCAATCAGTTCATACCCCCACTGGCAGTTAAAAGGAAGAAACAGCTGCGATCACACATTGCTCCTAGAAGCACGAGGCCGAAGAGACACCAGCCTGAAGATGACGAATGAGACTTCGTCGAAACGTCGCCAAGACACTTCCAATTTTACGCGGGAGAAAACCCGAATTACCAAAGACCTACATATATATATATGTATATATAATACAATCTATAATCATCTAAATGGTCTCATATTCATGAAAATAAAATAATTTGTGCACTGACAAATCTCAAGCAAATTTATTAAATAACTGTAATATACATTAGCATCTTGCTAGGTAAAAACTCACATTTATGTATAATGTCAAGGAAAAGAGTCAATGGGCAGCATTAGCTTAATGGATCTCCATTTCTTCTGGAAGACTAGTTTCTTTCTTCTGCATTGCTCTCTTTTTCCTCCATCACTTCCCCTATTGTTTTGCTCCACCATCATCTTCCAACAGAAAAGAACAATGAAAATCCTGAGGCCTCTGATGAAGAATACTGTTGCATTCAGACACTGCTTATTATAGATTTGCAGCATATTTGGTTTACCATATGAAAGTGGAATGCTCAGCTAGGTAACTCTAGGGTCTATTTTATCAGCCTTTTTTATGTTCTGTTCTAAGGAAGCCTCCTTTTGTGGAGGACAATTCTGGGTACCCAGTATTTTTTAAATGCACCAAAAGGATGAATCAGATCTAGCTGGTGAATGTCATATTCTTTATTATGTCACTCACATTCTATGTAGGCAATCATCCTATTATAAGACGAGACTTTAATTTCCTGTGGGAGATAGATATTGACTTGGTGAGAATAAGTTAAAATTTTAATTATGAACCAGAAAAATACTTGCAGGATTTATACTACAATGTTCTGAAATCCAAAGTTGAGGCTATTTCTTTAAAAATCCTAATTTACTGGTTTTCTAAAAGAGAGATGATATAAAAATATAAGTATTAATCTCTTTTTTTTTTAAAATTAGCTTCATATACTAATTCCTTTATTTGATAAAGAAGGTAGGTTAGATTGATATAATTATGAAGAGGTTTGAAAGAAAGGTTTCATTCATTTGTATGTTTCATTAAATAGTGTCTAAAGTTGAATTTCTTAATTTATACTAAATATTTTATTTAATCTTGTTAGAGAGACATAAAGAGAATTTAAAGTATTGGTATATTTAATATGCTATTGTGAGTGATACTGGGGAAAATAAAACATTTCAAATAAGTTGTTTCAGATAGAATCTGAAATTTACTAGCATATAAGAAGGCTAATACATTATCCAACCCTACATGGAGCTGAGTACTAGATTCTTACTGGGAGGGAGATATTATTTTTGGATTGCAAAATAATAGTACTCTTTTCATATGTAGGATTTATCTTTAATATCAAATATTACATGTAATATTTCAGTTTTGGTGAAAAGAATCAATGGAATATTGTTTTACCATGCACAAGCAAACCTCAAATTATCTACCCACAGCAATAGTACCTATATATATTAAAGATTTATACTTTACACTTTCTAACCAGATAACAATACTCCCAAGATAGCTAACAAGGCATTTTAGAAAAACTATTTTATAAAAGTAATATTTAAATCATTTTTTAAATAAAATGATGCTACTTTTAGAGACAATTAAGAGAATTTACATTTTGGGTCAAAGTACAAGTCCAGTGAAAACTGTAACAAATATGTGGGAAATTATTTCAAATTATGGTATTAAAGTGCTAGTAGTATTGTTAAGATAGCATTTTTAAAATAATTCAGACACTCAAAAATACACTGTGAATGCTAAATGCTTATAGAGATGGGAAGGTCTGACACTGATCTCCTACCTTGGCGTCCGTAAGTAACTATAAAAGTTCTGGATTGCTTAAAACCTTCCACAGAACAAAACATCAAAAATGACTTTGTAGGAATAGAGGTGAGAAAATCCATTTCTGAAACTCTCTGGCTTTATTCAGGCATCCTGGATTGACAAGAAATACATGAGAGAAAGTAATCCTCTAGGTCTTGGAAGAGGAAGGTCTGAAGAGAAGATCTTCTCTAAAACAGCAAACTACTTTTGTGATTATACCATAATCACATTATACCATGCAACTAAATTCTAAATAATAAAAGGAAACTACATTTTTCAGAAATTGCTTGGAAGGTACAAAAGCTGATAATGGGGATGCTGTTAGTCTTGTCTTCAGAAGTTGTGGGTGCTCCATCACTGAAGGTTTTCATAAAGAGACTGGACAACCACTTGTCTGAAATGATATGCTCAAGCAGGGGGTTGGACTGGAATATCTTCAAAGTCCCTTCCAATTCTATTGTTCTATGTTCTATGCTCTTGGTCTCCTTTCATGGGATTCTAATAATGTGATGTCTACAAGATGTGAATAGGATATCAGTTCCAGGGAGAACACAATCTTCAGTTTATGTGCTCTTGTATAGTAATTAATGTTAATATTAAGTATTTTTATATATCTCAAGGGTGCGATCCTAAAAACACAGAGAGCCAAACTACATATGATATTAAGCATTCTTCTTCTTTTAATGGAATGTCACAGGGAAAAACAAATGGATATGTCTTTAAAATAGAAGGCAGGATATTCTATTCTGCATTACAGTCCCAAACTTGGAATAAATGAATAAATGAAATTTTAAAAAATCCCTTCTCACCTCTATAGGTGAGAATTGCTTCCACAATTTCAGGTCTTCTACCAGAGGCATGGGAGTTTGAGGGTGAGGAGAGGAGAGGAGAGGAGAGGAGGGGAGGGGAGGGGAGGGGAGTGGAGGGAAGAGGAGAGGAGAGGAGGAGAGGAGAGTGTGTGACCTGGAAAAATAAATACATACAACACTCTACATGCATACAACAGGTAAGAAAACAAATATTCAAAGATTATCATCTAATAAGTAAATGCAATATCTGAAGCTTTGGCTGCCTTTGTATCAATCCAGAGTCCAACCTATCATGACAACAAATAACAGTCCCATAAATACTGTTATATAGAACTTTATTGGTAATAAGCACCAATAAAAACCATTTTTACCACAATGGAATGACTCCACTTTCAGATTTATTGGGCAGGTCATAGATTAAGTTCTAACTAACAAAATCTCTTTATCTCTCTCTAAAAAAAAAGTGTTTGCAGTTCCAAAATCCTTCAATTTGCAATTACCTTTGTTTGGTAGGTTGAAATGCAGAAAAGTTCATCCAGTAAGGACAGAATTGTGGCAAGAAATTGCCTGCAGTGCGCATTCTTTGTTCCTTAATAGAAGAGGCCTCAAACAGAAAGGTTTTTCTGTGAACTATTGCAGAAATGCTCTTCAGCAGCAGCCCTTTGCTTTTATCCTATACTGGATTTGCCCTTTCCAAATGCTACATTTCTGTAATTGGATCGAGTTATTTCCTGTGGAAGACATGAAATATTGCCTGACTGTATTTATCAATACAACAAATTCTCTCAGGCAGAGTGTTTGTGTTTGTACCTATGTGTGTCTGTATTTGTATGTCTGCACACACACAGTTTTTTCTAGATATGATGTTAATATTATACATTAACATTATATTTTAATATAATACTGTTCTTTTAAGTATCTTCCTTATAGTTTTCATGAACTTCCTGGAAATAGGATCCAATCTAGGTCGGTCACTGGGACCAGAGATTTAGCTTTCCGAGCTTTCGGATGCGTGCTGGAGCCCATCTTCAGGGGTTAAGCACAAGTCCAAAAGCTCGGAAGACAAAATCTCTGGTCCCAGAGACTGATCCAGATTGGATCCTGCAACATTGTCCTGGGATCCATATATTTGCCTTCATTCTGGAAATACTTTAAAGAAAAAACCTCAAATAATAGAAGTTCCTATATCATTGTTTGCTAAAATATTATTGAAACTGCTAGTATGTTTCAGGAAATAATGAAAAATAAAACAAAAACAAACCCCCAAACCTACTTACGATATTTACTTGCTCACTTCCATTTTACAATTTTCATCATTCTTCTGCTATAATGACATAAATGACGTTCATCCAGATCCCTGGGAATATATGAAAATTTTGAAATTTTCATCAGCTGGTTATCTTTTGCTATGTCCTACTTACCCTTTTGGTTTTGACCCATTCTTTCTGAGAATAAGATTATTGAACATAATAGGACTTGCCATCAAATATGTAGCATCGATGTGCAAATATCTGCACAAGAGCTTTCAACAATTTGATAAGAATTTCTCATATTTGTAACACTATTTTTGCTGTACAATTATTTGCATGCTGTGTTTGGAGTATAGCTGAAGGCAGATGTAACATAAAAGCACTCCTTGCCTTCTTTTCTTTTCAACATGTAACTATAGTTACAAATGAGGCTGCACCAAAATTTCAGAAGGTGGCTGCAGAAAAATTCCTTTGCATCCAAAGAAATTGACCCAATGGCTGGGCTTACAGGGATAGAATCTGCCTCTAGGAGCACTTCCAAATATGATTCTTCAGGGGGAAAAATGCACCCCAACGTAGCATAGGCTAAATTCCTAAAGCTATATTAATTTCAGTTTATAGTACTTATAGTAGTACAAATAGTATTTCATCTTTCTATGAATTAAGCTGCATTTTAACTTTTCTCAGCCCAAGGACCACAATTGCTTCTTTGGAATGTATCAATCATATACTTTGGAATGTATCAATCATATATCAATCATATAGTGCAGTTCAAAATCCTAGATGTCCCATTTATGTAGACATTAAAAATTAATATTATACAGATATTTAATATCATGTAGGTAAACATAATACTATGTACCTTGAAATATATGTAGAAGTTAAGGGTTTTTCTAGATTCTAAATGACAGAGGTATCTCTTTATTGAACAACACGGGAGGACACTTTTACCAAGGAGATTCACCTTATCTAAATATCTTGGAATTCAGGGAAAAGTAGAATGAAGATCCCAAGAATGAATTTTGCAAGCTTATTTTTCTGCTTGTGATAGATATACCCTTTTCATCTCTGCTACCTAAAGCTGTAAAGAGTAAAAAGAATCTACTGAGCTTTATTGAAATCATTGGATGTAAACCCAATTGTTTATTGCTTTGGCCTTTAAATATTTTTCTTTCTCCTTTTTTCTCCTTTTCCTTTTTTGAAAGATGGAAGAATTCAACAAATAGCACGAATGGCTTAATTTGGAGGGACTTTGCCCTTAATTATCATTCCCCCCTCTCAATGTAGCATGTTTACCTAGTGCCAAAGACAGAAATTGCCCTCTGTGTTTTCTTCTTGTTCTCATTAAATTTAATGAAAGAGAAGTTATTCAGGAAATTGTTACAAAGGAAAAAATAGTAAAATCGTGTTCTTCAGCCTTAGTTACAAGAAAGCTAAGGACTATATATGTATCTTCAGTCTTAATTTATTAATTAATACATCATACAATCTGCGCTTCCCTGATTCCCCACACTTCAATTAAATTCCAGAAGAAACAATGAGGAAATTCCTTCAATTAATATTTTTTGATAGCTGTCCTAATGTCACCAATGAAAAGGGAGTCCTACCATTGATAAATTGTTGGAGAATTTCTATTTGCCCTGGAGCATCGCTACCTGCATATTTGGTGGATAATTTCAAAAACCCATTTCTGCACATCTCTTTGCTGACCTGAAAAAAGTCAAGATTCATTCTAAAATTGAATTAACATCCATTTTTCCTTGCATTTGCTCTTCTTTGACCCAGTAATTGATAGTAAAAGTGCTTCTACATTTTCTAGGTATGCCTGTATTTCACACACACACACACACACACACACACACACACACACACACACACACACACACACACACACACGGAACTGCTATGTATCAATGCTGTAGCAACTTTTACAGTCTGTAATTATGTGCTCTAGGATTGATAAAGGGGAATGCACTTTATAAGTCAACCTTGACTTTCAACTTTTGAGCATTGATTGTTTCTAAGGTTTTAGTTGTATAATGAGCATTCAAAGTGCCTTTCAAAAACAACTCCTAGTAATGAACCAAAAATCTGTTCAAGTGTCTGTAAGCTACAAGTAACAGATGCTCATGCTTCTTTCACAGAGAAAACTGGCATAAATCTTAAACATTTTTCTGTGGTTGGTTATAACTCAATAGCATCTGTCCTTTGCTTTATATCAATGTTTCCAAAACTCATCCCAGTATTTTGGAGCCACTGATAGAATAGTAAGTCTAAAGACATTGAAAGTATTAGTTTTATTTGCAGATGAATAAATCATTCATGTCAATGGCTGGTATTATTCATGCAGGTCAAAGTAATACTACTGACATTTCAAATCTGTTTTTCCATAGAAACAGTTTTCAAAAACTATTTAGCATATCCATAAACAACAGCAGAATACCTTATTGTTCTATGTTAGCTAAACCCACAGCATACTTGCTGCTAATCTGTGATGCCCCATGATCCCTTGAGAAATTGAACCAATTAACTCAACTCAGTTCCTCTTCCAGAGGAAATTATCTGGAGATGGTACTGCAGCATTTTGTAGCATCTGGGTGTTAGAAAGATATATTTATATTTTGCCAAATACATTGGATTTATATAAGCATTTTTACCCAACATTGCATGTTAATCTATTATTTGTGCTCTTTTATTTATTTTTTTATTAGAGAACTGCTTTGAAAAATTCAGAACACTCAGAATAAAACAGCTTCAATGCGCAGCGTTCTTTTGTGGTTTCAATAAATTTTCATGCTGTTCCTTCCAGTCAGCTAGTAAGAGGCCTCAAAGGGGGCAAAATGCTCCCTAATTTGTCTCATTCTTCCCTAACTTTTCATGATGGAATAGATGAGAGAGAGAGAGGGAGCAATTGGCCAGAGTGTGGAAGACATGGCATAGTCATCCCTTGGACTATTTAGGGAGGACTGAATGATGTCTGTCCTCCCTAATGGCTACAGGTGGGAAGGAAGATGGCTACAAGTAGGAAGGAGGAAATCATAGAAATCAGGTGGCAGAATAAGAGGTGAGTTCCTGCCAACGTGAAACTGTTTCATGCTTCTTGGAAGGAGGAAAAACTGAGAATGTATTTATTCCTTCTCAGGATCTCAAAGAACAGGACACAGTACAATATCATAGATTTATTGAATCAAAGCTTGAATAAAATTGCCCCTTTTATATAATTCTCAATTCCAGCTTATGCCTTTTAATAAATCTTGTTAGTTGGAAAAGGTGATATCAGATTCCTTCTGATTCATTGCTAATCAATATGATTTTCCCAACTAATGTAAGCATCAGACATTCTCTGAGCTTTTCTTAGTCTATGGCAGATCATTGTTTGCTGCTAGCAAACAATGGAATTTGCAATACCTAGCATGCATTTGCATTTCCATGGGCCTGTGCATTCAAATGGACCTGTGTACTTCATGAGAATGAATTTTCAACATGTAGCTCATTAAAGTTGTTATCCATCATGATCACTAAAAAAAAGTCATTTGCTGGTTAATCTGTTCAACCCTAGATTCTTTCTAGTTCAGCTAGCTCTAGCTTTTATATATCCAAAATATCCTTTCAACACCCCAAAGCTACAAAATACTGCAGCATCGTTTCTGTTCATATAATTTCTTCTGGAAGAGGAACTGAGCTGATGGTTGCAGTAATTGGTTCAGCTTCTGACATCTCAGATCAGCACAGCCTTTGCACATAGAAAAGCCTTCACAGGAAAAAAAAAAGTCTGTGGCCAAGTAAATAATTTCTTATGATTTGATCCAGATGATTTTTTATTGGCATGAGAATACTTCTCTGGTTTGAGTGATACTGCTGATAAGAATGGAAGATGTATTTCTGTCCTACAATCTTCTGTTTAAAATTTGGAGTCATGTAAAATGTGTAAGATTTGGATAAAAGACTGGATACCAACTTTCTTCCTTTTGATTGATCTCCTCTGCTGATTGAAAAGCTTTCTAGAGACAGAGGATGCTCTCTCATCCATGAAAGGCTTCTGCTGGATGGACTGTGTTATTTTTGATGAATGTAAAAAATGTCCCTCATTTAAACTTGGATTTATAGGAAACAGAAAAGAAGAAAAACCTGGACAAATATAACCTGGCATTTAATTTCCTTCCACTTTCTTGAAAACAGACTCCATCCTAATGAGATGTCTCACCAATTTCAAACTTCTCTTGCATCTCACTAAATGAAAAATGCAAAACTAGCAGGTTGAAAATGGCATCAGCAGCAGCAAGATTTCCAATCAATTCCCCCCTCGTGCACCTCACTTTTGATTTTGCTCTCAGACACTTTAGCGCCTGCATGACAAATGGTGTGAACAGATGGGAATTTTTTAATGACTGCCTTCAAAAGCATCATCTTGGATATAATAAAAAAAAATGTAATATGATTATCAGTGTTCTCCCATTCTGGTTACACCTGTTTCTATCATTTATAATACCACCATAGGATTTTATGCAAGTGATTTTATGAGGAAGAGTAGCAGAAAATTCCCATCAATCTTCATTAGTCATAATGTTTTGCCCTTTTTTTTCCCTTGAAGAATGTAAATGAAACATTTATCTATAGTGTTGCTGTTGGAGTGCATTGTGCAAGAGTACAACAAAAGCTATTTTCCCTGACAATGTATATGATGAAATACTTCTGCACAGAGATATGCACTTCCCCAGCAGGCATCAAGGGCTTACTTATCAACTTGCAAACAATCTGAAAAACAGCCTCCTGGTCTACAAAGTACATGGAGGCAAAATATGTCATGACAGAAAGCAACATCTTCATTAACAACCAAAATCAATATACCTGTATACCACTTAGCTTCTGCCATTTCTGTTTGCATCCCCTCTGCTCAAATTCAAGCAAGGATAGCTGTTAAACACTTTAACCAATATTTGAAAACAGTCTTGGGATAAATGAAAGCAAATAAACAAAAGCTTAATTCAGACAAGAGAAAAGTTTTGAGAATAGGTAATTGAATAATTTGACTCCAGGTATACTTCTGATATTAGATAGGTTTGCTCTGCTTTGGAGGAGCCATCTGGAGAGCTTGGAAGATCTTCTGGGCTCTTTTTCAACTGTGGAAACACAACAGTCACCTGGAACTAATAAACCAGAAGATGGTCTATCTGTAAAGACCAGCTTTCAGTTATTTGTGAAATGAAGGCATTTAGGCAACACTGTCACACTGATGAAACTGTTAGAGTGAACACCATCATTCAACACTGTCATAGTGGACACTATCATTATTCAGGAAACACTATTATAATGAACAAGAGGCTGCCTTTAAAATTGCTTGAGAGGATGCAGAATGCCTGGGCTGCTATAGGATAAGAGTATCATTTCATCTTAATATGTCAACTGCATTTGTTGTCAATGTATTTCCAAATTCAGTTCCTGGCATCCCAAACCAGCCTAGTCTACAGATATCCCTTTTTAATTACCTTCTCCAATAACACTAAGCAGGGTTGGACTGGGTTGGATTCTTACTGGGAGACCCCTAAGAAATACTATAGCTTAGACTAAGAAGTAAAAAAAAAAAAACCCTCTGAAACAATGCAGTGACAAAACCACTTTTTTACTTTGACCAAGGAAATTATCTAGAGTAACTCACGTCCTCATAATTACACTTTTGCACTACTGAAATACTCTTTATGAAAGCTTTAATTGGTAAAAAGAAATAGAGCAGTCCTGCCAGCAGCATATTATGCCTGTGCTCAGAACCCTGCACTGGCTTCCAATAGACTTCCAAGTGCAATTTAAAATACTCGTTTTGACTTAGAAAGCTTTCTATTGTTAGCATAAAGATACCCCCAAGACCATTTTTCCACCAATGAACAATCCATCTGGGTTATTTATCATAGGATAAATTTTTGACAGTCTCATATTGCCATGAGATATTTCTATGGGATATTGCAGATATTTCCCTGCAATGTCCCAAATATACTTTTTCAGAAGGCAACTGGACTGTCTTTCTTTTTGCTTGAAGACATTTCATTTCTCATCCAAAAATCTTCTTCAGTTCTGAATGAATGGTGTAGAATGGAAGGATTTATATTCCTGGCAATCATCTGTTTGTTAGCTTCTTGGATGAGCAATAGCACTAGCAATAGCACTTGGACTTATATACCGCTTCATAGTGCTTTATAACATTCTCTAAGCAATTTACAGAGTCAGCATATTGCCCCCCAAAATCCAGGTTCTCATTTTACTGATCTCAGAAGGAAGGAAGGCTGTGTCATCCTTGAGCCAGTCAGGATCAAATTGACGGCAGTCGGCAGAATTAGCCTGCAATACTGCATTCTAACCGCTGTGCCACCACGGCTTGGTAAAAAGTGAAACATCTTCAAGAAAAAACAAAGTCCAGTTGCCTTTTGAAAAAGCACCTTTGGGACAATTGCGACCTGGATGACTGAAAATCTTCATAGACATTTCTCTGCAATAGCTTCCGTATTTTGCAAAAACCATCTTTTGGATATCAGGCTGTTCCCACTTCTCTGGCTCCTAATGGCCTTCTAAAAAACATTAAAAACTAAACAGTTACAGAGAGCCTTGAATAGCTACTGGGTATCTTGTTGTATTTCTTATGGTGAGCTTGGGATCACACAGTGTTAGTTTTGTAACATTGGTATGATGGTGAATAGTGATAATCATTATGTTTTGTGTTGATTAGTTTGGGTAGTTGTACAATGCAGATTGTTCATGTGGTTGTTATATGCTATTATATAATATTAGAGGGGATTAGATTTTAGTATGGGCATTTTATGTTCATGTTCATATTGTAACATGTATGTTATAATTTTGGTATAAGCCTCAATGAGTATGAATGAAATTGGGGATGTTTCAATTAAGGAAAGAAGAGAAGGAAGGGAGAGAGGGAGGAAGGGATAACTTTATTTCCTTGGGAATTAGGAAATAAATAATTTCCCAGTGGTGGGGTTTAGGGTGCTTGTGGGAGCCTGTATTTTGAATATTATTGTTGCTTCATACACCAGGCACCAAGAGGGGTGGGGAGAGAAGACCAAGGAACCAGCTGGTGCTAATAGGTAAGAAAATATAACGGTTGAGAAAAGTTAATACTGGATACGCTTGATTCCTAACAGATAAAAATCTGCATTTCCATTTGCTTTGCAAAACAGATTAGAAAGCACATCCTGCTACCATGCAATGCAATATTTACTACCGCTAGTGGTGATTAAATGTTTTGATTCTGAAATATTTCAAGCTTTAAAATGCCACTTTGAGCACAAACAGTTATTTCAAGCTTGAAACAGGTTGTTCCAACCTTATGGAAAGTGTTGTGGTGTTTTTCTAGCCCTTTTGGAAGTATTTCAAACTCAAAACAGCTCTCTTTTAACCTCAAATATATTTGAGTTCAAAATGAGGCAATTTTAAGCTTAGAACATTTCCAAGCTGGTCAAAACAGAGCAGGGACCCTTTGTATAAGGTTGGAACTTGGAAATGGGTAGTTCTGAGCTTGAAACATTTGAGATTTGAAACATTTTCCACACCGTTAATTTGAATTACATTAGCTGAATATATAATTACATCTGTGCTCAATTATTTTACACATTAAAGGTATTTGTACATTTGGTTTCTGGTTTACCACTAGAGAACTATATAAATAGACCCAATTGCTATTTATACGCTTCTATTAAGGAGGTCTCCACACATAGCAGATTAGATGCAGTATTGGGTGGTTGCATAGAAGCTTGTTTCTTTGTATGTTTCACCATCAAAGGAAATAATAAGATGAAAAAAATCCAATTTTTATTATGGAATAAAACAGCCCACCTACTGACTAATGAGAATATTAGAGAAGAATCAATAGTAAATAAAGTACGAAATAAGCATGCTACATAATCATAAGTACTGACTTGATCATGAACAGATGCAAATGCTAAATTCATCAAAATTTATAAGGCTCTTTGAAACAACAATGGAAATTATTTATGGAGTGATGCAATGGAAATGTGGTGTATTAAAAAAAAACCCCACTAAAAATGTGTCCCCCCCCAAAAAAAAATATCTAAATGGCCACCTGGAATAAACTACTCCATGCAACAAAACTTAGAAACACTTCTGAGTTCTGGACAATTGACTGTCATTCAGCCCCAAACAAAACTTCTAGACAATTAATTTTTCTTGTGGTAATTTTTCCTGTGGTACAGGTGGGGTGCTTTAGCTCTATATTTATTTATTTAGAACTATTTACACATGGTTCTTTGCCCCATATGTAGAATACTCAATGGACTGGCATCTGTCTCTGTCTGAGCATATTGCAAAACTTCCTCGCCTGCAAAAGATCAGTGGGTGCTATGTGCTGATGAACCAGTTTTATCCTTGTGGCAGAAAAGGAATTTGCAAGTGATAGCAACTTACCTAACAACAGTAACGTTGACTGAGGGTGGCTGTTTTTTGAAGAAAAGTGGAATGGAGATTAACCAACACCCCTGGAGGGCATCTGTCATAATTTAGCAGTGGAATAAAAGACCTTATTGGTGCCTGAATCTGCCTACATGACCTGGATGAGAACAGGCAAGATGGAAGCCTTTTCCAAGCCTGGCCACATTTTGCAAAAATCTACATTAAGTCTGACAAAAACATGTGGGAAAATGAGTTAAGGTCTGATGAGACCAATGTTGCATTTTTTGGCCATAGTTTTAAAAAATATGTTTGGCCCAAAACAACACTGTGCATCACCAAAAGTACACCATACAACATCTCACAGAGAAGCATGGTGGCATTATGCTTTTGGGCTGATTTTTTCAGCTGGAACTGGGGCTTTAGTCAAGGGAATTATGAACAGTTCCAAATATCACTCAATTTTGGCACAAAACCTCCAGGCCTCTGCAAACAATAGGACACCAACCCAATGCATGTCTCCAAATCAACAAAAGCATAGCTTCACCAAAAGAAGACCAATGTTTTGGAATGGCCCAGCCAAAGTCCAGACCTGAATCCAACTGAAAATCTGTAGGGTGACCTGAAAAGGGCTGTGCACATGAGATGCCCTTACAATCTGACAGATTTGGAGTCCTTTTGCAAGCAAGAGCAAAAGCACTTAGACTTATATACTGCTGCATAGTGCTTTATAGCACTCTCTTAGTGGTTCACAATGTCAACATATTGTCCCCAAGAATCTGGGTCCTCGTTTTACCAGAAGGATGGAAAACTGAGTCAGCCTTCAGCCGGTCAGGATTGAACTCCTGGCTGTGGGCGAGTTAGCCTGCAATACTGCATTCTAAACACTGCTGCCATCACAACTCTAGCAAGGAAGAGTGGGCAAAGATTCCCAAGGCAAGATGTGCCAGTCTGATTGGCTCCTACCCCAAAATACTGATTCTGTCATCATATCAAAAGGTGTTTCAACAAAGTATTAATTTAAAGGTGTATGTAGTTATGCAACCACATGATTGCAAGTTTTTTATTGTTATTTTTCCTCCTAAAAGATTTCAGTTTGTTTTTCAATTGATTTATACAGCTTATACGTTATATTATAGGTGGAAAAAATTCTGAAGAGATTTATCTAGGTATGATTTTTTACATCTCAATAACCTGATATTTTCACAGGGATGCGTAAACTTTCTATATTCACTATACGTATATCTTTACATAGCTTTAAAAAATCTAATATAAAGGATAACAGACATATTTTCTTCTGGTTACAAAAGATAGCTAAAAAAAATCCAATTTGCATGTAAATGCTATAGGAGCAAATCTGTAGTCCTAAACAAAGAGCTAACAACTTGTAGAATACATACTCATAAGAATTAAAGAATGTTTATCTTTATATATTTTGCAGAACCGAATATCATGGGTAATTTATAATCCTACTTAATTGAATTAATCAAGCTGCACTTTAAAATGTGCTTAAATTTAATTAGAAAACTAGCACTCCTTGCTGCTTTAATAATTGAAAGGCCAAATGTTGGGGAAAGAAAAATAAAAGATAAAAATAAAATGGGAATCGTTCAAATCTTCTGTGTTATGTGATATGCTTTCATTTTTAATAGGAAGAGGAGAAAAAACTGTCCCATGCTTGATTTTATTTTATTTTTTTAATTTAAGTATGAAAACTTTTATGCAGTTTCATTCTGCTTGACACTAAACAGCTTTCAAAGTTAAGAATACAATAAAACAACAAAGTAAATTATCAATATACATACTTCATTTAAATACTTACAACACTGTATCTTATCCAGTACTACAAAATTCTGACTTAATCATTCAATCCTGGTAGACCAGATCAGGAAACAGAAAATGCTTAAATTCTACTTTATTGATATAGACAGTAAAGATAGCATGTTGAAAGCTTTCCCTCTTTTGCAAAGAGATTCAAGATGGGACAAGTTTCTTTTTTTGCTGCCCTCTGTTTTTCAAGGCTAAGCTGATGTTTCTGTAACAGCCAATATATGCTTACTTCAAGGCTATCTCTGCAGTCCTCTGTGACCCAATAATATCAACACAGTGTGTGTCTAAGTGTCAAAATCAAGAGAATGGCCAAGACATACATAAACATGGGTGGAACTTCAATTGTGTGGTTGTGGCCACCATCCGGATTAATCTGACCCCCACCCCCAATAGATGCGATCCATCTTCAGCCCCAAAAGTTTTTGGCTTAGCCAGATATTCAGACCATACTCACTTCAAGAGACAAGCTGTTTCAAATTAATTGGAGGTACACACTCAATTTTGCTTCATCATACTGAGTGTCATAGTACATCACAGAGAAGAGAGAGAGAGAGAGAGAGAGAGAGAGAGAGAGAGAGAGAGAGAGAGAGAGAGAGAGATTTCACAAAATAGTGTTTGCATTGTTTACTATGAGGGACTTGATCCAAACTTTCTGGCTTCCCCAAGCGCAGAGACAGGAATGTTTGGCACAGCCTCAATCTATCTTCAGTTCACTGCTGAGTGAACCTCTGCCCAACTTTTCTTGGTTTGAATTAAAGAGTATTTTCCAACTTCTGCTAGCAAAAGACATGCTGAGCACTTCCTTCTCCTGTAGGCAATGGCTTTTCTCTGACCAGGGTGAACATCTTCTCTTCAACCCCCCCCCCCTTCCCTGGGGGCTGCTTACCATCATCATGAAGCTTCAGAATGGTGGAGCACTGAAGGCCTGCTTTTCTTTTTCTTTGTTTTATTGGTCCTCTGTAATTGGGTGGACTTTTTTTCCTAAAAAAAGGTTGAGCAGTAGAATAGTTAAAGTGTAGAGAAAGAGAAGGGAAGAGAAGGGTGAGAACAGTTTGTCAATGAGTTCTGCAGATCTTGCAGAGTTGATTGGTCCTTTTTCTGGTGGCTAAGAATAGAAGCAGGGGGACGCACCAATTAGCACACCTTAGGCCATTACAGTGACCAAAATGAAGAAAAATGTTGACATACAAAAAAGAGATTTCTTAAACTGGCTTCATTTCTAAATGGTTTATGCATTGAAGACAAGCAACTGCAGGTTGCTCTGTGGAAGAGCCTTCATCTTGAAACAAAAGAGACAGCAGAAGCAGACAAGATCTTGTGCCTAGTTTCAACAAGGTCTCCACATTAAGTTTCATAAAGTATTTATAGGTATCTGAAGTGTAGGTTTCCATTTCAAAGCTTGAACTATGCAATGGGAATGGGTTAGATCCAGACGCTCATATTTAGAATGGATGTATTGAAAACACTAAGTTTTAATTTAGTCATGGTGCTAAATTTAAATCCTGTTTCTTTAGTTTAAATATTCCTTAAATCTGGATCCAAAACACTCAAACAGCATAGTTCTATAATCCTGTCAATATTTCTGAACTGCAGCTTATAAAACCTCTGGCTATTGACTCTACTAGCTGATGATTATAGAAAATTGAATCCAAAAATATTTAGAGATGTTAATTAGAAACAACCATTTATTTTTGTTTTGTTTTTTTAATATGAAATTAAAATAAATTATTTCCTATCCTATATCTGGGTCTTGAAATAACTGAAATACAGCATCTTTGCAATACAGAATTGCAAAAGATTTTGTGAATCATAGTTCACATTAATAACATGTCTTTATGTTTAACCCAGTATTTTATTCCTTTCTCAAATAATTAGGTATCTGGTAGGTAAAATATATGTTTGCAAATTCAAAGAACATTAGAACAAAAAGAACAAAAAGAAGGTGGCCTTAATTATGATATACATTTTATTGCAGAATATTTTATAATATATAGTGACATTTACCTTACTGGTGAACATTTGGAACCATTTTAGAGAATTAAGTCCCAAGAAAGGTAATCTGTTAATAACAGATAAGTATAGATTATTCTAGTTAACAATTTTATTAATATTTATGAAGTATTTATTTTAAAGTTTTATGTGGCCACCGAACACTGGCTGATACAACAATTATAAAACCAATAAATAAAAAAAATCATAAAAATGATAAAGCATATAAAAACAGTATATTAGTTGAACACTATTTTAAAAAGTTATTGATTGATGTGAATGTTTTCAAAGTATTTAATATTTTTCTGCCAGCTTAAGTAACTAACAACTGGATCATTTTTTTTTCTTTTCATTTGTTCTTAGGTATTAAATCAGAATTGATGACTACCTAATAGACACACAAAAATTTTCTTGCAGATAAGATATTTTTTTGTAGTAATATGATTTCTACAAATAAATCTTATTCATTCATTTTGATTATTTTATTTCTTTCTTTTATTTAAAAGGGAACCTAGTAGACATGTATGAATTAGAAAAAAAATCTAGGTTTAATGAATTCAATTCACATTTAAATTAACTCAAATATCCTTACTGAATTGTCAAATTGATTTGATTCAGCCCTACAGACTGACTCAAAAAGAAGCTTTTGGAAATGTGCAGGAATCCTTCAAACTGTCTGGATCAACCTGAATGTATCAAACTTGACTCAATCATTGTGACTTATTTGCTGCTTTAATTTGAAAAGTTAGTTTGATCTGGAGATTCAATCAAATCGCCTTGGAAAACAAACTGCAATCAAATATTTTCTTACTACAAAACATGCTATTCTCTAGAGTAAAACATCTCTTACTTTCTGTAAAGTTCAAGGCAGCCGAACAACCATAAATATAAATGGTTGTTAATTGGATAATTGTAATCCATAAAGAACAAGAATAGCAATACTACACATAAAATGCCTTTATAAAACTCTGGTACTCATTCTGAGATAAATGCAGGTGGTTTTATGAAATAAGATTTTCTCTTTTAACAGACATCCTTGAATGATGCATTAGACTTTTTCATACAAAACACTGAACCATTAGCTGAGCACTTTTGGCAGAATATGCACAACACATTAGGTTAGGCTAATTTGCAATTATGTGCTTTGTAATTTAGCATTTGGGGGGGTGGTTCATGGCACTTCCTAGGTCTTTGTGCAGAGATAGCATCTTATCCTACATTTCTGAGTATCCACAGATGTTTAGTGATAGAACCCATGTAGTTATATGTTTTTTAAATAGAACTCCATAACTCAGTAAATTTGTCATGTTTGCAACATTTTCAGAAGTTATTTCTTTCACTCTCAATTTAATATTTATTGTTAAATTGGGGTGGTTGTACCTTTTTTCTTTCTATTTTCCCTTTTATTATAGTGTTTTAATTATAATTTATTGTTATTTGTGATATATTTGGAAAGTAGTTTGAGTATTCTGATCATATCATTTTTGTAAGGTACTGTGCAATGTGATGTACAGTAAAATAATACAAATTTACTATGCAGTGTAACAGGTGATACTGTAAAACACACACACTTTTCTAGTATAGCTTTGGTAAAAAGTGGGACTATGGAGGTGACACTGAGGTGCTTTGCATCACTCCAACATCTCCTGACAGATCTGAACCTATTGGCAGCACATCTCATAAAGTTTCTTTAGAATGGTGGCAAATATGCTTTGAAGAGAAGAGAATTGAAGAGATTTTTTTTTAAAAAAAAAATATCTTGTTACTTTCTCAAACAAAACTAGAGCCCTGCATGACTGCACTCCATGTTTCCTTTCTATTTTTCTTGGACACACCAGGTGGTTTGTCCAGAGACAACAGAAGTTAGTTCTGACAGAGCTTTGCTTTGCATATGAAGGACCCAGAAATCTTTCTTCAAATAACTTTGGAATACACACTTCAGAATCTCTGCTACAGCACTATCTGAATAAGTGCTACAACATTATGTATGAAAAAGAATGTTATAAAAATAATGCATAAGCCTCAACTCAAAATAATTCAGAATTCACAGAGCATGGTCCCAGGGATGAAACTTACTTTCACAGACCACTTCAAAAAGTAATTGCTTTGATATATACCTTTTAGGATATTTTCACTCTTTTTCCCTCAGTTGTACAATAGTATTTCTTCCATTGGCTGCTCCAATTCTATTGTACTTCAGCTGTAATATGAAGAATAGAAGTGAAAACTATTGCAAACTTCCTCAAGTGCAGAACTTGATGTTTTTGTTCTTTAGTTTATTATGGCATTGCCAAGTCATACCTGGGAGGTGATGTTCTTTCATAGACAGTGCTCTAGTATATGAAATCAATTGGAAAAGCTTTAGGGTGCCTACCTTTTGTTTTTCCATCCAAGCTGAAAACTAAAATCCTTGTAGTCTTATCAGAGTATAGGGAAACAATCTACAAAAAATGTAGAAGATAGGAGCAAGGAAGAACAAAAATAGAAATCACTGAAACAAATCAGCATTATCTTTGAAATATTACTTTATGACATGCTATGACAAGGAATGGATAGCTATATGCTAAAACTTCAGAAGTTAAAAAGAGAACAGCAAATATCATACTAGAACCAACTAGGAGAACTGACAAAAATAGCAATAGTGCTTAGACATATATACCGCTTCACAGTGCTTTACAGCCCTAAGCGGTTTACAGAGTCAGTATATTGCCTCCAACACTCTGGGTCCTAATTTTACCGACCTCAGAAGGATAGAAGGCTGAGTCAACCCTGAGCCTGTGAGAATCGAACTGCCGAACTGCAGGCAGCTGGCAGTACTGCATTCCAACCACTGCATCACCACGGCTCATCATTACACAATGATGTTGTTGTATAATAAATGTGAGAATTTTACATAAAATCCCTGTGATTGTTTAAAACTGCATAGAAAATAGCAAATCTTGTTATAGCTTTGGCAGAGGAATTCTTGATTTTGTCAGAGAACATCCCTAACTCTAAAAACATTAACCCATTAACTAATAATTTCTGACCTCTGTTCTAACTCTCTTAGGAGATTGCTAAGAAAGGACAGCCTTTTTAAAAAGTGTTAAATAAAATTAATCCTGGAGAAGAATTTAAAACTTCGGGGAAGAGTATACTGTATATCAATAGCAAAAGCATAAATTACAATTAATGAGACCCTGCAATTTTTTTCAACCTCCCCAATTCAAGGCATTTACTCTTCTCTTTACTATTTGTACTTGCCATGGAAGTCAAGGCCAATAAGACAAAAAATAAAAATATACAGATAAACAGCATAAAAATTGAAGAATAAGAATGTAGAATGAATTGTTATATATAGATTATACAGTATTAACAACCATGAAACCATAAAGTCCCATAGAGCAGTTGATGAAAGTAATCAAAGATATTAGTTGCTTTTATGGTTTAAAAATTTACAAAAAGAAAACAAAGATAGCAACAAGGTACTTATTGTAACTTCCAAGGAAAAAAATTATGAAAAAATAGATTTGCTGTTTGATAACAAAACATCCAATGAAATATCCAGGACTTTACTTCATAGGATACAATAAAGACATATTTTTTTAATGTTCCAGAAGAACTTCAAGGGCAGGTTATGCCATCAGGCCTAGATGTCCCAGGGAACTGGAGAGTTGTTCAGATGGCTCCATTACTAAGATGGATATGGTCTTTCTCTTTCTGCTTGGGGTTTGTATATATTTTGTTTTAATCATTTCATTTTAAGCTGATTTTTCTACTTTTAAACATCTGTTTTTAAATATGTATTATTTTTATTGACTATTGTATGCCACCCAATGTCAGATCTCATGAGATGGGGGAGGTCTATATAGATTAAATCAATAAAATATTAACATAATTATAATAAATTACAGAAAGAAATTAAACAAAAGTTTGAAAGGTAGAAAAGCCTAAAACTTCCTAGCTAGGATTTATGGCAATAATAAAAATGAATGTATTAACTAAGATAAACTTATTTCAGATGGCACCAAATTAAATCCCAGATAAAATGTTACAGTTTTGCTTCAATAAAAATATTTCAGAAAAATGATTTGAGTATTATAAGTCTGAGAAGCAATTTCTTTAGTTTGGCTGCATTTTGCCTCCTCCCATCAACAGAAAAGAGCTTCTGTTTCTTTGATATTCATTGAATAATTAGATCAAGATGTCATACCCTTCCATATGAAACATTGTTTGCAGAGGAATGGGAAAATTAGTTTCTGGACAGTTTACTTCAAACTGGGTGATATTGGAGAAGCCAGCAAAGTTTATTCCTGTTAGTAGGACAATATCAAAGAATGCACCTAATTTCATAAACATAAGAAAAGATATTCTGTGACCTTTGTTTTATCTTCACATTTCAATTTCATTCCTTAAATCCTGAAACAGTTTTGTAAAGAGCAGAATCAATTGTCAAATTTCTAAAAACATACTCTGTGGGCCAGGGGTCACCAATCCCTGGGCCATGGACCAGTAGCTGTCTGTGGCCTGTTAGGAACCAGGCTGCATAGCTGGAGGTGAGCTGTGGGTGAGCAAGCGAAACTGAAACCGCACACCAACCCGCCGGGTCTGTGGAAAAATTGTCTTCCACAAAACTGGTTGTAGGCAACATCCTAGTTTATTTTTGTGTTGATGCTGATGCTTTGATCTACTCTGTACTGGCCTAGCCAGAATACATGCACGTGACCTGCAGCCTTAGTAGTCTGTATTTTTAGTTTGATTTTTAAATGCCAGGTATCTTATATGTAGGGCTCACAGTTGGTATATTTTATAATAGCAGATACATTTATTCAGCAAAGGAAATTGTTCCATTTTCAGATCAATCACATGGCAGAATAAGGCAATCATAGACTTGGAATGAATGAATGGAATGGAATGAATCGGAATGGACAATTAAAATAATTGAAAATATTTCTGACAGATGTGTGTCCAGTTTCTGCCTGAACATATGCAGTAAAGGAAAGATCATTGCATAACTGGTTCTAATGTAAAACTCCTAACATTCTGCTTTCTTATATGTTCAGAGCACTATTCCATATCTCACTTACATCCTCAATGTAAGCCAAACCTTTTGCAGGATGCAAATTCTACAAAGAAACAAAAATAGATGTGTGTCCCACTGGGAATATTGACTTCCTGGAAGACCTGCATGAGGCTGATATTCCTCCCAAAATTAAAAGAAACAGGGTGAGCCAGTGAAATGTCTAGTCTCTTTAGTCACCACAGCAAAAGTGACCACTGAGGGAAGGAGTTGGCTGGAGAGGCAGACTAACAGCAAGCAGATTGCCATACTCTTAAAGCTCCTTCTCCATGTGACATAAAGTGGCCACAAAGTTCTGCCAGCCTAGGATGAAAAATATTACATTCATGCTGGAAACACTTCATCCCAATTTCAGCCAATCTTAGAGGTGCACTAGCAATGAAAGGGAAGGGCCTCTCTGCAGACATATCTTTGGTAAATTGTTAGTGAAGTATGTTTATTTTCTCACCAGCCAGGACATACAGATCAAACTTTTATTTCAATTTCTTAATTACCTCTTTGCCTTTCTTTCTTTGCATAGGCTTATCACAATTTCTCTAAATCTCAAAATGTAAGGGTAGTATAAAATTGCTTTTGCTTTTTAGCAATGTCACACATGAGTAATATTTAACTTGGTGATCAGCAATCATTCTAAGATTCATATTTATTATTACCAAGTCAGGTATTCTTTATCTCACACAATTCTGCATTTTTTCCTAAGTTTTATTTTATCTATATTAAATTTAATTATCTTACTTTCAGCCCATTGCTATGCTATGAAGATCGTTTTAGTTTCATCTTTTAGGATATTAGCCAGTTTTGTCTCATCTGCAGACTAATGAAAATGTAAAAAGCACTGGGCCAGGGATCAAACTGTATGCCACATTGCTTTATAACTTAGTACAATATACTGAGAAACGATTGATGAAAGCTATTTAAGTATCATTTTCAACCTAGCTTTTGATCCATTTAGTAGACATGGCATCCAGTCCAAACTGAGAAGGGATGCTTAAACTAATAACAATGTCATAGTATATCTTGCCAAATATTTGTTGAAGTTGATGCATTATGTCTAGAGCATGCCAATAATCTATGAAAGAAACTATGATAAAATGCTACAAGATTAATATGACAATTCTTGCAGAAGACTCCTGAGAATACTGTGGACAGCCAAGAAAACAAATAACTGAATCATCAATTGAGCCGCCTCAAATAATTCCATTTTGGACAAATTACATAAATAAATAGCTCTGTAGAGAAGCTCTAATGCTGGCAAAGGTGGAAATAATAATAATAATAATAATAATAATAATAATAATAATAATAATAATAATAATAATAATAATAATAATAATAATAATAATAATAATAATAATAATAATAATAATAATAATAATAATAAAAGTTGGAAGGGACCTTGGAGGTCATCAAGTCCAACCCCCTGCTCAGGCAGGTAACCCTATACCATTTCGGATAAATGGCTGTCCAGTCTCTTCTTAAAAACTTCCAGTGTTGAAGCATTCACCGCTTCTGGAGGCAGGTTGTTCCACTGGTTAATTGTTCTAACTGTCAGGAAGTTTCTCCTTAGTTCTAGGTTGCTTCTCTGCTTGATTAGTTTCCATCTGTTGCTTCTTGTCCTGCCTTCAGACGCTTTGGAAAATAGCTTGACTCCCTTTTCTTTGTGGCAGCCCCTGAGATATTGGAACACTGCTATCATGTCCCCCCTCGTCCTTCTCTTCATTAAACTAGACATACTCAATTCCAGCAGCCGTTCCTTATATGCTTTAGCCTCCAGTCCCCTAATCATCTTTGTTGCTCTTCTCTGTACTCTTTCTAGAGTCTCAACATCTTTTTTACATCGTGGTGACCAAAACTGGATGCAGTATTCCAAGTATGGCCTTACCAAGTGGTATTAATACTTCACGTGATCTTGATTCTATCCCTCTGTTAATGCAGCCTAGCACTGTGTTGGCCTTTTTGGCAGCTGCAGCACACTGCTGGCTCATATTTAAGTGATTGTCCACTAGGACTCCGAGGTCCCTCTCACAGTTACTACTATTGAGCAAGGTACCCCCTATACTATACCTGTACATTTGAGAAGAAAGAGATGAATAGCAATCATGGTCATGTCAAGTCACATGACAATGACTTGAAATCAAATAAATAAATAAACAAACAAACAAATAAATGTAAGCAAGCAAGCCTTATTAGTTACAATGGTGATGAGCGAACCACTGGAAGACCAGTTTGGGAATAGATTGACATGGAGAAAATTGATCTACTGCATGTGGTCACTAACAGTCAACAGTGACCTGAAGGCACATATCAATCAATCAATCATTTAATCAATCAATCAATCAATCTTGATGAGTTTCCATGCTGACTACAGTATAGTTTTTATGATGCTTAAAGATCAGTAATTTTACAATCCATTAATCACCCCAAATATTTAAATCAAATTGATGCACTATACTTTCCTTGACTTAAAAACCAGTACTTTTACCCTCTGCCTTTTGCCTGGTATTTCGCAGATAGTCTAGGATTTTTAAATAAAGCATTAAACTTTTGGTGAAACCATCACCTAGTTTCTTTAGTAGCACAAAATGCAGTTTAACTGACAGTAGAAAATGAAGCCCATTCCATGAAAATTGATACATTCTGACCATGCTTTATCAATGTCAGGCTTCAATCCTGGTATTTTATCAGCTCTTCACAAATGCCATATTCTCTCTAGAGAATCTTAAACCAAAACAGGAACTGATTTTTCTTTAATTTCTTTACATTTTATTTTGAATAGGGCTAAAGCAGTTCTTTTTATTCTTACTCTATTTCTCCAAACTCAGTTTATACAGGATTTTAGTTTTTCATCTCTACAAATATATTCCCATATCACAATGGGTTGCTTTTATTTGTCCCTCCACTTATTTTAACCAAGCTGTTTTTTATAGGATTAAATAAATATTTTATTTCCCAAATTGAGAACATTTATAAACAATAGAGATCTTGGATTTTATGAGTTAAAAGTTCTTTTTTATTTTTTTTCAGGGTGTGAGTTAATTGACCCCCCCCCAGGTTTTTTTTAATGCGCAAATGTTTTTATGTGAGATCAGTACTTCCAGTTTTTAATCTCCAATCTCCACAGAATTTTGTTTAAATCCCTTCTAATCAAATTTGTCAAGTTTCAGTCAAACATATAAAAAACCTATGTGGTTCAGCCTACCATATGTCAACAATCTAGTCTACAATTTAGATCTCTCTGGTCATGGTTTCAGGACAAAATGTCTCATGATAACATAATGGTATAGCCCAGGGCTTTTTTTCCTCATAGAACGCCCAGAACGGAGTTCCGGCACCTTTTTTGGATGGAAATTTGTAGGATAGGCAAGGCGGGTTGTATGACGTGTGTGAGTTCCGGCACCTTTTTTTTTTTTTTTTTAACAAAAAAAGCACTGGTATAGCCACTCATTGACTCATTGAATATTCTTTATCTGTTCTTTCATGAGCAGATTTCATGAGATAACCTCCGTAGCCTTCAGAACCTTGAGCTTCCTTTCTAGATATTAAAAGTCTGTCATGATATGTTTATAGCTGACCATCTGTTTCTATATTTATTATCAGCAATGGATGATTGTCATTTACCCAAAATGTCTTGGAAGCATTTGACACATCCATGATCTTTGCTCAAAAACCACACTTCATGAGCCAGTGGATATGGTCAACACATTAATTCCTCATAGGAATAAATTACCAATCTCCAGGATTTTTCTCTATGTTTTTTTTTCCAGCATGTATCCTGTGATCACTCAGGATCAGCCCCAATGTTCCACAGTGAAGGTGTCAAATGAGATCTTAATAATCAAACAGGTTCATAGGAGTAATGTTACTTTAGATATTTAAAGCTAAGTTATTTAAGGTTAATACTATCATCTTAAATTGAGCTTGATAAGCAATTAGCAACCATGACAAGTTTTTCAATACTTTGAACTTATTAGCAACTATGCTATTTCATTTCCCACCAATTTTAATTCCTGAAAGTTTTTCAAAATAATCACACATAGAGACATTCTTGTTATTGCCCTGCTAGGTTCATCTTAGGAGGAGGATGAAGAACAGCCAAGGATTTATGGGGATAATAATTCTGGAAGGACTGATACTGCCTGAGCTGAAGCCAATACCTCTGGCTGAAGCAGATCATTACAGTTGCTATCTTTGGTTATAGGTAAAAAAAAGGACTGCTTGCTTCTAAAAGTTTTCCCTATCTCTGGACTGTGGCAGGCATCAGCCTGCTATCTTGCTGGCTTGTAGCCAGCAGTGACAACACAGAAAATCTCAGTAATCAAGATGGGATCTCATCAAATCTGACTAGCTCAGGGAGGCTCTTAGCTTGTGTGAAAGCTCTCCTCAGCATAGCCACTATCTCTGAATCCAGGGAGAGCTGCAGATCAAGAAGTACTCCCAAACTATAGGTCTGCTTTTTCATCATGTAATCCAATTCAAGGCAGGCTGAATTTCAATCCATAACTTGAGTTTCATGGTCACCAAGAATAAGTCTAGATTTAATTTTAGCTGATTTTTCCTCACCAGCCCATTCAGATGCAGATAACATTCAAGCCCCCAAATTCTTTGTTTGTAACTGAATAGTAAAGAGTAACAGAATATCATCAGTATAATAGGATATTATTTCACATCAGGCTGCTCATTACAAACCTCCATCAGGTTATGTTTTGTTTTGTTTTTTGCCTTGCAGAAAATGGGAAAAATGCAGAAAAGAATATGGATTTCTTAGTAGTCTCTGAGCTTGGTTGTTTGCTTGTAGATGTTTCATTACTGTACATAAAAGTTTGTTATGTAAAGGGGGTATGATGGCTCAGCGGTTAAAGACCCTGAGCTTGTCAGCTGGAAACATGACAGCCCGGGTTTGAGACCAAACTCCGTGTGACAAGGTGAACTCCCATTACTTGCCCCCTCTCCTGCCAACCTAGCAGCTCGAAAGCATTCAAATGCAAGTAGATAAATAGGTACCCATTCGGTAGTGAGGTAACAGCATTCTGTGCAACTGGCCACATGCCCAAGGAAATACTGGCTCCCTCAGGTAAGAAATGGAGATGAGCCCACAGCCTCCTAGAGTTAGACTCTACTGGACAGGGGAAACCTTTACCATTAAGTAAAGGGACCGTTCAATACATGCACATTTTCCTATCTGGAAATCAGGAAAAAATCATTCCTAAATACATTTGACAATAATAATCTCATGTATAGGAGTGTAGGAAATTTAGGAAAACTAGTTTTTCCTTCTTTTTATCTAAGCAGAACCTTTTTGAGGGCATGATCTTTATAGTGAAGAGAAATATCTTAGCTCTTGGTTTTAACACTTACTGCCTTTAATTCATTACATACCTTATCAACAGGAAGAGGTGAGATTTCTAATATCATACAATCATAAGATTGGAAGGGACCTTGAAGGTCTTCTAGTCTAACTCCCTGCCCAGGGAGTTCTCATACCATTCTGGACAAATAGCTGTCCAGCCTTTTCTTGAAAATCCACAACTTCAGGAGGCAGGTTGATCCATTGCTTAATAGTTCTCACAGCCAGGGAATTCTTTAGATCAAGTATGGATCTCTCACTGTAAAGATAGTTCGATTTTTACCCTCAGGTGCTAGGGTGAATAAATCTACTTCCTCTTCCCTGTGACATCCCTTCTTGTACAATATCAGAAGACTGCTATCATGTCTTACCCTTAGGCTTTTCTTCTTTAAGCCCTGGTGGCATAGTAGTTAGAATGCAGTATTGCAGACAAACTCTGCCCACAGTCTGGAGTGTGATCTTGATGGGGCTCAGGGTTGACTCAGTCTTCCATCCTTCCAAGGTCAGTAAAATGAGGACCCAGATTGTTGGGGACAAAGTGCTGACATTGTAAACTGCCCAGAGAGTGCTTTAAAACACTATGGAATTGTATATATATCTAAGTGCTGTTGCTATTGCTATTAAGCTAAGTTTCTTTACTAAGTTTCTTTAACCACGCTTCATATGATTTAAGATATGCAGCTGCCCATTCAACCATATTGCCAGTTAATAGCTTTGAATCTGCATGAATGAACATCAGATACCATCCAAGACAGGAGTGCAAGACATGCAGAATGAGCCCGTTTTGTGACCCTGCATAGGTCCTCCAGA
The DNA here is from genome assembly GCA_023970755.1 of Azemiops feae. Taxonomy (NCBI): domain Eukaryota; kingdom Metazoa; phylum Chordata; class Lepidosauria; order Squamata; family Viperidae; genus Azemiops; species Azemiops feae. The sequence continues at coordinate 3,331,638 of JALGBA010004287.1, forward strand.
ATGGACACACCTTACATATGGCTGGGTAGGGGAGACAGAGGAATTAAAGAGGCTAAAAAAGTTTATTTTAGAGATACTTAAGGCCCAACACACCTTTAAAAGCCTCCCACAGGATTTGGGGCTCTGCTCATTTTGGTATGTTGCCCTTGACATGCCAGACAAAGTGAAGCATGATCTTCCCATCTACAAAAATTGTATACTTTTGAGTGAAATTTCAGGTAAGAAAGATTGCATCTATTTTCTTCTGTCTCCTGTCCCGAAACATACAATCCATGTGTTTTCTATATGTCTAGCCATTCTTAAGCTATTCCATAATATAATATTCTATAGTTTGCATAATAATTTTTTCCCTTTAACCCAGTTTTTTACAAGATTCTCCCCATGAAACCATATGTCACCATGCATGAAAATGTCACTATTTCAATTAATATTTCTACTCCTATTTTCACCTCATTATTGTAACCTGGGTCTAGTCACTGCTGGCTATGATCATTAAGACAAGCTGCTTCTTCATAATTAAAGTCATGTAATGGTAACTCACACAATCTGGAATGTCAGTATATAATGTGATGCTCAAACCTCTCTTCCAAAATGCTTCCAACTGTCTGGGGAACTATTCCAGATAATGGGATCCTTTTTATGTATTCTATATGCTATTCCTATCAAAAAGCAAGAAATGAGCTTCAGGGTAAAATGCTGCCTATTCTGTAATCAATTTTATGATGTTGTGTAGCTCATTGAATAATATGCAAAGCAGTTTTATATGTCCGGGTTAAGCTTCTTTGCAGTTATTCTTGGAATAACTACGTTTGAAATATGTAGGAAACTGACAGGACTATCAGCAATAGTTTCTGGATTCTCCTTCTACTTTCCCATGCCAGAAATAACTGTATTGATGGTACATACTTGAAAAGTTATACAATTATATTACATTTTATGCTTCCAAAATAAGTTAAAAATCACTCCCTCGGCCAATTTATCTGCAAGTTGGGTAAGCAAACAGCAATCAGTGTGGAGTACCTACCCACTAAGCAAGTTCAAACAACACATTTTTCATTTTATTTTGTTTTCATAGACTGCCAGGCACAAACCCATAAAAAACAACAACTAGTGTATTGTTCTTTGCTGAGTGTGAGGGATTGCTTGTGTTTTGTGGCTGCAAAATAAAATATTATTGCTTTATTATTGAATGAAGAATAACATTAACATTAAAATATATATAAAAATACATTACTGGTCCAGATTCTACAAACCATAATTTAAACGCTCAGTGTTAATAGAGCACATGAACATGTGTGAGCTACACACTGATCAAAGAAACATAAATAGTTTTTGCAGTTATAAATTCTGTATCAGCAGGACATAAGAGTATGCACGAAGTATAAACACATGCCACATCTCTGTAAACCAATCTAATCTGACACTAAAAGTTATTTTTGCAATTTACATCTTACTAGCAACACCTGTTTCTGAAACAAAATAGTACATTCAAAAGAAAGGTGTGTCCATCTGCAAGATAAAGCAGAGCAGAAAACAGATATGCAACCCACCAATATAAATTCTAATAGGTTTGCAGCCTCACTCACTCAGTAGTTTTGGTTAGCTATTTTACTGAAATCATTGTCTTGAAATAGGTGGTTAAAGTCTATGTGTTAATAGGGAGATATTAGGACTGAAGACTATTTCTTTGTTGGACATAGGGGCTCCAAAGACTCAGCAATATTCCCTCATATGTGATGTTTTCTAGTCCAGGAGCACAAATGTCAATTTGTTTCCAAGCAAACATAGGAAACAGATTATGCTTATTGAAGAATTACAGAACTTTAACTTTCTACATGCCTGCATAAAAAATATTTTGTGAGTCAGAATAATTTGTACGAAGGTCCAGGTTCATTTCAGGGTTATCCTATCTAAGGAGCTAGTCATTTATAGTTGATGGAGATGGTGCACACATTTCTCAATTTGTTCTTTTTAAATCAAACGTGTGAAATCAGCCAAAGAACTTTAATTTTACATATAAATTAACGAAATAATAAAAAATATCCATGGCTTTACTTATTACTTAACAATATATGCATAAAAGCCTTGATGAGTACCCATTTACTGAATGTTATTCATGAATGACTCCTCATGCAATGAAATGAATAATGAATGAATGAAACAGAGAAGAAGCCTATCTATATATTATTAAAATTCTAGTGTCTGTAACCCTTAATTGGGTGAAATTGTGTGTCATAGGACTAAACTTTTTCCAACAAGTGTCTCAAATGGGCAACCTTGCAAAATGCTGGGACCCATTGCTCCAAATGGGAATGACATTTTGGAAAGTTCTTGCTGTTTCAGCGAGGCTGCATTGCTGCAGCTCAGCACCAGAACTGTACTTTTGTGGTCACATGATCTTCATTTATAACATTCCCTGACACTTTCCCAGAAATCAGTGAGGAAATCTGGGAAGTTTGCAAAGAGAAAGTCAATGGGGATCATGTGACTGCAGCTGACAGTGGGAGTGTAGCAGGAAATTTAGACTTACAGCTACCTTCCTGGGAAGCTTGTAGGAGGAAAGTCAATGGGGAACCTTTCCTGCAAGGTTGCAAGTTGCTTGAGTAAGTCATATGCTCTCCATGTATCCCTTACTGTTCATGCCCACCAGCCAGTGGTGGTTACGTCAATGGAGAAGACAGCAGGGATTCTTAACTGTTTTGAGGTGATAATAGAACCATACAACACCAAAACAAATACAATGTTTGTTTTAAAAAAATTAAATTAAAATATCATCAGCATAATTATGCCGCATAGAAAGAGAGGTAAGGTATCATAATCAAAAAATGACACCAAATGTCAGGAAGCAGCAGCAATGAGGAGGAGAGATGAAGAAACAGAGGGTGAAAGGGCTGCACACCTTCAGAATGAAAAGGAAAGGTACAGAATGAGGAGACAAGAACAGATGGAGGAAGAACGAGAAGATCAACTCAAGGAAATTGTGGGAAACATGAATTACTGCAACAGTTTCTCAACATGACAATATCCACTTTCAACAACAAGACATCAATAGAGAAGGATCAAGGCAAATATATGTGACATGCACAATATGGCACAATATTTCTGATCGTGTTGGTGCCATGATCTCCCCTCATGGTTGTGCTCTCCTATTATCCAGAGAAATCGCCAATTTCTGCTGTGTGAAGAGAAAGATCAGGATAAGTAATTTGCAATCTTTCTTCTTTAATAAAATGTTTTCTTCTTTAATTTTAAAACAAAAACAAAAGCAGTCTACCTGTGGTCATTCTGTTTCTGTTTAGATAAGAAAATATGAAAGGCTGACCCAGGTTAACTAATTTTATATTAGAATTCTACATTGCAAGTTTCTATTAGGCAGTACTAGATACTAATACTAGATTTCTATCATTCTATAAATCAAATCTGACTATGGATATTATAGATACAGCAAACCTTTTTAAAAAATATTGAATCAATGTGTAAGGAATTATTTAAATTGAATATAAATTGAATAAATAAATCTGGACTGCAAAAATCTAGATGGCAACAAAGATCTACAGAACATTTATTTATTCAACTTATATTCAATTTAAATAATTCTTTGGTGAATATGTTTTCTGATTCTGCCTGCTTCTAACTTTGATCAATGATCTCTACTTCTAATAATGTGATTCAAAGGAAAAATGCAATTGCACCTTTATCAGATGTGCCATGCATAATTTGTATATTTCTACCATATCCTACAAGGCTTTCTTGGTACAAACAAAAAATTAGACAATTACAGATCAGAAACCATTTATTAGTATTTTGTTAATCTTCCACTAATAACCAAGGCAGAGATAGGGCCACTAGTTTAAAGAATAAAAAGACTTGGAGAGTTTAGAGACAAGGGTTTTGCTTTTAAATTATGCCAGTATCTATTTTGAAGAGTTCAGAGGTTAAGAAAATGCTGAGAAGCCCAAGATGGTTTATGGGTTAAGTGTCAGAAAATTCCACAAAAGCTGATCCAGAAGTCAAACAAAGGATTAAACACAGCAAGCAGCAGGAGAAACCCAAAATAAAACATCACAGGAACATCTGTCAGTTAGGAGGAAGTGGAGACGGAGTCTAGACTATGTTTTTATAAAGCTAGCATTCCTGGTTCTGCTTAAGGAAGTTAACACCTTTCTTCTCAAGGAGCCATGCCAGACTCTACTACTCTGATCTTTTTGGCTAGTGTAAAATTTAATGCTTAGCACTTTACTAGTTAGTCTGATTTGACGGAGTTCCAAAGCAGCTAAGTTTTATCAGTTTTTCTATGAAACAACCTACTGGGTATGATTTTTCATGTGAGACTGTTGAAGATTCTACATAATGTTTGTTGATTCACTTCCTTCTTGTCAAAGTTATTAGAAAGTTTATAAATCTCAATAATACATTGTTCTATGACCAGGAATATATTGGAACTACAAAACCTAGTGTTAACACTTGACTATAAGAACATGAAAAATATTGCTAGCTAGAACAACTTCAAAAATCCGTGGTAGCTGAACATGAGTTGCTAGATAATGGGCACAAAGTTCAACTTGAAGACACAAGTATTAGATATCATGCCAAAAATTTGCCATAAATTAAATTTAAGAGAGAATTTTTACAAAATGGTGCACCATTGAAACATGACTCCAGATAAATTATATAAGAAATATAAAGACACTTCTAGTCAATGTTGGAATTGTAAAAAAAAATCACAAGACATTTTAACATGGTGGACTTGTGAAAAAGCAAAAAAAAAAATGTTCGATACAAATAGACATGACAATGTAAAGAAAAATTGCAGACCTCTATGCTGCCTTCTTCCCTTCCTATTTGGTTCTTTTCTCCAACAGGGCAGGGTTGCCAATAAAAAGGGAACCTTGAAACAGGTGTGGGAGGAGATGTGTGTTTTGAAAACCCTGCAGCGACCAGAAAAGAGAGAAAGCAGCCAAACAAAAGGAAATGGTTTTCCTTCAAAGGAAGAGAATAGTCCACAGCAAAAAGAAAAAAAAAGCATAGAGGCACAGCAAGGAAAAGTGCAAATATAAAAGCACAATGTGGAAAGTTGCAAGTACTCTACATGCTGGCCAGGAACAGAAGAAAAAAGCAAAAGAAATTCTTCAGAGAGGAATTAAGACAGAACAGTGTTTGTACAAAGAAAACATTATATACTATTATTACTATAGAGCAGGGATGTCAAACTGCTGGCCGGATGCGTCATGGCGAAACCGCACCCACCCCATTCCCGGCAATGGGAAAAAAAGTCACGATACATCGCGACACGTCACGTGATGTTGCGAGTTTGACACCCCTGATATAGAGTATAGTACTGAAATGGTAATTGAATTGCAATTAGTGTAATAATACAGAAAAATAGCAATATAATAGAATATAGAATAGAGGCAATGGAAAACACATATATAGACTTGTAAATTTCAAATATTACTTTTGTATGTTTTTTAAGTAAAACATTTCCCCAACCCTTATAGAGAGATGTAAAAATACTATTTTGTCAATCTAATTGGGTACAGTTTAAAAAAAAGAATCTATGACAGATGTCACTCAGCAAATTTCTCTGGATTACCTTTCATAACTCTGATGCCCTGGTTGCTATGCAATCCATGATCACAACAGTACAGATTCAAAGTTACTCCTAAGTAACTTTAGAGAGAAGAAATATGCATGCATTTTTTTTTATTGGGATACATTCCCTTCGCCCTCCCTCCCTATAATAAATACAAAAAGAAAGTGCCTATGTCAAAAAGGTCGGCAAGATGATACATCAAAGAAGTAGGGCAATAGATTACAAAAAAAATGGGATAGACCTTAATCATAGCAAAAGAAATTCTAGGAAAACCAAAATGTGTTTGTCTTGTGCCAACATTTACTTAGTCCGGGTGAGGATATTTGAGTGCAGAAAGATTTTTTCCCAGTAGTCCTACAAGGATATCTAAAGAATGGTAGAGAGAAGAGTTTCTGAAGGTAACATTGACACAAGTAATTTAGTACTTCAAAAATATGTTCATGCAGTTTTAATTATGTCAAATTGAATAAGAGTTTAATTCAAATTAGTGAAATCAGAGTTTTATGCCAATTGTTCTGAAAATCTGTTTAAGTTACCATGGATTAAACAAAGTTGTATAAAGTTTTACTCATATTAAGTCATTTTATTAACATGGTTTTTAATAGTTAATACTGAAATAGATGGCCTATATTATGGGATCAATTTGATTATGCTGATTATTAATTTCCACTTGGTACTGAGTACCTGTCTTTCTGTCTACATTGAACCCTGGGTATTCAATATAGCAAATAATTGCAAGGCTAAAAGAATAACTATTTAGCATAAAGGCAAATTATTTAAAGCATTGATAAGAGACATGCCTGCCCAAAATTAAAAGAATCTCAGATGCTAGGTCAATTTACACATCAAAAGATTGCCTAAATGAAACAAGCATTTAATTGGACTTCTGGTAAGAAGATAACAAAAAATTTGTCTCGCCTACAAGAGTCTTGGAGAATAAGTCAACCCATTCTTCTCTGTGGTAGCCCTTCATGTGCCAGAAGATAGCTATCATGTCAATCCTTAAAGCTTCTCTTTCTTCAGCTAGACTGTAATGTATTCAGTTGTATGAGGCAGCAGGTGCAAGGTGGCCACGTGGTCACTGAAGAGACAGAATGTCTGGGGCCCGGGCAGACTTGTTATTTAGCACTTGTTATTTCTGCATTCATTGGTTAGCATTAACCAGAGCTCCATGTATAAAAAGGAGGGAGCTAGTTTCGTTTTCTGTTCTGTTCTGTGTACGTATTAATGAATAAACCTTTGTTATTGTTAAACCAGTCTCTTCAATGTCTACCCAATCGAAAACAGAACAATTGGCGATGAAGGTGGGATTCTGCTGCCACCTTAAAGAAGGCCCTGAATCAATCTAAGGAGGGCCGGACACGCAGAGGAACGGCGTTCCTATTTGAGGCTCACTCACCCGCCAGTACGCAAACGCTGGGGGAGAGTGCTGCGAGGAACTGCCTGGAAAACCCTCTAACTTGTGGCAGCACGGGTAGAAAAGAGACTTGGCATGGCCAAGCTGGGTCGGCTAGCGGAGTTCGATGTAGCTCACCCGGAGCGGTGGAGCTCGTACGTCGCCCGGGCCAAGAACTACTTCCGTGTTAACTGAGTCACGGAAGATGAGCTGAAGGCCACCACGCTACTCTGCGTCTGCGGCCAAGCCATCTTTGACATCATGGAAAACCTCATGTCCCCAGTGCCATTGGAGACAGTGCCCTACGGAGAGCTAAAAAAGATGCTCAAGGAGCACTTCGAGCCGAAGCTGTCGGTCATCGCATGGCAGCACGCCTTCGAGCAGAGGGACCAGCGTCTGGGAGAGTCTGTAACCAAATTTATTGCAGCCCTCCAACAGGCAGCGAGGCCATGTGAGTTCAAGGACTTAGAGGAACTGTTACAGGACCGTTTGGTTTGCGGACTACGGAGCCGAGAGCTCCAGCAAAAGATCTTTGCAAAGGAGACGGTATCGTTCCAAGATGCATTGCGAGAGGTCACTGCAGAGGAAGCAGCCGACGGAGCTGTAAGGGCCTTGTGGCTCTCAAAGAACACTTCCCCATTGCAGACCGTCCACCACGAGGACGTCGAAATGGACGAAGAGGCCTAGTTGGACCAGGAAGTTGACCTTGTGCGACAACTACCGGAAAAAGGACTGTCGAGACCCCTTGACAAGGCAGATCCCTTCCCTAGATGTATCGGGTGCGGGGGCCGCCACAAGCGAGCCAACTGCTGGTTCCGGACTGCTCATTGCCGAGCATGTGGCAAGCAAGGCCATATAGCTGTTGTGTGCTTAGGGCGCGGAAAAGAGAATGCCAAGAAAGAGTTGCCTTGGAAAGGTACCGGGTACCCAGCCAAAACAGGGTGGGGTTCTGTGCCAGCAGACGCAGCATCCATGGAACCTGGGGACAGCGGCCCTTAAAGAAAAAGCTGCAACTCGAAGTAAGGTTGCAGGGGGTCCCATTGTGGATGGAACTGGACAAGGGGTCTGCCGTGTCCATCATATCCCAGAGCACCCTTAATAGAATTTGTGGCTGGAGTGGTCAATGGCTGAAAATGAGGCCATCAAATCTAATTCTGACTGATTTCCAGAATTCCCCGGTCAGAGTAAAAGGGGAGGTCACTATAAGGGTGGAATTTCGGAAATTCAAGGGAATGCTGACTGTAGTTGTGGTAAATGGGGACAGGACAAGCCTAATTGGGCTTGATTGGTTTGAGGCTCTGGGAATCCAGGAAACGGAGCTGAACAGCGTAAAAACGGCCGGTTTGGAACAAGTCTGCAAAGACTTCGCGGACATGTTCACCACCGAACTGGGAGAGTATAAGGGGCCACCAATTGCATTAAGGTTAGATCCTTCTGTCGCACCGATTAGGATCAAGCCTCATCGGGTGCCGTTCACTCTAAAACACAAAATTAATGCTGAATTGGACAAACTTTTGCAGCACGGCATCTTAGAGCCTGTGGACAGCAGTCCAAGGAAAACCCCCATAGTGATGCCACTTAAGGCCAACGGAGAGGTCAGAATCTGTGCTGACTATAAGTGCACGCTGAATAAAGCGCTGCAGCAACACTCCTATCCCGTGTCAGTAATCAGCCATATTCTGGCATCGTTACAAGGGGGTTGCATTTTTGCTAAACTTGATTTGGCCCATGCCTACCAACAGCTGCCGGTGGACGAAGCCACGGCAGAGGCACAGACCATTGTAACCCATCAGGGGGCTTTCAAGGTGCACCGGCTACAATTCAGCGTTAACGTAGCACCAGGTATCTTCCAGAGTGTCATGGAGCGAATGCTCAGAGACCTCCTGGGCATATGCCCGTACTTCGATGATGTCCTCATCGCAGGGGAATCAGTAGAGAATCTAGCTGAGAGACTCAAGGCTGTGTTGTTGCGGTTTCGCAAAGCGGGCTTGAAACTCAGGAAAGATAAGTGCAAGATTGGAGTCACATCTACTGAGTTTTTGGGGTTTCGCATAGACAAGGAAGGCATACACCCTGCTCAGTCTAAGCTGGAGGCGATCCAGCAAGCACCCAGTCCCAAAACAAAAACAGAACTCCAAGCGTTCTTGGGACTGTTGAATTTCTATCACACATTCCTTCCCCACAAGGCAGCCGTGGTGAAGCCATTACAACGGCTCCTAGACAAGCAGGCTACTTGGGCTTGGACAAGTGTCCACGAGAAAAGCTTTGCTGCAGTCAAAGCATTGCTTTCCTCAAATGCAGTATTAGCTCATTTTAATGAGCAGCTCCCTGTTTGCATAGCGTGCGACACTTCCCTGTACAGGATCGGAGCTGTGTTAAGTCATCTTAAAACAGATGGGACTCAGGACCCGATAGCCTATTACTCCAGAACCCTGTCTGCCGCAGAGCGTAACTATGCGCAGATAGATCAAGAAGCATTGGCAATCGTAGCGGGCATCAAGAAGTTCCATGACTTCTTGTATGGTCGCCATTTCACAGTCTTCACAGACCACAAGCCACTGTTGGGGCTGTTTACAACTGACAAGCAGACACCCCACATAATATCTCCTAGGATGTTGAGATGGTCCATATTCCTCTCTGCATATGATTTTTGCATGATTCACAAGCCGGGCAAAGAGATGGGCCATGCAGATGGCTTCAGTAGGTTGCCTTTAAGGGACATAGAGCCTGATCCTGCCCCGGCAACCCATATCCTTTCCATTCAGGATTTGCCTGAATCCCCTCTCCATGCAGGGGATGTAGCAGTGGAGACAGCTGCTGACAACACTTTAACACGCGTGTCAAACTGGGTGTTATTGAGATGGCCAGACATGTGTCCGGGCACAGAATTTCAGGGGTTTTGGAGAAGAAAATCGGAACTCTCCATTTTCAAAGGGTGTCTACTGTGGGGCAGTCGGGTAGTCATCCCGACCTCACTGAGGACTAGAGTCCTGGTATCTCTGCATGAGGGACATCTGGGAATAGTCCGAATGAAGGCGCTTGCGCGCAGTCACCTGTGGTGGCCAGGGCTCGATAAGGAGATCGAAGCCCAGGTACAAGGGTGTCATGTTTGCCAATAGTCCAGGCCAGAAATGCCCCAAGCTCCCATCCATAGGTTGGAAACAACACAGGATCCTTGGTCGAGGATCCATATCGACTACGCTGGTCCCTTTCAGGGGCAACTCTTTCTTATTGTGGTAGACAGTCACTCTAAGTGGCTGGAGGTGGTTCCAGTGTCCGCTGCCACTTCCACTATCACCATCAGGGTTCTGCGCGGCATTTTTTCCACTCACGGACTGCCGGACGTAATTGTCTCCGACAATGGAACTCAATTTACTTCCTCGGAGTTCCAGTCTTTTCTGCAGGCAAATCTAATACGCCACGCTATGTTGGCGCCTTTTCACCCGGCGTCAAATGGTCAAGCAGAACACATGGTGCAAACTATGAAAGACTCTTTGAAACGACTAATGCACGGCAACTGGCATCACCGGTTGGCTGACTTTCTCTTGTGCCATCGCACCACTCCATGTACTGCTACGGGCAAAAGCCCCGCTGAGCTCCGATGGGGTTGCCGGCTTATCACTAAGCTGGATAGGTTAGGTGTCCCAGCCACGGGCACTGTGGCAGCTGAACTTGGGCGATCCGGTTTGGGCTCGAAACTATGGGCCTGGTAACTTCTGGGTGGTGGCTGTCGTTTGTAGGGTCACCGGCCCTCTCTCCTACGAAGTGGAGTTGGAAGACGGTCGGGTGCTGCGGCACCATATCGACCAGCTTTGCTGGAGGTTGCCTAGCCGCTCTTCTGCTCCTGGCTCTGCTCTGGGGGGGGGAAGGAAGCTCCCAAGAGTGATCAGGACGGTCAACAAGACCCGGAATCTGGCTCATCGCAAACAGCGATTGAGGGGTTTGCCTTCGAGGCGGCTCCTGACTCAGGCACCATGCGCAGGGGACATTGCGCGAATTGGTTTTTTCCAGCCTCTCCACGGGGGGGGGGTTGCCCATCCGGGACATGACCCCCATTCACACCTCTCTATGGGGAGGGGGTTGCCCATCCGGGACACAACCCCCAACCATCTGTTTCGACAGATCAGAGGAACACCACCCCTCTTCAGGGGAACCCTACCCCAACCCGGCACGCAGAACTGGACCAACAGGCCAGCCTGCAGGCCCCAACTCCAACCATTTCAAATGGGTCCCCAAGTCCTGGTCTGCCGAGCCCGGTGGGCAAGCTTGCAGATCAGGCAACCGCGGCACTTCCGCGGAGATCGGACCGAATCTGAGGACCTCCCAAATTCCTCAAGGAGTACGTGAGGGCTCTGTCTGCGCTAGCTTAGCATTTGGAGTTCTTGCTAGCATTGAAGCATGCTCAAGTGATACAAAAAATACTTTTACACAAGCTGGCATTGCCAGTAGTGTTTTCTAAAGCTTCCATTAGCTGCTTGTTAAAGCTGTAATGAACAAAGGAAGAGCACCTCGTCCTAAAAGGTCGCAGGCTGGGCTAAGGTTAGGGAAAGAAACGGGTAGCCTCCTTCCGGGAACGGCTTACTAAAGAGTGAACGGGTAGCCTCCTTCCGGGAACAGCTTACAAATAAGGTGAATGGGTAGCCTCCATCCGGGGGTGGCTTATTAAGTAACCAAATAAAAGGGGGTACAGTATGCTCTTCACTAAGGGGGGAGGGGTGTAATGTATTCAGTTGTATGAGGCAGCAGGTGCAAGGTGGCCACGTGGTCACTGAAGAGACAGAATGTCTGGGGCCCGGGCAGACTTGTTATTTAGCACTTGTTATTTCTGCATTCATTGGTTAGCATTAACCAGAGCTCCATGTATAAAAAGAAGGGAGCTAGTTTCATTTTCTGTTCTGTTCTGTGTACGTATTAATGAATAAACCTTTGTTATTGTTAAACCAGTCTCTTCGATGTCTACCCAATCGAAAACAGAACATAGACATATATAATTCCCTTAACTATACTTCATACAACTTAGCCTCCTAACCCCTAATCATCTTTGCTGCTCTTCTCTGCAGTCTTTCTAAGTTCTCAGCATCTTTTTTATATTTGAGTGATCAGAAGTTAGTTTCTTCTAATTTTCTTACAGTAATGTTTCCAATGGTATCTGGACCAAAACAACAACAACAATAACAACAACAAAATCTCACCTGAAGATTTTAAAACCACAAGGCTTCACAAAGAACAATATGAATTCTCAAACAGATTGGCCTGAAATTGAGTAGTCCTTTATAACCAGAACAAAACAATGTACCCAGAAATAGAATGATAGATTATTAAGCTATTATGACTATGAAATAACCAGGTCTAAAGGTTTTTTTGATTCTGAGGTCTTAAATTGTTTATTCTAATATTTAGGCTCATACCCTAATACTTGGTCTACATTTCCCAGGGCCCTAACTGATGGATTTTCTTGATTCTTTATTTCTCCTCTCCTACATACACTAGGAAAGCAAACAACAATAATTTCCATTTCCACATGCAGGTCTTTGAGAACATGTGGTTTCCATTGATGGATCTTTTGCATGGTCTCCCTGCTCCTGGCTCTCTATTGGACCTGTCTATTTTTTTAAAAAAAACTGCTTAGTATTATTTCTGCCTCTAAGGAAGACAAAAGAGGAAGAGGAAATTGGTACTACTCTTCCCAATTTTAGAAAGAAGAAAATAATTCCTTTTACCATTTTTTTTCTTGTGGCTTAGTCTGTAAGAGGAAATTGAAAGAATTCTTGTCAATGGCATCTGGTTGAGTAAAAACAAAGTACTGTTACTACTCATTATTTGTGTTAGTTACCACAAATATCAGTTATAAAGTCACTATGAACAAGGAAACCTCAGCTGGGAATGTTCATGTCATACCCTTCTGCTTGTCCATGGAAGCACCACAAGTATTAATTTTGTGGTTACAAATAATTTTAGTGAGTAGGTGAATTTGTCAACATAGGATGACAATTTACCATACATTTGTTTCATTACTCCATTACAGAGATAGTAAGCTTACTCCATCTCTAGAGCTGTAAAAGAAGATCAGCATTTTATTGTTCTGCCAGTAAAGGTGTTCTCCAGTGTTCAACATTTCAGCAATCTAATATGAAATAGTTCTGAGGTGAATAGCAAGTATAGGGGAGAGAGAGGTTTGGCTGCAATTATATGAAGTTCAGCGGACAAACTGCATAGTACTACTTGACAGGATACAAGTTGGGAAACACTATTTTTGACACCTAGCAAGAAAAAATGAGTTGAGGTTGCCTTCTTGATGAGTTGAGGGTAAACAGACAATAACGTACATTCTGTTAGAGAGAAGTTCCCTGAGGATGGACTCCAGCATGAGTCCAAAACCTCAGAAGACTAAACCAATCCAGACTAAACTGATAATCCTGCAACATTATCCTGGGACACGTATATTTGCCTTCATTCATGAGACAATCATATTATGTATTCCCATTCTCAACAATTCTTAATTCTGCTGGACAACCTGGATGTATGCATTAGCCCCACATTGTGAACCAGCTGTCACTGAACATTTTTCACAGACAGTCCCATACATAATACTACTGAATACCATGAACATGTCTCTCAGTGCCTTGGCCTGCCGGTTTACTTTCCTTCCTTATTTAGCATTTCTTCATGACTTCTAAAATGCGTCTTCACAATGTGTTGCAGTTGTGATTTAGAAATATGGCCAAATGTGCGAGTGTATGAGAACTACTACATTATGCTGAATATCCAATTTCAGATCATTTAGGTTTCTTTGGAAAGAAAAAAAGGGATAACTGCTTTGTGAGTGGATTAGCATTTCATAGAAAGATAGACACCATGTATTTACTTTCTATATATGAAAAATGACGGGATAACAATGGGAAGGAAGAGAAGAACTGACTTTATAACAGATCTATCTTCATGTCACAGAATATTTTACCAAAATACTTCAGAGAGCTTAAAGAGAGAAAGAGATTATGAGTCTTAGTAATGGTTTACTATAAGCTGCTATTTTTTAATATTTTTTATTGGAGGGATCTCATTGGAGGCAAGAAAGAAAGCTAGCTGTTCAGGGTTCATGTTTCCTCCTGATCAATTAACTTTTTGGCAGATTTCCATTGTAGCTTTCTAAAGTCTTCATTTCCCTTTCCTTTCCATTCAATTCACATTGAAGTTTCCTTTAAAAGATTCATTTATTTCTGTTACCATCTTAATTTATCTCCTTTTCAAACAATGCCAAGCAACTTAAATATGTATGATGTTCATTGTCCACCCAACCACATGACAGGAGACATGAATATCTGTAAAACAAATGCAATAAAGTTTCCTTCCCACAACAAAATCGATTTTGATGGAACTTAGCATAAAGACCTTGTAGGAAATCACCTATAATTTTGCAGAGTTCTTAGCAAAAGTAGGTTTCCATTAGGTATATTGATTTGAGATATAAATACTGCTTAGCTGGGTTTCAGTTAAGACTCACACTTTAATCTTTAGCCATATTATTCATTTCAGCATAATTTTGGTCCTTTCAAGCACTGTTATCTCACAGTGCTCCTGATTCTAATTTTACTATATTTTAGATAAAGCAATAAGCCAAAACATTTCACTGGGCAACAGTCTATTTGAAAACAGTAGCAATCTGAGATAACGTCTTTTGCATATTTGTGTTTCATCTTTTTATAATAGTAATTTTCCTGCTCCTTATAAATTTTCCTTTTAGATTTCTTTGACAAGAGGTGAACATTTTCCAAAGTATTTGTAAGCAAACTGAGAAGGCTTTTCAGACATTATATGGCAAATAGCCCATACTTGTACCACATTATCCAAACTTATTGCAACTTACTATCACTTCATTACAGGGGTGGGTAACTAATCACCAATGGATTTCAAATAATCTCACAGCATTCTATTTGTATTTACTTTCATGCCAAGTCAGAATGTCAGTATTCAGTGATCAAGTGAATGATATGGGGCTTCAGGATTCTTCCCTTCCCCCAATAAATAAGACTGGGGAAAAAAGTGGAACACTTCTTGTTATGTCCTGGGCCTTGCTGAGTTATTCAGCAAGGCTCAGGAAGGCTGCAGGAAGGCTGCAGAGACCCGGACAGACCACGTGTCTGCCCGGGACCCAGACAGGTTGTCTCCGGCCTTGCGCGCATGCGCGAGGTGGGAGAACGGCCTGCAATGATTGGATGTGCATCCCCTTGCAAGGGGATATAAAAGGTCAGTGGCCATTGTGTTCTTGCTTCTGTTCTGTGATTGTGTTTCAATAAAGAGATCTTTGTTGTGAACCAGCCTCGTCTCGATGTTTTCTTTGCAAGAACAGAACATTGGCAATGAAGGTGGGATTTGCTGCAAAGGAAGACAAAGGAAAAGAAAGTAGGCCAACTCACTTGAAGACCTGAAGCGAAGAGAAGCGCGGCGTCCAGGAGAAGCAACTGCCTGCCAGTACGAAGACGCTGGAGGTGGGCTTGGCTTCGTGGGACCCCTTCTCCTTCCTTGCAGCGAGAAACGTCGAAGAGGCTATCGGTCACAATGATGTCCAAGCTGGGCTGTCTTGTCGAGTTCGATACTTCGCACCCAGAACATTGGAGCTCTTACGCAGCTCGCATCGAGAATTACTTCAGGGTGAACAAGATCCAAGAAGATGAATTGAAAGCTGCTACCTTGCTGTGTGTCTGCGGGCAAGAGAGTTTTGACATTGCTGAGAACCTTGTAGCCCCAGCACCACTGGAGTCAATCGCCTATTCAGATTTGAAGAAAATGCTACGCGAGCATTTTGAGCCCAAGCTTTCCGTAATAGCTTGGAGGCACCAATTCGAGCAGTGGGATCAGCGGCCGGGAGAATCAGCTGCGGACTTCGTTGCAGCTCTGAGGCAGGCTGCTAGGCCATGTGCATTCCAAGACTTGGAAGAGAGGCTCCGAGACCGGCTCATTTGCGGATTGCGAAGCCGTGAGATGCAACAAAAGTTATTTGCTAGACCTAATGTGTCCTTCCAAGATGCCCTGAGAGAAGTTGCAGCTGAAGAAGCAGCCGGTGGCACGGTGAAGGCCTTGCGGTCGACCAAGAACCCTCCAGCAGCAGTTCATGCGAGAGGCATCCGAAGAAGAATCCGAGGAAGAAGAGGTAGACAGACTTCAACAGTCGGTGGAGAGAAGACTGCAAGAATGCAGAGGAAAGACGCCTGCATCCCTTCGGTGTTTCGGCTGTGGGGGTCGCCACAGGAGGGCCGACTGCTGTTTTCGTTCTGCTGTTTTCCGGGCATGTGGCAGGCAAGGCCACATCACATCAGCCTGCTTGGGTCGCCAGAAAAACAGGTCCCCCAAAGAGTTGCCTCTGAAAGGTACCAAGGTCCCCAGCCAACACAGGGTGGGCTTCTGCGCATCCCGTAGGGGGATATTCAAAACTGGGGTTCACCAGCCCCTTAAGAAAAAATTTCGCATTGATGTAAAGTTGCAGGGAGTTCCCCTGGCCATGGAGCTGGACACAGGGTCCACTCTTTCTATTATTTCTGCTGACATTTTTAAAAAGGTTTGTTCCAGGAGTGGCTCACAAGTCAAACTCAGGCCCTCCAATCTCATCCTCACTGACTTTCAGAATTCCCGAGTCAGTGTGAAGGGGGAGGCCACGCTTAGAGTACAGCATAAGGAATTTGATGGGTTGTTGGAAGTGGTGGTAGTTGGGGGTGATCGCACGAGTCTTATCGGACTCGATTGGTTCGAGGCACTTGGGATCCAAGTGACTGGGCTTAACCAGCTACAAACTGCCAGCCTTGCAGGAGTCTGTAAGGAGTTTGCTGATGTGTTCAGCCCAGAGCTTGGCTCATACAAGGGGCCTCCTATTGCTTTAAAGTTATATCCAGCCATCACACCCATCAGGGTTAAACCAAGGAGGCTGCCTTTTGTTCTCAAAAGTAAAATAGATGCTGAGTTGGACAAACTGCTCCAACAAGGCATTCTAGAACCTGTGGATTCTAGTCCATGGGAAACCCCCATAGTGACACCATTAAAAGCCAATGGTGAAGTCCGAATTTGTGCGGACTATAAATGCACACTAAACAAAGCCTTGCAGCAGCATGCATATCCAGTGCCTGTGGTGAGCCACATTCTGGCCTCACTGAAAGGGGGGAAAGTATTTGCTAAGCTTGATTTAGCTCAGGCCTACCAACAGTTACCTGTTGATGAGGCAACAGCTGAGGCCCAAACTATAGTTACTCACAGAGGGACTTTTAAGGTAAAAAGGCTGCAGTTTGGGGTCAATGTAGCCCCTGGCATTTTCCAAGGGGTGATGGAGCGAACACTCCGTGGTATTCCTGGGGTCTGCCCCTATTTCGATGACGTCCTCATTGCAGGAGAGTCATCTGGGAACTTGGCTGAAAGGCTGAGAGCTGTCTTGCTGCGTTTCCGCCAAGCTGGGCTGAAGTTACAGCAAGACAAATGTAAGATTGGTGTAACATCCACCGAATTTCTAGGCTTTTGTATTGATGCTGATGGCATCCACCCTGCAGAGTCTAAATTTCAGGCCATTCAACTGGCCCCAAGCCGCCAGTCAAAAGCTGAACTCCAGGCTTTTCTGGGCCTGCTAAATTTTTATCATTCATTTCTCCCCCACAAGGCTGCAGTGGCTGAGTCATTACACCGGCTCTTGGACAAGCAGACTCCATGGAAATGGACGAACGTCCATGAAAGGGCTTTTAAAGAAGTCAACGCCTTGCTATCTTCAAATGCGGGACTGGCGCATTTCAATGAGCAATTGTCTGTGTGCATCGCATGTGATGCATCCCCTTATGGGGTAGGAGCAGTGTTGAGTCATCTCAAGGCAGATGGGACTCAGGTCCCTGTGGCCTATTACTCCAGAACTCTCTCATCTGCAGAGAGTAATTATGCGCAGATTGACAGGGAAGCCTTGGCAATAGTCTCAGGCATCAAGAAATTTCATGATTTCTTGTATGGCCACCATTTCACGGTCTACACTGACCACAAGCCCTTGCTGGGTTTGTTTACAACAAACAAACAAACTCCACATATCATCTCCCCCAGAATGCTGAGATGGTCAATTTTCTTGTCAGCTTATGACTACACCCTGGTTCACAAACCAGGGACAGAGATGGGCCACGCTGATGGCCTTAGTAGGTTACCTCTGAAGCAAATAGAGGCAGACCCTGCTCCTGCTGTACACATTCTCTCCATTCAGGAATTGCCTGAATCTCCCCTGTGGCAGATGTGGCTGCTGAAACTGCCACTGATCACACGCTTACACGCGTGCTGACATGGGTGTTGTCAGGATGGCCTGACACGTGTCCTGGTACAGAATTCCAAAGTTTTTGGCATAGGAAACATGAGTTTTCCACTTTCAAAGGATGTATCCTGTGGGGTAGCAGGGTAGTCATCCCGGCCTCATTGAGGACTAGAGTCTTGCTCTCTCTGCATGAGGGACATCCGGGAATTGTGAGGATGAAGGCGCTTGCGCGTAGCCATCTTTGGTGGCCTTGACCTGATAAGGACATCGAGGCCCTGGTTCAGGGGTGCCAAGTGTGCCAACAGTCACGGCCTGAGATGCCCCAGGCCCCTGTACATAGGTGGGAGGAGACACTCACTCCTTGGTCACGTGTCCACATAGATTATGCTGGGCCCTTTCAGGGGCAATTCTTCCTCCTCCTTGTGGATAGCCATTCCAAGTGGCTAGAGGTCGTTCCTGTGTCCTCTACTACTACTGCCAGGACCATCCAGGTGCTCAGAGGAATCTTCGCTTCCCACGGCCTTCCTGATGTTTTAGTTTCAGACAATGGTCTACAATTTACTTCTTCTGAGTTTCAGGCATTCCTACAAGCCAACATGATCCAGCATGCCACGTCTGCTCCTTTTCATCCTGCCACCAACGGTCAGGCTGAACGCATGGTGCGCACCACGAAAGACGTATTAAAGAGAATCACTCAAGGACCCTGGCATCACAGGTTAGCTGATTTTCTTCTCACACATTGCACCACACCATGCACAGCTACAGGAAAGAGCCCAGCTGAACTCTGCTGGGGTCGCAGACTTATTACAAAGCTGGACAGGCTTCACCCAGACCGGGTGGCTTCACAGGTGTCACAGCCGTGGGCACCTAGGAGACTTCAAGTCGGTGATCCAGTATGGGCCAGAAACTATGGGCCTGGACATCTCTGGGTAACTGCTGTGGTATGCAAAGTCTCTGGGCCACTGTCCTACGAAGTGGCCTTGGAGGATGGTCGTGTGCTTAGATGCCACATTGATCAATTGCGCTGAAGGCGTCCTGGCCATGTGTCCGCTCCTGGCTCTGCTCTCGGGGGGGAGGGGGACCACAATTATGATTGTGGACCACAGTCTCTCCATGAGGGTGTTTATCCAAATGTTCCTCCACATGTTCCAGGTGGGGGTCTTGCCATGGAGGCAGCTCCTGACTCTGGCAGAGGTCCCTGGCTAGGGGCAAATGGCCATAAATCAGCTACTCAGGGTACTCCTGCTGCTGGTCTTGGGCTCAAGGGACAGTGCTCCCAAGAGGAGTCCAATGGAATTTTGGGGAACTCCACCCCACCAAGGGACTCGGGGAACTCCACCCCACCAAGGAACTCTGGTTTGGGTTTGGTGGATCCAGCCAGTCAGCAGTCAGGGGGAACCCCTGAGTCTTCTGGGAGACAAAGTCCTGGTTTGTTTTGCGCAAACCGGGAGCAGGCACTCCAGGCACCTATTCCTAATCCTATACCTACAACTACACCTGCACCTAACCTGGCTCCATGGAGATCAGAGCGGGTTAAGGGTCCTCCTAAGCATTTAAAGGAATATGTAAGGTCCCTGTTTATTATACAGGAGGTTTACTAGTCCTCGCCATCTGATGAAAAAGACAATTGTAGTGCTGCGATGTTAATATTGTCAAAAAGTGAAAGTCCGTGTGGATAACAGGGAACTGAAGGTAATGGGTTGAAATGGAGTAAAGGTTGAATGTATAACGTGCCAACCAGCCTGCCATGATGTGTTTGTGTGTAAAGTGTTAAACAACATGTGTAGTTATTGTTTAATCCAAGAGGGGAGGGGTGTTATATCCTGGGCCTTGCTGAGTCATTCAGCAAGGCTCAGGAAGGCTGCAGGAAGGCTGCAGAGATCCGGACAGACCATGTGTCTGCCCGGGACCCAGACAGGCTGTCTCCAGCCTTGCGCGTATGCGCGAGGCAGGAGAACGGCCTGCAATGATTGGGTGTGCATCCCCTTGCAAGGGGATATAAAAGGCCAGTGGCCATTGTGTTCTTGCTTCTGTTCTGTGATTGTGTTTCAATAAAGAGATCTTTGTTGTGAACCAGCCTCGTCTCGATGTCTTCTTTGCAAGAACAGAACACTTCTCATAAGAAAGCTCTTTCTATCTGCAGCCTTAACTTCTTCCAACCCTCCAAAAATTATATCATCAGAGTTAAGCCATTAGACTGCTACTTTTCAGCCAGGCCATTTTTGGATCATTTTGGTGAAAATAACATTGGAGAGTTTTTAACTGAATAAATAGGAATAATTTAGCTTCTGGGGGCTTCCCATTCCCATATTTAACTTCCTAAACACTAAAAACCTAGCCCCAGATTCCTGCCTTTAAATATTTGCTATTAATAGTTCTGAGCCTATAGCAGTAGCACTTAAATTTTCCCATAAATGACATGATTAAATGGATATCAGCTTCCATGACAGCTGGTCTTGTTTGGTTCCTACTTTCACCAGGACTGGTGTCAAGCTGGATTGAAATAGAGGTATGATAAAGTAGTTCCCTGGAGAACTACAGAGAAATGGGTATTTGTCTGTTGTATATGAAATACTCTTTGATTTTAAGATCACCTTCAAAACCCTTTTTAATTTCCTCCACCAGATGAGATGGGGAAAATGGCTTGTAATGACACTCCCTACTGTGATTGTTGTTGCATGGCTCATTGAGTCACAAACAAGCTAACCAAATTTTAACTTAGTATGTTGTGCCAACCCTAACCACGTGATTAGTTTATAGTTCAGTTTATTGTGAAGACGTAGAAAATAAGCTTAAGCAAACCAGGATTCAGTCAATTCAACAACTGCAGTATTTGTTTGCAAGGTGATCTTTTTTTTCCTTTTAATAGTATCTGGAGTTTGGGGAAAGTTCTTTGCCCTGGTGCTGTTTTCATTCTGATGCTGCTTTAGCAAGTGAGAATTCTATTTCTATACTTGTTTTGTTTTGCTAGTGAAAAGAGTATATTTTCCCAATGTAGAAATGTTCTAAATAAATAAAGGATTATTTGAAGCAAAGCCAGCATATTAAAATATTCTATAAATCAATAAATTCCATAAACTCTAATTTATGTATGGCTTCAGGTTAAAAAGTAATATCCCCAATGTGTGCTACTATAATGATTTTTAATCTGGTTAGAACATTTTGTCAAGTAAAATTAATCCTTAGGGGAAATAATTGAGTTTAATATCCAGTAAAGATATATACTTTTTACCATTGTTAGCTATGCATAGCTTCTTGCCGTATGAGGTGCTGTGATTCAAACTAATAAAATACCATAGCTACAGATTTTCTGAAGAGCAAACCACAACACTCACTGTACCCTATATTAATTGGCTGGCTGGGGAATTCTGAGAGTTAAACTCCACACATCTTGCCAAGTTGCCAAGGTGGAGAAACACTGTTCTATGTTGTTAAAAACATATTAAATGCCCCACTAAACAATAATTTAGTCTCTTCGACATGTCCCATCAACATCTAAAGTCTCAGTTGTAGTCTTGAGGTGAGCAACTCAAAAATATCTCACATTTTTCTAGTGTGTGAATACAGTCAAATACTTGACATCCCTGGTGTCTTGCTACTATGATGGACAAGACCCAGATCCACAGTCTGTGCATTTCCAAATAATTTACAGGATAAAAATCCAATCCCAGCCAGAATAAGAAAACAACTTTTCACCAGAGCAGATCACATGTTTATCTGCCATCATTAGATAGAGAAAGGCTAACTCTCAACCCAAGGCAAATAGGCTATAGGGTTTCCAATGACCTATCCATCCAGTGGATTCTTGCCAGAGGTGTATATTCAAGATCTCAGGTCTTATTTGCCAGTATTCATTGTGGAACCAATTTAATGTTCAAGTTATGGTCACTCTCCTCCATAATAGGGTCCACAAGTGGACAAGTGGACAAGGAAACCCCCCAAAAATGAGTAAAAGAACATGAGTTGGTCTGTGCTATATCCACTTGGTTTCACAGTGAGAAAAGCCTGCCTACTTTAAACTTTTGGAACCCTCAGCCCTCCTTCACCAACCAGATGATAACTTTGTCCTTTGTCTGTTGGACCTGGAGGTTATTTGTCAATTTTGATTCATCATCCACAAGTCAGGCAAAGACCATTGTGTGTAGTTTTCCTCTTTTTGTATTACTTTGCATTTTGTTTAATGCATTGGTAACCACACACTCTTAGTGCAACCAGCGCATGGCAACTAACAGTATAGCTTCAAGCTGCAACAATAATCACAATAAACAATAAAGAAACAACAGTGATATCAGACATCATAAAATCACTGACAATTATTAATATTATTAACATTAAAATAACTTTGGTGATAGACTAATATATGCTGCAGCAATTAAAACATGAATTCATTAATGGGGAAGACTAAAATATAAAAATAATCCATTAACCTCTTCTGGTATGTGACTTGGGAGGGAGGGAATGGAACTTGTAATGGAAGGGCTTTCCATATAAAAAATAATAAAAAATTCTCATTGTTTCCAAGCAGCCCTCCTTGTAGAGTAAGAACATGCAGCAATTCTTTTGAGAATGATCAAATCTTCAGATTAATAATGCACAAAGAAGCCATTATTTCAGGTAGCCAGGGCCAAGATGATTGAAGATGATATGAACTTTGAATTTTATTCAGAAATCTAATGAAGACAGCACAGCTTTGTTAGAACAGGTGTTACATGTACCATTTAGTTAACAGCAGAAGAAGCCTGTCATGCACTGCAGTTTCCAAATTTCTAGTAGCATCGCCCCTTAAATTACATTTTTTGTATTCCACACTTGTTTTAAGTACTAAATAATACAAGGAAGATTTCTTTTTTCTTTTCTTTCATTTCTTCCTATTAGTTGTATTTGTAACCCCACCCTTTTTAATTGGATAATGAAATCTAATGGAAGTGTAGCATATAAAGAGAATCAAACTTCACTGTGCAGTTCTGAGCATACATGCATTAAAAATACATTCATTTAGTAACATGTGGACAAAAATTACGTGACAAGAGAAAATGGCATCCCGGCAGCCTTGATGGAATGTCTATGAATCATGGTTTGCATTCAAATTAGCCAACTGCTTATTTTTTTTATTAGTAAAGGGAAATGTTTGCCATTGGGAGGACTGAGAAGCAGTCAATAATTTCAGAAATAGTTTACTACTCAAGGAATTATCATTTTCTAATTTTCAAGTAGCAGCATGCATATTAAATACTATCATATCATGTAGCGTGTATCACACTGTGCCAAGTGTGCCATGGTTTGCTTTATTAAGGAAGCCATAGAAGTTCAGTTAATATATAATGCTAAGTCATAAACCATGTTTCATAAATAAGAGTTACTGGGTTTCTACTACACATGAAGTCCAAGCAAAACAAATCATATTGCAGTTTAGCATGAAAGGCTAACTACTAAGGAGGATTTTAAAGATTTCAAGAGAGGGGAACAATATTATAGGGGCAGGTTGATCAGATCAGATGCAGAGATGGCTGCCAATTTTAAAAGGGTTCAAGACCATTAGAAAAATTATTTGGCATGATGATATAGTTCCAAAGGAAGTTGCTTTTCAAAGAAACATGAGGCATTTTTCCTCTTTGAATCTTTTTATTGCAAACATAACCTTGGCACTTACATGGACGGGATGCCAGAAACTGAATTTCTCTGGCTTGCGTCTATCTTTACTTGCTAAACCCCTCCCTTATTTTACAGTCATGAATTACGTCTTCCAATTAGGCTGGAGGCCAAAGATTCACTTCCGTTTCTTTCCCGGGCTTTCCTCATAAATCTCCTCCCTTTCTATGTCATCTGAATTAACTTTAAAAATACCAGACAGTTCTGCATATCTTGTCAAAGCAATAATATCCTATATTTAACAGCGTTGACACATGACACATCTGAATTATTTTAATTTTTTAAAGCTAACTTCACTTTTTAATTTTTAATTAAATTTTTATTTGCTTTTTTGCATTTTGTATTTATTCCATGTTCAATTCAAATTCATTCTAATTATAGCAGTGGGGATTATCTACATTCTTAGAGTCAGTACTTTTTTGTATAGATCTGCCATTTTACACTGTGCTTTTTCAAGCAGCAATTAGTGCTTTTGCTACAATTAACTTTCTGAGTGACCTTTTTGGCAGAGTTTAAAGTAGTTTTAAATATGGCATTCCATTGCCTTAACAATATATATAGCTGCTGGAACCATCTGCTATTATAAATTCATTGTGACCTTTTGTTGAGTTATTTTGGTGGATAAATAAGAAATCTGACTTTTTCTTAGAAAGCCTTCAAATCATTAAGCTTTCCACTGAGTTAATAGGAAATGTGCTTTGGAAATGTTGATTTTAGCAGTTATTGAGTTACTGCAAACTCCTGTTAGAAATTCAAAACAAAATGTCAACATAGAAGAAGATGCATAAAGGAATAAAATCTTATCACACTCATGGCTCCCTGGTGGTTTTATCTAAAATGAAGCAGAGTAGGAAGGACTTTTTTGAGGCAGTCTAGAAGATGGATAACAGCATTAACCTTTATCAATACTGTGGTATACATTGCATAACAATACTTAATATATGCCACTGCCAGAGCAACCACATACTATATAAAATAAGGCCATGTGTACCTAGCAGGATACACTAAATCATTTTTTCTGCCTGCCCAGTACAATCAATTCAATTCAATTTGATTCAATTCAATTCTCTGTATACCTCTTTGTTACCACGTAGGTTTTTAAATATATGAAGTATATGATTGATTAACTGAATTTATTCACGTTGTTGCTGGTTGTTCTTTTCCTCTCCTTCCTTCCCAGCATTATGGTCTTTTCGAGAGAAGCGGGTTTTCACATTATGTGTCCCAAAATAAAATAATTTGAGCTTAATCATTAGTGCCTCAATAGGAAACCTTGGGTTTGTCCATTTTCACCATTGTTATTTATCTTAACTTTGGAAGTTTTAATATTAGACAAGATACAGGTCTAGAAATAAAAGGTGAAACATACAAATTGCAAGCATTTGCAGATGATTTGGTATTTATTCTAGAAGACCTTCGGAGACAATCCCTAAACTACTGGAGAAGATAGAACAGTATGGAGAAATAGCAGGACTGAAAATAAACAGAGAAAAACTAAAGTAATAGTTAAAAATGTCTCAGATAAGCAAAAACAAAAATGTCAGAAAAAATAGAACTGCAAATAGTTAAAAAGGTTAAATACCTGGGAATATACTTAAGAGCAAGATGTTCAACGATAATAGAAGATAATTATACAAAATTATTGAATCAAATAAGACTGGACTTGGAAAATTGGAAAAATCTGCAACTGTCGATATTAGGAAGAATTGCTACAGTGAAAATGAATATATTACCAAAAAATTTGTTTCTATTCCAAACAATACCTATAAAACCTGAGAAAAAATTCTTTGAAGATTTAAATTCATTAATTTTGAAGTTCATTTGGCAAGGAAAGAAAGCTAGAATTAAGATGAAAATGTTACAAGAAGCCAAAGAAAATGGAGGTTTTGGTTTGCCAGAGTGAGTCTTATATTAGCAAGCATCTGTATTAACATGGGTAAAAGAATGGATAACTCTTAGAAACAAAAGGTTGTTATATTTGAAGGGACATGATTTACAACTGGGTTGGCACGCTTTTTTATGGTATGGGAAAAATAAAATCCATAAGTACTTTCAAAACCACTATATATGAAACGCATATGGGAAAAAATAAAATGTAAAATATACTTGAAAATTCCAGGATGGCTTTCAACAATGGAAACATTTGTACATCCAAATTTAGTTAATTTTGAAAAAAATTAGACATACAGAGATATTCTAAATTCTGAAGGGAATTTAAAATCTAAACAAGAAATGGAAAATCAGGATATAAATATATCATGGTGGGCATACTTACAAATGCAAGTTAGATATGATAAAGATATTAAACTGTATGGATTTTATGAAGCAAACTTTGTTTAATAAGATATTATTAACCTCTGATGAGAAATTAATTAAGAAAATCTATAATTTTCTATTGAATTTGAAAATGGAAAGCGAACAAGTTAACGAAACAATGATAATATCGGCAAATTTTTTTGGATATAATATAGAATTAGAAAAATGGCAAAACGTATGGGAAAGAAATTATAAATTGACAATGTCAACTCCTTATAAAGAAAACTTATATAAAATGTTTTATAGATGGCACTTGCCACCAGCAAGATTAGCAAAAATGTTTAAAAACATGTCAGATAGATGTTGGAAATGTAAACACAAGTCAGGTACTTATTACCATGTTTGGTGGACATGTGCCAAAGCAAAGAGTTATTGGAAAAAAATACATATGTGGCTAGAAAAGATGTTGGGAAAACATGTAGATTTTAAACCTGAACTTTTTTTATTAGGTATAATGCCAGAAAAGACTGATAAACAAAGCATATATTTGATTTTACATGTAATAACAGCGGCAAGAATTATATTCGCACAATATTGGAAAAATGAAGAAATAATTTAAAAAATGAAGAAATAATTTTAAAAAATACTAGAATGTGCGGAGATGGACAGACTGACTTTGAGGTTGAAAGAAAAAGAAGAAACAGAATATTATCAAACTTGGGACTTATTTTATCAATGGCTAGAGAAAAGAATAAAGGATTAGGAATTAAATCTGTATTAGTGAATGTAAAACTCAGATAACACGTTTGTTGAACAAGTACTATTGAATGTATGAAAAAATCAATAAAAATCTTATATAAAAAAAAGAAAACCTTGGGTTGATTTGTTCAGTTATATATAAATGATACTTGGAATGTATGGGTAATTTCACAACACAATTTTCTTAACCTTTTTCAGTTTCTGATCCTTGAAAAATAATGTATGTAAGGGAAGTAGACTGTGCCTTTAAGCACAGTGTCCATCTTCTCCCCCACTCCATAATTTTTCTCTCTACTAAACAGAATAAAGTGGGGATTAATTTGACCTTCTTTCTCATGCTTTCCACTTTCCCAGAACTATGTTGCAATTTATCCTTCTTTCTCCCAGTTATTCCATTCCTTTCCCAAGATCATTTACATCCAGTGCTTTGCTTGCAGTGACTTCTCTTAAAACAGTAGTGTCACCAGGGGGACCTGCGTTCCCCAGTTGTTGAACTTCAAATCCTATAATCTCCATCATTGACATGCAGGCTTGAACTGATGAAAATTAAAATCCAACAATAGGATGTAAGGATAAAGCAAGAAACTATGTTGTACTGCAGCTGATGATAATCAACAACTTGTGTATTTGATCACAAAGTGATCTGAAAACTATACATTGTTCGTCAAGTTAAAGAAATATTTTCAAAAGAAAACAAAACTACATAGAAAATTAACACTGGAAATAGAACAGGCTAGTTTATATGCAAACTCTCATCTCTTATGATTTTTCTCTTTGTTCAGAAACATTTTTTTATTTACTTTTTTTCACTCTGTTTAGTTACAATAAGCCCAAAAATGGTCATTAAAGGTGTCTGGCAGAGAAAGAATAATGAAAAGGGTTTTATTTATTGGCCCCAAATAATAAAATCATACTAAAATATAACTGTAAAATAAACACGCAAATTCTGATATTGATACATTTTTAACAATTCTTCATTCCTAATACAGTATAATGAAATAAATAATTTTATTATATTCAGGATATCAAATTACAAATGTATTAATCCTTAAAACAATTCAGCATGTTTCAATTGGGTATAATATTTTACCAAGCCCCACTTAGGAACTACATATATTTTCCTAAACAAATATATTTTTTTAAACAAATTCTAAAGTTTAGGTATGCAAAATTTAAGATGTATTTTCTTTTCAGATTTAAAAAGTTCATAGAGCATTTCTTTCATCCATTGCAAAGGTGGACAAAACATTTCAAACAAAAGTAGTGTATTTCAGTAAGATTGGTAGTGGAGACACTAAAATCAAAGGTCAAAAAAGAAAAAGAAAATGGCAAGATATTTAATAAAGGAGAATAGAAATATGGCATACTAATTTTGAAAAGGACCAATCTTTGAAGAAAAGTGACTGTATTCAATAGCCACTTCAATGGGACCTTGCATACAGCTATTCTACTATCAGCAGGGAATAAAAACAATATTAAAAGACCCAGGAAGACATCCCCTTTCAGTGCTTCTTATTTGCATTGCTGATTTCTATGTCTTGATTAAAAAAAAAAAGACAGATGTAAGAAAAAGTTATCTGCAGAAGATAATGTTGCAGAACCATCAACTCTTCCTTGGCCTTTCCTTCTGTTAGTCACAGGAATAGGCATTTGCTTATAATTGACTCCCCCCCCCTATTCTTTGAAATCTTTCTGTAAACTATGGTAATCTATGCCCTTCTCACCACCTGGTTAGACTTCTGTAATGTGCTATCCATGGGCCTGCCTGTAGAACAGGGATCCTCAACCTTGGCAACTTTAAGACTTGTGGACTTCAACTCCCAGAATTTCTCAGCCAGCTTTGCTGGCTGAGGAATTCCGGGAGTTGAAGTCCACAAGTCTTAAAGTTGCCAAGGTTGAGGACCCCTGCTGTAGAATGCAGTTGATCCAAAATGCCATGGCCTGCATACTTTTTGGCTCCTAGCATTGGGATTATATAGCATTAGTTTTGGGTTAATAATCAGTGTCTGGGTAAAGTTTAAGATGCTACTACTAACCTATAATTACAATGACCATACGCCCTTTATTATAAATGATAGTCCTTTATTTCAGAAAGCTGTCCTTTAGGTTTATTTGTTTTTCAAAAAACTCACTTTTGTCCTTCATTTTGGTCATTTAACTTTCACCATACAAATAGCATCACCATGTTTCACATTCATATAAAATATGGAAATTTTTAAAATAAATTTATATATACTGATTGATTTTATGTAGTTTTATTAGAATATGCAATTTTGAACTCTATTTTTTTCTTGGTTTTGCTGTTGAATATGTATGAATAGAATAGAATAGAATAGAATAGAATAGAATAGAATAGAATAGAATAGAATAGAATAGAATAATAACTTTATTGTCACTGTACACTAATAGACATACATTAAAATGAAATTTCATTGCATACAGCTCTCAAAGGGTCACCACCGCCAATATACATAAATATGACAAAATAAATAAATAAATAAATAAATACAGAATTATACATATACCCAGATGTATTATATGACACAGAGAAACAACAGTCTAGTTCGGGTTATGTATACATGTGCATGGCGAGAAAAACGAACCTTGCGAGTTTACCAGATGGATGGCATAGGGAACAAAGCTATTACAGAATCGGGTAGTCCTGCTAGAAACCTCCTCCCAGAGGGGAGCAACATAACCAGACCGTAAAATAGATGTGTGGGGTCTCTAACAATGCTTTGAGCTCTAAGCAGATAGCGCTTATAAGCAGCATCCTGAATACCAGGAAGCGAGCTTCCTCTGATCTTCTCTGCTGTCCTTACCATTCTCTGTATGGACTTTCCATCTGAGGCACTGCTGCCACCAAATCAGACAGTGATGCACTTTGTTAAAATGCTCTCAATCATGCCTCTGTAAAAACTGGCCAGGACAGAAGGAGAGAGATGTGCTCTCCTCATCCAATGCAGGAAATGCAGGCACTGGTTTGCACACTTCACTAAGGATGAGGTGGGAGAGACCAATTCAGATTGTTAGTTATCTGTACCCCCTAGATACATAATACTGTTGACCACCTCTACAGCTGCATCCTTGATACTGAGTGAAGTATGACTATGCCGCCTCTTTCTAAAACCTACAATGATCTCTTTTGTTTTATCAACATTTAGAACCAGGTTACTTTTATTGCACCAGTCCACCAGAGGCTTCACCTCTTCCCTATAAACATCTTCATTGTCATCCCAGATAAGACCCACCACTGCCATGTCATCTGCATACTTCACAATATGATTTGTAGCAGATTTGGCACAGCAGTTGTGGGTCATCAAGGTGAACAGTAGTGGACTCAGGACACAGCCCTGTGAGGAACCAGTACTCAAGGAGATGGAATTGAAAATTTTCTTTCCAACTCACACAAACTGGGGCCTATCAATAAGGAAATCAAGTATCCACTTGATTTATATATGTATGAGCAAACAGCAGTCCTTACTAGCAGTGATGATGGTATCTAGTTAGAGTAATGAAATGTCTGCAAGAAAACAGGCAAGGTCAGAGAGCACCAAGGACCCCTCGTATGTATGTATGTATGTATGTATGTATGTATGTATGTATGTATGTATGTATGTATGTATGTATGTATGTATGTATGGAATGATATAGTTATGCCCTCTGGATAACCTGAGCCACAGATCCAAGGGAACCATGATTTTGGAAAGTAAAAAAGCACCCTGAATAGATCCAGTCAAAGAGCATTGGAAAGCAATAATTGATAGGGCATTCCATCTTCCTTATACTTTCAGGATCCAGTTAATGCTCAACTTTGAGAAATAGAACTATGTATGTGAATAGTCCGGCATCACAAAGGAAAGGTAATTTGTTTCCCATCTCACTTTTCAATACAGCTTTTCTCTAGGTGTGTCATCAGGTTCTCATTGATTTTGTCATCCTAATGAAAACAGTGGTACATTTCATTGCAAGCACTGCCATTTCTAGCATGTGTGTGACATCACCCACCCATGGATGCCACAGCTTTTTTCTATTTTATTCTCCTGTCCCAGTGAAAGCAATTCCAGTGTAAAAGGTGCTTCTTCCTAGCCCATGCATGCATGCCTAGATGTGATTGCTCATACAAACAACCAGGAAAGAAAGAAAGTCAAACATTCTGACTTTCTTTGCTGCAACAAAAGTTTATATTTTTCTTTGTCTTCTATAAACAAACACTGTTTAAAGTGAATCCTCCCTTGAAATTCCCCCATTTCCCCTTAGGCTCTCCAAGATGCTGCTTGATCTTTCTATCACTGGATTCAAAATACTATTCTTGGACCCTTTTCTTTTGTCTCAGGTAATTGACTGATGTGCCAAATTCTCCAAAAATTTCCAATTGCTTATTAGTTGATTGCCCGTGGCATGTAACTCCTAATATTATTTAATATGTTGTATTTATTGGCTATTAGTTAGAGATTTACTTTTAGATTTCTAGAACTGTTAAATTACCTATACTGCTAAAGTGCCACCAGAATTGGCACTGCAAGAGCCCTCAGCTAATAATAACACAGTATTTTTATATTTATATGTAATACAAAGTAAGGTGATTATCAGAAATCCTTGTGAAGTCATGGAGCAGTAATAATTAATGGTTAAAAAATATCCATCCAGCCCTTTGTTTTTCTTTGAAGTGTAAATTTAACAATGCCTCATGAGACTTGGGAAAATTGCTTCACCATCCTGTCAACTCGTTAGTTTGGAGTATCTTTGTGAATGACCAGACATGCTGAAAAGACACTGCCTTCCTTTAGAAGAATTTCTGGGAGACTGTCAGCTGCTTTTTCTCTTGCAGGTTTTATCATGTCAAAATGATAAGAGAATGTGTCAGTTGTTATGCTTGCTAAGCTTAAATTGCTGGCAGAAGTAACGAGAGCAAAATATAAGCGTGCTTTTACTTCTGCATATTTGAATATCAGGTCTTTTCCAAGGTGTGTGGGATTTTTCCCCTCTTAGATTATTAAAATTATTCCCCAAAAAAGGATATATCTTCTTTTTAATGGATCATAGAGAGTATTGAAATAAAATCTTATGTTTATTTAGAAGTAAATTCAACTCTGTGCTTACTTCCAGAAAAGTGGTATATTTTATTTTATTTTATTTATTATTAAATTTATATGCCACAATCTCAAT
Organism: Azemiops feae; assembly: GCA_023970755.1. NCBI lineage: Eukaryota > Metazoa > Chordata > Lepidosauria > Squamata > Viperidae > Azemiops > Azemiops feae. Next base: position 3,363,720 of record JALGBA010004287.1, read on the forward strand.
ATCCAAAGCAATTCTGGATAGTTTATATAATAAGGCTGCAACCCTACAATCACTTACCTGAATCTAAATGAGTTTATTTCTGAATAGATACATTTTCAGATTATACTAATTTCTATCAGATAGGAAGTACCAAGAGGAAATCTGTGATCAAAAGCGCTATCTGTGGTTTATTATTCCATTCTTCTTTTAAAGTGCTCCCAGGATGGTTTCCAAGAGCAGTTTTGTAACTGCCCAATATTTATAATACTGTATAAAATTTAGGACTATCAATATTCTTCAAACAAAAATGATTTGGAACATCCAGTAGTGTATATTTAAAAAAAAAACTCTTTAAAAAGGTAATTAAAGCAGTCGTTTCATTTTCCCAGTCCTGCTCAGCTTCTTTGAAAGTGTGATTCCAAGTCTGGGGAGGATCAACTTAAAATGGATATGTGTGTCATGGAAGCCAAGTCATTTGGAATCAACTTCTGAAACAGCAATGCAAGCTTGGAAAAGACTTGGCTACTTTTAACAGTTCAGAAAGGTGCTTCTGATATTTCCATGAATGTTCTGAACCAACTCTTTTGAATAGTTTGCACAGTGCAACTATAATATAGAACGCAAAAGAAAAGGCATTGGGGAAGGAAAAAGAAAACTCTAATATGGAACAACTTTTTTGTAATAGGATGCAATTAGGAGGGGAAACAAATGGTTGCTTCAAACATCAAAGGATTGGCTTGCTTCCAATGCATTCTTCTGCTACAATTGTATAGAAAGGTGTTGCAACTGACATCCGATGAGCTATTGCTATTTCCCTTCTCTCCTTGTTTTAGATCATGAGTCTCAAAGCTTGGCAACTTTAAGAATTGTAGACTTCAACTACTGGAATTCCCCAGCCAGCATGGCTAGCTAAGGAATTCTGGAAATTGAAGTCTAAAAATCTTAAAAGTTGCCAAATTTGGAGACCATGTTTTAGATTACCAGCCATGAGCTACAAAACTTCATGGCCACTAGATTGCATCAAATCTAGGAAGTCATCTAATGCTCCTCTGGATTTCTGCAGCTCAGATATAGTTAAATCCAGGATATAAAATTATTTAGCAGCACCTAAGACAGCATAATTTACATTCTAAGACAGAATTCAAAAGGTTGTGAGATTACAAAAAACAACAACCAGTAAAATAGCTGTTGAAAACTCATCTGTAATCTCTGACACGATTGAATGAAAATAATAAAAAAAAACCAGCTATGAGATGTGCTATGGTTTCCTTAAAAGGGACTTTTAGAGAATCACTAAAAGAAAAAAAGGAAAAGAAACTCTGCCTTTTTATACTCAATCTGGAGAGCAAAGAAGAGTGCTGTTGGAAGATGCTGAAAGGGCCAAAATGGCTTTCCTGGCTGAAATCACATCACAGAAGTCCAGGAGACTGAGGAACAAACAACAGAAGGCTGGCAAATCATCCATTAAATATAATAGAATGCTGGCCCTGATTCTGCTGGAACTGATTTGAGAGGTTTGTTCCAGAGGAATTTGTGTATGGTAGAAAAAAATGCTTGCACAAGTAAAGTCCAGTCAGCATACATCTTCTCTCTCCAGGGATTGTATAACATTGCTATGCAATGCATGGTTATTTCTAGGAAATCCTGGAGAAGACCTAGAAAGGGCTCCTGGAGGAAGCCCTGGGGAAGTCCTGGAGAAGAACTAGAGAAACGCTCCTGTAAACACTTGATGTAGCACAGAGCTTTCCTAAATTAAAAGTTACATTCGGGTAATTTCCCAAACAATCTGTATGTATGTTTATTTTTTTTAAATGTAATGACCATCTAAATGTATCTTTACTGGATTTAAAAACAGTCTTTCTGAAAGAAGCAGTTGAATGGTGAATTGTTGAGGATCCACATACAGTATTACTAATTATCTACAGAGAATAACATTATAATGCTAGAGAAATAACCTTGGACAGAAAACTGAAATATTTAATTCTGAAATTGCTTTCCATGTTTTATGAGGACTCAAAACAGCAGGGAAAAGATGCTGTATTTTATGAACACGTCCCTGGGCCCAGGGTTTGCAAACAGCAGGGTGGTGACAGATACGGAATGCTGAAAGTTTGATACCATTTTTGGAGACCAGAAATTAGAAGAATTTTAACAACTCTTTTAACACATTTTTTTTCTAAAAAAATCAAGTTCTTGAATTAAATATCACTAGGGTAGATAGTAACATTTTTCTTTTCTCAAAAAACATACACAAGTGTTTTGCATCATTTGGACACAGGTTCAGTAGCTAATCATACTGTTTTCTAGAGTTGAGTTCAGGCATTAATTCTATTTTGATTTACTTTAAACTACAGCAATCTGGTATTTTTCTTTGTATTGCTGCTGCGCTGCAGAATTCGTGAGTGGTTGATTTTTTTTTTCCACTAGTGGAAACTCCTCCCGCCTCTCCCAGTTCCTGAGCTCAAGCCAGCCACTATATTCCCCTCTTTTTGAGGACAGTCTGTCCCTGTATGCATTGGTTGCAACTTAAACCCCACTCCCCGGCCCGTTCAATTGTGCTGCCATGGCAACATGGGAAAAACAATATCCAGATATGAGTAACATGCCTGGTAGCAAAAGTGGCTGCATGCTATGATTTCACCATCATAATTGACAAATTGTGTTTGTTTTTAAATCAACAAAGGAATAGCAGAAAGATGGATAGAAAGCCATTAGAGAATTGTAATGTTTTCTTTTTACAATGAATTTTCAGAAATCATGCTTTCCTTTATAGCAGTCTGAGAATTTGAGAGGAACTATTAGATAACACACAAAAATACATATTTTGAAAAAGGTTGGATTGTGTGTGCATGTGCTATAAAATGTATTTTATTTTTTAAGTAGGGGTATTGAATGAGTGTTGCTCCATAATTGCGGTAGTTCAGGGGGACTGGCTGGTTAATGGCAGTTTTTGCCCTCTCCTATTGGACATTGAAGGATGGGGTGAAGAAGAAGGTAAACACTGATTAACTATCAAATTCTTGGTATGTTCTCCCTCTTTTGAGATTTTCAGAATTGAAGATGATTGTGGGTGAGATTCAAACAACTTAAGTAATTTGTGAGAAAAACTTCCAGTAACTGTAAAAAAGAGATCTGGGAAATGCAGAACAATAGTCAGAAGATAACAATGAATACATCAGCTAAGGCCATAGAAATAATTAAGGAAGGAAAACTGACAAAAATCAGAGAAGATCTAGGGAAAACTAAACAGTTTAATGAACGCAAATTTCCTATGACAGCCGAGAAGAGATAAAAAAAGGTATATTTGAAATTAACAGTATAAAAATAAAAAAAAATAACAGAATAAAAAGAATAAGAGATTTAAGAATAGCAGAGAAACCCTGGGAATGTTCCAATCTTATGTTGTTTTCATAAGCAATTAATGATGGAACATAGTATGAAAAAAGATATGGAAGAGATACAGAGAGAACCTGCAGAAGACCAGTAACTGAGTAACCATTGTTATCTTTCTTTTTGCACTCAAAAATATGCCCTGACTAAATGATTAGTTAGAAACATACATTCTGGTTGATTCTAATATTTTTGCCAAATGACCAACACAGTGTGACAGCTAATAAGATTGAGGCAAGCAGATTCCGCATCTATACTGCAATGTTTATTCATTCTTTTATAATTTATAAGAAAAGGGCATATGCCTAGCAATACAAATGTTAAAGATTATCAAGTTATTGAATCATGTAAAATAATATAATTCCCAAATATAGTTTACATTTAGGCAGAACCAAATTCCTATACTTCTGATTTAAATTAAGCACACATTTCAAAAGGCTTTGTTGGTTTTAATTAGAGTTGGCAAACATTTTGTTTCTTTATTCCACTTTCTTTCTCTTTCAGGAAGATAAGAAATGCACATGGTCAATGTAACTTTCTAAAGCCCAACACCAAATAAAACTGCTATATCTAAAAGACTGATCTATGACACTAAATAAAAACTGGTACCCATAGCTATTTTTCTTCAATATGATGGCTATAGTAGTGATAATTTACCATATGGAGTAATCATCTTTGTCTTAGTGAGTCTTTTGATAAGTAGAAATTGTGTTTGGTCATAAATAAATTGGCAATCATACATATACATAATTTATCATAGAAAATGTGTGTATCTTAAATAATAGACAATGTTAAGCAAAGAACTATGATCCAAAGAGATGCTATCGTGGATATGATACCACAAATATCATGGACTGTAATGATACACTTTTCAGATTACTTAATAATGCATTGTGGTATTGCAATATTTAAATTCTACACTCTTCACTTTGCTGATACAGATTCATGGAATAATGTTGTATAGTCAAATGTTTATTAACCATATGGATTACTACATTGTCTGTGGATTTTCTGAAAGTTATCTACTGGCTTCTATTTTATCTGATCAATAAAAACAATAAATATCAATAAAAAAATTAAAATCCCGTAAAAGGTATAGCAGTAAATTCAGTCCTATGGATGTGAATTATTTCAAGATTCGCTCTTTCAAGATCTCACTGTGGCCCTACCACAACATAGGCTTCAATAGAACTTAAGAAGACAGGTCAGCTTCTGCTCCAGAAGAAAGATTACAGGATTTTCTCAAGACTTCTAAGGTAGAAATTTCCCACCAATGGGGACTTCTACTTCATTGTATCTCTGAGCAAATAAGAAAGCTGAGAGAAATGCACTAGATGGAGAATTTTTCCTCTTTTGCATTGCCAGCTGGTTAATACTCCATTCTCTTTCATTCATCTACCAATGCTCCAGGTTTTAGACTTACAGATTGTCCTCACTTAATGACCATTCATACAGTGACCTTTTAAACTTATGGTGATGCTGAACAAGTGGTATGACTAGTTCTTGTACATATAATGGTCTCAGCATCCCTATCATTATGTGTTCACAATTTGTGACCTTCTTTGCTAGCTTCCACAAGCAAACTCAATTGGGGAAGCCAACAGGAGGTCACAGATGGTGATTATGTGATATCCTTGTTTAATGATCCATTGTGTTTTGCTTAATGGTGGCAACCAGAAGTTCTGGAATTTCCATCAGTAAGTAGCACAGTCCTATGTTGTCACACTTTAAAATCACATCCCTTAGTGATAGAAATTTTGGTCCCAGTTATCATAGTTAGCTGAGGACTACCTGTGCTTGCTCATTATATTCCAGAAGTCTTTTTTCCTATTGAGTCCACTTATAATACTATAGATTAGTCACAGGTTGTGCCTTTGCAGATTCTAAGGTATGTTGGCTTGGTCTCTGAAAATCTGTTGTTTCATTTTTTTTCATTGTTGTTCAGAGTCCATTTTTGGCTTTAGATTGCTGACTGATGTGTTTACTTCTTTGTTCTCCATTCTATGTTTCATGTCCTTGTTCCATTTCAAAATTGCCTTTTTTATCTCATATTTTAGATGCTGTATTTTTCAATTTCACTTTTGTTGTACTTGGTTTTGTACTGGATGTCTTTCAAGTTTATATCTGCTCGTTCAAGATATCCCTTTCTTGAATATTTTTTGAGTCTGGTATTTTAGCATCCCACAGTTCTTTCTGTTATCCCTGTGTAACAATCCAGAATTGGGAAACCTTTTTTACCCAGGTAGATGATTCCAAAACTACAGACCACCAAATAAGAGGAGGGAAAAGAAGAGCTAATTCCATGCTTCTACATGAGTTAATCCTATGCTTTTCTCTTATAGTCAATATGTACAAGGCATGATTTTATCACATTGAAGGAGATCCATGTTAGTCTAAAAAAACACACCAAACAGTTCTGGTTGCACCTTGTCTAACTAACCATTTTATTACAAGGTATAAGCTTTTGTGATATGCAGTTTACTTCAAAAGATCCAAAGTGGCTAGATGCACAGAAGGAACTATATTTCACAAAAGCTTATACCTTGCAATAAAACTTATTAGTTGAAAAAGATGTCATTAGAAAGTTCTGGGGTGGCCTGTAGAGGATAGTTGGAATAGCCTTGAGAGACAGAAGAAAGTTTCACTACGGAAACAACAGTCAGATAAAAGAGTACTGAGTCCAAGGCAGGAATGTAACCTTGGTAAACAACTCAGACAAATACGTCCCATTCTCCAAATGGAAGAATCATCTCCATGTATATTATCAGTAATTCTCTCTTTTACTATATTTAGCCTAGGAATGCAAGTATAATCCAGCCCAAAGCCTATTGTAATAATAAAACTACTGCTATTTGAATTGCCTATATCAGGGGTCTTCAAATTTGGCCCTTTTATGACTTGTGGACTTCAACTCCCAGAATTCCTCAGCCAGGCACGCAAGTCATAAAAGGGCCAAGTTTGAAGACCCCTGCCCTATATGCATGTGTCTTGCTGAAACCTGTCACATTCACCCATATATCCTAAACTAGTTTTCCATCAAAGACCAAGCTGAAAGGCAAATAATAGGAATAACTACAAGAGATATTAAGAATCAAGACCACTGGCTTTGTGAAATTGCTGAATGTGATCAAGCTAGTCAAATGATAGGTTTTAGCATCAAACATTTTAAATAAAATGAATCAGAACGTAAAAACAATGACTGAAATATTTTTATATTCAAAATAAATAATATGGACAATTGAGTATTAAGAAATATAAATAGTCACAGAATAACATCCAAAAGCAATAAAGAAAGGATTTAAGACAGGAGAATGACCTTAAAAATGTAATCAAAAGGAATTGTATAAAGTTATATTGTAAATTTGTATCTTCCAGAGCATGTCATAATTTTCCTGGTTTTATGCTATTCAATTATAACTTACTCTGAATCCAGTGAAATCGGTCATAGATCTTTATACTTTCATCGGAGTGAAATAATGGAAAAGAGAGGAGAACAAAATAGACAAAGAACAGAAAAGAGTTCTGAAGTTTAGTGAAATAAGAAATGTGTAATGTTTTCTTATATTTTCTGGAAAATATTTTTATAGTGATCATATAGATCATTCCATTACACATGCAAAGTGTGGAATTTCAACCATGCAGTCATTCCCTCCATCTTGGTTTTTTAAACAAGAACTATTTGATCGTTTCCTTATATATCTCTCTTTATTGGCCTTACCATCTCTAAAGATCCTATTTCCTTTCCATCCTGCAATTTTAATTTAACAGCTCCTCTGGCTTGCATCAGCCTTTTGTGTACTTTTTATTTATTGCATTTTTATTTGTCTTTCATTTGAGAGCTTAAAGTAATGTACACAGAAGCCTTCAACATACACACAATAATCTATTACCGATGCCTCCATTGCAAAGTAGTCTGGCAGAGATCCTTGGAGACAGAGAGGTGGGGAGCTGACTAGCAAGTAACAGGAAAAAAAACACTAAACTCTCCAAAGATATAGAGAATCTGCTGGAGTTTATTCTCCCTGGTCTTGAAGATATAGTGACAGGGATTAAAAAAAGAAAATCACACCCAGGGTTTGGGGAGGCTGAACACCATCAGCAGCTGCCTCATGAAGAGCCAGACTGAGTGCCTGTCAGCAGCAAAAGAAAAAGACAGCCAAGGTCAGCTAAGGGTGGCAAACTGCAGGGTGGCAGAGGTGCAGGAAAGTAGGGATGGTGGGGTAAATCTTACCCCCAAAGGATAAAGATTAGGGAGAACAAGCAGGTGTATGGGAGGGAGACTGCATGCTGCAGTAGTAAATGCAGGTGAGCTGCCAAGTCCCCAAATTTTGATCATGTGACTGGGTGTCACTATGACTGGCTGTATTCAATCAACACTGTTATAACTCTGAACAGAGAATGAATCTACTCGAAGGAAGGGCTACATGTAAGCCAGTCCTTACTTGTATTCTCTGCCCCTTCCCTTCCCTTTAAGAACTACCTTCCAGCTTGAGGAATCAGCTCTCTTCTCTGCCTGGGCAATAAATCAGGTCAGGCAGCATAGAGGGGTGGAGGAGTTTATTTATTCAGGGTATTCTAGCAGATGCTTTCTGGGCAAGCTTCTCTTCACGCTAGCGGCCACCTCCCTCAATCTTCTTCTCCAACTATCCCCCTCAGACTCCTTCATTAAAGCAGATCCATAGGGACTTCCGGTTCCGGTCGCAGCGCCTGCGGTCGCGCAAAGAGTATGTTCTCTTTGCCAACCGGTTTCCCCCCGCTGGTAGACCCTGGACAGGGTCGAAAGTCACCCTGGAGGGGCGACCACCATGGAGGAGGACACTCGCTGATCGCGGAGGGAGCAGGAGCTCCCTCCGCGGTCCGAGAAATCACCTTTGGGCTGACGGGGAAAAGATCGGCCAGTAACATGGCCGATCACTTAGCTGCTTCAGCCGAAAGTCACAGCAACATCTAAGCAAAAAGAACCACCGTGGAAGATCCGGGTGAGACCTTTCCTTCCCTCTTGATACCCTATTTACCTCCCTATGAAAAGCTTTTAGAAACTATTTCCCTACCTTGAGAAAGCAGCGTTCGGATACTCGGGAAAACGGGCTTTGAAAAAAATAATTAATTTTTATTGTCTATTTGAGCTGTTGGAATTCGGGGATCCTGAAAAAAAAATTCCTACTGTGACTCTTTCTCTCTGGTTGCTTGTTATTAGCTTAAGTGGAAGCCCTTAGGGAGGGGGGTAGAGTGTTTTTCTTCCTCCCCCCCCCTTCTGAACATTATTGTCTACTTTAGGGGGGGGGAAATCCTTCGGTTCTCTGGGCAGATTCATGTGGATTTAATGGTTACAATGTATCTATGAACTTGGCGTGAAGCCCAGACATCCCTATTGCAACAAAGTAACTACTTTCAGCTGAACTTTCACTCCCTGAACTTGGCGTGACGCCCAGACATTTGTATCTCTTTTGGAACTTGCTCAATTTTCTACTTGTAGTTCGTTTGACTTTATAATACAAAATATACTTTCCAGAAAAATGGATTCTCTCTTGCTTTAGGATTACAATATAATAATTGATTTTTAAGGCATCCTCTTCTATTATTACTTTGGATTATAAATTAGATATTTATAATACTGACTTGGACTATTGCTGTCTTTAGCTTTGGGTTGGGCTTGATCATTTGTTTTTTCCTATTTCTGTTTGGATCTTATATTTTATAATATTGCAATCTACCTTTTAAGTTGAACTTTCACTAAAAAAACGAAGAATGGAATCCCACCCACAGCTTAACTATGGACTTATACTAGAAATAATTTTGGAAATGAAAGAGGAATTAAAAGAACATTTTAGAATGCTCAGGAAAGAGGATGTTCCAGAGTTAAAAACTGAATCTCAAATTTTGACCGATTATGATACACAACCAGATTCACAACTTAACGAGATGGAGGAAATATATTTACAATCTACTGAAGAGGAAGATGCTACACCTCATATGCAAATGATGGAGATTTCTGATGACCAAAGGCAGAATTCAACTAAAACATCTATAATCTTAAAAGCAACAGGAATGGACTTTCAAATACGAGACATTAAAAAGGCTGACAATATGAACAAACAACGAATAATCACCATACTGATTAAGACTGATTACATAGTGCAGACAACACTGGAAAAAAGAGAAGAAGACTACGATCAGACTCAATTGTGGAAAAATGTATATAGCCAAACACTAAGATGGGAGGAGCTAGAGGCCCTATTGTGGAAACCTGTTTGGCACAAAAAGAAAGCTAGAATTAGGTTTAAAAATGAGAGTTAAAACTTTATCTGACGGGTAAAAATGGCTTTTAGAGACTTTGACTGAATTAATACTTTTGAGATTTCTAAGGTCTAAGATTTTGGTCTGAGTCAATATTGATGAATTATTGATTTGATTATGGTCTGGAATGGCAATATGGAAAATTGAAAAATTTAAAATTAAAGGAGTTGGATTGAGATTGGTGAAATATTACTGATATTTTTACTTATATTTGATAAGAGTACAGGAAATAGAATATAGTTGAGAAATATTAAAATATAATAGTTATACTATTTGTCTATTTTAGAAATAATTATTGTTTTATTATTTTATGCTAAAATGTAAAATGGTTTTAAAATATTTAAAGTCATGTTCATTTATAAAATATGTATGTGAAATAGAATAGAATAAGAGATAGAATTTAATTGAGAAGTATAAATAGAATAATTGGAATAATATGTATATGTTAGAAACAATTTATATTATAAGGGAAATTGGATACCCGAATTGTATACCATATGTTTATGTAAGGCCAAATTGGAATATGTTAATTGTAAGTTAGTTAAGCCTGAAAACAGGTTGAAATATTATTGATAGTTTTTGTTTTTTGTTTCTTTTTCCTGATTGATAAAATAGAGAGGGAATCTTTAAAGAAGTAATTTAAATTGTTCATGTATGATTATATTTCTTACTTTGTTTTATGGAGTGCCCTATCTCCACGATGAGTCTTAAGCACTTGGTTGTAAAACAAAACAAAAATCAATAAAACTTGTTATAAAAAAAAAAAAGCAGATCCATAGGCACTGATTCTGCTGTTCATATTTACTCAAAAGGAGACTGGTGTTCCTTCACCACAACTTTCCTCTCCTTCTCATGTGCTTCCTATTTTCTACACAGATAAGCTGGATAATTCTCCATTAGATAATCGGAGCATCATTTACAATCAACTCAATAGATTTGTAGAAAGAGGGTGAGGAACAGGTTTACAACAGTATCTCAATGGGTGAGTGTAAAACTTTATATTGGATGACTATAGTTAAAGAAAACAAGAAATCAAGTAGTTCACGTGAATGATAGATTAATTAAAGGAAGAAAATTAGCAAATCTGATTGAGAATACATTTTCTTTCCAATTAGGTTAATACACCTGTTGTTGTTGTACACTTTGGATTTAGCCTAAGAGCATTTTCTTTCGCTCTTCAGGTTTTTACTAATTGTACATACCGTATGTGTGGATATTGGCTCAACTTTCTTAAAGTGCCTTATAGCTCTCCCAATCTACTTTGTTTATTATCTGCACACATTCTTCAAAACAGAGGCAGCCTTAGGGATCAATTTAAACATTGGGTGAAAGCCAACATCATGCAGGCAAGCTTTGCTTCACTTCTTTTTGCAGCTTGGCAGCAACCGGTACTCTCCCCAGATATGCCCTGGAAGGGAACACAGATGGGGGTTCTTTGGAGATGCCAATCCATCAGCAGACAGACGCACCAACTGGAAAAAAATCCCACCATAAGAAGTTTCTGCAGGAAAAAAAAATCAGAGCTTATGACCAAAAAATCCCAAACACAAGATCCATTCAGCCAATGCTGGATGCAAATGTGGTGAAAATAAGATTTGAAAAAGCATATGCAGAATGATCCTGCAAATTAACCCTAAAGCAACCTTTTTTCTGTAATCTCTTTCTAAAGCTTAGATACCTCCCAAGACCTCAGAATACTGCTAGGTCTTAAGTGTTAACATGCTTAAAATGAATATAATCAGTGGCTAGGTTCACATTTTGTGCTAAATTAGTATGGTTTGTAGTACAATGTCAATGACCTGATTCGTGCAGAACATTAAAATATAATCTATGATTATATCCATAATGACTGATATGATGCAACACCTAAAGGAATCAGATTTTAATTTAGAAATATGTGAGACTCACCCAGTGAGTGAAGTCATACAAGAATTTGTATATTATCCTACTTTAGGTAATATGCAAAGACCTGTCTCTTTGGAGGAGGCTCTAAAGCTGAGAAAGGTAGAAAGAAAGAGGATGACCAGCAGTAAGGTGGATGGATTCATTTACAATGGCAATGATTGCACTGTTGGAAGACCTGAAAGACCAGGTTAGGAGTAGAAGGTCATGGAGAAAATCTATGTGATTGCCAAGAGCCAACAATGATTTGATGACACATAATCAATCAATATATATCTTGTGTGCCTCATGATGGTGAGATCTTATGCCTAGATGTTTAGTATAATATATTTTGTAGGAGCAGGCAGAGCTACAGTAAGGGGCAGAATTAAGTATGTCATCAGTTTAGAGTTGTTGCATTCCCACAATTGCTCCAAAACCAACCCATCCTGAATTCTGTGGATCCTTATCTGGCACGAATTTAGTGTTGAACTTTATCTGACTAGATTCTTGTGTATAGGCTTGATTACAGATCCTGAAGTTGAAACTCAAGTACTTTGGCCACCTAATGAGAAGGAAGGACTCACTGGAGAAGAGCCTAATGCTGGGAAAGATTGAGGGCAATAGAAGAAGGGGACGACAGAATGAGGTGGCTGGATGGAGTCACTGAAGCAGTAGGAGTGAGCTTAAATGGACTCCAGAAGATGGTAGAGGACAGGAAGGCCTGGAGGAACGTTGTCCATGGGGTCGCGATGGGTCGGACACGACTTTGCAACTAACAACAACAACAACAAACTTTTAATTTAGGAAAGCTCTGTGCTACATCAAGTGTTTACAGGAGCGTTTCTCTAGTTCTTCTCCAGGACTTCCCCAGGGCTTCCTCCAGGAGCCCTTTCTAGGTCTTCTCCAGGATTTCCTAGAAATAACCATGCATTGCATAGCAATGTTATACAATCCCATTTTCTGTTGTGGAATCTGCCCTTTGGAGTATTGCCCCTGGAGATTAGATTGGTCCTGACCATGCTAACTTTCTATAAGGCCTTAAAGACCTGGTTTTGCCATTGGACTTGATTATCAGCTATGCAGATTGTTGTTGACACATCTTGATATAACTTGGCAGCTGATTATGTTACCACTCAGAGTTGCTGGCAGGTTGAGCAACATACAAATTTAATACATTATTTTTCTTAATAGTGGTAGCACAGTCATTTTTATCTCCCTACCAAGTCCTCCCAATGATCTACAATAAGGAGATGTTGTCTGAATTATTATTACACACACAGCAATGTAAAATGACACCAGCCAATTCTTTAGTTCATCTTGGCCTTTATATATATATCAAGTCCTTTAAAAATACCTAGGATCTTGTATTTATTAATTTATTAAATTTTATACCACCCATCTCCCCTACAAAGTGGTTCTGGAATCTGTAATATGTCAGCATAGTATAAGTGTGAATCCAAACAGTGTGGCCTTTTGTAATTGACAGATGGAAATTTTGCCGACGCATAGAATTTCTAAATCCCATCCAAGATTTTTGGTATGGCATCCTCTGTGCCAATAATCACTGGGGCCACCATGGCCAGTTTATGCCAAGATCTTTCAACTTCAATTTTCAGATCTTGATACTTTGTCACGTTCTCCAATTCTTTGTTTTCTATTCTACTCTCCCTGATATGGTGAGATCAATTATCCACACTTTCTTCTTTTCAACCGCAGTTAAATCTGGTATATTATGAGCCAAACCTTATGAGTCTTTCTTTGAAAATCTCACAATATTTTAACCTGCTCATTTTTGACTACTTTTTCTTCAACTCTAGGATCCCACCAATTTTTCACTTGATAATTTTTACAAATATTCCACTGAATCATTTGTATTCATGTCGTCTGTCATTGTTTACAGTCAGTTTGTGTGATCTTCCTGCATGAGCTTAGTATATGATCTATTTCTTCTGCTTCTTTGCACAATCAGCACTTTGAATCATTTGATGCTTTTTCAATTCCTGCCTTGATTACATTAGTTTGAATGGGTTGCTCTATAGCAGCCAAAGTCAAGCCTTCATATTCTTTGTTTAACTATTATGGTTAGTCTCACAGTCAGCCAGATGTTTAGATTGGATTTGGCATTTTATCCACCTATCGAATCCTTCCCAAAGACCAGGGATAGGCAGATATTGTTTAAAAGTCTTAGAGGTATCATCACAAGATGTAAGCTGTTCCAAGTAAAGTGCTTTTTGCAATTGACTGATTTTGTCAATGCTCATAGTGTTCAAATGGTGCTCCAGATGTTATTTAATTGCACCCAAGGCACTAATTACTATATATTATATTTTATTACTTTCTTTTGCCATAGTCATTCCACTTCTATTTGCAGGTCTTTGTATTTTGTTATTTTTCTAGTTCTTTCTCTTCTGTTTTGCTGTACCCAGTTACTGCCACACAGCCTTTTTAGTCTTTCTTATTGACAGTTATGTGGCAGATGTTTGAATTCTAAAGTCTCAGAGCAATTTAGCTTCTTCATCCTCTATTATTTTGTCTGTTTTGTCATCCCACCAGTTCTTGCTTGCAGGCAAATGACATTTCTTGAAGATATTCCAATGCACTATTGTTGCTACTCTGTCATGCTGTTGTTTGTAGTCAGTCTGTGAGATTGTCTTGCAGTAACTAACTAGGTGGTCTGCTGTTTCTTCCATTTCTTTGCAGAGGGGCATTTGCTGTCTGTTGCTATCTTCTCAGTTCTGGCTTTGTATGCATTTGTTCTTAAGGTTTGGTCTTGTGCATCCAGAATTAGCCCCACCCCACCCACCCAGCCCCCAACTCTTCCTTCAACTTTCCCATTCTTATTCCACCCATTTTTAATTTCCATTTCACAAAAAAGGTGTCGTGAAAATCCTGATCTTTTTTATCACACCCAGTAGACGCCCTTGTCCAAAGAGCTGTCTTTTGTAGCCAGAGCCATGGCTATTTCTACTGCTTCAGAGAGAAAGAAAAGAAAAAGAAAAGGCTCATTCTTTCCACTGTAATCTCACATTAAGTCACAAGAGTAGATTAGGTTGAGCAAAACACTCTTTTGTTCTTTTTTTTTCCCCAACAATGTTTCAGTGGCCATCTAATACAATCTTTAGTTGTTAACATTTTGTAATGGTCAGGCACAGCCTCAAGAATTGATTACATATATTGATTCAGACTACAACTGATTTACTAGCCCTAGTCTACCTTGGAGAATACATGGGTTCTGAAGGTATAAGATAATTAATTAAAAAAAAATTTGACAAAATGTCCATTAGGAGAAAAGTATTGGTAAGTAAAAGAAGTTGATGTAGTGTTGGGTGAAGTTCAGCATTCTTTTCAGCAGGTGCACAGTTGGGGGGGGGAGGGAAGTGGCATAAGATTATTTTCTTTGAAAAAGAAATTCAGTGCTAAAATAAGACTTTTCAAGTTGTTAAGAATGTACGGTTTATTTTCCTTGAAATAAAAATAATTCTGTTTGTTTGCAATGGATTGAACAATTATTTGTTGAAGCAGTCACAATTCTGTGGACCTTCAAAAATATGTGAGCTTTGACAAATCAGCAGGTTGCTTCTTTCATGCAATTATTTTCCTTTCTTTCAAAATAATAAGATACATAATTGGAATTTGCTTCTGAACACTCAAAAACCCAATCAAATTATAATTTCTATTTAATACAATTCCTCCACTGTAGACTTCATATTTATACTATTGTAATGACAAATCACACAATGGATTTATGCTTTTCAGAAGGTCAATACCCAGGCAATGACTAATAAGAGTTAGAATGAAATATATTGCATTTGAAACTTAACTGATTACTGAATTCTGATACTAAAGCTCTTGCTGGAGAAACTCTTCTGTTACTAAGTGGGGGAAAAAACATCAAAGCTAGCTTTTAAGAAATGAAATTTCTTTCTACTAAATTAAACCTCATTGATTAAATAGAACAATTGATGGCATTTGTTATTCTCTGCTTCATATTTGAAATTCAACAGAGAAAGGGAATTAATGTGGCTTTTGATATCTGTAAACTATAGCTATTTCTCATTCTTGTTCTAAACTCACATAGGTCAGTAGATCATTGGCCAAACATACAGGTAGTCCTCAGCTTACAACCATTCATTCAGTGACCATTCAAAGTTATGACAGTACTGAAAAAGTTGCTTACAACTAGTGCCCACACTTACAATTGCTGCAGCATCCGCACAGTGAAGCGATCAAAATTCACATGCTTGGCAACCAGCTTGTATTTACAACAGTTGCAGCATCTCAGAGTCATGTAATTGCCATTTGCGACTTTCTCATCTGGTTTGCAACAAAGTCAATGGGGGAAGCCAGATTCCCTTAAGGACTGCAGTGATTCACTTAACAATCATGGCAAAAAAGGGCATAAAGTCAGGCATAACTTACTTAACAACCGCCTTGATTAGCGATGGAAATTTGGGTCCCAATTGTAGTCATAAGTCACGGACTACCTGTACTTTGCATTTGTGGAGATTCTTTCGCTTAGAAGTTATAAAATGTAGATAATTGAATGTTGTTGAAATGTTGCAAGAAAACCATGATTTATAGATTTGGATAGCCCTTACTACCAAAGGCTTTATCCCAGATGGATTCCTCATTAGATCTGCCCCAAGCTCTCTCTCTCTGTGTGTCTTTCCACATTGCTTGATGTGAAACAACTTCTCCCTTCTCAGTGAGCAGAATGGAAACCGAGGCAACTGTCTACCACCCTCCACAATGTGAGGCAAGGCAAGATAAAGCAATGGAGGAAAAAACAAACCAGGGCAAGTTCCTGCATTTCTATGCCATGGAATAAAACGAAGAACTACTGTACTTTCATGTTAAACAGTACAGAGCACTTCAACAGTTCTTGGGCTGAGGAAGCAGATTCTTTCTTCCCTCCGTTCCCAACTCCCGTTGTTTACAAGCTGTGTTGTGAAAAGAGGTGCTGCTTCTCAGTGCACACTGTGGAAAGGCAGTAAATTGCCGCCAGGGCGAGAGGACAAAATTGGTCACTGCTTTTCCATGCAGTTTGTGTATGTATGTGTATAAATTAGAGCTGTCAGATCAATCTCAGCATGGTCTGTGTCCATGCTGCCGGTTATATTATTTCATTCTCTAATGGCTGCTGCTGTCATGGTTGCTGCTGGTTAGCGTTTTAAAATAGTGCTGGAAAATTTACATTCAATGTCACTTGTAACTTTGTGTAATATATGGAATTCTGTATGCAAATGTCCCTAATGTACTCTAAAAAAAAGAACAGAAAAGGGTAACTGCTACTAATAAATGTTATTTTGTTTGCTCTTTTACAAAATGCATGCTCTTTGGGGATGCATATTTCTCACATATTACGGATATGTGATGCATATTTCTCGCTTGCCACCCAATACATCTTTTTTGCTGCCCTTTTTTTTTTAAACAGAGCCAGGCTGACCCTTATGGATTTTGTTTATTGCTGTCATCTATGCTATGAAAGAATTCATTTTAGGTTATTTTAATTTTGAGATGATGGGATGCTATGTGTGAAAGCTCTTCTACAAAATATGCTCACATAATTTATAGAATGGCTTCACAACCCTACAATTCTCCCTCTTCAGTAGCTGAGTCAATTTACTTCCAGCCCATCTGCAGAGTAAGAGTACTTCTGAAACCAATATCCAGTTAGAAACACTGGAACCCTGTAGATATTGCAAGCTGTTTCCTCCTGAGAGAGAATTCTTGCCTCACACTCCATCCAGTGTGTAAGCTACAGCTAAGAGGAAAGCCGAGGTGATGTCTTTGCATCTTCCCCTCAGGCCAGGTAAAGTGAATACATAAAATTAACGAGGTTCTATCTATTCCCCTCTTCTGGGTGGCTGTGGACCAGTTGCAGGCAAAGCTCCAGTCTGTTTCATTTGCTTTTTCTTGGGGTGGGGGTGAGGAGAAGGAGGGGAAGAACAGCTGGCGTCCTCTGAAAGGGTTGAATTAAGTAGCAGGGTGATGATTTCTGAGATTTCTTAGCACTACAAGGTCAGTGGCAATCAAAACAATAATTGGAAATAATTTTCTAACTGCATTTGAAGTGGAAATTGTGATGGTCTGGAGTAGTGTTTCTGAAAATTGGCAACTTTAAGATATGTGGACTTCAGCTCCCAAAATTCCCCAGCCAGTTTTTGTGGAATTAAGAAGTTTGAGAAACACTGCCCTAGATGTACCTTATGTTTCTTGGCTTTGCTGTATAATCCTTTTTAAAAATGCTTTCCTAAACTCTACTATTCAGTTGAAATCCAGGGGAAGATGTCATAAAGAAGGGTTTTCAAATTCAGAAATCAGGTTACTAGAAAAAACATCAGAGGGATAGAAGGTTGTACAGTACCAGTAAAAATGTAGCCCAGCCTTTAAGACACACTGCAGTGATAAGTCAACACTATTGCTAAAGAGAATTCAAAAAAGATTCAGAAGACCCTTAATAAAGTTGTGGAAGGAAATTTTTCATGAAGAAAGAAAATGTTCACAAAGGGAAGAAATTTTCACAGGACTAAAACCCACAAAGACCTGTAATAGAAGGTCTTGTCCTGGTTCAGTTGTGGGGGAAAGAAAAGCAACTGATAAGAATGTCAGTTTCACTTGAGAAGAAATTCAAAAGCTTCTGTTATTTTTACAATTAGACATATACAGTGGTGGGATTCAGCCAGTTCGCACCAGTTTGGCAGAACCAATACCTAATTTTTTTGTTGAGTTCAGCAAACCGGTTATGATAAATCTGTGTTTTCAGGAACACATCTGGTTTTTGTTCAACTTCCTTCCAGGCAGGGGGAAAAAAAACCTCCCCAAAAGTCCAAGAGTGGAGGGACAAAAACCAAATGGAGATGCGGCACCTTTGATCATGTCACTCAGGCAAAAACTAGTTGGTGCTTCTCAGAGGTAATTTCAGGAATAGACATTTCATTTCTCTAGTTTCCCGATTGGTGCATATAGGAAAGGTGCCACCAAGTACTACCTTTCAGTATATCATTTTTTTATACTTAAAATAGTCATTAGGGCAGAGAACTGGTTGTTAAATTATTTGATTCCCACCACTGGATATACAGACATAAAAACATAAATCCTTTGGCTAGATAAAACAACTGCTTAAAAATTACTAACTAACCTGAGATTAGTACATCATTCTCTTTCATTATAAGACTATTGCAATTGTGTTCTCCAGCATATGCACAAATTTTCTCAAACTTGGTGTCTTCTGGAGGTGTTGGACTATTAGCTTCATGGTCTTCGAGCAATGAAAGGACTAGCCCAATATAACATCTTGTTTAAAACTTGTAACTATTATCCACATGAATAGCTGCTGCCATCATTATTAAGCCAGGGAGGCTACAGACTGAAGACATAGAACCAAAAGAAACTGCTTTTTTTCCTCACCTCATCACAATAGAGTAACCACAGAATTGTGGCAGATTATAATTTCTTTCATCTGCAAATTAAACCAAACACAATTGAGACTATTCTTGAACCCTCAAAATTGACCATACCATTGATTCAGCTTGGTGTTTGTTCATATATGGAACTTACCATAAGATTTCTTCTTGCCAAGAACTCTACAGGTTTGCAGCCATTAAGTTCCTGTTTTTCTTCCTTTCTCTCTCAAGGTGCCCACACAAAACCCCACTAGAAAGGGGAAAATAGCAATCAATGCATATATGTGAGCAAGTAATAAGGTGTCATCCATTCAAAGTCTATTTTTTGCAGGATTTGTTTCATTGTTCCATTGGGTACAAGAAACTTTCTTCAAAGTTCTCATATCTGGGCATCTATCTCAACTTCACATCAGCTGTTCAATCACTTGCAGGAAATTCTTTACTCTTCTGCTTTCTGCTAGCCTTCTCTCGCTTATATTTCTGTCATATATCCAACCTCTATGAGAGGTGCCTTAAGCAAGCTTTCCCCCATCTCTTCAGGTTGCATAAGAGATATGCATTAATTAAAGGAATATTCATTCTTTTGTATTTCATCTGCTGTAAGGAAGTGGGAAAAATTAAAAGAAATCTTAGGTACTAAGACTTTTAAACTATAGGAAGACAAATTCTGCAGAGTATTACACTGTTAGCAGTTATTTTGTACACTTTATGTATTAGGCTTACAACAAGGACTCCTGATATTACTTTATCCATGTGACCTACAGTAGCCCTTGGCCCTCTGAAAGGTTCCAGAGATTCTGGAACCTTTCAGAGGCCCAAGGGCTACTATAGGTATCAAATCCCTTCCCATCATAGTCTGTCTTTCTTCTTGCCTTGCACAATGAAAGATAAAATCTCTGAAGTATGTCAAGAGCAATCCTCTGTTTCATCCAGTTTGTTATTAGAGTATAATATAATGCATCAAAATCAGTATTTTTATCTTGCTGGTGAAAGTTATAGTTAAAAGAATAGGATTTGCTTCAAGATTTGGAGGTTGCTGTCTTTAACTGCTGCACAACAATGCATCTCATATTGGAGGACTGTTAACTATAAAAATCTACCTGCCATAATCCTTGCATAAAGCAGAAGGAAAATTGTTGTTCCCCTATGGAGCAGAAAAATAGACTATTTTCCCAGAGTAATGTTTGTCTCTTAAAACCCTTAAAGTGTTTTTAGAGTATGTAAGAATAAGTGTGTGCTTATCTTGATGTGAAGTGTATAGCGCCTTCCTTGCTGGATAATTGGTGAAATAACTACTGTTCTGCTTTCATTGGGTTGGAGATCCATATTTAGCTTATCAGCAGGCCTCAAGCAGTTGTCTGCTAAATTCACAGTGGGCTAAAAGGTTTTAGCTGAAAATGCTTTGACTTGTTACGGCAACAAAAGTTATCCACTAAACTTTAGAGCTGATGCCACAAAATGACAGTCGGCAACATCTATGAAAGGCTCCTCGGCTGGCTTAATCTTTATATCTGGGAACCAGCTGCAGATGTAAAATGATGAAGTGCCAACTGTATCTATAATCCAGGTCAGCCAACTGAGATAAAGCCATTTTCCTACAACAAGTGTTTACCTCAAAACACATTATTGATTCATATCGCCTTATCTACAACAATTCTGAAGAAGGCCAATACATTAGCAAAACATCTTAATTCCACCAAGCAGAGTTTGAGTTGCAATAAGATTTGGAGAGTGAGCAAATTAGGACAAAGTGCCTCCCCATCACAGACAGTCCTGTTTGTTTGCTAATTCTGAGCTACAAGATTAAAAGACAGAAAGGCACTGTGAGAGGTAGAAACACAAAGTTTTTAAAATGAGTATCTCATTGATAGCTAGCTAAATTGTGTTTTGCTAATTTTATACTCCAAAGACTGTTAAACCTATTCACCTGCACCATTTTTTAAGGAATATCTAACCTGTCCTTTTCCAATAAAGTTGGAACCTAATGGACAGTATAATGTATGGGTAAGGAGTCAAAGATGGATGATAAAGACCAGGTTTTAGCCTCAGGTCAGGCATGCAGCTTGCTTTATAATGGCGGGGGGGACACATTTTCTTTCTCAGGCAACCCATTTCCCTGACTTGTGTATGTAAAATAAGAAAGAACACCTTTAGCTTTTATAGAAAAGATGAGATGTCAATGCAGACTTGGGGATTCTCAAATGGGAGAATTATGTGAAAATGATAAATGCATGATCTGAATAGAATTAATGAGTTTTGTCAAGAACCAACAGTCTTGGTTGATTCTGGCAAGCCTCCCAGTTTGTAATCTCCTTCACATTTTCTTCGGATCCCCTAAGAGGGAGGTCACAATCCAGAGTTAGATAAGCCTCCAATAAATAAACAATTCTATACCAGACCATAGAACAACTCAAAGAAAAAGTGCAAGATTGGAAGATATGGAGAGACATGGCCCACAGAGTCACCAAGAGTCAGACATGACTGAATGGATAACATCATCATCACCATCATCATCATCATCATCATCCTGTTACAATGTTATATGAAATTTTATTTTCACATTGTAAGGCTCTGCAAACACCTCCCACTAAAACAGGGGTGGGGAACTATAGCTCATTGATGACCTATGGACGTCAATTTTTGAGCCAGGGAGTTGAAGTCTACAAGTCATAAAAGGGCAGTAGTTCTCTACCTCCACATGCACTATTTCTTAATTTCTTAGATTTTGGAAGGAGCAATAATATTGTGCATTTGACAAATTACCAGAAAGCAACTGTAAGTAGTTTATATATTATGCTCTTTAATCAAGTTATAAAATACATAGCAGATAGCAGTGTATGTGTGCATGCATATGTATGTATATTCACACACACATAACAGGTTTTGGTACAAATATTTGTCATATACTGTGTTCTTTGGGGCAATGCTCTTTAAATTGTATAAAGTATTCTCTGATCATTCCTGGAATCTTAGCTAAGAGAGCTATGAGTCTTTTAAATGTATAATATAAGGCAGCACAATAGCACATAAAGTTAAATACCATATGATATGGGGTGTGTTGGAACCTATTGTTGGAATGAAAATGTACTATAACCTATTTTGAAAGTTATTTTTAAATAAATTAAGGAATTCACATTAGTTTGCTTTCCCTGAACTGATTCTATTCAGCAGTGATAAAAGATATAAAAAATCAACTTTTATGAAATAAATATATGAAGTAAGACAACTTGAGGGAGATAAATTATATCTCTGACAATTCATTTGAGCTCTAACAGTCTGGCTGTTAAATAGTTATCTACCATATTTATTTGTGGAACTTGTAGTGATTATTTGTAATAATCTAGGGTTATTCTAACTATGAATTTATGCTACATTATGATAGAATAATAATCACATGTAGGAGAAGTGACAGAAAACAAAGGACTTTAGCTTGGAGATATAATGTATATTGTCACTCAAAAGATGCCTATTTTATATTTCATATTTTAACAGATGGTTTGCCAGTAGGATAGTCTGAGAAACATAATGTGCTTGTTGTGAGATTAGTGTAAAAGGAATTTCCTAATTTTAAGATTCCTGTTGCTTCTGTTGTTGGATTGTTTGTGTATAATTATGTTCAGCCAATAAAGTCAGTGGTTTAATAGTGTCAGAAGGATCAAACACCTTCTTGTCTCGCAGTTCATTCTCAAGCTGAGAATCCAATAAAACACATCAGGCAATCAGTGGATGTCAAAGAAAATATGTTTATTCAACCCAAGGTTGTGATGTAACATTGGGTGCTGTCCATGGTGAATTGCTCTTCCCTCTTCCTTTTTATAGTTTTTTTTTTTAGTTTAAGGATTTAGCCAGTCATTAGCATTAGAATGGAATGCATTAGTTTATTACAAAATTTTCTCTATCTAGAGTAAAACAATGCCCTTAAATGGGCATTTTATCTTTATATGTTTTTCTATACATAAGATATATGTTTTCCTTTAAATGCTTCCTTCCTTGCTACATGATGCACTCATTTTTTTATAATCACAGAAGCCAGTCTTTTTTGTTTTATAAAATGGCATTACTATTCCCTGTACAATCACTCGTCGATCTTTAATTTGAACCTATTGTGAACATATAAAAAAAATATTCCAACAATGATCTTTGACATTTTATCTGAATATGTTTATGTCTGTACCTATAAGATGTGAAATGCCAGTTTTGAAAGCAATATTACAATCTAGCTGCATTGTTTCTCAAATTCCTATGAAATGTGATTTTATATGCTGGTCCTTGTCTGTTTTGTGTTGTCCTCCATGCAATGATATTGGCAGGGGAAGAAACATTTATCATGCTTATGTGTCACAATATTTTAAACTTGTGCTTGCAGCATTGGTGGGAGATGAAGAGAATCACTTTTTATGCTTGACAAGTTACTGCTGTTTTGGCTACAGAATACTGATAATAAGTGTTTGGTTGAAATTAATAGAACTGAAAAGACATTTGGTATTCACAAGTTGGAAA
The DNA here is from genome assembly GCA_023970755.1 of Azemiops feae. Classification (NCBI taxonomy): domain Eukaryota; kingdom Metazoa; phylum Chordata; class Lepidosauria; order Squamata; family Viperidae; genus Azemiops; species Azemiops feae. Next base: position 3,387,176 of record JALGBA010004287.1, read on the forward strand.
CTTTTGAGTTTCAAGTTAAGATCTAACAATATGCTTCTTCTCTGTTGCCACTTGAAGTGATTACTAAGGACCAATATATTTTGTGAATATGAAGCTCCCTGGGGAACTTGTTAGCTTTTGGTTACTATTTGTTTCAAGGTATGGGGAGAAAAAGTCACCAGTCAAATTTAATTAGGGAGCAGAAATTAGAACTAAGAACAGAACTAAGGCAGAAGCTTGTCCACCCCAAGGATAAAACACCCAGACACAAACTGAGCAATGTGATATATACAGTACAATGCAGTAAGACATGTGCAGATCTGTACATTGGCGAAACAAAACAACCGCTTTACAAACACATGGCACGACATAGGAGAACAAACCCATTGGGACAATATTCAGCGGTCCATTTGTATTTGAAAGGCAAAGGACACTCTTTTGAAGACAACAAAGTCCACCTTCTGTACAAAGAGGACCATTGGTTTGAAAGAGGGATCAAAGAGCCCATCTACATTAAGATTGAACAGCTTTCTCTGAACAGGAGGGATATCTCCTGTTTACAACACAGTTCCAAGAAGGTTCCACACCCATTATCTCTATTCAGGTGACCTTGAAGGCACAGATAAACCTCCAAGTGGCCTCAAGGATTCTCTGAAAGAATGCTAATGACCAGATGACTGCAAGGAATTTAAATCCTTCCGTTCTCCACAATTCATTCAGACCTGAAGAAGCTTCTTGAATGAGAAGCGAAATGTTTTTAAGCAAAAAACAAAGCAAGTCCAGTTGCCTTTTGAAAAAATACCTTTGGGCCAACCATGGCCTGGATGACTGAGAATCTCCATAGACAGTAACGTATTAAGTCCTTTAAAATAATAATAATAAACCCTATTATTAGTTTATATGAATATTAGTTACCAATAAACTGTTTTGATACACAGATACTAAGAAACAAGTGGAACAAAAATTAGATGTTCCTGTATTGCCTAGACAATGGATCAATGCCTTAACTTCTATAGCAAGAGTGTCAATGAACCTCAAATAATTACTTATACAACAAAAATAATATTAAGATTTTATTGCATTCCATTTGTTTGCAAAAAGACGGTCAAAACAGCATTTTGTTGGAGATATAATAAGGAAAATGCTTCTTTAAAACACATGTTTTTATAATGTGCTATCTTACTAGTATAATGAAATCTGGAATTCATTTATACAAAATACAGTAGATTTTTAAAAAGGAATGATATAGTTAGAGTTATAAATAATTATAAAGTGTTACATGGGAAAGAGGTTATTTGTTATATCTTAAATTTATCTGATTATGTTTAAAATATTTGTTATTATTTCTGGTAATCTTTGTTATGGCTTGTATTTGATTGATGTTGTTTTGAGGCTTTGTTCAAGAACATAAAAGAAGGAAATTAAGTGAGTATAATAGTTTATAATAGATACGTGGGTATTTCTGGTAACCCTTAGTGAACCTTTGCCAGTTAGAGTAGACAATGATGATTTGTAGATATATTTATAGAGATTGAGGTGAGATATGGGTTAAGAGACCATTTGTTGTATTTCAAGAAATGGTAATAAATTGTTAGAGTTGTATATACTTTATATGATGAAATTATTTCTTTTTTTTTCTTCCTCTTTTCTCTTTTTTTCATTTTTTTTCACTTTTCACTTTTCTTTTTGAACATGATCTACTGATATTTGGAGTTAGATCAACTGAAATAGTCTTAGCATATTAAGAGTATTTAAGAAAGAAGTGGGCTTGAAATATACTTTGGAAAATGTATAACCTTCTGAAAACATTCCAGGTAAATAAATCGAGCTAAACATACAGACTGTCTTAGCATACAGAAGTTTTCAATAAAGGAATAGGAGAAACTAGTACTTTGTTTCTGTTCAATATGAAGATCTTCAGTCCTAAATACAACAATAGGCAAGTAAATTATATTCAATATATACAAACTTGCTTTCAGATGAGAACATTGTCACCAAATGCAACAATGACCTGATTCCTACTGGAAGTAAGCATATCAAGAGTGAAGCTTTTGATAAAATGATAGTGTGCAGGAAAGTTTCCCAATTGTTTAACTATATTGTGTTAGGGAGTTGAAAATCTTATTTACAATAATCTATTTACTATACTGTGGTTAATTATAAGAAGCAATGCCAGTTCTCTACCTAAGAGATCCAAGGCAATCCAATATGAAACCATATTGCATGGTGGTGCAGTGGTTAGAATGCAGTATTGCAGGGTAATTCTGCCCAAACCCAGGAGTTTGATCATGACTGGCTCAAGATTGACACAGTCTTTCATTCTTCTGAGATCTATAAAATGAGGACCCAGATTGTTGGGGGCAATATGTTGGCATTGTAAACTGCTCAGAGAGTGCTGTAAAGCATTGTGGGATGGTATATAAGTGCTGTGTAGTGAACTACTAGTTCTTCCTGGTAATTAGAATGGATTTTGATTTGCAATATCTTGACTAAGACTGTAACTGTTTTAAGCATTTGCCTGTAAGTAGGAAACAATGACAATTTATAGGTCATTTTTGGTCCTGGGATCTAATTGCAAAACTTTAGCAAACATAATTATTTCTACAAACATCCAAGATTGCTCTTCAGATTAGAAAAAACAAATACAAAGAAGAAATCAATGAAAAAATAGTTTAAAGTGCTCCTGAGTAAAAGCATGATTTACTGTGCCTTCTTGGCAATAAGCTGCTTATCCCCTTTTATTTCTGGTGTACCAAAATAGTTTCTATCTCTCCTACTAAATTTTTAATAGCTGTACAGAAGAACAAATCCATGAAGATTTTGCTTAAAGTGGAAGAAAATGTCTTTCCAAATGATATCATGAAAAGTTATTTAAAAATTTAGCTGGCATCATGTTAACTGGAAAATGGATCTCTCTGAAACAAGAAGAAGAAGAAGAAGAAGAAGAAGAAGAAGAAGAAGAAGAAGAAGAAGAAGAAGAAGAAGAAGAAGAAGAAGAAGAAGAAGAAGAAGAAGAAGAAGAAGAAGAAGAAGAAGAAGAGAGAAGGAGGAGAGGAGGAGGAAAGGAGAGGAGAGGAGGAGGAGAGGAGGAGGGAGGAGAGAGGAGGAGGAGAGAGGAGGAGGAGGAGGAGGAGGAGGAGGAGGAGGAGGAGGAGGAGGAGGAGGAGGAGGAATATTGTAATACAGAGTTTCCCAACTTTTTCAGACCGGCAGGTGGGGGGAGAGAAATTGGTACCGCGCTCGCCCACTGCTCACACAAGTGGAGATGCACGCGCGCTCGTCCACCACTTCTGTTTCTGAAAGGCTCAAGGCCTGGTAGTGGCCTGTGGCTCAAAGGTTGGGCACCCTTGTTGTAATAGGCAGAGCTGCCTGTCATAATTGCAGGCACTACATACCATCCACCACCATTACAGTTTCCATTTTTTTCCTCTTCAAAATTTGTTATTCCAACTCAGTGGAAGATGCCTTTACTCAGTCACATAGGATTTCTTTTGAAGTTTTTAGTGAGGAGGTTTTAATACACTGTACATTTGCACTACTTTAAGCCTACTGTGGCCATTTTGTTTTAGGTCAGGGACCCAGTAACACAGTTCTCTCTCTCTCTCTCTCTCTCTCTCTCTCTCTCTCTCTCATTATGGCATTCTGGTGAAATAGAAGTTCACAAAATGATTTTTTTTCATATTACTTCTCTATAACATTGTTCAAATAATATCTCTTACCACATTGTAATTTTAATAGCTGGACAAAACTGCTGTTATATGATGAATTCATATTTACATTGGTTTTCATCTTAAACTAGAATAAAAACAACCCAATAGCATTCTGATAAGTACTGCAGAGAATCTAATTATGTAATTGGAGAAAATATTGGATTTTTATCAAAAGAGTAAATCTGCCTCTGATTTTCAATTCCATTATCAAGCAATGAATCCTGGGGTGGTAACCCAAAATCCAGCTATGGCTACTTGAGGTGGGCAAACAGCTGAGATTTGCTATTTCCAAAACATTGAAAAGTATCCTAACAGTGACTTCAGGGCTATGGGAATGAACACCTATTGTATTTATCAGAACTCCCTCATAAATCTGTGTCAAATGGGATAAGCATGAAAGTTACAAATCTCTAGTGTACGTTTCCACTTGCTTGCTTCCAACTACTTGGTCTTCTTTGTTTAAAAAGGATTCACTTTGGAATTAATCTAACTGTAGGGAGATCAAAAAGCTACTTTCTGAACATCTGAGGAAGAAAATACAATGCAAAAAAAAAAAAAAGGCTAAAATACTTCAAGGGCTCAGAAACTAAATTTCTAAATCCCCTTGCTTGGTAAATTGTTCCAGAGGAATTTTTGGTTTAATCAATGGAACATTATTGTCTTAGATGTTTTATTTTAAACCTGCTTGAGAAAAACAATATAGGAATGTACTTAAAAAGGAAAGCAGGTAATATTTCTACAATCAGGAAGTTAACGTTCATAGTATTTTTCTTTGAACACAAACAAAAAAAATATTGTCCTGGCATACATAGACTCCTGCATATGGAAAGAAGTAGCTGATGTTAAAGCACAGGTTCTTTATGGAATTCAGTTTCTGCTATCTTTAGTAAAACTGGGGGGGGGCAGCCATCCCAAATTCCAATACAGCCGAAGGTCATTGACAGTCATAGATTGTCACAGTCAGTATAGCTCAGGATGAAGAATTTTAGATCTTCCATATACCACAGTTGGTGTTGCAGTGGCTTAGCAGTTAAGACATTGGGCTTATTGGCTGGAAAGCCAGCAGCCCAGTTTCCAGACCTGAATACCACGTGATGGGATGAGCTCCCGTTCTTGCCCAGCTCCTACCAATCTAGCTGTTCGAAAGCATGCAAACACAAGTAGATAAACAGGTACCACTTCAGCATTCCGTGATATCATGCTGGCCACATGACTGTGGAAATGTCTTTGGACAGTGCTGGCTCAGGGGCCTTGAAATGCAGATGAGCACTGCCCCCTAAGTTGGCAATGCTAGCAGAGTAAAATCTACAGAAACTCATTTTTTACCTTTACATGCCACAGTATCCATACCATATGGAAATCTGCTTTGCAATTTGTTAGAATTTTTTTTTTCATGCAAAGAAGTCTTTCCATGCTCAGGGTGCTTGTAGATTTTTTTTTTCTAATTTCTGTAAGTGGAGTTTTTGAACTAATGCTGTTGCTGAATGTATCAGAAGATGGTGTTACGGCTATGCTTTCTGTTATAAATCTTAGAATAATTCTGGCCAGAGGCACTCCACTTTTTTGAGAATGGTCCAGGAAGTATAGCTGCAAGGTGATGGATAGCTCTGGATACAACTATTACAGATTGATAAAACGGATCTACACTATCCATCAGGAAAGTTGGATTCAAATACCAATAATGAGTGGCATCAAAAAGTCAAAAGAGTTGGGAGTTGAGGCACAGCAGTTTCAAGATATATCTCTTGCAAGCTGCAATCTTTCCAGTGGTAAAGTTCCTTTTCTTCTCTCATTTTATTTTGTGATGAACAAAAATGTCTGCTCTCCAAAATAAAATTAACATGTTTCATATCGCAGGATTGTTTAGAATGCTTTTCATTTCTTTCCCTTTCCTTCTCTAATTTGGCTTTCCCTGACAAGGATAAGTGGGTCCGGAGTGCCACTTGCTTTGCATATTTATTTTTCCACATTACATCAACTAGCAACATAAACATAGGATCTACTACAATAGGAAACTGAGCACTAAGCATGCAGAAAAAGCAGAAATGCCCCCACAAACTCACATTTAAATAATGAAGAAGCCTTCCATTATCAGAATTAGAAGGTCCAAAGTAATCATTTACTGCTGTACGATTTTGTTCTTTGTCCCTTAGTCTCACTCTGTCTCTCTCTTTTACATGCACACACATACAGAGAGAGAGAGAGGGAGAGAGAGAGACAGACAGAGAGACAGAGAGAGAGAGAGAGACAGAGAGACAGAGAGACAGAGAGACAGAGAAAGAGAGACACACAGAGAGAGAGACAGAGACAGAGAGAGACAGAGAGAAAGACAGACAGAGAAAGAGAGTATGTGTTTTTCACTATGTGATTACATTCTTGTAGCTTATTGCCCTTAGGTCACTAAAGAGGAGACACCAAAGAAAACAGAGAAATAGAGGGAAAATGTGTGGAAGAAGAAACAGAATTAGCTGGGGTGTTGATGTCTTTTTACCTTTTAAGCTGACATGTAGTGGAGAGGGGCAGAGATGAATGACACTGATGCAGAGATGAGGATATATCTTAATAGGATTGCAATTTCTTACAGAAGAATAAGAAAGAGAAAAAAGAGGTATACAGAAGCCTGTTCTGATACAAATATGGATAACAATATTGGTCTGTTTCAAAATGTGGGTCAACTGGCTGGAATATACAATTTCAAACAGATACAGTAAAAAAATAGACATGCTTCTTATAAAATAATCATATGATTGAATCAGAAAGCAAAATTAGGAATTATAAAAATCTTGGCAGAATGAAAGTTTTTATTGTTTATCTGAAGCATAATATAGGATCTAAACTAACTTGCTGAAGGAGAGAGTTCTGTAGCAACATCAGCTAAAATGCTATTCATGCTTTCCCACTCTCACATCTCTTCCCCCATATTGGTGGAAAGGTCTGCAAAGAATACATGTATTTAGTGTATGGAGGCTGGTATAACTGGAATCTCTGCTCTCGTGTTTCCATATATATGAAAAAAAGATGCTCATAGCTAAATCATGTATTAATTAATTAATTAGTTAATTAACTAATTACTTAATTAAATTTATCGGCTGCCCATCTTACAACAGAGTAATTCTGTTGGCAGCTTTCAATATTAAAAGATAAAATTATACCAAACCTATAGACGATACAAATAGAACATTATAAAAATACAAATACTCAATCCTAACTAAAAGATGGGGAGGGAGGGAGTAGGAAGAGCAGAGGGAGAGGTGGAATCTGTTCTTAATCTCTCAACCACTCCCAATATGAAGGCCCTCCCCCCACTGGAGTCCAAGTCAACTGGCAGAACCATGTCTTTAAGCCCTTGTGGAAGATCAGGAGGGCTGCAACAGACCTCACTCCGGGGAAAAGATGTTCCAAAGGGCAGAAGCAATGGCAGAGAAGGCTGTTCTCTCCTAGGTGCTGCCAGCCAGAATATCCCGGTCGATGGGACTGGCAGCATGAGTGAGACAGGCCTATCCCAGTGGGATGAGACAGTCCTTCAAGTAGCCTGGGCCCATGCCATGTGGGGCTTTAAAGATATAAATGTATATAGAGAAAACACTATTAATCTTGTGATAATTGGTCACTATATGCATGTAATTTATATGAAGAGCTACATGTAGCCAGGTTTACTATATCTCAGTACAAAAAGTTCTGGTGTGTAGTAAAAATGAATGATAATATTATAAGTCTGAATAGAGACAATTGGAAATAGGCAGCTCTTAAGTAAGATAGCCTTGTGACATAAGGGGCTTTGTAGGAGATAAACTGCCCTTTCAATTGCACCTGCAAGCTTGGTGGAGGGACAGCACAGCTTACAAAACAATACTGTAACAATAGTGGTGGGATTCAGCCAGTTCGCACCGGTTTGGCAGAACCGATACTTATTTTTTTGTTGAGTTTGGTGAACTGGTTATGATAAATCTGTGTTTTCCAGAACACATCTGGTTTTTGTTCAACTTTCTTCCAGGTGGGGGGAAAAAAACCTCCCCAAAAGTCCAAGAGAGGAGCACCTTTGATCACGTCACTCAGGAGAAAACTAGGTGGTGCTTCTCAGAAGTAATTTCAGGAATAAACACTTCATCTCTCTAGTTTCCCGATTGGTGCATATGGGAAAGGGAGCGAGGCCACCAAGTATTAGCTGTGGTTGTGGCTCTGGAACTTTTTCTTGTCTAGCTATACAGAACGCAATTAATGATGAGCAGGAAAGCTCTTAAAGGGTTCTGTGATTTCATGTATTTAACTCTAATGTAGTTCTTTGTAGCAGAATGGGCTTTCATATTTTATACTCCTACAGTGAAAAGATGGTTAAGGATAAATCACCCAGCCGATGATGCTCAAATTAAAAAAAAAATTGCAAGTGAGATGCCAATCAGGAAGCAATATGGAAATATCTTAAATAACAGTTTTATTGCTTTTTGTCAGGTATTATTTAATATTTTTCATTAATATTTTAAAACTTTTTCTTATAACATAATCTAGTTTTGTGTACCTCTTTTATTGTTCTTATTTAAGTATTAAATGCATGAAATAATAAATTCCTTTCGGTATATTGTTTTTTATACAAAACGGTCATTAGGGCAGAGAACCAGTTGTTAAATTATTTGAATCCTACCACTATGTAAAAATTGACCCTCACCCCAAGCTACGGGGAGACAACAGCGGCCTTGGGGGAGGGTGACAGCCTCACAGGGTGTCTTAATTGTAGGTTGAGAGATCGCTCCAAAACGGGAGGGGAAGGAGATAAGGGGCAAAGGCAGCTGGACAGCCACCCCCCGAGTGCATGTACGTGCTCAAGGAAAGCTAAGGAGGATCTGAAGGCAACCAGCAAGGCCACTGACAGATTGCCAGGTGTAGACCAACTCAGCAGATAGTGGACTATTACAACCAATGGGCTGATGACGCGCTCGAGAAGCCGGGCGCAGAGGCAGGAGGCTATATAGGCCAGCTCCCAGAATGCCTCCCACTCCAACTCTGAGGACGTCCGTAGTTTGGCGGACGAAAGCTAAGTGCTCTTTTATCCACAGGCCTGTTTATATTAAACAGCCTTGTTTATTTTTATCCTGGTGTTCGCCTTTTTCTTGTAAGAATTTTATCAACATATATATATATACATATATATATATATACATATTCTTAATTATGCTAAAAATCCGAATCCCAGGTAAACACATGTCATAAAGCAAATAGATAAAAACGATCACCAGGATAAAAATCTTAAAACAAAGATTGTTTAGTTTAAAAAAGCTGAGCTTTCGTCGGCCACACTGCCGACATCATCAGAGCATATAACGTAGAATTTGGGAGTCCGTTCTTATATGACTGGCTGTTTCTGCACCCGGGCTCTCGACCTGGTCATCGGTCCGCTCCTCGGCATCGGGCGCACCATTGTTAAAGGGGCCGTTTCCACAGGTATCCTCTCTCCTCCAGTTGCCGTTGTTCTTAGGGCATGTGTGTTGGTGTTAAAAACCAGATGATAGGGACACGACCGCACTCAGCGACGAAGGAAACAACGAACAATGTGTGCAGACCGCGAGACGACTATTTCCTGCGCCCCCGCACACGCGCTGAAGAAACTACACGCTCCACGGGTAGCTCAGGGACATGGAGACAGACTAATATGAACAGGACCATGGGGATGGGAGGGGGAGGAGAGAAACAGGAACGATTTGACATCCGATCCCCCGGAACGAAACGGGAGGAGCAGGAGCGATCGGACACTCGACCCCCTAACACCAACACACACACATATATATATATATATACACACACACACACATACATACATCATATATATATATATATGCAGAACCCAAATCTGAAGTCTCTTTCTCCCTTCCTCCCTCCCTCCCCATAGCCTTTTTTCTCCTTTTCTGCACAAATAGGACTATCAGGTCATGGCTGCAAAAAATCTGGATGATCACAATGTGGCAGGAACTCAAGCTCTCTGGGTCACTTTGATGCTACCTAATTTTTGCAGGCCAGGTGTGGTAGCCATGGCACAACCAGATTAAGTCAGGGGAGAAAGAGGAAGAAAGTGCAAATTTCCTATATGGAAATTTCCTTTTGGAAAACATCATATGGAAAGTAGAAAATGAGGAAGACCAGATGAGCACTGGAGCTAATCCCAGTTGAGAACAATGACTCTGGAGATAAGGAAGCAAAGAAGCCAAGGAACTGTACCCTATGGATTGATTTGACATAGCGACCCAGGTATTCATTTTCAAAGTTTAATTATTTCATTTCACTTCAGTTCATAACTGCACACGTTTTGTGCTTTGTTTAGACACATTTTTCAGCGACTATAAAGTTCTATATATGAGAGGTCTTTTTCTGAAAGCGTGTTTTGTGACACATGACTAAAAATAATTCCCAGCCTAATTCCCACACACTTGAATAACTCTCCCCTATGACCTGACACATCTACAGCTATAAACACATAGCACTTTATACTGCCAATTGACCAGACTTATTTCAAAACCTGAATCCCAGGCTGACCAAAGTTAAAAAAAAGGTGTTTTTTTTATAATACTCAGTCACTAAGAAAAGGCCACAAGAGAGGCTTCTCTCTCTTCTATTAAAAACATTCAAATTGATGTTTCTTCCAAGCTAGCTGGTTTAGGAAATATAATTCTTACCTTTATGACCATATATATAATTTCAGCACAGCTGTTATTGTCACACATACTCATGGTCATATTTGCTGCATAATAGAAACAAACTGTATTTAGCAATTTTGTAGCAATTTCTACAAGGAAAGGATGATCGTGAAGAATTCACCTGGGAGAAGATAAGTTGCCCTAGCACATTTTATCTGCTCCAACTTGGCATGCATTACCAAGACTGTGTGTTTCTCTGTGTGTTTGGAGGTTGTTCTTTCACAAATATAGCCACATAGGCTTCAAGTATAGTCCCAACTGTAATCCCAGAGCAGGGGCAGCTGGGTAGCTATTGACATCTGAGAAAATCCAGTGGCTTTTAGAAGTGCTGTCCTGTAGGTAACTGGCTGTGAAACTCTGCTGGTTAGGTAAGGTACCAGAGATCAGATGGAAGTGCTGCTACTGGTACTCCTTGTTACATAGTGACTTCCTTACACATGATGCTTAATAGTGGGGTCAGGCTGGCAGTGAAGTTCCCCAAAGTTATGGTTGTGTAGAACTGCCTTCTTTGGATTCAAACCAGAGGTGGTTTAGGCCACCTCATGGCTACCTTGGCACCCATGAACCTGACTGTAGAAGGCCTATCTTGCAGTGGAGGTCAAACACTGGAGCTGGCTTTAATTTGGAGAGAGTTTTAATGTGAGCTGGAGTTGGGATATATCCCTTGTTATGGTCAGGTCATTCTTTGTTAACCTTGTAGATATTTGTTGATGCAGGAAAGAAGGACCTATTTGATCAATGTACCCTGGGTACCAGACAGACCCTGTTTAATTTCAGAAGGAAATTATGGGTTATTCCTGAGCTCTGAAGCATGGCTTCTCCAAAATGTTTGTCACTGCCTTGAATTAAGTAGTGATTATAGCCTTGGATCAGATCATGTATGTAATCCTAGAGAGCCCTTTTTTTAATTCCCTTTCAAGATATGAAATGGAAGAAGAGAGGCCTAGACCACTCCTGGAGGAGAATAAAGACTAAATCCTATCAAACATGGGCAAAATATTTTATTAAGGTTTAGGGTTAAAGTATAAAATGTTATTTTACCACTCTGATACACCTGTTCAAGATGACAAGGTTTTCTTGGGGAGGGAAAACCTGGCAAAATACATTCAAGACCACTGTGTAGAATATTTTAAGCATCTATAGGATATGGTTTCTCAATACCACCTTGAGATGGATTTTGGCTGTTCAAGGCCTTTGAAATTGCTTAAGGTACAATCTATTTTAGATATCTGGGAAGAGTCAAAACCTGTTAGTTATGATAAAGTGGTTGGAGTCCTTGGGGCTGTAAATGACTTCATCATAATGTAATAAATCAAAGGTATATTTATATGATGAGATACAACAGCTAGCATCCAGTTATTAAACCCAATAGTGAAATTTGGATATTTTATTATCAAAGACCACAAACCGGAAAAAAATGTAAATGAATTAATTGCTAATCTTAGTTTGAAACAATAAACATTGCTGTTGCGTTGAAATCCAGCCTCATTAGACATTCAGGCTTGATTACACTAACAGATTTTAAAAACTTTTCGTTCTTCATCCCTGGTTCACCTTAACCTTCTCTTCCCATTAATCTTCTAAACAGATGGAGTGCAGGCTGCAGGGGAGTGCAAGTCCATTCTTCAAGAAATGTCTCATTTCCATTCCCTCTTACAGTCTAAATTCAATAATATAATGTGATTCTCATGTTTAGCACATCATACTACCATTTACCACTAAGAATTCAGGAAGGTAATAGCCACTCTCCTGTATTAACTTTTCCCCAGCTTAGAAAATTAGCAATCCCTAGGCATTGATCTAGGGATTATATATATAATGAATATAATGAAGGGAGACAGGTATCATTAATTCTGGGCCTAGAGACCCAGTTTATCCATCAGCTTTCTCCCTTGAGAACCACACCTTGTTTCATACCTTCAAGAAACTAGAATGTGTTGAGTAGAGTTATCAGATATGACAGGAGCTGTACTATCCATTCAACCCACCTAGTTGAACACAAAGAAGTGCTTTCTGTACTTCTGCCACCATGTCTACTGGTTGGCCATATTTTTTTTCATTCCAGATATTGTAGCCCAAGTACATGTCACGATGTGAGCCATAACACATGTAAAGAAAGAAGAGCCACACTTGAGGGAAGAGCCACTACTTCTCTTCTGCTGGTGCACTTGAGTTAACTATTGCCTAAATAATAGCTGTTTGCATTGAAGCAAAGACTCTAATGGTTTCCCAAGCAATTGCTGCTGGCTGTTATCTTCCTTTCTCTCTTCTTCCTCTATATTTGGGAAGACATGAAGAGGAAAGAATGAGGAATACCCCATGTATGCTGGAAAAAAACTCTAGAAATCTGCTTAATAGCAGCGAAGATACACATCTAATTGCCCCGCCTGACTTTGGGGTCAAGAGGCCTCCACCTATATCACTGTTTAATGGATTTTTAGGGGGGGGGTGTTCTGCCATGCTTTTTCCACACAAGATCTGAACTGCCTTTTTAACAATATAAAATATTTTTCTTGTTGAATATTGTCATGCCACCTGTCACTAAGGAAAGCAATTCAATTATTGATTTAATTTTAATTAATTTTTGAAGTAAAAATGGAATATATTACATAGTGTTAATGAAATCCAATTGCTCCTTAAGGCATTCATTCTTCCCCACCTCACTATCCAGAAACTTAATTAGGTCTAGCTCTACTTCTAATTCCATATACCACCCCCCCCCCCAAAAAAAACGTATCAAATCAATTTATTTATTTGGCTGGTTCTCACAAACCTTCTGCTTTTATCAACTAGGGGTACATGGGACTAGATTCTTGACACCAGTTTTAATTTAAAATTATTGCTACAGAATTTCAAGCCATATTTTGATTAATCCAGAAATTCTACATTATTTCTACATTCTACATTATGTGCCATTATTCATAATATTTGCAATGATAATAGTTAATTTTCAGAATTAAATATTTCTTTTTAAGTATCAAATTTATCAATATGTTGCTGTGTGTGCTAAAATAAATTGTTCTTCCAAACAGCAAACAGAATAATAAGTTTGTTGCTTCAGTTTCCAACATCATCCAAAACATATCCAAAGTTCTGCAAAGTTTCACTACTGTGCATTTAAAAATGAGTTCAGTATGTCCTAGAAGCTGTGGAGCTCAATGGTCCACCTAAGACAGGGGTAGGCAACCTTGGCTCTTTTATGACTCGTGGACTTCAACTCCCAGAATTCCTGAGCCAGCCATGCTGAGGGGAAAGGGAGAGGTTTCCAAGCTGAGCCATGCTGGCTCCGGAATTCTGGGAGTTGAAGTCCACGAGTCCTAAAAGAGCCAAGGTTGCCTACCCCTGACCTAAGAGAAGCCTCCTGCTATGGCTCCTAATGAACAAGATGATCATTATAATGGAGAAGGAGAAGGAGAAGGAGAAGGAGAAGGAGAAGGAGAAGGAGAAGGAGAAGGAGAAGGAGAAGGAGAAGGAAACAAGAATCCCAATGTGTGGAGAAGTCCTTCTTGATGGAGTAATATTAAATTATGCCTTGAAATGAAACTTTGTAGATGTGTTATAACTGTTGGAGTTACTACTGATGTCCACAAGTTGTCTAGAAAATAGTTCATCTGTTTCCAACTAATTTTCACATTTATACATGAGGGAAAGTTATTGAAAACAGGCCAGCTTCCCCTCCCCTCCCCAGTTTATTAGAAAAGGTTACAAACGCTAAGTAGAATCTAAGTTGAACCTAGGGGAATTTGACCACCTGTATCAGAACACAGACGAGCTATTATGGCTTACAGACACTGTTGCTTGGAATGAATCAAAGTCTGAAGTAGAAGACATACAAATAGAAAGAATATAAATATTATAATTAGGTCAGCGCAAGAAAGCTCTCACCTCACAAGTAATTTGGGGTGCCAAATATATTAGTTTGAGGGGAGATTAATAAACCTTCTCAACATTTTTTTTCTGCAGGCTTGCAAAAAAAGTAACAAAATGCTTTCTTTTACCTTGATTAGATCATTCATTTTTAATTATGTTTGGAATAAAGCAAGCTGTCTCTAGATGCTTAAATAAAAAAATTAAGACCCTTGCTGATAAAACCATATTCTATATACATTCATCATCAGTTTACAAATGTTATGAGACCACTGCATGCATTTTGATTAATGTTCTGTCCACCTTGTTGATAGTCACAAATGCAAACCAGTTACCTAGAAGAAAAAGACATTTTAAAAAAAAACAAGCCAAAAAAACATAATTCAGGTTCAAGAACTACAGTTACATGCCACTAAAAAAGTCAGATTGATAGCATACATTTTAATCAAGTCTGTGAAATAGGTTAAATTGATTTGGGCTATATTCTATTTGCCTCTGGTGCTGGATGTGTGAGACTTGAGTCTACTGTTTACTGAAGAAAGAAAGAAAAAGTGAGACTCCAAGCAAAAAGTGAGCCAGTTTGGTTTCCTGGTTAAGGCACCAGGTTAGAAAGCAGGAGACCATGAGTTCAAGTCCTGCCTTAGCCCTGAAAGCCAGCTGGGTAACCGTAAGCCAGTCATTCTCTCTCAGCCCAACCCACCTCACAGAATTATTGTTGTGGGGAAAATAGGAGGAGAAAGGCATAATAGGTATGTTCACTTCCCTGAGTAATTTACAAAAATAATAAATGTGGGCAATAAATTAATTAAATAAATAAAACACTTGAATATGTTATTTCTGTGTGGAAAACTGTCCATGAGATAATAATATTTGCTAACTTTGTGACAGGATAATTACACGTATAATACTAAGCATCTGTCTATGAACTCAAGTGCAAATAGAGATATTTTGTTAATGTAGTATCTCCATTCAGTGTAGACAGGATAATTACACATACAGTATAATACTAAGCATCTATCCAGGAACTCCAAAGCAAAATAGAAATATTTTGTTAATGTGATATCTCCATTCAAAATGATGGGGATGGGGGAAGAGATAATTAATTGACTCCCAAACTATTATTATTTAAATTATTTCATTTAACTTTATTAACTGAAAGGTTTTTTTTTATTAACTAACATTGTGACTGAGCTATAGCTAAACTTTTATAAGAAATAATACAATTCAGTACAGGTAGTCTTAGACTTACAGCAGTTCATTTAATGATCATTCAAAGTTACAACAGCACTGAAAAAGTGACTTATAACCTTTTTCACATTTATGACCATTGCAGCATCCCCATGATCAAGTGATCAAAATTTGGATGCTTGACAACTGGTTCATATTTATGATGACTGCAGTGTCATGTAATCAGCTTGTGCAATCTTCTGACAAGCAAAGTCAATGGAGAAGCCAGATTCACTTAACAACCACGTTACTAACTTAACAACAGCAGTGATTCACTTAACAACTATGGAAAGAAAGATCATAAAATGGAGAAAAACTCACTCAACAACTATCTCACTTAGCAGCATAAATTTGGGGCTAAATAATGGTAGTAAATTGAGGATTACCTGTAATAGCATTCTACATAATATTTATTAGCTAATGAAAAGACATGTAATCTGAAAATTATTTGTCATTGCTTACGTAATAAATTAGAACTTTCTGCATAAGTTGGAAACTAAGCTACTTTCTCCAATCATCAATTTTAGGCATGATTTAGTTAGTTGTTTTGTTTTGTACAGCTGGTGGTGGATTATTCTTCATTTGTTAAACCATCCAGTGCAATGTTTTATCCTCTGTGAATCTTTGGATTTTTAATTCCCCCCCCCCCCATTTGTTGCACTATAATGGAAATTAGTTGTGCTAGCTTTAGGCTGTTGTTAGGCAGGAAACAACTTTGGTTTGCCTCAGAAAATGAGGTTTTGAAATCACCAAACCAAAAATGGCCCATTTTCCCTTTGCCACTGTTCTGTTTGTTGCGTTGGTAAGGCATTGAATAGACCAAGCGTTAAACAAGTGCTTCTTTATTAGTTTCAAACAAAACAGAACGGAGCAACACTGGCTCCACCCCTTTTATACAAGGAGCCCGGGGATTTGTAAACCAATGGCTGCACATCTCTTTTCCTGCGCAGAACATTCTTCCCGGGCTTCCAGACACCAAGTCTAGCTAGCAGGCCACGTGGTCTGCTAGTGTCTTTGGTGCACGCCTTGCACCTGCTGTCTCAACAAGCTCAGTACATTACACCCCTCCCCCCTGGTTTGGAAGTATAACGTACCCGTTAAAATAATAATTACTGCCTCCGTGGAGACTTCCAAAACACTCAACCATCCTAGGGCCTAATAACAGCACCCTAGGACCTCTCTAGGACGTGGCGATGCCTCATGTAGTGCCGCATGTAATCCTTGCAAGGACATTCTTTTGAGCATGTTCTGATTTCTAGGCTTTCACTGACAGAACCCTAACGTAGTCCTGCAAGAATTTTGGGGGCCCTCTGGCCCGCTCCGATCTTCTCGGAGGTGCAGCGAGTGCCCGGCCTGCAAGCTTGCCTGCCAGGCTTAGCAGACCGGGGCTTAGGGGTCCGCCTAATGCGGTCAGAATTGGAGTGTGCAGGCTGGCCAGTTGGCTCAACTCTGCATGCCGGTTTGGGGTGTAATTCCCCGGAGGGGTGGTATTCCCCTAATCGGCGTTCTGCCGCGGGGTGGAATTCCCTGGAGGGGCGGTATTCCCCTGAGGGGTGGTATTCCCCTGATCGGCATAAGTAGCTGGTTGGGAGCGATGTCCCGTAGGTGTGAAACCCGCCATTGGAGTGGCTTGGAAAGCCGATTGCGAGCAATGTCCCATGGATGTTGTGCCCGAGTCAGGAGCAAATCCCTCTTTAGACAATTGCAGTGATCTGCTGTCACTGCGTGGTTGATCTTCCCGATCAGGATTGAGGGCTTCCTCCCCCCCGAGATCAGAGCAAGGAGCGGAAGAGTGGTTCGGCAACCTCCAACGAAGCTGGTCAATGTGCTGTCACAACACGCGACCATCCTCCAATGTCACTTTGTATGAAAGGGGCCCGGTAACCCTGCAAACCACAGCTACCATCCACAGAGGACCTTGACCGTAGTTTTGGGTCCAAACCAGATCACCCACATTCAATCGCCGCGGTGCCCGCGGCTGCAACACCTGTGATGCAACCCGGTCTGGGTGCAATCTATCAAGCTTGGTAATAAGGTGGCGACCCCATCGGAGCTCGGCAGGGCTCTTGCCCATAGAGGTGCACGGAGTAGTGCAGTGGCAGAGAAGAAAATCTGCCAACCAGTGATGCCAGTTGCCATGCGTGATCCTTTTTAAGGAGTCTTTTGTTGTCCGCACCATACGTTCCGCTTGGCCATTTGAAGCTGGGTGGAATGGTGCCAACGTAGCATGTCGAATTAAATTCACCTGAAGGAAGGATTGGAATTCCGATGAAGTAAATTGAGCTCCGTTGTCGGAGACAATTACGTCTGGAAGGCCATGAGTGGCAAAAATGCCGCGAAGCACCCTGATGGTAATAGTGGTGGTCGCAGCGGACACTGGAACTACTTCCAGCCACTTAGAGTGACTGTCCACTGCATTGAGGAAGAGCTGCCCCTGAAAGGGACCAGCATAGTCGATATGGATCCTCGACCAAGGAGCATGTGTAGTTTCCCACCTATGGACAGGAGCTTGGGGCATTTCGGCCTGGACTGCTGGCAAATATTGCACCCTTGGACCTGGGCTTTGATCTCTTTATCGAGCCCTGGCCACCAAAGGTAGCTGCGTGCAAGCGCCTTCATGCGGACTATTCCCGGATGTCCCTCATGCAGAGAAACAAGGACCCTAGTCCTCAGTGAGGTTGGGATTACTACCTTACTCCCCCACAGTATACAACCCTTAAAGGTGGATAGCTCATGCTTCCGTTTCCAGAAACTCTGGAATTCCATGCCAGGACATGTGTCCGGCCATCCCGTGAGCACCCAGCTCAACACGCGTGTAAGCGTGTTGTCGGTAGCTGTTTCTGCAGCTACATATCCTGCATGGAGAGGGGACTCCGGCAAATCCTGAATAGACAGGATGTGGTTTGCCGGTGCAGGATCAGGCTCTATTTGTTTTACTAATCTACTAAGGCCGTCTGCGTGGCCCATTTCTTTGCCCGGTTTGTGAATCAGGCAATAGTCGTAAGTAGAAAGGAATATTGACCATCTCAACATTCTAGGAGAGATGATTTGGGATGTCTGCTTGTTCATGGTGAACAATCCCAGAAGCGGCTTGTGGTCAGTGAAGACCGTAAAATGGCGGCCATACAAGAAGTCGTGGAACTTCTTGATGCCAGCCACGATTGCCAACGCTTCCCTATCTATTTGAGCATAGTTTCGCTCAGCAGCAGACAAAGTCCTTGAATAGTACGCTGTGTCCCATCAGCCCTAAGGTGACTTAGGACAGCCCCAATCCCATACGGGGATGCGTCACAAGCTATACTAATTGGCAATTGCTTGTTAAAATGAGCCAACACTGCATTGGAAGATAGCAAAGCTTTGACCTCTGCAAAACTCTTTTCGTGGACCCTTGTCCACTTACAAGGGGCCTGTTTGTCCAAGAGCCGGTGTAACAGCTCTGCCACTGCGGCCTTGTGGTGAAGGAAGGCATGGTAGAAATTTAGAAGTCCCAGGAAAGCTTGCAGCTCTCCCTTTGTTTTGGGACTGGGCGCCTGCTGAATGGCTTTCAGCTTTGATTCAGCCAGATGGATGCCTTCGGCATCAATTCTAAACCCCAAGAATTCAGTGGAAGTGACTCCAATCTTGCACTTCTCTTGTTTGAGCTTCAGCCCCGCTTCGCGGAAATGCCGCAAAACGGCCTGAAGCCTGTCAGCTAAGTTTTCGACTGACTCCCCTGCGATGAGGACATCATCGAAGTATGGGCAGACTCCTGTGATGTTACGGAGCGTTCGTTCCATCACGCTCTGAAAAATGCCAGGGGCTACATTCACTCCAAACTGTGACCTTTGAACCTTGAAGGCTCCCGGTGAGTCACAATCGTTTGTGCCTCAGCCGTGGCGTCATCCACTGGCAACTGTTGGTAGGCCTGTGCCAAATCTAATTTGACGAAAATACGCCCCTCCCCCTGTAGAGATGCCAGAATGTGGCTGACTACAGGCACCGGATAGGCATGCTGCTGGAGAGCTTTTTTTAATGTGCATTTGTAGTCAGCACAGATTCTGACTTCTCCGTTGGCCTTAAGTGGCATGACAATGGGGGTTTCCCATGGACTGCTGTCCACAGGTTCCAGAATGCCCTGCTGAAGCAATTTGTCCAGCTCCGTATTTATCCTTTGCTTGAGAGCAAATGGCACCCGACGTGGCTTAATCCTGATTGGTGCTATTGAGGGGTCTAGTTTTAATGCAATAGGAGGCCCTTTGTATGCCCCTAACTCTGGGCTGAAAACATCAGCAAACTCCTTACAAACTTCTGCAAGGCTTGCCGTTTGCAGACTGTTTAGCCCAGTCACCCGGATGCCTAATGCATCAAACCAGTCGAGTCCAATCAGACTCGTGCGGTTGCCCCCGACAACAATGACATCCAACGGACCTTCGAAATTCCTGAATTTCACATTCAGTGTGGCCTGCCCCTTGACGCTGACCCGGGAATTCTGGAAATCGGTCAGGAGGATATTCGACGACCTGAGCTTAACTCGATGGCTGCTTTTATAGCAAATCTGTCCTAGTGTTTTCTGAGAGATTATGGACAGAGCAGAGCCTGTGTCCAGCTCATGTCCAAGGGAACCCTCTGCAATTTAACTTCGAGATGAAGCTTTTTTTTCAATGGCCAGTGGGTGCCTGTTCTGCACACGCTTCTTCTCGTCACGCAAAAACCTACCCGGTTCTGGCTAGGGACCCCGGTACCTTTCCGAGGCAACTCTTCCACAGAACGGTCTTTAGTGCGATCTAAACAAACGGCGGCAATGTGGCCTTGTCGGCCACATGCCCAGCAAGTTGCGGTGCAGAAATGGCAGTCGGCCCGCTTGTGGTGGCCTCCGCACCCAATGCATCTTGGAAAGAAAACTGCCTTCTCATGCGGCCTGTGGGACCTTCTTCCAACTCAGAGTCATCGACCCTCTCGACGTCCTCTTGGTGGACCGTTCCGGGGCCTGTGGGGTTCTTTGATAGCCGCAAGGCCTTAACAGCTCCGCCTGCTGCTTCCTCAGCTGTGACCTCCCTCAGTACATCTTGGAATGATACGGTTTCTCTGGCGAATATCTTCTGCTGCAGATCGCGGTTTCTCAGCCCACAGACAAGCCTGTCTCGTAGCCGCTCTTCCAAGTCCTTAAACTCACACTGCCTTGCAGCTTGCCTTAACGCGGCGATGAAGTCAGCAGCGGACTCCCCAGGATGCTGGTCCCGCTGCTCAAAAGCGTGTCGCCAAGCTATGACTGTCAGCTTAGGCTCAAAATGTTGTTTGAGCATTCTCTTTAGTTCTGTATACGTGATGGACTCCAAGGGTGCCGGAGCAACCAGGTTCTCCATAATATCGAAAGTTTCTTGTCCGCAGACACACAACAGTGTCGCGGCCTTCAGTCCATCGTCCTGAACCTGGTTGACCCTGAGGTAATTTTCCACCCTGGCAACGTAGGAGCTCCAACGTTCAGGGTGCTTGACGTCAAACTCAGATAGACACCCAATCTTTGCCATAGCATGATGCTGACGGCCTATTCAACACCTCAGGCTTCTGAAGAGGTTCCGTACAGCTCCTAGCGGCACCCTCCCCCAGCAATTGTGTACTGGCGGGTAGAGCGAAGGAGGCTGGAATGCCGAACTTCTCAGCTATCTCAAGGCTTCAGTGGTGAGTTAGCGCTTGACCTTTGTGGCAGCACGATCCCACCTTCGTCGCCAATGTTCTGTTCGTTGCATTGGTAAGGCATCGAATAGACCAAGCATTAAACAAGTGCTTCTTTATTAGTTTCAAACAAAACAGAATGGAGCAACACTGGCTCCCCCTTTTATACAAGGAGCCCGGGGATTTGTAAACCAATGGCTGCACATCTCTTTTCCCATGCAGAACATACTTCCCTGGCTTCCAGACACCAAGTCTAGCTAGCAGGCCACGTGGTCTGCTAGCGTCTTTGGTGCACACCTTGCACCTGCTGTCTCAACAAGCTCAGTACATTACAGCCACATCCTCAGAATGGCTTATTCAGAGCCCGCTATTGATGAGTTAAAAATGAAACTTCTTGAGAATTATTTCCATTTCCAAGAAAATGCATCTCTACTAGCAGAAATGCATCTCTGTTCCATATACATTGTTGTGTATATATCAGAAACAAAGTCACTGTATCAACGGGATGGGCAGCATAGGGATTTAATAAATAAATAAATAAATAAATTTGTTCTTTCAATTAAGTTTAACTGGGCCCTTGATTCTCTTTCATGTGGCTACTTACTAGGAATATGCAAAGCATCCAAAAGATGAAAATCGCAAAGCATGTATGCATGAGCAAACTGTCCCTTCTCAAAGAGTTAAGCCAGCTACATTCTCTCAAAGCTACCTTGGCTATTGCAAAAGCTTTCCCCAGCTACCTATATGTACATATGGCCATCTCTAGCCACTTCTCTTTAATGGCAGTCCCAGTGAAAGTAGGGCTAGAGGCAATAGTCTTCAGGCCTTTAATCATCCTGGTTGCTCTTCTCTGCACTTTTTCTAAAGACTCAACATCTTTTTGGGGGGAGGGGGGGGTGTCACCATATTACAAAAAAAAAAAGATGTTGAGATTTTGGAAAAAGTGCAAAGAGCAACTAAGATGATTAAAGGCCTGGAGACAAAAACATATGAAGAACGGTTGCAGGAATTGGGAGGAAAAAAAGGACTAGAGGTGACATGATAGCAGTATTCCAGTATTTGAGGGGCTGCCATAAAGAAGAGGGGGTCAACTTATTTTCCAAAGCACCAGAAAGCAAGGCAAGAATCAATGGATGGAAACTAATCAAGGAGAAAAGCAATCTGGAATTAGGGAGAAACTTCCTAACAGTGAGAACAATTAACCAGTGGAACAGCTTGTCTTCAGAAGTTGTGGGTGCTTCATCACTGGAGGTTTTTAAGAAGAGACTGGACAGCCACTTCTCTGAAATTGTATAGGGTCTCCTGCTTGAGCAGGGGATTGGACTAGAAGACTTCCAAGGTCCCTTCCAGCTCTATTCTGATTGACTGAAGGTGGAAGTACAGTCTGTGCATTCATTCATTCATTCACTCATTCATTCATCCAGCCATTGCTAGAGGTGACTGATGGGGTATGAAAACCTCATCCTCATCCGGTCTGGCTCTTAGCTCTCTTAGTTTGATTTTAGTATAGTTCTTAATAATATTTTAATTTTGTGTTGTTTTAATCTTTTAACTATTTTTTACCTGCTTTATAACTTTGTAATAAATAAACAAATACATAAACAAATAAAAATATATAGCTGCTCATTTCACATATATGATTCTGGGCAGGTCACAGATTCTAAAACAGAAAACAATATTTACAAACAAAACAACCAAAAATAAAAACCATTAGAAACTGATTAAAACATTTAAAACTTCATTGACGGGAATATACAATCAGTACAATGACAAACAATACAGTCAGCTAACAGGCTCCCCACCATCACAGAGTCCCTAGGCACAGTGACAAAGCCTTGTCCCGAGAGTCTTCTGAAAGACCAGAGGATCAGGACCATTCTACATGCCCAAATGTCTAGGAGGAAGCCTTCAAATCAGTCATGCCAAAATTTCCTAATGATGCAGCTGCCTTAACACTTCAAGAAGAGACTCTTTGCCCACCCCCCTACCCCCAATATATGAAGCAAAGTGCTTTGCCCAGCCTTATTAGCTGTTGTCCATCTTCAGGTAATCTGCAGATTTGATAAACTCCTGCTCCATGTCATGTAACTGTAACCTTATGAAAGATTTTCTTCTATTTGAACTGGCCCTAGGGGACAGTCTGCTTAATATGCAGGTTGGCAACCTACTGTCATTAAATAAAATGCTAAATATTAAACAGTCCAGATTGTATGAAGCCCTGAAGGGCATTATATTCAAAAAGAGGCCACAAAGGAATATCAACTAAATCTCTTGGATAGGATGAAAGCATTTCAGCCTAAAAAGGTTATGTGTATGAATGAATGCTTGTGAATTCCTTGGGGCTTCAAATGTGTAAAACATCACCACGTTTTGTCGGTCTTCAGTATCTCAGAGAATTTGTGCCAATTATAGTGGCACATTTTAAGTTCTTGTAAAGAATATACTTTTTAATATACAGAGTATACCCTCTATTAAAAAAAGTAGAACTTATTATTGTAAATAAAATATTTTGAGCCTCAGTCACATATAGAATTAAACTCCATATTATAGCATTTTGTCTAATAACTATACTATATTTTAGTTTAATTCTACAATATTTGCTGTATTTTGAAATAGCCCTTACATCTGAAAATACATGTTTCTATTACGGAATTTCAGAAAGGGAAACATGATGTATCGTTTCAATTTAAATTAATTGCTTAGTTTCTGTGACCCTATTCCATGTAATCCACATATATGAGGGCAATTTGGAAATAAATCTCCATTTGGTTATCAATGACAGACACTCGCAGATACAGAACTTTTATTATACATGTTAGAAAACTACAACATTACATTACTTTTCAACATAATCACGATTCAAATTGAGGCACTTGTCATAACGTCTTACAAGGTTTGAAATTCCTTCTGCAAAGAAAACTGGGAATGAAGCCACTCTGTAACAGCATCGTGAAGTACATTGTCATCATCAAAGTGGTGCAACGCAAGCCACTGTTTCGTGTGCCTGAAGAGGTGGTAGTCACTCGGTGCCAAATCTGGGCTATGGGGGGGTAATCAAAAACATCCCAATGGAACTGCTTCAAAGTTCTTGGGTGTGTCTAGCGGTGTGCGGGTGAGCATTATCATGAACCAACACCACACTGGAAGTCAGCATGCCCCGATGCTTGTTATGGATGGCTTGTCTGAGTTTTCATAATGTTTCACAGACAACTTCTGAATTGATGGTCGAACCATGCTCCATGAACTTCACTAGCAGTGCTCCTTTGGCATCTTCACATTTGGTGGGATTTTCTATGGCACCACTTCTGGTGTGGTGTTGGTTCATGATAATGTTCGCCCGCACACCACTAGATGCACCCAAGAACTTTTGAAGCAGTTCAGTTGGGATGTTTTTGATCACCCCCCATAGCCCAGATTTGGCGCCAAGTGACTACTACCAAGGAATTTCAAATCTTATAAGACGTTATGATAAGTACCTCAATTTGAATGGCGATTGTGTCAAAAAGTAGTGTAATGTTGTAGTTTTCTAATGTGTATAATAAAAGTTCTGCATCTGCAAGTGTCTGTCATTGATAACCAAATGGAGGTTTATTTCCAAATTGCCCTCGTATATTCAGTATACAGTATGCATATTCAATGCAGGGCAGTATCAAAAAAAGTCAACATGGCATTTGAAACTACAGGCCCTTCCCTTAGTCCATGTATACATAGTCAGGACTACCGTCTTAGCTTTTGATTCACTCACCTCTGTGGACATTGTTGTATGCATTTACTCACAAATAAATATTCAGTAAGGTTTATTCTCTAAAAGGTTTGGTACTAGAACAGAGCAAATGGCAGTCAAATGCCTTAAATAAATTATAACAGTAAATAAAATATAGATTTACTGTTATAATTTAGATTCCAGAGAGCTATGCCGCAGGGAACTTCATATGACAAAGTGTATCTTTTATTTACTAAATATCCTTGGGCTATAAACTCCCCTAGCAATTGAACCATTATTTCTGCACTTGTTTTATTTATATGGCTTCCAGAAAGTATTCGTGCTGTGTAAGTGCATTTTATGCTATATAGCTGAATGATGAAAGGTTCAGGAATATAAAAAGAAGGAGGAGCTTCATTAATAGCCATAATTCACATCTACATATCCTTCTTATTCAATTAATACCATAACCCTCTTAATGTTTATTCATGATTATTCATAAGCCTGAAATCCCAGGCTTCAGAAGGTATTCAGAGGAGCCAAATTATCTTCTCATGCAGGAACCAGAGCTTTTATTTCCTTCATTGCAAAACTCACAATCTTGGAAGGAAGTTTGTCTTTATTTCCAGCAAAGTTTCTCTTTATTAGTAGTGGTTCATGTCCTTTCTTTGCTAATGTCAACCTAGCAGGCATCCTGGAGTACTGCAAAGAGAAACTGTAAGCTTGCCCTGGAAAATAAAAATGATGACCACTATTTCTTCCATGAAAATATGTTATACTTAAAGCATTTTGCTATAAAAGAACAAAAACAAAACCAAAGTTGTCCTCTGTAAATCAAAAATATAAAAATATGCTTCAGTGCCTGGAAGAATTTTGAAAATCAAAGGGAGTTGCAAGAAATGTAGCATTTGCAATGTAGTTAAATCACTCATAATATTTTTGTAGGTCATCTAATTTACCTGCACCACTGAGCTTCAAGGACAAATACTAAACTAGAAAACTAGCTTCATCTGTGAATGAAGTCAGCATCAAAATGAGCTGGTCCAACAGTTATTTTTTCTTTTAAGAAGAGCTAATTATTGCAGCTCCGCATTGATGAATTATATATTTTACATAATTGAAAAAATATTTTCTTTATAGAGTGCAGATGCAAGGTCCCTTAGCCCCAGTCAAATATTTTCTGCAATTATTCCTAATTTCCTTTGTTGTATGATATTTTATCTAATAACCACAGCCTTCTAGTGACAGAAAGATAGTCTTTCCATAGGTGGTCTGGAATGTTTGAAGCATTTCTATTGGCATCTAATCACCCATCATTCAAGATTCTGAAGAAAGTAGACTATAGTTTCAGAATGTCTGGAGGAAATAGATTGTCTAATTCTTTTGCAGCTAGATTTCAGGCCAAGGCATACCACAAAGGCAATATCAATCAAGTCTATCAAGAGCCTGATAGAGAAGTGATTCCTGAATAGGAATGATGCAACTGTTATGTTTTTCATAATTCATGATATTCTTTTGAAGTAGACATAGTGTCTGGAAGTGGGAAGCATGGTGCTGTGCTGGTTTCCCTCCTTTCTTCATGAGTGGTTTCAGTTGATGTTGACAGGTAAGGAGAGATCCAGCCTAAAATCCCTGGTGTACCGGCTATCTCAGGCTTTCATGCTTCTGTCTTTGTATTATCTTCTGGATATTGGTTCCATCACCTCTCCTGACCATGTTCTCTTCCAATTAATATTAACATTAATTAATTAATATTTATTAATATTTATTTACAATTTAAATTTCTCCAATGTTGCATCTAAAGTTTATGTTCTTTCTTAACCCATGCTTTCTTTATCCTGGGTTTGTTGATAAACCAACATTGGCTAATATACTATGCCAAAACTAAACAACATGTATTAAGTGTTAGATCATTTGTATTGTTAGCATGCTGCATTAACCCAATTAAATAATTACAGTTATGCACTTCTAAAGCAGTATAGGGATGAAACGCTATACTAGCATTTTTCTAATATAGCGAGCTTAAATCATACTGGTCATTCTCAGGTTGTTGGCACCATCTTCTGCTTTTTTAATTAATATCTTTAAACATCATATTTGGTATAATAATGATTACCCAGTTTTGCTCTCTACAGCACAACAGTTCTCTTTCTACAAAAAGGCATACTGGTTTGACTTTTATATATACTTATATTTGCACATGCTCACAATCATTTGTTATGGAAGTCAATTCCTTTTTAAATTTAGAAACAACAAAGGAAAGGACAAATAAGAAGTTTACTGTCTAATCCTATCTTAGGGCTATAATTCAGTTACTGGCATTATATTTTATTATATTCAATTTCTCTATGGAGATTCTCAGTCATCCAGGTCACCGTTGTCCCAAAGGTGGCCAATCTTTTTCAAAAGGCAACTGGTTTTGCTTGAAGACATTTCACTTCTCATCCAAGAAGGTTATTGGATGAGAAGTAAAATATCTTCAAGCAAAATAAAGAAAGTCCAGTTGACTTTTTAAAAACCACCTTTGGGAAATATATTCAATTTAGTTTTTTTAAACATCACTGTATATCTACTATAAAATTAGGTCCCACTGAATTCTGTTGAGATTATTTCTATATGCATCAGTTATATGACTATCATCCCAACTTCTAAGGTATAAATAAAAATCAGAGTCCTTTATTACCAAACAATTGAAGCCACATATTACACACAAACGTATCACCACTTGAATCAACAGTGGGAACATAAAATGTCATGCCAATATAGTTTTATATCATATTAAAGTAGGTGGATAGCAGATGGTCTCAGCAGTAGGGAAAGTCCCTGAGACAAAGTAGATTACAGTTTAGGAATGACTGAGAATTAAATATCTGTATAAATAATATAATCAGGAATAAGGTTAAATATCTCTACAAATAATCAGGAATAAATTATGTGCCATTATATCAAGCAAGACACACATTAGCCCCTGAGAAACAACTGAATGACACATAAATTGTACTTAAGATGACATTATGAAAATGTAACTATTCAGAAAAATATCAATTCAATTAAACTGAATTCTTGACTCGCAATCCTTAACATTTAAGGATTGTTAAAGATGGAAGTAAAGATATTTAAAATTGTTTTATTCTTATTAAAAATGATAGTTTTGAATCATGTGTTCAATTTCTCCTAGTCTCTGTTGTCCTTTAGGGCAGTGCATGCCTAGAAAGTGATTCAGAAGAGCTGCATCAGAATATAATGTCAGCTTATTAAAATAACTTATTTAATGAGAATCTTTAACACAGCTGCATTTATTTTGCAATTTGGATGGAATGCTGAAAAAAGAAATATATGCTCATAGTCTCATGTGTTTATTTACAGTTAGTCATACAAATGACTGCAATCCAGTGTTTTCTTTTCCAAGTTGAACTCTTATTCCCTAGCTTAATTCCTACTTCTTTTTCTTTTCCCTTGCCATAAAGGTATGCATTCTTCTCCTTTTAATCAGTAAATAGGATCAAATTTTACAATTTCTCCCTTTTAAGTTATAAACTACATGTAATCTATAAATATACAATAATATGTAGAAATCTTTTTTTTTACTTTGGAATGTGGAAGACATTGATATTTTGCTGATACTAACTTGTATTGCTGGCAAGCTAACCTAGTTTAATCTTATATTTGGAAGTTCCTGAGTTTCTCTGTATATACTGTAGCTACAAGTGTTTTTAATTGATGTGTTTTCATAGTACCTGACACTGTTTCTGCATAGGGTCCCTCCACAGATTATTATGCTGCATAAATGCTGGAACTAACTGAGCCTATAGTTTGAGCCTAGAGGCAATAGTCTGAGTAGGGAATTCCTCCTACTACCAGTCTAGTAGCTGGTAGTTATTTATTGTCTCCAGACTTCTTTGGTAGGTCACTGCTGCTGTAACTTCTTCAGTAGGCCCCTTAATAGACTTTTCCATTAGTAGATCAGATAATACCCACACTGCTCTGCAACAGGGGAATTTTACTAGATTCCAGCTGGTAAACCACTTGTTACTATTAGAGTTCCTCCTAGGACTCTGCTGCCGGGCTGTTTTTATCCTCCTGTATTTGGCTGCTTTTTACCTTCCCTTCAATGAGCATTTTTGAAGGCCTACTGCTTTGGTCCATCATAGGGCTGCTAGTGCACCATTTTTTTCTGGCCTTGAGAATGTCTTATCTCTGCCTCCTTCCGTTGCTATAGCTTCAGGCATGGTTAGCTACTGCTGATT
The DNA here is from genome assembly GCA_023970755.1 of Azemiops feae. Taxonomy (NCBI): domain Eukaryota; kingdom Metazoa; phylum Chordata; class Lepidosauria; order Squamata; family Viperidae; genus Azemiops; species Azemiops feae. The sequence goes on from JALGBA010004287.1 coordinate 3,416,244, forward strand.
TTCCCCTGACTATTTTACTATTCAGCTTCCACCTCTGTAGTTTAAAAATCCAGCATTCTCAGCTAAAAACTTCAGCTTCTTTTCAGCCAGCTCTAATCCATAGGACAATATTTCTCCACACCTCTCTCATGTCTCCCTGCTGGTTATAAAGTTCCTCCTTTTATCTTTCCCAGAGCCATCAGCATAGGCTGGTGAGGCCATTTAAAATTAATAGGAAAAGGAAAGGACTGCAAGGCATTCCTTTCCAAGCTGTGCAGACCCAGTATTTTTGCATTTTTAAAATCCTACACATTTAAAATAATGGATATAAATTATAAATTATGAACTTTACTAACATACTTCTATAGATACTCCAAAAACATACTACTACACACCATCCAGAGGTTACCAGCTGGTAGAAAATTATCTGTCAATCACAGCACGGCGGTAATTGGTCAATGACTTTGACAGATGGCTGGACCTACAGCTTTAGCCATCTCAAAACTTGCTCCAGGCTTTAGTTCCTCTTTTGTTTAGGCAAGCTTTCAGCAGCTTACCAAGACAGAACAGGAGAACATTTTGTCATTGAGAGTTTTGTGTTAAACTTAAAAAAAAAAATTAGCTTCCATCCAAGTTATTCAGGATCCTTGTAGTATCATGACCCATAGGTTCATTGTCTTTTTTATTACATTATTAATGACATTTTTAAAAGATTCTTTTTTATAATTTTAAGATCAGAACTTCACCTCTGAGCAGCTTATAGATCTCCTTACAATACTGTAATTAACTTGAACCCTATAGCAAAGAAAACAAAGAAATAACAAAAATAGTTCCACAATTGTAGTATAACCATCCACGCAACTATCTAGCACTTCTGCAGCATCCTCCAAATCCTCTGAAAATGCCAGGTTTTGATAACTTTTCACAATATCAGGGATAAGGAAACACTTATTTCTGAGGGTATGCTGCTTCGGAGAAGGAGCGTTGTCTTACCTTCTGATAATAATCCAATTTAGAGATCACAAGCTTTTCTTACTAGACAAGCAGATTCTATTTGAACAAGGTTGCCTCAAAAATGCACACATCCCGAGCCATAAAAGGTTTTGAAAAAACAACAACCAGGATTTTGTATTTAACCCGAAAGCCTACTGTCAACTATTCAGCTTTTGTAATAGCAGTGTAGCATGAACAAACCAGGCCAATGTTCTTATAGCTAAGACTGCTATCTTTAGGATTAGGTGTACCTTCCAGATTGTTTTCAAAGGCAGCCCTGTTTAGAGCAAACCAGGATGCAACAGAGTATGAGTGATTATCAGCAAAGCTTTCTAATCCAAGAATGGATAGAAAAAGTGTACAAAATGAAACTGTATAAAGACGCTTCTGGCCACAACTCCACCTAATTTTCCAGCAGGAAATATGAATCTAAGTGGTTTCCCAAATTGCAGACTCTTGAGATCAAAAATGGAATGCTATTGGAACCTGTGAACTTCAGAACCTACAACACTCTTGCTGGATTGAGTCCAAGTTTGTTTCTCTCCATGCAGATCTTAATATTTCCAACCATCAAGACAGCAACTTTAAGACCTCACACATGCATATAAATGAGAAAGAGATTAAATAAGAGAGAAGAGTGGGTTGAGCCCTGCATCACATTTGTGAAGAACCCAATTATTCATCCATTCTCTCCCAGCAAAACCGGCCTCAAGGAAAATAACTGGAAAACATCGTTTTCAATTTCAGTCATTACAAATAGGCCAGAACAATACCATGAATGTTGCTGAAAAAGCCATTCCGACCAGGAGGTTCATACTTCCCCATCTGGTCTTGTCACAAATCATTCACAGAATGAATCAATATAGTCTCAGTCCCATAATCTTCTCTGAAGCTCAAATGAAAAGGGTCTGGGTTATCTGCTACATCTAGGGATCTCCTCAATTGCTGTATAAGCTCCCTATCCTCTCAAAAATATATCCCCAAAGGAGAAGAATGGTTTATAATTGTTGAAAATAACTGGGTCAGGTAATGACTACTTCAGGTTGGAATGCGCCATTCTCTTCTGCATGGATGTATTAACCATCACTGTACCCATTCTCCTCTCATACCTCTGGTTGCTTTTACCAATAGGTTGAACAAGAATTCAATCCCAGATGGTGGACCTGACATTGAAGAGTACTTTGTCTATTTCCTTGGGGCAAATTGGTTCAAACTGATCCTAGGTAACATTTCTTCTGTCATTGCTATTGCACTTGCCTTTACAGCTTTCAAACCAGACCTAATGGGAATGTACTTATGATGCTTTGAAAATTCCTCACAGGAACCCAATAACCAATCTTCCAGTCCATATTTTCCTAAGAAGGTCTGGGGGATCTTTCCTAAAAAGGATTGGATCACTTAAACAAGGCTGCTAGATGGCAATCCATCTATATGAGAAAAGTGGAGTATTGATGCTTTATTGTTCTGTCACTTGTTAATTTTTCCCAGCATTCAAGAAGATATATGATTGTAAAAAGGGTTATGCGACCCCCGAGCATGGATGGCTTTAATATTCCTTGATGCATAGAAAGTGTTTGACAATGTAAACTGGCAATTTATATTTCAGCAATTTGCAGAAATGGACTTCGGGGAAAACTTTATAAATGTAATCAAAACAATTTATTGAAACAAACAGCCAAAATAATTGTAAATGGAGATCTTACAGAAAACTTCAATATTAAAAAGGGCACAAAACAGGGATGCCCACTCTCTCCATTACTATTTATGCTAACATTGGAACTATTGAATAGAAACATTAGACAAGATATAAAAATTAAAGGACTGGAGATAAAAGATAAAAAATACAAACTGCAAGCATTTGCAGATGATTTGGTTTTTATATTGGAAGATGCATTGTAAACAAGCACCAAACCTCTGGAGAAAATAGAAAAAATTGGAGAAGTGGCAGGGTTGACAAAACAGAGAAAAGACTAAAGTGCTAACAAAGAATCTAACAGAAAAACAAAAAAAATCAACTAACAAAAAACCAGATCTTCAAATAGTTAAAAAAGTTAAATATTTGGGAATTTATCTAACAGCAAGATGTGTAACAATAAAAGAAGATAACTATGTAAGACTGCTAAAACAAATAAAATTGGATTTGGAAAAGTGGGAAAACTTCCAACTCTCAGTGTTGGGGAGAATAGCAACAGTGAAAATGAATATCTTACCAAAAATATTCTTTTTATTTCAAACGATTCCTGTAAGGCTGGGAAAAGCCTTTTTTTATTAACTGAATACAATAATATTGAAATTTATCTGGCAAGGAAAAAAAGCTAGAATTAAAGTGAAAATGCTACAAGAAGCGAAAGAAAGTGGAGGATTTGGACTGCCAGACTGGAGGTTATACTACCAAGCATCTATTTTAACATGGCTTAAAGAATGGATAATGCTTAGAGTTAAAAGACTATTGTACCTAGACGGCATGACCTTCAAATTGGTTGGCGTGCCTTTCTGTGGTATGGGAAGAATAAAATACATAGATACTTTCAAAACCATTTTATAAGGAATGCACTTCTTTCAGAATGGGAAAAAATAAAAGGAAAAATTTATATTAAGATACCTGAATGGTTTTCAACAATGGAAGCTTTTGCATACCCAAATTTAATTAACTACGATAAAGTTGTGACTTATAAAGATATTTTGGACAATGAAGGAAAATTGAAAGACAAAGATTTACAAGAACAAGGTATTGATCTAGCATGGTGGCCATATCTGCAAATCCAAATGAGATATGAAAAATATGTTAAAACAATCGGATTTTATAAAGAACAGACAGAATTTGATCAGATACTGCTAAAAACAGATGAAAAGTTGATTAAGAAACTCTATAGATTTATGTTAAACTTAAAGATGGAGGAAGAACAAGTAAAAGAAACAATGATAACATGGGCAAAGAACTTTGGATATAATATAGAATTAGAAGATTGGCAAAAGTTATGAGAAAGAAATATTAAATTAACTAAAGCAGTGGCATATAAAGAAAACTTATATAAAATGTTTTACAGATGGCATATGACACCAGTGAGATTAGCAAAAATGTTTAAAAATACTTCAAATAACTGTTGGAAATGCAAACAAAGACCAGGTACTTATTATCATATATGCCCTAAAGCAAAAAGATTTTGGGTTAAAATACATTTATGGTTGGAGAAAATGACTAAAAAACAAATAGATTTTAAACCAGAATTATTTCTGTTAGGAATAATAGGAGTTAATTATGAGAAAGATTGCAGATATTTAATACTACACGTACTAATGGCAGCAAGAATTGTATTTGCCCAACATTGGAAAATGAAAACTTACCAGCTGAAGAAGTACTAATTAAAAAAATTCTAGAGTGTGCAGAAATGGATAGATTGACTTTAAAGATAAAAGAGAAAGAAGACTCAGTGTACTTTAGAACATGGGATAATTTCTATCAATGGCTAGAAAGACGAATTAGAGAGAAGGAATGTGATATGTAATTTTGAATATATATTAGCAAGAAGAAGGCTATTGAGTGATTAATTAACATTGTTTATGATAATTAACTATTATCTATTATTGTTTGTTAAACACATGAACCCAAACATTATGCTGTTTGCTAAATATTGAGAATGTTATTTGGAAAAACCCCAACCCTAACCTTAAACCTAACCCTAACCTAGATCCCACCCCAACCCCGACCCACTTTATTCCTTCCCCCATAAAAACTAATAAAATCTATACAAAAAAAGAGAAGATGTATGATTGTGTGAAATAATGCTATGGAATAATGGAATGGAATAGTTCCATTATTCTATTATTCCATCTCAAGAGTTGATCTTAGACTGGGCTATACAATTCAAGGCAGTATTTCAATTCAGAAAATTGATTTGCTATGCCTCTACATCTCAAATAAGTTTGACTGGCTACTTCTCTAAGATGTTTCTATGCTCTGAGATACCTTTTAGAAGCAGGTTTAGAAAACATGTTCTCTCTGTTGAAATGCTTATCAATCCAGAGTATTTGAACCAGTCCTTTTGCTGAAGCTTCAAGGAAACTCAATGACCCTTCTAAGTTCTGCATAGCCCTTCTAAAACTATATATTTGCCTTTAATTAAACAGCCAAGATCTTTATGAAAACTCTTTGAATATATTAAAGTACTAGTTATATGGTTTACTGCATTACTGGAATATTCTCTAGACAAATAGATAAATTCAAACAAATAAACACCATGAGGACACAAGACAATCACAGTAAAAATTAACAACTAAAAACTAACAATAGTTAATAGTATACAAAACCAATATAGTCAATAAATACCGTGACATATTCACAGTAAAAAGAAAACTTGTATAGTTGTAAACTCCTAAATCTATAAACCTGATACTCCTACCAGCTAAATATTAAAGGACATAAAGGTAGAAAATTATAGCAATTAATGTTATGGATATAATTGTTTATAATTGTAGCTCATGTCAATGTATCAATAAGATAAATCTTGATTTAGATATGTTTCTCTTTTTCTTGTAAAAAATAGATATCAAAACAGCTGTGTGCTTATTTGAGTAATCACACAAAGAATTAGCACATCATTGAAAAGAGAAGCTTGTTAGTCTCATTATATAAGCATGTATGATTATATTGTCAAATTGAGTATTATTTTGACTGGCATTCAGTGACTCATTTCTCCACTTTGGCAGACATACAAAAGCGATGTTTCATGTTGAAAGTAAAAATAATTTCAACAAGACTTCAGTTGCAGGTCACATGCAAAAGGCTAAATAAAATAGTGAAATATTTATATTTATATATCTTTGTATACTTTACTTCAATAATACATTTATTGAGAAAGCCAATGTATTGACATGTCCAGAAATAAGACTTTTTTTCTTACTACATTTTGTTTTTTAAAAAATAGTCATTACTGATGTGCAGAAATGTGTGCTGAGGCATCAATTCCCACCAAATTGATGACTATCACCAAATTTAGTATTTAGTAATTTAGTATCTGCAACAAGCTCCCATTCTACCAATATGTACATGTTAGATGTTTAGGATTATGTTTAAAAGATTTGTATACACAGAGGAGGATCCACATCTGGAATTATGTTAATGTCTCCATAAATTTCACTGTCACCACATATTGATGAAAAAAATACTATAAGATATTCTAGCAGCTTCCTTTTTTTTCAGAACACTTTACATCATACCATTATTTTTGGGAATACATTAAATGCTTTACTCAGATTATTCTGCCTTTACAAGCTGACTCCAAAAGATATAATGAAAGGAATCCCAAATGGGAATTCATTTGCCCTGTATTTGTTACAAAACAAATATAAATGTAATCAAGTAAATCCAATCCAATAAATATTTTCATTCTTCCAGAAAGATACTGTCTTTCAAACAGCATGAAGGACAAAAGACCACACTAATATTTTATTGGATTTTGTAGTCCTAGCCATCATATTTTTTGCTTTTATAATTCATTACTAGTAGTTTTCAATTTCTTTGTCCCAACAACTATGAGAATTAAATTTTATTTTATCCTAATGTTCCAAACTTGAATTGGCAGAAATATCCTTTGACTGCTGTACTTTATAAACACAGTGGAAATTCATATACTACACATTTTTACATTCCAATATAAGTATGATTTGATCTGCTGCCAAATTTTATTAGGAATGTCAAGCAGAATTGGTAGCTGGAGAATGAAGCCAAGGTGATAAAAATACAACATTGAGATACAGGCAAGTGTATTGTAGAATTAAAGACATATGCTGAAAGCTGCTTCATATCTCACAATTTAGATTTATACTATGTGGACACAGAGACTTTCCAAGATCCAATTGGATTTGGCAACATTATCCTGGGACACATATATTTGCCTTCATTCATAAGAGACTTTCCAGTCTGAGTTTGATAATGCCCTAATACTGTATGTCTCCAGAATTAACCAATATAATGTCCAAATCCATACTGAGGTTGATAGAAATAGCATTCTATTCTTCCTTAATGTAAGAGAACATAAATGGCTACCTTCAATCCAAAATATGAGTGTGATCATTACACAACAGAATACCAAAGAAGGATGTCAGATACGCTAGGACTGCATTATTCTTGTTCCATTTAAAATAGCTTAAAAGAAACACTTCTGAGGTGGAGAAGTTCCCAGTGATGGTTTGGCTTTAAATAAGGTCAGCCAAATGGCTTAATGGAAGCAAAGTAGTAAAAAGAACTGAGACATTACAGGTGAGCAATGAAGGAGAAGGGACTGGGAAAGACTCACACATTTTTCAGGATAGATCATTGCAATAGCAAGTCAACAAGCAACCAAGTGAGCAACAGACATGGGGGGGCAGAGGCATCTCTCTGTCCCTCCATGTGTTTAATAAAAATGTCTTTCATAAGAGGGTTATGCTTTTCAGAAATGGAGTTCTGTTCTTCCTGAATGTAAGGTTAGTTCACAGCATGCCAGCAACCGGTCTACACAAACAAGTGAAGCCCCAGGCAGCATGCAAAATCACACCCCTTCTGGTCCGTGGAAAAAACCTTTCTCCATGGAACCAGTCCCTGGTCCCCAAAAGGTTGGGGGCCACTGGTTCAACTTATAAAGATCATCATGCCAGATTCGCTTCTTTATTCCTTTATGCCCTCTTGTCCTTTAACTTGCTTTTTAAAAATAATACTTGCTGGGTTATTATCTGTTCTGATTTTCAAATATATTTATAGATTTTCCTAATTTCAAGAATGTCCTGGCCCATTCCATGTTTCACATTTTCTGACAGTTTCACTTTCCATGACTCTAGGAAGTCACATGCTGTAGTTATAGTTGGGAATGTTGTCATTAACCATAAGTAAAACTTCGTAGCACTCAATGCATTCATTCATATTTTATTTTAGGAAATTCATATTAAAAATAACTAAACAGAAATTAGACTTTCTGTCTCCCTTTGATTGTGGGACCAGGGACCCACAATCTCATAACAGTTATTTCACTGCAAATGAGGCATAGTGGCTTAATTTTTATATATATTTAGCTTTGCACACCCACTCAATCAACAGACTATTCATTTTTAGAAATATTATATACTATATCAGCTTTGCATAATTACTAATTAAGTTACTATCAACTATATTTAGTTTAATATATTTAGAGAAGCAAAGCATATTCTTCTATTTACTTACCTTCATACATGGTCAATAGTTAATTGTATGGTGGTGCAGTGGTTAGAATGCAGTATTGCAGGCTAATTCTGCCACCTGCCAGCAGTTCATTCCTGACTTGCTCAATGTTGAGTCAGGTCAGTAAAATGGGGACCAAGATTGTTGGGGACAATATGCTGACATTGTAAAATCGCTCAACACTATGGAGTGGTATATAAATCTAATGGTATTGCTATTACTATATAAAACTCATTGAAATCTGTGGAATTTACTTCTATGTATCAGTTGCAGAAACATTTTATCTCATTATCTTATGCACAAATAAAGATAATAATAATAATAATAAAGTTGGAAGGGACCTTGGAGGTCATCTAGTCCAACCCCCTGCTCAGGCAGGAAACCCTATACCATTTCAGACAAATGGCTGTCCAGTCTCTTCTTAAAAACTTCCAGTGTTGGAGCATTCACCGCTTCTGGAGGCAGGTTGTTCCACTGGTTAATTGTTCTAACTGTCAGGAAGTTTCTCCTTAGTTCTAGGTTGCTTCTCTCCTTGATTAGTTTCCATTCGTTGCTTCTTGTCCTGCCTTCAGGCGCTTTGAAAAATAGCTTGACTGCCTCTTCTTTGTGGCAGCCCCTGAGATATTGGAACACTGCTATCATGTCCCCCCTCGTCCTTCTCTTCATTAAACTAGACATACCCAATTCCAGCAAACGTTCCTTATATGCTTTAGCCTCCAGTCTCCTAATCATCTTTGTTGCTCTTCTCTGTACTCTTTCTAGAGTCTTGACATCTTTTTTACATCGCAGTGACCAAAACTGGATTCAGTATTCCAAGTGTGGCCTTACCAAGGAATTGTAAAGTGGTATTAACACTTCTCGTGATCTTGATTCTATCCCTCTGTTAATGCAGCCTAGCACTGTGTTGGTCTTTTTGGCAGCTGCAGCACACTGCTGGCTCATATTTAAGTGATTGTCCACTAGGACTCCGAGGTCCCTCTCACTGTTACTACTATTGAGCAAGGTACTCCCTATACTATACCTGTACATTTGGTTTTTCTTGCCTAAATGTAAAACCTTGCTTTTTTCACCATTGAATTTCATTTTGTTAGATAGTGCCCAGTGTTCAAGTCTGTCCAGATCCTTCTGTATCTTAAGCCTGTCTTCTGGAGTGTTGGCTATTCCTGCCAGCTTGGTGTCTTCTGCAAATTTGATGAGTTCCCCATCTATCCCCTCGTCCAAATCGTTGATGAAGATGTTGAAGAGCACTGGACCCAGAACAGAGCCCTGGGGCACCCCACTACACATTTCCCTCCATGTAGATGCGGTTCCATTGAGGACCACATGCTGAGTACAGCCGGTCAGCCAGCTACAGATCCATCTGGTGGTGATGCTGTCTACCCCACATTTTTCTATCTTGTCAAGTAGTAGGTTGTGATCTACTTTATCAAATCTACTTTATCAAACATTCTTTTCAATTCAATTCAATTTAATTCAATATTCAGTATGAAATTCTTAGAGTTCTTATTAAAAATTCGAAGATACAAATAAAATACAAATTTACCAACACCCATCAACATAAGTATTACATGAATTCATCCAATGTGGCATGAAGCCATTCTTTTTGCTTGGTGTGTTTTCAAAACTAAGACAATTTTGGTTAATTCAATAAAGCCAAGCATTGGTAGGAGAATGTATTTGTAAATAAACTCCCTTGACATCAGAGAAATGTACATTGTTTATTAATATAGGATGAAGAATATTGGACTACTTCATCAAATTGTGCCACACTGGTATAAATACATAAGACCTTTCTATGCCAATTAGCATGGGGGTCTAAGAGTGTTATGCACCTCTGGGGATGCTTAGTGGCTTGAGGGCACTCCCGCCACCTTGTTAATGTTTTAAACTTGTTAATATCTTTTTTTTTAACTTTTTGACTTTTAACTTGTACATTTTTAATCTTGTTTTCAACTCTGTTTGAACTGTATTTTTAGTCACATTTTTATATTATTTTATGATATTGTTTGTAAACTGCCCAGGGTGACTTAGGAGAGATAAGCAGTGTAGAAATTTAATAAATAAATAAATGTTTATTAATGTGTCTACTGCTCCATACACTCTTTGTGTAGTGAGGTTATTTTAATCAGTAAGCAGTCAGTCAATTACATGAATGAACCTAACTTTTCTCTTACAATGTGTTAAATAACTGTCTGAATTGTATGGTTCGCAACGAGCTATATGGTATTAATTTAGACTGCAAAATAAACTGCTCAGCATTTTTAGAAAAAAAACATGCTCCCAACAGATTTCTAAAAATAGATATTGTTCTTTATAGGGGCTTATCATTAACAATAGAGCAGTGCTGATGTCCAGAGGGCATTTTCAGTAGCTGTGAGTTAGTATAAACTGCTCTATATTTCTTTTTTTATCAGATCCCTTTTGGAGATGAAATTGAGAAGAAGGGAGATGCAACCAGGCTATAAGACTTGGGAGCACTGATGTGAAGCTGACCTTGAAACAATCTAAAGCTGAAAGAAGATTCACTAGTGACTTATTAAATTTATCCTTTTAAAAAAAACACCGAAGGACTTGTACTTTTTCTTTTTGTGAAAAAACAGAACTAAATACATCGATAAAACAGGACTGAAGGGAAGAAGAGGAGGAGGAGGCAACCACTACAAAGGTGATTATGGCTTTTGAATAGCATGCCAGACGGTTGCATTCCAAAATGTCAAAAGAGCATAAAGGCCAGGACATAAAATAACTTGTTGTTGTTGTTAGTTGCAAAGTCGTGTCCGACCCATCGCGACCCCATGGACAATGTTCCTCCAGATCTTCCTGTCCTCTACCATCTTCTGGAGTCCATTTAAGCTCACACCTACTGCTTCAGTGACTCCATCCAGCCACCTCATTCTCTGTCATCCCCTTCTTCTATTGCCCTCAATCTTTCCCAGCATTAGGCTCTTCTCCAGTGAGTCCTTCCTTCTCATTAGGTGGCCAAAGTACTTGAGTTTCAACTTCAGGATCTGGCCTTCTAAAGAGCAGTCAGGGTTGATCTCTTCTAAGGCTGACCAGTTTGAACGCCTTGCAGTCCAAGGGACTCGCAGGAGTCTTCTCCAGCACTATAGTTCAAAGGCCTCAATTCTTTGGCACTCAGCCTTTCTTATGGTCCACCTTTCACAGCCATACATTGCAACTGGGAAAACCATGGCCTTGACTATACACACTTTTGTTGGCAGGGTGATGTCTCTGCTTTTTAGTATGCTGTCTAGATTTGCCATAGCTTTCCTCCCCAGGAGCAAGCGTCTTTTAATTTCTTGGCTGCAGTCCCCATCTGCGGTGATCTTGGAGCTCAGGAAAATAAAATCTGTCACTACCTCCATTTCTTCCCCATCTATTTGCCAGGAATTGAGAGGGCCAGATGCCATGATCTTGGTTTTCTTAATGTTGAGTTTCAAGCCAACTTTTGTACTCTCCTTCTTCACCCACATCAAGAGGCTCTTTAGTTCCTCTTCACTTTCTGCCATTAGAGTGGTATCATCTGCAAATCTTAAGTTGTTGATATTTCTCCTGGCAATCTTAATTCCAACTTTTGATTCATCTAGCCCTGCCTTTCTCATGATGTGCTCTGCATATAAGTTAAATACGCAGGGCGACAGTATACAGCCTTGCCGGACTCCTTTCCCAATTTTGAACCAATCAGTGGTTCCGTGTCCAGTTCTCACTGCTGCTTCTTGACCCAGATATAGGTTTCTTGAGAGACAAATATGGTACTCCCATCTCTTTAAGAACTTGCCACAATTTGTTGTGATCCACACAATCAAAAGCTTTAGCATAGTCAATGAAGCAGAAGTAGATGTTTTTCTGGAACTCCCTAGCTTTCTCCATGATCCAGCGTATGTTGGCAATTTGATCTCTAGTTCCTCTGCCTCTTCGAAATCCTGCCTGTACTTCTGGAAGTTCTCGATCCACATACTGCTGGAGTCTAGCTTGTAGTATTTTAAGCATAACTTTACTTGCATGTGAAATGAGTGCAATGGTGCGATAGTTTTAACAATCTTTGGCATTGCCTTTCTTTGGAATTGGAATGTAAACTGACCTTTTCCAATCCTGTGGCCACTGTTGAGTTTTCCAAATTTGCTGGCAAATTGAGTGTAGCACTTTTACTGCATTGTCTTTTAAGATTTTGAATAGCTCAGCTGGAATAGTGTCACCTCCACTAGCTTTGTTGTTGCTCAGATTTCCTAATGCCCATTTCACTTCACATTCTAGGATGTCTGGCTCGAGGTCAGTGACCACTCCATTGTGGTTATCTGGGATGTTAAGCTCGTTCTTGTATAGTTCTTCTGTGTAGTTTTGCCACCTCTTCTTAATCTCTTCTGCCTCTGTTAGGTCCCTGCCATTTTGGTCCTTTATCATGCCCATCTTTGCATGAAACGTTCCCTTCATATCTCCAACTTTCTTGAAGAGACCTCTGGTCCTCCCTGTTCTATTGTTTTCTTCTATTTCTTTGCACTGTTCATTTAAGAAGACATTCTTATCTTTTCTAGCTATTCTCTGGAATTCTGCATTCAATTGGGTGTATCTTTCTCTTTCTTCCTTGCCTTTCGCTTCCCTTCTTTCCTCAGCTATTTGCAAAGCTTCCTCAGACAGCCATTTTGCTTTCTTGCATTTCTTTTCTTTGGGATGGTTTTAGTTGCTATCTCTTGTACAATGTTGCGAACCTCTGTCCATAGTTCTTCAGGCACTCTGTCTATCAGATCTAATTCCTTAAATCTATTTGTCACCTCTACTGTATATACATCAGGGATATGATTTAGTTCATACCTGAGTGGCCTAGTGCTTTTCTCTACTTTCTTCAATTTAAGCCTAAATTTTGCAACGAGAAGCTCATGATCTGAGCCACAGTCAGCTCCTGGTCTTGTTTTTACTGACTGTATAGAGCTTCTCCATCTTTGGCTGCAGAGCACATAGTCAATCTGATTTCTGTGTTGACCGTCTGGTGATGTCCATGTGTAGAGCCGTCTCTTGTGTTGTTGGAAAAGAGTGTTTGCTATGACCATTGTTAATAACTTAGGGTTTAACAAAATACATTAATTACATAAACTGACTATAGTTACTTCAATGCTTCATCTCCATACAGTTAATTTTCTTCTTTTGGATGGATTGAAAATTTCGATTCAGTGGCAATTCTTGGAAAGACTGTGGTGCTGCAACAATACCCTTGACTTTTAGGATCTGCATGAAGTCTTGGGACCTCAGATTCCTCTTTTAATCCTGGTGTCTTAACTGTATGTGCTACTCAGTTATAGTATTCTATCCAGTTACAAATCACATTATTCTGTTATACTATCAGATTTTGTTACTAGTAATGATTTTGGACACCCCATATTCGTACATCTCTACTACAACAACTATTCCTTTAACATAGTACAATATTTCAAAATCTGTAGCATGTACCATTTAAGCCACTCATCACCTCCTTCTCTGCATTCCCAACTGCTAGCAGAGCTTCAGCTGTAGTACAGACATAAAGCAGAACAATCAAAAGACTTGATTCTACTTTCCAGATAAAGTTTTTAAAGTCCAGGAACATTCATGACATTACTTAAGTCCTTTTATTTTATGAGCAAGAAACAGAGATGGGTGGGGTTTTGTTTGTTTGTTTGTTTTTCTTACCAGATCCATGGGATTTCTCTTAAGGCTCACCATCATAGCCACAGTGATTTCTTTTCCACCTGTTACTAGAGTAGAAAAAAGCATGCTTGTAGGAAAAAGAATGTTGCCTCCCAATCTGCATTTTACCATATCTTAGCACTGAGGCGGTAATTTTGCACTCTTGCAGAAAACAATATGAGCTAATTTTCTGGCACAATTAATTCTTCTCTTGAAGGCTGGGCTAGGAAAAAGCACCTCTTTGTGTGCAGAATCCCCCAGACACACACACAACAAATTGACCAACCCTGAATTAAGAGGTCCTGTTGCTAGAATAGCCACTTTTCTTCTGGGACAGCATGCCATAATATTTTTAAAACTTTCTACCAATAAGAATATTGACAAGATTTACAAAGATGTAAAAAAATGGTTATCTTCCTGGGCTCCAAGATCACCGCAGATGGGGACTGCAGCCAAGAAATTAAAAGACGCTTGCTCCTGGGGAGGAAAGCTATGGCAAATCTAGACAGCATACTAAAAAGCAGAGACATCACCCTGCCAACAAAAGTGCGTATAGTCAAGGCCATGGTTTTCCCAGTTGCAATGTATGGCTGTGAAAGGTGGACCATAAGAAAGGCTGAGTGCCAAAGAATTGAGGCCTTTGAACTATGGTGCTGGAGAAGACTCCTGCGAGTCCCTTGGGCTGCAAGACGATCAAACTGGTCAGTCCTAGAGGAGATCAACCCTGACTGCTCTTTAGAAGGCCAGATCCTGAAGTTGAAACTCAAGTACTTTGGCCACCTAATGAGAAGGAAGGACTCACTGGAGAAGAGCCTAATGCTGGGAAAGATTGAGGGCAATAGAAGAAGAGGACGACAGAGAATGAGGTGGCTGGATGGAGTCACTGAAGCAGTAGTCGTGAGCTTAAATGGACTCCAAAAGATGGTAGAGGACAGGAAGGCCTGGAGGAACGTTGTCCATGGGGTCGCGATGGGTCGGACATGACTTCGCAACTAACAACAACAAAAAATGGTATGGGATTTTCCAGCTCTTACAAGAAAAAAGGTGTTATGATAAAAATAAGCATTGAGGCACAATGCAGATGGAAGTCCACAGTGCAGTACTTCTCCTCTCTCCATAGGATAGATATTTCCATGTTTGAACAGCAAAAATGTTCAACTGTCTATGCCAGTGAAGTTTGCAATTCCTTCAGCAGCCACCTGGAGATACAAAACCTACTGGCCAGATAGAAGAAGGGAGTCCAGAAGCAGGTCAATTGGTGTCCAGAAATTTCTTGATCTCCAAAGGTGATCAAGAATGTCCAGATGGGATATTGCTTTCTGTCACTCAATGGAAAATATGAGTTTCCTGCCAGAATGCCTTGGTCCAGCTTCAACCAACTTCAGCCACTTCAGAAGTAGACAAGCAATGAGAGGGGGGCTTCATTGCAAAGACATGTCTTTGGCAAATGCTTAGTAAGATATCTTCATGCTGTGACGATACAGACTTCTGGGAGAGGCCATAATAAGTATGTTTGTGTCATTTACCTCTTTCTAAACTAAAAAGCTATCCCACCCCAAATTAAGATTCCAACTCCCAAAGCCTTTTTCTTTCTTTCAAACACATAGCAAACTTTACTCTGGTGCTGTGTAAGCTAAGTAATTTGCTTACATCTAAGCCCCGTGTGTCCAATTTAATTTTTTTCTTTGATGTCTGTAGAAAGGAGCAGTCCTGGGCAGCAATCTGCCTGTAGAATAGCAAAAGAGAAAGAAAGGCGGAATACGTTTCCAAAAATACCTCGGAGAACTGAGCATATTCAGTATCTCCAGTATGGTAGCTGACTTTGCAGGAATGAGAAGTCTAGAATGCAATGATAGGTTTCGTGCTAAAAATCAATATTTCATGCTGCAACATTTCATTAAAGACCCCTCCACAGAGATATTTTTTTTTAAAAGAAAAATCTTGACTTCCTTCAAAATATATATCAGATATGATATGATGTGAAAGGATCCTTTAAATGATAATTCAGTATTTTACCATCAAACACTAGTACTGCTAATAATGGGCTTTTTTCCCCCAGCAGTATTTTTTTCTCTCTCCATCATTTTTTGAATATTGTTGTTAGATTGACCTGGAGCATTTTCATTTTGTCAGAATGTATTAATGTGCAAAGAGGCTCATTCATATGTGATTATTAGGGTGGGATTAGAAAAAACAAAGGGCACAGAACATTTTCAACTCAATCTGTGGACAGAGGGATAAGATGCTATATTGGCTCATTTTCATTATAGCAAGAGAGAACATAATTTTCTGTTCTCTCTGCAAGCCCTGTATTATCCACAGGGGAGCTGTTATTATCTACATAATGTACTGAGGCATCTGCAATTAAGCTTACTATTCATATTAGTCTCCCTTGGTTTAAAGTCACTTTCACTTAAATCAATAAAATTAAATTAGCCCTTTCTTCCAGGCCACAAAGATTTTTTCCCCTTCTAATTATGTTTAGAAGTTTACTATTTTTATGGTCCACCCTCCAACTTGTTACCAGTAACGGAGAGGCACACTAGAGGCTGGTGGATCAGATCCAGTGGCATAACTACACAGCAAGACTTATTTCAAAGTCAGTTATATAAAGTGATTCAAGTGAATACATGCTGTTTCCATGTAGATGCATTTTTGCATACTTTCTAACTCTATGTTGCATATTATGATTTCTGCACCACATATTTTATTCAGTTTGATTTGGAGAAAAGAGTAGTAAAGTATCAAAGGCTCTATACCTCACTGACAGATGGTGTTCATGCAAAGTAACAACAAAAATAGAAATAAAATAAAAAGCAAAATTAAAACACTATTTATAATGTAATAGGAAAGATTATAGTGAAATGCCGAGTCAAGTTATCATCAGTCTTGTACCCAAGTCCCAGTATTCCCCAATAAAGTTTCAGTTAAGAATGAATACAAATACAAATTGTCTAATACAACATTAGTTGTATTCCCAGCCTGGGAAATACCTCTGTAATCATGTCCCTCTCATTTTAGCTTTGTAGAAATGAGTCATCACAGCAGGAATAACAATAGCAATAGCACTTAGACTTATATACCGCTGTGTAGTGCTTTACAGCATTCTCTACAGAGTCAGCATATTGCCCCCAACAACCTGGGTCCTCATTTTACCAACCTTGGAAGGATGGAAGGCTGAGTCAACCTTGAGCTGGTGAGAATCGAACTGCTGGCAGTCAGCAGAATTAGCCTGCAATACTGCTTTCTAACCACTGCGCCACCACGGAATGAGCAGTCTATGGTGATTATTCTGCATGCAGTCTCCAGACCTCTTTTTTGCACTAATTTCCCCTTAATTACACCATTGAAATTTAATGGGAAATAGAGAAATGAAGTTGTTTTGCCAAAAATGAAGAAAAAGAAAAAGGGATGATTTCACTTTCAGAAATGTCCATGTATTTATAAAGATTTCTTTATAATTTTTTTTATATCCCACCAAACTTTGAAAATTCCTATTTTCATGTTCTTCTGACAACATTATTATACATTTTTTATGTGGCTGCTGGCTGCCTTAAAAGAAATGGAGTCTATGACTCCTGAAAAGTTATTGAACCCTGAGTGACAAAATCAGACAGAAGATTTTTAAGAACAAAACTTCTCTAAGGAAATAACTGTGGAGCAACCTTTAACAGTTAACATGTCTCTATGGATTATAATGATTGTGGTGCTATGAATTTCAAATTCCCATTTGATTATAGAACTCACTGGGTGACAAAAAGGGTTTCTTTCTCTCACCCAAATTTATCTTTCAGGATCGGTCTTGTAAGGATTAGATGAGTTGAATCCCTGGTTCCATATTCCTTGAACTCACAGAAAGATGCAATAAACAAATAACAGTATTAGGTGAATTAGTACCAACAGAACTCACTTGGAGCTTTCTAGGGTACTAATATGGCTTATCTAAATCTGGATTGATTTTGCTAAATTACCTGCTTATTGTTAGTTTATGTGACATCAATAAAAACAAAATGTTTTTGGTTCTGTAGGTACAGAACACATTTCTATGATGTGAAGAAGCTGGGAAGTTGGCTGTTTGCCTTTGCCCTCTCAACTAGAAGTGTTAAATTAGAGCACTTTGCTTTGCATGTCAGAGGACCTGAGAGGTCAGACTTGAGAAAGCTGTGCAAAA
Organism: Azemiops feae; assembly: GCA_023970755.1. Classification (NCBI taxonomy): domain Eukaryota; kingdom Metazoa; phylum Chordata; class Lepidosauria; order Squamata; family Viperidae; genus Azemiops; species Azemiops feae. The sequence goes on from JALGBA010004287.1 coordinate 3,434,237, forward strand.
CAAAGTGGCATCATGACATCTAGGCTGAATGCCTAGATTCCTCAGAAATATAAAATATTGATAAAAAGTTCTGACGTTACGGGGAGACGGGCGCAGGAAGACGGGGCTCCATCTTTCGCATCTGAATTCGCCCTGCTGGTGGACCCTGGAAAGGGTCGAAAGTCGCCCCATAGAGGCGAGAAGCAAGGAGGAGGCCCCCGTCTGATCGTGGGAGGGCAGCAGCCCTTCCATTTGATCCAGGGAAGCCCTCCAAATTGGTGGGGGAAAGACTGGCTACATCCGTGTGGCCAGTCACTAAGCTGCTGACAGCCGAAGCAAAGAAGCATTACCAAGCAACTTACTAGCAATGTGGATGAAACTGGGTGAGACCTGGTCCTCTCTTTAAGACTTTAAGACCTCTTCCTGGAAAAGCTGCCCAAAGCATTCCTCCCCCCCGCGAGGAGAGATGGAAGGGAACTTCTACCCCACCCTCTAAGAAAAGCGGCGAATTAACTACCCAGGGGAAACAGAGAAAACTATAAGACTAATTTTAAACTAATTGGATACATATGGCTTTAAAACTTGGGGACTAAAAGTGTTCTCTCTTTTTTTGGAGACTTTCTTTAAAAAAAAGACTTGAAAAACCTACTACATAAGTTTTGGAGTTAAAAAGCTGTAAAACGGCATTAATGACATCTAGTGGTGATCTGTGGTACTACAATTTGTTTTTGCCTAAAAGAAACCTGGCTTGAAGCCCAGACTTTAGATAAGACTTTGGTTGGCCTTGACAGCTACTACCCTTGAATAATCCAGCTGCAAAGAAGGGATTTCTGGGCTGTTTATCAGTGTGGCAGAGATGATGAATTGTTTTGGAAACTGGCCTGTTTGAACTATGAATGTAAACGTTTACTGATTTGCAAAGCTGTGTTTGTGGAACTATTTTCCTGCATGAGAAGCACACATTATTACACGAGATGATGGAACACTTTGGATTATAAATTTTCATTTGATGAATAATCTCTATTATAAAGACCACTTATAAAAAGTGAAATAGATGTCCCATACTCAGCTATAAAAGGCAAAAAACTATCTCTAGCACTTGATGCTAAAGTCTTCAATTTAACGCACCACCAAGAAAATAGGAATGAAGATCAGGAACAAATTCTCTCCATGTTGAAATCAATACATGAGACTATTCTCTTAGCTTGTGATAAAATAAGAAACAACACAAAGGAACTATTTTCTAATCCAAATGTACAAACCCAGATCATGATTACAAATAAAGAATTAACAATGCAGAAAATAAAAGGAAAAATGAAACAACCAAACTCTAAGATGGACGACTTAACCGACCAACAGACCCAGACAACTGAAGAATCATAAAATGGAGTGACAACATTGAAAATGGAAAAGGCTTTTTACAAATTCAGAAAACAATATATTTGAGGAAAAGGAAGAAGAACAGATTGAATGGAAGATAAAACTGTTAGGACAACTGTGGGAAATTGGAGTAACAAGGAGGCGGTTTAATGAATACCAATGGGCTTGTTCTTCCAAAAAAGTTCCAACCAAATGATCTTTCTTATTCCAAACAATATATATAAAAATAGAGGGAGAACTATTTGATGACTCAAAGGCACTGACATGGAAGGTTAGCTGGCAAAGGAAGAAAGCTAGAATAAGGCTGAAGAAAATAGTGGCTTTGACCTATTAGATGGGATACTATATTATTAATTAGATGGTTGAATATGATGGAAAATAGACATTTTTTAGAAATTAAAGCATTATTATAATTAGATAGATAAGATGTGTAACTAGAATGTTAGATTTTGATATGAAAAGGGAAAAAGGAGGAAGTTGGAATAAGGGAAGCTTTTGGTCACCTAAACATAATGTACTTGGAAATTATAAATAATAGTGTTATTTTGAATATTGATGGGAAACCAAAACCTTAAAAAAAAGCAATAACAGGACATTGATGTTAGAAATATTGTCCATCTGTAGCCTAGTGGGACAACACCTTACATTTTATGCTATTAGTGAGCTTCTTCTCCAAAACATACTTGAAAAGGAGCAGCCTCATAAATCTTCAGGTAATATATCATTTAATTAGGTTATTCCTGCTACGTTGCTGGCTTCTAGTCATGACTCAATTATATAGAAGAAATAAAACTAAAAAGCGTAAATGAAGGCATCGTAAAAATTGACTGTCACACAAAACAGTAAACATATCTGAGAAGAACATTTTCCATAAATTACTATGTTCTAGTTTAATTCATATTCTGTGTAACTTCACCATATGACATCAGATGTAGTACTCAGAATCACTTCAACTACCATCTTCAAATTTAATCCATTTTTAATGCAACAGTACTCCATGTTCTTGACTAAAATTGCTGAAATAGTTCAGAAGACTAAAGGATGTAATACATAGGCTTCATATGATAGCAATTTGTTTTATTAATAACTATATTCATATTCCATAACTTATTGTGGTAAAACAAGTGCCCTGTTCACTTTTCATCCATGTGCAATTTTCCATTCATGTGGAATGAAAAAGTAGAGGCATGTCTTCTGGGTATACTTCTCACATCGGCAATCAATCAGCTTCCATTCTTGTCTATGAATGACTGATGAATTGTTTGAAGAATGGAGACCATTCTATGCATGCAAATTCCCTCCCCCCTCTCCTGAGATGGAATTTAGTGCAATTAGGGGGGTCTGCATCCAAGAATCAGTTTATAGTTATCAAAAAGACTTCCTTTTTCAGGGTGTCACTCTGAATCCCATGGTGGATAAAAGGGGTCAAATTTAAAGAGCTACCATTTATCTGAGATTCATATAGACATACTATCATTAAAATGTGCCAATTCACATTGATTTTTACAAGTCATTATTATGAATCAAATGAATAACACATCATTAAGTAATATGGGGGTAATCTTGCCAGTTATATCAATCAAGGAAAAAAAGTTGCTCAAATATAAAATTCATCATATGTTAAATCCATCATTTCCCGCATTTTGGATTGACAGTCAGATATTAGTGCATGAAGAGCTTAGTCACAGTTCCACTTGGGATATAGACACAATAACAGCATCATCCACATATAAAATAATGGATTTTGGTTTGCTAACTAGAGAAGTAGGGGTGAAAGATGAAATACAGTTCTAGTAAGAACCTGGACAATAGAGCTGAATTTTTTCCCCTTATATAAAATAGATTTGGAAAAGCTGAAGTGGGTTCAGTGGAGACCTGATTTTATGAGGAACTCTTAAAGGAGCTTAATCTGTGTACTTATTTATTTTTTTATAGTATTTTATTAATTTTCTGTTGTTACAATTCATTAGTGCTTAATGAACAATGTGTTGTCTGGGTTGATTTGTTTTGCTTAATAATACAAGTTAGATTCTTATTCTCTATCCCGTTTTTCCAGCCATTGATAAAATAAGTTCCATGTTTGAAAATAATCTGTATCTTCTTTTTCTTTGATTCTCAATATAAGTCTATCCATTTCAGCACAGTCCAGTATTTTCTTGATTATCTCTTTCTCCAATGGTGTTTTTTTCATTTTTCCAGTGCTGAGCAAATCTGTGTATTTATTATTCCAGTTATATAGTATCTTATTCCAAACAACTCTAAGCAGTTCACAAAATAAAACATACAGCATATTCAAAAATAGTAATGCATAATAATACTGTAACTTAATAACAATTCCATAAAGCCCATCAAAATCAAATAAATTTAGAAATAAAACAAATAAGAAACAATCTCAGTGTTTGCCCCATAAGTGTACACCAGTTAATCATCTAATCTGCTCATGTAATAATAATTTTCACAGTCCTCCTGGACAACATTACAGACAGTCTGGACTTCCTGAGAGAGACTATTGTATAGGAATTGGAAATCACTGAGAAAGTCTATTTTCAGATGTCCCCCTATAAATCTTGGAGGGCCCTTAAAACATCCTGTTCTGAGCAAACCCATCAGGACAACATTCAGCAGTCCATCTGCATTTAAAAGACAAAGGCCACTCTTTCGAAGACAGCAAAGTCTACATTCTGAACAGAGAGGACTGCTGGTTTGAAAGAGCATCAAAAAGGCCATCTATGTCAAAACTGAATAGCCGTCTCTCAACAGAAGGGGACGGATACAACATCATCTATCTCCAGTCTACAACACAGTCCTTTCAGCAGTTCCAAGAAGACTCCACACCCATTTGCACTACACAAATGACCAACTGTTGCAAGGAGTATAAATCCTTCCATTCCCCACCGTTCAGTCACAGCTGAAGAAGCTTCTTGGATGAGAAGTGAAACGTCTTCAAAGAAGAACAAGAAAGTCCAGTTGCCTCGTGAAAAAATATCTTTGGAACAACTATGACCTGGATGACTGAGAATCTCCATAGACATCCTGTCCTAAATATAGTGCCCAGGACAAGCATATTCATTTGGAAAGAAAAGGTCCTAAAGAAAGAACCAAGTCATATAGAGTTTCACACATTAAAAGTAGCTTTTTTAAAAAAAAATGTACTCAGAAGCCTATGTGTAATAATGCAGATACACCAGCAAAAGATGGGCAAAGATTCTCTACCTGGGAGTCTAGAGGAGCTATGAACCCATAAGAACTCCCAAGTCATAGATAAAGGATAAAGTGCAATCCTGTCCATAGACAATGTAGGAAATCAGATAATTTGGGGATACACAGTATCTTCATCTTATTAGGAGATTCAGGATGACAATTGGGGGAAGAGTAATAACTGTAGAATAAGAGCATGGATTCATCCTTGTTAGAGGCTTTCCAGTGGGAACAGGTGGCGATGGGTTGCAAGTCATCTAGTAGATTCCTGAACTGAATAGGAGATTAGAGGACCTATAAAGTCTCTTCCAAGTTATAGATTCTATGTGTCTATTATTATCTGTGCTACCTATTGAATTGAAAGATATAGTATAACCACACTAATTAATGTAATCTCAGACAAAAAAACTACTGTAGTGGAAAGGATATAAAATAGCTGAGCTTTATTTACCAGACATGTATTTTCTAATATTGCTTGACAGGGTTTAATTTATTTATTTTTTCCTTCCTGAATCGATGGGGATTTAATCTCCCATAAGCCAGTCACTCTTATAAAGTCCAGCAGCCTTGGATGTGTAACTTCTTTTTCTTTAGTGACATTCTTTACCTATTGCTTAGAACCTCTTAGTAACCCAATATCCATCATAATAGATCCCAATTTATCTCTTTGAAGTCTCTGGGGTTTTACAATCATAGGGAGATTGTGATGGGTTCTCTTATTTTATAGCAACCTCCTTTTGTAAAATGGAAATCTTGTCAGGACATGCCATTCAGCTAATGAACTGTGACTGCTGACTTCTTCCTATCAGTGTAGCTGCAGTGTTGCCAAGGTTTGAAGCTGTTTAGAATCTAGACAGTTTGGTGACATATCTCTTACAGGGACTGACAGGCTGACATGTCTTTAGGATTCACTGTTCATACACATTCTCAAAATAGCCAATTTAAACCTAAATATATTTACTACAACTGCCCATTTTAATCTGCTTTACCCAGAGCTATAGACATCCTACTGGAGATAGTTCAAATGAAGACTAAAAGAAAAATACTCTATATTCCCACTTATTTATTTATTTTTTTAGCAAACTCAAAAATTAGAATTCCCATCTCTATCCTCATCTGGTATTATAACTTGATAGAAGCAAGTTAATGTACTGATGGGTATTTATTCTGCTTCATTTATGAATCTTTTTGTTTAACAGTGTTAGAATCCTAGGAAAATTGGAACTGTGGAAATTATAAATAAAAATAGGAAAACAAACTGTCCATGTCCCTAATGTTATTCCACAACCAAATACAACAACAACAACAACAACAACAACAACAACAACAACAACAACAACAACAACAACAACAACAATAATAATAATAATAATAATAATAATAATAATAATAATAATAATAATAATAATAATAATAATAATAATAATAATAATAATAATAATAATAATAATAATAATAATAATAATAATAATAATAATAATAATAATAATAGATTATATCTATCTTGTAGAAATGGAGATAGAGGCTTACTTCAAGTTAAACAAACTATCAAAGAAGAAAAGCAGACATGGGCTGATTACATAAAAGATAGCCAAGAAAAAGCATTTAACATTTGGAATTTACTGAATGTGGAAGAAACAAAGCATGAATATCAAAATAGTGTAACAAAAATGTCAACAGAATGCTGGCAAGGAAAAGTATTATATGGTCAATTTCTACAAAAATGGGGGGGGGAGGAGTGAATAAATATAAACCTGCCAATGGCTTACAATTGGAACATTTAAAAAAGAAAATGAAGGCTTGATTTTGATGGCTCATTTGAACCTAACTGAGCTAATACATTCAAGGCAAGAACTGAGAAATCATCAAATGATTCAAAGTGCAGATTTTGTAAAAAGCAGAAGAAACAGTAGGTCATATACTCAGTTCATGCAAGAAACCACATATACTGATTCTAAACATCATACACAACTGTCAAAATGATTCACTGGAACATCTATAAAAATTATCATGTGTCAGTAATGAAAAATTTGTGGGAACCTAAAGTTTAAAAAGTTGATAATGAGCAGGTTAAAATATTGTAGGTTTTCCAAAAACAGACAGATAAAGTCTTCGTTTATAACAAACCATATTTAAATGTGGTTAAAAATAAGAAAATGTGGATAACTGATAATTGAGGGGATAGAATAGAAGACAAAGGATTAGAAAAGATCACATAGTATCAAACTCTAAAAATTAAAGTTGAAAGATTTTGGCAGAAACCAGCCAAGATGGTCTTAGTGGTTATTGGTACATTGGGTACCATACCAAAATCTTGGGTGGCACTTAGAAAATTTGCACATTGACAAAATTTCCATATGTTACTTACAGAAGATCACATTGTTTGGCTCTGAATATATACTACCCTGATACATTAAGACATTCTTAATGTAGATAAAACAATAGCTAAAGATCACCCTTCTACTGGTACTGCATATAAAAGCAAGCCTATATTAAGGAATTCAGCTGATAATATGAAGCCAAGCAAATGAAATGTTATGTGGAAACAATTATGCAGACTTGGCTAAAAAATTAAAAATCTTAATCTTAAACTTTTTAGTTGAAATAAAGAAACAAAATCTGAGTCTAGTCAAATACATGACCGCTCCTAAAAAATCACTTTTCATTTTTTATCGTAGTGTATACAGAATTGCTCAATGCAATAAATCTCATACAGCTGACAACATTAAGACTTATTGCACTTATTGATATAATTAAAACTGCATCATGGGAGTCTTGACCTAAATGATCCCTTTGTCTAGTGACGCTATTTCCTGCCAAATCACAGATTTAGCAGAAAATCTAAATGATCAAATTACTGAAAAGTTAGAAAGCAATCCATTTGCCATTCAAATAGATGAGGTACTAAAGATACACATTTGAAAACATTTTAGATATGTTGACAGAGAAACATAAAGATTTTCTTTTTGGTAATTGGATTACATAGACAGATAAAGCTATATATAGCTTTTAAAATTACTGATAACATATGGATGAAAATTTCTTAACATGGTCAAATTCTGTGTGCTTATATGATGGAGCACAAAAAAGCCTTCAGGCTTTAATCAGCCAAAACTCTACCGGTATTGTTGGGTACACTGTATGACCCACGGACAAGCTTTTGCTTTGAAAAATTTGAGTACCAGATTGGAGAAGGTTGTCTGAACAGTTATAGATGATAAGAACTATATAAAAATCAGTCCTGTAAAGGAGAGGCTGTCTGCAAGATTTTGGGAGCTGAATACATACTTCTTTGTAATTTTACTGGGAGCCAAGATGGCTGTCTCAGGAAATGTTTCAACATGTGTTTTTGAACTAAGAAATAAATTTTATCAGTATTTAACTATAGAAATATATAATACTGCACATGTATTTAGTGCCTATGGCTTCAATATGCAGTGAACATATTTAAGTAGCATTTTTGATAAACTGAATATTTTTATCTCTCTCTGCAATTGCAGAACAGTAAAATGGAAAATGAGATTTCAGACATATTCCCTATGTTAAAACAATTTATTGAAAGCAGTAGCACAGAGACTAATGAAGATGTGAAGATTGCATTTTAAGTTATCTTGTCTGGAATCACAGTAGATGGGAAAATAGGAAAATTTGATTAGATAAGGAACCCATCCTAACGCTAAACTGAAAATTGACATATTCATTACTGCGAAGTAGAAGCAATTCACTGGCATCTATTCTGACACTTCTTTGAAAATAAAATTCCTGACACTATCTGTCCCTGAATGGATCAGTGTGCAAAATGAGTACCAAGAATTAAGGGAAAAGACTGTAAGCATTTTGATTCCATTTGCTACATATTATTTGTGAGGGTATGGGGTTTTCTGTGGCTGCTACTATAAATGGCAAATTCTGATGGAAAATAAATATAGTAAGAGAAATGAAATTGATGATCTCAAAAATAAAATCAGATTTCTGTGATTATGCAAACGAAGAAAGTCATTCTTTGGGTTAAAAATATGGTTTTAAATGTTATTGTTTGTTTCCAATGAAGAGGTTTTATCTATCTGCAAGCTTCTAAAACCTAGACACAGAAACACTAACATTAAGCAGTACATTTTTATTATCTATTCTTAACCCCAATGAAATAATTTGCTTTATGCATGGGGAACACACACATTCATTTATCATTTTAAGGGATATGGCTCTACAAAGTTTGAGAAACTCTATCATAGCCATGGTAGCTCTGCTGCAGGCAATAATTTCAAACTATAATCCTGACCTTTCAAAGAAATCTTAATGCCTTAAATAACAGGCTGAATCTCAAGGTCTGATTGTTTTACTGACCAGAACCCCCATCTCAGAATCATGGAATTAAGATGAATTCTTATTCAAACCCAAATCAAAACCAGGCAATCTTCACTGCTATCGTGTCACCCCTCATCCTTCTTTTCATTAAACTAGACATACCCAATTCCAGTAATTTCGAGTAGCTTCTTGCTAAGCTTTAATTTGCTAAGATAGTTTAAGTAGCAAGAAATAGTTCAAAATTGCTGTTTTCTCTTAATTTATAGTTTAAAAACAAGAAATGTATGATAATTCTTGTCAACTGCAGACTGAGTAAATTACTTGTACTCAAAATAACACACCTTTCTAGTCAATCAAAATTGATTGATCGGTCAATTAAACACTGTGGCTCAAAGTAAAGTTGTTGCCTTGGTGTGCAACAAACAACTCATTATTTAAACTTCAAAGATTCAGAAGACTGCAACCATAGTGATTAGGCTAGCAAGTGAACCATCAACAGCACTTTTCATTTATTTTCACCCAGAAGACCCAATCTGCCTTTGCGACATAACATAACTCATTTATACATTACATGCACCTGAGCACTACTCAGTGCACAATCTAAAAATAGTTATGCTGTGAAACATCAAGATTGCTGCATTTCACAGATCAACCAACACCTTATCATCCATCCTGAGACAAGGCAAAAATTGTAGTGTTTCCAAAATGTTAATTCTGAAAGTCAGAAATATATGTAAATCATCAATTAAAGTAATTTTATTGAGCATTGCAATTAAATATATGTATACAACTAATACAAAATAAAACAAATATGAAGAAAAAAATAGAAAGTGCAGAAAGGAAAGGAAAGGAAAGGAAAGGAAAGGAAAGGAAAGGAAGGGAAAGGAAGGGAAAGGAAGGGAAGGGAAGAAAGAAAGAAAGAAAGAAAGAAAGAAAGAAAGAAAGAAAGAAAGAAAGAAAGAAAGAAAGAAAGAAAGAAAGAAAGAAAGAAAGAAAGAAAGAAAGAAAGAAAGAAAGAAAGAAAGAAAGAAAGAAAGAAAGAAAGAAAGAAAGAAAGAAAGAAAACATTCTTGTTCATAACAAGTACAACCAATTTTAGTAACTTAGCGATTTATTTTAAAAATAAAACTTTACAGCTTCATTGGTCTGTCCAAGACAGCAAAGTCCATTAAAGGTTACCTGAGATATATCTACTATATTTCAGCCTTGATCAAATAAACAAAAATCATATTCCCTTCTTTATTTTTGAAATCTTGATTTTTTAAATATTTTGTTAATTTTAATTTCCTTATTTAATGGTAAGTATATTGCATTTTATACATTATATTAAGCATAATTAATCTTATATATTACTAATTATTATTAGTAGAAACGTTTATAGACTAGACTAGTAGAAACTAAAGCTTGTAATGGGTGGGACTTGGGTTATCCAGATATAAGACATAGTTTCTTGTATTGGGTACATTTAAATACAGTAATCAGAAATTCTTCACCTACTATAGCTAATATTTAATAAGGAGAGGTTAAATATTGATTTCTACCACAGAATTTTTATTAGATTCTTATATTTCTCTCATTCCCGGAATCACTCATGTTACACTGAGACATACACTGTCTTGTGTATTCTTCCAATAAATCTTATTATGGAATTGATTCAAAATCACTTGTTGAAATGGGCAGCTATACAAATTGCATAAATAAGCAAATGACCATTAAAATTATATTTATAATACCTTGCTATGTGTAGTTTTATGTTGTCTATTTTGCATGACCCAGTTTTATATTGTGATAGTACAAACCATCAGTCCCTGGGAGAATAGTAATCATGTGAAATGTTTCCACACTGAAAATTGAAACTATTGATGACTTACAATGCTCACAGTTTAAAATGGAGCCGAATGATTTTACAGTGATTCACCATAAAGCTACCTGGTAAAATAGTTATTCTGCTACATTGTTCTTACACTATGGATTTGAAGCTAGATCAATAGAATTATAACGTTTTTATATATCCAAGAGTTGTTATGTTAGATTAGTGGCTTAAACAACACACTTGAGTGACAGTTTAACAGAAGAAAAATCCAATAACTATAGAATACTCTTAGGGGAAATTCTCCTCTTCTGATATTAATAATAGACGCAAACCTAGGGCCTTAATCTTTCTCCTGCATAGTATATTCTTAAATATATAATTAATGAAACTCTATCCTAATGGTACAGAGGATGTTACATTCAATGGAGACAAATGTACGTTAATATCATAAAGATTGCACAGGAGCAATTTATCTGCATTATGCCTTTCCATTTACTCATAAAAGCTTTTCTGAGCTAATAACCAATCATGTTATTTATTTTATGTATTTACTGGGGCTTTTATGCTGTCCCAATTCAGCAGTGATCAATGACTGGTTATTATTCTGGCTAGGATATGGGGAGTGTCCCTACTCATTTATTCTTCTCTTCTCTAATTTTCTTACATGTAATAGATCTTTCTTGTGAATATCTCTTTGAAAGAACCAATTTGGCAGCCACATGGAGGACCTGATAGGATGGAATTCAGTTTTCTAGTATAGTCCATATGAAAATCTGGGCTTGTGAAACTTCTGGCTTAGATGGACCAATTAATTAAAGGGGCAACAAATTAACAGCACCAATAGGAATTGTTTTCCCACCTAGATTGCAAGGTACATAGCTGAGTTCTTGGAACAAATTTGATATATGCTGCTATTCTTATGTATCAAATACATATACACTGACCTATTCTTCTATCCTAAGCACTGGATCATGGCAGGAAAGGAAGAGACAAAAGAGACATCAATTCATACTGGCTGTGAAATTTAAGCTTTAACAAAATAAAAATGAAATATTGCAAGGTTTTGTCTTTGGAGTGGTCAGATATTATGTTGTTTTCAATATCTTCAAATAAACAAAATTAACTACAAAAGCAAAGTGGCATATTTAGAGTGTTCACTGAATTTATAGTATTTATAACAGAACAATCCGAATATCTTTCATATGAGTGGTTACTGAAATACAATTTAGAAAGTGAACAAGGCAAAGGCTGATATATTACTCCAATGTTGATTGCCAAAATGAATAACACAGAGACTGCTGGTGATGTAATAATCAGGTTGGACTGCTATTCCGTAGCTCAGGGCAATGTCCCAGAACCAGGAATTTGAAAGACAATGCATCACAGGATGAACTAAGTTTTACATATTCATTTTCCTTTTCTACCAGTTGTTTTTCTGTTAAGTATTCCTACAAAGTATATAGAGTATATGACTCATTGTACTTCTCATAGGAATTTACATTTAATTCTATCATTAAGAGACTAGAAGATTAAATTTTGGAGTCTGCATCTGATTCTCTCTCATTGGCCATAAAGTTAAGGATTGGTTATTTTAGATCACTTAGAAATTTTTCTTAATTCTTACTATTTTGGTTATTATTTCTTATTATTTCAGCTGCTGTTGGTTTCTTTTAAAAGGTTGATCTCTGACTTAATTCAAATACAAGTAGTCCTCAACTCACAACCACAACTGGAACCAGAGTCTGTGCTGTTGAGTGAAGTTATCATTAAGTTCAAATTGCCCACATGACCACTTCATTCAATGACCACAGTTCCAACTCCCCCAATTGTTATTGTTAAGCAATCATGCAGATTTTTAACCAGTGTGAGGTACCTCAGAGGATGGGGAAAGCATCTGGGAGGCCCAATGCTCACCAATGCAAAGAAACCTGCCATAAGCTGCCTCCTTGCTCCACCACACCCAGATCACTTGCCTTTGCATTGTTGTACAGTTGCCCAACTGTTGGGTATGCCCAACTGATATGAAGATGCTGCCTTGCGCCTTCCTGAAAGCAGACCCTATTCTCATGTTAGTTTGCAAGGGTCCTTCTTCAAATCCTGCAATTTGAACAAAGGGCATTCTGAACAATCGTGAGAATGATCACGTTTACTAGCTTTTTAGTCTCCTTGGATTAAAAAGGCTAGCAACCACAATTGTTCTGGATAGCTATGTTCACTAGCTTTTCCTTTCTGAATGATAGTCACATTTGCTAGGTTTTTCCTTCTTAAGGCTAGGCACATTTAATAGCTTTCTACTTCTGAAAGCCAGTCATGTTTGCTCTTTCTAAAGGCTAGTCATTTTTACTAGTTTCTGGCTAGAAAGTTAGTGAAGACAATCCTTCTGTGGGCTAGCCTCATTCACTAGCTTTCTAACCAGTAACACAATGGATATGGTATGCCATTTGATGAAACCTCCTATGATACTCTTAAAGAGATGTTGACCAAATATGTGTACAAGAGTACATATGCTGCTATTAGATGACGCAAAGCTAATTGAACAGTTTGCATGTCACTAGCTCCATGTTAAGATCGAGGGAAGCACATCATAGAGCTCCATAATAGACCCTGTACTGGTCTATATATTTATAACTTGGATGAGGGATTAGAAAACAATTACTAAACTTGCAGATGACTCAAAGATAGGGGAGATAATGCATGCCATAAATACTATGATTTAAGAGAAACTTAATAACTTGGAACAACACCAAGATATTTTTTTAACTTGAAAGTCATACATTTGGATAGAAAATGTCAAAGACATGAATATATGAATGAGACCACACTAGGCAGAAATACATGCCCAAAAGATAAGAGTGTCTTTAGTGGATCACAAGCTGAACTTCAACCAACAGTTTGATGTAACTATAAACAAAATGCAATCCTAGGCTGCATCTGCATCAACAGAACTATAGTATCAAGGTCAAGAAAAGTTATTGTTCCTCATTGATCAGACCATACCTATGAGGGATGTAAATAGAGGCTCGACACCTCTGTAATAGCGGGTTCACTGGTTTAGAAGATCTCCAAGGACACTTTCAACTTTACATCCTATAATTCTATTTTTTACATGCTGCCAGTATTTCAGTTACAAATGTATCATCTTATAGAACTATTGAAAACTTTACAACCCAGGACAAGTGTAGCTTTCCTTTCATCCTCTTTTCTTGGCTTCTGCCCCTCATGGCTTATTAGAAATAGCCATAGGGAACTAACTGGGTTGTCCAATGGAATCTTGTCTGTATCCTTGCATGAGGAGAGCTCCACAATAATCTGAAGGAGGCTGTATGGTCATTCTTGAAAGAAAAAAAAAGGGGGGGGGAGGGGGGCGGAAGGTTAGGAAGAGCTGTCTCTTCATTTTGAATCCTTCATTTGTTCAACTGAACCCTGGAATAAAACTACAATACTAAGTTTATCTTAAATCAGTTTGCCATATGAGGTTATGCCAGAACAATTAAGGCCTTCTCTACAATATTTAGGATTAGAATTCTACTGTTAATTTGTTTTTGAAAAAAACTGCTTTAAATAAAAACTTCTCTGTGGAAACTGATGCTGTCTAGAATCATCAAACTATATCGTTGACTTAATCTAATACAAAATGAGAGAGGGGAATCATACATGTCTAAATAATAATTTGCTGCTCCCTGATTATATCTGACATTGCTTATCAACCAAGCACAATTTCATTTTATTTCTTAATAGAAGAGATAATTATTTTGGAGCAGCACAGATCCAGCCAACTAATAATACAAAATTCTTTCAACTTTTATTGAAAAACTCATTGTTTACATATTTGAATTATCAAATGCCTAGAAAACATGCTTGTCTTTAGGGATTTGTAAGTTGTGGTTAAAAGCTTCAATATTCTATGGATTAAATTATTTGAATAAAAGTTTTCATAAAGAATTTTTAACAAAACCATGGAAAGAATGCATTAAGAATGAAGATCCATATGGCAAAGTAAAAATACAATAATTTAATGTATTGTAATTGATAATGTACATATTTTTTTTCTTTTTGCTCCCAGATGGACCATTTGGTACTTTTGCATTTTGGAAAACTATTTAAAATACATTTTGTATAATTCTAGGTTTAATTCTATGTGCATCTTATAAATTTTGCTGAACAGTACGTATAATTCATTGAATAGAGTTCTAGTTTCAGCAGTTTGCAGTTAACTGGCTTATAAATGGCTTATATTTAAACTGTAATCTTTTAAAGCTATCTCAAATGGGATTTCTAAAACTACTGAAATCTGTTAGGGATGAAACTTGCTTAATCTCAAGAGGTCAAATTTTATAGCTAGGTCAGGCTACCAGAAATGTCTCTTTGCTATTTTAAATGATGGAGCTCTGCCTAGCATGGAAAAGCAAAGTACTACTTTCCTTCAGTAATATATGATGCTAAAACATGTGGTGGGAAATGGGTGAACTGCTTGTTTAGTGTATGTGCTGGAATACTCCCTTACTTTCTGTAGGCAGCCTTGACCAACAGCTTTAATAAGCTCCTGTTAAATCATTCAACAAAGCACCCAATAATCACAGCCTGCCAGAGTACACACAACTACCAACCAGACTTGCTTTCCAGCAACATTTCAATGGTGTAATCAGGGCAGCTGATGCTTATTGACAGCTTGATCAGTGACAGGGATGAAACCAAGCAAAGTGTGCACACACATTCCAATAGATACAGAAAACCAAACAAAAGCTCATCTTTCAATACCTCCTTCCAGTCTCAGTGTTCTGCAGTTTAATAAGTACTTCCCGTTTTTAGTGGGCAATGAAAATTTTTGTACATAATTCAGTTACTTTGATCTGGGTACCTCATGTGCATATCATGAAATGTGGTGGAAAACGTATCTAAGAAAACACCAACAATTGGAGAGGATCCAATGTTCACTTTCTTTTTTAAACTAGCTTGTTGGTCTCTTGTACCTAGATGAGTCAAGAGGAAGAGCTTAAGGTTACCCAGACCTTACACAGAATATTGATCAAATGCAATGTGAGTGCATGCTGCATATACTATCAGAGACCTCAGAATTCAGAGAGAAATGCTTTATAGCTGATAAGGATTCAAGATAACAAAAAAAATAAAAAATAGATATCATTCAAGGTGTGAAGACATTAGAGGCACATTTTTTAAAATGTAACCTAACAACTTTGATATATGACGGGTGCCAAGTCTATAATTGTTATTTTAACAAACTGAGTCTGTTCCTTACTGCAGAAATAGAAAAGTAAAAGAGGGAGAAACACCATATATCCTTGTATCTAAACACCTAAATCCTTATAAGCCTTTAAATTCATTGAGAGTGCAATGATACTATTTGTAAAATTATACATATTTAAATATGTAACTAAAGAAATACACATTCAATTAACCCACTCACAAATGCAACTCTGGACAGGTAATTTCAGGTTAAAACTAACATTTTAAAACCTGCTCAAAACAAAAATAAAAACATAGGGCAAGAGTGGCAGCATATAGGTTTAATAAATTAATTAATAAGACATCTAAGGTCAATCTAAATGAATCCGCTGTCCACTAATGATGGGTTCATCTAGTACTCTGGTCCAATGCCCAGGGGAAAAATAAAGTTTTTCGCATTTTACAAACATCTAACAATGTTGGGATTATGGTTTTCCACAGCTCGGTGTTGCAACAGAGGATTATCTCCTAGGTCTCATCAGTTGGCACCCTGTTGGGCCTTATGGGATGAGCAGAAATAATTGAAGATGGGCAACCCAGTCTAGCCTTCTGGCATGAAGAGTTTCATATGTGGATAATAACCAGAGCTTGAATTGAACTTAATGGATCCTAGAAGCCAGTGCATCTTGCAAAGCACCAGTGTTAGATGACTGTATTGCAGTGCAATCATAACTACCCAACCACTGCATGCTGAATCAGCTGCAGCTTCAAAAAGACAGCCTGTCTTTAAGAGCAGATAGATTGCCCTGCAATAGTTATGTTAAGTTATGAGCAGAACAATTCATTATAGAATTAGATAGAAAGAAGGACATACATTCAGTATTGAATGGCCAGTGGAGGCAGCAAATGAGGATACAGAACATGGAGATCATATATTTAAATTTCCTCTATGGCAGTGGTTCTTAACCTTTTTGAACGAATCGCCCCCTTGAGCCAATGAGGAAGTTGTCATCGCCCCCCTCCCCCAACATAACCTCTCAATCACAACATAGGAAATAATTCTTCAATTTATGCAAACACTTTTTTTGTTTTTTTTTAAAATTGTCATCAGGACATATCGATGCAAATAATTCTTCCCCCACTCAGTGTGTGTGTGTGTGTGTGTGAGAGAGAGAGAGAGAGAGAGAGGCACTTGCGCTTCCTCTTTCTCTCCTCTCTTTCCTCTCTTTCTCTCTCTCTTTTTCTCTTTCCTCTCTCCCTTTCTCTCTTTCCTCTCCCTCCCTCCCCCCTCTCTCTCTCCAGGTGAGGAGAGAGAGAGAGAGAGAGAACGAAAGGCAGATGGCGCCGAAGGAGCAGGGAGGGGGGGCAGGAGGCAGCAGAAGGCGCTGAAAGGCGCCCGGGGCACCACGGACCGGCCCAGGGAGACGCGTGGCCAGCTCGGCTGCCCAGGGAGTGGCTCGGAGACGGCCCAGGGAGCGATGCCCCTGCCGGCCGCCGCCCCAGCCAGAACTGGAGCGAGAGACGCGGCTAGGGGGAAACGCCTGTGCTGGATGGCGGCGGAAGGGAGGCTGGGTCCCAGATGGCTGCTTTTCACGGCCAAACGCCGGATGCTGGGCAATTGACTGGGGCAGAACAGCGGGGTGGGGGGAGGCTATGTATAGCGTATCTCCCCGAGCCGGTCTGGTCGGCAGTCCCGGCTGGGGCATCGCTCCCTGGGCAGCCTCCCCCCACTCCGCTGTTCCACCCCAGTCAGCTGCCCAGCATCCAGCGTTTGGCCGTGAAAAGTAGCCATCCGGGACCCAGCCTCCCTTCCACCACCATCCAGTACAGCTGTTTCTCCCTAGCTGCGTCTCTCGCTCCGGACTGCGGGCCCGCCCCTGGCCTGCGGTGGCCTCACCAGACCCTGTCGCCACTGGAGGCACCCAGCTCCACTGCCCGCCGGGCCTGCGGGGACATCCCAGCTCACGGTCACGTTGGCAGGCCATCCCACGTGCCGCCAGCATCCCCGGGCTCAAGTCGTGGGCCGCGGGGCATCCGCAGAACGCCCCCCCCGTCGGCTGCATCGCCAAACCTTCTTCCGCGCCACCGGCATCCTCGGTCGGAACTGGGGCAACGATCCGCATCCCGCCAGGACCGACGCTGGAGCCTCCCGTGCCACTGGTAGGTCTGTCGTGCTGGAGGAGCTGGGGCCGCTCCATACTGCATGGCGCTCCCGACGATCCGTGACCCACCGGCGTCTGGCTGTGCGACGGGCTGTGCGGCGGCCGCCGCCTGGAGCGTGCTTCCCCCCCTTCCCGTGAATGTCAAGCCCACGGGGGCTTGACAGTGTGGCCGGTTTGGCTGCCCAGGGAGCTGCCCGGGGACAGCCCAGGGAGCGATGCCCCTGCCGCCCCAGCTGGGACTGCCACCCAGGGGACAGCAGGAGGAAGAAGGGGAGGAGGAGGAGGGCGAGGAAGCTGCCGCCTCTGCCCCAGCCGGGACTCCACGCCGCCCAGGCTCGCCCTCCGCCCATGAGATGTAGCCACAGCTCGCTGGCCCTGGCCACGATGCTGCGGCTGCTCTGCCTGACCGGCAGCTGCCAGCCCCTCCGCCTGGTACAGGGAAGCCGGGGGGGCGCGCCACCTGCCCCGTGGATGCTTCGCAGCAGCGCTCCACGGACTCGGAGCCCCCTCCCTCCTGCCCGCCACCGTCTCCGGCTCTACTGCTGCTTGGCCAACAGTCTCACCGACTGGGCATCACAGGGGCTGCTCTCCCTCTGGACCGCGGCTTGCAGGAGGGCTGGCCATGTGCACCTCAGACGGGGCCAGCCAGGGAAAGGGACTTCCTGGCCGCGCTACTCCCAG